>OX415249.1:104179035-106795285 GCA_948329865.1 Linaria vulgaris
TCGCATTTTATTGAGGTTGTAATGACATTCATGTTTAACTGTTATTGATTTCGAGTGAGCGATGAAGTGATGAAATGTTTCTCAGAGGCATTTACACGAACACCTTCTTCAGGTACACTTCAATTCTCGCATCATCATCATCATCATCATCATCATCATCATCATCCCGTTTTCAACTCTACAATTACTCCTCAACTCACCAACAAACACCAATCCATCAATCATCGACGAAACCCATGTACTCCACCAGCTCCACGACCTTTTCCCCTCATCAAATTCCCCCAACACACCATTGGAAACTACTCCTACACCTGCCCCAGACGATTTCTTGCCGCCTGAAGACAAACTGCGTGGAGTCTTCTTGCAGAAATTCCACGGCACAACTTCCATTCACCGCGCTCTGAGTACCGTTGCCGTCGAAATAAACTCAGATATTTTGGCTAAAGTGGTGAACAAGGGGAACTTATCCGGTGAATCCATGCTTGTGTTCTTCTATTGGGCTGTCGAGCGGCATCCCGATATAGGGAAAGATGTTTCTGCTTACAATGTGGTTATTAAAGCATTGGGTAGGAGGAAATTCTTTGCACAAATGATGGATTTGTTTGGTGAAATGTGGGAGAAAAGAGGAATCACCCCCAATTCCGAAACCCTTTCCATTGTTATGGATAGTTACATTCGAGCTCGACGGATTTCTAAAGCTGTTGAAGTATTCGGGGAATTGGATAAGTATGGTTTGAGACGTGATGAGGAGACGTTGACGGTTGTGTTGAAATGTTTGTGCAGGCGTTCACGTGTCGGCGCTGCGTGTTCTTTGTTTAGCAAAATGAGGGGGATTGTACAATTTGATGTCGTGATGTATAATGTAATTATAGGCGGTTGGTCGAAGCTTGGTAGAGTTATTGAAGTGGATAAGTACTTGAAAGCTATGGTTGATGATGGATTGGAGCCTACTTGTGTTACTTATAGTCATGTTATTGAGGGTCTAGGTCGAGCTGGTAGAGTTGGAGATGCTGTTAAGGTATTTGAATACTTGGAGGAGGAGAAGGGGAGTGCTCTGAGCACCGTGGTTTATAATGCGATGATTTTTAACTGTATTTCCACTGGTGATGCTGATGGGGCCTTGAAATACTATGAAGGGATGTTGAGTAGTAGCCTCGAGCCAAACATGGATACTTACGTTAGACTTATACTGTATTTTCTCAAAACTAGACGAGTTGCAGATTCTATCGAAATGTTTGATGAGATGCTCAGTCGAGGGTTGATTCCTTCCACTGGAACTGTGACTCAGTTTATAGAACCTTTGTGTAGATACGGTCCACCTCACGCCGCATTGATGATATATAAGAAGGCAAGAAAAGTAGGATGTCAAATATCGCTCACTGCATATAAGCTATTGCTCATGAGGTTATCTAGGTTTGGAAAATGTGGGATGTTGTTAAATATATGGGATGAGATGCAAGAAAGTGGTTACTCTTCGGACATGCAAGTTTATGAGTATATTACAAACGGCCTCTGCAACACTGGCAGACTTGAAACAGCTGTTCAAGTCATGGAAGAATCTATTCGTAAGGGTTTTTTTCCTGGCAAGATCATTTGTAGCAAACTGCATAACAAGTTGATGGATTCGAATAAAGTGGAGATGTCGTACAGGCTTTTTTTGAAACTACGGAATGCTCGTGACAATGAAAATGCTCAGAGATATTGGCGAGCGAAAGGCTGGCATTTTTAAGGTTCTTGTTTATCAGTTGGTTTCCTTGTATTAGTGTTATGTTTCCTGGATTCAGTATCTGATGGGGATAGAGATGTATTTTGAGTCAATGCTCTTCTATTTAATAACTTCAATGAGAAGCTTATGTTCAGCAAGTGGAATCATAAATGACAAGCTTCTCTCCTAGAACAAAGATGTTACAAAAGTTTTGCACACATTTATCCGCCCGTGGAAATATTTGATGGTGAGAGAATGATAATATAAAAGTTTTTTCATACTACTAAATTGTACTGCACAATGGTGGATCATTATCCCCATTATTAATTCCTTACTGCGTGTCGTTTGTCAGAAAATTAATCGTGATCACAATATAGATTTTTTGTGCTGGAGCAACATGTAACATTATTGATCTTAGGCCATCGTGTTGTTCGGTTGCTATGCATTACTGATTTCTCTCATTAGTACTAGCAAAGCATACATGCATGTCACCTGTCTTTTGCTTTATGATAAATGCACTATGGATTCGGTATTGTTTGGGTCATTTGTTTTTGTGAGAAATATTGATTTCTCCTATAAATTATATCTCAACATTTAAGAATTCCTGCTGCAATGTTGTAGCATTTTATAGTCAATAAGACAGATCATGAAAGCAGTCTCATGCATCTTTTTGTTGCATCTTTCATGCTTAAAGACAAATTTAGCTAGAGGCGCAAACCAGGTAAAAAATGGACCCCAAAATAGAGCTCTTTTATCGCGGAATTAGACCTGGTATTACGTTGGATTTTCTGTCAGTCGAGGTTTTCATTGATCAGCGATCAGAAAATGCCATTTATATGCATTTCTTTGATCGGACTTGCTGGTATGCTGACTGCAGGATTGTTCTTGAAAATCTACTTTGCAGGTCCCTGCGATTCTCGTCCAAAATGCAGCATGCCATCAAGATATCCCTTGTTGGCGAGTTGGACGTACAACGGAATTTACCCATGTATATTGGTAAGTTGCTTTGTCAGAGTTCTGTTATGGTAGGTTTTATTAATTAGCCTATAAATATAGGCATATAGCTTTGTTATTGAGACACTTCTTTATGATTATTGATAAATGATATTTCTCTTTCTTTCTAAATCTTCTCTAGTTCTCTCAAGTTCTCCGTCATGTTCTTCGATTTCCTCCGTCCGTTCATCTTGTTGGTTGTCGATCTCTATCGGGGAGTGTAGAGCCAGGTTCTTGAAGACGAGTGGTTTGATGTGTGGACTCCAGATTACGATGTGAAAGAAGAAAGACAGAAAAGTGCGGAAGAGTGAAAGGAAGGAGTTGAAGAAACTAGAGCGGTGCGCGAGGGGGCATGGAAAACCTAAAACAATGGAAAGAAGGTATTGGTATAATTAAAGTACTTATATACATAAGTATTAGTACATGTAGGAAATCGAAGATCTAGGCCTACAAATATAATTGTATTATAGGATAATGTAGCCTAGAAAATCAGTGCAATCGAATGAGATGTACTGATATTATACATGTATGATTCATGATTTTTGAATCTTAATCATCTTATTTCAAGTTTCGCAAACTTTGATTTTTAATTTGATATCTAAGTCAAGATATTTCACAATGTACATCATTTAGAAGTCACAGGGTAGAGATTCTTTAAGAAACATTATGAAGAAGTAACTTGCGAGAACTTCATTCCATAACGAATGGAAGTTTTTACAAGACACTTTTTAGCTATGCAAGTTTAACAATCTACTACTCACAGGGTGTTACTGTTAGTTAGCATAACATTTCCAGGACATAATGAACGCTTAAGGGAAAGAAAAAAACGAAGAATGAACCGCAATTGTGACATGAAGGACTAAGACGTAAAAACCCATTTATTTTGAAGATTCGAAGTGACAACACGCCTTTTTGATATGTCTAAAAATAGTTCTCATGGAGTTTACTGTTACAAAATTGTAATAATAGAAGAGAAGGAAAATAACTTGGTATAATTGATATGGATGAAGCATACATAAATAGGGGAGGAATGACTACTACATCTACTACACCTACTACACCTACCACATTTATTCTATATTTATATTATAACACTCCCCTCAAGCTAGAACGTACTATGCTCTAAGCTTGTTACCAATAACAACTTTAACTACATAATAAGTTACAATACTTGATAGAAAGCGAGCGCGACCAAGACTTCTAAGTTCTAACCCATCTTGCCATTTCTGGATATAATCTTCGTCAGAACACCTTACGGCAAAGATTGGCTACATCAATCAACAAATATGGATCAATATGGATCACTAGCTTCACCAAATGAGACGTCATTGAAACACCTTACAACAACGATTGGCTATACAATCAAACGTGGAACACCAAGTCCACCAGAAACGTCGTCGAAACACCTTACGACAAAAATTGGGTACACCATTCAACAAACGTGGATCACTAGCTCCATTGATGACACACACCTCACGCAACAATCAAACAAACGCAAACTACAGGTGTGTCAACAAAGATGACAAATTAATATCCTTAATGCCCAAACGTGTGCTTCCACACCAGAAACTCATCAATCCATAAGAGTATAACTCAAATATGTAGTCAACTGACATACGACAACAATAAACAATGACTGACTCCCTACTCCCCCTAAGCAATACACTATGTGAGTTGCTCGCATAACTAACAACAAAAAGACTCAAAACAAGAACATAACTCAAAATAGCAATCTTCCAAACCCAAAGACACAAGTTAATCACAAGATTAACTCGGCAAACCAAATGTCAAGTTAGCTCACACGACTAACTCGGAAAATATACATCAAGTTAGCTCACACGACTAACTCGGAAAACTGGGATAAAATCCCAAATGTAAATTTCAGGATTCGAAACGCTGAAATTGCAATATAGAAAAACTGAACGGTGTGCAATATCCAAGCACTAATTGGCTGAAACTGCAAGTTCAGAGAACTGTGAAGATGGAAGTGCAAATTTTAAAAACTTTTAGGCTGAAATTGAAAAGGTCAAAACTGAAAACCAACAGAATTTTAGGACTGAAAGTACAATAATCACGAATTGAAAGGCGGAAAATATAAAATTTATGAACTTGAATTGTTGTACTGAACCCCCAAATCGGTCGATTTGGCAACTGAAATTGGCCGGCAGCAACGACGAGGCACAAATAGTGGCGAAAGTAATCGCAAGCGGCAGCGTTGGCGGCGCATAGAAACCAAAAAGAGGAAAACAACCCAGGCATACAGAAATTATGTAGGAGTGCGAGTGGCAGTGACGGCGTTCTAGGTAGTGGCATGGCGGTGGTCGGAAGACTGGCTGATAGCAGATGCCTTTGGATTTCAACCTTTTTTTTTTTTTGAAAATTAACAGGGGAGAGGGAGAACTAAAGGAAAAATAAAAATCTGAACTTTGAGTAGCCGCCGCGGCGAGTTGAAGGTGGCGGTGCCGCAGCGACGCTAAGGTCACCAGATCTTTTCCTTATAACAACTTGGCTCTTGATACCATGTAATAATATAAGAGTAAAAAAATAACTTGGTATGATTGATATGGATTAAGCATACACAAATAGGGAAGTAATCACTACTACACCTACCACATTTATTCTATACTTATATTATAACAAAAATAAACTTTAAGAACAAAAGCGCAACAAAATTGATACGGTTACGGAAGTACATACGGAAGTACAGTGTTATATACCCTAACAAAAAGACTCATGGTTTTTGTTTTCAGTTGTTCTGCTGCCATATATGAAGTGAGGTTGTCAAGACAAAAGCTGAGAGTAATAATAATGACTTTCAGTTTAGTGGTAGAACATCGATCGAGTTTTTCTTCATGTACTAACTGCGTATAGGGTCCCTCAAGTTCTCTTCCAGAAGCCTTCTCAAGGGGACGGGGGAGTTATTAATATACAGAAGCTCAATAAACAACAATGTGGGCGAGATTTCAACAAGCTGAAAAGTAACTTTGAATTACACAACCTTCGAAAACTTGACCAGACCACAAGCACAATGATTAGCCAATAATTAAGTGGTCGTCTTCAGGTCCCTCTGTACTTGATCGTGAGAACACAGCAAAGAAGCTTGCACATTTGATACCTCTACCAGCATTTCCAGAGCTGTCAAAAAGTGTAATAGCATAGGTCATTATCGCTATTTAGGTCTTTCCTTGAGGGAGCATGGAATAGGATAGAGCAGATGGCAGTTATCTGGCTAGCATGAGAAGAATTATATTGACACCCCTAAGCTTTGGTCGAATTAAAGGAACTTTCTTTACTGTTTCTTTAGGCCCACACCACTTACGTTTCAAGAGTTTCTAAAGCTTGAAGAGATGTATGATAATCTCCTAAATTATTCAAATCTTATGAGCAGTTTTCAATATTTTAGATAACATCCAGATTCTGGCACATCTTTTTATGTAGGTAGCAATTGGGGGGGTGGGGGGCAACTATACAATAATAAGCAGCCTCCAAATATAAAAGGAAGTCAAGTACCTTTCTCAAATGATGATTGGGTTGCACGGAGCTTAGGAGAGACCAAAGTACCAAACATGAAGAGAGATTTAAGTCTTTCCCTTTCAGCCTGCCAAAATGGTGTTTTAAGGTAAATATTTGATTGTATAACTATGCAGTGACGTTGAGACATTTGATGCAAAAACTATACTCGAAGAAACTATAACTTATCAGATACTTGGATAGAATATTCAGAAAAGATTAAAACGCAGATCTTTGACAGAATGTGAAGTCAGTAATATGTTGCTCAAGTTCAAATCTCCCTTATTCATGACAAGGTAACTTATCAGACAAATTATCTCCTAGTTATTAGATAAGTTATGAGCTTACCCGACTATCAACGGTAAATGGAGATCCCCCACTTTCTGTCCGTCTGTTCTGAGATCCTTCTTCAACCAGAGAAGTAACAGTAATTAGTAGTTAAAGAATATGGTATAAATCAAATATAGGAAGCCAATGTCAACTCATTCTTTTTCTCTAGCAAGAGTTTTCTTGACCAAGCAAACAACACGAAGCGGTAGAGACTAAAGCTTAATACAGATGCACATCTGGATAGCAAATATTACGTGAAACTGGGGGAGTAATTTTACAGTTTTTTTTTTTTAAATCTATAATGGTAATTAGGACATTAAAGAATAACAGATTGCTGAGATTTACCCCGACGCTGAAGTTGTGGGCTATCAGACTTGTTCTGCGACAATTCATCCTCCTGGAACTCACCTTCCTCCGAGTGCTTTTCAGGATTATCAGATGATGCCCATTTGCATAACGTGAAACACGCTACACCTTTATCAGGGCTAGCTGGAAACAAAAAAGTACATAAATCTTTCACAAACAAATGGCAGACTACTTGGTAATGCATGGTAATTTCGGGGGTAAGCAGGAGCGAATCTTATACTGATTATATATGGGGGAGAAAAAACAATGCTTTCAAGTTTAATTTCAAAACACTGTGTTGCTTATAAATTCACTTTTGCTTCCTATGTGTGTCTGTCTCATATATTAGTTTCCCTTGAACATATAGACATTTGAAATCCTCAAATCTGACACCTACTAGGAGTAATTTCCATGCATAACAATCCACTGACTCAATAGCGTTTTTTCAGTTAAAGTAGTAACGACAAATTACCGTCATCATCCTCGTGCACTTGCAATGTCGTTGAAGCGTTGTGAGATTTGAGGTCGAACAAGGAGCTATTGATACGAGAAGCACCCATTGAATGCCGAGCACTGGCCAACTCAAACCATCCCTGTTACATTACATAGAGAAATAAAAGGGATAATTAATTATTACACTTCCTTCCCATTCTTAATTTTTCCATCAACAAATTTCATAATCACAAATCCAACATCAAGATTTAATCTTTTCTTTTTCAATTGCATCAGAACATCATCCCATAACTCCAACATAAAACAAAAAAGTATTTTTACAATTAAGTAATGAAAATTAGCATTGCGTAATTGGAAAATTTGGATCCATGAGGTAAAATAAAAAGAATCTGAATTATATACCTGACGAAGAGCTGAAGTTAAGGAATCCATGAGGATCAGATAAGAATCCACGGAATCTAAAAAACTTATTATATTTTCATCTTTTTTTGAAATTCCTTTCGTTGATTCACTTCCATCTTCAGACCTCTGCATCTGCATTTTTTTTTAATTATTATTATTAATTTGCTGAAAACACAAAATTATTCTGAAATTTTGGAACTCTAATAAATATAACTACATATTACAATAAAATAAATAAAACTAAAGTGAGATCGGGTCAGGTCAAGTATGCTAAATGGGTTCTCTGAGAATGGCCCAAGTCCGAACCAAACTGGGCCTTACTGGACTCACCTACTAATTTGCTGTTCTATTAAAAAACGAAAGTATTATAAATTACTTACGATATTAAAACATGCACATGTAATTTGTAATTTGATAGCTTGTTCTGATAATCCACTAGAAAAAATAAAGTAAGTTCAACACGACGTTTAATTAATGCGATGAGTAGGATAAAGTTATCTTACGTCAACTTACTCGAAATAAAAAACTAAATCTGAACCAACAATAGAAATTTTCATTCTTAATTAACGCTTTGTTTGGTTCCCAAAGAAATGAGAGTAAGAAAAAGATTTGTGATAAATAAATTACTTTTCAACTCTTTGGCACCTCCAAATTTTCACTCACAAATAAGTTTAATCTATGTATATAGAAGATAGAAAAGTATATATAGATGAAAATTTTTGGTTGTAGAAAGTAAGTTACATTTATTTATTTTATTATTTACTCTAGATAATAAACATTGACATAATACTTTTCTTTCTTATTTTTGATTAAATTTGTACTTTTTATGCTCTTTGAACTTGAATGTATAATAAGAGTGGTAAAAGAAATTTAATCAAGTCAACACAACACAAAATAAATAAAATATTAGTGATTTTACTAAGATAATCGGTTGGAGGGCGTCTCATTACATGAATTATGCCGTCTAATATGATTTAGTGATTGTTTTGGTTCGTGCGATAGCGTTAATGGGCTTTGACCAAAAAATTATTTGGCCCACAACTGTTCACGCTAATAACAAAGATTATAATCGCTACTCCCCGACGATTATATTATTTCAATTCTAACACTAAATTCGTCAACATAAAATGACACATTTGCCCTCGAATTTACAAACATTTTTAACAACTCTTTAAAGTGTGTTTACATTTTCTAAAGTGTCCAACCTTAAAATCCAACATTATTTTTCGAAGAATTCTTACACTGAAAATTTTGGGCAAGATTCTTCTAAAGGTATGCACACAAACCCTAATTTTGACATCCGTTTTCGGCCGATTCAACCAAGTAGTGAACTACATGCTTAATTTTGTAAATACTTCTCTAGATATTTACCTACTTCTAAGATATTTGTTTAAATTAAAGAGTGTTCGTTGGATTGTAGGTAATCGAAAAAGGCAAGTCTGTTGAGTCCTTTTGGAAATCAATCGGTTCATCTCATTAGGCATGAAGGTACGTTTCCTCTACATGTTAACGCGACATGGTGATGTTATGCATGAAAGTAATGAAACCCTATTTTGACCTTTTAGGGTTTATGCTTTTAATTTGGCGGTTTTCGATAATATGTCTAAATTAGGTCTTGAATCACCCTTGCTATTGCGCCTATGGGTGTTTGTGTCAGCTTTGGTTAGTTTAAAGGACTTTTATGCCAAACCGAGTTTCCAATTAGCACACGAAATTTTGGTGAAAGTACATTTTTAATTGATTGATTATGCTACATTACTTGTTGTATTGTGGCCGGTAACCGAAGAAGGTAAGTCTAGTGGGTCTTTTTCGAAATGAATCGGTTCACTTCATTAGGCGTGTAGGTACATTTCCTCTACATGTTAATATGTTTTGGTGATGCTATGCATGATGACAATGAAAACCTAATTCGACATTTTAGGGTTTATGCTTCTGATTTGGGGTTTTTTGATAACCTGTTTAAATTAGGCACCCTTTATATTACCCGAAGGAGTGTTTGTGTTAGTTTTGATTAATTTTAGGGACTTTCATGCCAAAATTAATTTCCATTTGACACACGGTATTTTGGTGAATCAAAATAATTTTAGATCTTTAAGGTGATTGATTATGTTATATTACGTGTTGTATACTTAAATGGATTTGTGATATTGGTAATTGGTAGTTGCCATATGGAGATTTGGAGGAGAAACTTGATACTAGTCTTGTCGGAACTTGTACTTTTGTGTGTTCATGTTCCTGATTTAGTGCAACATCATGAACGGAGATTTGTGTACCGACACCGAAGGGGCATTAGATACAACTTGTTGAGAAAGATTGGAAAGATTGAAAAGTACATGAATCGGATCACAATGGATAATGATGCTACATGTATTATACAATTACCGATGAATCATAATTTTTTTAGGGTGTGTTGGATTTTTAAAGAGGTTGGTGGATTGCGGGATGAAAAATTTGTGACTATTCGAGAACAAGTTACGATATTCTTAAAGGTGTTGGCACACCACGACACTAACTGCAACATGGGGATGAATTGGAGGTGGTCTGGACAAATCGTCAGCCGATATTTTTGACGGACCCTAGATGCATTGATTAAGTGTAGTAACCATATGTTGGTGACCCCTTCGGATATTTCGGAGGACAATGACAATTGTTACGTGCCATGGGAGTATTTCAAGGTATGTAACTGAATTTGTGCTGTTAAAATATTTTACAGTTTATTGTTACTTAATCTAATCAATTCATTTCTCGTCAGGGTTGCTTGGATGCGTTGGACGGGACCATGGTGGATGTCACTGTACCTACGACTGATCAAATTAAGTATCATTTGCGCAAGGGAAGGGTACACGTAATGGGTTTCTGTGATATTGAGATGCTGTTTGTTTATCTTGTGTGTGGATGGGGAGGCTCGACGGCTGACGAGAGAGTACTTCGAGATGCGATATACATGCCTTCCACAAATGGATTTCCACTTCCACACAATATATTATTTGGCCAAATATGTAAATTTGATACCATATGAGCATACATTGTTCGAACTATTGCTTTGGCTACATTATAAGTTTTAAAATACAATGTTAGGTAACTACTATCTAGTGGATGCGTGGTATGCTAACTGCGATGAGTTCTTTGCCCCTCATATAGGTCGTATGTCTCATTTGAAAGAATGGGAGGACGATTGCATTGTGCCGCAGGAACACGGAGAGTTGTTTAACATGAGGCACTCACGAGCATGTACCAAAATTGAATGGGCGTTTGCAAAGCTGAAGAAGCGGTAGATGATCTTAAAAATCCAAAATAGATGTGTGATAGCTGGTGGCCTTCTAAACAATTTCATCAAACAACACATGCTTGTCTATCCTTACGAAGACTCCTCCTCTGACTCTAGATCCTCCTCCTCCAACAAGGTCAGACACATACTGATTCATTCAATACACAGTTTGCAAATAACCATTTTAATATTCAACTCACCCCACACATTCTTCTAAAAAACGCAAGTGAACTTACTTTTCAGTAAGGCATCCAAAACAAACACAAAACATCCCAATAAAAGAACCAACAATAAAGATGTCATAAGCAAAACCATTCAATCTTCGTGCGTGCGAAATGCTTACTAACAAAACTCAATCACGACAACCGCCTGGACGCACACGGTCCCAATAATGATAATTTTAACCAAACGCACACCAAAATCAAAATGTACATAAAGATGGTACTTAAAGGCTTGGAAATTACATGTTGTAGTTCATACCACTATTTTGATGCGTTCAGGTTAGATTCCGAGAATAGAGATGAGTACATGCACACAAGAAAAAAACAATTAAGACACGAAATCGAAGAAAGTTACCCTAAACCCTAAATTCAACTCTGATTCATGGAAAAGATGCATAAAGGTGGAATATATCTTACTAATTAAAACGGAGTGGTGCACAATCGTGAAAAAAATCGAACCAATTTGATTGAAATGAGGTCGCGCTTCTCTAGGGTTTTTGCAAGGGAGAGCAACAACGTTTTGAATTTGGGGCAAATGATCCAATATGCCAGTCCATTTTAGGCACCAAAATTAGGGGTATTTCAGTAATCTCATTTAACTTAGTATCACTAGTATGGTATTCGCCGAACCAAAGAAGGCATTAACTCTAAATGAAAAATAGTAACAATCTATTTATTTTAACCCAAATGAATACTAAAAAGCAGTTATTAAATAATATGACTTATAAGGGGACTTATAATAACAACTGAAATTAGGTGAAATAAATCTGTATCGATACCAAACGCCTTCTTGGGAATTCCTAAAAATAATTAACAAATCTAATGGTATTTATCATTTTAGGGACTAACTTTTGCATATTGTGGTTTAAAATATAGTAATTATTCTAAAAAATGTTAAATCAGTGCTAAAAACCCACAGAATCTTAGAAGTAATGATTTTTTTTAAAAAAAAATTAGGATAATGCTAAACTCATAAAAGAGAGATAACTTTTTTTCATAATTTTTTTCTCGTAAGTTATATTTTTCAATTTCTCTATTTTATTTTCCTTTCGCCCTATTTTTATTGAGTACCAAACTGAGCCTAATGAAAACTCAATATTTTTATGATGTAGTGGCACGTATGCAAATCCTATTACCGTAATAAGATTCGTATTATACTTTAACGGCAAATTATTTCATAGCATAAAGCCTCCAAATATAGAAAAAAGTTAAAAAGAATCTTATATAAAGGCCATTCGCCATAGCCATATACACACCATTGTAGTTCTCAATTCTCACTTTGCTTAGACATATATAGATAGTCCATTGAATTTTTTTAGTTGCAAAAACAAATGGCTGCTCGAAATAAACAAAATCCGTCTATCTCAAACCTACCCGAATCCTCCCACAATAAAGTTGAACCTCTTTATATGGCCGATGATGCTGTTGAATCCATAGTCGCATTTTTACCTCCAGATAAAATCACACAACTATCATCTATGTCTTCACGGTTTAGATACACCTGGAAAACATGTCGTAACCTTTCGTTCGACTGTAATTTCGCAAAAAATTATACAAGAAATGACTACATAAACATCGTCAATCAATTTTTCCATTATGGTGGAAAAACTAACATCGATAAATTTCTACTATGTTTTGATCCAATGGATGATACAGAACTAGTTGCTTCTTGGATCGATAAATACGTGGATTCTGGGATAAGAGAACTAGAGATAGATTTATCTCCTACATCTGGAAGTTATGTGATACATTTTAATCTTTTAGAAATTGAAACTCTAGAAGTTTTGAGACTTACTAATGTTAACATGTCGACAATTCCCTTATATTTTGATTCTAATGTGAGAGAGATAAGGTTTAACTGCGTTGAGCCTAAACTAACAAGGATTTGCGACATATTCTTGAATTGTTTGAAGTTGAGAACTTTCAAAATCATGAATTGTATTTCTATACATTATTTGAATATTTGCGCCCAAAATCATAAAGGGTTTAAAGAGTTGGTAGTGAAACATTGTATCAATATTGGTTCGATCCATCTTAATGCACCAACTCTTTGCTCGTTGCATTACCATGGGAAAATGTGTAAGTTTGTTTTTTATAGTTACTTTCCAAGATTGGAAGATGTGATACTTGCTATCACACCGTCAAGAGATTTTCAGATGGTTCCTCACTTCAAGGATTTGGTACTAGCAATAAGTAACGTGAGGACTTTAACGGTCACAAGTCCCTTTCTCGAGGTAAGTTTACTATATTTTTCTTGATAAACTTTATACTAGTTACTGATTTTGTGAATTTGGTTACATAGGAGTCTAATTTTTTTTTATTTTTTTTTTCATATGGAAAAATTTTAGATGCACTCTATGGGTTCCAAGGAGAATGAATCCAAGGAGTTGGATTTTTATCTGATGAACTTGGAAGAATTTCATCTAATCGTACTGTCAGAAAGCTATATTAATCCGTTCGATATTGCCATGTTCCTGAAAAAGTGTCCTCGAGTGGAGAGAGTCTTTATAGATGTAAGTCACATACGTAACAAATCCACTCTTTATTTTATTTAATTTTTTAAATTTGTCTTCTTTATTAATAATAGATCTTGCAATAAGCATATAATTTATGGAAAATTATTTCTTTCAAGTGCTGCACCACGTAACCACATCTGACGTGGTGCAACCATGACACGTGGAATTAAAACATGACATCATTTTTCTTATTCTTCTTCCATGGTTTCACCCACCTTCCGTTTTTCTCTACCAATACAAAATTTTCCACTTAGCATCTAAAAGTCCTTGTGCCTCTCCATTACAATTGCAAATTTGGCAAACAATATTTATGTTTTCATTCGTTTTATTCTTCAAAAGCAAAACTAGTAACGTTTTTTCCTAAGTTGGTGGTTGCCCTTTTTCTTTTTACTGTAAATTATCCTTTGGAATAATGATAAATTATTGTGTAATTTATGAAAATTATAATCAAAATTTGAAGGAACACGTGGTTGAATAAAACACAAAAAAGTAAAGGGCAAAAACACAAATTCAAATAAGATCTTAATTTCTCGTAATTTATAGTTTTTGTACATCTTCTTGTCTAGGTTCAAGTTTTTTTGAAAGTAGCAAGAAAGAAAAGTAAGCAATTATGAAAACTCTGATCTCATGTGCACAATAAATTTGCTACAAAGCCATGGTTGAAAAGTCACTGTGTGTTGATATATGTGGGTCAGAGAAAATTGTGAGAAAATGGGAAAGAGGATATGATGTGTTACTCTATGTAATTTTTTTTATTAGATTGTTGCACCATGACTGATGTAGTGACGTGGTGCAGCTTTTGCAACTTGCAAGAAGTTATATCTCATAATTGCAAGGCCGTAATACTTTCTCATGTATGTTGCAGCTTGGACCAATTTCATCTTGGAGTAGTATATTCTGGAAACTTCATGGAAGAGCAAGTCTGAGCCGATTGCGAGTAACATTCCCTTTTATGAGAAGTGTAAAAATAAAGGGGTTTACAATTGAAGAGCAACGTGTGACAATGGCAAGATTCTTTCTAAAGTTCGCTAAAGATTTGGAATCTTTAATCATCATAAAAGCGAGAGGTTATGACCTCCCCGAAATATTTACACTCAAGTGTATGCGGTGGGGTATAGATTCACATGCCCAAATTAAGCTCTATCAACATTTCAGCGACATGAGTGGCGTTGTACCAAAGCATTTGGATGTTGCTTAATAATATGATTATTGTTCTATTTAATTAATTAAAAGATTAACAATTTTATTCTTTACTTTAGCGATTTATTAGTTGTTCTTGCCAACTCAACGCAGCGAAGTTGTTGTGTGTGTGTGTTATTGTGATGTCACCGGTGTGTGACCATGTCACACGACAAAGAGAATTTTAAAGTATATTTTGTAATTTTACTTTAAAATCTTTAACAAGCTCAACTTTAAAAAACCATTATCTTACATAATATAAAATAATATTAAAATTAATTCAATACATCTTCAATTTGAAACTATATTTATTTTTATTAGATTTTATTTAATTAAAATATTTATTTAATAATTTTGGTTTTTAATTTCCTCTCTATACATTTGTTTATATTTAATTACTTTATTACTAACAATTTATTTATTTATAATAGGAACCCAAATCCACCACCACTCTAGTTCAACGAAATTGATCACCACCTCCTCCACCGTAATCCACTTCAAATCCATCCCATCCCAACTCATATCACTACCAACACCACCACTCCACCAGGATAACAAAGTCTTGAACCGTGATACGAAAAGCATTTTGTAGCCCAAAAGAGGCATGAACGGTGTTTTGTTGCAAAATGATGCGAGGTGAAGTGATTGTGTTTTGTTGCAAAATGATGCGAGGTGAAGTGATTGATCTAGAGTCATCGGTGGTGAAGTTGTGGTGGTCGAAGTTAGGCAAAGTGCAAGTCACAGTCATGAAGTAGTGATCGTGAGAGAGAGAGAAACATTTTTTAAAAAATTCATTACATATCAACAATTTAATAAATTTTACGAAATAAAAATAATCAAAGTGGGATCATAAAATATTCTTTTATAATCCTATAATCCATAATAAAGTTGATTATTGTTTAGAATTGAAAAGGTATGATAATAATAATTTCAAATTTTATATTTTAATTTTTTAAGTAACATTTAGTAATAAATTTAAATTTATTAAAAAATTTAAAATATAATTGCAGAGTATGCCTTTGAAATATTATTGCTATGTCGCAAAAGATTTTAAGAATTTTTTAATACTTCATTTTTTAAATTTTCTAAATAGAATTTATTATTAATTATAAATTTATTAAAGATTTTCAAATAAAATCTCATAATATGTCTTTACTATTGTTGTGTGGGGTGGTAACCATTTCACAAAAACACACGCATATAGTTGACAATTCGGGCCAAAAATAGACATTTTGTGTCAATCATTCATATTCATTTGAAAAGCTCAATTTTTACAAAAAGCAAATAAGTGTAATCACCAAAGATAAAAGGAAAAAATGTTATTCTCCACAATTAATTTATGCACTATGTAAATGTTAATTTTGCTCTTCAAATTTTAATTCTTGTGCTTCATAGTATTTTGTTATGTACCATGATTTTCGTTATAGACTTTAACTCGTCTGAAACTAAGTTATGTTGTCTCTCCTTAAAGGTAACCGACCTTAGCTGTAAAAGTCAAAACCATTAATTAAGGATAAAGTTGATAATACACAATATGAGTATTTCTCATCCACCTCTCTTGAGGTTTGACTCTTTATGTAATTTAATACTATAACAATTGATTTTTTAATACAAAAAAGCACAAATTTTCAAAATCACTAGTAATCTAAAATTTTAGCATTATTTTTATTTTGTTCCCATTGTGTTCATAATAATAATAATAACCTTTGCAACCTATTCGAGTTGCCCCCAACCTTTGCCAACCTATTCGAGTTGCCCCCAACAAAATTTCAACCAAAAAAGCGCGATTTATTTTCCCTCCAGAATCTTATCCTCGTTGAGACCGTTCTGGTAGTGGTGACGGTATTGCAAAACCCAAAGCAATCACACGAAAAATATAATTTTAATTCAACAAATTTCTAGAAAATGTGAAGAACACCTTCAAGTGTTCATAATTCCGAAAATTCGGCGAATTAAAACTAAATCTTTCGTGTAATGACTTTGAATTTTACGATACCGTCACCACTACCAGAACCCGCTCGAAGAGTAACGCTTTTCTGCCCGAATTTTATTAATAATTGTGATACGACGGTGCCACCCTAAAGAAATTTGGGATACCCAAATATAAAAATAAAAAAAAAATCAACTTTATGCGAAGTTTATGGGAGCAATTGAGCAAAGCCCAATTAGGTAGGTAGGTTCAATCTGACATGTCAAAATGGTAACATGTGGATGCTTCTTATTCGATGAGGACACTACATTCCCTATGCTGACTTGTCATTTCTTATTTCTCCTTTAATTTTTGAAAAAAAGAGATATATATAAAATAAAGACAGCCAAAGCAAACAAAAATCAACGAAGGTTTAAGAATGGCGAGCTTGAATTTGAAATCAATTATACTAATAATATTCATTGCGCTATTGGCATCATCAGCCTACGGCATTGACGACAAATGCGCTGCTTGTAAAGCAATTGCTGTCAGTGTTTGTGGATTTAATCAATTTTATTCTCAATCGATATATTTATTTATTATTAATTCGTATATGGTTGATTTTCAGGAAGAGCTGGAGCGGGGACTGTCAAAGGTTAGATTTTGAAGTTAGCAAATATTATGAAACATTTTTCCATGTTGTGGGCATATCTCAATTTTGTTTTTAATTCAAATTTAAAGTGTTTTTATTAGCTTCCTCTCTTTTTGTGGGTAGATGAGTTGGTGATTTAACTCATGGATTTTCAAGTGATGGGAATAAGGTGGTTTTATTTATGATCATACATAGGCTTGGCTCCGTATCTCGAAAAGGAGACGAGGATTAGTTTCTTTGGTGGAAAGAGTGTGTTTTGAATGTAAAACTAGACATTTCATTCTAAGTGTTTACTGGGATGAAATTGTATTCTTTTACTGCACAATGAGACGGTCTAGAATTAACTGCTAGGCTCTTTGTTTCTAGCTGCAAATCGATCATCTTCCAGTTGCATATGTACACCTTTTTCTCAGATAATCTCAGTCATGTGTTTTGCCTATCAAATAAGTATATCGAGGCTAATGGATGGGTAAATAGTGTTGTCCTGTCTTTTAGCTGACTAAACATTTCTTGGCAAATATACTGATTTAGGAAAAACCAAGAAATCATCTGGACATGAGACACCGCTTGGACTCTAAAGGCCAGCGTGAAGGAAAGTTAATCGATTACAGGTAAGGTTATCTTAGTTTAGTTGTTCTTTTTCTCTTTGTTGCTTATGAAATTGTATTTATGGTGTGGTCCTTTCATATTTAAATGAAGGGATATACTTATTTAGAGTCTTTATTTATTGCTACTAAATACCATTTAAATTCTTAATTTTGAGGATCAAGCCAACTTACTATGTAGCAGTTTGATTTTTTGCTAGCTCTATGGGCAAAATTTAGCAATTCCAGGAACCAATGGGGAGTTAAGTGTCTTAGGTAGAACCCAAATAAGCAACTGGATCACTTTGAAGGCCTTCTTGCAGCATATTTCAGTTAGTAGCTCAAGTAATTGTGGTCCACCAGACAGTATTTCTGGGTGTTCATGTGCGTTATGAAATGCTTTGATGTAGTTATTTTGACATGTTAATCATCTAATAATCAGATTTATGCATATTGGCTATAGTATTGTACAAAGCTTACCTGAGAATAGTATATAAACCTCAACTCGGCAGTCTCTTCATCGCATGTTGCTTGTTCTACAGAGCCAGCGAGTTAAGAGTTGTTGAACTACTGGATGGGCTCTGTGAAAAGATGCAGGACTACACACTGGAGAAGGTAGCCGAGCTTTCTTTATTTCGTTTGACAAGTTCAAACTGGCATTCCATAGAAAACTACTCAAAAATAAAAAATAGAGAGTATATTTTCTTCACTACCTTAGGTGTTTATGCTTGGATATACATTTTTCTCCAGTTCTCCAGGAAACTTCACCTGAAAATTAGTCACAAGTTGAGTTTCTACCTATTCTGATGCTAGTCTGTCTAATTTGGCAGGTTGATTCTCGCAGACGAGTGTGGATCAAAGTGAATAACTGGGACAACCTTAAAACTAGTATGTTCTGACTTTGTTTCATTAACTCATGCTGTGCTTAACTTCTAATTTTTTACTACGGATCATGCCTTAGTTTGTCCAGTTTCGTGCTTTAAACCATACTAACATATTCAGCTTGTACATAATTTCCCTTCCTTAGTAATGCTTGTGGTATAATATATTCTAGTTGCAGTTAGTTTCAGTATAGGAGCTTGTATTGCCATTTGTATCAAAAAAGTAGTACGGCAAGAAAAAACATCCATTTTTGTGATATTTTTCCTTTTAATAGTATAGTTCTGATTGTTTTATGTCAATTATGTTAACTCACCATAAGGTAGATGCCAATTCTGTTTATAACATATACGGTTCTGAACTTTGAAATCCTACTAATGTAATATAGTACAAAATGGGGACATTCTGAGGGCTTCATGATAAAAACTTGTGTGGATTAAGGACACTATGATGTTATACACTTAAAATGTTCCTATCGTTTAAGCTTTCGACTTAAGCGTTCTCTTTTTCTCTCATTTATTCTTTTTGTCATGCACAGAAGGCATATGGAATATATACTAAAAGAATTTGTACTGCCAGCATGAATATGGTACTTTCAGTATGTTATCTGATTATAGAAAATCTTGTTGTACCATCCAATTAATCATGCATAGTAGTTAGATTATCGGTATTCCTTCTTAGAAAAGTCTATTATGTTAAGATGATCACGCGATATATTTCTCAGGAGATACTTGGTTGATCTTAGATCCCAATCATATATGGCAAAATTATGAATGAGTTAATTGAAGGTAAAAGTCTTGATGGAAGGAACATAAGAAGCTTCAGTCTAAAGATGTCGTTGCGGGTAGACGACAAAATATAGTGGATATGGGGGAAGAAAAATCACCAAATGGTTTGGGATTTTATCTTTGCGGCTGACACGAATTTTTCAGTGTTAAAAAAAGAAGCGAGTCTGATACCCCTAATGTTGATCAATTACATATTGTCGGTTAAGACTCAATTTTGAGAACTTGTGCTTTTGTGATATGTATATCAAACGTGTTTGGAAGCATTGACGTTTACGACTATCCTTCTTTCTTCCTTCACCCATGCGGTCACTTTAAGTCCTCAGGGCTTCTGACTAATGTCTTGTTCTACTGCCAAACTTTCTGGTAGATAAACAAGAAGCGAAAGCTTATTCGAAGGATATCTCCACTTTCTGTGGAAGGTGAGACTCTGAGCT
Source organism: Linaria vulgaris (assembly GCA_948329865.1). Classification (NCBI taxonomy): domain Eukaryota; kingdom Viridiplantae; phylum Streptophyta; class Magnoliopsida; order Lamiales; family Plantaginaceae; genus Linaria; species Linaria vulgaris. Next base: position 104,199,204 of record OX415249.1, read on the forward strand.
TTTGAAACTGAGGACATCATCAGTTGTCGTTTTTCGTTTCAACTTACATTTGGAATTTACAAAACCAAGTTTAATGCTCCAACATTTACTCTTATGAACAGGTTACTTGAGGAAACTGAAGATGAGGTAATTAAATTCAACTTTTTCTTTTTGTTCTTTTAGCAAGAATAGTACCATAAACGAATGCCATTTTTGATTTAACAGCTATCAGAATCTATAAAGAAAGGGTCAGTTAAAATAGGAGAAGTTAGCAAGGTCCTATGCGGAAACATTGGCAGATATTGTAGTCAGACAAGGTAAATAATAAATAATACCAGGATTGTGTCAATAAACGTTCAATTCTCTCTTTAGTTTATGATTGCTGTAGATTATTTGACCGTTACAAGGAAATATTCTCTTTCTCGAAGAAACTTTGTGTTTCTATTGAAGAACTGTGTCTATTTTTGCAGTGGTGAAGCCGAAGAAACCAGCGAAGATGACGATCGAGAACTCTGAGGAAGAACATGTTGTAACTTGTTGTGGCCGGCTGGCGTAGGATGATAATTTTGTGTTACCAAGTTTAGTATATTAGTCCCAAATTCGGGTTTCTTTTTCAGGTGGGAGGTTAAAGCGGAGATCTTTAATCATTGTTTTCGCCAACCAAAGTTAAGCTACATTTGGATAAGAAAATCCTGAAACTAAACCTTATTTGGAGAGGCATATTCTGAAATGAATTTCAAGAACAATTCACGTCTGACTGTATCCAAACTGATTCTGTGTGTGCATTTTAAGTTACCTGCCCGCAACTGTGACTTTACTGCTTTTAACTTCACTCAAATGTAGTGTATATGTTCATATTAAATGTAGTTGTGAATTGTGATATCACCGAGCTTGAAGAGCACAGTGGCATATTCATTCTTTTTCATAATCACCAACTCCTAAAATTCAAGAAATACTTCACATAACAAGTTACAACATTTGCTAATTACAACATTATCATCCTACGCCAGCCGGCCACAACAAGTTACAACATAAGGAGATAATTACAGAGAACAGATCGGATATAGGCTGGCGTAGGATGATAATTTTGTAATTAGCAAATCAACATTCATGAGTTATCAAAAGTAAATGCTAAAGAACTTGACATAACATTAATCAAACTTATGTACATCACGAGAAATAAATGCTTCTCAGTTGAACGCCAACATTTAATTTATCGAGTTTATACAACACTGTTCTCCAATGTACACGACTGGAAAATACGAATCATGAAAACCTTTTCTTCCTCAGCTATATTTTCAATATCTCAATCTCAGGCTCATCTCACAAGTTACCTTCAAGTGCACCTTTAAGAAGATTCAATCCGTCTGCCGATATACTTCTCCTGACCCGACTAGGCGCAATTTCTATCCGGGCAGGAGGATCCGGAGAGAAACAAATCACTATAACCGTCAAATTATCACAAGTATTACGCTTCAATGCTTCCCTAACAAGCTCTTTCGAGCATCTTTCTGGATCATTATGCAGCATCAACTCTTTTCTAGCTATTGTGACTGCACATTGGCTGCTCATAACATCCCACAAACCGTCACATCCCATGATTAAAAACTCATCATCTTCTGTTAATAATGCTTCCTGCAACTCCGGCTCTGCACTTAAAGGGCATAAGGAGCCTTTCGCGCCCTTCATGTGCCAGTCCCCTAAGGCTCGTGATACTGATAGTTGGCCATTGAGGTATCCGTCGTATATGACTCCACCTAGCTTTTCGATTCTGAGTCTTTCGGAGGTATAGTTGGGCTTGTGGTCTCTCGACATTTCGATAGCTCTACCACGTTTTCCAAGCACGGCTCGACAATCACCGGCATTGGCAACTACCATTGTTCTGCACAAAAAAACAGGATTCAGATTATGCCAAAGCCAAACCATCCGATATTCTTGGGATAATTACATTGACGCCTCTACAACTGAGATTTGCTCTAACTATACAAACCGCTCTTAAGGTTAGAATAATCACTGAAATACCTCCTGAATATTTCAGAGAACAGATCGGATATAGGCTTAGTCCAAATACCAGCAATAGGAGAAAACATAAGGAGAGTATTTCTTGAATGGGGGAGAAAGCTCCAAAAACAAACAGAATGGTGCTTATTTGATATTTGTGCCCCTTTCCTAAACAGTATCTTGCCTTAATCAAGTCAGTATTTTACAAGGGTTGGAGCAAAGAGGTTCTTTTGGCTTCCTTATTATTGCCATAACTTTGGCTTTGGTAGTTTCTGAAAGAAGCTTCCATGTTCATGTTCCAATCAGATAGTAACCTTCATAAATAGGGATAATAACTTCTACGCCCTTGAGGTTCAGTATATAACAATAGAAACTTCTCCTAAGGTAATTATAGCCTATAGACACGCTTTAAGAATGTGAGAAATTTGGGGTTTTATCCACAAGGATTTCCAATCTTTAGGGGGTGTCTAATTATTTAAACCTACAGGTAACATGTTTGTAATTCAATTTAAAAACTCAGTGCGTCTCTGTAAATGTTCAAACAGAAGCAGAGTTTCTGTACAGAAAAACAACTCGAGTGTACATGTAACTTATCCCTAAAAGTAGCTGATAAGGTGAAGATTTGAAGCCATCTATAATCCCAAGTTGAGGTAATTTTCCATGCTGCTGAAGACAACTTCAAAATGAGAGGGCATTTCACTAACTCTCTTACCTTCCAGAGATGAACACGGTCAGGGCCGTAGTGCCCGAGGACATGTCAACAGAACTATCATCAGCAAATGCAAAATCAGCCTTAAGAAACGCGCTCTTAAGTGCTTTTTCCAAATAAACAGGAAAAGAGGAGTCCTCGACTATAAACTTAAGAATATTATCTCTGATGAATGATGCAGCATCAGTACCACCGTGACCATCAAAAACCTGCAAACACAAAGTGTGCGCCCATTTAAACCATTGCAAGAAAGGTATAGAAACAATAAATAAGTAAGAAACTTGGACAATTATACTACCAGGGCTGAGCCTTAATTACAAAAACCTTCGTAATTGTCCAAAAATTTACAAATTCACCTCCGAAATTATCGAAAACACTGTAGGTAGGCTCTAGTAGGCTTTACTAGGGTTTGAATATATACAGAAACTCACTGAAGTTGTTTTTCTTCGTCTCAGACGAACCCCTTATCTTTTCGTGCTTCTAAAGTTTCCAAGGTGTTTCTGCATTTATTCAAACCCTAGAGGTGTACCCGTGATTAGACCAAACCACAAGGGTTGTAGATGCAATTATCCAAAAAAATGTAGGAACATGCTTCTCATGAGCAGAAAAGGATATAGACAAAATAAAGGAATCGAAATCACCGCACCCCATAAAAAGCTCCTGGTGAAGGGAAACCTGAAGTTCCACCTAGATGTTTGGGCAAGTTGTCTATGCAGATGTGCGCATCCTCCATATACGGCTTAGGTCCTTTCTCAGCACAGCTTCCAGACCTAAAAACTGGTAAGAAGCTTGATTTTACATCTGACGGTGAATTGGCTCCACTACCTCCAAGATCAGGATCCTGGTAAATATTATTGGAAATCATTAGATAACTTAAGTGGTAAGACAAAATACAACAGAAAAAGAAAAACTGTTTTGATCCAAAACTCCTACAAACAAATAACAAGAAAGCACATCTGTTCACAATACCCACGCATCTTTATTCTTAGCTCATAGTGGCTTTGGTGCCCAAAAAAATGAATTGGCTCCTAATTTTCTTAAGAAAACAGAACATGGACAAACAGCTTCTCCACCCTCTAACATCTTCGGCAGCAGGAAGCGGCAAAACGTACGCATCCTTAATCTAGGAATTGGTCTTCAAACAGTTGTCCTTCTACAATCCTACATTTTAAGCGCCTAAAGCAAATCATTTGCTTATGTTCTTCTGATGATGATGAAGAAAGACTACAAATATGCAATTAAACAGAAACTACTCTAAACCATTTTTCAGATTATACTTTTATGGACAGTCAATTGAGATTATAATTTAGTTATGTAGACTACTAATAAAACTTAATTAAAGACTGGTATTAGTTTCTTTTCTTAGAGAAAAGTTCACGTGATTTTGAAAATAATCAATGCAGTGGACTGAGAATTTCTTTTTAGAAACAAGTTTTCCAAAAGAAGTCGCCCGCAAACCTCCAACCCCGGCCCGTGTCACTGGGGCCCTTAAGGGTAGTCTTAACTAAGAAAAAGTAATCAATAACAAGAGAAGATCAAGGTAGTTACGCGAGCGGAAACAACAATATATCAAAGGTTTTCATAGATCGATCAGAAACTTTGTAGCAACTATTGCTAATATGAAAGATTTAAACTTCAGATGCTAGACAGAAGTAGATTTCATGAATGTATTAATACAAAGTCCACTCATAGATTGGAGATTTTTGCACAAATAAATACAGGGGTGACAATCTTGAAGTATGATGTCGTAATGCTTAGCCACCGAAGCAAAATTACACGTAAGCATTTGACATGATACGATAACAACACATTCATGACTATACTTTGATAGTTATTCCCTTTACGTAACACGTTGCATACTATATACCAGAAAGTACGGGAAAAAAGCTCCAGAAAAAAGGAAGACCGCTTACTGAATTAGAGGGCGACACCAATGCCGTGCTGATTGAGTGCCGCACAACAGAAAGATGTCGTGGCGGTTTACCATTCGATGTTGGCTTTAACTCATCGTCACTTTTGGACGTCTTTAATTCATCGTCACTTTTGGACATTTCAGCTTTAAATTCAGAAACTTTACCGTTATCCTCGTTGTAACCATCTTCTACCTCCCCAATAAACGGAGGCGATAAATAAGGACCTGCCGCCATATTCCTTCCTAAAACATCAACCGTTCACGAGATCAACCACTCAAAAACTCCTCTTTATCCAATCACAATCTGCTAGAATCCCAACAACAAACTGTTTCATACTAAATCAAATACCAATAATATACCAAAAGCAACCCCCACTCTTGATCAACAAATCCCACTTAAACTCATGTAATAAAAGCTCAAATTGATCCACTAAGTACTTCAATTTTGATCAAGTGAGACCATTTTTTTTTCTAATTTAAGGTCTACACAATTAATTAAAATCAACAGATAAGGAAATCAATAGCATGCATTAATTCAAATCAACAAAAAGAAAAGAAACACCCCAAATTCTGTTATTCTGTTAAACAGCATTAAATATGAAATTAAACACAAAGATCAAACCTTGAAAATTAACCCTAACCCCCAAATCAGAATCCACAAATGCGCTTGTTCGTACAATAAATTAGATCACAATCACGGACAAATGGATCGAACTCCGCGAATATCAAACAACAGCTTTGAAAAAAAAAGTAATCTTTATGCGGTTTGGTTTGTTGATAGATTGAAAATTGAATCTGTCTAAAATTGAGAAAAAAAAATACATTAAAAAAGAAGTTTATTAAAATTGAATGCGGATGGTTACTGGCGATTACAGGTGAACTTCTGCAACTTTCAGGACACGTGTCGCACTACATGAAATGAGATGATCAAATGGAAACAGCAATGTTGCCTGGCCGTTGGTTTTACGTGCGTGATAGAAATTCAACGGCTGAGATTTGCGTATTTTGCGGCTGCCTATTGTCTTATTTTTATTTTATTTTATTTTATTTTTGATGAATAAGCATGGGTGAGTTAGCTTAGCTGGCCCTGTTTACTATGAAATTAATACCATGTGATAATTCTAATATATATATATATATATATATATATATATATATATTAACCGCCTAATTTGAAAAGGCAATTATTGTGAGCGGGTTAATCGTCGGCAATTATGCACTTGTTTTGTATCATTTAATGTTCATGTATCCCAACTTTTTGTTATTTTTGTTTGAATGTTCATGCATCATAACTCATAATACATATCGCTAATTTTGCAACTGAAAAAATCACATTAATGTAATGTATCTTTGTTGGCTGATTAAGCCATCAAGGTTAGACTAACACTAATTCATGGTTGATCTTTAGCTAACTTTTTTGTTAAAGATTCCTAAACTAAAAAGAGCTCCATGGTTAACCTAATGTTTGTAGTGCAATGCTTAAGTCAAATAATGCCCGTGAAGGGTTGAGCCCATAGACATTATAGGTCAATATAAGTAATTTCAGATCAAAAGTATTCATCTTTGACAAAAGCACACGAGATAGGGAAATTACATGTTAGAATGAGGGATAGATTGAAAAGCTCACTAAGTCAGTTGCAAATCCGATGGGAATGGTGAAATGCTTTGGAAGTTGGAACTATGAAAAACATACATTTACAAGTATTTATAGATAAATATTTTACTAACTGCATAGTGTTTTAGGTAGGTTTAATGGGTCTAGGCTTGTCATATAAGAACTCCCATTGAACTTCTTCTGAAGACATTAGAACGGTTCTTTTAGGGTCTAAAGTTGTATGATCTCACTTGGCTCTTCCACCAATCGGTGTCTCTTTCCTCCCCATGTTAGTTATGCTCGCCCAACAAGAGCAATCATAATTGAAAAGAGCAAACTGATTCAACTATCATTATTCTTAAACTATCCCTTCAAGATTTTATCTAGAGTCGACTACGTCTAAGTGAAATATGTGAAGGAAAATCACATACGGTCCATAGAACTATAGCTACATACCATGATTATGAATAATCGCATAAAGAAAAAGGGCATGTTGCTGTGTCACCACTCATCAGCGTCATGCAAGTTCGCTAAGTAGACTCGCTCTATCGAGTTCGCTAAGTTCACATTGTGCAAGAAGATATTGAAAGTGCTCTTTTGAGTGTGCCCTTCAAACGTAAGAAATTGATCCTTCAAATATGGAAGATTGTTTTTGCCCCTGCTACCTAAGTTGCCAATTTTGTCATTTTATGGCATGGTGATAATTTGTTAAACTATGACACATCACGCGTGATTTTTTAGTGGTTGGAATCTAACATGCTAAATTATGATAGACTACACTTGATACTTTAGGGGCTGGAATCTAACAAAGTGTTTTAATTGAAAATCGATGGCTCCACTCCTATCCCCACCACAACAAAACTACGACGGTATATATCTATAGTAATCCAAAAGAACTTGAGAAATTAATTTTTAACTGCCTAAATGTGTTTTGAAGCATGAACATACGAGGATGCAAAGCATTGAGTTCATCCGGCATTTATTTCTTCAAAGCTTTCACATAAATTGTTTACTCTTGTTCCTTTTGAGAGATCAATCAAAGCACGAACCTATTGTCTAAACATACAACAACGACATTGAAACCACGCACATCGATAAAAATGTAAGTGAGCCTTATTTTAAAGTTGTGGATATCAAAGATAAGTATCCAATTAAATATTTTTTTTTCATTTTGTTGTACTTAATAAAATATTTAGTTATTGAGTTACATATTTTATTTTCAATTTTGTTGAACTTAAGTAAAATATGTAGAGACTTATACCCAAGATCTCAGATTTCCACTCAAGTCCATAACGAGATCTCAGATTTCCACTCAAGTCCATAACTATTTGGCAAGTTACGATTGTGATACAAGGGAAGATATTCTAGAACTGGAGTCTGTCGAGGTCTAGACAGGGCAAAAAGCAACAACCAAATCCCCACAACAACGCCAACACAAGGCAGAAAGGGGTGACGGTTTTGCAGAACATGCCACTTATCTAAACCTGCCAGTCTCTTGTTCAAACCGAGTAATGACAATCGTTCCTCACTAATAGTTATTAACAAGAATAGATTTCAGTTAATCCTGAATAGAAGAAATATTCATTGCCATCTTCATAGAATAATCATACCGTATACTTAATTCATTACATAACAAGGATTTAGCCTTCCATTAGGCTAAGGGAGAACAAAAACAGTAAAGTAGAACAGAAATGTAAAAACTTACTTAGAAAACAAGCCGAAAATCTTCAGACCAAAAGTTTTATTCAAACTGCTTATTGACGATTACAAAGTGTTTACAAGAGAAGTGTTTACAAGAGAGAGAAGAGAGAGAAGGGGACTCTGAAATTCTGCCCTAAAACACAGACGGAAATGGCCTTATATAGAAGGCCGGACTTCAAAAAACATTACAAAACAACATAGACGGGTTTTTCAGATTTTTTTTTAAGTACCCAAAAAAATAAAATATTACATAGTTCCAAAAAGTCATCTGACTAAATTATCAAAAAGTCATCTGACTAAATTATCCTTGCCATGATGTCACGGCGTTCATCGTCACCTTCGGGAAGCTCAAATCTCCATTGTTTTATTTGACTCTGATTTAGAGGAATTTTCTCTTTTAGGCATGTTAACAACCGATCTAAGAATTCCAAAAGCATCGCCAATTCCAAGATCTTCATTAGGATCATGTGCATCTTGTAACTCCTTATTGAGTAATGGATTACAAAATTCTTCCTCATTAGAGCCCATGGAAACGTCTTCATTGAAATCTTCCATTTCTCTTATTAGATCTTTTTCCATTTCTTCAATATAAGCCTGAATAAGACTCTTTTTGTCGACATTTCCTGCCTTCAATTGGATTTTTCTTTTAATTAAGTCCCAAGGAGTATTTATCTCCTTCTTCCTTTGGCTATCAGCTAATTTTTTGTAATTATCAATTTTTTCATCCATTTGACGGATAGTTTCTTGCCCTTCAAACTGATTTGTTTTTGGGTCAATCTTGAGCATCTTATCCCAAAACCTTGAAGAACTTTTTCTGTAGATACATGGAATATTGTCCTCATCTCTGCCAACTTCAGGAAACCATCTCCAAATCCATGGGATTGAAAATTTCAAGAAGAAATAGAAGGTTGATAATCCTTCAGGACATGCAATATTTTGCTGTCTTTCACGAATTTTTGGAGATATGTCAACCCAAATTTTAAATTTTTCCTTAAAAATTTCTGGCAAATTTTTTACCGAAGTGCCGTGGAATTTCCACCACTTAATAAACCAATTTGGTACATCTTTTTCAAATATTTTGCCACACATTTTTATAAACCATGTGTGTTTATTGTTGTTATTCTCATAAAAAAGCGTTTTATTAAAGCTTCAATATAATCCCAATAATTGAATTTGAAGTGAGTTTTTGATACAGGATGTATTAGTTCCCTTTCAGCATATGGTGAAGATCCCAATTCATCAGCATGTATAACTTGCTTAATAACAATTTTGGAGAAATTATAAATTTCTGTCTGTGCTCCTGATGTAAAATGTTGTATTTCACAAGATTTTGTGTGTTCCAGAATTAATTTATAAAACTTTCTGGACTTATATGTGCCTGCTATAAAAAAGGCTGTATTAAGGTTCCTTCGGATTATTATCCAAGGCTCTTTTTCCCATTTCATTTCCGAATCTTCTATTAGAAGGATGACTTCTGGATTTGTATTATCAATAAATCCGTTGTTATTATTCTCCTCAGTTGTTACCTTAGCATATGATGCTGATTCTGGGCTATCCACAGACTCTTGAGTATTACTCATTTTCTCCTTGTTTTTAGATTCCAAGAATTCCTGGAACTCTTTGTTGTGTGATAGATCAGCAGCTATAAGCTTCTGTTTGCCATTTCGACCCAGAAATTCTGGAGTCTTTCCTCTGCCTTCTCGTCCTCTATAAGAGGAGGAAGCCGATCCTCGGCTGTACATACCTGCAATCATGGAAACAAACATTAGGCAAGCAATAAACTTGATAATTTCTCTCTTCTTTTCAACATCTGTTTTTGCTTATTTATAATCAGCTTGCGAACTTCTTCATTATGAAGCCACAATTCTCTAAGAGTTTTCTCCTGATATCTTTTGATATTACCCTGAAGGAATTTTATATTTCTAGCTAATAATTTCAAATGGTAGTCGGAAGACATGATAAAAATTCTCTGGTTAAGAAATCTGTAAGACTATTATCTTCACCTTTCTTGTAAAGAATTTCAAAATCAAAAGGCGCGAGATGCGCTTGCCATCTGGCAAACATCTGTTTGGACACATCATGTTTGAAATCTTTATTAAACATAAACTTTGCAGATTTGCAATCAGTTTGAATAATAAAATGTTGATTATATAAATCATCTTGAAATTTTAAAACACATTTAACTATAACTAAGATTTCTTTAGCTACAATAGGGTAATTCTTCTGGGCATTGTTCTATTTTCCAGAATGGAACCTAACAAGAATTTCTTGTTTAGTATCAGGATTTATTTGTTTAAGGATACCTCCATATCCTATTTCTGAACTATCAGTATCAATGACCTTCTTCCAATTAGGATTAGTAAGCATCAAGCAAGGCAGAGATTTAACCCTTTCTTTAATTTTTCTAACAGCATTAGTATGTTGTTCTGTCCACTGATATGATTTCTTCTTAAGTCTTTCATATAAGATGGACGTATCTTGAGTCAGATTTTTATAATAAGGGGAAATATAAATTAGACTTCCTAAAAACCTTTGCAATTGGGTTTTTTCACGAATTTCATCTGGAAATTTATCTGCGAAATCAATACTTCTATTAATAGGTATTATGCTACCCTTTTCAATGAAGTGTCCGAGAAATCTCACTTTGGACTGAAATAGGGACATTTTAGGTTTAGATATGACAAGCCCATTTTTTATTATAATTTGTTTAAAAATTTGTAAATGCTTAAAATGCATTTCAATAGATTTAGAAAAGACTAAAATGTCATCAATATAAACAATTATAAAATCGCTATAAGGAGTGAAAATGTCATTCATAATTTGTTGAAATTCTGAAGGTGCATTCTTCAGACCGAAAGGCATGACATGCCATTCATAATGTCCTATTGGAACATTAAAGGCAGTCTTATATCGATCCTCTTTGCTGATTTGGATCTGCCAATATCCTGATTTTAAATCAAATTTTGAAAATATGATAGAATCATATAATCTATCTAATAAATCATTTTTGTTAGGAATAGGATGTCTAATCCATTTAAAAGCTTTATTAAGTGGTTTATAATTTATAACAAGACGAGGAACACCTCTTTCTTGTTCTGAATGTTTATTAACATAAAAAGCAGTACACGACCATGGCGACTGTGAGGGGCTAATTAATTTCTTTTGTAAAAGAGAATCAATTTCTTTTTTACATAACTCCAGATGTTCTTTATTCATCTGGCAAGGTCTTGCCTTGGTTTTAATTTGAGAGTCATCAAAACCTTCTTCATAAGGTAAAGAAACAATATGTTTCTTTCTATCCCAAAAGGCATTCGGGTGATCATTACATATAGTGATCGAAAAATCGCTTATTAATATTTTTATTTTATCCTGTAATTTAGGATTTTGAAGATCCTTCTCAATATTAAGAGAAGCAATTTCATATTTCAGGAAATTCAATTGTTTTTCTTTATAAAAGATAGAATCAAACATTTCATGAAGAAATCTCGTATATGGTTTATTTTTGAATTTAAAGAAAACTTTATGCCCTTCATAAGAGCCTGATAAACCTTCATGAGTGATGCCAAGAGGGAATAATTTTGTAAGGAACGAAGTTCCTAAAACCATTTGGTTCGTAATATCCTTAGTAAGCAAAAAACTTGTAGGAATACATGTATTGTTATTACAAATATATGCTTTAGAAAGTTTGTATTCAATCTGTAAAGGTTTTCCTCCTGCATGAGATAATCCATGAGTAGTTTTTTGAAAATATCGAGTTGGTATTAAACCTTCTCGAATGACATTTAAGTCAGCCCCACTATCAAGTAAAACATCAAAATGTTTTTGTAAAATAATTGTCAATCATTAATGTTGTCTCAGTATGCCATTTTTGAGACTTAATTATTTCCATGACAGATAAATAATCTTCATTTTCATTATAATCCTTAATTTCATTATGCGAAGAAGTGGGAGCTTCTTCTTTGGAAGGAGTATTATCTTCCAATTTAGAGACTCTTATATCAAGAGTTCTAGTGCTCCTTTTGAGATTCTTAATCTCCTCTTTGAGGTTATCAACCTCATTCTGCAAATCAATAGCAGAAGTAGGAGTTTTACTAACTTTCCTCTCTTTAAGAAGTTTATGAACTTCAGACATCGAATATGGCCCTTTTGGGACCATTGGTTCCCCTGATATATTTCCCAAGGATTCTTCCTTGGTACCAGAAGTCCCTGGCTCATTTTGAGTCAGATGATCAATCATTTTGACCTTGAGATCTTTATCTGTAAGATTCTTTATAATATCCAAAATTGTATCATTTGTCAAAACATTTATGTCTGAATTTTGAAATTGAGATAAGAGTTTATAATACTCATCATTTTCTTCCGGAGATTTTTTGTCACAAGGAAGACCCAGAGGACATGTATCACATTCCTCAGGTTCAGAAGAAGTATAATCTTCAAGATTTAACTCAGCATTAAGGTTCTCTTCTGAGCTATATTCTTCGTCAGAAGTTTCTTCACTATCAGAATTTAATAAAAGCTTTGATAAAGATTCTTTTAATTTATCATCCACATCAAGACTATTTAATTTCTTTTTGACCCAACATCTGTTGGCATAATGACCGACTTTACCACATCTGTGGCAGACTACAAGATTTTTCTTTTCTTTCTTCTTATTATATCGTGGAAGCTTTCTATTATCACTTCTTTCTTTTCTTTTGGCAGAAAATTTCTTTTTCCTATAAGTACGCTCAGTACCATCTATTTTATGCCCTATCCTTTTAGATGAGCTTGGCTTATGGATTCTTGGGGTATCAATCCCAAATTGGTCACAAAATTGACCCAATTGTTTTCTTTCAATAAGATTTTGTCTTTTAATTTGTTGATTAAGCTTTATATCATTACATAAAGCCAATCCTTCCTGAATACATGTACCTATTAGGTTACCATAAGTATACCTATCATAAGGAACAAAACTTTGATCTTTCCTAAGATTTCTACGAATTCGTTCAGCAAATAGGCTGGGAAGACCATCAATAAATTTAAACTTCCAATGAGAGCTATTACACTCAGGAAGTTCCATGACCCGATTCAAGAAAGTATCTTTATACCATCTGAAATCAGTTAATATCTTGCATCTGAGGTTCTGTAAGAGAGTGCTGATCATTTCACTATTATTAGAATAACGACCCGTGAAATGTTCAATAATAGTAACCACTAAAGTATAAACTGCATTCTCATATTGAGTACTATTCTCAATTTTCACAGTGTTTAGGATATTAGCCTTTGCCTCTGGGGATAAATAATTATCCCACCAACCTTTAAGTTGGCCCGTAAAACCAGCAACAATCATATTAGCAACATTTTTGTCTGTATTGTTATTTTGTTTACAAATAGTAGAATACATAAGCATTCTGTGAACAACATCATAGATTTGTTTATCAGTATTACCATCAATATTCCACTCATATATGCTTTTACCGTTGTAAGAATTATTATCTATAAATTCTCTTTCTTCATGAAGAGTATCCATAGGGGAAGGTCGTCTGTAATAGTACAACCTTTGAGTAGGCCTATCAGCCCATTTAAGCTTTTCAATTTGCTCATTAATCACAGACTTATAATCTGGATTTTTTTCAATTTCCGAGCTTAGAGTGTTTAATTTTAATTCTTTAAATTTTTCATTTAACATTCTTTCTAATTCACCCATAGATTTTAATTTAAAATCAACAATTTCAGGGGGTGGTTGGATCGTAGGTGTAGCTATTTTAACTACTTGAGAAGTTGAAGCAATATCCTCTACTCTAGGGATTTTGATATCATTAATAGCTTTCAAGACCATATCAAGTCTACTAAGCAAAACTTTAACTTGTTCTCCTATGATATTAATACATAGGTTAGTATAATTATTTTGTCTTATAAGATCATTTATATGTTCTAAGGTTACTCTCAAAGTATCATTTTCAAATAATTTAGCAAAAGCAAGAATATTAGTATTATTAAAAGAACATGCTTGGGACGGAGGATATGTGCTTGTAACAATTTGGCCATCTGAAAGACGATAATTTCTTTCAATAGTTGAAATGTAGAATTCAACATAAGTATGTATAAACCAAGGAACAAAAGAATATTTAGTGTTTTGTTCTTCACAAAATTTATAAAATTGATTTTGTATCAAATCTTTTTCTTCTTTTGGAAAATTTCCAAAAAACCATTTTCTGAATTCTTCCCATCTGGGATGTTTGAATTCTCCACTTATCTCTTGCCTGGCTGGAGACCCAGGGCTAAAATCAATCTTTTGTTTTAAATCCATTAATTATCAAAATTCATATCTGATGCAGTAGGATCTGCGTCTTCCATATTATGAACATTACCATACATTCCATTAACAACATTTTCCCTATTAATGAACATATTTTTAATATCATATGGGGTTTTAACCCTCCTTCTAGAGGTAGAAGCTCCAGAAGGAGTTTCGACTGTATAATCCAAATGAGAGATATAAGATCTCAAAGAATCAGTCTTTGATAACTTGTTTTCTCCCGGTTCAAATTGTATTTGAACAGTTCCTTCAGAGGTTTGTAAAACATTAAACGAATCATGATGCATGATTGGTTGCTGAATGGGAACAGCCTTATTAATTATCCAATTTTCTGGAAACTGGATTTCATCCCATTTAATGGTTCTTCTAGTAGTAATTCTAAATTTTTTAAAATTAGTTTCAATCAAAATGGTTTCATTTAGAGGTTTATCAACCTTTCTACATTGAGGATTTAAAGTATATAGAGGCTTATAATAAACTCTATAACAGATACATATAACTTCAGTACCTGGTAAATAATTGTAACCATGAGTTTTAACATTTAATGTTAAGGCATCAAGAATATTAATATCTGACAATGATAATTGTAAATTAGGATATACATCAAAATATACTGGACCATGTGCCAAACTTGATTGAATCATTCCCATTAATGATTTTTTCCAATCAAGATTTCTACCATCTCTTAAGGCTGCTATAAAGCTTTCTGGTAGCCCTTCCAATGTTAAAGGTTTAAAAGCAATTTGAATTAAACCTACGTGTATAAACTTATGACTGTGTTTGTATAAAGAAATATCTTTATCACTTAAAAGTTTCACAATCATTTCTTCGTTATTCAAAGAAATAGATTCCTCAGTTGTTTTAACAACTTGTTTTAAACCAAGTTTTTCAAAAGTTCCTAATTTATAGATAATCTTTGGCTCGATTCTTGGAATCGTCCACTTATTAAGTAATTCCAGTTTTTCTGGAATATCTTGTTCAACATTCATACTGTTTTGAACAGTATTCGTTCTTCCAATCATATTCATTATTTGAAGATGTTATGTAATGAAATAATTCTAAAGCACGATTACTCTAATCCATGGCTCTGATACCACTTATACCCAAGATCTCAGATTTCCACTCAAGTCCATAACGAGATCTCAGATTTCCACTCAAGTCCATATGATTTTGTTGAACTTAAGTAAAATATGTAGAGTAAAATACTTTTATTTATATTTAACTTGAATTATATCAATAAACATTCAAGAATCAATGAAAAAGTTACGTCAAGACCTTGTATGACGATTTGTCTTGTTCATGTTTGGGAAAAAAGAGAGTCACTGTACGAACTTTTATGTGGTACTTGTCATACAACACGTTGCTTTAGTTAAATGTAGTTGACATAGAGTTTGAGAAATGCACTTTATAAATTCTTTTTTAATTGTTTGGATATATATATATATATATATATATATATATATCTATTAATATAAACAAACATTTTGTGACACCATCGGACCAAAAAAATTATTTTAAAAACATTTTTTGAACTTTTTAAATAAATTAGAATTGTGGGCAACTACCCCACTACTAATCCAAAAAGAAACGGAAAAAAATTCAAATTTAAAAAACAATCTCAAATATAACTTCCCTTATAATTCTCCCCTATTTAAGCAAATCTTCATTTAAAAAACAATCTCAAATATAAATTCTCTTATAATTCTCCCTTATTTAAGCAAATCTTCACACGGTTCTCTATTATCTATTCTAATTATATGTAGGTTGTTACAAACTCAATTTTAATCCGATTTTTAACTTCCACAATCTCCTTCTTTCAGTGTTATTTTTCCAAACCAATTGTCTATTAACTGCCTTTTGTTATTCAAAATTTGAAATTGAAAAGTAACCACATCTCCCGCGTTTCATTCTCTTTCAGTTTTATTGGGCTTTCACTTTACTCAATATTTTCTCTCCAAATAATTTTTCTTTTATCCACATAAACGCTTACTCCATTTCATTTCATTCTCCTCTCTTGATATGTATATATATCAAGTTCGCATCAGTGATTTTAACTATAATATTCTTTTTTTACTATTCTTACCTCTGATACTTAATGCTCACATTTTTTTTTTATTTATTGTGCAGGAATGATTTTGGTTTATCATACTACTCAATGCTCACGGTGATCAGGTAAATAACTAAATTTTCATTTGAGTATTTTGTTGGGGATTAAAATGGGTCTAGACAATTATTACTTAATTGCATCTTCTTTTAAAATTACAGATTTGATAAAATTTAATAGAATGATGAAGATAACCTCCATCGCATAGTTATACTACTTTCTTTAAGCAACGCTTTAAATATGAAGTTGCACGGGCATCTTTTTTATACGTTTGTTCAGTAACATATATAAATTACCTATAAGATTCTTTTTTGCACATGAATTTATTTAAAACAAGTAATTACCAACTCATGGGCTAACCAAATCTTTTATGATTATCCTTATCAATGATCATGCAGGATTCTCTCTGGGTATATGCATTTGCAGCCACATCTTGCGTAATATTTTGGTGTTTTATATTCAAGACCACTTTAACATCTTTTATAATTATTTGTTTTTTAATATTGATTTGAGTTATGTTTATTGGTGTTTTCAACTTAAATCACTTTAAGCTCTTAAGCGTTATTTTTTGTTTACCTTTATTTTTTTATTAGAACTGTTGTTTTGATAATATTCATGCATCTTTTGTTTAGATCTTTCATGCATGTCTTGGCTCTCTATAATAATAATGAGACCCGAATAGTTAGAATTGGTTTATTTAACTTATGTCTTTACTATTAAAAATGTACATTAAAAACTATTAAGCTTAAATATATATATATATATATATATATATAAGTGCAATGGACTATAGTTACTGAAGTTTTGTTATTGGGAAAATTATTATGTATATGCTTTTGCTTTACATTCTAAGTTACCCATTAGCATTCTATTAATATTGTTCATGCGCATATTCTTTTATTTTATTGATTACACAAATTGATAATGTAAATAAAAAAAATTAAGTTATATGATTCTTTATATCAAAAGCAACGTTGCATGCGGTCTCCGCATGCACCTAATTGCTAGTATATATATATATATATATATATATATATATATATATATATATAACCTAAAGTTAAAATCTGAACTAAGTGCTTTACCTTATATATTTTTAAGGGCCAAGTGTTTAATTTTGATTTTTGTGATAACAAACTCTCGTTTTAGAAGTGGTGAATTCCGTAATCATATTCACAAATCTGCTATTTTACTATAACAATTTGCAACCTTGATTTTGGACAATAACAAACTAAATCCCACAAAAATGACTATGTCAATAACAATTACAATTAGAGTATTCAAATTAAAACAAAACAGAGGTAAATGTCAGAATTCCCTCTATTTGAACTAATCTGAAACATTCTTTTTTCATATCATAAATCGCAGATATCTTCTTTTTTCCTTAAAAAAAAAAAGAAGAAAGAAAGAAACTACCAAAACCCAAACGTTTGTGGATAGGAAAAATCTGAAAAAGCATCAAAGAGAAAAAGAAAAAAAGAAACGAAAAAGAGAAAATGGGAGTTTTGTTCAGACAAAATTCAAAGTACATGTCTCATCTCACGTTCGACTTTTTTATATCGCATTATATGTTTTTAATTAGACTTCAATTATTATGATGAATGAAGAAAGCACAATACCAACACATAATGAACTTGTACCATAATGCTTACTTATGAGTTATGACCACAAGTTATATATTTCTCTCTCTCTCTCTCTCTCCTTCTTCCAATCCCATATATTCAACTTGTTTCTTTTTTCCAGGTAATTAAATTCCCACCTGAAACACGTGCATACTGTTTATGCTTTCTTTCTCTCAATATCCTTTACTTGGTCAGGTATTATTCACTCTGTTTATGCTTCAGGTGGAAATAATTAGGCCTTTTAATTATTGCCTTTTCAATATGCTTTTTTATTTTTCCAGTCTAAAGTTTGGTTCTTTATTCTATTTTTCCTAGCTGTAGATTCTTCCCATGTTGTTGTACCTTTCTGTTGTTTAATTTATCTCCGATGATGTTTGGTCTGTTGTCTGATGGACATGGACCTTTTGCCTGTGTAAATAAATGCAATCAAAAGTTAAAATAAAAATGAAAAATATGTTCTTGGAGCAATTTCAGTACTTTTCAGAGCCTTTATCTGCATGAATGTTTATTAAAGCTAAGAGGCAGTGGTACTAGGAAAGTTTTCTTTTTTATCGCTTCTAGTTCGGTGTGTTATGTTAGTTCTACTACCCCATAAATGGGTTGTGGTGTATTTGAATTGATTCTTGTGTTTCATGCAGATTTACTAGTTGATGCTTCATATCTAGAATGAGTGTGATTTGGGTTCTTGTACCGTGGTTACTCTCTTTTCGGGTGCTCCTCTCATACGGGTCGAGTGTAAACACATTTTCAAGACCGGCAATTGTGAATGTTGGAGCTATATTCACTCTTGATTCTACGATTGGTAGAGTGGCTAAGATTGCGATTGAAGAGGCGGTTAAAGATGTAAACGCCAACTCAAGTGTCCTTCGAGGGACAAAACTTGCTGTCGAAATCAGAAATACCAATTGCAGTGGGTTTCTTGGCATGGTTGAAGGTAATTTATTGCTTGAAACTGCTTTATAGACGCCTATGATCTCATTGTGGTTTAGTGATATCTAAAGGTGAGAATAAACCTTAGAGGTTTTCCTGTTAATTTCTCATGTCTAAATGTTATGGACAATGTTGAAGGAAGATGAATATAGTCTGAATTCAATAGTGCGTTCAACAGATTGCACTACAGCTGAAAATATAATTCTGATCTAAGATCCTGTTTTACATCTCCTACACGGACTGAAGAGGACTTAACAGATGTATATGTAGCATTTGACTGCTGTTCTGTGTATTTCAAAGCTCGCTTTTTAAAATACATGAAAACTATAGTAGGAGGTTAAAAGATCTTATACACGAGACGTTTTGTACTTCATTTATAACGATGTTACAAATTTCAAACCACTGCGTAATACTTGTGCTCAAGTTTGTCAAGCTCTTTCTCAGTCTTTATTTGATAGTTCTAGCAGAGTTTAGATGTTATAATATTTCCCTCTTAAAACTGGATATATGATGGACAGATTGTGATTGAAATGCAGCGTTGCGCTTTATGGAGACTCATGTTGTCGCAGTCATAGGCCCACAGTCTTCCGTGGTTGCTCACACCATATTGCACGTTGCAAATGAACTTCAGACTCCTTTTTTATCGTTTGCAGCAACAGATCCTACTCTCACTTCTCTTCAGTTTCCATATTTTATTAGGACAACACAGAGTGATCTGCATCAGATGAATGCAGTGGCTGAAATCGTTGACCATTATGGTTGGAAGGAAGTAATTGTTATTTACCGTGACGATGATTATGGAAGAAACGGGCTTTCTGCATTAGATGATGCACTTGCTGCTAAGCGCTGTCGAGTTTCTTACAAAGCTGGTATTCCGCCCAGTGATTTAAGCCAGACAGACATCATGGATATTCTTGTTAAGGTCGCACTAATGGAGTCTCGTATCATAGTTCTTCATGCATATCCAACAGAGGGACTTATGGTATTCTCTGCTGCAAACTACCTAGGAATGATGGAAAATGGCTATGTCTGGATTGCCACAGATTGGCTCACGTCCGTGTTGGATTCCTCTTCGTCTTTTCCTTTAGAGACAACGACAGATACCATGCAAGGTGTCCTTTGCTTACGTCAACACACGCCTATTTCGGAAAAGAAGAGAGACTTTTCAGCTAAATGGAAAAGATTGACTAGTGGCTCTATCGGAATAAGCAGTTATGCATTGTATGCTTATGATACCATTTGGTTACTTGCCCATGCTATTAACTCATTTTTAGATCAAGGTGGGGTTATTTCATTTTCAAATGATTTGAGGTTGCATTCTTTAGGCGGGAGTGCCATTCACCTTGACGCTATGTCTATTTTCAATGGAGGTCCACTTCTCCTCAAAAACATTTTGGAGGGTGACTTTGTTGGTCTGACGGGTCCTGTCAAGTTTACTCCCGATAAGTCTCTTGTTTTTCCTGCATATGAAGTGATAAATATAATTGGAACCGGGCTTCATCGGATTGGTTACTGGTCCAACTCTTCTGGACTAACGATTGTGGCTCCTGAGACTCTATATTCAACGCCGCCAAATCGTTCTAGTACAAACCAACAACTTCATAGTGTTGTTTGGCCTGGGGAATCTATAAGTACACCTCGCGGGTGGGTTTTTCCAAATAATGGGAGACAATTGAGGATCGGGGTACCACGGAGAGTGAGTTACCAGGAATTTGTATCACAAGTGGCAGGAACTAATATTTCAAAAGGATTCTGCATTGATGTATTTACGGCTGCGGTAACTTCGCTACCTTATGCCGTTCCCTATCAGTTCATCCCTTATGGAGATGGCCATGAAAATCCAAGTTATAACGAGCTCGTGAATTTGATAACTACAGGGGTAAGTAAGAAATACATCAACCTGGATGGGAAACAGAAAATGAATTTTTTAACAACTATTTATGCTTCATGAGATTTAGTCTAACTAGAGAAGCATCTGTTACTGTATGAATAATTACATTAACACTTTTGAACTCTAGGAAAACCTATAGATGAATTCCCTTGAGGTTTGAATATTTATGTACAGAGACACCCTTTGAAGTGTGACAAACATTATGTATATACCCCATAATTTACATAGTTTTGAAATTTGGTGGTGTTTCTGTACTTATTTAGACAGTAGGATAGTCTTCTCTTTAAAACCAAACCTAGATGGTTAAGTTGAAAACTGTTTATGTAAGATTTTATATTTCTGACAGCTCACAGTTGTGCTTATTTGTTTTAGTTCTTTGACGGTGTTGTTGGTGACATAGCCATTGTAACAAACCGAACAAAAATTGTGGATTTCACTCAGCCCTATGCTGCATCTGGACTGGTAGTGGTGGCTCCGGTTAAGAAGTTGAACACGGGTGCTTGGGCTTTCTTAAGGCCTTTTTCACGGGAACTTTGGGGAGTAACCGCTGGTTTTTTTATTTTTATTGGGATTGTGGTATGGGTTTTGGAGCATCGGAACAATGATGAGTTCCGTGGACCACCAAAGCAGCAATTCATAACCATTTTATGGTGAGCTATGAAATCCGGAAATTGTAGCTGATAAAACTGGTTAGCTTATCTTCATATTAACTTGTTTCTCCTCTAGTTTATCTCCTAAGTTTCTTTGAAACCACATTTCAACTAACTCCGTTACTGGTGTCACTCTCTCAAAACACTACATTAACATGGCTTCGGAATGATAGGATATTGTGCAAGGACTAAGAAAGGTACTATTACAGTCTACTATTCGCCGCCATACATACACAACATGACAGGTGAATATTGTACAAAAATGCTCAAAGGAGATTACGACTAGCAGACTTTATCAGGGCATGGCTCATTTGACCTATTTCTGTTGGTCTAAAACTTGTGCTGGTGATATTTGAATAAAGTTGCAACTGGAAATTAGCCAGAAATGTTTTCAGTAAAAAGATTTGCCTTTGAGAATTGACGGAGTATGCTTACCACTAGAAAGTTCTTTTAGGAAATGAGGGATCTTTATGCTAATCATTTCACGTACATGACCAGTATATTCATTTGTTTGAATTAATTTCTTAAACCCCAATAATTGTTAATGATGATGAACTTGACATTTGACGTCGTTTGTGTTTGTTTTTCCTGCAGGTTCAGTCTCTCAACTTTATTCTTTGCTCACAGTAAGTGATCTCCAAAACTTTTTTACATAATCCTCACAACTTAGACGTGGTTGGTCTATTGTTAGCCCTTTAAACTCATCATTCTTTTGTTCTTTCTTAATGCAGAAGAGACAACAGTGAGTACTCTAGGACGTCTAGTTCTGATCATATGGCTTTTTGTGGTTCTGATAATCAACTCAAGTTACACGGCGAGTTTGACATCTATTCTCACTGTACAACAACTGTATTCTCCAATCAAAGGTATCGACAGCTTGAAAGACGGCGATGAGCCAATTGGATACCAAGTAGGCTCTTTTGCAGAGCATTATCTAACTGAGGGAATCGGAATACCCAAGTCGAGACTGAAGCCTCTTGGATCACCAGAAGAGTACGCCAAAGCATTACTACAGGGTCCAAAGAAAGGGGGTGTTGCTGCTGTGGTCGATGAACGCCCGTATATAGAGCTTTTCTTGTCGAGCCAGTGCAATTTCAGGGTCATTGGACAAGAATTCACTAAAAGCGGATGGGGATTTGTGAGTAAACGTTCCTTTTTCATAAAATAAGATAACATTTATTTTGAATTGAAGTTTTATAGTAGTTGCTTCAAATGTTTCCGACTGATAACTATATCTTTGCAACCATATCATCCCGTATAACGTCCATCTGAGCTTCCTGCAGTAGTCCCTTCATGCTATGCAATTGTTTTGAGTCGGATGCATCGTACTGGTGTACTTGTTGAATGTTGACACATACCTCACATCTTGTTGCATTTGACGTACTTATTTAAGTAAAAACTTGCTGATGATTGGATGGCATCCATTTCTGGTGTTGAAGGAAAAGTGAATGAAAATCTTCATGTCCCGAGGAATATATCTGATTCTATTTCGCATCTTGTAGCAATTTCATGAATGCAAAATTCCAACTCCTAGAAATTTCTTAGCCATTAACTTTTCTAATGTATATGCAGGCGTTTCCACGAGACTCTCCTTTGGCCATCGACCTGTCAACTGCTATTCTAACATTGTCTGAAAATGGAGATCTCCAGCGAATCCACGACAAGTGGTTGACAGCAAGAAGTTGCACCTCGGACAATACTGAGCTCGATTCAGACCAGCTTCACCTAACGAGCTTCCGGGGCCTCTATCTACTATGTGGTCTCGCCTGTTTTGCAGCTCTCTCGATATTCTTCTTGCAGATTGTGCAAAAGTTCCGGAAAGCTGCCCCAACTGAAAATCATTCAGACAGACAAGTTAGTTCGCGTTCCAAACGGATTCAGACAATACTATCCATAATCGACGAGAGGTCGGATAATTCAAGAAGGGAGAGTAAAAGAAGGAAGGTTGAGAATTCCTTGTCTGAAAATAATGGGGAAATTGATCTGGAGGGGGATTCCAGCAGAAGCCGCTCACAAATTTATTCTGGAAACGATTTTGACTCGAGGAATTGAGCTCTATTAATTAGTTTTTTTTATATGACCACATTGACTATTATTTTGATAGTAAGTTAATGTGGTTGTTACATTATCATTGTGTACGAGTATGAAGTATGAACAAAAGGGTCTCTTTCATTGCGTACGTACCCCTTGTTTATATAGGATTAACGATGAATGTGGATATTAAATCAAATAAAAACTTGGTTTATCGCTTTGTTTGAAATAGAACACAATTATTTTCAAAAAGAAGAAAAAGAGAAATATATCACAATTTCCGCAATCAGTTAAATTTTTTCGTTAAAGAAATGCGCGGAACAACATTAATTTTAGTATTTACTACTAATTATTATAAAATAATGCCGATCTAAGTTATGACAAAATAATGTTACACCTGTAAAGGATAAGTCATTCATAAAAGTCAGAACAAGAGGTTGAAATATAACTATAGGTATATTGACATACATGTTCCAGACGTACAATTTGCTTCACAATAATATTACAATCTCAGTTATAAAATTACAAGAGACTACTTCTGAAGTACTTGTGAAAGACATCTTCGTCTGCACAATACCTTGAAATAATTTTATACACCTCAATAAGGAGTTTAGGAAACCGAGTCGAAAAATACCGATCAAAACCTTCTGGGACTGGCCCCAAAATTACTTGAATTTCTTTTGAAAGTTCCCTGAAGTGATTCAATTTATTGCGAATGACCCGCAATAAGTCACGCAGGCTGTCAAACTTGTAGCGTCTATAGCGACCAATATCATTAAGAAGTGCAGCGTCCATCTTTTCATCCCATTTACCGCCCAAAGCAAATTTTGCCCGACTTTCCAATGCCCCCAACAGTTCAGAGGCATTCTCCCTATCTTCTAATTCAACTCGATCACTAACATCTCGAAGGAACGAGAGTCGCATCTCAGAATTCCAAAACAATGGATGATTCATAACTTCCACAGCCTTTGGCCTGTAAAATAATAATGAAGCGGAGATGAGATGCGGATGAACACCCAAAATAAAGCCTAAAATGCAACCAATGGTAGGATAAAATGCTAAGGTGTTGTCCATTAGCTAATCTAAATGCTAAATTACTATGACGCTCTTTCATGTTTGAACAAAACGGACTCACGGTTCATGAGCTACAGAAAACACCTATGCCTAACAAACCAATAAAAAAAAGGGCAGCCGGTGCAATGCGAGGGTCCGGGAAAGGGTCCCACCACAACCAATGTTGGATAAAAATATAAATCATTAGAAACTATTATACTCAATGTCGATGATATTTACCCTTTCTTTTCTTTCTTGAATTCGTTTATTTTCTCCTCTTCACAACAATATCCAATCATGACAGTTAGAATGAATTGATGAATGTGTTCCTTTTTCCCAGTGTTATTAACTAACACAAGATAAGTGTGAACATCTCTTTGCTAATGATATAAATTAACAAGACATGCTTTTTTTTATCTTGGTAAATTTAGAATGTAAGATTGTTCCTATAGGATAAAACATCAAGGAGTGCCAGCATAAATCGCCCTTGGCAAGAATGCGATGTGACGCTAGTTGAAGTGTGAAATAAATATGACACTAGTTGAAGTGTGAAATAAAGACCTTAGGTTTGGGTTCGAGTCCAGAAGTTGAGAGACCAGATCCATAGCTTCCGGGATATTATCAATCAAGAAAAGGTCCTTCCGATCGT
Organism: Linaria vulgaris; assembly: GCA_948329865.1. Classification (NCBI taxonomy): domain Eukaryota; kingdom Viridiplantae; phylum Streptophyta; class Magnoliopsida; order Lamiales; family Plantaginaceae; genus Linaria; species Linaria vulgaris. Next base: position 104,224,328 of record OX415249.1, read on the forward strand.
TAACTATATTTATATCACGTTCAAGACTTTCTCCAAATGGGTGTTTGCCACCAGTGATGCAGAAAAAGAGAATGCATCCTAAACTGAATAAATCCACAGCACGTGTCTGTCGTTCATGTCGCAGTTGCTCCGGGGCTTGCCACCCTGAACTACCGGATCCTAATATGCACAACAGAATAATTAATATGCATAAAATAATCACGCATTATACTTACAAAACAACAGGACTCGTGCATTATACTTACCAGTAGAATTCTTGGTTAGAGATGACATGTCTCCATCTAGGAGCTTACTAATACCCATATCCGAAATTTTTGCAGATATTGAGCGATCTTTAAGTACAAGGACATTTTGAGGCTTTAAGTCTCGGTGTATAATACCTAATTCATGCAAATGGGCGAGTCCACAAACGACATCCCTGCAGTACAAAAGTGTGAGAATATACATTTTCCAAGTAGAAAAGAGTATTTGAATATCATTCTCATAGAAGACTAGAGCAAAAATCAACATTTTCAGACAGGGTTACTAGAAAAAAAATGACCCAATTGCAAAGAGCGCATTAAATACATATATATTGAAGCAGTGCACAGTTAAAAACAAAAAATTACAGAGTGGTTGCTATAGATTAGCCTTGATTGCTCTAAAACGTTATTTTGTGCAATTGAAGGCAAGAAGAAGATGTCAGCATCTCCTCAAATCTCATCTGTGATATATTAATCTATAATATTTAATTGCTGAAATTCAGTTCAATCCGTGAAAGTCTAACTCGAGGTGCATATGTAATTTAGTAATTCAACATCCTTTGGTAGCAAAAGGTAAATATTGCCAATCTGCACAAAAGGTTACTTTCAGAACCAGATGACGAATATCCAAAAAAGATGGGCAGACATATTTCATATACATCCATTAATCCAAAATATAAAGTTACAGAGATGAGCACATACCGCATCAATTTTAATAAACCTGCAGACGGATAGCCATTAAATTTCCACAGTTCCACGTCGGTTCCATCACTGGACAACAATTGCAATTTGGGTTCGACTGGACCAAGGAACTCGTGAATTGGGTTCCAGTTACTTGTTTCCTTTTGAGAAGCATATAATGATATCAGCTCCTGTAAACTACACATACATCTTTCCAGAGAGAGATAGATGAAATCCGAATCATATTCTACTCCGTACCACCTAACAATATTTGGATGTCGATCAGAAGCAATAAGATTTTGAATCTCTTTCACAGCCACGTCATGATGAGTCCGGACAAGACGTTTCACAGCGACCAGGCGGCCATCATAATTTCCTTCAAGCACAATGGTTCCATTGCTTCCCTTTGCGATTTCTTTATTAAAGACAATTAGTTTACCAATCCTGCGACCGTCTCCATGACTATTATTACTACCAGAAAAGTTGGATGACAAGAATGCATTAATCATCTCAGCATCTTCTGATTCATCACTGTCTTTCACTGCATTATTAGGCAACACGTTATCAGACCTTTTCCGAACAACATTCGTTTGTTTATTAACTGCTGATTTGCGACCTTTCCTCTTCTTCGTTGTTAGAACTTGGAATTTTGGGTCCTTGGACGGCTTGAAGGGCTTTACTCGTCTTTTACAAAATGCATGTCGAACATAGAGAATGAGAGCTACTACCGGAGGAAGGGCGCAATATAGTAGAGAAAGCCAGGAATGAGGTTGTGCTAAAACCTCAGATTCTACAGCACTAATAATTTGAGGAGGTCCGCTCCTTTCTTCAGCACCAGAAGTTGGTAGAGCAAAAATAGTATCATTCTCATCACCATCATAAAAGGGTGATACATTGTCAATAGGCTCTAACATAGGATTGTGACCTGGGCCAGGCAGTGAGAGAACTTTGCCCCCAGGCAGTGAGAGAACTCTGCCACCAGGCAGAGAATGTTGCAATTGAGCACTAAGGGAGCTCCAATCACGAAACTGGTAAACAAGAGGGCGTGGTGGACAATTATTTGTTTTATTCCATTCTGAGCGGGAAAATCCTCCAAAAAGATCTTCAATTCCTTTACACCGGAATTTGGCCTCAAAATCCGCCAACATTAGATACCATAGAACTTGTCCTGTTTTCTCCGATGTATACTTCAGAGTGTAGTCTGTTCTAGTAACATAAAGTGCCTTTTCTAAATCATCCACTTCAGTGGGAGTAGAAACCAGCCACTCTTCAGCATCCTTTCTAGTTAAAATAGATGTCTCATCAGCACCCTGGCCTCCAACTGATGGAAAACTGTCGGACCTAAACAAACGAACAACTTTTCCTGTTTTGGCATCAACAAGAAATGTTGTAGTTTTCCTTGAACCCATTATGACTCCTCTACCAGATAATACAACTGGAGCATGCTGCACCAACTCCTTGGCACCCCAAACGAGTTTCTAGAAATGAAATGATGGTTTAGGAAAATAACACAAGAGACTGCCCTCTAAGCAACAATATTTCTACCAAGAGAACAAGGCAAACCAACAGTCAAAAGAAAAACAGGATGATAAATTAATGCTTTTTGTTAATTATTTGCCGTAACACATAGATTAACTACCAGGTATGATGCTTGTCGAATGAAAGATTATGTTTTTATCGCAGAGATACTACATTATATCTGAAAAAAATAGGTAAAGAACATAAACGACGCTAACTAATCAAATTTGATAGCTAAACAAGACAGGGAATCGAAGTATACATAACAAACATTAATGTAAGACGATCAGCAAGAAGGCACACCTTTGTTTCTTGTCCAGCGGCATACAAATAGAGTGCCCCATCGTCGCCACGATCTATATAAAAATTCTCTACAGTAGAGGAATTTGTTTTTTCAACTATATGGGTTGGAAGCTGTTGATATGAGGAATAAATAGGTAGGCCAGATGAGAATGACCAGAACTTCTCTGAACCAGCTTCGATGTAATATACTTTACCATCTGGTGTAACCCATATCACTGTACCAGGCTCATTGTTTCTGAACCAATAAAAGAAAGTAAATTCCAACTGCATTCAACACGTGTAAACAAAGACAGCACAGATAAACTACAATAAAACAAAATTGTAGTCATCCTCCAAACACATGCCTTGCGCTTGCAAAAACGGAAAAGTAAATATTTGTCGTCACTCTCATTTTAGAACTTCCCGATCGAAAATAAAAAGAAAAAATGCCTCATTTTACAACTCATCTCTTCTCTTCTATTTTTAAGCAGGGATCAAATCATACTAATCGATTATGCTACAAAGAAGGAGGTTTATACGATTACGACAGCCAGTATAAAACCATGTCACATCTACTGACATGAACTATACAATGTGTTTGTTATCACAGACTCAATTGTTGCATGATTCCGTAAAGTCCGTGACAACGAATCGAATGGACCCATAACAAAGAAACCAAATCAAGTTCCATTATTACATCTTCCAAGACAAAAGGGAGCAGCTTTTCATCATTTGCAATACAAAATTATCATTCGTAGCACATATTAGATTCAAACGTATACAAATGATCGATCAATAAAATTGGATAAACATTAGTAAAATATTGAACAAAAAAACCCTAATTAAATCGAGCCAAACAACTTACGGTATCAGTGGTAATGGCGGGTTATCTGGAACCGGGTCCGGGTCGGAGGTGTTGGAGCTTGATGAAACCCCACACACAACAGCTAGGATTAATATTACAAAGAATAGAAGGGAGATTAAATCACCTCTCATTTGTATTCAAGATAAAAATTATCCTTAATTAGATAGAATTATCATAATTCTGTCTGTTTGTTGGGTTGGGGTTGAGGTTGAGGTTGAGGTTGAGGAAGAAATAGTTTTGGGCTTAATTTTGGAAATGGCTGCTGGGACAAGTTTCGAAGGTCAAATAATACCTTTCAGTCACATTCAACGCGATTTTAGCTCCCATTTTGGAAAAAAATAATATTAAGAGCACGCTTTTCTTTGCATCGGGACCCACCGTAGTGAGTACCAATCAATAGCTGCCACGTGTCCAATAAGTGTCATGAAACCCAATCCAAGATTTTGCATAGAGAAGAAGCTAACATGCATATCTCCATCTCTATTTACTTTTATTTAGACTTACCCTCCTAAAAATGTCATATATTTTATAAAAACTTATCACTCACAATCTTCAGTATACATAAAATTTTTGCTAGCTGTTCTTCATTTTATGCCTATAGTCATATACAAGTGATTAATATTTTAATATAATTTTTATTCTATATCATGCATATATTAAAAGTTCTAACTAATAAATATTGGGGGATGGATAAATAATATACCGTAAAGAAATAAAATGATAAGATTAGATATATATATAGAGAGAGATATTGGGTTTTTTTTTTTGGATAAGATATTGGGTTGTTAATAGCTAAGATTTAGGGATTAGTTCATAATTGATAAGGAAACGGTATTTACTAGCCGCTAGTTAATTAAAAATCTTAATTATCATATTCCTTAACTAAATGGGCAAACTAGAGAAACTTGAAATTTTGCTATGAAAGCAACAATCTTTGCTTTGGCAATATGGCTAGCCAAAAAATAAGTTGTTGCTACCAAGTTTCGAATCCATGACTATGGAATGCAATTGTAACGCTATTAGTGTTGCACCACCAAAAATTTGTTAGATCCTTGTTGAGCAGACTGTCAAGCGCTGAGGGGTCAAGCCTTGATGAGAATACTTAATCCGATGGAAGGAACTGTTGGAGGCAGGGGCGAGTTGGGTCGAGAACGAGTTATGGCAATTTCGGGACGAGATTCAAGAGTTTTGAAGTTCCCAGGCGTCGAGGACGTCGCTTATTATGCTGAGAGAGAATTTCACAGGTGGCCACACTTCTTTCCGACCGCCAAGTAGGATCCCATATCATACACCTAGCAGCAGGCACCAGGCACGCAAGCAAACCATACGACATACAAAGCATGCACAATGTCCCGCAGTTTGGCTAACCGATCCAACAACCAAAGTTTTAGGGCCGCTTCAGAAATTTTCCAACACTTAGGCTCTATCATGTAAATAGGCCAACTCTAGATTTTTCATTGTATATAATAATGTTAGATTTTCTAGAACGTGGCTAGGATTTTTCCAGCTTATTTTATTGTAAAAGGAGTGTAGAACCTTTCTTTAGCCTTTAGAGCCGTTAGATTAGATTGATCTGAGTTGTTCATTGAGCCCAACTCCTTGTATATATACACCATGACTTTCACTTTTCATAAGTAGGAAACAAATTTAGCTCATTTTCACGGCTTTCCGTAATCTTTTTGTCTCTTTTCTCACTAAATTCCTCTCTCTCTAAAATAATGTCGATTTAAGTTATGACAAAAATATGTTACACTTACCCCTGTAGCATAAGGATAATATAATTATTGGAGTTGTATGTGATAAACTCATGCTAATATAAATCCATAATAGTGGCTAGTATTATTTTTTGTGAAGAGTGCTCACTTACCCATGTAGCAGGGAGTATTCAGAGAGCTGTAATGGGATGCATGTATCCAATAATTAGGTAGAGGAACAAATATTTTCAATTTTAGGTGGAGGAACAAATATTTTTGGAAATGGCTGCCCGTACAAATTTTGAGGGTCAAATACCAGGCAGTCTAACACGATTTTAGCTCTAATTTTGGAAATAAAATAACAGAGCACGCTTTTCTTTGCCTTCAGACCCCCTATAAGGAGTTCTAATCAATAGCCGCCATGTGTCAAATAAATGTCATGAAACCCCATTCGAGATTTTGAATAAAGAAGCTAACATATATCATCTATCCATCTCTCTTACATATAATCATCCGTGGAGCCATGATTTCATTTCGAGTCAAATCATGAATTTATATCGTCTAAAGGTAGGATTTGGCTGAAATGCCTCTTACACGCACAACCTCATGCACTCACAGAAGTGTGAGCCCCACACTGTGCGGGTAAAGCAGACTGATATACGAGGGGCTAATAAGAGATCTCTCGTTGGTGATGGTGGTGGGTCTAGGAAGAGGCAGAATGGGAAAGGTGGGGGGGGGGGGGGGAGTCTATTTGAATTACTTGGATTTTTCTTTTAAACTTATAACGCCATGTTTTAGTTTAGGTGGAATAAATTTAGTCAAAATTCGAGAAAATTAAGTCATCGACGGTTCGCGTAAGCATTTTGTGGTGGCAATTGGAAATAACCTCCGTGTTGGGACCAAAATTGAGTTTGCTTGCTAAATTAACAGACCAAATTAGAGGTATGACTAGTTGTGCGTCCAAAACCAAAAAGTTGTCAAGTTATAGGACCAAACTTATTTTTTTGCCCTAAAAATATTACTTGGTATTAATGGTCGAATTTGTATGTCTTGTTACGTTGACACTACTTGACAGTTTTATAAAAATATTTAACATCTTGTCCGGAGGAGTTCTTAACAAAAATAGAGTATTCATAAATAATTGGCTAGCGATATTGCCAAAGCAGAGATTGTTGCTGCTAAAGCATTTTTAATGTATTTATAGTTTACCTCTAATAAAGAAGGAATACAACAATTAAATATGTTATACCATAATTTGGTATGCCCTTAGTGGACCTATCAAAACACTATTGTCTTACAAATGAACCGGCCCAATAGGCCCATTCACGAGTCAGATCATCCCAAATAGACCATCCCGACAAAATGGGCCAAAAAGTCCATTATACTGGCCCATTTTGACCAGCTCGAGCAATCTCAACTTGACCATTTTCTAATGGGCCTGACCAACGGGCTCGAGACAGAAAAATGGACCAATCCGAACAAGAAAATTGGCTTGGACCTATAGCATACGATATATATCATGTGCAATATAACTATAGCATATGTATGTGACATATAGCTAGCTTATAACATATGACATATGATATATCATATATACGGGCTTGGCCCATCAGAAGAGGCCCATTCATGCTCCTCCAGTCAAGGAGGTTAATCATCTATAAATACGAGACTCCTCATTTGCAAAACTCACTTTCACTATCATTCTCATATGACGTATAACATATGACATATTGAATACGACTTATAGCGTATCTCCTATAACGTATGACATATAGCATATGACTTATACATATGAGATATATTGCATATGACATATAATATATTACGATCTATAACGTGTCTCCTATAGCGTATGACATATAGCATATGACATATCACCTATGAGTTATCCCATATGACATATTGAATATGATCTATAACGTGTCTCTTATAGCGTATGGCATATAAGCATATAACACATCCCCTATGATTTATCCCATATGACATATTGAATATGATCTATAACATGTCTCTTATAGCGTATGACATATAACATAGGACTTATCACCTATGAGTTTTTCCATATGACATATAACATATGACATATTGAATACGATCTATAACGTGTCTCCTATAGCGTATGACATATAGCATATAGCATATCCCATATGACTTATAGCATATGACACATCAAGAACAACATATCCAGATTACTCTACACAACTTATAACATGCTTATAAGCTCGCCCCTCAACCGAAAAGTTGCGTAATACTGAACTTCTGTTCGATGTGCAAAGGCTCGACCTCAGAAGTCTGCTCCTCACCTCCGACCACGATCGACGGCTGCCAAGATATAATGAACTACGTTTGGCTTGATTCCCTACACGAAATACGTAGGCATATTGGCTTAACCGAAGCTCAGTCTGAAATCTACAAACTCCCTAATCCACATCAGTGACTTCTAGCGTGACCTAGACATGATCCACGAGTATCAACTGGCCTATTTCACGTGTCGTGTTTTTCAATGCATGTTTTCCAAACTCAAGCTAGTTTAGGACCAATAAGGAGATTGGATTAGTCTGAAGTAGAGTGATTAGTCAACAGATGAAATTACCCCGCATCAAAATCCATTATATACCTTATAATAGTTTTCTTCATCAATTAAGCTCATTAATGATAGTAATTAGCTACATAATAATAATAATAATAATACCTTTCTCCATATCTAGCCGTATATATAATGTACGTATAACTTCTTACCATAATTTTTATTTCTTTACAATAAATTATTCAAATGAATTTTTTTAAACGAATCTTCAAATTTAACAAACCACAATGAATTATTTAACCAACTGTATTGTCTACATTAATGATACTTTTCAATGTTAACAATAAATAGTGATTAAATATTGATGTCTTTTATTGCAATAGTACGTACGCATCAAATTAATTATATATACTTTTTGTTATTATTATAAGTGTCAGGTTAGGTTTATAATTATAAACTGAAGTCATATATGTATCGTTAAAAGAAAAATAGAAAGAAAAAAGTTTGTATATACATGGATCGATCAAATATGAAACAAATACCAAAGAGTATTACACTGTATATTGAAAATTGTGTTATAATTATGTAACGCCCCAAAAATTAGGAATAAAATAAATCTATACTTTAGTCCTTAAAATAAATCTAAGTTAGTCTTTTATTATTTTTATAGGTCTTTAATCCTAAAACATATATTTAAATTTCAAATCTTAACCAAGATGATGAAATTATCTAGAAAAGTTACATAAATAAATAGGTATGTAACAAAGAAATCTAATTATATATACTTATTTGAATTTTAATTATAAATAATTGAAGAACTTGATATGCAATTAACCAATTAATGAAGTAAGTCATGACATATTCTTGATGAGGTAAGCCATAACATCCTTAAGAGCATGATTAAAAGATTTTTGTGATTTATTATAAAATAATCAAAGTGAGACCTTAATTAAAATTATTTTAACATAATTTTTGCCTATAAATAGTAGGCTTTCTTCCAACAATTTTCACACCAAAAATCATTTTGGTTTTTCCTTCTTTCTTTCTATGAATCTCTAAGTTAGTGAGTCTACTTTCAATGAAAATTCATTCCAAGTTCTTATTTTATCATTTTCTACCCGAAAATACCCCAAAATATTTTTTGCGCAAAATTTATCTATTCGGCCCTGCACCTTAGAAAAATCATAACTAATTGTAGAAAAATCCCTTTTGATCAAGGTCAATGGCTGGATACTCCTCATGATGTTTTCTAACTTTCATATGACAAAATGTTCTTCAAATAATGTGATTTAGAAGGTCGAAACTCATAAACCGTAGAGTGCTGTTTGAAAATCCGAAAATAGGTTCTATGTTGCAAGAATTATTTAGCATAGCAAACCTTTGTGTTTTCACAAAATCTTGGATTCCCACATCTCTTACTATGATATAAAACCATAAAGCATAAAAATATTTGAAAACCAAGTTCATTTGGATGTCCGATCAAAGGTAAAACCAAAACTACGATGATTTTTCAGTTTATTTGGCACAGTCTTTGTTTTCTTAATTTATAAGTTTAATCGCCATCATAATTCAATGTATTTATCACACACATAAATTTAACATGATATAGTATTAGTTATAATTAGATTATTATGATTTATTATCATGAATTGACATTTTTGTGATCTTATTTTTAGCATTTAAATGGTAGATTTATCATGTTTTAACATTCTATTTTCATAAGTCTTACAAGATTACTCTTGTCACTTCATGACCTAACCATCAAACAAGATTATTTATCATCCCTTATCACGTGTTTTGATAAATCTCTCATGTTTATATCTTTATATTTAAGTTATAAAACGAGTATATGCATTTTTAAACTTACTATGTAAAATAAAGTAATAAATGACTAAGTTATACCTTTTAATGTGTTATTTCGTATGATACTTATTTGGTGTGTGGTTATTAAAAGTTTGGAATTGATTAAAGACTAAAAAGATGAGTTTTCCTAGAGTTAGTTAAGTAATATGTTTTTCTTTAAATTCATCATATAAGATTTTCATGTTTTGTGTAATGACATAAATTAAGCTTATGTGTTACTTACTAAGATTTACATTGTAACTAGCATTCTTAACAAGAACGTTCTCAATTTCACCAACATGAGAATTGAAGAAAAAGTACTAATATTTGTTGTGGTGAATTATAAATTCAGTTGATTAATATTATTTAAATTTATTAAAGGTTTGACGAACTAATCAACGCCATTAAGGTTTTCCGTACGAGTTAAGGTGAGGTTCCATTTCTGATTTGTCTAGCCCCGTTTGGCATCCGTCCCTGAGGAACTTTGACAGAAAAGTCACTACTCCATTACCAAACCTCGAACAACCTATAGTTCATCATAATCCTGTTTGGCATCTCATCTCATAACATGATTTTCTTACTCATCGATAAATTATATCCAATCATTTATTATTTATCATATCTATTCACAATCATGATAATTCTCCAATATTGTAATCTCATATGCTGGTTCTTGAATTGTGCAAAGAGCAGCGAACTATGTTCGGGACATGTAGCTCAAGGAGCAACGGATATTATCCGGTTTACTAGCTTGTTTGTTTATTTGTTATACCCATTGGGACGCCTTTGAGAAGTTGGGCCCAGGGATTGAGTCAAGTTACTGTCGGGCAGTAAGGACTATCGGTTTAAGTAATTTCACTTGATACCCATCTATCTAGGCGCCGCTTGCAGTCAGGAGTTGGCTGTAACATGAGTGCTGGATCGACATGTACTCGAGCATGTCTCTTGATTGTTTGCGAGGTCGCTCCTCGTCGGGAGGTATAATGTAGAATAGTAGAAGTTATAAGGCTGAATTTGTTTATTGTTAAGCACAAGTTCATTAACTATTCTATGAAAACTCCAGTACCATTGCTACATCAAATTATCTAGTTGAACTGTTTTTACCGGTAAGATCACTCATGAAATGTATCCAGTAGGTTACAGTTAATTCTTGCTGAAAGATCTTAGTATCTGCAATACTTGTGTCCAGTTGCACTTAGCAGTAGTTGCAATTGTACACTGAAGTACAACAGACGATAGTTCTTTAACGTTTGAAAACAGTTTTTGCAGTTGCAATTGCGAAAAACAGTGAAACATAAACAATAAAGAACACAAGAGATTTTTAACGTGGTTCGGTCCAAATGGTCCTAGTCCACGGGGCTTTCACCCAAAGTTTGACTCAAACTGTTTCCTACTTAAGAATTACAATGAAGGATTTAAATCAACTCATATACTAGACTCCCTCTAATATATGCAGTTGCAACACCTAACCCTTAACTTGTTTTCAGAAACACGATTGAATCGAAGACACACTAAGCTACTCCAGAGACACTCTGACTTAAATGTTCTTCTCAAAATGACTCGATACAAGACCGACTGCTTAATATCTTTTTAAAGCGTCCTTCAATTATGTCGAGTCTTCTCTTTATATAGGCGCAACAGAATCTTCTGTCAAATCTTCAGTTGCAATTCACTGGCGATCTTCTTTCCAAGTAAGATGAGCACGACAACTGTTCTTGTAAATCCGTGAGGCTGTCTTTCCTTATTAAGGGGATTCCAGCCGATCTTAATGAACCTGCATGCTTATTAGTCCAAGTGCAATAAAGAGATAAGGTATAAAAATCATGTTTTAGAAGATAACAAATCTTTTAAGATATCTACAAGATAACCCAATATCCTTTAGGATAATTACCAATTCAGGTTAACTAAATCCTAATAATTTAAACAAAACAATATCAATAAATATCATGAATGGACCGATCGGGTCAGGGTCCGGATACGTGTGAGACACACGGCCCTAACAATCTCCCCCTTTGATTTGTTTTGTCAAAATTATTTACCAATCTGCACAAAAGGTTAGTCTGCAATGGTTAGGATTATCAATAGGGTTCAAAACATGAGTGTGCGGATCAAAAGTCCAAAAGAAACATAGCGGTTGCAACACCGGTGCAACCATCCGTCAAAACTTAAAAATAGTTGTTCAAACTAACCGAAGAACTCCCCCTGACATGCAACTCAACTTCCTCTAAACTAGTTACCTCCCCTTTTTTGAAACATAAATCAAGGGGTGCGAGCACCAGCAATATCCAACAGACGATCGAGCTTGAATGCTTGGAGGGCTAGGGAAGTGCGAAGCTCTTCGTGAGACTGGGTGAGACGATCAACCAGGTCGTTTAAGCGAGAGAGTTCCATATGAACTCCTTCAAGACTGGCGGATGCATCTGGAATGGAGCCTGTGTTGGGCTTGGAGGAAGAGCCAGGTGCAACTGGCGATGGTGGCGGCTTGTTCAAGATCTTCGTGCTGGCGCGTATTGCCTGGACCTCTGTGAGGTCTTCCCCGGTCACTTTTAAGGTTGGGTACCTTGCCGTGAGGAGCCTGTAGATAAGAGAGGGAAAGCCCATCGAAAGGTGTACATTGGGAAAGGCTTCCCTGTAGATGCGTTCAAACACCAGTTTGCCCAGATCGATGTCAACGCCAGTTCCAATCCGGAACAAGACACAAGCGACCTCGGGACGAACAGTAGAGGTCTGCGAGCAAGGCAACCAATGGCTAACAAGAATGCGAAACAGTAAGTTGTACCTGGGGGTTAGATCGCTGGTGGAGAGAGGATCAGAGGGCCAATGTTTAGCCGAGCCACCAGTGAGCTCACTTGCAACTTTGTTCAAATTATTTTCCAGGCGCAACTCAGACAGTGAGCCAGTGTCCACAAGGGGTACCTCCATTTCCTGTGACAGAAGTTCAGCAGTAAAGGGGCATACCTGACCACGGATATAGATGACATGACGCTGGAGCGACCCCTCCGCATCAAGCTGTGTGGTGAGGTTCGCATAGAATTCCTGGACCAGGACTTTCCCATAGCTGCCAGCTTTCTGAGTTGCAGCTAGCCACCCTCGACCTTTCAGCAGGGTGATGACATCAGATTTGACATAGGACTTGAGGTCCAACGGTCTTTCCTCAACCAGTGGGCGTTTTCGAATCGCCAGAAACTTGGTTTGAGCCTCCCTGGTGTAGAACCGCTCAGACAAGGCGCGAGCAGATTTCAGAGCGGCGGTCAAAGGTGCAACATCAGGCAGATCAGAGTGAGAGTCCAGAGTAGGAGGGTTCGCCTTTTTAGTCGGAGCATTGGACTTAGCCCTCTTTTTTGGAGGCTCAGGGGCAGGGTCCACCTCCTGAGTATCTTTATCAGCGGAATCCTACTCAGAGGCAGATTGTTCAGACAATTTGTGCAGACGGCGGAGTCGGGGGGGCTGACAAACGGGTACCTTGGTACGCTTTCTGGTTGTAACCCCAGAAGGAGCGACAGTAGTGGGGACTGCCCGTTCTTCATCCGGCTCCGGTTGAGGTGTGGTGGAGGGACCGGTTGTGGGTTTGTCTGTGTATGGAGCGGCAGTCTGTGGTGGTGTAGTGGTTTCCTCAGCAAACGGAGAGTCTGCTTCATCATCGTCAGTCGCATGTGGTGCCGGGGGTGGTGACGAAGGAATCGGCTGTAGAGGGTCCATATCAATGGGTTCCTCGGAGAAGATAACGACTGGCTTTCTGGCAGATTACAACAAACAAGCATGATGAGACTGTCTGTGATTAGTAATAGGCAGATGGTCAGACACTGATCATCCTCAGTTGCAACCGGGTTCCTGTTGCAATTCACATAAGGCAGAGCCCTAACGACTTGCGAAGGTGCTCAAAACGTGTCACATCCAGAGCTTTGGTAAAATTATCTGCAAGTTGAAGGTCAGTGCACACATGTTGTAACTCAATAGTTTTAGCCTCAACCAGTTCCCTAATATAATGATATCGAATATCGATGTGTTTAATGCGAGAATGTTGGACTGGTTTTTTAGAGATGTTAATGGCACTTGTATTATCACAATAGAGGAGAATTTCATTTTGGGAGATACCGTAATCTTCTAGCATTTGTTTCATCCAAACCAGTTGAGTGCAACTGCTCCCAGCAGCGATGTATTCAGCTTCGGCAGTGGACAAGGTGATCGAATGTTGCTTCTTGCTAAACCAGGACACAAGATTTGCTCCTAGGTAGAAACATCCTCATGTGGTACTCTTTCGATCATCAGCACATCCTGCCCAATCTGCATTACTGTATCCTGCAAGAGATAGATTATCATTGAAGTTGTAACTGAGCCCAAAATCTGTTGTACCAGAGATGTAACGGATAATTCGCTTGACGGCCTTGAGATGAGATTCTTTCGGGTTGGCCTGATATCGAGCACATACTCCAACACTGAAGCAAATATCAGGTCTGCTAGCAGTGAGGTAATGTAGGCTTCCTATCATACTACGGTAAAGACTGGGATCCACTGAGTTGCAACTATCATCTTTGATGAGGCGATCTGTAGATCCCATAGGGGTCTTCATGGGTTTGGCATGTTCCAAGCCAAAACGCTTGATAAGATTCTTAGCATACTTCGCCTGGGATATAAATATTCCATCATTTTGCTGCTTGACCTGCAAACCAAGAAAATAGGTTAGTTCACCAACCATGCTCATTTCAAATTCGTTTTGCATAACAGAAATGAAGTGTTGCAACTTATCCTGAGATGTAGACCCAAACACGATGTCATCTACATAAATCTGGGCAATGAGGATGTTTGTTCCAAAGTGTTTATAGAACAGGGTTCTGTCTACACTCCCTCTTGTATATCCCTTTTCAAGGAGGTGCACGGTGAGTCTTTCATACCACGCCCGTGGGGCTTGCTTCAAGCCATATAGTGCTCTCTTCAATTTCAGCACATGGTCAGGAAAGTGTGGATCTATGAATCCTTTAGGTTGTTCGACGAACACCTCTTCGTTCAAGTATCCATTCAGAAAGGCACTCTTAACATCCATCTGGAAGAGTTTGAAGTGCAACCCGCATGCAACTGCGAGGAGAAGACGAATGGACTCTAGTCTTGCAACTGGGGCAAATGTTTCGTCATAGTCGACTCCTTCGACTTGCGTGTATCCTTGTGCAACTAGTCTCGCTTTGTTGCGCACTACATTTCCCAATTCGTCGGTCTTGTTCTTGAATATCCATTTGGTGCCGATGATGTTCACTTTGTCAGGGCGAGGGACAAGTGTCCAAACATCATTTAGTTCAAATTGATTCAGTTCCTCTTGCATGGCTTCTATCCAAGCTTCTTCCAGCAGTGCTTCCTTTATGTTCTTGGGTTCAATCTTCGAGGTGTAACGCACAAAACGCACCATTTGGTCATATCTCCTTCGAGGGATGTCTCGCGTTCTTATCACGTCACTTATGTCCCCAATGATAGCTTCAAGTGGGTGGTTCCTCCTGATGTGTGGTGGTGCTTGTGGGTTCTCTGCTTGCACTGCAATGGTATGGTCCGTCTCCGTTGGAACTGTATCCGTCGGAGTATCCTCAGGTTGCTGGTTAACTGTATCAGTTGCAACTGGTGGTGACGGTTTGTGTGTGTGGTGTGATTCTTCCTCATCATCAGCATCTGTCAGTTCAGTGATCCGGGCTTCAGATGAGGTGGTTGCAAAGTCTCTGTAATCGTCAAACTCAACATTAGATGATTCAATCACAGTTTGAGTGCGCATATTAAATACGCGATAAGCATGACTATACCGTGAGTACCCAACAAAAATTTCTAGATCGGATTTGGATTGAAACTTTCCTCTAGGTTCCCTATCATTTAAAACGTAGCAGGCACACCCAAAAACATGAAAGTGTTGAACATTTGGTCTTTTACCTTTCCAGAGTTCATAGGCAGTTTTAGTTGTACCTGGTCGTAGGTAAACTCGGTTAGTGACATAGCATGCAGTGTTCACTGCTTCCGCCCAGAACTTGATGGCTAATTTTTTTGAGTTTAGCAAGACTTTTGCCATTTCAACTAGTGTCCGGTTCTTCCTTTCAAAAACCCCATTTTGTTGTGGTGTGATGGGGGACGAGTATTCATGAAATATACCCTTGTCAGAGCAGAATTCAACGAAGCTTGAATTTTCAAACTCCCTACCATGATCACTTCTAATTCTTTTAACAGTTAGATCCTTATTAGTTGCAACAATGTTGCACAAGTTTTTGAAGAATGCAAATGATTCATTTTTGTCTTTTAGGAATTCAACCCAAGTGTATCTCGAGAAATCATCAACACATACAAAAATGTAACGCTTACCGGAGATGCTTTCCTTTTGGATGGGTCCCACAATATCCATGTGTAGCAATTCCAGAATTCTTACCGATGGTATGTGTTGCAACTCACTATGGCTCGCTCTTGTCTGTTTTCCTGCAATGCATGAGCCACATTTTCCAATTGGCTTTGCTCCGAGCTTTGGTAATCCTCTCACACTTTGATTGTTGAAGAGCTGTGCCAGGGACTTGTAGTTGAGGTGGCAAAGCCGTTGGTGCCATAATTCTGCAACAGATTCTTTGCTCGAGTTGCAAGTAAGGGACCTGAAAGTAGATTTACAGTTAGTCATAGTGTAACAATTTTCAGTGCTTCTTAGTCCTTTCAAGACTATATTTTGGAATTGATCTACAACTTCACATTCATCTTTGGTAAAGTGAACAAAGAGATCATCGTCACACAACTGACTAATACTAATGAGATTTGCACATAGTCCATCAACATAGTGAACATCTTTTAGTTTGGGAAAGCCTTTAACATTTAGAGTTCCTTTCCCCATTATTTTTCTTCTGTTTCCATCACCAAAAATAACATCGCCCTTTTGTTCATGCACAAAGTTAATTAGGATGTCCTTGTTTCCTGTCATGTGCCTAGAGCATCCGCTATCAAAGTACCAAGAGTTAGAGTAGGATCTTTCTTGAGAGGTAGAGTTGCAAGCAGTAAGACAAATAAGAGGGTTAGAAGATTTCTTAGCCCAAACTTGTCGTGGTGGCACGACGGTTGCAACTGTGGGAGCATCCAGTATGATCTTCTTTTTTCTTTGATTTCTCCTCTTCTTCTTCTGTACTTCGGGAACAGTGATGGAAGGTGTGTCCTGAGGTGTCCATAGTTGATAACAGTGGGGACGAATGTGTCCTTGGACTCCGCAGTGGTGGCAGATAGGAATGAACCTTCCTCTTGCAAACTTGTTTACAGAATTTCGGTCAGATACTGTTGCTGGCAAATTACAACTGACACGTACCTGATCGTTGGTGTTGGGATAGTCGAAGGGAATTTCAACTCCCTTGGGTATCCTCTTCCTTTTGGAAACGGATATCTTGGTATTCCCAAGAAACTTTGGTGAAGTGGAGTCAACATATCCTACTCCTGTTTTCCCAGTTGCAACTTCCTGGGTGTCCAGAACTTTTTTCCAGATTTTCTGTGCCTGGTGTGAGCAGCTTCACATTCTTAGCCAGTGTGTCCAATTCCTTTTTGGTGAGATCGCATACTTCAACAAGTGCTTTGTGAGCTTTAAGTGCTGATTCCAGATCAGCGGACAAGAGATCTCTCTCCAAGGAGAGGGCGAGAACCTTTCTTTCGAGCTCGAGGATTCTGTTGTTCATTCTCACAGGGCTGCCAAAGGTAGACACAATCTTGGGTTGGGCCTCCAATTCGGAGTTTCTTCTGCAGATTGACTCCATATCCTCTGTAAGTTCCAACTCGTTATTGTCAAGTGAGTCGCAATCGGAGTCAGAGTTGCTGCGAATTGTAACTCCCACGTTGGCTCTAAGAGGAATGAACGATGAAAATGCAATGTCAACGATTTCTTCTGTGTCATCTTCACTGTCATCAGATTCGTCCTCACTCCATGCGAGTAAAGCACGACTTTTGTTTTTCTCGAGCAGATTTGCACAGTCTGCCCTTATGTGTCCAAAGCCTTGGCATTCCCTGCATTGAATACCCTTTCCAGACCTTTTGTTGTCAAGTCTATTAGTAGCGGAAGGCTTGTTATTAGATAAATCAGAGGGACTTACAACTGGGTTTGAAGGGTTACCTCTACTCCAACGTTTGTTCATTCTGTTGAACTTCTTTGTGAGGAGTGCTAAGGATTGCTCTAATTCTGAGTTGGGACTGTTCTGTGGAAGACTGGCCTGAAGTGCAACTCCTTTGGAAATGGTGTCTCCTTCTCTCTTGAGTTTCATTTCCCATGCGGTTAGAGATCCCATGAGGTCAGCCAGAGGTAGTGTGTTAACATCTTTTGCTTCTTCAATGGCTGAGACTTTCATTGCAAACCTTCCAGGGAGGGATCCTAGAAGTTTAAGCACGATCCTAGATTCAGGGAAGTCCGCTCCAAGGATGGTGGCTTCACTGGCAAGATGCCTGAGTTTGGAATGGAACTGAGCGATGGTATCTGTTTCTTCCATGCGTACATAGTTGAACTGGTCATTGAGTAGTTGCAACTTGGATGCGCGCACTTTGTCATTTCCTTGATGTGCATTCTCGATAGCCTGCCAAGCATCTTTAGCAATTTCACAGTTAGATATACTCTTATATTGATCATAATCAACTGCAACTAAAATAATGTTCAAGGCTGTAGAGTTGTAATTTGCTAAGAGTTCTTCAGCATCGGTCCATTCCAGCTCGGATTTCACTCGTCCTTGATCATCTGTCGGTGGGGTCCACCCTTTTAGTATGCTCTTCCAGGCCTTCTGATCCTGTTGTTTTATGAAGTTTCGCATGCGATTCTTCCAGTAGGAGTAGTTCGTGGCCGTTAGCATCGGTGGCTTAATGGTCGACAGACCTTCCCTCATTTCTTCCATAGATAAATCAATTTAAACAAAACAAAGATCTTTTTAGACCAGAATCTACACTATGTAAATATAGTGACCGACTCTTGATGCCAATTGAAAGATCTTAGTATCTGCAATACTTGTGTCTAGTTGCACTTAGCAGTAGTTGCAACTGTACACTGAAGTACAACAGACGATAGTTCTTTAACGTTTGAAAACAGTTTTTGCAGTTGCAATTGCGAAAAACAGTGAAACATAAACAATAAAGAACACAAGAGATTTTTAACGTGGTTCGGTCCAAATGGTCCTAGTCCACGGGGCTTTCACCCAAAGTTTGACTCAAACTGTTTCCTACTTAAGAATTACAATGAAGGATTTAAATCAACTCATATACTAGACTCCCTCTAATATATGCAGTTGCAACACCTAACCCTTAACTTGTTTTCAGAAACACGATTGAATCGAAGACACACTAAGCTACTCCAGAGACACTCTGACTTAAATGTTCTTCTCAAAATGACTCGATACAAGACTGACTGCTTAATATCTTTTTAAAGTGTCCTTCAATTATGTCGAGTCTTCTCTTTATATAGGCCCAACAGAATCTTCTGTCAAATCTTCAGTTGCAATCCACTGGCGATCTTCTTTCCAAGTAAGATGAGCACGACATATGTTCTTGTAAATCCGTGAGGCTGTCTTTCCTTATTAAGGGGATTCCAACCGATCTTAATGAACCTGCATGCTTATTAGTCCAAGTGCAATAAAGAGATAAGGTATAAAAATCATGTTTTAGAAGATAACAAATCTTTTAAGATATCTACAAGATAACCCAATATCCTTTAGGATAATTACCAATTCAGGTTAACTAAATCCTAATAATTTAAACAAAACAATATCAATAAATATCATGAATGGGCCAATCGGGTCAGGGTCCGGATACGTGTGAGACACACGACCCTAACACTTGCATTACCAGTTCTTTTATATAAATCTCACTTAATCATTAAAGACTTATTCCTCGTTTCTTCTATCCATTCCTCGGGATAAAAATCAACATGGCAGCATGGATCAAGTGAATAATTGTTCAAACGTGTATTTTGGAATATTCGTGTTTTGTCATTAGTGCATAACCATTAAAATAGTCACATTATTTGTAATACCAAGACTTACGCTGTATATATCAAAATATAATTTATAAAACGTGTATGGTTTTGATCCTGAACAAGTGAGACCCCTTCCTATGAGTTGTGCTTTAGTCTGGATTGGGTAAAGTGATTGGCCACCACTGAACCAACTCGGATCGGAGCATGGCTCGTGGGCGCGGCCGTCACAAATTAAGTAATTAGATAGTCACTTTTTTTAATATATTTTCATCAATTTAATTTCATCCGTTGGTTTTTCGCTGTACTCTTCGTATGTTGACCAAATATATATATATATATATATATATAACATTATTCAGTTAATGTCTTGATATTTGTTTTTTTTTTAAGTTGAGTATTAGCAGCCAACAATTTCTTAAAATTATTTCAACATATATATGGGTTCCCTAGAAATAATGAGGAATTAGTTTATCAAAAACAATTTGGAATAATTTATTGTTAAAAGATAAAAAGTATGGCAAGAGGTGATATACGTGTATATATAGGGCTAGATAAATTGGAGAGATATTAGCTTGTAAATTACCATGATTAAGGGACTTTATTGATCAGAAAACAATATTATTAGGTATAGAGAGGATTTTAGTAATGTATGGAACCTATTGAAAATTGCAATTTCAGCAATATCATTAGTTTAAATTATTATCATCTCATTGAATAGCGGGCAGGGTATATCAACTAACTATAACTATCGCCTGTTTCCGAAAAAGGAATTCAGTTTTTATGAGGCAATATACTCGCATCCGTTCACAAAAGCCACCACCAACTGTTTCTCTAAAGAGTAATTAAAATGCAAAAACTTACCATGTATTATTTTGAATTGGCAAAAGCCTCCTTGTATTATTCTTATTAGCAAAAATTCCCTTGTATTATTCAATAATTAGCACACTCGACCCATTTTACCTTTTAGCTTTGATTTATTATAAAATTACATCTTTGCCCTTTCTACTGATGACTGATTCCTAATTATTTTTATGTTTTATTTTCTTTGATAATCGGATCAAGTTTAATTTACATTAAAAGAAACATAAACTTTAAGTAAGTTTTATTATGAAAAAATTTGGAAGGACAAATATTTTAAATTAACAAGTTCCTTTCTCAACTAAATTAAATATTAAAAAAGAAAAAAATTCAAACTGAGGGTGAAAAGTAATTTTGGACTAAAATCACCAATCCCACTTCATTTTGCGCGCGTGTAGGGCACTTTGGGCTTTCAGGGAGTTTTTTGCCTTTGACTAAAAATAAGGGGGGGTTTTGCTAATAAAAATAATACATGGGTGTTTTTGCCAATTCAAAATAACACAGGTAGGTTTTTGGATTTACTCGTTTCTCTAAATCTCGTCTTGACACAGAAAAATTATTTCATCTCTCATCTCGAAAAGACGTGACCCTTTAAACCTGAAGTCACCATACCTTACCAACACCTATAAATATATTCGCTTCGCTTCGCATCAATCAATATTCCTTATTACATTAGTCTTATTTTAAGCATATATTTTCTTTTCTTGTGTCTTTTATTCGTCATTCAAAGGAAGAAGAACATATATATACAATGGGAAGAAACTTGATCAGCAGTCTTTTTTTCGTGGTGATGGTGTCTTGTGCGCTGTTGGCGGTAGTGATGGCGGCAGAGAGAAACGGGAAAGCGCAATTTTGCATGACGGAATGTTACATCGACTGTAAGAATGTCGAGATCTTCACGGAGAGCGAGTGCAAGAGAGAGTGCATATTGGCTTGTGCGAGGCATACCGTTAGAACGGCAATATCCCAAGAGGGAGATGAGAACAACTTCTTCCCTTTGTGGATCTAATTAAATTATTGTATTCAGTTTTATGTTGTACTCAAATATTAGAGTACTTAATCATCAATACGTATGTATGCTTTTAAGGTTGTAAGAGAACGAATTTTAGTAACTTGTGATTAATGAATTATCGAGTTCTGTATTATTCATATAATTGATGTTTACTTTTGATTTCATTTTCGTCATCAATGCATGCATGATAGGGGTGTGTATATGTTACTGTTGGAGAAATTATTATTTGGCTTGAGGCTAAATATAATTTTAGAAATTGGAATTGAGTCCAATTGATATTATAGCAACTTGGGTTTAAATGTGTGAATTGTATTGGCTTAATGAGAAGCTAATTGGTGAGATTTTATTTATATGAATAAGATATTTATTTAATAAAAATCAGATTTAAATTGAGAATTCAAACTACACCTAAATGCTATAATAATATGAAATGAATTTGGCTTTATGGCTGAATTAAAATCATCCCTTAATGGCTTGGTTGTTACATGAAATTTTTTCTATTTAAAGGCATTTGCGCAAAGGAGAAAAGCATCCAACAAAAACATATCATTCTGCATTTTCATTTCATATACAATTTCAGAGTTTTGCAAATACTGTCAGTGTTCGTAAGTGAAAAACAGTATAGTCCTTCACTTGCTGTTTATTTGTGTGTGGACGTTGTACCTTGGGAGATCTCTTCCTCACGAGGGCTTGAAGGATAGCCGAGGAATTCGATCTTAAGGGGAGAAGGCTTGCTTTCAACTCGTCCTAAAACCGTTCGTCAATCCATTTGTTCACTGCATCGGTAAACTTTATTTGTATGTCTTATGTATTTATTTTGGAAAATCAACATCATGAATAAACGTTATTTTCTTGTTGTGTATTATTGTTATACGTATGCAACGCAATACCAACAATCTTAAGATCGAATTTTATATTATCTCTATTCGTAATGTGTTGCACGTATAGGTGGTTGAATCTGTTCATATGCTTTGGTTCTATATGTTTATGTTCTTGAGCTACTAATGTGTTTCGTCATTTCAGAGAATACTATGTCCAGATGTGGAGATTAATTATCTATGTCTGTGTTCTTGTTAACTATTGTTTCTACATGTTTACAAGATTATATTATGTGGTTATTATTCTCTGTTAACAAAGGCTTATAGTTTGAATTATAAAATTGGATTAGCAGGCTTGAGATTTGTTAAGCATGATACTTGTTCTGTTATTTATCAAGTTTTTTTTGTTTGCTATTGGTTTTCAAAATCTTTTCTTTTTCAAGATTTGGTTCTCCTGGTTTTCAAAATTCTTAGCAAGTTTTCAAAACGAAAATTTCAGTTGCTGGTTCTCGGATTCGAACTCTGTACCTCTCCTTCTGTGTTGGTCGTCCCGTTACCACTGAGCTATGTTAATTCATGTGAATTAATTTGTTACGTTATATATTTATTGCTTGTTTTATTCTGCGTACTTATTGCCAAAATTAAAACGTAACAGCTAAGATTCGAACCCGAGACCATCGGTGTAAAAGCTGCAGTCTTTACCGTTTGTGCGTTATGATTCTTGTGTATTATTTGTTCGGTTACGTATTTAATACTTGCCATTAATTCGCTGAGCATGTTTAAATTCAAAAAACGTTTTCTGCTGGAATTGAACCCGCGACCCCTCATCCGTTTCCTGTGCTCCTACCGTTAGACTAAGGGTCATTATTATTTCAAAAATGCTTATTCCAAAACGCGTTGTTCTGGATTCGAACACGCAACCTCCGCGTACGTTTCTGTGTTCCTTACCGTTAGTCTGTAAGTTATTTCGTGTTAAATGCATGCGTTATTGTATAATTAAATAACATGCGGCAGTTTATTATTTGTGTAATATGTTTAATATATATCCATGCTATAAATATATTTAAATTCATATTTTGAGTAGATACAATTTAAATATGTATTATATGTTGAGCATGGTTATGTGATTAGTGAAAAATAATTGCAATTGAGATATGTGAAAATATATAAAATTGCAAGTGTGCCCTATGAAGACTTTAAATAATTCTAAGTGCGAGACTTGTGAATTATTTAGAGATATGGGTACTGAGAGCTCTAACAAGAATGCTGCGAGCATTGAGACCTTTCCAATGACGGGCGACGTTGAGGTCGTTACGTTAAATCAAAGGGCTAACGGTATTGAGACCATAGTACAGGTTTTGAGAACCACTATGTCATATTCTCAACTAGAGAAACCTAAAAGAATTTCAAAATAATTCTAAGTACTGAGACTTGTGAATTATTCGAATGAAATTAAAATTGAGAATAATTCTAAGTATTGAGACTTGTGAATTATTTGAAGAAAATTCATAATTAGAATAATTCTAAGTACTGAGACTTGTGAATTATTCGAATGAAATTAAAATTGAGAATAATTCTAAGTATTGAGACTTGTGAATTATTCGAAAAGAAATTCAAAATAAAAATAATTTTTAAGTATTGAGACTTGTGAATTATTTGAAGAAAATTCATAATTAGAATAATTCTAAGTATTGAGACTTGTGAATTATTCGAAAAGAAATTCAAAATGAAAATAATTTTAAGTATTGAGACTTGTGAATTATTCGAAGATATTCTAAGTGAGAATATTTATACAGACGGTTCTGTCGCAGAAAGGTGGAGTGTAAGCGGACTTGTCCCTCCACTGGCCTGGGAACCTAATATTCTGTCGCAGAAAGGTGGACTTTAAAGAGGTTTTGCCCCTCCACTGGCCTGAGAATATCTGTATAAATAGTTCGGTTGAGAATTCTCAGCGATACTAATAAAAATAATTGTGTGGATTATTTAATTAGTTATGGTGGCTGAAAATTCAAACAACAACTCGAACGAATGGTAGGTAGACATTGGGGCTACTCGACCACATCTGCGCGAACAAATTCACGACCTATCAACTTGTGGAGAACAAGCAGTGTTTCTGGGGAAACTCTGAAATCTCAAAAGTTGAAGGCAGGGGGACAATTGTGCCAAAGAGGACCTCGGGGAAAGAGTTGACCCTAAACGAGGTGCTTCATATTCTAGAGATTCACACGAATCTAATATGTGGTACAATGTTGAACTAGAAAGAGTTCACACTTGTCTTTGAGTCAGACAGGGTTATTCTGTCTAAGGGTGGAACTTTTGTAGGAAAGGGATTTTGTCTAAGAATCTTTTTAAGATGTCTGTTATGACCATGTCACCTAAGGGCGAGGCTAGTACTGAGGCTAGTGTTCAAGTTTGATGTAGTAAAAAGTCTCGTGTGAGGAGACTACTTTTACGAATAAATGTAATCGAAGTTGCATGTGAGGAAAATATTTCGATTACTTGTGACGTCTTTATGATATGGAAAAATAATACAAGTGCGATACTTGTATATTGTGTATATATATATATATTTATGTATATATATTTGTTGAGAATAACACAAGTGTGAGACTTGTATGTTATATATATTTGAAGAAAATAAAAATAAGTGCGAGACTTGTATTTTATTATATATATATATATATGTGTGTTTGAAATATTTGGAATTGAGTCTAAATATAAGTGTGTAAATTAAATTGCTTAGTGAGAAGCAAGTGAGATTTAATACTATTTATTTTACTAAATAGATTAAATATTCAGATTTAATTGATGTAAGACGCGAAGTACGCAAACAAAAATAAATTCTGAAATAAGTAATTTCTTTAAGGCTAGAGACATTTTTTTCTTGAGGAAAAGAAAGAAATGTGGGGGCTTGAAGAAGAAAGTGATGGTTAAGATTATTCCAAACTTTTAAGTTGAATAATAATCATAATATTTTCCGAATACTTGAAGAAGTTAAGGAAAATATTGGAGGCGATTGACGAAAGGTCTAGCGAGAGACTAAGTAGCAAATTCATCGAGGGAAATGGGAAATTTGAGCCCACCAAAAGACATCACCCCATGATGGCAACCCTACCTGAATTGTAAACCCCAATTTGCAGGTTCAAAGGGACAACCGAATTGTGGGGGCGAGTCGAACAAAGCACTCGGGAAATTGAGTTCCCAGCCCATTTCTATGATGAAAGAGTGATGGACCTGTACAGGTTAAGGAGAACTTGAGGTTCTAATGATCCTTATGTCTTGTGAACACAAGCGGGGTATTGCAGGATACCCTTAATGAGAGATCACCTATGTCGAATGTGAAGGGGCCGCTTCTATGAGATGATACAAAAGGGCTAAATCTCTAAAGCATTCGATGAAATTTTCCAAGGCAGTCCAGGGCCGAAACGGACAACAACGAGAACCAATACGGTATTGGAACGAGTTGTGTGAGTACCATTGTCTTGGTATACACAAAACGCCGAACAGTTCAAGGCATCACGTCCACTGGTTGGCAAGTATATCCGATGGTATTTCACTAAGGAAGGTTCAAGGCCCAAAACCACCTATCCTGATGCAACAAGTTCCGGCATAACTCTGAAATTGCATTTAGCATTGATAGGCTCACGTGCATTTCAGCCAATGACATTCATGTGGGGGATTGTTGGAGAAATTATTATTTGGCTTGAGGCTAAATATAATTTTAGAAATTGGAATTGAGTCCAATTGATATTATAGCAACTTGGGTTTAAAGGTGTGAATTGTATTGGCTTAATGAGAAGCTAATTGGTGAGATTTTATTTATATGAATAAGATTTTTATTTAATAAAAATCAGATTTAAATTGAGAATTCAAACCACACCTAAATGCTATAATAATGTGAAATGAATTTGGCTTTATGGCTGAATTAAAATCATCCCTTAATGGCTTGGTTGTTACATGAAATTTTTCCTATTTAAAGGCCTTTGCGCAAAGGAGAAAAGCATCCAACAAAAACAGTAAGTACCTTGGGAGAAGGCTTGCTGTTTTGCAAATACTGTCAGTGTTCGTAAGTGAAAAACAGTATAGTCCTTCACTTGTTGTTTATTTGTGTGTGGACGTTGTACCTTGGGAGATCTCTTCCTCATGAGGGCTTGAAGGATAGCCGAGGAATTCGATCTTAAGGGGAGAAGGCTTGCTTTCAACTCGTCCTAAAACCGTTCGTCAATCCATTCGTTCACTACATCGGTAAACTTTATTTGTATGTCTTATGTATTTATTTTGGAAAATCAACATCATGAATAAACGTTATTTTCTTGTTGTGTATTATTGTTATATGTATGCAACGCAATACCAACAGTTACATGTTTTCCCAGTAAGTTATGAATTAATTGGTAGTTTGCTCCTATAAGATGTTGGACATTCATTTTAGTATAGTAACGATCTATTTTTGTTTAAATTAATTATCAGTCACAAACTCACAATGGTAATCGTTAATCTATAGATTCATAGATCGATATACCTGTTGTGGGATGATTCTCTTAGATTCGTTAATATTAAGCATGATTAAAGGAATCAAAGATAATGCAATCACAGGGATTGCATAATCACAGCAACCGGCACAACTTCAGGCAATTGGAGATTGTGATTGATTGATCTTATTTAGTCTTCCTAATTAAACTTCCTTTCTACATCTATATAAACATGTACTCTGTAAATCATAAACATGTACTATGTAATAAATCATAAACACACAAGAAGAAAACAAATGAATCATTTATTCTTAGTTTTATCATGGTATCAGAGCAGGTTTCTGAAATCCTTCAACATGCCTGATCAATCAACAAACACCACCAACATGACAGAAAAATCACCAGCCATCGATTCCTCATCCCCATACTATATACAAGCCTCTGATCAACCAAATCAGTACCTTGTTGATGCTCCGCTAACCGGCGACAATTACCCAACTTGGCGTCGCGCAATTACTCGCGCTTTAAACGCTAAAAATAAATTGGGTTTTGTTGTTGGCACCATCAAACGACCCACGGATGATACTGCCGAAACTTGGGACAGATGTTGCAACATGATCATGACGTGGCTTCTACGCTCCATTGATCGTTCCCTCACCAGAAGTCTTGAATTTTGTAATACACCATACGATCTTTGGAGCGAACTCGAGGTACGCTTTCAACAAAGCAATCCCACTAAAATTTTTAGATTAAAGAGGGATATAGCCAACCTCCGACAAGAACAACAATCCGTTACAACATACTACGGAAAATTAAAAGAAATATGGGATGAGTTAGATTCCATTCAAAACCATACGCCATGTACTTGTGGTGCAGCGAAAATTGTCTCGGAACTTCGAGAATCTGATCGGATCTATCAGTTTTTTATGGGATTGAACGATAGTTTTCAACAACTTCGATCCCAAATTCTAGCCACCAATCCGTTGCCCTCACTCGGACGTTGCTATGCCATAATTCACCAAGAAGAAAATCAACGACTTGTCCACTTACCTCCCACCCCAGATCCTTCTGTCTTTTTTGCAGGAAAACAGACATCGTCGGCGAATTCATCCCGCAACCGTCGCAATCCCACGGCTGGAACAACTCGCTGCGAACATTGCAGAAAAGATGGCCACCCGCGAAGCAAATGCTTTGAAATTTTCGGGTATCCAGAGTGGTGGCCATCCAAAAATAAACGCCAATCAACTAGCGCCGCGGCGCCAATGGTAAACAACACCTTCGCCGCGAATCCAACTATCCAGCCATCAACTGCACCTGCAACTATCAATGGACTCTCTGCCGAGCAATATTCTCGGCTTCTTGAATTACTGAAACCATCTCCGCTCCAATTTCAAGGTGAAAGGGAGGGTAATTTTATTTTTCAAAGTAAAGCTAAATTGAATTATGATTCTGTTAGTTCCAGTAAGTTACAATTTAAAAACGAAAGTAAATCCAATATATTAGATTCCAACAGTAATTCTCTTAAATTTAATTCTGGAAAAGAAAATAAATCTATTACAAAAAATAAAAGAAATTCTCTTTTTATCAAAGAATGGATAATAGATAGCGGCGCAACGCACCATATCACCAGATCCGAACCCATTTTTTCTAAAAATATTATTTCCCCGTCATCGATTAATCTTCCTAATGGCGCTCAAATACCCGTTTCTAGCACTGGTGAAACTTCTCTTTCTCCTAATATTAAACTAACCAATATTTTATTTGCTCCTGATTTTAAATTTAATTTACTATCTGTTAGTCAAATTACTAAATCGTTAAATTGCTTTGTCTCCTTTTTTCCTGACTTTTGTATTTTTCAGGACCTAGTCACGAAGAAAATGATTGGAGTGGGTAGAGAACGTAATGGCTTATATTATTTCAACCCCGTTTCCGCTATTGTCCTTCACTCACATGTCACTACTTCCTTTGAAACATGGCATCAACGTTTAGGTCATCCTTCCTTGAATAATACCCCAAATTTTATTACGCGTCCCTCTGATTTTGATCATTGTAGTATTTGTGCACGTGGTAAACAAACTCGCATGCCTTTTAAATTAATTTTGAATAAAAGTACTAAACCTTTTGAACGAATATTTTGTGACATATGGGGTGGTTATCACACTACCTCAACTTCTGGTGCACATTACTTTTTAACAATTGTAGATGAATACACTAGAGTTACATGGATTTATCTTATGCGTTTTAAGTCTGAAACCTTAGCATGCCTTCGTACTTTTTCTGCCATGGTTAATACCCAATTTAATACAAAAATTTGTCATATACGCACTGATAATGGCCAAGAATTTATTGCTCATAATACTCAAGATTTTTTCTTGGACAAAGGGATCATACATGAACGTACTTGTGTCGAAACACCTCAGCAAAACGGTATCTCCGAACGCAAACATCGTCATATTTTAAACGTGGATAGATGCTTACGTTTTCAAGCCCATCTCCCCCTTACATTTTGGGGGGAATGCGTTCTTACTGCCACATACTTGATAAATCGTACACCTTCACTTTCACTAAATAAAATTTCTCCCTTCCAAAAACTTTACAATGCCCCACCTAGATATGATCACTTGCGCGTATTCGGTTGCTTATGCTATGCCCAAACTATTTCTGCGCACCGTGACAAGTTTGAACCGCGAGCTCGTCCGTGTGTGTTTTTAGGATACCCATCCACACATAGTGCTTATCGCGTCTATGACTTAGAAACTAAAACATTTCGCATCTCTCGTGATGTTACCTTTGTTGAAAATGTCTTTCCCTACTCTATAACACCTCAAACCCCTACATCACGCATCGTCCTACCTTTACCTATTCTTGAACAACCCCCATCCCCATCCCCATCACCGCCACCTTCATCTTCACCTTCACTTCCAACTTCACATTCACCCGCGACACCTTCTGAACACCTTTGTCCTCGACGAACAACACGACGACCAACCCACCTTAACGACTATGTCTGCTCCACTATTCAACCTACCCCCTACTAATAATTCTTCGGGGACCATCCATCCTATCTCTTCGTTCGTTTCTTATGACAACTTTTCTTCTAAGCATTTTGCTTTCCTATCTTTCTTATCCAAGACTAATGACCCTACTCGTTTTTCTCAAGCAGCTAAACACAATCATTGGCGGGATGCTATGCAAAAAGAAATTAATGCACTTGAATCTAATCATACTTGGTCTCTTACTGATTTACCACCATGAAAGAAAGCAATTGGATGCAAATGGGTTTTTAAAACCAAATTAAATGCCGATGGATCCATTGAACGTTATAAAGCTCGTTTAGTTGCAAAAGGGTACACTCAAATTGAAGGTCTTGACTATCACGATACTTTTGCTCCTGTAGCAAAATTGGTGACTGTTCGTTGTGTTTTAGCCATTGCCGCTGCACGAAATTGGCACCTCCATCAACTTGACGTTAATAATGCATTTCTTCATGGTGAATTGAACGAAGAAGTTTACATGTCACTTCCTGAGGGATATGGCACACAGGGGGAGAAACGTGTATGTCGTTTACTTAAGTCTATTTATGGACTTAAACAAGCATCACGAAACTGGTACTCTAAGTTATCGTCTGTTCTCATATCAGACGGCTTTATCCAATCTGAGGCTGATCACTCCCTTTTTACTCGTATTACTGCTTCATCTTTTATTATGGTTCTTGTATATGTTGATGACATTTTGGTTGCAGGAAATGATCTTTCAGCTATTGAACGCCTAAAACAGTTTCTTAATGCGAAATTTAAGATCAAGGACTTGGGCACTATGAAGTATTTTTTGGGTCTTGAAGTTGCACGTTCTCCAAGTGGTATTTTCATTTGTCAAAGAAAGTATACATTGGATATTTTGGCAGATTCTGGCAACTTGGGATCACGCCCTACTTCTTTTCCTATGGACCAGAACCTTAAACTCACCGACTCTGATGGTACACTACTTTCTGATCCAAGTACATACATACGATTAGTTGGGCGGCTTCTCTATCTTACAATTACTCGTCCAGACATCTCGTTTAGTGTCAACATGTTGAGTCAGTTCATGCAGAACCCTCGAGATACTCATCTTAAAGCGGCAATACACGTTCTCCGTTACTTGAAAAGTTCACCTGGAAATGGCCTCTTTTATTCGAAACAATGTGATCTCCGACTCTCTGCATATTCTGATTCTAATTGGGCTAGTTGTCCAATGACTCGTCGTTCTACAACTGGATTCTTCATCTCGTTAGGAACCAGCCCTATTTCTTGGCGCACAAAGAAGCAACATGTTGTTTCCCGTTCGTCCGCTGAAGCTGAGTATCGTGCTATGGCAGCCACTACGTGTGAACTTGTTTGGCTCAAAATTCTTCTTCGTGATCTTGGTGTCTTACATCCACATCAGATTCCACTTTTTTGTGACAATGAAGCTGCCATCCACATTACTCGAAATCCGGTGTTTCATGAGCGCACAAAGCACATTGAGATTGATTGTCATATTACACGAGAAAAATATATGTCTGGACTGCTTCAACCAACACGTGTTCCAAGTAAATTACAATTGGCTGACGTATTCACCAAAGCTCTTGGCAAAGATCAGTTTACCTTTCTTATTCGCAAGTTGGGCATGACGAATCTTCATGATCCAACTTGAGGGGGAGTATTAAGCATGATTAAAGGAATCAAAGATAATGCAATCACAGGGATTGCATAATCACAACAACCGGCACAACTTCAGGCAATTGGAGATTGTGATTGATTGATCTTATTTAGTCTTCCTAATTAAACTTCCTTTCTACATCTATATAAACATGTACTCTGTAAATCATAAACATGTACTCTGTAAATCATAAACACACAAGAAGAAAACAAATGAATCATTTATTCTTAGTTTTATCAGTTAATTTTTTTTTTTCTGATGTAAGATGTGCTCCATTGATTCTCACAGGAAGTTTTACAAACGGCTTACAACATTGTCATATGAATACTTAATTTTGTTGTAAGTATATAGGTTCCGTACATATCAATTGAAGAAATTCACTTTGTGACTACCTATGCACATGGTTTGTTACGACTCAATGGGGGGAATTCGTTTTCTAAATTTGTCGCTTCTGAAAATGTTTATTGTTTTAAGGAGTAATATTTTAAACGAGTTAATATCAATGCGTTCTTAGAACTAGATCGATTACCGTAGGTTCGATCAGTTGAACCACTAGATATAATGGAGGAATAGTGGTATAGTATAATTTACCTTTCAGACATCATATCTACTAATTGTCATTACAGCATATAAGAATAAGATTTATTGCGCAAAAAATGGGAAATATGATCTTATAAGTATTAAGTACTTATTAGTGGTACTCACATGTTGTAGAAAGATACTCAAAATCTTTCATAGCACCTGGATTGGATTACAATTTCCAGCATACAAAAAGAATAAAAAAGTAAGAAAAAAAAAGAAGAAAATCAAGCTTCATAAACTTTGCACTCCTCTTCAGAAGGGCTGGTTTTGCAGAACTCCTCCAAGGGGTCTCCACTTCCGACTGCATCCGCACCCGGCCACTTGGCCGCCACCAGATGAGCCAAATCAACCACTCTTTGGCTGCAATTCAAGTTCAAACATGAAGACAATTCCTCAAATTACAGTTACGCCCCTAACGTGATCGATATTTTATCGTTTAAAAGAATTTTATTTGGCAAAACAATCAGGGCATTATATATTGTCATAACGCGTTTACCTGTATCCCCATTCATTGTCGTACCACGCCACGACTTTGACCATGTCGTCTCCCATGACCATTGTCAAGGACGAATCGATGGTGCAAGAGACGTCGGTGCAACGGAAGTCAACGGACACAAGAGGGATGTCACACACAGCCAATATGCCAGCCAATGGCCCTTCAGCCGCCTTTCTGAAAGCAGCATTGACATCTTCAGCTGAGATTCCTTTCTTGGCGACGTTGATAACAAGATCAACGACCGACACATTAGGCGTTGGCACACGGAGAGCAATGCCGTTGAGCTTCCCCTTGAGCTGAGGCAGCACGAGAGAAACGGCCTTGGCTGCACCGGTGCTTGTTGGGACAATGTTCAGTGCTGCAGCTCTGGCTCTCCTTAGATCCCTGTGTGAGGCATCCAACAATCTCTGCAAAACAGACAATAAAGAGATAATCAACATATGAAGCAAGGAAAACTATTAACATGTCATTGAATTGAATACATAAATAAAAGTTATTGACAAAACAAATTTCTCTGAACTTTTGTTTTTTTCTTTTCTTAACATATCTGAATAAAGTACCTGATCACCAGTGTAGGAGTGAGTGGTTGTCATTGTACCCTTGACAATGCCTGAAATTAAATGTAAAACAAAATGTTACAAATTAGGCATTGCTATGCAGGTACACACAAGTCATTTCTTACAATAAAAACTGGAATGAGTTAATTTCTTACCAAATTCTTCATCCAGGACCTTAACGAAAGGAGCCAAACAGTTGGTGGTGCAAGAAGCATTGCTGTAATAATTCCAAGATTTATGGTCATGTTAATTTACTCTCTATTTCCACATAAAATTTAGAGTAATAACTAGTACTATAGTGTATATTTATGCGGTGACCGACCTCACAATATCAGCAACGTCGTGATCGTAGCCCTCTTCATTAACACCAATAACGTAGGTTGGAATATCAGCACCTTTTGCTGGAGCGGTAATAATAACCTTCTTTGCTCCAGCTTGGATGTGCTTTCCTGCTCCCGGACCATCCACAAACACACCAGTTCCCTGTGACCACACCATTTCGTCATACATACTTTGTTATCGTTAATTCACAAAATATATAACAAATTTTTATTTCCCCCCCAAAATTTTGATATTTCTTGTCGAATGCTATGGAATATAATGTTTTGAGGCGGCATGGAGTACCTCAATTACAATGTCAATTCCAAGTTCTGCCCAAGGAAGTTTGAGAGGGTCCCTGCTGGAGACAACCTTAATGTTCTTCCCATCAACGCTTATGGTCTCATTGTCGACTATTTTAACATCCGCCTTGAACGTACCAAGCATCGAGTCGTATTTCAGCAAGTGAGAAGCCTGCATTAATATTTTTTACATACAAAGGTTTTAACGAATTCCGACCACAGCGAATAAACGAAGAAATCTATTTCTGATCGCTCGAGAAGTTTGCAAGGTAAATGTTTTGGGTGAAGACGTACGTTTTTGACACCACCGCTGTCATTGAGAACAACGACCTCGAGGGGTGAGTCCTTGCGGCCGTGCCAGCAGCGGAGGAAGTTCCGACCAATACGGCCAAAACCATTGATGGCTACCTTTAGTTTAGCTACTGTCTCTCCCTTAACAGGTGTGGCCCCTGCATTCTGATGGTAAGACAGGAAACACGTTACTGATAAGATAAAAAGCTACACTGTAACAACTGAAGCATCCTGCCTTCAGACGGTTTAACAGGTTCACAAAGATTAAGCTTGTTAAGTTCCCAAACTAGCAAGAACATCAAACTAGTGCAGAATATTATAACGGATAGTTAAACATCTATAAGATTTGGTCTAATTACAGAAATCTCTCGTAACATTTGAATGAAAGAGAGAGACTTCACTAAATCCTATAAACTTTAGTAAATGTCCTCTTTATTTATTCAAACCTCAAGAGAGCTTAGGTGTAATGTTCTTTCACCATAACACGGTGTTCTCTAATTATTCAAACAGTTGAAGAAGTAGCCGTAAGCACGAGAGGGTGTAAATATAACTATATATCCCATAATTTGGTTTAGTATCATTAGTAGTGCATCTGTTCCGATCATAACAACAATGGATTGGATTAGTAACTTTTTATATGATCAGGGTTAACTGCATTCTCAGAAGATCGTTACACGGCTAGCGCGAGTAGTCATTTGGGGAGTATTACTAAATATCATACTGAATTACCGTCTCATTTAGCAAATGCTCAGATGCAGTGTCAGTAATGTCCAAATTTTAAGTTTTTTAGTTAACCAGAGTGATAAACATCAAGATAACTGTTGAATCATCTCAATTAGAAAGAAAAGAAAAGCTGTGAGATTAATCTCTAATTAATATATTCAAAAACTAATGAAGTGTAGAAGAAGAAATGAAATAAGTGTACCTGTGAAGTGATTTGTGCAGCCACAACATCAAAGAAAGAAGCATCTGATCTTGCATTCTTGTTAGCAAAGGTCACACATCCACTTGACCTTAGCCCACTGAATTCTGCTGCTTCCAGCTTCTAAATATTCAAAAAGGTTAATTAACAAATCAGACCCCTTTTAATTACACAATTATTATACAGACTATACAGACGTAAACTAGTTACAGAATTGTATTATTGATATTGTACTTGTAGAGTTTTTTTATATGATGATCATGAATGATAGATATTAAAGTGCCTGACACCTTAGAGAAGCATTGAGCTGCAGGGAAAGAGTGGGAAATAGTCTTGGAGGGAATAAGCTTTGTGCTTGTTGGGATCCTTGAAGAAGCCAAAGCTGCATGAGAGGCCATTGCTTTGCTAGCTTCAACTCAAACTCAGATAATAATAAACACTTCCTACCTATATAGATAATTATTTCAAGCACATTCAATTAAGAAATTGAAATTTATTCCTTATTAAGTTAACAAATTGAATATATGCTATTGGTTGTAACTGAGTTAAAAATAGTGAGTGGTGAGGATTGTTTGTGAAGATATATATTAGATAAGATCATGCATCAAAACCACAAAATAGTCACCAACCATTAATTCTTTTAGTTTTTATTTTTCTTTATATGGTTTCCTTTTGTATGTGGCCTTTGATAATTGCCACGAATTTTGTTGTATGAGGTGAATCAATGTGATGAAGAAAAAGGCTCAGCCATCAGATTTATATCTGCACAGTAGAGTGTTTATTTAGCGGACGTGAAAATCGTAAGTGATGCGGTTATAATTGTGGGACACCCAAATTGGGTTTCACATGGGAGGGAATAAATCAAATCATATACGTTGAAGCGTTATGCCAACTCTTACATTTGATACTTATAATAGTAAATAAAAAAAGAGAGAGAAAAAAAAAACTCTTACATTTGAGCTATGGCATACGGCATGCAACAGAATTCCCAAATTAATTTAGGCAGAAATGTCAAAAATGCCCGTTATTTTTTGCCCACTTTACTTTTTGCCCGTTATCTTTTTTATCTACTAAAAATGCCTGATATCTTTGCCAAAAATGTCCAATTCACTATTCCGCTGCCAACTCATGAAAGCGACTTATTTTTTTATTTTTTTCAAAATTTTTTAATTGTTAAAAAAATAAGTAATTGAAATTAGATTTTATATATAAAGTTTTTATAATTTAAATGAATAAAGTTTATTATATTAAAAAAATATTATAGAGTAAGTTTTTAAAATTTAAATAATAAAGTTAATTATAAAGATTTAATTTTTTTATTTTTTTTGTTTTTTTAAAAAAAAATAGTAATTATAAATTATTTTAAAATAGATTTATAAATGATTTTTTATAATTTATACATTAAAAAAATTTAATAATTATACATTTTATGACATGGCAGCCACATTTTGGCCACATATACAACATTGGATGATTTGGCGGACAAATGGCAATGAACAGTGAATCGGGCATTTTTGGCAAAGATATCGGGCATTTTTGGTAGATAAAAAAGATAACGGGCAAAAAGTAAAGTGGGCAAAAGATAACGGGCATTTTTTACATTTCTGCCTTTAATTTATATGGATCAAAACAATTCGAATGGGATGGGTCATGGGCTTTGACATGTACAACTTCCGGCTCGTTATTCATTCATTGTATTGTAGTGCTCTCAAGTCTCAAGTCTCTAGTAGTAGAGGAATCAACGAATGATGAAAGTATATTTCACTAAGAGACCAATGAGAAGTCATACAAAAATGTACGTTTTATATTCTTCTTAGGGGTAATTACATTAAACCCCCATCGTATGGTCCATTTCTGAGTCAACCCCATTAACTTTGTTTTGACTCAGTCAACCCCCAATCGTTTGCCAAAATCATCATTTTGCCCCAAGACAACTTTTTGCACTTTTTTCAGGGGTATTTTCGTCAAATGGCAAAAAATTTAATAATCGAAAAAAAAAATTCGATAACTTTTTTTTTTCAACAAATTTTTTTTTCGCCAAATTTCTTATTTCGAAAAAATGTTGCCGAAAAAAAAATTTGTTGAAAAAAAAAATGTTGTCGAGAAAAAAAAATTTGCCAAACAAAAAATGTTTTCGAAAAAAAAAATTGTCGGAAAAAAATATTTGCCGAAAAAAAAATGTTGTCGAAAAAAAAATTTGTCGGAAAAAAAGATTTGGTCGGAATTTATTTTTTTTGGCGAAAATTAATATTTGTCGATTAATAAATTTTACATTTTTTAAAAAAAAATATTAAAAATTTTGACATTTGACGAAAATACCCCTGAAAAAAGTGCAAAAAGTTGACTTGGGGCAAAGTGATGATTTTGACAAACGATGGGGGGTTGACTGAGTCAAAA
The DNA here is from genome assembly GCA_948329865.1 of Linaria vulgaris. Classification (NCBI taxonomy): domain Eukaryota; kingdom Viridiplantae; phylum Streptophyta; class Magnoliopsida; order Lamiales; family Plantaginaceae; genus Linaria; species Linaria vulgaris. The sequence goes on from OX415249.1 coordinate 104,261,612, forward strand.
CAAAGTTAAGGGGGTTGACTCAGAAATGGAGCATACGATGAGGGGTTTAATGTAATTACCCCTTCTTCTTATTATGTCATCCTCTAAAAAATTGTCTTGCCTGGAATGCATGCAAATTTAAGTTGATAACTGGAATATTTTGTTTCGTCTAGTAGGTTGCTAAAGGTTGTCATTTCTTCTTATTTGTTGTACAATTATAAATTCAGGTGAGTATTTCTAAGCTCAATTACTTTTTTTTTAACTAGAAGAAACCCATGTATATCTTTGTGCAAGCTACACTGTCTTTATTTAAAGCAAGTAGAATGAAAATTTAGAAATATATTGAGTCAGTATGATGAATTGGTCATCGTTGTGTTTTGTTTTGTTTTGATGTGTTATGTAGTCACCCAACTAGACATGAGAGCGGAGTAGTACCACTAAGTCGTATTGGGTTTGCTGGTTGGACCTTATTTCACTGTGATGAATTGGTGCCTCGTTGTGTTGTTCAGTGTTTTGATATGTTATGCAATCAAACCTACCCCACTTGACATGGGAGTGGAGGAGTACAACCAAACTCTAGAAGAGGCTTGTTAGTTGGTCCTTACGTCTTTATCACCTATTTCCTCATAGGCCCAATAGAAGGTTGCTATGAGGCCCATCGAAAAATCGTTATGTCTTTGCTAACATGTGCATAACGTATATACCATGATATACACTTACTCTGAAGCTATCGAACACCCCCCATTCGGTGCAAGCGTTGAAATTTGGAGCTCTTTCTCTTGAGACGAACAACATGGACCCTTTACTTCTTCGGCCCCAAAGAAGCAAAGTGTTGGTTGTTGTTAGGTTCTTGAGGTCAAGTGTCAAGTGTAATGCAGATGAGATCATTGAGCACTATAAGGCTTGAATTGTGGTCACCTGTTACACACTGTAGGAAATCTTGATTTACTTGATACACCGCCTTACTTCGATTCATGTTCTTCTCATTGTTAATGTTGCTAAGGATTGGTTCATTCACCAGTTTGATATTAAAAAGGCTTTTTTTTTTTATCGAGAACCCAAAGCAAACATATTTTTATGCAATTCCCACCTTGTTATTCCACACCTAGTGACTCACTAGTTTGCAAGCTCAAGAAAAGATTGTATAATTCGAAGCAAATGTCTCAACAATGGTTTTCTAAGTTGGACTAATAGCTTTCTCTCATATAGCTTTACTTAGTCATCATTCTTAATTTTACTCTCCTCCAATCTCCTCAATTGTATATGGCCTTGATTGTTTTAGTGATGACATTATCTATATTTGAATTTGAAAATGTAAGTATTGTGCCAGTGCTATCGTAACACCGAACTTGTGAAGTGTTATCGCAACAAAGGCTGTAACACTAAACAATCTGAAAATATTTTGTATATCTTTTTATTTTGTCTTTATTCACATACTAACTTAGTTCCACAATTTTGGTTGTTTGTGAATGTTCACAAGGAGGATTGAGTCTAACAAAGACGTTTTCATAATCACACTTTCCTAAAATAGTCGAACCCAGATAGATTGAAGAAGAAAATAATTGGGTGTGAAAAGTGTGCTATAAAAAGAAGATTCAAGTGAAGATTCTTACCATAAATGATGTCGACATCGAAGAAGGTGTTTTCCTTAAATAACTTCAAATATAAATTAGAAAACATTTCGAATCAAGAAGACTTGAGAAAGAACTCTTGCCTTGATTTAGCCGATTAAGACTAGCCTCATTACTTACCATTGGGCGAGAGGTGAAAGGTAAGGAAGCAGGTTGGTCATTAATTTGAAGGTCGGGCTAGCAGATGGTAAAGACAAAAGATGGACATAATGGATTGCAAGGAAATTAAAGAGAGTCTTAAATCGAGTACAACATGTCTTGAAGATCAAGAATCACACATACATATACAGACATGAAGTGCATCAAAAGAATATAAAGAGACAAGACTTAGAGCTAAAGAACCTAAGAGATTAGATCCAAGTATTGTTGAGAGTCTTGTCTTGCTTTACCAAGTTTTAAGTTTAGCTTATCGCGTCTAAGTCATTAATGTTGAGAAGCTATAAGTGATGAGAGTGATCAAAGCTTGCTTGGTTATTTTGTTTGAGCAATTCGATATTGAGAAGCTTGAGAGTTGTGAGAACAACCTTTTTTGTAAAATCATTATTTCGATAGTGACTATTTTGCCTAAGGCTGCGTTAAAATTACACCTACTTGTGTTCTTTACTTTTCGTTGTGCACTATCATAAGTCAAAATAGGTGTTGAAATACACTGTCTCTGGTATTACCGCAACACTTGATACAAACGTATTAAGTCCCGATCAGAACATTTTCAGAATTCCTTGTCTGCTATTTGGTCTTTAAAGTAAGTTCCTCGAAGTTTCAAACAAATAATCAGTTAAAAGTTTTTTGACTAATAGCTTGATCTTTTATGGCTTCACTTAGTCGTTATTATGGGTCATCTTTGTTCTCCTTCAGTCTCCTGAGTTGTACATGGCCTTCATTACTTGTGTCGAAGACATTATCTTTATTGTAATTCATTGGCCGCCATTTGGCTTTTAAGGGAGATTCGTGGATGCCAAACTTATTATCAAAAACCTTCATGATAGAAGTAGATTTCGGGGTTTGAGTACTTGATGCCAATTGCTCGATCTTAGTGTAGTTCGAGTATTTGTCGACGCAAGTACACTATGGATACTCTACATGATTTTGGGAATTTGGGTTGCGAGATACGATCCTATAGACAATTCTCTAAGCCTGCATAAGTACATGTTTGAGTCAGTTCAATCTCACCATTTGACCTTGCATGTTGCTGCGCTCACAACAAGTTGCGCTAAATAAATCAAGTCATGATAAAGGACTCTTCCTTTCTACCACTTTGTGATTTCTCACTAAAGGCCTCCTCCAATAGTGATTGAGTGAAGTACGTTAACACCCATTGCGTTGCATTATGACCAATTATGCCATTTTTCATGGAAACTCTTTTGCGCTTGGAAGTCTAAGAAATAGCCCACCATCAGTAGTTCCTCGACGGAAGCCAAATACCGCGATGTGGTGTCACGGGCAAGCTCCAGTGATCTTGTATCTTCTTCATGATCTCGAAGTTCCTCACCCTCAACTTACCATATTTCACATTGACATCAAGTAGTAAGCTCATGCCATCGTCAGCAATATGTTCATAACGAACATAGAAGACATATTAGATTTGATTGTCACTTAGTTCGGGAGAAATTTTAGGTCAATTTCCTTAGGTCTTGCACGTCCCCTCTGCTCAACTTGATGTGCTAACAAAGCCTTTGTGTGTCTATTTTATTGACATTACCTTGAAGATGGCCTTGCTTCACAGCCATGCCCCTCATGCACGAGGGTCTCAAAGATGTATCTCATCTCCCCCAACAGGCACTTGTGTAACGATAACTTAGTTAGGACATGCATTGGGTTTATACTGTTAGCTAATAGTTAGTCGGTCAGATTTTCAGCTTATCTTTCTGTTATGTAGTCAAATAACTTGTAAGCTATCCACCAAATTCATTCTGCTCAACATACATACGAAATGTTTTTAGAAATGTTGTCACAATTCATTGCAAGTAAATCACACTAATACTAAAAAGGGATTCCCAAGAGTTAATGGGACTTTGTCGGCCTCACCATGCCCTGTACATGATGCCTCGTACATGAGAAGCACGCCTTTGGTTCTTTAGATATCTCGAATGTAAACCAGTTAATATGCAGTATATGTCGATCAGGCATTGAAACAGGCACGGGGATTTTGTGGCGAACTACTATAGAAACTCCCGCGAAGGAAAAAGAAACATTACATCATGAACTCAATTAAGACACATAGGGTATTTGTCTGAGGTTCTTCAGCTCTGGGACATTGCTATAGCATTATTTATGTGTTATTCAAGTTGACAGAACTTATCTCATAAATCCAACATTAATCTGTGCAAACAAGATAAAGGATGCAAACAATGGCAGCCTCAGTTGGTCAGAGCCATTTGAATCAAGTTGATCAGATCCAGACATCCAGTTACACAAGATCTGCCGGCCTTAGATGAGAGCTTCAATGTCATCGGAGCTCACTGCCGCTCCATTTGGGGGGTCATCTGCTCGCAACTGACTGGATACATTATCTATAGCAGTGTTGAGCTGTTCAATCTTCTCGGCTAGTTTCTTGCGTTGTTTCTGTCGAATAAGATACAATAAATGCGTTATAGAGCGGATGAACATATGATTTTACATCAAAAGAATAAGGCAAAAAGCAAATGTAAGTTTTGTTGTAAGAAAGTTACTGATTATGCAAACAAAAATACTATCCAGTAGTTCAATGCAAAAATAGTGCTTGCTTACCCATATATAAGCATGGAATCAGATTATACTATCCAGTTAAATACATCAAGGATATATATCACAAGTTCCCGATACAACATTCTAAGGGATAAACCTGCACCCTGAGTTGTATACTAAAGAGAAAAACTCTACTTAGTTTAGAAAATGACACACCCTTATAAGTTTATAAACTTGAAACAATAGGTATGCTATCAACAATTCTTTTCGAACTTATGAGGGTACCTTTGTTATAATTCGAATTTCAGGAGTAGTGTATCTTAAGTTTCACGGTGTGTTTTTGTAATTATTTGGGGGTGTTTCTGTAGTTATTCAGGAAGTAATGTTTAAGTCAAGCCACACCTCAGAGGTTTAGATATAATTATCCCTGATTCTAAATTGATGGTACATGGTCTAAATAAAGGTCCACTAAATAACTCTCCAAAATCAAAAGTTTTGTGACAAATTACATGTGACAGAATGAGCAATAGCAATCTAATTATGCATGTATTGTCCATTGGTCAATTGCTCAAGAAAATCATGTTTAGCAAAATCAACCCATCAATACACCAGACGGTTAATTTCTTGCGGAGTCTAAAGCGGGTAAAATGGTATCAGAAGTTCTTCACAAACATACAGGCCAAGGAAATTATCACCCCTAATAAAAACAAGTACATATATGATCTCCTGTGAAAATAACAAAGCTGTTTACCTCCAAAATTTTCTCCTCGTCGTAGATGAATTTGGGTAGCTTTTTCATCAGATCCTTTTTGTCTGTGTCAACTATAGCCTTGCTAATCTGTGAAAGAACACAAAAAACTAGCTCAAATGCAAATCTACAGAGTAGTATAATTAACTTCCACATTCAAGTAGCATCCATCTATCATCTATAATAATAAAATCTCAACACAACAACAGAAGAGAACTGTTGAAACAAGGAGTAAAGTGCTAAACATGAATGGAATATAAACAGGCTGAACACTTAAAACTCTCTCGCAAATCAACGGTGTCACTGTCACCTGAGGAGCATATACAAAACCAAGTGTGCCGACAATTATTCCTCCTAGAACAAAGCCACCAATAAAGAGTCCTGAACTGCCTTGTCTGCCACTGTCACTGACATCAAATAAATAATGACATGAGATATGTTTACAGACTAGGCTAAAAGTATAACTAAATGAAAGGGAAGCAAAGATGTCAGCCTTATTCACTAATTAACTCCATTTTCATTTGGAACCCAGTGTCAATACACACTTCTCCGTGTTTACTGCACCCCTTCATTATTTACAGACCAGGACATTGCTCTTGGGCCGTTTGCATATTACCGATGCTTTATGGACCAAAATGTATAAATAGCAGAGACATATGCACTGAAAATATGAAATACATCTATATCGCATTTATTTATTTATTCAAATAGAACATCAAAAAGTGGCGCGCTATAGAGAAGAAAGAATGGTTAAAAGGACCAGCTGATTACGATGAAGTGGGAGGAGAAGAAGGACTCGAACAACCACGAGGGTAAAAAGCAATTGAAATATCTAAATGATACCTGTAACTTGCTTGAATGATGAATGACCTTCGACGGGTGGATGATTTTGCGGTGCTCTTAGAACTGAAAGACAATTTGGTGGGGCCAACATACTGGTCTGTTGATCTCAAAGAACCTGTCACAAGAGAGGAATACTTGATTATCAGAATATTCACTAACTGATGTGTTATCCTATGATGCTAAGCAGAAACAATAAAAATAGTAAAATGAAGAAGAGTATTGCAGCAACATGAGGGCTCAGATTATATTTGGTCTTCATCAGATTTTTCCATTAGTAAACTTATTGAGGAAGAAAGATGCAATGAGGTTCATGTGAGTCAATATATAAGACACAGATTTGGCTTATTATTGACAACACCACTTCACACTAGGGACTGCATATATGAGGCTAACGAAGCACCGACTGCCCGATCACCATGAAAGACGAGTCTAGTTTTAGAAAGTTAGAAGATGAGAACACCAAATTGAGATATACATAATGTTGAGGAGACTAGAATATAATAGAGCAAAAGAACGTTTCTCGCAACACAGAAACACACGGTTTGCTGATTTTGATAGGTCCGTGATTAGAGTTGTAGCTAGTACACAACACAACCTTAAGAATTAGAAACAAACTATTGTTGGTTTCACTTCAATTTCACAAAATTAATAATATATAACTGGCAGAAAATATCTATCTTCCTAATCAGGTTTGTATACAATACACACTGGATAACAAACAAAACAAGTCAGAGGGACCAAATAAAACCGAAATTTCCAATAAATTAATTTCCAGCCCTTAAACTCAAATCGCCCACCGCCAATCCCCAATTAATCTCCCAAACTAATTAATTCATAAATAAACATAAAACGAAATCAATTAATAATAAAAGAAGAAAAAAGAAGAGTAGATTGATTTTACCAGAAGCAGAGGTACCAGCTGGAATTGCGAGTGAAGCAGAAGACAACACTGTCATTGTGATGTTGTGTGTTTTGTGCAAGAGTAAATCGAGTGAGAGGTGAAGTGAAAATAAATTGTAGAAGGTTTGTTTGTTTGTTTTCGATGAAGTCGAAGATGGATTTGTCCGTCCAACGGCTACGTGGCACGATATTACTATTTTATATATTTTGAATATATATATATGTATATATTACTGAGGTTACTTAAGAGATTATCATTATTATAAAAAAGGGTAATAAATTAAAGGATTAGGATAGTGAAATATATATATATATATATATATATATATATATATTATATCCAGCCCCGACGGAATGCACAATGTTTATTTTAGATACATATATTAGAAACCCACGCTTCTTCTTTCTTATATGGTATGATGATATATGGTATATTCTCTTTATATATACGTTTTGAAAATGATACCGCCCAATAATACATTAACCGGACGACACATCTCAACCATACCTCGAAAATACGTTTAAAATATCATAATTTTTCATTACTCCTTTTTAAGGCTATAAATACAAAATTATATATATATATATATATACACGAATTAGTTTTACTCAAGGAATATACATATGAATATTTTATGATTAATTGATTTTGTGAAATTATTAAAAGAAGGTAATAAAATATTAAAACGTAAACAATTAACAATGGTCCTAAAAATGTTAAGACCTTACTAAGAAGAGCGTCACATGGATACATGGATTAAAAATTAATCATAATTCCCAAATTTTAGGACAAGAGACGACTATGTAGGCATTCACGACAATAATTAGGGGCCTCAAATTGGGAGTGGTGTTATCTAAATCGAAACAAACTGGTCGATCAAACATCAAACCCTTGTCTCGTCGAAAAAGCTCCCAAAATTGGCTTCGCACAAACACAAGGTAATCGTTGTGAACCAGTCTAAAATCGGGTTAACCACCGAATTGGTTCGAGCCGCTATGTGACTTAGTTTTTGCTTTTGGTTTTTATTTTCAAATATATAAAACTTAGGTTAATCAACTGAAAGATAGACTTTTTAGTAGCAAAATATTGTTTAAGTTTATGATATACATGACATGTAAATATGAGAGCTCATTGGAGTTTATGATGTACATGACATGTAATATGAGAGGTCATTTGAGCTTTTCCTGATAGTATGGCATGAGTTACTTCAGCATTGCAGTGGTTGGTGCTCAAACATTGGCTCGAAGTGTTTTTTCTATCCTATTGTCCTGCAAAAGTAGAGGCACATTACTTTCTTCAACCAATAATCATTAATGCTACATAGAAGTTGTAAAATTCGAAACTGAGAGAATAGATAAAAGAGACAAAAATAAAAATAAAGAAAGGCAATGAAATAGAAAAATGCAAAAAGATAACTGATATGATTTTCAAAATTCCTCATTATATTATCTTAACACAAAAAGGCTTATGGGCCACTTGTTAATATTTTACATGTGCACAAATTCAAAACTAGCTCATAATTTTGAATTTCATTTTTTAAACATTCTAATTTACTAATTTCATGATTGAGAATATGTTTTGGCATTTATATTATTTCTTAGAGAATAATTTTAAAAAATAAATTATTTTACCAGTTTGATGAGTGGTTCAACCATGTTGATTGATAAACATGTAACTCGTATGATCACTGATTATACTTATACATTCAGCTGGTTTCTAACAATACTAATCAGGGGTGGTGCCAATTTGTAGGACTAAAACATAGGGTTGTGTAGTTATGGTACCAAAATCTAAGACAAGGTGATAGGGTATCAAAGTTAGAATATCTTTTTTTACCCTAAACAATCTTGTGGGTATAGAAACCAAGCTATCTCACATGGTTTTTACATGTTTTTTATATTGTTAGTATGTAAATGCAATAGACTATACAAGGTTATGAGTTTCATCCAAATTGATTAAAAAAATATAATTTGTACACTCATGTCTCTACATAAGGTTTTATGGGGCAAATAGCTCTTATTCTTGTGGGACAAATGACTTTTTATTTAAGTTGCTTTCTCACATTGTAAGTAAATTTATATTTGCACCTAGCAACTGAAATAATAAAAAATGAAACAAGCACACCACCAGCGCATACACACGCTCCATGGTAAAGGGTGGGCTTACGACGCTTAAGTGGTGATTAAGTTTTGTGTACTTATTAATCACTTTGTATAGACCCTAGAATTCTATAATGAAAATTAAAATTAACGATTATAATTTAATTTATTAATAAATAATGAATACTAGATTGAGAGCTTACTTAATATTTAATTTGAGGACTTCAATTAATCTGGAATAAATGGTAGAAATAGTTAAAATTTAAATATTAGCACTATTTATTGAATCCGTCAGATCACATATTATTAAGATGATCTAATCTTGCAGTTTAGAATGATGAATTGTGCCCTTATGTGAAAGATTTCTCAGGAATAGATGTCTCCTCTCAACACACCACTTCGGTATCTATAAATCTATATGAATATTAAAAGTAAAACATTGCCAAAAAAAATATTATCTCTCAGTTCTAAGGTTTAGTTGTTGCATAAATTAGTTTTATGTACTATGTATTCTTGCTTTATTTCTTGAAGTTGACTTCATCAGTGTTAAAACACAATCAATTATCTTTTATGTGGTGAAGTCGAGTTACGTTTAAGGAAAGCAACTTTCTCGCGTCTTCATAATCTGGCGTTTTTATTATTGGAATACAACAACATATGTATCATATGGTTATCAACAATTCTTGTGATTATGTCGATTGAGTCAAACAAAATATACAAGTTTGGATCGACCTAGTCAAGTTAAAACTGGTTGGCGGAGATGAGTAAGTTAAAAAAAACAAATATATGCGATATGTGACGACCGCGCCCTACGAGACATGCTCCGATCCGAGTTGGTTCGGTGGTGATCAGTCACTTTACCCAACTCAGACTAAAGCGTAATTCATAGGAAGGGATCTCACCTATTCAGGATCAAAACCATACGCGTTTTATAAAATATATTTTGATATATACAACGGAAGTTTTGTATTACAAACAATGTGACTCTTTAATGATTATGCACTAATGATAAAACACGAATATTCCACAATGCACGCTTAAACAATTATTCACTTGATCCATGCTGCCATGTTGATTTTTATCCTGAGGAATGGACAGAAGAAACGAGGAATAAGTCTTTAATGATTTAATGAGATTCATATAAAAGAACTGGTAATGCAAGAATTAACTGTGACCTACTGGATACATTTCGAGGAGTGATCTTACCGGTAGAAACAATTCAACTAGATAATTTGATGTAGCAATGCTACTGGAATTTTCATAGAATAGTTAATGAACTTGTGCTTAACAATAAACGAATCCAACCTTATAACTTTTACTATTCCACCTTATACCTTCCGACGAGGAGCGACCTCGCAAACAATCAAGAGAAATGCTCGAGTACATGTCGATCCAGCACGCGGGTTACAGTCAACTCCTGACTCCAAACGGCGCCTAGATAGATGGGTATCAAGCAAAATTACTTAAATCGACAGTTCTTACTGCCCGACAGTAACTCGACTCAATCCCTGGGCCCAACTTCCCAAAGGCGTCCTAATGGGTATAACAAATAAATCATCAAGCTAGTAAATCGGATAATATCCATTGCTCCTTGAGCTACATGTCCCGAACATAGTTCGTTGCTCTTTGCACAATTCAAGAACCTGGAGAAGAGATTATAATATTGGAGAATTATCATGATTATGAATAGATATGATAAATAATAAATGATTGGATATGATTTAACGATGAGTAAGAAAATTATGTTATGGGATGAGATGCCCAACAGGATTATGATGAAATATAGGTTGTTCGAGGTTTGGTAACGGAGTAGTGGCTTTTCTGTCCAAGTTCCTCAGGGCCGGATCCCAAACGGGGTTAGAACAAATCAGAAATAGAACCTCACCTTAACTCGTACGGGGAACCTTGATGGCGTTGATTAGTTCGTCAAACCTTTAACAAATTTAAATAATATTAATCAACTGAATTTATAACTCACCACAACAAATATTAGCACTTTATCTTCAATTCTCATGTTGGTGAAATTGAGAACGTTCTTGTTAAGAATACTAGTTACAATGTAAATCTTAGTAAATAACACATAAGCTTAATTTATGTCATTACACAAAACATGAAAATCTTAGATGATTAATTTAAAGAAAAACATATTACTTAACTAACTCTAGGAAAACTCATAACAACTCCAGATAAATTCTTCACCTTAAGCTAAGTACTTAGACTTTTGAACGTTCAACTTTTCTTGAGGCAATTTTAGATATGTCTCGTCTGACAGTTCTCATATTGTCAAATAATATGTTAGACGGGTTGTATATAATAAGTTAAGTAATTCCACAGTTGAGAAAAATAAATTACAATGAGATGAATATTAATCTTCAAGTGGCGGTAGTGAATATTAATCAAATTAATCTTCAGTTGTTAACCTTGACCCAATATTCATGCATATCGACCATAAGGATGCAAGACACGTGTTTTTTTTATCAATGTGCAATTGGCTATATAACTTTCACATAGTAAAAAAAACTGGTGATCCTAAACTTTATTCTGAATAAGGTATCATCAAATGAGAGGTTTTAATTCAAGCTTTCACGGCATGCATTTTAATCTGCCTGAAAATATAATTATGTAAAAAGTACATAAAAGCAGAGATACCGAAACTAGAAGAGGAAAAACAAGCAGTTAACTACTCCTTTTATCAAAAATTAAAAAAAAAACAAAATTTACCATTTAAATGCTATAAATAAGATCACAGAAATGTCAATTCATGATTGTAAATCATAATAATCTAATTATAACTGATACTATATTATGTTAAATTTACGTATGTGATAAATACATTAAATTATGATGGCGATTAAACTTATAAATTAAGAAAACAAAGATTGTGCCAAATAAACTGAAAATTCACCGCGGTTTTGGTTTTACCTTTGATCGGACATCCAAATGAACTTGGTTTTCAAATATTTTTTTGCTTTATGGTTTTCTAGCATCATGAGAGATGTGAAAATCCAAGATTTTGTGAAAACACAAAGGTTTGCTACGCTAAATAATTCTTGCAACATAGAACCTATTTTCGGATTTTCGGACAACAGTCTACGATTTAGGAATCTCGACCTTCTAAATCACATTATTTGAAAAATATTTCTTCATATGAAAGTTAGAGGACACCATGAGGAGTATTTGGCCGTTGGCCTTGATCAAAAAAGATTTTTCTACAGTTAGTTATGATTTTTCTAAGGTGCAGGGTCGAATAGATAATTTCTGCGCAATAAAAGTTTTGGGGTATTGTCGGGTAAAAAATGATGAAATAAGAACTTGTGATGAATTTTCCCTGAAAGTAGACTCACTAACTTAGAGATTCATAGGAAGAAAGAAGGAAAAATCGAAATAATTTTGGGTGTGAAAATTGTTGGAAGAAAACTTAGTATTTATAGGCAAAAATCATGTAAATAATTTTAATGAAGGTCCCACTTTGATTATTTTATAATAAATCACAAAAATCTTTAAATCATGCTCTTAATGATGTCATGGCTTACCTCATCAAAAATATGCCATGGCTTACTTCATTAATTGGTTAATTGCATATCAAGTCCCTCAATTATTTATAATTAAAATTCAAATAGGTATAATTAGATTTCTTTGTTACATACATATTTATTTACTTATGTAATTTTCTAGATAATTCGATCATCTTGGTTAAGATTTGAAATTAAAATATATGCTTTAGGATTAGAGACCTATAAAAATAATAAAAGACTATCTTTTAAGTTTAGGGACTAAAATGCAACTTTTTCTAAATATTTAGGGTCAAAAATAGAAATTTTCAAAAGTTCAAGGACTAAAGTATAACTTTATTTATTTTTCCTAGTTTTTGGGGCGTTACACGATAAGTCGCATAATGAAGCGTGCCTAATTTAGGTTAAGCATGTAGTAACACACGTTAGATAGTTGATTGGGTTAAGTCAAGTATATGTCATGTCATAGACGTAAAATGTGGCGTGCAACATTTATATTGACATTATTGAATTATGTAATCAAATAACAACACCATTCAACAATTAGAAGAAAGATGAAAATGAACACTGCAATATTATTGAACATGAAACCAAAAGATTGAGAGAAGAAAACAAAACTGAATGAATTCGTATGATCGTTGATTCAGTCTTCTCTCGATGGTGTTTGTGATCAATGTATCAAGTGTTCTTATATGAGGAGCGTGCCTCTTATTTATATGCGGTTACAAAAGCTATGCTAAACAATTAGTTCATATTAATTAAGCTCTAACTAACACAATTAACTATAAAAAAGAAATTGGTTTATAAACTAAAATAACAAAATTATAAAAAAAAATCCAAAAATGGTAAATGCATATTTTGATCATTTAATAACTACCACCACCACCCCCCCCCCCCTCCCCACCCCTCGGTGAGGGGCTTGGATGTTGTGCAAGTCCATATTGGACTTCATATTGTTGAAGAGATGAATAGTGAAAAGCTTTGTATGTATATATCAGCTATTTGGTGGTCATTTGAAATATATAACACATTTAGGGCTCGTTTGGTTACTCGGTTGGGTTTAAGTCATTTAGAGTATGGATCCTATTAAGATCCATATTAGTAATCTTAATATTAGGTTTGGTAGTTCATAAATGTGGCCATATTAGTTACTAGGGATAGAAACAATAACAACTTTGGTTGTACATGTTATTGCATGCCTAAGCTATTTTGCAAGTACAATTACTCATTTGCCCTTAAATTTTTTACCCTCAAGTCATATAAATCACTTCTTTGCAATTTTAATAATTGGGTGGGAAATTTCCCCAATTGCCGTCTTCAAGCGCAATCAGTGGCACCGTCGAGCAGCAATCCCGCAATTTCCTGATTCTTGGTATGTTTATTTCGCTGCATTCACATCCGCTTTTAATGTAATGTTTGATTTCTTAAAGCTCAACTATGATTTTATTGGCAATGGTGGATTTTTGCTAATTTACGTTTCAATTTGGGGGTTTAGGGCTGGACGTATTTTTGTAAATTCGCAGTACTTATGGCTTTTGTTTTTCAACACAAGACATGCGCGCATTAACATTTAATTGATATATTCGATATTACTCGAGGGTTTTTATTTAGGCGTGAATATTGTACTGTTTTTCCTGATTTTGTTAGCACACGAGCCCTCTGTTGATGTATGTTGCATTTCGATATATTAGAAGAACTACCATGTGGTTTATTGGACACGATGACCTTATAATTGCGTCTGTAACTTCTGATAATGGGACGTTTACGAATCCACGTTGTAGTAGTAAGGTTCTTTAATCGGCTTTTGTTTCCCCTACATTCACCATTTGTTTGTCAACATTACTCGTTGTATCTTGTCCTCATGTGACTAATACCATTGAAGTTAAATGTGTGCACAATTTTGATTCTTTAGTTTACAAACAGTAGCTGCCCTCCATGAACTTATACATTACTCAGCTATTAAAAACGTAAGATAGATAGTATTACCGCCAAACTAATACATTGATGGACACTCCATTAGTTGTTAAATCCTCGAATGTAACCTTGACCCAAAGTATGTTTTCCAGTTGCATTTATTTGGGGAGATACTAATAGCAATACATAGTAATATTGCAATTGCAAGTAACACCTTCATGACACGTTGTTTCTTGGCTAGACTTTTCATATCCTTGATCAACTCTTGTTGTATTTTGATATGGCCGTTGACTACTTCTCTATCCGTCATTGTTGACTCGTTTCCGTGCTTTCCTTGCGATGCAGAAGTTGAGGCCTCGTTCACATAACTGTTGAGTTTTCTAAGAAGTCCTGGAATAATCCTTTTCGTCCTCCCACACATTGGAGGGTCGTGCCACTCTTTTTTTCCACATGCCGCATCCTAAATTCAAGAAAAGTGACGCAACTTAGATGGAGTTTTATGTACTGGTATGTTTCATAAACTAGTGCTTCACAAAAAGAACACTCACCCCGTTAAATCGGCATTTGAAGTATCTCCGTCCGGGGTCGTCTTCCCCCCAATGAGTTTTGAACATCATATCCTCACCACAATAACAACTACGTCGGCAAATAACTTCACCGTAGTGCATGAAGCTCCTTGGGTACCCCCTTACTACTAGAATTGCTTCCCTGTGACATATTTCATTTTTTGAGGGTTGAGTTACTTGGTATTTTTTTTTCTCTTCAGTTAATAACTACAAACAGTTGAGCTGTTATTTGTTCCCTTTTTGTAGCTTCCATGCAATTGAAAAATAAGTGTATTATTTAGATTATAGTTTGGTATGTTTACAGATGATGTGATGAGAGGATTCTCTTGTTATAATTAAGGGATTTTGATGCCCACAATTACAACTACTTGCATTACATGACAACTTGACTAGTCACCTCAATCTTACAAAATTCTGGAAATTAGGTAGAATGAATGGCTACAATTGCTTCTGATATTTTGAATAGTTACATTATGTTTGATGTAATGTATTTGGAATATATAGTTGTACCTTACAAATCTGATTCCCCTTATGGGTTGGCTATGCGACAAAGATTTTGGTAAGTATAATACAAATTTTCACAAATTCCATGTTACCTTTGCGGAAGAAAGTCTCGACCCCTAATAATTGGATAGTATAGTCACATATATTTTTACCATCCATAAATAGACCACTTCTATTACAATTTTTTGAACAAAGAAACCCTCTTTCAACTTAAGATAAACACAATAAAATATACGAGCCATGTCAATAGCTGTAGATGTATTTCAAGAGGGGTTGTTTTACACTTATCTTTGGAAGGGGCATATCGATTTATGTTTTATAGATAAATTAGCTTCCGAGGTTGAGAGAGTTGGGCGACCACTAACTAAAAAATTAAAGTTAAGCATTATGGCGACACGTGATGAAGTTAACACGCGTTGGTGTACACGATTTACCAAACCATTCTGCATGGGTCATTTTAAAAAACTAGAGGAACGGTATTTAACTTTCAAAGCGTTATTATCAATGCATGAATTTTCTTACGGCGAAGAAAACAATATACTCAATGCAGACAGAGAAGTTTGGGATACTCTTTGCATGGTACAATAATTTAAGTTCATGCACATTTTTCCTATTAATCAATTTTGCAAACGTAATGTATTTAACGACTAAATGCTTCAAATTTTTAGAGCAAAGAAATGGTTGTGGCATATCGCAATCAAGGGGATCCCTATTGGGATTATCTTAAGAATTTTTTTGGTGAACCAGCACCAGTACTCCCCTATCTTAACCAGGACACTATTATGATCTCGTCGGACACCGATCCTTCACTAGGTGATATGTACAATAATTCAACATCATTTATTTAATATTATATTTACTTCATTTTCCCCTGCGATGATTATAACTTTATAATTTAACATGTATAGGTAATTTCAATAACAATCGCAATGAAAGGTTTGCGGACAGACCCCGTTACAACAGAAATGCTAGTGCATGGCACGAGCAGTCAAGTTCATACTACTCGATAGATGAGGAACCTAGCTCTCCGGCATCGTGCAACTGGCACGCGCAATCTCCAGAGATATAATATCAAATGGAAACCGAACCTACCCTATGTTTGTAATGACAATATTTCCTTTTCCATGGTATTAGTTATCTTTGGCGTGTTATTTTGTGTGTGTAATTTATATTATTGATGCATATGTATTGGTTTAAAAATGAAGTCATATGTACTTCGGGACTTGTCATGTAACATATTTAATATATATTATGTTGTATTATTTCTTATCTGCATGAATCTGTATAGTTGTTGTTTGTATTATTATTTTTTCCTATCTTATGTGGTCTACTGGAGAAAATCAATTATTACTACAATAAATCACTCGTACCATTTTTGTCATGTTATGGAAGTGCCGCATTGAAAAAAATAATGTATTCCTGAATCAATAATTCAGTCAGCTCGATTTACCCTCAACAAAATTTTCCCCTATAAATATCCTTATTTCTAAGTACATACAACACATCAAATATAGTTTCTCATTACAAATTATTTGAAAGAAATTGTGCGCTTTGTCATGGCTGGCGGATGGGGTTATGCATTTTGGGATGGTGATCATGACAAGATTTTCTTGCAAGAGCTACTCTATGCTCGTAAATTTGTCCCCCTCCATAAAGAAGGGGTTGTTCTTCCCGTGCTTAATACAATTAGATTGGTAATGAGTGAATCTTTAAATCACAATTTCGAGATTAATGCACTACTGGAGAAATTTGCGTCTTTCAAAGGAAGATACGAGTTGTTTCGGTGGGTCAAGGGCTTTCCATTTGTTAAACATGATGTAGTTGCGAACATTGTCACGATGCATGCGCAAATTGAGTCTACAATTCGTCATGTGAGTAATACATTGTTTTAATTTTTTTACATTAACTAACCGTAGCTTTTTTAAAGTTTACTAAAACTAATTTGGTCTATAATAAGTTTAACCATGATTCGCATATTCAATTGTCACGATGTTATTGATTTTATATTAAACTTCATCAGTTCAACCCGGCATCTGCGAGGTACTTTCGTGATGGAGAAATTAACTGGACGGGGTTCGAGTTTTTGTTCAAGGTGCCTCAAGAGTATGTACACGATGAGCGCGTCCTACATACCGAATTTCCAAACGAGGGCGATCTAGAACGGGCAACCATATACTGCGGTATTTATAATAATTTATACCGCACAGCTTAAAAATAAAATGGATATGGTTGTGTGGTACATCATATCGATGAGTGATGTTCGTTAAAACTATCCGATTATTACAAGTATTCTGTTGTGAGTAATGTACTATTGTTGTTTCTAGCAAATGTAATTTGCTTATTAAAGTCTGCAATAATAAATTACGTTGTTAAACCTAACATTAATTAGACACCAACCTAACTAAACGCAAAATTTATACAGCAAAACAAATATAATAAAATCACGTGAATCACACACTCATCGATTACAGGTAGAAAATATTCTACAAAAAATTATCTTAACATGATTTGCGAGGTTTTATATATAGAGGAAGTTAACTATAATCTAATTTGGAGCATACCTTGAAACGTTCTTTATTAATTAAACTTGCACCACCTATATATGTGAATCAACTGTCTAAATAAGAGCATACTATACAAAACTAACATCTACTGATATTATTTTCATATTTATCAATCTTTTACGAAGCTTCTTTGACTTCACACAACTGTAAAACCATAAATTTTTCCATCATTCTGATGGTAAGTGTTGATAGGCAGTTACTTTTTTTAATTGTAAATTTATGGCCCAATTGGCAACTATTAATCATTTCTTCTCTAAGTAAAGGTCTACCAATAATTAAGTTTTCTTGAGTAGTCATATTGATCCACGATTTTGGTAGGTTGGTAATTAATTTTGACATTGTGGTAATGATGAAAAAAGACTGTTTGAGGGAAAAAATTACCCTATTTAAACCATCCTGTAAATTTCAAGTATCTCACACTCGCAGCTCACAATTATATATTTCTCAAACACAAATCTACTTCAAAACCGTCATTTTGTTAGCTTTTGCATCATGGAATTAGAAATGGATAACGAATTCACCTTGCATACTCCCAAGTTCATACTACTCGATAGAATTTAACCATGCGACTCCCCACACTCCAAAATAAGCCTGCCCAAATATATATAAACAGGTCTTTTAACAGATAATTAATGTGTAGAATAATGTCTGAACCATGTGGTTAAATTGCTGATTTCACACCAACATATCACTCGGCGAGTATAGGAACTCTTTTCGATTTTCCTCGTCCATGCTGAAGAACAATGCAACATGGGTCTGAGATTGCACAATTGCTTTTGCAGCCCTTACCCTTGTTGTAGCAGTGAATTCAGGCAACTCTTGGAGAGCCGCAAAGATCAAAGTCACTCTAGGGTCAACTTCTTTCAAAGACCTTATTGCACTTGATAGGTCAGCGATAGCAACTTCTGTTCTTTCTAGTGAGGAATTAATATTAATCAGGACCTCATCTTCCAATCCAGGCATCCGGTTCTTTCTTTTCTTTATCCCGTAAGGCTTCCATGGACCAGCACCTCCAGAGTTTGGTGGTGCGGATAAAGATTCACCCGCTTCAGAAGTAAGGTCTTCAACTCCAGTCGACGGCTCCACAGTTGGAGGTGCATTAGGCATGGGTGGGATGTTATTGGCCATGTGTCGAGCAGCTGCTCCGTCCACGACATGGTCCCCGGTTCCCTTAGAGAACCCGAAGATAATATCCCAGTCGTCATAGTGGGGATAACTTTTGTGTTGCATTTTTTACCAAATCTGGATTGACCTGGTAAGAATTCCAAAAGGAAAACAGTTAATATTAGATTGGAAAGTTGTGAAAAAACCTTAATTAACAATAATGATCTATCTAAAAATAACTTTGGCTTTGTTACTTACCACAATCGCAGCATCCTATACTGGCTCCCCCACAATGGTTATATTGTGTTTGACTGGGTCTAAAGCAACATAGTTGCTTCCAGTGCGACCAAACAAACGAGATAAAGCCCCAAAGTCTTTTCGCCATGAAGCCATTTTAGAGATGACATGAGGGTCTCCCAACACATCACTACCGGGCACCTTGATTTGGATTCTTGTAGCCACTTGAGCATTGAAACCGGGTTTCCAACCATTGCCAGATTGCCACCCCTCCATAATGAGTTCTTTTACCGATTCGATTAAAGCTTCTTCCTCGGCACGGCTCCAAAATTTCCTAGTACCATTCCCTTTTTTTTTCCCTTAGTAGGCTGGGGGTTGTTAACCTTATCCATTGTACAACCTGAAAAAAATTGTAGTTGATCTTAGAATACATTTATTTAGTGTATCTACCAGGCCAGAACTCATTTTACAACTAAGTATATCAAGACGATATTGAAAAAAAAAATTGGTCAACAGTTTATATTTTATTATTCCCAGTAAAATGCAGCAATCTAACTGTACTATGAAAACAGTGAAATGTGGCAATGAAATAGAATGTTACACCTTCATTATTCATAAATGCACAACATAAGAAATCATTAATGGAAGACAACACATGAAAAAAACATTGTAGTAGATCTGGTTAAACATAAAAACAAACAACATGACATATTAAATATCATGAAACATAATGTCTTTTCAAGCTTAAGCATTAATATATTATACCACCCAATAAAAGCCACTATATTATGTAAATTATCTAAAACATGAGTTCATGTAATCCGCCTGGGAGAAAACACTGGCTGAGAATGCAGCATTCAGTGATGTTAATATAAATCTCATAACTCAATATGAATTGAAATAGATATCTCTATTATTATGATATTGCACAAACAGAATTGCTAATATACCACTGATCTTATCCTGGGAAAACAAATTACCATGGTGATACATTAAGATCAATATTAACATTGCAAATATAACATTATAAATATATAGCATGCTCATTCAGTTAAAGGAAAGATATTTTCGTTATTGCATCACCATTCATTATTTCATAACAACTACTAATTGATTCTTTGGAGGGGGGTATTAAAAATAAAACAGATCACATGAATCATATGGCCTAAACCTTCATTCTGACAATAAAATAAATATAATATTCATACATTCCAACATAAAGTACATGGTTTGAGATTTTAAATACTCTAAAACAAACTGAAGTAGTACATAATTGCAAGTTAAAAAAAAACTACTAGCTTCTATTTCGACGTAAACACCAATTGTTAAACATTTCCCCCGCCATGGTATTTCGCTTATTATTCCACGCATGTGTTGGTGTTACAGAGTCAATGTAAACAGTTTCATCGGGAGGGACAAAAGGTAATTCAACTCCACTGGCTTCGAGGGGGTCGACTTCCATATGCAACCGAATATAATTGTGTAGTAAAGCGCAAGTTAAAACGATATTGCATTTGTTGTCTACAGAATAGTGTGTTGGGTCGTCCAAAATAGGCCATCTAATCTTGAGGAGCCCAAAAGCGCATTCAATAACATTTCGTGCTCTACTATGCTTCATGTTAAAAAACTCCTCTCGATCAACAGGACGATCACGACCAGTACTCCACTCATTTAAATAATAACGCCTAGCCTTATACGGTGCTAAAAACCCATCACCATTCATGTATCCAAGATCACAAAGTTAGTATTGTCCTGTATTGATTAAAAATCCTTGTTAGTTTACTTTATTAAACAGTTACAACATTTTTTAATTAACTGATTGTAAAAAGAACCAAAAACATACCAGTTGGAACCTTTAGACCACCCGGCCTCACTAACGCCTCACGTAAAACCATACTGCCAGCCACAGGACCTTCCCACCACGCCAATACATAAACAAAGTTCTTATTAACGTCACAAACACCCAACACATTCGTAGAAACAAATCACTTTCGTGTTCGGTATCGTTCTTTATCAATTAATGGCGCACGTACAGCTATTTGGGTACCATCTAGTGCACCAAGACAGTCCTAAAAAAAGGTCAGGTATTTAGCAAGTTTGTTAAACTAATTGTACTTTCTATAATTTAGTGAAATATATATAAAAACTTACCGGAAATACTTTCCATCTATCATCAGTACAATCGTGTGTAATGGTTGTAGGAGTAACCCATAAATGACCTGATATTCTAAATAACGCAGCCATAGTTTTGTGAAAATAGTGGCTGACTGTTTGTCCCGACCGCTTGAAATTAAAACGCACGACCCGATTAACATCATGATGTGCTAGTGTTTGCAAGAACACAGCTGTCATCTCTTGCACATTGACGTATTTTGAACTCGTTAACCCCCCACCGTGTTCCAACAAATAACATAGTCTATGGAAACTATTTCTATCCATCCTTAGGATGTCAACGCAATCAGAGTCTTTAATTTTAACTAGATCTCTCATGTGGTCAACTTGCTTAGGTAGTCTGTCAATCATGCTATACGAGTAACCTCGTTTACGTTTAGTTGGCGCACACAAACGTCTCCTTGCTATTAAGTAGGTTTGCAAAATCAATAAAAGCCTTAGACGTATAAGAATTAATTCAGCTCCAACAATAATCATAGCATGAGAACGCCAATCCATCCTACAATTTTTCAAATCAAAATTATATATACATATGGATGTGCATTACTCTGAATGTATTTAATCATGCCTGCCTATATATATAATGTGCGGTATTGATGATATAAAATTACATCCTAATTAATATAACAAAGAACAATATACACACTGATGCACACGATACATATATTATAAATACATTTGTAGATATGCATCATAACTGATGAATGCTCAAAACATTACATAATCGACTTTTGAACTCTTTTATTAACAATTAAGAACTCCAGTCAATCTTTTGTAATGTTTCTGTGCAATCACTTGGCTCAAAACATGCCTGAATGTTTCTTAGCAATCACTACAGTCAATCACTATGGAATGGGATTGTTCTTAGCAATCACTCCTGTCAATCACTATGGAATTAAGAACTCCAGTACACTTTGTTTAGGAAATACAATACACACTTTGAAATTGTTCAAGCATTAGTAAAGCCCCAATTCCATAAATTCAATACCTGAATGTTTCTGTGTGCAACGAAAGAAAAGACCATAACACTTGTTAGTTGTGATTGAACTCCCACCAGCCAAATCCAAGCAGGTCATATGTACAAAAAAAAAATTTAAACCCTAAAATAAGATTGTAACTGAATTTCAACAGTAGCCATAGAGAATCTACAAAATAATGTTGATTTACATAAAAACAAAGAAGATTTTGAAGCGTCGATGGGTTTGATATAGCCTAAAAATCTGCGCGTTCATAGTTGTACAACCGTGAACAAATTACAACCATTTTTTTCCGCTACAAAGTCGATGCGATGACTAATTACAAAGACGTGATAGCAACCAGTACCTGGGTTACACAGATTGGCTCAGGGCGACCAGATTTTCGCGTAGGGTTTACTGTTGCTCCAGCTGCGCCTTTCGTTGCGGGGAGAGAGGTTGGTGAGAGAAAGGGGTAATGAACTGATTGTGGGGAGAGATGTTGGTGAGAGAAAGGGGTAACGTAATTTTTGGGGGGTAGGTTAGTAATTTCATATGGCAATTTTTAATTACTGTTCAATCCACATTTCCCAAAAGGCCTCCTCAGTCCGGTTACTAAATGACCCTCAAAACCGGACCCTTCATTTTCAATCTGTGTGACCCGAATTCTAATAGCATGTACCAAAGCAGTCGATAGCACTGTTCAATCCACTTTAAATGGCCTTAAAATGACCTATTAGGCCCAACCAAACGAGCCCTTAATACTCTATGTTGAACTTTCTCTCTAACAAAGAAGCAATCAATCTGAATGTATATCGTTCTCTCATGATGCAATAGATTGATTGCAATACAATGTGCACTTTTTTTATCTGTGTACAATAAAGTAAATCTGGATGTTGGGAGTCCAAGATCAGATATCAATTGATTAAGCCAGCTCACAAATTGTTGTAACAAGGGCTCTGTATTCAACCCTAGTTGAATACCTACTTATAGTGGATTATTTCTTAGCCTTCCATGAAATGAGTGGATCGCCTAAATAAATAACATAGCCAGTAATGCTTCTGTGAGTCTATTTGCAACCAGCCCAATCACTCTCTGAAAAGGCTTTGATTTGTGGTTCTGACTTTGATGAGTAAAGTAATCCTTGTCCTGGATTGAGTTTTAGATATCTCAAAACTATGTAAGCTGCAACAAGGTCAACGTCAGTGGGAGATGACATTTGTTGAGTGAAGGATGAATAACAAAGCACATGTCTGCTCTTGTGATGGTCAAGTAGAGTAATATGCCCACTAATCTTTTGTATATGGAAGTATCATCGAGAGTAGGAGAATTAATGGGTGATTGGTTAGTAGTAGCTTCTATTGGTGTTGTGGCAGGTTTACAACCCAAGCATACAACTTATGTGAGGATTTCTAAAGCATATTTCCTTTGCTAGAGGTTGATTCCATTCTCGTTCCTTGATATTTCAATACCAATGATGTATTTGAAGTCACACAAGTCTTTGATGGTGAACTTGTCATGTCGATACTCTTTGATCTTCTGATTTGCGGTGATATCATTCATGTTAAGATGATATCATCTACACAGACACATAATGTTGTTAAAGAGGTAGTAGATTTCGTAACAAAAGAGTGAATATTCAGAAACAGTTTGAAGGAAACCATAAGATATGAGACATGTTGGTTAGCTTGGTGTATCACTGTGTTGAAGCCTGTTTTAAGCCACATAAGCTCTTTTTGAGAAAGAAAAATCTTAAATCAATTGGCTTACAGTATCCTGGAGGAGATTTCATATATATTTCCTCATCCAAGTCACCATGGATGAAATAATTGTTAACATCTAACTGTTTTAGAAACCAAATTCGAGAGGCAGCAAGGGCAAGAAGTATTCAGACAGTGGTGAGCTTTTCTACAAGAGAGAAGGTTTCAAAATTGTAAAGTGCTTCCTCCTTAGTATAACCTTTTGCTACCATCCTTGCTTTATGTCAATCAATAAAGCCATGTGACTTGTATTTGATCTTATAGACCTATTTACAGTCGATGCAATGCTGTTGAGGGGAGATCTATCAAAATCTTGGTGTTTGTCTTCTCTAAAGCATTTATCTCAGCTTTCATGGCCTCATGCCATTCAAGAAGTTTTTTAGCTTGTGAATAAGATTGTGGTTCACTGTTATTAGTAATGAATATAGTAAATGCTGAGTAGGTCCCAAACTATAAGTGCTCAAGAAAGACACAATAGGATATTTGACAGAAAGAGAGTGCCCAATGTATGCGTGAGTTGCTTAATGAAGTGATTTGGGAAGATCAACATTGTAAACATTTAGATATGCAGGCGTGGTACTAATTCTTGAAGACTTTCTTTGAGTAATATGAGAAGGATCTGAAGATACAATGTTATCTGGTGCAACATTGTCCAATTGCACACTGTTGATTTCAGGAGTTTGAGGGGTAGTTTGTTGAGCTACAACCTGTGAAAATGAGCTTTCCATGTTTACGATTGACAGTAGATCTAGAGTGTGAGGGATTGTTGCAACAATATCTAAAAATGAGCCACTATATGCAGAGGCTTCTAGTAACAGTCTATTGTTCACTTCTTCAGGAGATTGGTAAGATGCACAAATAAAAGTATCATGAAAAAGTCTTGGTTTGAAAAATAAGCAGAGGTAACTAAGCAGAGGTAACAAATAGATTCTAGATACAATGAGTTTCTTTGTGAACATATCAAGCAGTGAATATCTCTATGTTCCCTTAGGGTAACCAAGAAATACACATTGTGTAGCCTTAACATCAAACATGTGTCTTTGCTGAGTAAGAGTAGATGCATAAGATAAGCAACCAAACACTCTTAATAAGGTATAATCTAGAGGTTTATCGTATAACATTTTATACATAGTCTTATTTTAAATAACCTTAGAGCATTATGTTAATGAGAAAACAAGTTGTTGAAATGCAATTTGTCCAGTATTCAAGAGGAATATTGGACTGAAATCTTAGAGCTCTTGAAACCTGTAGAAGGTGTTGATGCTTCCTTTCTACTAAGCCATTCTGTTGTGGAGTTTCAACAAAACTTGTTTGATAAGTTATGCCATAAGAATAATAAAAACTAGCTAAAATAAATTTAGTGCCATTATCAATTCTAATGGTTTTTATTCCAACAAAGAATTGATTCAAAATAAGTTTGTAAAAGTTAAGTAAATGCAGTTTAAGTTCTAACTTGAACTTGAGAGGATACAACCAAGTGCGTCTGCTGTAATAATCCACTAATATCAAGAAGTACTTGTAACCATCATGTGACATAATAGAGGAAGAATCACATACATTATAACAAATTAATTCAAATGCCGGAAAAAGTACTTAAAGGAAAGGACAATTAACTTAGTCTTCAGTCTCTGTTGCTCTGCTTCTCCCGACGTGGGATTCTTATGGGCTCTCTCTCTCTCAACGATCTCACAAGTTGTGTCTATGTAGAATAGGGTGATATATGAAGAATGGCGCAACCCTAATGATATTTATAGGCAAAAATAGATGTTGGGCCAAAACTAGGGTTTATGTATGTTTATGCGCCAAAATAAAGATGCGCTACATGACAAGTCGTGCTGCTTTTATTTTGGTCGCACTATTCTCTGTTTGTTCGGCACTGCATCACGGGTTTTAACGTGTCACGTGGACTCGCGCCACTTGACAGGCCGCACGGCTCAAGTCGCGCTACTCTTTTATGCTCTGCGTGACTTTACGATTTTGACAATAACTTCTTCTCTGGATGGCGGAATTGAGATCCGTTTTTTGCTTTGGGGCACTAACTTTTTTGGCTCTCCAATTGTATGCACCAAGGTCTACGATTCTACTTGTGACTTTATCACCTTGTATTTGAATCAATAGCTTCATTTAGATTCTCCTCATTGCAAAGTTGTGTCGCAAAGCCAAGTTTCCAAAAACATCCATTTTAGGGTCTTTTAGCTTCGTTTTGTGTTTACTCACTAAAATCCCTAAAAAATCACGAAATCATACTAGAACCAATCAACATGCACCAATACTTAGACAAAAGCATAAGAAACAAGTACTTAAATCACACTAAATAAACACTCATCAATTAGTGTAAAATAGAAGACTCTGGTGTAATTCTTTAGTCATAGATTGCATAATCCAAGACAAAACTAGAACATTAGCACGAGCCCAACATGTAAAGAGCACATGATCAACCGAGGAGGGTTGAGGCAGTGAACCATCCATAAATAGAATCATGTTTTTGATTGTCAAAGTCATTAAGAAAGATTTACTCCAAGCCACATTGTTTGGTCCATTCAAAGGCTCACTAACAATGGAAGTTTCAGTAAAATCATGAGTCCCTGAATAGTACGCCGATGATGAATCCTCACAAGGCATCTTAGTAGGAACATTGGTTGAAGATGAACTAGGAGTATTTGAACTTCATTGCAAAATTAGGGCAATGATGATCAACATATTTAGGAATCAAACCTAGAAAAAACACAAATGTTGAGAAACCGAACAATCGAATCGAATAAAACAATAACAGTCATGAAAATTTCACACAAAATCAATTTAAATCACAAATCAGAACAACAATCTCTGTAGAATCAAACCAAAAATTAAGAATGTAGCAAAATCTTAGGATAGATCAAGGTATCCAACAGATGATACCATATTGAATTATGTAATCGAATAACAACACGATTCAACAATCAGAAGAAAGATTAAAACGAACATTGCACTATTATTGAACATGAAATCAATTTGAGAGATGAAAAGAGAACCAAACGAATTTGTATGATCGTTGATTCAATCTTCTCTTGATGGTGTTTGTGATTAATGTATCAAGTGTTCCGATATGAATTTCTTTCCCCTTATTTATAGGCGGTTACAAAAGATCTGTTAAACAACTATTTTGGATTAATTAAGCTCTAATTAACTTAATCTATAAAAAGAAAATTGGTTAATAAACTAAATAATAGGATTATAAAAACTTTTCAAAAATGGAAAATGTAGATTTTAATATTTTAGTAGACATGAATCTTTTAATGGTACTTGTTATTCGTGATAAATGAGAAATTGCTATCTACTACTATCTATCACAGGCTCCACCCAAGTTTATCGTCAATTTAATTCATAATCTAACAAATGGTTACAATCTATAAAGCGTTGTGTAAATTTATAACACGTTAGTAAAAGGCACACAATCCATCTACACATCCACTCAAAAATATTCGCAACATATAAATCATGAAATGTGCAGAAGTATTATGAGTATGATATTGTGTAGTCGAGAAGTATTGAATAGATGGTCGGGAGGTATTGAATAGATGGACGGAGGTTTTTTCTGAAATATCCACAAATGCTACATAATTACTATAAGATGGGTTAAGTGGGTGGTTAATCACATACTTGATGTGATTAGGAAAGTTTTGAGCAAGTGGTCCTAAACTAGGTCACGTGATTTTCCTGCCGCATTAGTGTCCTAGTCGCCAACTGGTGAACTCAGTATTTATGCTTGACTTAACGGCAAACTAAGCATCCTTAATTCTCGAACTAAGAATTCTTACGTAGTTCGTGCACTTTTTTAAGCATTTATTATCAATTTGGTGACGTATATGATGAATCGTTCTCTTTTGTTCAATAGGAGGGAGAGCGATATAATACATTGTGGGATCAAGATACTAAGAAAAAAAAATCAAAATAAATTATACCTAAATACATTGAAACTCTTATCCCAATTAATAAATAAATCAGAGCCTAAATTCCTAATATTTTAATACAAGTAGTCACACATTTCTTTGATTGACCACATGAATATATAAATTGACACCAAAAATTCAAATTGTCTTTGATTAACTATGTAAATATTTTAATGTTTATTTTTTAATCAACGCACTATGAATCGCACTAATAATTACGGATTTGCAAATTTGGCGCATTAGCGCATTCAAAGCCGCACTCACACTTGTTCGTACACCCGCATTATGTGACTTAGGTCCTAAATAGTTTTATATTTATCGGTAGAAACAGATTACCGCCCCAAAAGTTAGCAATTAAAATTTGGAGTTGTACTTACAAACTTTTTGGTGCTTTAATTTGTTTTATCGCCAAAAATTGTTTTTGCTGTTTGGGCTTTCCCGCGTGGAATCTTTGTGAATATACATTTTTGGGATACAGGATCATATGTTCCAATTTTGAAAAAATACGATATATTAAAATTAACTGAGTCACCTTTATATTTTGTCTAATAAAGTTATGTAAAATTAATTGGTCCTGTTCATGTCAATGTCATGTCGTCTTTGTATTTTTATTCATGGTGCAACATGGATTAAGCGTTGATTGGATACAAGACGTAATGCCAAATTAAAGATTATTTCACTATGGGCCGGGGGACATAGATTAGGCCAGGGGATGGTCTTTCAAATCATCGCGCGGTTGCATGCATCACTGCTGCTATGCAGTTTCTAGTAGGTAATGTAACTAATGTTGAACGAGTCATCATGCACCAAAATTAAAACAAAAAGTCAATAATAATAATGCGTCAAATATGGTATTCAAATACTATAACAGACTCAAAAAACCACAATTACGCGTAATCTGAAGTCCCCAACGAACTATTAATTAACTAGCATTATTTAATATACTTAAGCAAATTAACCAATTATCATCAGCCCTCAAATACCTCACGATCTCCGTGTTATGAAGTTGTTGAACCGTCCTTAAGGTCATAGAGACAAATGTTGTATCATATGAATCCAATTCTTCTCTTTGTCACATATGGCAGGCCGGCAAGTACTGGTACATGTAAATATTATTACTCCATAAGAAAACAAATTCTATAAAGATTAAAGAATTTAATTGGAAAAATGTTTCTTCCTAACCACATAGTAAAACATTAACAACGATAATTGACCACCCCAACCCTTAGCTTGTACCTTTTCCCCAACTATATCATGTACGCTTAGTATAACTTTTTACAAGTGAAGTTGAAATACTATTTACTGCATCCATGGCTGCCGGATCAAATTCATCACCCGGAGATCGATCACTCGAAGAAACGTCGACATGGGCCGTTGCTATTGTTTGTACAGTTTTTGTTGCCATATCCATCATCTTAGAACATGGAATTCAGTCCCTTGGAAAGGTACTTTTTATATTTAATTATATGTAGCCGATAACTTTATTTTATGTATTACATAATAAATATTTTTAGAACAAAAAACCAGCTGGTCGATATATACGTTTATTTTCAAGTGTACTGATGTTTTCACTTGGCAATGACAGTGGTTTCAGAAACGCGACAAAAAGGCCATGATGGAAGCTCTTGAAAAAATTAAATCAGGTGCAAAAGCATAATTTATGATTAATATTCCTATGCTTTAGAATTATGTGTGTTTCAATAGATTGCTGATTTCACTTTTTTTATTTTGTATTTCTTTACCAAATAGAGCTGATGCTGTTGGGGTTTATATCGTTGCTTCTTACTGTTGGAACAACGTATGTCACAAAGATATGTGTGCCTGAGGAAATAGGGAACAAATGGCTTCCGTGTGATAATAAAAAATTATATCCGACGGGTGGATCAGATGATGATGATGGTGGTAAAGGAAAAAAGGTACAAAGGCAACTGATCTCGTATGCTGAAGAAATGGTGTGGCGACGATCTTTGGCTGAAGGAGCTGATGATTACAACACATGTCATAACAAAGTAAGGGAAATTCTAACTTATTTATAGTGTGGTATATATAGTATAAACTATAAAGTATACTTCCATTTTTATTTGTTTTTTGTATGTGTTTTGCTTATTCTATGACGCAAAGTTGCCAATAAAGCCGTGGTATATCTCAACTTGGGGTTTCCCGTTTAGTTTGTTGATAATAAATTTCTGAAATCTACATTTTAAACAATAAAATAAATTTGTTATTCTCGAAGATGTATATGAACTTCCTATATTATTATTTCTTACTACCATCAAGAGATCTACTTCATGTGTTTCAATGACTTTCACGTATAAATTCTACTAAACTTCAATATAAATAAATTTGAAGAAAAATGATTAGTAACGACGACACAAGAGTTCCAGTTTACTCATTTGACCTGTGTCTACAAATTGAAATAAATTTTCAAAAGGCTCCATTGGAGCATAATTTAATTTATCACTTAAAGGATAGTGGTTACATAATCAATCACGTCACAAAATAATATAACAGCATTATCTTACATTTTATTTTGAACAACTTACATTTGTTTATTTTGGTTTTGGGAATATATAAAAGAATCAACCGGCTGTTCTCTTAGGTTTGGGACTTGGTCGGGTTTTGTGGAAGTTCAGAAATTCTGGGTTGAGCATAGGAAAGATTGGATATCAAATCGCGGGTACCCACTTAAAGTTTTTTTTTTTTTAAATTAGGACCCCTAAAGTTGAACGCTGAAATATTAAATTAAATGAAATGGTATGTTTGGTAAATTTTCTGAATTGTTGGAGGTTCTTTTCATAAACATTTTGAAAAATGGAAAACAACCTTTTAACATGCATTTTGAAAAATATGCAAACGCTTTCTTGAATTAAATTTAACGGACAAAAGATACTAAAAATATTTTTAAAAGTGAGCTGATTACATTAAGATTCGAAGAGGGACTAGGGTGGGGGGCAAATTTCAATAATAAATCTCACGTTAAGGTGAATGCCAGACATCCCACAATTAAAGTGATTTAACGGGCTTCACCATAAATGAAACACTAAACTTAGTACGGTGAACACCCCAAAAATAGAATACATAAAATTGGTTTCGTACATAATATATATACATATATGATATATCACACACTCGAGACTATAATGTAAAATTTCAAATACACATGTTATAGCAAACTATAAACAAAAACACATTTATTGCGAGAAAGAATAAAACAGGATACAGTCAGGGATAAAAAACATCAAATCACATGCTTTAATGTCATGATAAATTTAATCTCATTAAAACAACAGCCCGTACCTACTTTATTGTTGCTGAAATAATGAAAGTTGGGTCGATTCGGCTTGCAGATTGTGTCATTGTGACTCTGATTGTTTCTTAATAAGTTCAAATGATGTGACACATACATTAGATCGACATCGACTCTGCAACATACAAATAAGAATCTGCTTATTTAGATTGTTATTAGCTAGTATCATGGGAACTGTCTAATATAAATCATAAATAATGGATAATTTCTTTATTATTAATTAGTGTTTTGTGCTTATAAATATGCATTAATTTGGAACAGGGACAGGTATCCTTGATATCATATTCTGGAGTTCACCAACTTCACATTTTTATATTTGTCCTGGCCGTCATGCATGTACTTTACAGTGGCATTCTTATGACACTAGGCCACGCCAAGGTAACAATAACTATAACTATATCATTATTAGGTGTATCTCACAAAATTAATTTGAATACATTATAAGGCAAGTTGTAGGATTTGTTTTTGAAGAATTTGACAGAAAACTTGAGGAATTTCCTGATGATGACTTACTTTTATTTGTTAATACAGTTAACATTGCTGACAAAATTTATAGATATTTTAATAAAAATATATGGAAATACTTACGCACGTATTAACTGTATCAGATGAAGAAGTGGAAGAAATGGGAATCAGAGACATCATCCTTGGAATATCAGTTCACCAATGGTAATTCCTCTACGTACTATTTTTCTTAAAGACTCAAAAGGTCAATTACAGTTTTCCTTTAAGATATTTTGATAAGTCTCATGTAATTAACTTATACTAATTAACCGGTATAAGGGGTTACCATAGGATAATATGTATGTATGCCAAAATTTGTGTGTTAAAATACAATCTAATGTGACCATTTTTAATTAAATAGTGGAGGCTTAATACACTTTGAATAGATTGGGCTGCCAGGAGGGTGTAAAGTGTAAACTAATAAATGTCAAAGCTAGTTGGATATTTGTCTTTCCGAGCAAGGGAAACTTATTATTAGCTATGAATGATTTTTATTTTTAATAAACATTAATTAGATTGGATAAATTGCAAATTTACAGATCCAGCTCGATTTAGGTTTGCTCACCAAACCTCGTTCGTGAGACGTCACACCGGGATGAACAGCATGCCTGTCATCAAATGGGTTGTAAGTTCTCCAAATAAAAGCAACTTACTTACAAGACAAACCTTTAAAGTTGCAATGAAACGATGATTAAGTTTTTGGCACAACACCCCGTATTATGGTATTATGGTAGACTGACACTTATATAAAATATGATTTGAGAATGAGGTATTTCTATATGGACTGAAATTGATATGTCCTTCGGTGTAAATGTAATAGGTAGCATTTTTCAGGCAATTCTTTGGATCAATATCTAGAGTAGATTACGTCACCATCCGCCATGGATTTATCAGTGTAAGTTCTTAATTTTTTTTTCAATATCGAGTTGAATCATTTATAAGGTTACAAGAATTCAACATTTACTGATATAATAAAACAAAGGCGTGCAGGCACATTTTGCACCAAATACCAAATTTGATTTCCACAAGTACATTAAGAGATCCATGGAAGACGACTACAAATCTGTTTTAGGAATAAGGTTTGTACTTCTTATGTTATATACCATTATATATGTAGACATAATTATATCTCCTAATGACATTATTAACCAAAAAATGGATGTGTTATAAAATATCTAAAATGTTCAAAGAATATGTTATATCGTTCTCATAAATTGACTACGTACTTTTATGCATAAGCAACATGCTCCCAATTAAGGAAGTGACTCTATCTTTATCTACATTATTAATATATATATATATATATATATATTATTCCTTAATTAAATAGTACAATCATTTAAATTGCACATATTCAGTAATAATGATCATAACGCTGTATTTTAAAATATGTTTTAGGGCATAAGCTTACATATAATTAAATTATGACCAAAAGTTCAAAAACACTTTTAGGAGAACAACGGTTGTGCGATGGAGGAAAACTCGTCGTCGATTCAACCGAAACCACTGGATTTTCAATTTCGGACTTTGTCTGATCATCATTACATCAATGCTAGCACCTCTGATGCAAGAACTCAGAAGAGACACCGATGTTCTAATGAGGACTTGCTCCAGACTTTGCCTGATCCATCGCAGAACAACAATGCGACTCCTTCTAACTTGCCTAGATCATCCTACGCGAGTGTGGTGAAGCAGTCTACTAGGTACAATGATGTCTGGATAAACGAGGATAGAACTGCAGAAGAGAGAAACATGATCAAAGTTAAGGCAGCAGATGATGTTATTCCATTCAAACAAATCCGAACTAAACCAGTGTTGAAGGAACGCGTGAAGAAGGAATGGGAGAATACCATCATCGTCCGAATATTAGGAAAACCATGGTATTATACTGCTCTACATTCCAGATTGGATGTTATGTGGAAGTTACACAATGCTTTCGATCTGGTGGACCTTGGTAGTGGATGCTACTGTATGAAAGGACTCTCACCAGATAAGAGAGAACTGATCCTGACTCAAGGCCCCTGGAAACTTGCTGGTAGTTTTCTGCAGATTAGGAAATGGTCACCTAATTTTTAGGCTGATAAGGATGTGATTGATAGCACAATCACTTGGGTAAGGATCCTCAAACTTCCTATTGAATATCTCAGAGAATCTTACATTCAACTACTTGCCAGTGAGCTAGGAGATCCGATTAAGATTGATGGAAACACTTATAATGCTGCAAGAGGCAACTATGCACGGTTTTGTGTGCAGATACCTACTGATAAGCCCCTAGATGTTGGCTTATGGATTGATGGTCACTGTTATCAAGTGGTGTATGAAAACATCCCTTCTTTATGTTATGGTTGTGGTAAGATAGGGCATCTTAAGTCTGCATGCATGGGACAAAAGAAGCCCTCTAATGAGGTAACTACTGCTATGGAGTTTGAGAATTCAGATACAGGCACTGAAGAACCTATGTTAAATCTCAGTGCGCAGGAGAGTTGGCTAGCCGAGAAAGCAAGAAGCAAGGAGTTTGGGGATTGGATGCTGGTGAGCAGGAGGAAAAAATCCCCCTCAGGGAAGGAGAATATTAACAAGAAAACAGGCACTAAAGCTACTCCTGATAGAAACTCTAGATTTGAAGTATCACCTGATGCTATGTTGCAAAGGAAGGGTAAGGAGAAAATGCCATTATCTCCTAAGTAAGTGGTGTTTGCAGCTCAAAATCCGAGTGATGTAGGAAAGAGAGTCCTCCCAGCTTCACTTAACCCTTCACTGAGAAAGAACGTGGCTAGCAGGGCTCATCTAACGGTTACAAAATTTAAGAGAAGGCCAAAAGTCGCTACACCAGTTGATCAGGCATCCCACGTTCCCTCAACTGCTAATACCTTTGCACTTCTCTCAGAAAACAATTCGGTCTTGCCTGCAGAAGATAGTGTCTCTAAAAATTCTGTAATCTCCGATACCCCAGATGGCAATCAATCAGTGACAGGCAATAGTTCCAGAGGAGTGGGTGCATCCTTGGGACTTTATAAGATACATACACACGTTCCAGGGCCCCTATCAGATATCACAAATAGAGGAGTGGGAGCAAACAAGCCTAACGACAGTGGTGCCACCAACAATCTGGGAACTTCAAGCATCTGTCTACAGGATAAACCATCCAATCGAGGACAACACTTGGTGGCAGAGATTAGATCAGACAGATTGGGATTTGAGGAGACATAATGTGTTGATGCTTCAGATGTTGCAACAGATTCTTGCAACATCATTGGAGACTCCCATTGACAATCCAGTGTTTCCTGCTCAACTGATGAGTTCCAGCATGAAGATCATCTCATGGAATTGCCAGTGAGCAGGTGATGAAGAATTTCAAAGGCATTTTCGAGATTTGATTAGAGTTCAACAACCTACTATTTTGTTTATTTTGGAAACAAGGGTACATCCTCAACAAGCTTGGGAGGCTTTGATAGGTATGAGGTTGCACCTACTGAAGGTCAAGCTGGTGGAATATGGATGCTATGGAACAGTCATGAGGTGGATGTGGAGATTGTCACCTCAGACTTTCAACACATTACTGCCATCATCAGACCTAATTTACATGAGAGGTGGAGGGTATCAGGGGTCTATGCACAGCCCAGAAAATCAGTTAAGATCAGAGTATTTGAGAAACTTAAGAACCAGGCTCATGCTGAACCCCTACCATGGTTGGTGACAGGTGACTTTAATGAAGTCAGCCTTGCTCAGGAGAAGAGGGGAGGCAAGGTTAGATCACTTAACAGACTACAGTTTTTTAACAAGTTTATTCAGGACTGTGATCTAGTTGATCTTGGATTTCATGGCCCCCAATTTACTTGGACCAATAAGAGGAAAGGAAAGGATCTTATTCAAGCCAGAATTGACAGAGCATTGGCTAACCCACAATGGATGGATATGTTCCCTGAGGCTGAGGTACATCATCTCCCCAGAACCCATTCAGACCATCATCCTATCATTACATTTTGCCAGGGCAGGGACAAGGTTCAGACTAACAGGCCCTTTAGGTTTGAGGCTATGTGGTTTACAAATCCTGAATGTTCTTCTCTTTTGAAAGAAATATGGGATAGGCATTCAGTCATCACTGAAGCAATTAAGGAAGTACCAGCCATACTCTCTACATGGAATAAGGAGAGATTTGGGAATATTTTCCAACGCAAGAAGGTTTTGAAAGCAAGATTAGGTGGAATTCAAAAATCATTGGGGTTCAGGCCTAATCCCTTCTTATGTTCCTTGGAGGAAAGATTGATAGCTGAATACAGTGAGGTTCTGAGTCAGGAAAAGACCTTCTGGTACCAGAAGTCCATAGTGAAATGGCTTAAGGAGGGTGACTGGAACACTAGTTTCTTCCACAGACCAACCCTCACCAGGAGGAAAAAGAACAAGATTAGTAGCCTAAGGGTGGGGGGGAGTCTGGACTTCAGATGCATCATTTATGCAATCTCATACTAGAGACTACTATGTTCAGCTTTTCTCAGGTAGCGGAGAGGCTGATCAGAGGGTTGGGGTTCAGTTGCCTAAATCTAACCTGCAAGTTCAACAGTCACTAGAGCTGGTAATGAGCCCTGCGGAGATTAAACTCAATGTGTTTGCAATGCATCCAACCAAGGCACCAGGTCCTGATGGGATAAATGCAGGAGTCTATCAGGAATACTGGAGCTGGATGGGTCCATCAGTGGTTGAGTTTGTAACTAAGGCCTTCAGAAACAGGTGCTTTGACAAGAAGGTTTGTGAGGCATTTCTTTGTCTGATTCCTAAAGTTCCTCATCCTGAGGTGATTCAACAATATAGACCAATCTCTGTGTGTAATGTTCTTTACAAGATAATCACTAAGTGCATTACTACCAGACTGATAAGCTTAATGCAGAAGCTAGTGGCACCTACACAATCTAGTTTCCTCAAAGGCAGGAGCACACAAGACAATATTTTTGTCTTGCAAGAGGTACTACACTCTCTAAGAGCCAAGAAAAGGAATAAGGTTGGGGCCATGATCATGAAGTTGGATTTGGAGAAGGCATATGATAAGGTGAGTTGGTCTTTCTTGGAGGAGACTCTTGTCTTTTTTAACTTCCCTAAAAGCTTGATTGACATAATCATGTTCTGTGTCCAAAGTGCTGCTACCAGTATCTTATGGAATGGTTCTCCATTAGAATCTTATAGCCATCACTGTGGTTTGAGGCAGGGAGACCCCCTCTCTCCCTACTTGTTTGTTCTCTGTGTTGAGAGATTGCCGTACCTGATCAATGATGAGGTGGCTGATGGTAGTTGGTGTCCTATTGTTCCCTGTAGGGGTGGTCCCAGGTTGTCACATCTCTTCTTTGTAGATGATTTGATCCTTATGGGGAAAGCTTCTGTTAGGACATGTCAGGCTATTAAATCAGTATTAGAGAGGTTTTGTGCAGCTTCTGGTCTGAAACTAAGTCCCCAGAAATCAAAGATTTTCTTTTCAAAAAGCCATGGTGCTAGCCTGAAAAGGCAGATCAGTGGTCTATTAGGTTTTAGCCAGACATCTAACCTTGGTAAATACCTTGGGGTGAAACTTATTCATGGTAGAGTGAGTCAAGATAGTTACATGGATATTATGGATAGGGTGATGAGCAGGTTTACTTCTTGGAAGAGCCATCTACTATCCTTATCAGGTAGAGACACTCTCATCAGCTCTGTCTCATCTGCTATGCCTGTCTACACAGCACAGGAAGCCTGGTTACCAGAGAATGTTTGCAAGAAGCTAGACAGACTTAACAGGGACTTCTTGTGGTCAAGTGATGTGTTTGTTAAGAAGATACATTTGGTGAACTGGGATCAAGTCACTCAGCCTAAGAAAGAAGGTGGATTGGGCATCAGAGTAACAAGAACAAGCAATGAAGCATTGCTGGCAAAATTAGCCTGGAAGATTATTTCAAAAGAGGAAGCTTTGTGGAGTTCTCTTATCAGAGAAAAATACCTGAAGAACCAGTCCTTGCATAATTACAAGGGAAAGATGTCGGATAGTCCAGCATGGAGAGGTGTGATTAGATGCATGGACCTGATGCAACCCTTTCTGAGATGGAGGATAGGAAAGGGAGACCAGATATCCTTCTGGTATGACAACTGGAGGGGAAATGGTAGGATGTGTGATGAAGATGTGGTGATTCAGCAGGAGGATAACAAGCTCAAGCTTCAAGATATTATTTCTGACACTGGAGACTGGAATCTGGATATTATTTCCTCTCATATTTCATCAGAGACTCTCTCAAATATCACTCAAATGAGGGTTGTTTTGAATTTAGAAGATGATAGGATCATTTGGAGTGGGAGTTCTAATGGACTATTCACTTGTCAATCTGCAAATAGGTGTTTCTATCAAAGGAACCAGACTATGAGGAACAAGCAGATAACTAGCCAATGGGTTTGGAAGGTTGACATTAGTTATAAGTTTCAGCACGTTCTTTGGCTGCTCTCTCAAGAAAGACTGACTACTAACTCAGTCAGATATAGGAGGCATGCTGCATTGACTTCGATGTGTTCCTTATGTGACTCTTCTCAGGAGACTGGACTGCATTTACTCAGATATTGCAAGGTAGTTAGAGAGGTTTAGATCAAAATCATTTCTCCTCAGGATCTGTCAAAATTTGATGCTTTATCAGATGACATTTGGTTGCAAACTAACTTAGAAGACATGGAGATTCAGAATCAAATTAGGCCTCAGTCAGCATGGAAGTGGATGTTCTTAGCTTGCATATGGACTGCCTGGAAGTACAGAAATGCCAGAATTTTCCATGGCATAGAGAACACGGTTCAGCAACGCATTCATCTTATAAAGCAGTTGAGCTTTGATCTTTATCTAGGGAGGAAGAAAAACTTGATCAGAAATGAGAGGGTGCACTGGAAAAACCCACCTAAAGGCTGGTTTAAACTCAATGTGGATGGTGGTATCAATGAGAGCATGAATACGGGCACTGTGGCTGGATTAGTAAGAACAGATGATGGTCTATGGCTCTGGGGGTTCTGCAAATCAGTTGCAACTCCTACGGTTGATGAAGTAAAGCTTTTGGCTCTTAAACATGGTCTCACTATAGCATGGGGAAGGAGAATGAATTTTATTAAGGTTGAAACTGATTCATTGGTCGTGTACAAGTTGTTGACAGGTGATATTCAACCTCAGGCGATTAATGCTTCATTGGTGAACGAGTGCAAACTATTATTACATAAGTCATGTAGTGTTAAAGTTCAGTGGATTCCAAGGAATGCCAATGTGGTAGCTGATAAATTAGTTAAGCTTAATAGTAGTTTTAGTGGGGTGGATATCCTATGGGAGAGTCCTCCTTTTCATTGTATTGATATGTTGCTTGTTAAAGACATGAACTAAGGCTTGTTGTCTTCTTTGTTTTTACCAAAAAAAAAAAAAAATCTATTCGCGAAGCTAAATAAATTGTCCGCGTGCTCTCCTATTTCACACAGAATTTTGGACCGAAAAAATAAGCCATGGGGAAATGATTGGGCCCAGCCCAATAGGCCTATCTGTTATTTAGCCTACATTTCCCGGCCTAATGTGTATATCATCCGTATATAGCTATATGCTAATTGCTACACATAAGTTAATCCAAAAAAATAAAAGTATATGCTACACATTCGCCCACGCTTGCTCTCCACTGGTCATAATATGTGTAAGGTGGTGTTTGCAAATTTTTAAAAAAATTATAATCAACTTTTTATGTGAATAAGTGATTTTGAGGTGTTTGTAAATTTAGTTTTTTCGGTTATAAATTTTTTTAAGCTGAAAACCCCCACAATCTTAAAGCTGGTGTGGAGGTGTTTTTGACTTAACTTAAAATTGTGAATTTCTACTTTTTCCCTAGAGTTTGCAAACAGCATCTAAGTCTCGTAAGTATCTTTCTAAATAAGTTTAGGTGATAACTTATAACAAGTAATTTACCTGAATTTCGCATTTAGACAATGATGCAGATTTGTTGTATTTGTTAGGTGATAAGTGATAACTTATAACAAGTAATTTACCTGAATTTCGCATTTAGACAATTATGCAGATTTGTTGTATTTGTTTCAATTGATTTTAATATTAAACTATATTAGACACCTTTAGGTTGGACTCCGGAGTATGTCTGGAATCTCTGATTTACTTAGAATTAATTATTAACTCGGTAAAATGTTTACTAATAGAGAACGATACATGGAGAAGGGTATATTATACTAATATATATTTTTACAATGGGTTGTGCAGTGTGCCACTCTGGCTCTTTGCAATCATGTTTCTTCTACTAAATTTCTATAGTAAGCTCTCTCTCTCTCTCTCTCTCTCTCTCCCTCAGACACGAACACACACACACACACGTTGTTGTTTGATATTACACAATTTTATAATGATTAATTATTTATCAATTAATGATGCAGAATGGCATACTTTGGCTTGGATTTCATTAATTCCATTGATTGTAAGTCCAACGCAGCCAAATAGTAAATCTAAGACCGCAAGGATGTTTTAAATACCAAATTTCGGAATGGTTTTATCAAACAAGCGTACTATCTTTTCTTGAGCCTACCAAATATACAGGGCGAAAAAATCTCAATTTTCTTGATTTTTTTTTGTTTGGGCCTATACAGTATTTTATCTCAACTTTTTGGTAACCTCTTTAGAGTTTAACATACTAAAATTGAGTGCAGATCATTCTACTAGTGGGCACCAAACTAGAACTAGTGATCATGGAGATGGCTCAACAAATTCAGGACAGAACCACTGTTGTTAGAGGAGCTCCACTTGTGCTGCCCTCCAACAACTTTTTCTGGTTCAACAAGCCACAATGGATTCTTTTCCTCATACATTTCACCTTATTTCAGGTACTTACATTTCAATTTATGTCATTTAAAACATGAATTACTTCGAATTATCTCTTGAAATCTACTAAATAGATTTGCAGTTTTTTGCCTAGGCACTTCTATTTTTCTGATATTTTATCGTTTGAGTATATTAAATAATTAGCTTCAGATAATCGATGCAGAAAAGCACTATTTTTTTTTTTGTGGATTGGTACTTCAACTCGTCTTTTTATCTTGACGTTGTTCACTGACATTTTCTAAGTGTTTCTTTGTTAAAGATATATACTGTTATTTATAATTTCTCTTTATGATTTTAAAAAATTGCACAACAGTAGATATCCTTTCATATTGTATTTAATTATTATATTTAATGGATTAAATATCTTTCATATTAATGTTACTTGTTTATGCTCTCAATTGTATTCTTTCTTGTAAAACTTTATAAGTAAAGATATAAAACAAAATATAAACACACTAAAAATATTCTAACTTATTTTTGAAATTTTATGTCCATAATTTAAACTAAACTACCAAGTAGTACCAACATATCTTTTGAGTCACAAGGGATGCACATGCTTTTTTTTGTACAAATGTGCAAATAATTATCCTTACTTCAGATTAGGATAGCGAGCTACATCTTCCTAATTAAATATATAAGAAGGGCTAATATGCTATTTTGAAATTAATTACATGGATTAATTTGCTAACTTGCTTCAAATCTGTGATTAGAAAAATTAGAAAATTAGCTTATACGAGAAGGAGCGAAAATTCTCTATTTTCACTCCCTATTTCTTCAATGACGTAATGACATGTGGCCTATAGAGACACAAAAATCAACCCATGCATCAAATTAATTCATTTAATCTACAGTTGATTTAAGTTTTTTCAATATTTTTTTTTAAATCAATAGTTAATATTATCACAATTTCAAAGCATTGATAAATTACTTTCATTTGATCAAATCATCAAATAAATCTGTTAATAAAAACTAAATATTTGAAAAAATTAAATGAAATTGATGAGACAATACTTGAGTTGAGTGCAGCCGCCAGAGGTTCTTATTTTAATTATACCTCAGTGGACAATAACCCCTATTCGTTAATTAAATCACAAAAATAAATAATAATTAGATAATACATCATGCGAAAATACTGCACATTAGTGTATATATATATATATATATATATATATATATATATGCTCATATATTAAGGAGAGGAAATAGAGATGAAATTAAGTAGTTTTTTTTCTTAAACGAATAGCCGTATCGGAAATTGTTGCTACATAATTCAAATTATAATATAAATAGAATAAGGGATCATGATACATAACCTTGTTCATAGACTCGGTCAAGTTAAGATATATCATATATTGTTTGTATTATTAGCAACGATAAATGCAAGTGCAAGTATCACTCATCGAACAGTAGCCTTGTGCTGTATTTCCTTTATCCTTCACACATAACTGGGTGCACAGGTTTCCATCACAAACTTCACTACCCAATACAATTTTCGCGTTGCATATTCTAGCCGCTATTCCTGTGTTACCTGCAATAATAATAAATTCATTATTCGAGTATTCACATAAGAGATCAATCACTGTTAATTTCATTAACTTGCGTGCGTAAAGAATTTAGACTTTCTCAATTTTTTACACGGTAAACCAACCGAACGAACTATATTAACGCCTAAATTGTTAAATCTCAATCGTTTTATACTTTGAAATGTCACACTTAGATATATTATTGAAATAAAAACAAGACATACCTCCACTAAATAGAACTAGAAACATAAGGACGACAAACTGAAACAAGCTCTTCATCATGCTTTGAGATTCTTGAATTATTAGAGTTTATTAATATTTACTTGAACTGAAGTACTTGACTGTATTGATAGCTAAATGGTCTTATAGGCGAGAGATTTTGTCTATTTCTTCTTTATATTAATTATTGGGAAGCTGCATTTATGATATAGATGCTTCATAACTTGATTTAGAACTAACGAAAACACATAATATTTATAAGAAAAAAGTAATTAAGTAGATGTGACTCACTTTACTTATTAAAGACATCATAAAGTAATTAAAATTATAATGAGTGTGATTATTATATATAATTGATATAACAAATTCACGTCCTATAAGTTTCTTTATAAAATATAATATTGGCATTCTTAAACCATGCATTGTCTTTCACTTTTTACTGAATATATTGCCTACCTCTTCAATCGCAGAATGCATACCAAATGGCTTACTTCTTATGGAAATGGGTAAGTGGTTCTCAATCGTTTCCAAATTATCTCTTAAGATGAAATAATATTCTGACTAGCTCGGAAACTTGATCTTTCTTTATTTTTACTTAATCATTTATTTTTGCAGTATGAATTTGGAATCACGACATGTTTCCATGAGAAACTATATGCAGTTGTGATTAGAGTTATTTTAGGACTAGCTCTTCAAATCTTGTGCAGTTACATTACATTCCCACTCTACACCCTGGTAACACAGGTAACTGGATGAGTTTCAAAGTTGAATGGTTCTAATTAATTTTGCAATTTAAAAAGGACAACTTTGCCTACAATTTTGTTGGTCATTACTATAATGTTCCCTATTCTGATATATGGTTTAATTTAGATGGGGTCACATATGAAGAAAGCAATTTTTGAAGAGCAAACTGCCAAGGCTTTGAGGAAATGGCATCAAGCTGCTAAACAGAGGAAGAGATTGCGTAAAGCCGGTGCAGAAACTGATAATTCATCCATCAGTGGTCAAAATTCATCCCCACTCCATTTACTACACAACCACAAGTACCGGTCCACTGCACCGGAGAGCACTGAAAGCATTCCAAACTCACCCATGTCTTATTTATCGGGCACAGAGCTTTCAGAATTTGACCTCTCAAATAAGGTCAATATC
The DNA here is from genome assembly GCA_948329865.1 of Linaria vulgaris. Taxonomy (NCBI): domain Eukaryota; kingdom Viridiplantae; phylum Streptophyta; class Magnoliopsida; order Lamiales; family Plantaginaceae; genus Linaria; species Linaria vulgaris. The sequence goes on from OX415249.1 coordinate 104,305,245, forward strand.
CCAGGAACAGATAAGGAGTCGCATAATATCGATTTCTCGTTTGTTAAGTCCTAAGCTAGGTCATCTGATAGCAAGTGCATACTATTTTTTTTTCTTTTCTTTATGCCAACATTGTATTATATGCACTGTCACACTTTATTTTTTTGAATCATTAAGATACACATTAATATGTATGAAATAAATATCTTTCATTTGATGTAAATCGAAACAATATTAATGACAGTGGCAAGTGGTGAATCGAATGAAAGATATTATTGTATTCTTTTCTTTATTAATATTAATGAAAGATATTATTGTATTCTTTCATTCGATTCACCACTTTCTTACATATTTCTTCCATTCTCCAAATACAATATTAATGACAGTGGCAAGTGGTTAATATTACTCCATTCTCCAAATACTAAGAGGATTAGCACATGATGGAATCAAGTTCAACAATATAAACGGAAGAGAACATCATAATAGAAGATTAAAAGATAAGAATCCGTTGTTCTGCTCCTCCCGACGACGGTGGTGGCATGTGGCATGAGGTGGTGATGAATGACGGTGTATGAATGGATGAATTGTGTGGATCGTGTGTTGAATTTCGTAGCCCTAATGTCCTTATATAGGAAAAATAGCACTTAGGCTCAAATTAATATTTTTTTACAATTCTGGGCCTGGTCGCGCGATTTGAGTCTGATCGCGCGCCCAATCGCGTATGGGATGCGCGATCACACTGTGGTCTCGCTTTAGACGCGCTACTTTCTGATTTGTGGAGGCGATTTGGTTAGACCGTGCGCCAATCGCGCAGATTGCGCATGAGCCGCGAGATCTAGATTTTCTGCTATGTGCGGCGCCACGGTTCTGTCTATAACTTTCTCTGTTGATGTCAAACTTAAGATCTACTTGTTACGATAGAACATTGACTTATGTGGCTTTCCAATGATATGCAAGACTCCCTCTGATTATTCTTGTAAGTTTGTCTTCTTGCATTTGAATCAATGTCTTTTTTTGGATTCTCCTCGTTATAACGTTGTCTCTTGAAAATATCCAATTTATGTTCTTTTTGCATTGTTTTGCATTATCTCACCAAAATCATATAAAAACACAAAACTATATTGAAACCAATCAATTTGCACCAATATTTATACAAAAACATAAGTAAATGAGTACTCAAATAACGTTAAATAAACGCTTAATAGTTATCCTATTTGAATGCTTCTATCTTATCGACAAATCTTGCCGTATCAACATCTTTGATCACATTCAACAACTCATGACATATAACCTCTCTTGTCATATCTACAAACCCTATCATGCTTGATAGGTCCAATCATATTTACAACTATTTTTATATTGACGACTCATAATAAATCAACAATCATGGTGGTTCAATAGATAAGTCTATCATTTTAATAAAGAATGGACTTAGTTGAGTTCAAACGAAAGTTAACCATTTATAGGTATATCTTTCATGCTCACCTATTCATCAGTAGATAGGGATGTGCAAAAAGAATCGGATCGATCGAATCGGGTGAAAATCGATCGAATGATCCGATCCGAGGATCAGATCGAATACTTGATCCGACTTTTGATTTTTGCATTAGAATCGAACCCCTATTTAATTCGATCCTCGATTTTAGAGGCTGAGAATCGGATCGGATCGAATACTCATCTTATTTTTTAAAAATAAATAAATATATAATAGTATATATAATATTATTTTTTATATATATAATGCTAAGCCTATTAAGATGCTACTAAGATATTTCTATATATAATGCTAATATTATATGTTTATATATACACCTACCTAACATCTTTGCCACGTTTCTGTCTTTGAGAAACGTAGACAATTTGTAACACATTTCTCTCTCTGTAGTCGCTAGTCTCAGTATGTACGAAAGATTGACACAAAAAAGGGGTTTCACTCAAAAATCAAAATTTCTGCAAACCAAACCCTTTCTCTTTCTATACGAAGGCCGACAGCTGCTGATAAGCCAGTGCATAGTCTGGTGAATGGAAAGTGTAAAGTGGTGAAAATAAATTTGTGAAGGTGTATCTTTTATAACTGATTTGTGTTTTGTGTCAAAAAGTGTGATTGAGAACCATATGAAAGTGGATTTTGTAATTCAGTAACTCTGTTTGAATATTGTGGTTGGTCCCATTGATATTAAATTAAATAAGAAAAAAAAAGAAAAAAAGGATCGAAATCGAATCGAATCGGATCAAAATCGAATGATTTTGGATCGAATCGGATCGTATTAAATTGATTTGATTTCGATCCTCATTTCTCCAGGATCGAAATCGACTTCTAGCCTTGATTCGATCCGATCTGATCCAAATGTACACCCCTATCAGTAGACATAGGTTGAGCTAGCACTCACGTAGCTCATATGTAGAGTTATATTGCAAGTTTAGTAAGACCAACAACTCGTATGGAGGCACCACCAGTAAGTGAGGATCTTGTCCTACTAGCATTACAGGTGGCACCAAAGTCACTGCCTAGAGTTGCAGTGTTTCAGCGCAATGTTTCGGCTTTCACCGGAGCAATTAGATTAATTTTGTAGTCGTAGTGCAATCAACATTGATGCCCCATGAAGCAACTTTGGTTGCTAGCTTCATCTGATGATCGACAAAAGACAACAAATTTGCATGATCGCAATCTTTGATTTGTTCTGGGTTTGGACAAAACCCATTCTTTTCATGGCATCACAACCTTAGACTATTCTGACTCATATGATGATGCATGTAGAATTACCATGCAACAAAAATACTACTACTATGTTTGCAAGTGTATGGTCAAGTTTTATAAAATAAAAGTTAAATTATGACCTTGATATCGAATTCCGTGAAGAGTTTGTTATATGTGTTTAGCAGTTTAGTAAAAAAAATGCAAAAGTTAGCTTGAAGATTGATTGTTTAACACTACTCCGCATAAACTAAATTAGTGTAGAATCCAAATTAATTGTTAGTATGACTAAATCTTATCAAGGAATCATGTTTTATTATCATATCGATGCATGTACATCAAAAACACAATACCAATGCTCTAATATATTGCTTATTTCTATTGATTTTACGTATTTCTAGTACCTCCTCTAGATTGATTACGCCTTCTTTCGCAGTACCTAATTCTCTAACTCTTTAATGACGTGGACTGTTAGAGCGAATTGTCCCCTCAATTCCAGCTGTGTGACGACCGCGTCCCATGAGCCATGCTTCGATCCGAGTTGGTTCAGTGGTGGCCAGCCACTTTACCCAATCCAGACTAAAGTGCAACTCATAGAAAGGGGTCTCACTTGTTCAGGATGAAAACCATACACGTTTTATAAATTATATTGTGATATGTACAGCGGAAGTCTTTGTATTACAAATAATGTGACTATTTTAATGGTTATGCACTAATGACAAAACACGAATATTCTAAAATGCACGCTTGAACAATTACACTTGGTCCATGCTGCCATGTTGATTTTTATCCTGAGGAATGAACAGAAGAAACGAGGAATAAGTCTTTAATGACTTAGTGAAATTCATATAAAAGAACTGGTAATGCAAGAATTAACTGTGACCTACTTGATACATTTCGAGGAGTGATCTTACCGGTAGAAACAATTCAACTAGATAATTTGATGTAGCAATGGTACTGGAGTTTTCATAGAATAGTTAATGAACTTGTGCTTAACAATAAACGAATCCAGCCTTATAACTTTTACTATTCTACCTTATACCTCCCGACGAGGAGCGACCTCGCAAACAATCAAGAGACATGCTCGAGTACATGTCGATCCAGCACGCGGGTTACAGTCAACTCCTGACTGCAAGCGGCGCCTAGATAGATGGGTATCAAGCGATATTACTTAAACCGACAGTCCTTACAGCCCGGCAGTAACTCGACTCAATCCCTGGGCCCAACTTCCCAAAGGCGTCCCAATGGGTATAACAAATAAACAAACAAGCTAGTAAACCGGATAATATCCGTTGCTCTTTGAGCTACATGTCCCAAACATAGTTTGTTGCTCTTTGCACAATTCAAGAACCAGCAGATGAGATTACAATAATGGAAAGTTATCATGATTGTGAATAGATATGATAAATAATAAATGATTGGATATGATTTAGCGATGAGTAAGAAAATCATGTTATAAGATGAGATGCCAAACATGATTATGATGAAATATAGGTTATTCGAGGTTTGGTAATGGAATAGTGACTTTTCTGTCCAAGTTCCTCAGGGCCAGATGCCAAACGGGGCTAGAACAAATTAGAAATAGAACCTCACCTTAACTCGTACGGGGAACCTTGATGGCTTTGATTAGTTCGTCAAACCTTTAACAAATTTTAATAATATTAATCAACTTAATTTATAATTCACCACAACAATTATTAGTACTTTTTCTTCAATACTCATGTTGGTGAAATTGAGAACGTTCTTGTTAAGAATGTCAGTTATAATGTAAATTTTAGTAAATAACACATATGCTTAATTTATGCCATTACACAAAACATGAAAATCTTAGATGATGAATTTAAAGAAAAACATATTACTTATCTAACTCTAGGAAAACTCATCTTTTTAGTCTTTAATCAATTCCAAACTTTTAATAACCACACCAAATCATACGAAATAACACCTTAAAATGTATAACTTAGTCATTTATTACTTTATTTTACATAGTAAGTTTAAAAATGCATATACTCGTTTTATAACTTAAAGGGAAAAAGGCGATACTAGACCCAATCTATTAGCGTTTTTGCGATGTTGTACCCAACCTTTCATTTTTTACAACGCTGTACCCAACCTTTCAAATTTAAAACATGTTGCACCTAAACTATGTTTCCGGCCAAAAAACGTCATTAGTCGTCGAATTCACGTCATTTATCAATTGTCCTTTAGGGCAATTTGGTCTTTTCCCACATGGGTGATTTAGGAGGGAACAACAGCACTCTCGCATCATTTTTTCCGCGGCAAAATCGATCAATAGCCCTAACCCTAGAATCCCGATTTCACGAAATTGCAAAATTCGCCCAAATCACTGCCTGATTCTTCACGATTTCGACCTTTGTTACTGTCATAAGCACGCACACAGCAAATGGGGTGGAAAATTAGAGGCAATAATGACCCGATTCCGGACCTATCCCTCGTACCCGACTACGGTGAGTAATTGCTTTTGAATATCATCATTTTCCCACTTTTTGGTACGAGGTAGATGTTATCCTAGTGTTTATTGTTTGATTTTCGACATTTTATGCATAAAGTAGCCAGTTGTATAATTTAGGGTTTATGATATGTTAATAAACTTAAGGTTTATTGTAATTGTTGTGTTTTTCCAGGTAATGACACTGAGTACTTTTCAATCATGATCCATCATTCTGGGAGTTTACTCAATTTTGGCAGAATGTGCTACATGGAGGGTCAAGTTACTTATGTGGATTATTGCACTGAGGATGAGATGTCGAGATTGGAGTTGATCAACATGGCAAAGGAGATAGGTATCAGTCATGATTTGCTGGTTTTCTGGAGAGATGAACCTGAGGTTGAATCCCTACAACTGCAGCCTATCACTGATGACTTTGATGCCCTTGAGATGGCAAGGTATGCTACACAACACAGATTGGTAGAAATTTACCTAATGAAGCCAGAAGAACCTGCTGCTGGCACACAAGAGAGTCATGATGAGGTTGAGGTGAATACTGGTGGACATACTGATCCTCTACCTCATATCTCTGAGCCCTTAAATTATGTTGGTGATGATGAGGGGGGTTCTGAGTTTGGGGGTGAAGAAGATCCTATTGGTTTTGAAGATGAACTTGAGAAGATAACTAGTCAGGTTGAACAAGGGGTAGAAGAAGAGAATCGTGTTGGTGATGTTGGGAAAAAAAAGAGAAGGAGGAGAGCAACTATCAATGCATTTGGTGAGAGGATTGAGGAAACATTCAATGAAACACCTGAAGTAAATGAAGAAGGAAATTCAGATGGGCAGAATAGGGTAAGGGATTTACCATCCTTTATCTTGAAGCATTGTGGACCTTTAGTGGCCTCCATGATTGATCTTGTGAACAATGATGATAGTGAGGGAGAGGTTTCCCTGGGATCTGACTCTGAATACTCAGATGGGTACATTGATCCTGATAATGTAGTTGTAGATGATGATGTGCTTGAAACTGAAAATGTGGATCTTGACACAAGTGAGATTGCAACTGTTGCAAGTGGGATTGGGAATATGGAAACATGAGCTGGTACTAGGGCTGAAGAAGCAAATGCAGATGACCCTACTGCTGCTACCACAGGCGATGATGATGGCCCTATTGAGTCTACAATCACAAGAGACAACACTGTCAGGAGGAAGAAGAAAGCTGTGGTGGCACCAGCTGCAAGGGAGCTCTACAGAAACCATGATGTCTTTGATCCAATAGTTGACATGAGCAAGGTTGAGTTTAAGATAGGTATGTGTTTTCAGCATCCTGATCATCTTAGGGATGCAATTGTCAAGTTCTCAATTGATGAAAAAAGAGAGGTGCGGATGATAAAGAGCAATAAACAAAAGATAAGTGCAAGGTGTGTTGATCCAGAATGCCCTTGGTATATTTATGCATCCAAAATGTCTGGAGAGGAGACCTTCATGGTCAAGACTCTTGAAGAACCTCATGACTGTGAAGTACAGGATACCAATAGACAAGCTACTTCCACTTGGCTAGCCAAGAAATATTATGAAAAGGTGATTTCTGACCCCAATTGGCCTGTGGAGTCAATGATGACTGTCTTAAGAAGGGACACAAATCTTGTATTTTCAAAATATCAAATGTACAGGGTTACGAGGAAGGTGTTTGAGATTGGCCATGGGAATGATGTAGAGCAATACTCACATCTCTGGAGATATGCTGAAGAGATGATGAAGTCTAATCCCGGCACTACTGTAAAGATTAAATGCAAGTTGTTTGGGGAAGTTTGTAAGTTCAAGAGAATGTATGTTTGTTGGGATGCTTTGAAGAGAGGCTTTCTAGATGGGTGTCGACCTATTATTTGCTTAGATGGAACACACCTCAAAACCAAAAATGGTGGCATACTCTTAACAGCAGTGGGGGTTGATGCTAACAACTGCACCTACCCATTTGCATATGCAATTGTTGAAAAGGAGAAGACAAAAACCTGGAGATGGTTCCTGAAGTTGTTGATTGAAGACCTCCACAATCAAAATAGCTCTCACTGGACCATCATGAGTGATAAGCAGAAGGGCCTTGTGGATGCTGTTGAGCAGCTATTTCCAGATTGTGAGCACAGGTTCTGTGTGCTCCATCTCTGGGCCAACATGAGATCAGTGCATAAAGGGCTTACCTTGAAGCACATATTGTGGAATGCTGCCACATCAACAAGAGAGACAGATTTCAATAGATATATGCAACAGCTTAGAGACCAAAACCCTGCTGCATCTCAATGGCTGGAGGAGAGACCTAAGAAACATTGGTGTAGAGCCTATTTCAGATACACATGCAAGAGTGACTTGATTCTTAACAACATGTCAGAGTCCTTTAATGCATTGATAGTGAAGGCCAGAGGGTTGCCAATAATTGAAATGTTTGAACAGATTAGGATGTTACTGATGAAGAGGATAGGTGTTAGAAGAAGAGCAATGGAAAAAGAGGTTAGTTTTTTAACTCCTAAAATTGATGCAATATTTCAGAAGAACATGGAAGAAGTTGTTCAGTGGATAGCACACTGGAATGGATCATTACAGTTTGAGTGTCATGGTCCTTTTTCACAGAAAAGGTGTGTTAACCTAGAGATGGGAACATGCACCTGCATTAAGTGGCAAATAACAGGCATTCCCTGTCCTCATGCCATAAGTGGTATGAGATACATGAAGTGGAAAGATCTGGAGAAGAGAGTTCATCCCTGTTACCACAAATCAACATATCTAAGCATCTATAACCATTTCATGATGCCCATGGAGGGGATTGAATCTTGGCCTGTACCAGCTACAACTGCTGCAATGATGGTTCCTCCAGAGCCTACAAACATGCCAGGTAGGCCAAAGAAAGGCAAAAGAAATAAGAGTAGTGAAGAAATTAGACAGAAAAGAATGGAACATGCTCATGAGACAGGTAAACTTGGAAGACATGGACTTGGTATGACATGTGGTTACTGTAAGAAGAAGGGACACAATGTCAGGTCTTGTGAGTTGAGGAAAGCTTATCCACTTGCAGGACCATTGAAAAAGAAGACATCAAAGAAAGGAAAGTCTACATCAGCAACACAGGTATTTTAGTAATGTTTTGAGCATACACTTATTGTTCCTTAACTGTGTACTTCATTATATAATGCATTGTTAAACTTCTCAAACTGTTGCAAAGGCTGAACCTGATGTTGGAACACAAAGATCAACTGTCCACAATGTGCCAATTCCACCTTCAAACCAAGGCCAATCTTCTCAGGCAGCATCTATCAGCCCAGAGATGCCAGTCAAAAAGAAAAGAGTGTTTAAGAAATACTATAAGAAGGCTAGGGTAAGTGAAGTAAGAATCTGGAATTGCAACTGTTGGCACTACATTTTATTCACTAGTGTTTATTGTGATAGGAACCAACTGTTGTCAATGAAGTACCTCCTCCAGTGCAAAATTCTCCAAAAACTGGTTTGGATTCAGACACTCAAACAACTCAAAGGAGTAGGTTTGAACAATGGAGCAGTTCTGCTCAAACAGGGAATGCAGCTGGTACAAGCTCTATAAAGACTAAGCTACCAGTGAGTGTTTAATCTATCTACTCCATTTAACTTCATGTACCTATACTACTAGTTCTAAAACTGATCTAATCTTTAGGTTAGAAACAAAGCTGGTACAAGTGTTGTTAACAAAGATGGAGTAGGGTCTTGTAGACCTGTTACTAGAAGTCAGAAAACTCCAACTAAAGACAAGGAAGATGCTGTTGTGCCCACTTCTAGACCAAACACCAGAGGCAACACTCCTGATAAAAACAAGAAGAGATTGTTTCCTGAACCACCAAGGCCATCAAAGCCAAACAATGCCTCAACAAGTGCAACATGAGGGTTAACACTTCCTGGGAGAAAGAAATTTAAAGCCCCAAGTCCATTGCCTCAAGTTGGTGTTCCGAAGAGAATTGTTACCAGATCTTTTGTTAGAACGGCGGAGGACAATTTCCAATAGTGGGTCTCTTAATGTATTTTCTATTTTGTTGGTACACTTGGTGATTGTATTTTCTATTTTGTTGGTACACTTTGTGATTGTATTTTCTATTTTGTTGGTACACTTTAGTTTTAAGTTTTGTCATGTGAACTATTTGGTTTGATGCAATCTACTTTATAATATGTTTGCCAGTTTAATCCATAAACATCATAAGATATTCAACAGACAGAAGGCATATAAAACGTCTGAACAACCATCAATAAACCAAACATCCAACAGTCATAAAAACAACATTCTTAACCACAATCATAAAAACTCCATTCTAAAACAAACTCATAAAAACAACATTCTTAAACAAACTCATAAAAACAACAGCAATAAAAAGACTCTTCACCGCCCCTGCCATGCCCCTCTCTTCGTCACCACCCTAGTCGTCTAGAACAAGGTTCTCGCAGCCATAGAGTCGGAAATATTTTTCCTGATCAGTTTCCTACAAAAAATAATAAATGTTATCAATGACACACAATTATTTTGGTCATTTTCCTACATACACTAATAAACGTTTTCGGCCACTTACTTCACGATCGATGTCCCAGTATGGGGCGGAGATGGTGACAGTCTTGAGGTCCCGGTTTATGCGAACACCAGGGAGGGTAAGGAAGGCAGTGAAGGAGATCCACTTCTCCCGCAGTTCTTCAATCTTTGAATATATCTTGGACATCTTGTGATGCCCTCCTTAAACTAATGCAACATTACAACCTTAAACTAATACACCATTACAACCTTAAACTAACACAACATTACAACCCTAACATTAATAGGCTAGAACAGTGACCAAATAACATACAAAAGAGAAATAAACAATACAACTCGAAGCACCTTCTCCCTTTTCTTCACCCGAGCAAGTTCTTCTTCAATGGCTCCTACCCTACGTAACAAACCGGGTATAATTTGCCTAGAACGTTCGCACATTGGTGGATCAATCCAAACCCAGTAGTTGCACCTACCCCTACCCTGCCAATTTCAAAATTTAATCAAATAAAAAGGAGAAATTTGAAAAAAAAATCAATACTTTTAAAAACCGAGACTCACCCGCGGTTTGGTGCATTGGGAGAATCTGTGCCCAGGATTTAAGTTCGTCCAGGATGTTTCCTTCGAAGCCTTGATACCACAATGGCACAATTCCGCGTATTCCATGCTTAATCGAAAGAATTTGATGAATTTAGGACTATGGAATTTAGGGTTTCAGAAATTAGAATTTGGGGGAAAGAATCGTCGTTTAAATAATTCGTGGAAGACTGAACTATCCGTTGGCTACAGTGATTAGACGATTTTAACCCTCGATTTTCAAATTTTTGGCCGGAAACATAGTTTAGGTGCAACATGTTTTAAATTTGAAAGGTTGGGTACAGCGTTGTAAAAAATGAAAGGTTGGGTACAACATCGCAAAAACGCTAATAGATTGGGTCTAGTATCGCCTTTTTCCCTAACTTAAATATAAAGATATAAACATGAGAGGTTTATCAAAACATGTGATAAGAGATGATAAATAATCTTATTTGATGGTTAGGTCATGAAGTGGCAAGAATAATCTTGTAAGACTTATGAAAATAATATGTTAAACATGATAAATTTACCATTTAAATGCTATAAATAAGATCACAAAAATGTCAATTCATGATTGTAAATATATCATGTTAAATTTATGTGTGTGATAAATACATTGAATTATGATGGCGATCAAACTTATAAATTAAGAAAACAAAGATTGTGCCAAATACACTGAAAATCACTGCAGTTTTGGTTTTACCTTTGATCGGACATCCAAATGAACTTGGTTTTTCAAATCTTTTTATGCTTTATGGTTTTCTAGCATCATGAGAGATGTGGGAATCCATGATTTTGTGAAAACACAAAAGTTTGTTATGCTAAATAATTCTTGCAACATAAGAGTTGCCATCGGATTTCCCGACAGCAGCTTACGATTTATGGATTATGCCTTTCTAGATCATATTATTGGAGAAAGATGTCTTCATACAAAAGATAGAAGACACCAAGTAGAGTATTCAGCCGTTGGCCTTGATAAAAAAGATTTTTTCTAGAATTAGTTATGATTTTTCTAAGGTACAGAATCGGCATTTCATGCACAGTAAAAGTTTTGGCGTCTTTTTGGGTAGAAAATAGCAAGATAAAAATCTGGAAAAATTATTTTTCCGAACGAAAACACAAAAAGAAACAACGTTTATTTCTTCTTATTTTTGCAGAATCGAATTATTTTGGGTTGCGGAAAATGGTGAAGAAGTGTGAGTATTTATAGGCGAAAATAGTAAATTAATCATACTTATTTAGGTCACACCTTGATTATTTTATATTAATTCACAAAAAATCTGAATTTAATCATGCTTTTAAGGATGTCATGGCTTAGCTCATCAAAAATATGTCATGGCTTACTTCATCAATTGGTTAATTGCATATCAAGTTCCTCAATTATTTATAATTAAAATTCAAAGTATAATTAGATTTCTTTGTTACATACATATTTATTCATGTAATTTTTCTAGATAATTCGATCATCTTTGTCAAGATTTGAAATTGAAATATATGTTTTAGGATTAGAGACCTATAAAAATAATAAAAGACTAAATTTTAAGTTTATGGACTAAAATGCAATTTTTTTTAAAACATTTAGGGTCAAAAATAGAAATTTTTAAAAGTTCAAGGACTAAAGTATAAATTAATTTTCTTCCTAATTTTTGGGGTGTTACAAGCTGGCTAGGCAGATCTTATTGGGGTTGATAACCAAAGTGATTTTGATAACCTTAGGTCGACATGGCTCGGGTTTGTCATAAGGAGCGAGCTCGACATACCCGACAACATTTCGAGAAAACACGACGTGTAGACCCACATTTGAGGTCTATAAATAGTCTGAATGTCGATAATCAGGTAAGTCACTTTTACTGTTCATACTTAGCTCTGAACTCAGTATATGAACCAAGCCTAATATATCGAACCAAGCTCACTTCTACATAGCCTAGTCCGTATACTAGCTTCAACATACTTATTGAATTCGACATACCTGCCAAATTCAACTTCATTTCTAGCATCTCAGTCTTTTGACTTACACTGGAATGAATTCGCCATAAATTCATTTCAACATACAAAACACTTTGCTAACTAGGGGTTTCACCAATCTCGTCCAAGCTTAATTCATGTTCGTTGACCAATTTGTAGGTGTGTTCCAAATAAAGCTGATCTAGAAGGTAGCTCACGACTTATGTATTCTAGTAACTAATGTAGACCCCAACCAAAAATACACTAGTTAGAAAATAGCTACTGAATTAGTTGTGTGGATTATGTATCTTGTTTAGATTAATTGAGAAATCTGTTTATGTTTCTTTATATTCGTCATAAAGACTTTCGATAAGTTTCTTAGATGTTAAATCAAGTCAATGTTTAATGAATACATCATTTTATTTGATATATAAGACGATTGTAAGATAAAAAAAAAATTGATTCATTTTTATTTTGGATGTGTACAAAATATTTTGTAAATTGTTTTCTACTAATTCATTAAATTATTCAAATTGTATTAAAATTGTACCTACAGAAATATAGTCTATAGTAGATTTAGATTTGACAAGAATGACCCGCCACAAGACACTTATAGAGGAGTATTGATTTGTAAAAGCACCCAAGTCCATCTTGAATATTTATTACAAGAAGCAGATACAGAAGAAATATAGAGTTTTATAAATAAAACGAGGACTAACACATTAAGTCATATTTGGAGTCCTCAACCAAATAGACCAATACAAAATTTTCAGTAGTACTGTAAATGAAAACAGCAGAGTAGCATTCTATAAAGAGTACAAACTCAAAGAACTGAAAATTGAGTCTCCCTCTCCTCGTTCTGTGCATCCTCGTTATCACCATGAACTTCAAATCTTGATCTCTCAGATCCTTCATCACATTCATCAGCAGAACTCTCCTCCTGTTTATTGTTGTATGCATTCATTAGTTTTTCATACTCGGCCTTCCTCGTTGCAGCTTTAGCTTCGTATGGCGCTTTTTCGGCGTCAGTCAAGGATTTCCATTTTTCTCCACTAGCCTTTCCAACAGCTGATACAACCTTGATATTAGGATTTTCCTGCTTGAAAGTCTTCCTGAACTCTTCCAGGAACACAAAAAAGGCACTGGGAGGCCTCTTTGGCTTGTTGGGATCTTTCTTCGCCTTTTTTTCTTTCTTAGCCTTCCTTTTGTCGGCCTTTGATGCAACCTTCCTCTTCCCAATCTTTTTGTCGTCAACGGACTTCAACGCCTCCTTTGTTTCCTTCCTCACAGTTCCCCCGCTCTCATCATCCCCGAAAGCATTGACATAATCAATTTCGTGCTGAATTTTTTTGTCTTTGCGGCTGGGGGAGACCCTACGAGATTTTTTTAAGCACTCGAAATCCGACTGCATGCCCCTGTCATCTATGGTATCGTTGATAATAATATTATCAATTGATTCAAAGTCAATATACCTTTGACATTCCGAATCCGAACATTCACCTCTACTATCAATAATATCTCGGAAAACATCATCCGTCGAGTTAGAAATGGCAGCCATTTCTTTTCCTTGCTCAGTCCCCAAAATTGTAGAATCGTGCACCACAATTTGCTGATTGTTACTATTAACAATGGCAACCATTTCCCCTTCTTCAATTTCCTCCTCCTCCACAACAACCCCCACATTAATATTTTGTGAAACTTCATCTCCCTCATCCATATTTAAATTACCTCCTCCTTCATCAAGATTAAAATACCCCCCAACATATTCATTTCCATCATTGGTAGATACTTCCTTAGCATTTTGGTCACAATCAAGAACATCGACATTACTCTTTTGTATGTTAGTATTCACATCAATAACACCTTCATAGCCATCATTGGCAGCAACATCATTTTGTTCACAAATAACATCACCAACAAAACTACTTTCCCTAAAATGAGTATCCAACGCTAAATTCCCATGAACAACTTCTAAAACAAATTCATTATCTTTTTGCCCCAGATTTAAGACACTATTATTCTCCTCCACATCAACATCCTTTGAATTCCAATTCTCCGCATCAATAACAAATGTTCCAGAATTCAAATCATTTTTATTCTCAACCAAGCAAGTCAATACTTCAAACCTATTAGCAGATACAGATTATTGTGAGTGGCAACTCATTAAGCAATCTATTCTCAGTTGACCAAATTTTGGTTATTATTATAAAATGCAAAGGCTGGAATACTTACCCATCATCCCACATGCTTAGAATTATTGCTTACAAGTACAACGAGCAGGAATATATATATATATACACACAAATATATTAAGGATTATTGATTATAAAAGTATCGTACTTAACCACGAAAACTAATATATAAATATATTAAGGATTATTGGGCCAAAATTCATCGATTTGGGTTGATCAAATGGACGCGTACACGACGATGTACGCATAAGGTGAAAAGGATTTCGTGTTCACTATTATTAACTAAGACGTGTTCAAATTCATTCCGAGATTTTTGCGGCAATTACGTCCTTAGTGACTAAATATTTCCATCTTTCTCCCTGTGATTTATGCTATAAAAAGGGTAGCTACCCGTAGATTTTTTTATTATTCACTGAAACAACAAAAGTATACATGCATAAAATTGCTTTTCTGCGCAACCATTTTTTTTTATTGTGTGGTAATAGCGGAAAGTCATAGTTCGAGTTTGCCAGACCAGAGTTGTTCTCGTTCGTGCCAACGGTTCAACTCGTAGTCGTTGTATCTTGTAAGACAATATCTCATGTATTCTCTCATCTTTACCGTGGCTTTGCGGGGGCGATTTTAATGAAATTTCTTGTCACGAGGATAAGCGTGGGGGTTCGAAACGACCAAATTGGGTACTTCAGAATTTTCGGAATACGTTGGTCGACACGGATCTCACTGAGATCGACTTCTATGGTCCTCGATTCACGTGGTGTAGTCGACGACCCACCCCCCATACGGTTTGGGAGCGGATCGACAAAGCTTGTGCGGATCAGTCTTGGCATGCGCGCTTCGCTCAGGCGCGGGTTGATCACATTCATACCTTACATTCAGATCATAATGCTATTGTTATTCGAGTGTTGGGTCCAGGGGAACGTTCGCGGGTTAGGAAACGATTTCGGTTTGAGGCGACGTGGGTTCGTAAGGCCGAATGCGAGGAGGTAATCGCTAAAATCTGGGTTGAGTTTGGAGACGGGATTTTGCATGACAAGCTGAACGGTTGTCGCGTGGGCCTAGTTAAGTGGAGCAAGGTCGACGGGGCTGAACTGAGAAAGTGGATTGATGCGTTGAAAAAATGGGTCGTTGAGCTACGCACAGGGTTGATAACGAGTGCTTCAAAAGAGGAAGAGAAGCGTTGTACAACGCAATTGGAAGGAATGTTGGATGGAGAGGAGGTTTATTGGAAACAAAGGGCGAAGGTTCAGTGGCTTCGGGAAGGGGACCGCAATACGGCTTATTTTCATAGAAGGGCGAACGAGAGGCGAAAGAAAAATGAGATAAAGGGTATTCGGGATGATAGGAGGGTTATGCGCACAAATCCATCGGAGATTGACCTTATCGCGACCGACTATTTCCGTCATATATTCGAGTCAAGCGATCCAACGGAGGCAGCTATTGAGGACGTCTTGCGAGATGTCGGCGTGCAGGTTAGCCCTGAGGTGAACGAAAGCTTGCTTCACCCGTTCTCACTGGAGGAAGTGCAGAGGGCACTTAAAGATATGTATCCTTTTAAATCTCCGGGACCCGATGGTTTCTCAGTTGTGTTTTACCAAAAATCTTGGCATATTGTTGGGAAGGATGTCACTACTTTTGTCCTTTCTTTTCTAAATCATAGAATTCTTGATCCTTGTGTTAATTATACGCATATTGTTTTAATTCCAAAATCCACTAACCCTGAATTGATGACACGGTTTCGCCCCATTAGCCTCAGCAATGTGAGCTTCAAGATAGCATCTAAAGCCATTGTTAATCGGCTTAAGCCTTTTTCTTGCTTCTATCATTTCTCCTTCTCAGTCAGCTTTTATCCCGGGGTGTCTTATCACTGATAATATCTTAGCGGCGTTCGAGGTAAATCACTATCTCAAGAATAAGAGAACGGGGAAGAGATGTCACATGACGTTGAAGCTTGACATGAGTAAGGCCTATGACCGAGTCGAATGGTCTTTCCTATAGAAGGTTGTTAACCCTAAAAAAAAATAAGGGATTATACGAGTTAAACAAAAGATTAACCCTTAAATTAGGGATTAATCCCATGGACGATAATGTCGTCACGAACACTCTCGTATGTCACATACCCGACTACGGTATGACGTGGCACCCGAAGAGATACTAGAGCCCCTCGGATCTCACATACCCGATTGTGGTACGACGTGACATCCGAGTGGGCACCAAAGCGTCCCTTGGAAAGTCAAGATGAATAAAAATAAGATATCAACGTGGCATCGGAAAAAGAGTAAACCCCGGTGGACCCACGCGACCCCGATATCCATCACTGCGCCAAGAGGGACCATCGTACGAGAATACTTCCTTGCTGAACACTCCCACGGAAAAAGCCCTCGGAATCGTCACCCCGAAGGCTGACCTCACAGAACGGTGCCTTGCTCAAGGCACAAATCATCCAAGTCACTTACCACGAAGACCCGAGCCAAGAAAGTTAGTTAGCCAAGGCTAGGAAGCCATCGGAGAATTATTCCCGAAGGAACTACTACCCTACTGACGACAAAAAGTGCTCGGAACCCATGCCATGGGGATGCAGACGCAAGAGCATAACCGTATTTGCATATTGAAACCCTCGGAGCCCCCATCGCGAACAGGAAGAAGCAAATCTGCCTCTTGGAAAACCTTACCAAAGAAGACGATTAGAAAATAACCACCCCCGGAGCTGTAACATCCTCGGACGACCACTTCACTTCAGCTAGTGAACCTCCCCAAGAAATCCAAACCCTCGGAAAGAAGAAAACAGAAGATCCCGTCCATCGAAGAGAAGAAAACAGAAGGAACAACCCCTCGGAACTCACTGGAGCCCTCGGAAAGGATAGAATTTATCCTCATCAGCGCCCTGTCAACAGATATACCTTATCTTATAGAAGGACACTTGTAATACATGCAACACTACACTTGTAACACATGCATAGTGACACAAGCACCCTCTCATGCACCCTACAAGAAATCCTATATAAAGGAGGAGCAAAAGAAAAGAGGGAGGGGAGGATTTTTGGGAGACAAGTTAAGGAATTGGAGAAAAGGTAGAAAATAGCGCAAAATACATGTTGTGCACACAAACTCACTCGGAAAAAAAGCATAAGGTCATACTTATGATCTTCAGGAGTGAGAAGTTCAGTGAATAAAGGAAGGATATTCTCGTAATTTTCCATAATAGTCATTTACTCTCTTTGAACCACGGATAACGGCGTTCCGAACTTACAAATAATTCAGTTAATCGGGTATTATTCCAAACCTGTTAACAAAATGGCGCAGTCTGTGGGAACGTCATAGAAGTTGTCCTCGAGCGTGTTCAAGAAAGCGAACCTACTATGGAAAATTTGTTCCACAGTGAAATCCACCCGCCCCATCTGGGCAATTCGGAGGAAACTGTAGCGAATCGCCGCTCCGACGAGAGGGATTTCATCAACGTTCCCCGATCCGTCTTTGAAAGACTAGTGGAAGCTACCACTCGAGTTAATCACCGAGAGTTCGAGAATCCCCTGGAAACAGTCCCAGGATCTCCGCACCAAGGAGATAACCCCTCGGAAGAAGGCGAAATTCATGCAAGAGGGGCACAGTGCCCTACCCCTATTTCGTGGTATCAGGAAACTCCTCGGAGGACGCCAAGGCGTTATGATCATCTAGAGGCTCCGAGGATAATCCGAAGAGAGGAAAGACCTCTCCCCGTATATCGGCCCACCCCCATTATCACCCCCAACGGAGAGCCAACCTTATGGGGAATCCTTGGAGATCTACGAAAGGAAGTAGGAGATCTCAATAGGACTGTAGGACCCAAGGAAGATCCGATGTTTAAGACGTCTCCCTTCATTCCCGAAATCGCTTCTGCTCCGATTCCTTCAGGAATGCGGCCTATTAATGTACCATTATATACAGGAGAAGCCGATGGGAGAGATCCACAAGATCACATACACCAATATCTGGCAGGAATGGACCTGTCGTCTGCCCCGGACTATGTTCTGTGTCGGGTGTTCCCCGTTACCCTCGGAGGACGAGCCCAATCCTGGTTCACCCATCTCCCTCCCAATTCAGTGGTCAACTTTGACCTATTGGCTCACCTGTTTATACGCCACTTCGCCTGTAATCGTAGGTATCCCAAATCGGCCACTCATCTTTTTACTATCAAGCAACAAAAGGATGAATCCCTTCGGGGATATATAAAACGCTTTTCGGACGAAGCGTTGGATGTTCCGAACGTCAGCCCAACCATTATGGCCGATATTCTGACACAAGGACTCCGAGCGGGAGAATTCTTCCGATACTTGATGGGGAATCATGTCACGGACATGAATGAACTCATGCAACAAGCTGAAACTCATATTCTTATGGAAGAAGCTGACCATACAAAGAGAGGGCTGGAGAAGGATGGCAATGAGCGTCACGAGCATACGGAAAAGGAAACTAAGGCAAAAGAGAAGGGTAAATAAGGAAAACCACCCCCTCGGAAGGACAATGGGGAGATGGTCAAGAAATTCCTTAAACTCGTGCCCCTTCCTCCGATGACCCTAGCTCCCGTGGAAGTACTCAATGTGATGCGAGGCAATGAAGAATTGCGCTGGCCCCGGCCCGCCAAATTTCCCAATAAAGATAAGGATACGGGTAAGTACTGTAAATTCCATAAAACTTATGGACACACTACCGATGAGTGTACTACCCTGCGAAAAGAAATACTTCGCCTCCTGGAGGCAGGATATCTGCATAACTACCTAAAAAGAAATAATCCCGAAGAGTCCAAAGCGCATGTATGGAAGAGGCCCCGAGAAGGACCTGACGAGGAAAAAGATACTCCCCACCGGCGGTCACGAGAACAAACCTCGGAACATCGGCGGAGGTCCCAAGAAAAAACCAGAAAGCATCAGAGATCCCCCCGAGAAAGAACTGCCGTGCCCCCGCGGCAATCACGAGAGAGGACCACAGGGTATCGGAACTTACCTCCTCCTCCCGACACGTACGAAGTCAACCCTTCCTCGGGGCGGACGATTAACATGATAGAGGGAGGAGATATTTCCAGAATACCCCAAGGTAAGAAGACAAAATATCTCAAAGAAGCCAGACGAGCGGGACAAGGGCTCCCGGTATGCTCCGCCCAAAGGGCCAGATTACCAAATATCACTTTCGGACCCGAAGACCTGAAAGGTATAATCTACCCCCATGAAGATCCTTTGGTAATTGAAGCTACTATCTATGGATTCGAGATCCAGCGTATCCTCATAGATACGGGCAGCTCTGTGGACGTCCTGTTTTTGCCCACTTATCTAGCCATGGGATTGAAGAAGGAGCAACTGGAGGTGGCCGAAGTTCCTCTAGTAGGCTTCTCCGGCGAAGCCTGTAACACCCTCGGAACCGTGACCCTGCCAATGTCGTGGGGAGAAGGAGCCCTTCGAAGAACGGAACCCACCAAATTTTGGGTGGTGGAGGCTTCGTCAAGGACGTACAACGCTATATGCGGAAGGCCCTCCATTCGGTCATTCGAAGCGATCCCTTCTACCCTCCACCTTAAGGTAAAATTTCCTACATTAGCAGGCATCGGAGAAGTCCGAGGAAATCAAGCTAGAGCCAGAGAATGTCGAATGAATGCTCTACCCCCCCGAAGAAGGCGAAAACCCCTCGGATAGCAGCAAAAAACGGAAAGTAGAAGAAACCCGAGTCCAACCCATTGAAGAGCTTAAGATGATAGAACTCGTGGAAGGAAACCCTGCTAGGGTGATCAAGATGGGCACTAATATGGAACCTGAGTTGGAGGCCCAACTGACATCTGTTCTAAAGGAAATTTTGTCACCTTTTCGCATGGGAAGGAGGTCCCCCCGGACGGATCAGCAATAAGGTATGCCAACACTTCCTTAATGTGAAGCCGGGAGCCAAACCCATTCAACAAAAGAAGAGAAAAATGGGGCCCGAACACAACAAGATTATCCGATCAGAAATCCAACGGCTTCTCAACCTACGACAAATCCGAGAGGTCGTGTATCCGGAATGGCTGGCCAACGTGGTCTTGGTCCCTAAATCGGGAGGAATATGGAGGATGTGCGTGGACTTTACAAATCTCAATGATGCTTGCCCGAAGGATTGCTATCCCTTACCAAGCATAGACCAACTGGTCGACTCCACCGCTGGCTGTGCACTCCTGTCGACTCTGGATGGGGACCAAGGATACAATCAAATCTCGATGGCATTCTTAGACCAGGACAAGACCGGCTTCATTACGGATGCAAGTACCTTTTGCTATTTAGTCATGCCCTTCGGACTTAAGAACGCGGGAGCTACCTATCAACGATTAGTGAACCTCATGTTTGCGGGGCTCATCGGAAAAACTGTGGAAGTATATGTTGACGACACAGTCGTCAAAAGTCGCTCCGCGAAAGATCATCCCGAGGACCTACGAAAAGCACTGCTATCATGGATCGCTTTGGGATGAAGATAAACCCTAGGAAGTGCTTCTTCGGGATCCGAGGAGGCAAATTCTTGGGATTCATGGTTACCGAAAAAGGAATAGAAGTTAACCCTGAGAAAGCCGAAGCAATTATTGGGCTACCAACCCCGAAGTCAATAAAGGATGTGCAAAAACTGACCGGACGAATGGCCTCCCTCAACCGGTTTGTCTCCAAATCAGCAGAGAAGGGACTCCCGTTCTTTAAAATCCTTCGGAATATCAAAGAGTTCCAGTGGACCTCACAATGCGAAGAATCTCTCCAGGAATTGAAAGGCTATATGGTAAGGCCACCCTTGCTGGTCAAACCCTCGCCCCAGGAAGAACTCTTCGTGTACCTGTCCGTAGGAGAGGAGGCCATCAGAGCAGTCTTAGTCAAAGAACACGATGGGGAGCATCACCCGGTTTACTATGTTAGCAAAACTCTCCTTGGAGCAGAACCAGGTATACCCTGATAGAAAAGCTTGTACTTACTTTGGTCACCACGGCGCGGAAACTGCGCCCATACTTCCTCTCCCACCCGATCACTGTCTTAACTAAGCACCCCATACGGGCAATTCTCAATAAACCCGAAACTTCTGGGAGGCTGATAAAATGGGTTGTCGAGCTAACAGAGTATGATATCTCCTATGCCCCGAGACCTTCCATCAAGGCCCAGGTGCTAGCGGACTTTGTGGCAGAGCTTACAGGAATTGGAGCTGAAAGGAAAGAACCCATGTGGCATGCCTACGTAGACGGTTCTTCCGTGAATACGCATGGCGGGGCCGGGGTAATCTTGATTAACACAGAAGCCAAAAAGGAAGCGCTACATTTCGCAGTTAGAATCGATTACCCGGTATCCAATAACGAAGCCGAATACGAAGCCCTCCTCATCAGAATGAGACTCGCCCGAGAAGGCGGAATACGGAGAGTCCGCCTGCATAGCGACTCTCAGTTAATTGTCCAGCAAGTTCAGGGCACATACGAAGCCAAAGAAGAAAGGATGCAGAGTTACCTTCGGGTAGTCCATCGGGCCAAGGCGTGGTTTGACGAGTATCAATTAGTGCAGATTCCCCGAGGGGGGAATCAAGAGGCCGATGCCCTGTCCAAAATGGCTACACAGATGGCCACCATTCGTACCCGGAAAATCACTCTGCTACATATGAGTGAATCGGAGAGAGCTGAACCTGAAGAGGTGAACGCCACCACAACGAATCCTCCGATAAGCTGGATAACGCCCATCAAAGCATATTTACAAGATCCTGAGGGTTACTCCGAAGACAAATCTGTCCGACGAATGATGTCTAAGAGGACCATCCGATACTTCCTCAATAACGGAATATTATTCCGAAGGACATACTCTTACCCTCACGCCCGATGCTTGAATGAAGAAGAAGCTCAACTAATCCTGGCGGAGACTCACGAGGGGGTGTACGGCAGCCATACCGGTGGCGGAAGCATGGCCGGACGGTTAATTCGTCAAGGGTATTATTGGCCCACGATGGCCAAAGATTGCAAAAGCCACGCTGAAAAGTGCAAGTCATGTCAAGCTTATGCACCTCGGATTCACCAACCAGCGGCTCCGTGGGAACCTCATCTGACCGCCTGTCCGTTCGCCAAGTGGGGAATAGATATAGTAGGTCCACTTATTCCCGATGTTGGTCAAAAGAAGTTCTTACTCGTGGCAGTAGACTACTTCACCAAATGGGTGGAGGCGGAGCCCTTAGCACGAATAACTGCAGGTGCGATCATTAACTTCTTGTGGAGGAACGTTCTGTGCCGTTTTGGGGTCCCTCGGAGCCTGGTAAGTAACAACGGCATGCAATTTACTGACCAAGGGTTAGAAAAGTGGTGTGATCATTGGGAGATTAAGCACCGTTTCACTTCGGTGGGATACCCCCAAGCCAACGGACAAGTTGAGAGAACCAACCGAACTCTCTTGAAAAATATGAAGGCCCGACTTGACTGGCACAAAGCCAAGTGGGTTGAAGAAATACCCGGCATATTATGGGCCTATCGGACCACGCAGAGTACCGCCACAGGCGAAACCCCTTTCAGCCTATCCTATGGTTGTGAAGCGGTTGTACCCTCAGAAGTCTCGATTGAAAGTTGGCGAACCAAAGAATACGAGGAAGTGGCCAACAATGCTAACTTAGCTCTTGCCCTTGATCTCCTGGAAGAGAGAAGAATCCGAGCCGCCATTCGGACTGAGGAATACAAAACTCGAATGGCACGATACTATAACACCAAGGTAAAGCTTAGAACTTTTCAAGTTGGTGATTTAGTGCTAAAACGAGTCGGAGCCTCCAAGAACGTAGGCAAGCTTGAGCCCCGATGGGAAGGACCCTACAAGATAGCGGGAATTGTCGGACCCGCAACTTATCTACTTGCCAACTCCGAAGGCGCCACTCTCAGCAATACGTGGAATTCCTTCAATCTTAGAAGATATTATGCTTAATGTAACATCATCACTATTACATAAATAAAACTGTTTGTTTATAAATAGATGGTTATGATACATTCAATTCCGACAGGGTACATAGGTTTGCAAAACAAAAATGGTAACCTTACACAGGAAATCATTGTAAGCAACCTAACCCCAAGGAGCCATCTACTATAAATAAACAGTCATCGGACCCCGAAGGACCACCTACTGCAAGTTAAATACTACCTACTACAAACTACTCCTCTCGCAAAGCACGCTTCCCTTCTCGGATAAGGCGACGATGCTGTTCTTCGGATAGGGTTAATGGATCCGCCAATAACGCGCCCTCGGAAGCCACGGGGTTATCTTCAGGAAAGATGGGGTGAAGACTAAGTTCGGGAATAACCAGGCCCACTGGACACTCTGGCAATGCTTGAACAGCATCCGTACCAAGTCGATACCCGATGCGGACCAGATCACGCATCTCCTTTTGTAAAGACTCCCTCAAAGCCGAAGGACCTGCGATATCCAAAACAGCTCGGACCCGGGCCACCACTAAAGCAACATCATGGGCACGAGTAATCTCCAGTGCCCGATGAGTTGCCGCATCCCGTTCCCGAGTCGTCTGCAGTAATTGGTCATCGGAGAAGCGAAGATGACCCTTCAACTCCTCCAAACTCGCCTAAAAACTCGTCACTCGGGTCCTCTCTAACATCAACTGGCACTCCACCTCCCAGGACTTATCCTTCTCAATCTGAAAGACCATCTCGTAAATCGCCTTAGCAGCTTCATGCTCTTTCTGCAAGCGGGAAATCTCCGTCTGAGCCTCCAACAAACCATGCTCCAACTCATCCCGACGGCGATATACCAGGCCAGGATCCGAAGAGGAACATCCCTGAGATCCGATGGCGTCTAGCACCATATATATCTGGATGGAGACGAATGGGTCACTACAGAAGAAATAAAAGGTGAGTAATTGAAAATTGCAAATAAAATTAGTATCTACCTCACACAGGTTTTTGCAAACCAAGTCCTGAAGGCGAGAGGAAGGAAGGGTCCTCATGAGCTCACAATCCGTAACATTCAGCAGACCGCTAAGAAAATTTCGGCAAAACCCCGATACCTCTCCGAGGGGAGAAAACTCCGGGTCACCACCCAGAGGAGAGGAGCCCACGGGAGGAAGATTCCCTCCGGACAGCGGCACGGGTACGGGCTCGAGACCTCCCTCCACAGCATTCACGATATCGGAAATCCGAGGAAATGGTTGCGACACCAAAGGAGGCACTGGGTAATCTATCGGAGAGAGAGCCGTAACCGGATTTTCTACCCTAGGAGGAATCGCAAAGCTCACTGGGGGGGCTGCCACGGGCGAACCCTCCGGTTCCTGCCCCTCCGAGGGAGGGTCAGTCCTCGCAACAGCCACGAATATATCGGAGGTGCCCTCCGACGCCCGCCACATACCATGCAGAGCTCGCCCCAGAAAAACACCATTAAATGGATCTATGAAAAAAGTCGCCATCTCAGCACCTATAGACACGTATAAAATATATGATGATCCCGAGGGCACACAAGTTGATAAAAGAGAAGTCGACAGGCATATAGACTTACGGAAATAGAAGTTGCCATGAAGAGGACGAATCGACAAGTTCTCTCTCCTTATTCCCTCTTGAAGACCTGCCAGAATAAGAGCTTCAGGACACGCAAACAGGCCGGTAATATCATACGAGCCAGAAAATAACCCGGAACGGCTCAGTTCCTCCCACTCCCGCCACAACGTCTCGGATATGGGCGAAACGTATCCCAGGCCCCATCGGATGGGCACTCCCCACGATCGTGCCGAATGACCTTTCGAACGGACGAAGAAAAACCTCTGCCTCCAGTCCCCCCTACGAGTGCGAGGATTGGATGTACCAGTGAAGGCTTTCTCGACGTCCCGATAGGCCAGGCTGAAAAGGGGAACTCCATCCGAACAAGGCCGAAGGATGAAAATTGCCCCCACCCGATACGGGGACAGGGGAAGGTTAAGGAGCTCGCAGCATAAAATGTATCCCACTAAGAGGCGATACGAGTTGGGTGTTAACTGGCTCGGACAGATTTGCCAATACTGGAAGAGCGATTGAAGAAAATGGTGGAAAAACACCCGTAACCCACAATACATTTGTTCACAATAGACCGTTAAGAATCCCGAAGGAGGGTCATATGCTCTCTGATCCGGAGAGGGCACGACCACGTCAAAATCATCGAAATTTAGATTGTATTCCACGAAAAGAGTCTTTAGGGACTCTCCGTACACAGTGCTAGCGGCGGAACCAACCCGTCCCCGACCTATCAACCTTGAGGGGCTCAAAGGTATTAAGTTAAATACAGAACGCTCATCGGCAAGAGAATATGGCTTCTGGCCCATGAACACATCCCTTATATGGTCCATCCTTCGAGAATCCGTGTACGATGACCTATTCCCCACCCTTGAAGACGAGCTTGTCCCAGTGACCACTTGATTCTCAACCAGCCTATCCCGCTGCCCCGGGAAAGAACTTTCCGAGGACGCATTATGAACCTGGGATCCAGGGACAACTCGAGCATGGCTCCGAGGAGAACTACCTGATGAGGTGGACCCCCCTTGCCTATGATGTGGCGGCATCATCTTTTATAGTAAGTTCTCTGTTTACTCTTATACGAAAATCGAAGAAAAAGTATTGAGAATGATTATGAAAACAAATGCCAAGCCCTGCAAGAGTAAATGTCTAGAAGGAAGGATTAAAATGATTTGTCTGCTAAATTAAGATAGATTTTAATGATGAGCATAAGTACCACTGTTAGTACAATATATATACAAAGCTAATCCCGTAGAAAGAAGCTGGAGCTGTCCCACCTACTCCCAGGGGCGTGACACGTGCTAATGAGTATCCTTAATTAGGATAAACAACTCTTAAGCATGCATACAATTTGACACGTCCTGCTAAGTAACGTACTTAGTCAGCAAATAGAGGATTTTGTCTCTAGCTTAATTTTTTAAAGAAGATTAAAGGAATAACAGACAAAATAAGACGGAATAGAAAGAGAAGAATAGGACAAATTGTTCATTCATAAAAATCCAAGAAGCTCTCGGAGCAACTTACATAAGCAAAAATTTTAAAATCTAAAGTCCTGGAGAGATACTGAAGTATAAATAAAGGAATCCTATTCTAAATCCCTGTACTTGGAGGAGGCGGAGGCGGATTGATAGCAGACCCCTCAGGGAGACTAACAGATGGACTCGGAGGCAAAGCCCCACTCGAGCTAGTAGCGCCAAGGTTGGACGCAGTCGGAGGAGGAGCAGGAGAGTTCCTGGGCGTCATCACAGCATCAAACATCTGAAGAAGGTTCTGAACCTGCTCGGGAGACGGCCTAGCAAGCTTCTTGACGTCGAAAACGCAGCCAAAATTCACCCCGAAGGCACCACCCCACGGGCTACAGTGGCACACTCTAACCATCCCCATAGCATATGCCCAAGGGACTCCCGAACGGACATGGAAGGATATTGGTGTTCCGCCTCCGCTGCTGCGTGCCGAACGGCCTCATCAATCCGGGTTTGCACCTCCTTCTGTGGCACTACCTCGACTAGCTTCAAATCCACCAACTCCTTGGCCCGTGCTTGGAGCTCCAGTTCCCTCTCCAACCACTCGGACTTCTCCTTCTCCAGAGCCTCCACACGAGCGCGAAGGACCCCCTCGGATTCCGCCCTCTCCTTCTCCAAAAGGGTCAACTGAGCCCGGACAGTCCTCTCGGACGCCTCCATCTTGTCGTAAGCCGACTGCATCCTCTGCAAAGTAAGGCGCATCACTTCCTTGGCCCTCTGATCTTCCCTCCAGATGAAGTCGTTGGCTTCCAACTTGGTACGGAGAACGTCCTTCATTGATTCGGCCTCGTAAAGTTGGGCCCGGAGAGAAGTCACCTGCCCCCGGAGAGATCTTATTTCCGCCACCTCCCTCGAATGGCGCTGCTCCATCGCGGTAATAACCTCCCAGATCTTCTTGGACTGCATGGCAAGAAAAGGAATATAAGGAAGAATGCAGGGAAATCACCTAAAAATAAAACAACAGGAGGACAAGTACTTACGATGGCTTCCATCCAGACCGTGCTGGCCCGCAAAAACTGATACCCCTCCGCGGGCGCAGAAAGAGAAGAGCTGAAAAAGTGAAGAATCTCGTGGTATGCCTCCCCCACAGTCGGAGGCTCCTTCTCGGGTACCGGAGGCGAAAAATCTCCCTCGGAAGCAGACCTCTGCAAAGTAGCCCTCTTCGGGAGATCAGTTGTCGGAGAAGGGATAGCAGTGGCGGGAGTTGCGGTCACCGCCTCCGTCATGACCACTTCAGGAACCTCTGTAGCGGCCGAGGAACCCTCTCCCCGGAGCAAAGTGCCCCACACCTCCCTCTTCACCTCCAAGTCCTTCAGCAAGTCGGCAGAACCCTTGCAAATTCCCTCGGATGGCTCCT
This sequence comes from Linaria vulgaris, assembly GCA_948329865.1. Lineage (NCBI taxonomy): Eukaryota > Viridiplantae > Streptophyta > Magnoliopsida > Lamiales > Plantaginaceae > Linaria > Linaria vulgaris. The sequence goes on from OX415249.1 coordinate 104,332,965, forward strand.
CCGGGTCCTGGTGGAGTAGTTGAGCAAACAAATCCGCACCCGGAAACATAGGGGCCTTTCCCTTATCTACACCTACGAGAACAAGATATGCAGTCAGATAATGATACGGAATTCGAATGGGTTAACACAAATAGAGTACTGAAGCAGAGTAAGCAGAAAAGAGAAAGAAGCTTACGAGGGCGAGTGGGGGAAGGATCAGGAATAGTGGACGAAGGATCCCGAGAAGAGACCAAAACAACATCCGGCCCCGGAGATGAAAACTCTTCTTCTTCTGCCCTCGGAGATTGCACCCCCTGCGAGCTCCTCGGAGGACTGCCAGTGTTGGACTCGGAAGCTGGCCTCAAAATCAGGGCAGACCTATGGTCCACTTGTCGCAACGGAGTAGCCTCCAGGCACACGCCCTCAGCATATAGAGAAGGGTGCGGGATATTTTCGTACACATCCTCAGCCCCCGGGTCCATCCCTACCTTCTCAGACTGTGCCTCTACTCCCTCGTGATCTCCCCCCTCGGAAGCTTCACTATGCCCACTCGGAGCTACCTCTTCGGAACCCGGTACTAAATAATATCTCGCCATAACCTCCTCTGCACCGCACCATAACATGTTAGTACGAGCAACAGAAGATTACGAAAAACTACTCGGAGGAGATAAATATGGAATAAAGAAGCATGCGAATAAGAGAAGGAAAACTTACTGAAAGCTGGCAAGTACATACTCGGAACAGAAAGCGGTTTCTTCACATGGTCGTCAATGGACACTACAAAGTGAAGTCCGACCCTGTCGAACAACCACGAAAAATCTGATGACTCCATCAACAGCTGCTGAGCCACCACCGGAGAAAGCACTGTATTTTCAGCCATGGCGTGAATCGGAGTCACACCCTCTCCCCATTTGAGAGGCATGTCCCACTTCCCTCGGATGGGCTTCACATAGAAGAACTTGTCCTTCCAAACACTGTGCGAGCTGATCGTCGCACCCAGAATCCTCTTTGTGGAATCCCCCGAGTTATCCCTGTGACGGACGTGATAAAAGGGGTATCCCCCAGGCGACACCCCCACATCAAAAATCGAAAGAAAATGGTCCACCTTGCACTCGTACCCCTTGACATTACACCAAAACACATAAATGCAGAGGGCGGCGTAGCCATTGGGCACCAACTGACTCGGACAGATTCCACAAGTCTTGAAAACTTCGCAGAAAAAGGATGGCATAAATGAACGCCACCCGTAATTCACCTGCGCGAAGTACACAGTGAGCATACCCGCGGGAGGATAACACGCCATCTGATCTTCCGAGGGAATATGAACAGTCACATTCGCCATCGTAGTCCCCGTGGCTTTGAATAACTCCATGACCTGCTCGTAAGTAACCACGGACCGAACTTTCTCAATTTTAGAGAAATCACGAACAAGGGGTGTCTTCGATTTCGAAACCCTAGTTTTTTTCGCGGAGGCGGCGCCGCTCCCCTCAGCGACAGCAGCTCTCCTCTTACGAGTGGTAGCGGCAGGCCCCACGATAGGAGCAGGGGCAGGAACAGGAACGGGAGCATCAACGGAAGTGGTGTTGACAGAAGAGGCCATCTTCTTTTGGGTGAAAAGAGAGATTTTGCGAAATTGATAAAAGAAAAAAGAAGCGAGAGGAAGAAACTTTGAGAGGGGCGAAAATCGCTCTTTCTTGCTTAAGAAAATTGTATGAGTAGAAAGAATTTGAAGCTTGAAGAATTGGTGAAGAGAATGGGGAAAAAGAGTACGGACGGAGGTATTTATAAGCAAACCGCCATTAAAGCGTGCCCCATTCCCCACGCACCACGTCTCCACTCAGGAAACGACGTGTCGCTCCACGCGCTAGCCGTTACTGCAGATCAACGAACGGATGAAGTGAATGCCATTTAAGACATCCAACGGCTAGAAAGAGCCGTTAGGGAAGCAACTCTTCATCTGGACCGCTACTTCCCAAGAGCGAAAAGGTAATTTTGTTTTACGGTATTTTAATTATATACTTATATACATATAATACCCCCGTAAATCCTAAAAAAGAAGAGAAAAACTCCATCCCCCTCGGAAAAATCACCAAAAAATAAGAAAAAGCCCCTTGTCTCACAGAGGCCACGAAATGAAATTTCACTCGTCTCTGCGAGAACCCTCGAAATTTGGGGGGGCTAGTGTTAACCCTAAAAAAAAGGGATTATACGAGTTAAACAAAAGATTAACCCTTAAATTAGGGATTAATCCCATGGACGATACTGTCGTCACGAACACTCTCGTATGTCACATACCCGACTACGGTATGACGTGGCACCCGAAGAGATACTAGAGCCCCTCGGATCTCACATACCCGATTGTGGTACAACGTGACATCCGAGTGGGCACCAAAGCGTCCCTTGGAAAGTCAAGATGAATAAAAATAAGATATCAACGTGGCATCGGAAAAAGAATAAACCCCGGTGGACCCACGCGACCCCGATATCCATCACTGCGCCAAGAGGGACCATCGTACGAGAATACTTCCTTGCTGAACACTCCCACGGAAAAAGCCCTCGGAATCGTCACCCCGAAGGCTGACCTCACAGAACAGTGCCTTACTCAAGGCACAAATCATCCAAGTCACTTACCACGAAGACCCGAGCCAAGAAAGTTACTTAGCCAAGGCCAGGAAGCCATCGGAGAATTATTCCCGAAGGAACTACTACCCTACTGACGACAAAAAGCGCTCGGAACCCATGCCATGGGGATCCAGACGCAAGAGCACATCCGTATTTGCATATTGAAACCCTCGGAGCCCCCATCGCGAACAGGAAGAAGCAAATCTGCCTCTCGGAAAACCTTACCAAAGAAGACGATTAGAAAATAACCACCCCCGGAGCTGTAACATCCTCGGACGACCACTTCACTTCAGCTAGTGAACCTCCCCAAGAAATCCAAACCCTCGGAAATAAGAAAACAAAAGATCTCGTCCATCGAAGAGAAGAAAACAGAAGGAACAACCCTTCAGAACTCACTGGAGCCCTCGGAAAGGATAGAATTTATCCTCATCAGCGCCCTGTCAACAGATATACCTTATCTTATAGAATGACACTTGTAACACATGCAACACTACACTTGTAACACATGCATAGTGACACAAGCACCCTCCCATGCACCCTACAAGAAATCCTATATAAAGGAGGAGCAAAAGAAAAGAGGGAGGTGGGGATTTTTGGGAGACAAGTTAAGGAATTGGAGAAAAGGTAGAAAATAGCGCAAAATACATGTTGTGCACACAAACTCACTCGGAAAAAAGCATAAGGTCATACTTATGATCTTCAGGAGTGAGAAGTTCAGTGAATAAAGGAAGGATATTCTCGTAATTTTCCATAATAGTCATTTACTCTCTTTGAACCACGGATAACGGCGTTCCGAACTTACAAATAATTCAGTTAATCGGGTATTATTCCAAACCTGTTAACAAAGGTAATGCTTAAGTTGGGCTTTGATTCTAGTTTTGTGTCACTTATTATGATGGGCGTGCGTACTGTTTCTTATTCTATCTTGCTTAATGGGCGTGAGTCGAGTACCTTTTTCCCCGAGAGGGGTATTAGGCAGGGGGATCCACTATCCCCTACCTTTTCTTATTTATTTTTGAGGTGTTTTCAGCTTTGCTATCAAAAGCCGAGGAAAGGGACGAAATTTGGGGGATCAAAATCAGTTGTCAAGCTCTGTCAGTGTCTCACTTATTGTTTGCTGATGATACGCTTATTTTTTGTGATGCTAACGAGGAAACAACGATGAGTATTCGGGGTATATTGGAAAGATTTGAAGCCGCCTCAGGGCAAAAGATCAACCTCGAGAAGTCGGTCGTCGTATTCAGTAAGAACACGGGTGATGAGGTGCGCACTGTGATTGCGGGATTGTTAGGGGTGGTAGTGGCGGATCGCCACGAGAAATACTTAGGATTGCCATCGGTCATCGGGAAATCAAAGAAGAAGCTATTTGATTACATTAGGGAGCGTGTGTGGAAAAGAGCACATGGTTTTAAGAGTACAACTTTATTTGGAGCGGGGAAGGAGGTTCTTGTGAAAGCCGTGATGCAAGCCATACCCACATTCGTCATGAGTTGTTTTCGATTGCCTGATACATTGATAAAGGAGATTGAGTCGATTATTAGCAATTATTGGTGGAGTAATGGGGCGCAGAACAAAATACATTGGGTGGCGTGGGAAAAGATGTGTAGGCGCAAGGTTGAGGGGGGACTCGGATTTAGGAATTTAAAAGCGTTTAACTTGGCCCTTCTTACAAAGCAAGCATGACGTATCCTACAAAACCCGACAAGCTTGGTAAGTCGTCTTCTTAAGGCTAAATATTTTCCGAATTGTGAGTTCTTAGACGCAAGGGTAGGATCGGCACCATCATACTCATGGAGATGTATCTGGGAAGCTATTCCGGTGTTGCGTAGAGGCGTGCGATGGCAAGTGGGGAACAGTGAGTCTATATTGGTTTGGCACGATGCATGGTTACCCAGTCCACTAACTTTTAAGTCGATCACTCCATTCAATGCTGTTGCGCCTTTCACAACGGTAGATGAACTTATTGACCCTGTGACGGGATGGTGGGATGAGGAGGTGATCCGTGGGTTTTTTTGGGAGGAGGATGTGAAGTTGATCTTAGCTATTCCGTTGGGCGCAAGCAATACTAATGATAGGAAGGTATGGCATTATGAAAAAAAGGGGACACTTCACGGTTAGGAGTGCTTACCACGCCATCGTTTCTCAAAGCTTAATGCGAGGACAAGCGCACGCACCATCATCGTCGGAATCGCATCCATCGTGGGGGAAAATCTGGAAATTGGAAAGCGCCAACAAGATTAAATTATTTATTTGGCGAAGTTGCATGGATATTATCCCTACTCGGTGGAAGCTTGCGCGTCGAAGGATTTGCACGGATACTCACTATGTGGTTTGTGGAACGGGGGAAGAAACGGTTAGACATGCACTCTTCGAATGTCACCTCGCAAGACAAGTATGGGCGTTAGCAAATATTCCGATGAACCTCTGGTTGAAAGAGGACGAACAGCTGGGAGATTGGTTGGTGCGCCTTGCAAAAACTGAGACGGCATGCATGATCAGCCTTGTTTGCATGGTTTGTTGGACGATTTGGGGTAATAGGAATGGCATGCTTGCGGGGGAGAAGGCGCGTCGGGCTGATGAGATGGCCACGTTTGCTCACACATATGTTGCGACATGGCTGGAACACAATGGTAAGGGAGTTAGACGCATTGGCAGTGAAAAGGATTGGACACCACCTCGGGAAAACACAATAAAAATTAATTTTGACGGAGCCCGATTTGAGGAGGAGTTCGCGAGTGGAATAGGGATCGTTGCGCATGATCGTTTGGGGGTTATTGTGGCGTGGAGACAGCGGAGAGTTCGAGCATTGCTTGATCCATCCACGGTCGAGGCTATGGCGGGGTTGAGTGCTATGCGTTGGGCGATTGATAAGGGATGGGAGAATGTGCTTTTTGAAGGAGATTGCCTCAACATTATTCATGATATCCTTCACGGTACCGATGGATAGATTCGGAACGCAAATATTCTTAATGATATCCGTCCTCTAGCGAAGGATCGCCCGGGATTTGGATTTCGTTGGGTAGGACGTGAATCGAATGCGGTGGCTCATGCTTTGGCGCGTAATGCTATTGACGATGCCGATGGGTTTTAGTTTGGTTGAGTCTTGTTCTTTGGGGTCTTTTTGTTCGCTTCATTAGTTCATGTATTTGACAGTCTTTTGATGGCGTTTTTTCCACTTTTGGAATGGCTGTTCTTTTGGAATGCAAGGTTTCTTAGTTCAAAAAAAAAAAAAAAGAGAGAGCGAATATGATTTAAGAAAATCGAAAAATCCTCGACTTCTACGTTTCTTTCATCGCTACCGGTTGAGGTTTATTATTTAATGTTACAGTAATTTTGTATTTACTTTTTGTCAATAAATTTTTATATTATTATGTTTGTTTCTTCTACTATGGTGCATTGCTATTAACAACTTTCTCACCGTTCAACCAAAACTTAAAATTGTTCGACATTTTTAATATGTATGTTCATTCTTATCCTTAAATTTAGAATAAGATCATTGAAGTAATAACGAGCTTTTATTAACCAGCTCAACTCTACCTAACCGCGGTTGGTGATGTGGATATATATTTCAAGAGTAAATAATCTAAATTTAGTAAACTAGTAACCACACCAATACCCAGATAATTATGGTGGTTTAAATAGGTGTTTGACTGAACTGAGACGATTCACGTGTCGTTTAAGAGTTTCTTCGCGCATTAATTCACCTATTTCTTGTTTAAATTGCGCTTTATTTTGGTTATGGGTCATCTAAAGAATAATCAGCAAGCATTTCGGAATAAAAAGGAAAGGAACATATTATTACACTTTTCGTAAAGCGAAGATATTACAATTTTCCATAGCTGAAAGAAATTCCGTGGGGCCATTTGCACATACAATTTATGATTATTTTAATTTGCATGTTCAAGAAAATGCTAACGAAATTCAGTTGTATAATTTAAGAAAAATTCAAACTTCCACAACCATTTCCTTCAAATTATGCGCTACCTTCGATGATGTTAATATTTTTATTACTATCACTGTCAATTGCTTAATATCAGTTACCAAACTTTTTTTTTTCATTATAGTAATATATTTAATATAAGACAAAAGTCCGTTTCAACGTGAAAAGCTTAAGTTTAATATTCTGTGAATTCCTAGTACATGGTGATTTCAACTTTCTGTTACATTGTCAAAACGAAAATTCCTAAAACATGTTACTGAAAATTAAATTTATTCCAACACATGCAATGTTTAGAAAAAAAAAACAAAATTCCAAAAGGCGAGTCATGAGTGGCTACGATCTGAAAAATTTATTTGGTGCAGTAGCTTCACTATGAGGTGACACACCAAGTTCGTTATTTTTACCTAATAATATACAATAACAATAAGATTACGAAGTAATTATTTCTAATAATTTAAAATATTAATTTAATCTAAATTGTTAATCGTACCATGTCACCAAACTAACTAGTCTATCCTAGTTCAATTGTCGATGAAAAAAACATTGGAAAGAGAAAAAGGGTTCAATGAAAAACATATGAACAAATATAATATAATAATTCTACTCGAGACTCGAGTCAGCACTTAGCTAGTAACAGAAATTAGAATACTTTTCAACTTAGATATTTTGTTTTTTTCCTTTTATTTCTTCAAGTTTCCTTCTTTCTTCTCTAACAATAACAATAACAATAACAAGGCTCAGTGATCGATAAATCGAAATGCTGAAGCCCTAGGTTTCGAACAAGAAAATTAAGCGAAGTGGGTCGTCTCGAAATTGGTTGTTTGCATCTGGGTCAGCATTATTATCTTGTGAATCGCATTTCAGTTTTTGGGGTTCAGTTTGTATGTATTGTGTGTATATATATAGAGAGAGAGGAATCAATCAAGAACTGAACTTTATTGCATAATTGGTCTCTCTCGTTAGTGTCTTTTTGTTCTACTGAAGTGTGTGTGTGTGTGTGTATGTTGGTAACTGAATTGGTAGAAGAAGAAGAGTGTTGGGTTTTTGATCTCAATGGCTAGGCGTCATGGTTGGCAACTCCCTGCTCACTCCTTTCAGGTTCTTTTTCTTTTTGCCCCTTTTTATTATTAGTAATACTGTTTTTTTTCAAAATAATCAGAATGTGGTTTGACTCTTGAGATTTGGTTTCTTCATGTTGACTTTTTTTGGTAGAATGTTTGGAATTAGTCTTTTTTCTTGTTTTGATGTATTCTTATTAATTGATTGTTTCCATTTCGTTTACTAGTTCACTAAATCTATCACTGGATACCAGTTATCTTTGGTCTTGAAATGTAGTTGAATAGAATCTAGTTTGTCTTACTTTACACCGTGCCGTCACAAAAGTGTAAGCTTTTTTCAGTGTTGACCATGGATTATTTTGCTTTAGTAATTCAGCTATACCTACAAGAATCTAAATGGAAAGTTACAAGTTCCCCTTCTTTTTTTGAAAATACAGATTGTTATTTATTTATTACCTTTCTTTACGTTCAAGGTCGCAAATTGTATAGATTTCGAAAATATTCGATCAAACAGTCTTCAACCATTTGGTTGCTTATTCTGCACTCTCAACTTCAACATCTTCTTCCCCTGTGCAGGTTGTGGCGATAACAGTTTTTTTCATATTATCCGTTGCTTTTTATGCTTTTTTTGCTCCGTTTCTTGGGAAAGACATCTACGAGTACATAGCCACAGCCATCTATTCCTTATTGGTGAGTTTGCTTCGAACTCATTCTTTTCATGTTGTTTATAAATTCTGAACCCTTGCTGCTTCTCTTCAGGCACTTTTTGTGTTTATACTCTACGTGAGATGCACGGCTATTGATCCCGCTGATTCAGGAATTCTCGTCGAAGCTGACAAGGCATCAACTTACAGATCACATAATGACACAGAATTACGTAGTAAGTGATATTGCTCTGCTGAAGTTACTAAGTGTATTGTATCCTCAACAATGTCATCCATCGTTTGGAGATAACATAAAGGAGCTGATGATGCTTGATGTCTATTGGATGACTATTTGGCCAGACTATATTATACTCTATGCTCAAAGCCTCAAACTATTTCCTGTGTGCTATTCTTTAGATAGCTTGTTTGCATTTGATTGCTTTTTAATAAAATTAACTCTATCCCACAATTTGTTAAATGTAGGTAACTTATCTGTGGCTGAAGAGTCAACTAAAGTAGGACCTAAGGATGGAGGAAAGTCTTATAGGCGTGATACAAGTTGTTGCTCTAAAGTTGGAGGTTTCCTTTGTGGTTGTCTTGTGAAGGAGGACTGCCGCAAAGATGAGGATCCTATGCAGGAACCAAATGAAGAGGATGCTTTGTTCTGTACTTTATGCAATGCTGAGGTACAGATCTACCGTTACTCCAGAGTCCAAAGTTAATTAATAATCAATCTATTAGGAAAATGAGACAGGTGTCCCGGTCACCGTGTTAAAATTTAGCTTTTATTGGTTATACTATCTAATCTCTATTGGGCTTCTATGGAGATTATTCAATATCGTTCAATTTCGCATCTTATTCTGTTATCTACTTTAGCAATTCAATCTGGAAACCAGAAGGGACAAAAAGGAAAAAAAAAAGAATCTCTCATATTTTATGATATAGCAGCAGTACCATCTTTCTTGACATTAAAGTTCTACCGCAAGCTTCGAGATATGGCTATTAGTGGAGTACCTAAGAGATGAACTAAAAGCTAGTTATATTTAAGTACAGCTGCTATTCTGAAGTTGGATTTATAGATGATGTAACAGTCATGAAGTGTTTTTCACTCTCTTGTATGTGAAATATGTATTTGAAGTTTCACTTTTGTCTTTTTTGTTCCTTTTTTGATGGGAGGAAGGGTGGGGATGTGGCTGAGATTAGGAAACATCAAGATAAGTAGAAATATACACTGTTCAGCTTTCTATTTTCCATTGTCCGATATACTATTAAGTCATTTTAAACAGATACCTTGTATTTCCTTATCTGATTGTATTATATGAGACAAGAAAATAATGGGAAGGTGGAGTAGTCACCGGAGCTTCCAATAAATACTTCTTACTGCACTGGAACACACTTTGAAAGCTACAATGCTATCTGTATCTATGTACTGTATTGTCATGCTCTGTGAATCATACCTTATGGGGCAATGAAATTACATGGCTATGTGCTTCTTGAAGTCTTGTTCCCTCGGTTTTTTTTCCTTTAACATGATAGTTATAAGCATATTTGGAAACACAAATTACATAGAAAGAAAAACCACTCCCGTAATCTAAATGCCTCTCTCTCTGCAGTGAACAATTGCTTGATCAATGATAGATCTAATGTCCATAAGTTTCTTTCTTCTCAGGTTCGCAAATTCAGCAAACATTGCAGAAGTTGTGACAAATGTGTTGATGGATTTGATCATCATTGCCGGGTGAGTTTGATCTTCAACCTGCAGTGAGATAGTTTTTATATTAAAATGCTGTATGATCATGTGCAAGGGCACATTGTGAAAATTAATTCTTGCTTAAGTGTTGATGAAATGTTTTAAGTTTTATCATATATGAATATTCCTACAAATTGCAACTAGTTGAACTTTAAGTTTTATACAGTTATTACAACTATCACTCTCATTGTATATGCAGTATGCACATTTTGTAACATGAAATTTCAGAAATATTAAGAATTTCTCAAATTAAATAAGATTAACCTTTTCTAAATTGGACATGCATTATAAAAAGAAAGTATTTACATCATTTGGGTATGCTAACATAGGGGTACAAAAAGTTATTTGCAAATGTTTTTCAATCTACATATAAACTTACTCATCAAAAAAAAATAAAAAATCTACATATAAACTAAATGGCTGTTGAGTTTTAGCTAATCCTAGTTTGGGTGTTTTCTTACTTGCAGTGGCTAAACAACTGTGTAGGCAGAAAAAACTACATGACATTTGTGTGTTTGATGGCTGCAAGCCTTGTCTGGGTAAGCTCTTGCACTTCTGCACGATTAATACATATATTTTTATCATCTTTGTCTCTTTCTCCGACCCTTTCTTTACCTTTTTCTCTTTGCTCTTCTAACATACGTGTGCCTTTGCGTATCAGCTTGTATTCGAATGTGGAGTGGGCATTGCTGTTCTTGTCCGCTGCTTTGTTGATAGGAAAGCTACTGAAAATCAAATCATTGACAGGCTCGGAGATGGATTTTCACGCCCTCCATTTGCTACTGTTGTGGTAATATTACTTTTCTCCACCCATATTCTCTCTTTCCCATGAATGCGTGATTATGACATTGGCTAGAAGATACCAGTTTTTGTTTCCTATTGTGCTTGGCATCGAACTTGACTTACTTTTGAAGGACTATTTACCATATCAAATAAAGAAGGTTCAACCGTATTATGGTAGTCTAGATTCACATGTATTGGAAACTTCATCTCTGTAGCAACTTCTTTAGTGCCATTTGGAGTTATTTTCCGCAATATTTGGTTCATATTTGTGTTTTCTTTATTTCAGGCCCTGTGTACAGCCGTTTCCTTTCTCGCCACTGTGCCTTTGGGAGAGTTGTTCTTTTTCCACATCATTCTCATCCGAAAGGTCTGCATGTAATTTTGATTTGCTCTCTTTCCATTTATCTCTGTGTAGCTGTGAGTTTTAAGTAGTGGTATAGGTGTTTGCCACATGAAAAGAAAAGTTTTCAGTGGGTTTTCGTTTTCTTTGTGTGTCTTCTGCATTTTCCCACTCGATTAGCTGTTTATATTAAACTCTTGTAGGGTATTACTACATATGAATACGTTGTTGCCATGAGGACCCAAAGCGAACCTCCTGGACCTTCTGTAGATGGTGGTGGAGATCAACAAAGTTTACCTTCTTCGCCAACTAGTTCTGCTGTGACTGCCATTAGTGGAAGAAGCTCAGTTGGAAAGGGCTTGCAATATAAAGGTGCTTGGTGTACTCCACCTAGGATATTCATGGATCATCAGGTTTTGACGACTCTAAACTCTGTTCTATTTCTTTATTCATCTTCAAAGACTTCTGGGGTTTGGTTTTGAATTCGAACGAAACTTAAATATTTAGCATTAAATCCACACCGAACCATCTGAGGCACACACCCTGGACCTTCTCCTTTAATGACTTGTACAAGCGCCTTACAAAATAAGCTCCCTACATGGTTAATCATCAAGGAAAATAAACATGACAGACATGCTTATTGAATAATTAAAAAGAACGTATCTTTCGATTTGGGAAACTTTCATCTGCTGCTACGTGTATAGTCTTTAATGTTATTTATCTTCTAATATTTCAAAACCGAAAGTCCATTCATCATCGCAAATCCCTATAATTATTCCTGAAACATCTATCTAAGCACAGTGATTATTAGTTTGGGAGCTGAGGCATGATTTGTTCCTGTAATCCGATGATCATTTATTTGTATATTAAGTTTGATAGTTAAAATTGCTCGATATTAATATATAAATGATTTTGTTTTTGTCCAGTTCTTGTTTCTTTTATTCCTCTTTTCATCTTTATTTTTCTGAATAGGGTCGTTTCAATATCTTCACAAACCTTCTTGTGCTTATATTGATATTATTACGTATTATTACTGCTATAATAGTTTTTGAAGATCAAATTTTGAGGGCTAATGCCCCAGGCCTCAGGGAAAGAAATATAAAAGCCTCGCCTTACGTGGTCTGGATCAAACGAATATGTATTCCTTGTATTCAAGAGATTCGTTGTTGAATAGTTCTAAGAGTAAAATATCTCGTCGTAATTAAGGTGAGAAGAACTGAATCATTTTTAAGGGATAGTATTAAAAAAGAAAATAGCCATCTAGACTTGTGAAAATAAAATGGCAACAATGTTCTTTATTTGGAAAGAGGAAAAGATTGAAGAAAATTTACCTGCTATTGGGGCAGATTGTCTCCTCGAATGCAATAAGCCGTGTGATGGAAAATCAGTTATTATATGATCTGATTTTTTATTTGAAAATCAGGTCAATGGCCTGTAACGGATCATGCTGAGTTCAAACATGCTTCTGTATTTTGGATGTCTCGTAGTATATGGTCATAAAATAATAAGACGACACGATTATGCACTTATATAGAGTGAATGAAACCTGAGAAGTGAAGATATGCTCATTCTCTGATTATATTAGTATTTATGCTCCTTGAGATTTGGTCTAATTACAGTAGCACTCTAGTAGTTTCTAATATCTAATAATTGCAAAAAACCCTCGTTTTTCTTAGCATTATAGACGCAGTTTCATAGGCTTTAAATAGTAGTAAACATTAGAACCTCCTAAATTTTTTTCATGTATCTTAAGTTTCAACGAGATTAATGCCCGGTTGGTTTCTATTGCTGTTTCCTTCCAGGATGAAATTATTCCTCACCTTGAGCCGGGACGGTTACCATCAACAGTCGATCCAGATGCAGTACAATCAGACAAAGGTAAACGGGTACCTCAACGTCCTGTCAGAATTAGTGCGTGGAAGCTCGCTAAACTTGACTCAAACGAGGCGATCAAAGCCGGTGCAAAGGCCAGAGCCTCATCCTCTGTCTTACGCCCTATGGGTTCTAAACCCCATCATTATGACCCCGACAATTTATCTAGTACGACTATGAGCGGGAAAAGCAGTCCAATTAGTACAAGGCAAGGATATTACGATAGTAATGTAAGATGCGGAACATCAACTAAGACCTCGTATCCGCCCAGCCATGCTAGCAGAGACGACATCGATACATATGGTCACAGTATTAGTAACGTAAGCAGTCCTCTCGCCCAGAATCTTCCGTCTCCATTGGCTGTGCACCAGTCTTCCGGAAGAGATCATTTTAATAATCCTATATATCAGACTTCATCCGTGCCGTCTCCTCTAGCGAGTGACGGGAATGAAACACGAATTTCCATTAAAAAGGACAACTTGGGATTTCCAGAAGGTGGTAAATCATCGGTGTATTGGGATTCAGAAGCGGGGCGGTTTGTGTCTTCGAATACTAGGGGTGTCAGTTCTTCGTCGCAAGTTGCTGGGAGGGAGCTTACCTACACGGGTCAGTCGATTTTCTTTGGTGGTCCGCTGGTGAATGAACAGTTGAACAGAGGGACGAGATCTGGAAGCTCGTTACCTGGTGGGGGGCAAAGAAGTTTGACGTCGAGTTACTATCAGCAGGGGAGATCGCAGCGAGGAGGTCAGCTTCCGGTTTTCGTGCCCAGTGATTCTTCCCAGCCAAATCAATTTTCCTCGTGAATTGAAAAATGTTTAGTTCAGACCTTTGATGTTACTTTAGATAGAGCTACGTTTTATTGAACTGATTAGTGATGATTAATTCATTATGTGTTATATACCTTTCTCTATGGTTTTGTTCTTCCACATCTAATTTTCTGCCATGGATAAACTAATTCAGCATTTGACCATAAAACTTTCTTGTCATATTAATGTAGGTGTACTGGTGTAGATATTATTTCCAACAAAGAAATGTTCCGGTGCACTTACTGAAATTTTAAAATCATACAATGCTCATACAAAGGCACCAATTCGACATGAGTCGGGAGACAGCAGAACACGCACAGAAAAATCAATGTAATATACTTGCGAAAAACTTGCGAAGAAATGCGAGCCACAGAGAGGTTCTGTAAATCCATGCTCCATGAACTTGTCCCAGTTTTGATCCGCAGTTTTTGTAACTTTATGAGTCTCTTCGATCGTTTGCTTGTCACACAATTCTGATCTGCATTTTTGACAATTTAATGAGCCTCAACATTTGCTTCTCCACAAATTCCTAAATAAAAAACAAACGACCCTCTTTGCTTGCATAGACACTAAACATCTTTAAACAAATTTGCGTTAAATGGCTTCACCATGAGTTGACGCCAGCAATTCATGCATAACGTGTATTGTACCATACTTTGGTATTGACATTTGGCAACCTCTCACTCGACCACGTGTCACACCTTGAAGTATATAAATGACATGTTCCGTAAAAGTACTAAGTCATTGGTGTCGTTTTAGTATCTTAAAGAGATAAGGAGTGAAAGTTGTTGGCTTCTCAGGTCATCGCCTTCTTGGGTTATTGCCTCCTCGAATCATCACCTTCACAGGTTGTTGCCTTCTCAGGTCATCGCCTTCTCGGGTTGTCGCCTCCTCGAATCATCGCCTTCTCAGGTTGTTGCCTTCTCAGGTTGTCGCCTTCTCTGGTCATCGCCTTCTCATGTCATCGCCTTCTCGGGTTGTCGCCTTCTCAGATCCTCGCCTTCTCAGGTCATCGCCTTCTCAGGTTTAACACAAGTCCATCAATGATGGGCCAAGCCCATCAACAATCCCATGAAGTACCTATAAATACCCCCTCAATTGGATGCAAAAGACACACAATTCACATCTGACTTTCTCTCTCTAAGTCAGAGCTTTCTCTCTCTAAGTCAGAGCTTTCTCTCTCTAAGTCAGAGCTTTCTCTCTCTAGACTTTGAGAGCTCAAATTCCGTCCGACCCGCTCGGTCCGACGACGTCTTATGCGACATGGTCCATCAAGCTCTCGTGGACGCACAATCCAGTACGGATTGGCGGCCCATCTGACTCGCTTTGGCCAAACAAGCTTCAAGCCCAACACAAGGCACACCCGTTCAGCACGGCCCAACAAGCCTCGAGCCCAACATAAGGCATACCCGTTCAGCACGGTCCAATAGCCCAACGCGCAACAATGGCTATCACGGAGAAACAATGAACTACGTTCGGCTTGATTCCCTATACGGGATACGTAGGCAGCTTGGCTCAGTCCAAGTTCAGTCCGAAATCAACAAACTCCAAGTTCACTCAGGTATATACTTTTTCGTGTTTTTCAGTGCAGGTTTCTCGAACTCAAAGCTAACCCAACACCAGTACGGAGCTTGGGTTAGTCTGACGTGGAGTGCTTAGTCAACAGACGAAATCACCCCGCATCAACGTGTAAACAAGGACTTCAAATATTAGCTCTTTTCACACCACGCCCGAATACAAATTTTACTGCAAATAACACTCTGCATATGCCTCAGTATTTGCAGCCACAACTATACCTCCAATCATGCATGCAGATAAAATTAAGGGCCACAAATCTGATACTTGAAGCCCGCACATCATGAAATATAGCTCATCAAATTAACTTTTGCACCAGTGATCTTACATTAGTGACTTCTTTGAAACGAGTAGAACCAAACCTACTCCTAAGTTTATGTAGCTTGACAGAGAATTATGCAGTTTTGTTCATCCTCTTTCTAAGAACCCTTGAGAACTTTTTTCATAATCTCCTACAGTTATTTGATATTTCTTCTATGGTGTCTGACATTTTCCAATGCAATATCTAATAATGTATTCAAACGATTACTTTTGTTAGTATATATCCAAGATAAATAAATAAATAAATAAATAGTTACTGATTCTAAATAAATTTCTTTATGCTTTTTGTTAAAAATGGTCATATATTTTGGTGCAATCCATTTCTGATTCTCTACTGTTCAAATCAAACTCCTATGCGATGCCTCATTTGTTAATTTGCCTGCAACCCTAATTTTTGGTTTGATTGATCTTAAAGTTCGTTAACTAAAAGTCCTAAACACCCCATTTCATCGGCTTTTCGTACATTCATTGTAACTGGGGAGGTAGGTCATCCTCTCATGCTTCCCTAAGAGACGACATCATTTACGGTTAAAAGTAAAGAAATAAACAACTTCTTATTGTTAGCTGTTACTTGCAAACTTGTAACGAGTTAATATTTTGAGTGAAATTCGACGATTTTCTAGGCAATTTTGGCTTACGAGCTAAGATGGAAGGCATCGAGTCGAAATTTGTAAATAACACCAAGAATTTGAGGATTTTGAAGAATTGTTTTACATAATTTGATTTAGGAAATTAGAGACTAAGTCCTCAAAAAGAGGGATAAGAAATTAAGTTTTTGGCACAACACCCCACGAACAAGCATATAATTACCTCCACGTAATATATGAAATAGGTACATTACCTCCTATAAATTTTAAAAAGCTGCACATTATCCCCTTAATACACGTGTATAAGGAGCTATTTTACACCGTATAAAAATACACAAGGGAATAATGTGCCTATTAAACATAACACACGGAGTAATCTGCCTGTTTTATTATTACAGGGGGTAAATTACCTATTTCGTATATCAGAGGGGGTAATATGCCCTTTTATTTCCCATATTAAGGGGTGTTATGCCAAAAATTCAAAAAAAAAAAAAAACTTGAAATGTTAAATTACATTACACATGACATGCGTTTCGACGAGTTTAAGGTTGGAATCTTCTTCATATAAGGACGTGGGACTCATGTGTCAGTCAATCTTGTCGACTTTGTGAAGATACCCACATTCTACGCTTATTAATTATGCCGACGATTGCTAGAATCACGAGACTGACGACAACATATAACAAAGTTACACTATTATAACTAATTTAGACATATAAACGCAACTCATTAGACTTTTAATTTAAAACGATCTGTTTACATCAACGCAACTCACACGACCATGACATATAACAAAGTTGCACTATTATAACTAATTTAATAATATCCCTGTAAACCCATGGAGAAAATCTAGGACTATCGGGACTTGGGGCCATCGAGGGACAAGTAAAATGATTATCATCGGAGGATAAGTTGCTTATCGGTAACTTTATCTCCGACGGCACACGGATTACCACACTCACAGAGCATCCGATGCTAAAGGCACTACCAGTCTTGGATGACTCTACGATGCCTAATAATCGCCGATGCTTTAGCTAGTGAACAATCCTAAGGAACCTTGACACGATAAACATGTTCCCCCCAATGGGTGCCCACTATAGTGATATATCAGGGTATATATCCTGATGACCCGATGGAGAGATATTCCGATGGCGCAACAATAACAAAATTACTCGATGGCACCATTACGGGCAGAGTAACCCGATGGCCAAAACAATCAATCCGATGGCAAAGGAGTTCGTCAGAAGGCAAACAAGAGAAGCACTTCTAGAACAATAACCAAGTGTCACCCTTCGAGATACTCCCGCCATGCAAAGACCAGGTGTCATCATCAATGTCATGTATCAGCACCAAAATTAACCAAGTGTCAACGATAGATGTAAAGCCTCAGCAGTAAAGAACTTAGGTGTCAATCATACGGCAGCTGAATCAGCATTCAAATACCCTTATTATGCCACCCAATTCACAAGGGGTAATCCCCGGAGGACTATAAATGCTCCACTTTGTAACAGGTTAGAAAGGGGGGGGGGGGGGGAGAGAAAAAAAAAAGATCATCGATAAAATTTTACTTCTCTCTGCTTCTTGCATAAAGTTTGATTATCGACTATATGGGCAAGGCGTTCCTCGAATAAAAATATAAAATTACTCCGATGAGTTAACAAATAGCGTCGTCTGTGGGAACGCTATACATTATTGCCTTTGAGTTACGTCGATAAAACTTGCATTTAGCATAGTCAAGGATCAAGATGGACATGCCACCTTCATCCGAGCGCCGGTCAGTAAGTTACAGTGAGAGTACGCGTCAAGAGTCTACAAATGGTTCCCCCGAAAATCCTCCACCACCAAACGCCGATTATATCAATATTCCGAGGGCAGTGTTTGAAGATCTAGTGGAAGCATCTTTAAGAAGAGCTCAAGCTAATGAAAGACCCCCAGAACCCAACCCATACTACCTTACGGAGAAAGGTATAGGGTGGAAGAGCAAGGATCACGAATGATGCCAACTCCACAGCAAATACCACTACCACAACCGGGGTATCGTCAAGAAGGGTATCCAGGAGGAGTACATCCACCAGGGAATGGTTTCGAGGATAGAATGCCTCCCTATCGTCCCAATATGTTTCCTCATTCAAGCAATGAGCCAGCTCTTTGGGAAATGATGAATCATCTCCGACGAGAGATGCTCAGCATGAAAATGGCCATCACACCAGAAGATGAACCAGTATGCCACGGATCTCTGTTTATACCGGATATTGCACAAGCTACAATCCCAGCTCACATAAGAGCGGTTAACCTACCCATGTATTCAGGAGAGAAACATGGCAAAGATCCACAGGATCACATCAATCAATACATTATAATGATGGATTTGCAGTCGGCCCCAGATTTTGCGTTGTGTCGAATCTTCCGAGCTACACTGACAGGAAGAGCACAATCGTGGTTCACACAGATATCACCGGGCACTGTATCCAATTTCTCCCAACTGGCTAGCTTGTTCGTACGGTAGTTCGCCTATAATAGACGTTATCCAAAATCAGCATGCCATCTATTTACCATAAAGCAGCAAAAAGACGAATCCTTGAGAGATTTCATGAAAAACTTTTCTGATGAAGTATTGGATGTGCCTAATGTAGACCCGACCATGATAGCCGACATTCTTGCCTAGGGATTACGATCGGGGAATTTCTTCCGATACTTGGTAGGAAATCGAGTGAAGGACATGAATGAACTAATGCAGAAGGCAGAAACTTACATCCTGATGGAAGAAGCAGAGAAGTCCAAGTTAAAGGCAGAAAGCGTCGATGCCAACGCAAAGCCAAAAGAAAAAGAGGAGTCCAAAGGTCTCCCGCCTCGAAGAGACAATCCCGGGGTAATAAAAAGACATCTTCAGCCAGTACCGCTACCAGCCTTGACCATCACTCAGTTGGAAGTGTTAAATGTGATGCGAGGAAATAAGGATTTCTCTTGGCCTATGCCAGTAAGACAACCATACAAGAAAAAAGGACTCGGGAAAGTTCTGCAAATATCATAAGGCATATGGCCACACCACCGATGGTTGCAAGAATTTACGGAACGAAATTCATAGGTTGCTGGACTTGGGATATCTGAGAGACTACGTGAGCAATAACAGAGAGGATCAAACGATGGATAGAAAGAAAGCCCGGAGTGAAGAAGGCGAGATTGTCGTTGAACCCCCCTCGAGGAATGACGAACAAGATGAATTTAATCAACAATTACCACCTCCACCAGATGCGTATCGAGATAACCCCCCATCGGGGAGAACTATCAACATGATTGAAGGAGGAGATATATCCGTGTCCCCTGCTGGAAAAAAGAAGAAATATCTCAAAGAGGCTAGAAAGGTGGGGCAAGGACTATCAGTTTGCACAGTGCAGGGAGTAAGGTTACCAGCAATATCCTTCGGACCCGAAGATTTTCAGGGAATCATATATCCTCATGAAGACCCGCTGGTAATTACGGCAACCATAATGGGTATTGAGATACGAGTCCTCGTGGATATGGGAAGCTCAGTGGATGTGTTGTTTACCCCAACCTTCGGAGCAATGGGACTAAAAAGGATACATCTCGATCCCACGGAGATACCTTTGATAGGCTTCTCAGGAGAAACCAGCCGAACTTTGGGTACCGTTATACTTCCGATGTCTTGGGGTGAAGGAGCAATGAGGCGTACCGAGCATGTGAAGTTTTGGGTCATAGAAGCGTCCTCACGAATGTATAACGCTATATGTGGAAGGCCATCTATTCACGCCTTCGAGGCCGTACCCTCTACTCTTCACCTCAAAGTGAAGTTCCCTACGATGTCGGGTATTGGAGAAATCTGAGGCAACCAAATCAAGGCTAGAGAATGTCGTATGAATACCCTACCGACAAGTGTGGAAGAAGAACTTAGCCATCCAGGAAAGAAGCAGAAAATGGAGGAAATACGAGTCCAACCGGTGGAAGAATTAAAACTGGTAGAACTAGAATAGGAAAATAAGAAAGTGAAAGTAGGAACAGGAATGGATCGGATGATAGAAGAGGAAGTCGTTTCCATCCTAAAGGAATACATGCACATCTTCGCATGGGAAGGAGGCCCATCTGGAAGAATCAGCCCAAGGATATGCCAACATCACCTCAATGTCAATCCCATCTTTGTCAATCCCATCTTCAAACCCATCAGGCAAAAGAAGAGAAACATGGGCCCAGAAAGGAATGGGATTATCAAATCTGAAATATTGCGACTTCTCAGATTACAGCAAATAAGGGAAGTTATATACCCTGAATGGCTATCCAACGTTGTATTAGTACCTAAGTCGGGAGGACGATGGCGAATGCGCGTGGATTTTACTAACTTAAACGATGCCTGCCCTAAGGATTGTTACCCCTTGCCCAGCATCGACCACAATCAGATTCCGATGGCGGAAGAAGACCAGGAGAAAACCAGCTTCATTACTGATGTTGGCACGTTTTGCTACATGGTCATGCCGTTTGGACTCAAGAACGCCGGTGCCACCTATCAAAGGTTAGTGAATCTGATGTTCGCAGAGGTCATCGGGGATACGATGGAAGTTTACGTGGACGATGTGATTGTAAAAAGCAAGAGAGCAGAAGATCATCCAAGAGACTTACGACAAGCTCTATCCATCATGGATAAGTTTGGCATGAAGGTAAACCCCAAGAAGTGCTCTTTCGGGATCAGATGAGGAAAATTTTTAGGATATATGGTAACAGAGAAAGGAATAGAGGTCAACCCAGAAAAAGCCAAAGCCATCGTAGAAATGAAATCCCCCAGCACAATAAAAGAAGTGCAAAGCTTAACGGGAAAAATGGCGTCACTCAGCCAATTCATATCACGGTCAGCAGAGAAGGGGCTACCATTCTTTAAGGTATTAAGGAATGTAAAGGATTTCCGATGGACTCCAGATTGTGAAGAAGCCTTCAGTAACTTGAAGAATTATCTGGTGAGTCCTCCATTATTAGTCAAACCTGAACCTGGAGATAAGTTATTTGTATATTTATCGGCTGGAGAAGAAGCTGTAAGTGCAGTGTTGGTGAAGGATAAATGAGGTGATCATCGTCCCGTGTATTATGTTAGCAAAACCTTGCAGAGCGCGAAGAAGAATTATGTGCAAACAGAGAAGCTGATACTAGCCCTTGTGATGGCGGCTAGAAAACTGAGGTCATACTTCCTAACGTATCATGTGACGATACTCACCAAATATTCGTTAAGGACCATACTCAATCACTTGGAAACATCAGGACGAATGGTAAAATGGGCGATAGAATTAAGCGAGTATAGCTTGTCATACGCTCCACGACCAGCCATCAAAGCACATGTTCTGTCTGACTTTGTAGTAGAGATGAAGGAAATGCAAGATTAGAAGCTACCCGCACTATGGCATGTGTATGTAGATGGATCATCCGTCGGAACGCACGGAGGAGTAGGAATAGTCCTGAAGAATTACGAGGAAGAAGAAAATCTATGTTTTGCCATCAGGATTAATTACCTCCTGTCTAACAATGAAGCAGAATACGAAGCCCTCTTGATCGGAATGAGACTAGCCATGGAAGGGAACATCAGTCGAGTGGTGATCCACAGTGATTCACAGCTGATAGTGCAACAAGCGATAGGAGAGTTCGAAGTGAAAGAAGAACGACTGAAAGCCTATGCCCAAACAGTTCGAAATAGGCAAAAGCTATTTGAAGAGTTTCGGTTAAGGCAAATTCCTCGGCTGGAAAACCAAGAAGCAGATGCGTTATCCAAGATAGCAACTCAATCTGTAGTTGGAACACGACGAATTACTTTGTTGCAAGCTATGGCATCAGAAAAGCAAGAGCCTCAAGAGAACATCAATGCTATCGTGGCTCCAGTGATAGCAGGATGGATGTCAGATATTGTTGCCTACTTAGAGGATCCCACACAATATTACGATGACGACAAAGAGAGGAAAAGGATGGAGGGGAAGGCAGCGCGTTACTTCCTGCATAAAGGAGTGTTGTTTCGACGATGCTACTCTAATCCTCATACTCGATGTCTAAATGAGCAGGAGGCACTAGGGATAATAAAAGAAATGCACGAAGGAACGTGTGGAAATCACTCGCAAGGAGCGAGCATGGCCAATCGTATCGTAAGACAAGGATACTATTGGCCCACGATGGTTCAAGATTGCCAAGAATACGCACGCAAATGCCCAGCATGCCAAGCCCACGCCTCACAGATCCATCAACCGGCGGCCCCATGGGAACCAAGTCTACTAGCATGCCCCTTCGCCAAATGGGGGATAGACTTGGTCGGGCCCTTGATGCCCAATCCAAGGCAGAAGCGATACTTGATGGTTGCAGTAGATTATTTCACAAAGTGGCTAGAAGCAGAGCCGATGGCCAGAATTACAGCCAGTGCTGTTATCAATTTCCTATGGCAAAATATACTATGCCGATTCGGGATTTCTCGATACCTTGTAAGCGACAACGGGCTCCAGTTTGAAGATAAAAAGGTAGAAGATTGATGTAAGCACTGGGAAATTAAGCATCGCTTTGCTTCCGTCGGATATCCCCAAGGTAACGGGCAAGTTGAGAGAACTAATCGGACCCTGCTGAAAAGCATTAAGGCTAGGTGGGACCACCACAAGGAACGATGGACGGAAGAAATTCCAGGTGTGTTGTGGGCATATCGCACGACCCCTATCTCTGCCACTGGAGAAACGCCATACAGCATGGCCTACGGTTGTGAAGCTGTAATCCCGCCAGAAATCGTAACGGTAAGTTGGAGAATCCGAGAGTATGAGGAGGTTAGTAACAGCTCTAATCTAGCCTTGGCTTTGGATTTGTTGGAGGAAAGGAGGCATCGAGCCTCAATCCGAATGGAAGGGTATAAAGCTCGAATGGCCAGATGCTACAACAAAAATGTCAAGTTTAGGACATTCCAAGTCGGAGATCTGGTTCTTAAGCGAGTGGGAGCGTCAAAGAATGTTGCTAAATTGCAGCCCAAGTGGGAAGGACCATACAAGGTGAACAAAATCATTGGACCTGCTACTTATCAGCTAAGTACTCCTGAAGGTATCGTACTTACCCGAACTTGGAATGCATTGAATCTTAGAAAATATTATGCTTAATATCTTGTAAATATAATGTAAATATGGGAGCCACACCAGTGTACATGTAAATAAAGTCGTGGTGGAATAAAGATGGCTTTTATTTATATACATGGAATTCGTACATAGTTGCAAACGCGATTCATTCCGATACAGCCATCTAACCCGACTAACTTGCATACACACATATAACACGTGGTTGGACTCGGATAGAGTCCGAGG
Organism: Linaria vulgaris; assembly: GCA_948329865.1. Classification (NCBI taxonomy): domain Eukaryota; kingdom Viridiplantae; phylum Streptophyta; class Magnoliopsida; order Lamiales; family Plantaginaceae; genus Linaria; species Linaria vulgaris. The sequence continues at coordinate 104,356,555 of OX415249.1, forward strand.
TGCCTACGTATTCCACGACCGGGGAATCAAACCACTCGTAGTTCCAATTTATTTACACATCACACACCCACACAAGTAATACATGGGAAAGGAACATCATTCTGAGAAGGGGTGCTTTCCTTCTCGAATAATGCGACGACGTTGCTCTTGGGAAAGGTCAATGGGATCCATAACAGTTACTGTTGGGATTACTGTTCTTCGGAATGACGAGGAAGGAGCAATTGCGGAGGAGGAGGTACTGATCTCTATATCAGGCAGAGTCAAGTTAGGGGGAAAACCCGGAAGTTCACTTACAGCATTTTGGCAAATACGATAGCCAATGGGGACCATTTCTCGCATTTCCTCCCTGAGTGTTTCCCTCACCAGAGAGATGCTTGAAGGTACTGTTGCAGTCTCAGAACGGGCAGTTGCTTCGTGGGAGTTCTCCAAGTTTATCAACTTTAAAGCTGATGTATCTCTCTCATTAGATAGAGAAGAGATCAGGGCATCGGAAGCCTCGATTTGAGACAGAAGGATGGCTATTCGGCTTTCTAAACCTTGAGAATGTTCTCGTTCGAGGATCAAAAGATGGCTCAAGTGAAAAGAGGTATCTTGGGCTTCCTTCTATAAAGATCTCAACATTTCTTGGTCTGAGTCGTAATGAGCCTGCAAATTATCATTCTTATTATGAGCCATCGCTAAATCTCTCTGTAAGTCAGCTAGATGTCGGAAAAGAAAACCCAAGTTGCTGGATGCGTACTCCTTCTGGAATCTGAGTGCGTCAGTGATCAAGAACGCCTAACAAGAAAAAATAAAAGTAGTAAGTTAAAAGAAGGATGGCATTACAATCTAGAAATAAATGTATACGCTTCTTACCTCACAAAGTTCATGACAGAGTCTATCTTGGATGAGGGATATTGAAGTAGAACCCAAAGCTTCGTAATCAGATTGATTTAATAGACCACTGAGAAAATTCCGACAAAAAGAAGCATCATGAGTGAGTATCGGAAAGTCTAGATGAAAATTGTTGGTATCTTTAGGAACCCGACTAGGGCCTTCACCAGATGGAGGGATCATTTGTGGAAGAGAAGAAACACTGTTTACAGGAGTTAAATTCTCATGAGGAACATTGTGGGAGGAAATATCACCATCAACCACGTTAACAGAAGGTGCATGCAAAACTCCTAGAGATAATGTTAAACCCACAGAGGGACGAGGGTCAGAACAATCTATAAGATGCGGGGAAGTGGTTCCATTAAACAAAGCATCGATAGTAGGTAGATTGGAAGTGCAAAAAGAATCCAAGCCAGAGGTCATTACATAATCCTCATGACCCAAACGGGATCCAATGATTTCACAACTAGAAGAGGAAATGGAATCATCGGAATATTGAGGGAAAGTATCTGCAAGGCCAAAAAGGCTAGCAGAAAAAGGCCTGATAACATATTGTTCCATCTCTGCACCTGAGAACATAAGCATAAAGATTAAACCCCGAGACATAAAAATTACAGAAAAATTAATAGACTTACGAAAGGCAGGGTTCGAGTGCAGAGGCATCGGAGAAATATTCAATTGCTCCACTCCGTGTTGTAAACCAGCCATAGCTAAAGCAGACGAGTTCGCCAAAATAGAGCACACGTCGTAACTACCCGAGAACAAGCCGGTGGAAGTTAGATATGTCATCTCTCGTACCGCAACCTCAGTACGAGGGAGCACGTATCCCAAACCTCATTGCAAAGGTACACCCCACACTTCCCCAGAAGAACCCCTCGGCTTAATAAAAAAATATCTCTTCTTCTAGTCCACTACAAACGCTAAGCGTCGGGGTACATTGAAACCTCTCTGCTGATCACGGTGAACTAAACTGAAAAAAGGAAGACCATTGGGACATGGACGTAGAATGAAGGCATCACCGACCCGATAGGGCGTTAGGGGTACATTCAAGAGGTTACAGCAAAGAATGAAACCCACCACATGCCGAAGTGAGTTAGAAGTCAGGTGGCTGGGGCAAATTTGCAAATATTGAAATAGCAATTGTATGAAAGGATGAAAAAACATGCGCAAGCCACATCGAATCTGCTCGGAGTATAGAGTTAAATAACCTAAGGGAGGCTCGAAGGCCCTATGAAAAGGACGAGGAACGATGATATCGTATTCGTCCGGGTTTAAATCGTATTCACGCAACATTTGAAAGATAGATTCTTGCGACTCAACGCTTTGACAGGAACCTACTCTACTCCCCCCAATCATAGCGTTAACATTCAAGGCAGAAGTGTTAAAGATAGAAAAATTATCGGGAGGGAGGTAGGATTCTCGAAGAAGGAATATGAGACGCAGGGAATCCGCTACATTTGGGTCAGATCGAGATAAAGGTGCTCAATGCACAGCAGAAGAGTTTCGAAAAATTAGGGACAACCCACCCATTGTGGGCCTAGCCCCCGCATTTCCATTCAAAAATTCACCTCGAGCATGCAGAGGAGAAGATCCCTCAGAAGACGATGATGACCCATAGATAAAAGGAGGCATTGTAGCAAAGCGTGGAAATTACACTTACTATGGTAAAGTACAAAGCAAACTAAAGAAAAGTAAAGTGACAAAAGAAAGATTCTTCAATCAAGAGGCAGAGGAAGATGCTTTTAGTTGAAAAAGATGGAAATGATGGGGAAACTATTTATAAAGGCACCTGAAGACAACAATTGGGTACGTGTCAAAATAGAGATGACATCTGAACCCCTCAAAGTATATGCAAACAGAGATAAAGACATGTGAGGAGAATGTTAACGATAATGGCAAACATTCTCTGAAACCTGGCATGAAAAGGAGTGCAGGAAGTGGCAAGAAAAGACAAACTTGCGGAATAAATAAAGAGAATGAGGGTAAAAAAATACTTAATAACTCAAATGTTGAGAAATAGTCATACAATCAGCTGATGAAATGACAAACTTACTCAAAGTACAATTACAAGTTAAAAGACAAAAGTAAAATAAACTGGGAAGATAGTCTAAAAGCGACGGTCCGATGGTCGAGATGAAGAAGACAGGAAACCAGAAGAAGAAGCAGGAGAAGGAGCGCGGCCTAATAACTTCTGATAAGCATCGTGGGCTTCCTGTGACGAAGGTGGACGCATCATCAAGGCCTGAGGGTTTAGTCTCCTCCAGTTCTCGGGATGGGAGAACAGTCTATCTTCACGGCATTGGTTTATGCAGCCAAGATACCCGAGTAAAAAATTACCCAGTAGATAACTCTGATGCCTCTGTTGATACTTCTCCTCGCAATGCCTTTGAACCTCATCCTTTGTAAGAAGGATGGCCCCAGATAGCTTCTCTTCCAATATCTCAGGGGAGAGAAAACCCGAGGGAGGGGGAGTTGGCCTCTTCAATTCCTCTTTAAGCCGATTATATTGGTCCTGAAGAGTAGAAACTTCCTTCTTCAAGTTGCGCTCTAATTCCCCCCATGAACTTTTCTCTGTCGAAAGCACAGAGAGCTCTTCCTTCAGCCTCTTGCACTCGGACGTGCACTCGAATAGGGTGTTGGTCATTTCATCCAACTTGGACTCCAACAGTCGCTCCCTCACCAGACTTTGAGCATATGCCTCCCGAAGGCTCTTCACTTCATCTTCAGCTTTTTTCAAAGTTATGTTCTGAGCAGCTAGCTTCTCCATAGACGACTGCCCGATCGCTTGAGCAGCATCCACCTCTCGCCAGATGGAGGGAATGATCTTGGGAACCTAGAAGGATATACAAGATAAGTTTAGAAATATGAAATTAAAAGTCACGATGAAGAAAGATAACAGAAAAGTTTACCATGGCGACCATCAACTCGGAGAAGAATCAAGCAGTGTGTTCATCATGATGGGTTGCCGCCGAAGTGGCATTCAAATATCGGGTAACGACCTCGAAAGCCGTACCCAAATCTGAACCACTAGGTCTTGTGCTAGACTCTGCTCCGACCCCCGTAGTATAGATGAAGAAAGGAGAGCCAATCGGGGTAAAGCGACTGGAGAAGGGCATCCCCTCGAAGTGAGGAAGGGTCGTCGCAGAAGTCCCGGCGGGAATCTCCGAAGGTGCATTCCATACATGTTTCTTCACCAAAGAAGGTAACAGTTCATCCAATAACTCCACATTGATTGAGTGGGGAGGGGCTGGAGGAGAAGGGTCGGAGGCGTTGTCCTCGGAAGCGCGACCTTCGGAGAAGAAGAGGTCATCAACGGATAAATTTTGATGACCCAAAGGCGGGTGCGGAACATCCGAAGGAAAAGCGCCTGTTCAAGAAAGAAAAAAAAAAGTAAACCCACAGATCAAACACAGAAAAGTATAAGTCATCAATGAAAAGAGAATTATGAGTTGTGAAAGAAAATTTAACCTGCTCGAGCATCCTCATCCTCACTGTCGATCAAAATAGCCTTCTCTTTCTCAGATGCAGTATAGCAAAGAGAGTGAGCTATGTGTTACAAGGATAAGAAGAAAACACAAAATCTTTACTGTATACCTGAAGAAGAAGGAATATTGGTAGAATCAGGTTCTCCCTGAGCAATACTGGCTTCTCGAGAGGGTTGTGAAGGTAATAAAGAATCTCCCGTGGGCTGCGAAGGAAGAATAGGGGCATCTTCCATAGCTCCCTCAGGCTGAGCAGAAGATGAGGGCAAAGAGGATAAGGCATCAAAGGTGGGGGGAGCCTCGGGCACCTCCTGAACAACCGTCGTTTCAATAGCATCTTTCTGAAAGCCCTCGTCGCCGATGCCTGGCTCTGCGGATTTCTGAGAATTAAGCTCGTGAGATTCATCAGAGTCGGAATTCTCATTTGAGGCTCGAGAATCACTATCCGAAGGTGGCACAACCTTCTTGGATCCCTTACCCTTCGCGCGAGAAGTAGCAGGGCGAGGAATATCAGTTATGTCCTTCTCATGCTCCTCCAAGTAAGACACTGCATAAGGAAAAGGTAAATGAGAAAGTGCCAAGTATAAATGAGAAATGTGCAAATAGGATGGTGGTCGTTTAACTCACCAAAAGTAGGCCGTGCGTCATCGGAGAGGCAGATGAGTGTCTTCCCCGCGAGGGAAGCATCTAAATGAGCCGTCGTATTCAGCCCAGCAGTATCGTACAAGGGCAGATAATGGGCAGACTTCAACAGGGCAGAAGCATCGAGAGCCAAAGTGAAGGAAATAGAGGAATCTATTTTATATAAAGGGGCCTCGGGTTGAAGCCACGAATGAGGAAAATCCCATCTGCCCCCAATAGGCTTGATAAAGACAAACTTATCCTTCCAACTGCTATAAGATAAAGTAGTCCCCAATGACTACTTTCTTCTCCTGGTCTCGATGGGCAAAGAAATACGAGGGATGACCAGTAGAGGAAACGCTAACAGTAAAAATGGAAAAAAAATCTTTTCACTGTACACTCTACCCCCTCGATAGACACCAAAACACAAAGGAAGTGGGGATGGTAAAACTATTAGGCGTTAATTGACTAGGGCAGATGTCACAAGCCTTGAACACCTCACAATAGAAGGGAGGGTAAAAGGATCGAAGATCCGCGCGTACCTGAACTAGGTAAAGTGTAACATAGCCCTCGGGAGGAGCGTTTCCCCTATTGTCCTTTGAAGGAATTTCCCTAAGGATGTTCAGAGATGATACTCCAAAATCACGGAAGAAGTTGCTAACTTCTTCTTCGGTAACTGTGCTCATAACGTGCTCTACCTCTTTATAGCGACGATTACCCTTCGTCTTCACTAGGGCAGCAGAAGCGTCAGCAGCGGCGGATGACTTCCTTGACCGTTTAGAAACCTGCGCCGGTTCACCTTCCTTAGTAGCAGAAGCTTTGCCCTTCCTCTTACGATGGTAAGTCTCAATTCCGGAGGGATTACTCTCCGGTAGCACTGCCACCGTAACGGTGGTGGCATCCTGTGTCACAGTCGGTGGAGCGGTTGGGGCGGATATGGATCCCAACGGAAGCACGGACAGAGTGTCATTAGCATTGATAATAGAAACAGTTGAAGGAAGGGTGGTTTGATTTTCGGCCGCCATAATATGGAGAATTAGAAAACGAAGAGAAAAAAGGGTTTTTTCTGCTTAAGAAATTTGGAGAAGAAAGGAAAGGCAAAGATAAGTGAGGAGAAAAGAGAAAGAAATAGCTTATATAAGAAATCAGACGGTGTGAGTGGGAATTAATGCACACCCACATTAAAAGGGCACGACTTCCCAAAAATAAAGACCGTTACAAACCTTTGGAATTCTCTCATTAATATGTGATTGATCAACTCCCCACGTTCTCCGATGGCTATATTAACCTCCGATGATCACTTCACTCTAAGTTCCTGTTGATTACTTATAATACACCAGGAACTGGGGGGGACTAGTGTAAACCCATGGAGAAAATCTAGGACTGTCGGGACTTGGGGCCATCGAGGGACAAGTAAAATGATTATCATCGGAGGATAAGTTGCTTATCGGTAACTTTATCTCCGATGGCACACGGATTACGACACTCACAGAGCATCCGATGCTAAAGGCACTACCAGTCTTGGATGACTCTACGATGCCTAATAATCGCCGATGCTTTAGCCAGTGAACAATCCTAAGGAACCTTGACACGATAAACATGTCCCCCCCCCCCCCCCGATGGGTGCCCACTATAGTGATATATCAGGGTATATAGCCTGATGACCCGATGGAGAGATATTTCGATGGCGCAACAATAACAAAATTACTCGATGGCACCATTACGGGCAGAGTAACCCGATGGCCAGAACAATCAATCCGATGGCAAAGGAGTTCGTCAGAAAGCAAACAAGAGAAGCACTTCTAGACATGGATCAAATTTTCCGTGCGTTTCCTCGAAAAGTACCAAAAAGTTTCCGTTTTTGACTTCACCGATACGAAATATACATGTAGTTTCCTTGGTAGTTATAACTATAATTTTACGAATTCTTCGAAACATGCCGAAAAGTTCTCGAAATATTACGAAACGTTTCTAATTTTTAGCTAACCGAAACGTACTACCGTACCAAAATTTTCATCCATGCTTCTAGAACAATAACCAAGTGTCACCCTTCGAGATACTCCCGCCATGCAAAGACCAAGTGTCATCATCAATGTCATGTGTCAGCACCAAAATTAACCAAGTGTCAACGATAGATGTAAAGCCTCAGCAGTAAAGAACTTAGGTGTCAATCATACGGCAGCTGAATCAGCATTCAAATACCCTTATTCTGCCACCCAATTCACAAGGGGTAATCTCCGAAGGACTATAAATGCTCCACTTTGTAACAGGTTAGAAGGGGGGGGGGGGAGAAAAAAAAGATCATCGATAAAATTTTACTTCTCTCTGCTTCTTGCATAAAGTTTGATTATCGACTATATGGGCAAGGCGTTCCTCGAATAAAAATATAAAATTACTCCGATGAGTTAACAATCCCTTTTCCTATTTGGATTACCTTAATGTTCTTGCAAATCCATAAAATCTAGATAAGATCATTTCTTGTTTTTGACTTGCCGTTGAGAAGATAGAAAATTTCCAAGCCATAAGTCAGATGATCTCTAATTCGTTTGAATTGATTATGTTGCAACGGTTTAGCTCGTTAATTTTTAAAATCATTATATTTGTTCTAGCCTATAACTAATTCTAAATAACTGGATTTTTTTTTTTTGCTCTAGTTGAGGCGTTGAGCCATCTAACAAGACCATTTGACTGAGCCATCTAACAAGACCATCTGACTTGAGCCATCTAACCAGACAAATTCCCACACTAATTGAAATTTAATTTGTACCGTAGCAACAATAAATAATGAAGCAACTGTTTAGTGGTCGAATGCTGACGATCGAAATAGAAAATGGCTGCTCTTTATTTTTTTGTATATATATAATGTGACTCTGCAAAGTTAAAATATATACCAACATAAGATTATCTTTATACTTCATTAAAAGTAATGGAGGCCGAATTTTCATATTTCACAGTTCTGTTTTCTATTTTGGCCGTTCTTGTACTATTTCTGCTTAAAAAACTAGTGGTGATCACTACTCGTTCCAAAGCGAGTTCGAATCTCCCTCCAGGGCCACCAAAGTTGCCGTTAATTGGGAACTTGCACAGCCTTCTATTCAGTTCCGATTCACCCCACCGCATTCTAAGAGATTTGTCGATGAAATACGGACCCCTGATGCACCTCAAACTCGGCGAAATCTCCACTATCATTGTTTCCTCACCCGAAGCTGCAAAACAAATCATGAAAACGCACGACACAGCTTTCGCTTATAGACCTACTCTCCTAGCCACGGATGCGTTTACCTATGGTGGGAATGACATGGCGTTTGGCCAGTACGGCGACAACTGGAGACAGTTGCGGAAAATCTGCACACTGGAACTTTTGAGCTCCAAGCGCGTTCGATCCTTTAGACCCATATGAGAAGCAGAGTTATCGAGTCTTTGCAGATGGATAGCTTCTAAATCAGGGACAACAATCAACTTGAGAGAAAGAAACAGATTAACAATTTATGATATTATCGCACATGTGTCGATTGGGAAGAAGGCGGGCGAACAAGCATCGTTTGTATCCAATGTTAAAAAACTTACGGAGATACTGACATCATTCAACATAGCCGATATGTATCCCTCCATCAAACTTTTTGGTACGATAGGAGGTCTGAAGAAAAAGGTCGAAATGGTGCATAAGGAATTGGACAGGATACTTGATAAACTCATCGACGAGCACAAACAATCAAGGGCCACAAAGATTCATGATGATCAAGGAAAGAAACCCAAAGATCTGATGGATGTCCTTTTGGGATTGCAAGATGATCCCCACATGCATTCTACTACAGACAACATCAAAGCAGTGCTAACGGTTACTTCTCGATCTTTATTCTAGCGCTACTAAATATTACTTGAACTTATAACAAAGTTGTAACCTGTTTCATAACCATTTTATGTAAGCAACGTTACTATGTCTCGTATGAAAACAGGATGTATTTATCGCTGGAATTGACACATCAATCACGGTGGTTGATTGGGCTATGGCAGAAATGTTGAAACATCCAAGAATCATGAAAACAGCTCAAGAAGAGGTGAGACGAGTCTTTGATTCCAAAGGATACGTTGATGGATCGTGCTTTGATGAACTAACTTATTTGAAGTTAGTCATTAAGGAGACATTGAGGATCCATCCACCATTCCCAATGTTGCTCCCAAGAGAATCCCGAGAAGAATGTGAGATTGACGGGTATCAAATACCGGTTAAAACTCGAGTGATAGTGAATGCTTGGGCTATTGGAAGAGATCCAAAGTATTGGGATGATCCTGATAGTTTTCTACCGGAGAGGTTTATGGAGAAGTCTGTTGATTATAAAGGGAATAATTTTGAATACATCCCTTTTGGTGCTGGGAAGAGGATTTGTCCAGGAATGACATTTGGCTTTGCAAATGTCGAACTCCCGCTCGCAATGTTTCTCTACCATTTTGATTGGGTTCTGCCAAATCAAATGAAACCAGAAGACTTGGACATGAGTGAGCAAAATACCATTGCAACTCCAAGGAAAAATGAACTTCATATAATCCCTGTTGTTAAAAGACCAGTGCCAGATGAATGATTTAGAGTTGTATATAGAGTGTGACTGAAATCACATCCCTTGCAAAGTCACTGAAATAAGTTGTGTTAACAAATAAATGTTATGAAATTATCAATAAGGATGCTTTATTTTCTCCTACATGCTTTGTTGGAAAATTGGTAAATGAAACGGGGTTTTTGTACAATCGACTTTAGGTCGAGTTTGGTACATGGGTGAATGAGAAATTGATGCTCAACGTTGACTAATTAAAGTCGAAAATATTGTATGTCAATATTTAATATTTCTATTTTTCGTAAATAGAACTATGTAATTTTCTGTTATATTTATATACGGAAAATAATAAGCATCAAAGAGATAATTAATTATCTTAGGAAATCTTTCCATAAGATTTACCTAGCAGTTTCTATAACTGAAACGTGTCTACGTTCATCCGAGATCTTTGCGAGATCTGTAATTATCTTAATTACCTGATTCGTAATTATCTTTACCATGTTTCTTGGTGGCTAAGTCTTCCAACTTTCTCCCTAACCTAATTAGTATAAATAGGGGTCGCTCCCTATAGGGTTTATATAAGAAGAATTACACTCTTGCATACACGAAAAGAAAAAAGAGTTTTAATCATTGTGTGGTGGTGATAGTCTATTACTGTTCGAGTTCGCCGGGATTGCTCTGCGAGTGCTAGCAGCCAATTCGAAAGGTCGTTTTATCCTGGGAAGAGTTAGTCCAACGATCTCAGCACGTGGAGAGGACTAAACTACTTTAAGGAAACCGAGAAGGACTCGACCACTTACTACGGTTATTTTCAGTTTCCGCGTTACTAGTTACTTTGTTTATTTGCATGTCAATTTAAATACTGTTCGTTATCTCCATTGTTTCTAACAATCTTAAAGTAGTTTATGTTTTGAGAAGAACAGGTTTAGTTGGCGAAGTTTATTTTTCCGGGTATTGGAAACTTTTGACGGAAATATATAAACGAAGGTTAATGTTTCTTGGGCCGAATGTGTATTTTATCGCTTGATTCAAGATTACGTATTAAAAGATGAATCTCTATTTGTTGACTTTGATTGGAATACATGTTAATAGTTTAAATAACTATACGTGCGTGTCACATATATATTAGAGGTTCATGCTTAATATTTGATGATTGGGATTAATTAGTATTGTTAATTATGCTCATTTGATTCATGATTTGTGGAGTGATACCGTTTACTCCAATTAGCTGGGCTCGCACGTGATGTGGTTTGCTTGAAGCTTGTGGTTTTGACCTTTTTGATATGATAGAGGTATCATGTAATTTAATTAATTAATAGTTGTCATTAATTTTAGAACTAATGCATAGACATACTTGATTTGGATATGTACTAATCCGGTGTTATCATGATCTAATGATATCTCTTATGTGGCATACTTTTTAAGTATAAGCAAAGACTGATATAGTACAAATATTGTTGGGGAGAATACAATTTGTGCTTCGGATTATTGACGGTAATTATACTTGTGATAATTATGCTTATAATCGTGTTTGTGCGCATGTTAAGAGTTCCGTTTGTGATCGGCTTCTCATTAATACATATTTAAGGAGAAGGAAGTTATTTTTTAAAATTGCTTCTTTCTTTTAGCTTTCGGGAAAAGAAATTTTCTAGATATCGAAGAATTTTGTTATTCTTCTCGTATTGTTATTTACTGACATCTTGTAAAATTGTTGATCTCATTGATGAATGGATGTACTCGTTTGTGCTGGATCTCTGAGCAAGAAGCTACCGTAGAGCTTCAACCGAGCAAAGAAATCAGTTTCACATTCAGAATTAAAACAATTTTGAGATAAGTGGTTTTGTCTCATCTTTGCAAATTAATTCGTAATCTTATGTTAGATTACAGGGATTCTCCATATCTAATTTGATGATAGAGTATTGTGCACATCTTGTAGTTATTCCTTTCCTATTGGAATCAATTTAACTGATTGCCCGTGTAATCAACTTTAGTAAGTATTAGTTGTTAAGGCAAATATTCCAAATGGAATACACGAACTCTTGGCATATCTTTCTATTAAATATATAATATTGTATATTATATAAGCCTTTGACTTTCCATATTGTGTATATGGTAATTGCATTCGGTTATCATACTAAAATAATGATTCATGATATGTATGATTTGTGCATATGTGACTTGTCAAAGATATGTTGCATGACTTACTGTAAAGTTGGACAATTGTGAAAATTGCTTATGAATATGTGCGGGGTCCACGGTTTTCATATTTCTGGAAATAAACAGCAAGTATTTTGCTAATTTAGAAATATGATTCCATCAGTTTTATGTGATCACATTCACCTATGGTCTATATTATGATTTAGAGCATGACTTTGTATAAGGTAAAAATATTTTGTGTTGATATTTTTAGCCTAAAGCTCGATTTGATAACATGTTTAAAGCTTAGATCTTTTATTTTGTAATATTGGAGATAATATTACTAACGTGTTTTTCTTCGTGAGATTTTGGTTTAAGCTTATGAAGGATAATCGTGTACTATGGTTAGTCCCGCATGAAAAGGCATGATATATGCTTTGAAGTAATTTGATGCGTAAAAGACCAACACAAGAAGACACCTCGTGTTATACCATTGAGGTAATCATTTACTTAAAAATAAGTAATATAACTAAATAAGTATATTCATCTTATTTTGTTGACTAGTGAGAGGTTCTTATGTGAAAGAACAAATCTCGAGAGAGATGGATTAAAATATTTGATATGTTTGACGATATCGATTAATACGGATATGGTTATTACTGATACCAATCCATCGATGCTTCAATCGTCAATAACCGAGACATGGGTTCAATATTGAAAAACCCATCCTTTGAGGATGACGAGTTTGATTGATCCAGTTGGTCGAAGAGATTCTACGGTTCTCATGAACTATAGTAAGAAAAACGAAGAATTGCATTGGCGCGATTTTCGAATTATGTAGCAAATACTGCTACTCTATCTCACCATGTTTGAGTCTTGCGAGATTCTTGAAAAGAGATTCTCCTACTTTTAGAGAGAATGACATTGCTGCAATAAATTATGTGTTATTGCAAGACAAGTGGGGTGAAGCTATTTTGTCGGCTCACTATCTTTTAAATAAGATACTCCCAAAAAGTGAACACTCCCTATTAGTTATAGAAAAGTACAAATTTCTTATAAATACTCTGAAATGTGGGGGGTGTCTTGCTAAGGTGGCATAAACTCGTGCCAAAGAAAATGGTAATAGATCCAAATCGCTGGACTATATTTTCATGGCTATGCACACAATAGCATTGGTTATCGGTTTGTTATGTATGAATCTAAAGGTTCATAAAAACACGATAATGTAATGAAGAAATGCGCTCTTCTTTGAACAATGTTTTCTTGTAAAATTCATTGTGGCTGGACAAAGTTCTTCAAACGAGTCTTCGATGATATTGACATAGTCAAGATCAAAAGAAATTGAAGAAACTGGTGAGGTCCATGAAAAGACAAAACGAAGCAAAAGAGTAAGGACAGAAATTTATTTTCTAACTTATATGATAGAGGTTGAGCCTCGAACGTTTTAGAAGCTATAAGCTCTATTAAAAACCATAAATGGGAGATTGATTCCATCTAAAACGGTCAAACTTGAGAATTGGTTGACCTTCCTTCGGGATGTAACCATTGAGTTCTAAGTGGATTTTCAAATGGAAAATCAAAACAGATGGAACAATGAAAAATATAAGGCTAGACTTGTGATCGAAGGATACAAGTAACAAGAAAGCCATTATTACTTTGATACTTATTCTCATGTGACGAGAATAAATTTAATAAGAATGACGTTGGCGATTGTCATTCTCCAAAAACTGTAAGTACATCAAATGGATGTAAAGATTATTTTTCTTAAATGGAGGTTCTTGATTAAGAACTCTACGTGGAATAACCCGAGGGTTATGTAGCTTCTAGAAAAGAAAACAAAGTCTATAAATTGGTGAAGTCCTTGTGTGGACTTAAATCAACACCAAAAATAGTGTATGAGAAATTTGACAACGTCATGATGTCAAATGGTCACAGAATCAATGAGTGCGACAAATGCGCCTACGTCAAAACTACAGAAGAATGGTATTTGGTTCTCTGTATGTATGTTAACGATATACTCATTGTGGAAAGCAACGACCTAATGGTGAAGTCCATTAAATGTTTGCTGAATTTAAGATTCAATATGAAAGACATGAGACTAGTCGATGTAATCTTAGGAATTAAGATTAAGAGATCGTCAGTGGGTCTTATATTAACTCAGTCACACTATGTGGATAAGATTCTTGGAAAATTCAGCAATGGTGATTCTGATGTAGCCAGAACTCCAATTGACACGAGTCAGCACTTATCTTAGAATAAGGTAGAAAGTGTTGATCAATTAGAATATGCTAGAATGATAGAAAGTCTGATGTACATAATGAGTTGTACACGACCAGACATTACCTATACAATTGGCACGTTGAGTAGATTCACGAGTAATCCATGGCAAGAGCAATGGAAAGTAATTGTGAAAGTACTGGGGTACTTACGTTATACTCGTGACGATGGGTTACATTATACCAGAGATCCAAATGTTGCTTGAAGATTTTACCAAAGCAAGTTGGATATATGTTATACAAGACTCCAACGCAACAAGTGAACATGTATTCACTTTAGGAGGTGCAAATGTGCATGGAAATCTTCAAGATAAATGGTTATAACCAGATTCACGATGGAATCTGAGTTTGTGGCATTAGACAAATGCAGTGAAGAAGCCGAAAGGCTCCTTAACATCTTAGAAGATATTCCTGAGTGGCCCAAACCTGTGCCAACAATATACATATATTGTGATAATCAACCTATGATTAAAGGAGCACATAATGCTTTGTAATGGTAAGTCTAGACATATACGTCGAAGACATAATACCGTTAGACAACTGATCTCAACTGGGGTTATCATCCTTGACTACGTGAAGTCAAAAGATAACATTGTGGATCCGCTAACCAAAGGGTTAAATAGAGATCAAGTTGAAAAGACATCGAAGGGAATGGGACTTAAGCCTATTGGAAATTAAAGTCTTATGAAGGAAAACCCAACCATGTTTGACTGGAGATCCCAAGATCTTGGTTCAATGGGACAACCTAATTGTAAGAACTTTGCACGGTCACTGTGGGGGTCAACCCTTGTCCATTCCTAGATGAAACAGTGACACCCGTAATGGAAAAGGTTAAGCATTATGCTTTTAATGATTCTTACGCGTCGGAAATCCGAGCAGAGTAATACGGGTTACTCTTAGATAAGAAATCACCTATGTGAGAGAGAGGAGGGGCCGCCTCTGAGGAAAATTGTGGGGGCTTAATTTTCTGGAAAACTCTTGCAGAACCAGGCGTATGTCCAGGGCCAAAATGGACATAAACCATGAGAACCGCAACGGTAAAAGGAATTATACCTGTGTGAGATTTATGGAACGTTTGCACAAACGGCGGATAGTTCAATGACGTCAAGTCACACTATCGGCTAGCAAAGAAAGTATTTCTCATGAGGGAAGGTTCAAGGGCGTGTCCTACCTATCCTATGCAGGCATAGTCCGTAGTACTCCACCACCACATGATGTATGCATGATCATTCAATTTCATTCATGTGGGGGATTGTTGGAAAATTGGTAAATGAAACGGGGTTTTTGTACAATCGACTTTAGGTCGAGTTTGGTACATGGGTGAATGAGAAATTGATGCTCAACGTTGACTAATAAAAGTCGAAAATATTGTATGTCAATATTTAATATTTCTATTTTTCGTAAATAGAACTATGTAATTTTCTGTTATATTTATATACGGAAAATAATAAGCATCAAAGAGATAATTAATTATCTTAGGAAATCTTTCCATAAGATTTACCTAGCAGTTTCTATAACTGAAACGTGTCTACGTTCATCCGAGATCTTTGCGAGATCTGTAATTATCTTAATTACCTGATTCGTAATTATCTTTACCATGTTTCTTGGTGGCTAAGTCTTCCAACTTTCTCCCTAACCTAATTAGTATAAATAGGGGTCGCTCCCCATAGGGTTTATATAAGAAGAATTACACTCTTGCATACACGAAAAGAAAAAAGAGTTTTAATCATTGTGTGGTGGTGATAGTCTATTACTGTTCGAGTTCGCCGGGATTGCTCTGCGAGTGCTAGCAGCCAATTCGAAAGGTCGTTTTATCCTGGGAAGAGTTAGTCCAACGATCTCAGCACGTGGAGAGGACTAAACTACTTTAAGGAAACCGAGAAGGACTCGACCACTTACTACGGTTATTTTCAGTTTCCGCGTTACTAGTTACTTTGTTTATTTGCATGTCAATTTAAATACTGTTCGTTATCTCCATTGTTTCTAACAAAATGAACTTCATATAATCGCTGTTGTTAAAAGACCAGTGCCAGATGAATGATTTAGAGTTGTATATAGAGTGTGACTGAAATCACATCCCTTGCAAAGTCACTGAAATAAGTTGTGTTAACAAATAAATGTTATGAAATTATCAATAAGGATGCTTTATTTTCTCCTACATGCATGTCCGAAGTAAATTGTTGAGTTTTAATGAGTGTCTTTAGTACCGGATCCGACACGGATAGATGACCTGACTAGTTATTTATTTCTATAGTTTAACCAGATAAACCACTCATCCAACTGGTAGAGCATTGATTGTTAGGGCCGTTTCTCTCGTGGATCAAACCTTGATCCGATCGGCCCATTGAATTATTGTTGATGTTGTTTTGTTTAAATTATTAGGGTAAATATTTAATTCAAATTAGATGTTATATTGCTAAAGATATTATTCAACTTACCATTTAACTATCACATATCTCCTTATTATGCATCTAGACATGTTTAAGTAGCATATACAATTGGAAATCTTGCATGATATTGCAGGAATCTCTCGGATAAGGCAAGGAAATATATGCGGGTTACAACTGGACAATCAGACGCGCTTATCTATAAGGAAAGAAGATCTGTCAGAGATACAGAGATCTTATTCAACAAGGGAAGAAGATCTGCGATGGTTGCAACTAAGGATCTGCAGAGATTCTGCTTATGCCTATATAAGGAGAAGACTCGACACAGTTGAAATGTACTTTGAAAAAGATATTAGTGAGTGAGTATTGTATCGACTATCGAGTCAAAGGTTTTAGAAGAGCATTAAGTCAGAGGAACTCTGGAGTAGCTTAGTGCGTTCTTCGATTCAATCGCAGTATTCCGAAAATAAGTTAAGGGATAGGTGTTGCAACCGCAAATATTAGAGGGAGTCTAAGTTTTGGGTTGCTGTAAAACCTACATTGTAAATCTTAAGTAGGATATTGTTTGAGTCAAACATTTGGGTGCAAACCCCGTGGACTAGGACTATTTGGACCGAACCACGTTAAAATCTTTGTGTGTTCTTTACTGTTTTTATGTTTAACTATTTTCTATTAGTTGCAACAGAAAACTGGTTTTAAAACATAAAAATACAGTAATCTGTTCTACCTATGAGTGCAGTTGCAACTATTGTCAAGTTCAACTGCATTCAATAATAAGTAGGATAGATCTAAGATCTTTCAATTGGCATCAAGAGCGGGTCACTATATTACATAGTGTAGATTCTGGATCAAATATCTTTTAGTTGTGTTTTGTTTAAATATTTTCATAGAGGAAAGGAGGGAAGGTCTGTCGACCATAAAACCCCCAATACTGACAGCAACAAACTACTCCTACTGGAAGAATCGCATACGAAACTTCATCAAACAGCAGGACCAAAAGGCATGGAAAAGCATTCTAAAAGGGTGGACCCCACCCACCGATGAACAGGGAAGGGTCAAATCCGAACTGGAATGGACCGATGCAGAAGAACTTCTTGCAAATTATAATTCTACAGCTTTAAACATTATCCTAGTTACAGTAGATTATGATCAATATAAAAGTATTTCTAACTGTGAAGTTGCAAGAGATGCTTGGCAGGCTATTGAGAATGCGCACCAGGGAAACGCTAAAGTACGTGCATCAAAGATGCAACTGCTCAATGATTAGTTCAACTTCATACGAATGGAAGAAACGGACACCATTGCGCAGTTTCATTCCAAACTCAGACACCTAGCAAGTGAAGCCACCATCCTTAGAGCCGACTTCCCAGAGTCCAGAATTGTACTGAAACTACTAGGATCACTTCTAGGAAGAGTCGCAATGAAAGTCTCAGCCATTGAAGAAGCAAAGGACATCGACACCCTACCCTTGGCAGATCTCATGGGTTCCCTCACTGCATGGGAAATGAAACTCAAAAGAGAAGGATATACTATCTCCAAATGAGTAGCACTACAAGCAAACCTCCCTCAGAACAATCCCAACTCAGAAGTGGTTCAATCCCTGGCTCTCCTCACAAAGAGGTTCAATAAAATGAACAAACACTGGAGTAAAGGTAACACTTCTAGTAATGTTGCAAGTCCCTCTGATAATTTTAAAAAACCTTCCGCTACTAATAGACTTGACAACAAAAGGTCCGGAAAGGGTATTCAATGCAGGGAATGACTAGGCTTTGGACATATTAGGGCTAACTGTGCAAACCTCCTTGAGAAGAACAAGAATCGAGCACTGGTTGCTTGGAGTGATGACGAATCTGAAGAAAGTGACGAGAGACTGAAGAAGTGGCAGATGTTGCACTCTCATCCTTCATCTCGTTCGCTAGAGCAAATATGGCAGTTGCAATTCAAGCTCTTGTTGAATCTGATTCTGACTCACTGGATAGTGATGAAGAGGAACCTGCAAACGATATGGATACCATCCTCAAGAGAAATTTGGAACTAGAGGTGCAACTCAAAAATTGTATCGTCGTTTGGCAGTCCAGTCAAGATGAATAACAAGATCATAAAACAGGAGAGAAAAATACTTTCACTCACTAGGGAAAGAGACCTCATATCTGCTGATCAGGACATTGCACTCAATGCACACAAAGCTCTGGAAGAGGTGTGTGATCTTACCCGGAAGGAACTAGAGTCACTAGTTAAAAATGTAAAGTTGCTCACACCAGAAACTGAAAAACAAGAGGAAGTTCTGGATACTCAGAAAGTCGCAACTGGAAAGAGGGTTATGTTACATTGAACCAGTGGGTCCCAAGTTCTTAGGAGATACTAATATCACCATGTCCAAGAGGAAGTGAGTACCTAAAGGAGTGGAAATTCCGCTCAACTACAACCAGATCCAACCTCCTTAGGCTCAGATACTTCCTAGTCGTAACTCATTTGTTCCATTAACTAATCATAACTCTGTCAATAGATTTCCGAGAGGACGATTTGTTCCAACCTGCCACCACTGCGGAGTACAAGGGCACATAAGGCCTTACTGCTACCAACTATGGGAGTCACAGCACATGCCTTATCCCATCAAGGCTGGTGTAGAAACCAAGAAGAAAAGAAGGAGCCGCAGGAAAAATAAAGTCAAGAGGACTGGAACAACAATGTGTTGCAACAGACACACCAATAAAACAAGTTTGGGTTAAAAAATTACCTAGCAATCTTACATGCCTTACAGCTTGTAATTCCACATCTCAACATACATCTTCATCTAACACCTGGTTCTTTGATAGTGGTTGTTCCATGTACATGACTGGAGATAAAAGCATTCTGAACAATCTCGTTTACGAACGAAAAGGCGATGTGGTGTTTGGAGATGGAAACCGAAGAAAAATTCTTGGAAAATGAACACTGAATGTGAAGGGTTTTCCTAAACTTAAAGATGTTTTCTATGTTGATGGGTTGCATGCTAATCTTATCAGTATTAGTCAACTGTGTGATAATGATCTTTATGTTCGTTTTACCAAAGATGAATGTGAGGTTATTGATCAGAATCAAAATAGGGTATTACAAGGACTAAGAAGTGCTGAAAATTGTTATACTATGATAAACTGCAATTCTGCCATTAGGTCTCTAACTTGCAACTTTAGCGCAGATAATCTTGCAGATCTCTGGCATCAGAGACTAGACCACATCAACTACAAGTCTCTTTCTCACCTTTCCAGCAGCCAAAATGTGAGAGGTCTACCTAAGCTTGGACCAAAACCCCTTGAGAAATGTGGACCCTGTCTGGAAGGAAAACCGAGGAAAGTGAGCCATGCAGCGTTGCAACACACCCCTTCTGTAAGAATCCTTGAACTCCTTCACATGGATATAGTAAGGCCCATCCAGAAAGAAAGCATCTCAGGTAAACGATATATATTTGTGTGTGTAGATGATTTCTCACGATTCACATGGGTTGAATTTTTAAAAGAAAAAAATGAATCTTTTATGCTTTTCAAGAACCTGTGCAACGCTGTTGCAACTGAGAAAGATCTACCTGTTAAAAGGATCTGTAGCGATCATGGGAAAGAATTTGAAAATCCCAGTTTCAATAATTTCTGTTCTGGCAAAGGCATGTTTCATGAGTACTCATCCCCAATAACACCACAATAAAATGGTGTAGTGGAACGAAAGAACAGAACCCTGGTTGAAATGGCCCAAGTTATGCTAAACTCGAAGAAACTGGCCCTTAAGTTCTGGGCAGAAGCAGTAAATACTGCATGCTATGTTACAAACCGGGTGTATCTGCGACCAGGTACAACTAAAACTGTGTATGAGCTATGGAAGGGTAAGCGCCCTAATGTTCAACATTTTCACGTATTTGGTTGTGCTTGCTATGTACTCAATGATAGAGAAGCTAGAGGTAAGTTCCAACCCAAGTCTGATTTGGGAATATTTGTAGGGTACTCTCGCAACAGTCATTCATATCGCATATTTAATGTTCGTACCCAAACTGTTGTGGAGTCATCTAATGTTGAATTTGATGACTACATGGACTTTGCTTCAACCTCCTCAGAAGTCAAAATCATGGAGCTGGTTGAAGATGAGGATGAACGGCTGCCAAATATGTCCAAGAACCCCATTCAAGTTGCAACTGACTCTGTTGAACCCCAAGTTGCAACCACTGCTGAAGCAACAAGAGAAAGTGACTCCCCACCAGAGACAAGTGAAAGAACTGAACCTCTAGAGGCACCACCTCACATTAGAAGAAACCAGCCACCTGAGGTTGTCATTGGTGAGATGAGTAAAAGCATCCGTACACGAGATCTTCCGCGCAAACGGTATGATCAAATGGTGCGGTTTGTCAGTTACACCTCCAAAATTGAACCCAAAAATGTCAAGGAGGAACTCTTGGAAGAAGCCTGGATTGAAGCCAAGCAAGAGGAACTAAATCAGTTCGAAAGAAATGACGTGTGGGAACTAGTACCTAGACCTGATAAAGTAAACATCATTGGTACAAAATGGATATTCAAAAACAAGACCGATAAGCCGGGGAACATTATTCGAAACAAGGCGTGACTCGTTGCACAAGGCTACACATAAGTCGAAGGAGTGGATTATGATGACACCTTTGCACCAGTTGCAAGACTGGAATCCATTCGTCTCTTGCTTGCAGTTGCATGTGTCTTACGCTTCAAACTGTTTCAAATGGATGTTAAAAGTGACTTCCTAAATGTGTACCTAAATGAGGAAGTTTATGTGAAACAACCCAAAGGGTTTATTGATCCACACTTTCCCAATTATGTACTAAAACTCAAAAGAGCACTTTATGGTCTCAAACAGGCACCACGTGTGTGGTATGAAAGACTCATTGTTCACCTTCTGGAAAAGGGATATACCAGAGGAAGTGCTGATCGCGCCTTGTTCTATAAACACTTTGGCACACACATTTTGATTGCACAAATATATGTCGATGGCATTGTGTTTGGTTCCACCTCCACTAGCGAGTTGCAACAATTTGTCTCTGTTATGAAAAATGAATTTAAAATGAGTGGTTGGCAAACTCACATACTTTCTTGGTTTACAGGTGAGACAGTAGAATGATGGGATATTTATATCCCAGACAAAGTATGCCAAGAATCTTATCAAACAATTTGGACTTGAACATGCCAAATCGATGAAGACTCCCATGGGTTGAACTGATCGTCTCAGCAAGGATGACGGATGCAACTCGGTGGATGCCAGTCTCTACAGGAGCATGATTGGCAGTCTATTGTATCTCATGGCTAGCCGACCAAACATCTGCTTCAGGGTTGGAGTATGTGCGCGATATCAAGCCAATCCTAAGGAGTCGCACCTAAAGGCTGTCAAAAGGATCATTCGATATATCACAGGTACGACGGAGTTCGGTCTTAGTTACAACTTCAACAATAACCTTTCACTTGCAGGTTATTGTGATGCCGACTGGCTGGATGTGCTGATGACAGGGAGAGTACTACATGAGGATGTTTTTATCTTGGCACTAACCTTGTGTCATGGTTCAGCAAAAAACAACACTCCATTACCCTGTCTACGGCTAAGGCAGAATACATAGCTGCAGGGAGCTGTTGCACCCAGCTTGTCTGGATGAAGCAAATGTTGGAAGACTACGATATCACTCAGAATGAGATTCTCCTTTACTGTGATAACACCAGTGCTATTAACATTTCGAAAAATCATGTTCAATACTCACGCACTAAGCACATTGATATTAGATACCACTATATCAGAGAACTGGTAGAGGCTAAGACTGTTGAGCTATATCATGTGTGTACTGAACTTCAACTTGCAGACATCTTTACAAAGGCTCTAGATGTTACACGGTTTGAGCGCCTTCGAAAGTCTTTAGGCCTCTGCCTTATGTGAATTGCAACAGGGACCATGTTGCAACTAAGGGTGACGGTTATGTTTTCAATTACGCATCCCATTGATGAACAGTCCTCTTGGTTAATTTTGTCTAAGGTCTCCTCAGTCCCAACCTGCATTGCACGGACACGGATACGTGGACACGTATCGGACACGGATACGGATACGGGATACGGATTTTTTTTAAAATCACATATTGAGATACGTCAAGGATACGTCGAATATTTAATATTAAAAAACTATATATATATATATATATATATATTATTGAAGTAAATATGTTAAATAATCAATATTAAACACTTATACAATTCAAAAAATAATCAACATATATAGCAATATACAAAGATCCACCATTCCACAAACTCAAATATTAATTGATAAATATGTTCAACACGAATATTACAAAGTTTCATAATATAACAAATAAGTTAAAAAAAAAACAAATAAGTTTTGCCCCTAAAGTTTTCAAAAATTAATATGTTAATTGATAAATAATATAGCAAATAAGTTAATTGATAAATATGTTCAACAAATAAGTTTTGCCCCTAAAGTTTTCAAAAAAAAAAAAAAAAAAAATATTTTATTGAGGACACGTATCCGATACGCCTCAGAAGCGTATCCGATACGTATCCCATTTATTTAAAAAATAATATTTAAATAGGATACGCCACGTGGCGTATCCGACACGTATCCGAGGCGTATCCGAGGCGTATCCGTGTCCATTTAGTATCCGATACGGGATACGGAGCCATTTTCGGAGTATCCGTGCAACATAGGTCCCAACTGATGTTCAACAAAAAACAAAAAACAAAAATTGTGAGCGTGTGCAAAAGCACTCAGACAGCGAGCTACAGTTGCAATTGGAAAAAGCTACCTGACCTAAAAGAATCAAGAGTGAAAGCTATCAATTCTTATCCCACGCGTCCACTCATTGAAAAGAGATACCTTTTTCACAAACGAGTCAGCGTAAAAGCTACCAGTTGCTTACAAAAATTGACTTCAGTTGTAACTGGGGAGCCAGCATGGTCAGATGTCTTTTGGACTTAGTTCTCCTTATGGGATCTGTAAGTTTAACTCAGAATATGTATCCTTTGGGGCACATTGTCGCTGCGTGATTTAATTCTAATTAATTGTGGAGCTCTAATTATTTTGATATGGTAATTATGATCGTGTAACATTATGCAGCTTTTAAAATTATGTATGTATAGATAAGGATAATTCCCATGATTAGCTCTACATGATTTGACTATATATTTTCTCTGACTGAGAATATCTTTCGCTTGTGAGATTATGTTTCAGTGTTACGCGTGCGTTTTGGAGGGAAAGTTCCCATTTTTTTCTTAGGGCTAAGACTATATTAATTGCACCTAATACGTGTCTTGATTATCAGTCTTTACCTTCTCTCTCCTTAAACTCTCACCGTCTCTCTAGTGCTCTCTGTTTGTTTTCTCTCTCTCAGATGGGTGGTTCAATGAAACGTTCGGCCGTTGTGCACTCCGACTCCGATGAACCCATCACAATGGATCCACTGTAGTCTCTCCCTCCTTTACCACCACCATCTGCAGAACATCCTGATGATGTGGATGACCAAGTTCCTCCTCCTGGTCAATCCTCTCCGACCACCACTCCGCTGCCTTCTCCGCCACTATCCCCGGCTAGGGCCTCTGCCACGAACAAGGGCAAGGCCAAAATCGGTGAATCCTCCACTGCCCAGGATGTACCTGGTAATCCTGAGGACGAACCCTCTGTCTCTTCATCTGCTGCTGGTGTTGCAACCAGGAAGAGAACCAAAGTCCTTGCTCGTAAGTCCGTCCGTCCAAGGAGACTGCATAAGATCTATGAGCAGTCTGCATCTGAGGGTGAATCTGATGACGATGCTCCCACAGAACCAACTATTGCTGAAGATGAATCGGCCCCCTAAGAAGCGCCGCCAGGTCCCTGCCTCCAAAAAGACGATCACCCCCTACAGAGGAACAGTTTTCTTACCATGAGGTTGCACCTGCACCTCTCGCCCTTAAGTCTGCACGAGCCTTCTCCGCCCATTTCTATAATCGTAAAGCCCAGACTCGCTTCACGGCCTACCTGAAGCGCACTCTGGTGGAGGAACGCCCACTTGATGAAAAGTCCTACGCCAACACGGACATTCTGGATTTGCTAACTGGAAGGGGTTGACTGACCGCAACTCAGAATGCCAGCAGCTACTCAAAAGTGCTGGTACAAGATTTTTATGCCAAATTGACTCCACAACTGAACGTCGAGGGTTCTCTCCAACGCCACATGATCTATGTGCGTAAGATTGTCTGCCCCTTTACCCCAGCCATTACCTCTGCTGCTATGGGTGTCCCTGAGGTGGACACTGGTGATCAATCTGAGTTGCGACTGGAGCGCAACATGAACAAAGTTGCAACCGAGCTCACTGGCGGGCTTATCCGTTCTTGGCCCACATGCCCCCTCACCACTAGTGATCTCACCAACAAGTACAATTTACTTTTCCGCATTCTAGTATGTCGTTGGATGCCCTGTACCCATGTCTTCTCTATGCATGCGGACGTCGCAAGCGTCCTTTTTCGTATTGGCACGGGTGTACCGATTGATTTGGGGAATCTTGTGTTTGAGCGCATGTACCATGAGGCCTTTCAAGATGCACATCTCTCCCTTTGTTTCCCGTCCCTCATCTACCGCATCATCACTACCCACGTGCCATCTCTCAAAGTTAAGAAGGAGGAGCTCACAAGTGTCCAAGCCATGCGGGCCAGTCCCAAAGTGGTCAACAAACCACCACCATCTCCAGCTGCAACTGGCATACCCCCTAAGAAGGGTTCGGGATCACTGCCTGACACCTCTTCCAGTCTTGAAGGCATTCACATGGAGTTGCCGCGACTCACATGCCTGCTTGAGAAGCTAGCTAAGTCTCATGAGGAGATGGGCACCTCTCTGGCCCTCCAAGC
This sequence comes from Linaria vulgaris, assembly GCA_948329865.1. Classification (NCBI taxonomy): domain Eukaryota; kingdom Viridiplantae; phylum Streptophyta; class Magnoliopsida; order Lamiales; family Plantaginaceae; genus Linaria; species Linaria vulgaris. The sequence continues at coordinate 104,381,741 of OX415249.1, forward strand.
CTCCAAGCTTGATCGCCTGTTAGTCCAGACTGGTGCGAGCACCTCTTGATTTGTTTCCTCAAAAGGGGGGAGAAGTTTGGGTAGGAAGGTTGGGTATTTTTTGTTAAATCTGAACAATCTCTGTTTATTATTCATGTCATTTTGTCGGATGGTTGAACCGATGTTGCAACCACTAACCTTTGGTACTGTCTCTATTACTTGCATTGTGGACACTATTTCTTATGATATCCTAACCACTTGTGCAGATGGATAAATGATTTTGACAAAACAAATCAAAGGTGGAGATTGTTAGGACCGTTTCTCTCGTGGATCAAACCTTGATCCGATCGACCCATTGAATTATTGTTGATGTTGTTTTGTTTAAATCATTAGGTTAAAGATTGAATTCAAATTAGATGTTATCTTGCTAAAGATATTATTCAAATTACCATTTAACTATCACATATTTCTTATTATGCATCTAGACATGTTTAGGTAGCATATACAATTGGAAATCTTGCATGATATTGCAGGAATCTCTCGAATAAGGCAAGGAAATATATGCGGGTTACAACTAGACAATCAGACGCGCTTATCTATAAGGAAAAAAGATCTGTCAGAGATACAGAGATCTTATTCAACAAGGGAAGAAGATATGCGATGGTTGCAACTAAGGATCTGCAGAGATTCTGCTCATGCCTATATAAGGAGAAGACTCGACACAATTGAAATATACTTTGAAAAAGATATTAGTGAGTGAGTACTGTATCAAGTCAAAGGTTTTTGAAGAGCATTAAGTTAGAGGAACTCTGGAGTAGCTTAGTGCGTTTTTCGATTCAATCAAGTATTCAGAAAATAAGTTAAGGGATAGATGTTGCAACCGCAATTATTAGAGGGAGTCTAAGTTTTGGGTTGATGTAAAACCTACATTGTAAATCTTAAGTAGGATACTGTTTGAGTCAAACATAGGACCATTTGGACCGAACCACGTTAAAATCTTTGTGTGTTCTTTACTGTTTTTATGTTTAACTGTCTTCTATTAGTTGCCACAGAAAACAGGTTTTAAAACATAAAAATACAGTAATCTGTTCTACCTATGAATGCAGTTGCAACTATTGTCAAGTTCAACTGCATTCAATAATAAGTAGGGTAGGATAGATCTAATATCTTTCATTGATATATTTGACTAGTCATATTTTGAAACACCATTCATGTCAATTATAAAAAATGAAGATCAAACAAATTAATAACGACTTCAACTTTAAAAACTATTTTTCAGTTGAAATAAATAAAAGTTTTATTTATCTAATTTGTATCTATTCACTACAAAAGGTTCAACTGAAAGTGTAGAAAATGTATATATAGTTTCACAAGAAATTTTAAGATTTTTCTACTGTAAGTTGGTGAAAAAGTATAACTAATATATATATATATATATATATATATATATATATATATATGTGTGTGTATGTATATAACTTACATATACATTTGAAAATGGAGAAAGTTCTCCTCCCTACTCAAATTTGAATTCAAATCAAGTAGCTCGGTAAATCCTTATGTGCAACCCATGTTCTATTTGATGGGGGTATTTTAGAATAAGCCCAATATAAATATTGGGCCGACCCACGAAAGAAGACCCATAAAATTGTACATCGAACAGAAGGAATTCGATGTTAAACGAGCATCGAATGGGCTGGATTCGATCTAAGAGATAGATCGAATGATACCGATTCGATACTCATTTCCCAACTACCGTTGGGGCCCGCGGGACGGAGGACTATAAATACCCCGTCCTTTGACATTCTCAGGACGCATTCAAGACCAGCTCTCACCAACTCAATATCGAACCCTTTGCATTCGATACTCACCACTCAATCGAAGCTCTTGTATTCGATACACCGCATTTGATTGAAGCTACCAGATTCGATACTCAACAACTTAAACTAATCCTACATCGAGGCATCTCAATTCGATACCCCCTACATAGAAGTCTCGTGATTCGATACTCAACTAATTCCTATATCGAAGGACCAAGATTCGATATTGGACAACTCAGTATACCATGTATCGAGCATGCCTGATTCGATACTCCTTTAATCGAATCCCTACAATTCGATATACTATCAAGATTTGTAACTTTACTTATATTGTCTAGTCAACTTGTAATAGGTGTTCCAAATCAAGCTAGTCCGATTTCTATTTGAATAGCATTATTTTGGCATTTAAAAGGCCCATTTGGAATAGTTTACAGTGTTTTGTAACCCGGACGAAATAAGACCAAAATATTGGCATCGTCTGTGGGAACACAACATTTCCCAGCTTATTAGGCATAGCATCTAGAGTTACCAGTTCGTGAAGTAGAGTAGTAGAAAGCACAAATGCAGAAAGAGCAACAACAAGTCAGACTGTCCCAGAGGATGTGGAACCATTAACGTTACCCGCTGGGGTACCAACACCCACGAGGCAAGAAATGCTAGGACCGCAAGGAGAGGGTGTACATATGCCAGAAGCAAGAGCAACCAAGGCAACGGCTACGACAGCTTCGATTCCGAATAATCTTAGAGATGAGATTATGGCAATAGTCAAATCCGCAGTGGTTGCGGCACTGACCCCCGCACCGCCAATGCAAATGCCTCTACCAGCAAGTCGCGTTGAGGCCCTGCGGGAACAGGGTTTCGTGGCCAAAGGCCCGGATGGAGGAAATAAGGAAAAATCTCATGTGTATGACCGAAGAGGCAGACCTAACGTGCAATCTAAGAGGCACCACGACACCAGAATGAGAGAGGAAAATAGGCATGAAGAACCTAGAAGGCAAGAGGATAACAATGAGATTATACGCGGGGGAAGCCGCGAGAATGACTCCAGGAGAGAGCATGACGAGGTAACAAAGAAGTTGGAAAGGCTCGAGAGGGAGAGAGTGGTAGTTGAAAGCCGAATGGAACGCTTGGAGAGTGTACTCCGGAGCACCCCCTTTTGTGAGAAGATTGAGGCAAAAAATTTGGGGCACGGGATGAAAATCCCCACGATCATCTTTTTTCCAATTGGGCAGCACGCTGACCTTATATAGGTTCAAGAAGAACATACATGCCAGAATATTTGCCACTACTTTGGTCGGGGCAGTGATGGACTGGTTCACTAGAATTGCTCCGGGGTCAATTAAAACCTACAAACAATTGAGAAAAATGTTCGAAAATCAATTCTCAAGTCAGGTGAGACTGGTGTTGGACCATTCCTATATGTACTCTCTCAAGCAAGACACCAAAGAAAGTCTGAAGGACTTCATGAAGCACTTTAATGCGGAATTGCTAAGGATAGACTGCCCCAAGGAGGAAATGATCATGAGCATAATCTTCTCGGCAACCAACACAGTGGCTTTCAGCGAGGATTTGCTCAGGTTGCAGCCAAAGACCATAGAAGAGATAAACAAGATTGCACAACAGGTTGTGCACAGCGAGAAAATGATAGCCACAAAGGCAATTGTTGTTGCACCCCCGAGAGAGAGAGAGAGAGAGAGAGAGAGGGAGGGAAGGAGGACCAGAACCGCAACATGAACACGAACAACATGTATAGGGATACATCGCCAAGGCGATACACGCCCCTGAATGCTAGCATCATGACGGTGTTCGGGACGGCCAAAAAGAAAGGGTGGCTGAAGGAGCCAAGACAAATGAGGGATTACAAGGCAACAAGGTTATCAACTCATTACTGCAAATACCATAATCAGAATGGACATGAAACCGAGGATTGCAAGGATCTCAATGATGAAATCAAACGATTGATAAAGGACGGTAAACTCGTGGAGTTTGTCAAAAATATGAAGGAGCAGAAGGACAACGTAGATAGGGGCAAATCTCGCTCGCCTAGAAAGGACAAGCAGAAAATAGTCAATCATCCATATGTGACGGACTATCCCCAAATTGCAGACAACAACGTCAGAAGAGGAATGATAAATATGATATCAAGTGGTCGGTGGGGGCGGATTCAGCGAAGGGCAGGAAAAAGATCTTCAGGCTTGTTGAATCGGACCGTTTTGTCGATTTTGTTAATCTTTTGAGAATCGAGGAAATGTCGCAGGAGGTAGTTACTTTATCGACTGCTGATATGCGCAAGCTAAGCGCCCAAGCCCTTCAAACAGCAAATCTGAACTCACCATTAGTGATAACGGTCGACATAGCCAATTTTGGCGTAAGGAAAGTATTGATGGACCAGGGCAGCTCCGTTAATGTGTTGTTCAGTTCGACGTGGGAGAAAATAGGGTCGAGTAGCGAGATGTTAGAGCCGGTCAGAACTTTGCTTCATGGTTTCGGAGGCCCATAGATAGTGCCCCGTGGAATGGTTTCGCTCCCTACCTCACTGGGAATCGAACCCCAAAGAAGAACATTGCTGGAAGATTATGCCGTGATCGACTTGCAATTCACATATAACGTCATTCTAAGAAGGTCGACGTTGAATGCATTCCGGGTATTGCCTTCAACCTACCATCAAATGGTAAAATTTCCAACTCCAGCCGGAACAGGTGAAGTCATCGGGGACCATATAGAGAGATGAAAATGCTATGTAGCATCGCTTCGATCGCGACCACAAGAGGAGCAAGAAGCAATGGAAGCGATGGGACCTATGGAGATGGGTCAGATCGATTGAATCGCTCATGTCTCATTTTTTGCAAGTCTTAGGTTGTCTGAACATTTTGAACAACTATAATTCGTCCCCTCTGCCCTGACGAGCATAAGGGGCAAACATGTACTAATTTAAAACAGGGACACCGAAGACTTGAGCCCGAGGACTGCCTCGGGGAACATAGGAAAAATACATTTGAAGTCAAGCTCCAATCTATTTTTTAATTATGATTATGTCTCCACGTGAGACATTTTTGATTTATCTGTTATATCACTATCTTAGCAAATGCAAAAATGCAAAACCCCTATTATGCGGTGAAATACATAACATTGATAAAGTGCAGGACCCAAGAAAGTTCGACACAATGAAGAACAGGACGAACACTCTGTCCAAAGTGACAAGTGCTAATCGTAAATCCCGCAAGATGAAGAATGGGACGAACACTCTGTCCAAAGTGACAAGCGCTAATCGTAAATCCCGCAAGATGAAGAACGGGACGAACACTCTGTCCAAAGTGACAAGTGCTAATCGTTAATCCCGAAAGATGAAGAACTGGACGAACACTCTGTCCAAAGTGACAAGTGATAATCGTAAATCCCAAAAGATGAAGAATGAGACGAACACTCTGCTCAAAGTGACAAGTGCCAATCGTAAATCCCGAAAGATGAAGAATGAGATGAACACTATGTCTAAAATGACAGGTGCTAATCGTAAATCCCAAGAAATGAAGAATGGGACGAACACTATGTCTAAAGAACGACAAGTGATAATCGTAAATATCGAGAGATGAAAAATGTGACGAACATTATGTCTAAATGGACGAGTTTTAATCATAGATCCCTAAAGACAGAGGCGACAAACGTCGTTAAGTCCAAAATGACAAATGCACCGTAAATCCCGAAAGAAAGATACAATGATCAAACACCGTATCTAAAACGACGAACTGTAATTATAAACCTACCCAAAAAGCAACCACATGAATTCTATTTAGAAAGAGATAGCCTATGAAATATACCATAAATAGGTTGGGAAAACATAACAACCGACCAATCCGGTTGGCATAAGCGGAAAACATAAGATTCTCCCCAAATGTGAAACAGAATTTGAATTGTCAAAATAAAAGTAAGTGCGACAATAGCACTTGAAAGAAAAGGCAAACAAATATGAGCCAAACGAGCAAGCAAAATATTGCAAGATTCAATGAGAAAATGTACGGCATGAATTCAATTAACCAAATTATTCGACATAAAAGGGCGACACAACACCAAATCAAATTTAAATTGTTCATAAAAACAGAAAATTAAAACTGAAGCCCTCAGGTTTCGACGTCATCCTCATCCTCAGAAGAGGGATAAACATGAGGCATAGGAGGAGGCGGAGACATTCCCCTAAAGACGAGGTTCTCGCTCTCAAGCAGACTCGCAAATTCGTCATCGGCAACAGGTAGCTCATCGGCGGGAGGCAGAAGAATTTCTCTATTGGGCCCCAACGAAAGGTCCAACCACTATGGATTAAAACTGCCACGAAGATATTTGGTGCTATGGATTTGCTGGACACTAAACACTTGGGCTTTCCTAGCATTCCGAGCCCCTCTCCGAGCGCTGATCTCTTGAAAGGTGTTGCTTCGGAGGAACTCCTCGGCAATTTCCACCCTTAGTTGCACAGTAGGAACCTGCTTGAGTGACAAAACAAGATTAACAAGGAAGAATCGAAAGATACCTACTTAAAGTCATTTAAAATCCGTTACCTCGCTTATACCGCGAGCGTATCCGACTTCCTCAGCCTCGGTGCTCTTCTCTTTTTCGGCAGCAAGCTCATTCTCAAGCTCAGCAATCCGTTTCTCCAGCACACCCTTACTGGACGAAAGGTTGTCGACTTGCAATTGGAACCGATCAACGGTCTCTCATGTGAGCTTCACCGCGTCCTTGTCGTTGGTAGCTCGAGCAGCGTAGTCCCTCACCTGCTGCATGGCTTTCTCCTTATCCTCCAATGCCGCTCTCAGAGCATCGGGATTACTATCCCGGAACTCAGCTCTCAAGCGCTCTTGTCCACTAATTTTCATAAAGCAACTCACATTCACACACATACACGATTGGACTCATTTTCAATTAAATTAACTAATAAGGCATTGAGGCCTCATAGTTAATAGTTAATTTAATTGAAAGTGAGTCCAAATGAGTATGTGTGTGAATGTGAATTGCTTTATGCAATTAGTGAGAAGTTTAATTATTTAAATAAATAATACGAATTAAAAAATATTCAGAGTTTTGAATATTAAAAATCACACACTAAATGACTGATTTAATTTGTGTAATTAAATCATGAGTGCTTTGAATGATTTGAATGCTTGTTATGGCCTTCGCCGCCATCATCTCCTAAAAGTGTATCACAGGGTGTGCCGGTTCATTTATCTTCTTGATGGTCTTGGGCCTCATCTTCAAGAGCTCGGGCAAAAAAGTCTGTTTTCTTGTGAATGGAACATTATATATGTTACCATCTCCCTGAGCGAGTTGTCAATCTTTAGGAGCTCCCAATTAAACATTTTCATGAATTCTCTCAGTATCTCTTTCTCCCCTGCTTGACTGAGCATAAATGTGAATGGTTCATGGTAGTTCTTTTCTGGCTAGAGAACTGGCTCTCAAATCTCTTTCTCAATTCCTCATAACTCCTTATAGTTCTTGTCGCGATTCCAGAAAACTAATCCAACGCAACATATGTCAACGTCATGGGGAATATGCGCGCTTGCATGTTGTCGGTGAACCCGTAATGGGACAACAACCCATCCAAATAGAAGATGTGCTCCAAAGGATCCTGCTTCCCATCATAAGTCTTTAGTTGTGGTATCTTTTCTCCTCGATCTAGTATCTCATCCGCTATCTCAGCACTGAACGGAGTGCTCCTGCGTGGTTTCACCACAATCGCCATTCGGCGTTGCACGTCTTCCCTCTCTTTGTTCAACCTTTCGAGCCTCATAGCAATCTCTGCATGCTCTGCCCTATATCCTTCGGCCTCAGCGTGGCTACCTTCACGTCTCGCTCTTCCATGATCTCTTCGGGATTCCACCTCACCCGGCTCTAATCTTGCCCTTGCATTATTCGGGGCTTGCCTGTTCCTGTCCTCCTCACGATGACGCCTTGTTCCCGAAGCCTAGGCTCGTAGCGCTTCCTTGTGCCAGTCCAGCGGTGCACTGCCATTGACTACATAGTCGGCGATGCTACTGCCACTGTTGTGTGGACCATTGCCATTATCTCATCCCTCATAGTCGATGGTATTGCCTCATTCGGCGCGACTGCCACATCTGGCGGTTTCTATCGAGTTTGCGGGGCGACATGAATAGGACGCGGTGATGGCACACGGGCCCTAGCTGCAGGAGTCGCTCCTATTAGGCCCTACTCTGTGACCGTGTTACCCTAAACATTCTTGGTTGCGCGACCTTGCAAGTGGTGTATCCACAAACAACGCCAACAATTTGGTATTATTTCGTCTGGGTTACACGGAAATAGAAATGCGATACAATTGGGCCTGAAATATACCAAACTATGCTAATCTATTACATGAGTCGACTAGCTTTGTCCGAAGCACCTATTACATGGTAGGAAAGCCTAAAAATTACTAGAATAACCATTGTGTGTTGAATCTAGGAACTGTCGAACAGAGGTGGTTCGATGCTGAAATAATCATCGAATTCCAGGACAATCGAACGGTCTTGAATTCGATAATGAAAACTGTCAAACATGATGCTAACCGAATAACGATCGAACGAGTGATGGATCAATCGAACAGAAAAACTCTCGAACGGATATAAGTATTGAATGCTTGGTTCGATGCTTACACGGTTGTTGAACGGTCATTAATGATCTGGTGTGAATATCGAGATCTGGAGTATTTATAGACCTAAGAATACGGGCCCCTCTACAGGAAAAGACAATAACTATCGAACATTCACGTTTGATAGTTCAGGAAGTATCGAACTAGCTCGGTTCGATACTCTTCCGAATGGGCCGTAAGCTGGGCAGGTCGGCCCAGTTCATTACTGGGCCACCTAAATAAACCCCAGCAACTCCAATAATACAAGTTGTATTCCAAGTGCTGCTAGATAATACAACTTAAATTTACTCTAGCAACAAACTATTCTAATAGCTCCACAACCACCGCTTGTATTAAAATGAAAGTGGATCAAAGCAAAATATAACTCTGAATTATTTAAAGATACCATCTCTTTGTTTCACTAATTTAAAAGCTATGACATCTATTTGTATTAGTTGTTGCACAAAGAGTCTCTCTCGTTATATGGCCCGCGCAATGAGAGCCGACTGGTCGTGAAATGTTTTATAAGGCTCAAGCGTGTGTTACATTTATTAAAATATCAAATATCTGTCTTTAGCCGATGTGTGCAATTTCTTCCTTAATCAAAGTGATTGATAATAAATCATGCATGAAAATGAATAAAGGAAGGACAAATATGTTTTAACGCTAACAAACTTAATATGGGCTATCATATGACCCAATTAATAACACCAGACTTGGGGCTAGGCCAACCCACATAATAAAATATATTATGCGGGGATGTCTCACATTGTATTCGACAAGCTTGAATTTTTAATAAAGAAAACCTTTTTACTGTGTCATTTGATTGATTAAAGTTGTAATCTACTCACCACTCCTTGAGGTCAAGTAGACGATCGAACGGTCATTCCGCAATTCCATACATTAACAATTCTAAAATCGTCAAAATACTTTTTTTTAAGTTAATAGTTGTCACAATCTAGAAGTTGCACTTCCCTTGTTGGTGATTTCTTTCACTTTTATTATTGTTTTTTAATTTTTATGTTTGTTTCAAATACTATCAATTAGTATTATTTCTTTTATTTAAAAATTATTTTAGTAGTTAGTTAATTAATTAAGTGAAGGAAGAAAAGAACATAATAAAATAATAAAATAAATAAAACAGGTTGCATAACTACTATATTTACATTGAGTGCGTCAGCCCTGAATAATAATAATAATAATAATAATTGTGAATAAGAAAAAGGCGACGGTCGACTGTTTTCTTTCTCCAACGCCGCGAACGAACACAAAGCTTTATCTCCTCTATTCCAATCACCATGGCAACAAGTAAGGTTCTTTTTTTAATTATTCATGTAAATAGTAGCACCCTTTTTCAATTTCTCTTTGTATTTATTGAAAAGATTGAATTTTTATTTCTATTATAATAATTTAGGGTTGCAATACGAGAACAATAGCGAGATTGGAGTTTTCTCCAAGCTCACTAACGCCTACTGTTTGGTAGCAATTGGGGGTTCTGAAAACTTTTACAGGTTTGCTTTGCTTTCCATTTTATTCTTTTTTTTGTACGGAAATGATGCAAGATAATTATGCTGATTGATATCTCAGGAAAAAAAGGGATTTTTTTTTATTGTTTTTTGTGCTGGATTGAGATGTTATTTGTTTTTCAGCTGATGCATTTACTTTGTTTGATGTTTTTTTTTTTTTTTTTTTTGGGTGGGAATGGCAGTATATTTGAGAGTGAGTTGGCTGATGTTATTCCCGTGGTTAAGACCTCCATCGCAGGCACTAGAATCATCGGGCGCTTATGTGCTGGTTAGTCACAATTGTTTTTAGTTGTTTGGTTGAATTGTATTACTGAGTTCGGTTAGCTTTATCATAAACATTTTCTCATAATATACTTGTCTTTGGCAGGAAATAAGAATGGATTGCTTTTGCCGCACAATACTACCGATCAAGGTTGTTCTGCTATTACCCATATGAGTATTAGTTGTGACATGTATATGGCATAGTATGTTAGACTCGAATGGATATGTTATCAACTGCAAAATGGACTTTTAAATCCACGCTGTCTTTCAAAATTCAAACAATTATAGCGTTTTTCAATTTACTTCTAAATAGTTTGACTCTAACTTCTTAGCTGTTTTCGAAAGTTTGCATTTTTCTCTTGGTCCTCACTCTGTTACATATAGGAAATTTTCCAACTGTTTATAGCCATAGTTAACCTGCTATTGCAACATCAAAGATCAATTGTAGTTGGGTTACCTGGCCGAGTTGGTGTAAAGATGACTTGATTGTAAGGTTTTGGATATAAATCTTGAAGTATGATATCTGTCTCTCATGTCTTCCGTCTATAAGTTAGAGTATGCTTTAGTGCAAGTCTCTTGTCACACATGTATCACACCTGGCTTGGCTGAACAACTGAAGCATATATGAATGTCATTTTTGTAAATCTTGTCAGTTGTCTTCGCTTCACCTTGTTAAATCCTTCACTTTGTTAAGTCCTTCACTCTGGGCCTCTGGCAATGTCTTTTTAGGAAATAGTCTTTACCTAGGTGGTGATGCTCAGATATTTTTTCTGCTCCTAACTTGTCACATGGTCTGGTAAAGCTATTGTGCTCTTCCTTTGCTGGTGGTGAAAGTTCGCTTGTTACTTCATTATTTTCTGTTACCATGGTTGTCTTTTTTTTTTTTTTTTGTTTATTCTTCACTGTTTGTTGATGTTTTTGGATTCTTTTTATTTTCCGTTCGTTACAGAACTGCAGCATTTGAGGAACAGTCTACCAGATTCAGTTGTTGTTCAGCGCATTGAGGAGAGATTATCTGCTCTAGGGAACTGTATTGCATGCAACGATCATGTTGCTCTCACACATCCTGATCTTGATAAGGTACACCTTATTGTGTGTGCATGAGCTGATAATGGCATCTTGAAGGTTTTTTTTTCTTCGTTGTTATCTCAAAGTAAAAAGGTACATCTTGTGGGTTAGTCAACATACAATGAAGAACAAGCCAAAGCCTAGACAGAAGGCCTAACAGCATGAAAGATGCAAAATAAACTATGGGGTCTTACAAGTGAGCCCCGAAAGTAATTAGTTACAAAATAAAACGACTGATACCTGGGATAAATATAACATGAACTTTATCTTGAATTTTAAATTGTGCCTCCACTGAAATATTGTTATGTTTCTCGGATGATGACAATTTATTTTTTCCCCACTTAATCTATTGTTGGATGCAAGTTTACATTGTCAAAATTACCTTGGAAGTTTGTGAAAAAATTGTTATAGTGGTGGAATTTCCCTAATTTTCTGTTTCTGCAAATGTTAGTTGATTTTATTTGTCTGTAAAGGGTTCGCCTTATATTTTTTCGGATTTATTGCAGGCAAAAACATGTAGAGAATTGCTGTTATCTTGTGAACTTAAGTTGTGGCATTGCCAGGCTTTGCTTCTTGACATGATTTTTATCTATCTTTCTTGTTAGTGTTTGAGTAGAACACATAATTATTATATCTTTGTGACCCTTTAAGTATCTTGTAGTCAGCTTTTGTTCACTTTGTCAACTATCTCGGATTAGCTTCTTTAAACCTTCTCTCATATGTGTGTCTTTTCTTCTTCTGTCGTTAATTCATGTTTTATTCTACCCAACTTTGTGCTACATGCCTTGGTACATATGTGTACTTCCTTCTCGATTGAGAATTGGTCTACCGTCTTTCATTTACACTATCACTTTTTCTTCTCTTCGTTGTGTAAGAGTTGATGTATGTAATTACTGACCTGACCATAATGGATGTATGTAATTACTTATAGCTATGGTAGATTTTTTTTTCCAAAACACTATTTTCTTATTGTTCCGTTTTCGTTGATGGCGGTCTTAGCTGTTTGTGTGAACATATTTCTTCTCAAGGCTCCTAAGTTATCTATTATTTCTCAAGTCTCAGAAAGAGCTCGGACAGCTACAGATAGTATCGTTCTTTTGCAGATGTGGTGCAAACTTTAAAGCTTTGGATACTTGTTTTGCGGAATAATGTGTTAATGATCCATAGAAGAACTTTGTCCCAACAGCTGTATCAGTGATTTAATTCACAAGCCTAATTGGGTCCATTTTTTTTTTAAAAGTTTTTAAGACGAGAAAAGAGTTTCTATTTGTATAAAGCAGTGTGCATACGGTTTTTGATAAAATGCTTGATTCGTATGTTTCCAGATGGTGTTACGTGAGATGGATATCTTAATTTGCTCCAATAATTTAGGGTTGAATCATGATTAGTAGATTGGAGGTTATTAAACGTTCAATATTTTTCTTTTATTTCAGGAAACTGAGGAGTTGATTGCAGATGTCCTTGGGGTAGAAGTTTTCAGACAGACAATTGCTGGTAATATCCTTGTCGGCAGTTTCTGTACATTTTCCAACAGAGGTGGCTTGGTAAGACTTCAGTCCTCCTCTAATCTGTGAAACCCCTAACCGCTACTGTCAAATAATTACGTAATCATCATGTGAAACTTCAAAAAAATTATGTATTGGCTCTATTGAGGTTTGAGTTATTATAGAAACCTTACATGTTGGCTTTTACTTTTCAGTGTTTTTTTAAGCTTCACATGTGCTCTTTAATTATTAAAGTTTTAGTAATTTAACCAAACTTCAGGGAGTGCTGATGTAATTATGCCTAACAAACATAAAAGCAGCCACTTTAACCACCCTGTTTTTTTCGGGGTGAGATTTTCATGTACTACACTCGGAATCTTTATATTCAAACAATGCTTCATTTTATCCAGGTCCATCCTCACACATCTATCGAAGATTTGGATGAACTCTCGACTCTCCTGCAAGTCCCTTTGGTGGCCGGGACTGTGAACCGTGGTAGTGAAGTAATAGCAGCCGGTTTGACTGTGAATGACTGGACTGGGTTCTGTGGGTCAGACACCACTGCTACTGAGTTGTCGGTAATTGAGAGTGTTTTCAAGTTGAGGGAAGCTCAACCCAGTGCCCTTGTTGATGAGATGAGGAAGTCATTGATTGATACCTATGTTTAAGTTCAAATTTTAACTTTTAACTTGTATGTGTGGATGATGAATTTCTAGTTGGAATTTTCAAGCTTTACTCATTCAGTTTTGTGAAAAATAGTTGTGTAAGTCAACTATTAACTTTGTGTTTATGGTTTACTATTTAAGTCAATGTTGCTTCGGGCATTTTTATCTGCTGACTCCAACCATGGATTTTATTTTCTACAAGCTATAAGGTTTATGTTCTTGAAAGCTCAGATATTTTATATTTTCCTTCAATTTGATATATAACCCGTGATTGATCAAGACTGCTATACACGTCTTGTAAATTTACGACATTGTTGGATTGAAAATTTCTTGTAAATTAGGCTTGATCATCGATTTTAAGATTCTGTGCACTCGTTGAGGAGAATGTAACATGTTACATGCCACATTCATCTTATAAAAAAAAGTATCTATTTATTTTCTGGTCAGCGAGTTTCTCAATGGCAACCTCGTAATAAATCCAAATTGTAATAAATCGAAATTGATGCCTGAAGCTCTCCTTTTTCCTTAACTGTCAACTGCCGTCCGTACAAACGCAGTTAATTTCCGTTATTAACTCTTCCGGATATTTGATTAATTATCTTATGTATTTCCTTAGCATGCCTTCAATGCCTTACACCAATCAAAACACTGGAAATTGCCTATGCAATAGCCATACTACACAAACATAGACACACAAATAAAACAAAAGAAAAGAAAAGAAAAAAACACTATTCAAACTCATCACAACGTGTAACATAAATCATAATCGAATAAGAACATGCTATAATTCCTCGTCACCTTTCTCTCTTATTCTTGAAACTAAATCATATATCAGGACAATAAACAAAAATGGTGTTTGCCATCATTTGACCAAGAGCAGCCATCTAAATTTTCTTCATTTTTCAATATGAAAATGAAATGAAGAATATTCTAATTCATTTTCATCTATAATATACAAAAGACGAGAAAAGTGACAAAAAAATAAAAATGGCTGCTGGAAGAGGAGGGGAAGGGGCGAGGGAGCTCGACCAGACGCCGACATGGGCTGTTGCATTCGTCGTGGCAATAATCATTATTGTCTCAATTATATTGGAGAAAACTCTTCATAGAGTTGCACATGTAATCCCAGAAATCTACCCATTGTGTTTTCTCTATATATATTTGTCATGGAAATGAAAGACAGCCCACGGATTAATATATGTTTTGAACATTTCATATATTGCTTATGGCGTTGGGGTTTATATACGATAACAATGCCAAGTGTAAGGAGATATTGAAGACTTTACAGCACATAGCATGTAATACTATTATGAAAACGAGCGTGAATTTGGTCTTCTTTAGTTCATGGATGTATATCTTTCAAGAATCTATTGGAGCAGAACATATGTTCCTGGACCTTGTAAGCACAAAAATCATGTGCTTTTGAAAGTTTAGAATTATATAAGTCCAGTCTTGGTTCTTCACAACGTAAAATGACAGAAAACCTCCATCTCATTTTTGGAGTTTCATATGTTTAGGCAAGGTTGAAAACGATAAATGTTTCATTAGTCCGTAATAATACAATTTTTAGATTTAATCTGCATTTTCTTTTCAGATACTTCTATTGCACTTTTTCATACATAGCTCTTTTTCTTGACTTGACTTCAATATGCAGACATTTCAAAAAAAGAAGAAGACTGCACTGGTTGAAGCTCTGGAGAAGATTAAAGCAGGTTTTGCTTACTGATTCTCCCTATATAGCTTGGTTCATAAATAATTAACCAATATTAACTCAGGCAGCTTCAAACTGGGGACACATTAATAATGTTTCATTAAGATAATTTACTTCTGTTTGTTTCAAGTCTTGTTGCTGCAAAACCTCAATCTTAGTTGAAGTATGATATACAACGGTCCAACTACATTTGTTGCATTACATTTTGCAGAGCTTATGGTTCTTGGCTTCATCTCTCTAATCCTGACATTCGGGCAGAACTACATTGCTCGAATCTGTATCTCTGAAAAACTAGGAAATACATTCTTGCCATGTAATGCAATAGACTCTGATGAGAATGCAGACCATCGGCGAAAGCTCCTATGGAACCAGCATCGACTCCTGGCCGCTGATTCTCCAGCTGCAGGGTGCAAAAGAGTAAGCAAACTAATTTAATCTAGCTATTTAGTCTACTGATCATCAGATACATCAAATTTGCATGTGTTACGAGAAAAAAAAAAATACTTACTCAGGACTAGCATTTGAATGTTTGTATCTATATATCTGATGTTACTTTCCTACTAGCTATGACTTACTCAAATTATTTTGAGTCTAGAGATGCACCAAATTTCAATGCATAATATAATACAGATGTTTCTTTTTTATGTTACAGGGATATGTACCTCTGATATCTCTCAATGGAATGCATCAGATTCACATATTCATATTCTTTTTGGCGGTATTTCACGTCTTTTACAGTGCCGTAACAATGACACTGGGCAGAAAGAAGGTAATGTCTCAGCCAACATTTGTCCAAGATTAAGTAACAAATCTCCAACTCTTAGTCCCCTGCAATTCAACATATTGAACCTTAATTTTCACTACCACTTATATACTACTTTAGTCACATCTCTTTTGAAATTAACATCGGTGGTACTTATAGATTCGTGCGTGGAAACAATGGGAAACAGAGATTGTAGAAGATTCATCCTATCATGGTATCTTGTTTCCATACCTACTTATTGTACATGTTTGAATCAAAAACTACATCGTCTCGTCTATCTACATTTTTATATATCTTTATTATATGTATGCACACATTTTCTGTTTTACATGTACAGATTCTTCTACATTCAGACTTACACATGAGACATCTTTTGTCAGAGGTCACACCAGTCGTTCATGGACCAAAAACCCTGTCATCTTTTATACTGTAAGGATAAAAAAAAAGTAGATAACTTTAAGTACAATTATTTTATATAAAACATATTATTCATTTCCCTTTTGGCATTCAATTAGAGTTAATTGAAAGGGATCATTGATTCACAAATGCATCTATATATTATCATCAGGTTTGCTTCTTCCAGCACATACTATACTCAGTGCAGAAGCCCGATTACTCGACTCTGCGCCATGGTTTCGTCTCTGTAAGTTTCGTTAACCAATTTCGATATGAATGTACTGTCATTTTATCACCTTTTTGTGGAATTAAACTTAATATAAACATAGGTCCATTTGGCTCCGGGAAGTAAGTTCAACTTTCAAAAGTACATCAAAAGATCTTTGGAAGATGACTTCAAAGTGGTTGTCGGGATCCCGTATGTTTCATTTTATTTTATCGTTCTTACACATATTATTTGTGTCTGAATCACATGGTCATCTTCACTCAGACGAAAGCTAATGTAGTTGTGTTGATTTCAGTCCAATGCTATGGCTGACTACAGTGATCTATCTGCTTATGAATATTAAAGGTAAGCCTTATTCTTTAACTCGGATGCTAATATGTTGCTTTGTATTAGGGGTAATTAAATCTCCTCCCCATTAAGTTAAGCTAGTAACAGGAGCATTTCTTACTACAAGGAGACAGAGTAACAAAAAAAAAATCCAATTAGTCGAGGTATAATATGTGAATCAAACGAGAACATGTGACCTTTTTATGCCACTCGTTTTGGGTAAGTTGAGCGGTGTCATCGTTTTCTGATGGTGACATCATTCCTTAAAGACTTTCATCCATGTTTCCAACTTTTTGTATTTCAAATTAATATAAGAGATATATTACAAATAGCTCTTTACATTACAACATGGTTGAATTTATACATAAACTTGATTTCAGGATGGCACGTTATGTTTTGGCTGTCGGTTATGCCCCTACTGGTGAGAGTGGCTTTAATCTGTACCATTTCATCAACATTATTCATCATGAACAAGAAATAACACTGAATGTTGATGGCTTAAAGGTATTATTAGCCGTTGGAACGAAACTCCAATCAATCATAACTCGAATGGCTATTGAAATTCAAGACAGACACGTCGTGGTTCAAGGCATTCCGCTTGTGCAAGTCTCCGATAGTCATTTTTGGTTCAATAGGCCTACTTTAATTCTTCATCTTATCCACCTTACTCTTTTTCAGGTTTAAGTAACGACTCACTCTTATTTTTTCTCTTAAGAATCACAGCTGTTAATATGCTAAACTCTTTGTTATTCTTCATGTTTGGTTTTCAGAATGCATTTGAGATCACTTATTTCATCTGGATATCGGTAAATGATAAAGTTTCTTTTCTGTTTTCGTCCTATTTTCCAGTTGTGTTATTTATGCATTGAGTAGCATGGCTGGAGTTACTAATTAGTATATATATATTGTTGCGAGTAACAGTATGAATTCGGGTTCTACTCATGCTTTCATGATGATATGAGGCTTGCCATTCTCAGAGTCAGCCTAGGGTAACTAAACTAATCCATATATAATGGTTTTCAGTTTTTCTCCAATATATAAGCCATTTTTGTGTTAGCTGAATTGTATTTTCCATGTGCAGGGTTGGAGTACAGTTTTTGTGCAGCTATATCACACTTCCACTTTATGCACTCGTTACGCAGGTAATTAAACTTGGTCGTTACATAGTAAGTCGACTCATCTACCAATATCGTTGCACAAGTGTGGTCTTAATAGGTACTTGCAAGATCAATCTAAGTTCCTTTTTAATAATTATTCAGATGGGATCACACATGAAAAGGTCGATTTTTGATGATCAAACCTCCAAGGCACTCAAGAACTGGCACGCGAAAGTCAAGAAAAAGAGCGTTCATCAACAACCACGTACACAAAAGTTAGGAGCGAACTCTGGAGATTCATGCGCGAGTTCTCAACGTTCTGAAGTTAGTATTGAATCCAGAATTGAAATGGGCGATGACCTCTCAAAAATTCCCCCAGAAGACGCTAACTAAAGTAGACGTGCTAGTAGTACCACCTCAACAAACCACAAGCAATAATAAAGATTTGCTGACAGACGTGTGTTCGATCAACAAATGGATTGCATATTAATTATGGATAGGCTGAAATATAATGTACTTGTAATACTTTAGCATTCAGCACTCAGCAGTTATATGCATACATGTAAAACCATATATAGAGGAATGTGCATATAGTGGGAGATATATCTACAACACCAATGAAATGAAATATAAATTAATTTTTTTGGAGGAATTGCAACGAAATAGGGCTTATCCCCTCATTTTAAACTTTTGGTATCTTGTGACAATGTCCTCACATAAGTCACAACCCTCAAATCTCACTTGTTTTGTTTGTGTTTTCAGCACAAAATGCATTGAAGTATAAACGGTCGTATCTAGCTGAATAACTTCAATTAACTGTAAGTAACAATTATGAATAGTAATGACAAGAATGTGTAAATAATCAATCTTTAATATGAAACAAAAAGTTGGAATTCAGCAGCTTCTTGTTCCAATTTTCCAAGAGCAAATAATGATAAAAGTGCATTTCAACCAATAATCAGTAGGTAAATACCAATTTGGTCTGTCAAAGGATTCTATTTTTTATGTACAAGTGCCCTACACTAAAACCCTTGAAACAGTACTTAATATGTTTGGGTTTAAAAAGTATCAAACCCTCTAAAGTTTGACCTCATTTGCAATAAATCCTCATAACTTTGGTCATTGGCTGTAAATCCCCCAACCTCTGCAATTTTGTGCGAACTTTCCCATTTGACCAATATAACAAGAAAAAATGCTAACACATCAGCAAAAATTATGAAAAAAAATGTGAATAAAAGTGCACTTCGCATAAAATTTCAAAGGTTGGAGGGTTGACCGCGGCCAACAAGGACAGATAATCGAGTCGGTCAATGGTGGAGTACAAGCAAGCAAAAGAGTAATTTTTATATAATAAGTCTCGTCAAGAATAATAATCGAACAAGAGGAGCTTGCCAGGATTCTTGATAAGAACTTACGCTATCTCATATATTTGGAGAGATCAGCGAAAGATCAAAGTTATAGAGGTTTGGTGCAAATGATTCCAAACATTAGGAGGTTTGATGCTTTTTTCCCTAGTTTAAAATTCATACTGAGTAGAGTGACTAATACAAGTCAGCGTAACTAATATTTGACATAACTTTGTACTTATAAGAGTGCACTTGTAGCAAGGATAACAGAAGTAAAACTATTTGCAATAAGCACTAGAAGAAATTAAAGAGTCTCGAGCTCCATAGGTTACAAAATATATTGGAGGCACGATTTATAACACTCACGCTTCTTAAATTTTTGTATTTAATAAAAGCAAGATAAGAAAAAGAACATGAGAAAGAAAAGAAAAGGGAATTATTCTTTTTTGTGGATAATAAACAATGGTGGTGAGTTGGCATTTTCCAACCGCCATGGCTTCCGTTACTACAACCTTGGAGAAACGTTGTACATTACAAAACCCTTGTCCGGAACCGACAAAGCAACATGTTCAGGTGGTTTCTAGAAGGTCTGCTGCCATTATTCTTTCTGGTATATTGTCTTTAGCAGCATTGCCACAAACATCGCTTGCCAGAGAGAGGCGGAACAGAAAAACTATCCCACTTGAAGATTACCGCACCACCCGTTAGTTCTTCTCTCCTGGCTTCAACCTCTTATTTTTCTTGTCTCAATATGGTGTTTTTTTTCTTCTACTTGTTTTCTGATCAAATTCTTGGTTTTTTAGTTATCTAGTATAGTTCTTGATAGAGCTAGTTGCATATTATTCATATGCTAAATAAGCCCAAGCCAAGTTTTTTTTTAATGTTTTTGTAACATAAAAATAACCTCAATATCCTTAAAGTAATTTCTCTTTTTTTGTTTTCTTTTTGGTAATCTCTAAAAGTGAACAAAGAAAATCTAAGAGATTAAGGGGGAAATGCATTCTTATGTGTTAAAATTCGTTCCCCGATTTTTGGCAAGTCGGTTCAGCTTCGTGTAAAAGCCTATTCAGGAAAACATTGCTCTTTTGACTAAAGTTAGATTGCTAAAGGACCTCTGTTACTTTCTCTAAACTGCATTGTGGTGAGCAAAAACAAAACTTATGTTATATTGTGGTTTCTCTCTTGGCGACGTTTGAAGATGACATGTAGTGTGGACTTTACGAGAGAAAATGGACTTCGTTGATAGGTTTAAGGGTGTAATTTGTATGTGCAGTATGCAAGCAACAGACTCATTGTGGATTTGATGGGACAAGGTCACTAGATAAGCAGCTCTAAGGATATTAGTTGGCCCGGCAGAAATTCTTGTAGCTCATAGAAAGAATGTGCTTGCTATACAGTGTGCGTGTGGGGGTAGGGGGACACTTTTCATCACCTCCAGTGTTACATTCTCAACTGATGTCTGATGACAAGAGTATTTGGGTTAATATTATTTATGATGGTTAGGGACGCGACCCACTGGGAAAATCGAAAGTCCGAAGTACATAACCTGAAATTCTAGAATCCGCTAGGAGTTCCTTAAAAGTCCTTAGTCGGCATATCTGCACATAAGTATACGTTGACATCTAAAATATTTGTGTATCAATCCTAATTGGTTCTTGTGACATTTGTTCTATTAAATTACGTCACAAAAGAATGGTGACTAAAGAGCACTAATTGAAGTTCTGGGGACTAATGAAGGAGAGTGATTTTGGATTCTATGGACATCGGAAAAGCAAGAATCGTCTTGTTTTTAGCTCTCATCTCCTGTTTGTGCTATTTATACCATTAAAGAGGTCCATGGTTACCTTCGCCTTGGGATTGATTGCTCCTTAACTTGCCTTACTGAGCTGGCCATAAGTTCTATTCAGAATGGAGAAAGAGAAATCTCGAAGACAGCTATCTGCCCACTGTATGAATACCAATCACGAGAGAATTCAGAAAAATCTGACAACCGATTGTAATGTGTCAACATAGTAGTAGTGAAGTTGCATATATATTGCAGCTGGAAGGGAATTTCTGTAGCCTACTGCCTCTAAGTTCTAATGTAAAACTCTTCTTTGATTTTGGGTTGTTAAAAATTATGCCTTGTGCCAGTTGCAATTAATATTCAAAGAAAGTAAATTATGCTAAGGAGTATCTGAAGTTAGAAATGATGCTCTCTTGTACGGAATCTAGTTGAAAAACTCATCTGATACATATGTACCTTCATTAAGTTACTAACTAGTTTATTCTGAAGCAGCTGAAGGGCTCAAGTATTACGATCTTCTTGAAGGCAAGGGTCCTGTTGCTGAAAAGGGATCAACTGTGAAGGTTCATTTGAAGTCTTCTTTTCCTTGCACAAGAGTAGTTCTTTTGATTAATTATAAATACTATCACTGTTTAATATCTGTTTGTGATATAATTAGGTGCACTTTGACTGTGTGTATCGTGGTATTACAGCCCTTTCAAGTCGAGAATCAAAACTCTTGGCTGGAAATAGAATCATTGCACAGGTGATATTGATTTTTTAGAATATATTTACTTCTTTTAAGTAGTGCAATTAACTTCATACTCATTGAGAAAACGCTGATACCGAATTGTGTTGTGTACTTAAGTAGCCTTACGAGTTCCAAGTTGGAGCTGTGCCAGGAAAAGAGCGAAAGCGAGAGTTTGTAGACAATCCAAATGGTTTATTTTCTGCACAAGCAGCACCTAAACCTCCAAAGGCTATGTACACAATAACTGAGGGAATGAAAGTTGGTGGAAAGGTACCTCGTTATTTCCATTTTTTATACTTTCTTCGTTCAGAATGTCTGAGAATCACATCAACATAATCTTTCTTTTTATACTTTTTTTACATCGTACTTCTCGTTTTTGGTTCATAGTGATAGTGGTGCTTGTTTATGCAGAGAACTGTGATTATTCCACCAGAGGCTGGGTATGGCCCGAAAGGGATGAACGAAATTCCGGTAATGCATCTTGTTGCTTGTTGTAGATTAATGTGTAAATTCATTCTGCATGATTGTCGTCGTTGAGTATGAATAGCATAATCCATGGTAGAATATATTCTCATGCCGGGCAAGTAGTGGTGGATATCTGCCTAGTGTGCCTAATCAAACAATACTGCATCTAAGATTCTCAACCCATTCTGGAAATGAGATGCAAATTTAAAATGAATGACTGATGAAGCATATAAATCTTTGGTGCGTTCTAGTCTATACCAGTTAAACTTATGTCTTAGAGTTAGACGAAGAAGAGCTCATACTCATACATTCAAATCCAATTGCCACATTCTAGACTTACAAAAATATAGGTGCTTCAACTTGAGAGTCATGTGTCTAAATATTTGAAGATCCCCTCTCTACCAGCTTGTGTTGTTGGATACATTGATGATTGATCATTCAATATTATCCTGCTAATTGTTTAAACTCATGGCACACACTATGCTTTTAACATCTTAGATGGAAATCTACTTAAAAATATGCATATAAGAGTGAGACTTTTGAGGACTAAGTGACACCCCTTCATTGTGTACTCCATGTCAACCTTCCTAATAGTAGTGTTTCTTATTTGCAGCCAGGAGCTGAATTCGAACTGAACATTGAACTTTTGCAAGTACTCCAGCCACAAAGCAAGTGATACACATTTGAATGCAATGTCGTTACGTAAATTTGGATTTCTATTTGCTTCTTTTCATTCCTCTAAGGCATTGGCGTTGCCTTTTCATTTAAAGATGAGAGTATTTATATTAATATGATAGACATGCAACACATCCTCTGAGCAGTTTTTCCATCTGAGTCATTCTTTTCTCAGTTATGTAATTAGTTGAGCGTTCTTTTTTTTTTTTTTTTTCCCCATTGGAATGGCATTCTTCTCTTTCAATTCAAGTGTAATATCTTATTTTTTAAAGAAATATATGTTCTAATGGTTACGTACGGTACTTGCCAACGAAGTTTTTCCCACCCCTCAACCTTAAATGATTCTGCCATGATTTGGGAGAAAAATAGGTCAAGCTAAAATTCCGAAGTAAGTTGGAGTTGATATGATGCTTGCAATCTGGTGTACCATGTTTTGTATTGGACAATGTTATCATACAACATGATAACTGATACGGGCCTCCCCTATTCTCGGCCCAAGAGATCTAAGACTAAGCCCATTTGGTCTACTGATTTCCATATGTAAGATTATATTAATGTAATTAGGTTGTAATTAAATAATTAAGTAATTTCTGTAACTTCTGGCAGTTATTTGGAGCAGTTATGTAATAGTGTATTTAAGGTTGTGTAGGAAAAACGAAATATTTATGCAATTATATTATCAGAATTCTGTTCTTCTCTCTCAATTTTCTAGGAGAAAGTCCTATCTCGAATTTGGACAATTTGATAGGATCATTGATCCTTATCATTGGTGCTTTCATTGTTTATGGCTCGCAAAGATCAGTCTCAAACATCTGTTAATGAGGCGTCATTGGCAGATTCGCTACAACAGGTTCAACAAGAATTGGCGGAGGTACACGCAAATAATGAACAACAAAGGGCGGAATCTAACGAACAATTTGCCAGATTACGTGAACAAATGGATGAACTACGGGTGTACATGGCTACTTTGTTGAAAAAGCCGCTAGGGGCTGATCCTAGCAGCAGTCCAGGGCATTCCAACACATTTAACCCATTATTCACTGGCGGTGGTAGTTCGTCTACAGTGCCTAAGCCACCACAGGTAACACTTAACACTTTTGATGGGTCGAATGCCTTAGATTGGGTCGCTCACGCTGAGCGTTACTTTCGACTATATAATATACCAAGGGAGGATCGCGTTGGGCTGGTTTCTTTTTACATGCAAGGCAGGGCTTCTACGTGGTTCACATGGATGTCAAATAATGACAAAGTTTACGACTGGGAACTGTTTTCTCGTGATTTAATTCGACGGTTTGGGCCTTCTTCTTATGAAAATCATCAAGCCGCGTTGTTTAAATTGCGTCAAATTGGTACAGTTGAGGAATTCTATGAGGAGTTTGAAAGAATTGCTAATTTCGTTAAAGGTTTGTCAGAAGAAGCAATTATGAACTGTTTTATCTCAGGTTTAAAGCCCGATATTAGAGCCGAATTAGCAATACTTAAACCTGTTGATGTTCATCATGCTATCGATTTGGCGAAATTAGTGGAAGCCAAGATCAAGGAGGCACGTTATCGGCCATCGTTCAATCGACCAATTCACACATTGAAGTCTGAGCCGATTTTGCCAACTCCAAAACCAACTACTTCTATCACTCGACCACAACAGTCCCTTCCGATTCGTCGTCTGAATCAACAAGAGATGCAAGAAAGGAGAGCCAAAGGACTGTGTTACAATTGTGACGAAAAGTATGTTTTCGGTCACAAGTGTAAAACACCACAGTTTTTGACTTTGATTTCTGACGATGCAGATGCTGACAATGTTGATCAGTTCGATGAGGCTACGGACACTGAAGAGGGTAGTCCTCATGATGAGTCTACAACAGGATCACTCATCCCGACTGATACATCTAAAACTGGTAGTTTCCATTTGTCAATGGCGGCATACATGGGTATTTTCATGCCGCAAACATTGAGGGTCACTGGTCTGATTAACGGGAAACCAGTTACAGTGTTGGTAGATTCGGGCAGCACGCACAACATTATTCAATCGCGTGTGTCTGACGAATTGCATCTACCTGTTTTGGCACAAGATGTTGTGCAAGTTATGGTGGGAAATGGAGCCCATCTTCAATGCAGCGGGCTATGTCATTCTACAGTTTCAGTACAAGGTACAAACTTTCCACTTTCTATGCTTGTATTGCCTATACAGGGAGCAGATGTGGTCTTCGGCGTTCAGTGGTTATGTATGTTAGGGGACTTTTCCGCAAATTATAATGTTCCTCGAATCACTTTCACTGTGGGTGATAAAGAGGTGACATTGATTGGGGAAACAGGTGTTGGACAAGCTACTACAGCCCAACTGAAGCGAATGGTACAAAGAGGTTCAGTCAGGTCCATGCATTCCATTTCTATATCATATTTGCCTAGTTTATTCTCTCTGACCCCTGACACATTTCAACATCCAAATTCCCAGATTCAGACACTCATAAAAACATATAAATCTGTTTTTGATGAACCTAAAGACCTTCCACCCCACCGCTTACATGACCACCACATACATTTGGATCCCAATAGTAAACCAGTAAACATTAAACCATACAGATACCCGCACTACCAGAAACCAATCATGACCAAGATGATCAATGACATGTTGCTGACTGGACAGATCCGTCCTAGTACCAGTCCCTTTTCATCCCCAGTTTTATTGGCTAAAAAGAAGGATGGGACTTGGCGTTTTTGTGCGGACTACAGGGCATTAAATGCAATTACTGTGAAGGACAAGTTTCCAATTCCCACAGTAGATGAGTTGTTAGATGAATTACACGGTGCCTGCATTTTTACGAAGTTGGACTTAAGGTCCGGATTTCATCAGATCCGAGTTGATGCCAAAGATATTCACAAGACTGCATTTCGTACTTGTGATGGTCATTATGAGTTTGTCGTCATGCCTTTTGGTCTGACAAACGCACCATCTACGTTCCAGGCAGCTATGAATGATCTACTTCGCTCACATTTGCGTGATTTTGTGTTGGTGTTCTTTGACGATATATTGATATACAGTCGTTCTGAGGATGATCATTTCAAGCATTTGAGAACTGTCTTATCTTTGTTATCTACTAACCAGTATTTTGCTAAGTTGTCGAAGTGTTGTTTTGCGGTTAGTTCGGTGAATTATTTGGGGCATGTGATTAGTGCTGATGGTGTTAGTGTGGATTCAGATAAAATTGCAGCCATTCTAGATTGGTCGGTGCCTACCTCTCAGACGGCCCTAAGGGGATTTTTGGGTTTATCGAGATACTACAGGCGATTTGTTCGCCACTATGCTACTATCGCCGCTCCCCTCACATCTTTATTAAAGGATGACAGTTTTACATGGGATACATTGGCTCAACAGGCCTTTGACGAATTGAAAATGCACATGAGTAAACTTCCTACTCTAATTCTGCCTAACTTTAATGAACCTTTCGAGTTGACTACGGACGCCTCTTCGGTTGCCATAGGTGCGGTGTTGTCCCAAAATCAGCATCCGATTGCGTTTTTCAGTCGTAAAATGTCTTCTCGAATGTGCCGGGAATCTGCATATAACATGGAATTATTTGGGTTAACGGAAGCAGTTAAAAAGTGGCGGCATTATTTATTGGGGCGTAAATTTACTATCTATACGGATCAACAAAGTTTACGCCATTTGCTTACTCAGTCCATTAACACTCCTGAACAACAGAAATGGCTAATCAAATTATTCGGTTATGATTTTGAAGTGAAGTACAAACCTGGTAAGGAAAATGTTGTTGCTGATGCCTTATCCAGAATTGAGCAACCGAGTTGCTTCACTGCGGCCTCGTCAGCTTTGTTGTCTCGCATCCAACAGGTTTTTGGTACCTTGCAATCAGCGAAAGATTTAATGGTTAAATGTGAAGAAGGTAACATGCATTCTAATTACCATGTTAAGAATGGGTTGTTGTATTTCAAAAACAGGATACATGTGCCAGATGATCACGAAATTCAACAACAAATTTTACATGAGTTTTACGCAACTACAGTTGGCGGGCATTCTGGAGTTAAGGCTACCTTATCTCGCATTGCAAGTATCTTTTATTGGCCAAATCTCAAAAAAGCAGTTCAACAATTTATTCAAGGTTGTCAGGTTTGCCAACAGCAAAAGTATCTTACCACGAGGCCATACGGCTTACTTCAACCGCTGCCAATTCCCACACAGGTCTGGACCGACATTACCATGGACTTCATTACTCACCTGCCATCATCACAAGGGAAAACAGTTATTTGGGTACTTGTTGATCGTCTTAGCAAATTTGCTCACCTTGTTGCATTGCCTACCAAGTTTACTGCAGCATATCTTGCTAACATATTCTTGACCGAAATTTATAGTATCTACGGACTGCCTAAGTCTATTGTGTCGGACAGAGATACTATCTTCTTGAGTTCTTTTTGGCAAGAGTTATTTGCAAAACTTGGCACATCTTTACACTTTAGCACAGCCTATCACCCGCAATCCGATGGGCAAACAGAAGTGGTGAATCGCTGCCTCGAGTGCTACCTACGGTGTTTTACTATGGATCAACCAAATCAGTGGGTAAGTTTTCTACCTATGGCTCAGTTTTGGTATAATTCTAGCCATCATAGTACCATCAACACCACACCATTTCATGCTTTATTTGGTCGACCACCGACTTCTATGCCTACTTATCTACCGGGTTCCTCAAATAACGCATGTATCGACTCGACCTTAGCAACACGTGAACAAATTATGGCGGATATTAAAGCTAACATGCTCAAAGCTCAAACTCGAATGGTGCAGCAAGCTAATAAACATCGATTGGACAAGGAGTTTACCGAGGGAGACTGGGTATACGTGAAGCTTCGCGCGTATCGCCAAATCAGCGTGCGTCAAGCGGCGATGAACAAGCTTAGTCGTCGGTTCTATGGCCCCTTTCGGATCCGTCATCGCGTCGGCGCCGTCGCTTATGCCTTAGATCTTCCACCGTCGGCCAAGATCCATGACGTTTTCCACGTCTCACAACTCCGAGCAGCCGTTGGTTCTCCTCCACCGGTTTCATCCCCTCTTCCGTTGCATACTAAGGACGGTCAGGTTGAGGTTCGACCCGAACGGATTCTCGATCGGCGAGTGGTGTGGCGTAATGGAGAACGGGTGGCGCAGCGGTTGGTGTGTTGGGTAGGGTTTGGAGCTGAAGAAGGTGAATGGGTGGATGAGGAGGTTTTATTTGGTCAAGACCCTATGCTGAACGGTTCAGATCAGACCCCTAAATCGGATGGCTCAGATCAACTCTCCACTTCAAGGGCTGCAGATCAGGCTTCAAACACTGTTGGGCCGCCTTCTTTGGACCTTGAGGACACGGTCCGCTCTTTAGGGGGGGAATTGATACGGGCCTCCCTTATTCTCGGCCCAAGAGATCTAAGACTAAGCCCATTTGGTCTACTGATTTCCATATGTAAGATTATATTAATGTAATTAGGTTGTAATTAAATAATTAAGTAATTTCTGTAACTTCTGGCAGTTATTTGGAGCAGTTATGTAATAGTGTATTTAAGGTTGTGTAGGAAAAACGAAATATTTATGCAATTATATTATCAGAATTCTGTTCTTCTCTCTCAATTTTCTAGGAGAAAGTCCTATCTCGAATTTGGACAATTTGATAGGATCATTGATCCTTATCAATAACACGCCGATTTTGAATCACGAAATTCATATAACATTTCGTGATTCTAAATCGGCGTGTTATCATACAATGTTTTATTATTTGGACAAGACACAGAACCGATAATTATAATGGTTATAGACTCGATTGGTTGAATTGATGGAATCATTAATTTGATCTGTAAAATATGTAAATACAACATATGTTTTTATTGGGTGTATGTGTGTGTATATATAACATGTGCTTTTAACATTTGATTTGTTTCTTATATAAGTTATATTTTCACAATTATCTAATATGTTTAATCACTTCGAACCATACACATATATGTATAAGAATGTATCGATATATGTGTGTACATAATTAACGGTTGTTGGCTCAAGTGGTAAGAGACTTGAGTTCACTTAATCAAGGTCTTGGGTTCGAGTCTTGTGGATGTAAAAAATACCGCGGGGAGAGTCGGCCCCTCAAAAAGGGTCTGACAGCGCTTGACTGGGTTAGTCGCAAGGTCTATATATATTTGTGTGCGCGCGCGCATATGGATGTTCATGTTCCTCTTTTCTCTTTATAGTAGCATACATTATATTAAAAATTATTCTCACACTCGAGTTGTATTTTAATAAATTAAATAAATAAACCCAGTTGGTAGTTCGCAAGATAAATTAGCAAAGATTCTAAAAATAAATTTACCTAGATTTCTTTAATTACAGATAATTAAAGAAAACATATAAAGAGGTAATGATCTTTGAGAGATTAATTTATGGGGCTTCTACATGCCACATGTCAGACGTATATGATTGAGGGATGAGAGAAAAGAATATAAAAATTTCTCTTTGTTTACATATTTTTTAGATTTTTATTTCTTTAAAAATAAAAAAAAAATACACGCGGTCACACGTATGTCAAAATTGCTAATACATAAATAAAATTCAATCTCAAAGTGGCTACAACATACAAATTTCTACATTATACCACACCAACTCTATAGCTTAATGTATTTGTTTAAAATTTATGAATTCATAAAATATGTTACACGGTATTTGTAATAAAAAGATGTAATATGTACATATGAAGTTCCTATATAGTTGTGCATAAAAAAAAGAAATCATATGTAGTGAAATACATTCATTATTAATGAGTTAAAAGTTATACAAGGTTTCTTTTTTCTAAATTTGTTAAGATAAAGCTAAGAATAGGCTCCCTACTATTTGGATTTTATGGAATCATACCTATTTTTTTGTTTGTTTTTTTTTTTTTTTGTGGTTTTTTGCTTTTTACATCGGAAGGAGAAGACCCAAAAAAATTACATAAACTATTCTATTATGGATCAATAGCTTATTCCACCAACAGCGTCAAACAAAAGATAAGACAATACCAAGCTCATGGGATGATCGTGAGGCTAGATATGATCGTGAGCAGGGGCGGAGCCAGGGGGTGCGAGCGGGGGCCACCGCCCCCCCAAGCCCCTCCCCACCCCACCCCACCCCACCCCACCCCACCCCATAAGTATATATATTATATATAATATTTAATATCAATATGTATATTATTTTGTAGGTAAATAAGATAGATTTATTGAGTTACATATAAAAATATACGTGTGATGAAGAATGATAAATGGAGATTTCCATTTTATGTATCATGTTAATCCTCTAAATAAATATAGTTACCTTAATTTTAGGAGTTAATTACGGAAATTTGCTTCAATTTATGAGTTGATGAATGACTATTTATCTTTGTTATGGAGAAAACTTAATTTTATATTTCTAAAAGATATTTATATATGTTAATAATTTAAAGGCAATTTAGTGTACATATGAGATTCTTTTTCACAAGTTACTTTTGTAGTTATTTATTCGACTTTTCAACTACTCTTGATTTATTCTTATAGATTAGACTAATTTAGTATTTTAGATATCGTACTAGTGATTAAAAAAAAATCATGAAGCTATTAAATTTACATCTATCCGAAGACTATATAATTAAAAACGTCAACGTAGGAGATATATAGTAGTCCCAAGAAAGCTATATAATTACAAAAAATATATCTAATAGTATACGATCTCACATCTTATATGTTTTAAGAAGGTAGATAAATTCGTTCAACTCGAAAAAAATAAAACGAGGGTAATCACTTTTGAAAAAATATTATTGTATTAAAAGAGAAAAAAGGCATTTATAATAGTATTATATTTATTTTAAGTATTATATAGCAAGATAATTATACCTGTCGTTCAAAATTTCGCCCCCCCAAAACTAAATTCCTGGCTCCGCCCCTGATCGTGAGGTTGGATATCATACGTGAGTGAGTGACCAATTTTTGCTAGTTGATCTGCCACGACATTTGTTTCTCTGTACTAATGTAGAACATTACAATGAAGGAAGCTTGACCTTAGTTGGCATTGGACACAAGGGACGTGAAAAGCTGAACAACAATCCTCGAATCACAGGACAACATGATATGGCGAATATTGTGGCTAATGGTTGTAGAGAATCTGAAATTGTGGATCGGGTCGATACGTTGTTGATGTTAACTTAACACTGAAGTTCTAACAGTAGTTTGTGTTTGCTGTTAGTTCTACGATGTTACTTTAACAGCAGACCAGAGTAACAGTTTGCAGCGGAATAAACAAACACGAATTTAAGAAGTGAATATAGGATTATATTAACTTCCGAGCCGTAGGCAAAATACCACAAGGGTTTAACAAATGCGTTCTCACAACTTTCAAGCTCCTCACTCTCGAATTGTTCAAACTAAGCAAAGCACACAAGAGTTGCTTCGACTATCTCTAAAAGCTCCTCACTCTTAGATCTATTCTAACAACTTAAAAACTTTGCTAAAGCAAGACAACACTCAACAACTGTAAATTAATCTCTCGGATTGATTAGCTCTTGTCTCGTTATTTGTCTTGATGTACTTCACACCTATATATAGGTTCTTGATTTGGACTTCAAGGTGTGTTGTACACGGTTGGTAATTCTCCTTGTTTCCTTCTCGAACTCCTCTTCCTTGTTCTCGCAGTCCTTCTTGAATAATAGTTCCTTCGCCAGTGATCTAGCTAAGGAAAGACTCCTTCTTCAATTCAGGACTTTCCCTTGGAAGCTTTCCTAGTCGCACTAGACTTCTTCTTTCCTTTTATAAGCCGTTTGCTTTAATTAAGGAAACTTCTCATCTTGGAAACTTTGAGCGTCCAACCTAATGCAAGTTTGTTTCCTGAATAATAATCAAAGACAACTACAACTGTGGAACTCAGTTAGTTAAGTGAATAAGGCAAAACAATAATAATAATAATAACTAGATTGTAAAACAGTTTCTGGACGTGCAATGTTACTCTAACATTGAAAATCTCAATGTTATCCTAACATCCAGAAAACGTGCACTTTCAATCTCCCCCTTTTTGCCTTAATCACAAAACCTAAGAAACAGTTCTTATCAGATCAAATTATTCAGAAAAACTTCATTATATCATAACAATGAAAAACTAAGTACTCTCCCCCTGAATATCAGAAGGAACTAATCCAATGTTATTCTAACACTGATACTTTCAATGTTATAACATCCAGCTTTATCAATGTTGGTTTAACATCAGAAAGTTAACACCTGCAAAACAGAGTCAGTACCAGTAATCACAGTTCAATAATAGCATAAGCAGAAACACTAAGTACCCAAAATAAAAAGTACTTAATTACAGTCCATACTAGCAGCAAGGAACAGTCTCCTTGATCAGAATAAAAAGAAAACAATTGTTCAAAAGGCATTAGAAACAGAAACTAAAGAAACTTGCAGGAAAATTTGAAAATTTGATCTACTCTCCCCCTTTTTGTGAGGAAGGCAGATCCTTCAAGTGTTTCCTCAAGCTGTCCAGTTCCTGCAGTCTGACTTGCTTGTCAGCTATTTCCCTCTGGGTGTCCTTGTACTCCCTATCCAGCCAGACCAATGTTTCCTCAACAAAAGCATCTGTAATCACTGAGCAGCTGTCACCACTGCTCACTGGAACTGAAGAAGCAGCAAACTTGTGTGTCTTCTTCTTCTTCTTCCTGCTGGGACCAGCTTCTCCTTGAGGGTTCCAAGGCAAATCCTGGATCCTCACATTAGTGAAGTAGCTCCTGGTGATTGACATTACAGCCTTGTTACTGATCCACCCTTCCGTCTTCTTGGTTTTGAAGCCTTGCTTCACCAATAGACATGAGATCAGTGAAGGATAAGGAAGGATTCCTTTGGGCTTCATAGTGACTTCCTTCATGTGTCTCAGCACTTTTTCACCAATGTTTACACTCATTCCATTCTTCAGCTTGTACACCAACTTTGCTGACTCTTTGGTCATCACAGTAGTGTTGGAAGAAGGAAGCCAATTGTAAGTGCTGATCTTGTGAAGCACGGCACTAAGAGAAGTCAGCCTGGTTGTGGGAAAGCTCTCTCTCCATTGCCTAGTGAGGCCACCTGTAAGATCTCCATAGTCGGATCCTCAGACTCTTCAGGATCAGGAAGACCCCAAGCCTCATTGATCATGGCAGGAGTGATGTCATAGATCTTCTTCCTAACCCAAGCCTTCCCATACTTAGGAGAATCCAGGTTGATCACCCACTCAGAGAGATTCATGTAGAACTCTCTCACTACATCAGGAACATATGCAGACAGATTCTGCACAGACCCCAAGACTCCTCTAGCCTCAAGCAACTCAAACACCCTGTTTTCTTTGAAAATACCCTCCTCAATAGCCCTTTCCTTGTGGATTACCCTGGCTTGGTATGCCTCCCATTGCTCCTCAGCATCAGGAGACACATAGAAGTCAGAGTAAGCTTCATGTGGATACTCTCTCATCATTAGATCAGTAAACTGATCATCATCTGATGTTAGAGTAACATCAGCTTGCTCTGGCTCATCAGCCACAAGCTCTTCTTCCTCAACTTCCTCTTCCTCTTCCTCCTCAATCTCTTCTTCTTCTTTTTCTTCTTCTGACTCATCCTCAGAAGACTCAGCCATCACCTCCTTACCTTTCCTCTTCCTGGCAGCATTTGCAAGGGCAGCCAAGGAAAGGTTTTCATCATCATCCTCTTCTTCTCCTTCAACCTCAGCTGGTTGGTCACTCACAACAGCTTGGTTACCTTCAGTAGTAACCCCATTATTTACACCAAGATTGCCATCAGCAGCAATCTCCTCAGACAAATCCTCATCATGCTCACCAGTAGCATGTTCACTCTCCTCAGCAGCAGCAAACTCATCATCATTAGCCTCATTAGGCTCAATAGAACTAGCCACAGTTGGCTCCACCACTTCCTCAACCACATTACCCAACCCAATCACAGGGGCCTCATTCTCCCCCTCAATACCAACATCGGCATCAGCAGGTATACTCGGAGTAGGGTTAGCCATTGTTACCTCGATTTCAGGATTGGTGGGAGTAGGGGCTTGCTCGACAGCATCTGATGTTGAACCAACATCTTTCTTTGAAATCTTTTTGCCCTTGCGCCGTTGAGTGGTAGCTTTCCTCTTTGGAGAGGCGGCGACTGTGGTTTCAGCGGCGGTGCGTCTGGTACTGCGTCGTGGCGCTCGCTCGACTTACGCAGCTGCTTCTGCAAGAGCATCAATATTGGACTTGCGTGCCATTGTTAGAGTAACTTTGAGATAAAAAGATTGAAGATTTTGAAAATTTAGAGAGTAATTTGCTTTGCACAGTTGTTAGCGTTAGAATGAAGAAGAAATTAGGGCAAATTATATATATGATTCAGATGAAGAGCATGGAATAGTGGTGTTGTAACATGTTACCATAATAATCTGACCACTGTCACACGTCCCCTACATGTTATTCTTACCACGTGTCAGTGTTAGGTTAACACGTAACCAGAGCAGTCTTCATTCCTGAAAACTTATAAGTTACAATGTTACAATGTTGGACTAACATTGGCAAGTTAACATCAGGGAGGGAAGTTGGAGGTGCAGGGCTTCATCCAAAGTAGCATCATCTTGTGAGAGCGTGAGATATTCCTGTACTAATCCGAAGCTTCAACCAAGTACACAGGTACAATGACACAGCTTAAGATCATCAGTATAAGCAAGTGACACATCAAACAGAGAAAAACACAGAGGATATACTTATCCAGGGAAAAGATTTTCCCACAGCAAGAAGATCACAAAACATAGTGCTTTTACCTGTAGCTGGTCACCCAAGAAGTATGCCTCAACACATGATAACTACTCCCCCTAAGCCCAAACCGACAAAAGGAAATATGCAGAACTAGAATGAATGCAACCATGTTAGATTAACATTTGAGAGATGGTAACCACATACAAACCGCCTTGCTAACTGGGATCAGGACATATCAATTTATCTTTAACTTTCACTATTTTTAGAAACTCTTTTGAAAAAAAAAACTGATGAATGTTAAAGGACAGTCTCATCACTGAATGTGGGCAGCACAGGACTCCACACACCCCAGCAACTTAGCTATCAGCTACAGATCAGGCAAGTACAAAGGAATTGAATGAAGACAACTCTTTTATCAAGTATTTCTCCACCCCAACTCCTCATGCATACTTGTTTACTAACCTGTTTATCAAGGAAATACTAAGTAATCAATTCTACTGAATGCACACAGTCTAAACTTTATACACCCCAGTAGGAAAGATCACTATCATGTAAAAACCTTGGCCATAGACAAAAATATGAAAATAAGCACAACTGAATGACAATGAGGCCTTCAACATCATGTACCCCAGCTTCTCTTCATACCTTGTCAAACCTAACATGGATAAGACACAACTGAATATCATCAGAGTAGTGAGCTCTGTGTATCCCAGCTTCTCCCATGATGTTAGGTTAACATTCACAGACTAACATCAGAGTTATTTCTTTCCAAACCTCTTGATATGTACCTGTTCACCAATCACCTTAGCTATTCATACAGGTCAACCACACAACCAACAGTTTCTCTAACAAAGATGTAATTTGCAAGAAAGAAGAATGCAAAAAGGAACAAAAAAGAATTACAGCTACACCACAACCAATAACCAATGCTAGACAGTGGTGTTATGTCAACACTGGTGAACTAACATCTCTAAACAATGCACATGCCAAGAGAGTTCCTCAGACTGAAGAACCTCTCAGTATCTAATGGTTTAGTGAACATATCAGCTAGCTGATTGTTAGTTTCTATATGTTCAATGTCAATAAGCTTGTCTTCAACCATGTCTCTCAGAAAGTGATGCCTAATGTCTATATGTTTTGTCCTAGAATGCTGAACAGGATTCTTAGAGATGCTTATAGCGCTAAGGTTATCACAAAACATAAGTAAGGTATCACTGTCTAACCCATAGTCCAGTAGCATATGTTTGAGCCATACCAACTGGGTGACACAACTACCTGCTGCAATGTATTCAGCCTCAGCAGTGGATAGTGACACACAGTTTTGCTTTCTACTGTACCATGAGACCAAGTTGTTCCCCAGATAAAAACATCCTCCACTTGTAGACTTCCTGTCATCAGTATCACATGCCCAGTCTGAGTCACTGAAACCTACAAGATTTGTGTTAGTATCATAAGAGTACCATATGCCAAGGGCCAAAGTGCCAGATATGTATCTAAGTATTCTCTTCACAGCAATCAGATGTGACTGCTTTGGACATCCCTGGTACCTTGCACATACACACACAGAGAACATAATATCAGGTCTTGAAGCAGACAAGTATAACAAGCTTCCTATCATTGAACGGTACAATGTTGGATCAACATTGACACCAGTATCATCCCTGGATATCTTCACAGATGAAGACATGGGAGTCTTGCAAGGCTTTGAATCTGTCAATTCAAACCTTTTCACCAAATTTCTTGCATACTTTTCCTGACTTAGGAAAATTCCATTACCTGTTTGTTTCACTTGAAGACCAAGAAAGAAAGTTAATTCTCCCATCATACTCATCTCAAACTGCCCTGTCATTGATTCAACAAATTTTTCTAGAATAGAATTGTTAGTTGAGCCAAACACAATATCATCTACATATATTTGAGCAATACAGACATGAGAATCTTTCTTCAAGACAAACAGTGTTCTATCTCCATCACCTCTAACAAAACCAAGACTTAAAATGAATTTTGTAAGCCTTTCATACCATGCTCTAAGTGCTTGTTTAAGACCATATAATGCCTTTTCAAGCTTGTACACATGGTTTGGATACTTAGGATCTGTGAACCCCTTTGGATGTTCAACATATACTTCCTTATCAATCAGCCCATTCAGAAACGCACCCTTTACATCCATTTGGTATAATTTTATCTTAAGACAACATGCTATGGCTAGAAGTAACCTAATAGATTCAATCCTAGCAACTAGAGCAAAAGTCTCATCAAAATCTACACCTTCAACATGTGTGTACCCCTGAGCAACTAGTCTAGCTTTGTTTCTAACTATAACCCCTTCCTCATTACTCTTGTTCTTAAATATCCACTTTGTCCCTATTACATTAACATTAGGTGGTCTAGGTACAAGTACCCAAACATTGTTCTTAGTAAACTGTAATAGTTCATCTTGCATGGCATTAATCCAAAAGTTATCAAGAAGGGCTTCATTTACATTTTTAGGTTCTATGGTGGAGACAAAACAAGAGGCATTATCAACAGTACAAGTGAAATTCATACAGACACACAGTTTTACCATATCTCTATAGTCAAGTCTTTCTCTATTGCGTGTCCTTACCCGTTCAGTGAGTTCACCTATTACCTGGGATGCTGGATGGTCTTTCTGAATCCTAGCCGGGGGGTCTCTTCTAGGTTCAGCGGCACCTTCATGTTCTGAGTCAGAATCCTCTGATGTTATTCTAACATCTGATCTCACTGGTGTTAGTCTAACATCGTTCCCCGACTCTTGTTCAGTGTTTCCAGCTTCCAGTTCCAATGTTGGTGTAACATTGTCAGGAGTAACATTCTCGGTTTTCACTGTTGGTTCAACATTGGGAACTAAGATGTCACCAGTACCTGTATCAAGAGTGAAATCATCAAACACAACATTCACTGATTCCTGAATTGTCTTCAATCTAAGATTGTAGACTCTAAAGGAAGTACTATTGGCTGAGTATCCTACAAAGATGCATTTTTCACTTTTAGAATCAAATTTACTCAGATAATCCCTGTCATTCAGTAGATAACAATCACATCCAAATTCATGAAAATATGCAACATTTGGTTTTACACCCTTCAAGAGTTCATATGGAGTCATGTTAGTTCCAGGTCTAAGATACACCCTGTTACTAATGTGACAAGCAGTATTTAAGGCTTCAGCCCAGAGTCTTTTTGATAAGTCTTTGGCATTGAGCATAACTCTGGCCATCTCTTGAAGAGTCCTGTTCTTTCTCTCAGCAATCCCATTCTGTTGAGGAGTCTTAGGAGCTGAAAATTCATGGAAAATACCTTTAGCATTGCAGTAGTTATCAAAACTAGCATTTTCAAATTCTTTACCATGATCAGACCTAATTTTAGTCACAGTGGAGCCATACAAGTTTTTAATACTAGCACAAAGAATTTTGAACTGATCAAAAGCTTCTGACTTTTCTTTAAGAAATTTTACCCAAGTGTATCTAGAGAAGTCATCTACAATCACAAAGGCATATCTCTTCCCACTGAGACTACTTACCTCAATTGGACCCATTAAGTCCATGTGCAGCAATTCAAAACACCTACTAGATCTAGGGTTAGCATTCTGTACCTGTAGGGGTGTATGAACTGCTCTGGTTTGCTTACCCTTGAGGCAATCACCACACACAAGCTTACCTGGACAAGACAGCTTTGGTAAGCCTCTTACAGCATCAACTCTCTGTAATTTCTCAAGGTTTCTGTAGTGAACATGTCCAAGTTTCCTATGCCATACAGAAGCTTCATCTATTTTAGCATGGAAACACTCTGCTTCCTCTTGAGCTAGGTAGCAGTTGTCCTTGGACCGAGTACCTGTCATAACAAGTACATTATCACTATCATAAACATCACAAGATGAACTGTCAAATGTAACCAGCAAGCCATCATCACATAGTTGACTGATGCTGATTAAATTTGCTTGTAGCCCATCAACCAACAACACATCCTTCAGGGGTGGAAATCCATCAACATTCAGTGTCCCCTTTCCAATGATCTTCCCTTTTGTACCACCACCATAGGTCACAGTGCCAGTACTCACAGAAACCATATTCACAAGATTGTCAATGTTGCCTGTCATGTGTCTTGAACATCCACTGTCGAAGTACCACTTACCTGAAAGGTTAGAATACACAGCAGAGAAAACAACATTGCAAACAACTTTAATCTTAGGGGTCTTAACTTTTTCTACCCAAGTTCTACCTTTCTGTCCTGAACCTAATGTTGGTCTAACATCGGAAACTGTTGTTGTTCTAACATTGGGTTCAGTAACTGTTTTCTTACCACATTCTCTTATAAATTTTCTACAGAATGGTTTTATGTGGCCTGGTTGGTAACAGTATTGACAGATAAAAGTAGGTTTACTTCTCACAGTGTTGATGGTACCTAAACTCTTAGAATCAGATTCTTTAACAAAGCTAGAAGATAGATAGGCAGAATTTACTATAGAAGAGGAATGTTTCTCAACAAATCCCAGACCACATGAACCTGAATTTCCCATGCTAAGTACCTCATCAAGTTTAGAAGTACCTGCATTCCATTTAGCTATGATCTGTGTGTCTTTCTTGAGTTTATCCTTTACCTCTTTCAACTCAGCTTCAGCTTTGTCAAGATCTCTTTCATAGAGTTTCAACATGTTCTTCAAACATTCAATGTCACGAGTCAGTGCTTTGTTCTTCTTTATGAGTTTCACATTCTCTCTCTCAAGCCTGAGGAATGTGGTGTGCAGATCATCAAGAATCTCCTCTTGGGATAATTCTTCTTCTTGGGAGTACTCTTCTTCTAGATCAACTGTACCATGAAAACAATCAAAGTTAGTATCATCACAATCAGAGAGTTCATCAGAGATAACCTGGGAATCATTGTTGTTCCAGTCTCCAAAAAAGATTTCCTGCTTTGCTGTTGGTTCACCAATGTTAGAGTAACATTGTGATCTTAGGCAATTTCTGGAGTCTTCATTGGACCAGGTGATCCTTGTGCATAGCGCAGCAATTTTGATTTCCTCTGAGTGTTCCTCGGCACTTGTTCCAGATTCAAAATCATCTTCATTGAAGTCATCTACACAAACCCAATGAGAATTCCCTCTTGTTCTGAGGGTGTTAGCACATTCATGTTTAAAGTGACCATACCCCTTACATTCATAACACTGGACATCTTTCAATTTCTCAGCATCTTGAGGTGTGCTCTTGGATGCCATGTACTTAACAAATTTAGGAGGCAATTTCTTGTAACCGGGGCTATCATTACCAGTTTGTTTTTCTTTCTGTTTACCTTTGAAACCTAATTTACTAAACTTTTTGGTAATATCGCCATAGTTAGAAGAGATCAACTCATATTCATCTTCATCACTCCCTGTAGAATCTGAGCTAGTACCTAGTAAGGCTAAAGCAAGTTGTTTACTGGACTTTCCTAGGAATTCTAGTTCAAATTCTTTTAGAGTGTTCATTAATGTTTGAAAGTCCATGTTGGCAAGATCTCTAGACTCATTCATAGCAATTCTTTTGACAGTAAACTTAGAGGATAATGTTCTAAAGGCTTTGTAGACCATGGTTTGATTAGGGATGATAAAACCTAAGTTTTGGCACTGATTAGCAATATCTAGAAGTTTCTCAAAATAACTATCAATGCTTTCATCCTCACCCATCTCTATCTTCTCAAAGTCCCTCAAAAGTTTTCTATATTTAGAGTCCCTCACAGCCACATCACCCTCACAATGTAATTCAAGAATTTCCCATGCAGATTTAGCAGTAGAACAAGTTTGAATCAGTTTGAACATATGATTACCTACCCAGCTAAAAATAGCATTGAGAGCCTTTTCATTGAAGTTGTAGAGAGCAATTTCGTTGGTTGTCCATTGTCTCCTTGGCTTAGGTACCAGATCAGCATCTCCATCTCTTGGTAAGTAGGGAATGGTGTAGCCTTCTAGTACTGCGTCCCAAGCTCTTAGGTCGATGGATTTGATGTGGACTCTGAGCCTGATCTTCCAGTAGGCATAGTTGTTGGGACCCTCCAATACAGGCAACCTGCTGGTATTAGGGTTGGAATTGTCCATCTTGTCGTATCAACGCCAAACACCGGTGAAGTTGGTGCTTGGCTCTGATACCAATTGAAATTGTGGATCGGGTCGATACGTTGTTGATGTTAACTTAACACTGAAGTTCTAACAGCAGTTTGTGTTTGCTGTTAGTTCTACGATGTTACTTTAACAGCAGACCAGAGTAACAGTTTGCAGCGGAATAAACAAACACGAATTTAAGAAGTGAATATAGGATTATATTAACTTCCGAGCCGTAGGCAAAATACCACAAGGGTTTAACAAAGGCGTTCTCACAACTTTCAAGCTCCTCACTCTCGAATTGTTCAAACTAAGCAAAGCACACAAGAGTTGCTTCGACTATCTCTAAAAGCTCCTCACTCTTAGATCTATTCTAACAACTTAAAAACTTTGCTAAAGCAAGACAACACTCAACAACTGTAAATTAATCTCTCGGATTGATTAGCTCTTGTCTCGTTATTTGTCTTGATGTACTTCACACCTATATATAGGTTCTTGATTTGGACTTCAAGGTGTGTTGTACACGGTTGGTAATTCTCCTTGTTTCCTTCTCGAACTCCTCTTCCTTGTTCTCGCAGTCCTTCTTGAA
Organism: Linaria vulgaris; assembly: GCA_948329865.1. Taxonomy (NCBI): domain Eukaryota; kingdom Viridiplantae; phylum Streptophyta; class Magnoliopsida; order Lamiales; family Plantaginaceae; genus Linaria; species Linaria vulgaris. The sequence goes on from OX415249.1 coordinate 104,423,090, forward strand.
TAATAGTTCCTTCGCCAGTGATCTAGCTAAGGAAAGACTCCTTCTTCAATTCAGGACTTTCCCTTGGAAGCTTTCCTAGTCGCACTAGACTTCTTCTTTCCTTTTATAAGCCGTTTGCTTTAATTAAGGAAACTTCTCATCTTGGAAACTTTGAGCGTCCAACCTAATGCAAGTTTGTTTCCTGAATAATAATCAAAGACAACTACAACTGTGGAACTCAGTTAGTTAAGTGAATAAGGCAAAACAATAATAATAATAATAACTAGATTGTAAAACAGTTTCTGGACGTGCAATGTTACTCTAACATTGAAAATCTCAATGTTATCCTAACATCCAGAAAACTTGCACTTTCAGAATCCATAGTATACACCCCCAAAGTTCTGCCATTGTGATGCTCTCGTACTCTAAATTGGTTGCAAAATCGAAGAGCCAATGACCATCATTGTTTCGACCAGCCTCGCCACAAGCGTTGTTACCGGGATTTCCAAAAGAGTTGTCGTGAGCGTTAATTTTTCAATTGGTCGCTCTAGCGGGGATGAGATCTGAATTCAAATATTTTTTGCATTTCCATGACCATGACTTCCGGCACGCAGTAGTAAAGTTTGTTGCCCAAGGCGTCGCATCTGCCATGATAGAGGATATTTCGTAAAAAAAAAAATATTCACAAATCCAATCGTATAGTTAGAGCTGGAAAAAGCGATTGGTATCTTGAGTCGTGGGTAATCCCTCCCAAATTTGACGATTATTGGGGCAGTCACACAAGAGATAAATGAGTGACTTGTTTTCACCAATGCAGCGAGGACAAGAAGGATCATCTGTAATATGTTGGGCCATCCTTTCCTCATAGAGTAAGCAGTTTATCGTGAAGAGCAAGCTAGTGTGAATCTTTTATGTAGTGCGGAGTTTCCAATCAAGGCTCCATGTAGAGGAACATCTCACAAGCTAATTTAACTATGAATGTGCCATTATCATAAATGCACCTACAAAGAGTGTCAAGGGTATCGGTATGCTGCTGAACGTGCATTGAGGCAATTTCGCAAGCTTGCAAGATGGCAGAAGGTGTTAAAAAATGCTCCAATTCCACTAGTTGTTGATATTAAGAAAGTCAACCACTTTTAACATCATCAATTCATCTAGTACAGACTGCAGAGCATGATTAATTAGTGGTTCTGAGCCTACCAACCAATTGGTTCAGAAACTCATACATTTGCCTCTACAAATAATTCACTTAAGATCGCTTTTGAATGGTTCGATGCAAGAATTTGTTTGCCTCCAAATAGGGGAACATGAGGTTGTTTTTGCTCAAATTGTCAGTGTATTTAGCAAGGAACACTTGACCCAAATCGTGTCTTTTTTTGTGGAAAAGTTCCCTCAAAAGCTTCATGAAAAGAGCATTGGTCATTTCTTCCTTGCGGGTGCTATCCAATCCTCCTTTATCCTTAGGTATATATATCGTTCTCCAGTTGACAAGGTGGATTCATCGCTTTCTCTCGTTGCTTCCCCATAAGAAATCTATATTACGTTTGTCAAGTATGTTGCTAACAGACTTGGAAAACTTGTAAGTTTGCAAGTGTGAATGGGCACATATGATGAGATGGATTTTATAAGCATATGCCTCCCGACAATGAAGAAAATCTGGGGTGCCATGTGAACATGTGTTTCTCAACACGCTTGATGACCTGGGAATAGAGAGGTCTTGAAATTCGTCCATCACACATATGAATGCCTAGATAACGACCAAGCGTAGAAACTTACGGAATTCCAGACATGTTCGTGAGCTCGCGGGCAAGCCTTCTCCGCAAATTTGAGGAGAAAATAATGGAAGATTTTCATAGGCCTATCTTCTGATCTGAAGCGGTTGCAAATGTGTTAATACACTCAAGATCACCTCCATCTATTTAGTGCTTGCCCATGTAAATAAGAGCATGTCATCAACAAAGAATAAGTGTGATAGTTTTGGACCATGATGAGAAGTGGCGATAGGAAACTAAATATGGATGTCCACTTTGGATCGTATGAGGTGGCAGGAGGCGTTCCATGCATAAAATGAAGATATAATGAGAAATTGGGTCGATTTGGCGGATAGCCCTTGACGCCTTGAAATGATCAGTCAGGTCATTATTCCATATTAGGCAAATACTGGGTGTTGTGATACAAAACATAATGAGTCCGATGAAGTTGTTAGGCAAGTTGACGGGCACAAAAGTTTCCTTGATGAAGTTCCATGAAAGCCTATCGAAGGATTTCTCAAGGTCAATCTTCAAGGCCATGCAACCATGCAACCATGCTTAACCATTTTTTTCCTCATAGTGTGCATCACCTGTTGAACAACAATGATGCTATCACTAGTCTGTCTTCTGGGCGGGGAACTGTTATGCTCTAGCCCGATTATACGCATCTGAGTTGGCTTCAATTGAGAAGTGAGGACTTTTGTAATTGAAGTCACATTGCACAATTCAAACGAGCGGGATTGCTTTATACTATCGGAGTGTTCAACTTTTGGGATAAGGTGGGAATATTTTCATTAAGAGTCGAATCAAAGGAGCCAGTAACAAAGGATGAGGAGACATGATGATACAGATCACGACTGGTAAACCATAAAATATTATTCATTCTCCGATGTGCAACTTTCTTCTTCTTTATCTTTTCTTTTTTTTTTTTAATTTTCTTCTCACTCTTTTCATCTTGTTTATTTCTTTTTTCCCTTGCATTTTCCAATAACTTTAAAGTTTAAACTAAAAAACCGAGAGCTTGAGAATGAGAAAGCTAGACTTTGAGAATAAAAGTGTTGGGAGTTTGAGAGTGAAACTTTAAATACAAAGGACATTGAATTTGAGCACCGTATTGCAATTTTACCGTTAAAAGTAAAAGAGAAGGGTGAACGAGTTCAGCGGTTCGCAAGCCGACCCAAGTTACCAGATCAACCCAATTTTGTCCTGTCACTGATTTTTATTAAATTCAAATTTATAAGTTTTTTAGGATCGAACGAGGTGTCCTCACCAGCTGAATCGGTTGAACCTGCTATTCTAATCTGAATTTCACAACACTAATTTCACATTAAACGTGAAACTCAACCTACAATCCTAATTGAGATTCAACAACTCAAAAAAGAAGATTGGATGATAAAAGATTGAAAAGGACTTAGAAAACCAAGGAAACACTAAACAAAATGTGGAAGATGTCATTTATATTCAATAATTAAAAGTGTCCAAATGCAGGTTTGACCATGTCCAACTCTACACCTATGCCGAACAATTACCCAATTGTGTAGACTTTTGCTCACCATACCTTAAGGATCACAATCTAGCTATCAAACCACTGTCTACTCTGACTAGTCCATGGTGGGTTCGACGCAACCTCGACTCAATTTTAGGCATATCTAGATGTAGGTTCAACCTTAAAGTTTATATCAAATACATACCCACTAGGCCCATCTCTAGCCAATCTTATAGAGACCCGTGCTAAAATGCTTATAAGGCACAACATTTTGATGTCATTATCCCCTGTCTCTAGTTGGTCACCATATATCACTTGTTAATGTGTTATTATGCTCAATTTCATTAGAAATGAACATCTTAGTGACTTAAGCATCGAATAGTCGTAGGTGAGATTCAATCTGTTAGCCTATGGTGATGCAAGTTGTCTAGACCTAATTTGAAGACCTATTTGTTGCATGTCAAGTGAATCGTCACGAATGCACGTGAAGCTTTCGAGTATTTAACAAAACACCACACATCATTTTGAATTTCACAAGTCATAATAGCAACTTCATTTTAGTGAAAAGTTGTATACGCCATAAAGAGGTAATTTTTGACTAGGATTGCATCTATAGTAATTTTAAAATATATCGTGGTAAATGTGATAATTTTCATCATAAATTGAGATTGTTCTATCAAGAAAAACTCAAATAATTAGTGCTTCACCATACTCAACATGGAAAGTTCACGTTCTCAAGCTCCCTTTTTTCCTTTTTTTCTTTCTTTCTTTTTCTTGATGTGGAGTTCCTCAAGCTCCTAACAATCCCTTTATAACACTAGATTAGATGCTCATGATATGTTGTATATCTTCCTAACATGTTGAATAATATTGTAACGCAAATATATAAAGTTAGTAGATGTCAAATTTGTGTATCAAATAGTTGTCTAACATACATGTGGCCTATCATTGGCAAAATTAAAAAATAGAATTATTCAGAAAAATCTTTATCATATAAACTTATACTTCATAACTTATTATACTTCATAACTTATTATTAATTATTTATGGTGCCAAAAGAATTACATAGAATAATATAAATATCACTGGCAACACTTAAAACCCTCGTTCACTTGAACCCAGTTAGAATCCCGCTCTCAAAATTCCTCTCCCAAATCCTTAACCCTAATTTCCCCTCTTCTCTTCTCTTCTCTCACATTTGCTCTCAGTATTCATCATGTACCTCTACAACCTAACTCTCCAACAAGCCACCGGCATCCTTTGCGCCATCAACGGCAGCTTCTCCGGTGGCAAATCACAAGAAATCGTCGTGGCGCGTGGCAAAGTCCTCGATCTCCTCCGCCCCGATGAAAATGGTAAGCTCCAATCACTTCTCTCCGTTGAAATCTTTGGCGCTATTCGTTCCTTAGCTCAGTTCCGCCTCACCGGCGCTCAGAAGGATTACATTGTCGTCGGCTCCGATTCCGGCCGCATAGTCATTCTTGAGTACAATAAGGAAAAGAACACTTTTGATAAGATTCACCAGGAGACTTTCGGGAAATCGGGGTGTCGTAGAATCGTGCCTGGCCAGTACTTGGCTATTGACCCCAAGGGTAGAGCTGTAATGATTGCTGCCTGCGAGAAGCAGAAGCTTGTTTATGTTTTGAACAGGGATACTGCCGCGAGGTTGACTATTTCGTCGCCTCTGGAGGCGCATAAGAGTCATACTATAGTTTATTCCATTTGTGGGGTGGATTGTGGGTTTGATAATCCCATTTTTGCGGCTATAGAATTGGATTATTCGGAGGCTGACCAGGACCCCACTGGTCAGGCTGCCAATGAGGCGCAGAAGCAGTTGACGTTCTATGAATTGGATTTGGGGCTTAATCATGTTTCGAGGAAATGGTCGGAGCAGGTTGACAATGGTGCGAATTTGCTGGTGACGGTGCCTGGCGGTGGGGATGGGCCGAGTGGTGTTCTCGTATGTGCGGAGAATTTTGTTATATACAAGAATCAGGGGCATCCGGATGTCAGGGCAGTCATTCCGAGGCGGGAGGATTTGCCAGCTGAGCGTGGGGTGTTGATTGTGTCGGCTGCGATGCACAAGCAGAAATCTATGTTTTTCTTCCTCTTGCAAACTGAATATGGGGACGTGTTCAAGGTGATATTGGACCACTCCAATGATCGAGTAAATGAGTTGAAGATTAAGTATTTTGATACTATTCCTGTTACGTCATCGTTGTGTGTCTTGAAGTCTGGGTTTCTGTTTGCGGCATCGGAGTTTGGGAACCATGCGTTGTATCAATTTCAAGCTATTGGGGATGATCCAGATGTAGAGGCCTCATCCGCTACACTTATGGAAACAGAGGAAGGGTTTCAGCCCGTGTTTTTCCAACCTCGAAAACTAAAGAATCTTGTTAGAATCGATCATGTAGATAGCTTGATGCCGATGATGGATATGAAAGTTACAAATCTTTTTGAAGAAGAAACGCCTCAGATATTTTCACTTTGTGGCCGAGGTCCTCGTTCGACTCTGCGGATATTGAGGCCAGGTTTGGCTATAAGTGAAATGGCAGTGTCACAGTTACCTGGTGTTCCAAGTGCTGTATGGACTGTTAAAAGAAATGTCAATGATGAATTTGATGCCTATATTGTTGTTTCCTTTGCAAATGCCACACTTGTGCTTTCCATTGGTGAGAATGTTGAAGAAGTTAGCGATAGTGGTTTCCTTGACACGACACCTTCCCTTGCTGTTTCTTTGATTGGCGACGACTCTCTGATGCAAGTTCATCCGAGCGGTATTAGGCACATCAGAGAAGATGGCCGTATTAATGAATGGAGGACTCCAGGGAAGAGAACAGTTGTTAAAGTTGGGTCTAATAGACTACAGGTTGTTATTGCTCTGAGCGGAGGGGAGCTTATATACTTTGAGGTTGATGCAACCGGCCAGCTCATGGAGGTTGAGAAGCATGAAATGTCAGGAGATGTTGCTTGTTTAGATATTGCTCCTGTTCCTGAAGGAAGACAGAGATCACGCTTCCTTGCAGTTGGATCTTATGACAATACCATCCGCATATTGTCCTTGGACCCTGATGATACTATGCAGATTCTAAGTCTGCAAAGTGTTTCATCTCCTCCAGAGTCTCTCCTCTTTCTTGAAGTTCAAGCTTCTATAGGAGGGGAAGATGGAGCGGATCACCCTGCTAGCCTCTTTCTAAATGCCGGTTTACAAAATGGTGTTCTATTTAGGACAGTAGTTGATATGGTGACTGGCCAGCTTTCAGATGCCCGTTCTAGGTTTTTAGGACTTAGAGCGCCAAAACTCTTCTCTGTTGTAGTGAGAGGACGACGAGCTATGCTTTGCTTGTCAAGTCGGCCTTGGCTTGGTTATATTCACCAAGGACATTTCCTCCTGACGCCACTATCGTATGAAACTCTTGAATATGCAGCTTCCTTTTCATCAGATCAGTGTGCAGAGGGTGTTGTTGCTGTTGCTGGAGACGCCCTAAGGGTTTTCACTATTGAGAGGTTGGGTGAATCCTTCAATGAAACTTCTATACCTTTGAGGTATACTCCGCGAAAGTTTGTAGTTCAGCCTAAGCGGAAGATGTTGGTGATCATTGAGAGCGACCAGGGAGCGTTCACTGCTGAAGAGCGTGAAGCTGCCAAAAAAGAGTCATTTGAGGCTGCTGGAATGGGGGAAAACGGAAGCACGGAGCAGACGGAGAATGGTGACGAGGATGAAAACAATGACCCTCTCTCTGATGAACAATATGGCTATCCAAAGGCAGAGTCAGGAAGGTGGGTGTCTTGCATCAGAGTTCTGGACCCAAAGACGACGCAAACAACCTGTTTACTGGAGCTTCAGGATAATGAAGCAGCATTCAGCATGTGCACTGTTAGTTTCCCTGATCATGGAACTCTTTTAGCTGTTGGTACAGCAAAAGGTCTACAGTTTTGGCCTAAAAGATCCTTTGAGGCTGGATATATTCATATATATAGGTTTAAAGAAGATGGAAAAGTCCTTGAACTTTTGCACAAGACACAAGTTGAAGGTATCCCTCTTGCATTGTGCCAATTTCAAGGAAGATTACTTGCTGGGGTAGGATCTATACTTCGACTGTATGATTTGGGGAAAAGAAGATTACTGAGGAAGTGTGAGAATAAGTTGTTCCCTAACTCTATCACATCCATCCATACATACCGTGATCGTATCTATGTTGGTGACATGCAAGAGGTATGCTCTCTGACTGTCTGTCTTTTATTATCATCCCCATGTGGACTCAGTGACAGCAAAAATAAGTTACTTTCTGAGATTATGTTTGTGTTGTCATATTACGGAAATATGATGGTTTTAGGGAAGAAAATATGGTGAACGTAGTTAGTTATCTGACAGCTGTTAGCATTTAAAAAAAAATTGAAGCTCCACTTTTCAGCAAGTGCACAGAGTAGTTAGTAAGACGCTGTCAATTGTACTGTTTATCCAAAGCTAGACAAGATTTTGTCATTTTTTCACGAAGATGTCAACGTATTGTTTGGATTCAGTACTTATATTCAGGCAAGTTGCTCTTTTTGTTCTTATCCCGAAGAAGCACAAAATGGTAATATCTTCCGGATAAACTCCTTTTGACAGGATTAATTATCTTTATGCCCCCTGGATTTGATGAACTGATGTTTAATAAGCGGTGGACTGATTATAGTTGTACGATGAGGGCAATTTAATCTTTATATGTAGCCTATTATGCACATTTGCTCTCTGTTTGCTCGAAACTCTTGAGTTTTTCAATCGAGTAATTCTTGATGATTCTGGTTTGCAACATGCCAGTCCCTTTTTTATATTATTTGAGCAGTGTATCATCTTTTCGTCCTAACAGTTCCTTTTGCTGTTTATTTTCTTATTTTTGTAGTCATTCCACTATTGCAAGTACAGACGGGATGAAAATCAGCTGTACATATTTGCTGATGACACTGTTCCGAGATGGCTTACTGCAGCACAACACGTGGATTTTGACACCATGGCCGGGGCTGACAAATTTGGGAACATTTACTTCGTGCGTTTACCACAGGATGTATCAGACGAGATTGAAGAAGACCCAACTGGTGGTAAGATAAAGTGGGAGCAGGGGAAGCTGAATGGTGCCCCCAATAAAGTAGAGGAAATAGTCCAGTTCCATATTGGTGATGTGGTCTCTTGCTTGCACAAAGCATCTCTGATTCCTGGTGGGGGAGAATGCATTATTTATGGGACTGTAATGGGGAGTTTGGGAGCGTTCCTTCCTTTCACATCGCGTGATGATGTTGACTTCTTCTCTCATTTGGAGATGCATATGCGGCAGGAATATCCTCCTTTGTGTGGCAGGGACCACATGGCCTACAGATCTTCCTATTTTCCAGTGAAGGTGATATACCCCACTTACGCATGCATATATTTTATGTACATATATTTATACGCATATATATATATATATATATATATTCTTCATAAATGTCATTCTTGACTTAATCTAGAAGCACCCGTGCTCTCGAATTGTTGGTTCAAGAGATAATTTGTACAATTTGTTGCATGGTTGATGGATTTTACTTTTGCAATATTATTATCGGCTAAAGAACATTCTATTTTTGTTATACATTCTTGTTGCTGGATGGGGGTTGTTGGAAGATCTAATGGCTGTTAGATAGGTGTCTAATGAAATCAAAAACAACTATGAGATGCTAGAGGAAGCTATGTGTGGTGCTGATTCAATGTCTCTCACAGTTCTTGATTGTCCTTCACGTCTTTGGGAGGGTGGGCCAAAATGTTGGGTGACTAGAGTAAGGCTGATTAAAAGAGGATGAAACTGGATTCCGGTGTATGCCCTCGTAGGAAGTCTTTTCATAGGTTTTGTTGAGATTAATTCCTGCCATCCTACTTTTCGAGTGCGGAATGCATGTTCAAAAGTCAATAGTTCAGTCTATGCATCTAGCTCCGGAACAATCACAACGTGTGTCGACTGGGTCTCCCTAGACTCTAGTTTTTCTTTAGTGCCCATGCTTATTACAGAAAGAAACACAAGTATTCCGGGTTTAACTTGCCGTTATTGAATAGAGTACACTTATAATTTCTGAAATTGTGTATAAATCATTTATGTTTCCTTTGAATTAATTTTTTTCCACCTCTTACTTGGCATGTGTCTTGCCCTGAGTATATTTCTATGGTTGGGAAGTTGAAGCTTTTGCAATAATTTTGCAGGATGTGATCGATGGGGATTTGTGTGAACAGTTCCCAACCTTGCCTATGGATATGCAACGCAAAATTGCAGATGAGCTGGATAGAACTCCAGGGGAGATTTTGAAGAAGCTGGAAGAGATAAGAAATAAAATTATTTGAGACACCGTGGTTATATCAATGGTAAAATCCCCAATTTCGCTATACCCTGGTACATGTGACCAACTTAAATTTTCTTTGTAGGGACAACTTTCTTCTCCTAGTTATTATTGGTGTACTTTTGTCTGGATTCTTGGGTTTTAGTGAATTTCAATTGCTACTAGCTACTGCTTTCTTTATATTTACTATACCATTATTGAATATTGTTCACATTTTATGACTTACATGCTTCTGTTCATTACTTTGAAATTTACTGGGGAGGAGTTTTATCCATTCATGGAATACGCTAGAGCTAATTAGGTCCAACTTTTCAAATAAAGCTTGGTTTGATGAATGTCATTAAATATGCGCAAGCTGCGTTTAAGAAGAGAAAACCTGAAAACCTACTTGCAAGTTTGCCTGATCTTTTGCCGATATATTTGGTAGAAGACTACTGAAAAAATTGTGTCCTCTCTGTCATAAGAAATGACAAAATGTATCTAGCGAAATGCTTACTCTTTCTGTGGTGTGCACTGGTGTACACATGCAGAGGTTTTCGCAGCACTTCTCAAGGTGCTAGAGAAGTCCTTTTTGGTAGGTAAACAAAGAGATTCTATTATTTTTCTGTATATGTGCATGAGTATGCGGAAGGGGTTGAATCATGCTTTTGAGAGTTCATTGAAATTCACTGCTTTAATTGGATAGTTATGGTTTTATAATCTCAATTACTTACAAAGTTAATTATCCATGCAGGTCCTCACTGCCAGGTTAAAGATTTCAACTAGAGAATCATGCATGTAAATGCACTGGTTTCATCCACCTCAAAAACAGATGTTGCCAAGTGACAGCCCGGAGAGAATGAACAACTTTCTCCTTGGAGAACATCGCGAATTTTTGTTGTTCATTTGAGCGTCGTGTGTTTGTAATTATACCGTGGGGGATCTAGTGGATATCTAGTTTTCCCTTCAAATGATTTAATCAAGTCTAGTGATCCTGAAAGTAGGCACGCTTCATTGTAGTATGAGTTACTGTATGTTTCAATTTCGAGGCTGCTTTAGGCAGATATTAGTTGGATTATGTGATATTGATGTAGGCTGATTAAAGCTACTTACATTCTGTTACATGTTCTCTGCATATTGAGGGGAATTTTTCAAAGCAAATCTGCTCTTTATATAAGAAGCTATAATATTCTCTACAATCTCTAGAAAGATCCTACAATTATGCGATTTAAAGCATTCATCGTGACTCCTGAATGCAATAGCCGACATCACCCAACTTTGTAGTCTAAGGCTCTAAGCTTATGTGTTGCCACTAAGTTGAATGCTTGTTATCAAAAGTCAACATTGTAGATATTTTGTAATGAGTTCATCAATCTGGACTTCAACTATGTGTAAAGAATTAAGAGAATATCTTTCTCATGCTAAAAAAAGCATAATTTTACCACAACCTTTGCAAAGAAGATAAAATTGAAGACAAAATGCAGAATTCATTGTAGGAAATAGTTTCTTCCAAGAGCTAGGAGACTTTCTACCATAGTTGTTTGTTACCAAGTTCACCAGATTTTGGTGAATTTACTTGATAAGGGCCATGGATTAAATATAATTTGCTTACGTAGAGCTCGTTCAAAATTAATATTTGTATAGTCGTGAATCCTTTGATTTTTCTTTGCAAGGGAATTCTGATGTTCAAAGTGAGATTGAATAATATTTGCATTTTCGCGAGTAGAATCATCACACCATTAACATTAGGACTTTTTTTTTTGATGAGTATTTACATTTGGACTTAGGAGAACCAATTCTAGTCGATTCTTTTTCTTATTCATTATTATTCAGATCTGTACTAATAAAACACTTAATCAGTTGATTAATTACTAAAAGTCTAAAACACCAACCCAGCCCAACCTCAGCCCATCACATTCACGAGTTAAGAATCGCGTTTCTACTCCTAAACCTCGACAATAAGCAATTGCCGTGAAGAGTCGTCAGTTAAAGTTTAGTAGCGTCCGCAGTGTAGTAGTTAGTAGTACTTCTGTTCTTCTCCGATTTAACTTCACATCGCACAGTAATTGACTGTGAGTGGGGTTTTAGAGCTCAAAAATGAAGCCATTAGATCTGTCATTGCTCTTTGTTGTCGGATTATTTCTGTTAATTTCACCTGCTCTCTCCGATCTGCTCATTTCCAAGCTCGATCGCCGGGTAATTTTTTTTACCTTCTTAAATGCTTAGGGTTTAACAATCGAGCTCCATATACTTGTTGATCTGAGTAGCTGTATTAAAAACTGTTGTTTGTCTTTTTTTTTTTTTTTTATGAGTTGAGAATGCAATCATTATGATGACGATGCGTTAAAGGCTGTTTTGAAGTTTATAGTTGCTAGCTTGCTGACTGTCACTGATCCTCTGGTGCAGATTGATCTTTCGTCGCAGATAGTGCGGAGTGTCGTATCGTTGAAGGTGTGGTTTCTTTCTTCATTTCATGTATTTCTTTAGTGGTTAGCATTAGCAGGTGATTTTATCTGTATGGAATGAATATTTTATGTTCCAGGTAGAGAACAGTGGCCCTGATGCCGTATCGGAGGTTTTATTGCCGTTCCCTGAGCATGTGGCAAAGAACTTGGCTTTTCTGACGGCGTCTATCAGTGAAGGGAAAGGGAAATCAAGAGTTTCTTCTGAAAGCCTTGTGGTTAAGGCTGCAAATCCGGAAGGGATGCCGGAAGCATTGTCTTGGTACTCTGTGTCGTTACCAAAGGCTCTTGGAAAGGGACAAAGTTTGAGTTTGGAAGTCAGGGCTGTGTATACTCATGCTCTGAAGCCGTTTCCCGAGAAGATTACGCAAGCTGATATTCAGCTTGTTGCCTTTCAGGACAGTGCACATTTTCTCGCTCCTTATGCTGTGAAGGCTCAATCACTTACTGTGAAATTACCAGAACCGAAAGTTGAGTCCTATACGAAATTGGAGAATACCAAGTTTTCTGGTTCGGAAATAAAATATGGTCCCTATGAGAATGTTCCTCCTTTCTCATATTCGGCAATAGTCGTTCATTATGCGAGTAATAAGCCATTTGCTGTAGCTCAAGACTTGGTACGCGAGATTGAAGTTTCCCACTGGGGAAATGTTCAAGTCACAGAGAATTATAACCTTTTTCACGGTGGTGCTGAGATCAAGGGAGAGTTTTCGAGGTATAATTACGTTCTTTTAAAGACCATCGCATTTGCAATACGAACGGTAATTGAGTTTTTACTGTCCTTTTTTGATACCTGCAGGCTAGAGTATCAGGCTCGTCCCGATATTAGGGGTGCATCAGCGTTCAGAAATCTTGTTGCCAAATTACCCCCAAGAGCTCATTCAATTTACTATAGGGATGAGATAGGAAATATTTCTACATCTAATGTATGGAGTGATACAGCGAAGGTGCGTTTTGAGTCTCTTAGGAATTCGTTTTTATATCTGTTTTCCTATGTGTTACTTATTATTTTTTCATATGCAGACACTGCTGGAGATCGAACCTCGTTATCCAATGTTTGGTGGCTGGAGAACCGCTTTTACAATTGGATATGGCTTGCCCCTTCAAGATTTCTTGTTTTATTCAGATGGAAAACGACTTCTTAATATCACCTATGGTTGCCCAATGAGTGATGTGGTTATTGAAAATCTTTATGTAAAGGTAATTTATCCTTAATGCTCAGATATTGGACCAAGATTCTGGGTCATAAATCATTTAGTATTGGAAAATTGGTCCAACTTACTGCTCTTTTGGTTAGAAATGGCTTTATGTTTGTTGTGTTTCCTGGTCTCTTCACTTTAACTTTTAGCCCGTATTGTAGTTTGTAATTAGGCCCTTATAGTTCATCAAAAAAATAAAATAAAATAAAAGTTAGGGCCCTATGACTACATAAATCAATCACTATCTATATTGCAGATTGAAATCTCTTTTTACCATACTAGTTTAGTTTTGTCGAGTACAAACAAACTGTGCCTATCACAAGCTGATATTAGTGTGAAAATCCTTATTAGAATTAATTACATGAAAATCAGATTTGGTATCCTGTGTGTTGGGTTATTGTTTTAATCCAATTTTGGTTGGATGGGGTCGAAGGGGAGGGGTAGAGTTGGTTAGAAGTCTAGAAATTGCAATTAGCTTGATGTACTATGGCCCTTCAATATAAAGCAGTCCTGAACCACTAAGCATTGAGAAAAACAAAATATCTCCTCAAATGAAAATCAATCATTTTCCAAGTATAAGAATCGCGCTTTAAATTAGACTCATTTGTCGTAAGCTTCTTTTAATTAAAAAATTTCCTATCTTATTAATTTTTCTTATTCGGAAGTTGTTTACTGAAATCACCTGCGGTCTCTTCAAATTTCAGATTGTTTTGCCAGAGGGATCCAAGGATATTTCTGTTTCCACTCCATTTTCTGTCAAACAGTCCCAAGAGGTGTGATTCGACTGTAGTTTTCCTACTTCCTTACTTATGGCAACTGATTGATGAGCAGGTTAATGGTGCATCTATTCTTATAAGTAACATTCTTGTGAACTGGTGTAGACGAAATTTTCCCATCTGGATATGGTTGGAAGACCAGTCATTGTATTAGAAAAGGCAAATGTTGTGCCAGAGCATAATCAATATATTCAGGTAATTTTGCAGCATTTAATAACATTTATATCTTTCTTCAGGGATTTTGGTGATATTTGGTTTTTATTGAACGTGGGAAGTAGATGACTGATACAACCTAAGCATATTTACATATAAAGATGGGAATCTAGGCCCAATGCATGACTGGATTAGAAGCTATGAATATTATATTTGAAGAATAAAAAGAAGAAAACATGGGGGTGGGTTAAACAGGAAGTATCAACATCAACATTGAAAGCAGGCCCTCCACATTATTATGTTCCATAATTCTGTTAAAATATTAAACTGATACTTGTCTTCGAACATTGAACATTGTTGGATTATCAAATTCTTATAGTATTTCTTTGGACCCCAAAATGCTCTACTATTCGTGAATTTGCTGAACATTGAAGTCTTAATGTTGAAATTAATATTGCCGAAGATATAGGTCGTATTTGTTAAGAATGTACTCAAATATTATGGATTTACACGCTTAGAAACTTCTTCTTTAATTCATCTATGCTAGCATTACGTGCAGATTTCTACTCAAGTAACTTGACAGCAACCTTAGTTGGCTGTCTACATAAGCACTCGTAGTCCTTTGTGCTACAAACTATATTGGCAAGAGAAGACCCCATAAGATCATAATTCTTTTGTAACATCCTATTCCATTTATTTGGTAGTTCGCTACTTCGCTCTCATTTATGTCAATATTAGATTTGACAATATTTCTTGCTACCAATTATTGTTTATGTTAAAAGTCTTAAACATTTCGAATTCCCTAACAAACTTTTGGATGCATCCTAATTCACAATCATGAATATATGATTGTTATACTAACTGTTTGTTGTATATCCACACACGTCGCTATATTCATCTCTTTTGGATAATTTCAGCAGCATTCATGTTGTTTTACACAAACCTTGATTTGTCTCAGTAAAATTTATTTTGAGTAAGTAGTCACATGCCGAAAGGTGCTATCATCATCTTTAGTTTTTTGCTCTCACCCAACCCTTTGTCATCCAACCTGTTTTGTCTTTTTTTTTTTGGCTGACAAAAGAAAACTTGGAAAATCTACCTTTAAAAGTAGAAAAATAAAAATAAAGCAACAAGGAATTTAGTAAGCTATTAAAAAAAGCCCAAAGATCAGCGGGGTGGAAATGGAGCATCACCAATTTTTGGTGCTGTATTTTCTGTATGCTGTTCATACGATCAACGATGTCGCCAAATTTCTTAATGTTGAATGTGCCACTGGGAAATATCTAAAACTAGTAATGATCATACAAATTGATTCGAACAGCTGTCTAATGGACAAATTTGAGTCTCTTTAAGCTTGGATTAGCTGCATCGTTGTTTGAAATCAGAAATAGGTCCTTTCAGATCTTGTTTTCAATAATGGTTCCATTTCCCATGCACTAGACGATAGTGTGGGTACTTCACCTTCATTTCACTTATTACATTGCTTTTCACGCATCTCAGACTAGATTGAAGTAATTATTTTGTTGCTCCAAGAACTCCCTGTTAGAGTTTACTTGTTTCAAGACATTATTACTTTTCTTCTGAACATCCTGTTTGCCTCAGGTCTATTACAGATTCAGCAATCTTTCCTTGCTTATGGAGCCGCTGATGCTTATAGTTGGATTTTTGCTCTTCTTTGTTGCATGTATAGTATATACTCATGCAGACTTAACAATCTCCAAGTCTTCACCTTCTTATCTGGCAAAACTTCAGTGGGATGAGGTATATGGATATACTCTTCCCGTAGGTTTGTGGTAGTTCAATGGGAATCGTCATTCATTACAGCAGTGACGAAGAACTCATCAAATTAATTATTTTTTACAGGTCCAGAGTGCAATTCAGCAGTTCCAGAATGTTATTAACCGGTGTTTGAATGTTCATGAAAAGCTAGAATCATCATTACGTGATCTTTCACGAACTGGCGATGTGCAGGCTTGCAAAGCAGCACGTAAAGCTGCTGATGGTTTACTGAAGGAGCTAGCAAAGGAGTTGAAACCCTTGTTGTCATTCTTGCAGTCTTCTTCCCAGGCTGCACATATATTTCCTAAGGTTTGTTCCTTCATTTGAATTAAGTGATTGTCATGGATTAATCTGCTTTCAGTAACCGTCAACTCTGGTTATGAAATGTGGACTTTAATGATTTGTCTTCAATTATTGCATGTTCTGGGAGAATCAAGGAAATAAAAGTTTCTCCATTTATGTGGAAAACCACGCACTATAACATTGACTCTAGAAAAAACTCATATAATTATTCCACAACCTGCCACTGATAATTACTATGATACGAAAGAGTAAAACCTGTAATCCGCCCAGATATTTAAATCAGTAGTGGAGAAGTTGGCTGTTATGTTGGATGAAGAAAGGACATCCATTCTCTTTGTTGTAATTGGTTTAATTTGTTATAGTATTCTTGTTAAATCCAGAACCTCTCCTATTATGTGTCACTTGCGTCTACATTTATAATTACGTTATGTCACCTTTAGTGCATATGCAATGTCTTTTGAATACAACCATTAATTGATATACGAAATTAATGAATGTCTTTATTCTTGGATCATTCAAATTGAGAGCCAAAAGTGTTGTTACTGGTCATGACAAAAACTTTTTAAAAATATATTTAACATCTCCTGGTTTTGGGACTTGGCGAGTGCTCTTCGTTGAATATTATATGCCCTTCTCTTACATCCCAATCGAAAAAGGTTGACTTGATAATAAAGGCTACTCGGGGTTTTGAAGTACTTCATCATTGTGGTTTAGATCAAGCAACTAAATGATATCTGATGCTTTGAAAATCAAACATGCAGACATGCACCCTCATGGTGGTTAGTTACGGTCTTATAATTGAATTGCCTATTCCCTTTTTGAATAGGTTGAGGAGTTGGCATCCAAGGAGAAGGAATTGCAAGAAAAGCTGATTTTGAAACACTCCACTGTTGTGGATGGTTACGAAAAGAAATCTGGGGGTCGAGATATTGAAAACCGCATCGCATCAGTTCAGCAAAAAATAACGCTCTTGAGACAGGAAGTTGACGATCTTCTTGATGTAATTGACGAGATCTAATTTAGGTGAGAAAAATGCCGATCTTAGTATTTATCCTGACTTGAGAATATTTTGATGGATTTGCGAGTTAACAATTTTGTTGATCAACATCTTATATAGAAATTCCGGATTGTACAATTTGATAGTCTATAAGAGATGTGGATTGCATTAGTATATTTGGTTCTTTAGTTTTTAACTTTTATGCTGTGAAAGAAATTATGTATTGTTGTTGACCTTATATGAATTACCTTTGCAGCTTTGATGTGCCTTTTACCTTTACATGGTGAATGGCCAAAAAAGGTGTAAGAGAACTAACGATTGTCCCGATGTGACTTTTGATGATAAATTATTTTGGAATTTGATCTATTATCTAAAACTTATCATAACGTTAGAACAACTACGGAGTACCTAATGTTTGCATGCTGCAAACAAACTAGAGATACGTATCATTGAAGGTTTTGTGTTTGAGCAAGTACTCGTTATTTATACTGATTAGATTATATATCCTTGGGTGATAGATGGAAACTCTCTTTAATTTGTCATAATTATTATTTTACCAACAGTTTTTGAGTACTACTGATCGAATACATTATATTGTATCTTGTAAAATTTTATGCCCACAGCTTGTCTTTTCTCCATCTGACCCAAGCAAGACTTAATATGCGAAAAGTAAAACCAAGAGTGGTTACAATTTAACTCTCAAGTTCTATTATCAAGTACTCTAAATTATCATCAGAACATTATCGATATCAATAATTCATGATAACTTTGTCTGTACACATTGTTGTTGAGGTTTAAATCTACAATTCTACATGTAACATCCTTGGCAGCAAAAGAGAAAAAGGATTATTAGAAGTTGGAAGGAAGAAGATGCGCAAAGGAATTTGGGATACGATTAACGGATTTCATTTCTTATGTTCATGATAGTTGGGTTACCAGTTTTAGATTGAGGTACAATTGAGCTTAATACTTGCATGCTAGCATATACAGATATACTTAAGTAACGGCACAAGGAATTTTAACATTTTTCAACCATTTGATTCAATTCATGGGGCAATGTTCATCAAGTGATAATTCTGAAGAACAGAAAGCAATTACAATTAAGTGGATTTATTTTGCCAGGAACAATATTCTATTTTGCGTTGCTACAAGTGAACGACATATCTAGCTTTGTTTTTATGTTCGTTTCGTCTGGCACAAATCTCACTTTTGTGGATTTGCGAACTTAATGTTTGCGTATCACTGCGTAAATATGTTAAATCATTATTTTATCTGCTATATCTTTGGTTTTTGTTTTTTTTTTCTTCCTTTTTATAAAATTGTCATAACAAACAATTATATGTTAAAATATATAATGAAAATAATTATTATTTATTTTATAACTCATTATTAGCATAATCATTTGTTTTAAATATATTTTGAGAACATCTTAATTCATTTTTATATTTTATTTCTTTGTTTATTTCACGTCTCAAGACTTACGCCTAGCCTTCCAAATCCATAAAACATTTCGTCTTAATCAACGCTTTAGCAACACTGATATATATATATATATATATATTATATAGTTTTGGCATTTTAGTTAAGAAATCTTTATTGAGTTTCTCGTATAGCTTAATAATAAATCAAGTTATAGAACAAAAAGTAATTATGGATAGGCGTGAGTAGAGAGAGCTATACAAAAAAGACAAGCTAACCAAAATCGCATCTTTACTAACCTAGCACGATTTCGGTAGAGAGTTTGAACAGGATAAAAAATTCTCCGCCAATTTTATCTATTATTATCTTCTCAATTTAATTTAATTTAATTTCAGAGTCTAGTCTAGGGTTTCTTTCTTCATTTGTATTTGAATAGAAAGAAGAAATCAGAAATGGAAACATCGCTACGGTACGGAGGAGATTCAAAGTCTCTCAAAATCCACGCCAAGGAGAAATTCCCAATCGCCTCCAATACTCTCTGTCAGGTCTCTACAGTGTACACAACTATTAATTAATTCATCTATTATATTATTATTATTATTATTATTGTAGCTAGTAAGTAATATTGTGGAAATTTGGTTGCAGCTTCATGGAGAGCTCGACACAAGAATTGGAGCTCCGACTTACCTTAATGCTATGATAAGATACTTTTATCCGAATGTATGTATGTTTTTTTCATCCATTTTTCAAAAGTATGCTTTAGTTTCCAAATTATATTAAGGTGAGTATAGCAAAATTAAGGTAACTAACTTTTTTGCGATGTCGCTAATATCAAGAGTTTGTTGCATTACACTAACCTGAGGTGTGTTATTCAAGTTGTACTTTCGTTAATATTCAGTTTAATTCAAAATGTTGCTATCATTTTTCCCACC
Organism: Linaria vulgaris; assembly: GCA_948329865.1. Classification (NCBI taxonomy): domain Eukaryota; kingdom Viridiplantae; phylum Streptophyta; class Magnoliopsida; order Lamiales; family Plantaginaceae; genus Linaria; species Linaria vulgaris. The sequence continues at coordinate 104,442,647 of OX415249.1, forward strand.
ATGTTCTAAGTTGTTCTTCTCTTCATTTGGGTGAAGCACCTTAGAAAAAGTTCATTTCAATCTATGCATCTCGGCTTAAATAAAGCCAATTGCGGAGTGACAGAGATATTTTGAACCGCATGACGTCTTAGCAGCCTAAGGCATGTGTTCTTGTTTGGGTATGGCTGAACAAAGTACGAACTAGAATTTCATAGATAATACGAACCAAGGGAGTAGAACTATAGCATGAAAGTAAGTAGTGCTATTGGACATTGATGATATTAGTTGGTTTCTTCAGTTATCAGCCAGCCTTGGCGTAGGAGTTCAATATAATAGGAACGAGAAGCTGCACTACAATGCACGTGCTAAGAAATCATTCCCAGTCACTACGGATGGCCTTCTAAGCTTCAACATAAAGGGTCGTTGTGATGTTGATGAAGAGTTTAGAAAGGTTAGTATTTTAATTTGCCCTCAAGAAAATCTTGATTTTTGGCCTATTTTGGTACCTATTTAGTGTTCTTAACGTGTTGCGTTGTGGTCTAGGTATAAATTATTTTTTAAAGTTGACTTGAATGTCTTCTTACAATGGCTCAAGCAGGTTAACTATAATGGTGGTGCTGAATTTACTTGGAACATATTCAATGTTAAGAAGGACCAGGATTTGAGGCTAAAGTTTGGATATGATGTTGTTGACAAGGTACTTGTTAATTCTTTTTGAAGAGTGTCTTGTAGCAGTTTTTAATCTTTTCATTTTCTTTCTCTATAACTCTAATTGAAGTACTAATTTTTTAACGAGATACAACCCGTCTTTCTCTTCTGTTCATTATTACTGAAGGTCTTTTTCCAGCTAGTGTTGCTTACATTCTTGCCAACACATAGGGGAATGTGTTTTTGTGCCAATTCGCCTGCTTTTGACCTTTATTTCTTCTCCCCTGCTATGCTTTGGAGAGAGAGAGAGAGAGAGGGAAAGGGCCACTTGCCTGTATACTGCTTACCTGTTTTTCCCCACTGGGCAACGTAGGAGACAGATAGTTCGTACTTGAGAGGGTGATGAATTTGATACTCTATTGGATTCACCATGTTAAATGAATTTTGGGACACTGTTCTTGGCAATCACGTCTCTACGATTTCTCGACCATATATATGATTTTAAAAAATGACTCGTTTAACAAAAGCAGAAGCACTATGAAGGTTATAATAAAGTTCACTTTTCTGCTTTGAGTCGAATGCTTATATGTTAGTATAATTATCTTCTCACATAGTTTAGATCTCAGTTAAGTAGGCGGTAGTTTATGACTCACAATATTATCTTTCAAAGTTGTAATCTTGTACTACTCAGAACAGTAACTTTTTCAAAGTTGTAATCTTGTACTGCTCAGAACAGTAACTTTTTGCAACTGACTTTTGGTTGGTAAGTTGGGGTATTGGGAGAAATGTTGCTTTTGGAATATGTATAAAACATTCAAAAAATGTAGGAGAACTCCACTCCATTCTATTAATTTTTCACTTTTACTACGTTGTATGTTTAGTTGTCATCTGCTCTTTGCATCCTTTTGCTAATTTATGTGGTTTCAGATTCCATATTTGCAGGTTCGGGAAAATAATTGGACTTTTAATGCCAATGGAGATCGCAGATGGAATGTGAGATATGACTTGTGATTGGTTGGCTGATTTTCAACTTAACCAAGGTTGACATCAACTGAATTTTTGTTTCATTTTTACAAGTCATTTTTTTTTCTTGTCCAAACTGATGTGGGCATAACTTTATCATCATATATTTGAAAGCTTTTACATTAGCGCCATCTTTGCCATAGACTAGTGTTATGGGTGTGTTTGGTTTAAATTGTTAAGAGCTAATGCATAGTTGGAACCCTCGTGTGTCTCGCTTAACTTGCAAAAAAGCACCTGTAAGCGAAATTGCCAAAATCTCAAGTATTAGCTGATACGCGTCGCTTGAAGTCTGGTTTGCATCAACTCATTCTGAAAATGTTTGTTTCTTTGAAATTTCGCCTGATTTTTTAAACCTTGTTTGGGTTGATTGAATTCTCTTTTGGACTGTTTTAAGGTTAGCCCAAATTAAGTAGGTATATACTCCATTTCATCACTCATCACTTAGGTCCCGTTTGTTTTCCCAAAGAATGGAGGAAAAATAAAATAAAAAGAGAAAATAAGAGAAAACAAGATTTTTTCAGGAATTCTTTTATGGAAAATATTTTTTTCTCCTTATTTTTCCTCGTTTGGCGCATACTGATTTTTAAAGAAAACTTACTATTATGTGTAAATGATTTTTCTCTCTTTCTTAAGATTTTTCCAAAGATTTTCAAGGTTTCCTCACTTTTTCAAAGATTTGTTTTCTTTTTCAGGAAAAACCTCATACTGTCAAATAACAACAACAACCAAGCCTGTAATCCCAATTAAATTGAGGTTGACTATATGAACCATGAATGAATTACGTCGAGTCGTGAACATGAATCTTCTGCCTTCATATGTTTCGGTTGACGAGCATGTCTTCATTTAGATCTTTTAGCTTCATATCGTTCCGTATGACTTCTATTCTCGTCTTTTTCGGTCTCCCACGACCTCTAGTCGTCTGCCCTAAGTCGAGATCTTCAACTCGTCGTATTGGTGCATCTATGGGTCTACGTTTAACATATTCAAATCATCTTAAACGATTTTTTGGCACTTTTTCGTCGATAGCCGCCATACCCAATTTATGCTGAATATCTTCATTGCGCACCTTATCTCTCCTGGTGTTATCGCACATCCACCGAAGCATGCGCATCTCTGTAGCGCTCATTTTCTGTGCATGACTTTGCTTAATTGCCCAGCACTCGGAGCCATAAAGAAAACCAGGTCTAATAGCCTTACGATATAACTTTCTTTTAAGCTTTAAAGGAAAGTTACGATCGCACAAGATCCCAGTTGCACTCTTCCACTTTGTCCATCCAGCTTGGATGCGGCAGTTGACATCCCCGTTTAACTCTCCATCCATATGTAGTATGAGCCTAAATACCAAAAATGCATACTTCTCGGTATCTCTTGGCCATCCAACTGAACCCTGCCATCGTTGTTTTTTCGTTGTTTGCAAAACTTGCATTTGAGGTACTCTGTTTTTGTTCGACTTAGTCGAAATTCTCGTTCTTCTAGTGTTTGTCTCCATCGTTCTAATTTAGCGTTAACTCTCATTCTTGTCTCATCGATGAGGACAATATCGTCTACAAACAACATACACCATGGGACTCGGTCTTGGATGGTTCTGGTGATTTTATCAATTACAATTGCAAACAAAAATGGGCTCAAAGCTGACCCCTGATGTAAGCCAATTGTAATTGGGAAGACATCTATTAAACCGCCACAAGTTCGGACACTTGTCACCACATTCGCATACATATCTTTTATGATGTTGATATATTTAATGGGTACCCCTTTTTCACCAAGGTCCACCATAATACCTCTCGAAGTACTTTGTCATATGCCTTTTCTAAGTCGATAAAGACCATATGCAAATCTTTACTCTTTTCTCGAAAGAGTTCAATGAGCTGACGAATCAAATGGATGACCTCTATGGTCGACCTTCCGGGAATAAATCCAAATTGGTTCTCAGATATGGGAACAATTTGTCTCAATCGGTGTTCGATCACCCTCTCCCATAGCTTCATAGTATGGGATATAAGCTTTATCCCGCGATAGTTAGAACCGTTTTGGACATCGCCCTTATTCTTATATAGAGGTATTGGCGTACTTTTCCTCCACTCTTCTGGTATTTTATTTGTTCGCCATATTTTGTTAAAGAGGTCCGTCAACCAGGCCACCCCTATCTCTCTCATGCTTCTCCAAGCCTCGATAGATATACCATCTGGGCCAACAGCTTTTCGAGTCTTCATCCTCTTCAAAGCATCTTTGACTTCCGAACTTCTAATATGGTGCATAAAATTGCGGTTCAGATCCTAAAGGGACTGCGAGATGTCACCCACTGCTTGAGTGGGGCCTCCATTGAACAGACACTCGAAGTACTCCCTCCACCGTGCTTTGACCTGATCCTCACGCACCAAGACATATTGACCTTCATTTTTGATGCATTTCACTGCACCTAAGTCTCTAGTCTTCCTCTCTCTAATGCGAGCAATTTTGTATATATCCTTTGATAGGAATCACAATTGATAAAATGTTCTTTTGAGAGAAGAACAAAAACTCTTGAATTTAAGTTAAGAAGAAGGCTGAAAAAAAATATAAAAACTGGAATTGTTATTTCTTAAAACAACAATAACATCCGTATAACATATATATATATATATATATGCATCAAGTGAACTGCCATTGCCCACTTTCTAATAACTGTACCCCACTTCCCTATTTACAAGCATTACACTTACTAATAATAATTATAGAAAGCTGAGTAATTAATATTTAATATATAATTACTAAACAAAGATTAATAACTAACTAATTACATATAATAGTCTTCATTCCATTTAGGTACAGTAGTCTTCCGAGTGGGCTTTGCATAACTACTGCTCAAGGAAATAATGTCTGTATCAATTCCGCCGGCCCGAGAAACGGCCTCGTCCTCGTGGCCCAATAACATAGTTGACTGATCTGGATTGTCCAAAGGTAGGGTTGAAGAAGGATCATCATCTACACCATTGATCAGAGGATATAAAGCTCTAACTTCAGCTGAATCCATCCAAGTTGATTCATCAGTAGCTGCGCCCTTCCAATAAACAAGCCTTTGTTCTATTTCTCTTCCTTTTCTCCAAATCTTTCTTTTCTCCTCTGTAATTTCGGGTTGAATAAGAAGATGACCATCTGTAGTACAACTGGGCATGGGTATTACCTCGGACGGTGGGGTTCCAACACAACGTCGGAGTAGAGAAACGTGGAAAACGGGGTGAACACGGCTCGTTTCTGGCAGATCCAGTTCGTACGCGACCGTACCAATGCGGCGGCGGATCGGAAAGGGCCATAAAAACGGCGTGACAATTTGTGAAACGCATGCGGCTTAAGAGAACGCTGACGGTAAGCTTTCAACTTCACATAAACTAAATCTCCCTCGTTGAAAACCATGTCAGTGCTTTTTCGATCCGTTTGTTGTTTCATACGTTGTTGCGCCGCATGCATATGATTTCTGAGTTGTGTGATTAATGCCTGTCTTGTAGAAAGAGTTGCATCAATAGTAACATTATCACACGTACCTGCTGTATAAAGTGGTATAGTTTGTGGTTTTCGACCAAACAACGCCTCAAATGGAGTCATTTTGATTGTTGAATGAAAACTCGTATTATACCAGATTTGTCCCATAGGGAGGTATCGAGTCCATTGCTTGGGATTATCTGATGTAAAACATCTTAAATAGCACTCAACCGAACGATTGACAACTTCCGTTTGTCCATCGGTCTAGGGATGATAAGCACTGCTAAAACAAAGTTTTGTGCCCAATTGTTTGAACAGATCCCTCCAAAAATGACTAAGAAAGAGCGGATCTCTATCTGAAACTATAGACTTAGGAAGTCCATGAATGCTGTAAATTTCATTGATAAAGATCGAAGCAAGATATGCAGCTGTGAATTTGTTAGGTAAAGCCAAAAAATGTGAAAATTTTGTCAATCGATCCACAACAACCCAAATAGTCGACTTGCCATAAGATAAGGGTAGATGCATGATGAAATCCATAGAAATATCATCCCATACCTTTGTTGGCACTGGTAGTGGACTTAACAAACCGGATGGTTTTGTTGTTAAGTATTTGTGTTGTTGACAAGTGTGGCATGTACTGACAAATTCTTTGACATCTTTTTTCATGTGAGGCCAAACAACAGCAGCTGACAATCGAGCAAGAGTGGCCTTAACACCCGAATGTCCAGCCAGAGGAGTAGCATGGAATTCAAGTAACAATTTATGACGCAGATTCACTTCGGCAGGTATAAAAATTCGACCTTTGGAGTATAATAGGCCATCAGACTTAGTGAAATGCGACTTGTTACTAACCGTGTGACTGAATTGTAGGCCAGCTGGGGAACACCAGTATTGGCGGAGCTCATCCAACCAGGGAACAGCCGGTGAAGTTACAATTGTAATAGCAGAATATTCAACTCGGGACAAGGCATCAACAACACGATTTTCCCGACCAGGTTTGTAAATCACTTCATACTCGTAGCCAATTAATTTAGTGATCCATTTAACTTGCTCATGAGTGTGTATACTTTGTTGCAAAATATGTTTTAAACTTTGTTGATCAGTATAGATTGTAAACCTCCTCCCCAACAAATAATGTCTGAATTTTTTTACTGCCTCACTAACAGCAAACAATTCTAAATTGTAGGCCGATGCAGATTTCAGACGTCCCGTCAACTTTTTGCTAAAGAATGCTATTGGATGGTCAGCTTGAGACAAAACAGCACCAATTGCCAAGGCAGAAGCGTCGGTAGTCAACTCAAAAGGGAGCTCAAAGTTCGGCAAAGTTAGAACAGGAACAGTAGTCATCGTATCTTTCAGCTTATTAAATGCTTCTCGTGCCTTGTAATCCCATGTAAAACACTCTAATCTTAATAAATCAGTGAGAGGGGAGGCGAGATAGGCATAATGGTGAACGAAACGCCGATAGTAACCCGTTAAACCAAGAAAACCCCGGAGGCCTGTAACCGATGTAGGTACTGGCCAATCAACAATGGCTTGTATCTTATCGGGATCAACTCGGACTCCATCTGCCGAGATGATATGGCCTAAATACTGCACAATTGGCACACCAAACACACATTTAGAACGCTTAGCATAAAATTCATGTTCATGCAACTTAGCAAATACCAAACGCAAATGATCCATATGCTCACTCCATGTCGCACTGTAAATCAGAATATCATCGAAAAAACCCAACACAAATCGCCGCAGATATCCATGAAATAACTCATTCATAACGGCTTGAAATGTTGATGGGGCGTTAGTGAGCCCAAATGGCATAACCAGAAATTCAAAATGACCCTCAGATGTTCGAAAAGCTGTTTTATGAACATCCTCTTTTGCAACTCTAATTTGGTGATAACCTGCCCGCAAATCCAGCTTTGTAAAAATCTTTGCACCATGTAATTCATCTAACAGTTCATCAACTGTAGGGATAGGAAAACGATCTTTAACAGTAATTGCGTTTAGGGCTCTATAATCTGCACAAAACCTCCATGTTCCATCATTTTTCCCTACCAATAAAACTGGTGATGAAAAAGGATTGGTACTAGGCTGAATTTTCCCTTCAGTAAGCATCTCATTGACTAACTCAGTCATAATGGTTTTCTGAAAATGTGGGTATCTGTATGGCTTTATGTTAACTGCATTGGTGTTAGGTAAAAGATGAATATGGTGATCTTGAGGTCGGGGTGGTGGTAAAGTTGTTTGTGGCTGAAATAAAGGGTCATACTCGGTGAGAATTTGTTGTAAATCAGGATGAATTTTGTCTGTTTCTGGATTGGGTAATATCAGTGGTGGGGGTGAGTGAGTGAAAGTTAGTGTATGTAGGCCGGCAATAGAGTTGGTGTGAACTAATGTGTGTAGTTCAGAATGAGATGCTGACTCAATTTTAGGATCACCAACGAGCTTAACGTACTTACCATTCCAATCAAAACCAATGTACGACACATTATAATTTGACTTAAATGTACCCAAAACCGCCAACCATTGACAACCAAGCACAACATCAGCACCATGTATAGGAAGAACAAATGGTGATATGACAAATTCTGCTTCTTTCAACTGCAATGAAAATTCACTACATTGTCCTTGACATTGTATAAAAGCACCATTTCCTACCATAACTTGAAAACAAGGTTGTGCCATTATAGGAACTTTCAAAAAATCTGCCACTCGTGGTTGTATAATATTATGCGTACTTCCAGAATCAACTAAGATAGTGACATAATGACCCTTAACAATTCCCTTTAATCGCAAGGGTTGTGGTGTAAATATACCTGCCATTGCTGCGTATGAACACCGAAATTCTGATTTGTTTGGGAGACTCACAGGTACTGAATCTGCATTAGGAAGAAGTTCATCATCTGCATTATCTTCACTAAACATATCGTCAGCATTGCCATCGTCTACTAATAAAATAAAAAATTGTGGTGTTTTACATTTGTGTCCTGGCACAAAATTTTCATCACAATTAAAACACAAACTCTTAGCGCGACGGGCCTGCATTTCTGCCTGACTTAATCTTCGAATTGGCATCTGATTATTGACTTTAGGAGGAGTCAAAGCTGGCAGAGCAGCACTTAAAATAGGAGTTATAACAGATGGAGAAGTATAACGTGCAAAACCCGTGCGTGGCTTTGTATCTTGTATCTTTTCCTCCAACAGCTTTGCTAATCTTATTGCATCAGCCATGTTCGTGGGCTTTAAAATTGCCAATTCTCTCTGTATTTCAATTTTCAATCCGGAAATAAAGCAATTTAATGTAGCCATTTTTGGTAAATCATGCACAAAATTACCGATTTTTTCAAACACTTCGCGATAATCTTCGACAGATCCGGTTTGTCGCAGTTTGAACAATGTGGCTTGATGATTCAGGTACGAGGAAGGCCCAAATCTTAGTGACAGATCGCGCTTGAAAACTTGCCAAGTGCTAAATTGGCTGTTTAAAAACATCCAATCGTACCATCGCATTGCTTTTCCTTGCATGTAAAATGATGAATAGTGAATTCGTTGGTCTATTGGAATATTATGATGATTGAACAAACGATCAGCATTCAAAATCCAGTCCAATGAATCTGTTCCGTCAAACGCAATGAGACGTGGCTCTAGTGGTTTGAATCCCTCGTGTTGTACAGCCGGTTAAAATATTGGATTTGGATATTGTTGCGATGGACTGCCCATTTGAAATTCACGCATTACTGGTTGTTGTATCATCGGTGGTGCTTGAGGATCTAACTTCATATTCATATCTGCCATCATATTCATAATTGCAGCAACGACATATTTTGTATCTGTTAGTTCCGCTCGCATTTGCTGTAATGAATCGGTATTTGAAATATCTTCATTTGGAGGTGAAGGATGTGATGATTTTTGAGACATGACTCAGTGAAAGCACCAAAATGATAGGAATCACAATTGATAAAAGGTTCTTTTGAGAGAAGAACAAAAACTCTTGAATTTAAGTTAAGAAGAAGGCTAAAAAAAATATAAAAACTGAGAATTGTTATTTCTTAAAACAACAATAACATCCGTACAAACATATATATATATATGCATCAAGTGAACTGCCATTGCCCACTTTCTAATAACTGTACCCCACTTCCCTATTTACAAGCATTACACTTAATAATAATAATTATTATAGAAAGCTGAGTAATTAATATTTAATATATAATTACTAAACAAAGATTAATAACTAACTAATTACATATAATAGTCTTCATTCCATTTAGGTACAGTAGTCTTCCGAGTGGGCTTTGCATAACTACTGCTTAAGGAAATAGTGTCCGTATCATCCTTCTCGGCCTCCTTGCTATCCATCTTCTCATAAATCTCCTTGTACACAGCCTCTGGCGCTAGTCGAACAGCTTTCTTTGCTTCTTTTCTGGCTAGCTTATACTTTTCAAAGCTTGCTCCATCATAGTTCTTCTTCAAATCCCTGTAGCAATCCCGTTTGGTCTTGATTGCCGCCTTCACTTCTTCATTCCACCATGACGTGTCTTTACCTGTCAGGCTACGACCTCGGGATTCACCTAAGAGGTATTTAGCTACCTTCTTGATACAACAAGCTATTTTGGTCCAAGTTGCATCTGCATCGTCGTCAATCTTCCAATCTACCTTTTGAACCACTCGCTCCACGAAGGCCTTTTGGGTAGACCTGCTACCACTTAATTCTAGGTTCCACCCGGCGCCTACTCCTCTTCAATCCTTGACGCAGTCTAATATCCAAGACCAAAAGCCTATGTTGCGTAACCACACTTTCTTCGGGGATGACCTTGCAATCTAAGCAACGACTTCTATCCGCCCTCCTAACTAAAAATAAATCTATCTGGCTCTTATTTGACCCACTCCTATAAGTGACCAAATGAGATTCTCTCTTCTTAAACTAAGTATTTGCTATAAGCAAATCCTAAGAGAGGGCGAAGTCTAAGATAGCGTTTCCCGACTCATTGCGATCCCCAAACCTATACCCGCCGTGGATGTCCTCGAACCCATTACGGCTACATCTTACATGACCATTAAAGTCACCTCCAATGAAGAGTTTCTCACTACTAGGGACCCTTTGTACCATCTCGTCCAAATCTTCCTAAAACTTATGTTTCACAACTTCGTCTAGTTCGATCTGTGGTGCATAGGCACTAATGACATTCAATATATCCTCGCCTATGACCAACTTGACCAGTAAGATCCTGTCGCCCGCCCTTCCTTCTAATCTCCACCACATCCTCGAGCCAAAGCTTATCTATGATGATCCCAACACCATTTCAGTTCTTCTCTATCCCGGTATACCAAAGCTTACAACCCCAAGGGTTTACTACTTTGGCATTCTCACCAACCCACTTGGTCTCTTGCACGCATAAGATGCCGATCCTCCTCATGGACATTGCCTCAGCTAACTCGGCCAATCTTCCTGTGAGTGACCCCACCTTCCACGATGCAAGGCAAACTCGTCGTTTCTGGACTAACTTCTTTACCCTCACCCGTCCTGGAAGGTGAGGGAACCCTTGCTCATTTGACACCACACCCGGGCGTCGATGTGGGCGTCGCTTCTGGGCGACGACCTAGCAACCCTTGCACATTTATCACTACACCCGGGGTCCGATGTAGCGCGTCGCTGAGTAGGGAACGCCCCAACGAAATTCATAGTATGGTTCATATCCTAGGATGTGACGGAGTTTTACGTTGGCTGTCACAAGCCTACCACAACCTTCCCCCTTTATCCTGACTTGGGACAGGGAGTAAAAGCTCAGTGGCAAAGTTAAATTGTCAAACAAGAAGAAAAAAAAAATTCTTCGAATTTTTTCGTTTCCCCCTATTTTTGGAGAAATAAAACGGGGCCTTAATGCAAGAAATATGGCAATTTGCACACCATTAATGTAAGAAAAATGGCAATATGCACACCAATCAATTAGAAATGTGCGAAATACTGTCAATTTTTCTATGTCTTTGTTGGAAAGCACGTTTTCCCAAAATTTTAGTCAAATCAATCCCAACCCAATCTCATGTCAATTTTCAAAAATTAAGGCTTGGGAATTATTTCTCGACATTTAGGGTTGTCATTAAGTAGAATGAAATATATAGTGGAAGAACTTTTTTTTGAACAGTAAAGAACTTGTTTAATAAAATTGGGGTTAAATCGAGATGGAGTTTTGAAAACAGTTTAAATTTTGTAAACTTCGACTCTTGGAACGATTCCGTTGAAGTTGGTCAATTGACTTAATGGATAATATGTATATTGTTAAGTGGTGATTGCAAATCTTTACGAGAACCACTTACTGATTTATGGGTTATATAAACAATCTTTTGAGTGTTGCGACTTTTGCTTTTGCTTGTCTAAACAAAATCAGAAAAGCATAATCACATAGGCTGGGTCTAGGGTAGTTCTTACACTGCTTTTTAAAATATAAAGTCTTAGGAGATTTCATGATATTTTAGAAACAAAAAGGACAATCACCCTTAATCATTTCAAACACATAATTAGTGTTGTAAGTAACTTTTAACGAGATTACTAACACTCTCAACTTTGAGTAAAATAACTTTGAACAATTTTAAGCAAACATAACAAATAAGAAGTCTTTTATAAGCTTTTGCAAATATTTTCGAATTGTGGTGCAAGTTGGCATTTATTTTACGTTAGGTAGCATGTCGTACAACAAGATTAACATTGCACGAGTTATTGCTTTTTAACCTAATTAATAAAACCAAGACCTAAAGCTTGAGCATTTTATTTATACCCGATTATCCCAGATTATACGAACATATAATGACTATCGACTTAACCTTAATAATCAAAATTTGTTATCTGATAACTTAAAATAAGTACAAGACTATTAATTTTTTTTGTAGGTGATTTGTTAACACTCTTCCCGCAGTAGAGAGAAGTATGCGAATATTAATGGAATTATATGAATTAGAAAGGATAAATTAGATAAAAATGTTTTTTCTTATAACAAGATAAAAATGTTATTACTAAATGTCCAGGTGTAAATTGGGCCGGGCTAGCCCAGTTCGGATGTAGCCCTGACTGGACCCATGACCTAGACTTTAAAACCCGGGCCAGACCCACATTTCGAGTCGGGCCAAACTGGGCCTCAAATGTAGTTTCAGACCGGTCTGGGCCGCATCTGGGCCTGGGTTTAGGACATTCCTAAATTTTGTAATTTTTTTAAATGGCCCAAATTTGGTGAGGGCCATAATTTCCTAGTTGGCCCCATTTAATTTGGCAAAATTTTTAGCCCTTCAGGTCAAATTAAGTAGCCCCATTAGGCATGGATGTTGCCAGTATTTTAGGGTGCAGATTTATGCCCCCTATATTTTTTTTTTCTTTCTATTATTTTATCTATAAATACCTTTCTTTTTGTTGATCGTAACGGGTGTATAACAGAAAAACAAACCAGTATTTAAAGTCGAGACAAGAGTTGAACTCTTTCTCTTTAAAACGATATTTGCCCCGCTCGGTGCTTACGGTTTGATCGGCAATTCGTTTCCCAAGATAACTCGACTATCTCTTAATATAGCAGCACTTCAAATATTAAGAACGGCGAAACAAAAGAACGTTTTGAACTCTCGGAACAAAACAGAAAGTAAGAAAGAATGTATTTGATTGTGTGTTTTTGGAAGAGGAGGAGCCTGCCTTTTATAGATGTCGAAAGTGGGCCTAGGGGGTGACTGGACGGACACATCCGTTCCACGTCACAGCTTTCCCGCCAGAACATGCACCACTTCGGCTGACTGTACACCTATTCGGATGAAAGGTGGCACTATTTCTGCTGACTGGGTGCGTAGTGACTGTTCGCTGACTGGACAATTCCCGCCACATTTTTCAGCCACTGGACACACTCATTCGATCAGATATTCACACCTAATGACGATTTAATTAATTATTAATTTGTTGCTCTATTTATTTTTCAGACAATTAATTAATTACTTAATTAAACTTTGTCCAAAAAGATAAGTATTTGATAGGGAAGCCCAAGCCCAAGCCCAAGCCCAATCTCAAGCCCAAGCCCAAGCCCAGGCCCAGGCCCGGGCCCGTGACCCACGACCCACGACCCCGACCCCGGCCCAGGCCCGGGTCCGGTCCGGACGGACGGCGGCGGCGGCGCGCGCGCGCGTGTGGGCTTGAATTAAAGCATAGCCCATCTAAGTCTTCTCCCCTTCAAAGACTTGTGGTACCCCTTGGGGCCCAAACCCTTATCATAAACAAGCAACTAATAAGGTGTAAAAGTTAGCTCTCTTTTTCCCATGTGGGATGGTGACTTTTCACCTTCCCACTTATTTCCTTTTATGTCTTAAAGATAACTTATTTCAACTAGCTTACTTGTTCATTTAATTTCTCATTCATCCCACAATGGTTTTGAATAATTAAATATACTAGATTCATCTACACGAAACGTAGATTTCATTAAGCTAAAGAAGTTCCACTTTTATAAAGAGGAACCTACTCAAATAAATTATCAAAGTCATGGAAAATTCACAATTTTTCCAACACTTTTTCTCTTTTTTTCTTCGCAACAATTTTTCCACCTTCTCAATATCTGATCCCACTTATCTCACTCTTGTTAAGATATAAAAATAATATCATCATAATATTTATATATATTTATATTTTCAAATATCATATCCTTTGTTATTATAATATTAATCATATTCATCCTCAATATTATGGTGCATCCATTTTTTTCATATACCGATCACAATCAATCATCTAGTCCTACGCCACAATCTCGACGTCAATCTTCTTCAAATTCTTATGGAGTTCCATCCATTTTTACCTTCTATGTATTTTTTCAATTAGAATTTTTATTTTTAAGTTAACCTTTATGTTTTTCTGAATATAAGTACTTGTTTTGAGTTTTTCTTTTTATGTTATTTTATAAGTTTGCATTTTTAAGCATGTATTTTTCAATCTGTAAAAAAAGAGAAAAAAACATGACCCAGCCAGGCCCGACCGATATTGTAAATGGGTTGATCTTGGACAAGATCCACTTTCATACCGGGCCGGACTGGGCCGAACATATTCTATCCCGGCCTGAGCAGGGTTGGCCCAACTTGGCCCAATTTCGAACTCTACTACAATGTTGGGAATATGTGTTTAGGTTTGAGTGAGTATAAGTGGATGTGTGTTTCAATCAATTTGACGAGGTATACAATAATGGAGAAGAATGTTTCTATTTATGACATGCCACTTAATCTTCACAAATTTGCCGCGTGATTCGTATTTAATTTAATTTTTTTCAGAAGTGGGCAGATGTGCTGACAAACTTAAAATTGGGTTGAGAAGTAAATGCTCATTGATTGAACAATAATAGCCTTGTAGGTCTCTAACTAGTACTTTATTGCAATCTTTATATGATTGGATCTTATCAAGCCCGAGACTATAATAATCATCTCTCTTATGGCCAAGTGGCTATAACTTCTCCCTTGCTACGAGATAGTATGACTTCTTTAAAGGGTCTTCGTTCTTTCTTTGCTAAAATTTTACTTTTTTGGGGTGGACTTCTTCCTCTACCGAGGCTGCTCTGACCCCGCAAGCGTATCTTCTTCACAGAATTGTCTGATATGCATCGGGAGCACAACTCCTGCCTTTCACAAAGAGGTGGGCCCCACGTGGACCCCATATGTGTGGGACCCATCTCTCTGTGAGCGGGGGGAGTTGTGCCCCCCGATGCACACCAGAAGTTCCCCTTCTTCACTTGGGCAATTTTTGAGAAGTAGGTTTGTTATTAATAGGATATGAGGTATTCGTTGTTACCTCTGTAATATCTTATGTGTTCTCATTATCAATTAATTAAATAATATTAATAAACTAGGTATAGGAATATTTACTTATGCAATTCTCTGGCGTCATCTCACTTAAGGATCAAATAATTACATAGTGATCTCTATGATTTCATATTTAAGCATCCTTTGTGGGGTTTTGTCGTCTGATCCATTTGAAAGGTGAGGAATGATGTGGTTTTTATTGATATGACGATTGATGTTTCTTAAAACTCTTGAAATCATCAAAGCTAGATAATGAGTTTGGTTTAGTGCTGATATGGGTAATTCCCGTTTTGGGTTAGCCCATGGGCCAGGCCCATGTTCATCTATATCGGGAATGACACCCGATTTGGATGTTGATATCGAATACTACATTAGATATAGTACGGATCACGTGGGGGTTACTTGTGCGGTCCCTACATCCAGAGGTCTATATATATATACTTGGGGTTTTTAATCAAGGTAAACTTTAATTACTATGTACCCTGTTCACTCGACATCGAGCATACCCGATATCACACTCGATATAGTACCAAATATTATATTCGACATACTACCCGATATATATCCTCGATATATATCACCGACATCGATCCCTACATCATTCCCGAGGAAAAAATGAGGAACTATTATTTATTAAATACTTTGAGTGAATTATAAGTGGGCCGTGTAGCGAGATAGCTAGAGCTAGTAGAGTGTATGATATTTCTAAGTACAATTGTGCTTAGATTTTAGCAGAATTTGCACTAACTTTGTGTGTGTGTGGGTGAACTTGTCGATTTCCGCCTCCCCTTCTGGTGCTGAGATGGGGACTATTTATAGGGATAGTCCTGAGGTCTTCGACCAATAAGAATAGGTCTTTTCGTCTTAACTTTGGGTGGCTCTAGCGTTAAATAATACGAGGGTCTTCTGCACCAATGAGGGTCGTGTGTCAGGGGTCGATCAATGGCGGGAGTTGACTTCAATTCATCTGAGCGGGCATTGAAGGCGTCTGCTCCAATTGTCTTTATAGGTGGTTCTGTACCAATGAGAGAGGATCAGTTTGCCCCAATCATTGGTCTACACCGGTAGAAGTTGTCGCTTTCTGCTCCAATGGATGATTCAGGCCAATGATGCGTGGTCTTCGGTTATAATGAGGGTGATTGGGGACTACGTTGAATAAGGGTGATTGGCACATCTTTCGAGCATGTTCATGCTTGAGGCTCTGCCCGGGCGGTCAGACAATCCTCTTGGACGTTTGTCTTGAGCGGGACATGTGGGGTCGTTAGTTGCATAATTATTGAGCTATCTCTTTAGTCCATTCATTAAGTGGTCCTGACCCTTCTTTGTATTCACTCGTGTCCTTTTTCCTTGATATTTTGACTAAGTGTTGGATGTCACCTCTCGGGGGTCCGAGTGGCGCTTAGCTGTTCGAGAAGTGTTTTACTCGCTAGCCTGGGGGGGTTCCGTGGTCTATCCTTGTGGGTACCCATGTTTAGACTAACTTTCAGCCGTGGGGAAAGGTGTACCTGAGTCTTTGGATCCGAGCCGTATTCCCTTTTTGGGGCGTTGGCCTCGGGACTCGGGGTACCTTCTCCGGGTGTTCGGACCGAATACCCTCTTTGGGGTGTTAGTTGGTCGCGACCCGGGCGTACCTTCTCCGAATACCGGACCGTGTGCCTTTATTTGGGTAACATCTGGTTGTCACCTGGGCGTACCCTCATCTTGACCTTAGTCGTTTTTGTGGTGTACCCTTTTTTCCGCCCATGTCCAAGGGCGTGGCGGATTATGCATCTTCACCTAATATATAAGTGATTCGACGTCTTTCCTAATATCATCTTCGACGTCATATTCGATATTACCTTCGACATCCAGCCAAACATCAAAGTGTTACTCTGAGGTGTTCCAGACCTAAGTCTACTTAGAACTAGTGATAATGATAGGAGACCTTATTTGTATTAGACTCGTTACTGTACTGTTGTAATCCCGCACTTCACATATAATATGCGATCTATTGTCAAATTATAGTCCATCTCTGACCTTCGGAACAAATTGATTCGTCTCTAGCCCTCTAGAACTTGTCCCTATTATTCTCGTGGGAGACGAAATGAAGAGGGACATACCTTGGTACATAAATCATGCTCCTTATTTACTTCACGCAGCTTTCGACTGATTGGAAACATATTATTTTATCGTAAATTTCATTTTTATTTATGTATAACCAAATTCCTATGATTAAGAAATAATTTTGTGAAATTTAAATACTTAAATAATGATGACACCTTACCACCTTTAATAGCTTTACACGTGACTAACGAAATACTTTTCTATTGTACTTAGTTTATTTTGTAAGACTAATTAACTTTCTATACGAATTTAACGAGAACTACAATAATTAATTAATATAAAGAGTATAAGTATTTTCTGTTTTAATTAAAAATTGATTCTCGATGCTTTAAAATATAAAAAACGTTGAGTTATTAATACATCTACCTCATGAAAATGAAACCTCAACATGATAATTGCTTGCGATATAAGAAAAAGCACACAAACTATCCCTGAAGTATATGGTAACAAACCACTCGTTATGTTTGAGAAGTGACACAAACACTGTTAAGGTAATTTATTCTAGAAATAAAAAATAAGTCAAAATTACTCAAAAAATAGACATTAAGCTAGCCTTTTTCCATTTGGTTTATAAAGAAAAAAAGAGATAATATCTTTAAATTTAACATTAATTTAATGGATGTTAGTTTATGCTATGATTTAAAATTTTGAGGTTTAGGGAGTTCGAAAGCGGGTACGCGGAAGTAACTCACTTTACCTTTAAGACCCGATTTTCAGTTCATTTTTGGAAGTCGGTCACTTATTAATTTTCTTACTTTTTGCTTTTACTCGTCAAACCCTCCAAACCTGAATAAGTAGTGATGGGTGCACTAGTTCCTTGAATCGTCTCATTTGTTTCCTTTTATTATTTCTAATGATTCATGCATACACCACAAAGTTGTGGTGGGGGTAAGTGGGACAACATAAAAAGTAGGTTTGGGTTTGGGTGGTTCCTTTAACGTACAATTAACATGATGGAAAAACTTAAGTCAAATAATGCTTAAAGACGTGTCTAATTTTCATAGCCCCCAAATGCCTGAGTATCTACAACAAAAATCGTTATGTTTTAGGATGATATATAGGAAAACTTCTAATAAGATATATAGGAAAACTTCTAATAAGACTTTATCTGAAAGAATTTGACCGATCAAAATGAACTTATTAATTCAATATTATTTTGAGGCAAAGATAAAAAACTCAATTAAAACTTTAGGGTGATTTACACCACGTATCGTATGTTCTCATTGCATAACCCCTTTTTGAAGTTGGAATAATTTGGAAAGTTCGAAATTTTGAATGAGAAGCGCGAAAGTAGTCCTAAATCCTAATTATAAATATATATTTCAAACTTATAGCAAGGGATCTTAAGCACAACTAGCTATTAGGCTTCACTTAAATTGAATTGTAAGAATATATCTAGCCTCGGTAAATAGATGTAATCATTTTGATACAAATGTAGGCATTCCTAAATCTTTATGTACTTTATATATACATGTATATATATATATTTTACTTGGAGACACGTAATTATCTATTCAGGGTATGTGAGGAGATGTAGCTTGATCGGTGTGTTAGTGTTTCTGGGAACCATACAAATAAACCAAATTTTCTGGGGAGCTTGTGTCATGTTAGATTGTTGCTTTTGGAAAGTGTGACCAAAATTTCTGCTAACTGTGACAGTATGATGTCTCTAATATTAGACAACTTCACGTTATGTTTTTGTTTTTTTCCTTCCACTACAACTGGTTTTTTATGTTTATCTTCTTTCTTTTGGCGGCAAATGTTAATGCTAATCCACTCACAGAAGTATCCGTGAAGCTGCTGCGGTTTGTACATGCATGGATAATTACAACAAATGCAAGTCTTTCAAGTTTTTATTGTTCATAAAATTGCAGGTATGTCATGGGATCACTATAAGAATTAGGCACTTTTCTCGACCGAGAAATTCGGACCGGAATCCGGTCAAAAATAAAATTGCAAGTATATCACGGACATATTGATAGGTTTCAAGTAAAATATGAGGTTAGTATATTAATAAGTTAGGCCTTAATTAAGATTAAATTGCAAAATTCTTTAGATAGAGAGTATTATTGGTGCTAATTTTATAATGTAAGGTAAATTAAAATACATATATAATTGATCTAAACAATAAAGTATAAGATAATATATTTACATAAAGGATAAATTACACAATGCACTAGGGGTACTGTATGGATTACTTTACATAAACCAGTCTTAATATTCCAAAACCAGTACCCGACCACCAATTTGGTTATATATGTAATATATTTCTTCAAACAATTAATTCCTTATTGCGACAGTACAGATTATTTATGGAAACAATTTAACAATAATGCATTTTTACCATATTAATGTATTTTTAGAAAATCTTATTGATCAATATTCCTCATGAAAATATAGTTTTACCATAGTATTTCGATACTTTGTGAAAAAAATGGCCTCAAGTTGTTTGCCGTTAGTAATATGATTTATTAAATTTCTTTGAAATTAAATGTAAGAGATAAAGTGCGCACAATAATTTCTTTAAGTATGACGTATTTTATTGACATGTAAGAGATAAAGTGCGCACGATAATAATTTCGATCAGTATGAAGTATTTTATTGATATATTTAGTTTGTAGATTTTGATGTTGTTGACGCATTAGTGATTCAACTTTTTTTGGTAGTTTTCCTTTTATTAGCTAGGCGGCCATCAACAGTAATAGCATTATTATCCGTTAGCTATATATGGAAAGAAGTATACATGAAGGTTCTGAAAAAAGTTGCATGAGATACCGCAAGTTCATTACTTCATCAATTTCGTCGCAGTAGCACAAAATCAGTGGCTTTATACGGACGCATCAGAGTATTCTATATTTGTGTTGAATTACATTTCCAAGTGAAATTTGTTTAGTTATAAAAACCATAATTTAATTACTTTCCGCATAACTAGGGAAACCCTTCGTTCTTGAAACTATAGGAACAAGGGTTTATGTATTGAATCTTAAACTTCACAAAAATCATTTGTGATTTAGTGGGAAATAGCATGAACCCCCGAGGTTTCAAGAATCTGCACTAAACTTCTTGTAATTTCTTAGTTGTCTAAAATATCCTCGTGGTTTCAAAAACTCTGTACAAAATTCTCTTGTTAAGTTTCATATAACCAATTTAGTTTTTCTATTAAATGATTAAGCTGCTCGTACTTTAATTTTAAGAATAAAATATTTAATATTTTGTAAATGTATTTATATTATCAAAATAAATATATTTCTTTTAAAAAACAAAACTCCTGAATGCACCATTTTCTTAATTATATGGAACTAATGTCAGATACATATCTCCAAATCCATATCCGCGAAAATGGAGATATGTATCTGACATTTTGGCGAGAACGCATCACACAAATTAAGCAAAAATGTGAGACAAGAGTATTTTTTGCTCATTTGCATAGTCACCATTCACGTTCAAACACCATAAAAAATTTAAGCATGTATAAAATGAACCGAAGTTGCATATTAACACAAAATGCCAAACGATACACTCATTGTACCAATATATCAAACATATTAACAAATATACTAAAGAGTTTTGCAATACAATAATACTGATAAAGC
The DNA here is from genome assembly GCA_948329865.1 of Linaria vulgaris. Lineage (NCBI taxonomy): Eukaryota > Viridiplantae > Streptophyta > Magnoliopsida > Lamiales > Plantaginaceae > Linaria > Linaria vulgaris. Next base: position 104,463,262 of record OX415249.1, read on the forward strand.
TAGATTAACACCATGATCACTTTTATATTGTTCAACTATGTCTTTTATTTGATGAATATATGTAGGATATGATCTCACGACCTATCTCATACGTATATGTGGCTTTTGTTATTTAATTCTTAAGTATAATATGCCACATGATGTATACGAGACATGTCCATGTTCGATACATATCTAATAATAACGATTCTTGAAAGTATTCGTGCATCATGTATCGACGAGTTTCTCCTGTATAATACCACAAAATTTATATTTAATTCATGTTATGAATGGGTTTGCAAAATTAAATGATTTGCAAGTTTGACTAACTACTTTTGTGAGTTAAAATTGACTTAAGAAATTCAATAAAATATATATAACGTTAATAATGTGATCAAATAAAAATACAAGTTAATTTTTGGTCAAAATTCAAATATTGGTAGACTAAAATTGAGACCGAATAATTTATAGGACTAAAACTGATCTTCAGGCACTCTAGATGACCAAGATTTAGCAAATTATTGCTCAAGCGTATTGCACATGACAATTGTCGATTGAAATAGAAATTGAACTCGTACGAGAACCGAAGTTGACCATTTGGACATTGAAAGAACTAAAATTAAGCACCGACACTTCAATTTGCTACATTTGAAATAAAACACTTTAGGAGACTACGTTTGTGCATGAACCTGAGTCAATAAACAAGAGAAGACTCATACATAAATGATTCATCCTAATGTATAGAACTTTACCTTATGAGAAATAATAGAAAACTGAAAGAAATCTTTAATTACTTTAAAGTAGAGAATTATTAAATGCACTCTTATCATGTATTATTATTATATTACAATTAAATTTCAATACTAAAGAAACAAACTTAGTGGGGACAGAGAAAAATAAGGAAAATTTTGGAGATTTATCATATTTGGACGACTCGCTCAATAGTGTCGTGTGATAAGTTTGGTTCTCGCTCTTTCTCCCTCAAAACATTTAATAGGTGCATATATTATCCCGAGGTTATTCCCTATCGAGCAACTCACACATATAGTTCGACACCGCGCTCAATATATCTTGCCAGAAGAATGTGACTTGCTCATAAACAAAGATAGCACATGATTTATCTCAAGACTACGCAGTGACTGGCTTAATGGATCATGCTATACATATGCCGGTGTTTTACTCTTTTTAAGAAGCGAGAATCATGCAATTTTACATCTAGGTAATTGAGCAACTTTCTAGATTAACGAGCCTCTCTCCCCCTCTCTCTCTCCGCACATATAGTTCGACACCATGCATAATATATCTTACCAGAAGAATGCGGCTTGCTCATAAACAAAGCTAACACATGATTTATCTCAATACTACGCAGTGACTGGCTTAATGGACCATGCTATACATATGCTGGTGTTTTACTCTTTTTAAGAAGGCGCGACCCATGCAATTTTACCTCTAGGTAATTGAGCAACTTTCTAGATTAACGAGTCTCTCTGTTTCTCACACACACTATTTACTTCTTGTTTTCCTCTTTCTATACACAAAGGTTAAGAAAATAAAATGTCAAGTAGAAAAGATCAACTTATACCTAATATATTTCAATATTTGAATGTAAAAGGGTTACTCAAAGAAGGAAATGTCAAGTAGAAAAGATCAACTTATACCTAATCTATTTCAATATTTGAATGTAAAAGGGTTACTCAAAGAAGGATTCTTGGAGTGGATTCACGCAAAGACTTGAGCTCACATGTCCAAGTTGAATGGTGAAGTTGTAGCATGGTCAAACAATGAGTGTCAGTCGAGAACTTAATTGTTAGTATATTGAAAGAAATTTTGTTATTATCAATTAAAGCACACGTTTAACTTAAGCATACGAGGACCGGATAGTAAATTCTTCTATAACTCGGTGTGATTATTTACTATCACTTTATTCAAGCATGGATAATCTGGTGAGGTCAAATTTCTTTTTTTGGACAAATGAAATATGTGTATATTGAGAAAAATCTTAGGATGAGTCGAATAGTTATAGTGCATTTTCTAAAGAATCCTTATGTACCTTGAAATACTCTCTAATGTAGATGAAACAAAAAAGCTTCTTACAACCATATTCGTTCTGAGAAAGGAAATCACATCATCTAAAAACAACAAAATTGAATGAGCAAATGGTTGAGATTAACTACATCTGGAATAATGTCCAATGAGAGCAAAACAAAATGATTTTGGCAATGTTGGAGCGAAAAAATATTGGTATCTCCTGATTTGAAGACATTTTCACTGGAACCATTTCTATGTTTCATGACTTTTAACGTTTTAAATTCTGCTAGGCAATGAAATGTTTACATTGGTATGATATTGTTCACTTTGGGCCCGAAACCTCATGATTTTTGTTTTTTTGGGTCCAACTCCTCAAAAGGCCTCATACCAATTGAGATGTCCCCAATCCTATAAACCCAGTTCAACTCGCTCATCTTTCCGATGTGAGACTCTTGTTTGCCCCAATAATCCTCCTCTCAAACAAAGGACCACCGAACTGTCGCTACGTGCACCTCACATGACTGGAACTTCGCCTCCCTTTTCAATTTGCTCTCGGAATATTGTTCTTGGCCCAACAAACTTTTTCCTCCCTTGAACAAAGGATCTCTGAGCCTCCCCTTAAACCCGACAACTCACCACTTGTGATCGTCTCATTAGGCCGGAACTCACCACCTTTCTCGTCCACTCTGGGGACACCCACACAAATCGGAAGCACTGGCTCTGATGCCAGTTGTTAGGTATTGGAACCTTCACATTAGTATGGTACTTTCCACTTTGGGCTCAAGGCCTCATGGTTTTTGTTTTTGGGGTCCAACTCCTCAAAATGTCTCATACCAATTGAGATGTCTCGAATCCTATGAACCCACTTCAACTTCCTCATCTTTTCAATATGAGATTCTTGTAAGTCTCAACAAATTCGAGTTCATGTTTTAGGTAGATTCGAGATCATTCCTACTTGATATATAGAAGCATCCAGTAGACATGTTACTTGACCTGGAAGGCATTTAAAAAGCCTTCGTTTGCCTCTATTAGACTTGAAATAACTTGAAATGCCTTTTACAAATCGTTATATCGTACTCCAACGTCTTGAGTAAAAAGAGAACAATAAAAGTATCCTAAAATAAATATTGTTTACGATAAGGAATGGCACTTAACAGAGATGGAGGCCAAGGGTTCATGTTGAATATACACAACTCAAATACTTTAATTTGAAAAATCATAACAAGCCACAACCTTAATAATGTAGGGAACATATTATCGTGTTGGATCTAAGAGGAACAAGATGGCATTTCATGGATTGAAGGGAAATCAAAGATGTGAACTCTAAAGGCGTATAAGTCACTACATCAGTACTTTAAGAAAGTATACTTAAAAAAAATCATCTAAATGCTATTGATGCTTTTATGCTAAGAATGCTTAATCTAGAATGCAAGAATGATCAATTATCTTTTGGGTTCATGGATTTTTAAATGCAAGAAAACAATTAAACTACCTAATCTAATGCAAGCTATAAAACTAATTATGTCGAGAAGATGAGAAATTAACTAAGCAAAACTATACCAATTAGAACTAAGATGATTGGTTGATTGCTTGTAGGTTGTGAACAATGGTTAGAAAGATTGTTTAGAGGTCGGGTTTCATAATGACTTAACTTAGTAGTACATAGACAAACCACCGATATCTACTTACAGTAGTTGATAGTTATTTGATGTTTGCATGTCTGATGGATCCGTGACATGAGGCAGGGTTATCCCAACCACATCTCTATGAGTCTCTAATAACCTAGATGTTAACGAGATTAGCCCAGTTGTCAATTATTTTAGAAGAGATATCAAATCTGCAATCCAATTACTCATCGGAATCATGCTAACAAAACGTACATAGTAAAGATTGATCTTGTAAGATCTAAAAGTTGCACAATAGTTGCTTTCACAAATCCAAAGTCACAAATCGCATATATATATATATATATATATATATATATATATATATAACACTCCCTTAGCACTCTAAGGTTAGTCACACAACATAAGTAACTATCAATCTTGACATTCAATGTCATCAAACACAAATAAATAAAAATATTCATAATATTAGAGTTACTCCCCTACTCTAAACAAGGAGTATGTTAGCTCCTCATAGTCATGAGTTCAACAATCAACAAAGAGTTAAATATCATAAACAAAGTAAAAAGGTAAAGAAAAGCTTATCGGATCTGGTGGAACGTTGTTGCTTGACCCTCTTCGTACTCCCTTTTGCTATCTTCTTCTTCACTAATTATCTTCTCTCAAACAATGACTTGACTAATCTAGAACAAGACTTTGATGGTGTTTTTCTCTCTTGTGACAACTCTTAGGGTTCTTTCTCTTTGAAAGTGGTGGAAAAGTGCTTTTTAGAATTATGAGCGTGGTGCCCTAACTGCTAAACGTAGCACATTTTTTCGTTCTACTCAGGGCTGCATTTTAGGGGTTTTGACTTGCGACCCAATTTTCTTCTGATCACACGACCCCTGTACGGTGGAACCTTGATCGCGCGCCACCCGCACGACACGGTGGTGATCGCACTAATTTCTGTTTTCTTCCATGCGGTCTCCTAGCATCTTCTCTTCAATCGCGCTATATTTTGTATTTTCTATTTTTGTAGTGCCGTAGCGCTCCCGTAGCACTCGAACGTGTCAAAATAGTGTCTCTAACCAACTGTTGTCCAAAACATCCATTTTGGGCCTCGTTTAGCCTCGTTTTGTCTTGACTCCTTGAATATCTAAGAAAACATGAAATAATACTAAAACAAGTAAATATGCCATCATAAGTATTCAAAAGCATCACGCCGATGAGACGCTTATCAGTTACTCTAGTGTGTTACATGATGAAATCTCTTCATTTGATTAGTATATGAATACAAGTATCTTACATTTATAGTAGTATTCTTTTCGAAGAGATCGTAGCCAAAAATATCCAACGTAATGTAATAGTTTTAGTACAAAAAGAAAGGGATGACGCCGAGCACGCTAGAATAGTAGAATTATCAAGAAACAGCAAACGCTCCATTCGTGAAGGGAATATATATATATATATATATATATTATTAGATATGGGACTGTGTTTGTGGGTCCTTTACTGTGTACGATATTGATGCTTCAACTTTGGCTAAGAAGTATGCAGTCTAGTTAACCTGTCTATGGTGGAAATGAGCCGTGACCACCTCAAAAATAGATGGTGTTGATTGTATCCTAAAGAGACAGTCAATCAAGAATAAGGAATATGATAAGATGTTAGGATGTGATTTTTTAGTGCTTTGTGCTAGCATCAATTCACCCAGAATGTCCAAAATTTTGCATGGCTATTGGATGTGTGTCCATTTGATGCAATAAAGGAAACAACAAAGTTCCTATTTGAATCACGATGGATGCCACCAATCCAAGCATGTCCTGTGAAATTATGGATCGGTTGATACGTGTTCATTGTTAAGTTCTCAATGTTACTTTAATAACGTTCAGAATAACGGTGCAACGGAAAATAAAAAAACGCAGAATTTAAGAAGTGAATATATTGATATTAACTTCCGAGCCATAGGAAAAGTACCACAAGGGTTTATCAAAATATGTTTATCACAAATCTCAAGCTCCTCACTCTCGAATTGCTCGAACTCAACAAAGCAGACGAGAATTGCTCTCTCAATTCTAAACCTAGAACTAATTGAACAACTCACAAACTTTGCAAAAGCAAGACAACACTCAACAACTCATGAATTAATCTCTCGGATTTATTAGCTCTTGTCTCGTATTTGTCTTGATGTACTTCACACCTATATATAGGTTCTTGACTTGGACTTCAAGGTGTGTTGTACACGGTTGGTAATTCCTCTATTTTCCTTGTCGAACTCCTCTTCCTTGTTCTCCCCGTCCTTCTTGAATAATAATTCCTTTGTTAGTATACTAACTAAGGAAAGATCCATTCTTCAAATCATGACTCAACTTGGATGTTTTCTAGTTGCACTTGAACACCTCTTTCCTTATATGTTGAGCAGTTAACTTTACTTAAGGAAACTTCTCATTATGGAAACTTTGAGCGATCAACCTATGACAAGTTTGTTTCTTGAATAATAACCAAAGACAATCACAACTGTGGAACTAGATTAGTTAAGTGAATAAGGCAAAACAATAATTAAAATATTCAAAACAAGATTTTAAAACAGATTCTGCCAGCCAATGTTACTCTAACATTGAACTTCTAACATTGCCAGAATACTTGCACTTTCAATCTCCCATTTTTTGCCTTACTTCACAAAACCCTAGAACCTGTCTCTTTAGATTAAATATTCAGAACAAACTTAATCAACCTTGTGGTACATCTTAAAATAAGTAACTCCCCCTTAATATCAGAAGAGTCCAACACAATATTATTCTGAAATTGATTTTTCCAATGTTGTCATAACATCCGTCTGTCTCAATGTTAACTTAACATTGGCTCCAGTCGAATGTTCTAACATTGAATTTTCCAATGTTACATTAACACCAGGTATCAGCTAACACCTGCAGATAGAGTTAGTACTTGACAGAAGTTCAAGATTTCATAAGCCAAAGCACAAGGTTGCAAGTTCAAACCTTTTTCACCAAATTCTTTGCATACTTCTCCCGGTTCAAGAATATGCCTGTGCGTGTTTGTCTTATTTGGAGACCAAGAAAGAAATTTAATTCTCCTATCATACTCATCTCAAATGTTCCTGTCATAGATTCAACAAAATTTTCGAGAATAGAATTGTTAGCAGAACCAAACACTATGCCATCAACATAAACTTGAGCTATACAGATATCAGAATCTTTCTTCTAGACAAACAGTGTTCTGTCTCCGTCAACTCTAACAAAACCAAGACTTAAGAGGAACTCAGTAAGTCTTTCATACTATGCTCTAAGAGCTTGTTTAAGACCATACATAGCTTTCTTCAGTTTGTACACATGATTGGAGAATTTAGGATTAGTGAATCCCTTAGGCCGTTCTATATATACTTCCTTATCAATCAGCCCATTTAGGAAAGCACCCTTCACATCCATCTGATATAGTTTTATCTTAAGACAGCATGCAATAGCTAGAAGCAACCTAATAGATTCCATCCAAGCTACTGGAACAAAAGTCTCATCAAAATCTACACCTTCAACCTGAGTGTACCCCTGAGCAACAAACCTAGATTTGTTCCTAACAATTACTCCTTCCTCATTACTCTTGCTTTTAAAGACCCATTTAGTTCCTATTACATTTACACTAGGTGGTCTAGGTATCATGATCCAGATATTGTTTTTAGTAAACTGTAATAGTTCATCCTGCATGGCATTAATCCAAATGTTATCTAGGAGTGCTTCAGATACATTTTTAGGTTCTATGGCAGAGACAAAACACGAGGCATTATCAACAGTACATGTGAAGTTCATACAGACACACAATTTAACCATATCTCTATAATTCAGTCTCTCTTTGTTGCGTGTCCTTACTCGTTCAGTGATCTCACCTATTACTTGAGATGCTGGATGGTCTTTCTGAATCCTAGTAGGGGGATCTCTTCTAGGTTCAGTGCCGCCTTCATTTTCTGAGTCAGACTCTTCTGCTGTTAGTCTAACATTCGATTTGGCTGGTGTTAGTTTAACATCCATTTCTGCCTCCAACTCAGTGGTGCCAACTTCAAGTTCCAGTGTTGGAATAACATTCTCAGTATCCAATGTTGGTTCAACATTAGAAACCGAAATGTCACCAGTACCTGTTTCAAGAGCGAAATCATGAAACCTAACATTCAGAGATTCTTGAATAGTCTTTAATCTAGGATTATCTAAAAGAAGTACTGTTGGCAGAGTAACATACAACGATGCATTTCTCACTTTTTGGATCAAATTTACTCAGATAATCCCTGTCATTTAGCAGATAACAGTCACATCCAAACTCATGAAAATATGCAATATTTGGCTTTACACCCTTCAAGATTTCATAAGGTGTCATATTAGTTCCAAGTCTAAGATACAGTCTGTTACTGACGTGACAAGCAGTATTTAAGGCTTCGGCGCATAGTCTTTTAGATAAATCTTTAGCATTTAACATAACTCCAGCCATTTCTTAAAGAGCTCTATTTTTCCTTTCAGCAATACCATTCTGCTGAGTTGTCTTAGGAGCTGAATATTCATGAAAGATGCCTTTAGCATTACAGTAGCTGTCAAAACTAGCATTCTCAAATTCCTTTCCATGATCAAAATCTTAGACACAATGGAACCATACAGAGTTTTGATGCTAGCACAAAGAATTTTGAACTGATCAAAAGCTTCAGATTTTTCTCTAAGAAACCTTACTTATGCATATCTAGAGAAATCATCTACAATAACAAAGGCATGTTTCTTACCACTCAAACTACTTACCTCAATAGGACCCATTAAGTCCATATGCAGCAATTCAAAACACCTAATAGTTCTAGGAGTAGCACTCTGTACCTGTAGGGGTGTATGAACAACTCTGGTTTGTTACCTTTGAGGCAATCACCACACACAACCTTACCTGGACTTGTTAGCTTAGGCAAACCTCTTACAACATCAACTTTCTGTAATTTCTCCAAGTTTCTATAGTGCACATGTCCCAGTTTCCTGTGCCATACAGAAGCTTCATCTATTTTGGCATGGAAACATTCTGCTTCTTCCTAAGCCAGATAGCAGTTGTCTTTGTTGCATGTCATGTGTCTTGAGCATCCACTGTCAAAGTACCACTTACCTGAAAGGTTAGAGTAAATAGCAGAGAAAACCACATTGCACACAATCTTGATATTATGGGATTTCACCTTTTCAATCCAAGTTCTACCTTTCTGTCCAGAACCTAATGTTGAACTAACATTAGGAACAGTTGTTGGATTAACATTAGCCACATAAGCTGTTTTCTTACCACTTTCTTTCAAATATTTTTTACAGAATGGCTTAATGTGGCCTGGTTGAAAACAATATTGACAGATAAAGGTAGGTTTACTTTTTACTGTGTTGACATGACCAGAACTCAATTTTGAAGATTCTTTGACAAATTTAGTTTTAAGGTAGGAAGAATTCACATCAGAAGAGGAAGATTTCTCAACAAAACCTAGACCATTTGTACCTGCATTACCCAAATTCAGTACCTCATCAAGTTTGCAAGTTCCTGAATTCCATTTGGCAATGATCTCACTGCCTTTCTTGAGTTTTTCTTTTACCTCTTTCAGCTCAGCTTCTGCTCTGTCAAGATCTCTTCCATAGAGTTTCATCATGTTCTTCAAACACTCAATCTCAAATTTCAAGGCTTTATTAATTTTGATGAGAATTATGTTCTCTCTTTCAAGTTTGATGAATGTAGAATGAAGATCATCTATGATTTCCTCATGGGACTGTTCTCCAACCAAGCAGTATTCTTCCTCTAGATCAACTGAACCATGAAAACAATCAAAGTTAGTATAATCAGAATCATAGTGAATATCAGAATTAACCTTTAAGTCATTGTTGTCCCAATTTCCAAAGAAGATGTCCTAGCTGTTGTTGGTTCCTCAACGTGAAAGTAACATTGTGGGCCATTGCAGTTTCTGGAATCTTCTCCTGACTAGTTAATCTGAGTGTAGAGCGCAACTGTGTTTATTTATTCTGAATGTTCATCATCACTTGATCCAGAGTTGAAATCAGATTCATCAAAATCATCTACACAAATCCAATGAGAGTTCTCTGTTGCTCGGAGGGTGTTAGCACACTCATGTTTAAAATGACCAAACCCTTTACATTCATAGCACTGGACATCTTTCACTTTCTCAGCATCTTGAGGAGTGCTCTTTGATGTCATGTACTTTATGAATTTATGGGGTAGCTTCTTATAACCAGGACTAGCATTACCAGATTGCTTTTCTTTGCCTTTATCTTTGTAACCTAATTTGCTACACTTGTTGGTAATGTTCCATAGTTAGAGAAGATCAATTCATGCTCATCATCATCACTTCCTATAGTATCTAAGCCAGTTCCAAGTAAGGCTAGAACATGTTGTTTACTGGACTTACCTAGAAATTCTAGTTCAGATTCTTTTAAAGTGTTCATTAAGGTTTGAAAAGCCATATTTGCAAGATCTCTAGACTCATTTATAGCAATTCTTTTGATAGTGAATTTAGTAGACATGGATCTGAAGGCTTTGTAAACCATAGTTTTATTAGAAATAACAAATCCTAGGTTTTGACATTGGTTAGAAATATCAAGAATCTTCTCAAAATAGCTATCAATGCTTTCATCTTCACCCATCACTATTTTTTCAAAATCTTGAAGCAACTTCCTATGTTTAGAGTCCCTCACAGCCACATCTCCCTCACAATGTAGTTCAAGAATATCCCATACAGATTTAGCTGTAGTGCAAGTTTGAATAAGCTTAAACATATAATTACCTACCCAGCTAAAATAACATTGAGAGCCTTTTCATTGAAGTTGTAGAGAGCAATCTCATTGGCTGTCCATTGTCCTTTAGGCTTAGGTACCAGATCAACATCTCAATCTCTTGGCAAATAAGGAATGGTGTAGCCTTCCAGAACTGATTCCCATGCTCTCAGGTCAATGGATTTGAGGTGGACCATGGGTCTGATCTTCCAATATGCATAACTGTTTGGTCCTTCCAACAGTGGCAATCTGCTGGTATTGGGGTTGGTGTTGTCCATGTTGTCGTATCAACGCTAAACACCGGTGGAGTTGGTGCTTGGCTCTTGATACCAATTGAAATTGTGGATCGATCGATACGTGTTCATTGTTAACTTTTCAATGTTACTTTAACAATGTTAAAAATAACGGTGCAACAAAAAATAAACAAACGTAGAATTTAAGAAGTAAATATATTGATATTAACTTCCGAGCCGTAGGCAAAATACAACAAGGGTTTATCAAAATATGTTTCTCACAACTCTCAAGCTCCTCACTCTCGAATTGCTCGAACTCAACAAAGCAAACAAGAATTGCTCTCTCAATTCTAAACCTAGAACTAATTGAACAACTCACAAACTTTGCAAAAGCAAGACAACACTCAATAACTCGTGAATTAATCTCTCACATTTATTAGCTCTTGTCTCGTATTTGTCTTGATGTACTTCACACCTATATATAGGTTCTTGACGGACTTCAAGGTGTGTTGTACACAACTGATAATTCATCTAGTTTCCTTGTCGAACTCCTCTTCCTTGTTCTCGTCGTCCTTCTTGAATAATAGTTCCTTTGTTAGTAAACTAACTAAGGAAAGACTCCTTCTTCAAATCAGGACTCAACTTGGTTGCACTCGAACATCTCTTTTCTTATATGTTGAGCGGTTAATTTTAATTAAGGAAACTTCTCATTATGGAAACTTTGAGTGATCAACCTATGGCAAGTATATTTCCTGAATAATAACCAAAGACAATTACAACTGTGGAACTAGATTAGTTAAGTGAATAAGGCAAAACAATAATTAAGATATTCAAAACAAGATTGTAAAACAGATTCTGCCAGCCAATGTTACTCTAACATTGAACTTCTAACATTGCCAGAATACTTGCACTTTCAGTTGTCCCTGGATTGTAACTGTTTGAGTACATATTAGTTTATCTCGAGTAGTTACCAACACAGTTAACTTCTTCATACATGGCTACATTTACTCATTTGTGCTCGTTAGTTGAGTGATTTTCTCCATAATTGTTGCATAGATTGGTGAATTTGCATTCATATGCTTCAATTTGGTGTTAATGGCGTCCACTTGTGTAGAAAGTTGAGTGATAGTGTCGATCTCGTGAACCCCCATTGTTCTCTTGCTTGGACTTCAATCTATACTCTACTTTGAAATAGTCGATGCAATTATCTCTAGCAACGCAAATGCATCATCATTGGTCCTTTACATGAATCCCCATCCTGAGCTAATATCTAGTGTGTTTTTGCACACAATGTTTAGCCCGCAGTAAAGTTGTTGGAGTAGTACCTCGTTTGTGAAGTTGTGTTATGAGCACCTCTTTTTCATGCCTTTTAATCGTTCCCATGCCTCAAATAATGACTCCGCATCCATTTGTCGGAAATGAACTATCTCACTTCTCATCTTTGCTGTTTTTACTGGTGGGAAAAATTGTTGTAATAGTTGTGCCATCTGCTCCCATGTTTTGATGTTGTTGTTTGGTAGTTCATTCGGCCACCTCTTAGCTTCTCTATTCAAAGAAAATGAGAAAAACTTCAACTTTGCTGAATCAAATCTAAGTTGAAAGACTTTACACGTCCCAATAAAGTCTTTGAGATGTGTCATCGGATCTTCAGTAAGTCCTCCCCCGAATTGATTCTAGCCGATCATAGAGAATATAGCTAACTTGACTGGTTCATGATCTTTAGTTGTAACAGCACATGATCCAGTGCCTTCAAGTGTTGGTAAGACTTCTTGTTTTGTAAGTCGAATGAAATATCCTCCTCCCAAAGGTTGATCTTTGTTTATTGCAGTCAGCTGCCCTTGTGGTGTTTGACATACTTCTTGTTTCTTTTTGGGTACGTCTGCAGGTTCTCCCTATCTCAGGATCAAATAGTAGTGGTTTCACGGTGTCTCTTCGTGTCATGCACGACTGCACCTGAAGTAATAATGCAGAAGTAAGTGTTTCTCACAAATCAACAATATCAGTAATCGCTAATAAATATACCGTTACTCCTCGGTAATGGCGCCAAAAACTTGATAAAACAGGAATTTCAGCATAAAATTATTACACCTAAGTCCCACGATAACGCAAGTGCACGAATCAAGTAATAATAAAATAAAAGTAAGATTACTACCCAAGTGTCGAACCCCAAGAGAGTAGATATTTGTGATTTAGAGATTATATTTTTGAACACTCAATGAATCGTTTTTTTTCTTTTTTAGTTTTATCGTAGAATAATTAAACTAAGACTAGAAACTACTGCTTAACTAACTAACTAACTAACTAACTACTACCTAGATGTCTAAGCTAGAATGTTTGAGTGAAACTAAATAACTAGAGATTGTGGTTGGAGATGTTTCTAAAGAACTAAGACTAAGCTATCTAACTAACTAAAATGAGATTTAATTAATTGATTGCTATCTAAGGTTGTAAATCAGATTTGGTAAAAGAGATCTAAGATATGGATTTCAATAGTCTCGGAAACATGTATTTCATAGACAAAATACCAATGACTCCTATCTAAGACGCTATTTATTGATGATTATTTTGTTTTCGTGTTGATGTAGCAAATTAGCCACCTTTCGATGTACTAAAGAACCCTCTAATCTCTAATGATGTCAGGCCATTAAGCACTTTCCCCTTACCAGAAATACACCATGTCATAGGATCCATACAATGTTTTGAAGTGAATTAGAGTTACCAACAACGATATAGATTCCACGAACATGATCTACTATGCTAGTGTTGCATTAATAATCCTTTATGCATAATTCAACGTAATACAAGGTTATTCAATGTCACTACTTTGCTGTCAGAGAAACACGTACATCAAATAAACCAAGTAGCATAAACAACATAATACCCACAAAATAAATTCATCAATAACTACAATCAAAATATAGGTTCAAGGTGCTTCCTATGAAACCAACTATATCCTGCCTCCAATATTGAGAGGATTAGCTACTAATAGTTATGTTCAAATTACAACAATTCATTATAGATTATTCAAGTAAGGAAAAGAAAAGATTAAACTCTCGGTCTCCTTGTTGCTTTCCTCTACTCTGATTGCTGATTCATTTTCTTCTCCAACTATGACTGTGGTGCTACGAACGGTAGAACTTCTGCTCTTCTCTAACCCTAGAATGTTCCCTAACCCTCTTTAGTAGTTTTTTTTTTACTGTGAAAATCAGTACCCAGGTTGCTGAACGTTGCCTCTTTTTATAGTTTTTCTTTGTCCTGGGCTTTGTATTAGGGTTTCTAGTGTCGACTCGAAATTCTGTTTGATCACACATCAGGCGCGCGGCGCGTTTCTAATCACCCGACCCCTTTCTCTTCATTTTTTTTGTGTAATCGGCCTCGTGATCGCACTACATTATGTTTAGTGGTTTCTTCAGTAGCGCAGTTGGTAGCACCGTAACTCTATTCACCTGTGTTACTAAAAAGTGCTAAAATTCTCCAAATAAGCAGCGTTTTGCTCCGACTTGATTCAAACTACAAAAATAATGAGGTGACACTAAAACAAGTAACATTGCCACAAAGATTGTACAGAAGTCTAAGAAATTAGGTACTTAATTCACTATAATTCTCCTCTTATCAACACCAACTCATCGCAAAAAGTCTCTATAGCTCAGCCACCCGTGCCTCTAGAAGGGTCTTCAAAGTGGCCAACTGCTCAACCTATGCATCAATCGCCTGCACCTCTCGAAGAAGACGAGCAACCTCTATAGATTCGTGTAAAACCTCCTTTTTAGATTGAAACAGGACCTCACGAAGTCCTGCAAAAATAGATCTCTCATCTCCTATCTCCCTCTATAAATCCACAGTAGAGTACAAGGAACCAAGTGCCTCCAGCTCAACAACACGAGAAAGGGCAATCTTAAGTGCAGCCATGGAACTAGCCACTCACTCGGAGAGCCCCTTGTTTTCCTTCACCAGCCCGTCCAAAATTGTCGGTAGCTGCAGGAATATCAGGTTAGAATATGCACAAAGAGAAAAGAAAGACAAAAAGTGGAAGGGGACGTAAACCTTCGCGAAAATCTCTAGGCTCTCTATCTCTTTCAAAGAGATAGCATTCACCGTCTTTGACATAGGGAGAAAATCCTTTTCGAAACTTCTGCCTCAGCCGCGTCGGAATTCATCCCCTCCTCATCTTTTTGAGGAACACGTGTTGCGGGCTTACCACCCCCGGAGACGCAAGGGAACAAAAGGCGAGGACAAAAAGGTGCTCGAATGTGTTTGGTTCTTGGCGGTTTGGACGTTGTGGCTCAAAATAAATCATATGCTTCATGAAGGGGGCGAAGTTGATGTTGAGAAACTAACATATCTGATTAAGGTTAGAATCTGGATTTGGATAAAAACAATTAGACCCATTTTTTGTTTTTCAATTGTGGATTGATGTACATTTTCGATAAATTGCTTGTCTTGATGTAAATATTTATGTGTTGAGCACCCCTTAGGTTCCTTCATATCACTTTTTTTTATTAAAAAATTATCTTCTACTAAAACAATATGAATGGCTCGGTTTTCCCAACCATTCTTATTATTTCCCATTATGCCCCCGTATTTTTCTTATTAACTTTTTTAACTAATATTTTTATTAATTTTATTTTGGTCCTTTATAAATTTTTTAAAATCTCCACAAAATGTTAAAAATTTCTAAATAACCCCACAAAATGTTGCAAACTCTCCAAAGTAACTTAAATTTTTAAAAAGTTCCACAAAATATTACGAATTCTCCAAAGCCACCTAAACTTTAAAAGGTTCCAAAAAATAGTACGAATTCTCCAAAGACACCTAAAAAATTAAAAATTACACAAAAGATCCATAAATTTTATAGTATGAATGGATCTTTTTCATCGTCCATTTTTTGTTGTTACGATATTGCCCTTGTAAATTCAACTAATTATTGTATTATGTTTTTTATTTTGCAGTAATAAATAACATGTGGGCCCACACGTATTAACCAGTTGAGGCTCACCTAAAATAAAAAAAATTAGTAATCAACAGCTTGGGGGACCCGCACAACATATATGGCCTGTGCGTCTTAATCGATAGGGGCCCATCCAATATAAAACGAATTATTAATCAATAGCTTGGGGACCTGCGTAACATAAACCAAGAAAATAATTGGAGTCCACGTAAATCATGTATATCATTTGTTTAATTTGCAGTTATAATGTTATTTATAAGTAAGGCCATTATATATATGTTAGATTCAGTTAGATATTAATAGCTTAACTCTTCTTAGTTATTATGTGGATAATATACGCGTATTATCTTTGGAAGCTTTTGTGTGTGAACTAATAAGATAATTTCGGACAAATTAATATACACTTAGTGTTTGGATTTTCACAGAGCTTTGAATTTGAAGTTTTTCAAACAAAAAGTATATATATGTTTTGGAAAAAAACAATATAAATGTCTTTTTAAGAAGGGCTAAAAGCAACAAGCCCCCCAACCTATAGGCCTCTTGACCTTGCCCCTTAAACTTTTTTTTTGACCACTATAGTTCTTCACCTTTAGCTACTTGTGCGAATTGCCCGTGGCGCTTTAACAACCAAAATCACCTAGGATATTCCTTTTAAATATTTTCACGTGACCAACATATATCATCCATCAGGATATTTTTGTCCGTAAAATTTCCTTGAAAATCATGTATATTTTACCCCTCCAACCTATGAAGTTATGTGCGATATACCCCTCATCTATATAGAACAGTTAAAATATCAAATTGTTAAAAGTGGAATTCAAACCCGCGACCTCTTACCTGAGTCTGGAGCTTTATACCACTCGGCCATGATGATATTGTTGAAATGCATTACTTTTTAATTATATTTGCAGTTCAGTAAATGAATGTCAGTAGTAAAGTCACATCATAAATATTTTAGTAAATCAATATATGTAAAATATTTAAGTAAGTTAATGTTTTAGTATAATATTTTGGAAAATCAGTTGTTTTGATAAATAAAAATCACAATTTTCGTAAAATATTCGAGTAAATCAATATTTTATTAAATATATACTTAGTTAAATGAATATTTTGTAAAACATTTTGTAATAAATTAATATCTTATTAAATAAATATCTTAGTAAAATATTTTAGCGAATGAATATTTTATTTAACGAAATATTTTTGTAAACCTATATTTTAGTAAATCATAATTTTTGAAAAATATTTTAATAAATCAATATTTATTAAGTAAATATTTTAGTAAATCAATATTTTATTAAATAAATATTTTAGTAAATCAATATGTTAGTATAGAAATATATAATGAAAAAGTAATACCTTTTTAAACAATATCATGATGGCCAAGTGGTGTAGAGACCCAAACTCAAGTAAGAGGGCACAATTGATATTTTAATTATTCTACGTACATGATGGGGTATGTCGCACATAATTTCATAGGTTGAGGGGGGGGGGGGGGAGGGAGGGGGTAAAAATACATGATTTTCAAGAAAATTTCACAGAAAAATACCCTTTTCGGCAGCCCGTGAAGGAAATATTCTGAGCGAATTTGGCCGCTAAAGCACTGTTAAAGCGCTGATGGGCAATTTGCACAAGTAGGCAAATGTGAAGGACTATAGTGGTAAAAAAAAAGTTTAAGGGGCAAGGTCAAAAAGAGCCCATAGGTTGGGGGGCTTGATGCTTTTATCCCTTTTAAAAATGAGGCTTTTCTATCGTCCATCTTTCGTTATTCCAATTTTGCCTTGTAGTTTAACTAATTACTATATTATATTTTGTTTTGCAATAATAAATAAAATGTAGGCTCACACGTATTAATCAATTGGGGCCCAACTAATATAAAACGAAATGGTTGTTTTCAAATGGCAAGTGTGGAGGCAAGTGCCACATTAACTAGTATATATATATAGTATATATGTAATGTGCAAAAGAGGCGCATTACCCCTTGTAAAAATAAATAGGCGTATTACTCCCTATAATCTTAAAATGGTGCAAATTACCCCCTTATGGAAGCAGCTGCAACTCACTTGCCAAAAACTGAGAATGGGATTGACTTCTTTTCATTCCTCTTACAAATCTATTGTTTTTTTTTGAAATTATTCTAACTTATAATTACAAAATGATATAATATTCCAGTAACTTACTCAATAAATAAAAAATTTGAATAATAAAATTTGACAAAGAACAAGTACAAATACATAGAAAAATTGTTAGGAGGCGGTGTGCACCAATTTTAATATTACATGAGGTAATTTTCCTATTTTTTGATTAGAGGGTAATGCACTAATTTTATAAATTATAGAGGGTATTTGCCATTTGCTCATTTATATGTAACACTATATAACTACTCTCATATCCACCTTTCTGTCCATCATTCTCTATTTTCTCAAAGCAAAATAATGAGTAGTGTACGTTTATCACGCTTCCTTCTTACTCACGATTATAACGCAGCTAAGGATGATATGCTCTTCAGTGGCCCGCTCGACGCCGTGGATATTGCGGCTTACACAGCGCTAGGCGCTACGTTCGGCGGAGTGATCGTCTTCCTCGCGGTCTGCTGTGTATGTTTCCGATTCATCGACCATGCAAATGACAGACGACGAAGAGTCGAGCCGATACCCACACTCAAAGTAACCTTCCCAAACGATTCCGAACACTCAGAGTGTCCAATTTGCCACTCAGAATTCACCCCCGGAGAAGATATAAGAGTTCTCCCAATGTGCGGTCACGGATACCACGTCCAATGCATTGACATGTGGTTTGAATCATCGTTGCTTCGTCTGTCGTGTCCGGCTTGTTGGTGGCGTCGGAATCCTAACAGGTTCGGTAACGGCGGTGGGCTTCAGCCGGAGCCAAGAGAACATTATGTACATAATTTTTTACCTTAGTTAATTAGTTACTACTGTTTGTCAATTTAATTAGGAAGGGGTAAGTTCATGAATTAAGGAAGTACTGATAGCTAGCCAAATAAATTTCTTTTTTCTTTTATTTCTAGACTAGATTAGAGTTAAGAATCTTCAAATTTCAGATCCGGTGTGTTTTTTTTTTTCTTTTTTTGCATTAGTTCGTCTTTTTGTTTTGGGACTTCAGTTTATTGTAGTAATTTTATTATATATGTCACGTACGTTTGCATTATTGAGTGCGTTTCTCGAGTTTTAATTAAATTATCCTAGAAATTTATACACTACAACTGTTTCATCTATATGTTCTTTCTTTTTGGTACGTACGTAAGAGTTTCATCTATATGTTTGACTTATGTAATTCATTATGGAATTATTATCAGATCACCGCGCCGCCCGTTAGCGTATCCTTGAATATTAATTTTTGGGGTTTAATTTTTTTTATGAAAGAATCATAGCCAATAAATTTTAAGAAACCAAAAACATAAAAGAACCGAGGCAATAACTGAGGAAATAAACATTGTCATGAATTGATTTTTTAACGCTTTCAAAATAAATCAATACGTATAAGCGTTTCTATTTTTTTTCAACTTTTAGTTTCAAAGCGAAAAAACATCAGAGACAATTGTATGATGAATATATTAATAACTTACAATTTTTATGCATTACAATTTACAAGTTTTTCTGTATTGATAACTTATGCTTTTTTTACCTTTGCTTAAAATTGTACAAACTAATTATAAAACTAATTGACATTGCACATATGTATGTCTTTGCAATATCAACGTAATATTTTCTTCAAACAAATCATAAAAAAATGTTTATAAGTTAATTAGAACATAACTATTTACGTATAAAATAAATATAATAAAGTCCAATTTAGTATCATTTTTAGCTAGTACATATATACGAAACATATCATTATAGTAGGGAGAGTTTTTGCCAATTTCTTAACATTACAATTTTTAACTAATCAAAATAACAGACGAAGTTATTTATAAATAAGGCAGCTCGCAAGGCTCATAATCTTGAGGTCACAAGTTCAAATAAAACATGGGTAGGTTTTACGATTTACAATAACAACGGGCGGAACTATGTAGAAGTTCACATGGGTTCTAGCCCAACTGGCTTTTTGCAAATTAAGTATATACTGTATTATTTTTTGTGGTTTTACCCAAAAAAGTATTTTATGTCTGTTTTAGCCTATAGTTCTTCATTATAAACCAACACTTATAATATTTTGAGTCCAAAACAAATAAAAACTTTGTAAAATCTTTGTTTGGTTTAAATTTTATTGAAAGACTAAGAGTGTAAGATTTTAAAATAAATTAAAAGATTAAAAAATGCGACTCTAACAACCATATTTCATCTTCATGTTCTCGCCCAGGACAAAATAATTTCCTGGTTATATATTTACTAACTTGGTTGTGTGATTGTTTCAATTCTGATTTTGTGGGATGATCGGTGCGACATTATTTTTTAGGTGGTCGGTGGTGCGGGCGCAGTAGGGGGTTGGGGGTGGTGGGGAAGATGAAGGTGGAATTGGGTGGTTAGGCGCAGCGGTGGCGTCCAGTTGGTGGGGAAAATGAAGGTGGGGTGAGATTGTTGCTGGGGCAAAGGGCGGAGACGGTGGTGGTGGGAAAACTGACATTTAAAAATTGTCAATAAAAAAATTGACTTTTAATAAATAACACATAATACAAATAATCTTCTAGATTTGAAATGATATATTTTAATTATTGAGAAATTGTGTTTTTAAGGAAAAAAATATCACGTTGGACGCTCCACGTCTAAAGCGTTTTATCAACGTGGCGCCATGTCGGACGAAAGCTCGACCGGGTCAAGGGTGGGCCTAAATTGTCAAAATTTTGCAAAGTTAAAGGATTATTTTTTGGATCTGAAAAGCTTTAGGACAGAAAGAAAAAAATATAAGTTAAAGGGAAAAAAAACATTTCTACATATTTCTACCCATTTGTTATTTAATTGGTATATGCCATACTACATCGACAAATTTAAAAACCAAAAATCTACCCCGGGCTCTGTGTATATATATAACAGTACACTGTAGTAGCTCAACCTTAAAACAAACAACTACTCGCATCTCTCTCTCTCTTTCTCGATCATTCTCTCTTTTCTCAAAGCAAAATAATAATGGGTAGTGTACGTTTATCACGCCTCCTTCTTGCGGGCGAAAACTCAGCTGATACGACGTCGTCCGACATGAGTCCTCCCCCGCCCGACCGCATGGAAACTGCGGCTTTCGCCGTGGGGCTCTCTTTGTTCGGCGCAATGGTCCTCCTCGCCCTGGCCTCCTATATATACGAGCGATTTTTTTTTTTCCCCTGACCCTAAAGGACAAAGAGTCAAGCCGATACCGCTGCCCCAAGTAACCTTCCCCGACGATTCCGAACCCTCTGAGTGTCCAGTTTGCCACTCAGAATTCACCCCCGGAGAAGAGATAAGAGTTCTGACCGGGTGCGGCCACGGATACCACGTCCAATGCTTTGACACATGGTTTGAATCATCGTCGCGTCGTCTGTCGTGTCCGGCTTGTTGGCGCCGTTTGAATGGGGTTATGCCGATTCCTAACAGGCTTGGTTACGGAGGTGGACTTCAGCCTCAGCCAAGAGAACATTATGTACATAATTTTTTTCCTTAGTTAGTTACTACTGTTTGTCAAGTTAAGTAGGGATAAGTTATATGAATTAAGGAACTAAGGAAGTAGTAGTGCTTAGACTAGATTAGTGTCGAGAATCTTCAAATTTCAGATCCGGTGTGTCGTCGTTTGTTTTGGGACTTCAGTTTGTTGTAATAATTTATAGGGATAAAAACATCAAGCCCCCTGAACTATACACATTTTTGCGACTTGCCCCCTAAACTAAATTAATAAGCGTTTTGCCCCCGAACTATCCTCATCTGTTCGATTTGCCCCCTCGCTGGTTTTCGCGGAATATTCCTCAGAATATTCTATTCTCGTGCGACTCACATGAGGATCAGAAGGGCATTTTCGGTACATATTATGGAGTGTAAAGTTCATGCATATATATTCCCCCTTAAACTATGCTTATTGATGCGATTTGCCCCTTGAGTTAATTTTCAACAAAAAATTACTCTTTATTCCATATTTCTGCGGCAATTTAAAACCATTACTCAATTGTGTAAGTTAAAGTACCCAGAAAAGAACCCACAAACAATAATCAAAACCCATTATTTAAAACTTAAAAACACCTCCAAAAACAAGAAAAGATCTGTCGGGCAATTTGTCGAACACATGGTGTACAAACTCATATCTCTCACAAACACACACACATTAGTCTATTTGTTGAGTAGAAGATTCTGACGAGGAGATATTGTCATAAAAATTAAAAGATGTATTTTTTTTATTATAATTATTGATATTATTGTAGAAGTATATAGAATTATTGATATTATTGTAGAAGTATATAGAATTAGTAGTACCAGCTGTAGTTCCAAAGGTCCATAGCCAGAGGATTTTGAGGCCTGGGCTCTTGACTTTCCACATAACTTGTATTGTTCTTATAGCAATTGGGCAAATGGCACTCAATTTAAATATTACATATTTCCTTTATGAAGAAGTGTATGAATGCAGAAGTGTAATGGTTTTAAATAGTTCAATAGCCTGTCTTCAAACACACAAAACATACACTAAAATGACATAAAAAAGATCCTCCAAAATATGGAATAAAGGGTAATTTTCAGTGCAAAATTAGCCCAGGGGGCAAATCGTACCAATAAGCATAGTTTAAGGAGGAATATGCATGAACTTTACACTCCACAATATGTACCGAAAATGCCATTCTGACCTCCACGTGAGTCGCACGAGAATAGCATATTCCGAGGAATATTCGGCGAAAACCGGCGAGGGGGCAAATCGAACAGACGAGGATAGTTCAGGGGGCAAAACATTTATTAATTTAGTTTAGGGGGTAAGTCGCAAAAATGTGTATAGTTTAGGGGGGTTGATGCTTTTATCCCTAATTTATATTATGTCACGTAAGTTTATAATATTACCGAATGCGTTTCTCGAAGTAGAATTTTAAATTAAATTATCCTAGATTTTAGACTACAGTTTCATCTTTATTTTGGACTGATTTAATTCCTAATCAATTATTATAAGACCGCCGCGCCGCTTCCAATGAAACTATTTCAAATTATATAGTTACACCTCTATATGCGATTTTCAATTCTTGTGAAAGTCTAATTAATTAAGTATTAATCTCGGCTAAGTGCCCTTTCGAATATATATCTACACTACTCATGAGTTTTCTCTCGTTTCTCTCGATCTGGTCTAAGGGGATATAAACTAACGGGGGCTGCAAAGTAGCTCATGATAATTAGTTTGGAGATAGAGGTTGTTCTCTTGTCTTCGTTATATTAATTTAGAAAAACAATAGCATAAATATCAAATAATCTTAAAACGGTTATAAATAGCAAGTGACTATTGTTGAAAATTATGTACAAATACGATTTTATAATAGTAGTAGTTGTTGTAAATAGTGTAAGGTGTTGGAAATTCTTTCCTATATAAAGAGCCATCAAGATGAAGAGAAAAATGCTCATTCACAAGTAATATACTCCTTATTTGCTCTTCTTTTCCTATGTACTTTTAATATATTGTTATAAACCCCAATAGTTTTTCTATAACACCTTATCAACACAATAGTGCTCGATCCGGAAGAATTCAGTTCCTTCATTAAAGAAAACGTTCAACGTCAAAATGTATGAAACTTTTATATTTACTTGTTCATCAATCTACATTATTATAGACAAGGCCGATTACCACATATCTATAATTTTATGATTAGATGAATATGTGTTTATAATTTTGTTGTTAAAGTTTAATATTTACTTGTTCATCTATCTATATTATTATAGACAAGACGGACTACCGCCTATCTATAATTTTAAGATTAGATAAAAATTTCTTTATAATTTTATTGTTATCTAACTCTAACACTAACAATAATTTTAACACTCCTTGATGCTTGAGTTAACCCCAAGCTAAAAACGACTACTAACACTTAATTATTATGGAAGGTTGTACTTCCTATTATATTGCTTAGTTTATTCCACAAGCCCGTGAAATCTTACATAGTAATGTGGCGAATATATATATATATATATATGTGTGTGTGTGTGTGTGTGTATATATACTTATCATAATATTATTCCTTATGCCCGCTAAAATTCATTAACGTGGTGGATATTATTTACTTGTTATACAATTAATCCTTGTTGCTCGATTGTTAAAGATATTATCATTCATCAATCATGCCAAATTAAACAAAACAAAAAAAATGATTATTTTCGAACGGCTATAAAACGGCTATTTATAGATATATTTCTTCTATAAATATGCAGATTTCATAACTCAACTCCACACAAATATTCATCTTTTTTTTTCTCTCATCTTGCAAAATGCTCCACACGTCAACAATGATCTTGATGCTCGTTTACCTTTTATTTTTCTTTTTTATGCTAGTAGCTAAGGACAATCCTATGTTTCTATCTATGA
Organism: Linaria vulgaris; assembly: GCA_948329865.1. Lineage (NCBI taxonomy): Eukaryota > Viridiplantae > Streptophyta > Magnoliopsida > Lamiales > Plantaginaceae > Linaria > Linaria vulgaris. The sequence continues at coordinate 104,487,317 of OX415249.1, forward strand.
TATTCCTCGCTTTTATCGTAGTAATGTTTGAGTGCATAATTTGGCTAGAGATGAGATAATTGCATCATACTATAGTAATAATTGTGCTTGTGTGGTTGCGTATTAAAATAAAATGTCTTTATCCTAATTATGTTTGTTTTAATGTTCATTTAGCTGCAATATGTCTAATCTATTGAAAGTAGATTTTACCGAACTCACTGTCGATGGAAAAATTATATGCAATGGGAATCAAATGTGAAAACGCATCTTACTGCGAAATTCCTCGCAAAAACAATTGATGAGGAAAATGAATGTACTGACCAGCAACGATGCGAGACAATTATATTCTTGCGTAGACATTTAGATAATTTCCTGCAAACAGAATATGAGCTACATATTAATATGAATGAAAGATATGGCCACCAAAGGGAAACAATGCTTGCTATGGATTAATCGGAATGAAAGATATGGCCACCAAAGGGAAACAATGCTTCCAAAAGCCATACATTAGTGGAACACATTAAAGTTCTAAGATTTTACAATAGTAAATGATTACTCATCTACCATTCAAAATATCCGACAGACACTAAAATTTTGCGAGACAGAAATTACTGATGAGGAAATGATTGAAAAAACTTTTTCTACTTTTCATGTCCGTCATATACTCATCCAAATGCAACACAGACTAGTCGGATACACTAAGTATCACGAACTAGAGAGGGTGTTGTTAACGACATAGAATAGTAATAATATATTGATTAAAAATTCTGAGTTACGCCCAACTGGAGCACATGCATTGCCAGAAGCACATGCCATAAATTTCTCAAACTTCCGTGGACGAGGAAATTACAATAATGGTGGTTGAGGGAGAGGCCAATATCAAGGCCAGGATGGTTATAGAGGAGGATATGTTTCTAGAGATGGTCGTGGCCATAGAGGTGGTCGTGGTCGTGGTCGATGTAGTTATCACAGCCCTTCGACCAGTGATACGGTCCATAAAAATAACCATCATAATAAAATAAAAAATGCTCATAATAAATCTGAATGTTACTGTTTTAACTGCGGAATGAAAGGATCTTGTGCCAATACGTGTCGTACACCTGAATATTTTTGTAAATTGTACCAAGAGAGTAAAGGCAAAGAAAATGAAGTGAACCTTGTTGAACAAATGCCTAATAATCCCACATATTTGGCAGCATCTGATTTCACGGATGATCATGATGTTGCTATGGCTTGATATGACCTATGTGATTCATGCATGCGTGATTCCTGATTTGATTTGCATTGCGTGATTTCTTGTTGTGTGATTTTTGAATTGATATGTATTTGCGATTTCTGCTTGTAATGTACTGTGTTTTGATTAATTGTGTTTCCTTATATATCTTAATGAATCAATTTCCCTTTTCTCATATATATGCTTCGTTTATTGTTATATCATGTTTAACTCAACTTGTTTGGCATGAAGCCAGTATGGAGCATACCAGTGATTTTCGCATCCCTGATAGCGGTACAACTCACACAATTCTCACAAGTAAGAAATAATTTAGATATCTAAAACCAACAAAGGCAAAAATCAATACGATATCAGGTCATACTGACCTGATTGTAGAATTTGGTAAAGCTAGTTTTATTTTACCAAATGGAACTCTATTTATCGTCAGCGATGCCTTATTTGCCCCAGAATCCAGAAGAAATTTGCTGAGTTTTAATGATATATATCGTCATGGATATGATACCAACTCAAAGACTAAGAATAAAACTAAATATCTGTTCATAATTAAGTATATATCAGGAAAGCAACATATATTTGAAAAACTACCAAAACTCTCATCAAGATTGCATTATACATATAATAATGCAATCGAATCAAATATGGTAGTCAATGAAAGTCCTGAATTATTAACTCCATGACATGATTGACTAGGTCATCCTGGTTCAACAATGATGTGAAGGATAATTGAAACTACACATGGACATTCATTAAAAGGATCCAAACTCAATTTGAACAATACTAGTCCATGTGAAGCATGTTCTATTGGAAAGCTAATTATAAAGTCTTCACCAGTTAAAATTAAGACATAATTACCAACATTTCTTGAAAGAATTCAAGGTGATATTTGTGGACCTATTCATCCATCATGTGGACCATTTCAATATTTTATGGCATTAATTGATGCTTCAAGTCGATGGTCACATGCCTGTCTATTATCTACTCGTAATATGGCATTTGCGAGGTTTTTGACTCAAATAATTAAAATAAGAGCTCAATTTCTTGACTATACGATCAAGAAAGTCAGACTTGACAATGCTGGTGAATTTACATCTCAAGCTTTCAATGATTATTGTATGTCAACTGTAATTACTGTTGAACATAGTGTTGCACATGTACATACTCAAAATGGTTTAGCTGAATCATTAATTAAACGTCTTCAATTAATTGTTAGACCATTGTTAATGAAAGCTAAATTACCAACTTCTATATGGGGTCATACAATTTTACTTGTTGCATCACTAATTAGCATTAGACCAAGCTCGTATCATGAATACTCCCTATTACAACTTGCTTTTGGTCATGAACCTAATATTTTCCGTATAAAGATTTTTGGTTATGCGATTTATGTTCCAATTGCACCACCACAACGAACAAAAATGGAACCTCAAAGAAGGTTAGGGATATATGTTGGATATGACTCACCATCTATAATCAGGTATCTTGAACCATTAGCAGATGATGTCTTTACGACACATTTTGCCGATTGTCATTTCAATGAGGCAAATTTCCCAATCTTAGGGGGAGAAAAGAAGTAGTTGTAAAAGAATATATCATGGTATAATCCATCTTTATCATACTATGATATTTTAACAAAACAATGTGATTTGAAAGTTAAGAAAATTTTACATTTTCAAGATATTGCAAATCAATTACCTGATACATTTACTAATATAAAACGGTAACCAAATCGCATATAGCAGCTGCGAATGTTCCTGCTCGGATTGAAATTTCGAAGGACATATCCAAAAATTATAAAATGAATGCACGTAAAAAACGTGGTTGTCCTGTTGGTTAAAAAGACAAGAATCCTCGAAAAAGAAAAGGAGAAAATATTATTAACTCCATTATCGAGGAAACTATTAATGATAAAACAAAAAATGTGACAAATGAGATAACTCAAGAGATCACCGAACCAAACCTCAATACTGAAATCTCTGTAAATTATGTTAATTCAGGAGTTATTTGGAATCGAAATGAAATAAAAAATATAAGTGAAGTATTTTCATATAATATTGCTTATGATCTTATGAATGAAAATGATGGTCCCGAACTACAATCTGTGGATGAATGCCAAAATTGGGACGATTGAGTTAGATGGAAAGATGCAATACAAGTTGAATTGAATTCCCTTGATAAACGAAAGGTTTTTGGACCTATTGTCCTCACACCTAAAGACGTGAGACCTGTAGGCCACAAATGGGCCTTCGTTCGAAAAGAAATGAGAAAAATAAAATTGTAAGATGCAAAGCCCGACTTGTTGCACAAGGTTTTTCTCAAAGACCTCGATTGATTATGAAGAAACTTATTCCCCAGTAATGGATATAATTACTTTTCGATTCATAATCAGTTTAGCTGTTTATGAAAACTTAAATATGCATCTCATGAATGTTATCACAGCTTATCTTTATGAATCACTTGATAATGATATTTATATGAAAATCCCTGAATGACTTAAAATGCCTGAATCATCTTGCTCTAAACCTAAAGAAATGTACACAATTAAATTACAAACATTGTTATATGGGTTAAAACAATCAGGTTGCATGTGGTACAATCGTTTGAGTGAATATTTATTGAAAGAAGGATATATAAATAATTATTTGTGTCCATGTGTTTTTATCAAGATAACATCTTCTGATTTTGCAATTATTGTGGTTTATGTAGATGATTTAAATATCAATGGCACTGACAAAGAAATTCATTCAACTATGAGTTATTTGAAGAATGAATTTGAAATGAAAGGTCTTTGTAAAACTAAATATTTTCTTGGTTTACAGATTGAGCATACTAAAAATGTTATACTAGTGCACGAATTTAATTATACCAAAAGGATTTTAAAACGTTTAACATGGATAAAGCAACTCATTTAAGTCATCCTGTCATTGCTAGATCATTAACTAAAGACAAAGATCCATTTCGTTCAAGTGAAGAAAATGAAAAAATTCTTAGTTCTGAAGTTCCGTATTTAAGTGCCATTGGAGCTTTAATGTATCTAGCTAATTGTACTAGACCTGATTATTCACTATTAATTTATTAGCTTGATTTAGCTCATCACCTACAAAAATGCATTGGAAAAGAATTAAACATTTATTTTGTTATCTTCAAGGAACTACGAATATCGGTCTATTTTATCCTAACAATGCAAAACAAGAATTGATTGGTTATGCAGATGCAGGTTACCTATCAGACCCACATAAATCCAGATCTCAAACTGGATATGTATTCACATATGGTGGCACTGCTATTTCATGGCGTTCTCAGAAACAAACACTTGTTGCAATAACATCGAATCATTCTGAGATTATTGCACTCCATGAAGCTAGCATGAAATGTGTATGGCTACGATCAATGACACATCATATAAGAAGTACATATGGCGTACCAATTAAAGAAGGTCCTACAACGCTATACGAAGACAATTCTGCATGTATTACACAGATGAAAGAAGGCTATGTCAAGAGTGATCGAACAAAACACATACACCCAAAATATTTTGCCTACACTCAGGAACTCGAGAAGAACAAAGAAATTAATATCCAATATGTTCAATCATGTGACAATATGACAGATCTCTTTATAAAGGCACTCCCTACTGTAACTTTTAAGACACATGTTCAAAGTATTGGGATGCGTCACCTACGAGACTTGTGATGAATTGGAGATGCCAACTTGAGGGGGATTTCACACGGCTGCACTCTTTTTTCCTCATTAAGGTTTTTATCCACTGGGTGTTTACTTATAAGGTTTTTAACAAGGCATCATAAGATGTGTGTAGAAGACGGACCATGTACATAACAAAATCTTCAAATGGCCAAGGGGGAGTGTTATAATTATGGCAAGTAGAATATGGCAAGTGTCCATTGTTGAAAATTATGTACAAATACTATTTTATAGTAGTAGTTGTTGTTGTTGTAAATAGTGTAAGATGTTGGAAATGCTTTCCTATATAAGGAGCCATCAAGATGAAGAGAAAAACACCCATTCAATATACTTCTTATTTGCTCTTCTTTCCCTATGTCCTTTTAATATTGTTATAATTCTCAATAGTTTTAGTTTTTCTATAACAAAAACTTTATAAAAGAATTTCGTTACGTTAAGTATAGTAGCTTTATAAAATGCTTTGTCAACACTTGTTAACTTATCCTTTTAAACAAATTTGAGCAAAAACTTGATAGGAGCTTACCTCCGAAACAAGAGATTTTGCCCTTTATTTTAGCCGATTTTGTTGTTTATCCCTTATAAATTCATTTCATCAAACTTGTCCAGTTTAACAGATTAATTTTATGACACTAGGGTCTATTCTTATATGCTTTCATTGAAGATATATATTGCTTTTAGATTGTTATAATTGGGGATACATAAAAAATAAAGTATGAAGACAAAATATATGTGAATTCCTAGAAAGCGTGATTAGATATAATTTTCTAAAAGTCACATTTTAACTGCGTATCAAGAAAAGCTTGTTTCCCGTGACACAACAATGATTTGAGGAACTTCTATAATAATGTTGAAAAATGCTAAGTGAATACTATATATAAGACGAAACGTTACAATTATACAAACATGTTTATTTTCAATTGTTATAGATATTTACTTGCACCCCTTCATTAGGAATTTCAAACAAAATAAAATCCTAATAATATGTTGGTACAACTAGCTCTTGAACTATACAAATGCACCAATTGTAAACTTTATAATATCTATATGACATTACATTGTTCACAACTTAAAATTACTCAAAAGCCCCGCTAGTTGTGAACAATTATTTTAGCCTAATGAATGAAACGTATGACAAGTTATCTTTCAATTTGAACCTTCAAACAAAATAAATATTTTAAATTTCTACAAATTTATAGGTGTTCGTGAATTAAATCTTAATTCATAATGTTAGTATCGTAAATAATTCGGAATTATTTCGTCTGGGTTACACAAAAATGGAAATGCGGTGCAATTGGGCTTGAAATATACAAAACTATGCTAATCTATTCCAGAAACTGACTATCTTTGTCCAAAATACCCGTTACACAGTGGGAAAGCCTAAAATGACTAGAATAATCCTTGAGTATCGAATCTGGAAACTATCAAATAGAGGAGGGTTCGATGCTGGATTAACTATCGAATTCCAAGACAATCGAATGGTCCTGGAATCGATACTGAAACTGTCGAATGAGAAATGCTAACTGAAGAACAATTTAACGGGGAATAAATTGATCGAACATGAAAAATCTCGAACGTAGATAAGTATCGATCGCTTGGTTCAATGCTTGCGGGGTTGGTGAACAGTAATTAATGATCTGGCATGAATCTCGGGATCCAGGGTATTTATAGACCTCGGAATGCGGGCCTCTTTCTGAAAAAAGACAATAAATATCAAACTCTCATGTTCGATAGTCCAGAAAGTGTTGAACCGCCCCAATTCGATACTTATTTGAATGGGTTGTTAGTTGGACGGGCCGACCCAGTTTGTCAATATGCCACCTAAATAACCCCCACCTTATAGTCCCCCAATTTGAGAGTCGGTCGTGATTCAAGAGCGGATGCCAAATTTAAGAATTATCCCCTGATGTAGTTGAGATGTTGCTAAGAAAAGGTTTTGCTTCAAAATATGACACCCATTTGAGAGCTGTAATCTGGAGGAACGGGTGTCAAATAATAATATTCGGCTTTAAAATATACCCCCCGTTTGGGAGCCAAAAGCCGGAGGAACGAGTGCCAAATAATAATATTCGGCTTCAAAATATGCCCCATTTGGAAATCGTAATCTCGAGGAACGGGTTCCAAATAATAATATTCGAGTTCAAAATATTTCCCCCTTTTTGAGTCGTAATTCGGAGGAAGGAGTGCCAAATAAAAATATTCCGCTTCAAAATATGCCTCCCATTTGGGAGCCGTAATCTAGAGGAACAGGTGCTAAATAATAATATTCGGCCTCAAAATATGCCTTCCATTTAGGAGTCGTAATCCGGATCAACGGGTGCCAAGCAAGAATATTCGGCTTCAAAATATGCCCAACATTTGGGAGTCATAATCTGGAGGAACAAGTGCCAAACAATAATACTCGGCTTCAAAATGTGCCCCCCATTTGGGAGTCGTAATCCGGAGGAACGAGTGCCAAATAATAATATCCGACTTTAAAATATGTCCTTAATTTGGGAGCCGTAATCCTGAGGAACGGGTGCCAAATAATAATATTCAACTTCAAAATATGCTCACAATTTGGGAGCCGTAGCAATCAAGTCATAGTTGACTTTGAATTCGTTGTTGGACAATACATTCGGGAATCCTAGTACATATAGTGCCGATTTAATTTGACTTTTTAGTAGAATCGAATGGTACTTGGTTTGACTATTTTGGAAAGTATCTAGTCTTGAGTGATTCAATGGTTTTGGGAAGCATCAAATGAAAAAGGATTCAATTGTTGTTGAAGATATAGATTCTTTTGTGATTCGACTCTTTTGATTAATATAGAATCGTGTGTGATTCGACAGTTATGGAATATATCAAGTCTTTTGTGATTCGACTCTTTTGATCAGTATCGAATTGTGTGTGATTCCATTGTTATCGAATATATCGAATCTTAGGTGATTCGACTCCTTTGATTAGTATCAAACTGTGAGTGATTTGATACTTCTGGAGATTATCGGACCATAGTGGTTCAATTGTTCAATTTTTGGGCGCACTGTTGAGGCTTGGAATAGTAGACCGAGTGCTATATATGTGTGAAGTTGAGTGAAGAAGCTCATTTGCAACTTGCGTTCAAGATATGGTCGAAGTATAGTAGTATCGAACATGTAAGTGTTCGATAGTTATCTGAGTATCGACCTCGTTGTTTGATACTTGGGTCGTTCAATTGTTATATTTAGAAAATTTCTTAATTTTTTTTTTGACTTGTGTTCTGGTCTCTTATAGCTGTTCTTCAATGTCCTTCAAGCGTGTACTTCTGTCTCGTAGTTGCAAAGGTAGTTTGGTTTTGTTGTTGAATTTTTTTAATTTTTAATTACTTTTTATTTGCTCTGTAGAGTCGAGTTAGAATAGTCAGTCTTGTCTCTAGTTTTATTTTCAGTTTGTAAGCAATATGTCTGACCAAAATACGCTTGACTCGGTTGACATTGGAAGTGGTTTGAGTACCGAGTCGGGGGCCAATGCAAGTGGGTTAGCGAGAGGGCAGGGTGGTGGATATTCACAGGCAAATCAAGTCGGGGATGTCTCATCGTCACTGGTGGGAGGTGGCGGTCAGAGGATAGTCATGGGCATGATCCTAGCAAGGAATGGGTGGTGTATCAATGTTGGATTTGTCCGATAATCCTGTTGATAGAGAACTCGATGATAGTAAAGTGGAGTTAGATGACGAGGTGGAGGTACCCGAAATGCCATATACATATTACATCTCACGTTTGCACATGGGTCGGGCGCACTATCGCGACAAGTACAAAATTGGGATTAACTATAAAATCTTTATCCCAACCGCAGAACAGAGGGTTAACACTCTGCCACAGCGCTTTCTCACTGTCTTTGTTGGGCAATTGGTCAACGAATTGAGATTTTCTTTACCGCTGGAGGAGACATATTTCAGATCATAGAACTGGTACCAAGTAAGCTCACCCCCAATCCTATTGGGTATATCATTGCATTCATTCTCCTTATGAAGGGAATGAATATTTCGTGCGGGCCCAACGAGTTCTGGTCCTTGTTTGAGGTTGGGCGCAAAGAAGGTAGGCTTCTATCATGCGGAGGCCTTAAAGAACACCAATTTTTTGTATGTAAGGCGGAGTGGTTATGGCAAAACTGAAAGAAAATTTATTTTTACATCGAGGGGGGTTGGTAAGGTGAATTCTCGTATCTGAGGAAAGACTGGGTAGAGGTGCCGAAGATTACAATTCCCCGTAGTGTGGGGGCCCTAGGTGGGGTAACACCTTTTGGGCTAATCTCATCGCAAACCATAAGTTTGATATCATTGGGCTTGTTATGGACCGGATGCTGAGTGTTAGTGGATTGTCTCCGGTTTTGTATACTGAAAATTTAACTATTAGTTATAAGTCACGAGCTAGGTTGGATACATTGTTGCATGCATTTCATTATCTTGTTATTCACATTGTTTAATAATGTTTGCAAAATCTCAGATCATGAGTCGACACACTCGCATGGGTCAGGTGTTGGCAGAGAAGGATGGAGAAGGTCAGACAAATGTTGTCCTCTCATATGTGTGTAAAACATCTATATTTGACCCCTGATTATGAAGGATATAATGCTTGATCCTCGGTGTTCTATCTACATTTTAGTTAAATTTTATTTTATTCCAGAACTAGAGTCAGTTAAGCCAAAACATAGCGAATTAAAGGAAAATTACACGGTTTTTGGAGAATTCGAAAAAAAGGAATTGAAGCGCTATCTAAGCGCTTGAAACCCCGAGAGTGGCACGAGCTAGCAGTGAACACAGAAGAGCAGCGTAGAGGATACGGAGGGTAGTGCGATGGGTGAATCGAAGGAATTTTGATCGCGTCTATGGCGCGCAATGGTCTTGATCGCGCGTGCCTAAAATTTACTGAGGGCTTCTCTAGACGGTCATTAACCTAATGGGCCTAGCAAAAATTGAAAAAAAGAGAAAACTCTACGATAGAAGAAGACAATCCACAATCAAAAAAACACAAGAGAAAACACAAGAGAGCAAGAGCAATATTCAACAACATATTCATCAAGAAAATAAGAAATCATCGTTCAACGGAAGAAGAATGATCATTCTAATCAGGCAGAGTAGAACGATGATCAAGAGTAATACACAACTATCCTAGAGAATTATTCAATAGGATATTTCTTCTCCATTATTTATTTATTTTCATCTGTCAATTATGATGTGAAATCTGCTGTTTGAAACGATGAGTGGCTAAGTACTTCATACTTAGAGCTAGTACTTCATACTTCAACCTAAACCAATCCAATCAAATTAGTTCAATTCAGACTAGTAGTTAGATTAGTGAGTTAGTTTAATCAATCTTTAGCCTAGTTCAAATAAAAATATTAAAACGTGACAATATTAGTGATAAAATTGGCAAAGCAATTAGGTGTGTTGTTTAATCATAGTCCTCGTGCGATTCGATACTTGGACATTAATCTTTACTTTTTATTTTATATTACTTGAGCTCGTATACTTTCGATAAAGTTTTTGGCGCAGTTATTGGGGATTAGGCAATTAAACACATATTTATTTTAATTGTATTGCGACTATTATAGAGTGTTTAGCTTCGGTTCATGAAAATTTTAGGTGGGTCCTTCAATATGTCGTGGATATCATTTTTACCACAAAGAATAGAGACATCAAGATACACAAGATTTGAGCACTGTGTGGATGATTCAGCATAAGAATTTCTCACACAAGTTCCGGGAGGCATAAAATCTTTTGTAACTGTTTATAAATTTGGGGGAAGAAAGAACGAAGATGTTGTCTATCATTTAATAAATTTTGACAAGGCATAAAAGTTTCATATATAGCACATCTCACAGAGAATTTCTTGAAGCTGGAGGCATTTCATCTAACACTAGATGGAGCAGCTAATGATTGGTATATGGGACTTGAACCATTAAGTGTTAGCACGTCGCAACAGATGGCGCAACTATTTATGGGACATTATTGTCCGGAAAATTTAGTTGTGCCACGCCGTAGAGAAATTATGAAATTTTCCCAAAAGCCAGGCGAACAAGTATATGATGCACGGGCAAGATTCAATCTACTTATCAAAAAAATGTCCAGATCATGGAAAACCCCTAACAAGACTACTTAAATCATTCTATGTGGGTTTAGATTACAACAACATGAACATGTTGAACTCAATAGCTGGAGGATGCTTTATGAAACTTATCGACGAAACAACAAAGGAAATTTTGGCTGACATTACTCGAAAGAGTGTCTATTGGGGAGATCATCACTTACATGCGGAAATAGAGGCTCCACACCCAACACAAGAAGTGGGCAAGGAACATAATCTCCTCCATAACCTGATACACCAACAAGGTTATTTGGAAGAGCCAATACATGTAGTTACATTAAGAAGTGGGCGAGGAACACAATCTCCTCCATTACCCAATTAGACTGATGAAGAACCACAAACATCAGCAAATGCTCAACGTGTAGTCGGGGAAATTGAAGATGTTAATGAGTAAATGCCAACGACAATCTCACCAAGAGAAAGAGAACGTCCAGTGGTGGCACCATATCCACAAAGACTGAGTAAAAGAGCAACAAATAAGGCTGACGATGTGTTTATGAAGTCATTAAACAGAGCATCACTTGCAATACCATTCATGGAGGCAATCCCCCACATTCGAAAACTCAACAAATTCATAAAGAGATTAGTCACACATAAGAAGCAGATGGAGAACCGTGAATTTGGTGACATTAGCAGGAGTACACTCAGTAACACTCAAACCAATGCAGCCAGAGAAAAAGGGAGGCCCAAAGAGTTTTTCTATCCCTTGCTTAATTCATGAAAGATATCATACTAATGTGTTGATTGATTTGGGTGCTAGTATAATGTTATGCCATTAATTATATATAAGAAATTGGGACATTGAGAGTGCAACCTACTAATATATTATTGCATTTAGATGATAGATTGACAAGAAAGCCTTATGGAATAATAGAAGATGTTATAATAAAAATGAATAAATAACATATACCTGTCAATTTTTGTCAATTTTGTTAATTAATATTGGTTATGATGAGGGAGCTATCATACTAGGAAGACCATTTTTGGCAACCAAAAATGCTATCATAAACTGTGCTAACAATAATATAAAATTGAAAGTTAATAACAGAGATATGAATTATAATATTTCTCAAGCACTTAAACAAGCGGAGAAGCAAGAGGACTGCTATCTTGTGGATGTGATGGAAGGAGTTATTGAAGAACAGTATGAGGACATCATTGTCAACAACCCACTGGACACATGTTTGGTAATATCTTTAGAAGGAGAACAAGATAACCCAGTAATTAGATAAGCAGTCACTAATTTAGAAAAAAACACAACAACAGTTTAGTAGATTCTATAGGAAAGAGCCACTAGAGAGGGATACTGAAGAATGATTACAATCATTAGTTAACCCCCTAAGTTAGAACTAAAACCTTTACAGCCACATGTTAAGTAGGTAGTTTTGAAGGGTGAAGGAGAATTACCTGTTATAATTAATGCAAGTCTAGAACCAAACTATGAAAAACGATTAATTAAGATATTAAAGAAATGAGCGAGAGCCATTGGGTGGACAATGGCAGATATAAAAGGTATAGACGCTACAATATGTATGCATAAGATTCTGATGGAAGATAATTTTAAGCCAACTGCCCAACCGCAAAGACATCTCAATCCAGCAATGAAAGAAGTAGTGAAAAAGGAAGTAATTAAATTACTTGACTATGACGTGATTTATGCTATTTCTGACAAAGAAGGGAGTCACAACTGTGGTGAAGAACGAGAACAACGAACTAATTCCTAGTAGGCAAGTAACATGATGACGTGTTAGCATGGATTATCGAGCTTTGAACAAAGTTACGAGGAAAGATCTCATTTTTTACGTTTGTTGATAAGATGTTAGAAAGGTTAGCATGTTACTCTTATTACTGTTTTCTTGATGGATACTCTAGATACAACCAAATCATGATAGACCATAATGATCATGAGAAAATAACTTTCACTTGTCCTTTTGGGACATTTGCTTTTAAAAGAATGCCTTTGGGGTTATGTAACTACCCAATGACATTTTGATGTTGTATGACATCTATATTTTCCGACATGATTGGAAATATTATAAAAGTTTTTATGGATGATTTTTCAGTATTTGGAGACTCATTTGATCAGTGTCTTGATAATTTGGACAAAGTTCTATAAATATGTATTGAAAAGAAACTTTGCTTAAATTTGAAAAAATATCATTTTATGGTACAAGAGGGAATTGTTCTTGGTCATCGAATTTCGAAAAAGGGGATTTAATTAGATAAGGCAAAAGTAAGTGTAATTCAAAATCTACCACCCCCATGAACGTACAAGGGATTAGAGGGTTTTTAGGTCATGCTGGTTTCTATAGGAGATTTATAAAAGATTTTGCTAAATTAAGTAAACCGTTGTGTAATCTTTTAAATAAGGATAACGCATTTGGTTTCAATGAAGACTGTTTAGAAGTCTTTAATGAAATTAAGGAGAAATTAATTATAACACCAGTTATGACAACATCAGATTGGTTATTACCGTTTGAAATTATGTGTGACGCTAGTGATTTTGCAGTGGGTGTTGTATTTGGACAAAAGCATGGTAAGATAATGAAGGTAATTCATTATGCTAGCCAAAGGTTAACAGATGCACAGATTAACTATGCCGTAATAGAAAAAGAACTGTTAGCAATAGTCTGTGCTTTTGAAAAATTTAGATCATATTTAATGGAAAATAAGGGTATCGTTTATACTGACCATTCAACATTGAGGTATTTGTTTGCAAAAAAGGATGCAAAACCCAGACTAATCAGATGGATTCTTTTAGTGCAAGAATTTTATGTTGAAATTAGGGACAAAACCGGAACGAAAAATGTGATAGCGGATCATTTGTCTCGACTGGATTCGGGAAACATGCAACATGAAGAACATAAAGATATCAGAGAATCCTTTCTAGACGAACAACTCTTTGCCATTCACGTAACGAAAGCACCTTGGTTAGCAGATATAGAAAATTATAAGGTATGTAAAATCCTACCCCAAATATGCCATATGAGGAGAAAAAGAAGTTATTTCATGATTTAAAATATTATTATTGGGATGACCCGTATCTGTATTAGAAGATGTGTCCCAGAGGAAGAAATACATGATATCCTAGAAATATGTCTTGGACCTGAGGTTGGAGGACATTTTGCCGGACAAAGAACAGTCGTTAAGGTATTGCAATGTGGTTTTTATTGGCCTACAATTTATAAGGATGCACAATGTCTTGTAGTTCATTGTGACAGATGGCAGAGAACGGTAATATCTCACAGAGATATGAAATGCCTCTTAGGAGTATTCTAAATATCGAATTATTTGATGTTTGGGTATAGATTTTATGGGACCATTTCCAACTTCACATGGTATGCAATATGTGTTAGTTGCTGTGGAATATGTTTCAAAATGGGTAGAAGCAAAAGCTCTTCCAACTAATGATAGTATTGTAGTAATTGATTTTTGAAAACTTGAAACTTTTTCAAGATTCGGTACACCTAGAGCCTTGATAAGTGATGGAGGAAAACATTTTAGGAACAAAAACTTAGAGGCCTTATTAAGAAAATATGGTGTGACGCACAAAATTGCAACAACATATCGTCCACAAACTAGCGGGTAGGTAGAACTATCAAATAGGAAAATAAAGAGAATTCTAGATAAAACAGTAGCACATTCACGCAATAATTGGACAAAGAAACTAGACGATGCTTTGTGGGCATATAGAACTGCTTTTAAAACGCTTATAGAAACGTCACCATATCGTCTTGTTTTTTATAAAGCTTGTCATCTACCTATTGAATTATAACATAGAGCTTTTTGGGCAACAAGATTCTTAAATTTTGATGCTAAGGCCGCCGATGAGAAAATAAAGTTTCAATTAAATGAATTAGATGAATGGCGGAATGAAGCTTATGTGAGTTCTAAGATTTACAAAGATAAAACTAAATTATGGCATGGTAAAAGAATTCTTCACATGGAGTTTTTACCTCGACAACAAGTGTTATTATATAACTATTTCCAGGTAAATTACGTTCACGATTGTCAGAACCCTATACGGTAGCTAACGTCAATCCACATGAACCCGTGGACGTAAAAACAAAAGACGGACAAATTTTCATGGTTAATGGCCTAAGATTGAAGCATTATTTTGTTACACACCAGGAGGAGGATGTAGTGAACGTCACCTTGGAGTCCATTTGCTAAATGAAACGAGAATTCAGGCTGACGACAGTAAAACAAACGTTGAATGGGAGGTAACCCATTTTATGTATTTTTCTTTATCATATTTATTATGCATCATTTGATTTATTTATTTTATGCTGAAACTATATTGATTCGTTTAATTAATTAAAATTATATTTTAAAAAATGGGTGAAGTCAGCAGAAAAAAGACGCGCGATCAGGCTAATCGCCCGTCTCCCTACCTTCTATATATATATATATATGTGTGTGTGATGTATTGTCATTTTTGTTGTTTCACTCATTTATCTGATTTTCAACTCCAAATTTCTCTCTGGGTCCCTTTAAAATCCTCTTATATCAACTGCAATTCACATTTCAGGTATTTCACTATTCGACCTATCTCTTTTAATTTGTAGTATTATAATTTCTTATTATGATATTAAATTGAGATTAGTATTCGTATGATTTATGATTATGACTTTAAATTGAAATGTCTCGTTACTTAAAGCATATAGTTGATATTGATATACAAATTGAGTAATACATGTTAAAAGCATGGTTATCATTTGATTAGTACGTTATTATTATCTCATTGGTATTGAAAAACTTGGATTTTTGCAAGTTTTTAGAGGTTATGCTACCGAAATTTTTCCAAATATCTTATATTCTTCACATTTCATGATGACTAGGAGCCGAGATTCACACGCTTCCTAGGTGCCGGTCTGTGGTGTACCACATATCATTTTAGATGAGGACTACCACGAGGAGAGATTTCATTTAGCCAAGGGGGGCAATTTCTACCAGTATATCAAGCTTAGGAAGATTCACGAGGAGAGGCCAATGTTCCTAATTACAGAGGAGTTGAGCAGAGTGGGACTACTCCATTTTGCGATGGTTGATTTGAGTACGGTGTGCGAGGAGTGGGTCCGTGAGATATATGCTCACTACAACCCTAAGACAAGAGAGCCAGAGGTGTGGGTCCGAGGGCGTATGGTCCCCTTCTCGCCAAAGGACATTGATAGATTATTTCACTACGTAGCTCCTTTAGCAGCACCAGGATAGCTAGTTATGCAACCTTTGTTGCGTGACATGGGTACTTTTCTTTGTGGGTAGCGTGACTATCGATTGCGCCACACAGACAATATAAAGTATATGAATTTGACGGCAGAGGACAAGGCGTGGTACAAGTTCGCGTGCAACCGACTCTGGCTAATTTTGAACTTTGAGTCTATCATACTATTTCGCACACGACTACTCAATGGTTTGGTACGCGGGCAGACATACAACCTGGGGGAGGTTTAGAGGAGTAGCATGCACCATAGTGTGCATGGGCAGACCACAACTGGTCTTTACTTCGGGGACACAATTACAAAATTGTGCCTCGCAGCTGGTGTCCCCATATGGCATGGGGGCCACTTTAGTTATAAGACGAGCCCAATCAACATAGCCATGTTGAACTGGCTCAGGGTTAAGAGGCCACCGTGAGGACATAGTCAGGACAAGTAGACCACACCAGATGTTGCACCATCTGGAGAACATGAGGAGGAAGTGCGTCATAGTAATAGATACATGAGAACTTTCTCGCGTCGGCCAAGAGAAGAGAGCCAGGAGAGTGCGAATTTGCGCAAGGAGATCAGGGAGATATGTCGGCAACGGGATGTTATGGCCGACGATATCATGGGCATCATGATTGTGTTGTCTGATATACATAGCTTTTGTCGCGTGGAGTAGGTAAAGCATTGGAGTGGGCACGAGCAAGGGTTGAGCGTCACGAAAGTTTGTTTTTCTCTTCTTTTTTTATGCTTTTATCTTATTTTATTTTATGTCGTATCACCCCTACATGAGGACATTGTAGATCTTAAGTGTAGGGGAGAGGGGGTATAGGTCATAGTTAACATAAGTTCTAGGAATTTGAGTCTTTTTTATTTTATGTCTTATTTGAGTATTAGAGTTAGTCGAGTCAACTTTGAGTCATTTATTTTTGATTTTATGTTTTATTTGGAATCAATATGCTAGTACCTAAGTATTTCTTTGATATCATGTTTAATTGCAAGTTTAAATTATGATAACAACCACATGTCTAGATTAATGATGAAATATGCATAATATACGAGTATGTGATGATAAGGAAACACCATGGAGACTTGATTATAGCATGCTAGATTTTAACAAATAAATGCTTAACTCATATTTGTTTTGAAATGAATTATATGAAGATGTGAGTAATTGAGAATTCCAGACAGGAAAGCATGGAATTATATGTATTCGTGAATCTTGAGGTATTTATTTGAATACTATAGGACATGAATGTAGTTTCTAAGTGTTGGGGAAATGAAACATGCAATTGTTTGCTATACTCTTGAGGATTGAGCCTTTTGATGCCCAAAACCCATTCTTATTCAATGATCTCAGAACCACACTAAAACCTTTTGTGATAAACCGTTCGTGAAAAACACACCAACTTCCCATAACCCTAAAAAACGAGTCAAAACTTTACCTCTTATAGATATGAATTGAGTAGATCCATTAAAAGGAAAGTAAGGAGGAATAAGGATGTCGTGTGAATAGCACGAAGTGTGAGCCAAAAAGAGTTTTTTTATATGAAATGCCATATTATTTAAGGAGGTATGTTTAAGTATGGGTCTAGTATGTAAAGTGTGAGGGAGCTTATGTAGAACTTATGAAGTATAAGGTTATGTGAATCTTGCACAAATGAAAATGTAAGAAGGAGTTTAAAAGATCAAGTAAAAGCCGAAATCCACAAGGCTAAAAACACCACAAAAGAGAGAAAGAAAACAAAAGAAAAATGGGTTTACGAGAAACATCTTTAGATGCCAACTATAGATCTTTTCCAACGTATACCCTCATGAACCATACATTGTTAAGAAAATCCTGAAGATCCTCGACACAAGGGAGTTACATGAGTTAAACATGGGGGGAGAATGGAAACCAATGTTGAATTGAATATATATGAAACTGTGTGATAATGTTTGTTGTTCTTGATTAAACACATCTATGAAGAATGAGATGATGCATGCCTTTCGAGAAGTCGAGTTTGATGTATGCTAGTTAAAATGGTGGGGTCTTGTCATAATCATATGAGGACTATAGGTTGCATTCTGAAATTGAAACTCAAATGGTAGTTTGACTGGTTTAAACTGATATTCTAAGAGGCAAGTTAAAGTAGGTTACTCGTGGACGAGCAACAAGCTAAATGTGAGGTTATTTGATACGTGTGTAAAACATCTATATTTGACCCTTGATTATGAACGATATAATGTTTGATCCTTGGTGTTTTATGAACATTTTAGTAACTTGTTATTTTATTCCAAGACTAGAGTCGGTTAAGCCAAAACATAGCGAATTAAAGGAAAATTACATGATTTTTGGAGAATTCGAGAAAATAAAGGATTTGAAGCCTTATCTAAGCGCTATAGCGCTTGAAAACGCGAGAGTGGTGCGAGCTAGTAGTGGACGCGAAAGAGCAATGTAGAGAATAAAGAGAGTAGCGCGTTGGGTGGCGCAAATGAATTTTAATTGCGCATGTGGCACGAGATTAGTGGCGCGGAATGGTCGTAATCACGCGTGCCTAAAATTTACCCAGGGCTTCTCCAGCTGGTCATTAACCTAATGGGCCTAAAAAACTTATAAAAGAAGAAAACCCTACGGCAGAAGAAGACAATCCACAATAAAAAAAAAACACAAGGGAAAACACAAGAGATCAAGAGCAATATTCAATAACATATTCAACAAGAAAATAAGAAATCATCGTTCAACGGAAGAAGAAGGATCATTCTAATCAGGCGGAGTAGAAAGAGGATCAAGAGGAATACACAACTATCCTAGAGAATTATTTAATAGGATATTTCTTCTCCATTCTTTGTTTATTTTCATCTCATAATTATGATGTTGAATCTGCTATTTGAAACGATGAGTAGCTAAGTACTTCATGCTTCGAGTTAGTAAGTAATTGGATTTGAAACTATGTGAAGACTTATGAGTTGATTTCTATTGATTGACTATTTTATGTTTATTTATTCATCTATGCTCAATGGTTTATTATGCTTGATCTACATAATATTGATCTGAAGTTGTGGGAGGTAACTGTAGCATGTTCTGTGAATAAATAAACATGTGAGTGTGTGGGCCCACTAACATCACCCCATGTCTCTTTGCGACATCGAAGGAAGTTGTTAACATAAACATCAGGTAAGGAAGTCAACGCATCTGTAAGAGCATAACGGATATCCAATGAACCCAAATCTCTAAGCTATCTAATCATCATTGTTTACAACCCAAACCAATCCAATCAAACCAATTCAATCCAGTCTAGTAGTTAGAAGTAGTTAGATTAGTGAGTTAGTTTAATCAATCTTTAGCCTAGTTCAAATAAAAATATTAAAACGTGATAATATTAATGATAAAATTGGCAAAGCATATAGGTGTTTTATTTAATCATAGTCCTCGTGGAATTCGATAATTGGGTAGTAATCTTTACTTTTCAGTTTATATTACTTGAGCTCGTATACTTGCAATAGAGTGTGTATTGAGATAAATTAAGAACGCATATATAATATGGTGGTACCATCTGTCAAAGAGAGCTCATGTATGAGTTTTACTGGTGGCGCGGGCTCATTCGGAGTGCCTGGAGCGGGCGACTCACGTGTTTGTTTGGGCAAATTTACCTAATCTGAGGAGGAGGCGATTAATGCATGGCGTGTGCTATTTTTCGCGTCTGTAGAAGAAAGGGAGGAGCTGGAGCGACTCGTGCTGTTGATGATGGGCTTGGTAATTATATCATTTAACCTGAACTTACATATATTTGGTTTTTATTCAACATTGTAACTCATATGCTAGCATGTTTGCCTTTTTAAGCAAGGTGGCGTCGTTGATGCCATGGCAAAGAGTTCGGACTGTGATTATCAAAAGAAGATGGCCAACATCGATCAATTGTGTGTCGAGTATTTGGATAGTAATCCCGAGGCTCTAAAAGTGGCCCATGATAAGAGGGATAAGGCATTTAGCCCTTAAATGATGCTCTCGCTAAAGCACATGATGATCGTGAAACTGCCACATTTGGCCAGGATAACGCTTAGAAATTTTAGAATGAGGTTGTCAAGGGGAAAGGCGAACAAGCGGCACTTGAGGCACATGTGAAGGAGCTCGAAGAGCAGCTAGAAGCTGAGAAAAGGGAAGATGTGTCTGGCAGAAAACGAGGGGTACTCTCGCGGTCTCAATAAGGTATATGATAAACAATATTGATCATTCCTTTTAGTTAACCTTAGATGATTGACTATGAGTACATGAATGTAACGTCCTACCGTGGAGCAAAGGTTGGCCGTAGCTGAAGAGTTTATCCAAAGTAACACCTTTCAGAAAATCATCATATGCCGAGGTGTTGACAACTTCAAGAAGGCGCAAGTGTTGACCGTACACCAGATCTACAACTAGGGTTATCTGAGAGGTGTCCATAACACCACCAGGTGGTTGAACATAGGTCGGGGACCGAATATGCAACCTTTGACGAAAGCCAACAATGACGAGCCCTTCGTATCAGATAAGTTTTCCATCTTACGTTGTCTGATTAAGACATGCACGCCTTTCATTTTCTTTTATTACTGATTATGTGGATCTTGTGCCCTTTCTGCGTATGAGTGTTCGTGCTCAAGGGGCAAAGTGATTATTAATCTAGTTTTACGTATCTTTTGTCTTTTGATCTTGCTTGTGTTAATGTATAGTCTTTGACCATATGAAGTAAGTGCCTATGCCTTTATACTTGGGCAATTTTAGGTTTGCAGAGTATTGGGTCCGGGCGAATGTCTGGCCCTTGTAGTTATGATATTATAGGTTTGTATTAGACCTTGTCGGGTCGAATACCCATTTCAGTTTTCTTGTGAGATTTTAGGTAGGCATTTGACCATGTCGGGTCAACTGTGCATCTCTTTTCTCTAAAGTGATCTTGGGTTTGCATTCGACCATGTTTGATCAAATGTCCATTTCTTTTTTCTTGTGGGATTTTAGGTTTGCATTTGACCGCATTGGGTCAAATATCCATTTCTTTTCTCCAACGAGACATTAGGTTTGCATTTGACCATGTTGGGTCGAATGTCAATTACTCCTCTATAATGAGGTATTTGGTTTGCATTTGGCTGCGTTAGGTCAAATGCCCATTTCTCTTCTCTATGAAATAATAGGTTTGCATTTGACCGTGTTGGGTCAAATGTCCATTTCTCTTCTGTGATACGATATTAGGTTTGCATTTGATCGCCTTGGGTCAAATGTCCATTTCTCTTCTCCGAAGAGACATTAGGTTGCCTTTGACCACGTCGAGTCGAATGTCCATTGCTCCTCTCTGATGAGGTAGTAGGTTTGCATTTGACCACGTCGGGTCGAATGTCCATTTCTCCTCTCTGAGATGTTAGGTTTGCTGAGCTCAACATAATGTGAAGTTGCCTACATTTTCCGAGTGGTGCGCGGGGCTCAAGCCGCTGTAGTTCGTTCCTATTTTAAGATTTACATACCAGTCCCGCATAATCGGGAGAACTCAAGGAATTAAAAGATAGTTCATTGTACGATAAGACATAGAAAATAAGATAGGTGGTAGCAGAACCACTTTAGCATCCGCATCTCTGCCAGGTTCATGGCTACTAGAGCCTCCTCGTCCCATGCTCTTTGAGGTTTGAGAGACATCGCGTAGCAGAGCCAAGCTTCCCTATGGTTGCCTATCACCTCCCCAACTCCTCCTAGGTGTTTGAAACTTCATCTTCTGGTGATATGTAAACACCATTGATATGAAGTCATTTAATGCTGGTTTGTCGATAATCGCACTATAGGCAAAAGGTTTGTCCACCACGAGGTAGCTAATGTTGATCTTTCTTCTTATTTCTTCTACTCCCAGGGATGTTGGCAATATGATAGAACCTCTTGACAGGACCTCTACACCTCCAAAATCGTGGACTGGTGTAATGACTGGTTTCATTCTACCATCTCCCATTGCCATTTTTTCCAGAGTGCTTAAAATGACATTTGCCGAGCAATCGTTGTCGACCAATACCTTCATCACTTTATAATTAGCTATATCGGTAGTCACGACAAGTGGACAAATCAACTGATATGTTTGTATGACCTGTGGAGTAAGGTCAATTAGGTCAGACTTGGTAAATGTGATTTCCTCTCCTGCCATTTTCTTAATCTCTATGAGTTTTGTGAAACCCACATATCGATCAGCATCCAAGTCTCTTATCAATCTCTTGCGACCTTTCAACAAATCTGGCCTGATGGGGTCTCCTGAGATCATTGGATGATTTTTTTTCCTCGAATGATTATCCAATAGCTTCGGGTAATCATAAGCCAGTAAGCTCTCAATTGCTTTGTGCTTGTCCTTGTGTGGCGATCTTGACCGGTCTTTGATAACCATGTCTGCATCGTCCTTAAAGCCCCTAACATATTCAACCAAGTTCCCTTCATTTATCAAACGATTTATTTCTTTCTTTAGATCCTTGCATTCTTTAGTGAGATGACCATGTTGTTTATGGTATTTGTAGTATCTATTCGATAACCTTGTGTCTAATGAGTTTTTCATCTTTCTAGGTTCATTCAACCAACATTGCCTCTTAGCCACACCATAGACTGTCATAATAACCACATTCAGATAGGTAAGATGCCTCGGGGACAAATTCATGTGCTTGTCATTCCGGTTTGTACTCCAGTTTCATTCTTCTTTCACCTTGATCATCTGCATGGCCTTTGCCGCCATCATCTCCTCTAGGTGGACCACTTTATTCGCCAGTTCATTTATCTACTCGATGGTCATGGTCCTCATCTTTAGTAGCTCAACAGAAAATGTGTGGTTTTTGGTGGCTTGGAATATTATATTCGCCACCATCTTCCTTTGTGGGTTGTCATTATTGAGAAGCTCCAAGTTGAACCTCCTCAAGAATTCCCTGAGTGTCTTTTTCTCTCCCTGCTTGACCGAGTACAAGTGTGAATGGTCCATAACAGTTCTTTTCTGGCCAGAGAACTGGCTCTCAAACCACTTCCTCAATTCATCATAGCTCCCTATAGTACCTGGTGGGATCCTCGAAAATCAATCCAGGGCTACTTTCGTCAATGTTGTGGCAAATATGCATGCGTGCACATTTTCAGTAAATCTATAAAGGGTTAGCAACCCATCCAAATAGAAGATATGCTCCAAAGGATCTTGCTTCCCGTCATAAGTCTTCATTAGTGGTATTTTTTACCCTTGATCCAATATCTCTGCCTCAATTTCAGCAGTAAAGTGGGAGCTCCTCCTAGTTCTTCCCATCATTATTATCTTGCATTGCGCATTCTTTTTTTTATTTACCCTCTCCAACCTTGTAGCAATTTCTACATGCTCTGTCGTTGATCCCTCAGTGTCAACTAGACTACCCTCGCGTCTTGCCCTTCCATGATCCCTTCTGAACTCTACCTCCAATGACCCAAGTCCCGCCATAACATTATCAGGGGTGCATCTATTCATGTCCTCCTCGCGATGACGCCTAGTTGCAGAGACATGAGCGCGGGGTAACTCTATGTTGTAGTTCGGTCACAGCGGGACCATTGGCTAAATAGTTGGTAGTGTTGCTGCTAGCGCGGTGCGAACCATTGTCATTATCTCGTCCTTCATACCCGGTGGGAATGCTGTCGATGTGCCTTCTCCCTCCAGATTAGGTTGTTGATGATCCTCAGTTGCCAGGACTAGCGATTCATGTTGAGTTGGAAGGGCGTCGTGAACAAAAGGGGGTGACGGCACACGGGCCCTAGCTGCAGGAGTGCATTTCAATATTTGAACTCTTTCGTGCCCTACTCTATGACTGAGTTACCCTATACATCATTGCTTGCGCTACCATGCTAGTGGTGTTCTCACAGACGAGCCAATAATTTGGTATTATTTTGTATGGGTTACACGAAAATGGAAATGCGGTACAATTGGGCCTAAAATATACCAAACTATGCTAATCTGTCATAGAAATCGATTAGATTTGTCTAGAACACCTATTACATAGTAGGAAAGAGTAAAATAACTAGAATAACCCTTGGGTGTTGAATCTGGGAACTGTCAAACAGAGGAGCGTTCAATGCTGAAGCAAGTATCGAATTCTAGAACAATCGAACGGTCCTAGATTCAATACTTAAATTTGTCAAACGGGGAATGGATAAATCGAACAGAATAACTCTCGAACGGAAATAAATATCAAATTCTTGGTTCGATGCTTGTGGGATTGGTGAACAGTAATTAGTGATGTGGCGTGAATCTCGGTGATAGAGTCCTAATGTGAGATAGAACGGATATCCAAAGTAATTTAGATAAAGAGAGAGTTTAAAATTAAAATATACTTATATTTCTTCTTAATCTCCAATTACAATGAGATACTCTAATAAATAGAAAAAGATAATAACTAATTCCTAAAATAGTGGCATTATTTAAACAATAACTTCAATAAACTACCCAATACCCATTAATCTAAAAACTACTACATGGTTCCTTCTAAATTAATAACAATAAGATATAATTTAACATTGGCTACTAATTAATATAATTAGCTACTAATTAATATAATTTACTTAAATAACTAGGTCCTAACATTCACTCCCTCTTGAAAAAGGGACTTGTCCTCAAGGCCCAAAACTGTTGATAGTATGTTGAATAGAAATTAGTATTATGTTGTTTGATTTGGCGATAGATCGTATTATATATATATATATATGTGAGTCAGTTACAAGTGAGTGATCTAATAATACAACGAATCTATCTCAAATCAGGCCTACATTATTTATCTCGCGTAGACTTGGTCCGGAACACCTCAAACTAACGCTTCGATGCTTGGACAACAGTGGTATATCGGTGACTAGATCAGACGTATATCGGTAATTGTCTTCGACATGATATCAAGGACGCCCCTCGATGTGATATCGGTAGTGTGGTTGTATGACGTATCAGTAGAGCACCAGGTTATCCCGATATCGAGTACGATATTGAGAGTGAGATCGGGGATTTGTTTCGATGTGATGCGTGGTAGCTGAGGGATAATAATTGCTTACTTTGGGATCCGGGTACCGCGTATTTATAGACCTCGGGATCCGGAGACCACAATAACATATCAGTGATTATTACTGATATGATATCGAAAGTGGTCCCCGATATGGTCAAATATGGGCCTGGTTTGGGCCTGGCCCAATATGCGGGAAATGCCCATATCATGTAGTCCCCCGAATTTGGGGATTCTTATCTTAGAGATAAGAATTCGCAAATTTAATTTTAAATTTCGGGGTTATATGTACCCCTCGTCCCGCCAGTTTAAATGATGGAAGTGAAATTTGCGGGGAATGCACTTTGTGATAAATTTCGCTGGACTCCGAAGTACAGTGGATGTATAATTTGAGGTCCTCATTTGAATTCTTCGTTCCCCGTATGTGATTTTAAATTCCTCGCACATCTCGGGATTGCGCTCTGTGATAAACTTTGGTGAACCCCTCAGTGCGTCTGTGCTTGCCCCTGTACTTTTATCTATATCGAATATCATTACCGATGTGAGATCGAAACTTTGTTTTGATCTAGCATCTCCGATATCTATAAATAGGGCTTCCAAGGAGGTGAAACTCACTTTGGCTTTTAGCGAAAATTCGTTGTTCTTCTGCAAAGTACGTCGAATTTCACTTTCGATATCGTTTTCGATATTGCTTTTGATATCTCTTTCGATTTTGATTTTCCTCCTTTAGCGCGTCAGTATGTCCTTTGCCGGGGACAGTGTTGGCTCAGGTTTGCCCGATATGGATTTCGAAGAGGTCGGAATGGGATTTTCGGAAAACAAGATGTTTGGGCCTAACCAGTTGACTGGCGACCAGTACGGTGCTGAATTCTCTGCTCCGCCAGAAGCTGACGGCCCCAATGTAGATGAATGGGGCTTTGGGGTCACCCCCCCGAAATACAAGACCTCGGAGAAATACGAGGATATGACGTCTCATATTCCTCATCATGTTGGTTATTACTCCGACGAGTATGACATCCCCGAGGGGTATAAGGTCATATTCCCTAGTGCGGATCAACGAATGCATACTCCCCCAAAAGGCTACATTACTGTTAATGCCAAGAATTTTAAGAACGGACTGCGCTTCCCGATCAATCCTGCGGTTAGTGCTATTGTGGTGAGCATCGGGATCTGCTTGGGACAGCTATCCCCCAATTCTCTGGGGTACATCGTGGCTTTTATTTGTGTCATGAGAGCGTTGGGTGCCCCTTGCGGAGCTAATGAGTTTTGGCAACTCTTTAGTGTCATGGTCAACAGGAAGGGCGGTGACAAAGGGTTCTTTTGTGTGCGGGCCCAGGCGGGACTTAGGTTCGTGCAATATACTCAATCCAGTTATGGATTTGGAAATAAGTGTGAGTATATGTACATCCAGGAGAGGACGGTTGGCGAATTTGATGCGCTTCCTAGTGTGTGGTGTGAAGACATCAAATATGAGAGGCGAGCTGCTGTCGGGCCAACTGCACATAGCCTCGAATTTCTGAAGAAATTGATCAACCATCCATACGACGGTACCCTGCTTTGCAGTGACATAGTTTTGCGAGCAAGTGGGATACCTCTCATACGTTATAACGGTCCATCTACACTCGGTAAGTGTTATATCTTTATAAATCGACATCTTCATCCCGATTTATCTCTTGATCCTATATTTCATATGTCTTGCAGCCGATTTGGTAGAGTACTGTAGTCTGGATGCGATAGCGGAATGTAGACAGATGGGGGCCGATGCCGCTACAGATGATGTACCTCCACTCGTCAAGAAGATGGGGGCCAATTCTGAAGGACCGATTAGCCCAGGCTGAAAGGCACATGCGGTGCATGACGCTGAGCAAGAACCAATTGACCAGTGCGGCCAAACAATTCCTTCTGAGTCGGTCCTATAAGATAATGTGTGCTGAGCGGGGCTTGCTCGAGCGGGAGGAGGCCAAAGACTCCGTTATAGGTCAAATTCAGCTGGAAGGTAGTTTTAAAGACGGTTACGAACCTTCAGCCATAAATCCGTTGAAGGGGCCGGACGGGCAATTTCCTGAAGATTCTGATGATGACGACGAAGATCTGGAGCCGGAAGTGGAGTACCGCGAGATTATCGAGCAGAAGAGTCTGGCGTTAATCCATATTAAAGGGGCTCCTCGTTATCCCGGTTGAGAATTTAGGGATTTGTATTTTTCTTTTGGCCCAATTGCCTCTGTATATAACCTTATGGTTTTACTCGTTAATACAATCAATCCTTTCTGCGTGTCCTGATTTATATTTGTTCATATGTATTCAATGGTGTGATTGCTTGTGTTATTTTTACGACTCCTTGTTGTGTTGCCTATCGGTTATACCGGATTATATTGACTAATCACCTTATTCGCATGGAGGTGCTTATATTTTTGTTCTTTAGAGTCCGACCCCGTCATCACAGGGAAACCGTTATTGCTCACATGTTTTAAGGTCGACCTCGTTATCACAAGGGATGTTTTCTTGTGGGTAGGGGCCCGTCCCATTATCACGGGAATTCTTTCTTGTAGGTAGGGGCCCATCCCTTTATCACAGAGGAACCCGCTACCGTTCAAATTCTTAGGATCAACCCCGTTATCACATGGGATTTTTTCTTGGGGGCGCATTCCGTTATCACATGGAAACCGCTATCGTTCAAATGTTTACTGTCGACCCCGTTATCACAGGGGATATTTTTCTTGTGGGTAGGGGTGCATCCCGTTATCACAAGGAACCTGCTACCGTTGAAATGTTTACGGTCGACCCCGTTATCACAGGGGATATTTTTCTTGTGGGTAGGGGTGCATCCCGTTATCACAGGGAACCCGCTACCGTTCAAATATTTACGGTCGACCCCGTTATCACATGAGATATTTTTCTTATGGGTAGGGGCGCATCCCGTTATCACAGGGAACCTGCTACCGTTAAAATATTTACGGTCGACCCCGTTATCACAGGGGATATTTTTCTTGTGGGTAGGGGCGCATTCCGTTATCACAGGGAACCCGCTACCGTTGAAATGTTACGGTCGACCCCGTTATCACATGAGATATTTTTCTTGTGGGTAGGGGTGCATCCCGTTATCACAGGGAACCCGCTACCGTTCAAATATTTACGGTCGACCCCGTTATCACATAGGATATTTTTCTTGTGGGTAGGGGCGCATCCCGTTATCATAGGGAACCCGCTACAGTTAAAATATTTACGGTCGACCCCGTTATCACAGGGGATATTTTTCTTGTGGGTAGGGGCGCATCCCGTTATCACAGAGAACCCGCTACCGTTCAAATATTTACGATCGACCCTGTTATCATATGGGATATTTTTCTTGTGGGTATGGGCGCATCCTGTTATCACAGGGAACTCGCTACCTTTCAAATGTTTACGGTCGACCCCGTTATCACAGGGGATATTTTTCTTGTGGGTAGGGGCGCATCCCGTTATCACAGGGGATATTTTTCTTCTGTAGGTGACCCATTACCGCTCATGGGTAGGAGCCCGCCCGTTATCACAGGGGAACTCGTTACCGCTGATGGGTAGGAGCATTTTCTTTGTAGATAACCCGTTATCGCTCATGGGTAGGAGCCCGCCCGTTATCACATGGGAACCCGTTACCACTCCTGGGTAGGAGCCTTTTCTTTATAGATGACCCGTTACCTCTCATGGGTAGGAGCCCGCCCGTTATCACAAGGGAACTCGTTACCGCTCATGGGTAGGAGCCCGCCCGTTATCACAGGGGAACCCGTTACCGCTCATGGGTAGGAGCCTTTTCTTTTGTCTTTTTGTCTATGTCCCTTGGTGACTCTGTCGTCGTGGAGTCTATGGGTCGTTAGGCCTTGTAAAACATCACAGACAAGAAAGGTTTTTCAATGTAAAAGTTTATGTGAAAGCACGAAATGATGCGCATGTGTTATCTGCGGAGTGTTCCCTCAATCTGGGAGTTTCAGTTTTCGCTGTGTTCTAACGTGCCCGTTGTACCTGTTTAGATGGATAACATTGAATAATCTGGGGCGATGCCCCCTGAATCCATTCTTTTAAGAAGCGAGGGTTTAATATTCCCTCTGTCCTTTTTAGACATAGGAATGTGTGATCCTTCGGGTTATGTACCTGTAAGAGGGCGATGTGTTAAACATATATCTATGGGAATACTCCCCAAATTCTTCGTGCAATTCTCTGCACTTCCGTAATATCCAATTAGGACATATCCCTGCATGAAATATGAGATTCCATAAAGCAAAAATAAAAAGTAGTGACGGATAACGGTCGAAGGCTAGGTAAACCCAACCCACCTACGTATCCCATTGAATGGGAAATCAGACTGGCGTAGTTCGCCCTGTTTTAGTTACATGTCGACCCATGAAGGGGCAAAATAAAAGATAACGGTCGAAGGCTAGGTAAACCTAACCCGCCTACGTATCCCGTTGAGTGGGGAATCAGACCGGCGTAGTTCCCCTTGTTTTAGCTACATGCCAACCCACGGAGGGGCGAAATAAAAGATAATGATTGAAGGCTAGGTAAACCTAACCCGCCTACGTATCCCGTTGAGTGGGGAATCAGACCGGCGTAGCTCCCCCTGTTTTAGGTTTACAAACTAACCCGCGATGGGGCAATGTTTCAAATGTTCAAGCGCAATTTAAAAACTACCGAAATCTAAAATATTATCCTGTTTGTTCCTCATGGTGATCACTCCATAGCTTGTTGATCCTGATTTGGCCCGATTGCTTCTTCCTCCGCTTCTCTAATTCTTGGCAACGTAAGAGAAGTGATGTAGCAGAACCAAGCCTCCTCCTAGTTAGCGACCACTTCTCCGACCCCTCCTCCTGCTGGGAATTTCACCTTCTGATGGAATGTGGATACCACCACTCTTATCGCGTTCAGGGCCGGCCTGCCGATTATGACATTGTATGCGAATGGTTGGTCCACGATTGTATATTGAACATTGATAGTTCGTCTGTGCGGTTCTTATCCAAATGATGTGGGAAGGTTCACTTGCCCTAGGGGGATTGTTTCTGCTCCACCGAATCCCACCAGTGGCGTACAGACCTGTTCAAATACATGCTGGCCGAGTGCCATCTTCTCCAAAGCATGCGCAAATATAACATTGGTGGAACTACCATTGTCGATCGGTACCTTGTGTACAGCGTAGTTAGCGATATCAAGCTGAACAACTAAGGGGCAGTCGAGCTTGCCTGCCTGGATGGCTTCAGGGCTGAGATCCAAGAGGTTCCTGCCGGAAAACGTGATAACCTCGTCTAGAAGCTCCTCAATTAGCGTCGTGAATCCGATGAATCGGTCCTCGTTCAATCAATGGGTTATCTTCTTCCTCTGGTTAGTGGAATCTGCTCCCGCAGTCCCACCGCTTATCACATTAATCACCCCTCTCGAAGGTGCCTTATTTATTGTATCGTGTCCTTGTCCACTCTCAATTTCCTTAAGGCCCTCCCTTCTTGGGGATCGGGACCGCTCTCTTGATTCAACATACTGCCCGTTCGCCTTAACGAACTCTATTAACCTTCCGTCCTTAATCAATCTCTCGATCTCAACCTTCAGGTCATAGCAATCCTTCGTATCATGGCCTTTCTGGCGGTGGTACTCACAGTAGCGCCTAGATTTCTTGGTGAAATCCGTCTCCTTGATTTTCCGAGGCGCATTTAACCAATTCCTGCTTTGTGCGATGGCCAAGATAGTGCGGATGTCCTGGTTGAGGGGGGTATATCTCTTCGGCGACCTGTCTCTTCCTCCCCTACTCCTGTTCCATGCCTCTCTACCCATTTCCCTGCCGAATTCCTGGGGTCTAAGCTTAGCTGCCATCATTGCGTCTTCGTAAATCACAGTATGTGCCAACTCGTTTATCCGATTGATGGTAGGTTCTGTGAGCTTGATCAACTCTTTGGCAAATCTGTTGTGCGTCGTTGCCCTGAATAGGGTCTGTAACACTTGTCCTCCGTAGGGGTTGTCCACCTTCAGTAGCTCCTCATTGAATATGTTCATGAATTCACCGAGAGTTTCCCCCTCTCTCTGTTTCAACGCTTCCAGATGGTACATGCTTGTCTTCATTCGCTTCTGACTGGAAAAGTGGTTCTCCAATCTCTCCTTCATCTGCTCGAAGCTAGAAATAGATCTCGCTTCGATTATGTTAAACCAGTCTAACGCCGCCCCTATCAGTGTTGTTGCCATTATTTTTGCCTTAATGCCCTCGAAAAAGTCTTGTAAGTTCAAGAGACTCTCCACGGCGTGGATGTGATCCATTGGGTCACTCCTCCCATCATATGGTTTTATGGTCGGAATCTTGTCTCCTCTGCACAATACTTCCTTCTCGATTTCACCACAGAAGGGAGTCAACGGCCGTCGGTATCCAACTGCTGTCGCTCCATGGTTTTCGTTCCTTCTCCCGGCTTCCATGTCCTTCGTCATTTTAATTGTTTCCCTTATCATGTTACATTTGTCCTCCTCGAACGTCCTGGCTCTCCGGTCATTCTTTGTATCATCACTTACTTCTACCATCTCTTCACTTCTGGCTCTTGTCCAACACCCTCTTCTCGCGTTGTCCCTTCGACCCCCTTCCGGGATCTCCTCTTCGTCCCGCTATTGCCTTGTCCTTCGTTCCACTATGCGTGGCAGCAAAGTCTCCATTGTAGTGTCAAGCGCTGCTTTCACAGAAACGTTGATCTGCGCTAACATCTCCGGGGTTATGGCGGCAGGAGGAACGGCGCTCTGTCCTGTAGCCCTCACCTCCTCTGAGCCGGGAGGATCCGTGTTTGGCATCTTGGTCAATGGGACATCCGCCTCCGGGTTTTCAGTGGACGGGCCCTCGGTAGTAGGTTCTGCCATATTTGGCGCGGCAAAGGTTGGACTTGCATTCGGGGCTCGCGGTGGCCTCCCGGGCCCGCGCCTTCGTCGTGGTTCACTCTGTGCTGGAGGAAGCTCCATCTCGGCTCGGGTCATTGTCTGTTCTTGGTCAATCGGTTGTTGAGGGAGTGGTGTGTCCTCAATCCTCGTGCTTCTAGTCACAACTCCGTTAAACTCAGATCGGGTCCTCCTTCCTTGCATCTTGGCGTCCTCGTCCGTGAGCTGGTGTTCCCACAGACGGCGCCACTGATTTGGCGATAGATCGTATTATATATATATATATATATATGTGTGTGTGTGTGTGTGTGTGTGTGTGAGTCGGTTACAAGTGAGTGATCTAATAATACAATGAATCTATCTCAAATCAGGCCTACACTATGTATCTCGCGTAGACTTGGTCCGGAACACCTCGAACTAATGCTTCGATGCTTGGACGGCAGTGGTATATCGGTGACTAGATGAGACGTATATCGGTAATTGTCTTCGACATGATATCGAGGACGCCCCTCGATGTGATATCGGTAGTGTGGTTGTATGACGTATCAGTAGAGCACCAGGTTATCCCGATATCGAGTACGATATCGAGAGTGAGATCGGGGATTTGTTTCGATGTGATGCGTGGTAGCTGAGGGATAATAATTGCTTACTTTGGGATCCGGGTACCGCGTATTTATAGACCTCGGGATCCGGGGACCGCGTATTTATAGACCTCGGGATCCGGGGACCGCGTATTTATAGACCCCGGGATCCGGGAACCACAGTAACATATCGATGATTATTACCGATATGATATCGAAAGTGGTCCCCGATATGGTCAAATATGGGCCTGGTTTGGGCCAGGCCCAATATGCGGGAAATGCCCATATCATTGTTGATTGCATCACTAAGGAGAATGGATACATCCGTGAAAATGAGTAATAAACCTCTTCTTCTTTCTCTTGAAATCCAAAACAACAACCAATCACCTTTTTCTTTCCTAGCCATGATATACTTTGCTCATCTGTGGAGAATGTTGAGAAATGTGTGTCCCATAAATTGGGCTCACATCGTCAGCATGAGTAGACCAGAGTCATATACTATTACGGAGATTGCGACTCTTATATTCGTCTACCTTGCGATTGCGAATGGACAACAAAACGTTTACCTCTTTTTCCAATTGAAGAGGATCTGGCCAAAAAGGCCAAAAACTTGGTTGCAAAATTTCTTGTTGTACATCTTTTCGTCGGAGGGGGGGAGTTCTGAAGCAAGAACCTTTGCTACGTGTTTGGATGTCCGTATAAAAATTGATCCTTTACGTTTCTTGACACTATTTTTGAATTGTGTTCGTCAGCGCAAGTGTTGTGAAGGCAATGATGATGGTGTAGTTGGGAGTGGCGTAGGCAATCGTAATGGTGATGGCGGTAGAAGTGGTATAGACGAGGGTTGTGGAAGCGGTGGTGGCAGTGAATACTTGCAAAAATTATTTTATATTTTTATTCGACATTCTTCAAAAACTTATTCACTCGTGCTTCATGTCGTTCTATAATTTCCAGCATTTTAGATAATAGAAGTTACTTTGTTTGAAAATCGATAACGAGAGGTGAGAGATCACAAAATGAAGCACCAATGATAGATTCCTAATTCGAAAAAGGATAGATCTCCAAAGAAATTTGGATAAAGAGAGAGATCTAAGCTAAAAAATATACTTAATTATCTTCTTAATTTTCAATTACAATGAAATACTCTAATAAATAGAAAAAAGATAATAACTAATTCCTAAAATAGTGGCACTATCTAACCACTAACCTTAATTAACTACCCAATATAATACTCACAAATCTAAAAACAAGTACGTTGTTCCTTCAAAATTACTAACAACAACAACAACAACAATAATAATATTATTATATAATATAACATTAGCTACCAACTAATATAATTTACTTAATTAACTAGGCCCGTAATACGGGCCATTTTTGAAAAAGGGCAATAACTATCGAACGCTCTCGTTCGATAGTCAAGGAAGTATCGAAGGCCTCAGTTTGATACTTACTAAATGGGTCGTTAGCTGGATGGGTCATCCAGTTCATTACTGGGCCATCTAAATAAATCCAACCAATAATTGTTAGACATATATCAATCACTTTAGTAATTAATTCCTTATTTATATATTTTAATATCGCATCTTTATTAAGTACAAATTCAATATTATAAAACTATTCCAAATTATAGTCCAACAAAAACATAGTATAATATAAGAGGACAAATATCAAATTCATCTTAGTGAAATTTGTTTTCAATCTCTTGATGATCTTGTTGGAAAAAAATTGGTCTTATACCAATATTTGATAATTTATTTTAATGTGTTTCACTTTATAAAATTAGAACTTCTTTAGCTTAATGAAATCTACGTTAGATGAATCTAGTATATTTAATTGTTCAAAATCAATCTACTCGTAGACGCTGATGAGTCAGGTTCAAAAGTTGCAAGTTATCTCACATGACCTGGATGCATAGGACATGAAACTCAGTGAATCCTTCCAATTAGCCTCTATGATAGAGAAGTTGTCGTTGTCCTAGAAGGAGTTCAAGAAGTATCTCAAGCACAAGCTCAAGGAGATGAATCTTGAAGACCTGATAGTCAGACTTTAGATTGAAAAGGATAATCGAATGTTTAAGGCTAAGCCAAAGCAAATGCAGATGGAGGCTAGAGCCAACGTAGTGAAACACAAGCCCAACTCTAAAAAAACAGAAAGAATCAGGACAATGGTTGAGGACAACAAAATAAGAAGACTAAGAAGTTCAAAGGGAACTGCCACAACTGTGGAAAGCCAAATCACATGGCAAAAGATTGTCACCTCTCCCAAATAAAGATAATTAGGATCAGTCTAACCATGTTGTTATAGTTCAAGACAAGAGTGTTCCGGTTGATATGGGTGACTTGATGCTCACAACAGTAGTCTTCAAAGCCAACATGGTGGACCATCCAAATGAGTGGTTTGTCGACACCGGTGGCACCCACCACGTCTGTGCTGACAGGGAGATGTTCTCCACATACTATTCGCTCAAGAACCGGAAGCTCTACATGGGGAATTCTACACGTCAGATATCATCGAAAGTGGAAGAGTGATGCTGAAGTTTACTTCAGGCAAAGAGATCACTTTGATTGATATACTGCATGTTCCAGATATTCAAAAAATTTAATATTTGTTTCTGCACTTGATGCAAGTGGGTTTAGACTAGTGTTTGAATCTGGTAAATTTGTGCTCACTAAGAATGGGCAATTTATTGAAAAAGGTTACGTAGTCAACCGAATGTACAAGATGAATGTAATGACTATATAACGTGACCTAAAAAATAATAATAAACTAATATTTCTCTTTATTTAGTTGAGTGTTTAGATTTATGACATGTTAGATTAGAACATGTTAATTTTAATACTCTACATAAACTAGTAAGCTTAGAGTTATTGCCTTCATTTAATATCGAATCTCAAAATAAATGTGAGATTTGTGTAGAGGCTAAACTAACCAAATTACTGTTTCCATCTGTAGAAAGAAACATTGAACCTCTAGACTTAAATCACATCGATGTATGTGACTTAAAGTTTGTGCAAAATAGAGGTGGCAAAAAGTATTTTATTACTGTTATAGATGACTGCACAAGAAACTGCATAGTCTATTTACTAAGAAGTAAAGATGAAGCTTTGCAAGCTTTCAAAATCTACAAACCTGAGGTTGAAAATCAACTTGGTAAACAAATAAAAACTATCCGAAGTGATATAGATGGAGAATATGGAGCACCATTTGACAATTTTTGTGCTTCTACATGCATCATTCATCAAACTATGACTTTTTTTTACCACAATCAAATGGAATTATTGACACAAAAAGCGTACTCTTAAGGAGATGATGAATGCCATGTTAGTTCGGGTTTACCGCATAAGTCGTAGGGGGATGCAATCCTCTCAGCAAATCATATTCTAAACAAGTTACCTCACAAAAGTAGAAATGAAACCCCTTCTGAATTATGGAAATGTTGAAAGCCTTCCTATAAATACTTAAAAGTGTGGGGTGTTTAGCAAAGGTGGAAGTGCCTAAACCTAAACAAGTTAAGATAGGACCTAAGACCATTGACTACATATTCATTGGATATTCGCACAACAGTAGTGTCTATCCCTTCTTAGTACATAAGTCTTTAATTCCTGATACTAATGAAAATTTGAACTAAGGAATGCAATATTGTTTGAAAATATATATCCTTGCAAATAAAGGAAAGAATTTGGTTCCTTAAAAGAACCTATGGAGTTGCAAGGAATAATCATGAGGAAGATGAAGAACCCATATGCAGTAAAATGGCTACAACAGCTAAAATATTTGGTCCTAATTTTCTAACTTATATGTTAGAGAATGAACCGAGGACATTAAGTGACGCCTTTGTCCTCTCCAGATGCTCCATTTTGGAAAGAAGTTATCAATAGTGAAAGAGAATCTTATTTTGAACAACTTAGTTAATCTCCCAGCGGGCAGCAAACCTTTGGGCTGCAAATGGATACTAAAAAGAAAGTATAAAGCAGATGCATCTATTGATAAATACAAGGCGAGATTGAAAGCTAAAGGTTTTAGACAAATAGAAGGTCTTGACCTTTTTGACACATATTCACCTGTGACTAGGATCACATCTATTAGAGTGTCCATTGCTCTTGTTGCATTAAAAGGTCTTGAGATACATCAAATGGGAATCAAGACATCATTTCTATAGTGAATTAGATGAAGAAATCTATATGGAACAACTGAAAGGGTTTGTTGCTCCAGGAAAGAAGAAAGGGGTGTGTAGACTCATTAAATCACTATATGGGCTTAAGCAAGCACCTAAGAAGTGGCACGAGAAAATTGACAAAACAATGTTGTCAAATGGTTTCAGAATTAATGAGTGTGATAAATGCGTATACGTAAAAGACACACCTAATGACTATGTGATCGTCTGTCGACATGTCAACGGCATGCTAATCATGGGAAGTAATCATGATGCAATCATGAATACAAAGAAAATGTTGAACAAACATTTTTGACATGAAAGACTTAGGGGTCGCCGATGTCATATTAGGGATTAAGATCACTAAGACATAAAATGGGATCGTGTTGTCACAATCTCATTACATTGAGACGGCACTCAAAAGGTACAATGCATATGACGGCCCTACAGCTAAGACGCCAATAGACTTGAGTCTATACTTAGGCCAAAATCATGGCGAACATGTCTCTCAAATAGAATATGCCACGATAATAGGTTGTCTAATGTATATCATGAACTGAACTCATCCGGATATTGCTTACTCATTAAACAAATTGAGTAGATTTACGAGTAATCCAAACAAAGATCACTAGAAGGCGTTAATTAGAATACTTAGGTATTTAAAGAACACCTTAGATTATGGATTACATTACGGTAGATACCCGACTATATTAGAAGGATATAGTGAAGCTAACTTGATATCAGATTCTAAGGACACTAAATCCACCAGTGGTTATGTCTTTATCATTGGAGGTGGAACTGTGTCGTGGAAGTCCTCAAAACAAACATGTATAGCTCATTCCACAATGGAATCCAAGTTTATTGCTTTAGATAAGCCAGTGAAGAGGCAAAATGACTTCGTCATTTTCTTGAGGACATTCCTTGTTGGAACAAACTAATGCCTGCAATTATGATACATTGCGACAGCCAATCAGCTATTGGAAGGACAAGAAGTGGCATGTATAATGGTAAGTCTAGAAATATTCGTCGTAGACATAATACCATAAGGCAGATGGTCTAGAATGGTGTCATTTCCATTGATTACGGAAAATCAAAGGAAAAATTAGCGGATCCGTTGAGTAAAGGCCTACCAAGAGATCAACCAAACTGCTTATCGAGGGTAATGTGTTTAAAAGCCAACGTTAAAGAATCTTTATGATGAAACCCAACCATGTTGACTGGAGATCTCAGGATCATGGTTCAATGGGACAGCAAAATTGTAAGGATTCAGGAATAGCACATTGGAGCTAACTTCAACTCCTTCCCGTGTGCGATAAATGTGTTGCATGTAGAAAGGGTAAGGTTAAGTTTAACTTTTAATGATTTCTAACCTTAATTAAGCAGAGTATGACAATATACTCTTTATAGGAGATCACCAATGTAAGTGTGAAGTTTGGTCGCTTCATAAGAAAACACTTATGAACCCATAAGTTGTCCAAGGCCAAAACGGACACAACCATGAGAATCAAAAATTGTTAGGAGAGTTATTGTATGGATAAAGTTGTCTTGGTCTACACCAACAATTGAACAGTTCAACACATCACGTTCACTGATCAGCTAAGTAAATCTGATGTATTCCACTAAGGAAGGTTCAAAACCAAAAGCTACCTTTCATGATGCAGTAAGCTTTCCGTCTAAACTCTCGCGAATGTACACATTGAATTTTCATTCATGTGGTGATTGTTGGAAAAAATTGGTCTTGTACCAATATTTTGATAATTTAGTATAATGGGCGATAAGAGAATTATTGTAGTGATTTAAGTACCTGATTTCTTAGGCTTTTGTACAATCTTTGTGGCGATTTCATTTGTATTAGTATTGTTTATTGATTATGTGATTTGAGTCAAGTTGGAGCAAAACGATACTTATTTGAAGGACTTCAACACTTTTTGGTAACAAATAGGAGTAGAGCTATGTCGCTACCAAATGACACTACTAAATGGATCAAAAAACAAAATGCAGGGCGACCCAGAGCATGATCGCGCAAGGAAGCTCGAGAAATAGAATGGCTCGCTATCAGTGGCGCATCGCGCACCTGGTGTGCGATCAGGACAAAAAGTGGGTTGTGGCAGAAGCCCTAAATCAAAGCCTAGAGCAATAAAAAACTATAAAAAGGAGGCAACGTTCAGCATCTAGGGTACACAATTTTTAGAAGTAAAAACACCACTTACAAGCATTTAGAAGAGCATTGTAGGGTTAAGAGTACATAAATTTTACCATTTGTAGCCCTACAATCATAGTTGAAGGAAAAAGGTGAACAAGATGAGTCATCAATCAGAATAAAAGAAAGCAGCGGGGAAATGAGGAGGTTAATCTTTTCTTTTCCTTGTTTGAATAATCTAAGATGAATTGTTGTAATTTGAATATGACTATGAGTAGCTAATCCTTCCAGTATATGAGACAGGATGTAGTTAATTTCATATGCATTCACCTTGAACCTATGTTTTGATTATGTTTATTGATGACTTGGTCTTGTTGGATATTATTTGTTGATTATGCTACTTGGTTTGTTTTGATCCACGCTTTTCTATGAGGTAGAGTATTGACAATGAACAACCTTGTATTGTGGTGTATTATGCATAGGAGATAATTTACGCAACACTAGCATAGTAGATCAGGCAGATAGATCTTTAGACCTTTGACATTAGCCTGTTCGTGGAATCTAAATTGTAGTTGGTAACTCTAATTCACTTCTAAACACTGTATGGGTCTTGTGACATGGTGAACTTATGGTGAGAGAAAAGTGTTTAACGACCTAACATCATTAAGGATTAGAAGGTTCTTTAGTACATCGAAAGGCATCAACTTGGAAACAAAACATTCATCAATAGATAGCGTTTTGCATAGGCGTCGTTGGTATTTTGTCTATGAAATACAAGCATCCGAGATTAATGAAATGCATCTCTTAGATACCTTTTACGTAATATGTTTCACAACCTTAGATAACAACTAATCAATCAATCAATTAAATTTTGTTTAGATCTTTAATTGCTAGTTAGTTAGTTAATAGCTTTCTGGCTTTATTTATTTCTTCAACGATAGAAGAAAAAGAAAAGAATTTACAAATATCTACACTCTTGGAATTCGATACTTGGGTAGTAACTATACTTTCTATTTTATTATTACTTAACTCATATACTTGCGATAGAGTGTGTATTGAGGTAAAATCAGAACACGTATAAAATACGCATCAATGGGTTCCACTTTATAAATTTGGACTTTCTTTAGCTTAATGAAATCTACATTTCGTGTAGATGAATCCAGTATATTTAATTATTCAAAACTAATTTGGGATAAATATAAAATTAAATGATAAAGTAAGCTAGTTGAAATAAGTTATCTTTGATGGAAGAAAAAGAAATGGGTGGGAAGGTGAAAACTCACCATCCCACATGAAAAATTTGAGCTAAATTTGTATACCTAATAAGTTGCTTTTTTGCATAAGGGTTTGGACCATTTGGGGTACCACATGTCTTTGAAGGGGGAAGGCGTAGATGCTATAAGCCATGCTTCAAAGCCCACACGGGCACGCACGCTGTCGTCGCCCGCCCATCTAGGCTCGGCCTCAGCCTCGGCCTAGGTTTGGGTCGGGGCCGGGGTCGGGGTCAGGGGTCATGGGTCGTGGGCCATGGGCCTCGGTTGGGCTTGAGCTTGAGCTTGAATTTCCTTAAAATGTTAATTTTTTCAGACAAAGTTTAATTAAATTATTAATTAATTGTCTAAAAATTAGTAAGCACAAATTAAATAATTAATTAAACGTGATTAGGTGTAAGAATCTGATAGAATCAGTGTGTCTAGTAGCTGAAAATCTAGCAGAAAAATCCAGGCAACGAACAGTCACCTACACACCCCGTCAACAGAAAGAATGCAACATTTCATCCGAATAGGTGCACAGTCAGCCGAAATGGTGCAGAATCTGGTCGGAAAGTTGTGACGTGAAAATGACGTGTCCATTCAGTCAACCCAAAGGCCAACTTTTGTAATCTAATAGACCCTCTTACTTCTTCATTTTTCATTCAATCAAAAGCATTCTTTCTTTCTGTTTTGTTCTGATAGTTCAAAACATTCTTTTGGTTTGCCGTTTCTTAATATTCGAAGTGTTGTCATATTAAGAAGATAGTATTTGCACATTGGGAAAAGATTGCCGATCAAACCGTAATTAAACACCGAGCGGGGCAAATATCGTTTTAAAGAGAAAGTGTTCAACTATTGTCCCAACTTTAAATACTGGTTTGTTTTTCTAATTTACACCCGTTACGATCAACAGATCTCTCTAAAGCTTGTGTTGTGTCGTCTTCATCATAGATCTGGATGACAAATCTTCCTCATTCTACTGCTAGATATACAAAACTATTGACTAAAGGCTATGAAATCAAAAGTAAAAGAACTGAACTGAAAATAATTATGAGTTGTTCGCCTCCTCATTTATATCTGTAGATTCAATTACTAAGACGTGAATTGGGATGCTAATTAAATTAAGAACTTCCTCAGCCTGCAAGTCGCCTACAAGTCTAATGGCGTCTTACCGTACGTGTGTGGTTACGCGAGATTTGCCTACAAGTCGCTTTGGCCTTTTACGTAAAGTGGTTAAGCTCCAAGTCACTCATTATACTTCGAGGCAATTAGAATTTGGAAAAATGTCACATCTTTGGGTTCTATTCTCATCTTACACAACCTCCAACGCCTATTAAATCAAAATTAGATTTACCACAACACAACTTTGAAATCATGCCCAATTTTCTAAGATGTTTTATATGGTGTATTTTCAAGAAAATCGAACACGCTCCTAACACAGAACAGAACAAAACAAAACAGACTCGTAATACATATATTGGCCAAGTATGTGAAATGTAAGTTTTGCAAAGGACATTGAGCAGACAAAAGTGCGTGGGTTTGAAAGGATCATTGAAAGTTTGAACTATATGTTCGCTGGTTTAAGAGTGGATGGATTTCTCTGATACATGAGTACCAGTATAGACTTGTGTTTAATTTCTAAAATGCAAGGAAATATATATATACAGATCAGCTCTATATGTAGGCCTATGCTGCGATAATATAACTGCTTAATCTACAAATTACATTACATTAAACCAAAAAAAATGTCGTGTTTAATAGAATGCATCAACTCAAAACGCTGCACTATTTTATTAATTTGCCACTCATCTCGAAAAAGTAGCCTTACTTCACTTATCTCGTCACCTTAATTATTTTGTATCAGTTCCATATGTAATAAGTAGTCAATGATCATTCTCTTTCTCAAACAAGGTTTCATTACGTTAAATATATGTGCGGCCTTGTAAGTAAGTGCGTAGAAACGGTCAATATTTAGGTGGTGTTTGCAAATTCTAGTGAAAAAGTATAAGTTCATAATTTTAAGTTAAGTTTCAAAAGTACTTAAATTAATTTAAAAGTTGAGAGTGTTTGCAAGTTAATCTTGAATTTAAAATTATTTATTTATTTTATTTAAAAATATCCACCATAAGCCAAAAGCACCCACACACCAGCTTTAAGATTCTGGGGGTTTTTAGGAGAATTTGCCACCGGAAATCATTTATGTTAACCACTTTTCAAAAAAGGTTATCTATGTTGATATTTAGCAGAAAACGTCATATATGTTGATATCCTTTGCAATTTTCATCGTATATGTTGACATTTAGCAGAAAATGTCCTATATGTTGACATCATTTGTAATTTTCGTCCTATATGTTGACATCATTTGCACATTTCGTCCTTTTCAAAAATTTGGTAAGAAGATATTTGCATTTTCATCCCTAAATATTTTATATAATTGCACTCACACCATAATATATTTTTAGAAATTTCAAATTTCAACAAACTTAATTAGTAATTTCTTAAGCTTGATTTTATTAATTATCTCATAATTTAAAATTTCAAAAAAAAAATAAT
This sequence comes from Linaria vulgaris, assembly GCA_948329865.1. NCBI lineage: Eukaryota > Viridiplantae > Streptophyta > Magnoliopsida > Lamiales > Plantaginaceae > Linaria > Linaria vulgaris. The sequence continues at coordinate 104,530,039 of OX415249.1, forward strand.
ATGATACTTCATCTTCTCCACACCCACCCACCCCCCAACAGCCTCCCCCCCCCCCCCCCCCCCCCCCTCGCACTTCTATGACCTCAATTTTTCGTTTTGTGGGGTTTTGGGTAACAATTTTCAAACTATTTCGAACAATTTTGGGTAGCAATTTTCAAAATTGAGATCATGGAGGAGCGATGGTGATGAACATAGGTCGATTTGAGTTGAATTTGGGGTTTCGTGGTGGTGGATTTGGTGGGGGTGGAGGGTGGAGGGTGGAGGGGCGGGGCTGTTGGGGGGGGGGGAGGTGAGTGTGGAGAAGATGAAGTATAATATTATTTTATTTTAAATTTTAAATTATCAGATAATTAATAAAATCAAGCTTAAGAAATTACTAATTAAGTTTGTTGAAATTTTTAAATTTCTAAAAATATATTATGGTGTGAGTGCAATTATATAAAATATTTAGGGATGAAAATGCAAATATTTTCTTGCCAGGTTTTTGAAAAGGATTAAAATTGCAAATGATGTCAACATATAGGACGACAATTGTAAATGATGTCAACATATATGATGTTTTTTGCTAAATGTCAATATATAGGACGAAAATTGCAAATGATGTTAACATATATGACGTTTTCTGCTAAATGTCAACATAGAGGACTTTTTTTAAAAAGTGGGTAACATAAAGGACTTCTGGTGACAAATTTTTAGCTTAAAAAAAATTGTGTAACTGCAAAAGCTAAATTTGCAAATAACTCAAAGTTACTTATTCAAATAAAAAGTTGATTATAGCATTTTTTAAGAGTTTACAAACTAAACCTTAATATACATATCTCTATACATTCTTCGTTACAATCAATTACGTGCACGTGTTTCTTTTTACAATGTTTGCAATGTAATTAGTGGATGGTGGCTGAATTCGAATAACATGCTCCTTTATAAAATAATTCTGACATTATATAACTAGCTAGATTTCCGTCTCACTTGTAATGAAGTATTTATATTTATTAATTATTTTTATAGTCTTTCTTAACAAATACATATTCTTTATACCCAAAGAGAATATTTTTAACTTACATAAATATAAGTGGATGCACTTAGTTCAATATGCTTCTACTGTAATGTCAGGTCAAAAAGCTCATCTAGTTACCAAATTATAAAATTACAAGAATTTGAAAGAGACATCATGCGGGATAGACTAATTAATTTAGACAAGGCTTTTAACGAAATAAAATTCTCTACTTGCAACCGACGTAATTACTCCATACAATTCTTTATAATAAGGAGCAGATAATATTATTTTTTTCTCATTGTTAATCTTTAGTACTATCAACTCGCGTGGAACGCGACATGTTTGCCATTCATAAATAATTTTGTTGCTGGAACAATCTAGACTTAAGACCAACGAACTGAGTCTCAAAAAAAAATCACAAAGTTTGAGTATTGTTTGTTTTAACTACTAAGTCAACAAGTACTAATAATTCTCAATCCATGCTTTAGTTGACTAATCATCTCCACTAAACTGAAGCGTACATATAAAATGCCAACCCCATGGAATTGTAATTCTTGAAAGCTATATCCTAAAGTTTCGTTTAGGATTTATGCATAGCACTCACTACAACAAAAAAGGGAAATGGCTATCGTCAAATCCGTAGTCAAAAAGCCCTTTTTCTTAAACTGGCTACGGGATATTCGTAACCAATAGCCATAGAGGAGCTCTTGTAGGCAATGTCTATTGACTAAGGAATCTTTTGTAGCCAATAACAAAAGATCAAATGCACTTATGCCACCAAAATGTCCTTATGACTAGAGCGCACCCCAAAAGTTTCGGGTCGTTACGATGTGGCTTCTATGTTGAATTCTCCAGTGTCTATGATTATGGTCGGGCTTCAAGAAGCCGCTGAAGTGATGAAATTTCCAGAAGCACCTCTCCACGCGTGTCCTTTATTCAGTAAGTTGCCCCTTTTTTATTCATTTTTGGAGAGATTTTGTTCTGGGGTTGTTTGTCCATATAATCTTATATTGTGACTCTTCGAGGCTTTGTTGATCCAGAGGTTGAGATAGATGTGCACGCTCATGTGTCATTTTCTAAGGAATATTTGTTTCCTTCGGTACGTCAGAACGAATAGAGGGTTGTCGAGCCTATTTCAAGGTAATACTGATCCTCTGGCCTTTATCTTTTCTTCTCCTACTCCTTTGGTTGAAGGTCGGCTTGGCTCACCTTTAGTTCTAGACCAGGGTTTTCTTGAGTCGGTGAGTCAGCCGTCGCGATTGTCTGGCGAAGGTTCTAGTAACGCGTTTCTCTCGTTAGGCCCATGGATGGCCGGGTTGGAATACTTTTCTTCGATAAGAGCAATGGGTGATCTTTCCCTGGGGTGCAAGGTAGTCTGCAGTGTTGTCACTCGTATCTGTGTGGCTAACAAAACAAGAGGTATAGAGAGTTTTTGTTACGCTTTTTCCTTTTTTGCCTTGCAAGATGTTTTTAGCAAGAACGCATGCAAGGTATGTTGGATTTTCTGATATGCAGACTCGTGTGTTATTCATTTCCCTTTTTATCCCTTTCTTTATCTTTTGCTTCCGCGTTGGCAGTTGTCACTTGTGGTGAAGGCTATGAGGGAGCATTACAGAATGGCATATTTCAACGTTTCAACCTTATGGAGGCGTTGCCAAGAACTAGAGTTGGCTTAAGAGGAGGCTCATTGCCGATTGAGACAGAGATAGGTCGAGGTCGAGTCCTTGCGGGCTACGCATAATCAAGATACCAACAGGAGTAGATAGATGTTGGAGAAGGATAAATATCGATGTGCAAGCGGTCGGCTCAAGCTGAGAAGTGGTTGGAGAGTTTTCTACTTTGCCTCGAGAAAACGAGACTTTTTCTTTGTTCGGCTAACGCAGAGCCAGATGAATATCAACGCCGTACAATGGACTTGGGCGTTTATTTCGGTAAAAGTTTATTAGACCTAGCTAGAATCTCTAGAATCTTTCTTTATTATCTTCAATATTCTTGTAAATCCATTGTAATTATCTTTCCTTAGTTTTAGTGATTTACTTACTATTGATAGGATTGTAATTGTATATTTATATGTTTTTGATTAATGGAAGACTTAATACTTTTACCATTCAAATCATCTCTCTTATATGGTACAACGAGTCTCTCTTCTCTAACGAGATTTTGATCACATGGCTAGTAACTCTCCTTCTAACTCTGCCTCCTCTGATACGTCGGACGCTCAAGTGTGGCCGCCCACCATGCCGCCCCTCATCAGCCCCGGCAATGATCCCCTTATCCCGATCACTGTCAAATCACATTCCGCTCCATCTCACAGGCGACAATTATGCCTCTTGGCACTCCCAATTGCCTCATCTCATCCACGGGTTTGGCCTCTTTGGCTATCTTGACGACACGTTCCCCTGTCCTCCATATGGCTCCACGCTAGAATCCATTGTCGCTCATCTCCATTAGACCCGACAGGATTCCCTCATCATCTCTGCCTTGTTCGACTCCATCTCCAACAACGTGGTTTGACTCATCTCCAATGCGGAAACCTCTGAGGCGGCTCGGCACTCATTGCAATGCACCTATGTGAATCACTCCCACGCTCGTGTAATGCAGTTGAAGGACGGTTTCAACACCATGAAGCTTGGTTCGAGATCGATTTTTGAGTTCCTCCACGTCATCAAGGCCAAGGCAGACAAACTCGCGGTCATTGATCATCCTCTCTATGGTGGCGATGTTACCCTTTATGTCTTGAACGGTCTCAGACTTGTGTATCGCGATCTCGTTGGCCTGATCCATTCTTCGGAAAATCTGATTCGGTTTAATGAGCTTCACGACTTGCTTCTTGCTCAAGAGGCGTTCATTCGTCGTGCCGATGCTGAATCCGCTTCACTTTTTGCCACAGCTAATTACAACAATTCATCAGGTCGCAACTACTCTTGGGTGGAAATCAAAATCTCGCGCGTGGCTTTCATCATAATTGTTGGCGTTCTCATAAGTCCCTTAATTCCAACAATTCTGGGGGTGGATCCAACTCGCAGTGTCACTCCAACCAATGCGCAAATCAAGGTACTGGATCTGCTCACTATCGGCCTCACACTACTTGTCAGTTGTGTGGATTTCAGGGGCATGGGGTACGCCAATGTCCTCTCTTCTCTCCGCCATATGCCAATCTTGTTGCGTCTCCCTCACCGATGTCCTCACCGTAGAAGAATTGGCTTGTCGACTCTGGCGCCTCTTATAATCTGACTTCAGATCTTCAAAACTTGACGGTTCATTCTGAGTATACTAGTCATGATGAGTTCAACATTGCTGATGGTTCAGGTTTGCAAATCTTTCATGTTGGCTTGTCCCATATTAAATGTTCCAATCGTCATTTTCATTTGGATAATGTTCTATATGTTCCTGTTGCGCGTCGCAAATTATTATCAGTCCATCAGTTTACTAAGTCTAACAATGTCACCATTGAAATCTCCTTGTCTCATTTTGTTGTCAAGGATCACAATACGAGAGATAAACTTTTGATCGGACCTTGCATTGGTGGTATCTATCAGCTGCGCATACCTTCAGCTCTTCACACTTCCTTGCACGCGTTTGTTGGCAAACGCATGAATAAAGTTGGATGGCATGACCGCTTTGGTCACCTCTCCTCCAGAATTAGTTCCTTTATTTTGAACAAGTTGAGTTTACCTTGTGAAAACATTTCAGTTTTGAACTCTGATGATTGTGAACATTGCTTATTGGATAAAAGTCCCCACTGCCGTTTACTCAAACTTCTCTTGTCTCGCAACATATTTTACATTATATTTATGCTGATGTTTGGGGACCAACGCATGTGAAATCACTCAATGGTTTTCGCTACTACTTGTTATTAGCTGACCATTTTTCTAAATATTGCTGGTTTTTCCCGTTGCACGCCAAGTCTGAAGTTGCTAATGTCTTTTACCAATTTCGTACTCTTGTTGAAAAATAATTTGGTGTTGCTATAAAGAATTTCTATACAGGTAATGGTGGCGAGTTTGTGAGCTTACGCTCTTACTTAAATGAAAATGGTATTAGTTGGCTGACAACAGCCCCTCATACGCCATAACAAAAAGGCACCACCGAGCGTCGATATCAACAAGATGTGTCGATGGGCCGTATACTTTTATCGTGAGTGCGGCTTCCCTCCACTCTTTGGGAATTTGCTTTCTATGTCGCGGTTTTCTTAATGAATCGCCTTTCCACGCCTGTACTGAAGGATGCTTCTCTTTTCACGGTTATACAAGGGCGCAACCCCAATTATTTGAAGCTTAGGGTTTTCAGTTGCCTTTGCTTCCGCACCTTCATCCATACATTCATGGCAAACTTGATCCTCCATCTCACCGCTGCCTATTTCTTGGGTACTCGTCTTCGCAGTCAGCCTATAAATGTCTCGATCTTTAGACCAGTCGGTTTTACATCTCTCACCATGTTCGTTTTGATGAAGATACATTTTTGGGTTATTCACCCTTGCAAGCACCGCTGCCTCCGCCCTCTCGGGAACCACCTGGACTTATCACTCTTCCGCAACCAATTCCATCACACATATCCTCTATTTTACCGCATGAACCGTTGCCCTCTTTATAGTCTCAATCACCAGATATTTTTGCCTATGTGCCTACTCCTATTGATCATGCCGATTTCCCTCTTGTGATCAATGCTGACCGCCCTCATCACATGATCACGAGATCGTGCAACAATATTTTCAAGCCTCGTCGTTAAGTGAATCTTGTCACAAAATAACCCCTCTCCAGTCAGATTGAACCCACATGAGTCTCTCAAGCCATGAAAGATCCCACGTGGCGCGCGACAATGGCAGAAGAATACACGGTCATACTCAAGCATGGGACTTGGTCGCTCGTTGATCTCCCACCGAGCCGCAACATTATTGGTTCTAAATGGGTGTTCTGTATTAAACGTCTCCCCGATGGCACCATTGAAAAGTTTAAAGCTCGACTTGTCGCAAAGGGCTTCCATCAATGATCGGGTGTTGATTATAAAGAAACTTTTAGCCATGTTGTCAAGCCGGTTACCATCCATAACGTCTTAACCATTGCGGTCACTCGTGGTTGATCTCTCTGCCAACTTGGCGTAGGCAACGCTTTTCTCCACGGGAATCTCACGAAAACCGTGTTTATGAGTCAACCCCTAGGGTTTGTGGATCCCGTGCATCCATCTCGTGTTTGTCATCTTCACACGTCCCTTTATGGCCTCAAATAAGCTCCTCGCACGTGGTACTTGGAGTTGAGTTCGGTTCTCCTCTCTTTTGGTTTTTTCCAAACGAAATCGGATACTTCACTTTATGTCTACTCATGTGCCGAGGTGTTAAGTTTTATGCTTGTTTATATGGACGATATCATTGTTACGGGGAACAATGATGAGTTCTTATCATCCGTTATCTCTCGAGTTGGTGCTCGTTTTTCTATCAAAGACATGGGGGCCTTCACGTATTTTCTTGGCATTGAAGTTCTTCGTTGTCGCGAGGGTCTCTTCTTCTCGCAACACAAGTACATTGTCGATGTTTTGGCATGCCACAAGATGGATGGGGCCAAACCGCTTGCTACCCCAATGACTTTCAACCCGACGGCCTCTCCCTCTCACTCGGATGTCGATCCAACTCCATATTGCCAAATTATTGGAGCTACACTATCTCGCATTCACTCGACCGGACATTACGTTTGTTGTCAACCACCTTGCTAATGCATGGCGTCGCCAACGAAACCTGATTGGGCTGCCCTTAAGAGGATTCTTCGATACTTAAAAAGCACAATTAATCATGGCATCCTATTACGATGCTCGGATCAGTTGACTATTTTGGCTTACTCCGATGCTGATTGGGCTGGCGACACGCTCCATGGCACCTCCACCTCGACTTACATCATCTATCTCGGACGTAACCCGATCTCGTGGACATCTCGTAAGCAAAAGGTTGTCTCAAGTTCGTCAAGAAGCTGAATATCGTGCCTTAGTCAATGCGGCAGTTGAGGTTCGATGGATCTAACACTTATTTGGCGAACTTGATATGTCTCTCTCTGGCCCATGCCTCACATCCGATGCGACAACATAGGCGCACTCCGTCTCTCCCTCCTTCTAGTGCAGCACTCTCGAATGAAGCACATCTATGTGGACTTGCATTTTGTTTTCAACCTTGTTAACAAAGGATTCCTTAAAGTGTCCTACGTTAACACTCTCGGCCGGTTGACGGATATCCTCACCAAGCCTCTAGCTAGATCAAGATTTCAATTGATGCGTTCCAAACTCTCTGTTGTCGATGGAACGTCGATTTTGCAGGGGCATATTAGACCTAGCTAGAATATCTAGAATCTTTCTTTATTATCTTGCATATTCTTGTAAATCCTTTAAAATTTTCTTTCCTTAGTTTTAGTGATTTACTTACTATTGATAGGATTGTAATGGTATATTTATATGTTTTTTGATTAATGGAAGACTTAATACTTTTACCATTCAAATCATCTCTCTTATAAAGTTGGCTCCGCCTCAGGTTGCTTTGGGTGTTGGTGGAGCAGTTGTCTCAAATAGCTCTTTTAGTGAAGGGGCTCGCTAATTCGTGCTGATGGGCTACGACATCTGCGAAGATGTGGTATTTGCATTTTTTCTTTTTTATATTTTGGAGATTTAGATAACTTTCCATCAGAAAGTCGGGAGTTTTTGTAAAGGATAGCATTGAGATAGTAAAAAAAAAAAATTCTTGTGACGATAATAAGTAGAGAACAAATTAAATGTGGTCGGCGTTGAAATAAAAATGTTCCTTCCCACGGGACGAGTCGCTTTAACAATTGAAAGGTGAACAGATAGATTTTGTACCATCAGATCAGATGTAACATGCATGACAAAAATTAAAGTCGATGCATCAATTCGGCATGAAGGTAATTTGCATTATTCAATAGTAATCAATACTCAAATTTGAAATTTGTTCGGACGACATCAAAGATGATTAAGCTTAATTGTAAGCCTTCATTGGTTGACTTATTCAGTGTCTTCAAATAGTATTTACAACAAAATATGCCCTAATAGAAATTTGAGAAGGGAGAAGATACCTTTAATTTAATCAATCTTAGCAAGTTAGCATTATATATTTGCACTCCACATTATAGTTTATACTTTATACCACCCTTCAAATCTTAAGAGATATTAATCGCAGCCACCTAAAGCACTGACATATCAAAAGATAAATCCTTGTAATAAGATTTAAAGTAATTAACAACTTTCAGCATTACGTGGTCGTTCAGAAATTTTGGGCATAGCATTCTTTAATACCCCACTAATTAATTGGTATAAGAAAGAAACAGTAGCAGCGATATAAAAAGCAGTACGAGGTGTTAATAATTGCAAGAAGACCCCCCAAAGATGATGCTATTTACTAATAGCAGTGTTAGTTAAACAGTTGCTTACTTTACAAACTGATTTTCCTTATCCTCTATATATACATACATGTCTAAATTCCACACACACAGATCAGAAGCAACCAACCAACAAACAAACAAACAAGTGCCATAGCTCAGACACTTCCTCTCTCTCTCTTGAAAAAATGACTGGTCGTTCGCGCTTTCTTACCGGCGGGAACCCGGCGGCATCACAAACAACGACGTCGTCAAATTCCCCGCCGGGGCCAACGATAAATAACGTCGACTCGGACTTTGTGGTAATCATAGCCGCACTCATGTGCGCTCTAATCTGCGTGCTCGGTCTCATAGCGGTGTCGCGGTGCACGTGGATCCACCGCCTCTCCGCCGCCGCCGCCGCCCGGAAAAACGTCGCCAACAAAGGCCTCAAAAAGAAAGTGCTCAAATCGCTTCCCAAAGTCGTATTCGATGTTGACCAGCTGGCGGCGAAGCTTACCGAGTGTCCGATTTGCCTGTCGGAGTTTGCCGCCGGGGAGGAAGTCCGAGTGCTGCCGCAGTGCGGACACGGATTCCACGTCGGGTGCATCGACACGTGGCTTGCCTCGCATTCGTCGTGCCCCTCGTGCCGACAGATTTTAGTGGCGGTGCGGTGTCACAAGTGCGGCAGCGTGCCGGCGGCAGCTGCCGAAGTTCAGCCTCATCCTAGAGAGAATTATGTTGATAGGTTTTTACCTTAATCATTATATATTTTGTCATGTAGCTAGGGCAACGGAATTTGCTAGAAACTATAGAGTTAGCTGCTTAATTAATTTAGAATCAAAATCTAATTTGCGTGCGTGTACGTTCTTGGGCCTCTTTATGTAGAATATGATTTTATGCAATCGCTACATGATTTGTGTTTGTTGTTGTCAATCGTTAATTGTAAATATATTGTAATTGAAGTTAATTAGTCCCTTCAATTTCTAAACCAAAAGCATTTGATTCTCAAAATTTTCAAAACATGTGATGCGGTGACTCTCAATTTTTTTATATAATTTATTGTGTGAGATGAAAACAAAAAACATACATACATGGTCATTTGTGCTTCTTGTTTCAATATTTGTTTGTTTTCACATTTCGCCTTTTTCTTTTTATATATCAATGATGATTGCGGCTAGAGGTGGGGAAAATGGGGTAAATATTCCAACTTATCATCAGATAAAGAAAAGGGTAAAATTCCAACTTAAGGAGAGATCCGTTGGTCGAACAAGGATGAGTGGGGGACCCGGCACATTACGCTTTGGTGATTCGAATACATCTTTCAAAGCTTAATTATAACTCGGATTCCGCCTTAACATTACCTTTTTCCGTAGTTTTCAGCTCTAAATATAAATGTGTGTGTGTGTGAGTGTGTAAATTTAAGTGCAGTAGGTACTCGTCTTTATTTGATTTCTAGCCACAAATTCTTGTTCACAATTTGTACGTTAAGTAAGAAAGTTCGGCCGGTTGATTAAGGATGTTTGAATGGTTTGGACAGATGACTATTGAATATAATTTTGTGGCCAAATTTAAAAGTTTCGATAACTTAACAGCAACCATAGGAAATGACTAATGAGTTGAGTTTGGTTGGAAAACGGGACCAACTATTGTTAGCTAATACACTCCATTTCTTAATCCAAATTATTCTGAAACAAATTAAACATCACATGTGACCTCAAATCTTGATATCTTAATATAAACGAAAGCCATGTGCCAGTACCTTTCTGATGTTAACATCACTTTATAAGTACAAATCCATATGCATGTGAACTTGCCATGATGTGTGAGTGTGACAAATGTCCCATTTCTTTTTCCAATTTCGCCACAAGATTATAAAAATTCACCGCTCCTCTTTATTAAGTAAACAGTTAATAATCGAAAAATAAGAAAGAATAAAGATTATATTTAAAAGAACGAAGAAGCTGTTAGGAGCTTTATTAGCAACATTTTCAGAATTTCTTATATCAAACGTGATGAGCCCTTAGGAGTTACTCATGGCATACATGAAATATGAATTTTTTATTTCTTTATTTTAAATAAGGTGTGTATTTCTATTATTTTACCACCCCAATAATAGATTTAAGTCTCACAAGATCTCGACCTATTAACAAGCTAAACAAGATAATATCGACAAGACAGAACCACACGGAGCAACCTTCATTTCAGTCAAAACCCATGTGTTCCTTCATTTAAAATTCCCAACCCCTAGGCCCTAACCTATCACGATCGCGTTAGTCCAACTAAATGATACTATTAATTATTGATTAAATTATTTATTATGCATAAACACACCCATTTTATTCACTTTTAACGGGAACCGTCCAACAAACTAAGATGGAGGGCCCTTCGAGTTGATCAATAGATGACCAACACATGGGTCGTGGGTATGAGAATTTCAACCATTAGTCGTCATTAAGTAATTGTTTACTTAATATAGAAGAGCAGTACAATTTATTAATTATTTTCATATAGGTATATAACAGGGCATGATGCTTCAAATGGATTCTCTTGGTGACCTAAATTAAACACGATAAGCTTCAGAAATATTAGTCAAATTCACGATTAATAGCCTAAATATACGTCATCTTTCACGTAACTAGATTAATGAGTACTTCTTGTAAATAAAGATAAAATGTAAACCCTTTACACTAGCTCTGGATCAAATTTAACATTAATTCATGCACGTACGCCCTCAAATTACAAAATACCCGTGTCGGTGAAATTCTTTGTACTTGTGATCGATCAATAATAAACCTTCTCTTTTTTCTGTGATTTAGAATTAAATCTTATTTTATTAATATGTATTCAACCTCCATTTTCATATTCAATGGTTTAAAATTATTAGAAATATAAGAAAATTGAATATTTAAGCTTCTATATATATAGATGTATTACTTTAAATTAAAGGACATATATACTTATGCTAATTAATATATAGAGTTCATATTAAATACGTCAAATTAATTAAGGAGTTCGAAAACTTTGTAAAACTGTACAGTACCTTTTTACAGATCATTATCTTTGCTAGTCTTTGTTGGTGGTTTTTGGCTTGGGTTTGTAGTTGTTTGGCTATTGTTGGTTCATTTGTAGTTGCACCCCTGTAACTCTTTGAGTACTTCTTGTACTCTTTTTTCTATATTATTTTGTTTTGCTGAACAAAAAAAAAATAGACTGCTTTTAATATATAGTTATACGTGGCAACTTCTAAGGCTATACATATATATAATATGTAAATATATAACTAAAATACACAAATCTAGTGACATGATGCTTCATTTCCTAAATTTTAATTAGAAATAAAATTGAAACTTATAATGTCACGTGCATGCATATAATATAGACTATAGATTATGTACAAATTGTAATTATGTCCGAACTAAATGTAACATCCCGTGCTTCGTGGTAATTTAACTAATATATCATCAATCAGTACAAAAGGATCAATATAATGTTCTTATAGCTCCGATCTAAGAGTTTGTTATTCTATGTAATTTGAAGTGTGAATATTAATTAGGGGGACATCTCTAAATTTTAATAAGTATTACTGACTTCTTACCCAAAACAAAAAGTATTACTGACTATTCTCTATATTTTTAAGTTTTTGAAGATCGGAGAGGAATTCTTTTAAATAATTTAGACAGTTTCGTTCCATAGTTAAACCAAACCACAAAAAGTAAAAGTATGTTTTATCCGGGAACTAACTACAAGGTGACACCTCTTGTGCAACACCTAATTAAGTTGATTGAATTCACGCCGGAAATGCAGTGATGGAGTCAATTTGGTCAAATAAGTATCCACGAACACGCAAGTTAGGTGTAGTTTAAACCTAATGCATGCTCATCACGTGAAGGAAGCACGCGTTTAATATCATCTATTAGAGAAAAGCTAAAAGCCTCACTCATATATTACGAGGGATTCATACAATAAGCGTGTTACCATCATCATGCTTCGCTTAATACCGGCGAAAAGCAGGAAGGTTTGGCGATTTTAAAAAGATGTTAGTTAAAATAGGCTGCAGTATCTGTCGGAAAAAAGTAAACATATATAGCTGGTGTGGTAGATCTAGATACTTTTGGGTGCCGGTAGTTGTTTAGGCAGCGGGTTTATTTTGAGGTAAAAGTAACCAAATTAAATATCAAGCTTCCCTTGTTTTACATCAGCTAGTTCACAAGTTCCTTTGTTTATTTGAAGTACTTTAACTAATCTTTTTCTTAAAGTGTTAAGATATTAACATGGCCAGAGGCGTGTTCAATAACGCATCAAATATTGCGGTTAGGATATTGTCGTGCCAGATGTATGACGACCTGTATTTTCAAAATTATCGAACTGAGTATGGAGGCCGGAGGGACAAGATTTTATGTATAAATACATATTCAAATAATTTATTGATGCGTAAGATATTGATGGTGTCCTTCATAATTCTTCTGATGCTTAAGTTAGTACATGGTTCAAACTTTCGATTTAAGTCGAAAAGCAGAATTTAGCAAAACATTGCAATCAAATGATCAAACTCCTAAATTGCGGGCTAAAAACAATATACCTCCATAACTAAAGGAATTTATAGGTATGACATTCCTAACTCTTTAGGATTTGATTTATTGATTTAACCGAAGAAGTTGGACGAAGTCGATAGTTTATGTAAGATCGATCAATGAATGTCCTTGAGTGAAATATTGATCACTACAAGATTTGGGGGGCATCCGCAACCGCCCCCCCCCCAACCGCCACGGCGGTCGCTATTATCGGCGACCGCCCAGCGACCGCCAGGCGGTCGCCCATAAGGGGTGGCGACCGCTAGGCGGTCGCCACCAACAAAAAAGAACTTGGCGACGGCTGGGCCGTCGCCATCTATCATATGGCGACGGCCCAGCTGTCGCCAAGTGGGCCGGAGCGACGGCCCATCCGTCGCGTCGGCCCACTAGGGTTAAAACCCTAGTGGGGCGACCGCCCGGCCGTCGCCCCCCCCGACCCGCCCCGCCCCGCCCCGCCCGCTCCCTCTCTCTTCTTCTCCTCTTCCTCTTCATTTTTTCTTCCATTTTTCTTCTTCTTCTCTTCTCTCCTCAATACCCACCCACCAACACATACCCCTACCCGACCCGATCTATCCACCACCACCACGCGACCTCATCTCCGTCGCCCCCCCCACCACGCGACCTCACCTCCGTCGCCACACGCCACCACGCGACCTCCATTCGGTCGCCACGCCACCACGCCTCACCTCCGTCGCGTCGCCACCACGCCTCACCTCCGTCGCGTCGCCACCACCGCCTCCTCCGCGTCGTCACGCCACCGTGCCACCCCACCAACCAACCTCCGTCACCACGTCACGACGCCACCACCGCGTGCCTACCACGTCACCACCACCACACCGCGACCGCACATCCGTCACCACGCCACCATCACGACCGCCCGCGCGGTCACAACGCCGCCACTCCGACCGTTCCTCCGTCATCATCACACCGTCGCGCGCCCACCCTCGCCACCACGCCATCACCGCGGCCAATTAGCTATCTTCGGATTTTTGTAAGTTGTCCCAATTTTAATTTTTTTTTATTTATGATTATATATACGTATTTGTTGAATTTATATTCTTGTTTATCGTATTTGCCGAATTTATAGGTAAGATTTATATATGTGATTATATGTATATTTCGTCGGATTTGTGTGGTGCGAATTGTTGTAAGTTGGATCGTTTATATAAATTTGGATATTAGCTTTGATATGATGATATGAATTAGGATATGAATGTTGATATGATGATATGAACTTTGATATGAATTTTGATATGAACTTTGATATGATGATATTAACTTTGATTATATTGTAGTTTATATTGTTGTAAGTTGGATCGTTTATATGAATTTGGATATGAACGTTGATATGATGATATGAATTTGGATATGAACTTGATATGATGATATGAATTTGGATATGAACTTTGAGATGAATTTGGATATGGACTTTGATATGATGATATGAACTTTGATTATATTGTCGTTTATATTGCTGTAATTTATATGAATTTGTATATAAACTTTGATATGATGATATGAATTTGGATATGATGATATGATGATAAGTTCATTATTTTTGGAAGTTAGTTTTTCTCGTTGGATTAATCGTTTATATATATGAACTTGCATATGATGATGAGATTTTCTTTTCGAATTATTATTTTGAAATTGTATGTTATTGAGGAATGATTATGAGTTTATTTGTCGACACGTTTAGGGATCATGTCAGGCAATAGTTCACGTAAGAGGCCACGTTCGTCAGGCAGTGTTCGTTCTCAAGTTGTTGGTTCTAGTAGTGAGATTCGGGGTAGTCTCAGGCCTCGGCTAGCTAGTGACGATGTTGTTCCGGTCGAGCTTCCCACCCAGGCAGAGACTCAGACATCGCGCGAGGGATCTACCGGGGTGACTCCCTTGCCACAGCGACGGCTTTTTGACGACTCTGATGCCCCAGCTGCAGCAGCACCTCTACGTACTTCATCTGGTTCAAGGGCTAGACCACCATCGACAGAGTCCACTGGAGCACATAGACCATCATCTGCCGAGTCTAGTCGAGCCCATATACCACCATTTGCAGGGTCCGATGGCGCTAGCCCGAGTGGGAGGACCGACGTAGCTGGCCCGAGCCAGAGGGTGACCGAGATTCCAGCATCGGGGGTATGCACAGACACGCAAAAATGTCCCGGTAGGGGACCATCGCTTGGTGTTCAAAACCCCACTAGTCCGAGTAAGAGGCCAGTTATTCGATTGGATCAGAGGGGCCTATTTCAGCATCCAAAGTCTCATGAGGTGGTGACGACGATCACTGAGTTGATTCGGACCTTCATGTCCAAGTTTTACAAGTCATATTATAAGGTGCCGAAGGAGAAACGAGATGCAATGTGGATTTCGTTCACGGTGAGAAACTATTAAATGAATATATTATTGAACTTATTGTATTAATAAATCAAGTGACAATATAAACTATCTTAAACACTAACTAAATTTTTTTTCAGGAAAAATTTGCGATCCACAAAAATGATTGGCTCAAAGTACATGAGTTGTACGAAAAAAAGGCCCCGAATTGTTACAAGTATTTGATGCATCGCACGAAGAAACAATATTTTGATAATAAGGATAAACCGGAGTTGGCTGATAAACAGAAGACGTGGATGAACTCAAAGGTGGAGTTCACCTTTCCTAGATACATCAAATTGTAGAATGCTTTTGCGTCGGAATTTGGATCCTCATTACGCACCTCATCCTCATCAAATCGACCTCCACGTGCATCTACCACCATGTCTCTAAACGAATCATCACAATGAACAGAGAGGTCGGGAATATTGATGTGTGATGTGCTTGGGAGGTCGGGCATATACGGCATGGCAGGCCTTGAGTACTCTTCCCCGTGAAAAACCCAAACGTGATATCCGGGCGTAAATCCTGACTTATGAAGATGATCACGGACCGAGTATTTCGGAAAAAACACTATATTTTTGCATTTCTTGCACGGGCACCTTATACGGTTTTCTAGATCTAAGAATTCGGATGCTTGCGAAGCGTATTCTATGAATGAACGAACACCAAACACAAAACTTTCTTATAAATAACCATCGCTATCGAACATATTGTACATCCAAGATTTATCGGCTTGATATTCCATTGTTTATCTACGTTAAAATAAATATTTATAATTTACACTACTAACAATTTTCAATTTAATTAAAACTAACACACACATAATTAATTATAAACAAATAAAATAACAACGTACCTCTTGTAGCGTAAACAAACGAATGGTATAAAAAAATTCAAGAATGTTGTATCCACAACAACAAGTTCCACGATAACGTTTCGACAATACCTATAAACAAATGAAATAAATAAAAAAGCATTAATTAATTAAATAGAAATTTTATAACATTTAAATAAAATAAGACATTTCTAATATTATTAAGGGAGAAAACGTATGTACCTTAAGAGTAAGTGGTGGGGAGAATGAATTATGCAAGTGAAGTGGGGAGGTATTTATAACAAAAAATCTGCAACTTCGCAACCGCCTGGCGGTTGCAGATAACAACGGCTAGTAGTTCTTGCAACCGCCAGGCGGTTGCGGATAACAACGGCTAGTAAGTCCGCAACCGCCAAGCGGTGGCCAATCCCCATAGCGACCGCCTAGCGGTTGCAATGGTATGGAGCGACCGCTTAGCGGTTGCAAGAGCGTGGAGCGACCGCTAGGCGGTCGCTTATGCTGGGTATCAGCAACCGCTAAGCGGTTGCTGATAATGTTCATACCATAATTCTTACATTTTCACAACCGCTATGTTTCACAAATTGCTAATTAACCTAATCATAGTTACAATAACTACACTTATAATGTTTGTCAGCAAAATCAAGCTTGGGACAACATAAACGACTACATATGATGATTAGTCGTTGATATATATATAACTCGCCTTATTACGTGTAATCTACTATTTTACTAACTCAATCATAGTCTTGTAATCTTTTACTACTAGTATTCACATGTAATAACAATATTGGAGTTTACTAAACATCAACACATCAAGATACTTACCAAAAATTGATAATTTCAAATATGAACATTATCTGCAACCGCTGAGCGGTTGCAGATAACAAGCTCTAGCGACCGTCTGGCGG
The DNA here is from genome assembly GCA_948329865.1 of Linaria vulgaris. Classification (NCBI taxonomy): domain Eukaryota; kingdom Viridiplantae; phylum Streptophyta; class Magnoliopsida; order Lamiales; family Plantaginaceae; genus Linaria; species Linaria vulgaris. Next base: position 104,547,075 of record OX415249.1, read on the forward strand.
TCGCTACTATACATTGCAACCGCTGAGCGGTCGCTTATTGTCATAGCGACCGTCTAGGCGGTTGCGGATGCTGGTCATTTGCAACCGCTTGGCGGTTGCAAATAATATTCATAAATGAATTTTTACTATTTTGGTTGATTCGTTGTCACGCGTTGTTTGATCATTTGATAATTACATTAAAATAGTTAAAAACAAATCAAATGATAAGATTTCATTGCAAAATTAATCTTGGGGACAACATCATGGACTAATTATGATGATTAGTTTAACATAATATATAGGTGTATCATTGATAACTCGTCAAATCAATCATAATCTACTATTTTACTAACTCGAGCAATAGTTTTGTAGTCATTTATTACTGATCCGTGGAATTAATAATGATATTTCTTATCTATAAACACAAACTCATCAAGATACTTAACAAAAATCACTAATTTTAAACATGAATATTAATTGCAACCGCTTGGCGGTTGCTATATCTGACCATAGCAACCGCTGAGCGGTTGCTATGTCTAACAATAGCAAACGCCGAGCGGTTGCTACATCGTATCATGGCAACCGCCAGGCGGTCGCCATATATATTTGCAACCGCTCGGCGGTTGCCAATTTTGCTGAAATTGGGCGGGATTTGGGGGGAAATTCAAAATTTCACGAAAATTCAAAATTTTCAATACGTTGCAACCGCCGAGCGGTTGCAAATGCTGCTGAAATGGGGGGGAATTTCAAATTTTCACCCAAATCTTATATATATCCACCATTCTTCCCCTAATTTTTCATTCACAACTCATACACTCTCAAAAAAACTCAAGACTTCATTTTATCTCCAAATCAAAACACAAACACTCTCTTCTATTCCAATCCACAAAAAAATCCAAAAACTTCTTCTTATCTACAAAACAAAATAATCAAACACTTTTTTTTCCTTTATATCTTCAACAAAACACCTAAACACTCTCTTCTTTTTTATCTCCAACAAAATACCAAACACTTTTTTTTTTCAATCCACAAAAACTCAAGAACTTCTTGAATTTATATCTTCAACAAAACATCCAACTACTTTCTTTTATTTTATATCTCAAACAAAAATCCAATCACTTTCTTTTATCTTCATAACAAAATACCAAACACCATTTTTTTCCAATCCACCAAAACCCAAATTACCTCTCTTTCATCCCCAAAACAAAACACCAAACACTTTTTTCAATTCTTATCTTTTTGTTTCACTTACTTTTGTTTCACTTCTTTATGTTTGTATGTTTTTCAGTATTGTTTTTTTATTTCGACAAAAAAACAATGATATTTCGGAAATTTCACGAAATATTATTGTTTTTTTTTATTTTGAAGAATATTATTTGCAACCGCCTGGCAGTTGCGAGCTTTAACTCGCAACCGCCAGGCGGTTGCCATTTTATGAAGGACTTCGCAACCGCTTAGCGGTTGCCATGTCCGTAAATAAAATAGCAATCGTGTGGCGGTCGCCCCTTCTGGGTGGCAACCGCTGTGCGGTCGCCCTTCAGTTGGCGACCGCTTGGCGGTCGCCCTATAGTTTGTGACCGCCAAGCGGTCACCCATTTCGGGTGGCGACCACTATGCGGTCGACCTAGAGTGGGCAACCGGCTAGCGGTCGCCCCATTATATGGCGACCGCCTAACGGTAGCCTCGTAACATGGCGACCGCCTAGCGGTCGCCCCGTGTCTTGGCGACCGGCTAGCGGTCGCCCCTTTACATGACGACCGGCTAGCGGTCGCCCCTTTACATGGCGACCGTCTAGCGGTCGCCCCTTCTTTTAGCGACCGCTAGGCGGTCGCCTTGGTGTAAGGGCGACCGCTCGGCGGTCGCAAGGGGCCCACGACGAGGGGTATCCGCGACCGATGCGGCGACTGCCCCGGCGGTCGCGGATACCCTTCGGGCGACCGCCCATGGGCCTTCTGCAACCGCTCGGGCGGTTGCAGATGGCCCTCAAGTCTTGTAGTGGATTTAGTGTAGTATACATTAGTTGGAGATCGGTCATTCCATGTTCAGTATCAGATAAAGCTAGAGACACATATGTAGTTTGGCTATAAACTATTGAGTAACACGGTAATTAAAACCGAACTCTAGACACGATTTACACAAATAAACAATCTTATTCTCGGCCGTTTAATCACTGACAATATCTTGGTTGCCTTTGAGATAAATCATTTTTTGAAGAAAAAAAGGACAGGGAAAAGGAGCTTCATGATGATAAAACTGGACATGAGCAAAGCCTATGACAGAGTCGAGTGGTCCTTTCTGGAGCAGGTAACGATTAGAGTAGGTTTCGATTCTAAATTTGTGAGGCTGATCATACTTGGTGTGCGTACTGTATCCTACTATGTGTTAATAAATGGTCGAGAAACGAGATGTTTTCACCCCCAAAGGGGGACTTCGTCAGGGGGATCCTTTATCCCCTTATTTGTTTCTGATCGCTTGTGAAGTTTTTTCAGTACTCATAAAGGAGACCGAGGTGAAGGGACTTATTACATGAATAATTATAAGCCGACACGCCCCGACGATATCACACCTTTTGTTTGCCGGTGACACACTTTTGTTTGCCGGTGACACACTTTTGTGTTGTGATGCAACGCCTAGTTCTGCACAAGGGATAGCAATGATCCTACAAAAATATGAGAAGGTGTCTGGAGAGAAAATTAACTTGGATAAATCCGTTGTAGTGTTTAGTCGGAACACGAGGGATGATGTTGCAACCACTGTGGCGGATATTCTTAGGGTTGAAGTGGCAAATAAGCACGAGAAGTGTCTTGGTTTACCGTCGGTGGTGGGAAAGTCGAAGAAGGAACTTTTTGACTATTTAAGAGAACGAATTTGGAAGAGGGTGCAAGGGCTAAAAGGACATTTTTATCCAGTGGGGGTGTTAACAGGGTAGAAAATCACCTGCTTAAAATAAGCGATTATTCAATTACCGAAATTACTTAGTATATAATTTATATTCATAAATAACACCGCATTATAACACGGTTTACATACCGATATACTTGGTTAAAAATTATACTATTCGTATATCGTAAATCACGACACACAGCTATCGGCCGAATTTATAACTAAAATACTACCCGGATTATGCTCGACTCGATATATTATTACGCGTACGATTTTATATTCGTCCTGGTAACATGACTTATATTCACATAATACCCAAAGAACACAACACGTGTCTGCTGACACAGCTTAAATAGATAAGTTACTTACTGTGCTGCTTGAACATATAAATAACAGTATAGATAATAACATAAAATAACTAATATTAAAATAATAAGATCCCAAACTTGGAGATCAAGATTAAACTTCTATAACAGGGGGATCTTTTGGACAGAGAAAATGAGGAAAAAAACTCTCGACACTTGAAAAAAAGAAAAGAACAAAGACAACTCGCAACTGAAATCTGAATTCGATCAAATATCGGAACTACGAGTGGCTTGATTCCCGACGGAGGGGTATGTAGGCATCTCAAATTAAATCGAGTCCAGCCGCAAATCAATAAAAACAATATATCTCCTCGGGTCGGGATCGGCATCTCGAACAATCCGTTACGCTCTTCGTCAAAGCTAGCAGACACGACGAAGAAACCGTTAACAAAATGGCGCGCCAGGTAGGGGACGTCGTTGAATCCTTGAGCAAGCCCGAGGAGATCGCTGCCAAAATCAAAGAATTAGTCAAACTACACAAGAACAAGAAAAAATCCTTAAGAATTATTTGCTCTAAGAGCTTCGACCCTTCGAACGGCGAGTTCAGAAGCCATCGGAAGCCAACAAAAGCCCTCAGAGAAGCTTGGAAAGCTTCTCGCCGACCATGAAAGCCCTCGGAGATGGATGGGAAGCTCCTCACCAATAACGAAACAACCCTCGGAGATTACTACGAGTGTTGCCGATACCATACGAAGCGTGCGGATAAGAAACAGAGCATACCTCGAAGCCATCGCATACATGCACGGAGGCGATCCACCGCCATGGGAGAGATCTATCTATATCACCGGCGACGCGTGGATGCGCACACGATATCTCGACGCCCTCGCCTCCATCGCTGGACGGGTAAGTTCTTAATCACGGCTTTCGTTCGGATCGAATATGCCGCAAATTCTCGGCCTTTCGATATGGTGATTAAAATCCCCAGCTTATCTGCGATGAGATTAGTCCACACCGGCTCAACAGATCCACGAATTAGTGAAGTGGGTTGGATTGAGGATCTTGATATGATTATAGATTCCATGATATTGGGGTTTTATATAATTTCTACAAGAAAAGGCAAATCAAAGAATAATTGAATGAGATCACGTGAGATAAAAAGAAGGTGAAATTCGCTGGAGATGATTTTGGCTGAGAAAAGACGCACGGAGTTGATGAAGTCTGGAGATGAATGAAGGGGTAAAAGAGAAAGAAACAACCTTTATAAAGAGGACTCCAAAAGATTGGACAAGTACACGAAAGAGACAGATTATTATCAAAAAGCTTGACTGCTCCAGCGGATGGACACCTATAATACAAAAGGGAGGTCACAGGTTCGAATCCTCACCTTTTCAATCTTTTTATTAAAGCACTGCTTTATATAAATAAAAGGATAACGGCTGAATTATCACGAAAGAGGATGGTCCAGTGGCCTCGGAGAAGCTATCCGAGGGCATTTACCCGAAGAACCCGGGATCGATTCCAACATCCGATGGCATTTTTTATTAAAATGCTTCTATAGTATAATAAAAATAATAAAAGATCTTTTATAAACAAAAATGAGGCGTAGTCCAGTGGTCCTCGGAGAGCAGCTCCGAGGGCATCCACACTAAGCACCCGGGATCGAATCCCATCTCTGCAGTAGTTTTTTTATTAAGGTACTGCCATAATATAATAATAAAAAGAGAAAAGGATCTTGTTATATTCAAAAATGAGGCGTGGTCCAGTGGTCCTCGGAACAACTCTTCGAGGCCCTCTAGCAGAGGAACCCGGGATCGAGTCCCTTCTGCGATAGCTTTTTGTTATTATTAAGATCTTGCTACATGATATGTAGCAAAAATAATCTCTTTATAACCAAAATTGGTCATGGCCCATTGGTTTACTCTGATGGCTTCCCTCTCCAATGGCCCGAGTTCGAATCCTTGAGGCAGCGATAGGAAAATTTCCTTTTAGTTTTTGCTTTTTTCAGCAAAAAAAAAAAAAAAAAAGAGAAGAAAGTATGTACAATGTACGCTATACCCTCGACGGGTGCACCAGCATGATAGGACAACTACTCAATAAAAATTTACATTTTCCGTTACAGAGGGGAGATGGTACGAGGACTTGCCTGACTCTCCCCTCTGCGTCTGGTGTCCCGTCCGCTTTATCTTTTTTACGCTACATTATTCTCAGTTATCGAGATACAATTAGCAATAAACAAAATAAAAGATAAAATGATGGCTAAAAAGCCTACGACGCCTTAAAAAGCCTTACAATATCTTAAAAACCACCCCTCCGGGTAGGAAGACCCTACTCCGAGGACCGCACAACCGTGGACAAACAAACTATAATATTGTTAACGGGTTTAGAATTATTCCCTATTTAACGGAAGAAATTTATATTGGGTCGGAACACCCTGCCCGTGATTCAGAAACAATCGCAGGTGGAAATGATTGGAAAATAATCAGAACTACAAGAAAGTTTCCTTCATTTATTCACTGAACTTTTCCTCATCTTCGTGTACTAGTAGTAAGTTGTACTAAGTTGGACTTAGTTATTTCTCTTCTGCTGATCACCTCCCTTTATATAGACTTTGATAAGGGCATGTGTCATTGTGCATGTACTTTAGTAAAGACAGGTGTCGTTTCATTGATACATGTGTAAAAATTAGGATAAGGTTTATCTCTTAATCTACTGGATACTGACTAGACCCAATCTTGTGCTTTCCGATGGCTTCGAGGATCTCCAATGAGTGATTATTTTGGGGACGGTAATCTTCCGAGGGCTATGCTTTTGTTGATGCATAATGAAAAGGCTGGTATGGAAGTAAGGACTGTTGTACATGCTTTCCGAGGGATTTTACTTCTCTTTCTTGACTCGGGTTCATTCTTCAATGACTGGGGTGATCTCCGAGGATGCAGTGCAATAGCGTAACAGAATCTCTGATAGTATAATGTGATCTCTGTGAGCTTGATTTAATCTCCGAGGGCATTCCTTCTTCTCCGAGGGCTGTATTTAATCTCCGAGGGCCGTATTTGCTCCGTTTGAAGTGAGATTTTTCCGTCCGAGTTCTCGGAATATACTTATTGGGTGCTCTGTTATTCATTTCTTGTTTTTCTCCAAAAATGGGTCATCGGATGATCGTCCGAGTGCAGTTTTATTCGAGGAGTGTTCAGCAAGGAAGTTTTCTTGTAAGTTCATGGGACTCGGGGTCCGTTGTGGTCCCTCTTGGCGCATTGGTAGATATCGGAGTCGCGTGGATCCATCGGGGTTTGCTCTTTTTCCGATGCCGCGTTGATATCTGTTTTTTACTCACCATTTGACTTTCCAAGGGACGCTTATGTTCCTCCTCGTGTGCTCTTCTTTTGTTAGGTCAGTGACCGAGAAGTATGGCAACGTTTGAGGGGGTCTCCTTATTAGGAGTGGGTACATCTCATCGGAAGTACTCGTGACAACTGTATTGTCCATTTATCGATTTTCCGAGTAGGATTAACCTTCTTCTTTTTCCTTTTTTTATTTTTATGGTTAACACTAGCCCCCCCAAATTTCGATTGCCTTCATAGAGGCAAGAGATATTTTAATCATCGTCCTCGGTGAGGCGAGGGGCTAGATTTTGTTCTGGTATCCTCTATATTTATCTTTTGATATTTTTCCGAGAGATAAGTATATATATTTAGAATTTTATAAGGATTTTACCTGAATACCCTTAGGGTATCGTTATTAGGCAAGCGGAGATCTCGGGGCGCAGGTGGCGGACTGTTGTTTGACCGGCTTTGAAAGTTGAAATATCTGACCGTTGGCAACGGTCAGAATAGAGATGGTGTGGCATGATCAAGTGGTCGTTACGTGGAGCTTTAAATAAGTTCCACGTCTTCAAAATTCTTGACCGTTGTCATCTCCGGCTATAAATAGGGATACTGTTGCCTTTTTCTCTTCATTCTCTCAACTCATCTTTGTGGTAATTTTCTCTCAGAGCAAAAAATCTCTTTCCTTAACCTCTATTCTTCGTCTTTTGCATTTCCAATTCCCAGTATACTTACTCGCTTTTCTTCTTCTTTTCGAAAACACTCATCTATTTACTATCACACTAATGGCTTCTTCCACCAATACCGATCCTATTGCCGCCGCTACATCCTCTGAAGCCACTGCTCCGATTGACTCTTCTGCTACTGTGAGAAGTATTCCGACGGGGGTAGTCACTCGTAAACGTAAAGGAGAGATTGCTACTTCTTCTGAGGGCGACGCTACTTCTTCTAAGAAAGCTAGGGTTCCCAAACTAAAGAAGGCGCCTCTTCGGACTTTTGCTAAAGTGGAAAGGGTTCCGAGTATTGCTACCCGTGAACAGGTGCTAGATTTGTTCACTTCAACAAGGGCTTTTCAAAAAAACATGGTGTTCCAAATTCCGACTAGGGACGAGAGAGCATGTTATCCTCCTTCGGGTATGTTGACAGTCTATTTTGCTCAAGTAAAATATGGGTGGCGCTCATTCATGTCCCCTTTCTTTTGTGAGGTTTTTAAAACTTGCAATATCAGCCCGAGTCAAATGGTTCCAAATGGGTTTGCTGCCCTCTGTATTTATGTTTTTTGGTGTCAATTGAAAGGGTTGGAGTGTAGGGTAGATCACTTTCTTTCAATCTTTGATGTGGGGGTGTCGCCCGGGGGGTATCCCTTTTATAATGTTCGTCATCGGGACAACTCGGGGGATTCCACGAAGAGGATCCTGGGGGAGGCAATTACCTCGCATAGTGTTTGGAAAAATAGGTATTTTTTTGTGAGGCCCGCGCAAGGTGAATGGGATATGCCCTTTGACTGGAGAGAGGGCACAACTCCAGTGCATACATTGGACGTGGAGGTAGTTTTATCTCCCGTGATTTCTCAACATAAATTGATGGAGTCGGAGGATTTTACCATGTTGTTTGAGATGTCCGGTCTTCATCATGTGGTGTTTACCAATGATGCTGTGGAGAAGCCCTTGTCCCTGTCTCCCGAGGCCAGAAATCTTTTTCGTAAGTTTCTTATTCTCTTCTTTTATTCCTTTTCTGCGTATAATGGTAAATTGTATTTATGTATCCTGACTTTGGGATGATGCAGAGGAGGTTATGGCCAACTATTATCTGTCGGGTCCGAGTGATCCTACTCCGAGTGGTGTTTCTGATGCGCCAGAGGAGGGTGATCACGAAGAAGAGGAAGCCAATGCTCCCGAGGGCGAGCAAACAACTCCGGAGGTGGGGGGTCTACGAGGACCACTCTCCTCTGTGCATAGATATGACAAGGGTTATCAGAAGCGCGGTTCCATTGCGCCAGGTAGCTCCTTCTTCTTGGGATTTGGCGTTGGTGCCCGTTTCTAGGTCCGAGATGGGAGAGCTACCTGTTTCTGGATCTGACATAGGAAATTCTCCGAGGGCATCTGAAGAAGGGGTGTTTCCGAGGGCCGTTGAGGAAGAGACTGTTCAGAAGACTACTGAAGTAGTTGATTTGTCTTCTGATGATCCTTCTCCTGATTCTACTGAACTTACGTCCTCGGAAATTCCTAAATCTGCTTCTCGTGGTGAGTTTTTATGAGTTTTTAACAAAGTTTTTCATATTATCATTGTAGACTTCCTTCACGTGCTGATGTTTTCCTTCTTGATGCAGTGGCTGTAGATAAAGGAAAGGCTCTGATGGTAGAAGAGCCCTCTTTATACGGTAAGTGTTCATTACCCGTCCTCTTTTACTAATGATTTTTTCTAGTTTCATTCTCTTTCTTACCTTCAGTGATTATCTTTTGTAGAAGAAGAGTTATTGGCTCAGTTTAATGTTCCCGAGCAGGAGGCCTCACGAGGGGGTTCCGAGGATACTCAAGGGGAATTTGACCCTTCTTCCGAGGACAAAGATGTGGAGGAGGGGATCTTGAATTCCCTCATGGGGGAGACTGATCCATCCGTAGCAGTTGGCGGTTCTCGGGCCGTGTTTACAAACTCGGAGGTGATGACTCCAGTACTCGGAGCTACTCTTCCGGGGAGCCGCATTCCAGCATCTTCCTCTGTTCCAGTGACTCTTTCTCCGAGAGGTCACACATTCCAGGCGCCCATTCCTCCTAGTGGACCTGAAGGGCCATTCTCGTCTCGGATAGTGGGGGAAGCTTATCAGGACATTCTCCAGTTTTTTGCTTCCTCCAGTTCAACACCTGCCGAGGGGTATCAATTTCTGTACACCAGTCTTAACTAGTTGGGGCTCATGGTAAGTTTCTCCGTACTAGTCTTCTCGGGATTATATGATGCATTTGTGTTAACTTTTTTCTTATTGATTTCTCCGCAGATTGGAAAGACTCGGGAGGTGGTTACTGCTGTGGAAGAACGTGGTCGGAAAGACATAGAGGAAGTGGAAGTTCTCCGAGCGCAACTAGCACCTATTTTGGTCCGGGACAAAGAAAGCCAGACGAGTGAGGATGTTCTCCTCACCAAGATTTCTAACTTCGAGTTCGCTCTTCAAGAAGCTGAGAAGGTGAATGAAGGTTTGCACCATAAGTTGAACGCTGCTGAGTCTGCTCGTAAGAAAATGGAGACATCCGAGAAGGCTGCAACAGCTAAGATAGCTCTTCTGGAGAAGGAAAGAGAGGAGTCTGAGAGGGTCTTCACTCTGCTCTTGAGAAGGCAGTGGCGAGAGGGAAAGAAGTCTCTAGGAGACGTTAAGCCAAGTCACCGATAGGGCTGAGTCAGCCGAGGGAAAGTTGGCAAACTTGCTTTCTCCCGAGGATGTGCAGGTTAAGGTTGATGCAGCAGTTCAATTTGCTCAACAAGAAATCTCAAGGTAGCACCCGGGAGTCTCCGAGACGCCTTCTCACGAGCTTCTGACAGGCCACCTTTTGTGGGGTTACTTGGAGTGTGCCAGACTGGCCAAGTCTCTGATAAGGCCGGACGTTGATTTTTCAAAGTCTTTTGACCTTCGCAAGTTGAAGAAGCCAACTCCCGATGACTGTCATTACTTTGTGGGGGAGATTTGGAGGTTTACTATCCCCTAGGGATTCTCTCGCGCCTTCTCCGATGCGCTCTGCCAGTAGTCCAAGCCCGAGGGCTAGTGGTTCCGGGGGGTATTTTCCCCAATTTCTCGCCTTGCTCCGCTGGGTACTTCTGCCGAGGAGACGACTCCTTCACACCCTTCTACCATAAGGGCATAGTCCTTTCTTTGTAATTTTCATTTCTTGTTTTAAATAAATGTCCTTTGTACTTATCATCCTTTCCGAGGGCTCTTCGGCTTCTTAAATAAATAAATATTTTTCCATTTTTCATTTCTCTACCTTTTGTTTTTATTGTTAAAATTTTTAATTAAGAAGGATAATGATAAACCATATAAAGTTGCTGACTAATTTTATCTCCTAAGTAGGAGGTGTTGCTTTGCATGGTAAAGGGAGCTACGTGTCACTTTTAATTAAGAAAATTTTTTGACACGTGTCCCTTACTTTATGCAATATGAATCTAATCCTCTTCTTTTAATCATGGAATAAAGAGTATATATGTACTTAGGCCCTTAATCAGTTATATATTGAATACTAACCTTATAATCATAACTAGTCTTTGATCCCTTTTCAAGTTTGTCAATAGCTGTGAGCACGAGAATAATACTTACTCGAAAAGATGATGCCCCCTTACTATAGAAGAAGTGGTTCAGTTTCATCTTGTGGTTCCTCTCGGGACACCGCTCGGAGTCCTTCTAGACCATCAAGGGTTCCTCCTACTTCTCGTGAGAATTCCTCTCTGAGGGATAATTTATCCGAAATCAAGCGGCACTTGGTGCTAGTTCCTCTTTGGGAGTGGCTCGTAGGCTTTCATCTACAAATTCACGTAGAGTAAATCATATCAGGGAGATAATCATGGGCAGAGAGCCATATCCTTTGGCGGGTGAGTCTTCGGAATTTGATTTGATTCCTCTTAATCCGTCCAGATTGATAGGTAGGGGACGTGTAGGATCCACTACGAGTACGGAGTGCGAGAACTCAGTAAGATCTCTTTTTGCCGGCTATAACCTGGATATCGAAGAATATGATGTAATAGTGCCTTCCTCGGGCCACAGAGCTTATGCGCCTCCCTCGGGTTATCTAACTGTTTACAACGAACAAATGCGTTGTGGGTTACGGATGTTTTTCCACCCCTTTTTCCAAATACTCTTTCGGTACTGGCAGGTATGTCCGAGTCAGTTAACACCAAGTTCATATAGTCATTTGGTGGGATATGTTCTGCGTTGTGAGCTTTTAAACCTTCCAATGTCCCCTTTATCGGGTGGGAACAATATTTGCCCTTCGACCCTGTTCAGAGGGGACTCCCTTCTTTAGCTTGACCTATCGGGACAAGGAAAATACCTTCACTCGTGTATCCAATACCCACTCTTGTAGAGGGGATTGGAGGCGGAGATTTTTCTTTGTCCGTCCGAGAGGTCAATCAGCCAGATCGTGGGGGGTACCCATCCGATGGGGTCTGGGATATATTGCTCCTAACGCCGAAACACAAGGTCACGAGAGGGAGGCATTGCTTCACTCAGGGCTTTTTTCTGGTTCCTATGACATATCCGGGCTGCTGGATTTCCCCGAGGCCCTGATTTTAGCGGGTTTGAAAGAGGGGATGGAGGGGTGTACCCCCACATCTCATCCTCTTCACAGTAACTTTTATTTCCGTAAGTTTTACTGATCACTCCTTACCTGTTTGATCTGTAAATTCTCTGGGTGTCCTCAGACTGTTGGCATATTGATATTTTTTACAGGCGCAGAAATGGGAGCGTTTTCTCTCGGGTCTTCCGATGATATTTTTCTGGGACGGGCCTTGCACGGTAGTTCCGGGCTGTTGAAAGTTGGTGGTTCTGATCCCCTCGTAAAGGAAGTAATAGTTGATATCTCTTCGGAGGAGGGGGAACGGGAGGCATCGCCTATAGCAGCCCCCCAATAAACTTTATAATTCCTCTCGGAGAGCCAGATCCGGTAGCGGTTTCTTCCCAAACAAATTCCCACATAACTCCAGTGGTGTCACAGCCTTTTCCCCGCAATTCTGCCATGGTGAATGTATTAGAGGAGTATCTTCTCTCCCCCGATACAGAGGACTTGCCACCCTTTGAGGGCATCCCGGATCGTGTTCCCGCACCGCCGCCCGAGGGGAATCCCTCCTTAGGGAGATCTTTTCCCCCCGAGGACAGTCAGGATGTTTCTCCTCTCGGACCAGCTGTGGGATTTTGTCGAAACTTTCTTAGTGGCTTGCTGAATGTGACTGATTGCGGGTTGATAAAAACCCTTCCGATGTCCGTTCTCCAAGACTTAGCTTGTAAAGACATGTGCGAGGTATTTTATTTATTTTATCTATTCTATTTACTACTAACCTATTACCAATGTATGAGGAAGTTTGCTTTGTTCGTTGAGCAAATCTATATGGTACTAGATGCCCTCGGATCTTATGGAAGCTCTTCTTCTGACCCTGGTTTAGTGTACCGTCGTCGGGACGAGTTGGAGCAAGGTCTCTTAGAAGCTCAAACGGAGATAGCTCAATTGAAGGAAGTTCATGAGTCCACCCAGGAAATCCACAACACTGTGTTGCAATCCGAGAGGGATAAAGCGTGGGACTTAGAACGCCGACTGGTGCTAAAAAGAGCTCGTGTATTGAATTTAGAGAGGAGAATAGGAGAGTTGCATGACCAAATGAGGTCCTCGGAAGAGCAATTGACGTAGGCCCTGAATGAGAGAGATGCCCTAAATCAGCAAATACTAGGGGCTACTCGTACCCAAGCGGTGGCATTGGTTATGGCCCGCGTCCAAGAAGTATTGGAAGTGGTAGGTCCATCTAGCCTTCGTGAGTCTCTTCAAGATGAGATGCGTGATTTGGTCCATATAGGCTATCAATTGTGTCGAGATGTTGTACAGTCTTTGCTAGAGTTTCCCCCAAGCTTGCTAATTCCGACACTTAACATCCGTCAAGTTTTCGAGGAGTTTCCCTCTTCACCTATTAGGGATTCTTCAGTTCCGACTGTGTTTGTTGATGATCCCGCTTCCCTTTCCGAGGAGCAGCGCCGTCGACTTATTCGAGAAGGAAAGCGCCCTATGGGAGGGATTTAACTTGCAGAGGGATATTATATAGTTTAGTTCATAGTACGAGGGGCTTTTTTGTTGGGTTACTAAGATGACTCATATGTAGAGTTATCTTTTTGTCAAGAAACTCTATTTTCTTTTGTAATAAAACCCTTCGTATATGAATAACTTTTTTATTCAAGCATGACTATTACATTAAGCATAATACTTTCTAAGGTTGATTGAGTTCCAGGTATTACGAAGCACTAATTCCTCGGAATCAGCAAGGCGATAGGTTGCTGGCCCTACAATTTCCACTATCTTATAGGGTCCTTCCCATCGTGGATCTAGTTTGCCTACATTCTTGGAAGCCCCTACTCGTTTCATCACTAGATTTCCAACTTGAAAGGTTCAGGGCTTTACCTTGGCATTGTAATATCGCGACATCCGAGCCTTGTACTCTTCCACTTGGAGGGCTACTCGGGCTCTCTTTTCCTCGAGCAAATCAAGGGCGAGGGCCAGATTCGAGCTGTTAGTTACTTCCTCGTATTCCTTAACTCGCCAACTTTCTATTGAGACCTCCGAGGGCAAGACAGCTTCACATACGTAGGATAGACTGAAAGGAGTTTCGCCCGTAGCGGTGCTTGGCGTGGTCCGATAGGCCCATAGTATATCGGGTATTTCCTCAACCCACTTGGCTTTATGCCAATCAAGTCGGGCTTTCATGTTTTTCAAAAGGGTTCTGTTGGTCCTTTCAACTTGGCCGTTTGCTTGAGGGTATCCCACCGAAGCAAAACGGTGTTTTATTTCCCAATGATCGCACCATTTTTGTAACCCTTGGTCCGTAAATTGCAGACCATTGTCACTTACCAAGCTCCGAGGGACACCAAAGTGACAGATGATATTTCTCCAGAGAAAATTGATAACCGCGCCACTTGGTGAAATAGTCAATAGTTACCAGTAGAAATTTCTTTTGACCGGAATCAGGAATGAGAGGTCCAAGTATGTCAATTCCCCATTTGGAGAACGGGCAAGGATTAAGATGGGGTTCCCACGAGGCCGCGGGTTGATGAATCCGAGGGTCGTAAGCTTGGCACGGTTTACACTTTTCGGCATGGCTTTTGCTATCTTTAGCCATCGTGGGCTAGTAGTAGCCTTGCCGAATCAAGCGTCCTACCATGCTTTCGCCGCTAGTATGGCTCCCGCATGTCCCCTCGTGGGTTTCAGCTAAAGCCAGTTGGGCTTCTTCTTCATTAAGGCATCGAGCATGAGGACACGAGTACGTCCTTCGAAAAAGTATTCCATCTTTAAGGAAATACCGAATGGTTTTTCTGAACATCATCCGCTGGGTATTCTTATCTGAGGAGTATCCCTCAGGATCCTGTAAATAGGCCTTGATAGGAATCACCCAACTGGATGAGGGATCTGAGACGGCATTTACGTCTTTGCCTTCCTTTTTTTCAGACTCGTTAACATGAAGTAGGGTAATCCTCCGAGTGTGTACGGCGGCTGTTTGAGTGGCCATTTTGGATAAGGCATCCGCCTCTTGGTTTTCTTTTCGGGGAATCTGAACTATATCATATTTCTCGAACCATTCGGACCTGTGACGGACCACTCGGAGGTACTCTTGCATTCTTTCTTCTTTGGCTTCGTAGGATCCTTTGACTTGCTGGACAATCAACTGAGAATCACTATGGAGGAGTATTATTTTCATTCTACCTTCCTTTGCTAGCCTCATACCGATAAGGAGAGCTTCATACTCAGCTTCATTATTAGAGAGGGGATAATCTATTCTGATTGCAAAATGAAGCCTTTCATCCTCCCCTTCTTGGTTTACGAAAACTATCCCCCCCCCCCCCCCCCCGTGTGTGCTCACCGAGGACCCATCTACATAGGCGTACCACAATGGTTCCTTCCCCTCGGATCCGATGCCCGTGAGTTCCATTACGAAGTCCGCCAGGACTTGCGCCTTGATGGAGGGCCTCGGAGCATAAGAAATGTCATACTCGGTGAGTTCCACGGCCCATTTTATTAACCTCCTCGATGATTCGGGTTTGTTAAGAATGGTCCTTAGGGGGTACTTTGTTAGCACTGTAATTGGATGGGAAAGGAAGTAGGGGCGCAGCTTGCGGGCCGTAGTAACCAATGCTAGGACGAGTTTTTCAGTTAGGGTATACCTGGTTTCGGCTCCGATGAGGGTTTTTCTGACATAATATACCGGACACGGCACTAATAGCATCTTGCTTCTTGACCAACACGGCACTAATAGCCTCTTCTCTGACCGATAAATATAGAAATAGCTCCTCATGTGGTAAAGGTTTTACCAGCAAGGGTGGTTGCAACATATACTTTTTTAACTCTCCGAGGGCTTCCTCACACTGGGGAGTCCATTGAAATTCTTTGACATTTCGAAGTATTTTGAAGAAGGGAAGCCCTTTCTCTGCTGACTTGGAGACGAAACGACTCAATGATGCCATTCTACCAGTCAGCTTTTGAATGTCTTTTACTGTCTTCGGGGTAGGTAACCCCATGATGGCCTCTGCTTTTCGGGGTTTACTTCTATGCCCTTCTCCGTAACCATAAACCCCAAAAATTTACCTCATCGGATGCCAAAAGAACATTTCCTAGGGTTAACTTTCATGCCAAAGTTATCTATAATGACCAATGCTTTCCGTAAATCTTCGGGATGCTCCTCAGCAGTGTTACTTTTGACTACCGTGTCGTCCACATAAACTTCCACTGATTTTGCAATAAGTCCTGCGAACATAAGACTTACTAACCTTTGGTAGGTAGCGCCACCGTTTTTTAGTCCGAATGGCATGACTAGGTAACAAAAGGTGCATGCATCCGTAATGAAGCTAGTTTTATCTTGGTCTACTGCCGCCATCGGGATTTGATTGTATCCCTGGTCTCCATCTAAGGTTGATAGTAGTGCACATCCAGCGGTTGAATCAACTAACTGATCTATGCTCGGTAAAGGATAACAATCCTTAGGGCATGCTTCATTAAGATTAGTAAAGTCGAGACTCATTCGCCATCTCCCCCCATGCTTGGGGACTAATACGACATTAGCTAACCACTCGGGATAGATAACTTCCCGAATCTGCTTTAAGTTGAGAAGGCATTGTATTTTCGAGCGAATAATTTTATTACGCTCGGGCCCCATTTTCCTTTTCTTTTGTTGAACAGGTTTAGCTCCGGGTTTTACATTAAGAAAATGTTGGCATACCTTGTTGCTAATTCTCCCGGGCGGTCCTCTTTGCCATGCAAAGAGATGGTGGAATTGCTTGAGGAGGGAAATCAGTTGAGCCTCTATGGTTGATGTCATGTGAGTACCCATTTTGATCACCTTCTCAGGGCTTCCTTCCACCAATTATACCATCTTTAATTCTTCCGCAGGTTGAACTCGTGTTTCTTCGATTTTGCGCTTTTTATTGTTTCTGAGAGAAGGCTCGTCCTCTTCCGAGTGGATGGCATTCATGCAACATTCCCTGGCCTTAGATTGACTTCCTCGGACCTCTCCGATTCCCGAGGGGGTGGAGAATTTCACCTTAAGATGCAAGGTAGAAGGGATAGCTTCAAAGGCTCGAATGGATGGTCTCCCACAAATGGCATTATATGTTCTCGAAGAAGCCTCCACAACCCAAAATTTGATGGGCTCCGTTCTCCGAAGGGCTCCCTTTCCCCATGACATTGGAAGAGTCACGGTTCCGAGGGTGTGACACGTTTCCCCGAAGAATCCTACCAAGGGAACTTTAGCGGTTTCCAATTTTTCTTGTTTCAACCCCATAGCAAGGTAAGTAGGCAAAAAGAGTACATCCACAGAGCTGCCCGTGTCTATTAGGATCTGTTGGGTTTCATACCCGTAGACAAAGGCTGAAATAACTAACGGGTCTTCGTGGGGGTATATTATACCTGTGAGGTCTTCGGGTCCAAAAGTGATGTTAGGCAGCTTTGACTCTTGGACCGAGCAAACTGGGAATCCTTGCTCTACTCGTCTGGCTTCTTTCAAGTATTTCTTCTTTTTACTTTGGGGTGTCATTGAAATTTCACCTCCTTCAATCATGTTGATGGTTCGTCCTGACGGAGGATTGTTTTTATATGAGTCAGGTGGAGGAGGCAAGCTCCGGTACCCCATGGTCCGTTCTCAGGAGTTTTGCCGATAGTCTTTGGTTCTTTCTTGGGGTCGTGGTCATCCAACTATCCTTTCCCGTGACCTCCGACTGAGGGTCCTTTCTCGTGACCTCCGACTGGGTGTCCTTTCTTCTTCTTCTTCCTCTTCTTCTCTTCGTGACCTTTTCTATACGTTTGTCTTGGGCTCCCCGAGACTATTTTCCTTAAGGTAATTCTTCAAGTATCCTATTTCTAGGAGACGAAGTACTTCCCTACGAAGGGTGGTACATTTTTCAGTGGTGTGTCCGTATGTTTTATGGTATTTGCAGTATTTACCCGTATCCTTATCTCGGTTAGGAAATTTAACCGGTACGGGCCAGTGAAATTCATTGCTACCTCTCATTATATTGAGCACTTCCGGGGGAGTGATGGTCATAGGAGGTAAGGGCACGGGTCGGAGAAATTTCTTAACCACCCCACCCTCGTCTTTACGCGGAGGAGGTTTTCCCTCTTTACCCTTTTCCTTAGTCTTTGCTTCTCTTTCTGCGCGCTCTAAGTGCTCGTTATCCTCCTGCTCCATTTGCTTCTTCGTTCCTTCCGCCTCTTCCATCAAAATGTAGACTTCTGCTTTTTGCATAAGTTCATTCATGTCCGTGACACGATTGCCCATAAGGTATCTGAAGAAATCTCCCGTTCGAATTCCTTGAGTCAATATATCCGCCATGATGGTCGGACTAATGTTGGGAACATCTAGTGCTTCATCCGTGAAACGCTTTATATACCCTCGTAGGGGTTCATCCTTTTTCTGTTTAACGGTGAATAGATGTGTGGCGGACTTGGGGTACCTTCGATTACAAGAAAACTGTCGTACAATCAAATGAGCTAATCGGTCAAAGCTCGTAATGGAACTAGGTGGAAGATGAGTAAACCACGCCTGAGCCCGTCCTCCGAGGGTGACAGGAAACACGCGCCATAACACATGGTCAAGAGCAGAAGATAGGTCCATTCCGACCAGATATTGATGGATATGGTCTTGTGGATCCCTCCCATCAGCTTCTCCGGTATATAGCGGGATGTTGATGGGTCGCATCCCCGGGGGGATAGAAGCTAAAGCAATTTCGGGTATAAAAGGACAGGTCTTGAATATGGGATCCTCCTCGGGGGCCATGGTTTTCTTGAGATCACCCAATTCTTTTCGTAAGTCGTCTATCATTCCCCACAAGGAGTGTTCAACATCTCCTTGATACTCCGAGGGGTGGAGAATTTCCCCCCGACCCCTTTCTGGGGTCCTTTCAGAATAAACATACCTTCGGGGCATTTGTCGGGATTCTTGATGCCAAGGGATTGAGTTTGGGTTCCGCACCGCCTGAGGGGTATCCCTCTCCAAAGGGAAATTTCTGACCTCAGAGGATATTGAGGACATGTTTCCGAGAGGTTCCCTCCTCCGGGGTGCCCATGTGGCATCTACAAGTCTTTCGTAGACAGACCGGGGAATATTAATAAAATCTTTCGTACCTGATTCATAATTGGACAGAGTTTCTTCCGAGTCGCTGTAATGGATTGAAAGGTTTTCACTTTCGAAGAGATCATCCATCCCAGCCGATGTTTGCTGAATTCTCTCGAAGACAGATATTATGGCGTTCCCACAGACGACGCCACTTTGTTAACGGGTTTAGAATTATTCCCTATTTAACGGAAGAAATTTATATTGGGTCGGAACGCCCTGCCCGTGATTCAGAAACAATCGCAGGTGGAAATGACTGGAAAATAATCAGAACTACAAGAAAGTTTCCTTCATTTATTCACTGAACTTTTCCTCCTCTTCGTGTACTAGTAGTAAGTTGTACTAAGTTGGACTTAGTTATTTCTCTTCTGTTGATCACCTCCCTTTATATAGACTTTGATAAGGGCAGGTGTCATTATGCATGTGCTTTAGTAAAGACAGGTGTCGTTTCATTGATACAGGTGTAAAAATTAGGATAAGGTTTATCTATTAATCTACTGGATGCTGACTAGACCCAATCTTGTGCTTTCCGATGGCTTCGAGGATCTCTAATGAGTGATTATTTTGGGGACGGTAATCTTCCGAGGGCTATGCTTTTGTTGATGCATAATGAAAAGGTTGGTACGGAAGTAAGGACTGTTGTACATGCTTTCCGAGGGATTTTACTTCTCTTTCTTGACTCGGGTTCATTCTTCAATGACTGGGGTGATCTCCGAGGATGCAGTGCAATAGCGTAACAGAATTTCTGATAGTATAATGTGATCTCTGTGGGCTTGATTTAATCTCCGAGGGCATTCCTTCTTCTCCGAGGGCTGTATTTAATCTCCGAGGGCCGTATTTGCTCCGTTTGAAATGAGATTTTTCCGTCCGAGTTCTCGGAATATACTTATTGGGTGCTCTGTTATTCATTTCTTGTTTTTCTCCAAAAATGGGTCCTCGGATGATCGTCCGAGTGCAGTTTTATTCGAGGAGTGTTCAACAAGGAAGTTTTCTTGTAAGTTCATGGGACTCGGGGTCCATTGTGGTCCCTCTTGGCGCATTGGTAGATATCGGAGTCGCGCGGATCCATCGGGGTTTGCTCTTTTTCTGATGCCGCGTTGATATCTGTTTTTTACTCACCATTTGACTTTCCAAGGGACGCTTATGTTCCTCCTCGTGTGCTCTTCTTTTGTTAGGTTAGTGACCGAGAAGTATGACAACGTCCGAGGAGGTCTCCTTATTAGGAGTGGGTACATCTCATCGGAAGTACTCGTGACAACTGTATTGTCCATTTATCGATTTTCGAGTAGGATTAACCTTCTTCTTTTCCCTTTTTTTATTTTTATGGTTAACAAATATATTTTTCCAAGGCATTGCCTACACAAAATAACGGGAATGTAAAACTCCCCGAAGAAAGAAATGAGTAAACAACTCGACTGAAAAGATTTTTTGGAAGTAAGTGAGAATATTCACTAAACTCCAAAGCACCTATATATATACTTAGGAATCTTTCCTTGGATAACAGAGTTAAGCTTGAGCTGTCCAAGCTCTATTATAGCCACGGTTACGTGTCGGGTGATACCTCTATGCAGAGAAGAATCTCCAAAGTTTGCACTCCAAACGGACACGTCATGCTAAATAATTTGCTTGACCAGTAAGAATGAGATACTATCTCATCTCTTTAAACTCAATCTTAAATCCTACAATTAAAGGAGAGAGTCCAAGTATTTATAAGTGCTGAAAAGTTATTATGAATATTAGCACGAAAAAAGACAAAATAGGATGAAGGACAACCACGATATTCCCCTCGCCTCTTTTAAGGCAAGCAAGAACTGGGGGGGCTCGTGTTAAACGGGTATAAACATTCAACGACAAAGGTCTACGATACCCCAAGATAGTTCCCCGATGCCTTACCAAGGCTCTCCGAGTCCTATATGAGACTCGAATGCCTTTCGAGGATCTACGGGACGTTCACGATGCAATAACCAACAAGGACCTACAAGGTTCTAAATAACTCTACAATACCTCTCTAAAAAATCCGCGATACTCGTAACTCTCGACTTTTTGAGTTTCTAGTGCAGTCATAATGACCGACTGCACTAAAAACTGGGGGGTTTTGTTAACAGGGTAGAAAATCACCTGCTTAAAATAAGCGATTATTCAATTACCGAAATTACTTAGTATATAATTTACATTCATAAATAACACCGCATTATAACACGGTTTACATACCGATATACTTGGTTAAAAATTATACTATTCGTATATCGTAAATCACGACACACAGCTATCGGCCGAATTTATAACTAAAATACTACCCGAATTATGCTCGACTCGATATATTATTACGCGTACGATTTTATATTCGTCCTGGTAACATGACTTATATTCACATAATACCCAAAGAACACAACACGTGTCTGTTGACACAGCTTAAATAGATAAGTTACTTACTGTGCTGCTTGAACAGATAAATAACAGTATAGATAATAACATAAAATAACTAATATTAAAATAATAAGATCCCAAACTTGGAGAGCAAGATTAAACTTCTATAACAGGTGGATCTTTTGGACAGAGAAAATGAGGAAAAAACTCTCGACACTTGAAAAAAAGAAAAGAACAAAGACAACTCGCAACTGAAATCCGAATTCGATCAAATATCGGAACTACGAGTGGCTTGATTCCCGACGGAGGGATACGTAGGCATCTCGAAACAAATCGAGTCCAGCCGCAAATCAATAAAAACAATATATCTCCTCGGGTCGGGATCGGCGTCTCGAACAATCCGTTACGCTCTTCGTCAAAGCTAGCAGACACGATGAAGAAACCGTTAATAGGGGGAAAGGAAATCCTTATTAAGTCAGTGTTTCAAGCTATTCCATCTTTCTCCATGAGTTGTTTTCGGTTACCAGACAATTTAATAACCGAGCTTGAATCGGTGATCTATAACTTTTGGTGGGGCAGCGGGGATACGAATAAGATCCATTGGGTTGCGTGGGATAAACTTTGTACGGGAAAAAAATAAGGAGGCATGGGTTTTTGAAGTTTGAAGGCATTCAACTTGGCGTTGCTAGCAAAACAGGCTTGGCAAATTTTGCAGAGCCCGGATAGCTTGGTTGGACAGATATAAGGCCAAATATTTTCCTCAGTGCATGTTACTTGAGGCGAAACACGGTCACAGTCCATCATCTTCTTAGCGCAACATTTGTGAGGCGCTATCAATTCTAGAACGAGGGCTTCGTTGGCGGGTAGGAAACGGGGAGCATATTTCCACATAGAGCAATAAATGGGTACCGCGACCATCACTTTTTCAGGTTTATACACCACAGCCACCTGATCTTGAAATAGAAAAGGTACGCGAATTAGTTGATGAAGATACAGAGCGATGGAACATTAGCTTGGTTCGTGGACTGTTTTGGGAGGAGGATGCAAATATGATTATGTCGATACCAATGGGAAGTCGGACAAATGAGGATAGGAGAATTTGGCACTATGAAAAGAGCGAATTGTTTACAATGAGGAGCGTTTATCATTTAATCTTGGACAGCGGATTACATAGGAGAGAAAGTCGAGCGACATCAAGCGACTCGGGGACAAAGTCATGGAAACTCCTCTGGAACTTAAAGAGTCCGAAGAAAATAAGTATTTTTCGTTGGAGGGCGTGTCTTGATAGTCTACCAACAAAGTGTAATCTGACCAAAAGAATGGTGGTAACGGAAGATCACTGCCCAATGTGTCACAATGGTAAAGAAAATATACGCCACTGTTTATTCACATGCGAAGTAGCGCGACAAGTTTGGGCGATTGCAAACTTTCCAATGATGGCCGCAATTCGCAACGACAAAGACATACTTGCATAGCTGCAACGTGCAACAAAGAACAACACGGGTTTTGAACTTATAAATATTGCAATCTTGTGTTGGTCTCTGTGGGGAAACAGAAACCGAATCTTTGCGGGGGAAAAAGAGAACAATCCAGCATATATTGTCGAATTTGCAACGACTTTCGGGACGCATGGAAAGCTGCCAACAGTGGTAATATAGAAGAAGAAAATGCACGATCAGTGTTACATTGGCAGCCACCGGGGGGTGGAATAGTAAAAATAACTTTTGATGGGGCATGTTTCTTGGAAGACAGTGCGAGTGGTGTAGGCGTTTTGGCGAGGGATAGTTCGGGCAGAGTGTTGGCGTGGGCGCGAAGGCGATTTCCATTTATGTACTAAGCTCGCGTAGTGGAACTGTTAGCAGCACGGCTTGGGGTGTTGTTGGCGATTAATATAAGCTGGAAGGATGTAATATTCGAGGGGGACAACATGGAAGTAATAAACGACCTCTCGCGCAATACCGACGGTGGTGCGGAGCACTTCAACATTGCAAGAAAAGTCAGTGCGATGTGCAACGATCAAAAATATTCTGGTTTTCGTTGGTGTTCCGCGGGGCGAATGTTGACGCTCATATGTTGGCTCGGAATGCGACTACAAATTTAGAATTTTCCGTTAATTGTATTTGAGTAGTGATAGTTTACTCATTTTCTTTACTTGTTCTCCATATGATTATGTATCCAAACATTGGGTTGGTTTTTTTTTTATCAAAAAAAAAATAAACAATATCTATTCAGTATTATTTTGTCATTATTGCAATCATCAGCCAACCAAATCTCTCTATTCATTATTTGGAAAATCATCAGCCAAGAGATTTGGAAAATAAGAAATACCCCAAAATAATATTATTCAAAAGAGAGATTTGGAATACCCCAAAATAATATTATTCAAAAGAGATGATTTGGCATAATATTATTCAAAAGAGAGGTATAAGAAATACCCCAAGCAAAAGAGCAGTTTCAAGTCTTACAGTGAAGGGGAAGTTACATCACTCGGAAAAAGAATAAGAAAAATCATAATTACAAGAATTTATCCATGTCCAAGTTAGAATTTTAATGGAATCCAGTAGCTCGTCATTATGATCATCTGTACCGTTGAATAAAATATTATTCTTTGTCAGCCAAACGCACGAAACCATGAAATACCAGACAATACGAAGATCTGAATTCTTGTTAGTTAGATCAACCAAACCAAAGAATTGCTCCATGTGAGATTTAGAGTTCCCGGAGAAAGTCGTTTGCGCCCCTATCCATTTGCAAATATTCATCCAAAGCTGATATGTTTTTTGACACGAGAAAAAATAAAATGATTTGTATCTTCATTTTTAGCCTCACACCGAATGCAGCGTAATTGGTCTTCAGATAAGCTCATACCTCTGCCAAGGCGATTACATTTAGTTGGTACCTTGTTGAGAGACACTCTCCGTCCAAAAGCTTTGATCTTCATCAGAATTCTAACATACCAAAAGATTTTGAAAAAATTATCAGGGGTACCATTCTCCTCAACCACAATAGTTTTATAAGCAAAATTAACCGAAAAAGCTCCATTAGGTTTCTTGTTCTAAGTCCACTTATCCACGTGATTGGTTGGCATAAACCCACTCAGAAGTTATGTTAGTTGGGTAAGCAAGTATTTCTCCTACTCGAATAGAGGTGCCTCTAAACTAGTCCCACTGACATCCATTATCTGCCAGCATGCCTTTATCTCGGATAGTGATATCTTTATCCAAAGCAATTGCAAAAAATCTTGGAAAATATTGACAGAGTTCTCCCCATACCACTTGTTTGTCCAAAATTTGTGAGATTACCAGAACTCACCTTTCTTTTCATCCCATCGAAAAACTAATCTAAATTAGGACTACTACTATTATCTCCATACATTAGACCTATCCACCATAATGAAATTTTATCCAGATTTCCACTTATGTTATTCCTACATAAGAAGTTAACAGGGTCACCATATCTAGGCATGGGTATTTTCCTCCAAAGACCTTCTTCTTCTTGGGAAATTTGCCATTTTCTTTTTTGAAAGTAAGGCAACTTTAAAGTGTTCCATATTTTTATGCCGAGACCTCTCGTGTGTAAATCGTTGTACACATGTTGCCATTTAACCCAACCCAATTTTTTATTCTCATTATTCCCACTCCATATAAATCGTCGTTGAACGCAATAATAGCCTTGGGAACTTTCTTCGAGGCTTTGTAAAAGGAGAAAAAATTAATTGGAACCAATAAGGGCATACTTAATGAGAACAACTCTCCACCCAAATGAAATATTAGCATTGTTTCTCAATGATAAGCTCTTTTTCAGCCCATGAAGCACCAGGTTCCACTTGTGAGGTCTTCTGGTATCTGCACCAAAGAAAATTCCAAGGTATTTAAAGGGGACATTCTCAATTTTGCAATTGAGAATATCTGCAAGATCAAAGAGCCTATTTTGTTCCATGTGAAGTCCAATGAGACTGCTTTTCAAGAAATTGACCTTAAGGCCCAAAATAATCTCAAATAATATGCAAGTGGATTTAAATGCTTCAATATTGCTTTGCGAACATTCACCAAACAACTTTGTATCGTCAACATGCTACAAGTGAGTAATTTCAATATTATTTCTCCTAGTCTTGATCCCTTTCATCAACTTCTTAATAATACTGCCAAGATCATCTATAGCGATAAGGAAACGAAGGGTCAAGAGCGGATCTCCCTGCCTATATCCACGTGAAGCATGGAATTGCTCAGTTGAGCTTCCGTTGACAATGATAGACACCGAGCCCAAACTTAAGCATGATCCAATCCATTCTCGCCAAGTATCATTGGAGCTCATTCTAGCCATCATATCATTCAAAAATCCCAAACTAAAACTATCAAATGCTTTCTCAAAGTCCACTTTAAACAACAAAATATTTTTACGGTTTCAAGCAGCCTTATCGATAATCGTGAATCCATAATACTTTTACCCTTGAGGAATGCCAATTGTTAAGGTTCAATAATATAGCGAAAAACCTTCTCAAGCCTGGAAGCAATGATCTTTGCTAAAATCTTGTAAACACTACTTATTAATGAAATCGAACGGTAATCTCTCAGACTCTCTAGATTGATTTTCTTCGAAATAAGCATGATGAACGATGTGTTAATACCACGGGACAGGCATCCGGTCATGTAAAAATCAGTGATAAATTTCATGATATCAGCTCTAAGAAAACGCCAAAACTCTTTAAGAAACTATAGGTTAAAACCGTACGGACCTAGACACTTTGAACCATCACAAGCCCAAAGTGCCGATTTCACTTCTTCTCTAAGAATGGGCTAATCCATTTATCATTATCCTCTTGACTAACCTGCTTGAATCCAATTGATCCAAGAGTAGTGTGAGTATGGTGAGTTACAGTGAATTGAGCGGCAAAATGATCTTTAATACCTTCCATAACCTCAGCAACATTTTCAATCTAGTGATTGTTCACCATAATCCCTTTTATCTCATTGAAGATTTTCCTCTTGACAATGCTTTGGTGAAAGTAGCTCATATTTTCAGCCATCGTGACCTAGCCCTTTGAAGAAGAAAGATCTCATTTTACCTCAAAACCTGCCACACGTCACTAAATCTTTCTTTTCTCAATGCAATTTCGAGGCTTGATAACTGATTAGTATCTCATTTGTTGTCATAAACAACAATACTCCTTTTTGCTTCCTCGATTCTCATATCTATATTACCAAAAACTCATGAGTGTCATTCCTTAAGAGCAATCTTGAGGTCTTTGAGCTTTTCCTTCAGAATATAGTCGTCTTTGCGAACAAAAGTAAGCTTCTTCTAGTGATCACACACAAAAGAAGAGAAATATTTGTGTGGGAACGAATAATCCATGAATCTAAATGGTTTTGGGCCCCAATTACGAATATTCGGCATAAGAGTAATAAGAAAGTGGTTAGATAAGGACCTCACATGTCTTTGTTGAGTCAGATTAGTCCACTCCTCGATCAATTCCTCGAAAAGCAAAATCGGTCCAATCTACTCAAACAAGAGTCGTCAGACTTATACCAGGTAAACTTGCACCCAATTAGATGTATGTCAACCACTCTCATCTCAGAAATAAACTCGTTATACTCACAAATCTGCGTTTCATAACCATGATGATTCGCATGTCTACTTCTCTTCTCAGGTGCAGAAATTGCATTAAAATCTCCAAAGACATGCACTTTCTTTACATTGATCTGGCTATGAAGATCAATTAAAGTGGTCCAGATTCTTCTTTTTTTTCGCAAGAGAGCAAGGAGAATACATGTTGAAATAAGATATTTGATGTCTGAAGCTCTAGTGACCCATAACTAAAATGAAGTTGTCAACAACAAATGACTTTTCTCATCAAAGTATATACCATTAACTTCTATGTACCAATATATTTAATAAGATAAAAGTAAAATGAAAATAATGATGTATCTACTCTTTTACTCTGGATGTTGCATGCCTTCCTATATGTGTCAACTTCAAACCCTTGTGCTAGTTTTTACTAGCTTGTTCTACCTTGGCCTTCAGATGTTTTCTCTACCACCACTACATATATATATAGGAACTAATAAAGGAAGAATCTAAAGCGAGAGGTCTCTTAGGTAGATGGATCCCCAAGTCCCTCATAGGAATTTGTTTTAGCCGTGCACAACTCGTGAGCAAATTCCTACACACTTACCTTGTGGAAAGCCTCTTGAACCGCATTTGCCTAGTCATTGTCCTACAACAAGAAATGTGTTGTTTGTTATAAATACATTGAATGTAAATAAAATTGAATCTTAAAGCGTAGTCAGATAAATGTTTATACCGTGATAACAACCTCGATCGCAGGGTTATGCTCATGAGGCTACATACCCACGTCTTGCAAGGGGCGTGCAAGAATATTTTTTTATTCTCGTTGATTATTCTATCTGCCTCATCGCGCAAGAAGAGTCTTTTATTTGTGACTCATAAAGTCGCGTAACAGGGTAAACGCGAAGCTAAACTTTGTTAGCTCACTCTCGTGCAACTTGACTCTACTGCACTACATCACTAAGATCGACATGTGGCCATTTTGCAAAAGCTAAAGTTTAACATGACAAACTTAATGATGTGTCAGTGGATCACAAATGGCGGGAGAGTTGTGAATAATATTGTGGGTGGTAGTTGATTGGAGTCGTGTTAATAAAGTCGTTACACCAACAGTATCGTAAGGCAATAGCAGTACTTCTGACAAATAAAACCTAAAATGATGTGCGGACATGCATGTTAATCCCAACTAAGGATTTTCTTAGTCTATCTGTTACCCCTATATACTCATTCCATCTCTTGATCTAGTGCAATTGTATCAAATCTACGACCTATTCAGCTACTAAGTTGAGTTTTGGGTCACAAATTTTAGGCTAAGATTTCAATTCCTATTTATGTTCTTAATTCAATTTTCCATCCTAGATTTAAATTCTTCAAATCTATTTGAAGTCTGAGCTATATGAGAAACCAGTTCGTGCAAAAATATATTACTTATTGATGTGTGCAATAACTACCAACACACGACGAGAGTGAGATTATGAAGTGGCTTTTATTTAGTACTTTAGTAAAACATTCTACCCAAGACCGTCAATGCACCTCATAAATAGAGTCTATCCCTAGAATTGAATTTTGTAGTAAGTCACGATACTAGATTCAAACAAACAATTTAGCAGTTTGGGTTTTGGCTACAAAACCTCCACCACAGCAATAATTTGGGTTTAGCGCGAAAGAAGCCCATATACTAAAATAAGTCCACAGACATAGTTAACCAAAATCAGCCCCAATTCTGATCAAATCGAATTTGCCCTGATTTTATCCCCATTTCAGCAGCATGAACAATCTTCTGCTCTCGTTCCATCACTAGCAATTACAGTAACAAAAAATGGCTTCAATTTGGACTGTGCAGCTGCACTCGTCGTCATCCATACATGTAAGGTTCTTCATTGAACACTTAATTGTTCTTTTTTATTTTCCAGAATCATTTACAAAAGCTTCTTTTCTGTTACAGCTCCGCATTTCGCCCGACGAATTGAGATTCCGGTCCGACTGTAGTTATTGTTACTCATACGGGAGGAGTCGTAAAGTTGAGTCTCGAAAGTTTGTGGTTCGAGCATTGGGTTCAGATGATGACAGAAGCCTCTCAAACGACGCAGTTGTTTCTGAGAAAGTTGTTGTAGCGAAATGGCGACAAAACCCAGTGGCTAAGTTGCAAGAATCAATTAGCTCTCTCCCACTTCTCGTTAATTCGGTAAAAACCGGCTTCGTTTAGTATGTTTCTTTTGTTTGTTCATTGATACATTAGTGCTGGATAGATACAGACAATGTAAGGAACATCGGTTCGGAAAATAAGTTTGATCACACTATGAGTTGTCTTGAGTTTTGGTACTGGGATGCAGACAGATGGACTGTAGATTAGCTTATAGCTAGGTAGCACATTGACAAAATGTGATTATTTTCGAGTTGTTTTCGCCTATTTATTCATGAACGGCATCACCTATTAGTTACTGAGGTTTTGTTATTATTTGGTTTCTCCACTCGTCTGTTGGTTGAACCCCTTGTTTGTTATGCATTCTATTCCTAGTGGCATTTTGGTGCTATCTGGTGTTTTGGTGTATACTTCATTTTTCTGTGTTTTCTGTTAGTGCATCATTTTGCTTAAAGTTTAGCACTTTGTTTATCATGTTAAACCTAAAACAGTTACCTATTCGAGATAATCGAATCTGTTGTTGATGTATTATGGGTGGTTTCTCTTCCATAGCCATTGGTTGCTTTCTTTATTAAAGTACCTTGTTTTTGCTGCTTATTCTCGGAAAATATAAGTAAAATATGCAGATCTTAAGCTTCAGTTCCTCCAGTTCACTCATTGTCCTGGCGTAATATGCCTGTAGTTAAGGGAGATTCTCACTGGTGTTTATCTTTTTTTTCTGTTTTTGTCTCTTTCACAGACTGGGAAGTTCAAACTTGGTGGTACGCAAATCGCTATTGGACTGTGCATTGTGGCAACCATTGTAGTTGCTGCAGTGAGAAGTTATGCAGCAAAGAAGTCAAGATACAGTCGTCAAGGTTCTGTAGCTGACCTTGTCCGACGTGGACAGCTTAGATCTGATAGAAGAGGCATGTATGATTCTAATACTGATATCGAGCTCTGATAGTCTATATACTGTAGGTTATATTATCTAAATAAGAATTTTGGTAACTGTAATTACACTAAAATCTATGCTTTCCTTACTCGCTGAATTTTTTAGTTCTTACTGCCCCATACTTACTCATTGAATATTTATTTATCCTATGGTTCGCACAGCTCCACACCTCTTAAATATGAAGATCCTTTCAATAACCCAATGGTCAAAGTCAGCAAAAGCAATTCAACTGTTGAGATGTGTGGAAAAGTATATCGTTTAGCTCCAGTGACTCTTACCAACGAGCAACAGAGCATACATCAAAGACGAAGATCCCGTGCATATCAATGGAAGAGACCAACCATGTTTCTTAAGGAAGGAGAATCTGTACCTCCTGATGTAGACCCGGATACAATTAGGTGGATTCCTGCAAACCATCCATTTGCCACAACAGCAAGTGATATTGACGAAGATTTGGCTCAAAACAATGTTTACCAGAAGCACGGTGTTCCATTTCGCATCCAAGCAGAGCACGAGGCATTGCAGAAGAAGCTTGAGGCACTGCAAACTGTAAGTCTTATTTCTGGTTTGTACCATGATTGGACACTAGTGTACCCTCATGTTTCAGATTTTCATTCTGTTCTTATTGGCTGAAGAGTATATAGAGCTTTTCATGATAAATAATGGTCCACAGCTGTGCTTAATGTTGCTAGTGATCTTGTAGTTTATTACTTAAGTTCGGAAGTTTATGAGTGGCTCACCTAGACTGTAATTTATAGTATGATTTGTTGGTTTACCGTTCCCTTAGTTATTCTGCCTGTTACGTATGTGTTTCAAATTGGAACTTTTTGGTATCACTGGTTTTATCTCCAGTGAAGAATATTGTCCAAACTCTTTACTTTGTGGTCTATTGAATATGGCGGGATTAGAGTAGTCCTGTAAAGGAGGAACCAGTTTAAAGTTATGACCTTCTTTCGAGAGTATGAATGGTGATACATATAGGCAGAATGTTACCTCTCGTTGTATATTTGGTCATCCAAATTCAACTTTGGCTACTTTCTGGAAACATCTCTACACATTAGAACTACTACAGTATACATGAGAACTTGTTGATAGTGGATATGGGTTTAAGGGTTTAGGGTCTAGTATGGGTTTAAGTTTGATTGGATTTGGGAACATGTTGGTATACTGATGTAGTATTGATTTGTTTAGGCACCTTTGATTACCAAAGAAATGTTGAACTATAATTCTCCCTAATAACAATGATAATAATACTTTTAGAAGAGAGCGATGAGTAAGTTCCTTGAGTTTTTCCTTAACAAGTATGAGCAATAACTATTTGCATGACCCTCCCCTTAGTGCACTTGTGCAGCCCGAATTTTCCTGCACTGCAGGACATCAGGTCCTTCAATTTTACCCTGTATCTTGTTGCAAATTATTTAATCCATGGCCTATAGAATTCTATTGCCTTCCACTGGTGTTTATCTTGTTATGATGATGAGCAAGTGATGTGATTGGTGTGTGTTTGCAGGATCAAAAACTGAACAAACTTGTAATAGATCCTGCTGCAGCCAGAGATTTCGAGAGGCCTTTGAAGTCTTATATGAATTCAGAAAATCAAGTAGAGCAGAGCAGCTCTAACTCTAAATTGAGTGCCAGTCCTCCCAAGTCAGATCGCAATCAAATTTCTTTCGGAAACAAACCTTCAGAGGATATAGGAGACACTTAACTTCCATTTCTTTTTTGAGAAGCTAATTCAATGTGGAACGGCACCCACAGTGCGGAGTTTTAGATTTCACCGGCAATAAGGCGTATATCTCTTCAACCTAGGCATCTTTAGGTAAATTGTGAAATCAAAACTTTTGTGAAGCTTCATACTATACATGCTAAAACTCACAAGTAATGTAAATATAAGATTATGTATATTTTGTTCTAAACATTCCTGCTTTTCGTTATGTTTCG
This sequence comes from Linaria vulgaris, assembly GCA_948329865.1. Lineage (NCBI taxonomy): Eukaryota > Viridiplantae > Streptophyta > Magnoliopsida > Lamiales > Plantaginaceae > Linaria > Linaria vulgaris. The sequence continues at coordinate 104,578,845 of OX415249.1, forward strand.
AAAATGGTTCTTGGCTGTTCGAAAGGATCGCAATTTATTTTCTATGTTCATGTTTGCTATGGTATTTGATCCCACCAAAAAGAAGAGCTTATGAGGTCTTGACAGATTATAAATCGTTTTCAATATTGTCATAATTCTATTGCAATGTTGCCCTAATTTGGCTACTCATTGCTTCGGTTAACGTAAGAATTATACATATTGCCCATGAAGAAAAGAAAATTGTACTCATGATATAATAAGGATATATCTTGTCTTACTATATAATAAGAATAGATGTAAACACAAGCAATTGATTTTTTGTACTTGAGCTGTGATTTTTCGTGTTCCGATTTTGCACCTATAAGTTCAACTAATTACTGTATTATGTTTTGTTTCACAGTAATGAATATCTAGAAGGCCCGCACGTATTAATCGATTGGGCCCCGCAAATAATAAAATTTCTTAATACCTAATAGCATTGGGGTCCTTCGTCAATTGCAAAATAGTCCTTTCATTTTTTTAAGCCTTTCGATCTCTCCTCAAAAGTTTTACGTCTTGCATGTAATGGCCCGCTGCAAATTGTCAAATAGTTTTTTTACTTTTTATTTTTTCCAGATTCGCCCAAGAAGTTTCATGTTATTTATTTTTGAGCCTTACTGTTTGTTGTTAACATATTGATATTTTAGTTTCACAATTTTGACAATCTTAAAGAATTATTATAAAATTATCCAGCTTTAGTTCAAGGTAATGAAATGATTTTTATCATTTGTTTTACTTATTTCGTTTAACCTTGTAACATAAATTAATGACTATACCAAACAAAAGTTTGTTAATCAAATGATATAGAATATTTATGCATTTTCACCCACTGTGGATTTCTTAGGCTAAATCTATTCTTTTTAAATATAAAAAAAAAGTGTTAACAACGATAAAAATTATTAGAAAATTAGGTATTAAAATTAACTAGCATGTGCATTCATATACATATATATATATATATATGTATATGTGTGTGTGTGTGTGTGTGTGTGTGTTGGTACTATAATATGTATTGTCCACGTATCATGCCACGTGCCTGTGCGGGATCACGATAGCCAGATTTGATAAAATCAGGCCACAAGCCATATGCCTTTGGAAAGATACGCACCTCTAGTTTCTACCACAAAAAGTGGATCTCAATTGAGTTTTTCAACTATCGAAAAAAAAGTTCTTATCAAATTAGTAAACTCGCGCACAATTGAGCAAGCGTGGTCCAAGTCCATCAAAATAACCCAATAAACACCTATAAATACTTTCAAACTCTTCACAAAGAAAGAGGATCTCTTCTCAGATTAACCTATAGTGAATGCGACCTATATAGATTGACTTATAGTAGATGCGACCTATAGAGATTCACCTAAGGTGAGTTTGATCTCTTCTCAGATTGACCCATAGTGAATGCGACCTATAGACATTAACCTAAGGTGGGTTTGATCTATAGAGATTAAACTAAGGTCAACACGGAGCATAGGTCACCATGGGAGCATAGGTCACCAAGGAGACACTAGGTCAACACAGGCGCATTAACCCCAGGTGCCTAGCTCACCACGGATACTTAGTTACGATGGAAGCCTAAGTTAACACGAGCCCTAGGTCAACACAGGCGCATAGGTCAACACGGACCCTAGGTCAACATCGGCATATAGGTCAACACGGAGGCATAGGTCAACATAGAGGCACATATCAACAAGCTCAAGCTCATGACGCAAGGCCCGAAAGCTCACCTGCAATTATAGAAACTAAACCCCCGCGTGCAAAGGTCTGACCTTCACCTCTAACCACAAATAGACAACTACATAGAAACAATAAACTACGTTGGGCTTGATTCCTTCCACGGGATAGGTCGGCAGTTTGGCTTAACGCCAAGTTCAGTTCGAAATCTACAAACTCCACTATCCATATAAGTGGCTTATAACCTGACCTAAATGCCATCAAAGAGCATCGACTGACTCAACATTAGGATGCCTACTATGGGTCAGCTCCGACATAATTCACGTGCCGTGTTTTTCAGTGCAGGTTTTCCGAACTCAAAACTAGATCAGGACCAATAAAAAGCTTGAATTAGTCTTACGTGGATTGATTAGTCAACAAATAAAATTACCTCACATCAATATACGCAAATATGTGTGTGTTATCATGCTTTTCAATATGTTTGTGTGTGTGTCTTATCATGCTCCTAATTACGCAAATAAAATTTCACAAGTGAATTATTCATATTAAATATCAATCCAAATATTAGCAGATGTGTCCATGAATGATCAAGTTTAGAATGTTATTTAAGTTATGGTGATTATCAATTAGCACGTACTGAGGTGGGTCATAAAACTGGACTTCAATTGAATTTATTCGATACATAAAGAACTCATATTCGTATCAAAAATATAAATAAAAATAAAGAGCTCATATTGTTTAAATATTATATAACAACATCAAACCCCTTAACTTATGGAGTGTTTTTGACAATGCCCCTTGGAGAATTTTTCCCACCACTATATTCCCCTGACCTTTGTCAGCTTGTGTCATTTGCCCCTCCGGTGTATTTTTGGCCATTTTTAACCTAAATGTTCGCTCTGATGCGACTCATATGTGTTATACTAAATGCAATTTCCCAGTTGGTTGCGAAAATTTTGCAAAAAAAAAAAAGAAAAAAATAACTCAAACCGGAATTATTTTGACCAAAAAATGCCGAAAATACACTTGTGGGAGGATTGGCACAAGCTGCTAAAGGTTAGGGGGTGTAAAAAAAAAACTCTCCAAAGGACAAGTTGCAAAATGGCCAATAGGTTAGGGGGTTTGATGTCTTTATCTGTTTATTATATGCATACTTTTATCAAGACATTACATTCTTGGTGCGGCATTGATTCCAAGTAATTCCAATTATTCTTTCATTGGGGAAAAAATACAGAATTACTTGGAGGAAGGCGATTCTGTGACTTAAATCTGCTTGCGGAGTGAAATTAGTGGCAGTACTTACAATAGATATTCTTACAATGAAAATGAAGATGGAAAATAATGAAATACTGATCTGGGTATTTGGTTTCTCTTAGCCGGAAAGGGACAACATTGTCGGGTTCTTTTCTCTTTCTACTTTACAAAACTCTAAGAATCAAAAAATTCTCTTGTCACAGTTGAATCTTCTTATAATCAACTTCTCTATCACAACGAATAAGTTCAAGCCAAAAAATGTTCACAGCTGAATATAGTAAATGTCCAAAGCTGAATGAATATAGTTTCTAAAAATTATGGGCAAATGGAAATTTGAAAGCTATATATAATTCCGAAAGAAGAGACGACTACCATGGCCGGTAAAAAGGGTAACGCAAACTGCAGCAAACGGTAAAGGCATTTTGGTCGATTTAAAATAACCTTAACCACAGTAGCAATTTTCATAAATGATTGTTTTATTAAAAACCAACAAAAAATGTTACGAAGATATAGGTGTATTGAATATTTTTAATTGACAAAAACACCTTTCTTATTATAAATATAATTATAATTAATAATGCCACTATATATATATATAGATATATATACGCCACCAAAACTACTGTTAAAATTTGGGTGCCACCACCACACAGACACACTATCGTTATTCTATTCCACAATTGACCGTTTGGCAGCCAAATTGAAATAGAATAAAGCACACGTCGAGGGTGGGGCTCTCCACTTTAAAGCAAAAAGCAGTAAACATGTCGACCAAACAATACACTAATTCTCAATGAGGTAATACTAGTTACACACAAACAACAGCATACTACTATCAGTCTCCTTTCAACATAAAACAGAAGTGGCTCAAAACCAACTTAAGAATCACTCTTTCCTTTCACTTACTCACTTTTACCGGCACCTTGTTTCGCTCCAACAGCAAAGAACTCTGTAATAACTTCAAGCGGCATGCCTTTCGTCTCTGGGACCCTCAAGAATATGAATACCCACGATATCACACAGACCACAGCGTAAATTCCAAACACGCCCGCCAACCCAATCGAGCTCAGCATCACCGGGAGGCTATAAGTGACGATCACATCGCATATCCAGAATACCAGAGCGCATATAGCAATGCAGATCCCACGGACTCGGGTGGGGAAGATTTCGGCACAGAGGATGTTAGGGACTGGCCCAAATCCCATCACAAAAGTGCAGAAGTAGATGATGACACAGACGGTTGAGATTACGGCGTGAGCTACTGTTCCAAAATCGATGACATTGCCGATAACCAGTGCTATTAGTGATACTATCAGTACTGGAATGGTCGTCAGCAGTAGGGACCTGAGTATACATCATCAATAGCAAGTTTGTTAAGAAAAAATAACATTACTTAAAAACGAATATTACATCGACTCCTTGAGAGTCGAAAGAATATTACAAATACGCTCCATTCAAGTTTGAATAACTATAGACACCCCTAAACGGACCCCTTCACTTTGCAATTTATTTACAAAAAGAGGGGAAAAGGGAAGAAAAGGTGCAGGAGCAGACGGATGGCTGTTGTTGCGGTAGCAGGGGGCACCCCAGTATGACTAAGGCCAGAAGTTTTTAAGTGGAGGGTTAACTATAATAAGAAACATTCACATAGAAGCTAGCAAGATAGCATAAGAAAGGAAGAGTATGTGTTTACCTTCTACCAGCCACATCCATAAACCTCATAGCAACGGCGATACTAGGGAGCATCAAAAGATTTGTGAATCCACTAATGAGGAAAGATGCAGTGTCTGATCCAAACCCAAGGTTAGAAAGAAGAACGTCGACGCCTGCCTGTTGAAGAATCTGAGGAGTATAGTACATAACTCCATTGATTCCAGAAAACTGCATATACAAGGAAAAAGAAGGAATGAGTCCAAATTCTTTTAATTAGTTAACAAAATCTAGTTATTACAAGTTAAAATGGACAAAGGCAAGTGCACCTTACAATTCATTGATTGAACTGTGAAGAAAAGATAACGTCGGACTCTAGAATATTGCAAGATGTGGTAAAAACTTTGAGGACTATCACGAACCGATGCACAGAAAGTGAAGGCAAAGAAAGCAATCTTGAAGAACATGGAAAAATGAATTTGAAGAACTGGGTTTAACTGACCAGACAATTCCTCATGAGTTGTTTATTTAATATAGTATCAAAGCTAGGCAGAAACTGCTAACAAAAATTCTTCTAAGAGGTGTTCACTCAATATGTTCTTACAGCCAGGCTAAAATAGGTCCTAAGTTTGAGTTCCATTATCGCGCATTTATCAAAAAATCATATTTAAGCCTTAACAATATTACAGCATGCACGTGACGCGTGAAGGGGCTTGTTGGGAAATATATAATAATAATAATAATAATAATAATAATAATAATAATAATAATAATAATAGTCTATTATCACAACAAGATTAAGCTTTTTGAATGATGTGGCATTTCGCTAGTAACAAAAGAAGGTCAACCATACCTGTTGCAGTATTTGAATCCCAATACCAACAATTAATGCTCGTTTAACCCCTGGTTCAAGAAGAGCAGCCAAAATAGACGTATTCGAAGCAGCCTCAGATGGATGTACCATTGCCGGTCCAACCGGATGTTGGCCCATAAGTTCCTTAGAATAAAGAGCAGGTTGGCTTACTAGAGCCGAGGCTTGGACATACTCGCTTGCATCTCCTGCAACATCACCACCGGGAATGGAAACAAGTGAACCTCTTTTAGAACCGGCCCCACCCTCTTGGTGCAGATAAATTCTCTTAAAACCTCCCTCTTTCTTTCCATCTTCCCCGTCTCTTTCCGACCATTTCCACGCTAATTGCCAACCACCACCGATCCCCATGCTATCGACTCCTTCTCCACCAAGAAGACTACTATGGCGTCTCATGCTTAAGACGCTTCCATGGGACTGTGAAGGGATTATGTCTTTCTCCATGCTTGTAGTTTGCCGTGAAATCAAGGGGCTTTGCAAATTGTCGTCTGAATCTGCACCTCCAGCGTCAGATCCGGAATCCTCACCTTCTCTTTGCAAACTCTCTTCATCCCACTCTTCGTGTCTTATATGGGGCTCTGCAGCACTGAACATGCTGCCAAAGTTTGGGAATAGCATGCTACGCATACTTCCCATCTCAGGGAGTTTCTCGTGCACACTGCCAAAGAGGGTCACAAGAGGATCCATTAAAGGCACGTTGTGACTTACCATGCTTCCTTGGCGGGAGGAGACGAGGCTAATGCGACTCTGCCCTGTTACAGGCTTAGCGATCCAAGATAGGCCCTCTTGAGGCCCGTATAATTTGATTTGGTCTTTATCTGCGGATGGATCTTGATCTTCATCATGTTCGTCTGCCGGACCAATTATGTATTCTTCAATGGAAGTTTCACCACCAACTGCTAGACCTTCAACCAGTAGAGCCATCTCACCTGTTGATGAAATTAAAATAAGCACGTTCCGCATATCTCAAAGAGTAAGTCTAAAAGATAATGGAAAATTGTTCATAAGTTGTCTATTTTATATCTCTCGTTAAATCTTAGACGATTTTGTTCTGCTGTAGCAACTGCTTCCTCTGTCAACTTTTGAATCGTAAATACTTAACTGTACAAGTAATGGTACTAACCCTTGTCAAGTACTAATTCTATCCACACTCATCATGAAAACGAACTAAAATCTTTATGCATTTGACATTTTTATAGCTAGTTTCAGTTAATAAACCTCACCAAAATTATAACGATCCGATCCATATATTCAAATCAATTCAATGAGTACAAAAATAATTCCATACAAACCTGCTCTTTCCTGAAACATTCTGTTCTCCTGGATGTTGTTAGGGCTCCAAACATGTCGCTAATATGTTATTACGTTCTAGGGAGTCGTGTCAGAAGCATATTTAGGGAAGTTTAGCATTTATTAAGACTAGCTTGAAGCATAAAGCTTTCAAGTCACTGGAACAAACCTCATTGACTTTAAAAGTTCATAATATTACTATCAGGACGAACTGAATTGTTTTGAAAAGAAAACATTGACCACGTCAAATGACGCCGGGACCAACGCGATACTACTAAGTAAAGGATGAATTAGAAACTTCGATTCCTAGGACCTAACAGTACAACACATGATTGATCACAGAGGCTTGCTCCCCTTGAGAATGAAAAGGAACGACCATTTAGTGTCCCATCCAAACCATTGCAGTTCTATGCAAATAATTATAGGATCCTCTGACCATTAGCAGGTAAAGGAATCTCAGTTCTGTGACTATACTGCATGTCGTGTATTGAAATTGTCGTTGTGTCAAAAACAAAATTATCACAACTAATATACTTATAGAAGAAGAAATATGTAGTTACCACTTTTGCAGAAAATAATAAAAATGGTAAAACAAGGCAGTTTTATCATTTACAGATCAGTTTTGTCGTGACGTTACATATAATAGTGTAGGGAAAGCGACAAGGGTCTTGGGAAAAGAAGGTAGAGAAAATTGTCGGTAGCAAAAATTCGAAGTCAAGGAGGGAATTTCTTAGCTTAATAAAGTACACCTTACTCAAGGATACGAATTGGATAAGCATTGATTACCAATAAGAGTTGTTAATTCAGTTCCCTGTACGTTAAAACTACATAATTTTGACATGCAGCAAGTCAAACTAAATGGCGAGGGCAAACATTCACTAATTGAAATCACATGTGACAGTTTAGCGTATCTCTTGATCAAGATTCTATTAATCATCAACTGCAATAAAAGATATTACCTGCCATCAATTAAATCAAATCATAGCACCTTCCTTAAGAATATCATAAATTCACGTCATTGAAATAAATGAAGAAATATCATGGTAAAACCAATGATTCATGTTGCAAGTATGAATTTAAGTTTTTGATAACCACGATTCCAGACAAGAGTCAACCTTCACAAAATATAACACAAGGTATATCTAAGATTATCTAAGAAATAACCAATCAAGTTGAACTAGAGACAGAAACGTACCCGAAACATCCTCCTTGCCACGAAGTCTCTGCAAAACTTGTTTAGCCTCAAGCATCCTTCCTTTGCTTACTAGCCATCGAGGAGATTCAGGCAAAAAAAATATCGTCAAGATAAAGTACAAAAGAGAAGGAATAGAAAGAACTCCAAGCATCAATCGCCAGCTCGGAGCAGCCATTAACGACATCGAGAATATCATACAATACGCCAAAAACATTCCCGCGGAGCCAGTGAACTGAGGAAGCGTATTTAACAATCCTCGTATCTCTGACGGGGCAGTCTCCGATATATAGAGAGGAACTAAAGTAACAGCGAGCCCAATACCAAAACCATCTAAGAGCCTTCCAAGAAGTAGGACATAAACATTAGGGGACCATAACATTATCAAGCCACTTAGGAAATAGAGCATTGACGACATAATAAGCATTGGGCGTCGCCCAATCATATCAGATATTGTCCCCGAGCAAGTGGTGATAACTGTGGCTCCAATAAGTGACATTGCAACGATAAGCCCTTCAATGGCGGCAGTCAATTCAAGCTCTTTCTTAATGTATACTACAGCTCCTGAACACAAAAAAGGCAGAAAATTTAAGCAACAGAACATACATCAAGCTGCCACAAGATACAAAACTAAAGAATTCTAGTACTTAAGTTTAAAGACTAGCAAACCAGCGAAGAACAAGAAATCACCTGCAATGGTTGCATTATCCCAACCTTGCAATAAGTTGCCAATCGTGGCAACAATCGCTACTAACGCCGCTCCGTTCATCTTCTCAATAGACAACCAAACTTGAAATCTCTCAGAACCACCTGTTATCAGAAACGGAATAAGATCAAAATTATAAAACACCACCAATAATCATAATTGATATCACAGATCTTAATAAACAACCAAAACAATTGAGAATTTGAGAAAAGAGAAACAAATACAAGAATTGGACAGCGACATAAGAACAAAAGTGACTAAAAATAGAGCAAAATTCTGAGATCTACAAGTCATAAAGATTGGTTACCTCACGAGAACCAGCAAAGAAAGAGCAGACGTCGCAACACAAAGCAATCTGAGTAAACTGAAAGTAAAGGGGTTATAAGCTGAAATAGCAAGTGGTGACTTGAGAGTATATATATATATAGAGGGAGAGAAAGCGAGAGAGAGAGAGAGAGAGTCGTTATAACCCTCACAGTACAGCTAAGTATACGAAAACACTTTCCTAGTACAGACCATATGGCATAATTTCACTGAAACTAGTTGGAGTGAATTATTTCGTGATTCACTGCATACTGACAAATTCGGGACTTCAAAAAAAATGTTTTTTTTTTTTTAACAAAAATCTTAGTGAAACAAAATCTTTCAGTTCACTTGTTTGTACAGAGATTTTTCAGTGAACAGATAACCTTAACATAGATAGAAAAAAAACTAAGTGATGCCCAGATATTCAAATATGATAAAGAATCACTGCATATCATCAAAATTGAATCTTTACCAAAATTGGCAACTCAATTTGTGTGAAGTTGGAAGAGATATTAAGAGGGGTGTGAACAAAAATATCTTTTTTTTTTCTTTCACAAGAAGTTGAGAGAGTGAACGAGTTGGGGAAAAGAAGACAAAAGAAAACAACTAAGCAAAGGGGTTTTCTTTTCTTTATAATAATTATAATAATAATAATAATAATAGTTATATAATAATTCCAAATATTATATTGATGATCCACAAGAAAGCATATCGCGTCCTTTCAATGAAGATCCTCTCTCGGCTGTTTTACTATTACTATTTACTACTACTTTCAGTTTTCACCACCTTTGTCCTTTTAAACTATTAATTTCATTTTTCAGACAACAGTGTCGACAGTCGACACTAGTAGCTGATGTGCACTTCTTTTTCTATTCATTATATTAACAATTCTTTTTTGATAAAAGCTAGCCTGGAAAAGTGGCTTTGTTGGTTTTTATATCCTTCTTATATTTGTTAGGTATTACGTCTCAACTTAGATATTTATTTAGTACACTCCTAAACAAAATGATTAACGTTATTAAAAAACAAGAATCTTTTCTCTTTCTTAAATTTGATGTCGACGATGTAATGTATACGTGTAATTCACTTTCTTAAAGAGTATATATGAGAATCAAGAGTTTATAATAAATAATGGCAAGTCACTTTCTTGAAATAACAGTATGGTAAATATAGTTTGGACTGAGATTTAAAACCTTCCAATGTTTGAAAATGTTTATAAATAACACTATTTTAATGCTTAGATATCATGAACACTAAAAATTATTTTCATGCGATGTATAATCTGTGTATGCAATATTGTCTAAGTAGTTGGATGATAATTTATATTCTATATTGGCGTGTACAATCACAAAGCGGGGATAGCTCAGTTGGGAGAGCGTCAGACTGAAGATCTGAAGGTCACGTGTTCGATCCACGTTCACCGCAATGATTTTATAGCTAGAGTATATTTATGGATAATATTAATTACTAAAACAAATTACACGTACTCACTGTGTAAAGTGATTTTTTTTGTTCCTTCCATTTTTCTTGACGTACTCACTGCTCTTGTGCTCCATAAAGAATTGGATGGAGTATTCAAAAGGAAATAAAGATAATATTAATTACTAAAACAAATTTATTCCAATATTTTTAAACTTTCTATTATTGAAGAAACCTTATGAAAATGTTCCAAACTTTCCCATGACATTCACCGTAATACATAGTAATTACATAATACCCTTTTCAATGCTAGTTTTAAACATGTCTCGTTAAAATATCACTAGATAAAATACTTTGGGATAAAAAGCATAGTGAAAGAAAAATTGTATTTATGTCTAGGAGGAATGTGCTAAAAAAATTTGCGAAGGGCAAAAGTGCCCCCCCCCCTCCCCAACCATTACTACCAACGACATCTTTGAAACGCCCCATTCTAATCATATGTACCCATAACCATCTCCTTTTTTTAGGTTCTACGAACCGATGCATGCTGTTCATTTGGGAGAAATGAATCATAGATATGTCAGTCATTAGAAGGAAGAAATGCCATAAAAAGATTCCTCGCGTATCATCTGTAGCAAAACTATGAACGGGAGCTAGCAACCCAACTTACTTTCTTCCTTATATAAAAAGCTCAATCAAAATGCAATTATCTTCAAGAACAAAATGTATGCTATGTTTAATATGATGTTGTAGGAAGGGACTTTGTGGATAAATTTGCTAGGTTGTCATTTGAACGGATTTGTTGAACATTTATTTCGCATTTTAGATGAAGAACTTGGGTGAAAAAGAATTTAGGTGAAATATGCTTTGTTCTATCACCTTTAACGGATCCTTCCTCAGTTGTGCTTTTCATGTTGTGGTGTCTTCATAAATGGTTGTCGAATTTCTAGCTAGGTAGGCAAATCACACTTTTCAAGAATATGTTGGTCATGGATCGTAACCAAACACATTTACAACTTGCTTCATGATTTGATAATATTTCCGCGTGGTTAAAAGATGTAGCAACAACGGTCTGTTTTATAGATCTCAACGAAATAGTTGTACCACCACAAGTGAATATGTCTCATGTGGATCTGATAAACATTTGTATAACTAGTTAGATCTGATTTGGATAAATATGAATAGTGTTACCCTAAATCGATTGTTCCTTGAAGATATCGAGAAATGTATCCAGTTCTATTCTAATGTCTTTTTGTTGGGAAAGACCGTACCTCACTCCAAGCGATATATCATGCCTCGTATTATCAGCACGATATATTAGTGCTTCGATTGCACTAAAGTATGGTACTTCTAGACCAAGTAATTCATGATTTCCAGGTGATCGGAATGAGTCCTTTTTCGAATCTAAATTCCCACAATCGTTGGTGTACTTAATAGATGTGATGTATATATATAAAACCACTTAATTACTTTTAAAGTATAATTAGATTAATGAATAAAAAAATTCATCTTAAAAGTTGTCAACTGGAAGACCTAAACAAAATTTTGTATTCCAATTTCTTCCATTTAAATTTTTTTCTACAAAGAATTTATAATATTAAATAATTTTTTATGAATTTCAATAATATTTAAATTATCAACATACACAATTGATAACATATTTAGATTCACATTCTTGATGGAAATACAATGGCATATAGAATAGTTCTTGTAACCTTCTTTCAATAAAAAATGTATTCAAGTGAATGTATCACATAAGAGTTAAAATCACAATTGATTGTTGAATTTTACTATGAGTGTGAGAGTGAGTTGACAACTTTTTGAAAAAAAATTGTTAACTAGTGCATGACAACCATTGTCTTCCTACAAATGAATACTCTTATCGAATGAAGTCAATTGTGAACTCATACATACAATAATAAGATTATTATACAAACTTGTGCAATAATAATAAGATAGTGAGGAAATAAATACAAACGTGTACAATAAAAATAATCTAACTAATATGTGAACAAACACAAAATATTCGGTAACTCCCCCCCCCCCCCCCCCTAGGGTATAAAATCGTGAATGTTCAACTTGCAAGGAGATAAAAAGAAACATGGCGATTACCAAGAGCTTTGCTCTCGCTCTCCCGGCGGTGGTGAAAGTGGTCCAACATATGCAAGGTCCTCTTCGTCTCTTTCATCCATATGATTTACAATCTTATATAATTTTTGCATTAATTCAAAATCAACATTTTTTGTCCACGTCTTGCATAATAGTAGAATACTATTTTGGACGCAATTTGTATTTTTTATATTACTTGATCATGCGCTTGTAGGTGTAGGTGTAGTTTTGCATTTTCATTACAGTCAGAACATTACTAATGTGCAATTCACATCATAACACAACTGGACAAATTGTGATTTGGTGTCAGTCGGAGGAATAAAGATAGTAGGGGACGTAACGTCGAGGGGTGTTTTGGCCTTTCGAATTTAGCGGCCGAAGATCGAAGAGTCAATTTCAAGTAACGATTGAAAAGAAAAATAAAAACAATCGTTCATATATATATATATATATATATATACGTGTGTGTGTATTGCGCTCGGTTTCCACGTTCAATTATTCTCGATTGCTGATTTATCTTACGGGTGTTTTCTTTCTTTTTCTACCTTCAAGTTCTTTGCCTTCGTTTGATCTAGCTAGGTTTTCCTAACATCATGATCGTTTTAAAAATTGTGTTCCGTCCTGTTCTTGATTAATTCAGTAGATTAGTTTCTTCGTTTCTAGGGTTGTATCGTATGTTCTGTATTAGGGCTTACTTTATTTTCTTGTGTTTCTAGGGTTTTGGACTTCGTACGTTTTCTCTTGCCTCACTGCTTTCGTACTGCTATACTCGTCGACTAGTGATTTGATCTGTGGCTATGGATCTAAATATCGATCAGTTGTGTGGTAAACTCGCTGGCTTTTTATGACACATCTACTACGGAGGAGGTTGCGACGCAACCTCGCCAAGGATTATGAGTATCTTGAGTTGGAACTGTGAGGGAGTGGAGTGCCCTGGGGCAGTTCGTGAGCTGAAGGAAACGGTCTCACATTTCTCATTAGTCTTTATTATGGAGACTAAATGTCAACAAAAAAAATTGAAAAAATAAAATAGCAAGCTGGTTACTTCGGAGTGTCGGTGGATTCTAAAGGTAAGTCGGGGGGTTTGGCACTCTTATGGAGAAAAGATGTGTATGTTCAGTTGATAAGCATGTCTCTTCTCACATCGACGCGTTGATAGCATTAGAGGATGGTGATGTTGAATGGCGTTTTACTGATATCTACGGAGAACCCGATGCATCTAATAGAAAACTTACATAGGGTTTACTCCATTATTTGAAGTTCACTTCGAATAAGCCATGGGTTTGTGTCGACGGCTTTAACGGGGTGCTTTGCCAAATAGAGAAACAAAGGGGAAATTTAAAGCTGAACTGGGCTCTGCGCCAATTTAGAGAGATGTTCACTGATGTGGGACTATGCGACTTGGGTTATAATGGAACTAGATTCACTTGATGTAATCGACGTATAGAGCCAGAAACAATATGGGAAAGACTGGACCGTGCTTGTGCAAATGCGGGGTGGTGACAGATCTTTGACGCGGCCCGCGTCAATCACTTGACGATGAGCCCCGTGGACCATATGGCTGTTCTATTAACCTTAAAGGTAAATCTCCTCGGGAAAAAATGTAGGTCTCGACCTCGTCACTTTCGACTCGAAGCAATATGGATAAAAATGAGGAATGCCGAAAGGTAATTGAGCAAATATGGAGCGATTTGGGGGGGGGAGCAGAATGATATATCCCTTGCAACAAAACTTGATGATTGTCGATTGGGATTAATGAAATGGAATTATGTGAGTGGGCTGGACCTAAAAAGGAAAATTCAAAAGCTCACGGCACATGTGAATGAGTTGCGCATGGGGCCGATTTCGACCGAGGTGAAAAGCAGGGAGTACGAGTTGAAGAAAAGGCTTGAAAAGCTTAAAGACTCCAAGGAACTTTTCTAGAAGCAACCTACAAAGGTACAATGGTTGAGGGAGGGGGATAGAAATACCTCATATTTTCATCGGCGGGCTAGTGAGAGACGTGAAAAAAATGAGGTTCATGGGTTAAGAGATGAGAATGGGGAGTGGAGGACTGATCCAATGGAAATGGATATGATTGTGACCGATTATTTCTGTGACTTATTTAAATCTAATGATACCGCGATCGAGGAGATGGAAGACGTGTTACAAGCAGTACGAACGAAAGTCAGCGGGGAAATGAACGAGCGTCTTCTGTAACCTTATACTCCCAAGGAAGAAAAAAATGCACTAAATGAGATGTATCCTTACAAATCCCCAGATCCGGATGGCTTTTCTGCAGTTTTTTATCAGAAATTCTGGAACATAATTAGTCATGATGTTATTTCTTTTGTTCTGGTGTTTCTCAATAATTTGTCTCTTGATCCGTCAGTAAATTTCACCCATATTGTCCTTATCCCAAAGTGCAAAAATCCGGAATAAATGCACCAGTGCAGACCGATCACCTTGAGCAATGTCAATTTTAAAATTGCTTCTAAAACAATAGCTAATAGATTAAAACCGTTGCTTAATGATTTTATTTCGTACTCTCAGTCTGCTTTTATTCCCGGCCTTTTAATCACTGAGAATATCTTGGTTGCCTTTGAGATAAATCATTTTCTGAAGAATAAAAGAACAGGGAAAATGAGCTTCATGACGCTAAAATTGGACATGAGCAAAGCCTATGACAGAGTCGAGTGGTCCTTCCTGGAGCAGATAATGATTAGATTAGATTTCGATTCTAAATTTGTGAGGCTGATCATGCTTGGTGTGCGTACTAATAAATTGTGACGACTGCGCCCTACGAGCCATGCTCCGATCCGAGTTGGTTCAGTGGTGGCCAGCCACTTTACCCAATCTGGACTAAAGCGCAACTCATAGAAAGAGGTCTCACTTGTTCAGGATCAAAACCATGCATATTTTTAAATTATATTTTTGATATATACAACGGAAGTCTTGGTATTACAAATAATGTGACTATTTTAATAGTTGTGCACTAGAAACAAAACACGAATATTCCAAAATGCACGATTGATAATTATTCACTTGGTCCATGCTACCATGTTGATTTTATCCCGAGGAATGGACAGAAAAAATGAGGAATAGGTCTTTAATGACTTAGTGAGATTCATATAAAAGAACTGGTAATGCAAGAATTAAGTGTGACATATTGGATACATTTTGGGAGTGACCTTACCGGTAGAAACAGTTCAACTAGACAATTTGATGTAGCATTGGTACTGGAGGTTTCATAAAATAGTTAATGAACTTGTGCTTAACAATAAACAAATCCAGCCTTATGACTTTGAATATTCTACCGTATACCTCCCGAAAAGGAGCGACCTTGCAAACAATCAAGAGACATGCTCGAGTACATGTCGATCCAGCACACGGGTTACAACCAACTCCTGACTGCAAATGGCGCCTAGATAGATAGGTATCAAGCGAAATTACTTACACCAACAGTCCTTACTGCCAGACAATAACTCGACTCAATCCATGGGCCCAACTTTCCAAAGGCGTCCCAATGGGTATAACAAATAAACAAACAAGCTAGTAAACCGGATAATATATGTTGTTCCTTGAGCTACATGTCCCGAACATAGTTCGTTGCTCTTTGCACAATTCAAGAACCAGTAGATGAGATTATAATATTGGAGAATTATCATGATTATGAATAGATATGATAAATAATAAATGATTGGATATGATTTAACGATGAGTAAGAAAATCATGTTATGAGATGAGATGACAAACAGGATTATGATGAAATATAGGTTGTTCGAGTTTGGTAATGGAGTAGTGACTTTTCTGTCCAAATTCCTCAGGGTCGGATGCCAAATGGGGCTAGAACAAATCAGAAATGGAACCTCACATTTACTCGTACGGGGAACCTTGATGTTGTTGATTAGTTCGTCAAACCTTTAAAAAATTAAAATAAGATTAATCAACTGAATTTATAATTTTCTACAACAAATATTAGTACTTTTTCTTCAGTTCTGATATTGGTGAAATTGAGAACGTTCTGGTTAAGAATGCTAGTTGTAATGTAAGCCTTAGTAAATAACACATAAGCGTAATTTACGTCATTACACAAAACATGAAAAATATTAGATGATGAATTTAAAGAAAAACATATTACTTAACTAACTCTAGGAAAACTCATCTTTTTAGTCTTTAATCAATTCCAAACTTTTAATTACCACACACCAAATAAGTATCATACGAAATAACACCTTAAAAGGTATAACTTAGTCATTTATTACTTTATTTTACATAGTAAGTTTAAAAATGCATATACTTGTTTTATAACTTAATATAAAAATATAAACATGAGAGGTTTATCAAAAACATGTGATAAGGGATGATAAATAATCTTATTTGATGGTTAGGTCATGAAGTGATAAGAATAATCTTGTAAGACTTATGAAAATAGTATTTTAAACATGATAAATTTACCATTTAAATGCTATAAATAAGATCACAAAAATATCAATTCATGATTATATATCATTATAATCTAATTACAACTAATATTGTATCATGTTAAATTTATGTGTGTGATAAATACATTGAATTATGATGGCGATTAAACTTATAAATTAAGAAAACAAGGGTTGTCCCAAATAAACTGAAAAATCACCGCAATTTTGGTTTTACCTTTGATCAGACATCCAAATAAACTTGGTTTTCAAATCTTTTTATGCTTTATGGTTTCTAGCATCATGAGAGAGGTGGAAATCAAAGATTTTGTGAAAACACAAAGGTTTGCTAAGCTAAATAATTCTTGAAAACATAAAACTTATTTTCGGATTTCCAGACATCAGTCTACAGTTTAGGAATTTCGACCTTCTTACTCACATTATTTGAAAAATATTTCTTCATATGAAAGTTAGAGGACATCATAAGGAGTATTCAGCCTTTGGCATTGATCAAAAAGGATTTTTCTACAATTAGTTATAATTTTTCTAAGGTGCAGGACCGAATGAATAATTTACACGAAAAAAAGTTTTGGAGTATTTTCGTGCAGAAAATGATGAAATAAGAACTTGGGATGAATTTCTCCTGAAAGTAGACTCACTAAATTAGAGATTCATATGCAGAAATAAGGAAAAATCGAAATGATTTTGGGTGTGAAAATTGTTGGAAGAAAGCCTACTATTTATAGGCAAAAATCATGTTAAGTACCTTTAATTAAGGTCCCACTTTGATTATTTTATAATAAATCACAAAAGATCTTTTAGTCATGCTCTTAAGGATTTCATGGCTCACCTCATCAAAAATATACCATGGATTACTTCATCAATTGGTTAATTGCATATCAAGGCCCTTAATTATTTATAATTAAAATTTAAATAGGTATAATTAGATTTCTTTGTTACATACATATTTACTTATGTAATTTTCTAGATAATTCGACCATCTTAGTTAAGATTTGAAATTGAAATATATGTTTTAGGATTATAGACCTATAAAAATAATAAAAGACTAACTTTTAAGCTTAGGGACTCAAATGCAAAATTTTCTAAATATTTAGGGTCAAAAATGGAAATTTTTAAAAGTTCAAGGACTAAAGTATAAATTTATTTTCTTCTAAATTTCTGGGGCGTTACATAAATGGTCGAGAAACGAGATATTTTCACCCCAAACAGGGACTTCGTCAGGGGGATCCTTTATCCCCTTATTTGTTTCTAATCGTTTGTGAAGTTTTTTCAGTACTCATAAAGGAGGCCGAGGTGAAGGGACTTATTACAGGAATATCTATAAGCCGACACGCCCCGACGATATCACACCTTTTGTTTGCCGATGACACACTTTTGTGTTGTGATGCAACGCCTAGTTCTGCACAAGGGATATCAATGATCCTACAAAACTATGAGAAGGTGTCTGGACAGAAAATTAACTTGGATAAATCCGTTGTAGTGTTTAGTCGGAAGACGGGGGATGATGTTGCAATAACTGTGGCGAATATTCTTGGGGCTAAAGTGGCAAATAAGCACGAGAAGTATCTTGATTTACCGTCGGTGGTGGGAAAGTCGAAGAAGGAACTCTTTGACTATTTAAGAGAACGAATTTGGAAGAGGGTGCAAGGGCTAAAAGGACAAAATTTATCCAGTGCGGGAAAGGAAATCCTTATTAAGTCAATGTTCCAATCTATTCCATCTTTCACAATGAGTTGTTTCCGGTTACCAGACAATCTAATAACTGAGCTTGAATCGATGATCTGTAACTTTTGGTGGGGCAGCGGGGATACGAATAAGATACATTGGGTTGACATTGCTAGCGAAACAGGCTTGGCAAATTTTGCAGAGTCTGGATAGCTTGGTTTGACATATATATAAGGCCAAATATTTTCCACGATGCACGTTACTTGAGGCAAAACCCGTCACAACCCATCATTCTTTTGGCGCAGCATTTGCGAGGCGCTACCTATTCTAGAACGGTGTCTTCGTTGGCGGGTAGGAAACGGGGAGCATATTTCCATATGGAGTGATAAATGGGTACCGCGACCATCACTTTTCGGGTTTATACACCACGGCCACCTGATCTTGAAATAGAAAAGGTATGCGAATTAGTTGATGAAGATACAGAGGGATGGAATATTAGCTTGGTTCGTGGACTGTTTTGGGAAGAGGATGCAAACTTGATTTTGTCAATACCAATGGGAAGTCGGACAAATGAGGATAGGATAATTTGGCAATATGAAAAGAGCGGATTATTTACGATGAGGAGCGCTTATTATTTAATCTTGGACAACGGATTACATAGGAGATAAAGTCGAGCGACATCAAGCGGCTCAGGGACAAAGTTGTGGAAACTCATCTGGAACTTAAAGATTCCGAAGAAAATAAGTATTTTTCTTTGGAGTGCGTGTCTTGATAGTCTACCTACAAAGTGTAATCTGGCCAAAAGAAGGGTGGTAACGGAAGGTCATTGCCCGGTGTGTCACAATGGAAAAGAAGATATAATCCACTGTTTATTCACATGCGAAGTAGCGTGACAAGTTTGGGCGTTTGCAAACTTTTCAATGATGGCAGCGATTCACAATGACGAAGACATGCTGCATTCCTACAACGTGCAACAAAGAACAACACGGGTTTTGACCTTATAAATATTGCAATCTTGTGTTGGTCTCTGAGGGGAAATCGAAACCGAATCGTCGCGGGAGAAAAAGAGAACATTCCAGCAAATATTGTCGAATTTGCAACGACTTTCGGGAACGCATGGAAAG
The DNA here is from genome assembly GCA_948329865.1 of Linaria vulgaris. Classification (NCBI taxonomy): domain Eukaryota; kingdom Viridiplantae; phylum Streptophyta; class Magnoliopsida; order Lamiales; family Plantaginaceae; genus Linaria; species Linaria vulgaris. The sequence goes on from OX415249.1 coordinate 104,598,541, forward strand.
CTTCCAATAGTGGTAATATAGAAGAAGAAAATGCACGATCAGTGTTACATGAGCAGCCACCGGGGGATGGAATAGTGAAAATAAATTTTGATGGGGCATGTTCCTTGGAAGACAGTGCGAGTGGTGTAGGCGTCTTGGCGAGGGATAGTTCGGGCAGAGTGTTGGCGTGGGGGCAAAGGCTATTTCTAGTTATGTACGAAGCTCGCATAGCGGAACTGTTAGCAGCACGGCTTGGGGTGTTGTTGGCGATTAATATGAGCTGGAAGGATGTAATATTCGAGGGGGACATCATGGAGGTTATAAACGACCTCTCGCGCAATACCGACGGTGGTGCGGAGTACTTCAACATTCCAAGAGAAGTCTGTGTGATGTGCAAGGATCAAAAAGATTTTAGTTTTCGTTGGGTGTTCCGCGAGGCGAATGTTGACGCTCATATGTTGGCTCGGAATGCGACTACAAATTTAGAATTTCCCGCTAGTTATATTTGAGTCGTGATAGTCTACTCGTTTTCTTTACTTGTTCTCCATATGATTATGTATCCAAACATTGGGTTAGTTTTTTGATCAATATATTTGCCTGTTGGCAGTTCAAAAAAAAAAGAATTTAAATCTATGAAATAAGATGGCAAGGAAATAAATACAAATTTGTACAATGCGAATCACTGAATCTATAAAGTAAGATAACAAATAAATGATCAAATGTATAAAAGAATCCCAAAGTTTCAAAAATATTCATTTCAACACTACATGAAATTGTGCAATTTGGTACAAGTTAGTTGGTACAAATATTAAAATGGTACCAAATAATACTTTTGGGTACAAGTTCAGTCGACCCTACCGTATTTATTCTAAACTTATTATAATAGGATTTGTCGGTACAAAATAATTGTACCAATTACTCGGTACAAAAGATTTTGTACCGCCTGAGACTAAAAGAGCCAAAAAATAAATGGCGGAAAGAAAAGGCGCGGAATTTCTACATTTGGCGGTAAGAATAACATGGGCCTAATAATAGGTTCGGGATTTTTGTACCGACTAACTCTTTCGGGTCGGAGTGTTTGTACCCATTGAAGTATTATTACTTGGGCACAACAACCCTTCTAATTTCAATTCTCAGCAAAACAAAAGGGCATGCAAAGAAGCAGCAACGGCTGCCATTTTCCAGAAGTTCTACTCCGTCAATCACCTCAAATCACACTAACACAAGGTCAGTCTTAATTATTTTAGCTTAGTTTTAGTTGTTGAGGCTGATTAGTGTGTAGTTTTTGGTTGTAATTGGGGGTTTTAAGTAGTGACTAATTTCAGATTTTGGGTTTAGGGTTTATTATGTAATTATTTGCGAATTAAATTAGGTTTGTTTCTAATCTAAGAAACTGTAGGAGTTTAAATTTGTAATCAGCCATTTATGGATTATAATAATTAGTACTTGTAGTGAAAACATTTCCATGAATCATCGCATAGGTGCGTGTTGATGTTTTTTCTTTCCGGATCTCATGTGTTGAGCTGTTGAATGATATTTTATCTCTGTATCTTGTGTTTGTTCAGATTTTGTCTTTTGATTATTTGTGTAGATTTACTGTTTTCGTGGCTTGATATCAATTTACCGTGTTAGTTAGATGTTCAAGGTTTATGTTATGCACCGTGTATATCAAAAATTACACAATTTCTTGTAGTGCAAAACACGAACATTTCTTTATAATTTGACTGTAATTACACAGTATAAATTCATACAATATTTACTTATACAAGTTTTAATACATTAATGCAACAATTTTATCACTCCTTTAATTACGAGTATCAGAGGCTATTTGATTTTTTTTCCTTCCATTTTCTTGACGTACTCTCACTGCTCTTGTGCTCCAAAAAGAATTGGATGGAGTATTCAAAAGGAAATAAAGATAATATTAATTACTAAAACAAATTTATTCCAATATTTTTAAACTTTCTATTATTGAAGAAAACTTATGAAAATGTTCCAAACTTTCCCATGACATTCACAGTAATACATAGTAATTACATAACACCCTCTTGAATGTTAGTTTTAAACATGTCTCGTTAAATAATCACTCGATAAACTACTTTGGGATAAAAAGCATAGTGAAAGAAAAATTGTATTTATGTCTAGGAGGAATGAGCTAAAAAAAAACTTCCTAAGAAAACATTCATTGAGAAAAAACTTTTGCAAAGGGCACAAGCGCCCCCTCCCCCCCCCCCCCCCCCCCAAACCATTACTACCAACGACATCTTTGAAACGCCCCATTCCAATCATACGTACCCATAACCATCTCCTTTTTTTAGGTTCTTCGAATCGATGCATGTTGTTCATTTGGGAGAAATGAATCATAGATACGTCGGTCATTAGAAGGAAGAAATGCCATAAAAAGATTCGTTGCGTATCATGTGTAGCAAAACTATGAGTGGGAGCTAGCAATCTAGCTTACTTTCTTCCTTATATAAAAAGCTCAACCAAAATGCAATTATCTTCAAGAACAAAATGTCTGCTATGTTTGATATGATGTTGTAGGAAGAGACTTTGTGGATAAATTTGTTAGGTTGTCACTTGAACGAATTTTTTCGACATTGATTTCGCATTTTAGATGAAGAACATGGGTGAAGAAAAATTTATGTGAAATATGCTTTGTTCTATCACCTTTAATGGATCTTTCCTCAGTTGTGCTATACATGTTGTGGTGTCTTCATAAAGAGTTGTTGGGATTTCTAGCTAGGTAGGCAAATCACACTTTTCAAGAATATGTTGGTCATGGATCGTAACCAAACACATTTACAGCTTGCTTCATGATTTGATAATATTTATGCGTGGTTAAAAGATGTAGCAACAACGGTCTGTTTTATAGATCTCAACAAAATAGTTGTACCACCACAAGTGAATATGTCTCATGTGGATCTGATAAACATATGCATAACTAGTTAGATATGATTTGGATAAATATGAATAGTGTTACCCTAAATCGATTGTTCGTTGAAGATATCGAGAAATGTGTTCAGTTTTATTCTAATGTCTTTTTGTTGGGAAAGATCGTACCTCACTCCAAGTGATATATCATGCCTCGTATTATTAGCAATATATATTAGTGCTTCGATTGCACTAAAGTATGGTACTTCTAGACCAAGTAATTCATGATTCCCATGTGATCGGAATGAGTCCTTTTTCAAATCTAAATTTTCACAATCGTTGGTGTACTTAATAGATGTGATGTATATATATATATAAAGCCACTTAATTACTTTTGAAGTATAATTAGATTGATGAATAATCTTATAAGTGGTCAACTGGAAGACCTAAACAAAAATTTTATATTCCAATATCTTCCATTTAAAATTCTTTCTACAAAGAATTTATAATATTCGATGATTTTTTATGAATTTCAATAATATTTAAATTATCAACACACACAAATGATAACATATTCAGATTCGCATCCTTGGTGAAAATACAAAGGCATATAGAATAGTTCTTGTAACCTTCTTTCAGTAAAAAATGTATTCAAGTGATTGTAACACATAAGAGTTAAAATCACAATTGACTGTTGAATTTTACTATGAGTGTGAGAGTGAGTTGACAATTTTTTGAAAAAAAATTGTTAACAGTGCATGACAACCATTGTCTTCTTACAAATGAATACGCTTATCGAATTAAGTCAATTATGAACTCATGCATACAATATTAAGACTATTATACAAACTTGTGCAATAATAATAAGATAGTGAGGAAATAAATACAAACTTGTACAATAAAAATAATCTAACTAATATGTGAACAAACGCAAAATATTCGGTAATTCCCTTCCCCCCCCCCCCTCAATTAGGGTATAAAACCGTGAATGTTCAACTTGCAAGGAGATAAAAAGAAACATGACGATTACCAAGAGCTTTGCTCTCGCTCTCCTGGTCGTGGTGGAAGTGGTCTGAAATATGCGATGTACAAGTCGTGATATCTCGCTAAGCATCACAGTCAACGCCAATCAACTATTACATGTCCTCTTCGTCACTTTCATCCATATGATTTACAGTCTTATATAATGTTTGCATTAATTCAAAATCAACATTTTTTGTCCACGTCTTGCATAATAGTAGAATTCTATTTTGGGCGCAATCTATATTTTTTATATTACTTGATCATGCGCTTGCAGATGTAGGTGTAGTTTTGCATTTTCATTACCGTGAGAACATTACTAATGTGCAATTCACATCATAACACAATTGGACAAATTGTGATTTGTTGTCAGTCGAAGAAATAAAGATAGTAGGGGACGTAACGTCGAGGGGTTTGTTGGCCTTTCGAATTTTGTGGCCGAAGATCGAAGAGTCAATTGTAAGTAACGATTAAAAAAAAAAAACGGTCGTCCATATATATATATATGTATAATCTTTTGAGGACCGAAAATTGTTCTTGATTGAAACCAGCTGTAGCCTTATATAATCCTAAGCCTGTTCAAATTTGTACAACAAGAAAAATGAAATCTATGAAATAAGATGGCAAGGAAATAAATACAAATTTGTACAACGCGAATCACTGAATTTAGAAAGTAAGATAACAAATAAATGATCAAATGTATAAAAGAATCCCAAATTTTTAGAAAATACTCATTTCAAAACACAAACATTTCTTTATAATTTGACTGTAATTACACAGTATAAATTCATACAATATTTACTTATACAAGTTTTAAATTACATTAATGCAATGATTTATCACTCACACTACAAGATTTTCAGGTCTTTTGCGACCGGAAATAATTCCTATAGGGTTTAGCATTTGCAACCGCAACGCGGTTGCAAAAATTAGTATACGTTAGTTTCTGCAACCGCAATGCGGTTGCTGAAAACATTCATACTTTCAAAATGTCGTTTTTTTTGATGATTTGAGGTGCCACATTGTTATTTTGGTTGATAACTATCCTAATAATGGTAAAAACAACCATTACAATTCTCATAACAATTTCAAGCGTTATATATGTGGGACAAGCCGTGATATCTATGATTTCAAACGATAATGTTCATACACACACACACACACACACACACACATATATATATATATATATATAAATATCATCCCTAAAAACATATAGAAATAAACGTAATGTGAAAAATTTATCTACTAATTAAACCAATTAATCATATTATTAGTGAAGCAAATCATAATAACAAGAAGATATATGATGATGAGTAGTAAATAGAACATACCATATGTTCATGCATGGTCTAATAACTCCTTCGATCATTTCACATTCAATCTACTCTTTCATTCCTCAATTACTTGTTTGTAACCATTTATTAGTTTATATCACATGTAGCATTGAACTTTGTTGTTAAAAATCAGAAACGCATTGAGAAAATCCCATAAAATTGCGATTTTAATGTATGAATATTTTTTGCAACCGCGATGCGGTTGCAGAAAGTGTCTATTGGGACCGCATGGCGATTGCAAAAGCTAGTATTTGCAACCGCAATGCGGTTGCTGAAAACATTTATACTTTCAAAATGCCATTTTTTTGATGATTTGAGGTGCCACATTGTTATTTTGGTTGATAACTATGCTAATAATGGTAAAAACAACCATAATTACAATTCTCATAACAATTTCAAGCGATATATATGTGGGACAAGCCGTGATATCTATGATTTCAAACGATAACATTCGTATACACACACACACACATATATATATAAATATCATCCCTAGATACATATAAAAATAAACGTAATGTGAAAAATTTATCTACTAATTCAACCAATTAATCATATTATTAGTGAAGCAAATCATAATAACAAGAAGAAATATGATGATGAGTAGTAAATAGAACATACAATATGTTCATGCATGGTCTAATAACTCCTTCGATCATTTCACATTCAATCTACTCTTTCATTCCTCAATTACTTGTTTTGTAACCATTTATTATTTCATATCACATGTAGCATTGAAGTTTGTTGTTAAAAATCAGAAACGCATTGAGAAAGTCCCATAAAATTGCGATTTTAATGTATGAATATTTTTTGCAACCGCGATGCGGTTGCAGAAAGAGGCTATTGGGACCGCAAAACGGTTGCAAAAGCTAGTATTTGCAACCGCAATGCGGTTGCTGAAAAGATTCATACTTTCTGCAACCGCGTCGCGGTTGCAGAAAGTGTTCATACTTTCTGCAACCGGATTGCGGTTGCAGATACTATTTTTTAAAATTTTAAAAACTTTTAGCAACCGCTTTGCGGTTGCAAATTGTTCAAATTTTTTGAAATTTTGGGCGGCCTAGGGGGGAAATTTGAATTTTTGCGAAAATTCAAATTTTCACCCCATTTTCTATATATACCCACCAACACTTCTCTTCTTTTTCCAAATCCAAAAAATCACCAACACTTCACTTCTTTTTCCAAATCCAAAAAATCACCAACACTTCTCTTCTTTTTCCAAATCCAAAAAATAAAAAACAAACCAACACTTTTCTTCTTTTCTTTTCCAAATCCAAAAAATAAAAAAAACACCAACACTTCTCTTCTTTTCTTTTTCAAATCCAAAACAAATAACTCCTAACACTTCATTTTTTGCTTTTTTATTTCTCTTCTTCTTTATGTTTTTTTGTTCAACTTTTTTTCATTTTTCATTTCATTTTATTCATTGTTTTTCGTTATTTAATTACATTTGTTCTTGTATATTCACTATATTGATTTGCTGTTATTATCTATTTGTAATTTTAACAAAAACCAATAATATTTCGATAAATTACCGGAATATTATTATTTTTTTTTATTTTCGTTCGCAGGTCATTTGCAACCGCAACGCGGTTGCAAATGGTTTGAATAGTTGCGGTTGCAGATGCTTACTGTACTTTCTGCAACCGCAATGCGGTTGCAGATGCTTATTCTACTTTCTGCAACCGCGAGGCGGTTGTAGAAAGTCCAATAACAAATTGCAACTGCTTCGCGGTTGCAAAATCCGCAACCGCAATGCGGTTGCAGATTATCTGGTCGCAGATGCGCATCTGCAACCGCGATGCGGTCGCGGATGACAAGTAACCGAGGCTTTACGAGACCTCGTCATCTGCAACCGCATCGCGGTTGCAAATGACTATCTGCAACCGGATTTGGGCCTTTTGCAACCGCAAATACGGTTGCAAAAGACCCTGCAACCTTGTAGTATCACGAGTATCAGAGGCTATTTGGTTCCTTATATTAAGCCATTACAACTTTCATATTAACTCGTTTGGTTAGAATGATAACATTTTCGGGGTTTTTGTCAAACATACTTTAGCTCGCATTGTCGCAGCTAATAATTGCAATTATAATATCACCCCCCCCCCCCCCAAAAAAAACCCACCCCCGTTATTTAATATCACTTTTGCTACAAAAATTACTTGCATCGAAATGACTGATTTTCCGTCGATTATTAATTATACATATAATTATATACTATAAGTTATATACTAGACAAATTATAGGCACGTACATTATAATTATATATAGGGACGGATCCATGAATTTACGTTAAGGGGGCGAAATTTTACAAGAAAACTATGACAACGAAAATTCTATATTTGTAAGTTATAACAATATGTATCAATGTAAGATTACAAGTAACATAAAGCAACATCACGTAGACATGAGTCACATGACTCATGAGTATTCGAAACAATTAAATTATTTGATATTGTTGCATGATTGCTATTCACCTAGAAATCAATAAATTAAATATTATAATTCCAATTTTAATTACAAAATTATACTAAGTGTTCTAAAATTTTCTATTAATAAAATATTGTATGTGTTATAACTTCTAAAAAAGAAAACCTAGAATCTCATTCATAATATTTAGATGCAAGATATATTGATAAAATTGCCATAAACTAGTTTGTAAACAAAAACTAAATAACTTATTTACTATAAAATATTTTGAACAATTGGCATAATATTCTTTTGATTCTTTTTGCCCAACGTTTGATTTTCATTTTTTTTAGCTTTACCAAATTTTATACTAATATAAGTATCTTTAAATTGTATGTCAGTGTGTATGTGCATATGCGTTAGTCCTGTAATATGGAAAAGTATAGTGAAAGTCAATAACTTCATAAATTAAAGTATAAATTTATGATAATAATAACGATTTTGATAAGAAAGGACAAAAATTTCTAATAGTCTATCCAAATTTTCTTTTTAACGTTATAATACTTTTTCTTACCTTATCTTCTTTTCAAAAAATTTATTATACGTTGTTTTTCAACTTTTTATAAAAACTATATATAACCCTCGTATGAGCTACCAGCTGCCGGCCTCGAAGCCATAAGGAAGATCGCTCATATCGAACAAAGAATCACCGACAGTACTCTCTACTTGGAGTGCATGTCACGCGTATCGTAAAAAAGCGTCAACTGACTGTTAGAACGTGACCTCCTTTAATTACCAAGCGGCCCGTATTGAACCATTGTCAGTGGATCGGCCTACCACGAGGCTATATTTATGGACGCCCATCCTCGCCATTTATGAAGGACATACGACCAATCTCACTTGAACGTATGAGACCTTATAAATAGAAAGCTAGAACAACATTGTAAGCCAACTCAAATTGAGATAACACACTTGTACTCTATATTCACCTAAAATCAATATATTTTGTTTTTACTTATCTAAGTTATCTCTCATTTATACTTATAAAGGGTCTTCATAATTCGAAACCCCTCCTATAAACTCTTATATTCATACACTTTCTCTCTACGAATCACATAAATTGCATTTCAAACCACACCTTTTCGATAATTAGGAAATTAACCAACTCAGTTAATTTCGTATTATCATTTGGACTAGTCTGTTGAAACGCCACTAGAAACATTCTTTGAGCATGATTCTGAGAAAGTAGTTAAGCAAACAACATGACATCAACACACTTCGAGAAACGCCAAATACGAAGGGCCTCGCGACTAACCATCCACCGTCGTTTCAACGAAGGACTAACCCGCAACCCGGATCTGATAAAATACATCATAGCCAAGAGGGCTATGGAAAAAAGATTTGAATGAACCGTTTAGAGCCGCTTGGACAAATTTGCGACCTACAACCAACATCCACGTAGCAGCCGCTGTAGAGAGCGAATGAGGCACGCACCCCCTAGAAAGTCCACGACTCCTTAGGAGAAGGGATCCCAATAAAGACCCCATCATAACAAACCAAAAGGAAGAATATGACGCATAGAAGCAAGCATGATGCAAAATCGATAAGGCAGAAGCCCCATGAGCCATAAAATGAGTGACCCCCTCTAAAAAACGAGGGAAACCCCTCGTAAAAAACCAAGTTGAACGTTTAGAGAACCTCGAGGTGCACTAAAGGGGATAAGAAGGGAAGCCATTGACCATGTACCACAAGATCGAAGGAGCGCCCGAGGCCGAGGGCCTGAATACCAACCACTCAAGGGGTCCAACACCATAGAAACTCTCTGGAAGGCCATACACAACCAACTTCTCGATGGACACATCACAATACCTCAAGCTCGATCGTTCTTGATGTCTCACGCCGAGGGAGAACCAGAACAACGAGCATCCACAAAAAACCATCACGCACGACGCAACTGAAGAATGAGGCAAGAATCCACGTTGAAATGGAGATGCAGATGAAGGGCGTACGATGTAAGACCTGTCGAGTCTTCAAAGTATAGCACATTTGATGCCTCGTAAATCCTGACCTTAGAGCTTGATGTTGGGCCCCTCACTGGGCCTATGCTAAAGGCGATGCCAGGTGGAGGATTGTACCTTCCGGAGTAACTCGAGAGAGAATCATGCGAGAAAAGAGGCAAAGCTCTTATAAATAATGATCCTTGAGCCAAAAGCCAGGCCACCTACTAGGCCGAGGCTAAAGGCGATGGCACGAACGAGCACCAGACCGCTCGAAAAATGAAGAAGACCCATTCTCTGTTAATAAATCTGGCCTTTGAGTCAAAAGCAGAGTTAACCGCTCGTGAAGCTCTTGGCAATGTCAGGCGAGGGAAAATACCAACTAAAAGCGCGTTGGTGTAAGTCCAATTGAGAAATATCGGCAAAAGACCGGTTGAACGCATGCTGGCGACAAATTCCAATTGAATACATTGGCATAAGACCAATGGAACGCGTGTTGATGAACAAGTCCAATTGAAACATGTTGGCAAAAAGAGAATAATCGAACGCGTGTCGGCAAACAAGTCCAATTGCAATATATTGGCAAAAAAAGACAAATAGAACGCGAGTTGGCAAACAAAGACCAATCAAAAGTGTACTCGCGTAAAAGATTAGTCGAAAGCATATTGGCGTATAAATCATTAAGAACATATTGACGCAAGTAAACCTAACGAGGAAAGAAATAACATAAATAACAAGTTTTATTTCAAGGTTACAAAAGTACAGGGAAAAATCAAGACCCAGATTGCATGGCTGGATACGAAGGCAACATTACAAAGGACCATCAAGATGAAAAATGGCCTAGAGACTTGACGACAAACAAATACATAAAGGATCAAAAGATCCATCACTACGACACATAATTGAGCGAAGAATTAAAATAAAGTTTCTCCTCTCTGAAGAAAACTCTCAGGCCTCGGGATGTCAAGAAGTCAACATCGGTGCAGTACATCCATGGCACTTGAAGCACGAAGGGTGCACAAAGGCATCACAACGCGAGAGTATCACCAGCAACCTGGTGACCATGCAAGAGCTCTGCCCAAATGAAGGAGAACAACAACAACAATACGAAGTCTCATGCCTCAAAAGCCTCCAAATCATCTGAGGAAGCATATCCACTACGACGAAAGAAAGAAGGAAGAACGCTTGCTAAAAAATGAAATCTAAGAAACAAGAATTCCCATGTCTCAGAAGTCTTCGAAGCAGTAAACTTGGAGAACATCTGATAATTCATAAATACATCGGACGAGGAAAAAGACCAGACCACCCTCGAAAAAAAGGTCACACCGCGAAAACCCTCGTAGGAGTTACCAACTGCAGTGTTGAAGCCATTATAAAGATCGCTCGTATCAAATGAAGGATCAGCGCCATTCTCCACTTGGAGCGCAGGTCACGCGCATCATAAAAGAGCGTCAATTGACTGTCAGAACATGACCTCTTTTAATTTCTAGGTGGCTTGTATTGAACTATTGTCTATAGATCTGCCTACCACGATGCCATATTCATGGACACCCATCCTCGCCATTTATCGAGGACATACGACCAATCCCACTTGAACGCCCGAGACCTTATAAATAGAAAGCTAGGTCAATATTGTAAGCCAACTCAGACTGAGATAGCACACTTGTATCCTATATTCACCTAAAAGTAATGTTTTTTTTACTTATCTAAGTTATCTCTCATTTTTACATATAAAGGGTCTTCGTAATTCATGACCCCCTCCTTTGTATAAGCTCTTATATTCATACACTTTCTATCTACGAATCATGGGAATTGCGTTCTGAACCATATATTCCAATAATTAGAGAATCACTCAACTCGGTTAATTTCGTGTTATCAATAGTCTTGTACACTATAATTATATATTAAAAATTATAGTTATAATTTATACTATAATCTGTAGGCACCTTCGATTTTGGAGTAACAACTATCATTAGAACATAGAATCTTTACCTCTTAAAGTGAATCTTATGGCCAAACTCATCGGAGATACGATCACGACATAAAATCTGGACATCCGATGAAATCATAAAATCGAACAATTTTTAGTTCTCGAATGCATGAAATGATTGATTAACAAACTAATCCTCAAAAAACGTATAAGACCATATGTGACGTGTTTTTTTCCCGATATTTACTTGTGAAGGTCCATGCATGATTAAGGAAGATATGATTTGTCTATTTTAGAGAGACACCAAAGGGGGAAAAATTGAAGTCCACTTAAACTTTTCATACTTTTGGAGAACTTCTAGCTACCAAGGAGACGAAAAGCTATGTTTAAGAAAAGATGAAAGGTCAAGACTGAACCAAAAATTTTTGAAATGTGAATTCCAAAATCACTTGTCTAGGTTGAGATTGATAACTGGGAGGCCTTTTGATGCTGCTTAGCCACGAGAGAGGTTGAAGGAAATTAGTTCAACCTATATTGATAATGGATTAATCTTAGAGGCTAATGCACTGGACCAAATTATTTTTTAGAGATAGATACAATTTTGCTTCATTTTTCGGCAGATGAACCAAAGGTATTTTAAAAGCAAATTATAAAACAATACCAAAAATAGTGTGAATTTTGGAAACTCACCTTCATTCCGAGAGAGGCTAATTCTGGTGCACATAATCTATAGCACAATTGGGTAGAAGAGCTAATTGGAGAGGACCCATACCTTTTTGACATTCCCTCGAATGACTGGGGTTGAAGCATTTTGCATCCTCTCGATGAAATAGTTTAGCTCGTTTTCTTTCTGTTTCCGTTTTTCGCTGGATGTGATTTTTCTGTATATTAAAGCATTTTTTTATCCATTAAAAAATGTTAACGGTATGTTTATTTTGAAGGTTCTTTAGGGGTGGGAAGGATTGCTTTTGCCTGAGTTTGAAGAGATTTTTTGTTATTATGCTTTATTCCTGGAAAATCGCATATCTTTATCTTAGCTTTCTTCTCCTTTTTATAGAAGGAGGTTTCGTAGGATACAAGTAAGTGTTTTACAGGTGTCACTTTTGTACGGGTATCATCTTCCTTCTGATAAAGACAAACAGCTGTCACGACTTTTAGATGCTTCGGAAGAGGGGCAGATATTTCGAAGGAGCTGGCGTGACTTCTTGAGGATTCCTTTATAATGGGGGAGAAGCGTTGCTCCGAGGGCTCCTTAGAAGGAGGTAGGCATATTGCTTCGAGGGATCCTTGAAAGGAGGTAGGCATATTGTTTCGAGGGCTCCTTAAAAGGAGGGAGGCATATTGTTTCGAGGGCTCCTTAAAAGGAGGGAGGCTTATTGCTCCGAGGGCTCCTTGAATTTGTGGACTCCTCGAAAGGAAGTAGGCATATTGTTTCGAGGGCTCCTTAAAAGGAGGAAGGCATATTGCTCTGAGGGCTCCTTGAATATGTGGACTCCTTGAAAGGAAGTAGGCATAGCACGTATATCCAAATGACACAATAGGTGCGAGAGTAGCGTATACCTGGGGGATGTTTCGGGAAGCTATTTAAAGTTCCTAATATCTCGCGCGGTATTTGTACTCTGTGAGATATCTGTCGTGGGGGATAGGTGCTCTGTTGGGTGTTGGAAGGTTTGATCCATTTTTGGGCTAACATTAGCCCCCCCTAATTGCGATGGCCTTCTCTTTTCAAAAGAGGCCAAAGGAATTAGTTCATGATCCCTCGGGGGTGGTATGATTGCATAATTCCGATAGCTCTCACATATTTATAGGGCATTAATGTTGGGTCATTTAATTAATTTATAATTAATGTCACGACTTTAATTATTTAGTTGTGATTAAATGCCACGTTCTGAAGTGGTGTGAGTGCCAAGATATTCGGACCGTTACGCTTTCCATAAATGAGGAGGCGTGACGGTTTATAGCCCACTATGAGTAGACACGATGGGGGTGTGAAGAGGAGTTTAATGGGTAATTAATATTTTATTGGGTCTAGGGTTTATAAATACCCGCTTTCCTTAATTTTTATTCTCACTTGCAATCTTACTTCAGCAAACTTTCTCCTTCTTATCATCTTTCCCTGCAAAAAAACATCTTTGTTTTTTCTTAAGAATCTTCTAATTCGGTTTTAATGGCGTCCCAATCTGCTGCAAATTTGATATCTGCCGCTTCCGGCACTGGATCGGTTGCTTTTTCTGCTGCTACTGATCTCCCGGCGGTGACGGGCGTCGTTTCTCTAACTTCTCGAAAGAGAAGTGCAGTGGAGGCGATGGGGGCTGGCGGTAGTAGCAGCGTGAAGAAGGTAAAAAAGTCTAAGAAAAGCTCTGATAAAGGTGGCGTGCTCTGAGCTACTCAGAAAGTCGAGGCGACCGTTAGCACTGCTTCTCAAGAAGAGATCCAGAATTTGTATCTTGAATACGATGCTTCAGGCCGGAATGTATCGGTGGTGGTTCAGTTGGCAGATCAGCGAGGTAACTCTCTTCTGGCGAAACATCTGACCGTATATTATTCTCAGGTAAAGGCGGGATTACGTTCATTTTTCCCGCCTTTTTACTGTGAAATTTTTAAGTATTGTGATGTATGCCCTAGTCAACTTACCCCCAACTCCTTCAAGACTTTAGCTTTATTTGTTTTCTGGTGTTTGGTGAGGGGAATTGAGTGTACGAGGGATAGATATTTTGCAATTTTTGAGTTAAAGGTGTCTCCGGGGGGAGGGGGGCTTCTTTCTACTGTTTCAGCCATCGGAATAAGGACGACCGTATCTCCGAGGGCAACGTTAGTTCTCACAGCACATGGAAGAACAAATTTTTCTATGTCTGTCTGACCGATGGGGAGTGGGACATGCCATATACTTGGAGGGGACCAAGTTCCCGGAGAGGGTGTTGGACGATACATTGGTATTCTCACCAGTGTTTGCTGCGAGGTCTTTGGTGGAGTCGGGGAATTTCGTTGCTCTCTATCGGACCGCAGGCTTGCGGTATATTGCTCCGATAGACCAAATCGAGACTCCTTTGGCTATCCCCAAGAAATACTTTAGCGCTTTTGGTAAGTTCTTATGTATGTATATATTTATTATTATTATTATTATTTTTTGTTTGACTTTGGCTGTTTTTCAGTGGATGTTTTACGGCCATATATGGTGGAAGGTGTCAGTGGCTCCGGTTATCACGAGGAGGCAGGAGCTCAAGAAGGTGGATTGATGTCGGGGGAAGGTGAACTCCCCGTGGCTGCGGAGGGCAATGCTGAGCGTGTGAGGACTCGTTCAACGATTTCGAACGCTCTATCCCGGTCATCTAGTAGAACATATGATACCCCAGAAGAGATAGGTTAGGATGTAACTTCCGCGAATGCAGTCATCGTGGGGGCCTTCTCGTTAGAAGGAGATGAAGATGATATAGGGATAGGGGGATGCCACTGCCCCCTTTAGGTGCTGCCGACGTATCTTCCCCCGATAAATCGGGGGCGTCGAGGGATTCGGTGGATGTACTACTGGCGACTCCTCCTAAGGGTATGTATTTTTTCTTGGCTTGAACTGTGTTAAGATACTTTGCACCTTTACTTATAAGAGTTGTTTTTTTTAGATAAAGGAAAAGCTCATCTGGTTGAGAACGAGGGAGTATCTCTGCTAGAAAATGCTCTCGATTTGGGTAAGTTTCCTGAGATTCATTATTTCCCCCTTTTTTCTTTAAGAAATAAATTACTTATTTGGGGAGGTTTTTAATACGCAGGGGTGATTTTTTTAATTTTGAAGGAGGATCCTTTCCCTCGGATCCTTATGTTCCTTCAGCTTCCGACGATCTGATGCTTTTGTTAGATGAGCTGATGGTCGTTGCTCCCTCTTTTGCAGATCACCCTCCGCCAAGTTCGTTTGCCGCCATACAATCGGACAGTCCCGTGGTTACCCAGGTGCCCCTAACGGGGAAGGGGGATACCGTTAGGGGGACCCTCTTCCTCTAGTATCCCAGTCTCGGGGCAAGTGCCTAGCCCTGAGGAGGCTCAGGTGGCCCTTGATACAATCACTCGATTTCTGTCCACTGCCAACTCACTTCCATCGGAGGGATGGCAATTTGTCCAAACTTGTACTAACTACATGGTTATGCTGGTAAGATTTACTTCATTTTATCTATTCTTTTTAGAGTCAAATGCGTGGGTTTTTATTTTTCTGGTTTTGTTTTTAGGCGCCTAAAATGCTTTCTCTTCTGTTACTTGAGGTTGAAAATTTGCAAAAGGCCTCGGCTGTGGCTGAAGAGCAGTCTCGGAAGACGGAGGCAGAAAATCAGAGTCTTCGGGAGAGGATGGGAAAGTATGAAGATGTGTGGTCTAACATCACGAAGCAGCTTCAGGAGGTAAGGGCTGAGAACAAGCGACTCCAATCAGCCGTATTGGAGATGGAGGCCTCGGGGTTGGTGCTGAAAGAGAGGGTTGCCTCCTTTGAGGAAGAGAAGACTGTCTGGGGAGTAAGGTAGAAAGAGTTGGAGCAGAGTCTATCTTAGGCTCTCTTACGGATGGATACCCTTACTGAAGAGCTATCGAAGGCTCCAGTTTCGGGGGGCATTTCACCCGAGGAGATGCAACAGAAGTTGACTGCTGCTGTTAAGCAGGCCCAGGAGGAGGCTATCGTCCAAGTCAAGGAGTTGTACGTCCGCAAGAATCATGGATACTTGGTGGGACATGTATTGTGGGGGTTCCTCCAATGTTTTGGGCAGGTGCGCATGAAGATAGCCCCCAATGTTGATCCACACCACATTAACATTTTGGAGATGCAGATGCCTTCATTGGAGCAAGCCTATTCTCTTATTTTGAAGAATAGTTCTCATTTTCCTCCATCTTCTACTGCCCCAACCCGGGTTCCCCTGACTGTTGTGGTTCCGCTGCCTGCTCGTCCTCCTCCCAGCACGGGGATATAGGTTGATCCTTCTGGTGCTCCTACTTCTACAAGTGCTCCGAGTCCTCGTTCTGCAAATGTGCCGACTCCTGCTTCTACAAGTGCTCTACCTCCCCCGTCTTAGAGACCCCTTCTTTGTTTTAGCATAGTTGTATTTTGTTTTTATTTTAATGAAGTTCGTCCTTGTAATTTATTTAATTTAAATGAAGTGCACGTTTTTAATGGACTTGGCACCCGCATGGGTCTCTATTATGTTTTGTCCTTTTATGTTTTGTCTTTTTTATGTTTAAGATTGACTTGATATAAATAGAGTAGTTGTGCTTTGTCACGCCTGGGAATCAGAGTTCCTCTTTTAATGTGGCTAACAACTTTTGATTTTATCTTGAAGTTTTGAATGATATCAACTGCATGCCTCCTTCTCCTACTTGCATGGGGTAGGTGGGAGTATGTCTCCGGTTGACTTTCGGAGATGGTGACACATGGAGCTTCGTGTCTCCTCTTTATTGGTTGTGAGAACCGCAGAATCCGGGTGGTCCTGCTTTTGGTGGTGGGCTCCTTATACTTACTATAAATTGCTTTCTCCTGAACTGTCATTTTCATCAGGCTCCTGGAGATTTCTCATTCCTAAAGAACATTTGTTATTTAAAAAAGGGATAATTCTATCAAACCTCCCAAACTATGGGGTCATTTACCGCACATGGTCAGAACTTTAGTTTTAGCGGCAGTGCCCCCTAAACTTTGGTCGTTTGTGCGAATTTCTCAATTTTCCAGTTTTTTGCAATTTTTCCACAAAAAATCATCGAAAAAATTATTTAAAGTTTGACTAAAACCTTCGTCTCGATGAGACGGTTCCGATGGTGGTGACGGTGTCGCAAAATTCAAAGCCAATACACGGAAAATTTAATTTAAGTGTATTGCACTTAAATTAGAATTCCCATCTTATAACTTTGAATTTTGCATCACCGTCACCATCATTGGAACCGTCTCATTGAGACGAAGGTTTTAGTCAAACTTTAAATAATTTTTTCGGTGATTTTTGGTGGAAAAATTGCAAAAAACTGGAAAATGGAGAAATTAGCACAAACGACCAAAGTTTAGGGGGCACTGCCGCTAAAACTAAAGTTCTGACCTTGTGCGGTAAATGACCCCATAGTTTGGGGGATTTGATAGAATTATCCCTTTAAAAAATGCGATCTTTGTCTTTAAGCGCCTTGTCCTTTGGAGAGAATCTTCTAGAAAAAGTTTAGCGAACTTAGATAAGCCTGTAACCCTCCCGTTGGGTATATGACGATATTTTCGGATCAAATACGCTGCGGGTTGCATTTGTTCTTCCATCCGTTTTTACGAGCGCTTTTTTGTTATTGGCAAATTTGTCCCAGTCAACTTACACCTAATTCCTACCGTTATCTGGTGGGTTACGTTCTTTGTTATGGACTTCTGGATTTGCATCTAACTCCTTATCGGGTGGGTAGTGTCTTTATATTGCGTCCTTGTCCTGGAGATCTACCATTTTTTAGCTTGGTGTATCGTGACCACCGTTGCTCTTTTACAACTATCACTAGACGGGTTACCCCCCGGGATGATTGGAAGAGCCGCTTCTTTTATCTAAGGCCTCATGGGATGGTAGCTTGCGCCTGGGGGGTGCCTGTTCGTTGGGGGTTGGGGTATGTGGTTCCTTCTTCGGAAGTGGTCACTCGTAAATCAGAAATTTTGCGAGAGTCTTCGCTATTCAATGGTAGTTACGACATATGTGGTATGTTGGAGCTGTCCGATGCCCTTTCTCTCACTGGTTTGCAAGAGGGGTCCGCATCACAAGAGCTTTCCCCTCGTCCTCTGCATACCAATTTCTTTTTTCGTAACGTTCTTCCTTATGTCCTTCTTTTTATAAAAAAAAACATTTTACGTTGGAGGGGGGGATTTATTCTAATTGTGCTTTATCTCTTTTTGTAGGGTCCGTGATGGATTTTTTTGTCGTGGGGAGGTCCGGAGGAGCTCTCGAGAGTAGCGGCTCCGAAGATGTATCTGGTGGTATGGTAGGTGAAGGGTTTTTGTGCTTGGATGGGGAACTATCCCCTCTAGGGGGTGGGATTCGGGCCGTTTCCCCTTACGACTAGTAGGGGATTCCTCCCGAAGGTTCCCAAGAGTTGGGGAATCGGGGGCTGGTTTAAGCCCGTTTCTTTCCTTGAGATTGGGCTCTCGGACTATCGGGGAGAGCGATAATCAGAGGGGTTATACTTCAGGTTTTCGCAGGGATTCCGTTAATGCAATAGAGGAGGGTGTACCCTCTTCTCCCGATACACCTCATCCTACCGCCGAAGTGGAACATGGGGAGGGTTCGCGAGTTGCCGAACGGTTCCCCGGGATTAACCCCAATGTGCTTTTCTGCCGAACTTTCTTGAGCGGATTGTTGAATAATTTGGATTGTACTCAGTTGAACGCTCTCCCCCTTTTTACTCTACAAGATTTGGCTAGTAAGGACCTCTGTGAGGTAACATTTTTTTTCTTTTTACTCTCGGGTACGACTTTTTGTTTCGCTGATGACTCAGATTCTCTTCTGATGGAGTATTTCAGCTTTTTATGGTGATCAACGCTGTGGGCTCTCGGAGGGACCAAATAGCTTCTGAGGCAGAGCTAATCTATCGCCATCGGGATGACCTTGAAATGGAACTTTTACTTACCAGGCAAAAGGTAGAACAGCTCCGAGGAGATAGATAGGTGGTGCAGGAAAGCCATCGTGGGGGTGGTGAAAGATTTGACAAAGAAGTCCTGGGATATGGAAAGGCGCTTGTCTTTGGAGCGAGCACGGGTGGTGTGTTTAGTAGAGAGGGTGGAGGATCTTCATGGGCAGCTGCGTATCTCAGAGGAACGATTGTCCTTAGTCTCGGAGGAGAAGGATGTTGCTGCTCGGAAACTGCTGGAAATGATGCGAAAGTAGGAGGTAGTACTAATGTTGGCTCGAACCCAAGCACTTATGGATATATCCAATGCTCTTGCCCCTCGTGATGTACTCCGAGAGCAGTTTCGGGACATGGTGCGCATTGGATATAAGCTATGCGAGAAGGCTGTGAGATCCTTGTCGGGGTTTCCGGCCACTCTAGTGATCCCACGTCTGAACATAATGCCGGAATCTCTTGCTACTTTAATGGTAATGGTTTCTGAAGTAGTGCCAATGTCGAAAGATTTACCCGTTCCTTCTGTGGATCTAGCTTTAAGTGTTGTGGTGTGTTCTGGGATGTTCTTAACAATGTATAAATTGTTATATAGGCCTGTTGGTGATAGGCATGTTTAGCTTTCTTTAATTTACGTTTGTTGTGGGTTTTTTTTTCTTTTTTTTTTTTTTGTAACAGAAGGCTCCTTGAGATAGGTTTACCGATAGTCCTTAGAGGACTGTTCTTCTTGTAATGGCAAAGCTATCATTGTTCAGATAATAAAACGAGAGCCGTCTATTGTAAACATTGTTTTATTCACGTACATCTTTATTTATATACAAGGGGAGGCTGGTTTCGCACCAGGCTATCATGATCTCAAGCGTAGTACTTTATCAAGTTGTACGCATTCCAGGAATTATGGAGTACTTCCCCTTCGTGATTTTTCAGGAGGTATGTGGCACCTCCCACAATTTTAGCTATTTTAAAAGGCCTTTCCCATTTAGGCTGAAGCTTCCCCACGTTTTTGGAAGCTTTTGCTCTTTTTAGTACGAGATCTCCGACTTGGAAGAGTCGGGGTCGGACTCGGGCGTTGTAGTGTCGTGCCATGCGCGCTTTATATTGTTCCATGCGAACAGCGGCGCGGGCCCTTCTTTCTTCCAGAAGATCCATGGCTAGGGCTAGATTGGAGCTGTTGCTTACTTCCTCATATTCTCGGACTCGCCAACTTTCTACCACTACCTCTGGAGGTATAACCGCTTCACTTCCATAGGTTAGGCTATAGGGGTTTTCTCCCGTGACGGTCCTTTGAGTAGTCCTATAGGCCCATAGAATTCTGGGGATCTCTTCTACCCATCTAGCCTTGTGCCAAACCAATCTTGCTTTTAGATTTTTTAGCAGAGTTTGGTTGGTGCTTTCGACTTGGCCGTTGGCTTGGGGATATCCCACGGAGGTAAAACGGTGTTTTATCTCCCAATGTCTGCACCATTTTTCTAGTTCTTGGATCGTAAATTGGAGACCATTATCGCTGACCAAGTGCCGGGGGATACCGAAACGGCATATAATGTATCTCCATATAAAGTTAATGACCACCCCAGCGGTAATCTTGGCTAGGGGTTCCGCCTCTACCCACTTGGTGAAATAGTCTACAACAACTAACAAAAACTTCTTTTGGCCCGCAATGGGGATTAATGGCCCGATGATGTCAATTCCCCATTTGGCGAAGGGGCATGGAGGTGGGTCGTGCACCCATGGTATTGCGGGTTGACGCACCTGGCGAGCGAAGATTTGACACGGCCTGCAACGTTTGGCATGTTCTTGGCAATCTTTTTCCATTGTGGGCCAGTAGTAGCCTTGGCGAAGTATACGTCCCGTCATACTTTCTCCTCCCGTGTGGCTACCACATGTCCCCTCATGTGTTTCCCTAATAACTTGCTCAGCTTCCGCATGACCTAGGCATCTAGCATGGGGGTGGGAGTAAGATCGTCGAAACAATACTCCTTCGTAGAGAAAGTATCTAGTAGTTCTTTGTGCCATTAGCTGTCGTTTCGTTTTATTA
The DNA here is from genome assembly GCA_948329865.1 of Linaria vulgaris. NCBI lineage: Eukaryota > Viridiplantae > Streptophyta > Magnoliopsida > Lamiales > Plantaginaceae > Linaria > Linaria vulgaris. The sequence goes on from OX415249.1 coordinate 104,619,712, forward strand.
GTATGAGCCACATACTCCTCGGGATGCCTGAGGTAAGCTAAGATACGCTCCATCCAATCATCACCAAGGGCTGTTGTGTCGCATTCACCTCCCCTACTTTCGTCTTTTTTGAAGTTGTTGTAATACGACGGGTATGAATGGTAGCGGTTTGGGAGGCTATCTTCGATAAAGCATCCGCTTTCTGGTTATCGGAGCGAGGGATTTGTACTATCTCGTAGCTTTCAAACCACGCGCTTCTGTGTTGTACGGCCCGTACATACTCTCGCATTCTTTCTTCTCGGGCCTCGTAGGCACCTTTTATTTGTTGCACGATGAGTTGGGAGTCACTATGCATCACTATTCTTTTAATCTCTGCATCTCGGGCTAGTCTTAGTCCTATTAATAGGGCCTCATATTCGGCTTCATTGTTGGATAGCGGGTAGTCAAGTCTAACAACGAAGTATAGAGTTTCGTCCTTTACTTCCATGTTAGATAGGACTATTCCTGCTCCACCATGAGTACCCGTGGCGGATCCATCCACAAATATGTGCCACACTGGGGGATTTTGAGTAACCTCCATACCTGCCATTTCTACCAAGAAATCCGCCAAGACCTGGGCTTTAATGGCGGGACGGGGGGCGTAGGTGATATCGTATTCGGTGAGTTCGATGGCCCATTTGATGAGTCGGCCCGAGGTCTCAGGCTTGTTGAGAATGGTTCGTAAGGGATACTTAGTTAACACTTGTTAACCATAAAAAAAAAGAAGGTTAATCCTAATAGGAAAATCAATAAATGGACAATACAATTGTCACGAGTACTTCCGATGAGATGTACCCACTCCTAATAAGGAGAACCCCTCGGATGTTGCTCTACTTCTCGGTTACTAACCTAACAAAGGCATAGAAGAGCATACGAGGAGGAACATAAGCGTCTCTTGGAAAGTCAAAGGGTGAGTAAAAAACAGATATCAACGCGGCATCGGAAAAAGAGCAAACCCGATGGATCCGCGCGACTCCGATATCCACCAATGTGCCAAGAGGGACCACAACGGACCCCGAGTCCCATGAACTTACAAGAAAACTTCCTTGCTGAACACTCCTCAATATAAACTGCCCTCGGAGCATGTTCCTCAATAAAAATTACCCTCGGACCATCATCCGAAGACTCATTCTCAGAGGAAAAATCAGAGATGAAGAACAGAGCGCCTAATAAATATATTCCGAGAACTTAGACGGAAACGTCTCATGTCAAACAGAGCAAATACAGCCCTCGGAGATTAAATACAGCCCTCGGAGAAGAAGGAATGCCCTCGGAGATTAAATCAAGCCCACGAAGATCACATTATACTATCAAATATTATGTTACGCTATTGCACTACGTCCTCGGAGATCACCCCAGTCATTGAAGAATAAACCCGAGTCAAGAAAGGGAGATAAAACCCCTTGGAAGGCATATACAACAGTCCTTACTTTCATACGAGCATTCTCATTATGTGTCAACAAAAGCCTAGCCCTCGAAAGAATAACGTCCCCAAAATAATCATTCATTGGAGATCCTCGAAGCCATCGGAAAGCACAAAATCGGGTCTAGTCAGCATCCAGTAGATCAAGAGATAAATCTTATCCTAATTTGTAAACCTGTATTAGTGAAACGACACCTGTCCTTACTAAAGCACATGCACAATGACACCTGCCCTTATCAAAGTCTATATAAAGGGAGGTGATCAACAGAAGAGAGATAACTAAGTCTAACTTGGTACAACATACTACTAGTGCACAAAGAGGAGGAAAAGTTCAGTGAATAAAGGAAGGAAACTTTCTTGTAGTTCTAATTATTTTCCAGTCATTTCCACCTTCGATGGTTTCTGAATCATGGACAGGGCGTTCCGACCCAATATAAATATCTTCCGTTAAATAGGGAATAATTCTAAACCCGTTAACAAAGTGGCGCCGTCTGTGGGAACGCCATAATATCTGTCTTCGAGAGAATTCGGCAAACATCGGCTGGGATGGATGATCTCTTCGAAAGTGAAAACCTTCCAATCCATTACAGCGATTCGGAAGAAACTCTGTCCAATTATGAATCAGGTACGAGAGATTTTATTAATATTCCCCGATCTGTCTACGAAAGACTTGTAGATGCCACATGGGCACCCCGGAGGGGGGAACCCCTCGGAAACATGTCCTCAATATCCTCCGAGGACAGAAATTTCCCTTCGGAGAGAGATACACCTCAGGCAGTGCGAAACCCAAACTCAATCCCTTGGCATCAAGAACCCCGACAAATGCCCCGAAGGTATGTTTATTCTGAAAGGACCCCAGAAAGGGGTCGGGGGAAATTCTCCACCCCTCGGAGTATCAAGGAGATGTTGAACACTCCTTGTGGGGAATGATGGACGACTTACGAAAAGAATTGGGTGATCTCAAGAAAACCATGGCCCCCGAAGAGGATCCCACATTCAAGACCTCTCCTTTCATACCCAAAATTGCTTTAGCCTCTATCCCCCCGGGGATGCGACCTATCAATATCCCGCTATATACTGGAGAAGCTGATGGGAGGGATCCACAAGACCATATCCATCAATATCTGGTCGGAATGGACCTATCTTCTGCCCCTGACCATGTGTTATGCCGCGTGTTCCCTGTTACCCTCGGAGGACGGGCTCAGGCGTGGTTTACTCATCTTCCACCTAGTTCCATTACGAGCTTTGACCGATTAGCTCATTTTTTTGTACGACAGTTTGCTTGTAATCGAAGGTACCCCAAGTCCGCCACACATCTATTCACCGTTAAACAGAAAAAGGATGAACCCCTACGAGGGTATATAAAGCGTTTCACGGATGAAGCACTAGATGTTCCCAACATTAGCCCGACTATCATGGCGGACATATTGACTCAAGGACTTCGAACGGGAGATTTCTTCAGATACCTTATGGGCAATCGTATCACGGACATGAATGAACTTATGCAAAAAGCAGAAGTCTACATTTTGATGGAAGAGGCGGAAGGAACGAAGAAGCAAATAGAGCAGGAGGATAACGAGCACCTAGAGCGCGCAGAAAGAGAAGCAAAGACTAAGGAAAAGGGTAAAGAGGGAAAACCTCCTCCGCGTAAAGACGAGGGCGGGGTGGTTAAGAAATTTCTTCGACCCGTGCCCTTACCTCCCATGACTATTACTCCCCCGGAAGTGCTCAATATAATGAGAGGTAACAATGAATTTCACTGGCCCGTACCGGTTAAATTTCCTAATCGAGATAAGGACACAGGGAAATACTGCAAATACCATAAAACATACGGACACACCACTGAAGAATGTACCACCCTTCGTAAGGAAGTGCTTCGTCTTCTAGAAATAGGATACTTGAAGAATTACCTCAAGGAAAATAATCTCGGGGAGCCCAAGACAAACGTATGGAAGAGGTCACGAAGAGAAGAAGAGGAAGAAGAAGAGGAAAGGACGGCCGGTCGGAAGTCACGCGAAAGGACACTTAGTCGGAGGTCACGGGAAAGGATAGTTGGACGCCCACGACCCCAAGAGAGAACCAAAGACCATCGGCAAAACTCCCGAGAACGGACCATGGGGTACCGGAGCTTGCCTCCTCCACCTGACTCATATAAAAACAATCCTCCGTCAGGACGAACCATCAACATGATTGAAGGAGGTGAAATTTCAATGACACCCCAAAGTAAAAAGAAGAAATACTTGAAAGAAGCCAGACGAGTAGAGCAAGGATTCCCAGTTTGCTCGGTCCAAGAGTCAAAGCTGCCTAACATCACCTTTGGACCCGAAGACCTCACAGGATTCTCTGGGGAAACGTGTCACACCCTCGGAACTGTGACTCTTCCAATGTCATGGGGAAAGGGAGCCCTTCGGAGAACGGAGCCCATCAAATTCTGGGTAGTGGAGGCTTCTTCAAGGACATATAATGCCATTTGTGGGAGACCATCCATTCGAGCCTTTGAAGCTATCCCTTCTACCTTGCATCTTAAGGTGAAATTCCCTACCCCCTCGGGAATCGGAGAGGTCCGAGGAAGTCAATCTAAAGCCCGGGAATGTTGCATGAATGCCATCCCCTCGGAAGAGGACGAGCCTTCCCTCAGAAACAATAAAAAGCGCAAAACCGAAGAAACACGAGTTCAACCTGTGGAAGAATTAAAGATGGTAGAATTGGTGGAAGGAAGCCCTGAGAAGGTGATCAAAATGGGTACTCACATGACATCAACAATAGAGGCTCAACTGATTTCCCTCCTCAAGCAATTCCACCATCTCTTTGCATGGGAAGGAGGACCGCCCGGGAGAATTAGCAACAAGGTATGCCAGCATTTTCTTAATGTAAAGCCCGGAGCTAAACCTGTTCAACAAAAGAAAAGGAAAATGGGACCCGAGCGTAATAAAATTATTCGCTCGGAGATACAACGCCTTCTCAACTTGAAGAAAATTCGGGAAGTTATCTATCCCGAGTGGTTAGCTAATGTCGTATTAGTCCCCAAGCATGGAGGGAGATGGCGGATGTGCGTGGACTTTACTAATCTTAATGAAGCATGCCCGAAGGACTGTTATCCTTTACCGAGCATAGATCAGTTAGTTGATTCAACCGCTGGATGTGCACTATTGTCAACCTTAGATGGAGACCAGGGATACAATCAAATCCCAATGGCGGCGGTAGATCAGGATAAAACCAGCTTCATTACGGATGCAGGCACATTTTGTTACCTAGTTATGCCCTTCGGGCTAAAAAACGCTGGCGCTACCTACCAAAGGTTAGTAAGTCTTATGTTCGCAGGACTTATTGGAAAATCAGTGGAAGTTTATGTGGACGACACGGTAGTCAAAAGTAACACTGCTGAGGAGCATCCCGAAGACTTACGGAAAGCATTGGTCATTATGGATAACTTTGGCATGAAAGTTAACCCTAGGAAATGTTCTTTTGGCATCCGAGGAGGTAAATTTTTGGGGTTTATGGTTACGGAGAAGGGAATAGAAGTAAACCCCGAGAAAGCAGAGGCCATCATGGGGTTACCTACCCCGAAGACAGTAAAAGACGTTCAAAAGCTGACTGGTAGAATGGCATCACTGAGTTGTTTCGTCTCCAAGTCAGCGGAGAAAGGGCTTCCCTTCTTCAAAATACTTCGAAATGTCAAAGAATTTCAATGGACCCCCCAGTGCGAGGAAGCCCTCGGAGAACTGAAAAGGTACATGTTGCAACCACCCTTGTTGGTAAAACCTTTACCTCATGAGGAGCTATTTCTATATTTGTCGGTCGGAGAAGAGGCTATTAGTGCCGTGTTGGTCAAGGAACAAGATGGAGAACATCGTCCGGTATATTATGTCAGCAAAACCCTCCTCGGAGCCGAGACCAGGTATACCCTAACTGAAAAACTCGTCCTAGCATTGGTTACTACGGCCCGCAAGCTGCACCCCTACTTCCTTTCCCATCCAATTACAGTGCTAACGAAGTACCCCCTAAGGACCATTCTTAATAAACCCAAATCATCGGGGATGTTAATAAAATGGGCCGTGGAACTCACCGAGTATGACATTTCTTATGCTCCGAGACCCTCCATCAAGGCGCAAGTCCTGGCGGACTTCGTAATGGAACTCACGGGCATCGGATTCGAGGGGAAAGAACCATTGTGGTACGCCTATGTAGATGGGTCCTCGGTGAGCACACACGGGGGGGAAGGAATAGTTTTCGTAAACCAAGAAGGGGAGGATGAAAGGCTTCATTTTGCAATCAGAATAGATTATCCTCTATCTAATAATGAAGTTGAGTATGAAGCTCTCCTTATCGGTATGAGGCTAGCAAAGGAAGGATGGATGAAAAGAATACTCCTCCATAGTGATTCTCAATTGATTGTCCAGTAAGTCAAAGGATCCTATGAAGCAAAAGAAGAAAGAATGCAAGAGTACCTCCGAGTGGTCCGTCACAGGTCCGAGTGGTTCGAGGAATATGATATAGTTCAGATTCCCCGAAAAGAAAACCAAGAGGCGGATGCCTTATCCAAAATGGCCACTCAAACAGCCGCCGTACACACTCGGAGGATTACCCTACTTCATGTTAACGAGTCTGAAAAAAAGTAAGGCAAGGAGGTAAATGCCATCTCAGATCCCTCATCCAGTTGGGTGACTCCTATCAAGGTCTATTTACAGGATCCTGAGGGATACTCCTCGGGTAAGAGTATCCAGCGAATGATGTTCAGAAAAACCATTCGGTATTTCCTTAAAGATGGAATACTTTTTCGAAGGACGTACTCGTGTCCTCATGCTCGATGCCTTAATGAAGAAGAAGCCCAACTGGCTTTAGCGGAAACTCACGAGGGGACATGCGGGAGCCATACTAGCGGCGAAAGCATGGTCGGACGCTTGATTCGGCAAGGCTACTACTGGCCCACGATGTCTAAACACAGTAAAAGCCATGCCGAAAAGTGTAAACCGTGCCAAGCTTACGCCCCTCGGATTCATCAACCCGCGGCCCCATGGGAACCCCATCTTAATCCTTGCCCGTTCTCCAAATGGGGCATTGACATACTTGGACCTCTCATTCCTGATTCCGGTCAAAAGAAATTTCTACTGGTAGCTATTGACTATTTCACCAAGTGGGTGGAAGTAGAACCCCTGGCTAGGATAACCGCATGCGCTGTTATCAATTTTCTCTGGAGAAGTATCATCTGTCGCTTTGGTGTCCCTCGGAGCTTGGTAAGTGACAATGGTCTGCAATTTACGGACCAAGGGTTACAAAAATGGTGCGATCATTGGGAAATAAAACACCGTTTTGCTTCGGTGGGATACCCTCAAGCAAACGGTCAAGTTGAAAGGACCAACAGAACCCTTTTGAAAAACATGAGAGCCCGACTTGATTGGCATAAAGCCAAGTGGGTTGAGGAAATAGCCGGTATACTATGGGCCTATCAGACCACGCCAAGCACCGCTACGGGCGAAACTCCTTTCAGTCTATCCTACAGATGTGAAGCTGTCCTACCCTCGAAGGTCTCAATAGAAAGTTGGCGAGTTAAGGAATACGAGGAAGTAACCAACAGCTCGAATCTGGCCCTCGCCCTTGATTTGCTCGAGGAGAAGAGAGCCCGAGTAGCCCTCCGAGTGAAAGAGTACAAGGCTCGGATGTCGCGATATTACAATGCCAAGGTAAAGCCTCGAACCTTTCAAGTTGGAGATCTAGTGATGAAACGAGTAGGGGCTTCCAAGAATGTAGGCAAACTAGATCCACGATGGGAAGGACCCTATAAGATAGTGGAAATTGTAGGGCCGACAACCTATCGTCTTGCTGATTCCGAGGAAGTAGTGCTTCGTAATACCTGGAACTCAATCAACCTTAGAAAGTATTATGCTTAATGTAATAGTCATGCTTGAATAAGAAAAGTTATTCATATACGAAGGGTTTTATTACAAAAGAAAATAGAGATGCTTGACAAAAGGATAACTCTACATATGAGTCATCTTAGCAACCCAACAAAAAAGCCCCTCGTACTATGAACTAAACTCATAATATCCCTCCACAAGTTAAACCCCTCCCATAGGGCGCTTTCCTTCTCGAATAAGTCGTCGGCGCTGCTCCTCGGAAAGGGAAACGGGATCATCAACAAACACAGTCGGAACTGAAGGATCCCTAATAGGCGAAGAGGGAAACTCCTCGAAAACTTGACGGATGTTAAGTGTCGGAATTAGCAAGCCTGGGGGAAACTCTAGCAAAGATTGTACAACATCTCGACACAACTGATAGCCTATATGGACCAAATCACGCATCTCATCTTGAAGAGACTCACGAAGGCTAGATGGACCCACCACTTCCAACACTTCTTGGACGCGAGCCATAACCAATGCCACTGCTTGGGTACGAGTAGCCCCTAGTATTTGCTGATTTAGAGCATCTCTCTCCTTCAGGGCCTGCGTCAATTGCTCTTCCGAGGACCTCATTTGGTCATGCAACTCTTCTATTCTCCTCTCTAAATTCAATACACGAGCTCTTTCTAGCACCAGTCGGCGTTCTAAGTCCCACGCTTTATCCCTCTCAGATTGCAACACATTGATGTGGATTTCTTGGGTGGACTCATGAACTTCCTTCAATTGAGCTATCTCCGTTTGAGCTTCTAAGAGACCTTGCTCCAACTCGTCCCGACGACGATATACCAACCCAGGATCAGAAGAAGAGCTTCCATAAGATCCGAGGGCATCCAACACCATATAGATCTGCTCAAAGAACAAAGCAAACTCCCTCATACATTGGTGACAGGTTAGTAGTAAACAGAATAGATAAAATAAATAAAATACCTCACACAGGTCTTTACAAGCTAAGTCCTGGAGAACGGACACCAGAAGGGTTTTTATCAACTCGCAATCAGTCACATTCAGCAAGCCACTAAGAAAATTTCGACAAAACCCCACAGCTGATCCGAGAGGAGAAACATCCTGACTGTCCTCGGGGGGAAAAGGTCTCCCTAAGGAGGGATTCCCCTCGGGTGGCGGTGCGGAAACACGATCAGGGACGCCCTCAAAGGGTGGCAAATCCTTTGTATCGGGGGAGAGAAGATACTCCTCTAATACATTCACCACGACAGAACTATGGGGAAAAGGTTGTGACACCATTGGAGTCAGGTGAGCGTCTGTTTGGGAAGAAACCGCTATCGGATCCGGCACTCCGAGAGGAGTTATAAAGTTTACTGGGGGGCTGCTATAGGCGATACCTCCTGTCCCTCCTCATCCGAAGAGATATCAACTATTACTTCCTTTACGAGGGGATCAGAACCACCAACTTCCAACAGCCCGGAATTACCGTGCAAGGCCCGCCCCAGAAAAACATCATCGGAAGACCCGAGAGAAAACGCTCCCATTTCTGCGCCTGTAAAAAACATCAGTATGCAAACAGTCCGAGGACATCCAGAGAATTTACAAATTGAACAGGTAAGGAGTGATCAGTAAAACTTACGGAAATAAAAGTTACTGTGAAGAGGATGAGATGTGGGGGTACACCCCTCCACTACCTCTTGCAAACCCGCTAAAATCAGGGCCTCGGGGAAATCCAGCAGCCCGGATATGTCATAGGAACCAGAAAAAAACCCAGAGTGAAGCAATACCTCCCTCTCGTGACCTTGTGTTTCGGCGTTAGGAGCAATATATCCCAGACCCCATCGGATGGGTACCCCCCACGATCTGGCTGATTGACCTCTCGGACGGACAAAGAAAAATCTCCGCCTCCAATCCCCTCTACAAGAGTGGGTATTGGGTACACGAGTGAAGGTATTTCCCTTGTCCCGATAGGTCAGGCTAAAGAAGGGAGTCCCCTCTGAACAAGGTCGAAGGACAAAGATTGTTCCCACCCGATAAGGGGACATTGGAAGGTTTAAAAGCTCACAACGCAGGACATATCCCACCAAATGACTATATGAACTTGGTGTTAACTGACTCGGACATATCTGCCAGTACCGAAAGAGTATTTGGAAAAAGGGGTGGAAAAACGTCCGTAACCCACAACGCATTTGTTCGTTGTAAATAGTCAGATAACCTGAGGGAGGCGCATAAGCTCTCTGGCCCGAGGAAGGCACTATCACGTAATATTCTTCGAAATCTAGGTTATAACCAGCAAAAAGAGATCTTACCGAGTTCTCGCACTCCGTACTCGTAGTGGATCCTACACGTCCTCTACCTATCAATCTGGTCGGATTAAGAGGAATCAGATCAAATTCCGAAGACTCATCCGCTAAAGGATATGGTTCCCTACCCATAAATATCTCTCTAACATGATTTACTCTACGAGAATTTGTAGATGAAAGCCTACGAGCCACTCCCAAAGAGGAACTAGCACCAAGTGCCGCTTGGTTTTCGGATAAATTATCCCTCGGAGAGGAATTCTCATGAGAAATAGGAGGAACCCTTGATGGTCTAGAAGGACTCCGAGCGGTGTCCCGAGAGGAACCACAAGATGAAACTGAACCACTTATTCTATAGTAAGGGGGCAGCATCTTTTCGGGTAAGTATTATCCTCGTGCTCACAGCTATTGACAAACTTGAAAAGAGATCAAAGACTAGTTATGATTATAAAGTTATGATTATAAGGTTAGTATTCAATATATAACTGATGAAGGGCCTAAGTACATATATACTCTTTATTCTATGATTAAAAGAAGACGATTAGATTCATATTGCATAAAGTAAGGGACACTGTCAAAAAAATTTCTTAATTAAAAGTGACATGTAGCTCCCTTCACCATGCAAAGCAACACCTCCTACTTAGGAGATAAACTTAGTCAGCAATTTTATATGGTTTATCATTATCCTTCTTAATTAAATTTTAACAATAAAAACAAAAGGTAGAGAAATGAAAAATGAAAGATATTTATTTACTTAAGAAGCCGAAGAGCCCTCGGAAAGGGTGATAAGTACAAAGGATATTTATTTAAAGGGATAAATGCATTAAACCCCCTGAACTATGCACGTTTTTGCGTTTTCGTCCTTAAACTAATTTAATAAGCGTTTTCCCCCCCTAAACTATACCAGTCTGTGCGATTTGCCCCCTGGCCGGGTTTTCGGCTATTTTTGGCCATTCTTGCCCAGAAGTTTTCTCCTTACCCGACACATATGTGTTGTACTAGATGTATTTTAGAGTTGATAACAAAAAGTAGGCGAAAAAACACCTCGAACGGGAATTTTTCCGGCCAAAATACATTGAAGAGGAAATCACATTTTAGCCGGAATATGTCCCGTTCGAGGTGTTTTTTTGCTACTTTTTGTCATCAACTACTAAAATACATCTAGTACAACACATATGTATCGAGTAAGGGGAAAAATTCCGGCCAAGAATGGCCAAAAATAGCCGAAAACCCAACCATGGGGCAAATTGCACAGACTGATATAGTTTAGGGGGGGAAACGCTTATTAAATTAGTTTAAGGACAAAAACGCAAAAACGTGCATAGTTCAGGGGGTTTAATGCATTTATCCCTTATTTAAAATAATAAAAAAAAATTACAAGGAAAGGACTATGCCCTCGTGGTAGAAGAGTGTGAAGGAGTCGTCTCCTCGGCCGAAGTACCCAGCGGAGCAAGGCGAGAAATTGGGGAAAATACCCCCCGGAACCGCTCGCCCTCGGACTCGGACTACTAGCCGAACGCATCGGAGCAGGTGCGGGAGAATCTCTAGGAGATAGCAGGCCCCCAAATCTCCCCACAAAGTAATGACAATCATCGGGAGTTGGCTTCTTCAACTTGCGAAGGTCAAAAGATTTTGAAAAGTCGACGTCCGGCCTTAGCAGAGACTTGGCCAGTCTGGCACACTCCAAGTAACCCCACAAAAGGTGGCTTGTCAAGAGCTCGTGAGAAGGCGTCTCGGAGACTCCCGAGTGCTGCCTTGAGATTTCTTGTTGAGCAAATTGAACTGCTGCATCAACCTTAGCCTGCACATCCTCGGGAGAAAGAAAGTCTACCAACTTTCCCTCGGCTGACTCAGCCCTATCGGTGACTTGACTTAATGTCTCCTAGAGACTCCTTTCCCTCTCACCACCTTCTGCCACTGCCTTCTCAAGAGCAGCGATACGAGCAGTGAAGACCCTCTCGGACTCTTCTCTTTCCTTCTCCAGAAGAGCTATCTTAGCTGTTGCAGCCTTCTCGGATGTCTCCATTTTCTTACAAGCAGACTCGGCAGCGTTCAACTTATGGTGCAAACCCTTTTTCGCCTTCTCAGCTTCTTGAAGAACGAATTCGTAGTTAGAAATCTTGGTAAGGAGAACATCCTCCCTTGTCTGACTTTCTTTGTCCCGGGCCAAAAGAGGTGCCAGTTGCGCTCGGAGAACTTCCACCTCCTCTATGTCCTTCCGACCACGCTCTTCCACAGCAGTAACCGCCTCCCGAGTCTTTCCAATCTGCGGAGAAATCAATAAGAAAAAAGTTAACACAAGTGCATCATATAATCCCGAGAAGACTAGTACGGAGAAACTTACCATGAGCCCCAACCAGTTAAGACTGGTATACAGAAATTGATACCCCTCAGCGGGTGCTGAACTGGAGGAAGCAAAAAACTGGAGAATGTCCCGATAAGCTTCCCCCACTGTCCGAGACGAGAATTGCCCCTCAGGTCCACTAGGAGGAATGGGCGCCTGGAAGGTATGACCTCTCGGAGAAAGAGTCACTGGAACAGAGGAAGATGCTAGAATACGGCTCTCCAGAAGAGTAGCTCCGGATACTGGAGTCATCACTTCCGAGTTTGTAAACACGGCCCGAGAACCGTCAACTGCTACAGATGGGCCAGTCTCCCCAAGGAGGAAATTCAAAATCCCCTCCTTCACATCTCTGTCCTCGGAAGAAGGATCAAATTCCCCTTGAGTATCCTCGGAACCCTCTCGTGAGGCCTCCTGCTCGGGAACATTAAACTGGGCCAAGAACTCTTCTTCTACAAAAGGTAATCTCTGAAGGTAAGAAAGAGAATGAAACTAGAAAAAATTATTAATAAAAGAGGACGGGTAATGAACACTTACCGTATAAAGAGGGCTCTTCTACCATCGGAGCCTTGCCTTTATCCACAGCCACTATATCAAGAAGGAAAACATCAGCACATGAAGGAAGTCTGCAGTGAGAATATGAAAAACTTTGTTAAAAACTCATAAAAACTCACCACGAGAAGCAGATTTAGGAATTTCTGAGGACGTAAGTTCAGTAGAATCGGGAGAAGGATCATCAGAAGACAAATCGACCACTTCAGTAGCCTTCTGAACAGCCTCTTCCTCATCTGCCCTCGGAAACACCCCTTCTTCAGATGCCCTCGGAGAACTTCCTATATCGGATCCAGAAGCAGGCAAATTTCTTGTACCGTACTTAAAAACTGGCACCAAATCCCAAGGAGCTACCTGGCGTAAGGGAACAGCACTTCTGATAACCCTTGTCATATCTATACACAGAGGAGAGTGGTCCTCGTGGACCCCCCACCTCCGAAGCTGTTTGCTCGCCCTCGGGAGCATTGACTTCCTCTTCCTCGTGATCACCCTCCTCTGGCGCATCAGAAACACCACTCGGAGTAGGATCACTCGGACCCGACAAGTAATAGTTGGCCATAACCTCCTCTGCACCACCCCAAAGTTAGGATACATAAGTACAATTTACCATTATACTCAGAAAAGGAATAAAAGAAGAGAATAAGCGGCTTACGAAAAAGGTTCCTCGCAGTGGAAGAAAGGGACAAGGGCTTCTCCACAGCATCATCAGTAAACACCACATGATGAAGACCGGACGTCTCAAACAACATTGTAAAATCCTCCGACTCCATCAACTTATGCTGAGAAATCACGGGAGATAAAACTGCCTCCGGGTCCAATGTATGCACTGGATTTGTACACTCTCTCCAATCGAAGAGCATATCCCACTCACCTTGTGCGGGCCTCACGAAAAAATACCTATTTTTCCAAACACTATGCGAAGTAATTGCCGCCCCCAGGATCCTCTTCGTGGAATCCCCCGAGTTGTCCCGATGACGAACATTATAAAAAGGATACCCCCCGGGCGACACACCCACATCAAAGATTGAAAGAAAGTGATCTACCTTACACTCCAATCCATTCACTTGACACCAAAAAACATAAATACAGAGAGCAGCAAATCCGTTCGGAACCATTTGACTCGGGCTAATATTGCAAGTTTTAAAAATCTCACAAAAGAAAAGGGGCATGAATGAACGCCACCCATATTTTACTTGAGCAAAATAAACTGTCAACATACCCGGAGGGGGATAACATGCTCTCTCGTCCCTCGTCGGAGTTTGGAACACCATATTCTTCTGAAAAGCCCCTGTTGAAGTGAACAAATCTAACACCTGTTCATGAGTGGCAATACTCGGAACCCTCTCCATTTTAGCAAAAGTCCGAAGAGGCGCCTTCTTTGGTTTGGGAACCCTAGCTTTCTTAGAAGAAGTAGCGCCGCCCTCAGAAGAAGTAGCAATCTCTCCTTTTCGTTTACGAGTAACAACTCCCACCGGAATACTCCTCACATTGGTAGAAGAATCGATCGGAGCAGTAACTTCCGAGGAGGTAGCAGCGGCAACGGGGTCCGTGTTGGCGGAAGAAGCCATGGATACAATAATAAAAGAGGAATGTTTTTGAAGAAGAGAAAAAGAACTAGTAAGTCTGCTGGGAATTTGAAGTGTAAAAGACGAAGACCAGAGGTTAAGGAAAGAGAATTTTTGCTCTGAGAGAAAATTACCACAAAGACGAATTAAGAGAATGAAGAAAAAAGGCAACAGTATCCCTATTTATAGCCGGAGATAACAACGGTCAAGAATTTTGAAGACGTGGAACTTATTTAAAGCTCCACGTAACTGCCACTTGATCATGCCACGCCGTCCCTATTATGACCGTTGCCAACAGTCAGATATTTCAATTTTCAAAGTCGGTCAAACAACAGTCCGCCACCTGCGCCCCGAGATCTCCGCGTGCCTAATAACGATACCCTAAGGGTATTCAGGTAAAATCCTTATAAAATTCTAAATATATATACTTATCTCTCGGAAAAATATCAAAAGATAAATATAGAGGACACCAGAATAAGATCAAACCCCTCGCCTCACTGAGGACAATGATTAAAATTTCGCTTCTCTACGAAGGCAATCGAAATTTGAGGGGGGGGGGGGGGACTAGTGTTAACCATAAAAAAAAGAAGAAGGTTAATCCTAATCGGAAAATCAATAAATGGACAATACAATTGTCACGAGTACTTCCGATGAGATGTACCCACTCCTAATAAGGAGAACCCCTCGGATGTTGCTCTACTTCTCGGTTACTAACCTAACAAAGGCATAGAAGAGCACACGAGGAGGAACATAAGCGTCCCTTGGAAAGTCAAAGGGTGAGTAAAAAATAGATATCAACGCGGCATCGAAAAAAGAGCAAACCCCGATGGATCCGCGCGACTCCGATATCCACCAATGTGCCAAGAGGGACCACAACGGACCCCGAGTCCCATGAACTTACAAGAAAACTTCCTTGCTGAACACTCCTCAATATAAACTACCCTCGGAGCATGTTCCTCAATAAAAATTAGCCTCGGACCATCATCCGAAGACTCATTCTCAGAGGAAAAACCAGAGATGATGAACAGAGTGCCTAATAAATATATTCCGAGAACTTAGACGGAAACGTCTCATGTCAAACAGAGCAAATACAACCCTCGAAGATTAAATACAGCCCTCGGAGAAGAAGGAATGCCCTCGGAGATTAAATCAAGCCCACGAAGATCACATTATACTATCAAAGATTCTGTTACGCTATTGCACTACATCCTCGGAGATCACCCCAGTCATTGAAGAATAAACCCGAGTCAAGAAAGGGAGATAAAGCCCTTCGGAAGGCATATACAGCAGTCCTTACTTTCATACGAGCATTCTCATTATGTGTCAACAAAAGCCTAGCCCTCGGAAGAATAACGTCCCCAAAATAATCATTCATTGAAGATCCTCGAAGCCATCGGAAAGCACAAAATCGGGTCTAGTCAGCATCCAGTAGATCAAGAGATAAATCTTATCCTAATTTGTACACCTGTATTAGTGAAACGACACCTGTCCTTACTAAAGCACATGCACAATGACACCTGCCCTTATCAAAGTCTATATAAAGGGAGGTGATCAACAAAAGAGAGATAACTAAGTCTAACTTAGTACAACATACTACTAGTACACAAAGAGGAGGAAAAGATTAGTGAATAAAGGAAGGAAACTTTCTTGTAGTTCTAATTATTTTCCAGTCATTTCCACTTTCGATTGTTTCTGAATCACGGACAGGGCATTCCAACCCAATATAAATATCTTCCGTTAAATATGGAATAATTCTAAACCCATTAACAACACTGTTACGGGGTGACAAAGGAAGTAATGACGTAACTTCCGTGCAGTAGTGACGAGAGTCAGTACTAACTTTTCGGTTTGAGTGTATCGCCCTTCTGCCCCTTACAATATTTTACTAACATAATATATCGGGTGATGTTCCCTATTATGTTCCTTGACTAGCACCGCACTTACGGCTTCTTCCCCGATGGCTAGGTATACAAACAAATCTTCTTGGGGGGGGGGGGGGGGGGTTCATTAACAATGGAGGGTGAGTTAGGTAATCTTTTAACTCCCCTAGAGCTCCCTCGCATCGTTCAGTCCATTTGAAATCTTTAATGTTTCTTAGGATTTTGAAGAAAGGTAGTCCTTTGTCAGCTAATTTGGAGATGAATCTGCTTAGAGATGCCATTCTTCCCGTGAGCTTTTGGACATCTTTGATCGTTTTAGGAGTAGGCATATCTAGGAGGGCCTGGGTTTTTCTGGATTCATTTCTATTCCTTTTTCCGTAACCATAAATCCTAAGAATTTACCCCATTTTATTCCGAAAGAACACTTCTATGGGTTGATTTTCATTCCGAATTGGTCCATAATGGCTAACGCCTTACGGAGATCCTCCGGGTGATCTTCAGCCCGTGGGCTTTTGACAATCATATCATCCACATATACCTCCATCGACTTCCCGATTAGTCCAGCGAACATTAAGTTCACGAGTCTCTGATAGGTGGCACCGGCGTTCTTTAGTCCAAATGGCATTACCAGATAGAAAAAGGTGTCTGCCTCAGTAATGAAGCTAGTTTTGTCTTGGTCTATGGCGGCCATGGGTATCTGGTTGTATCCCTGATCCCCGTCCATCGTGGATAGCAGTGCGCATCCAGCTGTAGAGTCTACCAGTTGATCTATGTTGGGTAGGGGATAACAATCTTTTGGGCAAGCTTCGTTCAAGTTGGTAAAATCAACACACATACGCCATCTTCCTCCCGTCTTGGGTACAAGGACCACGTTAGCTAACCACTCGGGGTAGTGCACTTCCCGAATTTGATGTAAGTTGAGCAGACGCTGAATTTTGGACCGTATAATTTTATTTCTGTCCGGTACCATATTCCTTTTATTTTGTTGTATGGGTTTGGCTCCGGTTTTGACATTGAGGAAGTGTTGACATACTTTATTACTTATCCTTCCCGGAGGTCCACCTTCTCATGCGAAGAGATGATTGAACTCCTTAAGTATAAGGGTAACCCCCTCTTCCACTCCTAGATTCATGCCCGTCCTTATCTTAACAGTCTTAGTGGGGGTTCCTTCCACTATTTCAATCATCTTTAACTCTTCTACGGGATGTACTTTCAATTCCTCCTCTATTCTTTGCCTTTTGGCCAGCAGGGGGACCCCTTCTTCGTTTTCAGATGGGATAGCATTCATGCGGCATTCTCGGGCTATGACTTGGTTACCCCGAACTTCCCCGATGCCTGAGGGGGTAGGGAATTTGACCTTCAGGTGTAGGGTAGAGAGGATGGCTTCAAAAGTTCCTATTGAAGGTTGTCCGTATATCGCATTATACGTTCTAGAGGAAGCCTCTACTACCCAAAATTTGGTCGATTCAATGCGTCTCGTGGAGCCCTCTCCCCAAGACATAGGTAAAATGATAGTTCCTAGGGTACGACACGCATCACTTGAGAATCCGACAAGGGGCACTTCAGCCGCTTCCAGGTGGTCTTTCCTTAATCCCATACCTAAATAGGTCGAGAAGAAGAGAACATCCACAGAACTTCCCGTGTCAATTAGAATAGGCTGGACTTCAACACCGAATATCGTTGCTTCTATGACCAGAGGATCCTCGTGAGGGTACACGATACCTTTCAAGTCTTCCGGTCCAAAGGCGATAGTGGGCAACAGGGCTCCCTGTACGGAGCATATGGGTGGTCCTTGTTTTACCCGTCTTGCCTCCTTTAAATATTTCTTCTTTTTTCTAGGAGGGGATACAGAGATGTCTCATCCCTCTATCATGTTAATTGTTCGGCCCGAGGGAGGATTATCCTCATAGGATTCAGGAGGGGGTGGTAACCTTTGGCGATGGGTGTCCTCTTGCTTCTGAGTATCGGACCCTCTTTCTTCCTTAATTCCTTAGGATCGAAGTCTCTTCCAAACATTGGATTTGGGGATTTCTTGATTATTTTCTTGTAAATAATTTTCCAAATATCTGGCGCCGAGAAGTCGGTGTATTTCAATTTTCAGGGTGGTGCAAGCGTCAGTATCGTGCCCCCATGCTTTATGGTATTTACAAAATATGCCAGACTCTTTTTTATCATGGGGTCTCTTGACGGGGCGGGGCCATTGGAGATCAACACTTCCTCTCATAACATTGAGTACTTCCGCTAGAGTGATAGTTGGGGGGGGGGGGGTAGAAGCGCAGGCTGGAGATGTCGTTTCACTGGCCCCCTTTCTTCCTTTCTCTTCGGGGGTGCTTTTCCTTCCTTAGATTTATCTAGGGTTGTCTTTTCATGTTCTAGATCATGACGCTCTGCCCGGATTTTGGAATTTTCTGCTTCCTCCATGATGATGTAGGTCTCTGCTTTATGCATAAGCTCATTCATATCTTTAACTTGATTACCCATAAGGTATCGAAAAAAATCACCCACTCTAAGTCCTTGAGTCAAGATATCCGCTATAATGGATGGATGAGTATTTGGCACGTCCAGGGCCTCATCCGAGAAGGGTTTCATATATTCTCTAAGAGGCTCATCTTTTCCTTGTTTTATTGTGAACAGGTGGCTGGACGATTTTGGGTACCTCCAATTACAAGCGAATTAGCGTACAAACTAGCATGCTAATTGATCAAAATAGGAGATTGTGCCAGGCATCAGTTGGGAGAACCAAGCTTGAGCTCTACCTGCTAGGGTGGCACGAAATACCCGACACAGAACAAAATCCGGCGCGGAAGCTAGGTACATGGTAGCAATATACTGATGGATGTGATCTTGGGGATCTATCCCATCCTTTTCTCCCATGTATAGAGGGAGGTTGCTGGGGCGCATCCCGGGTGGAACTAAAGCGCGGGCTATTTCAGGAACGAAGGGGGACCCGTGGTACACAACCTCCTCACCCGGGGCTAGATTCCTTTGTAGGTTCCTCATTTCCCTCCTTAGGTTGGTGACCATGCTCAACAGGGAGTGGTCACCAGCGGGGGAAACAACGGGTAACTGATATTCTCGAGGGTAAGGGAAGTCTGTTCCTTCTAGGTTTCGGGGTGTCCTACCCCTAGTATCTTCGAAGGGAGTTCGTCGTTCCCTGGCTAGAGGGACGGTATCCCGGCGAGGAGGAGCTGATTGAAAATGAGATCTTGGGCGGGACTCGCATGCTTCCGAGTAGGTACGTTCCCTGTGGTTCCTGGGAGGAAATTCGTCACGGGGGTAAGTTGTTTCCGGCCTATCCCTTCGGGTTACTCCCTCTACGAGGCGTTCAAACACGGATCGATGGATATTTATGTAATCCCCTCTTTCCGTAGATGGGGATGAGTGTATTTCCGAATGTTCTCTTGGTATGGATTCTGTGGAATTTCGTTGGTTCCCTGAAGGTCTAGAGTTAGGGGAATTACTCATGATGACTCCTTTCTTTTTCACAAAGAGATCTCTTCAAGCGTTCTCAAAGGCAAAGTTATAAGGCGGTTCCCACAGATGGCGCCATTTTGTTAACGGTATGTTTATTTTGAAGGTTCTTTAGGGGTGGGAAGGATTGCTTTTACCTGAGTTTGAAGAGATTTTTTGTTACTATGCTTTATTCCTGGAAAATTGCATATCTTTATCTTAGCCTTCTTCTCCTTTTTATAGAAGGAGGTTTCGTAGGATACAAGTAAGTGTTTTACATGTGTCACTTTTGTACGGGTATCATCTTCCTTCTGATAAAGACAAACAGCTGTCACGGCTTCTAAATGCTTCGGAAGAGGGGCAGATATTTCGAAGGAGCTGGCGTGACTTCTTGAGGAGATTCTTATCCGTTTATCGGGATAAGGATGACACGTGTGCTCCAAGGGCTTCTTTTATAATGGGGGAGAAGCGTTGCTCCGAGGGCTCCTTAGAGGGAGGTAGGCATATTGCTTCGAGGGCTCCTTGAAAGGAGGTAGGCATATTGTTTCGAGGGCTCCTTAAAAGGAGGGAGACATATTGCTCCGAGGGCTCCTTGAATCCGTGGACTCCTTGAAAGGAAGTAGTCATAGCACGTATATCCAAATGACACGATAGGGGCGAGAGTAGCATATACCTGAGAGATGTTTCGGGAAGCTATTTAAAGTTCCTGACATCTCGCGCGGTATTTGTACTCTGTGAGATATCTATCGTGGGAGATAGGTGCTCTGTTGGGTGTTGGAAGGTTTGATCCATTTTTGGGCTAACAAAAAAAAACCCGAACCAAACAGTCCTTTAGTGACTTTTGAAAAGAAATGAAAGAGAATAAAGCGTGACGTTTCACATCTGATGCAATAAGTATATATTGAGATTGTTAAATAGTCATTGAGGTATAAACAATGTCGGCCCCGACCCAACCCGGACCGGCCCAGACGAATAAAATGTCTATATTACATGGCACACAAGTCATTGTAGGGGACAAGTCAATGTTAGAAATTGGGCATATAACGTGGATAATATAATATAACACCTCAATTATACTATACCGTGGTGCAATCATTAGCACATGAAAAGGCTGAAGGCGCATTTAATTTGCCGGGAATGCTTCGAACTTTCATTAACTTTATTTTAAACTTTAGTGGTCAAAATAGTATGGTTTTCTTTTCTCATGTTAAAAGAACCGATTTACCTTTTCTTATTAATTTCTTATTTTTAAATTCCCAAAACAAAAGTAAGCAATTCAAAATCTGAAGTATAATTAACTTCTGTTATTATATTAACAGTATACAAGTCTGGTTAAATATTTTAGATTCACATTTAAGTAACTCTGACACTGAGTTAACTGAGTAGCTAAAGTAGTCTTGACATTTGCAGCAAAAAAGTAGTCAACTAAACTCAGACAAGTATCAGGATTTCAAATCCTTTTAATTATTCATCGATAGAAATCTTGCTCTAAGATTTTGTGTGGAGTTCAAATATGTTTCTCATCACTCTACATTTACATTCATATTCTTATATATGTTCCATATTGATTAGATTGGGTTTCCAGCTTACCTAGCAAAGGCATATATTATATCATAACGGCACGTTTGGATGCCCTTGGTCCTCAAAATATTCATTATTTAATAGGCATATTAGTATGCCAATCAGCCCACATTAAATAATATCAGCTAGGAAGGTAAGATAAATTAAAGGCCAAAAGTACATACGTGGCCCACCTAATACCGGACTCCCATTACTAATTAGTGCGAAAATTTAGCAAACCAAACACCATATTAGCCCACCATATATATTTAGTTAATAAGGCCTCTTAAGGGCATCCAAACTTGCCGTAATTATGTATATAAATCAGTGGTGCTTGTCGTGAACCTGCGACACTGCAAGAACTTTGAGTTAGAAACAACTGGAAATAATGGAAAAAACTAGAGACCAAAACTTTTGCAAGAAGAAAAAAAGAATACTAATGGGCTGATAGATATTTTGTCTTCTTTCTTTTATTTGATTGTTATATATGTAGCTAATGGCGCTACAAATAATTAACCACATTCAAAGTTCTCGCATCATAATATATATGTATATATATATGTACGAGATATAGATATATAATGACAAGACTTGTATAAATTTTTAGTGAGATTTATATATATATATATATATATATATTAAGATTTATACTAAGCCGAAGCAACCTATAAGAATCTTGCACATATTCCGTACCCTTTATACTTATTTATTAGTGATACTGATACGTGATTAAATGGGAGTTTAGTACTGTTTAATAGTATGGCTTGTGCTGCCACATATCACAAATGTTTTCAGGCCCTGCAAGAGTCTTTTTCTGTTAATCATTGATGGGATATTATTGTGAAGATCTCATGCGATTTGACTTACACGGCTTGCAAAACCCCACCTCGTGTGTGAGAGAAATTAATATCTTAGACATGTCCGAGGTTTGAATTACTTATTTATAAATTAAACAATTCGAAGTTCTGACCTAGTAAAATATTTTTACAGTTTTTTTCTTGAAAAGCTGAAGAGTGAAGACCAATTCAGTTATTACTGTTAGCGCATAGTTACCGAATATCTATAGTAGGGTCTAATTATATTATTCAAGAACTCAAAATCATTATATTTAATTAATATCATGCTGTGATTGTTAATATTTTATTTTAACTGTTATCACCTCCTACTCCTAATTTCCCGCGGTCAAAATCTGTAAGAAATGTGAATAGGTTTCTAGTATAAGACAAAAGGAAAAGAAGGAACACAATTAGAAATACAACATTTCTTTACTCGATTTGAGACCATTGGTGACCTTTCTCCCTTAACCACTACCAATAACAGTATAATACACATAGACTTTGTGGACAGAGCTATCAGAATTATTAGAGACAAAAGGAACATTAATAGGACCCAGAAAAGACTAATAACGTACTTAAAAATATAACCCGTAACTATATGGGAAACTTAATTAGTATAGTACATATGATTATTCTAAAAACTAAAATGCAATATGTCTCCCACCACTGCTTTATGACGAACAATATTATCTTAAATTTTAAATAAGAAGAGGTACAATCAGTTCAACATCTAATCGTAGTCAGTCATGTATTTTTGCTACGTCATTCAAAATATTGGTGATGTTAATTTTATGGACTAACAATTCTAATAAACATAAGAATAGTAGTAGACACAAAATTTACAGATACCCAACTTCAGTACGTAAGAACTTTCACTATCAGTATAATTATTTCAACTTCAATTCTTATCGTCCTTTCTTCAATCAAATAGTAAGACTTTAAATATTGCAAAATCATCCAAATAAAATAAACGAATAAATCATCCAAATAAACGTTTAAAAGGAAAAAATCAAAAAATAAAAAAGGAAAAAGAAGTTGGGTATGAACGCTTTAGACGAGACCCATGATTACAATAATTTCTATATACTCGTTTGGCCGTTTCATTCCAAAGGTACAAATGTTAGTTTGGGCTAACATTTTGGGGAACTCTGTAAGCCCACTACTCAGCAGGCTTCATCTTAATTTGGGCTAAAATATGAATATCTTCTTTTAGTCATGTGTGTGGCCTTTGGATATGGCATGTAGCTGTACTGCTGTAGCATAGTATGTATACCTTTAATTTCCCCTTTTAAAAATTAGTGGTGTACCCATAAAGATTATCAACCCTTGTGCAAATTAAATAAGAAACAAGGTTTAAAATTTAAAAAAGTTTTTTTTTTTTTTGTAAGATGGTAGCTTTTCACTAATCCATCAATTTCATTCAACAAATTAAAATCATATTAAGTAAACTAACTCTAGCATTTGGGTTATGATTAGCCCAAAATTAATTTGAGCAAAGAAACATTCCAGTTTTCATCTACATGAAACGAAAAATTCATTCAGCAAAGAAAAGTTAATTTAAATGATTAAAATCGACAAACATAATTGGTCAAACATGTTCAGAAATCATTTCAACAACAATACTTAAATCACATACTCATATTTAGAATGCTGTAAAATTTGCCCAACCCAACCTTCCGTCCATAAAAAAAGAAAAATCATAGTGAAGCATGGCATGGGCTTGTAAAGCTTATCATCATTGACATAAATCACCATGAATAACTTTTGTTCTTGCGAAGTTCTATATGTTCGTCATTAATTTGTAAACAGACCAAAAAGCAGACACAGGACTACACCTATGAAAACGTTACAGTACCTACACTGGAAATGAAAGATAGCCATGAATGCATGCATGCAGGGTCATAGGGACCCAAATCCCATCAAAAAATATAATATATATATAGGTGACGTCAAAATAATCAACAGCTCCAATATCACATCACACAATCACATCTCACAGTTCAAATCCCAATCTCAACCTCACCCTTTAATTGGTTGAATGATTTCCATTACAATAAGAAATACGGAAAAACAAACACATACATAGATTCTGTATATACGCCTAATTACGAAATACATATAACAACTAAAAACTTAATGTCTATGCTTGGTATCTACCACCATTTGAAAGCATGCTGTGTTGATGACATCATCACATGATCAATAATAGATGAAGCATTGACATTAATATTAGTACCAATATAATCTTCTTCCATATCTCTTGTTGTTGTTACTGATGAAGATGACTTAATACCACCACAGCCTTCCAACCCAAAAAGCAATGGATTATGATGATACTTGGTACTATTATTGTGTTCTTGCCAGTTGACAAAGTTATTAGCAGATGGTAATGACTCAAGAGGATTCATTAGACTATTATTCATTAAAGTGGCTTCTTCTAGTTTCTTACTGCACTCTTGTTCTTTCAAAAGAGTGAAAAGGTCATCATCATAATCACATGAAGGGTTGATGAGTAGGGACTTGAAGTCAGAATCTTGGGTGTGGATTGAAAAAGGACTTTGGTTAAGGATTTGCATTAACTGGTCATGATGATGATGATGAGAGTTGGATTGCAGGAGCTTTATGTGTGGTGGTTCATCAAGCAATGGTGGCAATGAACAATTAATATAAGAAGATTGGTCTAATAAGTATTTCTGGGGTTGAAGCATTAATGGTACTGAACTTTTTCTTTCCCCGATTTTGTGATAAATCCTGCACATCACCCATTCTTCCTGTTCAAATAATAATAAAACACAAGTGCAAGTTTACTTCAGTATACTTTTCTCATCTTAAAATAAAAAAAAGAAAGGAAAGGGTTAATTAAATTACCTGGGCAGCAGCTGCAGTAGCAGTGTGAGGATGAAGGCGGTATTCATGCATGACCCACTTTGTTTTTAGTCCACGTGGGGCTCTGCCTTTGTAGAAAACAAGGGTTTTCTTCATTCCAACAACAACTGCACTGTTTTTGCTATTACAAATTGGTCTATCTTTTCCTGTTGCTTTCCAGTAACCAGCACCAGTTGCTCTATTTGTTCTTAACCCTGTTGGATATTTTCTGTCTCTTAAACTGAAAAAATACCACTCCCTCTCTCCCATTTTTGCTACCTCTGCATATTAATTAATGATTCAAATAAAAAAAATTCAAATTTGCGAAAAACAAAATGAATAGGCAATTAATTAATTAGTTACTTGATATTGTACTATTAGGCTCT
Source organism: Linaria vulgaris (assembly GCA_948329865.1). Classification (NCBI taxonomy): domain Eukaryota; kingdom Viridiplantae; phylum Streptophyta; class Magnoliopsida; order Lamiales; family Plantaginaceae; genus Linaria; species Linaria vulgaris. Next base: position 104,644,728 of record OX415249.1, read on the forward strand.
TAATTAATTTGAAAGAAATGAACAAATTGAATTTATGTGCAATATGTTAATTAACTAGCTAGGTACGTACCAGGTAGTTCCCATGGTTCACATTTGTTGAGGTCAACTTGTGCAATTGGAACACTAGTAGTACCAACAGAGAAGGTTGTACCATGAAAGACTTTTGAAGCCAAATAAAATGTTATGAGCTCTTCATCAGTCGGGTGGAACCTGAAACCAGGCGGCAACCCTCCTTCTCCATTATTCCTCTCTAGTTCCAACATTATTTCCTCAATTCCCAACATCATAACTTTTTAATAAACACACACTCAAGTTTTGTCAAATGAGAAAAAAAAGGACTAGGTAGCTTGTGTTTCAATATGTGGTAAATGGGTGTGCGAGGACGAGTGCACTTATTTATAGTAGTAACAATAGGGGGTTATTGCAAAAATAATTATAGAAGGAAGATTTTGAGCAGAATGGGATGAGTAGCGAGAATTGAATGAAGCACTGAATACTAAGGAGGGGGTAGAGTGCAGGGGGGCCCTCTGTAAAAGCCACCTGAGAAGGGTTCCAAAAGAGGCAAAATTATATTCAGATAAAAACAATAAGAGCTACTAGCAGCTAGCAATAGATTGTGTGGAAGGTGGTGAAAGTTAATGCACCAAATGGGAGTTTAATTTAATTGGTTGCAGTACAGACTTATGCGTGCGTTTCTCAACATTTCTTCAGATATGATATATCCAGTCCTTTGCAAATGTTACTATTTTGTCAACGTTACAGCTGGAGTCAATAAATGTACATATGTTTGCATTTTTGCAATTTATTTTACAAAATTTGATCGGACGTGCGTTACCCCCTCCAACTGCTCAAATATTGTTTACACTTATTTCATTAAAATATTTTTACATACTAGCTAGCTAGGATATCTCAAAATTAGAGTAGTCTAATATCATATTACTACTATACGATACAGAGTACCAGTAAAAGGTGATATAATAAGCTGAAGTGATCCATGCGCCTGTCTCGTACTTCTTAAAACGGTTACGTTAAATCACTGAGGCCAATCAATTATGTGTGGATGGGGACTAGGCGACTAGCTAATCAATTCACAGTGGTAATATCTAATTAACCTGTAAAAAAGATTTGCTAATAACAGTTAATTATGAAGCTCAAATATCAAGGCAAGCAGTAACGCCCTACAAGTAGAGGAAGACAAGGGGTCCCCCCTCGTACTACACCGACCCTACCACAATAGCTATAGGGTAAAATCGATAGTAAAGTAAATTATTAGTAGTATTGAAAACCAACCTGATAATGCATCAAAAGAACGAAAACCAACCTGATCGATGAGGTCTTGATTGCATGCAGGGTCTTTAAATTGTGAGGCAATGTGACTTTGCACCAATTTGTAGGTTTCGTATGGTTTTTGAACTGAACTGATGGGTTTGTGCAGTGATCACAGACATATCTGATTGGCAATAGGCAGACTTACTAACAACGTAACGGTTTTCCAAATATTTCATGCTTTAACTACGAGGACATTTTTCATCGTTCCAATTCCATGCCCTGGGCCTGGGATATATCCGCCCACTTAAATTTATTCTTATTTTCGTCAATTCTTATAATTATATATAGAATATTTGTATAGACACAACATGGCACAATGCAAATTAGATAGTAGTGTTACTTAATTAATTATCAAAAAAAGGTAGTAGTGTTCCCAAATGCTCATGAAACTATTTATCATTTGGTATACTAGAAACGCAGGCACGCGTTAGCCACGTGATTAAGTGTCTATTTTAATTTGTATGGTGAAAAAAATAACTTAAACGAGTAAATATTAAATATATAAGGGTAAAGTTTTAATTCTTGGGAAACTAAATCACCAATCACCATAATTATTGTGGCTAATGATTCAACTTAAATCCTAGGACTAGATTATGAACTTAATAATAATATATTGTGCCAGCATTAAACTTATAAGGCTAAAATCGGAAATTAAAAGTTTCGTGTCATAATTTACCCTTTTTTATATAATAGTATAGATATTGTTTTTGTCATAACTGTTATATTTGCCATGTATGATGATTTTACATTCGACATCTGTATATATCTTAATTTGTATTATTTTACGTTTTTCTTTTCTTGTATTATTTAGTTTATCCATTTTATTTATGTTAATGGGCCTAATCCATTCAGCTTTCTGAAGCGACCCGAAATCCATTTAAGTTGTAAATATAAATAGATTTTCTATAACTTTTCACTCAAGTAATTCATAATTCTGTTTGCACAAACCTTGGCGATCTCTCTCGCCATCATTCTCTTAAACCCTACTTTCTCAATCATGCAATCTAACTGTTTTCATGGTATCGCTTGCCAGAGTAACCCGATCTACTTCCCCTGCACTCTCTCTTTTCATTTTTGCTTTTGGTTCTATGTTTTCGACTTATTTCACTACGAATCTTTACGTTTCTGCTTTGATCCTTTTCTCTTTCATATAACGATGATTTCTCTAAGCACTTCATCGACTCTTACTGTCACTACTGTGAAAAATCCTTGCGAAGACTCCGGTTTGGTATATTTTATTGGTACACACGATTTCACTGATCCTCAATCGTCGACGACAAACTCAACGACACCAACTACCTTTCATGGTGCAAAGGTATTCAAATGGCTCTCAATATCAAAAGTAAGATGCAGTTCATCTACAGTTCTCTGTCGATTCCTTCAGATATGGATCCGATCGAACGTACATGTTGGATCCGAACGAGCAATCTTGTTCTCTCCTGGATCTTAAACTCCGTGATCTATGAAATTCGTTAGACTCTGCCCTCTTACTCGTCAGGTTTTGAAGTCTGGAGTGAGCTACGCACATGATTTGCACGAACAGATGGATCTAGGATTTTTCAACTTCGCAAGTCACTTGCCACAGTTTCTCAAGGTAACCAATCGATTACCAATTTCTACAACTCTTTTCAAACGATTTGGGATGAGTATATATGCAAGCGGCCATTTATTGCTTGTACTTGTGGTAAGTGTGTTTGTGATATGAATCGAACCATGCTTGATCTCCAACAATCCAACTATATTTTGTCCTTTCGTGTTTGTCTCAACGACTCATATTCTGCAATTCGTAGTCAGGTCCTATTAACTTCTCCCCTACACTCTCTTTCCAAAGTCTGCTCTATATTACTTCAAGAAGAACATCAACGATCCCCGCAATCTTCCGACACATCTTTTCTGATCCTCTTGCTATGTTCACATGCAACAACAACTCTTTTACTCCTAACCCTAAGCCTCTTGCATTCCAGAACTCGAACAATTCTCGTTTTACCAAACCTCCTGGTAGTAAGGATAAGAAAAAGACCCGTTGCACACATTGTGGCTACACTGGCCATCTCATAAACTCATATTTCCAGCTTATTGGGTACCTTCATGACTGGGATGGCCCACATGGTAAACGTCAGGTTCCTGGCTCTTTCACACCTTCTGCTAATTCAGTTTCTGAGTCTGAGGATCATTTTGGGCAAGAAAGCACTACCTCTACTCCTTTGGATATAACAAGGCCTTATTTGAGCAATTTCTTACTTTCACTCAGAATAAGAATCACTCTCTGGCTCCTTCTCAGTATGAGTCTATCCATCACCATGCTATACTGTAACATCCCATGCTGGTATACTCTCTTACACTTCTTGTAAGTATTCTAATTGTAATATGAATAGTACTTGGATTCTTGACACATGGACCGCGAATTATATAAACTGTGAACCCCATTACTTCATACATGCTACCTCTGTTCATGTACCTATTCATTTGCGAAATAAACATGTGACCAAAGCTACTGCCATAGCTGACATCAGAATTAATGATTGTTTTGTTTTGAAAAATACTTTTTATGTCCCTGATTTTTTATATGACTGGATTTTTATTTCAAAATTGGATAACACAACCAACATCTCCCTTCATTTTCTGTCCTCTATGTATTATGCAGAACACTCTCATGAGGAGGATGGGTAGTTTTGCTAAAAAAAAAAAAAGGCTTTATATTCTGGATTTTAAGATTTTTTCAAATAAAACATGTAACACTGTCGTTTCAAAGTCTAAAGCTGATTCAGATGCTAATCTATGGCATCTGAGACTTAGTCACCCTTCTGCATTGAAACTTGCATCTATATTTGCTTTATCTGTTCCTCAGTGTATTAGTCCTTCTTCGTGTAATATCTGTCTTCTTGCTAAACAAAAGAAATTAGTCTTTCATGTTGGTGAATCTACTTCTATTGTTGCTTTTGATCTTATACATTGTGATGTTTGCGGCTCCTTTGCCACCTCTTCTTATGATGGTACTAGATCTTTCTTGACTGTTGTTGATGATCCTAAAAGATGTACTTGGATTTTTTTCGTGCCTCATAAGTTTGAGGTTCGATCGGTCTTACTTAACTCAGTTATAGAAATTTGTTGATACCCAATTTTCTAAGAAAATCAAAGTTATTAGAACTGGTAACAGTACAAAATTTATAAGAGAAAATTACAGATACATATCCAAACTTTGACCTTTTTGCACTTACCTAATCCAACTTTAAAATTTTGCTGACGACTATCTGAACTTTCATTTTTTGACACTTTACGATCTCAACTTCAATTCCAACCTAACTCGGCCAAAAAACGTCACAATGCGACCAAATAATGTCATACGAGAAGGGCAAAACCCTTATTTTAGAGATGGGAAGTATATATTGTGCAATCTTAACCGTTTTCAACATATATCACTAGTACTAGATCATTACTAGCTAACTTGTATAGCCAAAATATTTATACAACCCAAATTATAAAAATAGGGACTAGGATGTTTCTCATAATAAAATAAGTATAATTTATTAGTTTAACTATGCCAATTTATTAGTTTGGATGTGTAACAACGTATATATCATTATTATATTACTTTACACAAAATAAGATAAATATTATTCTACAACTTTTGTTAGATAAAATACTTAGAAAATGAATTTTTAAATATTATAATGGTTATATGTGATTATATTTGCTAGCTACTGTTGCCATATTACACTAATTATGGCCTAGTTTGATTTCAAATAGTATATTAGTTAATGAAGTGCATATAGAAAATCTATATTGGCTTTGAGAATTAAGGAAACAAAAGATTACTTACTACTACATCTGAAATGGGATATTTTCGCTTGCTAGCCTGATAGGTTGCGTCAACAATTCACATCACATTAATTCAATGTTGTACTTGAATCAACTTTGTTCTTATTCACACGCACTACAAACGACACATTTGAATTGATATTTAGGTCAAGAATATTTAAGTCAAAATTAGAGCATATTATTTTTTCTGCCCTTTAATTTCGACTATATTTGCCTTTTGCCCTTTAACTTTTCGGGCTCCACTTTTGCCCTCTAAGTTCAAAAAAAATTGCAAAAAATGCCCGTTGGGCTATTTCTGAGGCCCGGTTACTGTTAGGGTGACGTGGCAGCTGACTGGGATGCACTCGTGGCGCCACGTGGCACCACATAATTTTTTAATTATTTTTATTTCTGTCAGGTATATATATATATACATATATACATATACACACATACACATATATACACATATATATACATATATACACACAAATCATCATCCCCTTCCCCCCTCCCCCACCCACCAGTGCTTCCCTCCCCCGCCGCCGCCGCCGCCCCCCTTACTACCACCAGTGCTTCCCCTCCCCCCCCAACCAGTGCTTCCTTTCCCTTCCCCCGCCACCACCAGTGCTTCCCTCCCCCTCTGCCCCCACCACCACAACCACCAGTGCTTCCCTTCCCCGTCGCCGCCCCCTACTAGTACATCACCGCTAATTCAGATTTGAAATTGAATTTAGATTTGAAATCGAAATCGAATTCAGATTTGAAATTGAAATCGAATTTAGCTTTGAATCGTGATTTAAAGAGGGGCGGGGTGCGGGCGAGCGTGGTAGTGGTGATGAAGATGGCGACGGGGTGGGGGTAGGAGGGTGGCGATATTCGAAATCTGAAGATGAAGATGAGCGGCCATAGATGAGCGGCGATGAAGATGAGCGGTGGTGGAGGTGGTGGCGGCGGCGCATGTGGTGGTGGTGGCGCCTGTGGTGGTGGTGGCGCCCGTGGGTGTGAGTGTATAACTGGTGGGGGGGGGGGGAGGGGATGATGATTTGTGTGTATATGTATATATGTATATATATATATATACCTGTGTATATATATATATATATGTGTGTATATGTATGTATATATATATATATATATATATATATATACCTGACAGAAATAAAAAAATAAAAAATTATGTGTTGCCACGTGGCGCGACGAGTGCGTCCCAGTCAGCTGCCACGTCACCCTAACAGTAACCGGGCCTCAGAAATAGCCCAACATGCATTTTTTGCAACTTTTTTTAAACTTACAGGGCAAAAGTGGAGCCCGAAAAGTTAAAGGGCAAAAGGCAAACATAGTCGAAATTAAAGGGCAGAAAAAATAATTTGCCCTCAAAATTATCATATCACATAGCTTGTCTCAAAGATGTTGATTTTGGACTGAGTTTGGAATTAAGCTAAGATGCCCAAATATCTCGTCTAGAGAATCGAGTTGAATGCTAATCATTTTACTCTAGTAAAAGACATTCTTAGAATTAAATGATTCGCCGAGAAAGCCATATCCTCAGAGTTGGATCAATGTCTAATAGGACAAATATGCCTCTTCTTGGTCAAATCCAAAACTCTTTGGTAAATTTCGGGCTTTTGTGAAAAAAATATGCCCAACCAACATTAACTGTACATGTTCCAACATTTTTTGTGCAGCTTTACCATTTTGGGCATAACTACTTTTGTAGATTTTAGAATCACATATCGCTTCTTGATTTGGAAATTACACATCAAGAGCTTTCATATACAATACATAAAATAATATATAGTTATATAGATTGTGATTCAGCTAAAAGCTTCAATATTCAGTGGGTTCATCATTTTGGCTATAACTCACTCTATATGTTGGATTTGCAAACCGCTTATTGATTTGAAAAATGGAATCCTAAAAATTCCCAATAGTATAATATAAGTTGGATTTGGAGTTATACATCAAAATACAGGTTAAATTCCAATATGTGCCAGCTTCGACTTAGTTCTTAATGTAGGATTTTAGAGTATTTATATGAGCTTGTTAATATATTTTGCTGGTGGGGTTGGGCCCATAGGTCAAAGCATATGTTGAACGTAGGTAGTGAAAGCTTGTCAGATAAGGTGGAGTACTGGCAAATAAATGGAAATCAACAATATATCTGTAATCACAAATTCTTGAATTTTGACAATAAAACAAGAAAAAGATTACAAAGTAATTATTTGATTAAATTTAAAGTATAATTTGGGATACAATCTCTATCTAATCCTCTGATTCAATTCTACAGAACAATATTAAAACTTATAGTGAAAATCTTCAATTTGATCTTCGCTGAAGTGATTTGAACTTGGAGAGACGTCAATTCGAGGGTCCTTGGACATGATCTCGGATTAAACGGTGATTTGATTTGAGGATTTGACTTGGAGATTTGACGAACACCAATTTGACTTAGGATTTGATGAACACCAATTTGACTTAGGATTTGATGAACACCGACTTGACTTAGGATTTGACAAACGTCGATTCGAGGGCTTTACGGCTTGATCTCGGATCGAAAGATGTTCTTGATTTGGAATTTGATTTGAAGGTTGATGAAGATTGGTATGATCTTCGTCTTCAGTTCTTTGGATTTTTGGGTTTTGATCTTCCTAGCATGGCTTTTGATCTTCAAAAACAGTTTTCCGAGGGTCTTGTGACTTGATCTCGGATCAAAATGGATTTTTGGTTTGAATGTTGTTGAAGAACGATATGAATTTGATTTGGATTTCTTGAATTTGTTGAAGATTTGATCTTCTTGGCAGAGACACCATCTTCAAAAAACGGTTTTTAGATGAACATGAGGCTTGATGTCGGATTGAAAGAAGTTCTTAACGAAGAACATCTTGAAGATGGATGAAGGATACCTTGAATGCCGCGAAGAACACTTGAAGATGGATGAGTTCGGTGGAGCAAAAAACTTAGAGCTTTTCCCTCTTCAACTTGTGAATATTTGTGTGTCTTTTTCTTCTTCAAGACCACCTCTATTTATAGCTGTGGAGTGAATCTCAATCAGAATCTTCTGATGAGATGAACGGTTGTGATCGCGTCTACAATTTGTTGATATGGAAGACTTGATCTAAATGAATCTTCTAGATATCTCTTGAATATTCAATCTTGGAGGAAAAGACTTTTCTTATCGTGATATTTGATAAATATATTTATTTAACCCTTTAAAATATTAGGATTAAATAATATATATTTATTTTCCTTTTCTTGCTCTAGAAGACTTGCCATTATTTAATTTAATTGGATAATTTAACTCCAATTAATAAATAAGACATCATTCAATTTATCTATTATATATATTAAAATCAATAAATTTAACTACTTTACCTTGGAAATAAATTCATTATAAATCCAAAATAAAATAGAAAAATAAATCAAAAATTAATATATTATTTTCCACGTGTCGAGATTTAATTAGACACAAATTTTAAGTGTCTACAAATTGCCCCCTTGTGACTTGTTCGCGGAGTCGTAATGAAACATGTCGGGAACGAGTCACAACTTATTTGACATGACAAGATTGCAACAATAATTTTATTGTTGAATAACATAGACTAAATCCCACCATTTACGTATTTGAGGGCCCAGATGAACCATGTGCATCACACAATTGCTCCAAATATTTATTTGTTTTTTTTATTTATTTATTATTTTTTTTGGCTCACACGGACCAAGAGCATGTGATAATTGCCCTCCCAAGTTTGACCGGTCAACTTTTGTTTTTTTTTTCTTTTTCGCTGCAGCAACAACAGCTTTTTTTCATTTTTTTTTTGGCCATCCTTTTCTCCCTTTTTTTTTCCAAAGGAAATAATTGCAAGGGATTTCTTTTCTTCAAAAAGGAAATTTCTTGTGCATCAATTATTTCTTTGGAGAAAGAAAGTTTTCAAACTCAACATCCACTTTCAACTATAAAAGAAGGCTTTGGGCATAAGTTCTTCTTCATCCACAAAAAAAAAAACATTTCCCAACGAAATTTATTTCATTAACAAAGATTTTCTTCTCCTTCCGTTAGGCAAACCTTGCTGCAATTTCATCGGATTTGACGAGAATTGATCCAGTTCGAGTGCAGATTTTGCCACATACTTCCTTGACGGTGCGGCGAACAAAAGAAAAGAAGAAGCCCCTTTTTTTTTTTTTTTTTCTTCTCCCTCTTTTTTTCTGATATATATACACATATATAGATATATATGATGCTTATTATATAATCACAAGGATTTCACTTTTTTTTTGTTGTTGTGCAGCGATTCGGAGAAGGCAAGCAACTTACGGGCACAAGAACCGACGAACGAGACATCATCTTCTTCTCCGTACGGTAAGAATATCAACTTTTTCTTCTTTTCTTTCTCTCTTTTTTTTTCTTTTCTTTTGACCGCACCAGCAGCAGTTTTTTTTTTTTTTTTACTGTTCACGGCCGCAGCAGGTTTTTTTTTTCTCTTTCTTACGCAGCAGCATGTTTTTTTTCACTTTTTTTTTTGGCTATTTGCTCTATTATCCTCCGTCAATTGCTAACTTGTCTTTCTAACCCTTTCGTTTCCTTCTTTGTGTTGACAGTTCACGCACAATGGTGAGATTCGGTCGCGCTTATAATTCGAAGGGAATTGAGACTCTAACCATCACCGGCGACGAAAATCAACGGGACACGATATTGGAAGTTGGTACCCCCTCTTGCCGGAATTTTCACAAACCGATGGCCCACTTTGATTAACACCATTAAGCCTAAAGATTGGACCAAAGAGCTTCCCAAGTCCTCCAATCGATCTCTGCCGTCGTTCATGCTCCATTCTCCTCACCACCGAGTATCAAACGGTGATCTTCCTTTCGATACCTTGGGGCGACGCATTGCCAAAGGAGATGCCATGTGGGGCGATGCCTTTCTTCACTTTCCCGGCGAAATCCATTACTTCCCCGGATATTGGGAGTGGACAGAAGATGTCCTTGTTCGGTGCAAGCCTACGCTTACTTCCACCAATACGTACGAGCCGGTCTATGCGTCCTTATTCACATACGAGTGCAATTTGGAAATCCTAAAAGCCTTGGTCACCGTCTACAAACACCCTTGTCACTTCCCTTGGAGAGCTCTCGATTTCTTTATGGGACTTGGAACATCTTGCCGGTCTGCCTATATTCGGATCCCTATATGACGAAGTGATACCGAACGAGAAGAAACTTTTTGGCAAAGAAAAAGACAACTATCACCTGCCGCGGTCATGCAGAGCTTTGTTCCATGCGTTTTACCTAATCCGAGCACACGTCGGTGATGACGATCCTCGAGTGCCAATCAAAGAATGGATAAACTTTTGGTCGAAGAAAGAAGTCAAATACAAATGTCCCCCATCACGCAAGGAGAGAAGAAGCGCGCGCCGACCTCAAACGACACACAACCCTTCCGGGAAGCTCGAGCCATGCAATCGGTGGTCTTCGCAAGAAGAGATCTTGTTTTCACAACTCGGTGTCAAAGGTAATTGGAAGGAAGAGACATTTTTGGCCGCGCACTTAGCTTGCTGGTTGTGCATCTTTGTTCTCCATGTGAAGGATGTTGGCTTTATCCGTCCGAGTACATTCAAGATGGCGAGTCTTATAGCCAGCGGTCAAAGAGTTTGCCTTGCCATCCCGGTACTAGCGTCAATCTACAAAGGGTTGAATGCAATATCAAGGCCTACTCAATCGTCCCGAGGGTGCCTTCCTTTTTCGATCCATTTTGTCTACGGGTGGGTGGCGCTATACTTCAAGACTCAGTTTTCCATCCACTTAGAGTCGCATAAACCTGGGATGACAGTATTTTCTGGAGAAAATGGAGCAAGGCCTTTTGATCCGAAAGAAGCTCGCAAGAGGATTCACAAAGGAGACTACACCACTTGGGCATGCAACCTTCTTCCAAACGTCAATAACGTCGAACTTGTGGATTGCGGTACCCTTGGCGAAGCAGAGCATGACTATTTTATCAACCTTCGATCATGATATCTTACTCTGAGGCAAGGCAAGACCTTTGATGTTGAGCCCTATAGTCCACATCGATTCGGCCGACAATTTGGATATTATCAAGATGTCCCTGGCGTACTCATCAATGACTACCGTGAAGCTTCTTTGAATGAAGGACTTCGTTTTTGGAGGTTAAGTCTTGCACAAAGGACATATTCAAAGGTTTGGATTCCCAATGCTCCTCTTAACGCGAGAAGGCACTTTTCGGATAGCTATAAGTCATGGATAATCAAAACCCATATGAGCTACCTTGAAGACAATATCGACTCCTTACTTTTGCCTCAAAAGAGCTTGATACTTGGTGGGGATGACAAGGTCGCACAAAGTCGTGACAACCAAATTGCTTCTCTTGGGAAGAGCTCGCGAGACTCGCCACACATTGTGGTAGAGGAATCAGCGAAAAGAAAAGGCATTGTCAAAGAGAGCGGCAACAGCGAGAATGGCGACCGCAACTGGAAGAGAATTAAGAAAGACTCAAGTGTCTCGCATCCTAGAGAAGTTAATTCTCCTCGCTGTCTTTCGAGCACCCCATCCGCGACATTGGACTTGGCTGTACAGGTATTGGCCAACTTTGCTCTTTATTTCCATACATATATACATACACATATATATACACGTATATGTCCCTAACTTTCGACACATTCCTTGTAGGCGGGTGAATAGAGGATTTCTGTTTTGAAGGGTGATGAGCAACATCCTCAAACAAGCGAAGGGTCTACTTCATGTGCTGGCCTCAAACCTTCAAAAGATGGCAAAGTGCATTTGAAACCAAGAGACTCAAATAATGGTAAGGAGAGTTCTCCACATGTTGCCGTCTCTGTTTTCAAGGGTGAAAGTCTATTGGAAATTCATGACAAGAGGTATCTCAACTCTCTATGGGCCGATGTTAGCGAGAGGATTGTTCGTGCACCAATTAACCAAATTTCTTCTTTTAAAGATGAGTTCCGCATTGTTTTTGAAAGAATGAAGTTGGTTGGGAAGGAAAAAGTTGCACCCTTAGAGGCCTTAGTGAACAACCTTTTTGATCAAGCTGCTGCTTATGATGTGCGAAACTCCGTAGTATTGGAAAGCTCATCACTTCTTCAACAAATTTCAGACATAGGGGGCCAAATATCTGATGCCAAAACTGACAAGGAAAATGGATCCTCACAAATTAAGTCCACAGAAGATGAACCTCAAAGTGTTAAAAGAAGGTTGAAAGACTTAAAGTCGAAGAAAGAGAGCTTGACGTCCTCCTTAAAGAGTCAAAAAGAGTTTGTTCAAGATGCCGAAAATAAGATCTCTAATTTGGAAGAGAAGATGTCCGTCCTTAGAAGCACTCCTTCAGTTACTGACGCGGAAATTGAAGAATAAGAACGTTATGAGGATACACTTGGAGACTGCACAACTAGAGTTGGGGGATGTGAGGCCCTTTCTTTGAGAGAGATTTCCCTTTTTTTTTTTTTCTTCATCTTTGCTTTATTGGTATACCTTATTCTGTTTTGCTTTGGATTTGTAGCATCATCAAAACTTAGAGATTAATAAAAGATTTACCTTTATTTATCTCATTTTGAGTTATTCATTGCATTTGGCATTATGTTTCCTTCCCATGAATACTGTAACATAACGCAGCAAAAACAACTTAAGCACATTTCATGACTGAACTTAGAAAACTTCTAAGCTGCCTACGTACCTCAATAAAAGGATCAAGTCATAACGTAGTTCAAAGAAATCAAAATTGATTTAAGGGGTGGGGGGGGGGGGTGCCGTACACAGTTTATACTCATGCGGGCCAGGAGTATTCATTCAACAAATCTTCTCCATCTTCAAGCATTCTTCGCGGCATTCAAGGTATCCTTCAACCATCTTCAAGCGTTCTTCGCGGCATTCAAGGTATCCTTCATCCATCTTCAAGATGTTCTTCGTTAAGAACTTCTTTCAATCCGCCATCAAGGTTCAAGTTCATCCAAAAACCGTTTTTTTGAAGATGGTGTCTCTGCCAAGAAGATCAAATCTTCAATAAATTCAAGAAATTCAAATCAAGTTCATACCGTTCTTCAACGACATTCAAACCAAAAATCCATTTTGACCCGAGATCAAGTCACAGGACCCTCAGAAAACCATTTTTGAAGATCAAAATCCATGCTAGGAAGATTAAAACCCAGAAAATCCAAAGAACTGAAGACGAAGATCATACCAATCTTCATCAACCTTCAAATCAAATTCCAAATCAAGTTTCTGTTCGATCCGAGATCAAGCCGTAAAGCCCTCGAATCAACGTTTGTCAAATCTCCAAGTCAAATTGGTGTTCATCAAATCCTTAAGTCAAATCGGTGTTCATCAAATCCCTAAGTCAAATCGGTGTTCATCAATCCTAAGTCAAATCGGTGTTCATCAAATCCTCAAGTCAAATCCTCAAGTCAAATCACCGTTTAATCCGAGATCAAGTCCAAGACCCTCGAATTAACGTTTTTCCCAAGTTCAAATCATTTCAACGAGGATCAAATTGAAGATCTTCATTATAAATTTTGATATTGTTCTTGTAGAAGTGAATCAGAGGATTAGATAGAGATTGAACCTCAATTGTATCTTTAAATTTATTCAAAAATTATTTTGTAATCTTTTTCTTGTTTTTATTTTCAGAATTCAAGAATTTGTGATTACAAATTTCCCCGCAGCAGCATCAAGAGTGAGGCCCTCCAATCGTGGTTCTTCATCAGGGTCATACCCAGCTTTGAATAGCAACTTGAAAGCTTTTGGGTCAAAGCATTCCTCAATCCTCTTTGTAGGCAATGTTCCATGCTCTGTTTTGGGCCCTTTGGATGGACGAACAAATCCTTCAAGTGGAGGAGGTGACCCTTTCCTTTCGAGTGTTGTAAGAGGAAATGTAAGTTCTTTCAAAGGCTTTGTCCCAAGGGGAGATCCAGTAATCTTACTCTTCTCCGTGTCACTTGTGTTATCGGAGCCATTTACACCATGCTGCTGGAGTTGCTTGGTTCCATTGGGTCTTACGGTGCTCTTTCCTTCAATGTAGTATTTTGCATCCGCAAAGTGTGATTCAGCATCAGAAAAAGGCTTTACATCACCATGTACTTTCCTTTCGACTCCATCTTGGTAATATCCAAAGCACTGATGTAATGTTGAAGGAACAACGCCATTTTCATGTATCCAAGGTCGACCAAATAACATGTTGTAGGACGTGTTGGATTCGATGACATAGAACAGCGTACTAGACGACATATCTTCAATAAGAAGATCTAATCTTATGATGCCGATGGCTCTTTGCCCCCCTTGGTTGAAACCTTGGATCATCATACGACTACTAGATAGCTCATCCACCGAGATCCCTAACTCATTCAAAGTGCGTAGAGGCAAGATATTGACTGCAGAGCCTCCGTCGATCAACATTCGATTGACTCTTTGCTTGCGAATATAGCCGACGCCAAACAATGGTCGGTTGTGGAGCTTAGAACCTAGCAGAAGGCCTTCATCAGTGAAGCATATAGTGGACATACATTGGTTTGTAACATGAGCAGTCTTTGAAGTAGAGTCTGCAATTTTCTCTTCTTCGTGAGTCGCATTGCATGAAACGACGATGCGAGAGTCGCCTAGGCTATCAACTTGGCTTGAGAGTGCAACAAGGTTTGATGACGCGACATCCTCTTCTAGAGTGATCTTCCCATCACGAGCCAACCGCATCACCTTATCTTTGAATATGAAGCAATCATGGATTGGGTGTCCTACAAGACGGTGATACTTGCAGTACTTAGGATCGTCAGAGCGACTAGCCTCTTCTAGTCTCTTCATTTCAGGCAGTTCAATCAGGTTAGCTTTTAGCAAATCGTCAAATATGGCTGAAACGTCAGAATCAAGGAACGGATATTTCTTTGACTGCATCTCCGTGAGTGTCATCTTTCTTCGCTCATTAGCTTGTGAATTATTGGCCTTTTCAAACACCACAATGCCTTTTCGTTGGTCGTTGTTATCACTTGCCTTGGCCTGGATTCTCAATGGAGCAACATTCGCTGCCATAGACTCTTTGGTAGGTGCTTTATTGAAAGGTTTACCTCCCTTCCTTGCATCTTGCTTGTCTTTGAATCTTCTCGGATCTTGCATAGGTGGTCCATTGACTCCACTTGCCACCATACTCAATTCCATGTCCTGAGCACGAGTTGCTAACTCTTCAAATGTCCTTGGTTGTATTCCTTGAAGAATGTAACGAGGCCCCCATTGCATGCCTTGGATGCACATCTCTATAGCCGAGGTCTCGGACAATCGATCTTTGCAATTGAGACTCAAGTTTCTCCAACGGTTTATGTAATCAATTACTGGCTCTTCGTCCCATTGGCGAGCATTTGTGAGTTCGATCATGCTCACGGTCCTTGTTGTGCTGTAGAAGCGATTGAGGAATTCTTGCTCCAACTCGTCCCAGCTGTCAATCGAGTTTGCTTCCAAGTCAGTGTACCAATCAAATGCATTTCCCTTCAAAGAGCGGACAAATTGCTTGACAAGATGATCGCTGTAAGTTTTGGCATTGTTGCAAGTCTCAACAAAATGAGCTACATGTTGCTTTGGGTTGCCTTTGCCATCAAACTGCTGGAAATTGGGTAGTTGGTAACCATTTGGCATCTTCAAGCTATCTATCCTTTGAGTGTACGACTTTGAATAGGAAAATGATGATTTGAAGCCTCCGTCTGGCTTGTCCTTGATAGTTCCCATTATGAACTCCTTCAATTGATCAGCCGGGATCATGCCATTTGAAGAGACATGGAACTCCTTGGCAATAGACTTTTCCTTCTCATTGGATAGTTGCTTCATGGATGTTTCACCCTCTTCAAAGCCTCCAAACTTTAGCTCCTTTACATGACTTTCTTCCACCTTGTCTTCCCTGCTCAGCAACTTTTCTATCTTGGAGTCTTGGTCTTGCACATGTTTGTTCAGCATCTCTATGGCTTTGGTCAACATCCCAATTTGTTCCTCCAAAGTTGTAGCACTTATTGTCAACGCATGCACGAAATCCAATGGAGATGAAAAACCCGATGCAGAGTGAGGAGTTGGCGGGGAGGAGTTGTCGCTTTCAACATCCCCGTCATTGTTGACGTTGTTGGAGACAAAGGAGTCCTTTTGAACAATGTCGTGGACAACTTCACTAGGCATCTTCGTGGATGGATCAGCCAATAAGTCAGACATCCTTCTTGTCTTGACTGGTGCCATATGGTTGACTTGTTGTTCTTGATGAAAGGAGATGAGAGGTAGAGAGGTCCCACTGGGCGTGCCAAATTTGTAATCACAAATTCTTGAATTCTGACAATAAAACAAGAAAAAGATTACAAAGTAATTATTTGATTAAATTTAAAGTATAATTTGAGATACAATCTCTATCTAATCCTCTGATTCAATTCTACAAGAACAGTATTAAAATTTATAGTGAAAATCTTCAATTTGATCTTCGCTGAAGTGATTTGAACTTGGAGAGACGTCAATTCGAGGGTCCTTGGACTTGATCTCGGATTAAACGGTGATTTGATTTGAGGATTTGACTTGGGGATTTGACGAACACCAATTTGACTTAGGATTTGATGAACACCAATTTGACTTAGGATTTGATGAACACCGACTTGACTTAGGATTTGACAAACGTCGATTCGAGGGCTTTACGGCTTGATCTCGGATCGAAAGATGTTCTTGATTTGGAATTTGATTTGACAAACGTCGATTCGAGGGCTTTACGGCTAGATGAACATGAGGCTTGATGGCGGATTGAAAGAAGTTCTTAACGATGAACATCTTGAAGATGGATGAAGGATACCTTGAATGCCGTGAAGAACACTTGAAGATGGATGAGTTCGGTGGAGCAAAAAACTTAGAGCTTTTCCCTCTTCAACTTGTGAATATTTGTGTGTGTTTTTCTTCTTCAAGACCACCTCTATTTATAGATGTGGAGTGAATCTCAATCAGAATCTCCTGATGAGATGAACGGTTGTGATCGCGTCTACAATTTCTTGATATGGAAGACTTGATCTAAATGAATCTTCTAGATATCTCTTGAATATTCAATCTTGGAGGAAAAGACTTTCCTTGTCGTGATATTTGATAAATATATTTATTTAACCCTTTAAAATATTAGGATTAAATAATATATATTTATTTTCCTTTTCCTGCTCTAGAAGACTTGCCATTATTTAATTTAATTGGATAATTTAACTCCAATTAATAAATAAGACATCATTCAATTTATCTATTATATATATTAAAATCAATAAATTTAACTACTTTACCTTGGAAATAAATTCATTATAAATCCAAAATAAAATAGAAAAATAAATCAAAAATTAATATATTATTCTCCACGTGTCGATATTTAATTAGACACAAATTTTAAGTGTCTACAATATCATATGACCTATTCGTCTAGCTTTGTGCAACTTCACTATTTCGACCATAACTTCTAACATATGTTGGAATTGTAATCCTCCTCTTACGCTGTAAACTAGACATAAAGGTACTTTCAACGCCTTATGTCTCGTTATCTAATTTAGTTAAAAAGAATGCTAGTGACTCTTGAAATCTTTACTTATTTTTGTCGTTTGGCCCTCGAAACCTTATGACACTTAGTTGCCAACTCACGCTAGTGTTGTTTCTTCAGACCGGACCACATATCATTAACATTTATAACACATAAGTAGTCCCCCATTTTGTAGTATGTTTTTGAAATATATAGACTCCAATCTTAATAACGTGCCAGAGTTTGTGTTGTAATGTTGGTGGTGGGTAAGTCTTTTCGCTTGTTTACTTGTAACAATATGAGTCGATTGGCAAATTATGATCTTTAATGAGGGCATAAACACCCACATGTATTAGTTTCTTTTACATATCTATTTGCTAATCGTTGACTTCTTTCAGAAATTATTATTTATTCTTTTGTTATTTAAGATTTAGAAGTCAAACCGAGCAAAACAAAGGAAATTGTTGAAAAGAGATAATTTTCGAGCAGAGCTTCTTGTTGAGTGGCTAAAGACATATCTAGAGCGACTCGCCCAATCATGAAATACAAAGCTGAAAGTTTATTGGCTGAAAGAGACGATTGGCCACTAAAGATTAGTGACTCGTAGGGATCTCATTATCCTAGTCGAGTGCTCAATATTAATCCTAGTTTAAGTTGTTGTCCATAGAGAATCAAACAACCAAACATGACTAGGAGCGACTAGCACGACCATGATATAAACACTCTAAGAAAAAATGTGTGACTCGTGGAAATTATATTGTTAGTCGTGCGATGTTGCCCGACATAAAGTCTACCAAATGTTTCCTTAGCTCTCATTTTCACCACAACATCTATAAATAGTCAAAGAAAAAAACATAAAGACAAACACAATATAGAGCCACTACCATAATAGCATTTAGTTTATTTCTTAGTTTAGTTTACTAGAACTGAGTAACAGTAGAATAAAAAGAGATTCAAGTAAATAGTTGTGAAGAAGACGACATCACAAGCATTGTGAGGATCTAGAGATTGAAGCTAGGAAATCACACCAGAGTCATGTTTAATCATTCCTCATTGTCTTCAATATTTTCTTATTTTTTATTTATGCTTTGATGACTGTGCAAACATTCATCTTTATGAGACTATGTGACTTATCTAATTGATAGCCCTTAGCATGTTTTAGAGTCTTTATAATTCTTTTATTTGTAACTTTGTAGGTTTAGGAGTCAAGCTAAGAAATACTAGGAAAAGTGTTGAAAAGAAATGATTTGGGAGCAAAAAGCAACTCGCGAGCGACTAAGAACGCATCTGAGCAACTCACTCAATTAGAAGGATATAACTGAAAGTTCACTAGATGGAACGAGCAACTTACTCTGTTGCATTACACAAATTAAAGAGACACATCACCTAGTAGACGAGAAACTTGCACTCACTTGAAGCTCTAATCGCAGTCTCAATCATGGAAAACTTAAGTGACTCAAAGCAAATCAAGTAACTTACACATGTATGGACGAGACTAATTGAGCAAGTTGCCAAATAACCAAACGACTTGCTTAGCACATAAAAAGAGCATGGTGGGACTCGCATGACAAGTCTACACCATATATTCCTCTAGATATTTCCCTAGCCCACTCTTCACTTGTCCATCTATAAACACAATATATGCCTTCCCTACAATTGCCTACTATAGGGTTATTATTATTTGAGCTACTAGTTCTAACAATAAGCGATATCCACCATTACCAACTAAGTTGTCGTGTTCTTTGGTTAGGTGTTGTGCTGAATTCACCACCGACAACTAAGATTATTTTGCAATTCTCGTTGTTATCGCAATTATTTCGTATTTCGATCTTAAGAATGCTTTAATGAGTTTCCTAAAACTACAACACTGATAAAAAGTATCTTCGTATTCAACTCAACACAACATGTTAAATTAAACAAGAATCGTCCATTAGGTGCTCAGATGATATAATTCCCAGTTTGATTCAGGATCACCTACACTCAAACAAGAAATTGCAACTAGCCGATAGTCCCAACATAAGCATTCTGATGCTTAAGTGATGATGCAATACTATCCGACCCCCCCCCCCCACAGAGTAATTTTGGGGTATTGATCGAGAGAGTTTTTCAGAACACTGATCCCGAGCCTGAGAGAGGGAACAATATTTTATTAATATTTTGAGGTGAGAGGACTACAAGTGGAGGAATTTAATTGAGGAGGGAGATATTGCTGAAATAGCTAGAAGTAAAGTACAAAACTACTAAAAATTACTGTGATTTTTCGGCTGAGAATTTGACGCTAAAATGTTGCTGAAAGTTGTTGTTTATGGGAGTGTTAACAAGTCCCTATTTATAGGAATTCCAAGGGGTCAATTTCCAATCACGACTAGTCTTCTACTGAGATTTATTGCTTGGGTCGGGTCAAACAATGAGATATAACCTCTTCTGCGCCAATGAGTATCTCTGACGAGGGTGGCCTATAGTGAGATTTCTCTTGAACCAATAATGATCGTCCATTGGGGGATCTAATCATGAGAGACTCTTTTGGTCCAACGGGTGTCGTTTGCGTATTGAACCAATATGTGTCGTTTCCTCCGGGCTCCAATAGTTTGTCTTCTGCAGGAGATGGCCAATCAGGTTTGTTTTTTGTCCTTAATTATGGTGGGTAGTTGGGGTTTTGGTTTCCCCTGAGTTTGTACATATTGGGTTTTCTCTCGTAGCTTCTCCTTTGTTATTATTGACGCCCTTCTCGTTCCTGCTAAGAGTTAAGAAAGTATAATTGCAAAGTGTTAGTGACAAAGTTCTTTAAGTGTTGGTGTGGTAGTTGTTTGGGTTGGACGCCCTCGAAAGTTTATTAGAGTGGTCGCTCCGAGAGAGATTCGTATAAGATTGCTTAGAGTCGTTCGAGAGGGCGTCTGTTTTAAGGAGACTCGTGAGAGTCCAAGCTACGGCCGCTTGAGTAGGACTCGCGGGTAAGTGGTTTTCGAAATAGAACTTGGGGAAAAGGCGTGGGTGTGTGACCTTAGAGGTCGTGACCCTGCCGATGGGAGCGTAACGAGCATTATCCCTAAGGGAGAGGTAGACCTTGAGGAGTGGGCCCCAACGGCTTAGTCAGATACGACCCTCGAGGGAGGGAGAGCAATCGAGTGTTACCGAGAGAAATGACCATGCCGAACACTGCTAGTCGGGAGAGGATCGGGTGAGGCCTTGGAGGATGCGACCCAATGCCTTTCGGTTAGCGTGGTCGGAGGATATGTTTCAAGAGTCTATTCTCCGACCCTGGAATACCTCTCTTCATTATTCGAGTGTTCCTCTTGTGAGAGGAATTAGTTATATTTTAGGATATGCATCATCAATAAGTTATTAAGAATTTAAATAGTAAAGTCTGGAGAAAGAACGTTATAGCTTAGAGAATGAATGTCAAACGAAAAAATGACTACGTATTTTTCTCATGTAAAGGTTATTCATATGAGTTACGTGGGGGCAAAAAAGGGCTTGGTCCATGTTTGGTAGCATGGTGGAAGTTCAAATATGTAGTCTGATTACCTTATTGGTATGCAATGTTTAACTTTGCCAATATCGATCGAGTCTGTTGCAATGCATAACGTTTTCTTTTCTTTAAATAAGAGAATCAGAGAATGTATTCACGTCTTTGGTTGCTTAATATTTTCTCTATAGGAAAGTTTTACAAAGAGATCATGTTGTAGAGCCTTTGCCTTGTCACGTGTTATTTGCGTGCCAAAACTAAAATTTTACTTCGTCATATGATTCACGTCACACGTCACTAGACCAACTAAATAAAAGAATTAATTGATATGTTTTAATTTTCATCGAATAACTAAACTAGACTAGAGGCAATAATGCGAGTATATTGATTATTGCATTTTATATTGATGTTATTGACTTAAGCAAGTAAAAGATAGCAACAGTGAGAATCTAATGGCAGCTGCACCCTATACCTGTGCACACGTACGTATTTGTAATTCACACCTATATATTGAAACCTACACCTAGCCTCTGCTGCATGCATACTGCTCTAATAAATTTGGCTTGTTTCTCCCAAATAATGAGTTTAACTGAGTTTTCTTTGTGCCATGGAATCTCGATGGGAAATAGCGGATACACGCACGAAAGAAGAAAATGAAGTGGAGTTTTTTTTTGATAAGGAAAATGAAGTGAAGTTTAGCTGAGTTTATTTTGTGCCCTCAAATTTTGTAAATATTAGAGGAGGCATGCAACTTGCAAGAAATGAAAATAAATATATTTGTTTAAATCATTTGCTGGAGTATTAAATAACTTATTTTCTATATTTGGAAGGCGGTAATTACGCATATGTGTGTGTGATTTTATCCCAAATGTTTACTTTTCAGGCCATTTTGTTTACTAAACCAACAATTTATGAACCTTGGATCCACTTTAGAAACTCCATTTGTGCTTAAAATTAATACCGAAGAAAATCTTCTAATATTTGTTGTTAGTTAGCGATATTGCCAAAACAGATCTAGATTGTTGCTGCGAGATCAATTTTTAATCTATTCCCAGTGTACCTTAACAAATAAGGAATACATCAATCAAATTCCTTATATACCTAATAATACTTTTCTTCATCAATTATAGTAATTAGCTTGATAATAATAATACCTCTCTCCATATGTAGCGTATGTATATATATGTATAACCTCTTACCATAATTTTTATTTCTTTACAATTAATTATTTCAACGAAAAGTTCTACAAACAATCTTCAATTATTTTAACAAACCACAAATTAAATGAATTTATTTAATCAATTGTACTGTACAAAAATCATACTTTCCAACTTCAACAATAAAGAGTGATTACATATTGATGCCTTTTATTGCAATAGTAAGTACTTATCAAATAAATTATAAATATTTTCTGTTATTATTTATAACTTTTAAGTTAGTTACATAATTATACCTTTAAGAGAAAAATAGAAAGAAAAAATATGTATGAAGAAGGATTGATCAAATAAAAAACAATTACGAAAGAGAATTTCAATATATATATATATATATATATATATATATATATATATTAAGAACTGAGTAATTAGGGTGGTCACTTTTTCTAATACATTTCATCAATTTAATTTCATCAGTTGGGGTTTCATTGACCAAAAAAAAAATTATTGATTTTCTTTTTTCTTTTTTAAGTTGAGTATTAGCAGCCTACTTCGTTAAATTATAGAAATAACGATAATAGACTTAGTATAGTTTATCAAAAAAGAAAAATACGAATAATTTATTGTTAAAAAAATATGGCAAGAAGTGATACATGTGTATATATATATATATACACATATGGCTAGATAATTTGGAGAGAGGTGATAGCTTGCTATACCGAGTTAGTAAAATTACTGATCTAGTATTACATAATTTCAATCAACGCTCTTAGTTAACAAACTTCTTCGCTTAAAATAAAATAAGAATTTGTCCTTCCTCACTTTTGGAATCTTCTTTTAAAAATATTTCGAATTTAAATTACGCACTCAACAAATACCTCGGAACATTAGTTGATCAAGAACTTGAATGCCATAGCCCATTATATGCGTTTACTCGTTCAATTAATAATAGGTGAGCCTAGAGCGCATGAATAGGAGTTTTCAATATTTCTTGCATCGTAAAAGAAATTTGTACAATTTGTTTTGGAGGGGTAAGAAGATTTTCAATATATATGTGAAGGGAACGATTTTTATTGACGAATGAGTATCGTTGAACCTATAGTATGTGTCGACACGCGAAACTTCAATGGATATTGCTAATTTTGTCCTTAATAAGAAATTATTTATTATATGTTCGAATTACTTCATCAGACTCGGTGGAACAATGTGAATTTACCTACTTGATCGAAACTGAGAATATGATGTAACTAGAAAGTTAGCAGCGAATTCTTGGCACTTGCCCCAAGAAATGCTCTTTCAAATACAGACATAGGTCTACTTTAGCACTTATTAAGAATTACCATAATCATCATAAATTCGCACGTAAGCCTGCCACAAAAACTTTCTGATATATTATGATGCGTGATAACACTCTCTCCCTATACTTTTTCCCACTTAATTATTCATCCATATATATATCGAGTCTACACAAGGCTACGAACACATGAATGTTATTGTGATGGTACATTGATATTCGAGCCCCATTAATTCCATTATTGTTTGTCCAATTGCACGAGTTTGCTTGCTCCCCGGCTACGTACGCATATGCCCCCTCACCAGTTACAGTACTCTCGTAATTTAATTCTCTTTTATTTTGGTTCAACTTCACTCTCTAGTCTCTTCGCATTTCCTTTTATCCTTTTATATATTTTGGAAGCAAAATAAATTGATGGCCTTCGGTTGATCAGAGTGTACTCCATTTTTAAACTACTA
The DNA here is from genome assembly GCA_948329865.1 of Linaria vulgaris. NCBI lineage: Eukaryota > Viridiplantae > Streptophyta > Magnoliopsida > Lamiales > Plantaginaceae > Linaria > Linaria vulgaris. The sequence continues at coordinate 104,668,741 of OX415249.1, forward strand.
TGCAATTATCAGAAAAGGAAGATACATTATTGAATATAAGAGCGTGAGATAAGTTCTTGTAAAAAATGGTCTAGTGTTATCAGTTATGAACATTAAAATAGGCTCATATTGTTGGGACCCGAGTTTATGTATAAAATTTTGACATTTTGGCATGTAAGACTCAGGTCAGGGGTTGCCAATTTGATTTTAGGGATTAAAATGTATCGCCCCAAAAATTATGAAGAAAATAAATTTATACTTTAGTCCTTGTACTTTTGAAAATTTCTATTTTGACACTAAATGTTTAGAAAAATTTGCATTTGAGCCTCCTGAACTTAAAAGTTAGTCCTTTATTATATTTACAGGTCTCTAATCCTAAAATATATATATTTTAATTTCAAATATTAACCAAGTTAATTGAATTATCTAGAAAAATTACATAAGTAAATATGTATGTAACAAAGAAATCTAATTGTACCTATTTGAGTTTTAATTATAAATAATTGAGGGACTTGATATGCAATTAACCAACTGATGAAGTAAGCCATGACATCTTTTTGATGAGGTAAGCCATGACATCCTTAAGAGCATGATTAAATTCAGATTGTTTTGTGATTTATTATAAAATAATCAAGATGAGACACAAATAGTTATGATTAAATTACTATTTTCGCATATCACCATTGTTCAACATTTTATACAGCCCAAAATAATTTAACTCTACAAAAGTAACTAGAAATAAAAGTTGTTCCTTTTTGTGTTCGTTCGGAAAATAATTTTTCAAAATTTTTATCTTGCCATTTTCTACCCAAAAAGACGCCAAAACTTTTACTGCGCAGAAAATACCAATTCTGCCCTTACACCTTGGAAAAATCGTATCAAATAGTAGAAACATTATTTTACTACCTATTTTTGGATACATAAACTTCTTGGTGTCTTCTATCTTTGTATGAAGACATATTTTTCAAATAATATGATCTAGAATGCCGTAATACATAAACCGTTAACTACTGCCAAGAAATTCGATAACGACTCTTATGTTGCAAGAATTATTTAGCATAACAAACCTTTGTGTTTTCACAAAATCTTGGATTCCCACACCTCTCATGATGCTAGAAACCATAAACCATAAAAAGACTTGAAAACTAAGTTCATTTGGATGTCCAATCAAAGGTAAAACCAAAATTACGGTGATTTTTCAGTTTATTTGGCACAACCTTTATTTTCTAAGTTTTAATCACCATCATAATTCAAGTATTTATCACACACATAAATTTAACATGATATAGTATTAGTTATAATTAGATTATTATGATTTATAATCATGAATTGACATTTTTGTGATTTTATTTATAGCATTAAATGGTAGATTTATCATGTTTAACATACTACTTTCATAAGTCTTACAAGATTATTTTTGCCACTTCATGACTTAAGCATCAAATAAGATTATTTATCATAATAAACATTCTTTATCACATGTTTTGATAAATTTCTCATGTTATATATTTATATTTAAGTTATAACTTAATTATGTGCATTTTAAACTAACTATGTAAAATAAAGTAATAATTGATCAAGTTAGACCTTTTAAGGTGTTACTTCATATGATACTTATTTGATGTGTGAATTGATTAAATGCCAAAAAGACGAGTTTTCCTAGAGTTAGTTAAGTAATACGTTTTTAAGGATTGATTATGCATCAAATTAGACAGTTAATCAAACCGTATTTGTTACAGTAACTTGTCATCAGAGTGACTTTACTACGGATACTCATAGTCATAAGTTTGAACATATGGTTGTTTAATATAATTTTGAGCTATAAATAAGGTGGTTAAAACAATAGATATTCAATATTCAATTGAAGCATATGTTTTTCTTTAATTCATCATCTAGGATTTTCATGTTTTGCGTAATAACATAAATTAAGCTTATGTGTTATTTACTAACATTTACATTGTAACAAGCATTCTTAACAAGAGCGCTCTCAATTTTACCAACATGAGATCTAAAAAAAAAAATATATTAATATGTGTTGTGGTGAATTATAAATTCAGTTGATTAATATTATTTAAACTTGTTAAAGGTTTGACGACCTAATCAACGCCATCAAGGTTCCCGGTACGAGTTAAGGTGATGTTCAATTTTTGATTTGTTCTAGCCCGTTTGGCATCCGACCCTGAGGAACTTGGACAGAAAAGCCACTACTCCGTTACCAAATCTCGAACAACCTATATTTTATCATAATATCGTTTTGCATCTCATCTCATAACATGATTTTCTTACTCGTCGTTCAATCATATCCAATCATTTATTATTTATCATATTGATTCATAATCATGGTAATTTCCCGATACTTTAATCTCATCTTCTGGCTCTTGAACTGTGCAAAGAGCAACGAACTATGTTCGAGACATGTAACTCAATGAGCAACGAATATTATCCGGTTTACTAGCTTATTTGTTTATCTGTTATACCTATTGGGACGCCTTTGAGAAGTTGGGCCCAAAGATTGAGTCGAGTTACTCCTGGGCAAGAAGGACTGTCGATTTAAGTAATTTCGCTTGATACCCATCTATCTAGGAGCTTCTTGCAGTCAGGAGTTGGATGTAACCCCGCGTGCTGGATCGACATGTACTCGAGCATATCTCTTGATTATTTGCGAGGTCGCTCTTGGTCTGGAGGTATAAGGTAGAATATTAGAAGTCATAAGGTTGAATTCGTTTATTGTTAAGCACAAGTTCATTAACTATTCTATTAAAATTCCAGTACCATTGCTACATCAAATTATCTAGTTGAACTGTTTCTACCAGTAAGATCACTCCTCGAAATGTATCCATTAAATCACTGTTAATTCTTGCATTGCCAGTTCTTTTATATGAATCTTACTAAGTCATTAAAGACTTATTCCTCGTTTCTTCTGTCCATTTCTCAGGATAAAAATCAACATGGCAGCATGGATCAAGTGAATAATTGTTCAAGCGTGTGATTTGGGATATTCGTGTTTTGTCACTAGTGCATAACCATTAAAAAAAAGTCACATTGTTTGTAATACAAGACTTCCGTTGTATATATCAAAATATATTTTAGAAAACGTGTATGGTTTTGATCCTGAACAAGTGAGACCCCTTCATATGAGTTATATTTTAGTCTGAGTTGGGTAAGTGACTAATCATCACCGAACCAACTCGGATCGGAGCATGGCTCGTGGGACGCGGTCGTCACATAAAATCACTACGACATTGAACGGGATCGTGCTATCAAAATCTCGTTATATTGAGACAATACTCAGTAACTACAATGCGTATGACAGTCCACCAGCTAAGAATCATGGCGAACATGTCTCTCAAATAGAATATGGAGGATAATAGGTTGTCTAATGTATATCTTGATCTGCACTCACCTGGATATTGCTAAGTAGACAAACTAAGTAGATATGCGAGTAATCCAAACAAGATCATTGGAAGGCTTTAATTAGAATACTTGAGTATCTAAAACACATCTTAGCTTATGGATTGCATTATAGTAGATATCCCGTTGTATTAGAAGGATACAATGATGCTAAATGGATTTTATATTCTAAGGACACTAAATCCACAAGTGGTTATGTCTTTTCCATTAGAGGTGGAGTTGTGTCGTGGAACTCTTCAAGAAAAACATGTATAGCTCGTTCAACGATGAAATCCACTTTTATTGCTTTGGATAAAGTCAGTGAAGAAGGAAAATCATTTTGTCACTTTCTTGAGGACATTCCTTGTTGGAAATAGTCAGTGTATGTAATTATGATACATTGCAACAACCAATCAACTATTGGAAGGGCACAAAGTGACATGTTTAATGGCAGCTCTAGACATATACATCGTAGATATAATACCATAAGGTAGTTGATCTCTAATGATGTCATTTCCATTTATTATGTATAATCAAAGGAATATTTATAGTATTCATTAACCAAATGTTTACATAGAGATCAGACGTACTCTTTATCGAGGGGAATGACTTTAACACCCAATACTAAAGAATCTATGTGATAGAACCCAACCATGTTGACTATAGATCTGAAGATCTTGGTTCAATGGGACAATAAAATTGCAAGGATTCAAAAATATCATTTTGGTGCTAACTCTAGCTCATTACTGTGTACGATAAATGTGCTACTTGTAGAAAGGGAAAGATTAATTTTAACTTTTAATGATTCCTAAGCTTAAATAAGTAGAGTATGACATGATGCTCCTTTTAAGAGATCACCTATGTAAGTATGAAGTTTGTCCACTTCGTAAGAAAACACTTATGAACCTAATGGTTGTCCATGGTCAAAATGGACACAACCATGAAAATCAAAATTGTTAGGGGATTTACTATGTCAATACAATTGTCTTGGTTTAAGCTAACAGCTGAACAGTTTAAGACATCACGTTCACTAAATAACTAAGTAAATTCGATGTGTTCCACTAAGGTTGGTTCAAAGCCAAAAGCTATATTTTTCAATGCTGTAAGCTTTCAGCCTGAACTCTCTCGAGCATATTATTGGGGATTGTTGGGAAATATTGGTTTCAACCCAATGTTTGCTAATTTATTTTAATAGGTTCTATTTTATAAGATTGGAATTTCTTTAGCTTAATGAAATATATCTTTCGTGTAGATGGATCTAGTATATTTAATTGCTCAAAGCCAAATGGGGATGAATGAGAAGTTGAATGCTAAAGTTAGCTAGTTAAAATAAGTTACTTTGAAGATATTAAAGAAAATGGGTGGGAAGGTGGAAAATCATCATCCCACATAGAAAGATGGAGCTAAAATAATACATCTTATTTGTTGCTTGTTTAGGACAAGGGTTTGGGCCTCTTGGGGTACCACTTGTCTTTAAAGGGTAGGACCTAGATGCTATAGGCCATGCTTTGGGCGCCCCGCCGCCGTTTGGCCTGCCCGGACTGGTCGGGGTTGTGGTCATGGATCACGTGTCGTGGACCTGTGCTTGGGCTTGAGCTAGAGTTAGAGCTTGGACTTGGGCTTTCTCTACAATATTAATCTTTTTTGGACAAAGTTTAAGTAAATAATTAATTAATTATTCAAAAATTAATAAGTCTCAAATTGATTAATTATTAAAACTTGACGAGGTGTAAAAATCAGTCGAATCAGTGTGTCTAATAGACTAAAAATCAGACAGAAAAATCCAGTCAGGGAACAGTCATCTACACACCGAGTCGGCACAAAAAAAACTCATTTCACACGAATGGGTGCACAGTCAGACCGAAATGGTGTGAAATATGATGAGAAAATTGCGACGTGGAAAATATGTGTCCCTCCAGTCACCCTCTAGGCCAACTTTTGTATTCTAAAAATAGACCCCCTCCCTCATTTCTTCATTTTTTATTCAATTCAATACATTATCTTTTTTTTTTCTTTTTTTTTGTTTCGAGAATTCAAAACTTTCTTTTGGTTCGTCTTTCTTAATATTTGTAGTGCTACTATATTAAGAAGTTACTCGTTGTATCTTGGAAAATTATGGCCGAACAAACTGTAAGCACTAAGTGGGACAAATATTGTTTTAAAGAGAAAGAGTTCAACTCTTCCATCGACTTTATATTTTATTTGTTTTTTCTGAGTTACACCCATTAAGATCAACATATTTCATTGCTGTTAGGTCAACACATGAAAGAATAGGTAGATCGATCGGATATGGGTCTTGTTCAGATATGAACGACTTCAATAAATTTATATATGAACTGGACATCAACGATATCCCATTACTGGCTAGAAAACACACATGGTACAAAACATAGGCGACATGTATGAGTAGGCTAGACATATTCTTCATTAACGACGAGTGGCTCGATACATGTGAAGGATTGGTACATAAATGTCTCAATAGATAGGGTTTTGATCATTGTCTAGTCTTACTAAACTCCATAATCAAGACGGGGGGGGGGGGGGTACCATTTAGATTGACAGACTGTTGGTTTAATCATAAGGAATCTAAATCCTTCATGAAGAGTGTTTGGGTTAAGTCAAATGTCTCAAGTTGGGGTGCTTTTATCTTTAAAGAGAAACTTAAATCTCTAAACCAAGAGTTGAAGGTTCGGAACAAACAAAGTTTTGGAAATTTAGATTCAAAGATTTTAGAGATTCAAGATTGGATTGCTAAGAGAAATCTGAGGTACTTTCGAACGAGGAGGTGGCAAAGAGAAAGGAAGCATGGAGGGAATTATGAAGTCTACGAAGAAGCAAAGATGGCTTATTGCATCAGCGGTCAAGAATTTATTGGATTAAAGAAGGAGACTCAAACATGAAATACTTCCATAAGTGTATCAATAGAAGAAAAGCAACTAATTGCATCCAGTGACTGTTCATAAATTAAAGATGGAAAAAGAAGTTGATGAAATTAGAAAAGAGATCAAATTGTATTTTGAAGAAAATTTGAAAGATGTAAATTGGTCTCGCCCGTTGATGGCTGACATGGGTTATAGTAAGCTCAACTTGGAGGAAAAGAATTTCCTTACGAATCCTTTATTCAAAGCAGAAATCAAGGAATTTATATTGTCTTGCGATGGGACAAAATCGCCAGGCCCGGATGGCTTTAACATGAACTTGTATATCATTCTAGGACTAGATTAAGAAGATTTATACAAATTTATTTCTTAATTTCACTTAAACTCAAAGCTTCCGCGTGGATTTAAGTCCTCTTTCTTGGTGCTTATTCCGAAGCTTTTGAATTCTCAGCGGATTAGCGAGTTTTGCCCAATCTCTTTAATTAGCAGCTTTATAAGATTCTTGCTAAAGGCTTGGCCTTGAGGTCGGGGAAATTTATTTACAATCTCATTTCTAAGGAACAAACTGCTTTCTTAAAAGAAAGGTGCATTATGGACAACACTCTTGCTACGAGTTAAACCATTAACGATGTCCAAATGAGTAGAAAGAAGTGAGTGGGTTTTAAGGTGGATTTTAAGAAGCTGTTTGATAACGTCAACTGAGAGTTGTTCGATAACATGATGAGTCATGGCTTTTACGAAGTTTGGAGAAAATGGATTAATATTTGCCTCAAAACAACCACACTTTCTATTGTTGTTAAAGGAAGTCCTACGGACCATTCTGATATTTTCCACGGGCTGCTATTTCTTATCGGTGCCGAAGGCTTAAATGGTCTTATAAAATCAGCAAAGCGCATAAATCTGTTCAAGGGAGTGTACATCTATTCAAGCTCTATGCTAACTGGGATACCCTTATATTTTTTCTTCTTTTACACTGCACCGAAGAAAGCCATCAAAGCGATCGCAAAGTCACAAAAGCATTTTACCTGGAGCAGAAACTGAGAACTCGGAAAAAACCTCTTAGATAAAGTGGGAAAATATTGAAAGATAAAGGGGGAATGGAAATAAAGGATTTGGATTATTTTAATATTGCTTTGCTTTGAAAGTGAAGATGTGGAATGAAGCATAATGAGAAGGCATTGTGGAAAGAAATCATTGAAGTGAAGTACAAAAAAATTCAGAACGAAGAGGTGGAAAATACAATTAGGATTACGTACATTTGGTGGTGTCGTCTTAATTCTCTGGATAAAGGATGTCACAATCATATATGGTTTCAGGAGGGTATTCTCAAAGCGGTCGATAATGGAGAAAACATGAGGTGCTCGCTAGACAAATGGATTAGCTAGGAACCTCTTCTATCCCACTTTCGTTGACTTTTTACAATCGCTACAGATAAAGATATTCTGATTACTAAAAAACGAGATTGGTCTTCAGAGTAGTAGAGATGGCGTTGGGTTTGGAGAAGAGATCTATTCTCGTGGGAGGAAAATCTATTTGAGGAACTTGTTTAAGTGATTAAGAACTTCCGTCCACGATATGATAAAGACGATAAATGGGACTGGAAATGGAATGCAAACATGCATACACTGTGAAATCTGCGTACTGGAAAATTTTAAAAGAACTACATAATCAAGAGGATAAGGTTCTTAGTTCAATTTGGCAATTGAGTGCTCCACTTAAAATAAAGAAATTTTCTTGGAGATTAATTCAAAACAGAATACCTACCAAAATTAATCCAAACAAAATGGTGTTAACCTTAATGATGATGATTTAAAGTGTTTGTTCTGTAATTGCAGCGAGGAAAGCGTCAATCACTTGATTTGTTATTGTCCCAACTCCTACCAAGTCTTGATGAATATTATTAAATGGCTTGTTGGGCATACACGTTTGAATGAGAACTGTAGAGATCAATACATTCAGATTGGAGGTCTTTTTTTGTGGAGCAATAAATAATTATCTATTTATCACGCACATGTGTGCTAAGCTCGTATATGCGTGTGTCTATAGCTCATGCGTGTGTTTAGTCTATTTATTCTTTACGCGCCTATGCGGCCGCTCTACTTCCGTTAAATCCAGCCTAGCATCTGGTTATTCAGAGCTTGGTTTATTTGGCTTTAAGAAATAATGTCCTTTTCTAGAATGAATGAAAGTTGGTGGGTGAAGTGTTTGAGATGATAAATGTCCGATCTTGGATTTGGGTCAAGGGTAGATTAATATACTTTCACTTCTTTTTTAACGAATGGTCGGATTTCTCCATGTATTATAATTTCTAGCATCGTACTTTGGAGTATTACTTATACTCCTTCTCACGTAGTAAAATTTTCTTTGCCGATAAAAAACCTAGAGGTATGGTTCGATTGTCAATTTCACTTCATACGTATCCCATATTCATTAATACAACACATTCATAGATGACTCGCGTTCGTAACTGCGACGCGCTCCTACACCACTCATATTTAATTTAAAATACGCTCGTACCAATACATGCTACATATATTACTACACTTGGCTATATCAACCTTTTGACACATGTCACTTTCCATTCACACAGACATGGTGTAGGAAAATTGGTTCATGGGACCGGGTTTTTGTACAATCGACTTTAGGTCGAGTTTGGTACATGAGTGAATGAAAAATTGATGCTCAACGTTGACTAATTAAAGTCAAAAATATTGCATATCAATATTTAATATTTCTATTTTGCGTAAATAGAATTATGTAATTTGAAAGTGCAGGATTTTCTGGAATCAATGCTATGCGATGTTGGGACAACATTGAGGATAACATTGAAACCAGATAGCCTGTACGAAAACTGTTCTTTAATTGCCAAATTTAAATTTTACCTTTATTCACTTATTAATAAAGTTCCACGGTTTTAGTTGTTTATGTTTATGTCCAGGAAAGTATATTAATCATAAGGAAAAGCTATGGATGATTCCTTACTTGAAGTTTCCATAATTCAAGTTAAGTTGAATAGCCAACTCAACACGATTTGCAAAAGAAGGAAACAATATTGGTGGTTCTCTGCAACTTGATTCTTTCCAGGATTCTCCGATTTGAAGAAGATGTGTTACCTTGCTAGATCGGTAATAAAGGAAACACATATTCAAGAAAGATATCGAGTTCACAAAGAATCCAAAATTCAACAAGGAAACAACAAGAGTTACCAAAACTGTGAACAACGCATCTTGGCGTGCAAGATTCAAGAAATCTATAAAGGATGTGAAGTTCATCAAGATGAATACAAGACAATCATGCAAAACAATCCGATAGATTAATCATACGTTGTATTGTCTTCGTCTTGCTTTTGCGAAGTTTTTGTATCAACTATTTACGTCTAGTTCATAGAAGTTAAGTAGTTCGTACTTGTCTACTTCGTTGAGTCCGATCAACAAAGAGCGTGAGTGAATTGTTGTGAGGAATATTTTTGTTAAAACCTTTATGGTTATTTGGCCTAAGGCTCGGAAGTTTTTAATAATATTGAAAACTTTTTAAAATTATATCTTCTTGTGTTTTTAATTCCGCTGCTTGTTACAATATTCAAGAAGATCACAATTGAGTTAAGGCAACGCCAACTTAACTCTCAAAGTTGTTGTGTCAATCCACGATCCGAAAATTTCATAATTTTCTGCTATATTTTATATACGGAAAATAAGAAGCATCAAAGAGATAATTAATTATCTTAGGAAATCTTTCCATAAGATTTACCTATCAGTTTTTTTATAACTGATACGTGTCTACGTTCATCCGAGATCTTTGCGAGATCTGTAATTATCTGAATTACCTGATTCGTAATCATCTTAACCGTGTTTCTTGGTGACTAAGTCTTCCAACTTTCTCCCCAGCCTAGTCTATAAAAGGGGTCGCTCCCCATATGATTTTTAATCATCGAAAACAAAAACATACATACATAAAAGGCTTTTCTGCGCAACCAAAGTATTTTTCTCATTGTGTGGTGGTAGAGGAAAGTTACAGTTCGAGTTCGCGGGGGCAGTCCTTGCTTGTGCACATAATTTTGCTCGTAATCGTTGTATCATGGGAGATAGTCGCTCACATTTTCTCAAGCACGTAGAGAGGGTGAATCTGTTTTAAAGAAACCGAAAGGTTCCCGACTTCTCGTTTCTTCGTTCATCCAATTCCAATTGAGGTTTGTTTGATAACGGTAATTTCGTATCATTGTGATTTTCGTTGATTAATTTTCGTCAATTAATTTTGATATGTCTATTCGTTCATATTTTTAGCACATGGCACCACAAATGTCCACACCTCCATTTGACACCTAACATAACACTTGGTACAACTGATGTGCCAAGTGTGAACCTAGCCTTGGCATTTGTCTACATGAAGGATAAAGAGCCGGGGGGGAGGGGGTTGCGGAGTGGGGAACAAAACAAAACAATGTGAAAAAGAGAGAATTTGCATGAGAATATTCCAACAAGACATACACATTCACTTTCGTGGTCACAATTACATTTAACTTTCTCTACAATTTCCGAAATAATCTCAACAAGAATTCTTCACTACAATAATTTGTTTCTCATATACAACAGTGTATTCGCAATACGTCATGATTACAACATCAAAAAATTACCACTTTTTTCGGGTGGGGTTCCAAAAAAATCAATTCGTTTTCTCCCGTATAGCCACCAAGAAGGAAAATTCGCATCAAAATTTATAATTCTTGTTGATTTCAAAATAATTCTACGTCGATTACTTTACTTCCTTGTTTGTTTAGAGTTTAAACTATACTTGGAATACAAGGATTTTACGGATTTGACTACGGGTGAAAATTGGCTACTTAAGAAAATTCGACAGTCTGTTGCAACAATTTTGGGATACAAAAGTTGCAACCACAAATTCCAGAAGGTTCTTCTCGGTCTTATAAAAGCAAAAGAACTCAAAGCATTTGAAGACGAGTCGTTTAATCTATATACTATTATATAAAGAAACCCATTGTGACACCAATCTTTTGATTTCCAACTTTAACCTTTGAGTTTTAGCTATATTGTAAAAGTATACTATTAAATCCCCAAAATAACCTTACAAATTAAGTTAGACTAATTAATTACACTATTCATTGTAATTAATGATTTACTTTCCCTATAATATATTTTTCTTCCATTGTTATACTCTAAATTTATGGCACGTTTTATCTAGATAAATTTTCTTCTTTAACGCACATAGAATGACATTGAAAAAAGAATTATGCTCGCGGGAACCGCGTGCTCCATTTGCTAGTAGAATATTATAGGAAGATCACTACAACAAAACGCAGCAATTGCATGGAAAAAATTCCATGCAATTGGTCTAATTTTCCATGCAATTGATCAATTGCATGGGAAAAATCTGATGCTAAAATCCCATGCTTTTGGTGTCCCGGCAAGAGAATTGCATCGGAAAATTCCGATGCAATAGGTGGCTGCATAGAAATTTTTCTATGCAGAGATGCATAGAAATTTTCGCATGCAAAAGGTTCTGCATGGAAAAAATCGGATGCAAAGCTGTCCTGCAGCGGAAAAATCCCATGCAACAAAAGCCTGCTTCGGAAATTTTCGATGCATAACCCGAGAGCGAAGGTGCAACGTGGCGGTACGAGGGAGGTTCGGTAAAAAGGTTTTGCATCCGAAATTTCGGATGCAAACATTTAATAAATCTTTGCATCCGAAATTTCGGATGCAAAGTGTAAAGGTTCGGTTTTGCATCCGAAATTTCGGATGCAAAGATTTAATAAATCTTTGCATCCGAAATTTCGGATGCAAAGTATAAAGGTTCGGTTTTGCATCCGAAATTTCGGATGCAAAGATTTAATAAATCTTTGCATCGGAAATTTCGGATGCAAAGTATACAAAATTTTTTTTAAAAAAAGTGGCGGATATTTATCCGCCACTTTTTAAATATTTTGTTTTAATTAATATAAAAAATTATTTTAAGTACATTCTTTTAAATTTTAAAGTAATATCTATACATAGTTACTTTAAAATTTTCGTATACATAATATTTAAAAAAAAAAAATTTAAACTTGTATTATTAATAAAAATTTGTTATGAAAACTTGTATTAATATTTATATTTTTCGTATACATATATATTTAAATTTTTCGTATATATACTTATATTTTTTGTATTTATATTTATATTTATTTTTGTCGTATGTTTATTTATATTTATTATTATTGTATATATATATATTTATTATAAATTTAGAGAAAGAAGAAGTAGAGAGAGAAAGAAGAGAAAAGGGGATGAATGAGAAGTAGAGAGAGAAAGAATAGAGAATTGAATGAATGAGAAGTGAATGATAAGTGGAGTATTTATAGGGGAAGGTTGCAAATTAGCATCCGAAAATTCGGATGCAAGGATACTGTTTGCATGGGAATTTTCCTATGCAAAGGATACTGCATCGGAAAATTCCCATGCGACAGATAATGCATGGGAATATTCCCATGCAGCATCATATTTGCATGGGAAAATTCCCATGCAAAGGATACTGCATGGGAATATTCCTATGCAGCATCTATTGCATAGGAAATTTCCCATGCAAATACAGATTGCTTGGCTGCGTGAATTATTACTATTTATAAAAAGACCCATACTTATTAAATTTATATTTACATTTTCGACCCCAAAATATTTTAAACATTGTTCGTTCCGTATTTTTGACAAATTTTAAATGTACATATTCCTCATAAGTTTTATTAAAATAGTGGTAAAAAAAAATTGAGGTTTGATGTCATTTTCTATCTTTTGCATAATTAGATATTCTACCCCAAATATTTTTTAAACGTCTTTCCATACTCCGATTTTGACAAAATTTTGAAGAACACTTATATTTTTAAGAACATAGCATATGGTAAAAAACAATCGACGAGAGGACTTGATTGACACTCTCTACATGTGAAAATACAATTTTAGTATGATAGACTATACTTATATAGGGTTTAGGGTTTAGGGTTTAGGGTTTAGAGTTGAAGATCATATAGTGTTATATTGTTTATTTGCGTCTTTCATTACTCCGTTTTTTACGATATTCGAAAGAACACTCCTACTTATGGTATAAAAGATGTTGGTGGAAGAAAAAGTGGATTTCGAGTTGTTTTGCAACTTTTTACTAATTACATGTTCACCCCGAAATGTTTATTTGTGTCTTTCGTTACTCCATTTTTTACGATATTTGAAAGAACACTCCTACTTATGGTTTAAAAGATGTTGGTGGAAGAAAAAGTCAAATTTGAGTTGTTTTCCAACTTTTGAATAATTACATTTACAACCCGAAATGTTTATTTGCGTCTTTCGTTATTCCGTTTTTTACTATATTTTAAAGAACACTCCTACTTATGGTTTAGAAGACGTTGGTGGTAGAAAAAGTCAAATTTGAGTTGTTTTGCAACTTTTGAATAATTACATTTACAACCCGAAATGTTTATTTGCGTCTTTCGTTATTCCGTTTTTTACTATATTTTAAAGAACACTCCTACTTATGGTTTAGAAGACGTTGGTGGTAGAAAAAGTTAAATTTGAGTTGTTTTGCAACTTTTGAGTAATTACATTTACAACACGAAATGTTTTTTTTATTTTTTGGCATGGAAATATTTCCATGCAATTGCTATAATTTCCATGCGATTGCTTAATGCATGGGAATATTACCATGTTGTGCTCTCTTGCATGGGAATTTTTCGATGCAATTGCTATAATTTCCATGCAATTGTTCTATGCATGGAAAATTTTCCATGCCAATATCTCTTGCATCGCAATATTGGGATTCATAGTCAATCTTTGCATGGGATTTTTTTTATGCAATTGTTATAATTTCCATGCAATTGTTCTATGCATGGAAATTTTTCCATGCAATTGTTCTATGCATGGAAATTTTTCCATGCCAATATCTCTTGCATCGCAATTTTGGGATTCATCACCTATCAATGCATGGAAATTTTCCCATGCAAGTAATTATGCATTGAAAAATTCCCATGCAAAGATGAACTCTACCCCATTGCTCACTCTATTTAAGCACTGACGTCCATCCATTTGAATCACTCAACAATTCCTCTTCAATCTCTCAATACTTTTTTGAATCTCTCACAAATATAATAAATTTTCTCCTCCGTATGCTCCCTGAAGCTCAATTAAGCTAGCCTACGTTTGAAGGTTTGTTCATCATTTTTTGTACCTTAGTCAATTATGCATTAATTAAATATTTATGTTTTAATAAATAATTGTTTATTAATTTCGTTTAACGTTATTTTTCAGTAAATATAACGAAGGATGAGTAATTGGTGGTCTGATCGACGTTGGATGTACGAGAGGCTTGACGAAAACGAACACTTGAATTATCATTTTGAGGTTGGTGTGTCGAACTTTCTCGATTACGCATTCTCGCATAGTAGTAATTTGAATCGTGGTCGAGCTCGTTGCCCATGTAGAAAATGCACCAACGCCAAATATTTAAATAGGAATACTATTCATATGCACTTGTATAAGTGGGGGTTCGTACCACACTATATGATATGGGCTTATCACGGTGAGTTAGGTGACACCTCGGGGGGTAATATACACTCAAACGTTGAAATAGGGTCATCATCACATAGTCATGGGGGTCAAGGAGATGACCTAATGAGGAATATGGTCGATGACGCATTTGGCGGTCAATTTCTTAACGTCACTTCTAATATGGCAAGTGCAATCGAGGAACCCAATAGTGTGGCAAAAGCTTTTTTTAAAATGCTAAGTGATGCAGAAGAACCTGTATTCATAGGGAGCCCGACCACTGTACTAAGATGGGTTTCTCAGTTTATGTCGAACAAGGTATCACAAAAGCTTAGTAATGTATCTTGTAACAACACAATAAGAATAATTCACAACTTGCTCCCTCATGAATATCGGGATAAAGTACATGAATCTGTTTACCAAATGAAAAAACTAATGAAAAGTTTGGGTCTAGGTGCAAAAACTTATGATGCGTGCATAAATAACTGTTTCTTGTTCTACGGGGAGTTCGAGTCCATCGAACATACGGCGTGTCCCGTTTGTGAGGAACCTCGTTTCAAACCCTTTCGAAATCCAAGAAATAGATACAAACCAATCGCTCGTAAGAAGTTGTGGTACTTTCCGCTAACTCCCAGACTCCAACGGTTGTACATGTCTCGATCAATTGCTAAGCACATGACGTGGCATACCAATTGTCGTGAGAATAGGGATCACATGATACATCCGGCATCCGGCCATGCTTGGAAATACTTTGATAATCATCATCCTGATTTTGCCGCTGAGGATAGAAATGTAAGGCTAGGATTGTGCACCGATGGATTCGCCCCTTTCGGCAGCTCTTCGGGTCCTTATTCTTGTTGGCCTGTCTTTGTAACACCATACAATCTCCCACCAGATATGTGCATGAGACAAGAGTACATATTTTTAAGCCTTATCATTCCTGGCCCTAATAGCCCTGGCAAGAACCTAGATGTTTTCCTGCATCCCTTGATTGATGAGCTAGTCTCTTTGTGGCAAGTCGGCGTACAGACGTGGGATAGCTGTAGACAACAAAATTTTAAGTTACGCGCTGCTGTTATGTGGACTATTAGTGATTTCCCAGCGTATGGGATGTTGTCTGGATGGAGTACGCACGGAAAGCTGTCGTGTCCTTATTGTATGGAGTACACGAAAGCATTCCAACTTAAGAAGGGTAGGAAGACAAGCTTCTTCGATTGTCATCGCAGATTCCTTCCGTTAGATCACGAATTGAGGCAGAATAATACCGATTTCTACAAGGACCACGTAGAGACTGACCCACCTTTGCGTAGGAGGACAGGGGCGGAAATGAAACGTCATGTTGATCGCCTCCCTAATGTCGGTTTCGGAGAAGGAAGGGGGACCATCCAATGGGCTGGAACGAAGCACAACTGGTGTCGTAGGAGTATATTTTGGGAGCTCCCTTACTGGTCAACAAAATTGATACGTCATAACCTTGACGTGATGCATTGCGAGAAGAACTTCTTCGACAACATCAAGAATACTGTCATGGATGACCCGGAAAAGACAAAGGACAACATGAATGCGCGTCTGGATTTGCGAGAGTATACCAACCGAAGTGAATTGTTTTTAGTGAAGGGATCGGATGGACGCACGCATAAACCTCATGCAATATATTGTCTAACAAAGGATCAGAAGAGGCAAGTGTGCGAATGGTTGTGCAGTTTGAAGTTTCCCGACGGTTATGCTTCTGATATTGGCCGATGTGTTCAGATGCATAATCTAAAAGTGACCGGAATGAAAAGTCACGACTGTCATGTCTTTATGCAAAGACTAATTCCTATTGCTTTCAGAGACTTCTTACCAGATGATGTATGGGGTGCGTTAGTAGAGGTCAGCAACTTTTTTAGGGCATTGTGTGCAACTACCATTCGCAAAACTGATATGGCTCGCCTAGAGGTTGCAATTGTTGAAACAATGTGTAAACTGGAGCTGATATTTCCACTAGCATTTTTTGACTCCATGGAGCATCTAGCTATTCATCTTCCATGGGAAGCAAAAATGGGAGGACCGGTGCACTATCGATGGATGTATCCCTTCGAGAGGTATTCAACAACTGAATTTACAGTTATTTACATTGATTCACTATATCGTTCATATCTAATTTTTGGTTTATATTTTCAGGCGTATGTTCGATTTGAAGGGTAGTGTCGGTAACAAGGCGAAGATCGAGGGATCTATTGCTGAAGCGTACCTGACGTTCGAGATGACCAATTTCTGCGATCATTATTTTGAGCATGATTTCGATACACGTCTGGTCCGACTGGGTAGAAACGAGACAAGAGTTGATCCTAATGATTCTCAACGACTATCCGTCTTTCGAAAGGTCGGTTTGCCAGTAGGACAAGCGTCTCGCATACGGCGGTTAAGCGCCGTCGAGCTCAAGGCTGCCGAGTTGTATATCTTTTTAAATTGCCCGGAGGTTGAACCCTGGATACGGTTAGTGATAAATAATATATAAATATTTATTAAGTCCTCGTACTAAAATAAATACATTAATTATTTTTCAAATTGTGTTATATCAGTGTTTTCGATGAAGAGATGTGCGTTGGGTTAGACGATGATGCAATCCATCAAAGACGGAACGATCAATTTGTACGATGGTTCAAGGACATGGTATTCACCAATCGTCGCGAGTATGATCCGCGTTTGCTAAACCTAGCACTTGGACCAAAGAATCAGGTGATTAGTTGGGAAAATGGCTATGTGGTAAACGGTCTTCGTTTTCACACAGATGGATACGCCGTTGGGAAAAAGACGACGAACAGTGGGGTATGCATGAAGTGGTGCAGTGACGAGCAGGAAGACACATATTTTTACGGGACTTTGACCGAAGTCCTAGAGCTAGAATACCAAGACCGAGAATCTATCTTCCTTTTCAAATGCATATGGTATGATACCAGCTCTCGTGGTTTGCGAGTCCACCCGTCATACCGTTTGATCGAGCTTGATCCAACGCGTCGTCTCCCGTCTGGGGAGATCGAACCATTCATTCTAGCAAGCCAAGCGCAACAAGTGTACTATACGCCATATGCATGTCAAAAGAACAGACAAAGAAGGGGATGGTGGGTAGTGATTCACACTCCAGCGAGACACGTGGTTGACATGAGTTCTATGACTAATAAAGTGACAGAAGCTCCAGGAGTTCAAGGTCTACCTGAAACGGTATTCCAAGAAGAAAATGTTCCTGTGTCCGGATTGTTCGTTGACTTTACATCATTTAACTTGACAGAGTTATCAGTGGATGGCCAATCTATACCAGTGACAATTGAGGAGGAACCCGTGGCAGTGAGCAGTGGCGAGGATGATGATGACGATGAGGTTGACGAGGATGATGACGAGGAGGGGGATGATGAGGAGGGAGAAGAGGAGATGGTCGAAGATAATGACAGTAGCGACCCGAATTATGTTTAGTTCTAATATGTACTTGTATTTCAATTTTCAACTTCTCATGTATGGTTTCATTGTATTGTTCGACTATGTCTTAATTTTGTAATTTGTTTTATTTTTTTATTTAATAACAACTTAAAAATGAAACTTAGGAAAAGTAAAAATAAGGACACCACGACAAATAACAATAGACCCAATAACAAGAGTCCCAATAACAAGAGTCCCAATAAAAATAACATACTTGGAATAAAAATTACAATAACAAACATAACACATAAGATCCACAATATCTAATCGGCATGAGGTGGGATACTAGGCTGGGGGTTAGAAGGCTGAATCTCGTTATTAAGCTCATATACAAAGTTTCGAAATTCAGCTACTGATTCTGGATCCAAAATGCCAAACTCCCCATCAAGCTGCTGCTGCGTCGGCTGCTGTAATGCTGCATCCCCTCGACCCTGAGACCTCGGCCTACCCACATCCTGATACTGCACATCTCCTCGACCCTGAGACTGCGGTCTACCCACCTCCGGCTGCTGCACCTCCCCTCGCTCATGAGTCCTCGGCCTACTCATCTCATGGTACATCGCATCCCCTCGACCCTGGTGTGGTCGCTGATATGTCGTACGATGGGGCGGGTGCTGGTGAGACGACTCATGGTGTGTCCGCTGATATGTCGTATGCTCAGGCTCCCGCTCTCGACGAAGGATATGTGACGTGTCTGGGTAGTACATACCGCCCTCAGGGTATGGGTGGTAGTCATCATGATGCGGCGAGATGGATCTCGAGCGATGTGTATACTGTGTACTACCCTGAGGAGGTGGATGCGTACGCCGTGGGGTCAGAGAAGTGTGAGGCTGCGAACGCTGGGTAGGACTCCCTCGCCAAGCGGGCTGCGGCGGATGGTGGCGCTGTGTAGGCGAAATACTATGCATAACTACAGGAGAGCGAGTGACCGGTCTATCATCACCAGGAAAGGGATCGTCTAGACCCTCGGGTGGCGGTGGTCTATCCGGGTACGGCAAATCTAGGGGCTCCTGTTCGTTTTGCCTCGACATGTTTCTCAGACTATCCGTGAGTAGCTTGCTGTGCTCCCACTGTCGTAACGACCACTCGTACTGTTGCCTCAGCCCCGACTGATACGCCGCATAGGCTCGACGCTGCTCATCCCTCATCGCTGCATAACGTGCGATGTGCGCTGCCTCTCTATCCGCATAAGCACGAGCACTACTAGAGGCATCACCTCTGAAATGCGAATGGGTTTGTACCCCCATAACCGGACCAACTGCTGTGGTAGAAAATGTTTTAATCTGATTTTTCTTCATTGGTTGAGCCTTGAACCAGGTGTCGAAGTCCCATGGAGGCCATTTGCTCCTGTCTGGCCCATGTTTCCTCTGGAGCTCTTGCAGATATTTAAGCTGCAAAAAAAAAATGACAAATTCCAAAAATTCAATAAGTAAACTGTGGAATTTATAACTCTTAAATTATATTCATAGTAATAATAGATTATTTACCCAAGCCTGGTGAGCTTCATCTGATACCCACTCTTCCGTTATAACTCCTTCGCTATCTTTTGTTTCTTTCACTCGGCCAAGCTTGTATATCTTCGCTATCGGCAATTCTTTAATCGTAACACCCTCATCTTCAGCCTGATTCACAAAACAATTAAAAAATTAATACTAAAAATTTTAATACCACACCCTAATATGTACTTTAAGAACCAATTACCAAAAAAAAATATACCACTTTTTCGGCCATTTCTTGGCCCGAATGCCTCCCACCAAACCAATTCCTCAATGGCGCCTTCTTCCTGTTGATCTTGGCTTTTTCGCTCCTATTCTTGTGTGCAGGCCCATCCCAATAATCATAAAAATCTTGCTCATGATTTTCTGGAATTCATATATCATGTCTATTACGATCTTCGCCGTTGTCCCTTATCGCCAACATTATTCTCTTCAGTGAGTTCAAGCATTCGCTATAACGATTGTTGCCAATTGTCTTCCAAACATTCCTAACTTTATACTCGTCGGCTTCATCCCACTGATATTGGCTCTGCGAATTTAAAATAATATAAATAATTAAAAACAAAAACATATGAAAAATAAACAACAATAAATGAAAAAAATATGTATTTTAATTAACTATTTTTAATATCTAATAAAAATTTCATTAAAAAAACTTACTTCAAATTCATTCCATGCGCTTTTCCTATAAGGTTCAGGAAAATCCTTGAATCGAAACCACGGGCCCTGACACAACTTCTTCAAAGTAGCAGAAATCGACGCACTAATGGCCGATTGGTCCCTCAACGCTCCAGTATATGGACAAAATGTGATCCACTGCCTATGATCGCGGTCACTTGGTATAAGTGCCCCTCTGCCCTGCCCTCGAAGATTTCTCGGCTCATCGTCATCGGGGGAATGTGATGGTCCTACATCGGCGGGCCCTCGTTCCGATGTCGGCCTGTCTGAAGCAATAGACGATGTCGGCATGTCGGAACCTAAGGCATGCGGCGACTCGGTGGTGGCAGTGCTGATCGGTGGAAGAGGCTCTATCTCGAAGCCAGCAATAAACCCATACGGGTCATAGTGCGTAGGGTGAACCGGCATATCATCATCATCATCATCAAGTGGGTTAAACGGGTGGACCGGGGGTCTACGTGGCTGCTGACTAGTAGATGCAGGTTCCTTCCCCGGACGCCTCCCCCTACAGGCTCCTCCACCCCTAGATGATCCCCGACCTCTATCTGCCATCTAAATTATCCGACAAAAATATCAATATAATCCTCCTTATTTGCAAACAAGCCCAAACCTTCTTATTCCTAAAATATAATCTATTAAATACATTCAACACAAAAATAAATTTAAACTTCGAATTAATAATCTAATTCCTAATTTTGTTTCAACAAATATTTTCTAAATTACAAATTAACCTCTAAAGTTCAATAACCAAATACTCTACATATTTGCAAACAAGCCCAAACCTTCTAATTAATTACCTCATTCCTAAAATATACTCTATTAAATACATTCAACACCACAAAAATTTTAAACTTTAATTCATTCCCCAAAAAACCACAAAAAATTCGAATTAATAATCTAATTCCTAATTTTGTTTCAAAAAATATTTTCTAAATTACAAAGCAACCTCTAAAGTTCAATAACCAAATACTATACATATTTGCAAACAAGCCCAAACCTTCTAATTAATTACCACAAAAATTTTAAACTTCAAATTAGGACTATAACTTTCTAAAAACTACTTTATCTACCCTCAAGTTTTGTTAACTACAAGTTATACCCCTAACCTTTTGTTAAACTACAAATTAAGCCCTAAATTCGCAATTAATTAAACAATTAAGCCCTAAAATTGCAATTACGCCCTAAAATCCCAATTAAATCCTAAAATTGCAATTAAACCCTAAAATCACAATTAATTAAACAATTAAGCCCTAATTATATTAAAATCGCAATTAACTACAAAACTATTTTAATATTACACATAACAACACAATAATCATATTCACATTAACAAATAACAACAAAAATCAAAATTATAATAACAATTTCAAAATTGCTCAAATATAAATAATTGATGAAAAATACTATAAGTTACGTCAAATTAATCCTTGAGAAGAGTAGAATTGCTTACCGTTGTTTTTGGGTAATTTCCGGCGGTCAACGGTGGTCACGGTGGTGCGGCGGCGGCGTTTGTGTGTGTGTGTGTGTGCGCGAGTGACGAGCAGTAGGTTTTAATATTTTTGCATCGGTTTTATCCGATGCAAAAATATTAAAACAATTTTTTTTTATTTTTTTTAATCCTGCATCCGATAATTCCGATGCAGAGATATTTTATATCTCTGCATCGGATTTTATCCGATGCAGGGGCCCTTGCATCCGAATTTTCGGATGCAGGGTCACTTGCATCCGAAAATTCGGATGCAGCCCACGTGGCTGCATCCGAATCATCGGATGCAAAGGCTGCATCCGATTTTTCGGATGCAGCCTTTCCGAGCCTAACTTTGCATCCGATTTTTCGGATGCAAAGCCAGCTGTTGCATAGAAATATTGCGATGCAATATAATTGCATCGCAATTTTTCAATTCAAACTATCTTGCATCCGAAAATAAAAATTTGGATGCAAGATTTTCTATGCAATTGATATGATTTGTTGTATCAGTGGTCTGTTTGCACTTTGCCTTGGAGTCAAAACACTTTTAGTATTACTTAAGGAACACGTAAACAACGCAGTAAACTAATAGAGTGAATTCGTAAGTTTATTAAGCATTTAGACACGGTCTAGAGTATCTTAATTTTAATAGCGTATGTTTGTAAATCTCGTGCCACTGAATGAGATTTGAGTTACCTTTGGCAAAAGGCTCGTAGACCGGCGCAATTTTTCTGTTCCCGGCCTCTGTGCCCTCCTCTGTTCCCTCAATGATATTTGGACACGTGTCAGTGCTGGTACACAAGAGATGTATGGGATAATAGCCTCGTTAATTTTCACGCGAATGCTTTTCTTCCTCACAGGGAAGAAAGAGAAAATGGGGAAAATGCACGGTCCAGTCCTTTAACCTTTAATGGTAGAAAGTATAAACTATGTATTAATGATAAAAAATAAAATAAATAAGACGTTAAGATTAACTGAAGCTTTTTCTGTATTCCACAGATTTCTCCATCTTCATTCATGTTTTTTTTTTTTTTTTTGAGTTTGGAATAAAAGAACTAACGAATAATAAATTAGTCACGGGTTGATGGTAGAGAATGATAAGAATTTATTATTTCCAGAACAGGAACTTCAAATCGAATAGCTTTGATTTAATTATGAAACTATTTCAGATTTTATTTTTTTGCATTTCTCTTTTTGGATTCTTTTCTTCATTAGTTCTCAATTAAATATGCATAGCTTTGTCTTATTCGTGTAATTAATATGTTATGTGTTGCTATTAATATAGACTAAGATTTCTGCAACCTATTGAGAATTTGAGGTTTGAGTTTCTGTATTTTCTTCATTTTCTCTGTCTTTTTGTGAGGAAGAAAATAATTCGCAGCCCAGAGAATTAAAGAGGCTATTATCCCACACATCTCTTGTGTACCAGCAGTGACACGTGTCCAAATATCATTGGGGGAACAGAGGAGGGCACAGAGGCCGGGAACAGAAAAATTGCGCTGCTCGTAGACTAGGTCTACTTAACTAAATCACGTTAAAATATGCGTCTATTATTCTACATTACTTCCAATTGCAACTTTATCATATAGTTACAACCTATGTCACATAAGTCGTAAACGCGAGCGCGTGCGTGTGCGTGTGCGGGTGCGCCAGTTCGCTTATTTTCAAAAATTCACTTCTTAATGCGCCTCTAATGCGTCTATTAAAAAATATTAAAATATTAATAATATTAAGTAAATTTTTTAATATTAGGCAACAAAATGATTATTTCTCCCAAAACAATACTAATCATAAACAAGATAAGTCTTTTCATTCATCAAAATGTCAGTTTGTTCATCACAATATCTAAATTACTTGCTATTACATTCAGAAAATGAGTGACGTGGTGACATGCTATATTTCACTCACTTGCAAGCATCAACAAAATATATTATATCTTAAAAACTAAACTGCTAGTATTTATTATTTTGCTTACTTTTTTATATTTATATCTTAAAAACTTAACTACTATTTATATTTATATCTTAAAATTTTTGATATTATAATATTTTAAAACGTGATAAAAAAAGAAAATTCAAAAAAATAAGAATTCCATTAATTAAACTAGATTTTTATTTAATTAATAATTCAGAAAAAACTTCATCTTGATCAAACGATATAGATTTTCAGAAATTAAATTTTTGCAACAAATCTAATTAATACATTTTAAGCTTGATGTTTTAATTCGAAATAGCTTTAAACAATTATGTCTGTTGAAAATATTCTGCTTTCTGAAAGTATATGTTAAATTTTTGTAAGTACAATTATTCTATTATGAACGAATTATTAAAAATGCCCATTTTGTTTGTTGTTTTGATGAAAATGCCCTAAAAATTATACGTGGCGGCGATGTGGCCGGCACGTGGACCAAATAGCCCAAATAATAGAGATTGGGTATTTTTGACAAGGTATACATATAGTTGCGGCATATTTTTGAAGCCCAAAATTCTTTTGGGTAGTTTTAGAAAAATGGCAAACTTAATGGGTAGATTTAAAAATTCCTCCAAATCTTAACTATATATGATTTTTGTTCATGTGAATTTCAAAAGTAAAAAAAAAAGGAAAAAAAAGGAAAAAAAAAAGAAAAAAAAGGAAAATTTGTGCACAAATTACGCATTTACACTTAATTCGCGAATTAGTATTTCTTAGTTCGTGAATTAGTATTTCTTGGTTCGCGAATTAGTATTTCTTAGTTCGCGAATTAGTATTTCTTAGTTCGCGAATTAGTATTTCTTAGTTCGCGAATTAGTAAATACTAATTCGCACTGGAGCGCCGCACGCGCACTCAATTCGTGAGTTCGCGAATCAAGCGCTAGTGCGTGAGGGGGGGTGCGCGAATTATGTGACCTAGGTTACAACAGCTAATAAGACTTATAGAACGAACAAAGATCTTTCAATTGACATCACAAGTAGACAAAAGCCATCCGTTTCTATAATTTTGAATCTTTATAAATAATCTTAAGAACAATCTTTTTGATTGAATCTTTATTATCTATGTTCTTTGATCTTGAATTTATTGGTAATACTTGTGATACTAAAACAAATAAACTAAGTATATTATCATAGTATTTATTAAAATAAGAATTTAAAGTTATAATTAATATATGTAAAGTGATTTTAAGAAAAACTTCAAAAAAAAAAAAAAATACTATCCAATTCTCGTGTATATTTCAAGGTTGAAAGTATAATCACGACTTTTTTAAAAGTTCAATTAATAGTAAATATGAAAAATCATTAAATTTCCCCGGAAAGTCATTGTACTACCAAACGCATAGAGAAATAAGGAATTTTATTTTTTTCATTAATTTTCCTATTTTCTTGACAACCAAACGGTATATAACGTTTTTCTATATAGTAACAAGGGATATCTATGTCAACTCTGCAAGAAGTTTAGTCTAATTACAAATTAAAAGTGTTAACACTGTTGAAATGCTCATGCCGCAACTTTGAAAAATAAAAATAAAATAGAAATACAAATATCAAATTTATAGATTGATCACTTGGAAGCTTGAGTAGTTACAAATATACCTCCAAAATTACCTAGAACAGTTTGTCACATGTTTTAAGCGAGGTCTATAAGCATATTTTGAAAGGAATTAAAAACCATGAATTTGCTTAGGTGCCTCCTAACTTATGAACTAGAAAAAACAACCGCCAACAAAAGGAGTGCAACTTGCCGTAAGATTATCTGCAAAGTGCAAAGTCTTTTCAATTGCAAAATTTATTTATTTTTTCCAAATTCTGAAGCGAAAGTATGGGGGTTTATCTAGACATAAGCCTCACTTCAGTAAATTAAGAGTCTCTTATCTCATTTTTGGTGTTCCACTTTGTGTTCCACTAAACATCTATCAATTTATTTAATGTATTGTGTAATAGAACACAAATTGGCCGGTAGAACACCAAAAATTAGATAGAGAATCCTCTCCCAAATTAAAGATCGCCTTCAATCCCTTCAATTTTGTCTCTCACCAAAGATTAAAGATAGTACTATCCATGCAATTTGGGTTTAAACTGAAATGAAGCCCTATGTTTTTGCTTAATATTCCTATTTCCTGCGAAGACAATTATCGAGGAAAGGATATATTCCTTTGTAAAGTTTCAAAGGCTTGGAGATTGGTTTCTTTCTATCATAAATTTGGCAACTTGACTAAACACGTCTTATCAAAGCAAGACATCAAGGCTTTTCTTTTTCTTTCTTTGAATGGTCTACTTCTCCTCTTTTATGTAATTTTGTATGATGTTTTGGAGTATTGCTCATACTCCCTTTAATAAATATCTTTTTTCCGACCAAAAAAAAAAAAAAAAACTAACAGATTATTCTTAAGAATATATATAGCTTGAGATTCTAACATATACCTAAATAGTTTTTGAAATATTCTGTTTGCCCCAGCACATAACATCACTACAAGGTTACAGGGTCTTTTGCAACCGCATTTGCGGTTGCAAAAGGCCCAAATCCGGTTGCAGATAGTCATTTGCAACCGCGATGCGGTTGCAGATGACGAGGTCTCGTAAAGCCTCGGTTACTTGTCATCCGCGACCGAATCGCGGTTGCAGATGCCCATCTGCGACCAGAAAATTTGCAACCGCGATGCGGTTGCAGAAAGTCCAGTAAGCATCTGCAACCGCAACGCGGTTGCAGAAAATATTCAACCCATTTGCAACCGCAACGCGGTTGCAAATGACCTGCGAACGAAAATAAAAAAAAACCAATAATATTCCGATAATTACCGAAATATTATTGGTTTTGTTAAAATTACAAATAGATAATGGCAGCAAATCAATATAGTGAATATACAAGAACAAGTGTAATTAAATAACGAAAAACAATGAATAAAATAAAATGAAAAATGAAAAAAAGTTGAACAAAAAAACATAAAGAAGAAGAGAAACAAAAAAGCAAAAAATGAAGTGTTAGGAGTTATTTGTTTTGGATTTGAAAAAGAAAACAAGAGAAGTGTTGGTGTTTTTTTATTTTTTGGATTTGGAAAAGAAAAGAAGAAAAGTGTTGGTTTGTTTTTTATTTTTTGGATTTGGAAAAAGAAGAGAAGTGTTGATGATTTTTTGGATTTGGAAAAAGAAGTGAAGTGTTGGTGATTTTTTGGATTTGAAAAAAGAAGAAAAGTGTTGGTGGGTATATATAGAAAATGGGGTGAAAATTTGAATTTTCGCGAAAATTCAAATTTCCCCCCCGAGGCCGCCCAAATTTTCAAAAATTTTGAACAATTTGCAACCGCAATGCGGTTGCAAATGCCCTCCTATAGGAATTTGCAACCGCATTGCGGTCCCAATAGCCCCTTTCTGCAACCGCACTGCGGTTGCAAAAGCTATTCATACATGAAAATCGCAATTTTATGGGACTTTCTCAATGCGTTTCTGATTTTTAACAACAAATTTCAATGCTACATGTGATATAAACTAATAAATGGTTACACAACAAGTATTTGAAGAATGAAAGAGTAGATTGAATGTGAAATGATCGAATGAGTTATTAGACCATGCATGAACATATTGTATGTTCTATTTACTACTCATCATCATATTTCTTCTTGTTATTATGATTTGCTTCACTAATAATATGATTAATTGATTGAATTAGTAGATAAATTTTTCACATTACGTTTATTCCTATATGTATCTAGTGATGATATATATATGTGTGTATACAAACGTTATCGTTTGAAATCATAGATATCACGGCTTGTCCCACATATCAAATTCTTGAAATTGTTATGAGGATTGTAATTATGGTTGTTTTTATCATTATTAGGATAGTTATCAACCAAAATAACAATGTGGCACCTCAAATCATCAAAAAAATGGCATTTTAAAAGTATGAATGTTTTCAGCAATCGCATTGCGGTTGCAAATACTAGCTTTTGCAACCGCATTGCGGTTGCAAATACTAGCTTTTGCAACCGCGATGCGGTTGCAAATGCCCTCCTATAGGAATTTGCAACCGCATTGCGGTTGCAAATGCCCTCCTACAGAAATTTTCAACTGCATTGCGGTTGCAAATTTCCGGTCGCAAAAGACCTGGAAATCTTGTAGTGCATTATTAAAAACTAAAAACGCATAACCTTTTATAAGTATCGTAATTAGTTCGATTTCATGCAGCAAGTAATGACATCAAGTTTGATGCGTTATCATATATTATAATATCAAGTTACTGTTCCACAAACATGCTTTGATTGAACGCTTGTCAAAAGAACTTAGCTTAAAGTCTTAGTATAGTTATAAAGATACATTTTATATTATTCCAGCAACTTCACTTGAAAGTAACTTATCATACATACTGATCGAGAATCGTTGTGTATAAATTCCTCTAAGATCACTTGATTTTTCATCATCACATCTTCATTCAATCCAACTACCTAATATTTCTTCTATTCTGAACCTTTAACATGGCTTTCTCTTTATTTTCCAAGCTCTCTTTTTTTGCAACATTCATGATACTATGTTTTGTTGCAGCAATGGCTCACGAGTACTCAATCGTGGGATACTCGCCTGAGGATTTAACATGCATCGATAAACTCATCAATCTCTTCGAGTCGTGGATTGATAAACATGAGAAGAAGTACAAGAGCCTTGAAGAGAAGTTGCATAGGTTTGAGATATTTAAGGATAATTTAGATCACATTCACGAGAAGAATAAGGTTGTTAGTAACTATTGGCTTGGCCTTAATGAGTTTGCTGACATGACCCACGACGAATTCAAAAACATGTATTTGGGACTTAAAGCTGATCAAATGCCTAGAAGAAATGAATCCCCAGAAGAATTTAAGTATCGGGATTTCGAGGTTTTGCCCAAGTCGGTGGACTGGAGAAAGAAAGGAGCTGTTGCTCGTGTCAAGAACCAGGGTTCATGTGGTAAGTTTATTTGATCAAAATCTTGGATCCACCGTAACAACTTTTTGCTCTCAACTTTTAAGGATGTGAAATCTTAAAAACTAGGAGTATAGTTTTAGAAACTTTTTAACGATTAAATCTTTCATAAAACTTTGCAGGCAGTTGCTGGGCATTCTCGACTGTGGCTGCAGTGGAAGGCATAAACCAAATTGTGACAGGAAATTTAACCGAATTATCCGAACAAGAACTTATAGATTGTGACACAACTTTTAACAATGGTTGCAATGGAGGTCTAATGGATTATGCATTTTCCTTTATTGTTTCCAATGGTGGGCTTCACAAGGAAGATGACTACCCATACTTGATGGAAGAAGGCACATGTGGAGAAAGCAAGGTAGTTGAAACTATACAGTATTGGATAATTATTTGCTACACTTCAAATTGATCTTTCCTATTAACATTTTTTCTTCTTTGAAGGATGTTTCATCGGAGGTAGTCACGATTACCGGATACCATGATGTTCCTGCTAATGACGAACAAAGTCTCTTGAAGGCACTTGCAAACCAACCACTAAGCGTGGCCATTGAAGCTTCCGGCAGGGACTTCCAGTTTTACAGTGGAGTAAGTATTTTAAAAAACTTTAACTCGATTCGTTCAATGAAAATTCTTGGATACCATGTTAAGCATAGCGAATTTTATGCATTGATGGGGTAACGAAGCAAGGCGCTTTTTGCAGGGTGTGTTTGACGGGCACTGTGGAACAGAGCTTGATCACGGGGTGGCAGCCGTAGGATATGGATCGAGTAAAGGATCCGACTACATAATCGTGAAGAATTCATGGGGACCAAAATGGGGAGAAAAAGGTTTCATTAGGATGAAGAGGAACACTGGGAAGCCTGCAGGGATCTGTGGCATTAACAAAATGGCATCCTTCCCTATCAAAACTAAGTGAAAACTTTCGCTTTGAATTCTAAACATCTTATGTTTCAGTTTGTTTCCATTCTAATATTGTTAATTTTAGTACAACTTATTCCTAATAAAGGACGTCGTCATCTTTCTTTCATTTTATCCTTGAAACTGTAATATTTGTTGGTAATTTGTATGTGGAAAAAAGGCATTCAAGAAACTTAATCATTTTCTTAACCACGTTGAATCTTGTATTCGTTCAAAGAATTGACTCCTTGCAACATCATAGTAAACAGAAAGCACATATGTCCATTTATTAGTTGAATGTTGCTTGGTTCAGTTATATATTGCATAAATTCACTCAAACATAATAAATAGTCACAGAAGTAAGATCACTCATCACAACGAATGTGTAGGAGTCTTTGACGTTGAAATGTGGTATCTCATTTTCGAGGGAAAAGAA
Organism: Linaria vulgaris; assembly: GCA_948329865.1. NCBI lineage: Eukaryota > Viridiplantae > Streptophyta > Magnoliopsida > Lamiales > Plantaginaceae > Linaria > Linaria vulgaris. Next base: position 104,698,866 of record OX415249.1, read on the forward strand.
TAGTTTAAAACATAGAACAGGAAACAAGCTTAAAGTACAAGAACATAGCAGATTAAATTTTGCATAAAGAGATTAAATCTAAGAACATAGAAACTAATAACAAACAGTTGCAATAAAATAAAACTGCAAACTGACGAAGCTTAATAGTAAACCTATTGTTTAACTGGACAAGGCAGGAGTTCAACCTTTTTCCCAAGTGAGCTAGACCTTTTATTTGATATATCACCATTGACGGACTGCCTGAGCAACTCCTGGACCTTTCCAAGAAAATAAAAGTATATTCAAAGGGAGCATTTTGGTAAACTACTAGACAGCACAATAACACATAACTCGGAGGCTAACTTTCTGCCAGCAGATCTTAAATGTAGTAACAAACTGATACATACCACGAAATAATAGCTTATACTAGGTTCTGAAACCACCACGAATATTCCGTAGTCAAGTATGTTTCAACTTAGGCGACTTCAAGATTGGCTCAAAATTGGGCCGTGTAATATTAGGCAAGTCTGAAATGCTAATATCAAGAAGTATATTAGAAAAACAGATAAACTTTCGTCAACATACAATCATCGTATTGAACCTCAAAGATGACCAAAAGCAAAAACTCTACGTGTGAACATATTATTGCAATCGACAAGCTACCTTTAGAAAAGAGGGATGGGAAATAATCAAAGATGAAGATCTCAACATAGATGACATGGAGTTGATACTTCGTACATTTTTTCAATGTCATTCTGTGTGGGTTAAAGAATAAGAATCATCCATATGACTATTGGTTTTTTACTTTTTTTTTTTAATCAAAGAAAGAAAGAGTTTGACTAAATAAAATCATGTGTCATAAATTTAGAATAGAAAAGCAGAATACGGGGAAAGTAAATCATTAATTATAATTAGTAGTGTAATTAATTACTCTAACTTAATCTGTAAGGCTACTTTGAAAATTTATTAATATATTGTTATAATGTAGCTAAAACTCAAAGGTTAAAGTTAGAAACCAAAAGACTAGTGTCGCAATGGGTTTCTTTACGTACGTAATAGTATATAGATTATTGGATAATTCTATCAAACCCTCCAAACTATGGTACCTTTACCGAACGAGGTCAGACCTTTCATTTTAGCTCCCCTGCCCCCTAAACATAGTCGTTTGTGCGAATTGCCCCATTTTCCAGTTTTTGGCAATTTTTCCACCAAAAATTGTTGAAAAAATTATTTAAAGTTTGACTAAAACCTTCGTCTTGTTGAGACGGTTCCAATGGTGGTGACGGTGTCACAAAATTCAAAGGGAATACACGGGAAATTTAATTTAAGTGTATTGAACTTAAATTAGAATTTCCATATTATAACTTTGAATTTTGCATCACCGTCACCACCATTGGAACCGTCTCAAGGAGACGAAGGTTTTAGTCAAACTTTAAATAATTTTTTCAACGTTTTTTGGTGGAAAATTGCCAAAAACTGGAAAATGGGGCAATTCGCACAAACGACTAAAATTTAGGAGGCACGTGAGCTAAAATGAAAGTTCTGACCTCATTCGGTAAAAGGTACCATAGTTTGGGGGATTTGATGGAATTATCCCTAGATTATTATAGAGAGAACTATCAATACTTATTGGACACGTATGGTTGCCCCTTCTCTATCTATCAGGTTTAGCCCATATAGAATCCTGGGCCCACGTATTGGGGTGAATTATATTTGCTTGCTTAATTGTTTGGTTGTTGATTTTAAAAACTTACTATATCTTAGATTTGTTGTTTGGTTACTCTTGTAAAGGTTCTTAATCCATATAAAGAATGTAAAGTTACATGTGTGCCCTTTTTTTACTATTGTAAGTAACGGTTCAAAATTTGATGAAGATGTACACAATACACATTCCTACAAAATGAACGTTATCAGTTAAATTATATTTGAAAACTCTTATTCCTAGTTATGTTGCATCTTTGTTTGTTTTTTTTTTTTTGAAACCAAACTTATATTTCCATTCATCAAAACCGAAACAAACGTACTGCCAACAACAAAGAACTTGCTGCTACACAAGTAATAAACCTGCTGCTACACAAAAGAGTAAAAACGATTAAAAACAGAGTTTGCACCAACTAAAACCAATTAGAATATATCCGCATCTTCGATCGCATTTCGAGATAATTCATCGTATCCCCTTCTCTTCTCATATTACATTACCACAAGAAATCAATCAAGTTCTCAGATTAGATAAAATATTTCGACCAGCATAACTTATGTGCATACTTCTGAATTCGCATGATTTTTACATGAAAAATATAAAGTTGCAGCAAACTAAATAGGATTAGTCAAATCTCACATAGTTTGGAATTTGATCGAATCACACTTTCAATATAACATTATTTTGGTCTTATTTCCTTACGGTAACAGAACACAGTAAAATGTTACAATTGAGATATAAATAACTAAAATAATGCTATCCAACTTTATTATCGGACTAGTTTGGTCCGAAACACCTATTACAAGCTTACTAGGTTAAATAAACTAATTACAAGATAACAATAGCGTGTCGAATCCTAGGCGTTTGATGTTGACGTATCGAATGCCTATGTTCGATATGAAATATATGGCAAGGGTTCGATGTTGAACTCAAGGGTATCGAATTCAAGATATTCGATGCTGAACACAAGGGTATCGAATTCGATGCGTACTTTGTCGTATCGAATGAAGCGAATTCGGTCCAATCACGTGTCGAATGAAAATCGTTCGATTCAATACGCCTCGAATGAACAGTGATTCGATGCTGACTGTGCTGAAGTAATTCTCCAATTAAAACGTACACGAATTACAAGGGGACGAGCTATATATAACAACCGTCACGTGGGTCCCAATGTCAGATGCGGAAAGCGCATCGAATCATACCGATTCGATGCGTGATTCGATGCGCGCATCGAATCATACCGATCCGATGTGGTTATGGCTGGCCCAATATACAAGTATTGGGCCAATCATAAAATATACCCATCACATAGTCCCCCTAGTTTGGGAGACGATGTCAATCTGAGATCGATTTCCAAACTTAAATAATAAACTGTGAATTGATGAATGGTCGACGTTGTACCACCTCGATGAGACTTATTTACGTGATACCAAACATTTTCACTGATTAGAGATATTCCTAATCATTCGTTACTTCAGAACAGGTTGCGAATGTCCGCAATTGGTATCCGATAATTTATGAAACGCATCGAACAGAATGTATTCGATACATTGGTATTGTCGCATCTAATAGAGTATATTCAATGCGTTTGTATTGTGGCATCGAATCGAACGCATTCGATGCGCGGATTCGATGTGCTTGTAATATGGGCCTAGTGGGCCGCCCGCTGTCGATATAATGGCTGGACTGCGTAGGAATATTTATTCTGCTGCTTACGCGTTTAGTTTTCGAGGTAAAGCGCATCGAACAGAACCAATTCGATGCGGCCCGCATCGAACAACATAGATTTGATGCCCTTGGCATCGAACCGTGAGTGTTCGATGCGGTGCCTTAGCCTTTTTTAAAGACCTAACATGCGACATATACGATGTTTAACTCTGCTTTTTAATATTTTATATTTTGTCGCTGTTTTAACAGACCAATTAATCAAGCAAAAGCTTTTCTCCTAGAAATTATGTTAAGGTAAATGATATGCCCTTATTTATTAGATTTTATCTTTTCAATAAGTTAATTTTATAGTATAAAATCATCCTCTCCGAGCCAAATGATCGGACGCATACCCCACCACCCGAGCATATGACTGTGTTTGTCGGTCAACTCCTCAATGGTCTTCGCTTTCCAATCTCTTTCGAATTAAGATGGCTTCTGAGGAAGATTAATCTTGTACCCGCTCAACTCACGCCAAATTCTTATGGGAACTTGATTGGCTTCATAATTGTTATGAAGGCGTTGCGCCAACCACAAAGTCCCAATGAATTTTACGCACTGTTCGAAATTGCGAGGCGGGATGAGGGGTTTTATCATACCAAGGCACAAACGCATCGTAAGTTCTTGAATGGTGAGGCGACCAGATACGAGAGAGATTGGAAGAGACGATATTTTTATATCGAGGAGAGCTATGAAGGCGAGTTTAGGCAGTACCGTCGTGAATGGTATAACAGTGCAAGGGTAACGATACCTGCTGACATTTCTACGACATCATGGGATTGCGAGTTTATCCCAAATTTAATTCGAGAACATCAATTTGATGTCAAACAATTAGTTGAAAGTCGAGTCCTCTCGTTAGCTGGCTTGTCCCCAGTGAAATATAACGGGAGGATGACCCTTGGTATAATGGCGTAACTCTATTGATATTTTTGATTTACGTCTATTGAATATTCTAATGATATAATTTTCTTGCAGTCAATTATATTATGGACCGCCATGCGAGGATAAACTGAGCCGTTGTTGCTGATCAGGCTAGCTCACAGACCAACACCGCTACTGATATTCCTCTCTCACGAAAAAGGAAGAGTAAGGGCAAGAAAAACATTACCGGACCTTCAACTATTGTTGCTGCCGATTCAGCAGTTGATCCTTTCGATGATATATTTGGGGGAAATCGTGACGCTGTTCAAGCTGCTGCTGAAGCTTCAAAGAGCCTGGCAGCTGGTCTAGGCGACAATATCGAAGACGCCGTCCAGACCAAGAAGAGAAAAATGCCTCAAACCCGGTCACAAACCGGAGGGGCTGTTCCACCTACCGCCCGAACAAGTAGGCCAAGTGCTGCTAACGCCCCTGCCCATGCGACTGGACCAAGTGCAGGGATTGGGTCTAGCCAAGGCCCTTGTGCTCGGGCTGGTGGGTACAAAATTTAAGAGGCCGAAGCTATCGACCACCTGAAGTCTCTTCTGACTGGTCTTGCTGTTCCTCTTCTGGTATCTGCCGAAGAGAGGAGGATGGTGGAGCGGAATACGCTTCATTTGTTGACAGCGGTAATTATTTCTTCTCTTTGAGCTAATTTTTGTTTGACCTGAATTTTAAATGTTGATCTGATTGCTCATTAATTGTTACGCAGGCGGTTTCGTGGACACTATATTCGCGGCGCTGATGGATGTCCGGGAAACGGCCACTAGTGGTGATACTGCTGCCTTAAAAGCTTCCCTTGATGATAAATAAAAGGCATTGCAAAATATCAATGATTATGCTACGAGGGCGCATGCCGATAGGGAGGCAGCAAAACAGGCGCGGGAGGAGGCTGACCAGCTTAAAGAAGAGCTGACCAAACAAATCACCGAGCTCAAGCAGGAAGTGGCGATGGCTAGAGAAAAAGCTTATAATGCCGACAACGCTGGATATCAGCGCGACCTTGGCGAGGTAAAATATTCCCAACTCTAGTGTTTTGCGTTCCTTTTATATTTTGTCGTATTAATATCCTTCGTGCCCCTATAGGTTTCTGCTCAGCAGAAAGTGGAGATCACCTAAGAATTTCTTCGGAGCAACACTTCCGAGATATTTGCACTCGCCGAGGCGATCTCGAAGCTCGCACGGCACAAGTTTTGACTGTCCGTCAGTTTTATTAGACAGAGTACGTCCGTGGCGGTTTTAAGCCAGATTGGTTGAGCCTGTCTCTGGGCCTAACCGAGAACCTCTGCCGCCTCGAACAACTTCTGGGCCTGCAGATCCTGACGAGTTCGCCTCTCTGCTGGAGAATGATAATCTTGTCCTCCAGGGACTCTCATCACCGCCTCCGATGCCCGAGCCGTATCCCTCCTCTGAGGATGAGGAAGAAAATTGAGGTTGCAGCCCTAAGGCCTTTCTTTTTGTTTATGCTTATGAACAAATTTTAATTTAGTTTTATCCGCGGCGCTGCGTCGCTTTTATGTGTTTGAATAATTTGATGACTAGCAGTATTACGTTTTTGAATTCTTGTCTTGAGTTGCTTAATTATCTAAGCTCATATTTGTTGCCTTTTATTTCAATTTTCTGTGTTGGTTCTTTACTTTATTTTGACAACCTGTCGGTTCTTTATTGTTCATTCTGCGATGAAGAGTTGAATAAGGTTTTTTCCTACACGGTTATAATCGTCCTACTTGTTATTATTCCATCTAGGAAAAGGTTTTGCTTGTCGTTTTAGACATAGTACTTTCTTTCCTTATACTTTTGTTCAATCATTGTTACTCGTCTCTTGAGAGTTTCGTTCATGTTCTTTCGAACTGTGGGTTTTAAATAACACTTACAGTTTTATACGTAGTGTCTGTTCCTTGCTTGTTTCTCCAAGCAAGCGTGGTAATAGTTGCCACTCCGGAGAGAACCGTTTGTCCCTCCTCGTCATTTGTGTGAGATTCTGAGTGTCTTGTGGTACAATAAATAGAATCTTCGTCCCTCCCTAATGTCCTTTGGGAATTGCGGTATCTCGTATCACATTGGGTAGAGTCTCCGTCCTTCTTGATTGTCTTTCAGGGAATTGCGGTATCTCGTGCCACGATGGACATAGTCTCCGTCCCTTTCGTTGCCTCTGGATTTTTACGGTATCTCATGCCACGATGGACAGAGTTTCCATTCTTCTCGTTCCTCTAGGGACTTTCGGTATCTCATGCCATGATGGACAGAGTCTCCGTCCCTTTCGTTGCCTCTGGCTTTTTTCGGTATCTCATGCCACGATGGACAAAGTTTCCGTTCTTCTCGTTCCTCTAGGGATTTTCGGTATCTCGTGCCATGATGGACAAAGTCTCCGTCCCTTTCGTTGCCTCTGGTCGTTTTCGGTATCTCGTGCCACGATGGGCAGAGTTTCCGTTCTTCTCGTTGCCTCTTAGATGTTATGTCCTGCACACAGTTTTATCATGCATATTAGATGAATTTTACATAAATTGATTAATTAAGAGGAATCTTTTTGAAAGAACCAAATCCGTTTATGTGAGCAGATCGGAGCTTGAGTTACAGCTCGTTCACCCTGATTTCCTATGTCGCCTTCTAGACTCACGTTCTGGGTGTCCCTGTTTCAAGTTTATACATGTTTTCCCCTCATGCTTGTCATAGCAGAGGGGACGAATAAATATTGTTCAAAATATTCAAAATACTAAGGACTCTTATAAACTGAAGTGAATTTTTTTAATCAATGTGCTCCATTTGCTCAAGAGCCAATGCCCTTGCTGCGTCTTCTTCCTATTGTGGCCGCGTTTGGAGCAAAGTTACGTAGCACTTCCAGCCTTCAATATGGTCTGCTATGACTTCGCCTGTACCGGAAGGGGTTGGAAATTTTACCATTTGATGATAGGTTGACGGTAACGCTCGAAATGCATTCAGCGCCGATCTTCCTATGATTTCTTTGTATGCGAAATGCATGTCAACGATCACATAGTTCTCCAGAATTGTCATTCTCTGTGGCGTTGTACCCAATGATGTTGGGAGCTTAAGCATTCCTAGTGGTACTATCTCTGGACCTCCAAATCCATGAAGAGATGTTCTCACTGGTTCCAGTATCTGGTTATTCAATCCCATTTTAGCCAGTGTAGAACTGAATAGCACATTTACAGAGCTTCCGTGGCCCACTAACATCTTGATGACTCCATAATTAGCTATATCCACAATTATTACTAGATGGAAATTTAGATTAGACATTTGTATAGCATGTGTGCTCAGTTTCCGTAGGTCTGTTGTAGAGAATGTGACATCCTCATGTGGCATCTCTTCAATTCTTAGTATACTGGCCATATTGACAAAGTTATCTGACTCTATCAGCCTCGTGATCCTTCTCTCCCCGTTGGTGGAATCCGCTCCTCCCGGTCCTCCTGATATCATATTGATCATTCCTTTCCTTGCGTTTCCATCTTCAATCTGAGGATATTCGAATAGATGTGGTTCATCGATCATCCTTTGCTTATCCTTTCTGAGGATGGAGTTCTCTTTCTATTGAAATTGTTTTCTTGTTCTTGAACCTTTTTAACAAACTCCACAAGTTTGCCATCCTTTACTAATCGTTCAATTTCATCCTTCAAGTTTATGCACTCTTCAGTATCATGGCCCTTATGATTGTGATACTTGAAAAATTGATTCGAATACCTTGTAGCTTTGGATTCCTTCATTGGTCTAGGATATTTTAACCAACCTTTTCTCTTTGCTGCCACAAAGACTGTCATGATGTGAGCATTTAGTGGCGTGTATCGTCTAGGTGAACTATCCGGTGTTTGTTATTCTTGCTCTTGTTGTTGTAGTTATTACGGTTGTGATCTTCTCCGCCTCTTTCTCTCTCTTTCACGGGCGCAATAACAGGTACTTTAATTGCCATCATTTCTTCAAAATGAACCACCTCCTGTGTTATTCTATTAATTTCTTCGATGTTGGTGGGCTTGCGTCTGAGTAAGTCCCCACTGAACATTGTGTTGGTGGTTGCTCGAAATAGTATGCTCACGATCATCTCTTCAGACGGGCTATCAATCCTTAGCAGCTCCGTATTGAAACGTTTCATAAAGTCCTTCAGACTTTCATTGGTTTCTTGTTTCATCGTATAGAGATGGGAGTGATCCAAAACCAATCTAGCTTGACTGGAGAATTGATCTTCAAACATCTTTCTCAATTGGTTGTAGCTTTTGATCAGTCCTGGAGAAATTCGATTAAACCAACCCACAGCTACTCCTGACAGAGTTGTTGCAAATATCCTGATTTGGATATTGTCTTTAAAGCCGTAAAGGGACAGTTTCCTATCCAATTGAAAAAGATGATATCGGGGATCAGACTTACCATCGTAAGTTTTCAGGTCCGGGATCTTTTCCCCTTGTCCCAAGATCTCTGATTCTATCGATTGACAAAATGGACTACGGTTAGAAGTATTGTCCTCCTGTACAAACTGACCTTCGACTGTTGGTTTCTCTTTCTCCAGCCTTTCTATTTTTCTGGCCATTTTATCACGCTCGCCCCGTGAGTCATGACCGTCCAGATGTCTTATGTCATCTCTATCTTTTCTCCTTCTCAATTCTTCTCTTTGGTTTTCTTCCTCGTCATGTTCCCTTCTGGAGTCATGACTCTCCGAACGTCTCCTATCTTCTTTTCTTCTCAGTTCAGTAATGCGGTCTTCCTCATTTTCTTTTTCTCTCCTCTCACGGTGTCTTTTTGACTGTACCTCGACCGACACTAACTTCTTCCCCTGATCATCACAGGTAGATTTTCCCTTACCTTTCATTTCCTCCGATGCATGTTTACTTCTTCTATCATCCTGTCGGGATTTTTCTTTCTTCTTTCCTCTCAGTATTCGGGCAACGGAACAATGTTCCCTTAATACCTCTAGATGTTCAATAGGTGGTGGTGTCATTACGGGCGGTGCTAGAGTCAGTACTTCGGCCAACGCGGCTTTTACCATCGCCAAAATTTCATTCTTCATATTGTCTGGAATCGAAACACTCGTCGCCGTTGCCCCAGTCGCACCTGCTTCAGTGCCCGGCGCCTCCACACCTTAAAGTCCTTGAATTTCTCTTCTTGCAGGTGTTGGTACTGCTGACGGTCCCACATTATCCAGCGTTATCTGTTCAGGCGTTATTCGTTCAGCCTCTCCCATAGTTCCCTCTAGAGCTCTACTGCGGGATCGGGTAACTCTAGACATGATACCTAATAAACTAATAAAACTTAGTGTTCCCACAGACGGCGCATTGGTCTTATTTCGTCACGGTAATAGAACACAGTAAAATGTTACAATTGAGATATAAATAACCAAAATAATGTTATCCAACTTTATTATCGGACTATCTTGGTTCGGAACACCTATTACAAGCTTACTAGGTCAAATAAACTAATTACAAGATAACAGTAGTGTGTCGAATTCTAGGCGTTCGATGCTGACATATCGAATGCTTCTATTCGATATGAAATATATGGCAAGGGTTCGATGCTGAACTCAAGGGTATCGAATTCAAGATATTCGATGCTAAACAAAAGGGTATCGAATTCGATGCGTACTTTGTCGTATCGAATGAAGCAAATTCGGTCCAATCACGTGTCGAATGAAAACCGTTCGATCCAATACGCCTCGAATGAATAGTGATTCGATGCTGACTGTGCTGAAGTGATTCTCTAATTAAAACGTACACAAATTACAAGGGGACATGCTATATATAACAACCGTCCCATGGGTCCCAATGCCAGATGCAGAAAGCGCATTGAATCATACCGACTCGATGCGTGATTCAATGCGCGCATCGAATCATACCGATTCGATTTAGTTATGGGCCGGCCCAATATACAAGTATTGGGCCAATCATAAAATATACCCATCAAACATTTTAATCCACAAGTCTTGTTTTTCTCGAAGACAAAGTACTCGATGCATGACGAACAACAAACTGATATTACAAAATTATATGCCAGCATCTTCATCTTATAATTCATCCTCAGCATAAATCTGCACAAGAAAAGGACTAAATACATAGCTAATAACACCAACTCCAAAAGCAGCCATAAAAAAAAGTCTTTTAACAGAATTCAGTCCAGTTACAGTAGCAAGCGAAATAGAAGGCACTTCTTCATTTTACCTAATATACTAGCACGATATGCATATCCAGATCATGCACTTGGCTTTTCAATATCTTGACCGCCTGACCCCCCTGTGGTCTGTACAGGTAACCAAAATTATTACAACTAAACACACTTAAATACAACAAGATAATATAACATTACATACAGAGGAGAGCGGGAGCGAGAATTGGAGTAAGAACGAGATGGGGAATGCGAACGAGACCGTGAATGATATTTACGTGAACTTCTACTTCTGCTTGGACTCCTGCTGCGCCTGAAAATTTCATAGCACCAAAAGCATAAAAAATCATTCACCAATAGTAAAATGCGGGGCAGAATATTGAGACCTTAATTTGACAAACAACAAACAAACTACAACCTTAAATATATTTGATATTCGTTCTTGAATACGAGTGTCAAACTAGGGTTTATAACAAAAGGGGGCAATTCGAAAAATAAATCAAAATACGAAGCAGTGAATCATGTAACGTAACCCTTGTATCCTCAAATCAGTAAGCCTAGAAATCAGCAACTGCTTAATGGATTCACAGTCGTTTATTGCTGTAACAAAGGAAAAAAAAATAGCACTCCTCACAAAACTTTCAAAAGCAGAACGTATTTGAAGCCAAGAAGAAAATATTATATGTACAATATTTGCAAACCTATATGATTCTTAGTAATTGTTGCCCAGCTTGCTGTTCTTCCTGTTTCGAGATGTGCCTTTTTTTTTACAGATTTCACCATGTTTTGTCGTATGGAATCGAGGCGCGAAGTTAGGGATTTCATCCCCCCAAATTTTTGGCTGATTTTCAAAGAGCGAGGCAATCTCTACATTTTGGAGGAGAATTTTGGGATTTGCTGCCATCATGGGGACAATTTAGTACTAACACCGCCTCGCATCCACCACTGTAGAGATGGGATTCCGAATCCGGGGGTGGTCGTGAGAGAGATGAAGAGGCTAGGGTTTACAAGCTTGAAGATTGATGATGAAATGATTCTAAGTGTCAACAGGAGAAGTAGGCTTAGCTGGCAGTGATCTGAAGACGCATTTGAGTTAAGATAACCGCTAGACAAAAGTGTTGGCTGAATTAAGGGGGGTAGTCTCATAATTTCCTTTTTTCGCATTTCTGATTATTGTATTTCATTTTCCTTATTTTTATGTCATCATCATTACGTCATCTAGCACATGCGGGGCACGTAGTCGAGTGTCAGTAGTTTGTTACATATAGTGGAGCTGAGTTCATTTGTAAGGCATGATTTTTGGATGATATGCAATTTATCTCTCTATTCTGTTAATCTAATATTCTCTAAGATCTTCTTCTTCCCAAGCTTTCTCTTCTTCATCAATTAAAACTAAAAATACCAAAAACAATTATCAGTTAACCTCATCCATAATAATTAAACCTGAAAAATACCAAAAACAATTATCAGGCTGTGCTCCAACTACCTTATTTTCAAAAGCCTTTTTGTGTGGAAACATATGCATGCTACCAAGGCTTGGGGACCTGTGCTAAGTCAGGAGGGACATCCCATTGATTTTATTAGCAAAGGATTAGGTCCAAAGAATTTGGGACTCTCAGTTTATGAGGAGTTCCATGCCATTATCATGGCAGTGGAGAAATGGAGACCTTATCTCATTCAAGGCCAGTTCACTATAAAAACAGACCAACAAAGTTTGAAATATTTGTTGAATCAAAAAATAACCACCCGTCTTCAGCAAAAGTACATGAGTAAACTGCTAGGGTATGATTATAAAATTGAATACATGAAAAGAAAGGACAATGGGGCAGCTGATACTCTGTCCAGATTAGCAGAAGAGGAGGGGAGTTGCAACAATATTAGTACTGTTGTACCACAGTGGATGGGGAAGCTATAAGACAGTTACACTGATGATCCCAATGCTTAGAATTTCATTGCTGAACAAGTGTTGATGCCTTATAACGTGTCTTACTACTTTTACAATGATCAAGTATTGAGGTACACAGGTAGATTGTATGTGGGGAGTAACACAAGCTTGAGGGATCAGGTGGTGAGTTTGATGCATAACAGCAGCATTGGAGGGCACTCTGGTGCATTGGGAACTTACCAAAGGGTTCAATCTACTTTTCTATGGCATGGAATGAGGCAATTTATTCAAGAATTTGTGTCTAAGTGTGGGGTATGTCAGTTATGTAAGCATGATAATGTTAATCACCTGGGCTATTAGTTCCACTAGTCTTACCTGATGGAGCTTTGGCAACACATCTGTATGGATTTTATTGAGAAATTACCTAAGGCTGGGGAAAAGACACAATCTGGGTTATTGTTGACAGGTTCACTAAGGTTTCTCACTTCATACCTTTGTCTCACCCCTACAAGGCATCACAACAAGCTACTGTATTCCTAGATAATGTATACAGGCTGCATGGTCTTCCTCAGAGTATCACCTCTGACAGGGACAAGATATTTGTTAGCTCATTTTGGAAGGAGTTATGGTCTACTTTGGGAGTGAAGCAAAACTTAAGCACAACTTACCACCCCGAGACAGATGGGCAGACTGAGAGAGTCAACCAATGTCTGGAGGCATATTTAAGGTGTATGACAGGGAGCCAGCCTAAGGAATGGACTAAATGGCTCCTTATAGCAGTTGTGGTATAACGCTACCCACCACACTACTCTGGGTACCACTCCTTTTGAGGCCTTGTATGGATATCAACCTCCTCATATTGGCATAGGCCCATACAAGGAATTCAATGTAGAGGGAGTGGAGGAGTAGGTCCTCAACAGACATCAAACTATATCACAATTTAAGGAACATCTTAACAGAGCACAAATGAGAATGAAAGCTAATGCAGATAAGGGGAGAAGTGAAATAATATTCACAGTAAGGGAGTGGGTCTACCTTAAGCTTAAACCTTACAGACAACACACATTAAGACAAAGCCACACATGGAAACTATGGCCTAAGTATGCTGGCCCTTTTGAAATAACAGAGAGGGTCGGAGAAATGGCGTACCGCCTGAACTTACCCACGACGGTGCGTGTGCATCCCGTGTTTCATGTTTCTGTCCTTAAGAAATGCATCGGCGCGCTATACTCCACCATTCCCTCGATTCTAGACTTGTGCCACAACAATAACCAGAAGTTAGAACAAGAAAAAGTACTAGCTCGACGCTTTATTAAGCGCCACAATACAACACAAATTCAATGGTTGATAAAATGGAAGGGTTTAGCGGACGAAGAGGCCACGTGGTTTGACTGGGGGGAGGTCAGACGGCGTTTTCTTGAGTTCCAAGCTTGATGTCAAGCTTATCTGAAGGGGGGAGCAATGTCGTGAGAGAGATGAAGAGGCTAGGGTTTACAAGCTTGAAGATTGATGATGAAAGGATTCTAAGGGTCAACAGGAGAAGTGGGCTTAGCTGGCAGTGACCTAAAGACGCATTTGAGTTAAGATAAACGCTAGACAAAAGTGTTGGCTGAATTAAGGGATAGTCTCGTAATTTCCTTTTTTTGCATTTCTGATTAGTGTATTTCATTTTCCTTATTTTGTGTGTCGTCATAATTACGTCATTTAGCACATACGGGGCACGTAGTCGAGTGTCAGTAGTTTGTTACATATAGTGGAGCTGAGATCATTTGTAAGGCATGCTTTTTGGATGATATTCAATTTATCTCTCTATTCTGTTAATCTAACATTCTCTAAGATCTTCTTCTTCTTCCCCAAGCTTCCTCTTCTTCATCAATTAAACCTGAAAATACCAAAAACAATTATCAGTTAATCTCATCCATAACATAGTGGAAGATTGAATTTGGACGTTAGGAGCGGGGCGAAGAGATTTAGGAAATAGGCCAAGTTCACTGTTGAGCCCAGGTTAACACCCTTATTGTGGGCCTAATAAGGGCAACCATACAAGCTCATTAGAGCATATTATATAAACTTTCCTTTCATAGAAAGTTTTTAAGTATTAGTTATATTAGTTTTATTAACAATTTTCTTATTTAGCTAATTATGACCGTCGTAAGTTTATTAGTTTGTTTATTATTTTCAACACCTGATAATCAGGATTAAGAGGAGGATTAGTCGAGCTAAGATTGTGTAAATAGGCCACACGCTCCTCTCATAAAGCACTTGATGATTTACACAACAAATTGTACTCTGTAAACTTTTCCCCAATTTGATTTCAATGTAATCAATTTGTTTTCGTACTTTCTTCTTCAATTGTTGGTGAATTGATATTCCATATGGTATCATTCGCTTAGGTTTCGTTCCGCTTCCGCTCCATTCCTCAAATCGCTTTCTTCTCTCTCGCGATTTTGTGTTCGCACTCTTCGTTTTCACTAATCTGGTGAATACTTTGTTGATCGATTGATCATGACAACTCCTGCGCCAAGCAGCACTCATGCAACCAGCACTGTGTCACAAAATCTGAGTGAAGATTCCTCATCAATATATTTTTTAGGATCGCATGATTCTACTAGATTCGCCATTGCTGGTGAGCAATTCAATGGTATGAACTATGTGTCATGGTGTAGGAACATACTGATGGCACTTTCGGTCAAAAACAAGACTAGAATCATCGATGAATCTTTGCCAATTCCTGATGAATTCGATCCGATCAATATATTTTATTGGATCCGCACCAACAGTCTCATTTTCTCTTGGCTTGGTAACTCTATTACTAAAGAAATTAACAAGAGTCTTGTATTTTATGATGTTGCTTTAGATCCATGGAATGAGTTGAAAACTCGTTATGATCGCATTGATGGATTTCGTATTTTTCACTTGCAAAAGTCACTCTCTACTATAACACAGGGTAGTAAAACTATGATTAAATATTATAGCATGTTTAGAACTCTTTGGGATGAATATTGCAGTCAATGCCCCATCATTGCCTGTTCTTTTGGTGGTTGTACTTGTGATGTTAACATGAGAATGACAAATTTACAGCAGTATGATTGTGTGATAATCTTCTTGGTTGGTTTAAGTGATTGATACATTGCATTGAGAAGCCATATACTCTTGAGTGATCCTTTACCTACTCTTTCCAAAGTATACTCAATGTTGCTTCAAGAAGAGAATCAAAGAAACTTGTACACCACTGTTGATAATCCTGAAGTTTTAGATATGTTTACAAGAAACAAGAACTTCACAAATGGTCAGAACAATCTACACTTCACTACTCAAAATTTTGGCTACAATACTCAGAATAGTGGCTTTAACAATCAAGTTGCTTGTATTAGTCAAAATGCTGGTAAACTCTCATACAAGGACATAAAGAAACTGAGATGTACTCACTGTGGATATCAAGGTCACACAGTGGACAAATGCTATCAAATTTTTGGTTATCCATGTGACTAGGATGGACCCAAGGGCAACAGAGTCAACCCTGCTCATGCTGCTAATATGGCAAATGTATCTGAATCTGCTTATATGAGCAACCACAAAGTTATTATTGAGCATTTTCTAGCCTTCCAACATGCCCAAAATCAGAAAGATAACAACTCCGCTTATGGCCCTGAATCTGATCTCCACTATGTTGCTCATGTCGCTACTGGTAACACAGTCTCTTTCCTCAACTCTTCTGTCATTAATGCTAGTGTCATGAAACCTCTATTGCATACTAACACTTGGACCTTAGACACTGGGCTATTAATCACATGATATGTGTCTTAACTATGTTCACTAGTCCACCTCTACCTTTCGATACTGAGATACATTTGACTAATAATAGCAAGACACAAGCCACTCGTATTGGTTGTGTTGAGTTGTACACTTGCTAAAGTACTTTATGCACCTACTTTTAAACACAATTTATTGTCTATCTCTAAGCTTACTCGTTCCACTAGTATATTTGTGATTTTCTTGTCATGTATTTGTTTGTTACAGGACAGAGCCATTAACAAGATGATTGGTTCTGCTAGCATATATCAAAACTTATATGTCCTGCATACTCCAAATAAATCTTCCAACACTTATACTCAAAGAAACTTGACTCAAACTTCTACTCAAGCCCCATTCTGGCATAGGAGACTAGGACATATTTCTTCTGATAAACTGTCTAAAATACATAGCATATCTGCTACTGAATGTGATGTTTGTCATCTAACCAAATAGAAACGCTTATCTTTTCTTGCTAGTCAGACTGATAGCTCATGTAACTTTGAACTTTTGCATTGTGATGTATGGGGACCCTTTGCAGTCACTTCATATGATGGTTACAAAGTTTTCCTCACTGTTGTTGATGATTTCAGCAGGTGCACTTGGGTGTTCTTACTCAAGAATAAGTCAGATGTTCTGACTCATCTTACTCAGTTTTATACCTATGTTCTTACTCGATTTTCTATCAAAATTAAATGTATAAGAACAGATAATGCGACTAAATTTTTCCTTATAAGCTTTTACAGTCATCATGGTATAGAATATCAAACAAGCTGTGTTGAAACCCCTCAACAAAATGGTATTGTTGAGAGGAAACATCAACACCTATTACAGGTAGCTAGTGCCTTAAGGTTTCAAGCTGATATCCCACTAAATCACTGGAGTAATTGTGTTGCTACTGCTGCCTTTCTCATCAATAGATGGCCATCAAAAACACTACAAAACAGGTGTCCTTATGAGGTATTGGTGGGTAAGCCTCCTGACTATTCCTTACTAAAGACTTTTCGTTGTTTGGCATATTCCCGCACTCTATCAGCTCACAAGAAGAAGTTTGATGCAAGGGCCACAAAATGTGCCATCATAGGATATCCTAGAAGTACAAAAGGATATCTACTCCTGGATCTTGATAATCGGAAATTAATCATCTCTATAAATGTTATATTTAATGAACATGTGTTCTATTTTATAGACAACAGTCAAAACTCTTCTCACTCACATAGACATGTGCTCCCTGTTTGCAATGATAACTTCATTTCATTACAACATAACACTAACAATGTTCTGGAGGAAGTTCATTTGTTCCCACATGCAGATTCTGGAGACTCATTAGATGACACAAATGTCCCCCTTAACAACAATCAATATGCTCTAAATATGTCTCCTGGTGAATCCTTCAACAACCAACCTGCAATATTGGCTCCAGTGCCTATAACACCTGTCGCTGCACAAAAATTACCACCAGCAACAAAACCCTTGTCTCAAAACTCCACAAACTCTGGTTCCCATGAACCACCAGGTAATGATTCAGGTAATTATGTTGTTCGTCCTCGCAAATCCACTAGATACACTACACCACCAGCTTATCTAGCTATGTACGACTATGCTCTCCCTAAGTCTATACACAAAGAAAATAACACTTTTACTCACCAAGGAAAGCAATACCGTATAGCAAAACATATCTCCATTGATCACTTAAGCTCACCTCACAAAGCTTTCACTCCCCCCATCTCTCAAATAACTGAGCTTACTTCCTACACTCAAGCTAACAAACAAAGTGAATGGAGAATAACAATGCAGAAAGAAATAGAAGCACTAGACAAAACTCACACTTGGAAACTTACCACCTTA
Organism: Linaria vulgaris; assembly: GCA_948329865.1. Lineage (NCBI taxonomy): Eukaryota > Viridiplantae > Streptophyta > Magnoliopsida > Lamiales > Plantaginaceae > Linaria > Linaria vulgaris. The sequence continues at coordinate 104,716,793 of OX415249.1, forward strand.
CCTCCTAACCACAAACTTATAGGGTGTAAGTAGGTTTATAAAGTTAAATATAAATCAGATGAATCAGCGGAGAGGTTCAAAGCTAGGCTAGTAGCCAAAGGCTACTCACCTAAGGAAGGGTTGGACTATTTTGATACCTTCTCCCTTGTGGCCAAGCTTACAACGGTTAGAACGATTCATGCTCTTGTTACGTCTCATAATTGGCATTTACATCAACTAGATGTCAATAATGCTTTCATGCATGGTGATTTAAATGAGGAGATATACATGACCCCCCCCCCCCCCTCATGGCTATCTGCCTTCTAGATAACATAGTATGCCGTTTAAAAAAAAGTTTATATGGTCTAAAGCAGGCCTCATACAATGGTTTCACAAGCTCACAAATTGTCTTCTGAAATATGGCTTTACTCAAACAGTATCTGATTCATCTTTATTTGTAATGAAAGCCAATGATAAACTCACTATCACATGTGTCTATGTAGATGATGTAATCTTAGCAGGTGATAAAATTCATACTATTGAGGCACTGAAAGCACACTTAGACCAACATTTCACTGTTAAGGACCTCGACAAACTAAAGTACATCTAGGGGATTGAGATTTCTATAAGCCAAGCTCGAATTACATTTTTCCAAAGAAAATATATGTCCTTGACATCCTCAAAGACACTAGATACTTGGGCTGCAAATCTAGCAGAGTTCCCATGGATCCTAAAACAAAACTCAGAGGCAAAGACTAACCAGCATTACCTGATCCCAGTGTCTATAAAAAATTAGTTGGGAAGCTGATCTATTTAACTATCACTAGGTATGATCTCAATTACAGCATTCAAAGCCTCACACAGTTCATGTGAGCACCAACTACAAACCACCTAGCAGCTGCTCACAAAGTCTTGAGATACATTAAATTAGGGATGGGTTCTTGTAGGAGAATATCGGGTATCTGGTATTTCGGATAGGGTACCTGTAAATTTGGGCAGGGCAAACCTCATACTCGATACCCGCATAAACAATGTGGTACCCGATTTCAATCGGATACCATTCAGGTTGGGTACCTCAAACTTCGGGTTTGGGGTACCCGAATTCTGCCCAATGTCCATTTTTGTCTATTGGACGATCGTGGTACCCGATACCCGATCGGCTCGGGTTCGGGTTTGGGGTACTCGAAATCCGTCCAGTGGCCAAAAATGGCTACTGACTCCCCTGTTTCTAAAAACAAGGAATTTTCTTGAAAATCCCCTATTTTCAGTGCTAGAAACAACCTTTTTCCCCCGTTTGAGAGAGAAAGAAAAAAGAGTGTATTGTACTGTCTATCACGCGCTGGAGAAAGAAAGAAAGATGCAAAAGGAAACATAAAGAAAGAAAGAAAAAGGAAAATAAAAAGAAAATAAAAAGAAGGAAAAAGTAAACCGGGTATTCGGGTACCATAATATTTTGTGGTATTGCTACCCGAACCCGAACTCGATTCCACGTATTTGGATAGTGGTACCCGAATTTCGGATCGGGTTCGGGCATTACCCGACCGGGTCGGATAGGGTACCCAAAATTCGGGTTTGAGAACCCACCCCTACATCAAATCATCACGTGGTAAAGGAATCTTTTATAGTGCAAATTCTGAATATCACTTAAAAACATTATGTGACAGTGATTGGGCATATGATCCTGAGACTATAAGGAGTATCGCTAGTTATGTTGTGTACCTGGGAAACTCACTCATCTTTTAGAAAGCAAAGAAGCAACAAGCAGTCAGCAGATCAAGCACAGAAGCTGAGTACACGGCTGTTGCAACCACTACTTGTGGAATGATTTGGTTGGTCACTGCTCACATTATCAAACAAACAAAGATTCCTCTACTCTTTAGAGACAACAAAGGTGAATTATGCATAGTAAATAACCCAATCCACCATGAGCACACAAAACACATCCAAATATATTGCCACTTTGTAAGGGAAAAAGTTCATCCAGGCACTTTGAAGATCTGTCACATTACCAACCTTCATTAAGTGGGAGACATCCTCACTAAACCTCTTTCCTTGGGTCCTTTTAACACTATGGCATCCAAGATGGGCATTATTGACATCCACACCCCTCTAGGGGGGGGGGATTGTATTAGAGCATATTAAATAAACTTTCCTATTATAGAATTTTTTAAATTATTAGTTAAATTAGTTTTACTAATAGTTTCCTTATTTAGCTAATTATGACCGTTGTAAGTTTATTATTTTTATTATTATTTTCAACACCTGATAACCAGGAGTAGGAGGAGGATTAGTCGAGCTAAGATTGTATAAATAGGTCACACGCTTCTCTCATAACACACTTGATGAATTACACAACAAATTGTACTTTTTAAACTTTTCCCCAATTTGATTTCAATGCAATCAGTTTGTTTCCTTACTTTCTTCTTCAATGGTGATACAATTGTTGGTGAATTATATTTGATAATGCTCCTGAGGTTTAGTCTAGATTTTACATGGATCCTTCTTGACTCCTGGCAGAGCAATGCAAAAACAATATGCAGATTTGCTGGCACCAATATCTACAGCTCCAACAAGCGGCCTGATTTGCTGTTCCAGTCATGACGATAGATGTATTTGAACACCAGTCTTCCACCTCTGGAACATGTAGCAGCTGCATTGCAAATGACTTTCTCGGAAATATAGAAAGGTCCACGAGATCACATCGGCGTTTTTTCTCTACTTCACCTAAGGATTTCTCAGGGCTACTCTCACTACAAGAATTTCGCTCATTTCCGACGGCCTCCGACGGAATTGGCCGTCGGAAATGAGCGAAACTCTTTTCCGACGGCACCTGACCGTTGGACTTTTCCGACAGCAGGTTCCCGTCGGAAAAGTTCCGACGGGCTTCACCCGTCGGAAAAGAGCGAAAAAAAAATAAAATTTTTAAAAAAATTATGGCCGACGTGACGTCATTTTCGTCGGCCGTTAGCCGACGGAAATGGCCGTGGGACCGGCGCCTTTTGAAAAAGGCGCCGGTCATGTTTAATTTAATTAAAAAAAACAAAAAAAAACAACAAAAAAAAATCTATAAATACCCCCCCAAAATTTTTTATTCATCACACCAATCACTCTTCATTCTAAATATTTAAATCCTACTTTCTTCCAATATATCTTTTTTTTCGAAAAATTGTCATTTTATAAATGGCCGATAATCGCAAAAAAAATATTGATAAAGGAAAAGGGAAACAGAAATTATATATTTCCAATACAAAACTTTCGAGTAAGTTTAAATCTCGGCGTGGTGGCGATGCTGAAACAATTTGTCCCGACGAAGTTATCCAACAATTCGAGGAACCTCCGCCACAAACTCAGCATACTCCGGTTGCTACCCAACATCGCCCAACTACAACCCAGGCCCCTAGTCCTGCTCGTGAACAACCACAACGCCCCACCACTCGGAGCCAAAGAGCTGCTGCTCCCCGACTGAGGGACGACCCCGATCTATTGTTTCCGCCTGGAATTACTCCTCCACGTTTAGTTGTTCCTCATGGCATGATGGACGAACTTCCACAAGCCAACAACGAAGGAACTTCGTCAGGACGACAGCCCTCGCCAGCATCTGTTGCTTCTGAATCTCCTTCTAACAATACCAATAGGATGCCTAGGGGACGGGCGAAGGGTCGAGGTACTACAAACTCAGACGATGCGAGGCTCAAAGTTGGGGTGAACGAGCATTTTCAATTTGATAAAAATTTATGTGACGATAATATCGACACAGTTAAGCGATCAATTCAAGTTACGATAACAAGCATAGTGACCGAACCGGCGATACATTACTCTCAGTTATCCGAGGCACAAAAAGAAAAATTCATAAACTGGTTCAGGGTATCTTCTTTTAACTCATTTTAACACATTTTTTATTATTTATGTCTATTATAATTTTTGCATTCTACTTATATGTTATCATATTTTCAAGAATATATACAAATGGGATCTACAAGAAACGGATAACATTAGAACGGCATTCCATAAGGTGGCTCAAGTAAAATGGAGGGATGCCATATACGAGTGCAAAAAGCTCTACAGGAAGCGAGCTAAAGACCCCCAATGGTACCAAAAGACTTGGCTACCAGTCGTCTTTGAATCGACGTACTGTAATCATTGGGAGAATGAAAGGACGATTAAACTTGCAGAAAAAGCAACGGAGAATCGACTGGCCAATAAGACAAAGAGCGTCGATGGAAAGGGATCCTTAGGTACGTACCACGGTGGATTTGTGAGTACACAAGAGATGAGCTACGCAACGGTACGATATGTTAGGATTTCCTTGTTTGCAGAATACATTTTGTGATATTTGTGTTACTCTTTAACATTAATATTGTTTTAAAAAAATGTTGTTATAGTATGGCACGGATGATGTGATACGCTTCGACGAGCAATACATGCACGACCACTTAGTAGTGGATCCAGATGGAAGAATACTCTATTGGGAACCCCCACAAGCAGAAGAGTATTTTGTAAGTTATCTTAATTAAGCACGTATATGATTATTTTGCGTCTATACCTTTTTCATTTATTTACTCTGAACATTGTAGGAAAATTATTATGAAGCGCTCGAGGATAATTTTGGTCCAGACAAAGCCAAATGGCCGCTTGAGTTTGACGTCAATATCGCGGCCATTGCAGATCATAATGGCACACATGGGAGGCTCAAAGGCAAAGATAGGTGCAATACCCTCGCAGATTATGGTATGTCGCAGGGTAAAAATCTTAACCCTGCTGAGGTGGTAAGAACATGTAAAGCAGTCAGGGATGCTACTGTTGACTTGCAACAAACCGTTGCGGGTTTGGAGAAAAAGATTATCGATGTGGAGGGCCAAGTGGCGAGGGACCGGGAGGAGTGGAGGCAGGAGCGAGCTCGTGAGCGAGAGGAGAGAGAGCGGGAGCGAGCTCGCGAACGAGAAGAAAGGGATTGTTATCAATGGACCAACCCGCAGAGATTCAACACCAACAACTACAATCCGAGCAACTTTCCTCCAAATCAGTTTCATGGAGCGCAAAGTCAACCGAACGATTACTGGCAAAATAACCAGACACAACCTGGTCAAAACTATCCGTATTGGGACCAAGAGTTTCATGGCACAAACACGTCGTGGCAAGTGCCAATCGGTCAGACGAGTCAGCCAAGTACGCATGCCCAAAACAACGACCTTAATTTTGAACAAGGCTTGGATTTTTTGATGCGGTCTGAGAGTGGTGGGAATAATCGGCGCCATAGTGTTAGTGGGGATCGTCGGTGCCATAGCGTTAGTGTGGATCGTACAGGTGCCTCCAGAAGTACACGACAGGATAATGTTGCGACCCATGTTACTCAGAACGAGGAAACGATAGCCGACCTATCAAGCTTGCCTATCGGGGAGGTTGACTTTATGACTAATGATTGGTTGAATCTCCATACCGGAAATCAACAATATCGGCCAAGGGGTAACAGAGGTAAAGGCCCCGCCACTCAGGAATGAAGATGTTATGTGTGTTAGTGTGAGTTTGTATGTTTCAATTACCATTTTAAGTGTTGTATGTTTTATGTTATTTGTGTTAGTGTGAGTTTGTACGTTTCATTTACCATTTCAAGTGTTGTATGTTTTAATTACCAGTTATGTTGTGTGTTATCGATAATGTTCCTTGCACGAATAGGGCAAACTGCCCACCATCCTCTCCTCCGCGCCACATGTTGTGCTGGATATGGAGTGTAGTACACTTGGAGAGCCTGATTTGCAAATATGAATGGTTCATTGGTAGTGAGAGCACACGTAGGATTGATATCAACCATTCCGTACACCGGGTGTATTGCCGTACCATGACGGGTGATATCGTACCACACACATCTGAAAAATACAATTGATTGTACCCTATAATGCCCGCCGCACCAGAAAACCTCAATGATGTCATTTAGCGTCCAGTAAAAATTTGTGCCCTCGACCCCTTCACCGCTGCCCTTGACATAAACCCCACTACAATTTGTTTGTTTGCCCTCATTGAACGCTTCTGTTCGAAATCTAAAACCATTCACTTTGTAACCTGCGTACCCTTTTATTAGTGTGTTTGCCCCTAAGGCGAGGGCGTACAAACGTTGATCTACTTCGTACTTTCCAGAGCAAACAATTTCTTTAAACCATGGCACGAACTCAGCTATCCGCTTTCTTTGAATTTGTTGTTGAGTAAGACCGCCGCAAAACAAGTCCTCAAACAACCTATCAAACAGGTGAAACGTAAATCTCATCAACGTATTAAATAGATTCAAAAAGAAGATGTAAAAATATTAATTGTTATATACATACGTGAACCAACCGTCGACTTCTGGACAATTCATCATCGTGTAAAGCTCAATAAGCCTCAGCTCCTCGGAAGTAAGATGCCGTTCTTTTTTATCTGGTTTTAGACCTTTCCCTCTTCGATGGAATATAGAAAGATGCCCTGTAAAATCACCACATAATTCAGCCTCATTTTGACTGAGCCTGTTGTGTCTCGTTTCAACACCTTTTTTGAAATAGCGCGAACACAAATGGGTGGTCTCGGACAATATATAAGAATTTGCAATGCATCCTTCAGCGCGAGCTTTGTTCAACACAGATTTCTTCAACCCAAGCATTCGCCTATTAACAAACCAGTTATTCAATAATAGTATCGGGTAAATACATGACAAATAATGTTGGAAATACAAAACGGCTTACCTTTCAAATGGGTACATCCAACGATATTGAACCGGTCCACCAACTTTGGCTTCGTAGGGAAGATGTATCGCCAAGTGTTCCATAGAATTAAAAAAGCCATGGGGAAATATCGTCTCTAATTTGCAAATTGTTATCACAATAGATTCCTCCAATCTTGCCATGTCCGAGGCTTTAATCTCTGTGGCGCACAATGCTCGAAAGAAGATACTAATCTCTACTAGGGCCCCCCATATCGGATCAGGCAGCAAATCACGAAATGCAATAGGTATTAACCTTTGCATAAATACGTGACAATCGTGACTCTTCATCCCAATCAACCTCAACTGTTTTCGTTGCACACAACGTTTAATATTTGAAGCATATCCATCTGGAAATCGAAAACCAACCAACCACTGACACACTAGTTTCTTCTGAGGCCTATCAAGACAATACTTGGCCTTTGGCTTGTAGGTTCTACCATCATCTTGATCGGTGACAAAAAGCTCTTCCCTAGTTGTCAACTCCGCTAAATCTCTCCTAGCTTTTACGTTGTCTTTTGTCTTACCCGGGTCGTCCATCACTGTGTTCTTGATGTTGTCGAAGAAATTCTTCTCGCAGTGTATCACGTCCAGATTGTGACGGATCAGGTTTGTACTCCAATAGGGTAATTCCCAAAAGATGCTCTTGTACGACCAATTGTGCTCTTCCCCATATCCAACTATTTTTGGTGCGTCTGGATTCGTAGACCTTGGTGGCAGTTGTTCAACAATTGCTGCCATTTGAGCACCGGTCCTCCGTTGTGGAGGGCCATCGTATTCTGTGTTTCCATTGGATATCGAACCGTCATGGCAAAATTCATGGTCATTTGGCAAAAAACAACGATGACAACCCCACCACGTAGGTTTCCCACCGTAAGGTAACGGGAACGACTTTGTGTTCTCCATACAATAGGGGCACGATAACTTCCCATGTGTGCTCCATTGTGACAACATCCCGTACGCTAGAAAATCACTAATAGTCCACATTAATGCAGCCCTCAACTGGAAATTCTGACTCCTGAATCTATCGTAAGCACGAACACCATCATGCCACAACCCCTTCAACTCGTCGATAAGGGGGCGAAGCATAACGTTAATGTTTTGTCCTGGGCTTCGCGGACCCGATATGATCAAGCTCAAGAAAATAAACTCCTCTCTCATGCAAAGATCTGGAGGAAGGTTATAAGGAGTCACGGACACGGGCCAACATGAGTATTGGGATCCGAAGTTTCCGAACGGAGTGAAATCGTCTGTGCAAAGACCTAGACGAACGTTTCGTGGCTCGACAGCGAATTCAGGGTGTGTCCTGTCGAAATGTTTCCACGCTTCCCCTGATGCCGGGTGAATCATAACATCGTTCGAAGACCTACACTTTAAGTGCCACGACATGTGCTCAGCAGTTGTTGGAGTCATGAAGAGTCGTTTAAGCCGTGGGGCAAACGGGAAGTACCATAATTTTTTCTTTGCCACATGCTTTTTTTCTTCCTACAGTTTCATACCTATTTTCCCCACATTCAGGACACACTATGTAATCGGTAGATGCAAATTCCCCGTAGAACAAGAAACAACTGTTATTACAAACATCGATTGTTTCGTATCCTAACCCCAAACCCTTCATTAACTTCTAGGCAGCATTCAGATATGCGGGCAAACAATGGCTATCTTCTGGCCCCAAACACTCGCGTGATAATTTGTAAAACTTTGCACACTCAGCTCTGCTAGAGTTGTACTCTAGCTTGGTAGTAAAAAACTCAGACACCCACTCCAAAACAAACATGTTTTTCGGGCGCCGCAACTTAATCTTGGACGATTTCACCAATTCCAAAAATTGTTTTGCATCGGCGTTAGGCTCCTCGTCGCACTCGACATTTTGAAATTGGCATCGGAAAGTATCATCTAATAAAGCTCCAAAAGAATTGTCGTGTTGAACAGCTATCAGATCATTTCTAACTGCGTGACTTGACGACGCACCTAGGAGGCTATTATACTCGTTGTAATTCTCCCCGTGAAACACCCATACACGATACCCCTCTACAAAACCCCAGCGATGCAGGTGAGCAGCTACTTCGTTAGCTTTCAAATATTTTCTATTGGTGCATTTTCTACAAGGACATTTTAGATTTCGACTATCGTCTAGATAACGTTCTTGAGCTAACGCAAACTGCAAAAAATTGAATACACCTTCGGCGAATCTTTCTTTCACTCGACCCTTCTCGGCCAAACGATCGTACATCCAATTTCTATCTTCATTTGAATACTTTATTATCTATAAAATGAATAGTTTTTACCGTTATTAATACGACAAAATTACACTTCGAGTCTACAATTAAAACAGATTGTAAGTATAAAAGGGCGTATGTACCTCTTGTAGAAAACAATTAATCCGTCGGACACAACGCTGGAATGAATCTCTAACACCCGACTCGTTGCTATTCTTCAATTTGCAAACAAAAATAACTTAAGTTAATTATATTAACACACATATATATATATAGCGTACATGTATAAAAATATTACGTAAAATCATAATAAAATGCGAATACAAACCTTAATTTTTGAAAGGAGAAGATTGTGATTTGAATTTATAAACCTCTCCCGGACTTTATTTATAGGCCAAAAGCCTCCAAAAATGGGTCTTTTTCGACGGCACTATGCCGTCGAAAAAGACTCAATTCCGACGGCACCATGCCGTCGGAAAAGACCCTTTTCCGACGGCATGGTGCCGTCGGAAATGAGTGTCTCCGGATGCTTTTTGACGCGGATTGCTGACATGGCATCATTCCCCCTCCAAAATCTATAAATACCCCCAAATTTTACAGCTAAAATTCATTCATTCATACACAAACACTCAAAATTATATCTCCCTAACTACATTTCTTCTCTTAATTCTTTCTTCAATTATTTTTCTTACTTATATTTTCTTTATATTTTTTATCTTATCATATATATTTTGTTTTCTTACACATATCATATATTATTCTTAATACTTACATAATAAAGTATTTTTATTAATCTATATATATTACAAATTAGTTTATATTTCTGTTTTTCGTACCAAATAATTTATTTTTTTTATAATTTATATATATTATTAATGTTTATATATATATATGTGTTTTAATTATAGCCTTTTCCGAAAATTCGGACAAAATTTGAGATGAAAATTAACAAAAAATTGTTTTTTCCGTATATTTTTTTTTTAAATATTTATGAATATTATTTCCGACGGCTCATAGCCGTCGGAAATAATTTTTTAATAATATTTAAATATTATTTCCGACGGTACTATTCCGTCGAAAATGGTATTTTAATATTATTTTTTAAAATAATTAAATACGTATTCTTAAATTAAATATGTATTTTTATAAAAATATGTATGAAATAATACGTATTTAATTAAAAAATACGGTTTAGGCCCTCTTTTCCGACAGCATCGTACCGTCAGAAATACTCTTTTTCGACGGCATCGTACCGTCGGAAAAGAGTATTTCCGACGGTACTATGCCGTCGGAAAAGAGGGCAATTCCGACGGCATAGTGCCGTCGGAAATGTCCAGTAGCTTTTCCGACTACACTTACCCGTCGGAAAAGACTTTTTCCGACGGCACTGCGCCGTCGGAAAAAGCTTTTCCGTCGACCATTTCCGACGGATTAAACCGTCGGAAAAGACCATTTTCGACGGGAAATAGGCCTTTTCCGACGGGTTTTGTGTCGTAGGAAATGGCCGTTTCTCTTGTAGTGTCTCTATTACCTTATTTTCATCCATTTGAGTTTTACTTCTTTTCCAAATAATCTTTTCTTTACCTTCCCGGAATCCAAGCTATCCATGTTGAGAATTACTCAATTCACAAAGTAATTAGATACACAAAGAGTAACTTTTAATTCACAGAAATATGCTTATTACAGTAACACGAGTTGCTCTACTACTGTCGTAAAAAAGTAAACTAACTTCACTTTATGGCTAATATCTCACTACTTACATAACAATAATGCATTCATACTTAATAAAGGACATAAACATGTCCTTCCCGCGCAAACACAAAGAACAGACTATTCAACTACCGCAAGCAGCCATTTTGTAATCAGGTGTGCAAATGAGCTTTTTAATGACAAACGGTAGCAACTTTGAGGATCTTGCTATAATTTGATCTTATTTCATGTGGGTTATAATACACCAAAATTATAATACAAATTAGCATGAAATAAACCAAACTATGCTAAGCCTATTACAAGGAATAAGATGAGCTTTGTCCGGAACATCTATTACACGTTAGGGGGCCTAAAATGACTAAAGTAACCCCAAACAATCGAATCTGGAAATAGTTGAACAAAGCACGTTTGATGCAGAGGTAACAGTCGAACGCCAACAAGTTCCACTCTGAAAACTCTCGAACGAAATAGAACGGTTGATATCAATCGAACGCTGAGGCAGATCGATCGAACTCAATAACTCTCGAACGGTCGAACGCCTTGGTATGATTATTGTAGGGTTGGTGAACAATAATTAATGCATGACGTGAATCTCGAGGAGTGGGGTATTTATAGATCTCAAATTGCGACCCGCACCGCAAAAGGGCAATAACAATCGAATATCCTCGTTAGATTGTCCCATAGGAGTCGAACCACCCTGGTTCGATTCTCTCATGTTTGGGCTTCTAATAGGGCAAGTATGCCCAATTTATTTATAGGCCACCTAAAACACCCCCACCATACAGTTCCCCCAGTTTGAGAGTTGATCTTGATTCAAGAGCGGGTGGGAATTGGACTGCGTTTTACTTCAAAATATAGCCCCCTCCCCCCATTGGGAGCCGTAATCCGGAGGATCAGGTGCCAAATAAAAATTTATGGGTTCAAAATATGCCCTCCATTAAACAGCCGTAATCCGTAGGTTCGGCACCTGCGAGAGCGTCGGGAAGTTTATCTGCTAATTGGGGCACGTGTCACACGGTCCGTGAGACAGTGGATGCGTCCACTGAGAAATACATAGGATGCGTCCACGTGTATCTCGTGTTTGTGATTTTGAAATACATAGAAGTTTTGATGTACGAAGGATTGTTATTACCCCTACTGCCAAAAGTGGCAGGGTCAAAGTCGGTATTGAATCTTGGATTAGAATAATGGATGAAATGGACGCAGTCGATGATCACGTTGCAGAAAACTTGACGCGATCTAGTGTTGTTAAACAAACTCGAGGCCTTGATTCTGAGATGAACGAAGCGATTAGTGCCCCCGCAAACGTGAGTGACAAGAACTGGTATACGGTCGCTAAAAGGTGAGTCTTTGAAGCTCAAGCTACGGATGAGGCCATCGGAGTTCCTCCTCGGTCTTTAAAACGTCCTCAACCATCTGGCAATCCAAGGCCTACGCCTCCTAGCAGCCTGTTCAACTAAAGTTTTTTGAATGATGAGGACTCCGAATCCTTGAATATTACGTTGATGGGATACATGTTGAGGGAAGAACATGCTAATCAGATTTGGAGGGACATGTGGCGTTGGTTCAATCCTGGTGTAGTGCCTAAAAATCTCGGGTATCGCAACTTCGCTTGCTTTGGTCGCTTGTTTAGTGCCGCCATAAGCGTTGTCGTGTATAGGCCATGTAGGGATTACAGTGAACTGAGAGAGGTGCATGATAAGCATAATGGAGTCATTGACAAGATGAAAGAGAGATTTGGGAGAACCGATGAAAACCGCCTCGCAACCCATCGCCGGGTTATGACGTTAAGAGTGCCAGGGCGTAGGCTAGGAAAGATTTCTTTACGGCCGGAGCGAGTTTACAGAAAGGCAAAGATAGCGTACGTTGATTTCGTGTAGATATCGCCACTTTGCAAAATGAAAGAGACATGCTGAAGTGGGAGAGGGACTCGTATAGGGAGTCAAACTCAAAAGCTGAACTATCAGTCAACCGACTAAATGCTAGGACTCACTATTTGGAATATGATTATTATAGGTGTGCGGTGGCAAAGGTTTTCATGGCAAGTGGGGTATATCATTGGATCGAGCTTCATCAAGGAGCGAACAATGTAAATTTTGGAATGGAGCTTGTTGTTGACCATATTGAATATCTGGGATACCTGAAGGAGGGGTTCTGGAAGGAGATACTTGACATGAGTAGCGGTCCTCGTATGGAAACCCCCAAGGTGTCCGATGAAGACGAAGAAGAATTTATCCCTTCTAGGGAGGGGGATCCCTTCTATCCGATTTGGCTGGAAAAGAGAGTTCATATCGGTTTACCACCTAATTCAAGTAGGAGTGATCATGTGCATAATGCCGTTCCAGGGGAGGCGCATGTCAGAGGGGTTTCTGATCCGCGTGTAGTCGCATATGTGGTCCATGATGCAAGCCGTAGTACCTTCGAAATAGTGATGATGAATGGCTTACCCCCTTGTCGTGTCCAATGTTGTTCAGAATGTGCCCTTGGCCCCTCGTGCACAGGGACCCGACGACTCCATTTGCAATGTTGTTGGTCCGCATGGTGGGGTTTTTCAAAATACTCCGCCGACTGCAAACGTTAACTCCTTCAATGAATAACAACGACTAATTTCCCTGTTGTGTCTGGGCCTGTCGGGCCCATGATGAAAGCCGTGTTCGGGACCGCAACTGGTCCTGTGACGATTTTTGCTTTCGCTCATTTGACTTTGCCAGCCTTTGTGGTCAATGACGGGGACTTGATGTCTCCCAGTATTTCTCAAACTGAGGAGCTAGTGGACGATGCTCTAGAAAAAAACGTTGGGATTTGTCCAAAGGGATTGCACGACTTTGGCGGTTAGGAACTCAACATGTCGAAGAAACAAATAGAGAAAAACCGCACGAGGTTCGCATGATCGCTCGAAATTGTCTTACAACTGGATTCACCTAAGCCCTCACCTTTGTAAACACTATCTAAGTTGTGGTTGGTCTTTTAATTAATTATTGACAATCTTGTTATATTGGTGATTGCTCCATTTTCTATAAACTTCTCGTTGTGGCGTCATTAAGCTGCCTCGAATCTCGTTATCTTAATTCGGTGAGGCATTGTGATTGTTTCAAAGGGCCTTTATCTTGGCCCAATTGAATGTTCATAATCGATTGCATTGAGTCGAACATCTGTTTTCCTCCTCCTACCGTTGATACTTGTTCGCATTATGTCCAACGTCCCCTTTCTCTTAGTGATAGAGATATTAGGGTTGTAGTTGACCTTGTCGGACTAAATGTTCATCTCTGATCCTATGAAGATATTAGGTTTGCATTCTGTGTTGGGTCGAATGTCCATAACTGTACTCATAGATATATTAGGTTTTCATTCGACCGCATTGGATCAAATGTCCATCTCTGTACTCATGGATATATTAGGTTTGCATTCGACCGCGTGGGGTCAAATGTCCATCTTTGTTCGCGTGCAGATATTGGGTTTGCACTCGACCGCATTAGGACAAATGTCCATCTCTCTTATATGACCACATTGGGTCTACGGGTTGTGGTAGCCGTGCTTTTGCAGTCATTCCCCTGACCTTGACAGGCATAGGTGGTGAGAAAACTACGTAAGTGTACCTATAGAGTCAACCTCTGTTACGACAAATTAATAGCAACATTAAGCATAGCATAAGCAAGGATATCATTTAAAATTAGGATAGGACTGAGCTCAACATTTTGCCTAGTTGCCTACGTTTCCCAATAGGTGTCTCATAACTCAAGCCGATGTAGTTCCTTTATTAGATTATACATGCCGAGCAATAACTGCAAATCACAGAATTAGGCGTAGTAACGCCTTAAGTGTTGCATATTCTAGAGACGAGTTAATTCCCGACCCTCTAGATCCTCTAAGTAGTAGTATATCCGGGCTCTTGCCTGCGTGACCCGGTAGGGACCTTCCCATTGTTGTTGCAACTTACCCACATGCTTGCTTGCCTTGATACCTTTTAAAACCAGGCTGTCGACCTCAAAGTTTATAAAACTGGCCCTTTTGTCAAAGTTATTGGTCATGGTCGCCTTAAAGGATTACTATGCGCTGGTATGCTTGTTCCCTAATCGATCTGATCATATTGAGATCCATCTCGTGTAGCCTGGCAGACTATTAAGGGTCGTAGTCATGTACTCGCCGGGTTGGCATCCCGATTCTGGCTGGTAAAACCACTTCAGAACCATACAATAATATGAAAGGAGTTTCCCCTGTCGACGTTTTGTGGGTGGTCCTGTAGACCCACAGGATATCGTACAACTCATCAGTCCAAATTTTACCTGTATCCCTTAGTCATCGTTCGAGATAGTCATTCATCGTCTTGTTGGTTGACTTTACTTGCTCATTGACCTGAGGATGGACACCGACGTGATGTGCTGAGAAATTTGAAGTTCTTCACGCCAAAATTTGATTTTCTTTCCAACGAATTGCCGACCATTGTCCGAGACCAAGTCTCTAGAATCGTCATATTATGTTTTTCCATATAAACTCAATCATATTGTTCATCGTAATAGTCGTCATTGCCTCTGCTTCCACCAATTTTGTGTAATACTCCACTGCCACAACTAGGAACTTATTTTGCCCTTTCGTAATTAGAAGTGGCCCTACGATGTCAATTCCTCACTGATCGAATGGGCAAGACATGTTCAAAGGCTGCAATGGCTGTGCTGGCATATGAATTAACTGAACATGAAACTGGCAGCTATCACACCGACGTAAGAAAACCGTTGAATCCTTTAGAAGAGTCGGCCAGTAATATCCTTGGCGGAGAATACGCTGCACCAATGCTCTTCCCCCAAATGATTCCCCCAACTACCCGCAAGAATCACCCTCATCACATAGTCTGCTTGTGGTGGGGATAGACAGTGCAGAAGTGGTCCCTCAAAAGAACGCTTGTAGAGTTCACCAGTGTTAATTGTAAACCTATAAGCCTTGTAACGCAATCTACGCCTGGCATTGGGATCGGTTGGCATGATGCCGTCAAAGACGTAACGTATGATTTCATCCTTCCACAATGGTGACTCTAGCACCGATAGTATGTAATCCATGGGAACCCACACCTTGCTATACTTTGATATTCCAATGGTTGGCTTCTCTGTTGCCTGCCTTTTTGAACGTATATCTTGATGACCTAGCGAATTTTGATAAAGCACCAGCCTTGGTATTCTCGATGTGTGGGATCTGTAAAAGATCAAAATAGGCAAATTTGCCGGCTAGACCCTTCAACTTGGCTAGATACAATTTCATGGTCTCCTCTCTTCCTTCATATTTGCCAGAAAAATGGTTGGCCACCATTTGCGAGTCCGTAAACACCTCCAAATGCTCCATATTGAGGGTTTGGGCCAAGCGTATGCCCGTGCACTACTTCATATTCTGCCTCGTTGTTCGTAACAACAAATTTAAGTTTATGAAAAATTCAAATTCTCGGAGGTCAGACAGGAGTAGGTGTATTATGACTCATCCTCCGAAGTTAGTGGCCAAGTCGTCCACATGGGGGAACCATGTGGTAGCTGCACGACTCATGCTTGGATGGTAAGAGATTGCCTAGATGAAATTCGTTGAGCCTGCCACAATGTTTCACAATGTCTCATTCATAAAGTCCATCAATACTCGAGCTTAGATCGAGGTTCGGGGACGAAACTGCAGACCAAATTCGCTGAGCTCAGCAGCCCATTTGACCAGTCGACCAGAAGTTTCAGATCTTGCCATCACCTGTTTTAATGGCTTCTTAGTTACGATCGTGATGGGGTGTGATTGGAAATATGATTGTAGTTTCTTTGTCGTCGCCACTTTTGTGATGGCAAAAAGCTCTATCTCCAAATAATTCTTTTCCGCGCCTTGCAAAACCAGGCTCACATAATGTATCGGTAGCTGTTGGGCTTCTTTCTCGTTTACCAACACCATGTTGATAGCGTGTGGGGAGGCCAACAAATAAAAATACAACATTTCCCCCTATCGGGCTTTGCCAAGAGGGGCGGGCTCACCAGGTACCTCTTCATCTTATGGAATGCTGCTTCACATTCCTTCGTCCAAATAAAATCCTTATTCTTCCTCATTACTTTGAAGAAAGGTAAATTCTTCTCTACTAAAGTCGATATAAATCTTCCAAGAGTCGTCAGACGGCCTATCAGTCATTGCACATCCTTTACCGTCCTTGGTGAGGGCAATTCTAGAACTACCCTAATCTTATCAAGGTTCGCCTCTATACCTCTCTCATTCACCACTTAACCGAGGAATTTGCCCGTCGTTACTCTAAATGTGCATTTCTTCGAATTGAGCTTCATCTTGTAAGTTCTCATAATAGCGACATCGTCATCTAGATGTTGGATATGCTCCCTCGCCTTCAAGATCTTGACTAATATGTCGTCAATGTACACCTCCATGGACTTTCCAATCAAAGTGTATAGCATTTTTGTGACCAACCTCAAAAATGTCGCTCCAACGTTCTTTAGGTCGA
This sequence comes from Linaria vulgaris, assembly GCA_948329865.1. Lineage (NCBI taxonomy): Eukaryota > Viridiplantae > Streptophyta > Magnoliopsida > Lamiales > Plantaginaceae > Linaria > Linaria vulgaris. The sequence continues at coordinate 104,733,888 of OX415249.1, forward strand.
TTAAGATCACCGTATAACAGTATACTCCCGTGTCTGTCACAATGTGGTCTTGCTTTGGTCATTTACAACCATAAAGTCTAATGGAAACCACTCTTGGCGTCCGTCATACTTAGTAAGGCGCAGCCCGCCATCGAATCCACAAGTAAATCAATCCTTGGAAGAGGAATGATCGGGCGGGAAATGCTTGTTCAGACCAGTGTAGTCAACACACATCCTCCAATTCGCTTCTTCCTTGAGCACCAGCATCCCGTTGCTTAGCCATTCTGAAAAGCGGATCTCATAAATGTGTCGCACTGACAATAACACCTGAACCTCCTTTTCAGCCACTTCATTCCTCTCCTTGCTAAAATTGCATTTTTTCTGCCTAACCGGTTTAGCGTCCGGGTTGACATTTAGTATGTGTACTATTGTCATTGGGTCAATTTCATGCAAGTCCGAGTCTGACAATGCAAATATATGTGCGTTGGGCCTGAGATAGTCCACCAACGCGATTTCCACATGTTGGGTAATTGTCGTGCCGATCAGAATAGCTTTCTCGTCATTGCCCTTAAATAATTTCACCGACTTGAATTCCCCTAACGGTTCCATTTTTCGACTCGTCCAATTGTCTTATAGCCATACGCTCACATTTCTCTCTGCCATGCTCTTGGGACTTAGGTCCTGCTTCTTTCTCAAGGTTCTCAACTTTTGCCTCCTTCTTCAGTGTTCCAATTACCGAAGTTGCATTCCCTCTTTTCACCATTTCGCCAATCAGGACTTCTACGCGCAAACGTTGGTGTTCCCACAGACGGCGCCAATAATTTGTTCTTATTTCATCTGGTCTGAAATAAACCAAACTATGCTAACCAATTACAAGGAATGAGACCAGCTTTGTCCGGAACACCTATTACACGTTAGGAAGCCTAAATGACTAAAGTAGCCCCGAAAAATCGAATCTGAAAATAGTGGAACGGAGCACGGTTCAATAGAGAGGTAATAGTCGAATCCCTGAACAGTCGAACGCCAACAGATTCGACTCTGAAAACTCTCAAACAGAACATGACAGTTGATATCAATCCTCAGACGGTCGAACGGCCTGGTTCGATTGTTGTAGGGTTGATGAACAACAATTAATGCGTGGAGTGAATTTCGGAGAGCGGGGTATTTATAGATCTCGAATTGCAGGACCCGCACCGCGTAAGGGCAATAACAATCGAACTGCCTCATTCGAGTGTCCCACAAGAGTCGAACCACCCTAGTTCGATTCTTTCTTGTTTGGGCTTCTAACAGAGCAAGCCGACCCAATTAATTTCTGGGCCACCTAAAACACTGTCACCATACTCCAACTCAAATCTTATGTGCCAAGCCATGCGATTCTCTGCATTCACCGTCAAATTTACATCGTGTGATGGTTGTACGTTAAAGACGTGTGTGCTCCTTTTTGAATCCACTCACTAGTCCAATTAAAAGAAATCCAACACACAGTAGATAGTAATACACATTGTCACAAATCTAACATGAATCACGAAAACTCAAAGTTTAACTCAGCTTGGGTCAATCATATGCCATTTTATTTTTAGCGTAACTACTTAAACCCGATTACAAAAGTTAAGTACAATAATGAAACTTGATTGAATTATTTTGGAACATATGACAAAAATAAAACATAAAACTTTTGCAAGTCACCAATTAATAGACAATTTAGGTCAATCGATCTCCTACCTAAATTGACAAAAGCATCAGGTAAGGATTCCACATACATTGTGCATAATCTGAAATATTATTTCAAAATGAAACAGCAGAAATAGCGTAGCAACGTTAAACTTGCGCACTTCAATCAACCCGACATATCAAATTAATAGAGTATTCCCAGGAGTATATAGCTATAGACTCTAATATATGCCTAGATTTTTTTTTTTGGAATATTCTGTTGGCCCCAGCACTTAACGTTTTAAACTTTTAATTATCCCAAAAAAAACGCAACATTTTATAAGTATCGTAATTAATTCGATTGCTTTCATGCCGCAAGTAAACATTAAATTATTATTTTTTGATGAATATGCATGCAGCGAGTAATGACATCAAGTTTGATGTTTTATCAAATATTATACTATCAAGTTACTGTTTCACAAACATGCTTCGATTGAACGCTTGTCAAAAGAACTTAGCTTAAAGTCTCGGTATAATTATAAAGATACATTTTATATTATTCCAACAACTTCACTTGAAAGTAACTTATCAGACATACCCAGAATCGTTGTGTATAAATTCCTCCAAGATCACTTGATTTTTCATCATCTCATCTTCATTCAATCCAGCTACCTAATATTTCTTCTATTTTGAACTTTTAACATGGCTTTCTCTTTACTTTCCAAGCTCTCATTTCTTGTAACATTCATGATATTATGTTTTGTTGCAGCAATGGCTCACGAGTTCTCAATCGTGGGATATTCGCCCGAGGATTTAACATCCATCGACAAACTCATCAATCTCTTCGAGTCGTGGATTGATAAACATGACAAGAAGTACAAGAGCCTTGAGGAGAAGTTACATAGGTTTGAGATTTTTAAGGATAACTTGGATCACATTAACGAGAAGAATAAGGTTGTCAGTAACTATTGGCTTGGCCTTAATGAGTTTGCTGACATGAGCCACGACGAATTCAAGAACACGTATCTGGGACTTAAAGCTGATCAAATGCCTAGAAGAAGTGAATCCCCCGAAGAATTTAAGTACAGGGATTTCGAGGTTTTGCCCAAGTCAGTGGATTGGAGAAAGAAAGGAGCCGTTGCTCGTGTCAAGAACCAAGGTTCATGTGGTAAGTTTATTTGATCAAAATCCCCGATCCGCTCCGTACAACCTTTTGCTCACAACTTTGAAGGATGTGAAATCTTAAAAATTAGAAGCATAGTTCTACAATTTTTCTAACTAGAAATCTTTCCCTAACTTCGCAGGCAGTTGCTGGGCGTTCTCGACTGTGGCTGCAGTGGAAGGCATAAACCAAATTGTGACAGGAAATTTAACCGAATTATCTGAACAAGAACTTATAGATTGTGACACAACTTTTAACAACGGTTGCAATGGAGGTCTCATGGATTATGCACTTTCCTTTATTGTTTCCAGTGGTGGCCTTCACAAGGAAGATGACTACCCATACTTGATGGAAGAAGGGACTTGTGGAGAAAGCAAGGTAATTTAAACTACACAGTATTGCATAACCATTTGTAACACTTCTATTGATTTGATCCTTCCTACAACTCTTTTTCTTTTTAAGGATGTTTCATCGGAGGTAGTCACTATTAGCGGCTACCATGATGTTCCTGCTAACGATGAACAAAGTCTCTTGAAGGCACTTGCGAATCAACCACTAAGTGTGGCCATTGAAGCTTCTGGCAGGGATTTCCAGTTTTACAGTGGAGTAAGTACACAACTCGATTCGTTCAGTGTCTTGCATATTACTTTAAGCTTAGCAAATTTTAAGCATTGATGGGGAAATGAAACGAGGCGGTTTTTGCAGGGTGTGTTTGACGGGCACTGTGGAACAGAGCTTGATCACGGGGTGGCAGCCGTAGGATATGGATCGAGTAAAGGATCGGACTACATAATCGTGAAGAATTCATGGGGACCAAAATGGGGAGAAAAAGGTTTCATAAGGATGAAGAGGAACACTGGGAAGCCTTCAGGGATCTGTGGCATTAACAAAATGGCATCCTTCCCTACCAAAACTAAGTGAAAACTTTCACCTAGAATTCTAAACATCTTATGTATCAGTTTGTTTCCATTTTAATATTGCTGTTTTTAGACAACTTAATTACTTCTAATAAAAGACGTCATCTTTTCTTTTTGCTATTCTTGAAACTTTAATATTTGTTGGTAAATTTGTATCTCGGAAAAAAGGGAACTCAAGAAACTTAATCATCTTCTTAACCATGTTGAATCCTGAATTGCTCCAAGAAACTCATTGTTATAGCATAGCTAAAATAGGTGCCTATGCACATGTATGGCAGTATCCACCTATTTGTTGAACGTTACTTGGTTCCATTATATATTGCATCAATTCACTCAAACTTAAAAGATAGTTATGAAATAAAGAACACAATTAACATGTAGGAGTCTTTGATGAGAAAATATAGGCCATTCGTTTCACGATATCCTCGTACAATGTCACTTCGATTCATGTTTGATTTCATTTTGCAATTTTTCCATCTAATTGTTATGAATGCTAAGTATCTGATGTTGAAATATGGTAGCTAATTTTCGCGGAAAGAATTAGCTTAAAGATAAATACAGCAAAAAAGCTTAAATAATTACTAGAATATTGCAGATCAAATTTGATATAAAGACACGAAATCTAAGAACATGGAAACTAATTACAATAGTAAGTTTGTAACAATAAAATAGGAACAGCAATTCTGATATACTAATATATATGAAGAAGTATTGAAAAAAGAAAAAAACAGATAACTCACATCAATATATAATTCAAAGACGGAAACAGGATAAAAACTTATCTAGTAGATAATAGACGAAACTTCGATTCATTTATGTACATTCACAAGGAGCAGGAATTCGTCCAAAACACTTGCACTCCAAATAGCATTGAACATCAAGTGATCTACTATCTACTCAAAATACTTGAGAGACAAACAACAACTACTCATATTTTGCAACAATGCCTTCAAATATGCCGTCGGATCTGAAACTGGGTGCGAACAGTCTGGGATCAACAGGTCCTGGCAGCGTAAAGAAAAGCATGAAAGGTCCTGGCGGGCACTGCTGCTGGAACTTCATTTCAAACACTCGAGAATATCTCAACACCGTTTGTCCACCGGTGGAAGTTACGCCTCGAACACATACCTTTCCATCTCGATGAATCTCACAGCTGAATTCAGCTGATAATGTCAAAATAATAAGTCGTCAAGATAAAAGTAGCAAAGGAAATCCATCGGGGGAAAGTTGAAAACAAAAATAATGAAAGCTAAATTAGAATGATGAACTGATAGAAAATACACCATTCAGATATACTTCTTCGTCGTGAAATAAAACTGCTGGAATTAAATTATATGAAGAAATGGAACTCTATTTGACTCATTGATTCATTTCAATGAAACCGAAATATACGAAGCCCCCTTAAAGTTAAATTTAGGGACAAGCCAGTAAGTTTTAATAACAGGATATTATTTTAGAGAGAACTATCGATACTCCTGAGGTTTAGTCTAGATTTTACCGGGATCCTTTTTGACTCCTGGCAGAGCAATGCAAAAATAATATGCAGATTTGCTGGCACCAATATCTACAGCTCCAACTGGCGGCCCTATTCCTCCTCTGCAGGCTGTTCCAGTCATGACGATAGATGTCTTTGAACACCAGTCTTCCACCTCTGGAACAGGTAGCAGTGGCATCGCAAACGAAGTTCTCGGAGATACAGAAAAGTCCAAGGGATCACAGCGACGTTTTTTCTCTACTTCATATTGGTATTTATCAGCACTACTCTCTATCACGTTATTTTCATCCATTTGAGTTTTACTTCTTTTCCAAATAATCTTCTTCACCTTCCCGGAATCCAAGCTATCCATGCTGATAATTTACTCAATCCACAAAGTAGAATTAGATACACAAAAAAGTAACTTTTAATTGACAGAAATATGCTTATTATAGTAACACGTGTTGCTCTACTACTGTCGTCAAAAGTTAATTAACTTCACTTTATGGGTAAAATCTCACTAGTAGCATAATTACCATAATGCATTCATACTTAATAAAGCACGGGAATCTGTCCTTCCCACGCAAACACAAAGAACATACGATTCAAATACCACAGGCAACCATGTTGTAATCAAGTATGCAAATGAGTAAGCTTATAACTAATAAAGGCACGAACTTTTTTAAGACAAATGGTAGCAACTTTGATGATCCCACTCCAACTCAAATCTTATGTGTCAAGTCATGTGATCCTCTGCATTCACCATCAAATTTACGTTAAAGATGTGTGTGCTTGTTTTGGAATCCATTCACATTTCACAACACCATGCAAGTATTAAAACCGGACCACACGGTATATACTATATACACATTGTCAAGAATCTAACAAGAATCACAAAAACTCAAAGTTTAACTCATATGAGCTCAATAAAATGTCAGCCCTGTCTTACACAAGTAAGTACAATATCGAAACTTGATTGAATTATTTTGAAAGATATGACAAAAATAAAACCTAAACTTTTGCAAGTCAGCAGTTAATAGACAATTTAGGTCAATCTCTACTACCTAAATTAACAAAAAGCGTCAGGTAAAGTTCCACATACATTGTGCATAATCGAAAATAGTATTTGAAACAAAAACAGCGGAAATGAGTAGCAACATTATTAACAAACATTAATAAATTTGAAATTTTACCAATTTAAAAAGGACCAAAGCTTGGGTTTTCCTCTTTCTTCTTCTTCCCTAACCGCAAGCGGTATAATTATTATAATAGTGCGTTGTGTAGCTTTAAGTCTAGAACAGTCGACGAATCAATATGACATCCCACTCAACGATACTTGTATTTTTTTTTTCTTTACCTTTTTGCCCCTTCTTTTCTTTTACTATAGATATGTTAACAAGCTGTCTCTACATAATTACAAATTTATTTTAATTTGTATAGCTAAAAAAGTAAATTGAATAATAATTAAATATATATAAGTAGAACTGTGCATTTGGATTGGATCGAATCGGATCGAATCGGATCAAATCGAGGACGGTAGTGGATTTCGATCCTGGAGAAATGAGGATCGAAATCAAATCAATTTAAAACGATCTGATTCGATCCAAAATCATTCGATTTTGATCCGATTCGATTCGATTTTGATTCTTTTTCTTTTTTTCTTATTTTAGTATTAATGAACAAACATACATGATTGATTATTTTGCATCTAAAATTAAAGAAAACTTAAATAAACACGAATACAATGACAATTTGAAACAAATTAACATACGTGACCTTTTTTTGACCAAGGAAAAGATGTTAAGTGTTACATTTTTTTTTATATTTTAAGTTAATTAGTAGCAGTTTATTAGCATTGTATAGAAATATATAACTATAATATATTTATTTATTTTTAAAAAATAAGATAAGTATTCGATTTGATCCGATTCTTAACCTCTGAAATCGAGTATCAAATCAAAAGGGGGGTTCGATCCTAAAGCAAAAAATCAAAAGTCGGATCAAATATTCGATTCAATTTTCGGATCGGATCATTCGATCGATTTTCACCCGATTCGATTTTTTTGCACACCCCTATATATAAGGTTAGAGAATTTATATAGAAATTAGAAAGTTTTAAATTTTGAAAAATTAAATCTCCAACACCACAATTATTGTAGTTAATGATTCTACTTAAATCTTAAGGCTAGATTATAAATTTAATAATAAACTATTGTGTCAAAACTAAAATTATAAGGCTAAAGTCGGAAATTAAAAGTTTGGTGTCACAATTTGCCTTTCTTTATATAATGGTATAGGTTGTTAATGTAATTTACTTATATTTTTAAACGGGCTAAATTTCTGTCTGATTTTCATCCACTTACCGTCTAATTTTATTAAGTTGTGAACAAATAAATGAAGAATAATGTCGCCATTCTCGTAAAATATAACAACATTTTATACTTAAACCAATACTTTTCATCTACTTATCGTCTAATTTTATTAAGTTGTGAACAAATAAATAAAGAATAATGTCGCCATTCTCGTAAAATATAACAACATTATATGCTTAAACCAATGAGATATTGAAAAGTAACAAGTTAAAAAACAATTTATCAAAAGATGGCTTTTATGTTGGCCTCAGTCTACAACATTTGTATTTTAACACTACAAGACTGGCCGTCATTTTCCAATTGGAAAAGGGCGACCGGAATGCAGTTGCAACGAGTTGCGACCGTTGTTGCAATCGGAAACCGATCGCAACCTTCAATTGCAACCAGAATCTGGTTGCAACAACAATTTGAGATTGGAATCTGGTCGCAACCTTTGGCGGAACAATTTTTCGCCATAGGGTGTTGCTCTAATTTTGGCCTAGTTGGGCCGAAAGTAGAGACTGGATTGCAGTCACTATTACTGGTAGTAGCGACCGCATCCGGTCGTTAATTCACTCTCTCCTCTCTTCTTCTCTCATTTCTTACTAATTCACTCTCCCATCTCCCCCTCCTCTATTGCGACCGCCCGAATCCTTTTAGCCACCGGAGGTCCATCGGAAATACGGTTTTTGTAAGTTTTTTCCTTGTTTCTTATTTATGTTTTATAGTTATTGTTTCAAAAGTAATTTTATATATAAAATTGTTAGTTTGGAATTTAAATATTATTTATGTCGTTAGGTATTGTTAGATATTGTTGAATTGTCAGACTTTAAACTTTATTTTTGCCATTAATTAGGAAATAATTATTTGTTTAGAGAATCATTTTATAAATTAAAAATCATGATGCTTTTAGAGAATTCTCATAAACTAGAAATGATTATACTTTTAAAATCTCTCTTTAAGGAATCTCTGCAATTTAGGTTTTTAGAGAATCTATTTATAAATTAGAAATTATGATGCTTTAAATGAGTTCCTGTAATTTAGAAATATCTCTCTTTAGGGAATCTTTCCAATTTACTATCTATAATAGATTTCTTCTAACTTATATTTGTACAGTTTTATGTTTTTTCTCTATTTATGCATGTCTTATATATACTGATTTTTAATAATGTAGTTATTACTTATTATAGCTTTATAAAATGTTACCTATTTTAAAATTATTTAATTTTATATTGTTATTATATATGGTAGTTTAGTTGGTTGAACATAATATTATTATAACGTATGCCTTCAGAAATTGTTGTTAGATCTCGTAGAACTGATAGTTTTTATAACATCATCCATGCATTTAGGAAAACTGTATAACTTAGTAATGATTAAATTACAAGTCATCTTTCTATTTAGAAATTATCTAACTTAGAAATTCTGGCTTAGTACGTATTACGTAGTCGACGACATGTCGGACGATCCTCTACGCTTGTCGAGTTCGACTGGCGTTGACCACCCATCGAAGAGGGGTTGTGGCGGCGGACGGAGTGCCGGTCCTCGCCTCGGGATACTTCATTCGGGTACTACACCGCCCGCTCGTGTCGAGGCCCCTACCACTTCTCAGTCTCATGGGTCCCAAGGTGGATCGAATGGAGTTACTCCACCAGAGGTAGTCGTTTTACACAGATTAGATGATGAACATGTAGGATCGATGCCCCGTACATCGTCCAGATCGAGGCATAGTGTACCTCCACTATCTGTTGAGTCCCCCGAAGTCAAAACGAGTGGTAGGCCGACAGACTCCGCTGGAGCAGAGCCATCTACAGGCACGCACCAACGTCTTGGTAGGCGCATATCTCGAGGAGTTTCGGTACCGCATGACGATAGAGATCGTCGTCCCATTTCTTTGAATGAACATGGACTTTTTGTGGGTGTGCGCGGGATTTCGACAACGATTACAGAGATAATCAAGAGCTTTATGACAACTTGTGTTCCCACATACAATGACCTTGAGCAAATTATTAGAGACCAGATATGGATTAGATTTACGGTGAAAAGTTATTATATATATAAGTATTTATTTAACGAAGTGTAGTTAATATCTTAAAACCAAGTCTGAAAATATAAAAACCTTAATTATTTGCAGTATACATACAATATTCATCGATTTGGGTAAGACATTTCTAGCCTACTAGAAGAAGGCTAGAAAGAGGTATAAGGAGGTGGTATACAACGCGAAGAAGAACTACTATGCGAGGAAGGATGATCTGCACGAATTATCCAAAGACTAGGTGGATGAACGACAAGTTGGAGAGTGATTTTGTATGGCACTGGGAGTCAGGGAGTCATAGACACTGATCCGAGAGAGCACAAAAGAACAGAGAGGGGGAGACCCCTAAGTAGCGCCCTCATGCACGTCGTAGGATGGTATTGTTAATTTGGTCATATACGCATAAATTTTGTCTTAAATTTATCATGTTTAACGTACTTTTTATTTGAATACGTAGATGCTTGTTAACTCGTGTCGGGATACCCCATCTCAACACGATGAGGTGTATCATTTCCATATACACATTTGTCGATGATCAGTCTCTGGAGGTCCTCGTTGCCGCATTTGGATGAACACTGCGTACATGGCTATCTACGTAAGTATTTTCAAGTTTTTACTAGTAATTTATCTACCGATATCTATATTAACTTATGCATTATTAATTACATACCAATTATTTAACAAAATGAACATGACTAATACATAGCCTTGATGGCAGAGTGGTATGAGATGGATTGGGCTAAATGGCCTTTCCTCGATCTCGAGATGTAGGAGAGGGCGTCCGTAGGAGTGAAGAAGGGGAATGTTGTGCGCTTTCGTTCGAAATCATCGCCATTTATTTTTGTTATCCAATTGAGAAAGGTGTCGGACTTGATGCAGGGCTACATGAGAAGCTTGGAGTCGGAGAACCGTCGCCATAGGACAACTACTGATCATAGAGTTGGAGTCCTACTGCATCACATACAGAGCTTAATACATCACGCTACTGAGGCGACATGTACTCATCATTCATCGCTTCCTACTGGATTCATGGCATCGGCCTGTCGAGCTTACATGAGTTCCATGCCGACTCCCCCGCCCCTAACATGCGGATGTGATCCATTTTCTCCTAGTTGTTCGACTGTGCCGATGTATGCGGCTGAGTATGAGGATGATGACTATGAGGTGGCTGAGGATGATGCGGATACTCTTGATGGTGATGTTGCTGATATTGGTGGTGATGATGCTGGTGGCAATGGCGGTGGAGGATCCATTTCGAATACCTTCAGATTTGCTGATGAGGATTATGCCGACTAGTAGTATTAGTTGTTGCTTTTTATTTTTTAATGAATTTGTGTTTAAGTAGTTTTCATGTAATTAAGTTCCAACTGCGTACTCTTGGTGTAATTAAGTTATGTTAATGGATATGTTATTGTAACTCAGTTATGTTTATGTAATGAATTTATGTTTATGTAGAGTTCATGTAATTAATAATGCCTTTTATTTTAGTACTATTTCATTGTACTTATTATACGATAGCTAGTTTCAATTGCAATTGATAACATTGCATACATAAAAGAATTTGTAACCAATAATTCTTTGCGCTACACATACAAACTATAATATGAATCTGACGCTAAACAATATTTATTAACTATTTTAAAACAAAGAAATTGACTACTAAACCATAATCTCACGCTACTCATACATACTATCCCCTGACTCTGAGTCCCACGCGCCATCTTTCTCTTTATCTATGTCAACACTATCCTCCTCCTCTGAACTTCCTTCTTCAACCACATCAAATCCTCCATCTGATATTGGATATCCATATTGAACGAGGAAAGGTCTACACGTAACTTCAACCCTCTAGATTCATTCTCCTGTAGCACTTGGTCCAGAATTCTCGTTTGGGCATCGTTTGAATCGACTACTGATGATGTATTGATTATATGTCTGGCAGGAATAGTGTATACAACCAACCATCCTCTACGACTTGGACGGCCCATCGTCTTCTATGGGTACGGACATAGTAAGCATGTAATGCTTGATTTGCAAAAATGAACTGCTCATTGGTGGTGAGGGTACGACGCGGGTTAATATCAACCAACTTGTACGTTGAGTGCACCTCCGTACCTGCGTGTATATCTTACCACAAACATTTGAACAACACTATGTAAAGTACTCTTCTTTGTCCCCAATATTCCACATGTATTATGTCTTTCAACGTTCCATATAAATTGGTGGCCTCAGATCCTCCCATGTTTCCCTTGACATAAACACCATTACAATCGCTCTTCTTTGGGCTCAACGTATTTTTAGTGTGGAATCTAAACCCATTCACAATGTATCCATCGTAAGTCGCCACTATATCAGTCGGACTAGTGATTAGAGGATTTATTCGTAAGTCGCTCTCATAGCGCCCACAGGAATATGTTTGTTTGAACCACGCTACACACTATTGGTTCCTACTGGATTGTACCTCCATTGGACTGAGTCCACCGCATTCCTCCTCTTCAAACAACTTGTGTAGTAAAAAACAACTTGGCACTTAATAAGAAAATATAGCATTTTAACTATACCATAATTACGAATAACATTAACTTACTCGACCCATGCGTCAAGTCATGGACAATTCAGTAGCATATAAAGTTCTATTTGGTCGATTTCATCGGGCGTCAAGCATGAAACTTTGTTAAGTGGCCCTACTGGCGCCCCTTTCCTGTGAAATATTAGAAGTTCATCATCCCACTCCGTGATTTCTAACATCTCGTCCTATTGAAGAGGTTATATCGGGTTGTGAACACGAATTTGTCCAAATATTGTGAACACGAATTGGTCAGATCCGGTAGTAAGTGCGAACTGGCTAGGATCCTTCCACCCTCGCTTTATTCAATACTGAACTCTTAATATCGAGCATACTCCTAATTCAAACAAAGACTTAGTTAAAGAAAGAGTCAATACACTATAACATATATAGTTTTAAATAATATACAATAGTACCTCTTGAATGGATACATCCATCTATAGTAGACCGGACCTCCAACTCTAGCCTCGTATGGGAGGTGTATGGCCATATGCTCTATAGAGTCAAAAAAATGATGGAGGAAATATCCAATCCATCTTGAATATCGTAATAATAGATGATTCCTCAAGTTTCTCTATATCGGTGGCCGAAACCTCTGAGGCACAAATCTCCATGAAAATAGACTAATCTCTACTAAGGTGCCCCAAATCTCCGGGTCCAAGAAGTCCCAAAAGGCAATTCGGATAAGTCTCTACATGAGGACGTGACAATCGTGATTCTTCATCCCGTATACCTATCCTTGTTGTTTTTGCACACATCGTCCCAAGTCTGAGCCATATTCGTCAGGACACTTAAGATCGGCCAACCAATCAAACACCATACTCTTTTTGCTCCCTCGTAAGATAATAGGTTGCCTTTGGCTTTAAAACTTCCTTTCCTCTGCCAGTGGGGTACTATGCTTTAAAATCGTTACTTTATGAATTGATCTCGCTATGTTAGTGGTTTTTAGCAACAACCTCATTACTAAATGTGAAAAGAAATAAATAATGGTTGTAAACAAGTGATTTAGTTATTGAATGTGATGGAGTGAGTAGTTATTAGATATTGAATGTGATCTTTGTCGTTGTATAAACTAAGAATCTTCAAAACTGACAGTTTCCTCTACGTAATATTTGGATTTACAATGTGTCATTGTAATTATTGTTATTTTAACTATTACAGTGGTAATTATGAATTAAACAAACAACGATGCGCCTCAAATAATCATAAAGTAACGATTTTAAAGTATGAATATTAGTAGCAATATTAGTATGAATATTAGTATGCACCTCAAATAGGGACCTAATTGTGGTCCATATTGACTCATCAGGGACCTAATTGTTGTCCATATTGACAACGGCTAGTGTCAATAGGGACCGCATCTAGGTCGCTATTAACAACGGCTATTCAATAAGAACTGCGTTTAGGTCCCTATTGGCAACGACTAGTGTCAATAGGGACCGCATTTAGGTCCCTATTGACAACGGCTGGTGTTAATAGGGACCGCCCTTAGGTCTCTATTAACAACGATTAGTATCAATAAGGACCTAAGTGCGGTCCCTATTGATACTTACCGTTGCCAATAGGGACCTAAGTGCGGTCCCTATTGACTGTTAATGGCCTATAAAAAGGTCACTCCCTTCTCCTCAATAGGGACGGACGGCTCGGCTGGATGGCTCGACCCTACACCACGTCCGGATCGGACAACCCGTATAGGTCGGTAACTACCTCGACCCCCGCTACCACTGCCACCACCACGCCTAACGCTACCACTGCCACCAACACTCCCTCTACCACTGCCACCACCACGACCTCGACCTCTACTACCTCCAACACCTCCACGAGCAACACTATCGCTACCTGAACCCGATACCCCACCACGACCTCGACCTCCAAAACCTCGACCTCCAGTACCGCTAAGGGTCTTATGTGACGACATGCCGAATATATATATATATATATACATATATATATACATATATATATATGTATGTATGTATGTACTGTAAAAAAAAATTAAATATCATTTCAACATTTAAATAACAATATTACATTTAATCTAACATTCAACATCTATATAATCTAATAGTTTTACTAATTAGAATTTAATAATCCAATTTTCACAATCTAATTATAGACTAATCTAATCTAGTTTATCTAATATTCACAATCAAATTTTAAACTAATCTAATCTAATTTAACAATATAATTTTCACAATTAATCTAATCTAATTTAACAGTCTAATTTTCACAATCGCATTATAAATTAATCTAATCTAATCTAACAATCTAATTTTTATAATCTAATTATAATCTAATCTAATCTAATTTAACAATCTAATTTTCACAATGTAATTATAAACTAATCTAATCTAATCTAAAAATCTAATAAACTAATAATCTTACGAATTTACATTTAGCTTACTAATTATATACTAATTAATATAATCTAATCTAATCAAACAATCTTCACTAATCTAATCTTTTTTTAATCATTCACTAATCTAATCTAACAATAAACCTTTTTTCTTTCATCATTCACTAATCTAATTTAACAATCTAAAAATCTTAATAAATCTATATTTTTTCCTTAATCATACACTAATCTAATCTAACAATCTAACATTTTTCACTAATTAACTATCTAACAATACTAACTAATAATTCTTCAAAAAATTAACAAATTGACAATCAAACACAAAATTAACACAAGATTAACACAAAAGTAACACAAAATTAACACAAAATTAACAATCTAACAATTTCTTAACATAACACTAACACAATTTTCGGATTTAACACAAAAATGAGAAAATAAACAGAAAAAGAAAGAAAAACCGAAGCTACCTTAGCACTGGCGGCGGAAATGGACGGAAAATTGAAAGAAGCGGAAAACGGAAAGGGACCACGGCAGATTTGAGGCGGAAATTGGGAGAAAACGGGGCGAAAATGGGGCGGGTAAGGTTTGGTTGGGTTGGGGACTCAATTTGGGTCGCAAATACGGACAATAGGTCGCTAATGGCATCGGGTCGGGTCGCAAGCGGCGGAAACGGGTGGGGAAGGTGGAGTTTGACAGCTTTTTCGATTTATAAAAAAAAATCTTTTTTTTTTATTTATAGGAAGGAATCAGCGACTCAATTTGAGTCGCTGATTTCTTCCACACGAATTAGGGCAATGGAGGCCCAAAATTTGGCCCACATTTTGGCCCAATTTTGGGCCAAAATGTGTGGCCCAAGTAATAAAATTGAATTCAGCGACTCAATGTGAGTCGCTGAAAGTCCCTGAGGACAACAGCGACTCAATGTGAGTCGTTGTTTCCCTCGTAAAGTTCTGCGACTCAAAGTGAGTCGTTGTTGCCTTCAGAAGTCGCTGAAGGCAAGCGACTCAACTTGAATCGCAACTGGGCGGTCCCTATTGACCGGCCAGTCTTGTAGTGCATGGTCAATTTGACACATGCAATCACCAATCGAAAATCCCAATTCTCATATGCATATGTGATCAAGAAACGCCACGAACACGTGCGAATTAATGATAATGAGGTGGACGAATATCCAGTCCTCCTTCAAAACATATGCCATTCAAAAAATTCAGCAGCCTTCCGGGGATGAAAGCACGAATGATGGAACAATAGGTGGATGCGATCATAGGTAGAGTCCTCATAAAATTCACGGTACTCCCCTTCCTTGCTAACAAAACTCGATCTTATGTGGAAATTTGATGCAGTCGAGAAAGCGTTGGAGTTTATGCTGAAACGGGATCATCCCAAGATGAGAGGCTGATTTTGGCTCGGTCCGTTTTTGACGTGCGAATAGTCAAATTTTATCCGAAACGGGCCAAGGAACCATAGTAATGATCTAAAGATCATTAAGGGAGCGGATTTTAGCCAAATTCCTTCGTTTAGGCCTCGAAAATGCCGTTTTTGCCGTTTTTAGTAATTTTTGTTTCAGTTATATCTTTATTTCTAGAACTCGGAATTGCATTCCGTTTGTTGGAGCGTGTTCCTTATGAGTAGCACTTTTAGTTTATGTTTTTATTTCGATTTTTTCCTTTTTTGGAAAAAAAAACGTTATTTCCTATTTTAGTTATGCTTTTAGGGTATATATTCTATGTAAACCCTAAGAAGACATTCAGTTGATTATTGAATAAAGTTTTTGAGAGTTTCTCTCTTTTTGCATCAATTTCTTGGTATTCTTCGTGAATCAACAAGCTTTTGATTTTTGTGTGTCGTTCCTATCTTTCCTATAAGCTTCCGCTACGTCAAAATTGTACAACGATTTCGAACTAGTCGATCTCGGCCATAATTGTTATTGTTTGAAAGGGTTGAGTAGTGAGAAACAAGAGATGATCGTAACCGAGGGACCATGGCAATTGGCGGGTAGTTTTCTTTCCGTTAGGAAGTGGTATCAGAAATTTCGAGCGGCGAAGGACAAAGTTGAAAGCGCCATAACGTGGGTAAGAGTTCTGGATCGCCCGGTGTAATATTTCCGGAAAGCATGGATTCGTGAACTCGCTAAAGGCATAGGGGATCCCATCAAGATCGATGGAAACACATACACGGCGTCTCGCGGAAAATTTGCTCGCTTTTGTGTACAAGTCCGCACCGACGTTCCCTTGGATCTTGGAGTTTGTATTGACGACGTGGTTTACCAAGTCGTTTACGAGAACCTACCGGTGGTATGTTATACTTGTGGTAGAGCCGGTCATAAAAAAGAGCAATGCTAATGTATATATAAGTTATACACACACGCGCGCACATATATATATATATATATATTAGTTATACTTTTTCACCAACTTACAGTAGAAAAATCTTAAAATTTCTTATGAAACTATATATACATTTTCTACACTTTCAGTTGAACTTTTTGTAGTGAATAAATACAAATTAGATAAATAAAACTTTTATTTATTTCAACTGAAAAATATTTTTTAAAGTTTAAGTCGTTATTAATGTGTTTGATCTTCATTTTTTATAATTGACATGAATGGTGTTTCAAAATATGACTAGTCAAATATATCAATGTTCTACCAGTTGGATGAGTGGTTTATCTGGTTAAACTATTGAAATAAATAACTAGTCAGGTCATCTATCTGTGTCGGATCCGGTACTAAAGACACTCATTAAAACTCTACAATTTACTTCGGACATGCATGTAGGAGAAAATAAAGCATCCTTATTGATAATTTCATAACATTTATTTGTTAACACAACTTATTTCAGTGACTTTGCAAGGGATGTGATTTCAGTCACACTCTATATACAGCTCTAAAGCTCTAAATCATTCATCTGGCACTGGCCTTTTAACAACAGGGATTACATGAAGTTCATTTTTCCTTGGAGTTGCAATGGTATTTTGCTCACTCATGTCCAAGTCTTCTGGTTTCATTTGATTTGGCAGAACCCAATCAAAATGGTAGAGAAACATTGCGAGCGGGAGTTCGACATTTGCAAAGCCAAATGTCATTCCTGGACAAATCCTCTTCCCAGCACCAAAAGGGATGTATTCAAAATTATTCCCTTTATAATCAACAGACTTCTCCATAAACCTCTCCGGTCGAAAACTATCAGGATCATCCCAATACTTTGGATCTCTTCCAATAGCCCAAGCATTCACTATCACTCGAGTTTTAACCGGTATTTGATACCCGTCAATCTCACATTCTTCTCGGGATTCTCTTGGGAGCAACATTGGGAATGGTGGATGGATCCTCAATGTCTCCTTAATGACTAACTTCAAATAAGTTAGTTCATCATGTTAGCATATTATATTGTTATATTTGTATATTAATTGTCTTGAGGGTAGTTTAGTCTTTTTAGTTGTCTTGTATATATATGTTAATATTGTAAACCCTAGATCTAATTCATTCATCATATTGTAAGATCCCATCTTGTCTTTGTAAGATGATGACTATATTCTTGAATGTTATCATGGCATCAGAGCCAAATCTCTGACCCAACCGGTAGGCAAACACGACACCACGCCGATCGAACTCACCGGTGAGTTCGCCGAAATTTTTTTTGGGTTTTTCGTCTTCGTATTGCTACTGGTTTCTGGTAATCCGCTGCACTCTCTGAACTTGTTGGTGTGTTAATTTCGATTTCGATTTGGTGCAATTTTTGTTCGATTTCTACTGGAATTCCGTTTCTGGGTTAGTCTTGCTTTGTGTATTGCTGCAATTTTCGATTTCTGTTATCATGACGGGAGGGGATGATTCGTTGCAGTCGATTAGTGTTCGTTTTGATGGGAAGAACTATGGGTATTGGAGTTATGTTATGAAAAACTTTCTAAAAGGGAAGAAGATGTGGAATTATATTTCTGGTGTTTTGGTTGCTCCTAAGTCAGATGATGTTAATTTTGTTGAGTTATTGGATGTGTGGGATACCAATAATTCTAAAATTATTACTTGGATTAACAATTCAGTTGAGCATAAAATTGGTACTCAGTTAGCTAAGTTTGATACTGCGAAAGAAGTTTGGGAC
The DNA here is from genome assembly GCA_948329865.1 of Linaria vulgaris. NCBI lineage: Eukaryota > Viridiplantae > Streptophyta > Magnoliopsida > Lamiales > Plantaginaceae > Linaria > Linaria vulgaris. Next base: position 104,752,485 of record OX415249.1, read on the forward strand.
CATTTGGAGAGGTTGTATGTGAGGTCCAACTTTGCTGTTCAATATCAACTTGAAGGGGAAATTCGTGCTCTTACACAGGGCGATCGAAGTGTTCAAGAGTTTTATTCTGAGATGACAAACTTTTGGGATCAGTTGGCTATGACAGAATGCGCTGAACTGAGAGCATTCGGTCCGTATATTGAAAGGCGAGAACAACAACGTTTGGTTCAACTGTTGTACAATCTCCGCTCTGAGTATGAAGGCATCCGTGGGTCAATTCTGCACCGTACTCCTTTGCCTTCAGTTGATTCAGTTGTGCATGAATTGTTAGCTGAAGAAACCCGCCTCAAGACTCAAATTGAGAAGTCCACTCCTGTTGGTTCTGTTTTGGTTACTCAACCTAGTCATACCAGATCTAAACAAAAGAGTTATGATAAGGATGAGTGTCGCTATTGTCATGAAAAGGGTCATTGGAAGAATCAGTGTCCTTTATTGAACCAGAAAGGCAAACCACAACAGGAATATGGAAAGAGGCTAAGTGACAAACCTTCATATTCACAGAATCTTCGTTTTGGAGGACAGCCTAATACAGCTGCTGTCATGCCTACATTGGATCCAGCTTCTGTCGATTCATCTTTGTCAGACAACGCATCTTTGGTTAATCTTTTGCAGAACCTTCTTCAGGCAAACAAAAACCAGTCTCCACCATATGCTATGTCTGCTCCATCCACATCAGGTAGAAACTCGTCCTTATGGGTGTTGGATTCTGGAGCATCTCATCACATGTCTCCTGATCGCAACTCATTTGTATCTATGTCTCATGTGTTACCACCTACATCTGTTATGACTGCTGATAGCACTCCTATGCCAGTAGTAGGTGTTGGTACAATTCAAACAGAAAATCTCTCACTACCTGATGTTTATTGTATTCCTAAATTGGCTATGAATCTTATTTCTGTTGGTCAATTGTGTGATCGTGGTCTTGATGTTCACTTTTCCTCTACTTCTTGTCATGTGCAGGATCCGAAATCAAAGAGAATACTTGGGACTGGAAGTAGAGAGGGGGGACTTTATGTTTTGGATGGCATGAAGGTTGATGGTCAGTTTGCAGCTACGAGTATTGATCTATCTACCTTTCATTTGAATTCTTCTTCTTCGAAGTTTTACGTATGGCACTCTAGACTAGGTCATGTATCTGGATCTTGTCTGCGTTTTTTATGTAATAGTGGTGTTTTGGGAGACTTGCAGTCTCAGGATATTTCTGATTGTAGTGGATGTAAACTTGGGAAATTTTCTGCAAAACCCTTTAATCACAGTACATCCACTTCTTTTGCACCATTTGATTTGATTCATTCTGATGTTTGGGGACCTGCCCCTACTCCTACAAAGGGGGGGTCACGATATTATGTCTCTTTCATTGATGACTATACTCGTTATTGTTGGGTTTACTTGATGAAAAATCGTTCTGAATTCATTGATGTTTATGCTCACTTTGCTGCATATGTGAAAACTCAACACTCTAAAGTCATAAAATGTTTTAGATCTGATTTGGGTGGGGAATATACGAGTAATGCGCTCTCTGACACTCTTCTTAGGGATGGTACTGTGCACCAATCATCTTGTACAGACACACCTCAACAAAATGGTGTGGCTGAAAGAAAACATAGGCATATTGTTGAAACGGCACGTTCTATGCTTTTGTCTGCTAGTGTACCTAGTGAGTATTGGGGTGAAGCAGTTCTCACTGCTGTTTATATCATAAATAGAGTTCCAACTCCTAAGAACGCAGGTATCTCTCCATATGCTAAGTTATTTGGTCAAACTCCTGATTATTCTCATTTGCGGGTTTTTGGGTCCACATGTTTTGTTCTTCGTCCACATGTTGAGTGAACTAAGTTGTCTTCACGTGTTGCAATATGTGTCTTTTTGGGATATGGAAATGGTCAGAAGGGTTATCGGTGTTATGATCCAGTTGCTAGAAAATGTTATGTTTCTCCTCATGTTCACTTTATTGAGCATATTCCATATTTTTCCATTCCGAGAAGCTCCCATAATGTGACACGGTCTGATATTATTCACATTGACCCATTTACTCTTGATGTTTCTGATATTGGAACTAATGATCCAACTGGTGAGAATATTGGTATTGGTGATGTTGTTGGGGATGACAATATTGGTGTTGGTGATGGAGATGACTTGGGTGCTGCTGAAGAGTTACCCCCTCATGTCCCTTCTCTTACGATTTTGGATCCAGCTCAGGAGCGGTATCCCAGGCGTACTCGTAAGTCTACTCAACTGCCTGATTTCATTTATTCTTGTTATTCTCAGCCTTTTGTTTCCTTTTTGGCATCTGTTTGGCCTCTTTGTGAGCCTACCTCTTATTCTGATGCGGCACAAGATATTGTTTGGCGAGAGGCTATGGCTGAGGAACTATCAGCTTTGAACAAAAATCACACTTGGGACTTGGTTCCTCTTCCAATAGGAAAAAAGTCAATTGGTTCTCGATGGGTCTATAAAATTAAAACCAAAGCTGATGGTTCTGTTGAGCGATACAAGGCTCGTCTAGTGGCAAAAGGATTTGCTCAACAATATGGCATGGATTATGAGGAGACCTTTGCTCATGTTGCTAAGATGACATCTGTCAGAGTTCTTATTGCAGTTGCATCAGTACGACAATGGTATATTTCACAGATGGATGTGAAAAATGCATTCTTGAATGGTGATTTACATGAGGAAGTGTATATGGCACCTCCTCCGGGTGTTCCTCATGACAAAGGGCAGGTGTGTAGACTTAAGAAAGCATTATATGGGCTTAAGCAAGCTCCAAGAGCTTGGTTTGAGAAGTTTTCTACAGCTGTTTGTTCTCTTGGCTTCTCATCTAGTCCTAATGATTCGGCCTTATTTGTTAAATGGAGTTCTGCTGGTCGCATAATGCTTTTATTGTATGTTGATGATATGATTATTACAGGTGACGATGTTGAGGGTATCAAGGTGTTGAAACACACCTTATCTCGTTTGTTTGATATGAAGGATTTGGGTCCTCTTCGTTACTTTTTAGGTATTGAAGTCGCCTCATCTCCAAAGGGCTATCTTTTGTCTCAGTCAAAGTATACTTCAGATATTTTAGAGCGAGCTCGTCTTACAGACACTCGTGTTGCTGCTACTCCTATAGAGGTAAATGTTCGTTATACTCCTACTGGTGGCACACTTCTTCCGGATCCCACTTTGTACAGGTCTATTGTTGGTAGTTTCGTATACTTGACTATTACCCGACCGGATATTGCTTATGCGGTCCATGTTGTTAGCCAGTTTGTTGCTGCACCTACCTCTGATCATTGGGCTGCTGTTACTCGCATTCTTCGTTATCTTCGTGGTACTATTTATCAGAGTCTGTTGTTTCCTTCGAGTTCTTCCTTAGAACTTCGAGCATATACGGATGCAGACTGGGCTTGTGATCCATCCGATCGAAAATCTACCACTGGATACTGTATTTTTCTAGGTGATTCTCTCATCTCTTGGAAAAGCAAGAAACAAGATGTTGTTTCTCGTTCTTCTACCGAGGCAGAGTATCGTGCTATGGCTTCCACCACAACTGAACTTGTTTGGTTACGACGATTGTTAGGTGATATGGGGGTGTTGTTGTCATCCCCCACACCCATGTATTGTGATAACAAAAGTGTTGTTCAGATTGCTCATAACTCTGTTTTTCATGAGCGTACCAAACATATTGAGATCGATTGTCATGTGACTCGACATCATTTTCAGCATGGTGTTATCTCTCTACCGTTCATTTCTTCTTCGATGCAGTTGGCTGACTTCTTTACGAAGGCACATACGATTCAGCGACACAACTTCTTTGTTGGCAAACTCTCGTTACTTATTGCAGTACCTTCTCGAGTTTGAGGGGGGGTGTTAGCATATTATATTGTTATATTTGTATATTAATTGTCTTGAGGGTAGTTTAGTCTTTTTAGTTGTCTTGTATATATATGTTAATCTTGTAAACCCTAGATCTAATTCATTCATCATATTGTAAGATCCCATCTTGTCTTTGTAAGATGATGACTATATTCTTGAATGTTATCACATCAAAGCACAATCCATCAACGTATCCTTTGGAATCAAAGACTCGTCTCACCTCCTCTTGAGCTGTTTTCATGATTCTTGGATGTTTCAACATTTCTGCCATAGCCCAATCAACCACCGTGATTGATGTGTCAATTCCAGCGATAAATACATCCTGTTTTCATACGAGACATAGTAACGTTTCTTACATAAAATGGTTATGAAACAGGTTACAACTTTGTTATAAGTTCAAGTAATATTTAGTAGCGCTAGAATAAAGATCGAGAAGTAACCGTTAGCACTGCTTTGATGTTGTCTGTAGTAGAATGCATGTGGGGATCATCTTGCAATCCCAAAAGGACATCCATCAGATCTTTGGGTTTCTTTCCCTGATCATCATGAATCTTTGTGGCCCTTGATTGTTTGTGCTCGTCGATGAGTTTATCAAGTATCCTGTCCAATTCCTTATGCACCATTTCGACCTTTTTCTTCAGACCTCCTATCGTACCAAAAAGTTTGATGGAGGGATACATATCGGCTATGTTGAATGATGTCAGTATCTCCGTAAGTTTTTTAACATTGGATACAAACGATGCTTGTTCGCCCGCCTTCTTCCCAATCGACACCTGTGCGATAATATCATAAATTGTTAATCTGTTTCTTTCTCTCAAGTTGATTGTTGTCCCTGATTTAGAAGCTATCCATCTGCAAAGACTCGATAACTCTGCTTCTCGTATGGGTCTAAAGGATCGAACGCGCTTGGAGCTCAAAAGTTCCAGTGTGCAGATTTTCCGCAACTGTCTCCAGTTGTCGCCGTACTGGCCAAACGCCATGTCATTCCCACCATAGGTAAACACATCCGTGGCTAGGAGAGTAGGTCTATAAGCGAAAGCTGTGTCGTGCGTTTTCATGATTTGTTTTGCAGCTTCGGGTGAGGAAACAATGATAGTGGAGATTTCGCCGAGTTTGAGGAGCATCAGGGGTCCGTATTTCATCGACAAATCTCTTAGAATGCGGTGGGGTGAATCGGAACTGAATAGAAGGCTGTGCAAGTTCCCAATTAACGGCAACTTTGGTGGCCCTGGAGGGAGATTCGAACTCGCTTTGGAACGAGTAGTGATCACCACTAGTTTTTGAAGCAGAAATAGTACAAGAACGGCCAAAATAGAAAACAGAACTGTAAAATATGAAAATTCGGCCTCCATTACTTTTAATGAAGTATAAAGATAATCTTATGTTGGTATATATTTTAACTTTGCAGAGTCACATTATATATATATATATATATACAAAAAATAAAGAGCAGCCATTTCTATCTCGATCGTCAGCACTCGACCACTAAATAGTTGCTTCATTATTTAATGTTGCTACGGTTCAAAATTCGATCGCCATCCATTTCTATCTCGTTAGATGGCTCAAGTCAGATGGTCTTGTTTGATGGCTCAACGCCTCAACTAGAGCAGAAAAAGAATCAAAAGAAATCCAGCTATTTAGAATTAGTTATAGCCTATAGGCTAGAACAAATATAAAGATTTTAAAAATTCAAAAGAATCAATCGTCAGCATAATTAATAAGCGTAGAATGTGGGTATCTTCACAAGGTCGACAAGATTGACTGACACATGAGTCCCGCGTCCTTATATGAAGAAGATTCCAACCTTAAACTCGTCGAAACGCATGTCATGTGTAATGTAATTTAACATTTCAAGTTTTTTTTTTTTTTTTTGGCATAACACCCCTTAATATGGGAAATAAAATAGGAAATGACTTATAACAACTTAAAAGACAGATCCCGCCGCTGCGAGGCGAGGGAGCAGGCAGATTACCCTGTGTGTTATGTTTAATAGGCACATTATTCCCTTGTGTATTTTTTGTACGGTGTAAAATAGTTCCTTATACACATGTATTAAGGGGATGATGTGCAGCTTTTTAAAACTTATAGGAGGTAATGTACCTATTTCATATATTACATAGAGATAATTTGCCTATTTATTTTTTACAGGGGGCATTGCGCCTATTTCGTATATTATAGGAGGGTAATCAGGGGCAGAGCCACCAAGAGGGCTTGGGTAGGCTCCAACCCGGGGTCGATTCTTGTCGTCGCCTATAATAAGTATCTTTAAAAAATAAAAAGATAGATCTTAGTTGTAACGATGAATTAACATTAAAGTGGATTTGTCGCAGATGTGATGCCTTACTCTTGCAGGTTGCAGGTCGTGCGTTTGATTTCCAGTAGAAGCAGTTCATTTTTTGCTATATTCTCCTTAAAATGAACATCACCAAAATGAAATCTCAATACATTAGTTGTTATTTATGTTATTTTGTTTTTTTGAAAATTCAAATGACTATTAGAATCACTATTCCCTATCCGAAATCTTAATATATCACTAATTGCTTTTTCTTTTAAAAAGTTTTCCTTTGAAAAAGCCAAAAAAACTAATAAAATTAATAAATATAAGAAAGAAAGTCTAGTTTTAAATCTCTTTACACTTAAAAAAATCACCCTTCTTAGTTTCAAACTGATACCGAATCTTGAGATTTTTAGCAAAGGTGTACTAAGTTATATTATAATATACAAAGAGTATACTAAATTTCATGTTTAAATTTATTTTTAAGTATAGTCTTGTGCATTCAAACCAAATTTATTATTTGTTGGGGCTTTAAAGTAAGACTATTAAATTTTTAATATATGTCCATTAAAGTATTCTTTTGTTCTAGTATAGATAAACGGATATACTGATTAAAGGAGAACCATGTATAATTCTAAGAGCTCGTGTACAAGCTTTGTTAATTAATTTTATTCTTCATAAAAATATAGAGCTTAACTTCGATAACATGTTTATTTACGTGTATTTTGATCGTATTGTACTTAATATTAGATATTTTTCATTCTATTTTACACAATATATATATAAGTTAATAGCAGTCTGGGGTCCGAAAAAATCCTGGCTCCGCCCCTGAGGGTAATATGCGTGTCCGGGGTGTTGTGCCAAAAACTTAGTTTCTTATCAAAACTACGAACGTGGAGGGGTTGACGGATTAATTGATATGAGTAATATGATGTTTGTCCTTGTAAAATCCTGATTCTGGTGTGGTTAAAATACATGATATGATGAACCTATATGTTAGATTTTCGTGCATTCTTTACAAATCCTACTTGCTTCGTTGAATGCTCGTTATGGGCGTAAAATTTAATCTATCTCAGGTGAAACCAGAAAGGTTAGGCAAAGTTTGAATCGAGGTTCTGTTTTTTGGATAGTTTGATTCATGTGCATTTGAATAGGTGAAAAGATAACTTGAAAATGCTTTAATTTATAAGTCTGAGATTGTTCACGATGTTTTGTGGTAATGTAGTTCAAGGTTTTCCCAACTTTTTTCCCCTTAATGATGTGGGAATTCATAGCCGCTATCCTTTAAATGTGCACTAGGTAAACTTGTAAATCTTGTGGTTTGATGCAGTAATGAGCAACTTCGTCAATCAGATAAATCACACTAGACTAATCATTTGTAATAGGCACAGATCTAGAAGGAACATAATTAAGTTGTTCTTTGTGAAAATTGAACTTGAGATCAAAGAGAGAAGCCTCTCCTCTTTTGTTTTTTATTTAAATTTAAGTTTGATATTTATTCAATTTTAACTTATGAAAAGAGAGGAAGTAAAAGGATAGTTTTGGAAAAAAAATTGTCTCTTGGATACATATACAAACACAATTGGTTGGTTTGTAAGCGTTGAAGTTGATGACGTCATTTTGGACTTGGGTAATGCTCAATATTACAATTGAATTCTTTTAAAGCTATTTGTCAAAATAACACTCTTTGCCACGTGTGCACAAAATCAATGGTCAAAATGACACTTTTCTAATATAATTTGTCCTGACACATGCATTGCCATGTCAATTAAGTAACATACTATTCTTTCATTGTAATTGTAGCATATTTTTACTTTTTTTATTTGTTTTTATTCTTTTTATTTTATATTTTATGTCTAATACGAGCCAATTCTTCATCCATCTTCAAGTACAATAAATATGCACTACAATTAAACAAAATATTAAGTGAAATGTGTTAGTCTGAGTCAAGTCACAACTTTAAAAACACATATAGAATACATGTAATTAGTTTCTCTGACACATCAAGAAGAGTTGAGGTACTCTAAAAATTGGCCATATGTTATATTCTTCACTGATCATGTTGTTTGCCAAATATGGATAAGAAAAAGCTGGCTTCATGTAAAATAAAACTGAAAGAGAAAACAAAAATCATGTTACGCCCCAAATTTGTACCTTGAATCTCTTATTTTTGGGCATTTCTTTTTATTATGGTCCTCTCGTCTACAATTGCCACACTATTACAATGAACGACATTCTCTAATATCCATCTTAATATGCAAATGTGTAGATTTATGAAGACTTTCTACTAGTCATTTTCCAAGAATTTGGTTGTAAAAGTATCGTTCATATTTAAAGTAGGCCAATATGCTTTTGTTAAGAATAGAACGAAATAAAGGTGCCCAGATATGTAGTAATCAAATACCAATTCTGAACCAAACTAGAAAAATCCAGACTACAATATTAACAAATAATCCAAATACTTGTCATTTCTGACATTGAACAAAATCGCTCATTTAATTTCACATTCTAGACATTGTTGCCCCTCTATTTTTATTAGTGACTGAACGACTTGTTCTTATAGTGAATATTCCACCCAATCTATTAAAAGGACTGTTTGATGCCCTTCTCCTATCAACAAAAGGAGCATAAATTCTGCCCACTAGACGTTATTTCTGCTCCTAATAGAAAGTAGCTTTACTCGACAAAAAGTAAACTGGACAAGAGTTGTAATAGGTAGGCACCTAGCTCTTCCAGTGCGCTATTGAATACTTTAATACTTCAGAGGTTTGTGGTCATTACACCATATTGATGTCCACCATCATGTGCTAAAGCCCACTTCTCTAGAGGTATATCTTCGAGCCATTTTCGAGCCTCAAGATTGATTCTTTCAATTGTTCCCATCTTTTTATCAGACTTACGAATTGATTCTCATTTGCAGCCCACCATGCGAGATTTCTCAGCATTCTAGTATGAAATGTACTAGTTAAATTGTTGGCTAAATGGTGAACGTAAAATTGACGATATGCTTGCGAGTCGGTCCATTCTGAATCGATTTCGGTCATGGCATTTATGATACGACAATGTCGATTAGATATTACACAAATACTATTGCTTTGATACAAAACTCTTGATGCACGCCATAAACTATTCCTAACTATCATTATTCTCCCCTTCTACAATTGCAAATGCAAGAGCAAACAATTTGTTATGGGCATCACATGAAAATGCAATAAGAAGGGTTCTCTTGTGTTTACTAGAAAGATGAATACCATACTATGCTAATGACATGACGACACTATCCGAACCCTTCAATTGAGACTGCATATGACCAAACTAAATGTTTAAAATTCTCGTGGCCTACATTTCTCTCTACAAATTCTTCGTTCCAATGTACAACTGTATCAGAGTTTTTCTTCTTCAACACATCCATTTATCTAGGTAATACTTCATCTCAATCTCCAAGAAGCTCTACAATTACCCTTTTCTTTGATTCCCATGCTTTTGTGGGGTGCTCCGCACCAGCGGCAGTAGTGAACGCCCGTCACACCCTGGGAATTGGTTTCGCGCGACTTAAAAATGTTATAATGGAACTTTTCATAAATAATGCTTGGATAGTTGTCAAGGAAATTGAGAGTCCTTCACCCATGGCTTTATTTGATAATCAATAAGTTTTGAGTCTAATTGCACATGATTATTTATGATTTGATTAAGACAAGTACGATGTTCAATGTATTTCTTAATTGCAAAGAATGATGCTCCGTGGTGAATAGAAGCATGTCATCTCCAAGAAAAGTTGGGTGCTTGCTTACACCTAGGAATCCAAAGATGAGGCATTAAGTGTGAAACCTTATGTACTCTTAATGAATATGATTTCACAACATTTGTCAACTCATATTTTGTAGCAAATCTTTGACCTTCACATAATTCTTTACCATCTGTTGACCTTTGTTCTGGCCCTAATACATCAACCACTGTTTTATTTATCATTTTTTCAATGTTGATGAATTCAGGACTGTTACATCTTCATAAACCTCGTCAAAACTTCCAGAGAGTTGCGCGATTGGGCTACGCAGTGTGTTGCATCGCATCACTCCTCCCTGCTCCAAAACTGTTGTTGTCCAATTTTCTGCGAAAATTAGACTCCTTTTCATTCTATCGTCAAGCTTCTTATTGTTTTCATTCTCTTACGGCTTACTACAAACATAATCAAAATTTATACAAAATCAAATAATACGAAAGAAACTTAACAGAAAAAATAAAAATGGACTCAAAAATAATAAATTTTTGGGTTCCCTCCCAACATCGCTTAGTTTTTACGTCGTCTAGTCTGGCGCTACATAGTCAAAGGTGTATCAGTCACTCAATCATGGTTAAATGGATACGCAAATCCATCCTTCTTAACTATCTTCTTGATTGGTGGTTCTTTTGGGCAAACCCTTTTTTCAACCTTAAAACTAACATATTCATTGTTAACTTTTAAAGTGACCGTTCCTTCTCCTACATCAATCAAGGTATTAGCAATTGCTAAGAATAGTCTTCCCTGAATTAATGGAAACGTATAGTTTTCACTCATGTCAATAACCACAAAATAAGTTGGAAAAGTAAATTTCTCAATCTTAACCATAACATCTTCTATTATCCTTTTAGGATAACTAACACTCCTATCAGCAAGTTGAATTGTCAAATCAGTTGCTCTCAGCATAGGCAATTTCAGACGTTCATAGAGAGTACATGGCATGAGATTAATACAAGCACCTAAATCACATAGAGAATGTTCAAGCAAAGTATCAGTAATAGTGTAAGGTATAGTAAAATTCCATGGGTCCTTAAGTTTTTCTGGTAGGCCTTCCAATGCTGGAAGTGTAAAAATTTTGGGACTTCGATCTCATCCATTCTTCTCCTTAACATATTCTTATCTCCCAGATATTTAGCCTACTCATGGATTTGCATTACTGCTTCATTGAATGTCATTGTTCCGAGTAGATTTTTGAGAACCATAGCAAATTGCTCCACGCGATGAATTCTTGAAGGATATGGTATGTGTGGATAAACTCTCCTTCATCACTGGCTCTGAGACTCTACGTATAATATCTTCTTCAGTCAAAGACCATGTTGACTTGCTCCCTCGGATTAGCTTCAGTGTTACTTGGAAATGCTCCATTCGGTTGAGTGCTTAACTGAGTTGCAATCAAGCTAAGTTGTTTCTCAATGATTCTTAGTGAGTTGTCGATGTTTTGACATCTCGCCTCTATTTGCCCCATTCTTGCATTAAGTTTTGTCATATAGTTATACAACGTTTCTTCAAGATTCGACCTCTTCTCGGTTGGCTGAAATCCGGTTGTCTTCTTAACGCCCCATTGTTATTGTTGGGTTTGTTGACCTCCCAAGGAAAAATTGGGATGATTTCTCATCATGGATTGTAAGTGCTCGAGTAAGGATTATTTTTCCTTGAGTAGTTTCTAGCGTAGTTAACATTTTCATGCATCACGGTGTTTACTCCTTTGAATTCATTGATCGGGTGACTTCCTCCACAATTGTTGAACACGATGAGTGGTATATTTCCATTCATATACCGCAATTTGGTGTTGATGGCGTCCACTTGAGCTGTTAATTGAGTAATAGTGTCAATCTCGTGAACTCCCATTGTTCATTTGCTAGGACCTCTACCAAGACTCCATTTTGATATAGTTGATACAATCGCCTCCAATAAAGCAAACGCATCTTCACCCGTCCTTCGCATAAATCCCTCTCCTGAACAATTTCTAGTGTAGTCTTACATCCAATGTCCATACCATAGTAGAATTGTTGAAGTAGTACCTTATTAGTGAAGCTATGTTGTGGACATCGCTTCATCATGCCTTTGAATCGTTCTAATGCTTCTGATAATGATTCAGTATTCAGTTGGTAGAAATTTACTATCTCACTCCTCATCTATATAATCTTTATCGGTGGGCAAAAGTGTTGTATGAACAATTGTGCCATCTGCTCTCATGTCATAATATTATTGTTTGAAGCTCGTTAAACCATCTCTTAGCTATTCCATTCAGAGAAAACATAAATAGTTTCAGAATTGCTGAATTAGAACTGAGTTGGAATACTTTACATGCCCCAATAAAGTCTACAAGGTGTGTCATCGGGTCTTCATTTGCTCCTCCTCCAAATTGGTTTTGGCTAGTCATAGAGAATATGGTTGATTTGATTGGTTTATGATCTTCCGTTGTAATAATACATGATCCAGTACCTTCAAGCGTTCGCAAGACTTCTTATCTTATCGGTCCAATAAAATATCATCCCCCCAAATTGTGTCCAGTATTTTCCTCAATCGGTACTCCTTGCTATGCGGCATCTTCTCCAGTGTTCGACATGCTTATTCCTTGTTTCCGGTTATGTCTACAATATTTCAGGGTCAAATGGTAACAGTGAAACGTTGTCACTTCTTGTCATGCACCACTAGTACCTAAAATAAGAATGCAAAAGTAAGTGTTCCTTCACAATCAACAATAAAAATTACTATCAAATATATCCGTTACTCCCCGGCAACGGCGCAAAAAATTTGATGCGTACGTATGTTGCTTTTGTATTCTCAATTATCTCAATGCACACAAAATTGCAAGTATACGAGTCAAGTAATAATAAAATGGTAAGTAAATATAACCTGCCCAAGTACCGAATCCCTTGAGAGCATGTGTTTGCCAAATAGTAAATCTTATTGCTGATATCTTCTAATAGTGTCACGACTATTAAGACAGTGTGGAACTAAAATATAACTAATTTAATGTTAAACTAGAGATGCAAATTAAAGTACTAGAAAGATGTAAATAGAAAGTGCATGAAAGCGATTAACTAAAGATTAACTAACTAACTAACTACCTAAAACATAATTTAGTTGATTGATTGAATGCTTGCTAAGGTTGTAAAACAGATTAATAAAAGGTATCTAAGGATCGGACTTCATTAATCTTGGATACGTGTACTTCATAGACAACGTACAAATGACTATTCTATTTGCTTCTAACTATTGATGGTTGTTTTGTCTCCAAGTTGATGTAGCAAGTTAGCCACCTTTTGATGCGCTAGAGAGCCCTCTTATCCCTATTGATATCAGGCAGTTAATAATAGACCTAGCTAGTTATTCTAAATATTTATCTTGTACAAATCTTGTAATCTCTTGTAATTATCTTTCCTTTATTATAGCGATCTAGTTGCTAAACTTAAGATTGTAAATTTGTATTTATACCTTCTTTGTCAATGTGAATATTATCACTTCCAAATTACCTTATACTCTTATATGGTATCAAGAGTCAATACTCTCTAACGAGATTCTTGATTCGATTGCCGGCCCTACTCCGTCTAGCCCCGCCGACGATAATTCGTCCTCCGGTGAGTCCCTCCTCACCTCTCGGCCACTTGGAGTCGCCAACGCGACGGGTTCCGACCCGCTCGTTCCCATCAGTGCAAATCAGCACCTTCCGCTGCACCTTGACGGCACAAATTATGCCGCTTGCCTTTCACAAGTTCGCCATCTCTTCCACGGTTTTGGTCTCTGCGAATACCTCGACGGCACAACCCCGTGTCTCCCCCGTGGCACCACGCCGGAATCCCATGCCCGTCACCTTCATTGGACGCGGCAAGACTCCCTCATCCTCACCGCCCTTTTTGGCTCTGTCACTAGCACCATTATGATCCTCATCTCTAATGACGAAACCTCGGCGGTTGCGTGGCTTACGCTTCAGCGTACATATGCAAACCGTTCTCGCTTGCGTGTGATGCAACTTAAAGAAGATCTTAACACCATCAAACTTGGCAACCGATCTGTTGCTAATTTTCTTCATGCCGTGAAAGCAAAGGCGGATGAACTTGCCGTCATTGATCATCCTCTTCATGACGATGATATAACTCTTTATGTGCTGAATGCTCTCGGCCCCGCCTATCGCGACTTGGCTGGTCCGATCCGTGCTAGGGAAAATCCGATCCGTTTCAGCGAGCTTCATGATCTATTACTCGCTCAAGAGGCGTTTTTACGCCGCGCTAAAATTGACGCCGCTTCTCTTGTTGCCACGGCCAACTATGGCTCATCTCAGCCCCGATCCAATCATCATCATGGTCGGGGACATAATTCAGGTCGGGGTCGATCATCCACCAACCGCGGTCAGGCCCCTTACAGTCACCATCGCGGGTTCGGGTCCGGAAATGGAAATCAGCAACGCCCGCCAGTGAACCGTGCCGTTGGATTGTCCTCTCGGCCCGCCGTGATCTGTCAATTGTGTGGCCTTCCGGGACATGCCACACGCACCTGTCGTTTATTCAGTCCACCTCATGCCAACCTTGCTACCACTCCGACCGGTCAACCATCGAACTCGGACAATAATTGGCTCGTTGACTCTGGCGCATCCCACAACCTCACCTCGGACCTTCAAAATCTATCCATTCACTCCGAGTATGACAGTCCCGATGAGGTTGCTATCACCGATGGTACTGGTTTGCAAATATCGCATGTTGGCTCCTACGTTATTAATTGCTCCGATCGTCGTTTTGTTCTGGATAATGTTTTATGTGTCCCAGCGTCATGACGGAACCTTTTATTTGTGCATCAATTCACTAAATCTAACAACGTGACTATTGAATTTTTCTCGTCTCACTTTGTTGTTAAGGATCGCAGTACGGGGGATAGGTTGCTTACCGGACCTTGCTTGAGTGGTGTGTATCAGTTACGGCTACCTAAGGTCCTTCGGCCGCATGTGCAAGCGTTTGTTGGCGAACGAACAACCAAAGATTGTTGACATGATCGTTTGGGTCACCCCTCTTCCCGGATTAGCTCATTTATTTTACGACAGTTTAATTTACCTTGTGAGGACTCTTCTGCTTTAAATTATAATAACTGTGAACATTGTTGTTTGAATAAGAGCAAACAGTTACCGTTTACTAGTTCCTCACTTGTGTCTGAGCATGCCTTACATTTCATTTATGGTGATGTTTGGGGCCCCGCGCCAACTACTTCTCTTAATGGTTTTCGATATTATCTTCTGTTAGTGGATCATTATTGGAAATATTGTTGGTTGTTTCCGATGACTAATAAGTCTAAGGTTGCAAATATTTTTGGTCATTTTCGTGGTCTTGTTGAAAAACAGTTTGGACAGGTGATCAAAAATTTTTATACGGACAACGGTGGTGAATTTGTTGCCTTACGTCCGTATCTTATTGCTAATGATATAAGCTGGCTTACCACGGCCCCACACACACCCCAACAGAATGGTACTACGAAGCGCCGTCACTTAAGTGTTGTTTCTATTGGTCGCATGTTGCTCTCACGTGCTCGCCTTCCCTTAGTATTTGGGGAATTTGCTTTTGCCACGGCCGTTTATTTACTGAATCGTCTCCCTACGCCGGTTCTTAAAGGAGCGTCACCCTTTTCCATCTTGCAGGTGCATTCGCCCAATTATCTCCGTCTCCGTGTCTTTGGTTGCCTCTGCTTTCCTCACCTACGACCGTATATTCATGGCAAGCTTGATCCGCTGTCTCGTCGATGCCTTTTTCTAGGCTATTCCACGACTCAATCAGTGTATAAATGTTTTGACGTTGAAACTGGTCGGATTTATATCTCTCGCCACGTCTGTTTTATTGAGGATAATTTTCCGGGGTTCAATCCACCTCCTCCTATCCCGCGAACACAGCAAGGCTTTTCCACGCCACTTCTCGTTCTCCCCAAACTGCCAGCCGAACAAGTTGCACCAGCACTACCCCATTCTGATAAAAATGTTGGGTTAATGTTGGGGCAACATCGCAATCACACCCTTGTAGCACCAGTTTCTGCGCCTTCTGATAAAAATGTTGGAGTGATGTTGTGGCAACATTCTATCCAGAACCCTGTTCTTCCGACTTCGGCCTCACCCGTGTTGGAACCCGACACCGCTGCTCCTGACCCGACCTCTGCTTCTGACCCGTCTTCCACGAATCGGGCTCATCCCATGCTCACTCGTTCGCGTAATAACAGTTTTAAGCCGAAGCAAATGCATCTCGCCACCAAGCATCCTTTGGCAGACCCTCTTGAACCCACATGTGTCACTCAAGCCTTGAAAGATCCCAATTGGCGTCATGCTATGGATGAGGAACTCACGGCCCTCGCCAAACACGGAACTTGGTCACTTGTTGACGCGCTGCCTAATCGAAATATTGTTGGCTCAAAGTGGGTGTTTCGTATTAAACGGCTTCCTAACGGGAAAATTGATAAATACAAGGCGCGCCTTGTGGCTAAAGGTTTTCATCAACGATCGGGCCTTGATTTTAAGGAAACGTTTAGTCCCGTTGTTAAACCCGTCACTATTCGAGTTATTCTCACACTTGCTGTCTCTTGTCAGTGGCCGCTCCGTCAACTTGACATAAGCAATGCTTTTCTTCATGGGGATCTCAGTGAGGATGTATTTATGAGTCAACCACCGAGTTTTTGGATCCTCTTTATCCACGTCGTGTTTGTCATCTCCACAAGTCCCTCTATGGCCTTAAGCAAGCACCTCGGGCGTGGTACTTGGCACTTAGTTCGGCGCTTGTCTCGTTTGGCTTCGTCCAATCCAAGTCCGACAACTCTCTTTTCATCTATTCTCGCACGACGACTCTTTGCTTTATGCTTGTCTATGTCGACGACATCATTATCACGGGAAACGATCAGTCTCTCGTCTCCTCTATTATTTCTTGACTCAGTGAGCATTTTTTCGTTAAAGACTTGGGTGCGCTAACATACTTTCTCGGCATTGAAGTTCTTCGTTATCGTGAAGGCCTCTTTCTATCCCAACACAAATACATCGCTGATGTGTTGGCTCGGCACAAAATGGATGGGGCAAAACCCCTCGCTACTCCGATGACATCCAACCTCGCCGCTTCAGGCTCGGCTTCTGCTGTTGATTCGACACCATACCGCCAAATTATTGGAGCTCTTCATTATTTGGCTTTTACTTGCCCGGATATTGCGTTTGCAGTTAATCGCCTTGCCCAACGAATGGCGTCTCCCACTGAATCGGATTGGGCTGCACTTAAGCGCATTTTGCGCTATCTTAAGGGTACTCTTTCCCATGGTCTTCTCCTCCGTCGCTCGGACTCTCTTAAGTTATCTGCCTATTCAGATGCGGATTGGGCGGGCGACACCCTCCACGTCACATCCACATCAGCCTATGTCGTCTTCTTTGGCTCGAATCCAATTTCTTGGACGTCGCGTAAGCAATGCGCAGTCTCCCGTTCGTCGACCGAGGCTGAGTATCGGGCGCTTGCAAATGCTGCAGCGGAAATTAGATGGATCCAACACTTGTTCGGTGAGCTCGAGTTCTCTATTCCTCCCACGCCTCTCATTCGCTGTGATAATATGGGTGCCATTTGCCTTTCTCTTCATCCGGTTCAGCACTCGCGCATGAAGCACATCTCGGTTGATCTCCATTTTGTTCGCGACCTTGTTAACAAAGGATTCCTCAAAGTCTCCTATGTCAACACTCTCGACCAATTAGCCGATGTTCTTACCAAGCCTCTAGCTAGATCTTGGTTTCAGCTTATGCGTTCCAAACTCTCCGTTGCCGATGGAACGTTGATTTTGCAGGGGCGTAATAGACCTAGCTAGTTATTCTAAATATTTATCTTGTACAAATCTTGTAATCTCTTGTAATTATCTTTCCTTTATTATAGCGATCTAGTTGCTAAACTTAAGATTGTAAATTTGTATTTATACCTTCTTTGTTAATGAGAATATTATCACTTCCAAATTACCTTATACTCTTATAGTTAAGCCCTTTCCCCTCACCAGAAATTTACCATATCAAAGGATCCATAAAGTGTTTTAGAAGTGAATTAGAGTTACCAACAATGATCCAGATTCCACGAACACGCTAATGTCGAAGGTCTACAGATTTATTTGCTTGATCTACTATGCCAATGCTGCGTTAACAGACTCCTAAACAGAATTTAACATAATACTAGGTAGTTTAACATCACTATTGTGCCTCAGAGAAACGGGTGCATTAAATGAACCAAGTAGCATAAGCAACAAATAATATCCAACAAAACAGAGTCATCAATAAATATAATCAAAACATAGGTTCAAGGTGTATCCATATGAAATTAACTACTTCCTCCATCAGATACTGAGAGGATTAGCTACTCATAATCATAGCCAAAACACAACAATTCATAAGTAGATTAAAGCCAATGAGGAAAAGAAAATATTAAACTCTTGATCCCCTTGCTGCTATCCACTACTCTGATTACTGCCTCCTTGTGTTCACCTTCTCCCTTCAACTATGATTATGTTGCTACGAGCGGTGGACTTCTTCTCTTTTCTAACCCTAATATTTTTCTGCAACTTTGTAGGACTCTGTGAGCTTCTATAGATGTCTTGTTTGTTACCCTGACATGCTGAACGAACCCTCTTATTTATGATTTTTCTTCACATTATGGGCTTCTTTTAGGGTTTTTGTCGTTTAGGCCCAAATTACGTTTGTTGTGCAATTAGGGATGCACGATTGAAATCGATATTGTTGTGCCCCTTCCCATAAGTGTATTGGTTACAAATCCGATTCTGACAGCAAAGAATGGTCAAAGTTCTAACATGAATAGAAGGAAAATTTCCATAAGGCAAACAGTGGGAAATAATAAGAATAATGCCAAGATTAAGACTCCTAATCCCACTCATATTCTTAAAGGTCCAGCCAAGGCTATTAAGAATACTAAGGAGCCTCAAATAGGTAATATTTTTTCTATTCTACGAGAGAGTTCAATAGTTGAAAATTTCTTTAACCAATCTGCGGTTCCCTTAACGTACAACAAAAAACATGCAAATTTGGCATGTATTTTGGAGAAGTGGAGCACTGTTAGGCCGATGGGTGTGGTTTCCAAATTTTGCCACAAGGATTCTCAAATTTTGAGGCCTTTTAATGACATTACAAACACGTCAGAGGGACAGATTTGTTCATGTGCTAGAAATTCTGCCAAATATGCGACGTCGAAGTACGGATGGTTTTGAGTTCGGGTCTAGAAAGACTGAACACATGGTTTCAGATGATTGTGATAAGTAGATGGGAATATCAAAGGCAGATGTATCTTATGAAAGAAATCATATGCCAACTGATGTCGACATGGAGGGGTATCTTGATGACCCGATTCCTACGTACCACCTTACGTATTTATCCATGAAGATCGTGTCCTGGAATTGCCAAGGGGCAGGAAAGGTGGAATTTCAGGAAGTTTGTGAGAATTCATCGACCTTCTGCGGTCTATATTTTAGAGACGCGGGTTAATGAAGAGCACGCACGTGCAATTTTTTCTACTCTTGACTTCTCGAGATATGTCATGGCACCGACCAATGGCATGATGGGGGGTGTTTGGATGTTGTGGCATGAAGAGGAGGTTAAGATCGAGATTCTGGGGGTGAGCAGTCAAGCCATACACGCCTGAATTAGGCCAAATGGAGCTGAACCTTGGAAAATCTTCGGGATTTATGCCCAGCCGCGTTGAATTGATAAGGTGAGAGTTTTTGAGGATATAGTTTCCACAACGAACGCGAGTAATGAACCATGGATGGTGATCGGGTATTTCAACGAAGTTTGTTACGCAAACGAAAGGGTAGGAGGGAGACTGGTGACCTTAAATAGCCTCAATTTCTTTTGCACATACCTGGAGAGGTGCGGACTCCTCGATCTCGGATTTAGAGGCCCATAATCTATGTGGAATAATAAAATGGAGAACAGAGCGAATATAAAGAGTCGAATTGACTGCGCCATTCCCAATCAAGCTTGGATGGATCGGTTCCCTAATGCAGTTGTGTATCATATAGTTCGTAGGTGCTCGGACCATCACCCAATCGTTACTTGCACGGACAAGGGAGAAAGACTGTGTGTCCCTAAACCGTTTAGATTTGAAGCTACTTGGTTATCAAACCCGGAGTGCGAAGGACTGTTGAAACGGATTTGGAAGGATAAGGAGGAAATATTGGAGGCGATTGAAGAGGTTCAAAAAATCCTTGAACCATGGAACATGGAAAGGTTTGGTAATATTTTTCAAAGGAAAAAGAAACTCCTCGAAAGATTATCTGGCATTTAGAGAGCTCTAACCCAAGGTCGGAACATTTATCTCGTGAGGCTTGAAGAAGAATTGATAAAGGAGTTTGATGACGTCCTCAAACAAGAGCGGATTTTTTGGTCCCAAAAATCAAAAATTAATTGGCTGAACGAGGGGGAGAGAAATACTAAATTTTTCCATAAGGCGGTGATAATCTGGAGAAGGAAAAATAAAATTTTGGCGGTGAAATTGAAGAAGTGTGGATTAATGAGGAGGATCAGCTCCAATTTCATGCTAAGAGCTACTATAAATTACAATTTTCAGCTTGGCATGACCGCGCCAATAACCCGAGAATCTGACTTGGAGTTTCTCCACACCAGGCCATGGTTTCTAGGGAGGACAAACAACAGCTATCTCGTCATGTAGCGTGCGCGGAGTTTAAGGAAGCGGTCTTCGCAATGGGGAAATTCAAAGCACCGGGTCCGGACGGATTGCAGGCGATGTTTTGCCAAAAAAATTGGGAGTGGATCCACGAGTCGTTGTTGAGGTTCACAAAGGAGACTTTTAGAAAAAGGGAATTTGATAATAAAATATGTGTGGCGTTTATATGTTTAATTTCCAAGGTGAACCGGAGAGTAACTCACAATTTCGATCGATATCATTATGTAATGTCTTGTATAAATTCATTACAAAATGTATCACGATGCGACTCAAAGATATCATGCCTAATATTATTGCCCCAACGCAGTCGAGCTTCATAAAAAATAAAGGAACTCAAGATAATATTTTTGTGATGCAAGAGGTCATCCACTCGCTCCGTAGTAAGAAGAAGTCGAAGTTCGGGTATATGATACTCAAATTGGACCTCGAGAAATCTTATGACAAAGTGGATTGGGATTTTTTGGAGGACACACTCCATGCCTTCCGTTTCCCCCATCGAGATGATCGAGCTTATTATGTTTTGCGTGAGGAACGCAACCACCAAAATTCTATGGAATGGATCCCTGCTTGAGGCCTTTCAACACACATGTGTCTTGCGACAAGGTGATCCTCTTTCACCGTATCTATTAATGTTATGTGTAGAACGCTTATCTTATCTTATACGAGAGGCAGTTGATAAGCGAAAGTGGAAACCACTCACACCGTGTCGACAAGGTCCAAAACTATCCCATCTTTTCTTTGTCGACGATCTAATTGAATGGGGAAGGCGAAAATGGGCACAGTGTGCGCGGTTAAAAAGGTGCTTGATAGTTTTTGCTCGGCCTCGGGCTTAAAATTAAATGGCGCAAAGTCCAAAAAATTTTCTCGAGGACAAGGTTTGGCGGTGAAGAGGGATATATGTGATATGCTTGGGTTCGGCCAAACACGCAATTTAGGGAAATACTTGGGGATCAATCTTACACAGGGTCGCATGGGCCGAGAGGAGTGCGCGGAGCTTTATGATCGAGTTCTCAAGCAATATAACGGCTAGACGGGAAAAAAATCTTTCGATTGCAGGACGTGCAACCTTGATACAGTCCGTATCTATCGCTATGCCGATATACATGATCCAATCTTCATGGCTTCCGAAATACGCATGTGTGTGATAAACTCGACCAGTTAAATCGAAATTTCATATGGTTAATGGATATGGCAACAAGGAAGCTACATTTGGAGGGTTAGCCGAAGGTAACGCGGCCAAAAAAATAGGGTGGTTTTGGAATAAGGATTGTGCGCAATACTAACGAGTCCTCCTTGCCAAGATCGCATGCAAAGTGATAAATAATGAAGAGTCGGTTTGGAAGGATTTTATTCAAACAAAATATCCCAAAAAATTGAACCTCCTCCATTACATCGTGAAGCCATGGGATAGTGCGACATGGAAAGCTATTGTGAGGTGTGTTGAGCTAATGAAGCCATACCTTCGTTGGAAAATTGGAGACGGCAAGTCGATTAATTTCTGGCTGGACAATTGGCTTGCATCCGGAAGTTTATGTGAAGAGGTGAGCGATATCCATTCGGAGGATAGGGAGATGACATTTCGCGAGGCGCGGGATAAAAACGGCACCTAGAGTTGGGACAAATTTTGGACAGGGATATCAGAGGAGGCTACGGTTGCGTTGAACTCACAAAACATGATTTTTACGGATGAGAGATGGGGTAATCTGGAGTGAAACGTCTAGCGGGAAGTTTCGTGCCAATCGGCGTATCGGGCGTTTCATAAAAGTCAATCCGGGGAGTACACGGCTGGATGCACGAGGAGCTAGGTGTGGAAGGCTAATTTGAGCTCTAAGTTGCAGCTTTTTCTGTGGCTCGCGGGACAAGAAAGACTAGCGACTAATAGCCTCCGCAAGACGAGGAAAATTACACAGGACGTGAGGTGCTTATCATGCGATTGTGAGGAGGAAAGTGTACTCCATGTTCTTCGCCATTGCCGTAGAGCTAGAAGAATTTGGTGTAAATTTTTTAGGGGAAGGGAATTGGCGGAGTTCAATGATGTGAATGATACCGTGTGGCTAAAGCACAAAGTCGTGCGTGGGATAGGAAGAGCGATTTGATGCCATCTTGCATTGTGGCTGGCCGATTATTTTGTGGCGACTTGTTGGATTATTTGGAAGGCTAGAAATGAGAAGATTTTTCGCAATGTTGAGGAGAGTGTTTATACCATTATTTTCAAGATTATGGCTCTTTATCTTGAGATGAATCAGGCAATAAGGAAGAACATGAAAGTCTAGAAAGTGGCGAAGTGAAATAAACCGGAGGAAGGGTGGGTAAAGTTGAATGTGGATGGCAGCGTTAATTCACAACTGAACTCAGGTACGATAGCCGGGGTACTGCATTCCCACGAAGGACTTTGGCAAGGAGGATTCTTTAAAAAAAATCAACACACCTACAGTGGACGAAGCGGAAATTGAAGTCATGCGGCATGGATTAGAGATAGCATGGAGCCGACGCATACAACGGATTGATGTGGAAACCGACTCTTTCAAGACCTTCCAAATGGTGAGGGGTGCGAGAGACATACCGGAGGAGCTCAAGATCAAGGTGCAAGAGTGCGTGAACTTAATGAATAAACCTTGGGATAGTTAAATTAAATGGATATTGCGCACAATAAATAGGGTGGTGGACGGATTAGTCAAGCTCAAGGAAAGTGAAGAAGAAGGCGATTTATTTTGGGATAGACCTCCTACTCTATTTTAAAAGTTTTCCTGTCTATTTTGTTTGTTTTCTATATCTTTTCATCAGGTATATATCCCGTGTTTATTGATAAAAAAATTAATGCAATATAAACGTTGAAGTAAGAGAAAAGAAAAAGATAAAAAAAATTTATGATTCTGACTGTATCATAATCACGCAATTTCTGTAAGAATGGACCAGTAACTTTTTCCGGATAATTGCTGGTAGCGTGGGAACTTTTGTGAAACTTGATGATCTTACGACCTCGCGTAAACGTTTGGATGTGGCCAGAATTCTCGTTTCCACCACATCTCTTGAATGGATCAACAAGGTTGTTAATATAAAAATCAATGATAGAATCTGCGCCATCAGAATTGTGGAGGACGTCTCTGGATGGAGGAACGACGTACTTAGCAATACATCAGCTAGTAGTATGTTTGGAAAATTTGTTGGAGCTTCAGATTCGGGTTCTATGGATTCGGATTTGGACGGTTTCAGTCGTAATGGGATCGATAACTCATTTGTCGATGAGTTTTCAGGCGGGGAAGATAGTTGTAATCAATTGGGGTTCAACCTGGATGAAGTTCGAGGCGGAGAATTGAATGATGATTTGTTAAAAAAAGATTTGGCATGGCAGGTGAACAAAGCCGACATTTCGAAAGAAGGTCGTGGATTAGTTGCATCGGGAAATGATCGACAATTTAAGGAGGTTATCTCAATTCAAAATCAGGTGACTCCAACGGGCAAGGCATACTCCTCAACTACCCCAATAGTTGAAGCTTCAACAAACCAAAATAAGCCAATCATGGATGCGATAAATAACACTCCACTCTCTTCAGCTGATGAGGCCATTCAGTCACCACCCATTGCTGATTCGCATAATCCAGGTAATAACATGGACGTCTCAGAAGTAAAGGGGTTGGTATCACACTCGAGAGGAGTTCACATAACACCTGAAGGTAGAATTGAGTTCACGGAATTATTTAAACCCACTCGACAAGTTAATTTCCAGCCGAAAATGGGTGAAGGCAACAAGAAACTGACAAAGAAAATGAAAAAAAAGCAAGAAAAAATACGTTTCTCAAGTTTATGCGAGGGATTTCGCTTAGACGAAGCAGCCTTATCAAAGAAGGTTAAAAGCCAAGACCTCCTTCGGCACCAGGAGACATACGATAAAGGTAATCCCATCCCTTGCACTAACAACTCCTCTATTAATGATTCCAATATAGAGAATTGTAATAGAATTTTGAGAAAGAATCGACACGAGGAAGCCGTCGATATATGGGAATTTGGCAAGAAATTGGGCATTTGTCATAATGATAATGAGGTGGAGATTATATCCAGGCTTGAGAACATGGAGAAAAGGGATAAGGATTCTTGTATCCTTGACAATTGTAACCGAGCATAAAGGGTATGAAGATGTGTATGTTTTGTTGTAGGGGATGACGATGTGGAGGTGCTGGGTTTTCGAGATACAGGTATGTCAGTGGATGAACTTTGGGTCATAATCTTGAACAAAGGAGTTTGTTGGCTCGGGATATTGTGGGTGATTATTTGAGGATGCCTTTTGGAGCCATTTTTTGACGCAAAAACTTGGACGGTTTATCTGAATATGATGGTTAAGAAGCAAATCAGATGATAGTTTAGTTGGTTTTTCCTTGATTTTTTTGTTGGTTTTGTTGGGTTTTTTTGGCTATTTTGGGCGAATTCTCTTTCAGTATTTTGGTCGATGTTTGTGGTTGATTTTGGTGTCTCGGACCTTTTGTAAGGGTGAGTACCCCTTGTACTCATTATTAATAAAACTTCTTTGCTGATAAAAAAAAAAAAAAGAAGAGCACTATTAAATGCGTGCAATTATAATTTACTATTAGTAAATCATTAAAATAACTTGATAAGCCAGCAGCTCGTTAATTTTAGTTGATTTGGATGCTTGCGGGAATGACTGTATGCTTACGGTAGCTGTGAGGAAAGCATTTTCCAATTTTATGATAGGTATATATTTATTTTGTCTATCGCCTGACGACCTTCATAAACTTCATGAGTCTTAATAGTAATGTGTGACAAAAAATACATTTCGACGCAGACCTTAACAAGGGTCATTTCCTACTTAATTGCGAAGTTCTCCCAAGGACTTCAAAGAACTGCTCAAAGGTTCTTACATTTCATAAAAAATGTGGCCAAATGCAGTTACAGATAATGCAACGGAGTTCATGAACAATAGTCGTTGTGGCTCTGTGCCAAAGTCAAAACTGAATTGAACAAGGCTTGATGCATGCTTGCCTTCTCAATATCTCAATAAATAAATGGTACAAATCCATATACAAGGTAAGACTAAAAAAAAAACCTCTATGCAAACACAAACAGAAAATCAAACCTAGTCTGATAATGTGGTTACAATATAATTAAGGAAACAATGAGAAAAAAGGTTGATGAGACTGATCCTAATGACAAATTACTCACAGACGAAACAGACTCAAGTATATCAAATTTTCATCTCTAGAGCAATCAAACTAACCTACACCGGCATGGCAGCAAAGTAGAACGCCATCAATTAGAACACCAAATGGTCTTCCTTCTAATCCGTTCAAAGAAACACTAAGCGGTCGCCAGTTTGGCTTTAATTTTCTGACTACCAACTTCAGTAAACACACAAAGGACAATTTATTGAATAAACCCCTTACACAAATGGAAAATGAAAACGCCAAGTTAATGAAAGACCAATTTGCTAAATCCCTAACGTTTCCACAAAGCCTTTAATACAAGAAAAGATTACAAAGATTTTAGGCTTGTCCAGATTTTGAAATGTGAAATGTACATCAGAATATCCTTACGTAATGTTATACCTAACATGCTTACAAGTGACAACAAAAAAAATTGACCAGGAACCTAAAGCCAATACGACAAGTACACTATTCCATGTGAAGAGATTCCTAAAAACCCACTAGAATTTGGAAAGAAAATTTAAGAGCAAATTAGAGTTTGTATTAGCTCATTCAAGAACCAGAAACTGAAAGTCATCATTAATAACCTAACGACAGAGTTAATCCCATATTGACATCACTCCATGAAATTGAAAGTCTATCTCGCTATAAAGCTACATTTACAAATTGAGCAAACTTTCCAGAACTGATAGTTAAAAGAAGTATACAGAATCAAACAACTCCTGATAAATAGTTTAAAAAGGAAATGATATATACAGAGTTGAAGTACAGAACTTATTTTTGCAGTTCCACCAGACTACGAAGGGTTGCTCAGGATATGGCACCATTAGCAGCCAACATACAACTATGTCCTCGCCCATTTTAGAGGAATGGCATTTATTTTTAAGCAACATCCTGCAAAACAGTTGCCAATCTTTAGTAACATGCAAGACAGTAGTCTGCCGCTCATTCAGTTATAGAACTCTTAGTTTATGCCATATAGATTGCGCATGAATTAAATTGATATATAGGTAAATATTGAAGACAGCTATAAACAAAACAAACGCAGTAACTTCTTTCATCTAACTTTATAGTTACGTCACTATGAAGGTTATAAGAGGAAATTCCCTTGAGCAACAACAAATAATGCTCTCGTAGCCGCTACACATCTGATATATAGATCTCTAACCATATTGAGGCTCTTACTTCTGAGTAAATCTACAACCACATATATGACACAAAGTTAGGCATCCATATGGTTATAATGGGAAACAGGACTTCTAGATTAATTTCAAAAGTTTATTGGTCTATGTTCATAGCGTGCGACTAAAATTTCAACGACTTCGAATCAGTCTTTATTTTTTGCAGAGAGAAACATCCCGCATTAAAGTAAAAGAGAGCGTTTACTCTTTCCAATATGAGACGGCTCAAAAGGTAATCACACATGACTTAAATTGGTGAGCTAGGTTTATATGTCATCTTTGTCAACACCTTCTTCTTCACCCTTGGGATATAACTCACTATCTACCGTGGTATTCGTGGCACTGTCTTCACCTTCCTCAACCCCTATTTGGAATCACCAAAATTTAAGGTTGTCATCTGTAGTCGGCCCCACACCTGAATCACCACCTTTTTTCTCCTTCACCCTCGACAGGTCATTGTTAAAACATTAGTTTGTAGACGCAAATTAGATTGTTTCAGAGGGAAAGATTCTGATATAACCGAGATCCAAAAAGAAACTTAAATAACTGATCAAGATCCAACAGTCAAATTCTAATAGACCATCTTTGCAAATGTTCGAATGAATAACCCAAAGCGAAAGAAATGACTTCAACCAGATAGACAGTCTACGAATGAAAAGCAATGATCAAGATTCAAACAACAACCAAACTTGTAATCCCAGGAAGTGGGGTAGGCTATACGAATGATTCAAGATTCATGCAGGGGAGTTCCAATTAATCAAGGACCAGAGAAAGAAGGTTGATGAGGACATAATGTTGGAAACAGCTAAAATAAAAACCAGATAGGAGGCTGCAATTATTCCCATAAACTAAGGGCACGCAACGGTGGATATAGACAAGAGAACACGTGAGTAATCTGTTGTAGCTGGTGGAAAAACTAACCATTAAATTGCTGCATGTCATATCTAAGACAATGTAATCAACCGTTTTCCTATTATTATGAAGTTTATCTTTTACCTAATAAGCTGTAACAAAAGTTAAGGAAACAAATAATAAAATGATCAAATGATATAAAGAGAAATCTAGTATTATTAAAGTAATAAACACTAGCAGCATATAGTGCTGCCAGGTTCAAATGCTAATGAACTATAGAGATGAACTTTAATTTGAAAAACATTCTTAGTGAAAACAGAACAACAGAGCATTTCTTGTAATTTTGGTAAAATAAGATAGATAAAGTACCAAATATCGAAATAATATTCTATTTGAATTAATAGAAAAAAAAAAGAATGTAACAATTATTTACCTCGCCCGGCTTCACGCTGCCCGCTGACTCTGCAAGCACAAGAAACATGTTTTCAACAGAAAGCAAGACTATATATAGCTGAAAATAATTAAGCAAAGCCCTAGAGTTGGTCAGAACTGAGTTCCAACCGACCCAAGTTAAGAAACCATCTATTTATCTTACCTGAAGCTTCAAAGGTCGGCTTCTTAATAACTGAACCATGTGGCGTGGCTGTAGCCTTTTCTACGGCGGGCTTCCATCCAATGCACAGAAGTTGCGAATGATTTTGTTGTGTCGGGTCGACAGGCTTTTGTTTAGAAGGCAATTTAGCCCGATTTGGCCTATTATATCTAAGTCGCCTGCCGGAGTTTCCATTCACGTGCTTTATGATTATAGCACCCGGAGGTATTGGTTGGTGGCGCATGTGCATTTTCTCTTGTTCCTGCTGAGATTGAGGAATTTGCGCAGGCACTGGACGCACACGACCCACAACGAATGCCTGTGATGATGTTCCTCCTGCCTCAGATGTACCTAAATCACAAATCATAGTCGTCCATAAAAATAGTAACAAGCGATAGAACACATTGGCATTGATATTATATTAACCTTGACAGAAATAAAGAAACCATCCATACTTAATAGTATATATTACCTGAAGCTTCAACAATCGGCTTCGTGATCTTAAGATAACCTCGTGGCCCGCGCCAGACCTTTCTTGCGGTGGGCTCCGATCCAACGCCCAACAATTGTGGATTTGTCGTCACGGTAAGTTTGTGCATAGAAGACATGACGACATCTGTCACGTACTTTCTGGGTCGACTACCACCGGAGTATTGATTTACGGGCCTTATGATAATGGCACCGGGAGGTATAGATTGGTTGTTATTGTTTGAACTCATCATTTGCTGCTCTTCTGCCATTTCCGGTGGATTTTTTGACCGTCACTGAACTGAAATGAAACAGTGCAACTTACTGAATAATGAAACAAACAGATCGATAGGAAAAGTAAAGCGGTAAAACCCTACAAATTCATCAAAATTCCGAGTGATGTGAACTGAACAAATTTAACACGTAAAATATCGGAAAATTGTCTATTTTTGATGAATTTAACGGAAAACAAAAGAGGTACGTTGAAAATAAAATCAACTAATAATGGAATTAGAAAAATGTACGGAAGATGAGAAATACCTTTGGAGATAAACTGAGAGACAAAAAGAGGAGCGCGAGAACGACGGAGCTTCCAAGGTTGTGTTACTGCAATGAGAGTGAGAGTGTGAAAGAGAAAATGTGTGTTCTTTATATATTTATACGATGTTATTATCGTATTTAAAAAAAATACTAAACCCTATTATTAGGACACCCATATTGTCAAAACAAAAATTATTATAAAATATATATTTTTATTTTAAAAACTTGAAATATATGTTTTATTAACGAATTCACTAGCATTGCACAAGGCAGTTCAGGTTAGAATTTCCACAAACAAAACAATTATAGCTATAATATGATAAATGATATTTTCTTCTTTAATTGAAGTATTTATCATATGGAAGAAAATCTAGGCTAATAATTTGCGTTGTATTTTAATTAAATAGAAATATTTAACAACATTTTCATTTGAACAAATTTTTGCCGATCAAATGGATGGTCACCTCCTCCTCGACGTTGGATCAAATTAAAATTCGACGGGGCAATGTTTGGCGAGGAAGAAGCATTTGGAATATTTGTTATCCCGCAAAGATTGGAATGGTCATGTTTTAGCCCGTTTTCAACGCATAATTGTCGCCGACCTTGGTGCACTTAATGCGAAAATCCTTGCGGCGACCCCATGTGTTAAAATGGCGATTCTGTAGGAATTGGAGAAAGTGGTTTTTAATTTGGAAGGAGAATGTTTTGAGGTTATGGATGCTATTGCTTGTCACAATGTTCTGGGCGTTAAATGAGGTAATTTGATTCGTGATATTTAGAGACTTTTGATACGAGTAACTCATCGCTTATTTTCCTGTGGAGTAGTCGTCAAAACAATTGTCGAACATGTGCATCATCCAGAATTAGAGTCAAGCTAGTATTCCGAACAAAGCTAATTACAAGACATCCGATAGTTCTATATTAGCATATTTTGGTATAATTAGATTAAATTTTACTTTGTTATATATTCTGTGTAACCTAGAGAAATTTATACGAAAAATGAGAATTGCCTTTGGGCCACAATAACTAGCAACAACAAGGTAAACATGGACACGTACAATGGGCCTTTTCTTACGATACGCCACGACGTTAGACAAAACGCCAGAGCGAAACACACAGTTCCCTGTATTAAACCAAAACAATAATCATTAGTTACAATTATTTTATTTATTCTCTAAAGGTCAGTTTAATCATAGGCGCACTCCTAAATATACACAGAGTAATAATTTGGATTCTAAATAATATAGGAATTGGAAGCGTAAATAGTGTAAATTAATAAGGAAATACCGCATAGATTGTTGAGGCAATTCGGATGTTCGGATGGAGCGACCAGGCGGACAAATCGTGGTCAAAAATGAACCCGACTATCACACATTGTACACTTGACATTAGAGACATAAGTGTCGAGCTTGAGTATGGAGCATTGTACCTCTGGCTTACTCTTGTTTGTATAAAGAAAAAATATTACATATGATTACACTAATCAACCTTTCAAGGATGTATATAAAATTATAGGGCCATTTATGACTGGTATATAATGTTTAGTCTTTTGACAAAAGAATTAAGATTTTCATATTATCTCAAATAGATAAAACTCCAAAAAAGTAAAAGTTGTCCATATGTGTTTATAATTTGCACAAAAAACTTTCACAATGGGAGTGTGTGAGAGAGAGAGAAATATTTTTTTCTTTATATGTCCACGCCCCACAGTAATTTATAGGGTTGCCATATTATTAAATGAGAAATCATTGAAAATAGTGATTTTTCTCTTTTTCTAATATATTCTTCGTAACAAATGAATATTAAACAATTTGTTTATTTTTAAAATGTTAAATATTTGTATAATTAACAAATTCAATAGCATTGCAATTTGAACCTCACAAATCATGTTAGAATTTCCACAAATAGAAAATTACAGTTGTAATATGATAATTGCCTACTCGTGGTAGGGCACGAACGGTATAACACAGAAAATGAATGAAAGCTATCGAAAAAGTTGATATTTTCTGTTTGGCTGAAGTATTTATGCATGGAAGAAAATCTAAGATAATATAATTAGAAATGTGCGTTGTATTCTAACTATAGCCAGTTGGAATTGGTGCTATTGCTCTAAGATTGGAATTGTCAAGTTTTAGCTTGCTTTCAACGCATAATTGTCGACAAACTTGGTACACATATCGTGGAAAACCTAGCGGCAACCATATGTGTTGAAATGTCAATTTCGTTGGGATAGGAGAGAGAGATTTTTGAAAGGAGATTGTTTGGAAGTTATTGTAAGAGTTTAATGCGATAAAGCATCATATACAATCACATAAATGCGGGAGCGAAAGATCGGTGTATCTCCGGTCAAATGTTATTATTGTATTCAAAAGAATACTAAACGCTAATATTAGGGCACCCATATTGTCAAAACAAAAATTATTATGAAATATATGTTGTTTTTATTTTAAAAGCTTGTAATATATGTTTTATTAACGAATTCACTAGCATTGCATAACGCAATTCAGGTTAGAATTTCTAAAAATAAAAAATTATATATAGCTATATATAATATGATAAATGATACTTTCTTCTTTAGCTGAAATATTTGTCATATGGAAGAAAATCTAGGCTAATATAGTTAGCAATTTGCGTTGGATTTTAATTAAATAGAAATAACAACA
This sequence comes from Linaria vulgaris, assembly GCA_948329865.1. Taxonomy (NCBI): domain Eukaryota; kingdom Viridiplantae; phylum Streptophyta; class Magnoliopsida; order Lamiales; family Plantaginaceae; genus Linaria; species Linaria vulgaris. The sequence continues at coordinate 104,784,563 of OX415249.1, forward strand.
TTTTAATTTGGACTTTTTTTTACCGATCAAATGGTATATTAGCCATTTGCGTTGTATCTTAATTAAATACGAATAAAAACATTCTCATTTGACATTTTTATTGTCGATCAAATGGATGGTCACCTCCTCTTCGACGTTGGATCAAATTAAAATTCGAGGCGGCATTGTTTGGCGAGGAAGAAGCATTTGGAATATTTGCTATCCCACAAAGATTGGAATGGTCATGTTTTAGTCCGTTTTCAACGCAGAATTGCCGCCAACCTTGGTACACTTAATGCAGAAATCCTTGTGGCGAAAGCATGTGTTAAAATGGCGATTCTGTAGGAATTGGAGAAAGTGGTTTTTGAAAGGAGAATGTTTTGAGGTTATGGATGCTATTGCTTGTTGCAATGTTCTCGGCGCGGAAGGATGTAATTTGATTCGTGATATTTTATAGACTTTATTGATACGACTAACTCATCATTTATTTTCCTGTGGAGTAGTCGTCAAAACAATTGCCTAACATGTGCATCATCCAGAGTTAGAGTCAAGCTAGTGTTTCGAACAAATCTAATTTACAAGACATCCGATAGTTCTATATTAGCATAGTTTGGTATAATTAGATTAAATTTTACTTTGTTATATATTCTATGTAACCTGGAGAAATTTATACGAAAAATGAGAATTGCCTTTGGGCCCCACAATAACTAGCAACAACGGGGTAAACACGGACACCTACAATGGGCCATTTCTTCGGATACATCACGACATTAGACAAAACCCCAGTGCGAACACACAGTTCCATGTATTCAGTGTTGTTAAAATCGGATCGAACCGGCCGGTTGAACCGGTTCAACCGGGAATCGGCCCTTGGTCCGGTCCGATTGCCTATTAAAACCAGTCTCTTTGTTGAGCCGTTTTGGACCGGTAAAAATCGGTCCAAAACCGCCACCCGGTGAATCGGACCGGTCTGCTCTTAAACAAAGAAATTTAATGTTTTGAAAAAAAAACAATAAAGAATTAAACCAAAATTTGAAAGAAATACTACAATGGATGATTCTAAAATCCTGAGCCGAGAAGAAATGGAAGTGCAGCAATTGGTTCAATATTATATATACATGCAGTAATTCGTTTAAATTTAGCCAGAAAGAAAATAGGCATAATTAACTAATTCAACAGAGAAAGTAAGAAAATTGATAGATTTAATCAAAAGGAAAAAAACAATAAATCATGCTTAATTTGGTTATATTAGATATTTAGATTTCTTAATAGTAAATGTTTGATTAACCGAAAATGGGGTGCTTTGGATAGTAAATTTTATGAAAAACGACTATGCTTCAATTGAGATTGCCCCCATAGTAGGAATAAATCTGGCCCCAAACTTCTTTCAATTTGATGTTGAACGAGTATAGCTTCCCCACACTAGAAAATGACAACTAAACAAATAAAAATAGTAAAATACATCATACCATGCTATAACTTATCTTTTTTTTTTGGATAGCAAATGAAGAAACAGAGGTCGCCTAGACCATGTCTAAGTTAAGTAAATTAACAATATGGGGAGGGGAAGTTTCCCAAAAGAAATCTCGTTCCTCTTCTTCCGGTGGCTTCTTCAGTAAGCCATCCGCGACTTTATTTACTGTACGAGGGATCCAACCTAGTTTGCACGTCCAAGGAAGTCGTAGTAGTGCTCGGCACTCTTGCACAATATTCGTAAAACTTTCCGGGCATTCGGCCTCGCCCATGATCATCTTATATGCAACAATGGAATCAGTTTCTATAACCAATCGAGGTGTTCGCCTTTCCCAGGCAAGTTGTGCGCCAATTTTGATGGCTTCTAGCTCCGTTTCGTCCACGGTTGGTGACGAGATAGCCGAGTAGAAACCCCATATCCACTCGCTTGAGCTGGAGCGTAGTACCCCGGCGGCTGCACCTTTGTTTTCTCGAGCTATGAGGTTGCCGTCAACATTAAGTTTCACCCAATTCGTTGATGGCTTGTCCCACTTCGCGCCACGATTTGAGTTGCTTTTTTTCCTCTTCGCGCTGTTCAATTCAAGGCTTAACGACTTTACTTTAAATACGCTTGCGTCCGTTGGTTCCGTCGTATTCTTGAACACTTTCTCGTTCCTAGCTTTCCACAATGTCCAAATCGCGGCTATGAAAACGCTGGACCAGCTGCAGTTCGGAGTGAGTGCACTCTTCCTCGAGTTAAGAAGGATATTTTCCTTTAGCCAATTCTGATCCGCGACTTTATCAAACTCTGCTCTCTCCTTTCCCGTAATTAACTTATCCCAAAGTTTCTTCGCATTCGGACAATATCTTAGAATATGACACACGGTCTCCTCCTCGTGGTCGCAAAGTGGGCAGCGAGCAGTGTCCGTCATTCCCCTAATTTTCCGGAGTAGATTTGTTGCAAGTCGTTCTTGCGACGCCAACCAAAGAAAATATTGTAACTTGCTGCTCGCCTCGGCTTTCCACACCCATTGACAACTATTTTGTGCACTCCCTGGCTTGTTATTGGATTTATAAAAGGCCTGGTATGCTGATTTGCAAGAGAAGATGCCGCTCGAAGTTTCATTCCACAAGATACAGTCTTGTTCCTCACCCAACATTATCACGCGGCTTTTCAGTTCGGCTTTCAGCCTTTCCGGAATATTAGTGCGAAATGCCTCCCAATTCCAGTCCCCTTCTTCAGTTATTACCTCCCTCAAGCGGATATCCATATCCTCGGGTTGTATATTTAATACTTCTTCGCATAACTTGCGCGACCCGAGCCAATTGCCTTTCCAAAACCTTATGGTTCGTCCTTCCCCTATTTTCCACCTAAGATATGGCTGCATTTTATCGGCGCACTTGACAATACATTTCCATGTCGGGCTATCCGTCACCTTCGCCTCATAGTCAAGAAGGCTCCAGTTTTTGAGATATTTTGCATTAATCAACTCACTCCACACCGACGCCTCTTTCTTGATAATTTTTCACGCAAGCTTCGCTAGGAGGGCCTCATTACTCGTGCGTGACATGCGGATTCCAAGTCCCCCATCTTTTTTCGGTTTTGTCACTCTTTGCCAACCAACTAGATGTATTTTCCTTCTGTTCACATCAGCGGACCAGAGAAAATTTATGTTAAGGCGGTCGAGACTGTCGCACACGTGTTCTGGTAACCACGAAGCTTGCATCATATAAATCGGCATAGCCGTGGCAACTGATTGGATAAGAACTGATCTACCCGCAAGCAAAAGTGTTTCGCTCTTCCAACCACTGTAGCGATTTAACACTCTATCAAATAGTGCGCCGCTTGTTTCCCGACTCACCCTCCCGTGAGTAAGATTTATCTCGAGATACTTGACGAGATTCGCTGTTTGCCCGAACCCCATGATGCAACAGATTTCCCTTTTAGTATCTGACCCTTGGCTCTTGGAAAAGAAGATTTTCGACTTTGACAGGTAAAGTTTTAGTCCCGACGCTGCGCAGAATATGTCCAGCACTTTCCTCACTGAACGAGCCGTCTCAACTGTCGCCTTCTCCATTAGAATTAAATCGTCCGCAAAAAATAGGTGTGAGAGGCTAGGCCCTCGCCTACAAGGAATCAGAGGTTTCCACTTTTTGCTATCGACCGCATCATTAATTAAGTACGACAACCTCTCCACGCATAGAACAAACAAATACGACGAAAGTGGGTCACCTTGTCTAAGGCCACACGAATGCTCAAACGCCTCAATAGGAGATCTGTTCCAAAGTATTCTCGTTGCTGCGTTTTGTATACAAAACATAATAATTTCAATCATATCTCTCGAAAAAAGGAACGCCCTCAAAGTATCCTCTAGAAAATCCCAGCTGACTTTGTCGTACGCTTTCTCGAGATCTAGCTTCATAATCATGTTCCCGTACTTCACCTTTTTTTATTTCTTATCGAATGGAGAACCTCTTGCAAGACAAATGTGTTATCTTGCGTGCTTCTATTCTTTATGAAGCTGGATTGAGTCGGGGCTATTATCCGGGGCATTATATCTCGAAGCCTCATGGTTATGCACTTTGTGACAAATTTATAGAGCACATTACATAATGAAATAGGACGAAACTGAGCTATATTCTCCGGATTTCTAACCTTTGGGATTAAACAGAGGTGCGCTTCACAAATCTTTTTGTCGAAGCTTTTATTTCTGAAGACATCTTCTGCGAACCGAAGGAGCGAGTCGTGCGTCCAACTCCATGCCTTATGATAGAAGATTGCTTGTAGTCCATCCGGGCCTGGGGCTTTGAAAGGGTGTGATGCGAACACCACATCTTTCAGTTCGACAAGGTCCACCATGCGTACAACTTTCGCATGTTCGTCTATTGACAACGTTCTTTGATACTTCGACACCCCAATTTTTTTAATTGCATTAATTCGGCCCTCTTGCGGATCCGAGAATAACCTCTCGAAGTACGCTTTGGCGTGTTGCTGTAAGAGCTCATCGTCGCACACCCAAATATCATCAATTTTTAGCTCCACAGTTTTATTTCTCCTTCTTCGCACCATGACGGATTTATGGAAGAACTTGGTATTTCTTTCTCCGTCGCGAATCCACTTCACCCGAGACTTTTAAAACCATAGCATCTCCTCCTGTTTTAGCACCTCATTCAGCTCCGTTATCAACTCATTCTCCAAGCGAGTTAAGTATGCATTCGCTCCATACGCCATTTTTTTTTGGATTCCCAATAACCGCGCCTGAATTTTCCTTTTCCTCATGAGTATGTTGCCAAACTGGGCACGGTTCCATGGCTCTAAGATCTTCGGCACCTCAGTAATTGTGTCGAGAATTCCATTTTTCTCCGCCCAAATTCCTCGCAGAATGGATTCGCAGTCCTTATGAAAGAACCACGCGGCCTCGAATCGAAACGGTCGCGAACCACGAATGGTTTCCCCTCCCTCGTAGCACGTGAGGACGGGATGATGGTCCGAGCACGAGCGTGCGGTGTGATAAACTTCATGACGAGGAAATTTGTCAATCCATGATTGGTTCGCCACGGCTATATCTATTCTTCCCTTTATATTTCCTCTGTCTTCCCTCTTGTTTGTCCATGTGAAGGGGGGTCCACGGAATCCTAGATCGAGGAGGCCGCATCTCTCAAGGTAATTTCTGAAAGCCGACTCAACGCCATGGTCCGACCCCCGAGTCTTTCATGGGCGAAGCACACCTCATTGAAATCCCCCGTTACTAGCCATGGCTCCCTACACTCGTTCACCACTGACACTAAGTCCTCAAACGCCCGCACTTTATCTGCTTTCCTTGGTTGTGCGTAAATTCCGAAAACTCTCCACGACTCATTTGCGTTAGATCGGATCCTCGCATGAATCGCTTGATAGTTAATTCTCAGTATCTCAACATCAACTTCATTCTCCTGCCAAAGCATCCACACCCCACCTGTCATGTCAGTAGTTGGGGCCATCACATGTCTGGAGTAGCCGAGAGTCGGGATTATCTCTCTCGCGTGATCCTCGTTGACACGTGTTTCTAGGATATAGACCACAGTCGGTCTGTGGACTCTAAAAAATTCCCTAAAATTCCTTCTGAATTCATCCTTCCCTGCACCCTGACAGTTCCACGATACTATCTTCATTGACATATTTGTTAGGTGGTATGGGTGGATGGGGTAGTCAATCTCGGCCCCCCTCCATGACAATATCAGCTGTCTCACCATCTCTGCCATGAATAGCATTTGTCTCATACGCTCCCAGAGGCTTATCGCCGTTATCTGCCACCATATCATCACACCCTCCGTGTTTGGCGCTCGAACCGTTCTGGTTTCCACCTCCCACACCTAGGGTGGTATCTCCAAAACTTGAACTAGTCTGTCTCGCCAACGTGTTCGTAATGTCATTAAAAGTCCTCGGAATTGATGGGCTCTCCTTACAAAGTCCGGAATTTCCAGCCATCGACCTATTAAACTCCTGTTTCTGAAGAACACGTGTAAGATTCGCATGTTTATGACCGAACGTGATTACCGGTGTTTCCCCGTCAATTGTCAATTTTTGCTGATACTTTTCGGACTCTAAAGCCTCCTGAAGTGGTGCGAATTTGTTACTGGAGGATGGGTTTCGCATTAATAAGGAATTTTCCTTATTATCCTTGGACAGAGTTGTGCGTGGACTAGGAGTCCTAATTTTCATGGAATTATTCTTTCCTTGCTCAGTTGGTTTCCTCACTTGTTTACTCTTTGAGCCCGATTGAGATGGGCCGTTAAAAATAAACTGACGAGCGATGCTGCTACCCCGTGTTTCGTTTCTTGGTTCAGGCACTTCATCGAACACCTTCGTCTTCCCTTTGTTCAAGGTTCTATCGGGTTTGACCATGGCGTTCCCCTTTCCTTTTTGATTTTTTCGTGGCTGGACTATCATCCAGTCGCCATACTCCTTCTTTTTAGCTTTAGCAACCAGCCATTCAGCCTCGTCCATTTCAGCCACGTTGTCCTCGTCATCTTCGTTCATGGTTGTCAAGTTCGTGGCCTTTTCTGTCGCGGAACTCTTCTCTTTCGTACCACATTGTTCTTTCTTGTGCCCCGCCTTTCCACAAGTGTAGCAAACCAGGGGTAGGTTCTCATATACTACTTGATAAATGACATCGTCGATGCAAACTTCGAGATCAAGCGGGACATCTGTGCGCACCTCAACACAAAACCGCGCAAACCGACCGCGTGCCGCCGAATGCGTGTTCCCGTCGATTTTTATTGGATCACCAGTACTCTTTGCTATTTTCCGTATCCAAGCTTTTCGGAAATATTCAACCGGAAGATCGAGGATCCGAACCCACGTAATCGCGCTTTCTATCCTATCTTTCTCCGCGCGGAACTTATGGCACCACTTTCGAATTGATAGGAACCTACCCTTCAATTGCCACGACCCTTCGGTCAATATCATCTCACGCTTCTCCGAATTCAGCCCTTTCATGCAATAGCAAGAGTGGCTGAGATCAACGAGATCAAAATCGTTTTGGAGTTTCCACGTGGTGTCCAACTTGTTAACGAGGGCTGGATAGTACCATGAGTTGCCAATAACCCTAATTATGATTGCGTTCTCCCATTGGTTCTTCATCCGATTTTTCATCTCCGGAAGGCTCGTAATTTGTTTGAGAGGCATCATTTCTGTCGGGGGGCTAGTCATAATTAGGTCGTCTTCATCATCCGAATCGCTCTCAACAATTCGAACGTGTTCGTGTCTCTTCTTAATCGCGTCCGCATATGAGAATATCTTGCGCGATTCATTTTGCCTGATCGGTGCAGTGGAATTAGGATTCGTTGAATCCATTGGATCGTCCTCACCAGGGCGTAGTCGTTTTGGGGTTCGGAAAGCTGATCGATCGATATCCGGTGGGACGAATTCCGTTGACTGCGTCCGGATTTCGTGCGTTTTTGGCGGAGCGCTCATTTTCTCATTATGCTATAACTTATCTAACATTTCATAAAATAATAACAAAAATATATAGGGTATATATGATGTATCTTTTCTATCTTATGTGTGATATACCATTTGTTTATATGAAACATTATTTATGTTATGGTATGACGATTGTTTTTTAAAAATTATTTAATCCATCATTCTTTGGAGACAAACAGAAAAAAAATCATACATAATAACTAATTATAAGTTATACAATTTGATATTTCATTGATATCTTAATAGTACCTCACACACAAAATTATTTAAGTTACTATTTTTGAAATAAATATTTAGATTTTGAATTTTTGATATAAGCTTTTATTCAACATTTTTTCTCAATGTTTATATGGCATGTGTTTCATATAACTTTTGAAATCAAATAATTTATATATTTCTAATGTATAAAATAGTTAAATAAAATAAAATATGAACTTATTCTGAATTTCTTTAATGGTATGGAAGTTATTTATTATAAAGTTTATTTCCCATCTTATTAACTCTGAATATGATATAATTATAATATTTGAAGCTGGCGCCGGTCAGACCAGTGGTTCGACCGATTTGAACCAGTAAAACCAGTAACCAGTAAGGTTATCGATTCGTTGTCCGGTCCGATTCTGAAAACACTACATGTATTAAAACAAAACAATAATCAATTATTTTAATTGTTCTCTAAAGATCGGTTCAATCATAGGCTAATTCAATTCTAAATAATATAAGAATTGGAAGCGTAAATAGAGTGAATTAATAAGTAAATATTGCATAGACAGTTGAGACAATTTGGATGTTCGGATGGAGCAACCAGGCGGACAAATCGTGGTCGAAAATGAACCTGACTATCACACATTGTACACTTGACATTAGAGACATAAGTGTCAAGCATGAGTATGGAGCATTGTCCCTCTGGCTTACTCTTGTCTGTGTAGAAAAAAAAAATAACATATGATTACACTAATCAACCTTTTAAGGATGTATATGAAATTATAGGGGCATTTATGACTGGTATATAATGTTTAGTCTTTGACAAAAGAACTAAGATTCTCATATTATCTTAAATAGATAAAACTCCAAAAGAGTAAAAGTTGTCCATATGTGTTTATAATTTGCACAAAAAACTTTCATAATGGGTGTGAGAGAGAGAGAGGAATATTTTTTTCTTTATATGTCCACGCCCCATAGTAATTTATAGGGTTGCCATATTATTAAATCATAAATCAATGAAAAATATTGATTTTCTCGTTTTCTAATATATTCTTTGTAACAAATGAATATTAAACAATTTGTTGATTTTAAAATGTTAAATATTTGTCTAATTAACAAATTCAATAGCATTGCATTTTGAACCTCACAAATCAGGTTAGAATTTCCACAAATAGAAAATTACAGTTGTAATATGATAATTGCCTACTCGTCGTAGGGCACGAACGGTATAACACAAAAAATGAATGAAAGTTATCGAAAAAGTTGATATTTTCTGTTTGGCTGAAGTATTTATGCATGGAAGAAAATCTAAGATAATATAATTAGAAATGTGCGTGGTATTCTAACTATATAGAAAGAAAAGCTTTGTCATTTGGACAAATTGTTGCCAATCAATAGGATGGTCAACCTCTTTCTCGGCTTTGGATCAAGCTGAATTTTGACGGGGTAGTGTTTGGCAAACAAGAGCCAGTTGGAATTGGTGCTATTGCTCTAAGATTGGAATTGTCAAGTTTTAGCTTGCTTTCAACGCATAATTGTCGACAAACTTGATACACATATCGTGGAAAACCTAGCGGTAACCACATGCGTTGAAATGTCAATTTCGTTGGGATAGGAGAGACCATTTCAACTTCGTTGGGATAGGAGAGAGAGATTTTTGAAAGGAGATTGTTTGGAAGTTATTGTAAGAGTTTAATACAATAAAGCATCATATACAATCACATAAATGCGGAACCAAAAGATCGGTGTATCTCCCGCCAAAATGTTATTATTGTATTCAAAAGAATATTAAACGCTACCCATATTGTCAAAACAAAAATATTATGAAATATATGTTGTTTTTATTTTACAAACTTGTAATATTTGTTTTATTAACCAATTCACTAGAATTGCATAACGCAATTCAGGTTAGAGTTTCTACAAATAAAAAATTTAAATATAGCTATATATAATATGATAAATAATAGTTTCCTCTTTAGCTAAAATATTTATCATATGGAAGAAAATCTAGGCTAATATAGTTAGCAATTTGCGTTGTATTTTAATTAAATAGAAATAACAACATTTTAATTTGGACTCTTTTTTAGTCGATCAAATGGTATATTAGCCATTTGCGTTGTATTTTAACTAAATAAGAATAACAACATTTTCATTTGGACATTTTTTTTGTCGATCAAATGGATGGTCACCTCCTCCTCGACGTTGGATCAAATTAAAATTCGACGCGGCATTGTTTGGCGAGGAAGAAGCATTTGGAATATTTGCTATCCCGCAAAGATTGGAATGGTCATGTTTTAGCCCGTTTTCAACGCAGAATTGCCGCCAACCTTGGTGCACTTAATGCAGAAATCCTTGTGGCGACCGCATGTGTTAAAATGGCGATTCCGTAGGAATTGGAGAAAGTAGTTTTTAAAAGGAGAATGTTTTGAGGTTATGGATACTATTGCTTATTGCAATGTTCTCAGCGGGGAAGGAGGTAATTTCATTCGTGATATTTATAGACTTTTTGATACGACTAACTCATCATTTATTTTCCTGTGTGGAGTAGTCGTCAAAACAATTGCCTAACATGTGCATCATCCAGAGTTAGAGTCAAGCTAGTGCTCCGAACAAAGCTAATTTATAAGACATTCGATAGTTCTATATTAGCATAGTTTGGTATAATTAGATTAAATCTTACTTTGTTATATAGTCTGTGTAACCTAGAGAAATTTATACGAAAAATGAGAATTGCCTTTGGGCCACAATAACTAGCAATAACGGGGTAAACACGGACACGTACAATGGGCCATTTCTTCCGATACATCACGACATTAGACAAAACCCCAATGCGAACACACAGTTCCATGTATTCAGTGTTGTTAAAACCGGTTGAACCGGTTCAACCAGGAATCGGCCCTTGGACCGGTCCGCTCTTAATCAAAGAAATAAATTTAATGTTTTAGAAAAAAAAATAAAGAACTGAACCCATATTTGAAAGAAAGACTAGAATGGATGATTCTAAAATCATAAGCCGAGAGGAAATGGAAGTGCAGCAATTGGTTCAATATTATATATACATGCAGTAATTCGTTTAAATTTAGTCAGAAAGAAAATAGGCATAATTAACTAATTAAAAAGAGAAAGTAATAAAATCGATAGATTTAATCAAAAGGAAAAAAACAATATATCATGCGTAATTTGGTTATATTAGATATTTAGATTTCTTAATAGTAAATGTTTGATTAACCAAAAATGGGGTGCTTTGGATAGTAAATCTTGACTAGTCCTAAATTTATGATTCACTTTATTTTATGAAAAACGACTCTTCTTCAATTGAGATTGCCCCCAAAGTAGGAATAAATCTGGCCCTAAACTTCTTCCACCTTGATGTTGAACGAGTCTTAGCTTCCTCACACTAGAAAATGACAACTAAACAAATAAAAATAGTAAAATACATCATACCATGCTATAACTTATCTAACATTTCATAAAATAATAACAAAAATATATATAGGGTATGTATGATGTATCTTTTCTATCTTATGTGTGTGATATACCATTTGTTTATGTGAAACATTATTTAAGTTATGGTATGACGATTTTTCTTAAAGAATTATTTATTCCATCATACTTTGGAGACAAACAGAAAAAAAAAATCATACATAATAACTAATTATAAGTCATACAATTTGATATTTCATTGACATCTTAATAATACCTCACACACAAAATTATTTAAGTTACTATTTTTGTAATAAATATTTAGATTTTGAATTTTTGATATATGCTGTTATTCAACATTTTTTCTCAATGTTTATATGGCATGTGTTTCATAAAACTTTTGAGATCAAATAATTTATATCTTTCTAATGTATAAAATAGTTAAATAAAATAAAATATGAACTTATTCTGAATTTCTTTAATCGTATTGAAGTTACTATAAAGTTTACTTCCCATCTTATTAACTCTAAATATGATACCTTGAACAAGCCATTCAAAGAGGGCATAAGATATAATTATAAGATTTGAAGATGGCGCCGGTCAGACCAGTGGTTCTACCAATTCAAACTAGTAAAACCAGTAACCAGTAAGGTTATCGATTCGTTGTTCGGTCCGTTTCTGAAAACATTGTATGTATTAAAATAAAACAATAATCAATTATTTAATTATTCTCTAAAGATCGGTTTAATCATAGGCTAATTCAATTCTAAATAATATAGGAATTGGAAGCGTAAATAGAGTAAATTAATAAGGAAATACCGCATAGACAGTTGGGACAATTCGGATGTTCGGATGGAGCAACCAGGCGGAAAAATCGTGGTCGAAAATGAACCTGACTATCTGTTGGAACCAGTGTATAAACATAGCAACAATTTCCAGATTTCAATAACATAAATAAACATGTAAGCATATATTATCAACAAGAACATAAACATGATAATGTTCATACAAATATAACTCAAATAAATAAACTTTATAAAACATAAACATAAAAGAACACCCATTAGAAAATATGCAAGGGTGATAGAAAAATCTCAAATTATTAAATAATTATTTATAGTGGACGAGTCACAAGCAAGCCTCTTCCCCTTAAGATCACTATGCCGCGGCTACCGCTTCAAGCCCCCGTGCGACATTGACCTCCCAAGGTACAACGTCCTTCTCCCGAGATAGCAAGTGAAGCGTTATACTATCCCTTCAGTCGAACGCTAGCGATACTTGCAGAACTCCAAATGATTATGCTATGAGTTTTATGCACAAAAGAATTTTGATATGAAGGATGGTTTTATCTTGAGCTCTAAAGACATCCTTCTTTTCTTTTCAAAAACCATGTTTTATTCAAAAACCATCTATGTAGGGATTATATATAGAACTTTGAGGTGAGCAAATTACCAGTCACACTCTCTAACTCTTGGCTATTAATATATATAAATATATTATGCCACACTTTATATTGGACTCATTTCCAATATAATTTAATTAATATTTTGGTCTCAACACCAAATTAATTAAATTCTCCAACAATCTCCCACATGAATGTAATTGGCTAAAATGCACGTGAGCCTAACAATGCTAAATGCAATTTCAGAGTTCTACCGGAACTTGTTGCCTCAGGATAGGTGGTTTTGGGCCTTGAACCTTCCTTAATGAAATACCATCGGATATACTTACCAACCAGTGGACGTGATACCTTGAACTGTTCGGCGTTTTGTGTATACCAAGACAATGATACTCACACAACTCATTCCAGTACCGTATTGGTTCTCGTTGTTGTCCGTTTTGGCGCTGGACTGCCTTGGAAAATTTCATCGAATGCTTTAGAGATTTAGCCCTTTTGTATCATCTCATAGAAGCGGCCCCTTCACATTCGACATAGGTGATCTCTCATTAAGGGTATCATGCAATACCCCGCTTGTGTTCACAAGACATAAGGATCATTAGAACCTCAAGTTCTCCTTAACCTGTACAGGTCCATCACTCTTTCATCCTAGAAATGGGTTGGGAACTCAATTTCCCGAGTGCTTTGTTCGACTCGCCCCCACAATTCGGTTGTCCCTTTGAACTTGCAAATTGGGGTTTACAATTCAGGTAGGGTTGCCATCATGGGGTGATGTCTTTTGGCGGGCTCAATTCCCATTTCCCTCGATGAATTTGCTACTTAGTCTCTCGCTAGACCTTTCGTCAATCGCCTCCAATAATTTCTTTAAACTCTTAAAGTCTTCGAAAAATATTATGATTAATTTTCTAACTTAAAAGTTTAGAATAATCTTAACCAACGCTTTCTTCTTCTAGCCCCCACATTTCTTTTCTTTTCCTCAAGAAAAAAAAAATGTCTCTAGCCTCAAAGAAATAGAATTTATTTGATTTGCGTACATAGCGTCTTATTTCAAATAAATTTGAATATTTAATCTATTTAGTAAAATAGTATTAAATCTCACTTGCTTCTCACTAAGCAATTTAATTTACGCACTTATATTTGGACTCAATTCCAAATATTTTAAACAAATGTATATATATATATATATATAAATACAAGTCTCGCACTTGTTTTTATTTTCTACATAATAAATATATATATAATTGTTAACCCTAAAAAATAAATAAGGGATTATATGAAAGATTAACCCTTAAATTAGGGATTAATCCCAAAGACGATACTATCGTCACTCTCGTATGTCGCATACCTTGCTATGGTATAACGTGGCACCCGAAGAGATAATAGAATCCCTCGGAACTCACGTATCCTACTAGGGTACAACGTGACACCCGAGTGGACACCCAAGCGTCCCTTGGAAAGTCAAGATGAATAAAAATAAGATATCCACGTGGCATCGGAAAAAGAGTAAACCCCGATGGATCCACGCGACTCGGATATCCATCACTGCGCCAAGAGGGACCACTATATGAAAATACTTCCTTGCTGAACACTCCCAAAGCCCTCGGAACCATTATCCCGAAGGCCAAAATTCACAAAACAACGTCCTACTCAAAGCACCAACCACTAAACTCCCTTACTCTGAAGGCACCAACCAAGGAGGTCATTCAACAAAGACCAGAAAGCCCTCGGAGAATGATTCCCGAAGGAGCCACTACTCTCACGATAGCAGGAAATGCTCGGAATCCCTACTACTGGGATCCATACGCAAGAATAACGCCTTACAGGCACATTGATGCCCTCGGAGCCCACCTTACAAGCCTGGCGAGACAAATCTGCCCCTCGGAAAATCTTACTAAAGAAGTCAATGAAGAAATAGCTGTCCCCGGAACAGAAAACTCCTCGGACACCCACTTCACTTCAACTAGTGAACCCCCTCGTGAAATTCAGCCCCTCGGAGAAAAGAAAACAGAAGATTCCACCTATCAAAGGGAAGAAAACAGAAGAAGTAACCCCTCGGAACTCCCCGTAGCCCTCGGACAAGATAATGATCAGCCTAGTCAGCACCTTGTCAACAAGATATACCTTATCTATAAGAAGGACACTTGTAATACATGCAACATTACACTTGTACCACATGCATGGTGACACATACTCCCTCCCATACCTATATAAGGGAAAGGAGAAAAAAAGGAGGGGGATAGACAAAAAAAACTCACCCAAAAAAGCATAAAATCATATTTGTGCTCCTCGGAGTAAGGAATTCAGTGAAGAAAGGAAGGATATTTTTGTAATTTTCCTCAAATGGTCATTTACTTTCTTGGAACCACGGATAACGGCGTTCCGAACTTCTAAATAAATCAGTTAATCGGGTATTATTCCAAACCTATTTACAATAATATACAAGTCTCAACACTTGTGTTATTTTCAACAAAGATTTATGTGTGTATATATATATATATATATATATATATATATATGTAATAACATACAAGTCTCGCACTTGTGTTATTTCCTACAAACATATATATAATTATATATATTATACAAGTCTCACACTTGTATTTCCAACAACTATATATATATATATATATATATATATATATATATATACACGCACAATATACAAGTCTCGCATTTGTATTATTTGTCCATGTCATAAAGACATCACAAGTAATCGAAATAAATTATAATATTTGCCTCACATACAACTTCGATTACATTTATTCGTAAAACTAGTCTCATCACACGAGACTTTTTATTACATCAAACTTGAACACTCTCAGTACTAGCCTCATATTTGTTACAGTTACCTCCAACTAGACTTATCTTTGATACTACTGCAACCAAGTACACGTCGTAATCAGAGTTGTGGCCATTCGCATGAATACGCTGGCATTTCTCCTTAGTACCGACTGCCCCTTTGTTCTCGTTCTTTTGGAACGTCGGTAACAATCCTTGGCCTTGTGGCATGATTTACCGCAAACATAGCAGTCATCTGTGAACTTAGTCACTTGGGCATCCCCTTGGGGTAAACATAAATGTTTTCTATTTGCCCCCACACTCGACCATCTTGGCCGATGAAACCGTTAGACTATGTTTCCACGATTGCAATACATTGGGGATCCTCACGATCCACCTCAAGTTTCTCCTCATAAAGAAACCTTGACACGTTCAGAGTTTTCAGAAAAACACCATTTTTCTATTTTCAACGTCAAAGTCATATTCTTGACTTTTCTAATTTCTCAAGTTGAGAACACTACAAGAAAAAAGGGTCATTCGCGACCGCCCGGGCGGTCGCGAATGACCCATTTCCGGTCGCGGATGGTCATCCGCGACCGCCCAGCGGTCGCGGATGCCCGGTCGCGGATGACCTCGGTCGTGGATGTCATCCGTGACCGCTCGGCAGTCACGGCAGTCATCCGCGACCGCCCAGCGGTCACGGTAGTCATCCGCGACCGTCGAGCGGTCACGGATGACCCCGGGCTCATCCGCGACCGCCCAGCGGTCGCGGGCAACACCGTGACCGCTCGGCGGTCGCGGATGACCCCGAGGTCATCCGCGACGGCTCGGCGGTCGCGGTGTTTCCCGCGACCGCCTGGCGGTCACGGATGACCCCGGTGTCATCCGCGACGGCTCGGCGGTCGCGGGCAACACCGCGACCGCCTGGCGGTCACGGATGACCCCGGGGTCATCCGCGACGGCTCGGCGGTCGCGGCAACCACCGCGACCGCCTGGCGGTCACGGCATGGTCACGGATAATATTTAAACCATCCGTGACCGCCGGGCGGTCACGGATAATATTCAAGTCATCCGTGACCGCCCGGCGGTCATGAATGACATTAAACGAAATAAAAAAAATATTCCGGTAAAATACCGGAATAAATATTTGTTTTTTGCGAATATAATGTATGGTTGGACGGTTTTTTTATATAAACATCATTTAAGAGAATGATTTGTGTTATAAGTAAAGAAAAGAAGAAAATAAAAGAGTTGGTGTTTTGTTTTTTGGAGATATAAAGAAAGATGAGAAGAAAAATTGTTGGTGTTTTGTTTTTTGAAGATATAAGAAAAGAGAAGAAGAAAAATTGTTGGTGTTTATATTTTGGATTGGGAAATGAGGAAAGGAGGAGAAAGTGTTGAGTTTTTTAGAGAAGATCATGTGAGTGTAATGAGAATTAATGGGTGGAATGGTGGGTATATATAGAATTTTAGTGAAAATTTTGAATTTTCACCATGAATGTTATTCGTGACCGCCAGGCGGTCACGAATGACCCTCATTCGCGACCGCCCAGCGGTCACGAAAGACCCTTATTCGAAAATCAAATTTTTATTTATGAATATTATTCGTGACCGCTGGGCGGTCACGAATAAGTCTCATTCGAAAGTTTTAATTTTCGTTTGTTTAATTAAGTTGCGATGTTTGTTAAATTGATAAAATACTTACTACTAAGTTAATTAAAAGAGAGTTTATCACAAAATTACACATTACATCTAAAACAACTTAGTGTATATGATGATTAGTTGTAGAACATAAAATAGATTATTCGTTCATAACTCGCCTAAGCACATCTAATTCGCTATTTTAATATGTTAATTACTAATGTTGTACTAATTTATTACTTCAATTCACATGTAGTAATGAGACTTATTGTTAAAAATCATAAACACATCAAGATGAATCCATAAAACTAAATTTTCTTTTATGAATGTTATTCGTGACCGCTGGGCGGTCACGAATGAGGGTCTTTCGTGACCGCCCAGCGGTCACGAAACCTACTTGTGGTCACGAAACCTACTTCGTGACCGCCCAGCGGTCACGAACATACTTCGTGACCGCTGGGCGGTCACGAAAGACCCTTATTTGTGACCGCCCAGCGGTCACGAATAAGTTTCATTCAAAAGTTTTGATTTTCGTTTGTTTAATTAAGGTGCGATGTTTGTTAAATTGATAAAATACTTACTAATAAGTAAATTAAAAGAGAGTTTATCACAAAATTACACATTACATCTAAAACAACTAAGTGTATATGATGATTAGTTGTAGAACATAAAATAGGTTATTCGTTCATAACTCGCCTAATCACATCTAATTCGCTATTTTAATATGTTAATTACTAATGTTGTACTAATTTATTACTTCAATTTACATGTAGTAATGAGACTTATTGTTAAAAATCATAAACACATCAAGATGAATCCATAAAATCAAATTTTCTTTTATGAATATTATTCGTGACCGCCCAGCGGTCACGAATGAGGGTCTTTCGTGACCGCCCAGCGGTCACGAATGCCAACGGCTAGTTTGCATTCGCGACCGCCCGGCGGTCACGAACTGCCAGATTTTCATTTATAAATATCATTTCCCTTACTTTTCTAATTCACAACAATCTTCACCATTTCTCTTAAGGTATTCTCGTTTTTTTCATTTAGATGGTCAACTATATTTTTAAATACTAAATATTGGTATGATATGTTAACTTGTTTATTCATTTCTTGATAGATATTGACGTAAACACATCGAGGGTACTCGTAGAGGACACAAGATTCTTGAAGATCGTTTTTTTACGCTTCAAGAAGTAAGTTGATCAATTTATCACTCTTCAACCTTATCGTGCATGATAATTGTTACATTTTAAATTGTTAATTATTAATTGTTTGTAGTATTAATTGTAATTAATTATTTCCTTTAAAATTTACATCTTAGATAAATAATGGACTATCAAGTAGATAGGAATTGGATGTACGATAGATTCGAGAGCAGTGGTTATTTGCGAGATAGTTTTGTGGTTGGGGTTCGCACATTCATTGAATTTGCTTCGCGACAAGATGGCTATTTAGATCTAGGGGGCGTATTAGGTGCCCGTGCAAAAAATGTAACAATTCAAAGTTTTTTGATCGATACCAAGTCCGTGATCATCTTCATAAGTCGGGATTTACGCCTGGATATTTTGAGTGGGTTTTGCATGGAGAGCAGTTTACCACCACTTCTATGACGTTTATCGACGAACCTCTCGGCCCATCACACGCCAATATTCCTGACAGCCCTATTCGTGCTGACGATTCGTTTAGACAGATGGTCGTGGATGCATATGGAGGCCGATTTGAGGAGGACGTTGTGCGTAACGAGGATCCGAATCCCGATGCAAGAGATTTCTACGACTTGATGCGTCTAGGTCAGGTGAAGATGCACCCTAAGAAGAGCAAAACCGTCCTGCAGTGGATTGGAGAGTGGGTGAATTACAAAACTATTCACAAGGCGAGTAACATCGTTTCTGACCATTTTTTAAAGATGTCTAAAGATGGGTTCGACCCTGAGATTGAGAAGTTGTTACCTAAAGTCACGAAAGGGATGCATAAGATGGAGCGAACCTTGGGGTTAGGGTACGAGAAGATCGATGTTTGCACAAATCAGTGTTTTCTGTTTTACGGGTTTGCGGCGAGCAATGACTTCCTAAAATGCCCGATATGCGTGGTTGATAGATACAAGGAAGGTAGGAAGTCAAAGGTCGCAAAGAAGCATTTGTGGTATTTCCCCCTAGGTCCTCGTCTTCAGAGGATGTATTATACCGTAGGTACTGCAAAGCATATGACTTGGCATTTGAAGTGTCGAGAGGCTACGGATCGAATGATTCACCCGGCTTCCAGTGAGGCATGGCGACACTTTGATCGGACACATCCGGATTTTGCAGCTGAGCCTAGGAACGTACGACTCGGCTTATGTACGGATGGATTCACACCGTATGGCTCATCTGGGAAAAAATACTCTTGTTGGCCAGTGATGGTAACCCCATATAACCTCCCCCCCGATCTTTGCATGAGGCAGGAGTTCATATTTTTGAACCTTATCATTTCCGGTCCAGATAGTCCCGGGAAGAACTTGGATGTTTATCTTAGACCACTAATTAACGAGCTTAATGCTTTATGGAGCACTGGTTTGGAGACGTTTGATAGCTCAAGGAAGGAAAACTTTCAATTACGAGCGGCCCTGATGTGGACGATTAGCGATTTTCCAGCGTATGGAATGTTGTCTCAGTGGAGTACGCACGGGAAGTTAGCGTGCCCTTATTGCATGGGAGATACGAATTCATTTACGTTGAAGAATGGTGGTAAACCGTGTTGGTTTGATTGCCATCGTCGTTTTTTGCCCAAAAATCATAGGTGGCAGCATGACAAGAATTCATTCAAAAAAGGGGAAAAGTCACTAGAAGAACCTATTTGCAGGAAAATTGGTGACGAAATGAGGGAAATTGTGGAGGGACTTGGGGATGTTGGTTTTGGGGCCAAAGTGAACAATCTACCGGGTTTTCATACGGATCATAATTGGCTGAGGAAGAGCATATTTTGGGAACTTCCCTATTGGTCCACAAACTTGATTCCTCATAATTTAGATGTCATGCATTGTGAGAAGAACTTTTTCGATAACATCATCAACACAGTATTGGATGACTCTAAGACTAAGGACAACATCAAGTCTAGACATGATTTGAAGATTTGGACTATCCGTGAAGAGCTATTTTTAGAACAAACACGAGGAGGCGCATATGTGAAGCCAAGGGCAACCTATTGTCTCAAGCGGGATAAAAAGTCAGTGATGAACAAAGCAAGGGTAGAAGGATGCATAGCGAATTCCTACCTCCTTTCAGAGCTATCCAATATGTGTGCACAATATCTAGGTATCTCCGCGAGTACTAGATATAACCGTCTCAATAGGAACGAGACTTTTGAGAGTTCAGAGTGGGATGATGAGCTGATGTTATTTCGAAAGAAAGGGAAGGCCCTTGGGCCACTAAACAAGAAGAGGCGGTTGTCGTCCGAAGAGTTGAAGCAAATTGAACTGTACACGCTTCTTAATTGTGAAGATACACGCCACCAACTTCTATGGGACATTGAACGAAATCATAGAGGTGGAATATTGGGGGCACAGAAGACCGCTATACATTGTATTCTTCAAGTGTAGGTGGTATGATATTAGAGCTCGAGGGACTCGTGTTCACGAGACGTACAAACTCGTTGATATTAACCCACGATGGTCTCTCACAACCAACGAGCCTTTTATTTTTGCCAATCAGGCCCTTCAGTCGTACTATCATCCAACCCACATCCATTCCCGTCATCATCCTCCCCATCATCCTCCCCATCATCCTCCTCATCATCCTCACCACTCCCAACACCATCCTCAACACCCAGTTCCACATAATCGTCAGTCTGCAACGACGCCATAATATCATCGACATCGTCGTCATCATCGTCATCAGAGTACTCCTCGATATACGCAGGCCTATCAGAAGAACTGGGAGCAAATGGATCTGGCCTACGACGCGGCATACGAACCGGTGGAATCACAGCTCCGTTCCTGCGTGCATGCCCCATGAATATAGAATCTGATATCGGTGGAAGGTCCACGTTCACCTTCTCATTAAGCAAGCATCTCCATAGCTCCATAGTGGCTTTCATATCAGTCATCCTTTGATCACTGCGATAGATAGTGCGGTCATTCTGTGTTTGTAATTCGTCGATGCAGGCCTGTGAATAATCTTCTTGTTTCCTGTATTTAATGCTGAACGCCTCCGGGCGTGCATCCCTCGGCAAGCCTTTCGCCTTCCCCTTCTTCACAGGACCAAATGCCTCGGTCCAACAGTCGGGATCGAACACCGGGAGCTTAGCTGGGCGGGGATATCTTTCCCTCAATAGTTCCATGTACTTTTTCTGCATTAACATTTGAAAGAATCAGTACTTATATTGGAATAAATAATTTAAAAGGAGTATGCGGTTGAAATAACTTACATATTGCGCTTTCGCCACAACATCTACCCAAGTCCGCCGAGCTGGAACTCCTGTGTTACCGCCCGTCCCCTTCACCCGCTGCGTGTGACCACGTCTATAGGCCTCATCATATCGAATAGGGTCTTTTCGTGTTGGGTCCTCCTCAGCCTACACATTTCAAGAAAGAGTACGTCAAAATTGGCTTACGCATATATTAAGATTACTTAATTACACCCATATTGTTAATTTTCATAATTCATACCAGCCGACGTCTGAGCTCCTCTAGGTCGCGGGATCCACCAAAAAAAGTGGGAGGTGCCTTCACCCCCTCCTTTGGCTCCTCGCCTCCTCTCCTGTTTTTCTTAGACTTATGCGACAGCTCTTGATGATCCTCAGTGGCCCAATGCTTAATCGCCGCCGCCTCTAACCCGTCGTGCATCCAAGTTTTGTCTTTTCCGGCCCATTTCGGATCCACAACCCTCTCAAAGTATTGTTTCTTCGTGTTGTAAATCAAATTCTTATAACACAACTTCGCCTTCGTTTCGTAGGCCCGTTGTACTGCGTGTTTTTCTCTTTGACGAACACCATATATTTTCTGCCAAGTAATAAATTTCGATTTATGAATATATTAAATTAAATAATATGATATAGTTGTGAAATAATTCCTCACCGTAAATTTAACAAACATTTTGCCTCGCACAGTTTCGGGCATCGTCAAGTAGGTAGGCCAGAACTCCTTCATGAACAGTCTGATCAACTCCGTGATCGTAGTCGCAACCTCGTTGCTAGAGGGGTTCATAAACAGGCCACGAGGACACAATTTAATGATCTGCCTTTGTTTCGCGTCATTGGGTTGTTGTGCACCTTTGGAGGTGCCTCTTGGTGGGCGCTGTTGCGTGACATTGAATACTCCCGATGCTGGAGTATCACTCGGCCTCTCGCTCGGGCCAGCTCCGGTGGAACCAGCGGAAGATGGTGCTCTAGCCCTAGATCCAGATGCAGTCGGTGCGGCATCGGGCACGGCATCGGCATCAAAAGAAAGTCGGCGTTGTAGTAAAGGCGTCAACGATGTAGACGCGTTGGGGATTGCGGCATCGCAACTACGACCGCCACGTGTGATAACTATACGAGGTCCAAGACTACCTCGCCCACTAGCAGTAGGGGGAACATCGGGAACATCAGGAACATCCGCATCATCAGGAACATCAGAAACATTTGAACATTGTTGACCACTGCCAACCCGACGACGACGACTGCCTGCCATATCGAATATATGCTAGAAAACTACGAGAAATTATCTAAGTTAGATGATTCAAAGAGATTCTCTAAAATTCAGTCGTTACTAAGTTATAAAGATTCCTTAAAGATCATTTGTACTAAGTTACAAAGAACCCCTAAAGATTATTTGTTCTAATATATAAAGATTTTGTAAAGGCATTATTTCTAAGTTATAAATTCCATAAAGGCGTTATTTCTACAAAAAAACATTAACCAATAATTTGACATGCATTTAAACTAATAGTTAAACATTAAATTACCGCGACGAATAATAATACATTAAATTACCTAAACTAACAATTTAATATTAAATAAAGATTCTCTAAAGGCATCATTTCTAAGTTATAAAGTTCCCTAAAGATCATTTGTACTAAGTTATAAAGAACCCCTAAAGATTATTTGTTCTAATATATAAAGATTCTCTAAAGGCATTATTTCTAAGTTATAAATTCCCTAAAGATCATTTGTACTAAAAAACATTAACCAATAATTTGACATGCATTTAAACTAATAGTTTAACATTAAATTACCGCGACGGATAATAATACATTAAATTACCTAAACTAACAATTTAATATTAAATAAAGATTCTCTAAAGGCATCAATTTTAAGTTATAAAGTTCCCTAAAGATCATTTGTACTAAGTTATAAAGAACCCCTAAAGATTATTTGTTCTAATATATAAAGATTCTCTAAAGGCATTATTTCTAAGTTATAAATTCCCTAAAGATCATTTGTACTAAAAAACATTAACCAATAATTTGACATGCATTTAAACTAATAGTTTAACATTAAATTACCGCGACGGATAATAATACATTAAATTACCTAAACTAACAATTTAATATTAAATAAAGATTCTCTAAAGGCATCATTTCTAAGTTTTAAAGTTCCCTAAAGAACATTTGTACTAAGTTATAAAGAACACCTAAAGGCACTATTCCTAAATTATAAAGATTTCCTAAAGGCATTATTTCTAAGTTTGACATTAATAAAAATAAACTTATAATTAAACAATTAAAACTATTACTAAAACATTAAATATAAAACATAATTAAAATACATAATTAAAAAACTAGAAAGATAAATATTTAAAAGAGAGAGAGGAGAGAACTTACAAATGTGAGGAATGAGAGAGGAGGAGGGGGGTTTATATAGAAAACCCCCCTCCCATCCGCGACCGTCGGGCGGTCGCGGATGCCACTCTTCCGCGACCGCCCAGTGGTCGCGGACGCCAGTAGGCGGGAATTTTCCCGCCTAGTGGCGTCCGCGACCGCTGGGCGGTCGCGGACGAGTGGCATCCGCGACCGCCCAGCGGTCGCGGACGCCATGGCGGGTAAAATCCCGCCCACTGGCATCCGCGACCGCCCAGCGGTCGCGGACGCCACTTGGCGGGCCATAGGCGGGAAGATTCCCGCCTATGGATTCCCGTGACCGCTGGGCGGTCACGGCGTTGTTTACCGCGACCGCTCGGCGGTCACGGTGGCATCCGCGACCGCTGGGCGGTCACGGATGCTCGCGACCGCCCGGCGGTCACGAATGACCCCGGATTCTTGTAGTGGAACACGGCATCGTGGTTCTCAGAACCATCATAATGGTATTAGTACCATTAGTCTTAGAAGCAACATAACGACCTCAATGTCGTAGCTTCATTTGTGGGGACTCTACGCTCGTAACATTGTAGTTACACTTTGAATTTTCATCAAGTTAATTCACAAGTCTCAATACTTGGAATTAATAAAATTCTTTCAAAGGGTCCACATGTAATTTTCAAATGTTAAAAAGTACACATGCAATTTCCTACTTAAAGGAAACTTCATAATTTCATAAAATTAGGCTAATAGTTGCAATTCTGCACAATATATAATCGTCTCAAAGCCCAGAGCTTTTATTATATTATTATCATTATGTGCAAGAATCACATAAACATGCATATAACTTACATGTTACACGTAAGAACTAATATAATATAATAATTGCGTGCAATGCTCTGCAGTCAGCAGCACTTGACCAACTCAAATTTCAAAGCAATTAATTAACAAGTGATCACAAAATTTATCCCCACACAAAACATGTAAGCACGTTACATGCAATTCAATAGATATGCAATCCGCTAGTACAATAACTCAATATAATTAAAACCCATTTACTCCAAAATAACGCTCGATAGTTAATCATGGAGTTATTACAACAAACATTCCCATGAAAATAACACACGGTTGTTCATTAATTAGCAATTAACTACTCACTCCTTAAATCACGTATACACACACAACATATCCTCAAATTGCAGATTAAACGCATAGAAATTATATTACGATCAGCAAACAAAATTGCACAATAATTAGATTATGCTCAGTGAATTAAACACACAACTAGAAACGTACCTCAGTATAAACCAAAGGCTGGAAAACGTGCGGCTGTTATTAACTTAAAATAAATCTTAGCTTTAATTTCAGCAAGCTAATGAAAGCAAATGCACACGGCTGCACAGGTTAGTTTCTCAACCATGACAAAAACTAATAAATTTCTAAACAAATCTTTACGAAAGAAAATCAAGTTGAAGGAAAAAATACAAAATGAAGGCACAATATACGTGTATTATGAACAACAAATATAACTAATTAAAGCACATTTCATGATACCAAAACGTTGATTAAGCGCACAATGCAGTAAAACAATAAACTTAAATCGTACCTTCATATATTCTGGCAGTCAAATCCAAATATGCACCTTGAAATCTGGAGATGTTACTAAAACATTTTCCAGCATATAAAGATATACAGCAATTGCTATAACACGGCTAAACACTAGATAGAAAATAAGAAACGCATAGCACATGAAAAATCACTTATCAAAACCAATAAATCTTCTTATCCGCAAACTTAACCATTACCTGAAAAACGTTTAAACATACAACCAAATCTGGAAATCCTTATACACACCAAAACTAAATTATAAAATAGTGATCTTAAGATTGTTGGAACCGGTGTATAAACATAGCAACAATTTCCAGATTTCTATAACATAAATAAACATGTAAGCATATATTATCAACAAGAACATAAACATGATAATGTTCATACAAATATAACTCCTATAAATAAACTTTATAAAACATAAACATAAAAGAACACCCATTAGAAAATATGCAAGGGTGATAGAAAAACCTCAAACGATTAAATAATCGTTGATAGTGGACGAGTCAGAAGCAAGCATCTTCCTCTTAAGATCACTATGCCGCGGCTACCGCTTCAAGCCCTCGTGCGACATTGACCTCCCAAGCGGGTACAACGTCCTTCTTCCGAGATAGCAAGTGAAGCGTTATACTATCCCCTCAGTCGAACACAAGCGATACTTGCAGAACTCCAAATGATTATGCTATGAGTTTTATGCACAAAAGAATTTTGATATGAAGGATGGTTTTATCTTGAGCTCTAAAGACATCCTTCTTTTCTTTTCAAAAACCATGTCTTATTCAAAAACCATCTATGTAGGGATTATATATAGAACTTTGAGGTGAGCAAATTACCATTCACACCCTCTATCTCTTGGCTATTAATATATATAAATATTTTATGCCACACTTTATATTGGACTCATTTCCAATATAATTTAATTAAAATTTTGGTCTCAACACCAAATTAATTAAATTCTCCAACACTATCACACATTGTACACTTGACATTAGAGACATAAGTGTCAAGCTTGAGTATCGAGCATTGTTTCTCTGGCTTACCTTGCCTGTGTAGAGAAAAAAAAATAACATATGATTACACTAATCAACCTTTTAAGGATGTATATGAAATTATAGGGGCATTTATGACTGGTATATAATGTTTAGTCTTTTGACAAAAGAACTAAGATTCTCATATTATCTTAAATAGATAAAACTCCAAAAAAGTAAAAGTTGTCCATATGTGTTTATAATTTGCACAAAAAACTTCAACAATGGAATGGGTGAGAGAGAGAGAAATATTTTTTTCTTTATACGTCCACTCCCCCATAGTAATTTATAGGGTTTCCATATTATTAAATCATAAATCATTGAAAAATAGTGATTTTTCTCTTTTTCTAATATATTCTTCGTAACAAATGAATATTAAACAATTTATTTATTTTAAAATGTTAAATATTTGTCTAATTAACAAATTCAATAGCATTGCAATTTGAACCTCACAAATCAGGTTAGAATTTCCACAAATAAAAAATTACAGTTGTAATATGATAATTGCCTACTCGTCGTAGGGCACGAACGGTATAACACAAAAAATGAATGAAATCTATCGAAAAAGTTGATATTTTTTGTTTGGCTGAAGTATTTGTGCATGGAAGAAAATCTAAGATAATATAATTAGAAATGTGCGTTGTATTCTAACTATATAGAAAGAAAAGCTTTGTCATTTGGACAAATTGTTGCCAATCAATAAGATGGTCAAGCTCTTTCTCGGCCTTGGATCAAGCTGAATTTTGATGGGGTAGTGTTTGGCAAACAAGAGCCAGTTGGAATTGGTGCTATTGATCTAAGATTGGAATTGTCAAGTTTTAGCTTGCTTTCAACGCATAATTGTCGACAAACTTAGTACACATATCGTGGAAAACCTAGCGGCTATGTTGCACGGATACGAAGATACGGATTTTTTCAAAATCACATATTGAGATACGTCAAGGATACGTCGAATATTTAATATTAAAAAATTATATATGTATATATATTATTTAAGTAAATATATAAAATAATGAATATTAAACACTTATAAAATTCAAAAAATAATCAATATATAGCCATATACAAAGATCCATCATTCCACAAACTCAAATATTAATTGATAAATATGTTCAACTCCACATTTCATAACATAACAAAGATTAATATTGCAATGGCTTATTTATTGTTAAACAACATCATCAACGAACAAAACCAACTCAAAGTCGGGTTCATCAAGTGAAAATGATGAACTATTATATGGGTTAAATGAATTAATAAATTAGAAAATTGCATTTTGGTGTTTGTAGTATAAATAAATTATTATTTTCACCCCTAAAATTTTCAAAAACAATAAAATAACTTATTTTATTGAGGACACGTATCGGATACTCCTTAGAATAGTATCCAATACGTATCCGGTTTATTAAAAAAATAATATTTGAATAGGATACGCCACATGGCATATCCGACACGTATCTGAGGCGTATCTTTATCCGTTTAGTATCCGATACGGGATACGGAGTGATTTTCGAAGTATCCGTGCAACATAGCCTAGCGGCAACCACATGTGTTGAAATGTCAATTTCGTTGGGATAGGAGAGAGAAATTTTTTAAAGGAGATTGTTTGGAAGTTATTGTAAGAGTTTAATACGATAAAGCATCATATACAATCACATAAATGCGGAAGCGAAAGATCGGTGTATCTCCCGCCAAAATGTTATTATTGTATTCAAAAGAATACTAAACGCTACACATATTGTCAAAACAAAAATTATTATGAAATATATGTTGTTTTTATTTTAAAAACTTGTAATATATGTTTTATTAACGAATTCACTAGCATTGCATAACGCAATTCAGGTTAGAATTTCTACAAATAAAAAATTTATATATGGCTATATATAATATGATAAATGATAGTTTCCTCTTTAGTTGAAATATTTATCATATGGAAGAAAATCTAGGCAAATATAGTTAGCAATTTGCGTTGTATTTTAATTAAATAGAAATAACAACATTTTAATTTGGACTTTTTTTGCCGATCAAATGGTATATTAGCCATTAGCGTTGTATTTTAATTAAATAAGAATAACAACATTTTCAGTTGGACATCTTTTTTGTGGATCAAATGGATGGTCACCTCCTCCTCGACGTTGGATCAAATTAAAATTGGATGCGGCATTGTTTGGCAAAGTAGAAGCATTTGGAATATTTGCTATCCCGCAAAGATTGGAATGGTCATGTTTTAGCCCGTTTTCAACGCAAAATTGCCGCCAACCTTGGTGCACTTAATGCAGAAATCCTTGCGGCGACCGCATGTGTTAAAATGGCAATTCCGTAGGAATTGGAGAAAGTGGTTTTTGAAAGGAGAATGTTTTGAGGTTATGGGTGCTATTGCTTGTCGCAATGTTCTCGGTGCGGAAGGAGGTAATTTGATTCGTGATATTTATAGACTTTTCAATACGACTAACTCATTGTTTATTTTCATGTGGAGTAATCGTCAAAACAATTGCCTAACATGTGCATCATCCAGAGTTAGAGTCAAGCTAGTGCTCCGAACAAAGCTAATTTACAAGACATCCGATAATTCTATATTAGCATAGTTTGGTATAATTAGATTAAATTTTACTTTGTTATACATTCTGTGTAACCTAGAGAAATTTATACGAAAAATGAGAATTGCCTTTGGGCCACAATAACTAGCAACAACGGGGTAAACACGGACACATACAATAGGCCTTTTCTTCCAATACACCACGACATTAGACAAAATGCCAGTGCGAACACACAGTTCCATGTATTCAATGTTGTTAACACCGGACCGGATCTGCCGGTCGAACCGGTTCAACCTGGAATCGGCCCTTGGTCCGGTCTGGTTGCCTATTAAAACCAGTCTCTTTGTTGAGCCGTTTTGGACCGGTAAAAACCGGTCCAAAACCACCACCCGGTGGATCGGACTTGTCCGCTCTTAAACAAAGAAATTTAATGTTTAAAAAAACAATAAAGAACTGAACCCATATTTGAAAGAAATACTAGAATGGATGATTCTAAAATCATAAGCCGAGAAGAAATGGAAGTGCAGAAATTGGTTCAATATTATATATACATGCAGTAATTCGTTTAAATTTAGTCAGAAAGAAAATAGGCATAATTAACTAATTAAACAGAGAAAGTAATAAAATTCATAGATTTAATCAAAAGGAAAAAAACAATATATCATGCGTAATTTGGCTATATTAGATATTTAGATTTCTTAATAGTAAATGTTTGATTAACCAAAGATGGGGTGCTTTGGATAGTAAATCTTGACTAGTCCTAAATTTATGATTCACTTTATTTTGTGAAAAACGACTATGCTTCAATTGAGATTGCCCCCAAAGTAGGAATAAATCTGGCCCCAAACTTCTTTCAATTTGATGTTGAACGAGTCTAGCTTCCCCACACTAGAAAATGACAACTAAACAAATAAAAATAGTAAAATACATCATACCATGCTATAACTTATCTAACATTTCATAAAATAATATCAAAAATATATATAGGGTATGTATGATGTGTCTTTTCTATCTTATGTGTGATATACCATTTGTTTATGTGAAACATTATTTAAGTTATGGTATGACGATTTTTCTTAACAAATTATTTATTCCATCATACTTTGGAGACAAACAGAAAAAAAAAAATCATACATAATAACTAATTATAAGTCATACAATTTGATATTTCATTGACATCTTAATAATACCTCACACACAAAATTATTTAAGTTACTATTGTTGTAATAAATATTTAGATTTTTTATTTTTTATATATGTTGTTATTCAACATTTTTTCTCAATGTTTATATGGCATGTGTTTCATAAAACTTTTGAAATCAAATAAGTTATATCTTTCTAATGTATAAAATAGTTAAATAAAATAAAATATGAACTTATTCTGAATTTCTTTAATCGTATTGAAGTTACTATAAAGTTTACTTCCCATCTTATTAACTCTGAATATTTTATAATTATAAGATTTGAAGGTGGCGCCGGTCAGACCAGTGGTTCGACCGATTCGAAACAGTAAAACCAGTAACCAGTAAGGTTATCGATTCGTTGTCCGGTCTGGTTTTGAAAACACTTCCTGTATTAAAACAAAACAATAATCAATTATTTAATTATTCTCTAAAGATTGGTTTAATCTTAGTCTAATTCAATTCTAAATAATATAGGAATTGGAAGCGTAAATAGAGTAAATTAATAAGGAAATACCGCATAGACAGTTGAGACAATTCGGATGTTCGGATGGAGCAACCAGACGGACAAATCGTGGTCGAAAATGAACCTGACTATCACACATTGTAAACTTGACATTAGAGACATAAGTGTCGAGCTTGAGTATCGAGCATTGTCCCTCTGGCTTACCCTTGTATGTGTAGAGAAAAAAAATAACATATGATTACACTAATCAACATTTTAAGGATGTATATGAAATTATAGGGGCATTTATGACTGGTTTATAATGTTTAGTCTTTTGACAAAAGAACTAAGATTCTCATATTATCTTAAATAGATAAAACTCCAAAAAAGTAAAAGTTGTCCATATGTGTATATAATTTGCACAAAAAACTTCAACAATGGAATGGGTGTGAGAGAGAGAGAGAGAAATATTTTTTTCTTTATATGTCCACGCCCCATAAAAATTTATGGGGTTGCCATATTATTAAATCATAAATCATTGAAAATAGTGAATTTTCTCTTTTTCTAATATATTCTCAGTAACAAATGAATATTAAACAATTTATTTATTTTAAAATATTAAATATTTGTCTAATTAATAAATTCAATTGCATTGCAATTTGAACCTCACAAATCAGGTTAGAATTTCCACAAATAGAAAATTACAGTTGTAATATGATAATTGCCTACTCATCGTAGGGCACGAACGGTATACACAAAAAATGAATGAAAGCTATCGAAAAAGTTTATATTTTCTGTTTGGCTGAAGTATTTATGCATGGAAGAAAATCTAAGATAATATAATTAGAAATGTGCGTTGTATTCTAACTATATAGAAAGAAAAGCTTTGTCATTTGGACAAATTGTTGCCAATCAATAAGATGGTCAAGCTCTTTCTCGGCCTTGGATCAAGCTGAATTTTGATGGGGTAGTGTTTGGCAAACAAGAGCCAGTTGGAATTGGTGCTATAGCTCTAAGATTGGAATTGTCAAGTTTTAGCTTGCTTTCAACGCATAATTGTCGACAAACTTGTTAGACATATCCTGGAAAACCTAGCGGCAACCACATGTGTTGAAATGTCAATTTCGTTGGGATAGGAGAGGGAGATTTTTGAAAGGAGATTGTTTGGAAGTTATTGTAAGAGTTTAATACGATAAAGCATCATATAAAATCACATAAATGCGGAAGCGAAGGACCGGTGTATCTCCCGCCAAATGTTAATATTGTATTCAAAAGAATACTAAACGCTACCCATATTGTCAAAACAAAAATTATTATGAAATATATGTTGTTTTTATTTTAAAAACTTGTAATATGTGTTTTATTAACGAATTTACTAGCATTGCATAACGCAATTCAGGTTAGAATTTCTACAAATAAAAAATTTATATATAGCTATATATAATATGATAAATGATATTTTCCTCTTTAGCTGAAATATTTATCATATGGAAGAAAATCCAGGCTAATATAGTTAGCAATTTGCGTTGTATTTTAATTAAATAGAAATAACAACATTTTAATTTGGACATTTTTTTTCGATCAAATGGATGGTCAACTCCTCCTCGACCTAGGATCAAACTAAATTTCGATAGGGCAGTGTTGCGAGGAAGAGGCGGTTGGAATTGGTGCTATCCCTCAAAGATTTGAATTGTCATGTTTTAGCTCGTTTCCAATGCAGAATTGCCGCCAACCTTGGTGCACTTAATGCAGAAGTCCTTGCGGCGACCGCATGTGTTAAAATGGCGATTCCATAGGAATTGGAAAAAGTGGTTTTTGAAAGGAGATTGTTTTGAGGTTATGGGTGTTATTGCTTGTCACAGTGTTCTCGGCGCGGAAGGCGGTAATTTGATTCGTGATATTTATAGACTTTTTGATACGACTAACTCATCGTTTATTTTCCTGTAAAGTAGTTGTCAAAACAATTGCCTAACATGTGCATCATCCATAGTTAGAGTCAAGCTAGTGCTCTGAACAAAGCTAATTTACAAGACATCTGATAGTTCTATATTAGCATAGTTTGGTATAATTAGATTAAATTTTACTTTGTTATATATTCTGTGTAACCTAGAGAAATTTATACAAAAAATGAGAATTGCCTTTGGCCACATTAACTAGCAACAACGGGGTAAACATGGACGCGCAATGGGCCTTTTCTTCCGATACACCACGACATTAGACAAAACGCCAGTGCGAAACACACAGTTTCCTGTATTAAAACAAAATAATAATCAATTATTTTATTTATTCTCTAAAGATCGGTTTAATCATAGGCGCGCTCCTAAATATACATAGAATTATAATTCAATTGTAAATAATATTGGAATTGGAAGCGTCAATAGAGTAAATTAATAAGGAAATACCGCATAGACAGTTGAGACAATTCAGATGTACGGATGGAGCGACCGGGTGGACAAATCATGGTCGAAAATGAACCTGACTATCACACATTGTACACGTAACATTAGGCACATAAGTGCCGAGCTTGAGTATGGAGCATTGTCCCTCTGGCTTACTCTTGTCTGTATAGAGAATAAAATATTACATATGATTACACTAATCAACCTTTTAAGGATGCATATGAAATTATAAGGGCATTTATGACTGGTATATAATGTTTAGTCTTTTGACAAAAGAACTAAGATTTTCATATTATCCTAAATACACAAAACTCCAAAAAAGTAAAAGTCGTTCATGTGTCTATAATTTGCACAAAAAACTTTCACAATGGGTGTGTGAGAGAACTATTTTTTTTCTTTATATGTCCACGCCCCACAGTAATTTATAGGGTTGCCATATTATTAAATCATATATCATTGAAAAATAGTGATTTTTCTCTTTTTCTAATATATTCTTCGTAACAAATGAATATTGAACAATTTGTTTATTTTTAAAATGTTAAATATTTGTCTAATTAACAAATTCAGTAGCATTGCAATTTGAACCATACAAATCTGGTTAGAATTTCCACAAATAGATAATTACAGTTGTAATATGATAATTGCCTACTCGTCGTAGGGCACGAACGGTATAACCCAAAGAAAAAAAAAGGAATGAAAGCTATTGAAAAGGTTGATATTTTCTATTTGGATGAAGTGTTTATACATGGAAGAAAATCTCAAATAAAATTAGCAATGTGCGTTGTATTCTAACTAAAGAGAAATAAAAGCCTTGTCATTTGGACAAATTGTTGCCAATCAATTGGATGGTCAACCTCTTTCTCGGCCTTGGATCAAACTAAATTCCGACGGGGTAGTGTCTGACAAGCAAGATCCGGTTGGAATTGGTGCTATTGCTCGAAGATTGGAATTGTCAAGTTTTAGCCTGCTTTCAATGCATAATTGTCGACAAACTTGGTACACTTAACGCGAAAAACCTAGCGGCAACCACATGTGTTGAAATGTCAATTTCGTTGGGATAGGAGAGAGAGAGAGAGAGATTTTTGAAGGAGGTTGTTTGGAAGTTATTGTAAGAGTTTAATGTGATCAAGCATCATATACAATCACATAAATGCGAAAGCAAAAGATCGGCGTACCTCCCGCCAAATGTTATTATTGTATTCAAAAAAAAATACTAAACACTATTATTGGGGCACCCATATTGTCACTACAAGAGAAACGGCCATTTACGACGGCACAAAACCCGTCGGAAAAGGCCTATTTCTCGTCGGGAAAAGTCGACGCAAAAGCCTCCGTAGGAAAAGATCTTTCCGACGGCGCAATGCCGTCGGAAAAGCTGCCGGGCTTTTCCGACGGTACGATGCCGTCGGAAAAGCCCCCTTTTCCGACGGCACTATGCCGTCGGAATTGACCTCTTTTCCGACGGCATAGTACCGTCGGAAAAGGGTCTTTTCCGACGGCATCGTACCGTCGGAAAAGACCCTTTTTCATACGTATTTTTAGAAAATACATATTAAATTAAGAATACGTATTTAATTATTTTAAAAAATATTATAAAATACCATTTCCGACGGCATGGTGCCGTCGGAAATAATATTTAAATATTATTAAAACATTATTTCCGACGGCTCATTGCCGTCGGAAATAATATTTATAAATATTAAAAAAAACAATTACGAAAAAAAAACATTTTTTTATTATTTTCATCTCAAATTTTGTCCGAATTTTCGAAAAAGGCTATAATTAAAACATAAATATATATATAAACATTAATAATATATATTAACTATAAAAAATGAAGGATTTGGTACGGAAAACATAAATATAAACTAATTTGTAATATATATAGATTAATAAAAATAGTATTAAGAATAATATATGATATGTGTAAGAAAACAAAATATATATGACAAGATAAAAAATATAAATAAAATATAAGTAAGAAAAATAATTGAAGAAAGAATTGAGAGAAGAAAGGTAGTTAGGGAGATATAATTTGAGTGTTTGTGTATGAATGAATGAATTTTAGGTGTAAAATTTGGGGGTATTTATAGATTTTGGAGGGGGAATAGTGTCATGTCAGCGATCCGCGCCAAAAATCCTCAAAAAACGCTCATTTTCGACGGCACCATGCCGTCGGAAAAGACTCATTTCCGACGGCACCATGCCGTCGGAAAAGGGTCATTTCCGATGGCATTGTGCCGTCGGAAATGAGCGTTTATTGAGGATTTTTGGCGCGGGAAATATAATTCGAGAGAAATGAGCGTTTTTCAAATCTCGTCAAAAACGGAGTAACGAAAGCCACAAAGAAACGGAGTAACGATCCCTCTCTTCTCGGTCGCGAGCTCGCTCCCGCTCTCTCTCCTCTCGCTCACGAGCTCGCTCCTGCCTCCACTCCTCCCGGTCCCTCGCCACTTGGCCCTCCACATCGATAATCTTTCTCTCCAAGCCCGCAACGGTTTGTTGCAACTCAACAGTAGCATCATTGACTGCTTTACGTGTTCTTACCACCTCAGCACGGTTAAGATTTTTACCCTGCGACACACCATAATCTGCGAGGGTATTGCACCTATCTTTGCCTTTGAGCCTCCCATGTGTGCCATTATGATCTGCAATGGCCGCGATATTTACGTCAAACTGAAGCGGCCATTTGGCTTTGTTTGGACCACAATTATCCTCGAGCGCTTCAATATAATTTTTCTACAATGTTCAAAGTAAATAAATGAAAAAGGTATATACGCAAAACAATCATATATGTGCTTAATTAAGATAACTTACAAAATACTCTTCTGCTTGTGGGGGGTCCCAATAGAGTATTCTTCCATCTGGATCCGTTACTAAGTGGTCGTGCATGTATTGCTCGTCGAAGCGTATCACATCATCCGTGCCATACTATAACAACATTTTTTTAAACAATATTAATGTTAAAGAGTAACACAAATATCACAAATTGTATTCTGCAAACAAGGAAATCCTAACATATCGTACCGTTGCGCAGCTCCTCTCTTGTGTACTCACAGATCCACCGTGGTACGTACCTAAGGATCCCTTTCCATCGACGCTCTTTGTCTTATTGGCCAGTCGATTCTCCGTTGCTTTTTCTGCAAGTTCAATCGTCCTTTCATTCTCCCAATGATTACAGTACGTCGATTCAAAGCCGATTGGTAGCCAAGTCTTTTGGTACCATTGGGGGTCTTTAGCTCGCTTCTTGTAGAGCTTTTTGTACTCGTATATGGCATCCTTCCATTTTACTTGTGCCACCTTATGGAATGTCGTTCTAATGTTATCCGTTTCTGGTAGATTCCATTTGTATATAGTCTTCAAAATATGATAACATATAAGTAGAATGCAAAAATTATAATGGACATAAATAATGGAAAATGTGTTAAAACAAGTTAAAAGAAGATACCTTGAACCAGTTTATGAATTTTTCTTTTTGTGCCTCGGATAATTGACAGTAGTGTATCGCCGGTTCGGTCACTATGCTTGTTATCGTAACTTGAATTGATCGCTTAACTGTGTCGATAGTATCTTCACATAATTTTTTGTCAAATTGAAACTTCTCGTTCACTCCAACTTTGAACCTCGCATCGTCTGAGTTTGTAGTACCTCGACCCTTCGCTCGTCCCCTAGGCATCCTATTGGTATTATTAGAAGCAGATTCAGAAGCAACAGATGCTGGCGAGGGTTGTCGTCCCGATGAAGTTCCTTCGTTGTTGGCTTGTGGAAGTTCATCCATCATGCCATGCGGAACAACCAAACGTGGAGGAGTTATTCAAGGCGGAAACAATGGATCGGGGTCGTCCTTCAGTCGGGGAGCAGCAGCTCTTTGGCTCCGAGTGGTGGGGCGTTGTGGTTGTTCACGAGCAGGACTAGGGGCCTGGGTTGTAGTTGGGTGTTGTTGGGTAGCAACCGGAGTATGCTGAGTTTGTGGCGGAGGTTCATCGACTTGTTGGGTAACTTCGTCGGGACAAATTGTTTCAGCATCGCCACCACGCCGAGATTTAAAAGTACTCGAAAGTTTATCGAAGAGGGATCTCGATAAATTTGTATTGGAAATATATAATTTTTGTTTCCCTTTTCCTTTATCAATATTTTTTTGCGATTATCGGCCATTTATTAAATGACAATTTTTCGAAAAAAAAGATATATATATTGGAAGAGAGTAGGATTGAAATATTTAGAATGAAGAGTGATTGGTGTGATTATTGAAAACATTTGGGGGGGTATTTATAGATTTTTTTCTTTGTTTTTTTTTTTATTATTAATTACATAAAAAAATGGCCGGCCATGGTCATTTCCGTCGGCGTAACAGACGGCTGCCGGCCCACGAAAATGACCGTGGGCCGGTCCCACCAGCTTTTCCGTCGGCGTAACGCCGACGGAAATGACCGGATTTATTTTTTTTTTCGATCTTTTCCGACGGGCTTCACCCGTCGGAAAATATCATTTCCGTCGGCACTATGCCGACGGACATGTCTTTTCCAACGGGTGAAGCCCGTCGGAAAAGATCCGACGGAAACCGGCCGTCGG
Organism: Linaria vulgaris; assembly: GCA_948329865.1. Classification (NCBI taxonomy): domain Eukaryota; kingdom Viridiplantae; phylum Streptophyta; class Magnoliopsida; order Lamiales; family Plantaginaceae; genus Linaria; species Linaria vulgaris. The sequence continues at coordinate 104,821,926 of OX415249.1, forward strand.
AAAAGTGTTTCGCTCATTTCCGACGGCCGATTCCGTCGGAGGCCGTCGGAAATGAGCGATTTTCTTGTAGTGTGTCCAAACAAAAATTATTATGAAATATATATTGTTTTTATTTTAAAAACTTGTAATATATGTTTTATTAACGAATTCACTAGCATTGCATAACGCAATTCAGGTTAGAATTTCTACAAATAAAAAATTGTAAATGATATTTTCCTCTTTAGTTGAAGTATTTATCATATGGAAGAAAATCTAGGCTAATACAGTTATCAAGTTGCGTTGTATTTAAATTAAATAGAAATAACAACATTTTCATTTGAACATTTTTTTTTTTGCCGATCAAATGGTATATTAGCCATTTGCGTTGTATTTTAATTAAATAGAATAACAACATTTTCATTCGGACATTTTTTTTGTCGATCAAATGGATGGTCACCTCCTCCTCGACCTTGGATCAAACTAAAATTCGATAGGGCAGTGTTGCCAGGAAGAGGCAGTTGGAGTTGGTGCTATTGCGCGGGGATTTGAATTGTCATGTTTTAGCTCGTTTCCAACGCAGAATTGTCGCCAACCTTGGTGCACTTAAACTTAATGCAGAAATCCTTGCGACGACCTCATGTGTTAAAATAGTGATTCCATAGGAACTGGAGAAAGTGATTTTTGAAAGGAGATTGTTTTGAGGTTATGAATGCTATTGCTTGTCGCAATGTTATCGGAACGGGAGGAGGTAATTTGATTCGTGATATCTAGAGTCTTTGTGAGACGACTAACTCATCATGTATTTTCATGTGGAGTAGTCGTCAGAACAATTGTCGAACATGTGCATCATCCAGAGTTAGAGTCAAACTATTGTTCCGGACAAAGCTGATTGCAAGATACCTAGAGTTCTAGATTAGCATAGTTTGGTATAATTAGGCCCAATTGTACTTTGTTATCTATTTTGTGTAACCGATACAAATTGACATAAAAAATATATGTTGTCTCTTGTAGTTCTAAAACTATTTGTATGTTAATCTTCCCATAATGAACTAAGACATAGGTGTGCATCAAAAAAAGTCGTTGAATATATTTCATATATAAAAATTTCAAGTGCCACTGGACGAGTGATCGATAGCCTTTGCCGCCATCATCTCCTCGAAATGTACCACTTGGTACGCCAGCTTGTTGATCTCTTCAATCGTCCTCAGTTTTGCCTTAAGCAATTCCGCCGAAAAGGTCGCATTCCTAGTCTCATGAAAGATGATTTTTGTCACCATCTAGCCTTTCGGGTAATCAATCTTTAAAATCTCCGAATTAAATCTCCTAATGAAGTCCTTTAGAGACTATTTCTCTCCTCGCTTCACCAAATACATGTGTGAGTGATCCATGATTGTCCTCTTCTGGCTTGAGAACTGACTTTCAAATCTCTTCCTCCATTTCTCGTAACTTGATATTTTCCCCTCAGGAATACTAGAAACCAATACAGCGCCACTCTGATCAATGTGGTTGTAAATATGTGCGCTTGTACATTGTCACTGAAACCATATAGAGAAAGCAGTCCATCCAAATAGAAGATATGCTCCCGCGGATCTTGTTTTTCGTCTATTTTCAACTATGGTATCTATTCTCCATATCCTAGTAAAGGGGGCCTTCCAATCAATGACATTTTGTTCTCCAATTCATTCTTCTCCTTATTCAGTCTTTCCAACCTCCTTGTGATCTTTACTCGTTCTACCCTAGAGTCACCAACATTCCCTCGATGGCCTCACGCCTTGTTGCGTCGTAGTGCCTCCTGGACTCCATCTCCACTTATTCAGATCTTGCCATACGACCTTCTACGTGTCGCATATCTCTAACCTCATCGGCAGGGCGCCTAGTAGCCGATCCTTGCTCATGTGGAACCTCTTTGTGGCCCTCAACTGGTGGCGGCACCTGCGATTGGGGTTTGTGGAGGGTCGCGGCCATTGTCGTACAAATCATCGCCATCCTTGAAAGTTGTCGACAGGCCAGTAGTAGCGGTTGTTGCCGTATCAAACCAAACTATGTTAGCCTATTACAAAGAATGAGACCAGCTTTGTTTGGAACACCTATTACAAGTAAATGAGCCTAAAATGACTAAAGTAACCTCGAACGGTCGAATCTAGGAACAGTCGAATAGAGAGCAGATCGTGGCTAAAATAACTATCGAACTCGAAAACAATCGAACAGACTGCAGTTTGGTGTTTGAAACTCTCGAACGGATCGGGAAGGTTGTTAACAATCGGACACTGGAACAAGACAGTCGAACTCTATAACAATCGAATAGTCGAACAGCCTGGTTTGATCGATGTAGGGTTGGTGAACAGTATTTAATGCGTGGCGTGAATCTCGGGGCAAGGTATTTATAGATCCCGGATTGCGGGACTTGCTCTGCTAGCGGGCAATAACAATCGAAGTGAGACGTTCGATGTCCCAAAAGAGTAGAACCGCCTTGGTTCGATTCTTTCATGCTTGGGCTTTTAACGGGGCAAACCGGCCCAATTCATTTTTGGGTCACCTAAAACACCCCCACCCGTTGTAAAAACACATTGCACTACATATCATTTTAATATTGTTTTATTATGTCAACCTTAAGAGAACATTTGTCGAAGGATGCAGGGAAATTACTTGAACTAATATGGCCTATTATTGGAAACCCCTGTTACTATTAAATATGGCATCTCCCTAAAGGGAATTAAAAAAAAACGAGGGAAAAAAATAAGGCCCCCAATTATTACAACATATAAAATAAATGCAGAAAAAAGGAAAATACGGAAAGGGAGAAGAAAGAAATTATAAATATTAAAGTCAAATTTAAATCTCAAGTCGGGAAGAAAAAGCAATGGCCCCTGTTTCTTCTCTGCATTCCAGCTCTCTCTTCTCTCACCTCTCTCACTCCCCTCTGCAAAAGGGTCTATCTTTTATCTATCCTTTACTTTTTATAAGATAATAATAATTATTATAATTATTATTATTATGCCACTAAAAATTAACTGCAATATTTCACTTACTTCTTTTGAATTTTGCTCACTTGAAAGACATCAGGAGGAACAAGAATTCCAGCATTTTCAACTGCAAGAGCAACAACTTTGATCAGAAAATATCTTGGTGCTTGATGTTTTTGAGATATTCAATGGCATATTATTCATTATATATAAATATATATATAATCATTTCTTGATTTTTGAACAACAGTGAGAAGATCAAAGAAGAATGTGGCAATAGAAGGAGAGAGCTACTGTTTCATGCAGTTTCCGCTGCTTTTGCTTTCCCTGCATTCACTTCTGTTGCATTGGCTGCTAATGCTGGTATCTTAGTAGTATTAGTAGTAGTAGTAGTAGTAGTAGTAGTAGTAGTAGTAGTAGTAGTAGTATTCTGTTACTTATATACATTTTTTTTATTATTATCAAAGTCCTTGTTTTTCTACTTTTTTCCTAGTCTAAAAGTACTCCGAATGGCAGAATGTTGATTATAGTCTTGAATGTAGTTTTGCCCGCAGACTTTCGTGTTTATACCGATGAAGTGAATAAATATAAGATAGCCATTCCTCAAGGTGAGTCTTTTACTAGCATAACCTGTATTGAGTTAATGGTGTTCTTTCTTCTCCTGATAAAATATAGAGATTGTGGTTGTAACATTTTAACTAGAATTGATTAATAATGGATATAAGAATGTGTGCTTCATGGATACTTCAGTTTGTTTGTTTCTTGGGTAACATGAAATTGATGCGTAGTATATGCAGATTGGCAAGTAGGAAATGGAGAAGGAGATGGAGTGAGGTCACTGACTGCATTTTATCCTCCAGAGGCTTACAGTTCAAATGGTATCAAACCGAGATTCAGTTCATGTCTTTAAAGATAGTTTCTCATCATTTTTTAACTTGTTTCTGTTGTTTGCTCCAGTAAGCGTTGTAATCACTCCCCTCGGTGCTGATTTCACCAGATTGGAGTCTTTTGGAAAAGTTGATGCTTTCGCAGAAAATCTAGTAGGTTTCGTTTCATCCAATTCCATTTCATTGTTGTTTCTCAAGAAGGGGAAAAAGAATACCTCCCCCTTCTCTTTCTCTGTCAAGCTGACAAGCAGAAAGGCAACAACAAGATCTTCATACTTTCTAAACGAATTGGTTTTCTTATATGCTAACATTATTTGGCAGGTTAGTGGCTTTGACAGAAGTTGGCAAAGACCACCCGGAGTTGCGGCAAAACTTATAGATTGCAAAGGCGCCAATGGTAGTGAAAAATATCTTCTTCACATACTCATCGTAGGCTGTGCAAAACTTGTGATGTTTTTTATAAACGATGTGCCACGGCAGATGCAGAAAGCCTTACTTGATAAGATTCGTGAACCTAAACCTCTTTTATGTAACTATATGCCAGGGCTGGAAGAAATGCTTCACAACAAGTTGCAAGTGTAGTTATTAAGTTCCTTGCATGATCTTACGTTGGTTATTAAACACGGCCATAAGATAATAACATGTTTTTTGGAATAAGCAGTTCGATAATCTTCATCATGGAGGCAGTAGTCTCATAGAAATTACCATATTGGCCCAAAGTTTGATTAGTCTAACTGTGAGATTATTCTGAAAGATAGTGCTAAACTTAAATGACTGGGTTATTCATGCAGAACATGCATATTGCCAGATTCATTAGCATTAATAACTTTTAAAACAGTATTTTGATCATTTTTTATTTTTTTTACTTATTAGGTATGTATTACATAGAGTACACACTGAAAAGTCCTGGTGAGAGCCGCAGGCATTTGTTTTCTGTTCTTGGAATAGCAAACAATGGTTACTACAACAGATTATACACTATCACTGGACAGGTTAGCGTTGCTAAAATCATATACTCGATTTTTGTAGAGTTAAACAATTTGTGGATACAGTATGTTAGTCTCGGTGTCGGTAAACTAATCAAATTTTCCTTTTTATGACTAACTGCAGTTTGTTGAAGAAGAGGAAGAAAGATTTGGTTCAATGATTCAGAAGGTAAAGTAAATACATATTATAGTTTCTGTTACTTTTCTCTGAAGAATCGACATGTATGTTTGAGTGCAAGCTGTAGAATCTTTTAATCTGTTATCAATCATAATTATATTGGGCTGTTGTATGGAATCATTGATTTCTGCTGCTGTAGAGGTATCATGTTTTTGATCAGTCATACCTCTTTTGCAGGCTGTTTCATCTTTCAGATTAATCTGATGAACCAGGCGTAAGTAAGTTGAAGGCTTGCATCTCCGTTTAAAGATTTTGGATATAAAGGGGATGGAACCATTTTGACAACATAATCTTTCAGTCAATCATCGTCTTCTTTTCCATTCTATCATAGTTGGCGCCTTGGAATTTGAATGCTCATGCAGGAACATTACAATTACTGTAAATTTTATTGGTATTCATTTATCAACCTGCAAATTATTTTGAACTTCAAGTTGTATTTTCCACTAGTTCTTCTGCAAGTTTTCTCAATATGCGGTTCTGAGAACTTCTTCATTTAAATGTATTGCAACTCTTAATAGTATTCTAAGTTCACTAGTTCAGGTCTTGAATACATTTTTCTCAATAGCATGCAACAAAGTTTTGTTTTGTGACAAACTCTAGATCTTAATTTCCTATCAGATGCTAATCGAAAGCAACATCTGAGGATAAGATTTCGTAGGTTGAGTATCTTGAAAGTGGAGTAAATTAATGCAGAAGGATTCTAAAACTTGTGATGCTTCTTTCTAATTTACTTGCAAAAAAACTCCAAAGCTGACGCTCATAAATCTATTGCTCTCCCCTCTTCTCTTTCTCAAGTGATTCTCCAGGTACATTGGACCAGATATATATATATATATATATATATATATATAAATTATAAAGTTTGCAAGAACAACTATGATATCACAAATTTTTAAGGAATAATTACTTCTCTTAGGTTTAGTCCAATTACAAAGACCTCCCCATCACAGGGTTGAACAATTACCCTAAAACCTGAAAACACAAACTATAAAACCTCTGTATAAATATATTCAAACAATGGAGTACCTCTCTGATTATTCGAAAGAGTTGGTGATGTTTTTGAAACTGTCTATGGGTATTTTTGTGTTATATCAAACAATTATAGAACGTTTGAGTTGCATGATGACCAAAACCTCAACTATCCAAAAGGACAGGTCTGCATTGCACCTGCGAAAACAGAACAAATAAATACACCTATCAGACCACCAAGAGGAGTCTAACTACGCTCTCTGCGGACGGGGGAAGACTTCCAGGCCAACCATAGACAATTTAACTCAACGGACATCTCCAATCGATCATGTTTTACACTGTAGTAAAGCCTAGCTCTAAGGTTGAAACACAACTACAACATTTTTGTTACAAAGATTGAGAAAAAACTGAAAAAAGGGGTGTCATTCACTTTTAACTGCGTCCCCTGTTTGCTCCACATTTGCTGGCGCAGCAGTTTTATGGAACAGAAGGGTGAGCTGATCAAAAAAGAGTGAGGTCTGCAGCTGCTGTAATTTTTGGAATTTCTTCTCCGTTAGCAGGTCAATTTCCTCAAAATGAAGAATCTTGTCTTCAATCTCCTTTGCCTGAAAATGGAAATTCCCAGAGAAACCAACGAACTATGTTACTCATCTTTAATTGTAAAACAGCAAAACTTAAGAATATTCGTCAATTCTGTATACCTCGGCTGCAATGCCAGATATTGCTTTCTCAAGCTCCATCTCTTCATTCTCTAGCTTTTTTTTTGCTTCAACTGTAGCTTCTTCAGTAGAATCCAGGTTGTTAATACTAGGCGCAATATCTGGTTCTGCATTCAAATATTTAGTGTCCCATAGATATTCTTCAGGTGAAACAACATGGTGCAAAAGCATACAACATTCAAACCTTTCTAATTTTCATCAACTTACGCGTGTTCCTTTGTAGAATTTGAAAGTATATTATGGACACATTTGTTCATCTTTATTACACGAAAACCATGCATGATTTGCAACATAAAGCAAATGATGGGACCTACAGTCACTTTCCTATTTACCCAAATTACATTAATTATCCGTAAATATCCATCAAACTCCATCCAAAAAAGGAGTGTGAATCAAGGATCCCTCGAGCTATCTGCCTGACCTCCATTTTTTTCATTTTCTCTGTATTATGTGATAGTCATGGTGGTTCTCTTTCTAGCAAGAAGACTGACAAGCTAGTTAAAACCGGGAATTCTTAATGATTGAACTCATAAACAGAATTGACTTTCACACTGTCTTGCAGTGAATAAGTAACCTGACCAGCCCAATAAAGAAAGTGATTACTCCGCTTCTGGCACAAACAGCCCTCGTCATTACTTATTCCAAATTTATAATTAGATTTGGCTTGCTATTTTCTATTCATAAGCACTATACTTAAAATTCAATAGCTAATTACCCAGGTAGATAAAAAATTACAAAATCAATTACAATTACAAGGAGTAGCATCAGTGTGGAATTGGTATGCAACTTATGCTACTCGAAATTCTCCAACTTAAACTCATAGTAGTTTGCTTATCATTTATTCTGCTCTGCCTATGCCTGTGATTACTCATTCCTCTATATTGACCAGATATTTTTTTCCTCATCGAACACTGATATTTTCTGTCGATTGAATGTGAAAAGGGTCACAAGAAATTAGTTTTTACAAGCATCAGGTGCTCATTAATGATAACTATAAAAAATTACTGAGTCCAAGTGATATTTTAACAAATACTAGTTTACAGCGTAAAGGTACATTTCAACAGAGCATAAATCAAACCTTAAACAGAAAAAGCCTATCAATAATCCAATTGCCCATATGTAATTGGTAGGTAGTACCTTGCTGTCTTTCGACATTATGCTGAGCTCTCAAAATGTCTTGACGTTTAACATCTCCAAGATCAGACAAAGCTGTTACTGCAGCACGTGCCGCAACTTCTGCAACATCTACTCCAACCAACGTGGAGAGAAAGGTGGCCTGAAGAAATACGAACAGCATAAAGGCCACAGAAAACTGACTACAAAATGAACTAATTTTTAGATAGTTGTAAAATTGACACATCAGAAATAAGCAGCATTTTAGCGTTTAATTGAATAGCATTCGTGCATGAAAAAAACAAATTATTCGTCCACATCTGTTACTGACCCACCCTAGAAATCTAAGGAGAGACTTCGAACCAACATCAAACTAATGCTACTAATTTTTTATTTTTTTTGATCCAACTAATGCTATTAATTAAAAGCTGTGTTTTGTGGCGATGAGATGCAGAAATTTAGTCTATGGTGCTCATTTCTCGTCATTACAATCACTTTTTAAATACAGATAAAGGCTGATTCTTTAATTCTTTAACCCAGAAAAAACCGAGTTGTTACCTGTGCCATAATTGGGTTGCTCGCATCAGCAAGTGGTGAAAGACGCATCCTTTTCGATTCATGTGTGGCATCTTGTGCATCCAACTCAGTATCCAGCTCCTCTGATTCTGGAGGGCCGTCGAACTGTTCACCAAATGGAAGCTTAATAAATCGAGTGACGCATTCCTTTTCACTTCTTCCGCCAACATGCTCAGCGACTTTCTTCCAGTCATCACCGTAATGCATAATACCTTCAAGAAGCTGCAGTGTATCTTTATCAGACCACTCAGTCTTTGCCTCTTCACTGATCTCAACTCTCTTAAAATCTGTAGAGATTACACCTACCCTATAATTACCGCGCACATAGCACCTCGCACAAAGTGTCATATCATGCTGCAAAAGTAAATCAAATTCAACACGTTTTCTCAATCCCCAAAACCAAATCACTTAATTGATCAACCAAAGCATAAAAGCATTCCTCAAGATAATTAATAATTAGTCAAAGCTTCGACATTCATATTATTCAACACGACACAATTTCTTTTCTCACATGTCATTTTTTTTATATCATAAACGTGTGACGAAGAAACTCAAACACCAGGCTCTTTTCGATCTAGTTCGCTGGATATCATACTGAATTGGCGTAAAATATTAAAATATAATGCTCAACCTTATCAGATGCAAAGCAAGCAATGGTGCACGGAGCCTTGCAGGCACTACACAGCCTCTTCTTAGCGACGACAACAGCAGCAGCAGCAGCCTCAGCATCAGCGTCGGGGGTCGAGGACTTAGTCTCCTTATCCTCCCCCCACTTCAACTGTGGTTGCTTCGAAGTCGAACCGCCAAAATAATTAATCAAACCCCACGCCTCCAGGAAATCGAACACCCTCCGTATCGATCCGACGTCCCCAACGATGGTCTTCCGCACCTCGGTGAAGGTAATCTTGCGGGTAGGGTTTCGACGGAAGCGAGTGATGATGGCATTTCGGTAATACTTGTAAGCCCTAGGGTTCTTTGAGGAAGACCTGCCGTCGAAGAATTCCGGCACGAAACGGACCTCGCACTCGTGAATGGCGTTCCGTGAGAACCACCCTTAAAAATACCACCGGAATATTCGGTTATTTAAAATAAGTTATAAAATAATTAAAAAAATAAACAATAGTAGATAATTTCTTACTTGAGTAGCTGGGGATGTGGATGACGTCAGTTTCGGGTTCGGCGGGCCGGGGAGTGGCGGCGGGGGTGGTGGTTTCCGGCGAGGGTCTGGCCGGAGGAGGTGGCGTTATATCAGTAGCCATTATTTTCAGTAATATGAATGAATACTAACGACTTCCGCGATATATTAATTAGGGAGAATTACACAAACTAAACCTTGAAGTATGGAGTAATTACACAGTTTACCCTTCATGTTTGAGAAATTATGCAAATACCCTTATTAAATTTAAAATAATTAAGACAACCTTACAATTTTAAACCATGACCAGAAAATAAAATTCGCACAAGATTTATTTTAACTTTCAAGATTTTTTTTTCTTTGTCTTTTTAAACTAAATAAAGGAGGGATTAATGTATATTTTACGAATAATTTTGATTTATTTTTGTTTCTTGTGAAAAACAAATGAGGAACATGAATTTACATTCAATAAAATTTAATAATTTTATATGAAAAATAGGACATAACTAAGGATTAAGGGGTGTCAGGATAATTTCTCGAACATGGGGATTAGTTTGTCTAACTATCCCATACTTTAATGATAGTTTGTGTAATTCTACCTATTATTTATTTATGGAAATGTAGAAGTCAATTTTGATTCAACAAATATTTGAACTCGAGTGTTATTACCCAGTTGTAATTGCTTGGTCTAAAGATTTTGATGTCTATGTCTAGAAACGTTAGCACGTTGTCCTCACGTGATTAAAAATTTAGTTTAATTTGTATGATGAAGACACTAACTTAAATGAGTAAAATTCTAATGTATAAGGATAGGAAATTTATATAGAAAGTTTTAAGTTTTGAGAAACTAAATCAACAATTACCATAATTATTGTAGTTAATGATTCTACTAAAATCTAAGGTTAGATTAGGACCTTAATAATAAATTATTGTGGCAACACTGAAGTTATAAAGTTAAAATTAGAAATTAAAAGTTTGGTGTCGCAGTTTTCCTTTCTCTATATAATAGTATATAATAGTATAGAAGATAATACAAATTAGTCGTTTATTATAGGGGTATTGGAGAAATTATTTTATTCAACATGGGTGGCGGTAACCAAAAATTCAGATTCAAATAATTTTGTAAATTATAAAGTATAACTATCTCAAAATTCATCCCACCATGACAAAAATATTATTCTACATCATTGTGCAACGGTGAACCAAATAGTTTTTCGAGGTATAGAGAAGAATGTGGTCCGATACACGTTTCAATATGAATATAAATGGAACCCATTTGACCCAAACTTTGTTGTGCGCGTGAAGCTAGCATTGATCTGATTAGACGCTTGCTTTTTCCCCGGAAAGACGGAAAAGCCCCTTTCCAGCTCACTCCGAGCTCGTTGATTTCTAACTTTTGGATGAACATTTTTTTTAGACTTTCAATTTGGCACATTTCCTTGAAATGGATAGTGAGCTCACTCCGTTGCCACTTCCATGTCGACTTTATTTCAAGCGCAACACACACATTAAACTTAGTATTTTTCACCAAAATTATTTGAAAGTAATATTCATCTGTATAAATTAGTGATTGGAGCGTCGTGCAACAAGGATAGGCAGAGAACTATGTGACCTAAATTTCATTACATTTATCGGCGATATTCAAGATATACATATGTGACTTAATTAGAACCAAGGATGAACCTCAGACTCTGCTAAATTCAAGAGTTAAAAATCAAAAGGATAAAAATCTTAAATAACTCGTGGTGAAAGAGGGGCGATAATCTATTTCTCATTTCTTTAATATTTTCTATGAAAATAGTATAATTTATCAAAGAAGCAACCACTTATACTCCTCCATAAAATTGATTGGATGAAAAAGAAATAGATCATTGCTTGATATGGTGGACACAATGTTTATGAAAGCAAAGTAATATTTTAGTGTGTGAGGAGTTTTTTTGTAGAGCCTAAAGATATTGAATATAATGAAACATCACATGAAGATGTTGATAATCAATTCGGTGGAAAACGGTGAAAGTAAATGAATCAAGTAAAATAAGGAGAAATCAACTGACTAGAAAAGTAAAACTTGAGCTCTCATTTTGTTTCACCACATTTTATTGTTATTCTTGTTGAAGGAACTCAATGTGCCTCAAGTTACACCATGGGTATACACGTTGAGAATGATCCTAAAATTTATGTATGGGGAAACTATGGCTTCAAAGGACACTCATTTGACAAAAAAGAAGATAAAACTCTATATGGTCCAATAACACATGGCAATTAGGTTTAAACGGCTGCTTATTTTTCTTTGTTTGTCAACTCAGACCATTACAAGCGTAAGGATACACATCATTTCTTGTTTTTAGTAAATCACAGAAGTTTAATCAACGGATAATTATCCGCTTTTATTAAGAAAAGTGCAATAAGATCTCTGTTACATCATTTTGTGCTCAGTGATGCAAAAAAATGATAATAAATGAACTACATCGTTCTTGGCTTTTTAATCTTTCACCACAGTTAAAACTTAAAACGTACCTGAATCTGAAAGAGATGTTTAACTAGTTATTAACTTTCAGGTATGGCTTAGGTTCAAATTTAAAACCAAATTAAGCATTAAATATCACAATTATTTTCTCTTATACTTGTCATAAGAAAATCATCTTTGAATGCCAAATTGCCAAACACTACAAATCGGCTGTAACGCTAAATCTTACAGCCGGCTATAAGATTGGCATGTCCCTTATATCCTTTGTGCGAGAAACACATATAGAAATTTCAAAGGTTAATTGACAAGTAGCTAAAATCAGAATTATTGTTTCACCACCGAGATATAATATCATTTCCAATTGCCAAATCACATAAATACCTGCATCTCATCAAGTGGCCGTCGTTTTGCAATGCACTTTTACATCGTCGAAATTATCTTACAAATTATCCCAATCATAATACTTTACAGAAAAAGTAATGTCAGAGTCAGACCACTGAGAGACGGGAAAAAGAGAATATAATTACAGAAATAATTCCTTTCCAATGAAAAGACTCTGAGAGCTTCTTTCATATGTTGAAGTCAGGCTCTAGAATTAATCTCGAATTTCAAGCAATGACCAAACAACCCTAAAAAACCTATAGTTATGCACAAGATGCTGACCCAACTCTTTTAAATACAATGCAGGATGCAACACACACAAGAGACCCATCACAGACTATGTACACCCACCTAATACGTAGTGACTCGAGGACTATAAGAGAATCATATCTTGATTCTACCATGAATTCTTTTTACATGGTTCTTTTATATATGTCAATTTTTAGTTTGTTGTAGATGGTAGCCAGAAACCCATCCCGGCTATCATCAGTCCACTAACATATTTGCCAGTCATCCATAAGGGGCTGGCAGTGCACAAAAGTTTAGATACAGAACGTTGAAGCAAGTGCAATCCGCACATTCTCTCCACCATCAGGGACAATTCAGACATCGACTTCTCCAGTGAGTGAGACAATGTAAGACCTGCATGTGTAGAAATATTTCATTAAAACCAAGAATGAGAAGGTGCACAGAGAACAAGACAAAAGCAATTAAGATTTATAAAGCAATAAAAAACTCATTTAATCATTTAACAAGTACATCATTTTGTTTGTAATGCCTACACCATTCTCTTCTCATGTTACTACACACCGAGTGAATCATGGACATTTCAGTTATTTGATCTTTGGCATATGATGTCGCTCAAGAGATTAACGTCACAGTAAAGCTTGCCTAATAATAATTATTAATAATTCCACAAAACTTCTTCATTAATTATGGAAAAACTTAGTCACAGAAAGCCTCATTGGGTTCTAACTATCCAGCCAAACCTGAATTCCGTCAATTGTCTTGTTAACAATGTTTTGTTTCCATCATTCAGCAGTAACAGTGCCTAGAGCCCAGGCATCAAAATGTAATGCGCATTGATATCTCATATACATCTTAATCAGATATCCTTGTCTCGAATCCTTAGCTTTTTAGACTTGCACAACAAGAACTCTATTCTCGGCCTGCTTAATCTCGAGACAAAAGTCTGAAGGTTTATCTCCATGGCTCTATTTAATCATTAACCTCTCCTCTCCTCTTGTAGCTCAGGCTGGCGTCAACCACGAACAACATATTCCAAGTATCAAATTTCAAATAGAGAACGTCACAATAAGAAGAGCACGTTTAAGCTCATCTTTTATGCAAGTTACACAGATTTTAAAGGCATTTTTTCAGACACCACAAGTTTGGACATTGGCCATCTCGTCATAAGGTGATTGCATTATACTAGTTAACATGGGGACTCCTTTCTCCATCGACACCCATGATGACTTTATTGTTACTTCGTCACCATCCTTTTTCTGTATAGACAAAGACAATTCAAAGTTCTACTCCTCCTGACACAAGTCTACAAATTAACAAAGTAAATGAAGTCTATATTGTCGATTATTGTATCTTCAACCTAATTTGGTTCTCTGATATGGAACAATCTAACCCTATTCGTTTGATTACCATTTCTCAAAAAGTTCAACCAACCTCAACAACTGGAATCACTTGCTTCAAACAAAAAGTGTGCAACACCATCAAGGTGGATGAGAAAAAAAAACATGCACCTTAATACATTGATTGGCACAAGAATGACTAGCAAGCACTAAATCAGAAACACATTGGCAAATAAAGAAACATCTGGAATGTTTAGCTGGTGGATATCCCGAAAGAGAAACTCCAAAGTAAATGACTTATTGCTAACATATAGAGGTGCTTGTTCATCTTATGTTTCTTTTTAATTTCATTGTGATAGTTCAAGATCCAAAAATTGTCTAAATCTTCTCGAAAACCATTACAATCTTCAACCTAATACAAACTATAAAGTAGAATGAACAACAATGCCAATGAAAATTACACTTCACTTTAATTTTTTCTCAGCTTAACACCCCAAAAGGGATAAAGGAAACAGTAATGAAGTATTGAAAGCAATCCAAATAACATTTCGCAAATCAAGCAATGTTGGGTCAGACGAGAGATATTTGTATTCTCAAATCAAGAAGTGCAGACATTATCCCGTCGAATGCTTCCATTACGAAATGGTGAGGAATGAAGGGAAAAAATCAGCCGGGGAAGTCTAAAAATCGAAGAGACGTCCTTTCCACGAGTCAGAAGCTGCATTTCAGAATAGCTGAAATACCTTTTTTATTTTAGAAAAATTTCTATTTCCAAGGTCTCAGCAAATTTTCTATTCTATAAATCGAATAGGAAACAGTATAACATGACATATATTCGTGTCAACCAATCGCAATAACCATCTAGATCTATTCAAATTTCTTGTTAATAAATCAAATGGAATACAAAATAAAATATGGATTTCGCTAAAAAAAGATGAGACAAAAAGAAGCATGAGGATCTCATCTCAGCGTTCCCAAGAATATCTAAGATGTTAATTAACTTTCTAAAGAGTTACTTGAAATATAATATATTTATGGTTTCAAGATTCTGTACTGAAGCCAAAACGCTTTAAAACAAACCAACCGAGGTAGCAAGGCAAGTTAGGTAATTGTGTGTAGTCTTCCAAATTATCACAAGGATAACCCACAATTATGCCGCCAAGATTTTCAGTAATTGGATTAAACTGTAAAAAGATATATAAAAACTAGTTGATACCTCTAGAATGCAAAACGAGTAATTTGCAAGGCTAGATTTGAACCAGCCACTCAAGTAGCAAGTTCTTAGTCCTGCTGCAATCTAAGGGAACCTGAAAAATGGAACAGAATGATTACAATCCTATAACCCCAAAAGTAAATGCAACAAAAAGAGAAACAGGATAATGAAAAAGACAGCCAATGAGCGTACCTAGATGAAACCCTCACCCAACATTTTGGTCGGAACCGCTGCCCTGGATGAACTGAGGAGCTTGCACAGGTAGTATGAACTGTGGTTGCTGCGGAACAGGTGTAGCAATACCTGATACAACAAACACATTAATCACAGATCTTCCTGTGGACATTATAATTTTTAAAATAAATCACTTCACAAATCCTAGAAACAACAGTGCGATGCGTGTTTCTCCAATGACTATATGCCATTGGATAAGAATGCAAACTCCAATCTCCCATCTCAATGCTGAGTGAACCGTGGGTGCCAGAATGATAGCAGGATGATCTCACTTTAACAAATTAACTGTAATCGAAAGAAAGGTATTCCTAATGATTTCTCAAATTTCATCCCCACACCCCCAAAAAATTTAATAGTCGATGAACTACACAAAAATCAAAACAACTAAAGGGATGAAAAATCTAATCAATTCAACAGTTCAGGTCTTATTAATCCACACAATGGTTCCCAACAAGCGTAGAACAAGAGAAGTAGAGAACCCATGAACACCAACCTCCGGCCACAACCATTTTACTCCAAATGAAAAATTAAAGTGGTTACCTCTGTCCTAGAACAACCACTGAAATTAATAGTCGCCTAACACCTCACAAAAAACGAAACTACACCACTCAAACAAGCGTGGATCACCAGGTCTACCAACAAAGATGCTTAAACATCTCACGATAACAATTTGCTAGACCAATCAAACAAAAGTGGACCACCAGGTCCACTAACAAAGACATCCATAAAATTTACTGCAAGGATTGGCCACACCAATCAACAAAATGGAGGATCAGGTTTACCAACAAAGACGACAAATGTATTGCCTATGTTCAAATATTGTTGCATCCATACCAAAAGTTTATGAATACATGCGAACATAATTCAAATATGTAGTCAACTAAAAAAGATCGGCACCAAATGACAAAACCACGTCAACTGACTCCCCCGAGCAACAAACCACGCGAATTGCTCGCTAAGCACTCAATAAAAACTCAAAACAAGAACAAAATCATATTAGCAAACTTCTAAACCCAAAATCAACATCCACAGACATGAAGAACCACCAAGCTTCAAACGTTTAAAACTAACAAGTCAACTCACAAGGCTAACTCTGTAACTTGAGCCATATTGACTATTGAGTGACTCACGAGATCAACACAATATACATGCCAAAATCCAAATCCAAGCTAAACAACAACTTTTTTTCTCCAAAAATAAAGGGCACCAAATGCAAATTGCAAAGGGGGAAAATAGTAACATAGGACGCAAACAGAAAACCCAAAGAACTGCAGGGCTGAAAGTGCCAATTCAAAAAACCGAAGGGCTAAAGTGCATATTCCAAGAACAAAAAGGGTGAAATGCAAATCCCAAGAAGGGAAGGACTGGACGTGCAAATTCTTATAAATGAGTGAAAAGGAAAAAAACATAAGAAAAACACAACTGAACCACCAAAATTGTAAGGATATGGAATAAGGCAGTGGTAGAAACACCCACAGCAGCAACAGACAGTGGCAAGCAGTTGTGAGTAACAACCAAAGGCAATTGGGGGGTTGAAGTTGATATGGTCCCCCAAACATCAGCTATGGAGTCAAACTAGGGTTCGTCAGTAAACCAAACTACAAAGTGAACACCGCCGAGCAAATAACTGGACTAGGCGCACCACTCTCTAGGGTGGCCATTGGCAGTACAGTGGCCAATCGTTCAATGCGCAACCAAAAGGAAAAAAAGTAGAGAAAAGCAGTCGGTTTTTTCTTGACCTCAACCATTGAGACCCTCGCGGTGGTACAGCTTTCCCACATGATATATTCTTTTGCCCATCAATGGCGTTGATACCATCTAATAGTTCATAAGAAGAATGGTTGGTAATTTAGTTAAAAGTACAAAACCACCGATTTAATTCATCTAACTTAGGTAGAGAGCTTGAGCATTCTCGTGACTACAGTTATTAACTCACCTACTATATATACCTAATTATATGTTGTTCCTGACACTAACGAAGAACCGTACTTACAACATTCATGCATCACCTCAAATCTGAAGTTAAAATTCTTCTTCTACAAGAGGGGGAAGGCACACACATTTCATGTTTAGTGAATTTCCTTTCGTGGACGGCAAAGTGATGAATTTGGGTTTATGGTTCCAATGAGTGTCATAAGAATTGTACTACTGATGTAAGCCGGATTTTTGGCAGAGCTACAGAGACCCAGTCAGGATGGCTGTTACAGGCATCCATCAGTTTTCCCTTTGTAGTTGACTTATACGATTTCGAGAACCAAGAACATTCATTGATGATTAGTATGAACAGGTTGATTATTCAGGAAACATTTAATCGCACGAGAAACATACGTAAACTTATTTCGCATAATAAGAAACTTTGTGACACTCTGACAACAATATATGGTTTCTGAACACTTAAAATAATATGCTTTGAGTGGACACAAAGATATAAAATGCTGCATAATATATACATAAGGACCGTGGATCCTACCTGTAGGATATGGTACAGGAATAGTTGGAACAGAACTTGTGTTCATCGAATTGACGCTCGCGCCCCCAAACTGCATTATTTGATGACCAGTCATTCCATGTCCTGGCAATGCTGCATAATTCTGACTTCCTGGAACAGCCTGGCTCAACTGGCTGTAAGGATAAAAGGCTGGGTTTGCTGATCCAGGTACTCCATACACGTGAAGGTATTGCTGGTACTGCTGACTTCCATAAGGATTGTAAATGCTCTGCAAGATAGCGACTTAGTAGGTCAAACGCACAGTTAATATTTTCACTCTTTATCAGCATGTTTTTTGATGCTACAGACCTGAGGATAAGCGTATTCTGGACTGTACGCTGCATAACTGCATCAAATAAAATATTGAGTCAGTCAATTGTGTGCCAATGAATTTGGGATCAGATAATCATTTTTATAAGGACATGAACTGAGAATAGGAATGACAGCCATGATATCTGCCAACCAGTACATGCCTTAAAAATAGTAAATTTAGTATTGTTACTACACAGGATTGCACACAGATACTTTCTGTAGAGGAACGCCAGAAACAAAGAAATTTTCAATCTTTGTGTTGAGTATCATAATCACAAACAAACGAAATTCAAATCCAAAAGGAAGCCAATCTAAATTCAGAAAGCACCCTCATTTTTACTGTCAGTAGTTGTTTTTATCCCAAGGATTTCCGTTTACTGCTTACACTTAACATTATAAAGTATTCACCAGGAAAAAGAAATACTCTCTTTCGCTCAATAATTCTTTCTGCTTGTTAATTACGAAAAAGCGAATTGGTCATCAACATAATTCAAGAAAACATAAAATCAACATAGGCTAAAGATGCAATTGGCTAAATCTAGCATGCCACTAGAACACGCTACAGATGCAATTAACCAATGGCACATTGCATACGCACGGAAACCATAAAAAGTATTGTAAAGAGGGACATATCTTACCCATATGGTGTATATATCAAGCCTTGTTGGAAGCCATAAGTGGGCGGTTGCTGGTAGCCAAAGTTGCCAACGTAAGGACCCCTCAGAGAAGGTAAGCCTCCAGGATAAGGTGTTGGGGATCTGAGACGTGCTACTAGCAACCAAAATGACAAGAAAAAATTATGGTTCCATATTGAGATCCAGCATGGGACATGTAATATCTGAGGTGAAAGTAGTGAAACATCACTTATTCACAAAGACTAAATAAGAGATCTCCATATTAACATCCACAGCTAAGTCGAATAACCTTAACTGACTTATTCACTTCTTAATATTTCGGTTTGCTGCTCAACAGTATGTACAGCCTAATTGTAACTTCATACAACTTAGGCCTTTGCCATTTCACGAAATCTGCCTGATTTATTCATTAGTTCTTGCTTTCCATTTGCGTACTTGCCCAGATGGTGCATAATCCAGATGGTGCATAATTCTAGCTGACCTAATGCCTATAATGGAACAAACACCAATCTTAGTTGGTGCAATCCTATCACATACTGAACTATGTTTACCGCGAAAGTAGAAATTTGACCATTTCTGAGTACCTCATAGTACTTTCATGGCGTCTGTAGATTCAACCAGTAACTCTTATCATTAGATTGGCTTCCTTTCATGGCGTCCCCTACAATCACCCATGAAAATTGATATTTTTCGACAGACTAAAACTATAAACTATAACGTTAGTTTGTAACCTTCTATGAATAATCATGAATTGTACTAGTTCGAAAATCTCCAATCGGTACAGATATCATAACACCAGATGTACTTAAAGTTTCACGATAAACCTTAACAGCAGATAATTGCTCATAATTCCAATTTTAAAGTACAGATTAAAGTTCTCTAGTTCAATAATGCTTAAAGAAACTTGAACTAAGCCCAAAACGCTACGGCAGGTCTTAAATATCCGCATGATGATGCATGAGGCTTTAATAAGAGAAGTGAGACTATTTATCATGTGACACCATCTGCATGTCCATCAAACAAACTTTTGAATTGAGAAACCCCTCGCATACATGAATCGATCGCATTGCTCAATCAGTACGAGATCAATTAATAATAACATCCACAATGCAGTTTAACATCCAGTAGAATTCAATAATAGAAACTTTCAAAGCTTCAATAAAAGTCAAGGTTAAAATGACAGAGAGCAAGATGAGGTAAATTACCAAAAGGGATTGCGGGCCGAGGCCTCCCTAATGAAGCTAAATTACAATTAGCTCGCCTCCCATCAATAATTGGAGTTGGATCCACACAGGCTCTCCTGGCCGATTCAGGATCTCGAAAAGTCACCTACACCCTCCATATAAACATATTTTTGGACATAAACCACTCAGTCATCCAAAACTCTAGACGGGAAACAAACTAGTCGTAATAATCCCATGTTGACAATCAAATTCAAATAACAATTTTAAAATCAAGTCAGTTCAATTACGTCTTCTAGTTCTTAGACCAGAATGTACAACTAAAGAAAACAAAAAACAGTACTCTAGAAGAAGGCAAGATAGCAAGAGCTCACAAAACCATATCCTTTGGACCGGCCAGTGTTCTTATCGGTAATGACAACGGCCTCAAGAATCTCCCCGAATTGCTCGAAATATCGTCTCATGGTCTCACTCTGAGTCTCCCATGCCAGCCCTCCAACAAAAACTTTAGTGAAAGTAGTATCCCCATATGGGGAATTAATCAATTGGAATCCACCCGGATTCGGGCCTGGTAAAGCCAGCTGTTGCTGATAAGCCATGATTGGTTACTTGCTTAAACCAAACCTTTTTTTCTACTTACAAGCCAGCAGAAACAAGAAAGGGGGAAGAAGAAAGTTCTGGAAGAACGAAAGCGGGTTCGATAATCTAATCAAGAAAGTGGCAGCAGCTATTCAACAATTGATGCTAAAGGTGACCCAATGTAGAAAAAAGTGTCATTTTTAACAGGAAAGGCGTCCAAATCCAATTACCCTATAAATACAAATAGGGCTGAAAGCGATTGAAAAGCCATTAAACTTTTTGTTCCTACAATATACAAACAAAGAGAGGGAATTATGAGAACAGGGGATGTACACTAATTTACAACAAAAGAAGCAGAGAATAAAAACCCTAACTTATTAAAGCCAAAAAAAAAAAAAAAACTAGGGGTTTTGAGGAAGTGGGTGAAAAGAGTAAAGAGAAAAGAATTTGTGGGGCTTGATGATCAGCTGTACAGA
The DNA here is from genome assembly GCA_948329865.1 of Linaria vulgaris. NCBI lineage: Eukaryota > Viridiplantae > Streptophyta > Magnoliopsida > Lamiales > Plantaginaceae > Linaria > Linaria vulgaris. The sequence continues at coordinate 104,842,983 of OX415249.1, forward strand.
GAAAAGGCAAGTACGGACATAAAAAGGAATCATTCGTCGGAATCTCAATTATGGCTTCTCGTCTAGTTCAATCATCACAGGGATTTTTGGTACTAGACGGAAATTAAGCAGTGAATTGAGCGGGGAGTGGAAATTAGGGTTTGGAATCTTGATTTGGATGATGATGATGATGAGTTGGACAAGACTTTTCATGACTCATGAGACTTTGAGAGGGCTTTTTTTTTTCTTTTTTTTTTTTTACAGAGAGACCAAAGCTAGGAAGGAAGGTGAGTAATAAAAACAAAATGTTGGCAGTTGGCACTCGTGTGAACGAATGAAATGAAAATAAATGTCAAAGGCGTTTGGGGACACTTGTACCTGAAAACAATCGTTACTTTTGTATGATTTTATCTAATGTGTTTTCACTTATCGTTCAAGTTCTCCTTGTACAAAAATTGTTATTTTGCATTAATATATATGACTTTGCTCATTGCTAAAAAAGAAAAAGAAAAAACACACTAGCACTCATAATTCTAGAAACTATTATCTTGTGAATTGTTAGTTGCACCAATTTTTCTATAAACTGCATAAAATAAGCTTCTTAATTTATTGCAATAAAATGTATTACGTTATTACAAAGTTTATAGGGTCGTTTGATTAGCACGTAATAGCCCATATAGTATATGGGCTTATTTTGATATTATGGTTTTTGGTAGAGCCTATTATTAATGTTTTTAAAACTGGTATGGTGGTCAGTGGGACCAATTTGATCGATATTCGGCCCTTGGTCTGGGCTGATTGAGCCCTATAACCCGTTAAGGATTGGTCATGGTTGAAATTATCCAATAATTTGTGTGAATTTGCTTGCTCAATGATTTTTTTAGTAAACCAATCAAAATTGTTTTAGGGTTGTTTGTAAGAGGTTTATAGAAAGAGCTTGTAGTTAATTTTTACTTAAAGATGTTTTAAGCTCATTTTAAGTTGGTGTTTGCAAAAGGTTTAACGAACTAATAATGATAGAAGCATGAGGGATTGTTTAGAGAAATTGAACCCCTAAGTTTGTCAATATAATGAGATGCTCTTGATTTGTGCACTTGCAAATAACTTGTCACTGTATTTATTTATTTACTAATGAAGGTTTCATAAAAATTTAAGGTCAAATTTTGGCTATATTGTCCAAGACTAGTCAAATTGGTATTTAATTATTTCATTTTAAGTTGGTGTTTGCAAAAGGTTTAACGAACTAATAATGATAGAAGCATGGGGGATTGTTTAGAGAAATTGAACCCCTAAGTTTGTCAATATATTGAGATGCTCTTGATTTGTGCACTTGCAAATCTTGTCACTGTATTTATTTATTTTACTAATGAAGGTTTCATAAAAATTTAAGGTCAAATTTTGGCTATATTGTCCAAGACTAGTCAAATTGGTATTTAATTATTTCATTTTAAGTTGGTGTTTGCAAAAGGTTTAACGAACTAATAATGATAGAAGCATGGGGGATTGTTTAGAGAAATTGAACCCCTAAGTTTGTCAATATATTGAGATGCTCTTGATTTGTGCACTTGCAAATACCTTGTCACTGTATTTATTTATTTACTAATGAAGGTTTCATAAAAATTTAAGGTCAAATTTTGGCTATATTGTCCAAGACTAGTCAAATTGGTATTTAATTATTTCTTTGTAAGTATTCTGTTGGTTCATTTGCTCTTGGTTACTTTCGCAGGAAACCTTGGCTCACATCCATAGATGGGAACACATGGTTAACCACTAATAATGCATGAGTATTCGTAATGCAGTGACAATGCAGTCGTGTGCTTAAGTTCTAGGCTCCTGAGAATCATTACTGTACACCCCATCGATTATATTTGATTTATCATTATCTTTTTTTTCGGTTCATTATCATTATCATTATAATCTTAAAAGAACTAAAAGGCACGGTCCCCTCCTTTACATTATTGTACCCTAAATCGACTATACTTAAGTTTTTAAAATATTATTATCTTAAAAAATTAAAAAAATATAATCTTCTTTAATGTGCACCCTGAGTCACGCTTAGTGGTAGACATTAAAGTAAGAACCTAGTGATCCGAACAGTTACCAAACCATCGGTTTGGTTTTTTAATTGAACGGGACAAATGGTTTGGTTTTTTAGTTTGATAGTCGAAACTAAAATTATATATGATTTGATTTCAGTTTAGACCTCCAATTTACTAAACCAGGTCTTAGTTGTATTAATAATTTGTCATTGTAATTTCTTCAAAGAGGGAACCTAATTTGATTAACATTATAATAGATTGATTGTGGTGACAATGATGTTTCCTGTTTGTGGCTTGCAACGACTATGCTACTGAAGTTGTGATTCATGTTGAATATGCTTGTGATTTGTCATTTGTTTTATTGATGGTTTATTAGTTGATATTTTATATTTTTAAATAATTGATGCATTGCACAAATAATAGTATTTCAAAATATGCTTGTGATTTGTCATTTGCTTTGTTGATGGTTCATTAGGTTGAAGGGCATTGGATGTGGCAATGGAGATTGCGCGTGTTTCTTTTCGAATACGAAGTTAACTGTTTGAATGGGTTTGAACCTTTTAGCAAAATATATAAATGGTCATTAATTAAACTGATGTATAGTGGGATCAAGAATACTTGGTAATCCCTATATTTATAGGTTATTGTGGAAGGTTAATGAACTTATGAAGATGAAGGTTTCAGCTAGTAAGTCCTTGTGACGAAATACTTACAAAATCAAATTTGATTCGAATAGGTATTGTTGAGATGCAACAAGTTCTACTTGTATTTTTGTGCATGCGGTACCAAAGATGCACGTTATTAATTCACAGAATGCTAAATAGGTCAACGACATCTGAGAAAGATCTTGAAACAATTTAGTATTAACTCTTCTTTTACAAAAGGTACATTGTTTGTGTTTACTTGTACCCAAGAATTACAAGAAATAAATCTGGGGGAGTATTTGGTTTCTTACTATTTAGGCAAATTTGAACGTGTGTCAAAAGGTTATTTTCACTGATGAAGAAGTGAAAATCGACAAGATCGCTAAGTTGATTAAAATGGAGTCATTGTGTTGGACAAAGACACAATTTTAGAATTTCCCATATTGTTATATTGATTGACCTAAGTTTCCTACGTTGTGTATTAAGGAGGGTATAAGACTTGGAGATAACTGAAGTTAATTTTTTTTTTCTTTAGGATGTTGTTTGATGCATCATGGGTGTATTCCTCGTGCCCAGTCATTAATAAAATTTTATTTGATTGGCTAAGACAAAAAATAAAATTTTGTATCATGTAGAAGTTTTTACATGTTGTCTCTCTCTTTTTTCTTTTCTTTTCTTTTTTTTGATTTTTTTTTCTTTAAAGGTTATATTTCATGACTGTTATTGCATTTTTTCACATTTTCTTTGTCAAGGGAAATGACTCGAGTGTGGGGTGGTAAAGCCAAACTTGCCTGAATAAATTGAAACAGTACCAATTTAAATCGGACAAATCTTTCAATTGGTTTGATAAATGGTTCGCCTTGGGTCTTGGGAGTTGGGAGGCAATTGAAACTTGAAAATCTCCATTCAAATATTGAACTGCCCACCTCTAATCACGCTGAAGTAATTTCACCAAATTGATAAAATTATGAAGAAAAAAGAAAGAAAGATGAAAACCAAAAAGATTAAATTACTGATGGCATACTTGCAACCCTTCAAGAAGTTTAAGATTATTTGACATCTTCAGTTAAAGAGAAAACTACATATGTAGTGTAGGTAATGCTTTCATGTCAAGAATCCAGAATACCAGCTTTCTTATAGCTCTCGACAGCATCCACCAAAGTTTCTTCTAATGGTCTATATTTCCAACCTAGATTTTGCAGCTTTTGTGAACTAGTTCTCGACAAATCTGTTGCCTCTTTGAAGCTGCAGAATGATTATCACATAGGAGAAACGGAATTTAGGAAAACGGATGCATGCAACGCGCTTTCCAAGAAACAAAACGAGTAAGAGAAAATGAAGAAGACTCTTCATTACCTCGTCGGATAATTATAGTTTGGGTATAATTTCCTCAAAATTTCCGCCAAATCCTCAACCAGGACAGTCTCGCCTACGCATAAGTACCTACCTTCAGCTTCAGGTTTCTTGTATAATAGTATTAGCCCTTCGGCTACATCTCGTACATCAACTGTCATCCATGTGTTGTTATCAAATTGCTCAAGTCCTGCATGATCAAGAAAGAAGAAGCATCTATTTTTAGATAATTTGTTGTATGTATGTGTTCTGGGTCATCGTATTCTTACAGGATCAACATTTACACCCTTCGAGGTTTGGTTTGGCTACAAGACCAGTATAACTAAACTTCACTTCAGTGACCAGTATACCTCTCCTTAAAAGTTGCATGGTTGAAAGTAAAAGGAAACTCATTCGTTTTTAGTATCTATAACGCTAGTTAACATGGTTACAGAACAACTTTCAGTTCATCATATTATGCACACAAGCCTCGCGCAAAGAAATCATTAGAATTTGGAGTACGAACACATGGAGACTAGCAGCATGATAGCAAGTACCTTTCAACAGCTTAGAGAGAATCACAGTGCTGGCATTTGGTGTTTGTTGCAGCATAGGTCCAAGTACAAGAACGGGACACAGGGTTACAACGTCCAGTCCTGTCCGTTTTGCATATTCAAACGCAGCAGCCTCTGCCACTGTTTTTGAATAACAATACCAGTTCTGTATGTGTTGCATAAAGCATTCATTATAAATAGCTTAAACTCGGCACAATTAGCTACATATAAGAACTAATTTAAGGCACAAAAGAGTTGGGAAAAAACTTCAAGTTGCTTGAATTACATTGGTTTTCTTGCAGTGTTCTTTGTCCGACCAAACATTCTCATCCATTACTTGGTCCCAAGACCAGTTAGGATGAATAAAAATTGCACCGATGGAGGATACAATAACAACACGTTTGACCTTTGCTTCGGAGCAGGCTTTTAAGACATTCAACGTACCATCTAAAGCAGGCGCAACAATTTCTGCCTGCATCGCGAACACAATACATTATTATAACTACTTGAGGGCTCGTTTATTCAAAGAACTAACTTCCCCAACGACCAGCTGTATGACTAATTAAAAAAGCGCTCCATCAATGTTAATCGAACGCTAAGGATAAAGACTATCCTAAAGTTTAAATGATTAAAGAGGTATAATTATCGTGGCGTTTAATTAAGAGTTTATTAATCTTGCCTCCGGGTTTTGTACAGGACCAGAAGGGAGTGGACTGGCAACATGAAACACACCGTCGCATCCTTTAACTGCAGCAAGAATGGCGTCAAAATCTAGCAACTCTGCATTGAAAAGCTTCAGCTTCTCAGGAGCATTTTCAAGATTTTTCAAGTGATCATTTTTGCGGTCCTCTGCACAAAACAAGGAAAGGATCACTGAGATACTTATAATCCCACCATTTATTGAGAAGGGAAGTCTATATAGACTATAGTCATATAATGTATTCGGAAGTGAGAACAAATCGCATAAAACTAGTTCCAGAAACTACCAAACTCAAATTGAATGAGAATAACTGCAAACAAATTATGAAGGGGCTAAGTTGATCGTGTTCAATAACTAAAATAAGGCTTAAAAGATGAAAAAACGAAAGAGAAAAAAGAACACAGACCAGAATTTCTAACAGTGCCGTGAACATAGTAACCGTCGGAAAGGAGAAACTTGACAAGCCACGAAGCTATAAATCCTCCAGCGCCTGTTACACAAACTCTCCTGCTGTTCTCTCCCATCTTTTTCACCTCAAGGATTAAGCCTAATATTCCAATTCTATAATATATTTATCTATATATAATGTCTTTTATAACTCTGATGTAGAATGTTGTTTTGTGCTGTCTCATTCATGTTATGTGCACGCGTTGCGCATGGTCTCTTAATTTGTCATTTACAGCTTTTGCAACAAAACTTTATTAGGTGGGCCGGGTTTGCACTTCAACCTTACTTGTAATGTTATCACACAACGAAAAAAAAAAAAAAACAAACCATCGTTTCTGAATTCATAATAGAACCGAAAATTCTTTTAAATTTCAGATTTAGAAGTAGATTGATAGATTCTATGACTAAAATTGCCCGTCGTTCTACACATCTCAGTTTTATTTTTATAATTATCATTCAAATATAAGAAGACTATATGAATATAAATTGATCAAATCTGAAATTTAGATACTGGAAGGCTGGAACAGTCCGCGCCACATCCCCCTTCTTTCTGTAGCACAAATAATTTTCACTACAGATTTGCTCCGATGCAAAAGTTGATCTGTTCGGCATTTCAAACGCAACGAGATTCAACTGGAAAGACGTATTGAGTAACAGTAAGATAATATGGTAATAACTTTGTTTTTAACAACTTTTGATGAAGGGAAAAGTGGCAGCCAACAAGTTTTATCAGTAATGCTAATTACACATGGATACATAGTTCATCTGCGAAACCCGTACTCCGATGTCAAGAATCCAGAATACCAGCTTTCTTATAGTTCTCAACTGAATCCACCAGAATTTCTTCTAATGGTCTATATTTCCAACCTAGATTCTGCAGCTTTTGTGAACTGACCTTCGAGGATTCCTTTCCCTCTTTGAAGCTGCAACGAAGTATCAAATCACTTACGTCAAAACTACGAACTCCGCATGTTGTAAACCAACTATGTAAAAATTCTTAGGATGTTGTGAACCCAAGAAACACGAGCATGCAACACTTGCAAAGAAACAAAAGACGAACGTATTGGCTAGGGAAAAATATTATTACCTCTTGGGATAATTATAGTTTGGATAGCTTTTCCTTAAGAGTTCAACCAAATCCTGAGACGTAGCAATGTGTGACATGCATATGTATCTACCTTCAGCTTCAGGTTTCTCATATACTAATTTTAGTGCTGTAGCTACATCACGTACATCTACTATCATCCTGTGGTTGTTTTCCAGTTGCTCGTATCCTTCTGCACGAAAAAAGAAAGAACTGTTAACGAAGAGCACGTAAGCAAACTAATTTCATGATAGATTTTCTTTCTTTCTTCTTTTTTACAAGGGGAAGATTTATAGAGAAAGCCCTCTCTTCTATTGAAAACGTGGTGGTCACAGATGGACATTCGGAGAACATAATTTAATTATTTTCCTATTGTTCATATAAATGACCTAGATTGTCAAGTGCAATCCGACGGAGGAAGTTTTGAAGTTCCCACAGGTGAATAAATGGCATTAATAGATAACTTTCATAATGTAGCAACCTTGTCAGTAAGTATTGCAAACTCCGAACTTGCAACCAACTCCAATTTTTTCGATTTCATAAGTTTCTAGAGTTAATTACTCATATTTTTGGAAATACATGGCACTGGTGATCTAATTCCTAACCTCACTGCGAAATTCTGAATTTGCAAAATCCATGAGAAATTGCAAGTGCTTCATCATATACCTCCAACTCTGAATCAAAATAGACAGCGCTACAATTGCTACAATGAGGTTCAGTATCCAGTGTTTTGGATAGAAAATCCTTTTACCTGATAACTTATCCCCTAACATGTGATTCATGCATAAGACTTCAACGAAAATGATATTCTGCACGGTTATCAGATGATGAAATCTCACTTCAAAAGAACTCCATTCTGAAAAGTCTCAGAACCATTTAACTACATAATGAGAAAAAGAGAGACTGCACCGAGAAGGATATGTGAGTTTTTTATCCAAGATTATCATATTCATAACTTCGACACTTATTGCAAAGCTATATTGATCAATCATCAAAGGTTAACGCGGACACAAGCTAGTAATCATGTAGAAAGACATAGCTGTAGAAGATATTACCAGTAGTTGGGAAAAACTGAAGTGAAGAAAACTGATAAATAATTTACAGACATGTAAAAGATAAGGAAAAGACCGTATTCAGTTAATGTAATTGTGAATAAACACCTTTCAGAAGCTTCAGGAGAGCCAAACTGCTAGCATTTGCTGCCTGTTGCAGCATAGGACCGGCTACGAGAGTTGGCAACACGGTGACGACATCAAGTCCCGTCTTTCTTGCATATTCCAAAGCCTCCTTCTCTGCCACTGTCTTTGAGTAACAATACCAATTCTGTGTGTATAAAAGTGGGAATATATCAGAACAGCCATAAGTCCAATACTCCAATTACACAAAACAGTGATGCCAGAACAGCAAGTTTAGTAAATTTCCCGCAAAATACATTTGTTGTCTTGCAATATTCCGCGTCCGACCAACACGTCTCATCCATCACTTGATCCTTGGACCAGTTGGGGTTCATAAAAATTGCAGCAACTGATGATACAACAACAACACGTTTGACCTTTGCTTCAGAGCAGGCTTTGAGGACATTAAGAGTACCTTCTAAAGCAGGCGCAACCAGTTCTACCTACAAACGTGCAATACAAGATTTCAATATAAAGCTATAGCTATCGTAAAAACAACTCAATACGAGTTGTTGCCCTGCATTCCAACAACTTCAATAATGAGCTGTACAACTTTTCGAGTAATATCCAGTTCAAGTAAAGCGTTCACTAAGCATGCCTCTGGGTTTGGTACAGAGGTAGGAGGAACTGGGCTGGCGACATGGAACACTCCCTCGCATCCTTTGACTGCGGTAAGGATGGAGTCGAAATCTAGCAAGTCTGCCTTAAAAAGTTTGAGCTTCTCAGCAGCACCTTCGAGGTTTCTCAAATGAGCATTTTTTATATCATCCTCTGCAAAACATGTACACATAAGAAAGTAATGAACAAGTCTTATCATCCAAAGTCCTTTTTTCCAAATCAACCAATAACTAATATTAATTCCAATCTAACAGTATAAAGATCCAGGCATAACTTTCATTTCGTGCAACATTAACTACTGACCGATACACCACAGCAAACGACTACATGAGATGATAACGGATCACTTTGGCGATCAAACGAGCTCAATTTCTAGCGTGGAAGTAGGAAAAATATTAGAAATTAGATCCCCATATTTCCCCCTAAAAGGCCTTATTAGAGGGAGAGGGGCAGGGCATAGATAAACATAAGCCAAGATCATTTCCCAAGCGATGTGGGATAGAGAATTCAAGACTCCCTCTCACGTGTAGGCCGGAATGAGCATCGGATCCTAACACGTGGGTTAGATAGTGGGCAAGACCCACATCAACTTGGGTAGGCTCTGATACCATATTAAGAGATTGAACGAAAGTGGCGGCTAGGGTTTTGTGTTTGACGAGATGAGCGAGAGGAGAGAAAGAGAGCATTCTGGAATCAAAATATTGCTTAATGAATTAATTAATTAAAATAATACATAAAAGGGTATATATACCCGGTCCTAAAATTGGCGATTGGATCGGCCCAAGTGACTAAAGTCCAGTTATAATGTTACATTACAGGCCCAAAGATAAATTGCTAAGGCCCAATGTTTTCATATCTTAAGACACCCCCTCAAGAGGGGCATGAATGTCGATGATGCACATCTTGGACATCATATGCTGAAATGGTTGAGGAGCCAGAGGTTTGGTTAATATATATGCGATGGTGGTTAGAAACGTGAGCTACTTTGAGCAAGCCTTCGTGAACCTTCTCGCGCACAAAATGGCAGTCTATTTGGATATGTTTCGTCCGCTCGTGTTGGACTGGATTTATGGCAATGCAATAGGCGCTCTTGCTGTCCGTGAATATAATAGGTGTACGACTGTCGGGAACGTGAAGGTCTTTGATGAGTTGGGTGAGCCAAAGGAGCTCGCATGTTGTTGTGGCAACAACGCGGTACTCCACTTCGGTGGATGATCGACTGACCGTGGATTGCTTCTTGGCTTTCCACGAGATAAGTGCGTCTCCGATGTAGATCGCATAGCCGGTGACGCTGCGGCGAGTGTCCGAACAGGCAGCCCAGTCACTGTCACAAAAGGATTTTAAACGAGTTTCAGATGATGCAGGATAAAATAGCCCTTTACCATGGGCTAATTTAATGTATCTTAACACTCGAAGAGTTGCGGCTAAATGAAAAGTCGTAGGCTTAGACATATGATGTGTTAGACATTGTATGCTAAAACATAAATCAGGACGCGTAATAGTCAAATAAAGCAGGCGACCAACTAGACGTCTATATTCAGTCGAATTAATTAACAAAGGGTGATCATTTTACGAAGACGAGTAGAGCAATCCATTGGAGTGGAGGCGGGTTTGCACCCTATGTACCCTGACTCAGTTAAGATGTCCACGGCGTATTTTCTTTGGCAAATAGTAATGCCTTTTTGACTCCTAGCGACCTCAATACCCAAAATGTATTTTAAATTACCCAAATCGTTTAAAGTGAACTTTTCATCAAGGTGCTTCTTTAAAAGATTGATTTCATTCAAATCATTTCCACTCAATATAATATCGTCAACATATACACAGAGAGCAGTAAAGGAAGCACCACTATGTTTAACAAATAAAGAGCAGTCAGATACAGTTTGTACATAACCAAAAGATTTAAGGTAAGTGGTCAATTTATTAAACCATTGCCTAGACGCTTGTTTTAAACCATACAAACTCTTTTTCAAAAGGCACACCCGATTATCCGACGGAGAACAGTAACCGGATGGGGGTTTCATGTAAATAGTTTCATCTAAGTCACCGTGTAAACGCGTTATTAACATCTAATTGATGTAAAAACCAGTTATTAGTAGCAGCTAAGGCAAACAATACACGCACAGTGGTTAATTTAGCAACTGGTGAAAAGGTGTCGAAGTAGTCAAGGCCTTCCTCTTGAGTATAGCCCTTAGCAACTAAGCGGGCTTTATATCTTTCAATAGAACCATCAGACCTATATTTTATTTTATAAACCCATTTACATCCTATACAATGTTGAGATGCAGGTAGCTCGGTTAAAACCCAAGTATTGGTTTTCTCTAAGGCATCTAATTCAAGTTTCATAGCATGCTTCCATTCAACAAATTTGTTAGCCTGAGTAAAAGTCCTAGGTTCAGTAGCATGTGAAATAGCAGCAGTGAAAGCTTTGTGTTTTGGCACCAAGTTGAGAGACAGACAGGTAAGATGCAATAGGATACTTAACAGGAAATTCACAAGTAATAGAGTTGGATTTGTGCAAAGATTCAGACAAATCATAATCATATATTTTCAGATAGGCAGGAGTATTAATTTGTCTATTAGACTTCTTAACAGGAACAGGCAAGACATGAACTTCATTAACAGGAGAAGTAGATTCATGCATATGATCAACAGATAAGTTGACAGGAACAGGAGATGGAGAAGTAGCAGGCATAGTATGCATAGTATCAACATAGTTATGAGTAGATAGAGGAGAAGAAGGGTTGCAAACAGATGTTTGCTCATTATCACTGGAAGAGAAAGAGTGGTCCAAATCCACATCAGCCTCCAAGTGTGGGGTTGGAACTTGAGAATAACTGTGTCACTAGTATCCTGCTGATTTGAGGGAGCTGGCTGGATAGGGGGAGCTGCTGCAGGTACCCTGGAATTCTGCAAAATAGTGAAGGAATATGTGCAAATATGTGTATTCTCTTTTGGAGAATCACTTGCTGTTAGTGAGTTAAGAGTTTTAAAAGGGAATTCATTTTCATAAAAAATGACATTTCTAGATGTAATAATCTTGTTGGAATGCAAGTTTAACAACATGTAGCCCTTTGTGCCCTGAGGGTACCCTAAGAAAACACACTTATGAGCCCTTGCATCAAATTTCTGCCTATGTGCAGTTAAAGTAGAGGCAAAACATAGAGAGCCAAATACTTTCAGTAAGGAATAATCAGGAAGCTTGTTAAACAACTTTTCAAAAGGAGTTTTGTTTCCCAACACAGAAGAGGGTAATCTATTTATGATAAATGCAGCTGTTGAAACACAGTAAGGCCAATATGAAATAGGTAAGTTAGACTGAAATTTAAGGGATCTTGCTACTTGTAGCACAAGTAGCAAGTGCTGGTGCTTCCTCTCAACTAAGCCATTTTGTTGAGGGGTTTCAACACAACTTTTCTGATGAACAATACCCAATTCATTGTAAAAAAAATTCAAAATGAGCTCAGTTCCATTGTCAGATCTGAGAGTTTTGATTTTAACTGAAAACTGGTTTTCAACCATTTTATAGAAAGCCATCAGATGTGTTTGAACTTCAAACTTGTTGGTCATGAAGAAAACCCAAGTGCATCTAGTAAAATCATATAATATAGTTAAAAAATATCTTTGACCATAAACTGAGGGCCCTGAAAATGGCCCCCATACATCACAATGTATAAGCTCAAAAGCATGAAGGGAAGTAGATGTTCTAACAGGGAAAGGTAATTTCCTTTGTTTAGCCAAATGACAAGTATCACAAGAGACATGAGAAGTACAATCATTGAAAGACAAATTTGGTAAGCATGAAAGCTTCTTGGCAGAAGGATGTCCAAGTCTTTGGTGCCACAAAGATACATCAGCTTTTATTTTAGAAAAAGTAGCATTACAAAAAGAATTGGTTTGAAAACTTTTGTTGAAGTCCAAAACATAAAGGCCTTTGCAAATTCTAGCAAAACCAGTCATCCTCCTGGTGTTCATGTCCTGCATGACACAGACAGAAGGGAAGAAATGGAGGGAACAATTTGAAAATTTTGATAATTTTGAGACTGAAATCAGATTATAGTTGAAATTAGGAACAAGGAAGGCATCTTTTAAAACCAGAGTATCAAAAATTTGCACATCAGCAATAGCAGTAGCAAAAGTAGATTGTTGGTTAGGCAAGAATATCTGAGTACGACTAGGCAAAGCATGCTTAAACAACTTAGAATCACATAGCATATGATATGTAGCCCCAGTATCTAGAATCCATATGGCTTTACTCCTATCATGCTGACTACCATCATAAGCCATACATGCAGAAAGGTAAGAGTTTATACATGTCATGGATGTGACAGTGGTAGCCAAATGAAGAGTTGATGAAGTAGGGATAGAGGCAGCCATTTCCTGAGCCTTGGTGAATGCCAGGAACTGCTCAAACAATGCCTTGTTTGACAAATCAGAGGGGGCACTCCTGGTGAAAGATTCAGGGAGAACCACCTCCTCAGATTGAGAAGTAGAGTTGGCAGAGGGCCCAGAAGGGTTAGGAGCCTGCCTTTTTCCAGTTGGTCCATCCCAACCAGGGGGATAACCAATGATTTGGTAACACCGGTCTATAGTGTGGCCAGTAAACCCACAGAAGGTGCACTTCAGTTTCTTTTTATCACGAGTAGGGGCCTTTGAATTCTTAGGGTTCCCAGTGTATTGCTTGCTTAGGACCATCAGGAACTGATTTGGAGCGAGTGAACATTGCCAGTGGCTCAGCTCATAAGACTGAGCAGAAGTGTGGAGGGACCTCTGGGCCTCTTCTTGCAATAACATGGCATATACCCGCGACAGAGAGGGAAGAGGCGACAAGAGCAGAATCTGACTGCGCACCGCAGAGAAAGAATCATTCAGCCCAATAAGGAAAATGAGCACACAGTCAGTTTGCTGCAAGGTCACCATAGTCTTGTTGACGTTGCAGGTACACAACCCGCAAGAACAGGCCACCACTGGGCGTTGATTCACGTACTCATCCCAGATGGACCGAAAGGTGTTGTAGAACACAGTGATTGACAAACCGCCCTGATTGAGTGTAAACAGGGATTTACGCAGTTGAAAACCCCGAGAACTATTCGTATGCCCATGTCGAGTTTTAAGTTCTTGCCACAATTCAAAAGCAGACTTGATGTACAACAAGGTATTGCGGATCTCACCCGTGACAGAGTTCAAGAGCCATGAAAGAACCAGATTATTAGCGCGAGTCCAGCAGAGGCGATCAAGAGCGTTGGATTCCGACGGAATTGGAAGCGATCCGTCGATGAACCGGATCTTGTTTTTGATCGTAAGAGACATCTCGACCGCCTGACTCCATGACACATAATTGGTGCCAGAGAACTTGTCACCAACAATCGAAGAGCCAGTGAAGTCGTGGTTACCAAGGAAGTAAACAGACATCGAATCCTCGCAAGGATTCTTAGCGGATGACGTAGATCCAGAGAGAGAGGACTGAGTAGAAGGCGTCGTCATTAGATCGACGAAAAAGGTGAAACCAGAGAACTAGGGTTTTGAGAAAAGAGGGAAAAGTAGAGGGGAAAATGACGATTCGGGTGTTAAACGAATCGTCTGGGTTAGGGGAAGAAGAATATGACAGCGGAATTCATGATCTGTTAACATCTGATACCATATTAGAAATTAGATCCCCATATTTTCCTCTAAAAGGCCTTATTAGAGGGAGAGGGGCAGGGCATAGATAAACATAAGCCAAGATCATTCCCCAAGCGATGTGGATAGAGAATTCAAAAAAAAATGATGGCCTGACATGTTTACATAAATTGTTAATCTTGTATACCAAATAGAGTGCCTCTCATTCATTTCTCTATGTTATTGATGGATATCCACCATGATTACAATATGAGGCATATGATTTACACCAAAAATCGCCTAATTAAGTTATCAACAAGTCCGAATCATAACGCTAGGCTGTTTATTTGTTAGGACCACAATCAATCAATAAGGATTAATAAAACGTAACTAAATAGATCTCTCATTTATCATGGATATATACATAGAGACGACAACATAAAAAAAAAATTAGAAAACATGAATAAAATATAAGGAGCTTAATTTTTTTAATAAAAACAAAAGGTTAAAAGGTGACCAGGATTTCTGACGGTGCCATGAACATAGTAGCCGTCGGAAAGGAGTAATTTGACAAGCCATGAAGCTATAAAACCTCCGGCTCCTGTTACACAAACTCTCTTGCTGTTGTTTTCTCCCATTTTTTCGACTCAAGTATTACACAGATAATATTTCAATTTTGCCACAAAATTAAAATAATAAGCATTTATAAAGTTGCCGGACTATTGGACTCTCTTCTAGCTATTTCTCAAGATAATGATGGATTTGGATATATACTGACTAGCCTATTTAGTCACCAAAAAAAAACAAAAAACAAAAGTGGTGACCTGATCTGACTACGTGCCCTTTGGCTGTTCATATGTTTCATGGTGCAAAAGTAGCGTTCATGTTACAAAGTCATTTGCTTTCGGGGTTCTCACGTATGGTTCGCACTTGCCTCTATATATATGATTGCTTTTATACTTTTTCATGAGTTGCTAATTTATTTTAGGATAGCAATATCGCCAACCACAAATTGTTGCTGCAATTATTATAAAGTCCCTTATATATATACCTTTCTAGTCTAACAAAATTTAAGTTAACTATTGAAATCTCTTTAATGAATCTTTCCTTATTAATCAATTATGCCATAATTCTAGATACGACGTCTTCTACCACAAATGAAGATTTCTTTTATTTTTATCCATTTAGGTGCAATTATCTCTTATATCAATAAAAAATATAAGGCCTAGTTGGTTTCCCCAGAAAATAAGAGAAGAGAAAAATTTTGACATAAAACTAGGCCCTAAGGAATGACATGAAACTTGTTATATTTTTCTTTTGTTTTAAACTATTTACTTTTCGAACCCAAAACTAAACAATAAATACTTCTAATTTCAATTTTCAAGAATAAGGTTATATTTTCGTGACACTTTTGTCATTATAAATCAATGAAATTATATTAAATTTCGAAGTGGGTGAGATTCCTTCCAGAACTTGGTCCAATATTTATATGTATTATCATTCTTTTTAGTTATTTCAAAATGATAAGGTCTAGATCATATCAAACAACGTTATTCAAATGAAAATAATACCATGTGTAGTTACAACTTAATATATAAACTGTTAGTTTTTTTTAGTCTATAATTAAAACAATCGGATATTGTAACTAATTTATGGGACTTCCATTTCAATGAGAATTTATCATCTGAAATAATTTTCTTGTATTAAAAAAAAGGATTGATTGCAACAATAGTGATCATCATTAATTTACTTACAGTTGTATTTTTTTTTTTTTTTTGCTAGGATTTTGAATAATCTCGGAAAAAATCATGTTTGGTACCTTAATTTGGCTTATATTTCGTTTTGGTACCTTAACTTGTCACGTCGACTTTTTGATACCCTATGTTTGCCAACTTAATCCAAATCGGTACCTCCGCGGCGGCGGCCCCAAATTACCACCCCTAATGTCTACGTGGCTCGCCGTTGACTCCTAAAATCTCAATTTTTACTTTTTCCTTACCATATGTCCATGCTGACTGGATTAGTTAATTTAAAAAAATAAAAAAACTATTAAATCTTATATCATAATTTCTAGTTTTTATATTTCTTTATAATTAATTTTATTATATAAATTGTAAAAACTTATTATATAGTTCTCTTTTAAAAAAACAATTTTTATAGTTAATGAATTTTAAAGAAAAAGGAAAAAATGAAAACAAAAAATAAGTAAAAAAAAAACCATAACTTTAAAATCTATAACTATGTACTATTAAATCTTCATAATTTTTATAAAATTTTGTAATTAACTTTAAAGTTATAACTATTATAAATATAAGTTTTTTTGTTTCAAAAAACAAAAAAAAACCCAAATCTAAAAAATGATTAAAAAAGAAATAAAAAAACCAATCATCTTCAACAAGTCCTCCCCCCACCATCAATTCCTCATCTTCAACCCCCTCCCCCCCCCCCCCCCCCGCCCTATTTCAGCATAACCACCCATCGCCCTCGTCGTCGTACTTCCCGTCTCTTTCATCTCCTTCTCCCCTTTACTCGACTCTGAATACGACCTCTCATCTTCCCTCGACGATGCCGTCACCAAATTCCCGTCACTCATCTCCATCGCCTCATTCGCCGGAAGAGTCTCCTACGACATATGGCGTTGTGCTTATGTGACAGGTATCGCTTGCGGCGTCGTGGCATGATGTTACAAGCAGCGGATTTTCGTTGAGTAGGGGGTTGAGCAACGAGCGGCGGTGGTGGTGGTTCCGGATCCGAGCAGCGAGTGGTTGTGGTGGTGGTTCCGGATCCGAGCAGCGAGCGGTGATGGTGGTGATTTGTTGAGGTACGAATCCAGATCCAAGCAGAGAGCGGCGGTGGTGGTGGTTTGGTGAGGTACGGATCCGGATCCGAGCAGCGAGCGGCGGTGGTGGTGGTTTGTTAAGTAAGGTTGGGGAAGATGATGCTTTAATTAATTAATATTATAAAGTTTTTTTTGATAACTATTAATATTATAAAGTTAAGAAATATTTAATTAATGTTTATGAAAAAAAATATGCATAAGAGTTATTGTATATAATTTTTAATTTTAATTAATTTGTATATTTAAAATTAATTTCTTAGTTTTTATGCTTTTTTTATTAAGTAATACATGTCATCATGGCCATGTGTAAAAAAAAAGTCAAAATCCCCAAATTTGGGTCAACGACGAGCCACGTAGACTTTTGGAGGCGGCAATTTAGGGGCTCCGCCGGGGGGGGGGGGGGGGGGTGGACTGATTTTGATTAAGTTTGCAAACATAGGGTACCAAAAAGTTGGCGAGATAAGTTAGGGTACCAAAACGAAACATGAGCCAAAATAAGGTACCAAATCCCCCCCCCCCCAACATATGCTATATTTTCTAGTGTCGCCCCTAATAGTAACCCCTGAATTATTTGACTTTATTTTTGTTATGTGATCTATTATCACTTTACGATGCGTGTTGACTATATAGATCGTGAAACGCGACTCTGCAAAACTCGTCTCTACTTGCATGGGATTGACTAACGTGGTCATTCAACTTTACTAAACTTGGAGAAAAAACTCCGCATGAACTTGAAAGAAACTAAATCGACAAGCGCTGCCCAAAAGCCAAAATAGTAGAGGTTGATGGCATCACCTCTTCACCAACTTCCCCTCCCTCCTCATCGTCCACGAGAGTCTTTTCCCCACCTTTGGACTCTCAACTCTTTCGACCAAACCCTCTTCGTTGAAAATCTTATCCACTTGACCATAAACTCCTTCTACCAGTCTCCTCTCGTTTGGAGGGGTACAATGTAGGCTTTGTGTGTCTACACCAACACCTAGCAGTTAGACTCAAAAATAATACATGTAGCGTCAATACTAAAGTGAAGGATGGAAGCACTATCAAAATAACATACTCGAGACTAAAGGGAAGCAAATACTTACAGAAATCGGCAACAGTGAGCTTCAGAACAATCCACGTGTCGAAGTTCACTTTGTCCAAACTACATATGGCGTAAGAAAATCTGAATACCTCATTTTTCAAGATCTTCATGGCACCGAAGAGTGGAGAAAAAACCCTTGTCCTCCATCTTTTGGTCAATAGCGAAACAATTGATCACCATCGAAAGCCTTGTGGCTTTCGCACCAAGCATAACCTATGTCTCACACGACATTCTTGGAACGAACAAAAAAAGAATTTCTTCGTCCAATTGTTATACAACGATGAGGGTCGCTAGTGGTAAAATAGTAAAAAGGATTACCCTCTGACAACAATCTCATGGCCAAGAAGCTATCTACTGAGCAAGTCGAAACCCTTCAATAGGCATATAAAAAAGAAGCTAGCCAGGCTCGTATACCTATTGAGAGCCACTTGGCTCGAGCATAACCCCACGTGTTATGAAAACCTTGTAGTAGTAAAGAGGAATCAACAATGAAGACCCACTTTAATCTATTAATGTAAACCATAACATTGCCAGTTGAAGGATTATCAGCTCTCTAAGAAGGAAGATGCATCCTCACTTCCACCGAATTAGGATCGATGTTATACTCTTTGAGCTATTTTTCCAGACTTTTCTTGGATACATAGCTTGCAAATCCTACACTAGCTTCATTTTCCATGCTGAGGTGGAGGTCTTAGCCCTCTTAAAGGGAAGAACCTCCACTTTCTCTCTCAGTAGGGCGGAGCAAGTCCTCTTTGCCACAGTTGAGACAGCACCAAGAATGGTGGAGGCTACAACAACCTCACAAGAAATAGGAATGGTTGCCATAGTTTGCTAAACAAAAGACATAATGATCGGAGGTGATAATTTGGAGAAGAGGTGTTAACAAAAAAAATAAGAGCGTACGAAGGATGCTAGAATGCAAGAAGTCGCCGAAGAAAATTGCAAGTGAAGAAGAAAAAAGTGAAATGCAAAAAAAAATCTAAAATCCATTGGACCTAGGAGAGAGAAGACAACGAAACTAATTCCCGCCCAAATGCGACTACTCAATGGACCAGACGTGGATTATTCAAATTGAAACTTGACAACTTTGCCATCGCAATGGTAAACAACTGTCATGATCGACTAATCCAACAAACGAGCCTTTAAGTTTTGAGCGTTTTGAATTCTTCTGATAGAAATTGGTAGACTCCTGATGATACATGGACGACGCGCTTAGACACGTGTATGCTATACTCACGACGCAAAAAGAGTTCTCCAAGAGATTGGCCTCAAGGAGTATCCCTTTAAGACGAAGGACCAAGCTGCTTGCACATCCCCCTTGATAATAACCCAGAGCACTACTGGAAGATTGAAATTGTTTGGATTGGGACTTAGTACTGAACATTGGTGTTACGTTAACACTCACCCAATGTTATCCTAACACCTACTTTACCAGAATGATAAAATGCATCGGAATAAAACGAACGCAGGTAGATGTTGGTTTTTAAGCAGATTACATAAATATAACCAAAGAGCCTTAGACAAAATAACTACTATTGAATAATGATTGTTCAAAAGTGTACCTTAACTTATTCTAAGCTCCTCACTAAGAATACTTAAGCTAAAACAACCGAGTGAACAAAGGATGCAACCCCTTACAAGTTTAGCTCCCTAACTCTGACAAACTGTTAGACTTAATTCACTAAACAAAAACTCAGAAAAGCAAGACAAGACTCTCGACACTAAAGATATAATCTCTCAGATTCTTTTGCTCTTGTCTCATATCTTCTCTTGATGTACTTCATCTTTTTATGTATGGTCTTCCTTGAACTCCAAGACATAAAGCACGCGATTTCATACTCTATTTGATTTCCTTGTAAGCCTTTGCTTCCAATTTGAGCTCCAGTCTTTATTTAAGGAAAGTTTCCGTATTTAGATAAGAAAATATCATTTTTTAATGTCGACGTCTTCTTGGAAGTAATCTTCTACATGAATCTTATTTTTCCTTGTAGCATTCCTCAAGCCTTGTTATTTCCTTCTTTATTCAACCACACATGTCATCATAAATAAAGAAAGTACATTGATGGAGACTTTCACTTCTAACTCGATCCTAGCGTAATTTTGTCAACCCGGAGCATACACACTCAACTTAAACCGTGGAACTAAGTTAATAAGTGAATAATGGCAAAACAAAAGGTATTCAATTTTTTTTGTCAAATTGTGCAGTGTTACAGAGTTACGGTGTTATACTCAGTGTTGTCTTAACACTAGGTCGACCTCTTACACTTTCAGAGAGTATCAAATAGCAGAACCAACTAGGGTGAAATACACATCAAAGGTGTCAAATACAATGAGTCATAACACCTAGATGTTGACAAAGCGTATCTAGTCTAATCTTAGCCAACATGCACGATAAAGACAAACTAGGTAATGAAGACATGCCACATGAAGATAGCGACACGCACAACCTGGCAATATTTGAAACGTATCACCATTTCCAAAATCCATGAAAGCGGCGCATAGACCAGCTAAAATGCCCGCGAGAAACGTGTTGACACTTGGCAATCAACTATTCAACACCTCAAAAAATACAAGCAACTTCTCCATTTATACGAATGAAGCACTGAAAAAGGGATTCGACACTAAGAAGAAAAACACACATGTATAACTCTCTTCGCTCTATCTCAGTTTTTAGATGGTGACAATCGTCGGTGCGGTGTCCCCACTATTTATGGAAATCGCAATATCTTCCCGTTCTTCTACTTTCTTTTGAGTCCACCTTTCTTAAAGGCTTTGGCCAAATTAATGTTCGATCCCGGCATACTATATGTAGTACATGTGATGGGGGGATTTTCATGGATGTGTACTATGTTTTTTCCCTTTTTTCTCCGATCGCTTCGCTTGGGGTTTTGGGTCCCCGACCATTCCTTTTCTGATTATCATGAGATTTTTCATTGGGGGGTGTCGCCTTGGAAAGTTCCTGCCTCAATGTCTCATTGGCAGCTTCTCTTCTTGGAATATGAATTTTTGGCCCTTCTCATGAGGTCCTCCAAATCTCTTACCAGTTTTCTTACAAGGGACCTAGAGGAGGCGCTACCTTTTAGGCAGTGCGTTGAGACATAGGTAAGCATGGTGGGATTGATGTTGGGTACTTAGAGGATAACATCTGTGAAGTAATAGACGTAATCCTTTAATCTCCCTCTCGTTGTAACATCAAGAAGATGTGAGTTGTGGTTTTGGGGTATCGTCTATTGCATATGAAATGGCTGACAAAGGCTTTTCTAAGCTGGTGGAAGCTTGTTATGAGCTCGGTCGGTAGTTTTTCAAACCACGCTTGGGCTCTTCATGTTAACTAGTTTAAAAGAATTTGCACAGTAATGGTTCTAGATCCACCACCAAGTCCATAAATGACTAATGATAGGATCCACACGATCGCGGGGGTCGTAACCATTCATCTCTCCTGAGTACAGGAGAAAGTTGGTAGTTCACAATTCTTGGGGGTAAAACTAGGTTGGTTCTTTGAATTTATCTATTCATAGAGGCATTGGTTTCTTGAATTCCTTCAGTTGCTGTCATAATTCCTCCACTAGTCCTTCTATGTATCTGTGCTGGTTCCTTAGGAAGGACGACCATGATTCTGACCTCCGAGTGTTTGTTATTGTTCCCCAGGCGATTGTCATCTCTTCACGAGGATACCCTCTCGATGTGCTCAGATTCATGTCCATATCATCCCAATATTAATCCCTTGGATGACCTTGGGCCTAGGTTTTTCGATATGTCTGTCATTTGCAAGTTGGGCTCCTATATTCTCTCCCGGAAGCGTCTCAGTGGTGATCGTTGTGCATTCTATAGTGGTGGTCTCTTTTGAGCCTAATATTCCAGTTCTATAATATATGTATCTATATATAATGTCTTTTATAACTCTGATGTAGAATGTTGTTTTGTGCTGTCTCATTCATGTTATGGGCATGCGTTGCGCATGGTCTCTAAATTTGTCATTTGCAGCTTTTGCAACAAAACTTTATTAGGTGGGTCGGGTTTGCACTTCAAGCTTACTTATAATGTTATCACACAACGAAAAAAAACCATCGATTCTGAATTCATAATAGAACCGAAAAATCTTTTAAAATTCAGATTTAGAAGTAGATTGATAGATTCTATGACTAAAATTGCCCGTCGTTCTACATATCTCAGTTTTATTTTTATCATTATCATTTAAATATAAGAAGACTATATGAATATAAATCGATCAAATTTGAAATTTAGATATTGGAAGTCTGGAACAGTCGCGCCACATCCCTGATGGGTGTGATTTAAGATTGGCCCAATACATCGTTATTGGGCCGGCCCATGAGCGCATCGAATTGGGAGAATTTGATGCGCGCATCGAATTAACAACCTAATGCTTCTTTATTGGGCCAGCCCATTAGCGCATCGAATTACCATGATTCGATGCGCGCATCGAATATGAATGATTCGATGCGCCTTTCTATATTGGTTTGAGGGCTCCACGAGACGTTTGCTATAAATAGCCCGTCCCCTTGAGTTTCGTGCACGTTTTCGAGAAGGTAACCACCTCAGCACAGTCAACATCGAATCAGCCCTCATTCGACGCGCATCGGAACGAATAGCCCTCATTCGACACGCAGTTAAATAGTGTTCCTCAATTCGACACGCAAAGTGCGCATCGAATTCGACATCCATTGCACGCATCGAATTCGATACCTTCCAGAACGACTTTGATCCAGTGTTAACTGTTCTGCATTGAACGAAGACATTCGACACGTCTGCATCGAATACCTAAAATTTGATACGCTACATTAATATTGTAATTTAGTTATTCTACCTAATAATCTTGTAATAAGTGTTCCGTACCAAGGTAGTCCATTAATAAAGTTGGATAGCATTGTTTTGATCTCATTTTGTAATCTTTTACTGTGTTCTATTACCGTGACGAAGTAAGACCAAAATATTGGCGCCGTCTGTGGGAACACTAAGTTTATTAGTTGTTAGGCAGTATGTCTAGAATTACCAGGTCCCAAAGTAAAGCTCTAGAAGGAAATATGGGAGAAGCAGGACAGAATACACCTGAACGAATCATGCAAGATATCGCGGGACCGTCGAGAGTACCCGCAGCAGTACCAACTCCAGCAAGGAGAGAGAATCAAGGACCTCAAGCTGAGGAGGTACCCGCCACTGAAGCAGGTGCAACTGGAGCCACATCAACGAGTGCCTCGATTCCAGACAATATGAAGAATGAATTGATGACAATGGTAAAAGCCGCTTTGGCTGAAGTACTCACTCCAGCACCGCCCATTATGATACCATCACCTGTTGAACATCCAAAGACCTTAAGGGAACAAGGTTCTGTTACCAGAATGTTAAAGGGAAAGGAGAAGGAAAAGTCCCAGCAAGACGACATGAGAAGTAGACATGTTTCGGAGGGAACAAAGAGTAAAGGAAAATCCACACGAGAAGAACAAGGAAAGAAGTTAGTATCGATTGAGGTACAATCAATAAGACATCTTGAGGAGAGAGAAAGGGAGAATGAGGCAGAACGTGTTACTGAACGAAGAAGAAGAGAAGATATGAGACGTTCAGAAAGTCGTAATTCCAGAAGGGAACGGAATGAGAGAGAAGACCAAAGAGAAGAATTACGAAGAAGGAAGGATAGAGAGGACATAAGACAGTCAGAAGGTCATGATTCGCGTGGCGAGCATAATAGAATGGCCAGAGATGTTGAAAGACTAGAGAAAGGGAAAGCAACATCTGAGACTCAAATGGTACGGGAGGATAATACTATCAATCACAATCCTTTTTGTCGAGAGATAGAGTCAGAGATTCTGGGGCAAGGGGATAAGATCCCTGAACTAAAAACATACGATGGAAATTCTGATCCCCGAGATCATCTTTTCCAATTAGATAGGAAACTGTCCCTTTACAGTTTTAAGGACAATATCCAAGTCAGGATATTTGCAACAACTCTATCAGGAGTAGCTGTGGATTGGTTTAATCGAATTCCTCCTGGACAGATCAAAAGCTACGCCCAGTTGAGAAAAATGTTCGAGGATCAATTCTCTAGTCAGTCTAGACTGGTTTTGGATCACTTCCATCTCTATACAACGAAACAAGAAACTAACGAAGGTCTAAAGGACTTTATGAGACGTTTCAATACAGAGCTATTAAGGATTGATAACCCATCAGGAGAGATGATTGCGAGCATACTTTTCCGAGCAACCACCAACACAATGTTCAGTGGGGACCTACTCAGACGAAAGCCCGCGATCGTTGAAGAGCCTAATAAAATTGCACAAGAGGTGGTTCATTATGAGGAAATGATGGCAACTAAGTTACCTGTTGTTGCAATGGTCAAAAATAGAGAAAGAGGTAGAGACGATCATAACCGTAATACCTACAACAACATGAACAAGAACTACAAAAGGGAGATTTCTCCTAGAAGGTACACACCGTTAAATGCTCATATCATGACAGTCTTTAACACAGCAAAAATAAAAGGATGGTTTAAGGATCCTAAACCGATGAGGGAATCCAAGGCAACGATGTATTCAAGTCAATTCTGCAAGTATCATAACCAGAAGGGTCATGATACTGAAGAATGTATCAACTTGGAGGATGAGATTGAACGGTTAGTGAAGGATGGCAAACTCATCGAGTATGTCAAGAAGGTGCAAGAACAAGAGAGAAATTTCAACCGTAAGAGAACTCCGTCTCCCAGGAAAGATAAGCAAAAGGTAGTCGATGAACCGCAACTGTTCCAATACCCTCAGATCGAAGATGGGAATGCCAGGAAATGAATGATTAATATGATATCTGGAGGACCAGGAGGAGCGGATTCCACCAATGGTCGCAGAAAGATCACAAGATTGGCGGAGTCGGATAATTTTGTCAATATGGCCAATATACTGAGAATTGAGGAGATGCCGCATGAAGAAATCACTTTCTCTATTGCAGATCTAAGGAAACTGAGCTCACAGGCTATACAAATATCCAATTTAAATTGCCCTCTGGTAATAACGATGGATATAGCTAATTATGGGGTCACCAAAATGTTAGTGGTCCATGGAAGCTCAGTAAATGTATTGTTCAGTTCCACGTTGGCCAAAATGGGACTAAATAATCTGACATTAGAACCAGTGAGAACATCTCTTCACGGATTCGGTGGTCCAGAGATAGTTCCACTCGGAATGATTAAACTTCTAACATTATTGGAAATAGCGGCACAGAGAAAGACGCTAGTGGAGAACTATGTGATCGTTGACATGCATTTCGCATATAACGGAATCATAGGAAGACCAGCACTAAATGCTTTTCGAGCTTTACCGTCGACTTATCATCAGATGGTGAAATTTCCTACCTCAAGTGGTACAGGTGAAGTCATAGCAGATCATATTGAAGGTTGGAAGTGTTACGTAACTTTGCTCCGGACTCGGCCACAACAGGAAGAAGGTGCAACAAGGGCATTGGTCCCTAGACAAATGGAGCATATTGACTAGAAGATTTCGCTTTAATTAACAAGAGTCCTTAGTATTTTGAGTATTTTGAACAATTTATATTCGTTCTCTCTGCTATGACATGCATGAGGGACAAATATGTATGAACTTAAAACAGGTACACCAAAACATGACCCTGGAGGACAAATTGGGAAGTCAGGGAAATTAATCAATGACTCAAACTCCTAATTGTTCACATAATCTGATTTGGTTAATCCGAGAAAACGAATTCTAGTTAATTGTTTACATGAGTCCTATCTAATCTACACCATAAAATGTACGCAGGGCGGAAAATCCCTAAAGGAGTAAGAAGAACGGAAACTCTGTCCAAAGTGGCACGAGATACCGAAAAAAGGCCAGAGGCAACAAAGGGGACAGAAACTTTGTCCGAAGTGGCACGAGATACCGAAAATCCCCAGGAACAACCAGGAGAATGAAAACTCTGTCCAAAGTGGCATAAGGTACTGAAGAAGAAGCCAGAGGCAACAAATGGGGACGGAAACTATGTCCAAAGTGGCAAGAGATACCGAAAATCCCTAAGGCAATTTGAAGAACGAAAACTCTGTCCAAAGTGGCACGAGATATCGAAACTCTCGGAAAGACAACCCAGAAGCAAAGATACTCTATCCAATGTGATACAAGATATCAAAATTTCCAAAGAATATTAAGCAGGGACGAAGACTCTATTTGAATATCACAAGATATTCAAAATATTACAAAGAAAAAGGACGGACAAATGATTCTGAGATGGCAACTATTATCACATTTACTTGCCAACACAAGCGAGGCACTGACACTACATCTAACGCTGTAAGTGTCCATCAAAACTCACAATTCAAAGACATGAACGAAACTCTCTGGAGACGAGTAACAATGATTAAACTGCGTCCAAGGAGACAAGTAAAACCTTTTCCTAATTGGAAAAATAATACGTAGCACATTTATAATTGTGCAAGCAAAACATTACTCAATTCTTCATCGCATATAAAAATTTGATAGATTGTCAAAATAAAGTAAAGAACCCAGAAAGGATATTGAAATAAAAGGCAACAAATATAAGCATAATAAATAATTAAACAACTAAAGACGAACATTCGAAAGTATGATTGTCCTAAGCATAAAATGTTCAAACTCATAAAAGCGACGCAGCGCCATGCACAAATTAAATTAAAATAAAAATTGTTCATAAACATGGAAGGATAGAACAGCCTTAGGGCTGCAAATTCAGACATCTTCTTCATCCTCAGATGAGGGATACGACTCAGGCATAACAAGCGGTGGTGATAGTCCCCCAAGAATAAGATTCTCATTCTCTAGCAGCGAGGCGAACTCACCAGGTTCTGCAGGCTCAGAAGTTGTCCGAGGTGGCAGTTTTTCTCGGTTTGGTCCTAGAGACAGGTCTAACCATTTTGGTTTGAAACCGCCACGAACATACTGTGTTGCATAAAACTGATGCACAGTCAGAACCTGAGCATTCTGAGCTTTGAGCTCGCCTCGACGAATGCAGATTTCTCGAAAAGTGTTGCTTCGGAGAAACTCTTGATTCCGCAGCAGCGGCAGAAGAAGGACTAGCAATTTTCTTCTTACCCTTACTCTTTGTCTTTTGGGGATGAGGGATTTCGGGCACAATGTTGGTCTGGGAGCTCGTCAGATCAGCAGCAACAGCTCGATTCATTCTCGCGTGACGACTCATGAAGTACTCGGCTGCAAGAAAAGTGAACCGTTAAAATCATAATAAGCATAAATCAAAAATATCAAAGAGTTGCGATATTTTACCAAGGGTCATTCTTCCGTTATATTTCACTAGAGACAGTCCAGCTAACGAAAGGACTCGATTTTCGACAAGTTTTTTAACATCAAATTGATGTTCTCTAACTAAATTCGGGATAAACTCGCAATCCCATGAAGTTACGGTGACTCCACCGGGAATCATTACCCTAGCACCTGTGTACCATTCACGGCGGTATTGCCTAAACTCGCCTTCGTAGCTCTCTTCGATGTAGAAGTATCTTCTCTTCCAATCCTTTCCGTAACCGGTCGCCCCACCATTCAAGAACTTCCGGTTCGTTTGTGCTTTGATATGGTAAAATCCTTCTTCACGCCTTGCAATCTCAAATAACGCGTAAAACTCATTTGGACTTTGTGGTTGGCGCAACGCCTTCATGACTATGATAAAGCCAATTAAATTCCCATAAGAGTTTGGCGTGAGTTGCGCGGGTACAAGGTTTATCATCCTTAAAAGCCATCTTAGCTCAAGAGGAATTGGGAAACGCAGACCGTTCAAAAGCTGGCCAACAAATACAGTCATATGACCGGGCAGTGGGGTATGCATCCGATCATTTGGGCCCGGAAGGACGATTTTATACTTGTCAGGTATATCAATTTTTTTACGGAGCCTCTTACGACTATGTTGGAGACGAGAAATATATTGATCGTAAGCCATTCCTGGGACCTCGACGTGATCATCGAACTCCCTATTAATATAATCTACATCCTCTTCACCCTCGCTTGGAGAGCGATTATCCCGATAGGATGACACAGACAAGTCATCAATGTCCACTTCGGGCGCGGGTTCAATATCGCCAACATGGTTGTTATCAGCGGGAGAATCCAACATTTCTATATCTATTAAATCGAATTCATTAACTTCGACTGCGCTAGGACCCGCGGGAGCATTCAAAGGGTTCTCTTATTAATGGAACTGGAGCTAGAGCCAGTACTCGACTCACTGCCAGAACTGGATTTACTGCTCACCATCTTTGACGAGAATGAGCTGAAATAAATTAAAAACGGAGACTGACTAAGGACGAACTCGTCACTCTACAGTCTTGCATATCACTCAAACATACTTAAAGAGAAATTTCTTAAACAAATAATTCAGCAAAACAAAGCAATTTTTTTTTACCTTGATCGAATTTCCAATAGAAATAGCTTTTACTGAGTCAAATAAAATCCTAAGCAAAGGAAATGCAAGTTAGTGCCCGTGTCAATGTTTTAAACCAAAAGGAAAAGGAATTGATTTAATTAAAATAATTATCGCATCGAACCACGACAATTCGATGCTAATCGCATCGAATTTATGATCGTTCGATGCGGATCGCATCGAATGACGCCAATTCGATGCGTCTCACCTGAGAAGCGGAGTGTGTTGGCTGCGATATGAGCTCCTCAGGGCAGCACCCCTCTTATATAAGGACCGCGAGGCCCATCAGGCCCAGTCCAGCGGCCACATCGAATAACCGCATCGAACGAACGGAATTCGATGCGGTTCATTTCACGCATCGAATTGACATTGTTCGATGCGTTTCATTATTGTTCATAGAGCTACTGTGAACCGTTCCGAACTATTCTATGAATAGGAATATCCCAAATCAGTACATATATTTGATAATATATATAAAAATTAAAGGAGTACGGCCTAGACCGTTCCGAGCAATCCCAAATATATTCTTTAAAGTTTGGAAGACGATCTCCAAGTTGACATCGTCTCCCAAACTGGGGGGACTATATGACGGGTGTGAATTAAGATTGGCTCAATACATCGTTATTGGGCCGGCCCATGAGCGCATCGAATTAACAGCCTAATGCTTCTTTATTGGGCCAGCCCATTAGCGCATCGAATTACCATGATTCGATGCGCGCATCGAATAGAAATGATTCGATGCGCGTTTCTATATTGGTTTGCGGGCTCCACGAGACGTTTGCTATAAATAGCCCGTCCCCTTGAGTTATGTGCACGTTTTCGAGAAGGTAACCACCTCAGCACAGTCAGCATCGAATCAACCCTCATTCGACGCGCATCGAATCGAATAGCCCTCATTCGACACGCAGTTAAATAGTGTTCATCCATTCGACACACAAAGTGCGCATCGAATTCGACATCCATTGCACGCATCGAATTCGATACCTTCCATAACGACTTTGATCCAGTGTTAACTGTTCCGCATCGAACGAAGACATTCGACACGTCTGCATCAAATACCTAAAATTCGATACGCTACATTAATATTGTAATTTAGTTATTCTACCTAATAATCTTGTAATAAGTGTTTCGGACCAAGCTAGTCCGTTAATAAAGTTGGATAGCATTGTTTTGATCTCATTTTGTAATCTTTTACTGTATTCTATTACCGTGACGAAATAAGACCAAAATAATCTCTCTTCTTTCTGTAGCACAAATAGTTTTCACTACAGATTTGCTCCGATGCAAAAGTTGATCTGTTCAGCATGAACATTTCAAACGCAACGAGATTCAACTGGAAAGACGTATAGAGTAACAGTAGGATAAGATGGTAATAACTTTGTTTTTAACAACTTTTGAGTTTTGATGAAGGGAAAAGTGGCAGCCAACAAGTTTTATCAGTAATGCTAATTACACATGGATACATAGTTCATCTGCGAAACCCGTACTCCGGATGTCAAGAATCCAGAATACCAGCTTTCTTATAGTTCTCAACTGAATCCACCAGAATTTCTTCTAATGGTCTATATTTCCAACCTAGATTCTGCAGCTTTTGTGAACTGACCTTCGAGGATTCCTTTCCCTCTTTGAAGCTGCAAATAAGTATCAAATCACTAACGTCAAAACTACGAACTCCGCATGTTGTAAACCAACTATGTAAGAATTCTTGGGATGTTGTGAACCAGAGGCGTATCTATGTGAAGGCTAGGGAGGGCTTCAGCCCTCCCTAGTTTTCCAAACAAAAATAGATTAGTAGTAGTACTAATCTTATATAATAAAAAAAAAACTACTTAACTCTTAATAAATTTTTGGGCCTAAACAAAACAATTCATTTAGCCCAAAAGAAAGTTGTCTGGTCCAAGAAGACAAATGGTCTCAAATCAAGTACTGATACTATACGTTTACCCTTATTACTTTGCCAAGAAAAAATATTAAAAAACAAAACCTAGCATCTTCTTCACTTTTTCTCCTCTGGTGGCGCCCGCGCATCAATTTTTCATTTCTTCTCCTAGCGCAGCAATTCTTCTCCTCTGGCGGCGCAGCAAGTCACCAACAGGTATATATATATATATATATATATATATATATATATATTATTGAAAGAATAAAAAAAAAGCATTCAGTTTTATGAAAAATTAGCTTGAATAGAATGACATGTTTTATAATTTTATTGTGTAATTGAATTGTTTAGTGATTACTATTATGATTTATTAAGCTTAGTAGTGTTATAGTCTTATAGACTTATAGTGTAATTTGCAGTTGGGAATTTGAAATGTTAGATGTTGCCTGTTGATAATGGCCTATACTAGAATTTTAGGGCTTAGAATCTTAGATAATGGTTAATGGCCCGTTACTACAAATCAGAATATACTTCGGAATGGGAGATTTCAAAATATATCAACACTTTCGGATTTATGACAAAAATTAGTTGTGATGACAAGTAAGGCACAAGACAACAATTTGATTGACAGGTTGATTCGACTTGTTTTAACTCTTCCGGTTTCTACTGCAACAACAGAGCGTACATTTTCTGCAATGAAACGTGTTAAGAGTGTTCTTAGAAACAAAATGGATGATGAATACTTGTCGAATTCTATGGTTATTTACATCGAACGAGAGTTGGCTGAAAATATCGACACTGATTCGATAATTGATCAATTTAATATCATGGGAGACCGAAGGAAAAAATTTGTGTAGTACTTTTATTTCTTAAATTGATGGTATGTAATCAACTTTATTTTGAATGTTATGTCACTTTTTATATGATTTGTTATTTTAATTTTTTTTACTTAAACTAAGCAAAATAATATTCTAGCCTACCCCATTTTAAATTCCTGGATACGCCCCTGTTGTGAACCCAAGAAACACGAGCATGCAACACTTGCAAAGAAACAAAAGACGAACGTATTAGCTAGGGGAAAATATTATTACCTCTTGGGATAATTATAGTTTGGATAGCTTTTCCTCAAGCGTTCAACCAAATCCTGAGACGTAGCAATGTGTGACATGCATATGTATCTACCTTCAGCTTCAGGTTTCTCATATACTAATTTTAGTGCTGTAGCTACATCACGTACATCTACTATCATCCTGTGGTTGTTTTCCAGTTGCTCGTATCCTTCTGCACGAAAAAAGAAAGAACTGTTAACGAAGAGCACGTAAGCAAACTAATTTCATGATATTCTGCATGGTTACAGATGATGAAATCTCACTTCAAAAGAACTCCATTCTGAAAGGTCTCAGAACCATTTAACTACATAATGAGAAAAAGAGAGACTGCACCGAGAAGGATATGTGAGTTTTTTATCCAAGATTATCATATTCATAACTTCGACACTTATTGCAAAGCTATATTGATCAATCATCAAAGGTTAACGCGGACACAAGCTAGTAATCATGTAGAAAGACATAGCTGTAGAAGATATTACCAGTAGTTGGGAAAAACTGAAGTGAAGAAAACTTATAAGTATTTTACGGGCATGTAAAAGATAAGGAAAAGACCGTATTCAATTAATGTAATTGTGAATAAGCACCTTTCAGAAGCTTCAGGAGAGCCAAACTGCTAGCATTTGCTGCCTGTTGCAGCATAGGACCGGCTACGAGAGTTGGCAACACGGTGACGACATCAAGTCCCGTCTTTCTTGCATATTCCAAAGCCTCCTCTGCCACTGTCTTTGAGTAACAATACCAATTCTGTGTGTATAAAGTGGGAATATATCAGAACAGCCATAAGTCTAATTACACAAAACAGTGATGCCAGAACAGCAAGTTTAGTAAATTTGCCGCAAAATACATTTGTTGTCTTGCAATATTCCGCGTCCGACCAACACGTCTCATCCATCACTTGATCCTTGGACCAGTTGGGGTTCATAAAGATTGCAGCAACTGATGATACAACAACAACACGTTTGACCTTTGCTTCAGAGCAGGCTTTGAGGACATTAAGAGTACCTTCTAAAGCAGGCGCAACCAGTTCTACCTACAAACGTGCAATACAAGATTTCAATATAAAACTATAGCTATCGTAAAAACAACTCAATACGAGTTGTTGCCCTGCATTCCAACAAACTCAATAATGAGCTGTACAACTTTTCGAGTAATATCCAGTTCAAGTAAAGAGTTCACTAAGCATGCCTCTGGGTTTGGTACAGAGGTAGGAGGAACTGGGCTGGCGACATGGAACACTCCCTCGCATCCTTTGACTGCGGTAAGAATGGAGTCGAAATCTAGTAAGTCCGCCTTAAAAAGTTTGAGCTTATCAGCAGCACCTTCGAGGTTTCTCAAATGAGCATTTTTTATAGAGTAAAATGCAAAAAACTACCCTGTGTTATTTCTAATTGGCAAAAAAATCCCTGTGTTATTTTTATTAGCAAAAAACCCCCTGTGTTTTTTCAACCTTAGCACACCGCCCCCTACTCAAATTTAATAGTTGACCGCTCGCGAAATGACTATTTTACCCCTTTTTTAATTACCTCAAAATTAAACCCCACAAGGGTAAAATAGTCTAAAAAAAACTTTTAAAAGCCGAAATTGGGTAAATAGCAAAAACTACCCCTGTGTTATCTCTAATTGGCAAATAACCCCCTGCATGTGTTATTTTAATTGGCAAAAAAACCCCTGTGTTATTTCAAAATTAGTAAAAAAAACCCTACTACACTGAATTAATTCGCACATACTGAGATTGATCTCAAAATATGATTTTTATTGTATGTCTTTGATACATATGGAACTAATAATGTTCGAATTAAATTGTATGCATATTTTTATTTATTAATTTTGAAGAAAACCTTAGTTTTTAGATCTGTAAAAATATAATTACGGTACCGACTAATTTTATTATGTTTTTATACAATTTTTAAAAATCTAAAAAATTTATAACACGATGCATAATATTTATTGTAACAAGTATATGTTTATTATAAAATTGTAATACTTATAAATCCTTAATTATTGGTACTGTCATTATAAAATATGTCATGAAGGGAGTTTTTGCTAATTTATGAATAACACATGGGGGTTTCTGCCAATTAAAATAACACAGGGGGTTATTTGCCAATTAGAGGTAACACAGGGGTAGTTTTTGCTAATAGCTCTGCCGAAATTTAAAGTTCAAGTCGCAGTTCAGGCGCGTGACTTACAAAATTGTACGATAGGGAGTTTTTCGCCTTTGACCAAATAAGACAGGGGGTTTTTTGCTAATAAAAATAACACATGGGTTTTTTTGCCAATTAGAAATAACACAGGGTAGTTTTTTGCATTTTACTCATTTTTTATATCATCCTCTGCAAAACATGTACACATAAGAAAGTAATGAACAAGTCCTATCATCCAAAGTCCCTTTTTATTTCCAAATCAACCACTAACTAATATTAGTTCCAAGCTAACAGTATAAAGATCCAGGCATAACTTTCATTTCGTGCAACATTAACTACTGACCGATACACCACAGCAAACGACTACATGAGATGATAACGGATCACTTTGGCGATCAAACGAGCTTCAATTTGTAGCGTGGAAGTAGGAAAAATGATGGCCTGACATGCATGTTTACATAAATTGTTAATCTTGTATACCAAATAGAGTGCCTGTCATTCATTTCTTTATGTTATTGATGGATATCCACCATGATTGCAAAATGAGGCATAAGATTTACACCAAAAATCGCCTAATTAAGTTATCAATAAGTCCGAATCATAACGCTAGGCTGTTTATTTGTTAGGACCACAATTAATCAATAAGGATTAAAACGAGATTATATATATAATATCTAAATTAAATACAAAAAACATGACTAAATAGAGACAACATAAAACAAAATATATATTAGAAAAGTTGTGATTAAAATATAAAGAACTGAAATTTAATAAAACAAAAGGCTAAAAGGTGACCAGGATTTCTGACGGTGCCATGAACTTCGTAGCCGTCGGAAAGGAGAAGCTTGACAAGCCATGAAGCTATGAATCCTCCAGCTCCTGTTACACAAACTCTCCTGCTTTTATTATCTCCCATTTTTTAGATAATATAATATTTCAACTTTGCAACAAAATAATAATAAGCATTTATTTTCTGCATTTATAAAGCTGCCGGACTTAGGTCACATAAGGCGAATGCGGGTGTAGGTGCGTCAGTGCGGATGTAGGTGCGTCAGTTTGCTAAATTTAAAAATACATAAATTTCAATGAGCCTTAATGCGTTTATTAAAAATAATTAAATACTGAATATTGATATGTAATTTCGTATATATTTGCGTATTGTTAAATAAATACTTCTGATTATTAAATTTATATAATACTTTTTAAATTATTATAGTGAAAAGACAAAGGTATACGTCTTAAATTACTTCCTATATTCTATATTAATTTTATTTTCAATCTAATTATGTTCTCCATCTGCTTCGACTCTTCTTTATCATCATTTATTTGTTTTGTTCTTCACAAATTTCTATGATTATTCATTAAATTTGAATAAAAGACCTAAGAAATTTTAGTGCGAGAACTAAGAATTTATAATACGTCTCAGTGCGAAGCACGGACACTGAATACGCTAGTGCGAGACTAGCGTCAAAAATTTTGACGATGTGAAAAATTATGTGCCCTAGTGTCGGACTATGGGACTATCTTCTAGCTATTTCTCAAGATAATGATGGATTTAGTTAAACTAGCCTATTTTGTCACACAAAAAGAAAAGGTGGTGTTACATAATTAATTTTCAAATATTCCTTTTGAATTGGAACTCTATTCTAGAAACTAATTAATCTTAAAGTGTCCGTCCACGTGTTTAATTTGTTTTTATCCATTTAAGATCCTTGAAGTGACCATCTTATATATCAAAAAAAAAAAATCATTACAGTGACCTAATCTGACTATACGTGCCCTTTGGCCGTTCATATATTTCAATGGTGCCAAAAGTAGCGTCCATGTTACAAAGTCGTTTGCTATCGGGTTTCACGTATGGTTCGCACTTGCCGCTATATATCATTATCATATATGATTGCTTTTATACTTCTTCATGAGTTACTAATTTATATTACTGCGTTATATATGATGTTACCGACAACATTTCAATCATATCACTTTTGTTCAAAAATTTTATTTTCTTTTTAAATTTGAAAGATATTACACTTTTGATCTTATATATTATGATGTTACCGACAACATTTCAATCATATCACTTTTGTTCAATAATTTTATTTTCCTTTTAAATTTGGAAGATATTACACTTTTGATCTAGCAATAGTAACACCACTAAAACCTTCAAGACTCTCTCTTTAGCTAAGTTGAAATTCGACTACCATCGATTCTTCACTGACAATTGTTTCAATCTGTACAAGGCACTGTTAGATAGCCAAATTATTGATGAACAAGAAGTACACGGGATGGAATAGATGTTGGAGCATGCGAGATTATAGCACATGATGAGACAACCGGGTATTGTGAACGACACAATTGTTCGTGAATACTATGCACATTTTGACGAATGTGATGGCAATGTTTGGTTTAGAGGAAGGTCCGTTGACATATCAGAGAGAGGTGTGAACAAATACCACAAGTTGAAGGCAAATAAGATGATACTTTGGGACATGGGTTTACAACATAGGTTAACGGCCAAGCGTGTCTTACAGTTTCTTCAACCAGACCTCACGTTTCATTACAATGACGACGAGGAGTTTGGGGTTGTTTATAGGGACCTGCAAGCACTGTGTGAAGAGCTTTATTTGTTCATAAGTCCACGAATTCTACCACCTGTCAACATCGAAAAAGTTTTATGGGAACAAGCAAAAATTATGATGAGCATTAAACAAAGAGATACTCCTATCATTAGAAAAATCATAATCAAGGCTATTGAGGATCACACTGCTAATGGTCACCACACTTGATGTATTCTAGAACACTCATCACTACATTATGTATCGAATATGGTTGTCCAGAACTTGATACAGACATTCGTTACCGAAATACATATCCCATAAATTATATTACGAGGCAAGTGATCGAAACGACGTTCCACACTGACGAGTCATCAATAATTAAGTCAATTGAAGAAATCTTGTCACCACTGCACAAGAAACCGAAGACGTTTCATGAGCAACTACAAGAGGTAAAAGATCGTTTGGATCAAGAGAATGCTAAGTTAGTGCACCAGTTGAAAGAAATCATGGAGCAATTTCAGAGCAACAACACCCACAATTGGTGGGAGTTGAGACAAATCGAGGAAAGCGTGACAAATGACGAAAGCAGTACCACCACCAGTCTAACGAGTGCTCTTTGAACTCGATCATGTGAGTCATCTCGTTTATGCTTTAATTCTTTCTATCTTATGCAATGAGAACACCGCGTGATTTTCAGTTTGGGGGTGGGAGCTACGCTTTTTGTTATGCTTATATGTTATATATTTATCTTAGAGTCTGTTATAGAGTCTAGTTTTTTTTAGAATCGAGTCATTACAATGAGATTTAAAGCATGAAAGCATGAATAAGTTAAAGGATGATATATGCATAATATAGTATGAATTTGAGATGAAAGAATAATTGTGAAAAGAATGTTTATTTATGAGAAAATGGTAATGAAGGATGTGATTATTACACTTGAACAAATTTCTTGAATATCACTTGAGATAATGGAAAAATTTAATGTGTTGAGTAAATGAAATAGGCCATCTTTTCTACAAATTTGAGTTTTAGCCTTTCAAGCCAAGAACCCTTTATGATAAATGAATATCCACTAAACCTTGCTGAAGCATTTTTTCATTGAGCCTTTGTTTATGAAGCCTACTTACCTACCCTGAGCCGAAAGCAAAATTTATGTCCTACCCATTTCTAGAGATGGATGTAGTGGATCGAATGAGGAATAAGCTATGAGCTCAAAACAAAAGCATGAGCTAAAAAGAAAAGGAAGATGAACATAAAAGATAGCACAAAATAACCCGTGCAAAAACTTTAAGTTTGGGGGTGCCTCTCGAAAAGTCATAAAGTATAGGATGGTTTGCGCAAATAAAAACGCAAATGAAAAGATGCCAAAAAGAGCCTAAAATGTAATGAAGAAGCCACAAACAATGGAGGAAAAAGAATAAATGAGTGGTTTACTACATACATCTCTAGAACTCATATATGACTTTTTTCATTACAGTACACACCCGAGCCTAACATTACAAGCTAACAAAGTCCTAAATGATCCTCAACATATTAAATCTACTTGAATCAATGGTAATATGAGAGTGAGAGTGAA
Organism: Linaria vulgaris; assembly: GCA_948329865.1. Lineage (NCBI taxonomy): Eukaryota > Viridiplantae > Streptophyta > Magnoliopsida > Lamiales > Plantaginaceae > Linaria > Linaria vulgaris. The sequence goes on from OX415249.1 coordinate 104,880,752, forward strand.
AAATAGAGTGATTATATGTTAAGAACTATGATCTTATACGTTTGCAACATGAAAATAACTCTTATGCATAAACAATCGTAACATATACTATTGGAGCACATGAACTTGATTTGACGATAATTTAATTAAATTTGATGTGCATGTGTTTATTTATTCTATCTCATCTCTTGTTCTGACCATAGGTTGCATTCTGAGAATTCCCTCTTATAAGTGTTGACATGTTGATGATTGAATTCTAATTTAGATTGAGTTAAGCTAGTGAGTTTGCTTGAAGACAAGCAGAGGTTTAAGTTTGGGGGTATTTGATCGTTTATTTAGCGTGATTTTAGTATTTGTTTCCTTATACTTTTGTATACTTCTTATTGCATATTTATTGGTTTTAGTATTGTTTCATATTTCTCTAGGATTTTATCGAGTCAAGACAAAACAATGCTAAAAGAGGCCAAATTGGATTTTTTTGGAGACAAACGAGTCGAAACACTACTTTGGGACTTTTAGGCTATGACACTGCAAATATCAAATGCAGCGCAAGCAAGAGAAGAATATCAAGAGACCGCGGGCAGAAAAAATAGAGTGGCACGATGGCACAATGATCGCGCATGTGACGCGCGATTGGACTTGATATCGCCTCACGAGGAGTGAACTGTCATACCACCTTCCACTCACAAGAGCACCACAACAGTTTACAAAAGTCTATAGAAATCATGTGAGATTGTCTTTAGAGAGAAAACACCATAAAAGTCGTGTTCTAGTTTAGTCGAGTCATTATTTGAGAGAAAATAGTTATAGAAGAGAAGATAGCAAAAATGAGTCAAGAAGATAGTCAAGCAACGAAGTTCCACCAGATCCGAGAAGCTTTTCTTATTCTCTTTACTTTGTCTATTTTATTTATTTCCTTTATTGATTGTTGCACTCATGACTATGAGAAGCTAACCTACTCGTTTTTTAGAACATGGGAGTGACTCTGATTTATGAATACGTTTCTTTGTTTTGCTTGATGTGTGTTTGATGATCTTACATGTATAGATTGAATAGTTACTTATGATGTGTAACTTTTCTTACTCTCGCTGGGAATAATGGAAGCACTCAATTGAGGGTCGCCCAGAGTGTAGATGCTAAGTTAGTTATATATGTGCGATTTGCGACTTTGGTGTGCTAATGCACCTGATGCACAACCCTTAGATCACACTAGATGAATCTTAATTATGTATGTTTCGTTAACACGGTTCAAATGATTTAATTGGATTGCAAATTTGCTATCTCTTCTAAAACAATTGACAGCTGGGTTGATCCATTAACATGGTAGGTTATTAGAGACTCATAGATTTATGCTTGGGATAACTCATGCTATAAGTCACGTATCCATTAGACATGCAAACATCAAATTATCACCAAGCATTGTAAGTAAATATAGGTAGTTTGTCTATGCACTACTATGGTTAAGTTATCGTGAAACCCGACCTCTAAAAAATATTTCTAATTGTTGAATCAATCAATCAATTATGTTTTAGTTTAGTTAGTTTAATTGCTTTTCCTTGATGTCATTAGTTTAGTTAGTTTAAGTGCTTTAATTGTTTCCTGCATTCAAACCAAAATCTTACTTTACTATTTTCCTGCATCATAAATAGATTTTCACTACATTATAGACTAGTCATTCTTTGCATTCGTAGTATAAAAAGCATTCATCACACATTCATAGTATTCACAAGCATTCATCACATCCAAACACAAGAAAAAAGATTGTGACAACCGTTAGTGTCTTGCATTTAAGTAATTCATACATTAATCCACCACTCCCTTAAGATGCGATACTTGGTTCGTAACTATACTTATCATTTTATTATTACTTGATTTGTGAACTTGCGATAAGAGCAACTTAGGGGTAACAATTGATTATTAACTGATATTCTTTGAGAGTTACATCGAGGTTATATCCGAGCTTAGTTGTCACAATTAATTGTTATCTGATATTCTTTGAGAGTTACATCGAGGTTATATCCAATCTTTGCCATCATCAACAGACCTTCCTCTAGGCCAAACATTGTCATCACCTCCATCATAATGTGCATAATATTCGCGAACAATAGTGTCGTTCACAATACCCCGGCCGTCTCATCATGCTCCCAAATCTTGCATGCTCCAACACCTCTTTCAACCCGTGTACTTATTGTTCATCAACAAAGTGGCTTTCTAACAGTGCCTTGTACAGATTGAAACAGTCTTCGGTGACGAATCGATATCAGTCGAATTTTGGCTCAGCTAAAGAGAGTCTTGAAGGCTTTCGTGGTGTTCGAGTTGCTGGATCAAATGTGCCATATCTTCCAAGTGCCACATTCTTCTTCAAATAAATAAGTAAAAATAAAAATTTCTTTCAAGAGAATAGATGAATAGAAGAGAAAATAGAGAAGAAATAGTCTTATGAATTTCGAGAGATAGTAGAATTATAAAATGACTAGAGTTATATATAAAAGAGTTCTTAAAGATTATTTTTTTTATTTAAGTTGCACAACTCTCCATAATAATTATAATCACAATAGAAATAATTCATATATCAATGGAATTTAATCATAAGGGAGGTATAGCTATGGTAGAAAAGGTAAATATAGAGATTGCTCATCCAAATTTCATAGATTTTGATTTCTACATGTTTCCTATTGCCTTTTGTATTGAGAAACATGTTCGACAAAAAATTGGTTCGGTGCAATGTGGACATCACACGTGACATACGCGATCAAAAATTGACAGCGCTATGGAACGCAGTGCGTCGGGAACTATAGGGGTGGAGGTGTAGATTTATAGGTAGGGGAAGTATGTGGGGTGGGGTGGGGAGGGAGGGAGGGGTAGGGGGCTGTGTGGGGGCGTGTAGGGACACGTGGTGGCCCGGGGGATGCATGGCATGCATGTTCTCCACGTGTCCTTTATTTGGCCACACGTCACCAACATGTTTATAGCGACATATAGCGAACATGTGCCACTTGATGGTGAAATGTGTGGACAAGTGGCGTCCTATCCGCAAGATGTTTATCCGGACCTATGATGGCACCAAATGGCGCTACATGGGGGTCCGTATCAGGAGTTACAGATAAGCTCGCCACACTGGCGTGACACGTGTCTCCCATGTACAATATGTGTCCAATTAGTTATGCACTTTCACACGGTCGTGACACGTGTCTACCAATGGTGCCGTGTTGTGTGCGCTTTCACACGGTCGTCATTTTTATGAGCAAAATGGACTCAGAATTGAGTTCCAAAAGAGGCGTTGGAATTCGGTCACAATCGCCGACACCGTGAGTAGGGGTGGGGGTGGTATTGGAGTGTTTTGGGACTCACAAAGAGCTTTGGTGTCCCATTAGTCTCGTGGTAGGGTAACGAGTCTGGGCATGGTGTGTGGGCATGTAGGAGACCTAGTTGGGGCAATGGGTGGTTTTGGGCGTACAGAGGATCTAGAGGAAGAGGGCGTCGGGCTACTAGGGCGGCGACATGATGGACGTTTGGTCATAAATTGCCATTCGGCCTCCGGGGGTACATGGGGCGTTGGAGGAACCGTGGGCTTTCTTTGGTGTGCTGCAGCAGAGTAGTTGGCACGCGTGTTGGGGGCAGAGGTGGGTGGGGGATGATGGTGGGGGAGTGGTAACTGGTGGGGGATCGAGCGGTTGTCGTAGAGAGGGTGACGTGCGGTGGAGGGGATGGTGGGGTATTTTGGCCTTATTTCGTCACGATAATAGAACACAATAAAATGATATAATTGAGATAAATAACCAAAATAATGCTATCCAACTTTATTATCGGACTAGCTTGGTCCAGAACACCTATTACAAGCTTACTAGGTTGAATAAACTAATTACAAGATAACTGTAGTGTGTCAAATCCTAGGCATTCGATGCTGACGTATCGAATGACTCTGTTCGATATGAAATATATGAAAAGGGTTCGATGCTGAACTCAATGGTATCGAATTCAAGAGATTCGATGTCACCACCCGTATCGAATTCGATGCGTACTTTGTCGTATCGAATGAAGCGAATTCGGTCCAATCACGTGTCGAATGGAAACCGTTCAATCCAATACATCTCGAATGAACAGTGATTCGATGTTGACTGTGCTGAAGTGATTCTCCCATTAAAATGTACATGAATTACAAGGGGACGTGCTATATATAGCAACCGTCCCGTGGGTCCCAATGCCAGATGCGGAAAGCGCATCGAATCATACCGATTCGATGCGGTTATGGGCCGACCCAATATACAAGTATTGGGCCAATCATAAAATATACCAATCACATAGTCCCCCCAGTTTGGGAGACGATGTCAATTTGAGATTAATTTCTAAACTAAAATAATAAACTATGGATTGATGAATGGTCGACGTTGTACCACCTCGATGAGACTTATTTACCTGATACCAATCATTTTTCACTGATTAGGGATATTCCTAATCATTCGTTACTTCGGTACAGGTTGCGAATGTCCGCAACTGGTATACAATAATTTATGAAACGCATCGAACAGAATATATTCGATGCATTGGTATTGTCGCATTAAATAGAGTATATTCGATGCGTTTGTATTGTGGCATCGAATAGAACGCATTCGATGCGCGGATTCGATGCGCTTGTAATATGGGCCTAGTGGGCCGCCCACTGCCTATATAATGGTTGGACTGCGTAGGAATATTCATTCTGCTTCTTACACGTTTAGTTTTCGAGGTAAAACGCATCGAACATATGCAATTCAATGCAGCCCGCATCAAACAACACAGATTCGATGCCCTTGGCATCGAACCGTGAGTGTTCGATGCGGTGCCTTAGCCTTTTTTAAAGACCTAACATGCGACATTTATGATGTTTAACTCTGCTTTTTAATATTTTACATTTTGTCATTGTTTTAACAGATCAATTAATCAAGCAAAAGCTTTTCTCCTAAAAATTCGGTTAAGGTAAATGATATGCCCTTATTTATTAAATTTATCTTTTCGATAAGTTAATTTTATGCATGTTTGAGAGATATGTGAGAGCCTAAAGTGACGTGTTCGTCCTTAGTCAGCCTCCGTTTCTTCTTAATTTATTTCAGTTCGTTCTCGTCAAAGATGGTGAACAGTGAGTCAACGTCTGAGAGTGAGTCGAGTAGTGGCTCGAGCTCCAGTTCGATTAATATGGTGAGCCCACCTAATGCTCCCGCGGGTTTGAGCACAGTCGCAGTAGATGAAGTTAAGTTAATAGATATAGAAACTATTGGTTCACCCCCGAGTAACAATCCCGACGCAAACACTGAAAAAACAACGCCTGAGTTTGAAAGTGATAACTCGCCAGTGTCATCCTACCGGGATAGTCGTGCTCCCAGCGAGGACGAATAAGACGTATATTATATCAATAGGGAGTTTGATGATCATGTTGAGGTCCCAGGAATGGCCTATGACCTGTATGTTTCCCGCCTCCAACATAGTCATAAGGGGCTCCGCAAAAAACTCGACATACCTGATAAGTATAAAATCATCCTCCCCAGGCCAAATGATCGGATGCATACCCCACCACTCGGGCATATGACTGTGTTTGTCGGTCAACTCCTCAATGGTCTTCGCTTTCCAATCTCCATCGAATTAAGATGGCTTCTGAGGAAGATTAATCTTGTACCCGCCCAACTCACGTCAAATTGTTATGGGAACTTGATTGGCTTCATCATTGTTATGAAGGCGTTGCACCAACCACAAAGTCCCAATGAATTCTACGCACTATTCGAGATTGCGAGGCGGGATGAGGGGTTTTATCATATCAAAGCACAAACGCATCGTAAGTTCTTGAATGGTGGGGCGACCGGATACGGGAAAGATTGGAAGAGACGATATTTTTATATCGAGGAGAGCTATGAAGGCGAGTTTAGGCAATACCGCCGTGAATGGTATAACGGTGCAAGGGTAACAATACCCGCTGGCATTTCTACGACATCATGGGATTGCGAGTTTATCCCAAATTTAATTCGAGAACATCAATTTGATGTCAAAAAATTAGTTGAAAGTCAAGTCCTCTCGTTAGCTGGCTTGTCCCCAGTGAAATATAACGGGAGGATGACCCTAGGTATAATTGCGTAACTCTTTTGATATTTTTGATTTACGTCTATTGAATATTCTAATGATATAATTTTCTTACAGTCAATTATATTATGGACCGCCATGAGAGGATAAACCGAGCCGTTACTGCTGATCAGGCTAGCTCACAGACCACCACCGCTACTGATATTCCTCCCCCACGAAAAAGAAAGAGTAAGGGTAAGAAAAACCTTGCCGGACCTTCAACTGTTGTTGCTGCCGATTCTTTCGATGATATATTGGGGGAAATTGTGACGCAGTTCAAGCTGATGCTGAAGCTTCAGAGAGCCTGGCAGCTGGTCTAGGCGAGAATATTGAAGGCGCCGTCCAGAGCAAGAAGAGAAAAATGCCTCAAACCCGGTCACAAACCGGAGGGGCTGTTCCACCTGCCGCCCAAACAGGAAGGCCAAGTGCTGTCAATACCCCTGACCACGCGACTGGACCGAGTGCAGTGATTGGGTCTAGCCAAGGCCCTCGTGCTCGGGCTGGTGGATACGAAATTTCAGAGGCCAAAGCTATCGAGCACCTGAAGTCTCTTTTGCCTGGTCTTGCTGTTCCTCTTCCGGTCTCTGCCGAAGAGAGGAGGATGGTGGAGCGTAATACGCTTTATTTGTTGACAGCGGTAATTATTTCTTCTCTTTGAGCTAATTTTTGTTTCACCTGAATTTTAAATGTTGATAGATTGCTCATTAATTGTTAGGCGGGCCGTTTCGTGGACACTATGTTCGCGGCGCTGATGGAAGTCCGGGAAACGGCCACTGGTGGTGATATTGCTGCCTTAAAAGCTGCCCTTGATGATAAAGAAAAGGCATTGCAAAAGGTTAATGATTATGTTGCGAGGGCGCATGCCGATAGGGAGGCAACAAAACAGGCGCGAGAGGAGGCTGATCAGCTTAAAGAAGAGCTGACCAAACAAATCACCGAGCTCAAGCAGGAAGTGGCGATGGCTAGAGAAGAAGCTTATAATGTCGACAACGCTGGATATCAGCGCGGCCTTCGCGAGGTAAAATATTCCCAACTCCAGCGTTTTGCGTTCCTTTTATATTTTGTCGTATTAATATCCTTCGTGCCCCTATAGGTTTCTGCTCAACAAAAAGTGGAGATCGCCGAAGAATTTCTTCGGAGCAACACCTTTCGAGAAATTATCACTCGCCGAGGCGATCTCGAAGCTCGCAAGGCATAATCGAAAACCTCTACCGCCTCGTACAACTTCTGAGCCTGCAGATCCTGACGAGTTCGCCTCTCTGCTGGAGAATGATAATCTTGTCCTCCAGGGACTCTCATCACCGCCTCCGATGCCCGAGCCGTATCCCTCCTCGCTGCATCCCTAATGCCTTTCTTTTTGTTTATGCTTATGAAAAAATTTTAATTTAGTTTTATCCGTGGCGCTGTGTCGCTTTTATGTGTTTGGACAATTTGATGACTAGCAGTATTACGTTTTTGAATTCTCGTCTTGAGTTACTTAATTATCTAAGCTCATATTTGTTGCCTTTTATTTCAATTTCCTGTATTGGTTCTTTACTTTATTTTGACAACTTGTCGGTTCTTTATTGTTCATTCTGCGATGAAGAATTGAATAAGGTTTTTTCCTACAGGGTTATAATCGTCCTACTTGTTATTATTCCATCTAGGAAAAGGTTTTGCTTGTCGTTTTAGGCATAGTACTTTCTTTCCTTATACTTTCGTTCAGTCGTTGTTACTCGCCTCTTGAGAGTTTCGTTCATGTTCTTTCGAACTGTGGGTTTTAAATAGCACTTACAGTTTTATATGTAGTGTTTGTTCCTTGCTTGTTTCTCCAAGCAGTCTTGGTAATAGTTGCCACTCCGGAGAGAACCGTTCGTCCCTCATCGTCATTTTTGTGAGATTCTGAGTGTCTTGTGGTACAATAGATAGAGTCTTAGTCCCTCCCTAGTGTCCTTTAAGAATTGCGGTATCTCGTATCACATTGGGTAGAGTCTCCGTCCTTCTTGATTGTCTTTCAGGGAATTGCGGTATCTCGTGCCACGATGGACAGAGTCTCCGTCCCTTTCGTTGCCTCTGGCTTTTTACGGTAGCTCATGCCACGATGGACAGAGTTCCCATTCTTCTCGTTCCTCTATGGATTTTTGGTATCTCGTGCCACGATGGACAGAGTCTTCGTCCCTTTCGTTGCCTCTGGCTTTTTTCGGTATCTCGTGCCACGATGGATAGAGTTTCCGTTCTTCTCGTTTCTCTAGGGATTTTTGGTATCTTGTGCCACGATGGACAGAGTCTCCGTCCCTTTCGTTGCCTCTGGCCTTTTTTGGTATCTCGTGCCACGATGGACATAGTTTCCGTTCTTCTCATTTCTCTAGGGATTTTCGGTATCTCGTGCCACGATGGACAGTCTCTGTCCCTTTCGTTGCCTCTGGCTTTTTTCGGTATCTCGTGCCACGATGGACAGAGTTTCTGTTCTTCTCGTTGCCTCTTGGACGTTATGTCCTGCACAATGTTTTATCATGCATATTAGATGAATTTTACATAAATCGATTGATTAAGAATAATCTTTTTGAAAGAACCGAATCCGATTATGTGAGCAAATCGGAGCTTGAGTTACAGCTCGTTCACCCTGATTTCTTATGTCACCTTCCAGACTCACGTTCTGGGTGTCCCTGTTTCAAGTTTATACATGTTTGCCCCTCATGCTTGTCATAGCAGAGGGGACGAATAAATATTGTTCAAAATATTCAAAATACTAGGGACTCTTATAAACTGAAGTGAAATTTTTTAATCAATGTGCTCCATTTGCCCAGGAGCCAATGCCCTTGCTGCGTCTTCTTCCTGTTGTGGCCGCGTTCGGAGCAAAGTTATGTAGCACTTCCAGCCTTCGATATGGTCTGCTATGACTTCGCCTGTACCGGCAGGGGTTGGAAATTTTACCATTTGATGATAGGTTGACGATAACGCTCGAAATGCATTCAGCGCCGGTCTTCCTATGATTCCGTTGTATGCGAAATGCATGTCAACAATCACATAGTTCTCCAGAATTGTCTTTCTCTGTGGCGTTGTACCCAATGATGTTGGGAGCTTAAGCATTCCTAGTAGTACTATCTCTGGACCTCCAAATCCATGAAGAGATGTTCTAACTGGTTCTAGTATCTGGTTACTCAATCCCATTTTAGCCAATGTAGAACTGAACATCACATTTACAAAGCTTCCGTGGTCCACTAACATCTTGGTGACTCCATAATTAGCTATATCTACAGTTATTACCAAAAGGCAATTTAGATTTGACATTTGTATAACATGTGCGCTCAGTTTCCGTAGGTCTGTTGTTGAGAATGTGACTTCCTCATGTGGCATCTCTTCAATTCTTAGTATACTGGCCATATTGGCAAAGTTATCCGACTCCTTCCGGTCCTCCTGATATCATATTGATCATTCATTTCCTTGCGTTTCCATCTTCAATCTGAGGATACTCGAATAGATGTGGCTCGTCGACCATCCTTTGCTTATCCTTTCTGGGGGATGGAGTTCTCCTTTTATTGAAATTATTTTCTTGTTCTTGAACCTTTTTAACAAACTCCACAAGTTTGCCATCCTTTACTAATCGTTCAATTTCATCCTTCAAGTTTAAGCACTCTTCAGTATCGTGGCCCTTCTGATTGTGATACTTGCAAAATTGATTTGAATACCTTGTAGCTTTGGATTCCTTCATTGGTCTAGGATCTTTTAACCGACCTTTTCTCTTTGCTGCCCCCAAAGACTGTCATGATGTGAGCATTTAGTGGCGTGTATCGTCTAGGCGAACTCTCCCGGTGTTTGTAATTCTTGCTCTTGTTGTTGTAGTTATTACGGTTGTGATCTTCTCTGCCTCTTTCTCTCTCTTTCACGGGCGTAATAACAGGTACTTTAGTTGCCATCATTTCTTCAAAATGAACCACCTCCTGTGCTATTTTATTAATTTCTTCGATGTTGGTGGGCTTGCGTCTGAGTAAGTCCCCACTGAACATTGTGTTGGTGGTTGCTCGGAATAGTATGCTCACGATCATCTCTCCAGACGGGCTATCAATCCTTAGCAGCTCCGCATTGAAATGTTTCATAAAGTCCTTCAGACTTTCATTGGTTTCTTGTTTCATCGTATAGAGATGGGAGTGATCCAAAACCAATCTAGCTTGACTGGAGAATTGATCTTCAAACATCTTTCTCAGTTGGTTGTAGCTTTTGATCAGTCCTAGAGAAATCCGATTAAACCAATCCACAGCTACTCCGGACAGAGTTGTTGCAAATATCTTGGCTTGGATATTGTCTTTAAAGCTATATATGGACAGTTTTCTATCCAATTGAAAAAGATGATCTCGGGGATCAGACTTACCATCGTAAGTTTTCAGGTCCGGGATCTTTTCCCCTTGTCCCAAGATCTCTGATTCTACCGCTTGACAAAATGGGCTACGGTTAGAGGTATTGTACTCCTGTGCCATCTGACCTTCGACTGTTGCTTTCTCTTTCTCCAGCCTTTCTATTATTCTGGCCATTTTATCACGCTAGCTCCGTGAGTCATGACCATCCAGATGTCTTCTATCATCTCTATCTTTTCTCCTTCTTAGTTCTTCTCTTTGGTTTTCTTCCTCGTCATGTTCCCTTCTGGAGTCATGACTCTCCGAACATCTCCTATCTTCTTTTCTTCTCAGTTCAGTAGTGTGGTCTTCCTCCTTTTCTTTTTCTCTCCTCTCAGGGTGTCTTTTTGACTGTACCTCGACCGACACTAACTTCTTTCCCTAATCATCACGGGTAGATTTTCTCTTACTTTTCATTTCCTCCGATGCATGTTTACTTCTTCTATCATCCTGTCGGGATTTTTCTTTCTCCTTTGCTCTCAGTATTCGGGCAACAGAACCTTGTTCCCTTAATACCTCTGGATGTTCAATAGGTGGTGTTGTCAATATGGGCGGTGCTGGAGTCAGCACTTCGGCCAACGCGACTTTTACCATCGCCATGATTTCATTCTTCAAATTGTTTGGAATCAAAACACTCGTCGTCGTTGCCCCGGTCGCACCTGCTTCAGTGCCCGACGCCTCCACATCTTGAAGTCCTTGAAATTCCTTTCTTGCAGGTGTTGGCACTGCGGCGGGTACGGTCCCGCATTATCCGGCGTTATCTGTTCAGGCGTTATCCGTTCAGCCTCTTCCATAGTTCCCTCTAGAGCTCTACTGCGGGATCGGGTAACTCTAGACATTATGCCTAATAAACTAATAAACTTAGTGTTCCCACAGACGGCGCCAATATTTTGGTCTTATTTCGTCATAGTAATAGAACACAGTAAAATGATACAATTGAGATATAAATAACCAAAATAATGCTATCCAACTTTATTATCGGACTAGCTTGGTCCGGAACACCTATTACAAACTTACCAAGTTGAATAAACTAATTATAAGATAACTGTAGCGTGTCGAATCCTAGGCGTTCGATGCTGACGTATTGAATGCCTCTATTCGATATGAAATATATGACAAGGGTTCGATGCTGAACTCAAGGGTATCGAATTCAAGAGATTCGATGTCACCACCCGTATCGAATTCGATTCGTACTTTGTCGTATCGAATGAAGTGAATTCGGTCTCATCACGTGTCGAATGGAAACCGTTCGATCCAATACGTCTCGAATGAACATTGATTCGATGCTGACTGTGCTGAAGTGATTCTCCCATTAAAACGTACACGAATTACAAGGGGACGGGTTATATATAGCAATCGTCCTGTGGGTCCTAATGCCATATGCGAAAAGTGCATCGAATCATACCGATTCGATGCGTGATTCGATGTGCGCATCGAATCATACTAATTCGATGCGGTTATGGGCCGACCCAATATACAAGTATTGGGCAAATCATAAAATATACCCATCATGGGCATGTGGTGGGGAAGGATTTGGTGGTGGCTGGTGGCTGGTGGCTAGGAAGGGAAGGAAAAGTTTCTTTGTTATCCATTTTTTATGTTACTTAGGCGAATTGATATTTTATAAGTTTCTTCACAAATTTCAGATAATTTAATTGAAAGCATTTAGAATATAAGAAAAGTAATTAGCACTGTATTTTTTGACTTACTGAAAAAAGTAGAGTAGTTTCAACTTTTTTTTTTGGTAAGAAAAAAATGTCTATATATGCAAAAGAAACAAAAGAAAACAATAGTAAACAAACACAATTAAGCAAAAGTAGGAGACAAAATACAATTGTCAATGCCAGCGCACACAGTGGGAATCCCAACCTCTCCTCCACTAAAACTAAACTTCACACTATAAAACAAAACCAACGGCCCCCGCAACAAACGCTCCTTCCTTGCAATTCCACAACAACTATATAGTATATACTCTCTATACTAATTTACAATTACACACATTAAAAAAATTATTATTATTAAATTAAATATATAAGAATAATAATATATATTGCTTCCGACTCGCCGGAAAAAAATGGACACTCGCCGGAGGCCAGCCAAACCTTCCCACCACAACAGCCTCAGCAACACCACAGCTTCCGCCTCCGGCGACGTCGTTTCGTGCCCTAAAGCCTCCGATGCCCTCCCCTTACCACTCTACCTAACAAACGGCGTTTTCTTCACCTTATTCTTCTCAGTCGCCTATTTCCTCCTCCACCGGTGGCGCGACAAGATCCGTAACAGTATTCCTCTTCACGTTCTCACTCTCTCCGAACTCGCCGCCATCATCTGCCTCATCGCCTCCTTCATCTACCTCCTCGGATTCTTCGGTATCGATTTCGTTCAATCGTTTATTTCGAAGCCGGAAGCCGATGATCCGCGATCCATCGATGAATTCGTGCCCTGCGGCGGTAATCCTCGCAAATCCGAGGTTAAAATGGATCTCCTCCCCCACGACGATGAAGAAATCGTGAAAGGCGTTGTGTCGGGGGAGATTCCGTCGTATTCGCTTGAAGCGAGGCTCGGGGATTGCTTCAAGGCGGCTAAGATTCGTCGCGAGGCTGTGCAGCAGGTGATGGGGAGGTCGTTGGAGGGGTTGCCTTTGGAGAGATTTGATTACGATTCGATATTGGGGCAATGTTGCGAGATGCCGGTTGGGTACGTGCAGATTCCGGTTGGGATAGCGGGACCGTTGTTGCTGAATGGGTGTGAGTACTCGGTGCCTATGGCGACCACGGAAGGGTGTTTGGTGGCGAGTACGAATAGAGGATGCAAGGCGATTTACGTGTGTGGGGGCGCTACCTGTATTTTGCTACGTGATGGGATGACTAGAGCTCCCGTGGTTAGGTTCTCCTCCGCCAAGAGAGCCACGGACTTGAAGTTTTTCCTCGAGAGTCCTCTCAATTTCGATACCTTGTCTGTCGTTTTCAACAAGTAAGGGAAATCATAAGACTAGATAATGCTTTATTTGTTGTTTGTTGATACTGTTGTTTGTTTATACTGATGATGTTAACTTGTGTTTACACCTTCTCTATGCAATATTGGTTGACAGAGTTGATGCACTTTATATTATAGGTCAAGTAGGTTTGCAAGGCTCCAAAGTATTCAATGTGCTGTTGCTGGGAAAAATCTATACATCAGATTTACCTGCAGCACAGGCGATGCCATGGGAATGAACATGGTTTCTAAAGGTGTTCAGAACGTTCTTGACTTCCTACAAACCGATTTTCCTGATATGGATGTCATTGGCATTTCTGGTAACTCTATTCGCTTCTTGAAACTTTCACACTGTATTGTACTGACTCCTGATGTAGCTAGCTAACATTGTCAGTCTTTCAGCCTAGATTTAGTCATTTGATATTGCAAAGTTGGTAGCCTTTTTGTTTTTCTAAGAACAACAGCTTTATTCAATGTTATACGGTTAGATATCAACTTTTTCCTGTTATGCTGAATGTAATTTGAAGCTTTTGTTCTTCTGCAGGAAACTTTTGTTCTGATAAGAAACCCGCTGCTGTTAATTGGATAGAAGGGCGTGGAAAATCAGTTGTCTGTGAGGCTGTCATTACTGGAGATGTGGTGACAAAGGTATTAAAAACTACAGTTCCTGCTCTTGTTGAGCTTAATATGCTCAAGAACCTCACTGGTTCTGCCATTGCTGGTGCTCTTGGTGGGTTCAATGCGCATGCTGCCAATATTGTCTCTGCCATTTTTATTGCCACGGGGCAAGATCCAGCACAAAACATTGAAAGCTCTCACTGTATTACTATGATGGAGGCTGTTAATGATGGGAAAGATCTCCATGTATCTGTAACCATGCCTTCCATTGAGGTAATTTATTCTGTCTCGAAAAGAGTTTTTGGTCTGTAATTCATGTTTGTCTCACAGTTCAAGTTCATATTTACTGCTGATGTACACCAACCTCAAATCACTTAAGACTCCCACAACTGGCTGAATATAACAGAAACACCTCTGAAAGTCAAAATAACGCCTCAGATAAGCTTACATACGTTTGAATAATGGGAGGAACAGCTCTTGAAAGTTGAAGAAACTTATAGATAGGCTACTCTATGAAGGAAATCTAAGTATTGCACAAACGCCCTAGAGTTCCGAAGAAGATGATAGATTATTGCCCTGTTTCTAGTGTTTCTAATGCATATAATTATATGCATATTTGTTTTTGATGCACATTATATAATTATATGCATAAGTTTTTAATGCATATAATTATAATTATACAAAAGCTCAAGGGATGTAGAAAAGCATCCCTTTGTTTTGTTAAATGGAAATATGACAATCACATAATGTCTCTCAATACTTGATCCATTTCAGGTCGGCACTGTTGGAGGTGGGACTCAACTGGCATCACAATCTGCTTGCCTCAACCTTCTTGGTGTGAAGGGTGCAAGCAAAGAGTCCCCGGGTGCAAATTCCCGGCTCTTGGCCACCATCGTTGCTGGTTCAGTCTTGGCTGGAGAGCTCTCTCTTATGTCTGCCATTTCAGCTGGTCAGCTTGTTAAAAGTCACATGAAATATAACCGATCAAGCCGAGACATCACCAAAATTACATCTTAGGTGGAGAAGAGCTTGGGCCTACTGTTCTCTTCGAAATGGAATTGGACGAATATAGGGCCGTGTGGGACAAGGAATGAAAGAACATACATCGGGACTGCTTCGTTTTACAAATGGGAAGATCTGATTTTAAATTTGATGTCCCTTCTGCCCGTGTTCGTTTCTTTGTTTTTTCATTTATTTTTGCCAAGTTAGTGAATCAGAATTTTGTTAAGTTATTGTGATCATTTGTTTATGGGACCAGGGCTGGCTGGCTGTCTCTCATTGTTTGCTTAAAATGTTTGTAACCCATCGTTGTTGTTTAGTTTTTGGTGCAAGTTTTGTACAGGCTTACAAGTTGTGTAGATGTTTGAACGTGGACAAAATAACGTTTGAAGTTTGTAAATTATGTTTATGTGTTCCATCAAACGATGTATTGTGTCATGGTGTCGGCAATACGCTTGTGTTGGGACTTGGGAGTGTGGGAAGCACGTTTGGATGCATTACAAGTTTGAAAACTTTAACCGACGTGCCTTGCACGGCGGTTACCATAAAACATACAGATTGTTCTTCAGCTAGCGGAAATAGATGCGGCTTAAACTACTAACTCTTTAGTTTTTGTTATTTATGCACTATTTTTACCATATTTAAAAAGGTTGATTCAATTCATTCAGGCTTTCACGTTATATTTTTAGTTTTTATTCGATTCCAACGTTTGATATCACTGAAAGTATAATCATTAACTTTTATAAGTAGAAAAGTTTACAAAATGAGATAATTTCTAGGATTTAGGAGTTATACATATATATAATTTTATTAAGCGGCAAGATATTCGTTCTGGCGAATCTTCCACGTTATACGTAATCTTCTATTCTTATATTTAACTCGACAAGTTGACAGTGATTAGGTGCACCAACTATATAATGCAAATAATGCAATTACGTATCTCTAAACATAGATTATGAGTCACTTAGCCTAATCATCTTCCAAATTTCACAAAAAAAAAAAAAACAAGCATAAGGCCATCAGACCATGTGAATCATGTCATGTGAAGGTCACAGTATTAAATAGTATAATGCAATTACACAACTGCAAGAGCATCAAATTCCAGTCAGACATTTTTTTTTCTCTCACATATAGTAAGTGATTATCATCAACAACCCTAACTAGATTAGTGTAACTCGTTAAATCCATCTACATCATTGATATTTAGTTTAATTACAAATCTTCTTGGTTTATAAAATTACAAAAACACCCTCTAAAGTCTTAAAATTTTGAAGAAGACAGAGACTTGCGTAATTTTTATTCAAACGATTGAGCTTATCTTTAAAAGCGCCAAGTGTCTCAATTTTAGAAAGAGTGAGATTATGAATACCTTTTTAGCATATTGATAGTTACAAAAACACTCGAATATTATAGAAACACTTTCTGACTAACCTTTTTTGCTTATAAAAAGTTACTAAATGTGTATTTGTGCTCTTCATTTATTATGCGTAAGAAATGAAACATAAACCAAAAGAATTATAAGATATTACAGTAAAAGTTTTTCATGATCCGATTATATTTTCCAAAAGTGGGTAATGTGAGGGGTGGGGTATGAGTTTCCCGGAATTGAAATCATTATATGAAGCAAAACAGTGATGCAAGTTTAATGGGTGGTGCATGGCCTCCCTCTAAATTCTTTAGTACTGTCAATCTGTCATGCACGTGAACATGTGCTCGACTTTTGGACCACATGAGCAGAAGCAACATGCATGCTTTTTTGTTCTTGTCTAAACTCCAATGCCAGAAAGTTTAATTCTCGTTTTTCTATTTCCCGTCCCTTTTCATATAAAAAATAGGGCCACTAGCAAGAAACCCCTCTGTGTTATGGAAAAGAGGCAAGAAACCCCCCTATGAAAACAAAATAGGCAAAAACACCCCCCGTGTTAAACAAATCGTAGCACACTGCCCCCCTTCTCTTTCTTTATACGTATTTTCTTTCTTTATACGTATTTTCACCAGAAATGACTCATTTACCCCCAAATTAAAAAATAGTCATTTCTTCTCCCACCATTTTCCCATTTTATATTTATGCTTAATTATTTTAAAAAAATATATTGGATTCTTGAACGCATCTAATTATGTTACTGTGAATTTTAAAATTAACTTATTCTAATATTTAAATGAACTTATATTTTTGTAATATTTATTAAAATATATAAGTACTTTAATAAATTAATATAATTAAACGAAATTTTATTTTTTTAATTAGTGAAATCCAAAAAAAGTGAAAAAGGTCATCTTCCCCAGAAATATTTTTTCGCAAAGTTATTGGGCAGAAATAATAGTTTTCTCCTTTTTTTACACCAGAAATAATTTTATGTAAAATTTTGTTATTTCATGTGATGAACTTCTATGAGTTTTCTAAATTTGTACTACTTTAATTGTACGTATAAGTCCAAAAGAAAATTTACATTTCAAAATATTTTAGAAGAGATACATTTCAAAATAAGAGTTTTATCGACAATTTTTTAACAATACCAAAAAATTACAGCAAAAAATGTAGGCAAAAGTGCATAAGTTTTTTTAAGATGGATAATTTGCAATTATGTCGAAATTATATGGACTTATTTGAAGTTTTTAATTTTTAGAGGTTATTCAGATATTTTTCAAAATTATTGGCATTATTTGCTTCTTTTCATTTCAGAGGGGGGTTTTTTGCCCGTTTCAAATAACACAGGGGGGTTTTCTACCAAAAACTCTACTAAGAATAATGGTAGAAAAGTTATTTTATAAGAGAATATTAATTCCCACTCTCACTTTTTGGCAAGTGTATCACACTCTCGTACAAAAGGGGGTTATTTGCTACGTATTTCAATACACAGGGGGGTTTTCTGCTTCTTTTTATTTCACAGGGGGGTTTCTTGCCTGTTTCGAACAACACAGGGGGGCTTTCTGCCAAAAACCCTAAAAAATATAAGACTAAAGACTCTATCTGCTCCTTCTTCTTCTTCTTTTTTTTTTTTTTGTTAGGTGGTTAACTACTTCATCATCAGGGCCTTTTTATTTTGTTTTATGTAAGTCACTAGGTCTTATGTCATTGAAGAATTATATTATTAACTCATTCATGACTAACATACAATATGTCAACAATATGACATGGAAGCAAAGATATATATGAATCATATCAAATCTTGTTTAATAATGTTTACGAGCTACCTAGTTCAATGTTTCCGGATGAAGTTTTTGATAAATGACAAAGTCACGGACCTACAAGACTCAATATAGGTCCCATGATATGTTTAATTTCGCGATAGGCGTCAGTTGACTTTATTTAATTCAATACATTGTGATATTTATATTTGATATATAAGAAAGATATAGGGCCCAAATTATGTAGTTTTCTTGAGGGTCTGAATTCATTTATCCGAAAACAACATTTTTACTCTACATTTAGAATATTTGCTCCACAAAACACAAGAAGGATCAATACTACGCAGAAGATAAAAATAAATATGTTTATTCACAATAGTCAAGTTACATAAGAAAGTTGCACCCCAACACTAATAGTTACCAGTTTTAAACATACTAAATTCTAAAAATAAAAATACTACAAGTTGCAACTCTTCACTAATTTATTTAGAATTTAAACAAAATGGGATCTAATTAAAAAAATGGTATTACAAATGCTCTGAAACTTTGTAAATGGCCTAAGGTGCCACAAGTACTCATCATAAACTTTATCACAATACAACAAAGTTGATGCCATAGATTTGACCATGAACTATCACTACTAGATTTTCTTCTAAACACCTATTTACTAAATCAACTAAGTATTGTTTCATCATTACAATTTTCCATCCACAAAGGTGCATCTCTTGAAGTTTTTTTTTTTAAAACCTCAAACTGCATATCACTAAGAAAATGCCATATTACAACGTGGAATCGACTAATAGGAGGCCTATAAAACTCAAATAACAACCATAAAATGCACCACTCTAGCCACTCAACATCTATCTCCCACTACAAGAAAATAACCCAATTATCGACTGGAAATCCGGTCGGTAATTAACCCTTGCTTCAGTTGGAAAAGTTTAACCGACCGGAGTCCGGTCAGAACCCACTTTTACCGACCGAATTCCGGTAGCAGCTTTTTGCCACCGGTGTCCCGTCGGTATAATATCATTTCCGACCGCATTCCAGTGGCGGATTTTGCCACCGAAATCCGATCGGTACTACTTTTTCCGATCGGACTCCGGTGGCAAACTTTGCCACCGGAATGCGGTCTGAAAATATATTATAACACACTTTCAATCTTTACCGACCGGAGTCCTGATTGGAAATAATATTCAAAGTATTTTCAACCGGAATGCGGTCAAAAATAATATTTGACAGATTAAAAAAAATATTCTGTAATAATTACCGGAATATGATTATTTTATTTTATTTGAGAGATTTCGATTTATTGCCCCAATCTAAAACACAAAAAAAAAAATGATTGTTAGTCAAAATATTGTTGAATAAATGGAAGATATGTTAGAAAAAGTGTTTGAAAAAAGAAATAAAGACAACAGTGTTTATTTATAGACAAATGAAAAAAAAGTGTTTATTTAAAGATGAAATGAAGAGAAATGAAGAAAAAAGTGTTTATGTTGAAATATTTGTGTTTGGAAAGTGTTTAAAGATGAAAAAAAGTGTTTATGTATTTAAAGATGAAAAGAAGAAAGGAAGAGAAGAGAAAATGTTGGGTAAATTAGATGAAAATGGTGTAAAAAATGAAGTGTATATATAGAAATTGGAGAAAAAAATTGAATTTGCAAATAATTTGAATTTTCACCAAATCCCGCCAAAATTTGCGAGTTTTTCCGACCGGATTCCGGTCGGTAAAAGTTTGAAATTTAAAAATTTTAAAAACGCGCCATTTTTCTCAGATTTTTTGACCGGAATCCGGTCGAAAGTTTATTTCGGCCCACAATTCCGTTCGGATTCCGGCCGAAAATTAATTTCTTCCTAGTTTTCTACCGGAATACGGTCAGAAATTAGCATGAATATTATTTGCGACCGAAATCCGGTCGATAAAACTCTAAATATTCAAGTTTTTTCTTATTTGTAGAAAAATCTTGATGTTTTGTGAGTTTAACTATTGAATCTCAATAATTACATGAATTGAACTAATATCTAGTTAGTTTAATATTCTTTTGAATTAATATTTAGTTAGTATTGATTAACATAGTAAGTTTACTATTAAACTTGTTTTAAGTTCTACATATATTAACCATACGTTGTATAGAGTATTGATTCATTTGCGATTAGCATTCGTTACAAACGTTAGTATAGAGAAGGCAATTATCATATATATATATATATATGTGTGTGTGTGTGTGTGTGTGTGTGTGTGTGTGTGTGTTTAGATGTTACATGAAATTAACATAATCATAAGAAGTTATTAGCGACATAAACAAATATATTTACAAGTGACAGTATGAACCGACGCTTCAAATGATTCTTTAACGTGCAACAATTTTTTTTTTTATTTTTTAACTTGTATATAACTGATATTGTTGTAATTGATCATCAAACCAACGATTTATCTAAAATTGGAGAGCGAAATGGTTAAATTAAAAATATAAATATTTTTACCGACCGTATTCTAGTCGAATATTCAGGCATTACCCACCACATTTCGGTCGAAAATTGTCCTAAACCCTAAACCCTAAACCCTATCATTATCGATTGAATCCCGATCGGTAATAGCACTATTGTCGACCGGAATGCGGTTAGCAATAGTAACGGCTATTACTATTGTCGACCGAACTGCGGTCGGTAGTAGTAACGACTATTACTATTATCGACCGCATTCTGGTCGGCAATAGTGTCAGCTGCTCCTATAAATACCCACCTCATTCCGTTTGAGAAATCATTCCATTCTTTCTCACTTGCTAAGATATCCACGATTTTCCCTTGTTATAACTATTTTGTGTTAGTTTTTCTCAATGGTTTCTTATTAAAATGCACTATTAACTTTTTTATATGTTTGTTTGTATGTTATTAGATATTGCGGTAAATGCAACGAGGGGCGTGTACAAATAATACTTGATCTAAGTATTTTCTATGCTACAACAAGTAAGTATTGACTTCACTTCTATGTCCTTGTTATTTCGTTATTACATGTTTGTGAAATTTAATATAGATGATAAATATATTGATTGGTAGACTAAATTGTAACAATATCTTTTTAATTTTCTTAGATTAAAAATGGATTATCTTGCCGATAGATCTTGGATGTACGATATGATATATAATGATACTGGTTATTTGAATCAACATTACGTGATTGGGGTTCGTTCATTCATACATTATGCCTCACAACATAGAGATTACTTAGATCTATGCAACCGTATTAGGTGCCCGTGTCGGAAATGCAACAATTTAAAGTTTTTTGATCGAAATGTATTCCGGGATCATCTTCATAAGTCGGGCTTTACGTATCAATATTGGGTATGGGTGTTGCATGGAGAGGAGGCGAGCGGCGCTTTCAAATCATATGTACCTAATTCACCGCCCACTAGTATTCACGTGGATAGTTCGGTTCATGCTGATACTTTGTTTAGGGAATTGGCGGTGAATGGATATGGGGGTCGATTTGTTAAGGGAGAGGTGCGCAACGAAGATCCAAGTCCCGATGTGAAGGAGTTCTACAAATTGATGCATTTGGGAGGCATACCATCATACGCCGGATCTCCGTGTAGCTAATGAACCCACTAGCACGAGTGCCTCGTGGACGAGGGCAATCCCCAGGGGTCTCTCCTCCTTGCATGTTCTTCTGTCCTGTCTCCGACTTCTTCTTATGCTTATCTGACTCCCAATGATGAACAAAGGCAGCCTCCAACTTGTCGTTCATCCACCCAGTCTTCGGACACCCCGCCCACTTCGGATCATCCTTCCTCTTGTAGTAGTGCTTCTTCGCATTGTACACCACCTCCTTGTAACTCCTCATAGCCTTGTCCTCGTAGGCCATATGTGCCAGACCCAACTCATCCATATCAATGTTGTATGTTTTCTGCAAATAATTAAGGTTTTTATGTTTTGAGACATGGTTTTAATTAAAGTTTCGTTAAATAAAAATCTTAATATATATATATATATATATATATATATATGTTCTGAAATCTCACCTTAAACTTAACCCACACCTGATCTCTCACAGTCTGGTTGAGCGCATTGTATGAAGGAACACATTTCGTCATAAATGTCATAACGATCTCGGTAATCGTCGTTAATATCCCGCGCCCCTCCAAAAAAATGATGCAATCATCCAAAACAATGCTACGATGCCCCCTACCGTCAGGCGGTACCTGAACGCCGGTAGACAAGCCCCGGCCCGATCGCTACTGCGTCGCTGTAGAGGGTCCTGCACCGGCAGCATCTATCGGGGAAGTACTAGGACCTGCTACTGTAGACTCAGTAGATAGTGGCCTAGGTGCCCTACGCCTTGATCCAGATGATGTAGGTTGCGTCGATGTTGCGTGATCATCATCTAGTCAATGTGGTACTACTCGATCTGGTGGAGTACCGCCGCTCGATCCAGTAGTACGCCTAGGTGGATGAGAAGTAGAAGGGGCCTCGACAGGATCGGTAGCAGGGACCTCGGTAGGAGCGGGTGGTGTAGTGCCATAATGAACAAAACGGAAACGAGGACCTAAACTCGGTGGACCACTACGCCCTCGAGCACTCGGTGGACCACTACGCCCTCTCTTCAAGGGTTGACCATGGTCGGTATCACGAGACGAGCGTGGAGGATAGCCCGACATGTCGTCGACTAAGTGCTATGTACTAAGTAAAAGTATCTAAGTTAGAATATTTCTAATTAGAGAGATGACCTAAATTTAAATATTACTAAGTTATATAGTTTTCCTAAAAGTATGAACTATGTTATAGAAACCATTAGTTCTAAGATATCTAACAACAATTCATAAAGGTAACGCCATAATAACTAAATTAACACATATAAAAATAATATTAAATAAAACAATACTAAAATAAATAATATTACCTAAAAAATGCATAAACTGTAGATAGTAGCTAAAAAAATAAATTTTGAGTAGATATTTCTAAAAGTATAATCATTTCTACTTTATAGAAGTTCCCTAAAAGCATCATGAATTCTAATTTATAAATCGATTTCCTAAAAGGCATAAACAATGTTGAAAATCTAACAATAATACAATATCAAATAATCCCTAAAGACATAAATAAAGTTTAAAGCCTAACAATTTATTAAAAAATACATAATATTTAAAGTCTAATTGCATAACATTTCCTAAAGGCATAAATAATAACTAAAGTCTAACATTTTCTAAAGCCTAACAATTTCTAAAGGCATAAATAATAACTAAAGTCTAACATTTCCTAGAGCCTAAAAATTCCTAAAGGCATAAATAATAACCAAAGTCTAACATTTCATAAAGACTAACCATTCCTAAAGGCATTTCCTAATCAAAGCTTAAAAATTTCTACAATATCTAACAATTTAACATATAAAGTAAATACTAAAACAATAAATATAACAAAAAAACGAGAAAAGACAAAAAAACTTACCAGGTCCGGATTTCCGACTGAAATCCGGTAGGAAAAAGGACTTGGGCAGTCGAAAATAAGGTGGAGAGAGAGAGAGAGGGAGAGAGAAAGAGAGAAATGAGGAGGAGAAGGGAGGTATTTTCTATAAATACCTCCTTCATTACCGACCGCAATGCGGTCGGTAATCACGGCCCAGCTGGGCCGAGTTTAAGGAAACACCATTTGGCGGGAATTTGTCCCGCCAAAGGGTCCCGACTCGAATCTAGTCGGGACTAATTGTTCCCAATTGGAATCCGATCGGGAATTATTTTTCCCAACTGGATTCCAGTCGGGAACCACATTACCGATTGGATCCAGTTGGTAATGTGGCTACCGACTGGATTCTGGTCGGCAGCGGTCGGAAAAGCTGCCGACCGGATTCCGGTCGGTATTTTTTGGTCGAGAAAAGTGGTGAATTCTTGTAGTGTCCGTGTTCTCCAGCTAATTGATGAGCGTCCTTGTTTGCTTCCCTGCACACCCAATAGAACATAAAACCCCGATAATATGTGCTAAGCGTATGTATATTCACCTATTGAGCAATTATCCCCAACACAATATCGTGAATCACATTAAGACAATCACCTAAAAAAATAAGTTACATTCATCCCATTCTTATAGAGAGTCTCGCCCACGAGGCAACCAGTGCCTCGATACAACTTGGTGCCAATGATACGATCAACATATGCTAAATCCACGCAAGAGAATTGCCCAAACTATCCCGAGCTACAATGCCAATATCGATTGCCCCATGAAAAACGAACGATGCCCCATCAAAATTATCCTTAATCAAATCTATTGGTGGTGGTGTCCATTTAATAGGTTTCTCAACCACGTGCCTTAACAACATTTATGAACCAGTTCTTCGCGTAAGCGAGATCAAAAGATGAGATCCTCTCCAAACTTGTAGCTCTTTCCCGTGTCATGATTCTTTTCTTATTTCCCTTAAAAAGCCTAACGAACGACAACAATTTCCCACACTCCCAACTTTTCGTGTCCTTTAGTACACCACGTTACACTCGCCTACAAAAATCTTCCCCCTCTTAAATCAAAGCCAAGACCTATGTGTTTGATACGGCCTACACTTGTCTAATGATGTGGCACATGAAGAAACAACAAAGACGATCCTTTAGCCTGCAACCAATCAGTCATATACCAAACACTAAGCATAAATCCCATTAGGTTGTTTTACGAAATTGTTTCTTTATTGACAAAAGGTCGAGACATGCACCCCACATAAATATTTTTATTTTGTTCACGCAGAGCATGCCACACCTGATGCCACACACTACTTGGAACAACACTTGAAGATGCTCGACTTGAGCATAAAAACATGCCAAGGTTGAAAATCAGATGATATGCACTACAAATAGAAAATCTGTCGTGTTTCTCAGAATGCCAAATCCTCGTATCCAAATTCTCATTACTCTCCAACAAAATTAACAAAACCACACTTGCATCCTTCTCTCAAAAATTGTCC
Source organism: Linaria vulgaris (assembly GCA_948329865.1). Taxonomy (NCBI): domain Eukaryota; kingdom Viridiplantae; phylum Streptophyta; class Magnoliopsida; order Lamiales; family Plantaginaceae; genus Linaria; species Linaria vulgaris. The sequence continues at coordinate 104,905,850 of OX415249.1, forward strand.
TGGATCAGCCATATATTCCGTCATCCTATTTTGGTATCAATGAATTAGCTCACGGTGTTGCATGGAAACGAGTTTGGATGTGGAGTGATGATTTGGAATATGGCTGGTCTCAGAATCCAACGATCATATCAATTTAGATTTACCATTCCTCACCCTTCACCTTCGCCCATTAGAAAGTGCGGGTACCGCCTCTGTGATGCATCTCCATGAAAAATACGGAGCGTTAGCTAGTTCCGCCCAAGCAATGGACAATTGGGAAAATATTTTGCTTCATATATTTTCCCCACCAAACTTTTGGGCTTTGAAATATTCTCCATTTCTGTTTCTCCCATAAACGCTTTCAAATTTTTAAATCCAAGACCTCCATCTTTCTTTCTACAGCACAATTTATATGAAGCCACCCAATATCTCTTGTTTTGATTCCCGGTACACCATAAGAAGTTCACATTAAGTGACTCAACTTCATAAAGTAAGGAATTTCGGAAGCTTAAACAACTCATGGCAAAAGTAGAACTGACTTTATGAGAACCTCTTTTCCTGCAATAGACACCGTCTTACCTTTTAAACCATGAGCTCTTTTACCAAGTCGCTCTCGAATATATACAACTTTTTTATTTTTATTTTTCCCGCTATTGGCGCTAGTCCAAGTACTTCTCATTATGTGTTGCAATTGTAACACCCCAAATGTTTTTCACTTCCGGATCTATACCCTCCAAAATATTTTTACTAAATACCACTACAGAGTTTCTGTATTAATCATCTGACATGAAGTCAACTCATATTTTTGGAGAATCAATTTAACCTCTTCAACTACGTCGTGGCCATGGGTGGACTTATGACTTGGCTAACATAGCTTGAAGCCCAGGTGAGAATTTTAGTAGCCCAGTAGTAGTAGTAATACTAATATGTGGAACCTTGTATAATTTTTAAGAGAAAAGGGCCCATAGAGATAGACAAAGTTAAGGCCCACTTCTTTGTTTATTTGAGGAAGAATAAAATCCTACAAATATAATACAACTCGGCCCTAACAACTTAACATAACAAATAAAATACAAAATAAATAAAAATTGAAACAAACAAACCTCACATGTTGGTAAAACCGCAAGAAACAAAAATTATAATTTACAGAGCACCCCCTCTTCACCCGTGCCAAAAGGGGGAGCATCTCCTTTTTACTATTTTAAGATCCCAACCAATTGGGAAATTACACAATACACCAAAGAGATAAATTCTTCTTATTATTTAGTCCTAAAACTTGATTTTATTGTAGATTATTGGTATTTGATACTTTTAAATGAGATAAACCCTAATTAGTCTTATTCCCACATCAATCCCCATAAGTGTTTTGTTCTTTTGTTGAGTGATTGTAATAAATTTAAATATGTATTTTGTGAGAATCTTAGTGCAGATAAGTTGAATTTTGACTTAAACTGTGTTGAATCTTTTTAAGCATGATTATTATTTCATAAAAATTATTTTCTTATTAAGCGCTTTTCATGTTTGTGTAAGTGATGTAACAACATTTATATTAAGTATTGATGTTAAATGTATTAGGTGATAATGAGTTCTCAAGTAAACAAGAAAAGGAAGAAAACTATGCTTTATTTCTATAAACTGAAAGAGCCGAAAAAGCATAGTTCAATAAGTATATAGCATAATACGTCGAATGATGCTACCACAACTCATGACGACTAACATCATTCGATATCTCAAACTGTTGAAGTAAATACTAGTTCTATAGAATGAGATCCTAGGAAACGTATGCAGATATCTCAATATCCGATCAACCAAATAGATGGGATTAGGCGAGCTTATATCAAATTGGGGCCATATCGGCCTAAAATTAATTACCCATTTTTCAAAGATGGAGCACAAAGCGGCGATTCCAAAGCTTATGGGGTGACCAATTCTCATGTATAGAATACTATGTTCATAAAGATGCTATATTTTTCTTTCATTGTTTCGGTAGCGGAAAAAGTCGTGATGTTAATCATCTTGCATTCACCATTGAAGGATTTAAAAATTGGAAGAGGTGATAAGTGTGCATTTCTAATACATGTCGGAGGTCATAATTCACCACACAGAAATGCGATGAACTTCATTAATGCTCTAAGGAATGTAACTCGTCACATTGATAAAGTGATGAATCCACAAAGCTCGGAAGAAATCCAAAAGAATAAAGGTCACAACTGAATGCATTTGGTGGCTTAGCTTGCAAGGATGTGCATTTAAAGGACACGACGAATCAGCTTCATCGGATAACAAAGGTAATTTCATGGAGATGACTGGCCTTTTGGGAAGAATAAACAAGGATTTAGATGTTCTCGTCAAGGGTGCTTCATTAAATGCAAAATATACATCACCCAAGATTCAGAAAAAGCTTTTGCATATTATTGGTGACAAAGTGAGAATGACAACCCGCGAGGAAATTGGGGATGCAAAATATTGTCTTTTGGTTGATGAAGTTAAGGATGTATCTAGTAAGGAGCAAATGGCTATTGTTTTGAGATACATTGATGCTCGTGGATTTATAAGAGAGCGATTTTCTGATATTGTGCATGTCACAAACACCACTGATGTAACACTTAAGAAGGCGATATGCACCGTTCTTTGTTGATATGATCTACTCGTCACCAATATCAAGGGTCAGGGATACGACGGGGCCAGTAATATACATGGTTCATGGAATGGGTTGCAAGCCCATTTTTTGAGAAATTGTCCATACGCTTACTATGTGCATTGTTTTACCCATCGACTACACCTAGCATTGGTTGCATTTGTTGAAAGTGAGGTATGAGTTTGTTCATTTTTTTCAAAGTTGACTCTTATTAAAAACATTTTTAGTGGATCTGCTAAACGTCAAGTGGAGTTACATGCTGCACAAACTGCTGAAATTAAAAAAAATGATAGCTAGTTGTAAGCGTGAAACAGGCAGGGGTGCAAATTAGAATGGTACATTACAAAGGGCAGGGAAGACTCGTTGGAGTTCACACTTCGAGTCAATTTATAGTGTAGTAGACACGTATGGGGCTGTGATGACGGTTCTTGAGAACATAATTGAGTGAGAGTCTTGTAACAAGACAAAGGGTGATGCTGCGAGTGTCTTGAAAGTAATGAGGACCTTTGATTTTATATTTATCTTGCAGTTAATGCAGAGAATTATGGCGATTTCAAATTTGCTCTGTAAGCCCTTACAAAAAAATATTTGAATATCTTAAGTGCAATGTACTTAGTCTCAACTACTAAGGAATTTATTAACACTCTGAGAGAACAAGGTTGGGATTATCATTATAAAGAAGTTCTGAAAGTTTGCACAGAGTATGAGATTGAAATACCTGACATGGATTCTTGTTATAAGTCTTCCTTAAGAAGCTCTTCTCGACGGTATGATTTTGTTACTACTTTTCATCACTATCGCTTCGATATATTTAATGTTGTTATAGATTTTCAAGGGGAGGAGATCAATAATAGATTTAATGATGAGGTTGTTGAACTTCTCAAACTAAGTACTTCATTGGATCCTCGAGATGGTTTTAAGTTGTTTGATATGGACCATACTTGCACACTTGCTGGGAAGTTTATCCCGATGATTTTTGTGAACAAGATTTACGTTATTTGAGGATCCAGTTCGACCATTATTAATGTGATATTATTTGGTATGAGGAGTTTCAGAAAATTTCAATAGTTTTCGAGTTATACTAACGATTATTTAAGAAAAATAAAAGAGAAACTTATCATTTGATTGATAGTTTAATTCATCTTGTTCTAACTCTTCCTGTTTCTACGACAACAACAAAGTAAGCATTTTCAGCAATGAAGATTGTTAAATCAGTTTGGCGCAATAAAAGAAGGATATTTGGCGAATAATATGGTTATCTACATTGAAAGAGAACTATCAAAAAATATAGATGTAGATTCTGTAATTGATGAATTTTATTCTATGAAGGATCGAAGAGCTCATCTCCGATAGTATTGTTATTTATAATATTTAATAGTATGAAGTTTTTACGTTTATAATCTTGTATTGAACAATGACTTTCTCATTTTATTTAATATATCTGTACTAGTTTTTTTTAATCTTTCTTGAGTATAAAGTAGCCCAGGTAAAGAAAAAATCTTGGGTCCGCCCTGGTCGTGGCTAGCATCATGAAAAAATAGTGAATCATCTGCAAAGACAGTGCATAACCACAAGCACATGACGACAAACTAAATTACTTTTGTGACCCCTCTTTCCATCTGCATTCTTAATTAGATCAGAAAAATCTCGAAGATTAGTAAGAAAATGTAGGGGGATAGAGTGGCCATAAAAGGCGTGAATAATACCAGCCTCATTCCCATTAATTAAAAGAAAATAAGAAATATGACACACACCTAACACAACTGGATAAATAAATTTAGACTCGAAACCTAAACTAAATGTTATTTGTTCTATAAAGGACCACTCTACTTTGTCAAAGGCGTGCTCATATCTAACTTCAACTTGTTGCTCTATTTTCCTGTCCTTTTTTTTTGAAAAATAAAGTATTTAGCTCAAAATCAACAAGAATGTTGTCAGTAATAAGGCTACCAGTGATAAAAGCATTATGAGAGTACTCAATAACAACAAATAAGAAAGGATTACGTCTATTGTTATAGCCTTTAATGCAACTTTGTAAGAGACGTTGCTCAAGTTGATAGGCCAAAACTAGTGCATAGGATCAGGGCTAGGGCATTAATGAATCAACACAATGCGAGTAAAATCCACCTTAGTATCAAAATCAAGATCATTAAGGAGAGAGAATAAACTTGGTGACATATTTGCCAATAATATGTGAGAACTTTTGATAAATGCAACAGAATAACCATCAAGCTCATGTGGTGATTTATATGGATACATACCAAAGAGGAATTGTGATACATCTTCTATCGTAAAATGGTTGGAGCAAGCATTCATTAATATGTGTTGCGACTCGTGGTCGCACTACATGCAAAACCTCTTCAATATTATCGATCAAGGGTCTACTAGAGCTGGAAAGGGATTTGAAATAATCAGCCACGACTATGCCAATTTCATTCGGTGTCCCCATCAAAACTCTAGAGCTATCTTTGATTTCCTTAACCACATCTTTCTATTTCCTCTCAATGGCTTTGTAGTGAAAATACAACGTATTTTGCTCTCCCTCGTGCAACCACTAAACCTTAGCTCTTTGTTTTCAGTACATTTTCTTCGAATCTTATAGTCACTCCAATTTACCCGTCAGCTCATTCTCCTCACCTTTAGCGCCAAAATAATTGGCCCTTGCCTTAACCCCTTAATATGCGTTGTCATTCTTTATATTTGTTTCTTAATATCCACTCCAGTGGCTTCATTCCACTTCACTAGTCCCAACTTATCGTTGTTTAACTTTGTTACAAGCGCCTACTCCACGAATACTCCATAAGGAAATTCCCTCCAAATACGTCCAACCACTCTCTCACACTCTATATTCTTAAGACAAATTCACCTCGAATCGCAATTTGCGGTCTCTACCTCATTGTATGTGTCCCAGCTCTAAGAGAATCACCAAGTAGTCTGAATGTATCATAGTGAGATGATGCTCTACTCGTGTTGTTGAGAATAAAGTTTGCTAGTTCACGTCTGCACATGCACAGTCAATCATTTCCCAAACTGTATGCGGTTTAGGCCTCCTATTACACCAAGCAAATCGTGGACCATTGAAATCTAAGCCACTTAATGTTTGCTAAAAATGCACAACAACCAGTCCAGTCTAGGTTTACCTCATTTTTTGTCGTGTTGGCTTAGATGTTTGTTGTAGTCACCTATGCAAACCCTTTAGCATGCGAAAGATGAAAACAATTTGAGATGGTACGAGGAATTTGAGATAAACTAGCGCACGCCAATGACAAGCGTAGCTCCAAGAGGGAAGGAGTTTCAGCTCCACCCTCTTCATGGGTTCAACAATCATCCCAAGAGAAATGACGACCACACAAATAATTACAAATTCAGAAGTTTGCTCTTCAAGTGGTGCTAGACTCCTTAGCAAACAAAGCGGCTAGGCATTCGGTAAACCCTAACCATGTACGGTTTTAAAGGAAGGAATTAAGCCACCTATTCCGATCGGAAGAACAAGCGATTCGCCATGGAGATTCTGAAATTGCGGACGCTTGGTTTGATCAAGCCGCCGAGTATTGGAAACAGCTATAGCGCTTACTCTAGGTAATTATATTGAAGCACATAAATGGTTGAAGATCACGAGGCGTTTCAAATAAAAGAAGACGCCTTTTTATTTAAAATTTTGAAAAATGGATTTCTATTTAAATTAATTTAAATAAATATTATTTTTCTATTTAGATTTGTGTAGATTTAGTTTATTAATTCGTAATTCTATTCTTTCTATTATTTAATTTAGAACGTTATAACTATTTATTTATGTGTTATAATTAAGGGCTTATTAGTCAAAGGGCCACTAGCAAGAAACCCCCCTGTGTTATGGAAAAGAGGCAAGAAACCCCCCTATGAAAACAAAATAGGCAAAAACACCCCCCGTGTTAAACAAATCGTAGCACACTGCCCCCCTTCTCTTTCTTTATACGTATTTTCTTTCTTTATACGTATTTTCACCAGAAATGACTCATTTACCCCCAAATTAAAAAATAGTCATTTCTTCTCCCACCATTTTCCCATTTTATATTTATGCTTAATTATTTTAAAAAAATATATTGGATTCTTGAACGCATCTAATTATGTTACTGTGAATTTTAAAATTAACTTATTCTAATATTTAAATGAACTTATATTTTTGTAATATTTATTAAAATATATAAGTACTTTAATAAATTAATATAATTAAACGAAATTTTATTTTTTTAATTAGTGAAATCCAAAAAAAGTGAAAAAGGTCATCTTCCCCAGAAATATTTTTTCGCAAAGTTATTGGGCAGAAATAATAGTTTTCTCCTTTTTTTACACCAGAAATAATTTTATGTAAAATTTTGTTATTTCATGTGATGAACTTCTATGAGTTTTCTAAATTTGTACTACTTTAATTGTACGTATAAGTCCAAAAGAAAATTTACATTTCAAAATATTTTAGAAGAGATACATTTCAAAATAAGAGTTTTATCGACAATTTTTTAACAATACCAAAAAATTACAGCAAAAAATGTAGGCAAAAGTGCATAAGTTTTTTTAAGATGGATAATTTGCAAATTATATGGACTTATTTGAAGTTTTTAATTTTTAGAGGTTATTCAGATATTTTTCAAAATTATTGGCATTATTTGCTTCTTTTCATTTCAGAGGGGGTTTTTTTGCCCGTTTCAAATAACACAGGGGGGTTTTCTACCAAAAACTCTACTAAGAATAATGGTAGAAAAGTTATTTTATAAGAGAATATTAATTCCCACTCTCACTTTTTGGCAAGTGTATCACACTCTCGTACAAAAGGGGGTTATTTGCTACGTATTTCAATACACAGGGGGGTTTTCTGCTTCTTTTTATTTCACAGGGGGGTTTCTTGCCTGTTTCGAACAACACAGGGGGGCTTTCTGCCAAAAACCCTTAGTCAAATAAAAAAATTTGATCATTCATTTGCTTTTTGTAAAGAGCCAATCAAATAAGTTCATTATATCCCTTCTAAACCTAAGCGTTCTATTTCATATGTTATTTCCTAAGGATAAAGGATAAAATAAGGCATAGTGTACAATATATTGGTTCCGAATATAAATCTCAATTAAAATTAATCTAAAGAAACTTAAATTTAATAAGTAAATTAACAACAAAATTATTCGTTGTTATTTAAATACATATACCGGGATGTTTCTTAGCAATAGCTGTGCGCGTGATTTGCAATTTTTTAATAGAGTAATTCATATCATGAGGTTTACATAAACTTCTTTTTTCATCAATCCAAAGCTACAAAAATTTTTTATGAGATTCAAAAGGTCTGTTGAGCGCCTCGTAGCTATGTCATAATAGATCCGAACACTTGCCCTGAATCGACTTCCAGATCATAATTGCTCTAGTAAAGAACTAAAGAAATAGATAAATGGGGGATAGAAAAATCGAAGAGAAACAAACTAATTCTAGAAATCTCTCTTAAAGGTTTACTAGTTATTTAACTGTTGGCAGGTCTTTTTGTATGTGTTTTTGGGAAAGAGGAGGACTCAGTGATTATTCGTTCGCCGGAACCATAAGTAAAGATTTTGGTGGATAAGGATCCCGCAAAAATCGTCTTTGAAGGAAAGAGCCAAACCGGGTCATTTCTCAAGAACAATAGCTAAAGAGGCTGATACTACCACTTATATCTGGAACCTACATGTTGATGCTCACGATTTCGATAGTCATACCAGTAATTTGGAGGAGATCTCTCGAAAAGTATTTAGTGCCCATTTTGGTATACTCTCCATCATCTTTCTTTAGCTGAGTGGCATGTATTTCCATGGTGCTCGTTTTTCTAATTATGAAGCGTGGTCAGTGATCCAACTCACATTAGTCCAAGTGCTCAGGTGGTTTGCCCAATAGTGGGTCAAGAAATATTGAATGGTGATGTGGGCGAGGGTTTTCTAGGAATACAAATAACCTCTATTTTTTTTTTTAGATTTGGCGAGCACCTCGAATAACTTGTGAATTACAACTCTATTGTACCGCAATCAGTGCATTAGTCTTTGATGCATTAATGCTTTTTGCTAGTTGGTTTCATCTGCCCCAAAATTAACTTGGTTTCAAGACGTAGAATTTAGCGGGGCTACTAGGACTTGGGTCTCTCTTGGGCGGGACATCAAGTACACGTATCTTTACCGATTAACTAATTTTTAAATGCTGGAGTAGATCCTAAAGAGATATCGCTTACTCATGAATTTATCTTGAATCACAATCTTTTGGCTCAACTTTATCCAAGTTTTGACGAGGGAGCAACCCCAGTTTTTTTTTTTACCTTGAATTTGTCAAAATATGCAGAATTCTTACTTTTCATGGAGGATTAGATCCAGTAATTGGGGGTCTATGATTGACCGTTATTGCACACCATCATTTAGCTATTGCTATTCTGCTCCTAATAGCGGGTCATATATTATATATAGGACCAACTAGGGCATTGATCACGGGCCAAAATATATTTTAGAAGCTCATAAAGATCCGTTTACATGCCAGAGCAATAAAGGTTTATATGAGATCCTAACAACATCATGCCATGCTCAATTATCTCTTACTTAATCTAGTTATATACACATGTGAGAAATTATAAGGTGCAAAACGAGGGTGTGAGTTGATTATTGCGAATAGAGCAGGTGTACGAAATAGTTTTTTCCACTACATGCAAGTAAAATAAGTAAATAACTATAGAATGCTACTGGAAAAAAAAAAAAAAAAACTCGTAGCAATGTGCTTCAAAGTTCAAACGAAAATCTGGTCGGTCGTTTTCGTGTGCAAACTTCACTTTGTTATTATTCATTGGGCTATTCTGAATCAGGGCTACGTTGGGCTCCATCCATTGAGTGGGCTTTGGGCTAACTCTTTTCTTCTCTAACTTGAGACCCAAATTCTCATTAATTTTATTGAAGTCCAATATTCCCACCACCTATCAGGAATGGATAATTGAAACTCCTCTCTTTAGTAATTAATTAATTTGCCTCTAATTAATTCTAAAACACTGACTTAAGAAGCTCCACACTACTAATTATTTTCACACTGACTGATTCATTTAATTGAATCTATTACACACTACTACTAATTCCCCAATTCCAATTCAATTACTGCGATTGTAACTGTCAAACAAAACCCTCCCTGGTGCAAATGGCGAGCGGTTGGAAGAGATCGTTGGGGAATGCTCGGTCCTTTGTCGGTAATTCATTAGGCGGACTGAGAGGCAGCAGCAGTTTGGCCTCATGGCTTGTCGCCGGAACCCTAGCTTATTACCTTTGGGTCCGCCCTTCCCAGCAGCTCAAGAGAGAGCAACAGGTAACTCTAAACCTTATTATAATTGAACCTTATTATTAGTTAAAAAATTACATCTAATTTATTTAGTCCTCTTGTTAATTTTTTGATTGTATCTCAGGAAAGAGCAGCATTGGCTGCAGCATCTCCCGATCCATATCGATATGTCGAGAAACGAAGACCCGTTCCGGATCCCCAGGAGACTGGATTGGTCTATGGAAGTAAAAATGGGGTGAAAAAATCTGAGTAAAAGGCTGTAAGTCTATTTGGTTTGGTTGGAATCAAATTTTGGTGATTTCATGTAAATGGAAGTATGTATTGCATCTCGGAATTCAATGGTCTTATCAGAATAAGTACAGTGCTGGAGTTATGTGCTTCTACCATACGAATTGTTAAAGTTTGTATTTTTATCGTAAATTAGCAGCCTGATCATTATTGAATTACATGTAACGAGATATTTAATAAATGGGTTTGATGATGAGGTTATGATTCGCATTCGTGGACGATCTTTTCTTCAGAGATATGTTACTTGGAAAACAAGCTAATTATGTAGAACTTTGGTTTCATCTCTGTGGTTCGCTTGGGGATTGCTTAGTAATAAGTTATTGCACAAAGTAGGTAACAAAGTGATGACTAATGTCAATTTTGTCTTCGTTAAGATTTGTGTAGAATTGTGAATCAAGAGACCGGATATTGACGCTCATGTGTCGGCGTGGCACTTTCCAGTTGACTTATCTAGTATGAGAGACGGAGGGAAGTGAGGTGGTTATCAAATAATAGATTGCACTTGATTACGTAATTAATGCGGTATCATATGAGACTAGGTGAATTCCTAAATATGGCAAGATTGCTTTCTTTTTCGACAGATTAGGAGAGGTTACATTCCTTTCTTTGCCTGCTTTTAAATAAAAATTGAACACTTTTGAGAAACAAGGCTTTATGTTAAGCATTAGTATTCTGGATTAGTCGTGGATATTGGTCATTCTGATTTAGTTATGCGTTCAGAGTTAATTTCTCTAGTTCTCTTTAACTTTCTGAATATTAGATATTTTGGTTACCCTCGTTAATCCGTGTTGGTGTTTAAATTTTAGGTTTAGTAAGTGTGGAAAATTCATTTCTTCCCCTTGATGAATGGAATGATGGATTAATCACGTCATTGCCTGATCTTTACTAACCGGTGTTACAGCCAAACTATGTACTTACCATATAAGTCTGTTAGCAAGTTTTACATGGCAGTTGTGCATTGTACACCAAACTGAGATCCATTGCCTAGATATACTGGAATTTAACCAGTACCCGCCATATTTTTCTGACATATCTTTTGTCCTTCACTTAATAAACCATTTTGACTTTAACACCTTATTTGAGCTCTAATCTAACAACATATGTGCGATAAATTTAATGAAATTCTGACCATACAATTGAATGACTAAGCTGATATCTTTGAGATTCATATCAAAATAGTTCCTGCAGTGATTGTCATATCATTGAGGTTCATGAGAAAATAGTTACTGCAGCGGTTGTAATGTTATGTTAACAGAAAGCACACTATTTTCAAACCTCTAATGCATGTCTCCGGTCACGATTAGCAATTGGCTTAAAATACTCCATCGGAAGTGGTGGTCTTTGATCTATCAAACCACAGGTGTAGATCATTTCTGTTCTTGGTCTGTGTATGTGCATGGGGCTCAGCTTCTACAGATCAACCTGGTTGATAGATCTATGGAGCATATCTTGTTAGAAAATAACTAATTTAAAACATTATTTCTCTTATTTATCCAGATTTAGTTGGAAGTTGCTTGTGCTTTTTATCTAGAAGCCACCACAAATAAATAGAAATGAATAAAGCTCTTTGGTGTGGCAACATCGTCCACTGGAAGGAAACGGATTGATAGTAGAAAATGTAACCTAATTCCAGAATCTTTAAAATCTGTTGAGCGTAACTTCTTTTGTATGTCTACGGTTTTAAGGAGTCACCTATTTTGTTGTCCAATTAACTTAAGCACATGATGCTGTTGTATGTGAAATTTTTCTTCTCGTCAAAGATGCAAAATTTGTGAAGGAAGCCTCATTTATAAATGCAAAATTTGTTAAGTAAGCCTCATTAATAAGTGGTGGTTACTGTTGGTGGTGCACAACATGTGTGTGTTGTGGCTCCCATTTGAATATATTCAAATGAGCAAGACATTGTTTTGTGCAAATCTTTCCGCAGTCCACGGTTGTTTTGACGCGGTTCCAAGGGAGGAAGCATTCTATAAATAACAAGCTCATGTGTACATTTTCTTCATCCACAACACCTTTCTTCTCTTGCTCTAAAGTTGACTCAGATAGAGTGTAAATACGACAATAACTAAAGAAGAAAAAGTAATTAACTCACAAACTTATGAGAAAAATCTTGAAATCACTTCAGGATAGAAAATCACGGGTAAGGACGTAAGGTAGAAGAGTTTCATTATTAGGATACAATATGAATTGCGACTCATAGACCTATCATAGTAAAATTACTCAAACTTTCTGTAGTTTTACACCTCACACCTATCACTCTTTATATAAAAAATATTCTTCAATATATAAAAGAAGAAAAGTGTCGTGGGGTGAAGAAAATGTACATATATGAGCCTATAGAACCCTCGAAACCGCGTCTGAACCATGTTGTGTACCACCAACCGTTACATGGGACTTCTTTTGTTTATATTTGGACGTTTATTTACGGTGTCGTTAAATTGGCATCGACTATCGAGAAACCTCTCTTAAACTGGACACCGGAAGCAAAAAGTCCATCGTTGAGAATATTGTTTTAATATCTGTGCGTGGGATTTATGGTTGTACTTATTTATTATGTCAAAGTCTTTTGTTTTCAGTATAGATTCAAATATCTTGAAATTCAAGTGTCCTATGTCCAGGCTACTCTACTTATTGCTGCTACTAGCTAATGTTTTAGACTTTAGTATTTGTTGTTAACAGAACCTCTGATTCTGTATGTTTCGATTGCAATTTGCAAGGAGGCAGCAAGTCTCTTACACCTTGTTCTGTTCTTGTTTGCTTTTGCTTCATTGACGAACGATTCAAGCCCTTCTCCCCCCAATAAGAAGCAATCGCCTCGAGCCAACCATTGTATGATATAGTATACGGCTGTTAATTCTGCTATTTGTGTAGTGCACGGTTGAGAGAGATTCTGGAGAAGACAAAGACGTACAATAAGAACTGTTGCAAATTTCAGCAGTGATTAATAAATACCCTATGATATCATCACGATTCACGATTGCATGATATGATCTTTCCTCGTTCAGGACTTTGGGCTTTAAATATTTTGGCCCACTTGTTTGTTCTCTGCAAAGGTGGCCTTTAATTCTTTATCACTTCCCAAATTACACACTGCGTCATTTTTCATCTAGGGGTTATATTAATCATAGAAAATGATGAACGTATAGTGATTTATCTGAGCGAACTTTTGATTTATAGACTCAACATAATTTTATGGGAGCGCAGCTCAAAACTGAAGTGCTGAATTATTTTATGCTTAGTAATTAGTATGGCTATTTTAATTTTGTTCCCTCCTTTTAAAATTTTCTAACAAGGAATATATGTTGTGAGTTGTGACTATGATGCACGGATTTTTCTAAAACTAACAGACTCGATGGGCTGTTTTTATATTCAAATATATTATTATTAAGATGAATAATATTTTGAAGATGAAGGATAAATTCCAGGGATAAAAGCACCAAACTCCCTGAACTATAATGACTTTTTGGCATCGTTCCTAAACTTTGTAAATAAGCATTTTGTCCCCTAACTTTCGCCAACCTGTTCGATTTGCCCCCTGACAATTTTTCGACCAAAAAATGGTTGGAAAATTTTATTTTATTTTTAGAATTTTCTCCTCCTCGAGACGGTTCCGGTAGTGGTGATGGTATCGCAAAATTTAAAGCCATTACACGGGAAATTTAGATTTAATTCGTTGAATTTCCGAAAAATATGAAGAATAATTGAAGGTGTTCATCACATTTTCCGAAAATTCGACAAATTAAAACTAAATTTCCCGTGTAACGGCTTTGAATTTTGCGATACAGTCATCACTACCGAAATCGTTTCGACGAGGAGAATATTGAGTCCAACACTAAGAACTCCGGCAAAAAGATCCGCCAACCCGCCACCGCGGATTGCCGGAAGTTTTTTGTCGAACTCTTTTTTATTGGCTTTTCTACTCGTTGAGACGATTTCGGTAGTGGTGACGGTATCACAAAATTCAAAGCCATTTCACGGGAAATTTAATTTTCATTCGTCAAATTTTCGGAAAATATGAAGAACACTTGAAGGTGTTCATCACATTTTCTAGTAATTCGACAAATTAGAATTAAATTTCCCATGTAATGGCTTCGGATTTTACGATACCGTCACCACTACCAGAACCGTCTCAACGAGAAGAAGATTCTAAAAAAAAAAAAATCGAGCAATTTTTTGGATGGAAAATTACAGGGGGCAAATCGAACAGGTTGACGAAGGTTAGGCGGCAGAGCGCTTATTTATAAAGTTTAGGGAGTGCTGCCCAAAAGTCCTTATAGCTCAAGGGGTTTGATGATTTTATCCCTAAATTCTAACAAACCATATATTTATTGGATGATGTTTCAATTCTAAGAAAGTACAAATTATTTTTTTATTTTATTTTGGTAGATAAAGAAATCAAAATAACATCTAAGTTACATCAGAATGAAGTAACCTAATCACAGTGCTCGGAGGAGTATTCCAGAATACTTCTCGTGCGCTCTCGTTGATCTTGATCTTTGCCACAAAATCCGCCATTTTATTCGCAGTCTTTGATATCCATTTGAGTTCCACATTCCAAGGTAAACGAAGAAGGTCTCGACATTGCTTAACCAAGGTTGAATCCCTTGTATTTGGGTCTCTGATCCTCGCGACTAACTTAAAACAAGTCTTAGAATCAGTCTCTATTTCAATATTAGAGAGTCGTCTTTCCTAAGCAATCTCCATGCCTTTTTTTTAAAGCCTCTAGTTTGGCTTCCTCCACAGTAGGAGTTGTAAGTGTAACCTTAAAACCTCAAAGCCATTTCCTCGTGTCCGAACGTAAGACTCCTCCCGCCGCCCCAGTATTTTGGCCAACAATATAACTTCCGTCAATATTGAACTTTGACCATCCCGACTTCGGTTTAGTCCAGATTCCTTGACCTTTGCTCGTCTTGTTTTTGCATGCTAAAACCAGATCCACACTTAAGATTTTAATGCTATGAAGGATGGTTCCAACTTCTTCTCTCTTTCCCTGGAAAACCATGACGTTCTGTGCTTTCCAAACGGACCAGATTGTTGTTGCGAACACGAACTCCTAGTTGACATTCGGCAATAGTTTACATTTATAGTTCAGTTTTTTCAGATTTTTTTTAGTCACACTTCTTTTTGTTTCCCATAGAATTCATTCAAGTCCGAGCTTTCAAGTAGCTCACCCCACACAGCCCTTGCAGTCACGCAATCGCGTAGTAGATGAATCATCGTTTCTACCGAATTCTAACAAGCCTTTGTTTTTTAATTTCTTTATTTTTTACTTATCGATTTGTAATCTTTCTTTTTTAAATAAATTTTATACAATTTACCTCGGAACGCGTCTAAAACATGTTGGACTTGCTCTTCTAATGCATGTCACGGTGTGTGTTTTAAGTTTTTATTTAATTCAATAATGACGTGTTTGACACGTGTTGGAGGCGTGTCAGACAAATGTCGGTGTCCGACAAGAACACACGGATACGCATGATGTTAAGGAGTGTTGGTAAGTCATTGTTTTTGAAGGAAGATGCATCTTTTAAGTGAGAATTTTAGCCTCTTTACCATTACATTGCGTTTCAAAGAGACTGTTTGCAGCATTCTATCACTTTATAATTCTTCTTGGGATTTAAGGCTTCTTTTAGCTAAGGTAGAGCTCATCGGTTTGAACTAGTCCTGACTCAAAAGGTTGCCCGTAAAGCATAAATCAAGTTGAAATTATATTAGCAAGTTAACTAAGTAGTCGAAGGCTTTATTTGTGGAGACCTAGACTTCCATTATTGAGCTATGCCTCGTGGATAATTGATGCCCTCTTGATTATGCTACTGGAGATATAATTTAGTTAAACTATTATGTTTTTGGATTCGTTCACCAAGTAATTACTTAATCTCAGTACAATACATTGAATCTATATCAGGATATGCACTCAGAATCATGATTAAGGATAATAATGGTGGGGTTAAACTGCGTCCACTGAAAATTTGAGAGCTTTGGAAAAGATTATCTCCCACAGTATTACAAAAAAGAATTTGTAAAGAATCTCTATTTGTCGTTACTACATTATTAGAGAGCTAATAAGCAACTTGGTTAACCTTTATTAATGTGGGGATTCTTTAATTAAGATTACTGTTCTTGATGTCTTTCCAATATTCAAAATTTCTCTCGTTCTTTCGGGGAATTTTGCACCGGACGTCCTTTATGTTAACCACTTTTCAAAGAAGGTCCTGTATGTTGACATGTTGCAAAAAGAGTCCTGTATGTTGGCATCATTTGTAATTTTCGTCCTATATGTTGACATTAACAGAAAGCGTCCTATATGTTGACATCATTTGTAATTTTCGTCCTATATGTTGACATTAACAGAAAACGTCATATTTGCATTTTAATCCCTAAATAATTTATATAATTACACTCACACTTAAAAATTTAAAAATTTCAATAAACTTAATTGCATTCTGTTAAGACACATTCTTTTAAGAAAAAAATGATGATATTATATTTTTAGAAAATTAAAAATTTCAACAAACTTAATTAATAATTTCTTAAGCTTGATTTTATTAATTATTTGATAATTTTATTTTATTTTTAAAAAAATTATAAATTTCGAAAATTTGAAAAATATAATTTATCAATTTCGAAAATTGCTACCCAAAATCGTTCGAAATAGTTTGAATTTTTTTTATCAATTTCGAAAATTTTAAAAAATATTATCAATTTAGAAATTTTAATATTTTTTTAAAAAATTCGAAATTTCATAATTGTTTTTCAAACTATTTCGAACGATTTTGGGTAGCAATTTTCGAACTTGAAAGTAATTTTTTTTAAAATTTTCGAAATTTTAATATATTCTAAAAAAAAATCGAAATTGATAAATTTTTTTCAAACTATTTCGAATGTTTTGGGTAACAAATTTTCGAACTTGAAAGTAATTTTTTTTTAAAATTTTCGAAATTTTAATATTTTTTTTAAAATTTTCGAAATTTTAATATTTTCTTTTAAAAATTCGAAATTGATAATTTTTTTTCATACTATTTCGAACGATTTTGGGTAGTAATTTTCGAAATTGAAATTTTTTTATTTTTTCAAATTTTCGAAATTGATAAATTATATTTTTCAAATTTTTGAAATTTATAATTTTTTTAAAAATAAAATAAAATTATCAAATAATTAATAAAATCAAGCTTAAGAAATTATTAATTAAGTTTGTTGAAATTTTTAATTTTCTAAAAATATAATATCATCATTTTTTTCTTAAAAGAATGTGTCTTAAAATAATGCAATTAAGTTTGTTGAAATTTTTAAATTTTTAAGTGTGAGTGTAATTATATAAATTATTTAGGGATTAAAATGCAAATAGGACGCTTTCTGTTAATGTCAACATATAGGACGAAAATTACAAATGATGTCAACATATAGGACGCTTTCTGTTAATGTCAACATATAGGACGAAAATTACAAATGATGCCAACATACAGGACTCTTTTTGCAACATGTCAACATACAGGACCTTCTTTGAAAAGTGGTTAACATAAAGGACGTCTGGTGCAAAATTCCCCGTTCTTTCGTATCTTATTCACAAAAAAAAAAAAAATGTCGTCACAAAAAGGTATCGATGTTAGCGGGTTAACTTATACCATTTGTTAACCAATGGGTGGAAAATATATTATTTAATTGCTACAAATAAAAATTGATTGTAATTTAATCATATTAAACGAGCATTGTATATCTTAATTGATGACACTTTAAGACATTAGTCGTTTACTCGTTTGATATGAGGACTGGTGGGGCAATCATAGTAACATAAATGTTGAACGAAAAGATATACTTTTAAAGGACGTAGTTTGTGGCGCATGAGAAAAATAGTAGGAGAAGAGGGGTATTTATCATCCACTCTCCTTGAAGTTTGGTCATTTGTCAAATACCCTGAGATTTGACACTTTGTTAAATACTTCTTCTGTTAGTTGACTATCTGGTCAAAAGTTAAAAGTAAGGGTAATAAAGTAATTTAGTATTATTACTTTTTATATTATCTTTTTTTGTAAGTTTTAAAGTATTTGGTATTTCTTATATTAATGAGCATTCGTAATTATGACGATTTCTAGTCTAATTTGAGTTTAAATTATACAACATACATGAAATTGATGCATCTTTATTTAAAAAAAATAACAATTGATTTAGAATTTTATAAAAGTAAACTATATGTTGTTTCTTGTATTTTAACTAGGGCGAATTACTTTTTTTGCCCTTTATAATTGGCTAAAGTTGTTTTTTGCCCTTTATCTTTGCGAGCTTCATTTTTACTCTCTAACTCCTATTTTTTGACCAAAAATGTCCACTGGGCTTTTTCACAGGTCCGATCATATTTTTTGGCCAAAAATACCTTTTAACTTTCTATTTTTTTTAGTAATAAAAATTTAAAAATTATTTGTTTTAATTAAATTCAATTTTGGAAACAAATTTGATATAGTATACTTAAATTTAATTTAATATTACAATAAGTGATAATTAAGAAAAATCTTTTTATACTTTTTTAAAAAATAACAAAAAATATGTTTAAAAATCACTTCACACTCTCGAATTAGCTCATTGCCTCACTTTGCACCCCCCCAAAAAAGATATATACACTTTTCACATGTTCAATTTTATTCTTTTCAATCCTAAATCATGATTAATTATATTGTAATTATTTAAATTATTAAAACTTATCTTATAAATTCATAAATATCTCTTAAACAAGTTATTTTAACTAAATATTTATTATCTGGAGAAAATCAACAACTCATTGATTAAATCAAAGTTTAATTTTTTTTATAACTTTTAAAAAAAGTAAGATTCTTCTTCTTCAACCCAAATCCACCACCACCAACAACAACACCACCAGTCCACCATCATAACACCCAAGTATGCCCCCTCCACATACACCCAAACCCACGACCACCAATACTCTAACACTACTCCATATCTCCCTCTTGAAATAAAACAAAACAAAAAAAAGAGCTAGCTACTAAAGATGGAACACCACTCCACGTCTCCACCACCATTCAACCACACCACCATATCCTCACCGGAGCTCGAAACACCTCAATAAATTCATAATCACTCCCCACGCCGATACATCCTCCTACGCCGTAGCCGTTGGTGCAGAAATCAATTTTCCAGGAGTCGGAATCAGTGGTGAACATGACTGTTACCAGATGAGTTAACACAAAAACATGTGAGTGACACGTCGGACGATGGTGCGCGGCGTAGGTTTACGTCTTTACGATTAAGTCGTCGCTTTTGATTTTGAAGCGAGGGAAGAGAGAGAAGATTGTGAGGAGAGCTGCCAACTTGCCATAGGGTTGTGGGTTTGGGTGTATGTGGAGGGGGTGACGAATTTGGGTGTTATGGTGGTGGTGGTGGTGGTGGGTTGGAGAAGAAGATGGAAAATTTAAATTGTTTAAGTTATAAAAAACCTAAAAGCTTCATTAAATAAATAAGTTGTGGATTTTCTTTAGATAACAAATATTTAGTTAAAATAACTTGTTTAAGAAATATTTATGAATTTATAAGATTAGTTTTAATAATTTAAATAATTATTGTTAACAGGTTTGGAATTATTCCCTATTTAACGGAAGATATTTATTTTGGGTTCGAACGCCCTGTCCGTGATTCAGAGGCAATGATGGATGGACATAATGAGATTAATTGCAAGAATATTCCCTTCCTTTATTCACTGAACATTTCCTCCTCTCTTCCGTATTTGAGTGTCAAATTGTAGTAAGTAAGCTAAGTGGCTTCAGCTTGTTTTTCTTCTAATGATCACCTCCCTTTATATAGACTTTGGTAGGGGCATGTGTCATTGTGCATGCGTTTTGGTAAAGACAGGTGTTGTTGTTACCTTGATACAGGTGTGAAAATTAGGATAATGTTTATCTTTTATCTACTAGGCGCTGACTGGATTAGCTTTTGTGTCTTCTGATATCTCCGAGGGCTTCTGATGTAGATTGTTTTGATAGGACCATTCTTCCGAGGGCTTTTATTTCTCCTTCTTGATTCGGGTATTTTCTTCAACAATCAGGAGTGATTTCTAAGGGGGTAAATGTGATCCCCGAGGACTTGGTATAACTTCCGAGGACTGTGATTTTTTGTCCGAGGGCTGTATTTGCTTTACTGAAAGTGAGATTTCTTCACCAGAGTTCTCGGACTGTATTCACTGGATGTTCTTGTATTTATTTCTTGATTTTCTCCAAAATTGGGTCATCGGATAAGTCCGAGTGTCGTCTTTTCCGAGGAGTGTTCAGCAAGGAAGTTTTCTTGTAAGTTCATAGGACTCGGGGTCCATCTTGGTCCCTCTTGGCGCATTTGGTGGATATCGGAGTCATACAGGTCCATCGGGGTTTGCTCTTTTTCCGATGCCGTGTTGATATCTGTTTTTCATTCACCGTTTGACTTTCCAAGGGACTCTTATGTTTCTCCTCGGGTGCTCTTATAAACCTTTTCGGGTCAGTGACCAAAAGGTAGGGCAATCCTCCGAGGGGTTTTCTTTATAGGTACATCTCATCGGAAGTACTCGTGACAATAGTATTGTCCATATATTGTTTTTCCGAGTAGGAGTAATCTCCATATATTGTTTTTAGGGTTAACACTAGCCCCCCCAAATTTCGATTGTCCTCATAGAGACAAGCGGAATTTTAAATCATCGTCCTCAGTGAGGTGAGGGGTTATTTTTTGCTTAGTGTCCCTATATTTATTTTTTTCCTTTTTTGATATTTATCCGAGAGGTAAATACGTATATTTAGAATTTTGCAAGTGATTTTACCTGAATACCCTTAGGGTATTGTCATTAAGCAGGCGAAGATCTCGGGAGAGCAGGTTGTGGACTGCCGTTTGACCAGCTTGGGGATTTGAAGTATCTTACCGTTGGCAACGGGCAGAATCTGGACGGCGTGGCGTGAGCAGGCAACGGTTACGTGGAGTCACGAATAAATGCCACGTCTTTATGGGCATCTGACCGTTGTAAATTTTGGTTATAAATAGGGTACTGTTGCCTCTTCTTCTCTTCATTCACTCAAGTGTAATTTGCGATAATTTCTCCCAGAGCTACAAATTTCTTCTTTTATTCTCTTGCAATTCTAAGTTCCAGTAGATTTTCCCACTAAAAAAAACTTTCCTCTTTTTATATCCATGGCTTCTTCTGCCAATGTGAATCCTGTTGCTGCTGCTACTTCCTCGGAGATCACTGCTCCGATTACCACTTCTGTAAATGTAAGGAGTCTTCCGGTGGGAGTTGTTACTCGTAAACGCAAGGGAGAAATCGCTGCTACTGCTGAGGGCGGCGCCACCTCTTCGAAAAAGGCTAGGGTTCCCAAGTCAAAGGAGCCGCCTCTTCGTACTTTCGCTAAGGTGGAAAAGATGCGGAACATTGCTACTCGTAAGCAGGTAGCAGATCTGTTTACTTCAACCGGGGTCCTTCAAAAGAATATGGTATTCCGAATCCCGACGAAGGATGAGAGGGCATGCTATCCTCCTCCGGGTATGTTGACAGTGTTTTTTGCCCAGGTGAAGTACGGGTAGCGTTCCTTCATGTCTCCTTTTTTCTGTGAGCTTTTCAAGACTTGTAACATTTGTCCGAGTCAAATGGTGCCGAATGGGTTTGCCGCCATTTGTATTTATGTCTTTTGGTGTCACGTGAATGGACTAGAGTGCTCGGTGACTCATTTCCTTTCAATTTTTGATGTGGCGGTGTCGCCTGGGGGATATCCTTTTTACAATGTTCGTCACCGGGACAACTCGGGTGACTCCACGAAGAGGATCTTGGGTGCTGCTATTACCTCACATAGCGTTTGGAAGAATAGGTACTTCTTTGTGGGACCTGTTGATGGTGAATGGGATATGCCTTTCGATTGGCGAGAGGGCACTACTCCCGTGCATGCCTTGGACCAGGATGCAGTTTTATCTCCGATAATTTCCCAGCATAAATTGATGGAGTCGGAGGATTTCACGATGTTATACGAGACCTCTGGGCTTCACCACGTAGTTTTCACCGATGACGTCGTGGAGAGGCCCTTGTCACTATCTCCCGATGCGAGGAGTCTCTTTCGTAAGTCTCTTTATTCGTTCTTTTATTCTTTTATTCTCTCTCCGAGCGCAGTGGCAAATTGTGCTTATACACGTTATTGATGGGATGATGCAGGGGATGTCATGGCGAACTACTATCTGCAGTCGAGTCCGAGGGAGCCTACTCCTAGTGGTGTCTCAGAGATACTAGAGGAGGGCGATCACGAGGAGGAGGAGGTTAATGCTCCCGAGAGTAGGCATATGGGTTCAGAGAAGGGTGGATTTCACGAGGACCATTCTCTTCTATGCATGGACATGGCGGGGGTCGTGAGGAGCGCTGTTCCCTTGCGTCAAGTAGCTCCTTGGGATTTGGCTTTGGTGCCCGTTTCCAAATCCGAGTCGGGGAGTTTACCTGCTTCTGAATCTAATATAGGAACTTCTCCGAGAGTTTCCGAGGAGGGGATCTTTCCGAGTGTTACCGAGGAAGAATCTGCTCGGAAGGTTACTGAAGTAATAGACTTATCTTCCGAGGGTCCTTCTCCTCAGCCTCCGATAGTTTCCGAATCCGCTCCTCGTGGTGAGTTTCTATGAAATTTTAATGAGATTTTCATACCTTACTTGTGACATTTGCTGATGTGTTGACATTCTTCCTTTTGATGTAGTAGCTATGGATAAAGGAAAAGCTCCGATGGTAGAAGAACCTTCATTATATGGTGAGTATTCCTTATTCGTTCTCTTTACATAATTTTTTCTAGTTTCATTCTCAACAGTGAGTATCTTGTGTAGAGGAAGATTTTCTGGCCCAGTTCAACATTCCCGAGCCAGAAGCTTTACAAGGGGATTCCGAGGATACTCTAGGGGAGTTTGATCCTTCTTCCGAGGATCGGGATGTGAAGGAGGGGATTCTGAAATCCCTGTTAGGAGAGACTAGCCCGCCCACAGCAGTCGGTGGTTCTCGGGCCGTTTTTACGAATTCAAAAGTGATGACTCCCCTAAAGGATGCGACTCCTCCGAGGGGGCATGTTCCGGTGACTTTGTCTCCGAGGGGTCATACATTCCAGGAGCCCGTTCCTCCCGGTGGATCCGGGGGGCAATTTTCGTCTCGGTCAGTGGGGGAAGCCTATCAAGACATCCTCCGATTTTTCGCCTCCTCCAGTTCAACACCCGCCGAGGGGTACCAATTTTTGTACACCAGTCTTAACTGGCTGGGGCTCATGGTAAGCTTCTCTAAATTAATCCTCTGAAATTATATGATATATCTCTGTTAAATTCTTTATTGTTGATTTTCCGCAGATTGGAAAGACTCGAGAGGCGGTCACTGCCGTTGAAGAGCACGGTCGGAAAGACAAAGAAGAGTTAGAAGTACTCCGAGCGCAATTGGCACCTCTCTTAGTCCGAGATAAAGAGAGTCAAACTAGGGAGGACATTCTTCAAACCAGGATTTCCGACTACGAATTTGCTCTTAATGAAGCAGAGAAGACGAGGGCGGATTTGCAAGGTAACTTAAACGCTGCCGAGTCCGCTTATAAAAAGATGGAGGCGTCCGAGAAGGTTGTAGCGGCTAAGATAGCTCTTCTGGATAAGGAAAGGAAGGAGTCCGAGGAGGTCTTTACTGCTCGTATTGCGGCTCTCGAGAAGGCAGTGGCGGACGGGAATGAGAGAGAGAGAGTTCTTCAGGAGACATTGGGCCAAGCTACCGATAGGGCTGAGTCAGCTGAAGAAAAGTTGGTAAACTTTCTATCTCCCGAGGACGTGCAAGCTAAGGTGGATGCAGCCGTTCAATTCGCTCAGCGGGAGATTTCAAGACAGCAAGCAGGAGTACCCGAGACGTCTTCTCACGAGCTGTTAACAGGCCACCTTTTATGGGGTTATCTGGAGTGTGCTAGGTTGGCTAAGTCTCTGATAAGGTCGGAGGTTGATTTCTCAAAATCTTTTGACCTTCGTAAGATGAAGAGGCCAACTCCCGATGATTGCAAGTACTTTGTAGGGAGGTTTGGGGGTTTGCTATCTTCCAGGGATTCTCCAACACCGTCTCCGATGCGCTCTGCCACAAGTCCGAGTCCGAGAGCTAGTGGTTCCGGGGGAGTATTTTCTCCAATTTCTCGTCTTGCTCCATTGGGTACTTCCATCGAGGAGACAACTTCTTCCCTCCCTCCTTCCACGGGGGCTTAATTTTATTCTTTGTAATTTTTTACTTTTAAAATAAACGTTCTTTGTACTTATTATCCCTTCCGAGGGCTCTTCGGCTTAAATAAATATTTTTGTTCAATTTCCCTTTTTCTACTTTTTGTTTGTATAGTTAAATTTCAATTAGCATGGATAATGATAATTCTCAAAAAGTTGCTGACTAAGTAGACTTCCTAAGTAGGAGGTGTTGCTTTGCATGGTTAAATAGGGTACGTGTCATTCTTAATCAAAAAGTTTTTCAACACGTGTCCCTCAGTTAACATAATAAAAGTCTAAACTTCTTCTTTTAACCTTGAAGTAAAGAGTATATATGCACTTAGGCTCTTTACCAATTATGCACTTATCTTTACTTCTGTAATCATAATTAATCATTGATTTTCTTCCATAATTGCAAGTACGAAAATAATACTTACTTGATACGATGATGCCTCCTTATTATAGAAGATGCGGTTCAGCTTCGTCTTGTAGTTCTTCTCGGGATACCGCTCGGAGTCCTTCGGGATCATCAAGGGTTCCTCCGAGGGACAATCCATCCGAGAATCAAACGACACTTGGTGCTAGTTCCTCTCTTGGAGTAGCTCGTGGGACTCCATCTACAAATTCACGTAGAGTCAATCATATCAGGGAGATATTCATGAGTAGGGAGCCATATCCTTTGGCGGATGAGTCTTCGGAGTTCGATTTGATTCCTCTTAATCCATCAAGATTGATAGGTAGAGGACGTGTAGGATCCACTATGAGTACAGAATGTGAGAACTCGGTAAGATCTCTTTTCACTGGTTATAACTTAGAGTTCGAAGATTATGATATAATAGTGCCTTCCTCGGGTCAAAGGGCTTACGCACCCCCCTCGGGTTACATGACCGTTTACGCCGAACAGATGCGTTGCGGGTTGCGGATGTTTTTTCACCCCTTTTTCCAAATACTTTTTCGGTATTGGCAGGTGTGTCCGAGTCAGTTAACACCAAGTTCTTATAGCCATCTGGTGGGGTACATCCTTCGTAGTGAGCTTTTAAACCTTCCCATGTCCCCCTATCGGGTGGGAACAATATTCACCCTTCGACCTTGCTCAGAGGGGACTCCCTTTTTCATCTTGACCTATCGGGATAAGGAAAATATCTTCACTCGTGTATCCAGTTCCCATTCTAGTAGAGGGAATTGGAGGCGGAGATTTTTCTTCGTCCGTCCGAGAGGTCAGTCAGCCAGATCATGGGGGGTACCCATCCGATGGGGTCTGGGATATATTGCTCCCAACCTTGAAACACAAGGGCAAGTGAGGGAGGTATTGCTTCACTCGGGACTTTTCTCTGGTTCTTATGATATATCCGGGCTACTGGATTTCCCCGAGGCCTTGATTTTGGCAGGTTTACAAGACGGGGTGGAAGGATGTACTCCTGCTTCTCGTCCTCTTCACAGTAACTTTCATTTTCGTAAGTTCTACTAATCATTTTCTAGCATGCAACCTTTATTGGTGTCCTCGGACCGTTTTCCTACTGACATCTTTTGCAGGAGCGGAGATGGGAGCCTTTTCTCTCGGGTCTTCTACTGACGTTTTCTTGGAGAGGGTATTGCATGGTATTCCCGGGGGGACGAAGATTGGTGATTCCCCTCCCCTCGTGAGTGAGGCAATGGTTGAAATTTCCTCAGAGGAGGAAGAACCTGTTGCAGCCCCCCCAGTCAGTTATATAATTCCTTCTGGATCGTCGGATCTGATAGCAACTCTTTCTCAAACGGATTTTCACATGAGTCCCATAGTATCACAGCCCATTCCTCATAATTCTACCGTGGTAAATGTATTAGAGGAGTATCTTCGCTCTTCTAGTACAGAGGATATGCAGCCCCGGGAAGATATCCCTAGTCGTATTCCTGCACCACCGCCCGAGGAGCACCCTTCCCTCGGGAGAACTCTTCCCCCCGGGGTTAATCAGGATGTTTCTCCTCTCGGATCAGCAGTGGGATTTTGCCGAAACTTTCTTAGTGGTTTATTGAACGTAACAGACTGTGAGCTGATAAAAACCCTTTTGGTACCCGTTCTCCAAGATTTAGTCTGTAAAGACCTGTGTGAGGTATCTATTCATTTTATTTAATACTAACCTGTCTTCTGGTCTGATGCCATTTGCTTTGTGTTTTGAGCAGATTTATATGGTGTTGGACGCCCTCGGGTCTTACGGGAGTTCTTCTTCAGATCCGGGTTTAGTATACCGTCGTCGGGATGAGTTAGAGCGAGGTCTCTTAGAAGCTCAAGTGGAGGTAACTCATTTGAAAGAAATCCACGAGTCCGCTCAGGAGACTCACATCCAGGCGTTACAATTCGAGAAGGATAAGGCGTGGGAATTGGAATGCCAATTAGTGCTTGAAAAAGCACGTGTCTTGAACTTAGGGCGGAGAATTGAGGAGTTACGTGGCCAAATGCGGTCCTTAGAGGAGCAGTTAACACAGGCTACGCTGGAAAGAGACGCCTTGAGTCAGCAGCTGCTAGGGATAACTCGTTCTCATGCGATAGAGGTGGTCATGGCCCGAGTCCAAGCTGTGTTGGAGGTGGTGGGCCCATCCAATCTTCGTGAGTCTCTTCGGGGTGAGATGCGTGACTTGGTGTACATAGGCTATAAGTTGTGCCAAGATGCCGTACGAGCTTTACCGGAGTTCCCCTCGGACTTACTCCTTCCTGAGCTTAACATTCGTCAAGTCTCCGAGGAGTTTCCTCCTTCACCTATTAGAGATTTTGCAGTCGGAACCGTGTTCTTTGACGACCCAGTCTCCCTTTCCGAGGAGCAACGCCGAAGACTTATCCGAGAGGGGAAACGTCCTATGGGAGGGACTTAGCTTGTAAATGAGTTTAGTTCATAATACAGAGGATTTTTAGTGTCATCGGGTTGTCCCGATGTCTCATATATAGAGCCATTATTTTGTCGGACAACTCTAATTTCTTTTGTACTGTATCCCCTCATATATGAACGCTCTTTTTATTCAGGTATAACTATTACATTAAGCATAATACTTTCTAAGGTTACTTGCGTTCCACGTGTTGCGAAGTATTGCCTCCTCGGAGTTGGCAAGCCGATAGGTCGCCGGCCCCACGATTTCCACTATCTTGTAGGGTCCTTCCCATCGTGGATCTAGTTTACCCACATTCTTAGAGGCCCCAACTCGTTTCATCACTAAATCTCCAACTTGAAAGGTTCGGGGTTTTACCTTGGCATTGTAATATCGTGACATCCGAGCCTTGTACTCTTCCATTCGGAGGGCTACTCGGGTCCTTTTTTCCTCGAGGAGGTCAAGGGCAAGGGCTAGATTTGAGCCATTGGCCACTTCCTCGTATTCCTTGACGCGCCAGCTTTCTATGGAGACCTCCGAGGGCAAAACAGCTTCGCACCCGTAGGATAGACTAAAAGGGGTTTCGCCCGTAGCGACACTTTGCGTGGTCCGATAGGCCCATAATATCCCGGGTATCTCCTCAACCCACTTAGCTTTATGTCAATCAAGCCGGGCCTTCATGTTCTTCAAGAGGGTTCTGTTGGTTCTTTCTACTTGGCCATTTGCTTGAGGGTATCCCACGGAGGCAAAGCGATGTTTTATCTCCCAATGATCACACCATTTTTGCAATCCTTGATCAGTAAACTGCAAACCGTTGTCACTTACCAGGCTCCGAGGGACACCAAAGCGACAAATAATATTTCTCCAGAGAAAATTGATAACGGCCCCCGCGGTTACCCTAGCCAGGGGTTCCGCTTCCACCCATTTGGTAAAGTAGTCAACGGCTACTAGCAGAAATTTCTTTTGACCGGCATCAGGGATGAGGGGTCCAAGTATATCAATACCCCACTTAGAGAATGGGCAGGGGTTCAGAGAGGGTTCCCAAGGGGCTGCGGGTAGATGGGTCCGAGGGGCGTAAGCTTGGCATGGTTTACATCTTTCGGCATGGCTTTTACTGTCTTTGGCCATCGTGGGCCAATAGTAGCCTTGTCGAATCAAGCGTCCGACCATGCTTTCGCCGCTGGTATGGCTTCCACATACTCCCTCGTGAGTTTCGGCTAAAGCTATTTGTGCCTCCTCTTCATTAAGGCATCGAGCATGGGGGCATAAGTATGTCCTTCGGAAGAGTATCCCGTCTTTGAGGAAGTATCGGAGGGTTTTTTTGAACATCATTCGCTGAATATTCTTGTCCGAGGAGTATCCCTCGGGATTCTGCAAATAGGCTTTGATAGGGGTCACCCAGCTTGATGAAGGATCTGAAATGGTATTCACCTCTCGGTCTTCGCTCTTTTCAGATTCATTGACATGCAGTAGAGTAATCTTCCGAGTATGTATTGCAGCTGTTTGTGTAGCCATTTTGGACAAAGCGTCCGCCTCTTGGTTTTCTTTTCGGGGAATTTGAACTATATCATACTCTTCAAACCATTCGGACCTTTGACGGACAACTTGGAGGTACTCTTGCATTCTTTCTTCTTTGGCCTCATATGACCCTTTAACTTGCTGAACAATCAATTGGGAATCACTATGGAGGAGTACTCTCTTCATTCCCCCTTCTCTTGCTAGTCTCATACCGATAATGAGAGCTTCATACTCGGCTTCATTGTTAGAGAGGGGGTAATCTATTCTAACTGCAAAATGGAGTCTTTCCTCCTCTCCTTCTTGATTTATCAAAACTATTCCCCCCCCATGGGTACTCACCGAGGATCCGTCTATATATACGTGCCATCGTGGCTCCTTTTCCTCGGATCCCACGCCCGTGAGTTCTGTTACAAAGTCCGCCAGAACTTGTGCTTTGATTGATGGTCTCGGAGCATAGGAAATATCGTACTCAGTAAGCTCTACGGCCCATTTTATCAGTCTTCCTGATGATTCAGGCTTGTTAAGAATTGCCCTCAGGGGGTACTTAGTTAGCACGGTTATTGGGTGGGATAAAAAGTAGGGACGTAGCTTACGAGCCGTAGTAACCAATGCTAGAACGAGTTTCTCAGTTAGGGTATATCGGGTTTCGGCTCCGAGGAGAGTTTTGCTAACGTAATATACCGGGTGATGTTCTCCATCTTGTTCTTTGACTAAGACAGCGCTGATAGCCTCTTCTCCGACTGATAAATATAGAAACAACTCTTCTTGGGGTATAGGTTTTACCAGCAAAGGTGGTTTCAACATATATCTTTTCAATTCTTCGAGAGCTTCCTCGCATTGAGGGGTCCACTGAAATTCCTTGACATTTCGAAGTATCTTGAAGAAGGGAAGCCCTTTTTCTGCAGACTTGGAGACAAACCGACTCAACGAAGCCATTCTTCCAGTCAACTTTTGGACATCTTTTACCGTCCTCGGAGTAGGTAACCCCATGATAGCTTCTGCTTTTTCGGGGTTTACTTCAATTCCCTTCTCCGTAACCATAAATCCCAGAAATTTTCCTCCTCGGATACCAAAAGAACACTTCCGAGGGTTAACTTTCATGCCAAAGTTGTTCATAATGACCAACGCTTTCCGTAGGTCCTCGGGATGTTCTTCGGCAGTGTTACTTTTAACTACAGTATCATCTACGTAAACCTCTACTGATTTTCCAATAAGTCCTGAGAACATAAGACTTACTAACCTTTGGTAGGTAGCTCCCGCATTCTTCAGCCCGAATGGCATGACTAGATAACAAAATGTGCCTGCATCCGTGATGAAGCTAGTTTTATCTTGGTCAATAGCCGCCATCGGGATTTGGTTGTACCCTTGATCTCCATCTAAAGTTGATAGTAGTGCACATCCTGCGGTAGAATCAACTAGTTGATCTATGCTCGGTAAAGGATAACAATCCTTGGGGCATGCTTCATTGAGGTTAGTAAAGTCAACACACATTCGCCATCTTCCTCCGTGCTTGGGAACTAGAACGACATTAGCCAACCACTCGGGGTAGATCACTTATCGTATTTGCTTTAGTTGGAGAAGGCGTTGTATTTCCGAGCGGATGATCTTGTTGCGCTCGGGGTCCATTTTCCTCTTCTTCTGTTGGACAGGTTTAGATCCGGGCTTTACATTAAGGAAATGTTGACATACCTTGTTGTTGATTCGTCCGGGCGGCCCCCTTCCCACGCAAAGAGGTGATGGAATTGTTTGAGAAGAGAAATCAATTGACCTTCTATGATTGGAGCCATATGGGTGCCCATTTTGATTACTTTCTCGGGGCTTCCTTCTACTAATTCCACCATTTTTAATTCTTCCACAGGTTGGACTCGTGTTTCCTCGGTTCTACACTTTTTGTTATTTCCGAGTGAGGGTCCGTCTTCTTCTAAGGGAAGGGCATTCATGCAACATTCTCTGGCTTTTGACTGACTTCCTCGGACTTCTCCGATTCCCGAGGAGGTAGGGAACTTCACTTTAAGATGCAAAGTAGAAGGAATAGCCTCAAAGGCCCGAATAGATGGTCTTCCACTATGACATTATACGTTCGTGAGGAGGCCTCCACTACCCAAAACTTAATAGATTCAGTTCTCCGAAGGGCTCCTTTCCCCCATGACATCGGAAGGGTAACAGTTCCGAGGGTTTGACAAGCTTCCCCTGAGAATCCTACTAACGGGACCTCAGCAGTTTCCAACGTTTCTTGTTTCAACCTCATAGCAAGATAAGTAGGTAAGAAGAGCACATCCACGGAGCTGCCCGTATCTATAAGGATCCGTTGGATTTCATACCCGTAGATGACAGCAGAAATAACCAATGGATCTTCGTGAGGGTATATTACGTCCATAAGATCCTCGGGCCCGAAAGTGATGCTAGGCAGATTTAATCCTTGAATGGAGCAGACAGACAATCCTTGTTCTGCTCGTCGGGCTTCTTTCAAATATTTCTTCTTTTTACCCTGAGGCGCCATGGAGATTTCACCCCCTTCTATCATATTGATGGTTCTCCCTGTCGGGGGATTGCTCTTATACGAGTCAGGTGGAGGAGGTAGACTCGGATACCCTGTCGTTCTCTCTCGTGAATTTCGCCGACGATCTTTACTTCTCTCTTGGGGTCGGAGACGTCTAGTGGTCCCCTCTCGTGACTTCCGGCTAGGCGTCCTTTCTTCTCTTTCTTGTTCCTCTTCTCCCCTTCGTGATCTCTTCCAAACATTTGCCTTGGGTTCTTCGAGATTATTTTCCTTGAGGTAGTTCTTCAAATATCCTATCTCCAGTAGGCGAAGCACTTCTAAACGAAGGGTAGTACATTCTTCCGTAGTGTGCCCATAGGTTTTATGGTATTTACAATATTTCCCAGTGTCCTTGTCTCGGTTAGGAAATTTAGTCGGTCTGGGCCAATGTAACTCGTTGCAACCCCTCATTATGTTGAGCACTTCTGGTGGAGTAACAGTCATCGGGGGTAAGTGCACGGGTCGGAGGAATTTCTTAACCACTCCCCCTTCATCTTTGCGCTGAGGAGGTTTTCCTTCCTTATTCTTTTCCTTAGCCTTTGCCTCTTTCTCGACGCGTTCTAGGTGTTCACTATCCTCCTGCTCCATCTGCTTCTTTGTTCCCTCGGCCTCTTCCATCAAAATGTGTACTTCTGCCTTTTGCATTAGCTCATTCATATCCGTGATACGATTTCCCATAAGGTATCTAAAGAAATCCCCCGTTCGGAGTCCCTGAGTTAATATGTCCGCCATAATGGTCGGGCTAACGTTGGGAACATCTAGGGCTTCATCCGTGAAGCGCTTTATATATTCTCGTAAAGATTCATCCTTTTTCTGCTTAATAGTAAAAAGATGTGTGGCAGATTTGGGGTACCTTCGATTGCAGGCGAATTGTCTCACAAACAAGTGAGCTAATCGGTCAAAACTCGTGATGGAACGAGGTGGAAGGTGAGTAAACCAGGCTTGGGCCCGTCCTCCGAGGGTAACAGGAAATACGCGGCATAACACATGATCAGGAGCGGAAGAGAGGTCCATTCCGGCCAGGTATTGATGGATGTGATCCTGTGGGTCCCTTTCATCAGCTTCTCCGGTATATAACGGGATATTGACAGGTCGCATCCCCGAGGGGACAGAAGCTGAAGCAATTTCGGGAATGAAAGGAGAGGTTTTGAATGTAGGATCTTCCTCGGGAGCCATGGTCTTCTTGAGATCACCTAATTCTTTTCGTAAATCATCCATCATTCCCCACAAGGAATGTTCCACCTCTCCTCGACACTCCGAGGGGCGATAAATTTCTTCCCGACCACTCACGGGAGTTCTTTCATGACATACATACCTTCGAGGCCTTTGTCGGGGTGCTGGTTGCCAAGGATTCCAATTTGGGTTCCACGCCATCGGAGGTGCATCTCCTTCCGAGGGGAAACCACCGTTCCCGGAGAGCACGGGGGACGGGCGTCCGAGAGGTTCATCCCTCCGGGGTGTTCGTGCAGCATTTATAAGTCTTTCGTAAACAGATCGGGGAATATTGATAAAATCTCTAGTACCTGGTTTGTAATTGGACAAAGTTTCTTCTGAGTCGCTGTTCGAGAAAGGAAGGTTGTCACTTTCGAAAAGATCATCCATCCTAGCTGACATCTGCTTGAATTCTCTCGAGGACAGATATTATGGCGTTTCCACAGACGGCGCCACTTTGTTAACAGGTTTGGAATTATTCCCTATTTAACGGAAGATATTTATTTTGGGTTCGAACGCCCTGTCCGTGATTCAGAGGCAATGATGGATGGACATAATGAGATTAATTGCAAGAATATTCCCTTCCTTTATTCACTGAACATTTCCTCCTCTCTTCCGTATTTGAGTGTCAAATTGTAGTAAGTAAGCTAAGTGGCTTCAGCTTGTTTTTCTTCTAATGATCACCTCCCTTTATATAGACTTTGGTAGGGGCAGGTGTCATTGTGCATGCGTTTTGGTAAAGACATGTGTTGTTGTTACCTTGATACATGTGTGAAAATTAGGATAATGTTTATCTTTTATCTACTAGGCGCTGACTGGATTAGCTTTTGTGTCTTCTGATATCTCCGAGGGCTTCTGATGTAGATTGTTTTGATAGGACCATTCTTCCGAGGGCTTTTATTTCTCCTTCTTGATTCGGGTATTTTCTTCAACAATCAGGAGTGATTTCTAAGGGGGTAAATGTGATCCCCGAGGACTTGGTATAACTTCCGAGGACTGTGATTTTGTGTCCGAGGGCTGTATTTGCTTTACTGAAAGTGAGATTTCTTCACCAGAGTTCTCGGACTGTATTCACTGGATGTTCTTGTATTTATTTCTTGATTTTCTCCAAAATTGGGTCCTCGGATAAGTCCGAGTGTCGTCTTTTCCGAGGAGTGTTCATCAAGGAAGTTTTCTTGTAAGTTCATAGGACTCGGGGTCCATCTTGGTCCCTCTTGGCGCATTTGGTGGATATCGGAGTCATACAGGTCCATCGGGGTTTGCTCTTTTTCCGATGCCGTGTTGATATCTGTTTTTCATTCACCGTTTGACTT
Source organism: Linaria vulgaris (assembly GCA_948329865.1). NCBI lineage: Eukaryota > Viridiplantae > Streptophyta > Magnoliopsida > Lamiales > Plantaginaceae > Linaria > Linaria vulgaris. The sequence goes on from OX415249.1 coordinate 104,939,655, forward strand.
TCCAAGGGACTCTTATGTTTCTCCTCGGGTGCTCTTATAAACCTTTTCGGGTCAGTGACCAAAAGGTAGGGCAATCCTCCGAGGGGTTTTCTTTATAGGTACATCTCATCGGAAGTACTCGTGACAATAGTATTGTCCATATATTGTTTTTCCGAGTAGGAGTAATCTCCATATATTGTTTTTAGGGTTAACAATTATAATATAATTAATCATGATTTAGGATTGAAAAGAATAAAATTGAACATGTGAAAAATGTATTTATCTTTTTTGGGAGGTGCAAAGTGAGGAAATGAGCTAATTTGGGGGTTCAAAGTGATTTTTAACCATACTTTTTGTTATTTTTCAAAAACATATATATAAAGATTTGTCTTAATTATCACTTATTGGAAAATTAAATTAAATTTAAGTAAACTATATTAAATTTGTTTTCAAAACTGAATTTAATTAAATCAAACAATTTTTTATTTTTTATTACTAAAAAAAACAAAAAGGTATTTTTTGGTAAAAAAAAAATAGGAACATGCCTTTGAAAAAGCCCATTGGGGATTTTGGGTCAAAAAATAGGAGTTAAAGGGTAAAAGTGAAACCCGCAAAGATAAAGGGCAAAAGGCAACTTAGCCTATTATAAAGGGCAAAAAAAGTAATACGCCCTTTTAACTATAACTGATTTGAAAATTTTTAAAATAAAATCAACTTATAACTAAAATTGTGTTATAGCTCGATTTTTACATGTGGACACCACGTAGGACAAAATACACTCTAAATAAAGGACAAAAGGCAATGGATTTTTTGAAACGCAATGGATTCTTCATTCTTTTTTTTTTGCGTGAAAAGATAAAGGGCAAAAACCAACTTTTGATATATATTGTGGCGGACATAAAATAAAATTTTCCTATTATCTAATAACGTCTATACAAAAAAAAATTTGGTATGTCGGTAATACCATCAACAATCTAGTAACATTGAAACATTTATAAAAGTAAATTATAGATGATTGCAATAAAAATACCTTGTGATTTATATAGATGTCATTAGATAATAAAAGTTTTATTTTATGCTCGGTCTAATATAGAAATATGCTTTTTATCTTTTTACTTTTTGCGAGAAAAAACAAATAATTACTTTTCAAAAATTTGACAAAATATTCTCATCGGATTGTCGAACGGGGTTCAATCAATTTAGAGTGTATTTTTTCCTATGTGTTGCCCACATGTAAAAATCGAGTTATAACACAATTCTAGTTATGACTTGATTTATTTTTAAGATTTGCAAATTAATTCTAGTTGTAATACAAGAAACAACATATATTTTATTTTTAAAAGTGAAAATTTCTAAAAATAAAATTCTAAATCAAATGTTAAAAATTTTAAATAAAAATGCATTAATTTCATGTATGTTGTACGTAAACCCGAAGGGTTGTCTTCTCCGAGGGATAAAAATCACAACCATCAGGGGGATATGAAAGAAACCCTCGAAAGTATATCCACTAGAGGAAGGAGTCATCGGATCTAGATGATCCAAGAGACTATCCTTAAGAACGATATGAAAGTAACCCTCGGAAATGCGAAAATGCAACCACCGGAGGAAGTAGCCCTCGGACTTAGATAATTCGAGAGACACTCCTTAAAAACGATGATAGGAGAATGTGAACAGGATACAAAATCCACAAGGTACCCCGAGGCTTGGATGACTTCATGATACCTTACGATATTACGATTATCCTTAGGCATCTCTCCGATACTTTCTGGCATTATCCGATAGTTTTACTTAAACATCGGTTGACCAGAGATAAGCTCGAGGACAAATAAACTATATATTATTGTTGCATGATAACGCTAGGTGTTTAATAATACATCATCCGAGTCAGCTATCATAGACCACTTGTCAGCCAGGCAAGTATGCGAAGTATGTATCAGCAGAAGAATGAGGGCTATCTGTCAGACAGAAAACATGCATAGTGACAACTGTATTAGTAATCACCCTCTATAAATAGGGAAAACTGCCATAAGAGAAGGGGCAAGAAATCAGATCTGTAAAGTATCGGGAAAAATCAAGATAAATAAAAATATCAGTGTGGAGCAGGCAAGGCGTTCCGACACCATAAAAATATTCATAACCCTTGGAGCACGAATTAAGTGTTAACAAGATGGCGCCGTCTGTGGGAACGCCATAGAAATTGCTCTGAGTAACTCCATAGATATATTATTTCAGCAGTTATGGAAGACTCAATCAGCCGTCCACAAGAAGGTGAACCAGGGTTGGGAGAGGAAGTATCAACCCGAGATCCCAGGGAAATACCCACCGCCTCACCTTTACCCGCCCCCGATGCAGAATTCATAAATATCCCGAGAAACGTGTTTGAAGATCTAATGGAGGCTGCCATCTGACGATCTGAATACACGAGGAACAGGGAACATAGAATTCAATCCACTTTGCCATATGGAGAATAATACCATGTGGAGAACAAGGAACTCGGATGACTCAAACTCCTCATCGAGGCCCTACATACCGAGAGCACGTCCATCCCACACAAAGGAGGGAATACGAAGAAAGACCTCATGGATTCTACAATACTCGGCCCGCTAGAGAAATTCCTCCGGAGGTACCTTACAACTTCCAACATCCAGCAGGCAGGGAATTTACCCCAACTCTTTGGGATGTAATTAATCATATGCGTAGAGAAATGCAAGATATGAGAAGAACGATAACTCCTGGGGAAGAACTAGTTTATCAGGGATCTCCTTTCATCCCGGAAATTGCACACGCAATCATCCCATTAACAATGCGACCAATGAACTTACCTTTGTACTCGGGAGAAAAGGATGGGCGAGATCCGCAAGATCATATTAACCAATATATGACCGCGATGGATCTCGCATCAGCTTCTGAACTAGCGTTATGTCGAGTGTTCCGAATCACACTAGTCGGACAAGCCCAATTGTGGTTCTCGCAGATACCCCCAGGTACGATTGCTAAGTTTGAACAGTTAGCATGTCTATTTGTTAGACAATTTGCTTGTAACAGGCGTTACCCCAAGTCAGCATGTCACCTTTTCACCATTAAGCAACAAAAGGATGAATCCCTCAGAGATTTCATGAAGCGATATTCCGACAAAGCCTTGGATGTGCTAAGCAAAGTTTGAGAGCTGGAAGCTTCTTCCGATATCTGGTCGGAAATAGAGTGAAAGACATGAACGAATTGATGCAAAAATCAGAAACATATATCCTCATGGAGGAGGCGGAAAATTCCAAATTACAATCTGAAGGCGAAATCCATGATCAGAAACCAAAAGTGAAAGAGGAAAAAGCTCCTCCTTTTTGGAAGGAGAACCCAGGTAACGTGAAGAGGCACTTACAACCCGTTCCCCTACCAACCATGACCGTTACACTAGAAGAGATACTCAATATAATGAAGAGTCATCAAGATTTTGCATGGCCAAGGCCGGTTAAGCAACCATACAAGAACAAAGATTTGGGAAAATTTTATAAGTATCACAAAGCTTATGGGCACACCACAGATAGCTGCACTACGTTAAAAAAAGGAAATTCGTCGTTTGTTGAGCTTGGTATACTTGAGAGATTACGTAAAGGAAGAGGATCGGGACCAGGTATCGATTGACATAAGGAAAAAGATCAAAAGTGACGAAAGCGAGAATGGTCAGGTATTTCGCCGGGAGCTATTGGAAGAAGAATATCATCGTCAAAGGCTTCCTCCACCTCCGGGGTCTTACGAAGATAATCCATCTTTGGGAAGAACGGTGAACATGATCGAATGAGGAGATATAGCCATAATACCCATAGGGAGGAAAAAGAAATATCTCAAGGAAGCTCGGAGGGTAGAGCATGGAATGCCCATCTGTTCAATTCAGGGAGCAAAACTGCCTGTAATATCTTTCAGGCCTGAGGACTTAAAATGAATCATTTATCCGCATGATGATCCACTTGTGATCACGGCAACCATCTTGGGTATAGAGTTTCAAAGAATATTGATAGACACTGGAAGTTCTGTAGATGTACTATTCACGCCTACTTTCCGAGCTATGGGATTAAAGAAAGAACAATTGGACCTGACGGAAACACCGCTGGTAGGATTCTCTGGAGAGGCTAGTCGTACGATGGGTACTGTTACACTACCCATGTCTTGGGGAGAAGGAGCACTGAGGCGAACGGAACATGTAAAGTTCTGGGTAGTTGAGGCTCCTACGAGGACTTACAATGCGATATGCGGGAGACCCTCAATACATGCTTTTGAAGCTATTCCCTCAACCTTTCTCCTAAAAATCAAATTCCCAACCATGTCAGGTATAGGGGAAGTAAGGGGAAGCCAAACTAAAGCAAGAGAATACCGCATGAACGCCATTCCACTTAACCATGATGAAGAAATCTTCGCACCAGGAAAAAAGCGAAAAGCCGAAGAGGAAAGAGTACAACCTGTCGAAGAACTCAAATTAGTGGAAATCATGGATGAAGATACTTTTAAGAAGGTGAAAATAGGATCCGAGTTGGAACCAGAATTGGAAAGAGAAATTGTTGAGATCCTAAGAAAATACAACCACCTTTTCGCATGGGAAGATGGACCGCCTGGACGAATTAGTCCTCAGGTATGCCAACATTATCTTAATGTAAAGGCTAACGCTAAACCCGTACAACAGAAGAAGAGAAATATGGGGCTCGAGAGGAATAAGATCATTCGTTCCGAAATCCAACTGTTGTTACGCCTTCAACAAATCAGAGAGGTACTATACCCCGAGTGGTTGCCAAATGTGGTATTAGTACCTAAGTCAGGAGGAAGGTGGCATATGTGTGTGGACTTTACTAATTTAAACGATGCATGTCTAAAAGACTGTTACCCCTTACCCACTATTAATCAGTTGGTAGATTCTACAGCGGGATGTGCTTTGTTATCCACCATGGATGGAGATCAGGGATATAATCAGATACCAATGGTGGCACGGGACCAAGAGAAGACAAGTTTTATTACTGAGGTCGGCACATATTGCTATCAGGTAATGCCATTCAGACTAAAAAATGCAGGGGCTACTTACCAAAGATTGGTCAACTTAATGTTCTCGGATCTCATTGGAGACTCAATGGAGGTATATGTGGATGACATGATAGTAAAAAGTAAACATGCTACAGAACACCCAGGAGATTTAGAAAAAGCTCTTTCTATCATGGATCTGTTTGGAATGAAGATTAATCCGAAAAAATGCTCATTTGGCATAAAAGGAGGCAAGTTCCTAGGGTTTATGGTAACAGAAAGAGGGATCGAAGTAAACCCGGAGAAAGAAAAGCTATTGTAGAAATGAAAACCCCCACTACGATTAAGGATGTCCAGAAATTAACAGGCAGGTAAAGCGTTACCTTTGTTCAAAATTTTAAGAAACCTAGGTAACTTTCGATGGGATGAGCAGTGTGAGAAAGCTTTTGATGATCTGAAAAAGTACTTGACCAACCCGCCATTACTAGTCAAGCCTCATCCAGGAGATAAACTTTTTGCATACCTTGTGGTAGGGGAAGAAGTTGTTAGTGTTGTATTTGTAAAGGAGCAACGAAAGGAACACCTGCCAATTTATTATGTTAGCAAAACCCTACAAGGGGCAGAAACTCGGTACACGCTAATGGAAAAACTCGTATTAACACTGATGACCATGGTAAGAAGATTACGATGTTATTTCCTATCCTATCCTGTCACAGTCCTTACAAAGCATCCTTTACGGACTATTCTCAACCGACCAGAAACATCCGAAAGGCTCGTAAAATGGGTTGTGGAATTAAGCGAGTATGACATCAAATATGCCCCCCGACCGGCTATAAAAGCACAAGTGCTAGCAGATTTCATCGTGGAGATGGCCGATACTTCGAAAGAAAGTCATGACCCCCTATGGCATGCCTTTGTGGATGGGTCATCCGTGGGAAACCACAGAGGAATAGGAGTAGTACTCAAAAGTACGGAATTTGAAGGAGAAAAAGTGATGTACTTCGCCATCAGGGTGGAGTATCCCCTATCCAACAACGAAGCTGAGTATGAAGCCTTGTTGGCAGGCATGAGGTTAGCGCATGATTGAGGGATAAGACGATTGATAGTTCACAGCGATTCTCAGTTGATAGTACAACAAGTTACTAGAAATTTCGAGATAAAGGAAGAGAGAATGAAAGCCTACACCCGGGCAATTTGTTAGAGGAAGCGAGCCTTTACAGAATTCCAAGTAATACAGATACCCCAGTCGAAAAATTAGGAGGCAGATAGCTTGTCGAAAATAGCCTCTCAGACTCTCGTCAACACACGACGAATCACTCTGCTGCAAACAAGCGAGTCTGAAAAAGATACGCCCGAACTATCAGAGACCATGGTAGCACTTATCAATGATGAATGGACAGTAGATATTAAGAAGTACTTGGAAAATCCGGAAGGGTATGGTGAGGATGAAAAATAATGGCGACAGATGGAATGAAAAGCGGCCCGATATTTCATCCATAATGGAGCATTGTTTAGAAGATGCTATAGTTACCCTCACACCCGATACTTAGACAGTGTAGAAGCAAAAACAGTAATGAAAGAGATACATGAAGGACAGTGTGGGAGCCATTCGGGAGGAGTTAGTATGGCCCATCGTATCTTACGACATGGGTACTATTGGCCGTCTATGGTGCAATATTGTAAGGATTATGCGCTGTAATGCAAACCTTGCCAATTGTATGCTCCGCAAATCCACACCCCCGCAACTTTCTGGGAGCCCAACCTCTTGGCTTGTCCCTTTGCTAAATGGGGGATAGATATCATCGGACCGCTGATACCCGATGTGAGGCAGAAGAAATTTCTCTTAGTAGGAGTTGACTACTTCACGAAATGGGTAGAGGCTGAGCCCCTAGCTAGGATTACTGTTGGAGCTGTTATCAACTTCTTATGGAGAAATATATTGTGCAGGTACGGAATTCCCCGATACCTTGTAAGTGATAATGGGCTACAATTTGATAATAGTGAGTTGTATCAGTGGTGCGTACACTGGAAGATAAAGCATCGCTTTGCCTCGGTAGGATATCCACAAAGTAATGGACATGTGGAAAGAACAAATCACACTCTGCTAAAAAGCATAAAGGCACGACTCAACTAGCACAAAGCCAAGTGGGTAGAGGAGGTACCAGGCGTCTTATGGGCTTATCGCACTACACAGAGTTCTGTAACAGGAGAGACACCCTACAACCTAGCATACGGATGTGAAGCAGTGATACCACCTGAGATAGTTGTGGAAAGTTGGCGCGTTCAAGAATATGAAGAGGTACGCAACAGCTCAACCTTGCCTTAGCACTCGATCTACTCGAGGAAAGAAGAACCCGAGCATCTATAAAGATGGAGGAATATAAAGCAAGAATGTCTCGTTATTATAATAAAAAGTAAGGGTGAGGACATTCCAAGTCGGAGATATGGTTCTAAAAAGAATCGGAACCTCCAAGAACGCGGCCAAACAACAACCCAAGTGGGAGGGACCCTATAAAATATCCCAAATAGTAGGGCCATCTACTTATCGGCTGAGCGATATAGATGATAATGAGTATTCCCACACATGGAATGCCATGAATCTGAGGAAGTATTATGCTTAAAGCATAAGCATGTAATGTACATATAAATAAGATGCGACTGAATAAAAGGAAGTTTTATTTCAGCAAGAATCGAGTATCACATAAGTACCAAAAAAGCGGCAATTATGACATGCAAAACGTACTTTATAGTAAAAGCTCACAACTCTTGCGAAACTAGAACTCCTAATCATCGCAATCTCCTTAAATAAGTATATAATAAGAATACATGCATCATATATGCCCTTCACAATCATATAATCCTCTACGGGACGCTTACCCTCCCTGATAATCCGACGGCGTTGTTCCACAGTAAGGTCAGAAGGGTCCATCAAAGTCACGGTAGGAACCACAGTACGATGAGGAATTGGTTCCAATGGAGCATAAATAGAAGCCGTAACAGAGGTATAGATATCTAAATCAGGGAGGATTAAGTCACGAGGAAAGCCCGAAAGACTCCTCACGGCATCTTGACAAATGCGGTATCCAATCAGGACCATCTCCCTCATATCCGCACGAAGAGAATCTTTTATTTGGGGTAGAGTTGGAATATCCATAATGGCTTGTGCACGTGCCAAAACTAACGATACCTCATGAGACCTGGTCATATTTTCCATTTGACTGCGAAATGCATCGCGGTTCGCGGAAAACAAAGAAATAATTTCATCAGATGTGTTGATTTGTGACAAAAGATTGTCAATCCTTTCTTCCAGATCAAGAATGTGAGTTCTTTCTAATGCTAAGATACGCTCTAAATCCCAAACTCTTTCTCCAGAAGCATAAAGTAAATTTTTCAGCAGTTTTTTATCAGCATCGACTTTAGAAAGAATGCGATTTTTCTCTGCCCGGAGTATAGATACTTCCTTTTCCATGCCCTCCAGATGGCAAAACAGGAAGCCATGCCTTGATGAGTAATCCTTGTGAGATTCCATAGCATCTACGAGCATGAAAATCTAAAAAAAAAAAGAGGAAAAGTATCAGGAAAGTTCCAAAGATCGCGACAAAATCACGTGATAAAGAGAAAAGTGGTTACCTCACAAAGATCACGACAAAATCGAGCCCGGAGAATTGACATAGGGAGGGATCCCAATAGCTCACAATCTGTTTGGTTTAGCAATTTGCTAAGAAAGTCTCGACAATAGTCAACATCAGGAGCAATGGATCCAAGAATGTCGGGTGAATCACGAACGTAGCTAGGACCTTCCCCCTTGGGAGAAATAATAGGGATAGAAGAGGAGGACGGATTATCATTCACCATGTTTATAGAAGGAAAAACAATAGGACTTGGAGGTAAGGCGTTCAAACCCAGAGAGGTGTTAAGCTCTGAAGAGTTCGTCACTACAACCATCGTAAAAGGAATTTCGCCAAAAGATTCATCTATCGGTAAATGGTTGGATAGAAAATGTAGAGAATCGGATCTTGCCAGAAAAGAAATATCAGACGGGCCTAAACGAGCAGAAAGAATTTCATGCTCAAACGGTGGGTTTCCTAGGTCGGTAAAAACCTGAGAAGGAGAGAGTATCGGAGGCAAAAATTTCGAGTCAAAAGGTATGATTGCAAAAGAATTCATCTTTAATCCTACATTAAAAACAATGAGACAGGTTAATACCACCAATAAAATGAAGAAGAAATTTGAAGAGCACAAGGCAGATGACTTACTATACGATAGATCCATGTGCAAAAGCTCAGATGGAGATCTAGGAGCATCTCTATGAGACTATAAACCTACCATTTCCAATGTCTGGCAATCTTCGATCAAAGCGCATACATCATAACAACATGAATATAAACTTACGACTGTAAGATAGCTCATTTTGCGAACGGAAATATCAGGATTAGGAACCACAAAACCCAAACCCCAATGAATAGAAACCCCCCAAGACGTGGCCAATCCACCTTTAGGCTTCATAAAAAAGAAATGTTTTTCCAATCCAGAGAAAGATTTATATGACGAGGGGCAGAAACAAAGCTCCGAGAGTTCTCGCGAGCCACTAAACTAAAAAAGAGAATACCATTTGGGCATGGACGTAGGATAAAAGCAGCTCCAACGCGATAAGGCGTTAAAGGAATAGCTAGCATCTTACATCAGATAATGAAACCGATCAAATAGCGAAAGGAATTTGGAGTTAGCTGGCTGGGACAAATTTGCCAATATCTAAACAAGTAACGGATGAAAGGATGAAAAAACATTCGGAGACCACACCGGACTTGGTCCATGTAAACAGTCATATAGCCCATCGGAGGATCAAAAGACCGATGATGGGGGCGAGGAATCAAAATATCATAATCATTTGAGTCCATCTGATACTCGGATAAGAGTCGTGAAATCGATTCCGAGGACTCGATGCTGGTACAAGACCCAATTCTTCTACCTCCGACCATCACACAAGTATTCATAGAGGATGTATTGAAAATAGAAAATTGATCTATGGGAGCATAGGGTTCCCTACGTAGGAAAACAGAACGCAGTGAATCATTCAAGGAAATTACGCAGTGTCCCTCAAAATTCCTGTTAAGACACCAGCATCCCCATGTGAACGCGCCAACACATGAGGGCTATGAAATGATCCAACCTGGTACGAGTAAGAGGAGAATTTCTAGGAACGGTTGCTTGAGAAGATGAAGAATGGGATGAGTGAGGGGACCTACTGATACAAAATATAAGAAGAATAAGCAGGGGCAGAATATCAAAGGCGGAGGAGAGAAACAAAAAAGAAACTTCTGAGAAAACTGAAGAATGAATTAAGGAGCTTCAGAGCTATTTATAAGTGGAGAAGGAACGTTGAAAGACCCACTCGGATAGAATACTAAATCACCTGGACGGTGATACTCACCAATCAACACGTTATGCATAAAAAGCTTTGGACACGCAAGGATTGCTGACAACCATAATGGGTGACATTCTCTAACTCAAGTGTTATCGCACGTTCGAGCCACAAGCACAAATCCCAAAAACATGTCAGAAGCGTGATTAAAATATGCTACAATGAAGGATGGCTAAGAATGGAGCATGCAATAATAAAAAAGAGGCGTTTGTCACGTGGAGAATGAAGAACGATTATAGCCCTCGAAACATTCTGACGAATTCAAAAGAAAGATGCTCATCATACAAAAAGTGCAAAATTCATTCCGATATAAAAAAAACGTCATTACAAAAGGCGAATGAGAGAGGCAAGTTCTAAAGACAAAAAAAAAGGAGAGTACATTGAGTTGCATTAAAAAAAAAGTGCGGAGCCTGCTACACTGGGTTGTTGTTGGAAGACACTCCCTTCACACCACTGACACCCGCTGGATCCTCGGGGACTTCAGACACTGGAGGAATAACATCAGCTCCAACTGTTGCTGAGGGAGAATGAAGACCGGTGAGACCCAGAACGGATGATGGAGCCGGAAGTACATGCGATGGAGAATGAGATCTTGCCACCACACGAGTAAACATCTCGAAGGCCTCCTCCATTGTAGGAGGATTATTTAGTAAGCCACTCGGATTCAGGCGCCTTCAGCTGTCTTCATGAACAAAGAGTCCATTCTCCCTGCCCATGTTAACGCATCGAAGAAATCCGCATAGAGAATAGCCGAGAAAATAGCCTTGCTGACGAGTGCGCAGATCTTCCTCGCAGCTCTTGAAAGCCGAGTCCTTAACCATCTGGACGGCTTCATCTAGCTTCATCCTCATCTCATCTGGAGAAATGTATCCCACGGGAGCCGGAGGGGGTTTCTTTAATTCCTCCTTCAACATAGCTACTCTTTTTTGGATCTCCGAGAGCTCCTTCTGTAATCCCACTTCTCTCTCCTCCCAGTCAAGTTTCTCCTCTCTCAAAGCAAAAATTTCTTCCTCGTAAGAAAAACATAAGGAGCGACTCTTATCCATAGAATCTTCCAATTCCTTGATCTTATCTCCCTTAATCTGTTCTTGGGCGAGGCATTGGGCGTAACCAGCACGAAGCTTAGTAACCTCTTGTTTGCCAGCATCCAGTTGCTTATCCCTCATCTCAAGTTTCCCATAGAGAGTACAACGATAGCTTGGGCTGCGTCTACCTCGTGCCAGATAGAGGGAATTATCTTCGGAACCTAAAAAAAAAAAAACAAATGTCAACAAAAGAAAAGGTAAAAAAATAGGAAAAAATGTGTAAAACAAGTTAACACTTACCATTTGAACTAACCACTCGGAGCAGAAACGTGCAACTCCCTCGCTGTGACGAGTCAAGGCAGTCGTCGAGTTGAGGTAGCTAGTGATGGTATGCATGGCCTCACTCATTTGCATCGGATGAGGCGTAGGTCCCTTAATAGCACTATCCCCGGTAGTGAAGTTGAAAAAATGAGAACCCTCTACATTAAAACGACTGGAGAAGGCATGCCTTCTCGAGCAGGAGGAACCATAGAGACTACTCGAGGGGAGTCAGTGTATACAGCCGAGGGAATGGAGGTAGGTGCTACCCAAGCACTTGATATTACCAGAGACTGAAGCATCATGTCCAAAAGAGCCAAATCATTCCGGAGGAGGGAAGGATTGGATGAAGGTTCGGAAGCCTTAGTGACCGGAAGACGCCAAGAGAGGTCCTCATCTCCGTCAAGCAGGTCATCTATCGAGAGACGTTTGACTATCTTCGGCAAGCCAGCTGACATATCCTATGCATAAAAAGTATAAGTATCTCCAAACAGTAACGGAGGAATCATCGTAACTTACCAAAGTGCAGAGAAAAAAAACTTACCCACGGGAAAGGGGAGATCATCGTAACCCACGATGTTCTTTCCTTTATCTGGGAAAAATAATGAGAAGATTAGTAAATAACCCTCTAGACATAAATGACAATAGTAAGAACAAAGTACCTAGTGACGAAGAAATGCGACTTGGACTCGGTGAAAGAGGCACTAAAGGAGGCGAGGCAGATCCCAGTGTGGTGGCCAGAATAGCATTCAAAGTGTCGTAAGAATCTGTACTTGTCTGAGAAGGCGGTAATGGTACAAGAGCATGAAGACTATCCTGAGAAAGGTGCCCCTCAGTATTAGGAACCTCTGAGGGAATCGGAGGAAGAATCATCAACAAAGTGGTGAGGGGAGCAATTGTGATGGAATGAGAAGCTGGAGAACTTGTGGATAAAGCAGCATCGCGTGATAGTAGAGTCAGAAAATCGGGACACTCTGATTCCTCGCTGACAGCGAAAGTAAGTGGCTTTGCATCAGAGGGACCCTTCAGACTCTTCTTGGAAAGAGGGGGGTCACAGTCACAGCTTCCGAGCTTATATCCTCAGCACTCTGAGGCAAATCACCAAAAGAAGACCCAACAGCCTCGATGATTGACCTGGTCTTAATTCTCAAAGAAAATTTGGACGATTTACTTTCATCTTTCGGAAGAACGATGAAGTTTGACAGAGACTCCACTAAAGGTTAAAAAAAAAACTTATGAGCCATCGTTGAAAATCTATCGTAAAAAAAAGAGGCGAAAGAAGAAACCGGAGATAAGAATTTTTACCAAATGAAGGCCTCATATCCTCCGACAAGGAAAGAAAAGATTATCCTTCCTTTTCCAAATCGATTGGAGAAATCTTGTATAAACCCGTGGTCTGGCATAAGGCGCGATAATGCTCCGATGACGAGAGCTTCACCGCGTCATAGACCGGATCAAAAACCAGCGAGTGGTCCATGCGATACGAAGGTGCCTTCGGCACCCTCCAGGTAAGAGGAAAGTCCCATTTTCCCCCGATGTTGGGACTCGCATAAAAATACTTATCCTTCCAGCTGCTGTAAGAGACATTGGTTCCCACCAGAACCTTCTTTGTATGGTCACGATGGCAGAAAAAATAAAAAGGTGCACCTGCTGAAGATACGCACACCTTAAAGATGGAGAAAAACCTTTTCACGGTGCACTCCAACCCACGAGCAAGGCACCATAAAATGATGAAGCAATTGGGAATCAGCTGACTTGGGCAAATATCACAAGCCTTAAAAAGCTCGCAATAGAATGGAGGAAAGAGGGTATGGAGCCCGGCACGAATCTGCATATAATAGATGGTGACGCAACCCTTGGGAGGATTGTCACCTCTCTCATCCTCGGTGGGAATCTGAAGCACCAGATTCCTGGAAGAAGCACAAAATTCGAGGAAAAGATCTTGAACCTCCTCCTCCGTCGCAGTACTAGCAACGTCGCCGACCTTCTGAAAACGGCGAGTTTCCTCCAGAGAAGTAGACTTCTTAGATTTCTTGCCCTTTTTTTGGACCACCACGGCGCCTCCATCGTCACTGACCGCCTTACTAATGGTTTTTCTCTTGCGAGAAGGTGTAGCAGCACTAGTCGCCGCCGGAGAACTCATATCGGGGGTGAAAGAGACAATTTCCGTCGCGGAGGCGGCTGAAATAGGCTCAAAAAGGTTTCTGGTAGTCGCCATGAAGAACACAAAATAGTTCAAAAAAGTTTATGATATGAAGACATGGAGGTTTCCGGTGGACGTCGCAAAAACTCAGAAAAAAAGATAATGAAAAGTAAAAGAGTTAAGGATGAAGATGAAGAAGAAATGAGGGTTTTGCTTCTTTATAGTTGGACGAAAATGCAATTTGAGTGGGAGAGTGGGAAGTTAAGACGAGTTAATGCCCTAGCGTTAAGGGGCACGATTACCGAAAAAGCCAGGAATCGTTACGGGAAATCAAACGTTCTTCATAATGGGAGCAATCAATGGTGAGGTATCCTATGAAAATTTCGAAAAAATTAAAATTGGAGTTCCTTCATATTCTATTGAATACAGAAGAAACTCGGGGGGACAGGTGTAAACCCGAATGGTTGTCTTCTCAGAGGGATAAAAATCACAACCATCAGGGGGATATGAAAGAAACCCTCGAAAGTATATCCACTAGACTCTAGAGGAAGGAGTCATCGGATCTAGATGATCCAAGAGACTATCCTTAAGAACGATATGAAAGTAACCCTCGGAAATGCGAAAATACAACCATCGGAGGAAGTAGTCCTCGGACGTAGATGATTCGAGAGACTCTCCTTAAAAACGATGATAGGAGAATGTGAACAGGATACAAAATCCACAAGGTACCCCGAGGCTTGGATGACTTCATGATACCTTACGAGATTGCGATTATCCTTATGCATCTCTCCGATACTTCCTGGCATTATCCGATAGTTTTACTTAAATATCGGTTGACCAGAGATAAGCCCGATGACAAATAAACTATATATTATTGTTGCATGATAACAGCATGTGTCTAATAATACATCATCCGAGTCAGCTATCGTAGACCACTTGTCAGCCAGGCAAGTATGCGAAATGTGTATCAACAGAAGAATGAGGGCTATCTGTCAGACATAAAACATGCATAGTGACAACTGTATTAGTAATCACCCTCTATAAATAGGGAAAACTGCCATAAGAGAAGGGGCAAGAAATCAGATCTGTAAAGTATCGAGAAAAATCAAGATAAATAAAAATATCAGTGTGGAGCAGGCAAGGCGTTCCGACACCATAAAAATATTCATAACCCTCGGAGCACGAATTAAGTGTTAACATTGTATAATTTAAATTCACATTAAACTAGAAATCGTTATAATTATAAATGTTCATTGATATAAGAAATTATAAACACTTTAAAAATAACAAAAAATATAATACAAGAAAAATATAATAATAAATTACTTTATTACCTTTACATTTAACTGTTGACTAGATGGTCAACTAACAGAAGAGGGTATTTAACAAAGTGCCAAACCTCAGAGGGGTGTTTGCCAAAGGACCAACCTTCAGGAGAGGTAGATGAAAAATACCCAACAGAAGAGTAATGGAGCAGAATGCGTAATTCTTAAAGTGATGCAGCTCTGAATTGATTGTGGTATCCGTAATTTAGATTAGTTGTACGCTAAAGATACTTTTCTTCTCAAATAAATGAAGAGGTTAAGGGGTGGCCACAAGGTTTATGAGATGAGGTTGATAGAAAAAAGCAAATAAACTCAAAATTAAATAATGAAACGGGACTGGGATAAAGTTACCAACAAATATGTCATATGAATATTAGAGTTGACGAATAATTTGTAAGATGGTGTTACGCAGTAAAGTTTCTTACTTT
The DNA here is from genome assembly GCA_948329865.1 of Linaria vulgaris. Lineage (NCBI taxonomy): Eukaryota > Viridiplantae > Streptophyta > Magnoliopsida > Lamiales > Plantaginaceae > Linaria > Linaria vulgaris. The sequence goes on from OX415249.1 coordinate 104,955,296, forward strand.
GCTAAACTAGGGTTATGACTTGAGACTAAGCATTTTTGAAGATTGTGCTATTTCGGACTAGGAGGAAGCGCATTTCCTAGATCGCATTTTGCAAGGATACATTGTCGTTCTGCTTTTGGGGCGAAAGACTATTATAGCCTTACTCTCTTTATTTATCTTGTTGCTTTAATTATGTAATTAATCATGGATTACTATTTTTGTAAAATCTTGGACCACCTGGGAACTCAAACCGTTATTTAGGATAATGGGCTACTGCATTGCAGGGCAAATTTGTTTTATGAAATCATTTTGATTCCCAAGTCTCTCATGTGCAATTCTTGAGCTAGAATTTACTTTTTGGCTTTCTTCAACTATTCTTCTTATTTTACCTGCAAAATCAACCATACAAAGTGTTAGGGGTTATTCCAGATCATAACATTGGCCTCAAAGCATCGATTATGTGTGCGACTATCAGGAACAAATGGATGAGGTAAGGATTTACTCAAACATATCCTACAAACCTTTATGTTGGATAAAGGAAAAAACCCATAAATTTCTACAACAGTCAACTCAGAGACCACTAACAGCTCCAGTCTGGTGAGGAACTTACCAAATACATGGCTAGTCAACAACCCGGTAAGGTTTGAAGGGCTCGACAAAAGGATCCGGTTTGAGTTTCATAAGTTTGAAAGAACTGAACCTAAGGCTTTGGTCATAAGATGGCAGAGGTATTTTCTCTTAAACCACATTTCTGATTTTGAGAAAATATTGGGTGTTGGTATGAGTATGGAGGGAGTTGCTAAGATAAGGTATTTGGATAATGCCGAGGGAAGGGAGGCTATGGGTTGGCATATGTTTGCAAATTTGGTTGTGGAGAGGTTTACCTCATCAAAGGGGGAAAACCTAGGGAATTTAATAAACTAAAGCAACTAGGGTATGTTGATGACTACATACTAAAATTTTAAGAGCTGAAATCATATATGTCACAAAGAAACAAGAACCTAGATGAGGATTACCTTGTGAATGTTTTTATAAGTAGACTCAAAGAAGAGATTAGAGTGATGGTTGAGATGTTACTGCCCTCAACACTCGACCATACCATCTTTATGGCAAGAAAACTAGACATCCAATTGGAAAGTCTCAATTAAAGTTATAAAACCTCCACCAAGCATCTTTATGTGGGGTTTAAGGACAAAACACCACTAGGCCAAACCACCATTGAACCATACTGACAATAACAAGAGCATTAGTAGACCTGGGAGATATCCTCCCATTAAGAGGCTCACCCCTGATGAGATGGAGAACACGAGGAGGAAAGGACTATACTTCGACTATGATGAACCCTATGATGGGGCATTTATTACGTGTAAATAGAATAGGATAATTTCAGCACAAAAGTTTTACACCTAAGTTCCAGGATATCGCAAGTGCATGAATCAAGTAATAAAAAATAGAAAGTAAGATTACTGGCCAAGTATCGAATCCCAAGAGAGTAGATATTTGTGATTTAGCAATTATATTGTTGAACACCATATGAATCAGTTTTCTTTTCTTTTTGGTTTTATCGTTGAGGAGTTAAACTAAGACTAGAAAATATTACTTAACTAACTAACTACTACCGAGAAATTGTGGTTGGAGATGCTTCTAGAGAACTAAGACTAAACTATATAACTAACTAGAATGTGATTTGATTGACTGATTTCTATCTAAAGTTGTGAATCAGATTTGGTAAAAGGTATCTAAGAGATGAATTTCGTTGATCTCGGACCATGTACTTCATAGACAAAATAGCGATGACTCATATGCAAGACGCTAGTTATTGATGGTTGTTTTGTTTCCGTGTTGATGTAGCAAATTAGCCACCTTTCGATGTACTAAAGAACCATCTAATCTCTAATGATGTCAGGTCGTTAAGCAATTTCCCCTCACCAGAAGTTCACCATGTCATAGAATCCATACAGTGTTTTAGAAGTGAATTAGAGTTATCAACAAAGATATAGATTCCACGAACACGTTAATGATCGAAGGTCTACAAATTTATCTTCCTTATCTACTATGCTAGTGTTGAGTTAACAATCCCCTATGCATAATTCAACGTAATACAAGCTTATTCAATGTCACTACTTTGCTATCAGAGAAACGCGTGCATCAAATAAATCAAGTAGCATAAGTTGTTGGATAGGTGCGTGCACGTAAACGTATAATAACAACACAATAATTTTCAGAATACGAATCAACAAATTATAGGAGCAACAAGTTTATATATCATACATGGATATGAATTGAAATACAGCAAAATAATTAAATTTACCTCTCACCAACTGATGATAAAATCCTTGGAGTAGATTAGACGAGTTATAAACCTCATTCGAGTGAATTGGACAAGTCAGAAGTTTAACCCCTTCCCCTTAAGATCAATTTTTTGGCTCAGCTTCGAGCCCTCGATGGCAATGACCTCCTAAGGTACAACGTCCGTCGCGGTGGAAAAGTCTTGAAGCTAAGAATTATTCCTCTATCGAACTCTTGTGATACTTTGCAGAACTTAGAAAATTATATGCTATGAAATGCTAAAAAAATATTTTGTTTGTTGGATGATTTTTCACAAGAGTGGAGGCCTTCTTTTATAGGTGAGAAAAAACTATATCGGCTTTTTATTGAGTTTGCACTATACCACCCTTCTCTTAATTGAAACCTCAGTTTAACTTGTTTTTACCATCTCATATAGCCTTAATCTCTAGACTATTGTTGACCTCTCTGCGCTGCAATAAGAGACGCAATTTAAATGTCACAAAATATTCAATGTTAAAGAGCTCAAGATAAAAATATTAAAATAATGGTTTGTTGTGATATTTAAAATGCTTAAGACATGTTTCGAGTAGTTTTCAGAGACATTTTCCGTTATAAAATGTTGGTTTCTAACTAAGTTTAGTTTCATGCTAAACAAATATGATGTAACCTATTACTTTTATCTTTTTATACTTTGTTGATTCTTATGATGTACCTAATATATTTTTGGTACTTTTCAAAATCATGTCAATTACTTTTCAGCTTTTATACCTGTTTGTATGTAAATTTATGTACTTTTTCCATAACTATTACATAGTCCAAATATATGAACACTCTTCTAGTATAATATGATTTTTTTTTAAAAGAACATAAGATTAAGAATTTTCAAAATTAAAAAAATGTTCCAAACAACAAACATTACTTGAACGATAGAAAATAATACGTAAATTTAGAGCAAGTGTTGAATTCACCTTAGCGGATTGTGTTGTAGTTCGTCTACCATATTGTTCTTTGTTGCGAACGCGACCACATCCACATAGCTGACCGAGCATGCTCAAACCCACTGGAAAATCATGGAGGTAGTAGCATGTCTCCATTGGGTATCCGATGTCTCCATTGGGTATCCGTCGCGTTTGCATTGTTCACGTGTTGATTTCCATTGTGTTTATCAAATTTTTGCGCTCCTGTATTGGTCATTATCAATGTAAAACTTACTAGAACTGAATACTCAAACACTTTTTCTATCATATTTCTCACATGTTCTTACTCTTGACATACGAGAGTAATTATATTCACGATAGGAAATGGATTAAAAGCAATAATACTTGATCTGATGGAGTGTTGTTCTATAATCTATATCGTCCCACAATTATGTTGCTAATTCACTCCAGGATATTGTGGATTTCAAAGTTGGCTCATTCGTGTTGAAAATCCAAGATATTATTATGGAATTAACTGTCCACCAATCCTCAATATCATTAGAACTCTCAATTGAGTACTTCGAGAGAATCACGCTCTCAACCTTGCTCTGATACCATGTAAATTTAGAACAATTATTTGAACAACAAAATCGTTTACTTCGTATTAACAAAAGAAGTTACACACACACACACACACATATATATATATATATATATATATATATATTGTAGTGAAATCACTCAATGAAACGCAAAATTTACTGAATCAAATCACAATTGAATCGCACAAATCGAACAAACAAAATATGAATAACAATCGCAGCAAAGAAAAGTAAACAATCACGAACAACACACGCAATTTACTTGGTTCGGCGTTCTAGCATCAATGTGATGAAGAACCCTAATCCAAGGGAGAAATCGAGATCCAATTTTATTGAGGAGATATAGAGTACAATGGGTAACAAGAAATCGTTATGAAAACGGTTGCGTAACAGAGTATATATACTGAGGCAGTTATAACTAACTCGCGTGAAGCCCACGACCCACTGAATTAACTGCCTGCCCTAATCTAACTCTCGCCGCCCAGTTGCAACAGTTGCTCACTCAGTTGCAACAGCTATACAAGCTTTCACTGCTGCTCAAGCTACCCCAGTTGCAACTACGTTCAAGATGGTAGAATTATGGAAATACCACTGAGCCAAAGTCACTAATTCCCACAATTCTCCATCTTATTTCTGTAACTCTACCTCAATCACAAAATTAGCAAACCAACTCCTCCAACTAGTCCTGAATACCAGGACTAACAACTCTCCAGTTGAATCAAATCCAGGCAATGATCAAACTTGCTGCTAGGCAAGACTTTGGTGATCATATCTGTTGAATTTTCCTCAGTTGCAACCTTCTTTACCATCACAGAGCCACATGCTATCACCTCTCTCACAAAGTGAAGTTTGATATCCACATGTTTAGTCCTTTCATGATAAACTTGGTTCTTCGACAAATGTATTGCACTCTGATTGTCACAATGAACTGTGATCACATCATCCTGAATCTTCAGCTCCTTGGCAAACCCATCTAACCATAGAGCCTCATTGATTGCTTCTGCCAGTGCAATATACTCTGCCTCAGTAGTTGATAATGCAACTACTCTTTGCAAACTAGCCTTCCAACTAACAGCAGTCCCAAATGCTGTAAAAACATATCCAGTAAGTGATTTTCTGGAGTCCAAACATCCAGCATAATCAGAATCCACAAATCCTTGAATGTGAGGCTGATTCTCCATCAGATGTTGCAACTCACCAAACACCAGAACTTTGTTGATGGTGTGTTTCACATACCTCAGAATCCATTTCAATGCCTTCCAATGCACCCTTCCAGGATTAGCCATGAACCTACTTATCATGCTAACTGAGTAAGCCAAATCAGGTCTAGTGTAGACCATGGCATACATTAAAGATCCAACATCATTTGCATAAGGAATTTCTGCCATAAACTCCTTATCTTCATCAGTGTTGGGACACTGATCAGCACTCAATTTGAACTGTTGAGACAATGGAGTTGTAACTCCCTTAGCTTCAGACATTCCAAATTTCTCTAGTATCTTCTTAAGATACTCCACCTGAGACAAGTACAACAAACCTTTAGATCTGTCTCTTCTTATCTCCATACCCAGAATCTTCTTAGCTGCTCCTAAATCCTTGATTTCAAACTCTCATTTGAGTTTGGCTTTCACAGTTGCAACTTCGATCTTGGTATTACTGATGATCAGAATATCATCAACATACAACAACAAGAATGTAAACTGCTTTTCATCCTTGAACTTAAAGTAGACACAGTTGTCATACTTACTCCTCACAAAGCCAATCTTCATCAGGAACTCATCAAATCTCATATTCCACTGTCTTGGAGATTGCTTCAGACCATATAGAGATTTATTGAGTTTACACACATGATCCTCCTTGCCTTTGATCTCAAATCCTTCTGGTTGTTTCATCAGAATGATCTCATCTAAGTTCCCATATAGAAATGCAGTTTTAACATCCATTTGTTCCAACTCCAGGTTATACTTGGCCACAAGAGAAAGCAATATTCTGATAGACCTGTGTTTTACCACAGGAGAGAAAACTTCATTATAATCAATGCCCTCCCTTTGAGTAAACCCTCTTGCAACTAACCTTGCTTTGAACCTTCCTTTTTCAACACCAGGGATTCCTTCCTTTTGCTTAAAGATCCATCTACATCCAACTAACCTAGAGCCCTTTGGTCTTTCAACAAGATCCCAAGTATTGTTATCCTTCAGAGACTTCATTTCTTCAGACATATCCTCAAGCCATTTATGTCTATCCTTGCTTTTCACTGCAGCCTTGTAGTCACTTGGTTCCTCTTCCAATAAACTACTTGCTGCTACCAGGGAATAAGCAAGCAAGTCTGCATAACCATACCTTTCTGGTACCTTAGTTTCCCTTCTAGCTCTATCTCGGGTCAGCATATAGTTGGATTCCACAGCTTGATCAACCACTTGATCAACAAGTTCAGTTCCAGTTGCAACTGGCTCTTCTTCAAGTAACCAATTTCCAGGATGATCTGGTTCACTATCAGCCATAAGCTCCACCTCAAGTTGATAACCACTATCTTCCTTATTTCTTGAGTTAACACCTTTGTCAATCTCAACAGCTTGCACAGGTAAATCCCCAGTTTCTTTAAGAGCCATAATGTCTTCATTGAACACTACATCCCTGCTTATAAAGCACCTCTTGTGACCTGGTTCAAGACACCACAATCTGTAGCCCTTCACTCCTTCTGGATATCCAAGAAACATACACCTCAGTGCTCTTGGTTCTAGCTTATCATGTTTGATGTGTGCATAAGCAGAACATCCAAACACTCTCAGATGACTCAAATATGGTTTGTGACCAGACCATACTTCCTCTGGTGTCTTCATATTTAATGATGTAGAAGGACATCTATTAATAAGATATCCTGCTGTTGCAACTGCCTCTGCCCAGAAAGCCTTTGGAAGGTTAGCACTCAGCAGCATACATCTCACCATTTCAAGTATGGTTCTATTGAATCTCTCAGCTAATCCATTTTGTTGTGGAGTTCCAGCAACAGTCTTGTGCCTTACAATACCATTTACCTTGCAATACTCATTGAATTCAGCTGAACAAAACTCCAGACCATTGTCTGTTCTCAGTCTTTTAAGTTGCAAGCCAGTTTGTTTCTCTATCATGGTCCTCCAGTTTTTGAATGTTTCAAATGTCTGGTACTTAGTCTTCAACACAAATAGCCACAACTTTCTAGAATAATCATCCACAAGTGACAAGAAGTATCTTGCTCCAGAATGTGAAGCAGTCCTTAAAGGTCCCCACAAATCAGCATGAACATAATCCAAAGCTCTCTTAGTTCTCTGTTGACTAACATTGAACTTAACCTTATGAGCTTTACCAAGAACACAATGTTCACAAAAGCTGATCTTCTCCAACTTTTCAGCTCCCAACAGACCTTGCTTCCCCAATTCTAACAAACCTCTTTCACTCACATGTGCTAATCTCTTGTGCCACAATTCAGACTTAGAAACAGTCCCTTGCACAGCTGCATTTGCAACTATACCAATGACAGACTTTCCTTCTAGTATGTAAAGGGTATTTTCCCTTGTTCCTCTCATCACCACCTGTGATCCTTTGAGAACCTTTACCATACCATTCTCTCACAAGAACTTGTACCCTGTTTTCTCTAATACACCAAGAGATATCAGGTTTCTCTTGAGATCATGGACATATCTCACCAATCTCAACAGTTTCTCAGATCCATTGTGGAGGTTGAACCTAACAGATCATATACCTTTCACCTTACAAGGTTTGTTATCTCCCAAGTACACTGTTCCACCATCAACCTCTTCATATTCTTCAAATATAGATCGATGTGGAGTCATGTGAAAGGAACAACCAGAATGTAACACCCACACATTATCTGGATCCCTAACAGAAGCCATTAGAGCATCAGCAGACTCATACCCTTCTTGTACACTTGCAACAGTGCCAGACACCTTAGCTTTGTCACCACCAATATGTTGTCTTTCAGGACAGAACTTCCTGGTATGACCCTCTTTCTCACAATGGTAAAAAATGAATGGTTTCTTCCCATTCTTTCCCTGTGACTTGGACTTCTTCTCCTTCTTACTACTTTCTTTTTTTTTGATTCTGTCCCTTCACTATTAGTCCCTCACCATTCTGTGATTTCTTTGCATTCCCTCTCTCATTCAATTCCTTGGAATTTAGAGCAGATTGCACCTCATCAAGTGTTAAAGAATCCCTTCCATATATAAGAGTTTCCTTAAAGTTAGCATGAGATTTTGGCAGAGCACTTAACAATAGCAAAGCCTGATCTTCATCATCAATTGCAACATCAATGTTCTCAAGATCCAGAATCAACTTGTTAAACATATCAATCTGTTCCTCTATCGATTTGTCATCGTGCATCTTAAAAGAATACATAGCATGTTTAAGATACAAACGATTTACCAACGATTTGGTCATGTACAAGCTTTCAAGCTTCAACCAAACACCAGCAGCAGTTTTCTCCTTCGAGACCTGTCGCAACACCTTATCACCCAAACTCAGGATCACTGCACTATGAGCCTTCTCCATCATAACCTTCTTTGATTTTTCATCAAGATCCTTATCGATGTTCGTCTCATCCAGTGCATCAACCAATCCTTGTTGAACTAATAGTGCTCGCATCTTCAACCGCCACAAACCAAAATCGTTTTGCCCTGTAAACTTTTCTACATCAAATTTTGCCATCGCCATGATCGACTCCATGTTCACCGCACCAATTTGTAGTGAAATCGCTCAATGGAACGCAAAATTTACCGAATCAAATCACAATTGAATCGCACAAATCGAACAAACAAAATATGAATAACAATCGCAGCAAAGAAAAGTAAACAATCACGAACAACACATGCAATTTACTTGGTTCGGCGTTCTAGCATCAATGTGATGAAGAACCCTAATCCAAGGGAGAAATCGAGATCCAATTTTATTGAAGAGATATAGAGTACAATGGGTAAAAAGAAATCGTTATGAAAACGGCTGCGTAACAGAGTATATATACTGAGGCAGTTATAACTAACTCGCGTGAAGCCCACGACCCACTGAATTAACTGCCTGCCCTAATCTGACTCTCGCCGCCCAGTTGCAACAGTTGCTCACTCAGTTGCAACAGCTATACAAGCTTTCACTGCTGCTCAAGCTACCCCAGTTGCAACTACGTTCAAGATGGTAGAATTATGGAAATACCACTGAGCCAAAGTCACTAATTCCCCCACCCACCCCCCCCCCCCCCCCCCCCCCACACACACACACACACACACATATATATATATATATATATATATATATATATATATATATATATATATACTAGAAGTTGGCATGCAGCTCCCGTGATTAACATTTTATTTTGAGTATGACATAATTAATTTTTATAGTAAAAATAACTACTTAAATATGGATAGCATAGCAAATTTATATATCTTAATTTTCCTTTAAAAATATCCGAAGGGGTAAATAAGAAAATCAAAAGATTAGTGTCAACATGACTTTCTTTATATAATAAGTATAATATAGTACATTATATATAAATATAATACATATATCTATATTACTATATTAAAAGCAAAGCCCTACCACTTACAAAAAAGCAATTGAAATATCAACTTTTAATTTTTTAAAAATACCCCTACTCATCTAAATTCAAAAAAAAAAGAATAAAAAGAGCTATATTGTTACTTTACTCATTTGGATCAATTTCAATCCTAAAAAATAGCTATTAACGTAATCTTTTAAAATTTTATTTTTTAAAATTAAAATAACTTACACGTTCGCGTGTCAAAATTTCTAGTATATATATAAATATTATAATTCATAGGGTTTCCCTTAAAAAATGTAATTGCCTATGTACAAAATACTTACCATCTTTATCTAAACAATATGTGGCAGAATATATCATAAACTAGGAAATTACATCTTTTAGGCTAACTAATATACAATACCTCTAAAATCTAAAGTAGTTGTTAAGATTTTGGGATAATAGAGTAAAAAGTGAATGGGGGTAGTATTTGTGTTGGGATGACCTGATGAGGTATTCGAGATTTATCTGTCCCTAAAGTTGGCTGCATCTTTTCCCTGTTTTACTGCGACGATATCAGTTTCCACCGCCTTTCTTGTCCATCTATCTATCCTCCCGGCGGTCTATTTCATGCTGCACATGGGCATTGTGCGCACCCCCTCTGGGATGCTGACACGTGGACAAAATGACAAACATTTTGTCCACGTGTCAGCATCTTGGGGGGCTGCGCACAATGCCCTGTGCGCAGCATGGAATATACGCCTCCCGGCTTGACATTTCCAAAAAGTAACAATTGAATAGAGAGACAGACAGACAACTTTTTCCCATTTGCCCACTCTCTTTCTAAATTCTAATATTAATAATTACTTTTGATATTATCACTTCCTTAGCCTACACTATACAACATATTCTCCTCTCTCTCTCTCTCTCTCCATTTGCATAGAATTAAGAAGACCGAAGAACAAAAAGAGGTATCTATATTCTATACCAAGTACCAACCAATACATCTTCTTGTGCAGCACATATTTCTTCCAGCATAATTTACTGGCCGGTGTTCTAATAATATATTAGGGTTTTGAAGACGTTGTAGTAGCTAGGGTTATTGTTGCTGGAGTCTGGAGATACTTATTATATATAGGTCAAAATTAAGAAATAACTCGATATGCAAGTAGTGTGAAATGGCTGGTAATAACTACGAGGAGCAACAATCCGGTGGTGCTGGTGGTGGTGGTGGTGGTGCTAAGCAATCATCATCTCACTTTGTTCATCACCTTCTCATCCCTACTACTGATCATCATCATCATCAACAACAACAACAACACTCTGCCGATAATAATAATAATTCATTATCTCCTCCGGACACCACCAGCTCCGGCGGCGGCGCAAACACCTCCAACCGCCGTCCCCGCGGCCGACCCCCCGGTTCCAAAAACAAACCTAAACCCCCCATAATCGTCACCCGCGACACCCCCAACGCCCTCCGCTCCCACGTCCTTGAAGTCTCTCCCGGAAGCGACGTCGTCGAGAGCCTCTCTGTCTACGCCCGCCGCAGGGGTAGAGGAGTCTGCATTCTCAGCGGCAGCGGCAATGTTACCAATGTCACCCTAAGGCAGCCTGCTGGGAGCACCGTCGTAACGCTGCACGGTTGTTTCGATATTCTCTCCTTGTCCGGGACCGTGCTTCCGCCCCCTGCCCCTCCCGGGGCTGGTGGGTTGTCCATATTTTTGTCCGGTGGTGGGGGTCAGGTTGTTGGGGGCTGTGTCGTGGGGCCCTTGATGGCATCGGGCCCGGTTATCTTGATGGCGGCCTCTTTTGCAAATGCGGTGTTTGAAAGGCTGCCCTTGGAGGAGGAGGAAGAAGATCGTGTTCACGCTAATGCAAGTAATGCGCAGCAGCCGCCACCTCAGCCTGATGCGTCGCAGTCTTCTAGCGTGACGGCTGGTGGAGCAAATGCTAATGAGGGTGGTGATGGTGCTAATGGTACTGGTGGCGCAACACCTTTTCTCAATAATAATAATAATAATCCTTTTTCATCGGCTGAGTTATTTGGTTGGGGAAATGGAAGTTCTTAATTATATTACTACTCTTTTCTTGTATTCGTGTGCCGTACATTTGGAAGAATTGCAAAAGTCTGGTGTTGTTGTATGGTGAAGTTGAAATTTTACCAGTTGAAAATTTGATCAAATGCAGCTTACCTAGTAGCAGATGCTGAGTTCAAAAGGTCAGTAGGTAGATTTCAGTTAATTACTTACTAACGATGACCATGTTTTGCTCTCAATTTATATCTGACTTGGTATGATTGTAGTTTGTCATATTTTGGTAGGTCTTGAGGCTTGGGGTTCTCTGCAACTATTGATTGATATATGTACCATGAACAACTTCATGATCTGCATATATATGTCTAATGTAGTAATGTACTAATTAGTATTGTTGCCTTCTCCTTTATTAACATACATTTTACTTTTCGGAGCAAAGTTCATGATTATTAAGTTTTTGATCAAGAGTACTAGCTATAACCAGAAATTTCTTTTGTTTTTACTTCAAATTAAATTTTCGAAGGAAATGCATAAGTTATTTATCTGGCTGGCACTGTGTGGTACATCCTTTTTTTGGATTCATTGATATACTAATGTAATGTCTGTAATTGAAACCCTGGAAAATAAACTTTAATCAGAAGAACTCATGAAGTTGAACTTGGTTCTGAAACCGCTAGAAATATATTTGATATAGTATTCCGATCATGTTAGTAGAGAGTACTGAGGAATTATCCTCAATAAGCTGTATTTAATTAGGACAGCTTAATTAGTTGTATGAAAGTGAATATATGAACGTAAATTTACATGATGTGTGTTATAATAAGGGTAGCAAACAAATGTCTTTTATTGTGGATTAAAGACATTTGCTGGGAGCTTTGGTTAAGATAATTTCAGTTTTAGTTTGACATGTTATTGCATTTTCTGTTAGGTATATCTATCTATGATAATGATGCATTAGAAACTGAAGATCATAGCTCGAAATTCGTTTAAGTTCAGTTCTAAGCTTGTGAAGTTATGTTATAAATGATATAATATGTTAGATTGGCCAATTTCATTATCGATGGTCTGGATATCAATTCACTAACGAATTGATGATTTGGTTCGGGCGCATCTGAGAAAGACTCTGCAGTATACAATTGTCCGTGACTTTAAATGAATGATCAGTTGCTTTTTCTTTAATTTTCAAACATTCGTTAGTAGTAAAATATGCAGACGCTTTAGATAATGTGTGGCACACGCCTTAACCTTTGAAACTAGTAAGAAATGGAACATGCAATTCTTCTCAGGCACAAATGAGAAAAAGCTGACACTGTGATATATAGAGAAGCATTTGCTCGAACTTTACATCTTTATTTTGTGAACAAGCTATTCTTTAGATCTTTGGAACTTGAAAAAGGGAAAAAAAGCTTCTTGGAGCTTGGTATAATATATATAGTTTAGTGTGTATAGTTTTTACTATGATCATTTTTATTCTGACGTGCATGATGAGGAAGACCGAGATTTTGTATCCGCGTGCACCACAACTCCACAAGAACTAAGCAATAGACTGATCTTGATAAATCAAGCGTGATGGCATATATAGAAATGGATGGATGATGATTGTAATTTTTTGGACTTTATTGTCTTTTTTTTTGTTGTTTACGTGAATGCCAGTCAGCATGCGATCTGCGTGCTCAATCGAGAATATTTGGATTTTGGATAGTAGACAGAAAATGGCTCGACGAACTTTATGAGTCACTTATCTGATAACCTTAATTAATTCATGTGACGTCCCATAAATCATTTCTCACCATGAGACATATGGCATATTTGCTTTAGTTGTTTTTGTATTGCTTGAAGGTACACTATAAGGAGAGTCTCAATTTGGCACTTATGATATACTTAACCAGCATTAGGGCCCAAGTTATGGTTTATGTTAAATATAAAAGTGTTAAAAGAATATGAAACATTATATTTTACTCTTGTATGTCTTGATGTTGTTCATGAAGCAATTAAACATAGTTTTATACTAATTAATTAATCAACACTAGACAAAGAATACTTTAAATCTAAAGTAGATGAGGACTAGTAGCTATGGAATTAAATGGAGTATGGATGAGCCGATACTCTTATCAACTCTTATCTTTATAATTATAATTATTGCAAAACCCAACTTGTGCTAATAAGTGTAGATTTCAACAATTAATATATCTTGGAAAATCTATTTTTTACGCTGGAATTCCAATATCTTCTTTGACTGGTTATTCGTAACACTTTGAATTTAATATATTTTGAGATATTTATTGGGGAAAATATTTTTTTTGCTCTTTATTTTGGTTCAAATTCAAGTTTTGCCCTTTAATTATACGAGTTTAGTAAATGCTCGTTAACTCTTTTATTTTTTTTTATGAAAAATGTCCGACATGCTTCGATTTTGGGTTGGGCTAATTTTTTGTTCACTGGCGTATGACTGGGACGCCACTCAGACGCAACATCAGTCATTTTTTATTTATTTATTTCAGATGATTGGAGTGGGGCGTGAATTTACCGAAATACCCCCGTCACCATATTTTTTCCCAACCTAACCCATCACCACCATCACCAATTCACCATCAACAAAACCCTAAATCCATAGTTCCATACTAACACAACCACCACCAAAAAACTTAATCACCACCACAAAATCTGGGGAGGGAAGTGGGTGCGAAATTGGGGTGGTGGGGTGAGGGCGACGGCGGGGAGGGAGGGTTGGGGGGTGGTTACGGGAAGGGGGTAGGGTGGAGGTGGTAGAAAAGTTGGTAGGGAAGGGGGTGGGGTGGCCGGGTGGGGGTGGTAGAGAAGTTGGTAGGGATGATGAATAGTAGGGTTTTTTTTAATGTATTTTGTTTTTTTGTTTTTTATAATTTAAATAATTTTGTAAATTGTTAAAAATATAAAAAGGAATTGAAAAAGATAAAAAAAAGTTGCATATATATAAAGCACTGGACCCATTATAATATCAGTTAGTAATCCCATAAATTATCACTTAAGGGAAATACATGATTGGTCTTGCACGAATATCAAATATTAATCCAATTAGTCATCTTTTATTTTCATTATACATTCTCGATAATTTTGATTTTTGCTTAAAGGTAAAAGGGAATAGGAAAACAAGTTAAGCAACAGTGGCGGACAATAAGAGAAATTGTGTGAAAATTTGTAAAAGTTTTTGACATTTGAAAAGTTGAACCCGTGTACAAGTTTACATGTTTTAAACAATTAGAAAAGTAGATCTTAAAGTGTAAAGTATGATTTTTATTTTTGAATTAGAATTTTAGAACTTCTAGCATAACAATAGTTTTTGAACTTGTGATTGGGTGTAATGTGTAAAAGTTTCGCATTTTGATCGATGTGTAAACTAGGAGTTTGGAAAACGTGTCAAAGTGCTTAAAGTAGAACTCAAGAAGTTTAAAGAATTTATATCTTTTAGAATTTTAATAATTTGATATTATTATCACTAAGAAATTTGGGCGTAATTAAACGATTGTAGTAGAAACTATATTATTCAAGGATTTTGATTTGAGAATTATTATAATTAAAGAAAGTATTATATTGCATATGGCAATGTGGATTTGATTCCCCTGCTAGAGAAAGGCGAGTACGGTAGATGGGCTCGATGTGGGAGGAATCTGGTGTCGTACTCGAGTCCACCATAGGTTAGACAATTACTCTGCATTTTATTACTAGTGGGGTTTAACATTTGAGTTTGTTGTTGTATGCTAGCCAATCGATGCTACCAAACGTTGACGTTGACCGAATTTGGCGGCCTACTATGCCACACAACTGTCGACAAGGTTTGGGCACCCTGTTGTGAGTGCAGGTAGCACAATAGCAGGGGGTACACCAGAAGTTCCTCTTTTATCTTATTCATGCTTGGTTGTCACCGTCTTGTGCTTTATTTGAATGTCCTAATTTTCAATGGTCTTTGTGGATATTCTGAGGACAATTATGAGCGGCTCCATTATCGCATCATTCTGAATACATGCAATACTGTGGGGTGTTGAATTTGTCCAAGGCGGAGGAGAGGAATGAAGAGGGGCCAAGAGCTAAGTCACTTAATTCTCCGACACTCTCATCACCGGCACACTAGTGTTTTTGACGAATTTAGGATGGGGTGTTGGAAGATTATGTGATTTAGCTCTTGCCCCCTCCTCATCGTTGGAATTATGCTTTTTTTTTTGTAGACTTGCTTTGTACGGTAATTTTGGAGTAAGATCTTACTTTCATGAGAAAGGTTGTTGCACATAACCTCGCCAAGTGGTGTAAATCAATTAATTTTTTGGACTGGAGTCATTTCTCTCGACGTTCTTTTATAGGTTTACCAGGAAAGTCTTAGGTCTATTTTGTGTGGATGCATTCTACATGCTATATATGGATTGTGCTTTATTGTAGCGTACTACCTATTTCACTTCTTATTTGGACATGCAATGCAAGTCTTATCATGGTTTTGGTGAAAATAATTACTGCGAAAATCAAGTAAAAGATACCATAAAAATAAGTGTGATGATTATTTCAGTCTTATAGTTGATTTTATATTCGCTTCTTTTAACAAGTCTACTAATAAATTAAGAGAAGAAAAATATATTTGCATTCATGTATTTCCCTAATTAATATGATCAACATTGAGTTTGAAATTTAATAAATTGGCTAGATATTTGAAGTGCCTATTTCTTTTTTTCCAAAATAATAGAATATACAAGGCGATAAATTATTATTTTATAAAGGAAAATCAAAGTCCTTTGTGATATATGATCACAAGGAATTAGCAATTGTTTCTCTCGAAAAGTCAATGCAGAAATACTTTAAAAACGAAACGACTTTAGAAACAGTAATCGAAAAACATGAACGATCTTAGCACCAAAGCGATCACGAGCGACATACAACCTGCAGCGACGGAATTCGTCCCGCTGGATGAATTTACGGTCACGGAAAGGCAGCAATAGCATTCTCGATTAGTCGAAAACGACGTGGACACTACCATGCAAGATTCGCCCTAATTGGGCTCCCTTAATTTACGCCTCTGTCACCAAGGCAAAGGGCAAGCAGAAGGAGATTCGCTTTGACGAGATGCGTACCGCTGAAATTCAAAAACACTTGATCATTCACGAACCAACCGAATCTTTCCCGATCAAGAAGGTGACCTTCTTGGATGAACTGGGAGAGAGTATCAGAAGCGAATGGAAAGATCGACTGCTCATTAGGGCTATGAGGAGACCATGGTACTATGAAGCTTTTAAATCAAAATTCGACCTAATGAGGACCTTGCACAATAAACGCGAGCTCATGGACCTAGGGCATGGCTGCTATTGTTTGAAAGGAGTAAAGGATTGAACGCCCTCAAAAGGGAGATGATCCTGACTGAGGGTCCATAGCATTTGGCGGGTAGCTTCCTCTCCATCCAGAAGTAGTTCTCATATTTCAATGCGAGAATGGACAAAATTGAAAGCGCTATCATGTGGGTTCGGCTTCATGATATACCAATGGAGATGATGTTCAAGGGGATTGTGCACTGGTTGGCGAGTAGCATTGGCGACCCTATTAAAATCGACACCAGTACTTTGAATGCAACGCGAGGAAAATTTGCCCGATTCTGCATTGAAGTGAGCACGAGCACTCCACTCACATTGGCATTAGGAGTAAGGGAAAAAGTATACCAAGTGGTATACGAGAACCTCTCTTTGTTATGCTACAAGTGCGGTAAAGTCGGGCACATTGAATCACAATGCGAGTCGGGAATTCTGCAATTTGCACCAATGTCGAATAGCACTGCTCCTATACCGACGCCTTTGATTCCAAACCGCGAGGACAAGGCTGCATGGATGATTGAGAGGGTACGAAACAATGAGTACGGGGAATGTATGAAGGTTTCGAGAGGGAAAAATATTAATGTAAGGGCTGCTGCAGTTTCGAACAATGGCGAGGATCGATCGTTGGAAAATCCTATACTACTATCAAGAAGCAAGACCACACCAATTAACACTCATAATAAGGGTATGTTCGCACAACTTGGTAGTAATGCTGATAATAGAGCATCTAACAATGGGAAAAGAATTCAGCCTAAATCTTTAAAACCTATGGTGCCGTCGAACCCTAGCATTGGGAGAAAGGAAACTTGTTTGAGGAAACCTACCAGTACTAGAAGCTTAACAACACGAAACTTAAGGATCTTATTGGTACTCATAATAAATTTGATGCTCTCACAAGCCTAACAGGGAGAGAAGACACGGTTATCGAGCCAATCCTCCTAATAAAAATAAAGAGAATAGCGCGAGCCAAAGTAGGGATCAAGATGCGAGCGGATCATTGGGACAATTTGTTACTGGGTCAATGGGAAGTCATGGAGATCTATACGAGAGTACATAGGTTCATTGGCCCTTCGTGGACATCATGAATTGCACTAGAAGACTGGATGATAGAGATTTTGGAGATCCCAAGTTGTATATGGGAGATCAAAACATCAGTGTATCGCACACAGATGGAGGGGGACATAGCCGCATGGTGGCAGAGAACATGACAGAGCGATTGGGAATCAAACAAGCAATGGTCTCTAGCACTAGAGGCGATGACACATATGTATGCGACATGGAGGGGGTTCGCAGTTGAAAACCCCATCGTGCCCCATCACATACATCATACGAATATGAAGATTATATCTTGTAATTACCAGGGGGCAGGTCACGTCGACTTCAGAAGGAATTTTAGAGAATTAGTCTGGTTGCACGGACTATCAGTTGTCTTCATTCTCGAAACCAGAGTATGCGAAGAGAGAGCGTATGAAATCGCACCACGACTTAGTTTTCCTAATTATGTTGTAGCTCCAACGTCGGGTATGATTGGCAGGGTATAGATATTATGGTACAAGGCGGATGTTCATGTTGAAAATATTGATGTGGATGACCAAGCTATCCATGCCCTAATCCAAATTTGCAAGACGGATGGCGTCTCTCGGATGTATATGCGCAGCCAAGGCAAAGCGCAAAAATAAGGGTGTTCGATATCATGGAGATAATTGCGCAAAATCAAAACTTATTGTGGCTTGCGATGGGGGATTTTAATGAGATGTGCTGCGCCCACGAGAAATCAGTGGGTAACACGCTAACTTTAAGCCATATGAATTTTTTCTGGGGTTTCATGGAACGTTGTGCTTTCATTGACACGGGGTTTCGAGGCCCGCTCTTTACTTAGTCGAATAAAATGGAAGATGGTGAATTAATTCAGGAACGTATTGACCGTGGTATGGCTAACCAAGCTTGGTTAGATAAATTTATGAACCATGAACTGACTCATCTTCCGAAAGTTCACTCGGATCATCATCCGATAATCATGGCGTGTAATGGTATCGGCCTGAGGAAGGCGAAATGTCCCTTTAGATTCGAAGCTGCTTGATTCCATCACTCGGAGTTCATACCGCTTCTTAAAAATATATGGGAAGCGAACCCGAACATCCTAGCATCGATCGAGTCCATCCCAAAAACTCTAGAACCGTGGAATAAATAACGTTTTAGGAATATATTTCACACAAAAAAAGTCCTCACCGCTCGAATCAACGAAATTCAAAAATCTTTGGCTGCCCGACTGTGTAGGTATCTTGAGGATCTCGAAAAGAAGCTTGTGGTTGAATTCAATGACGTTCTGAGGCAGGAAGAAAATTTTTGGTTTCAAAAGTCGATCGTTAAGTGGATTAGGGACAATGATAGAAACACAAAGTTCTTCCATAGGTCGACCTTGTCAGACGCAAACGGAATGAGATTGCAGCCCTTAAGATAGATAATATCTAGACCAACGAGGATGAGGTTCTAAAGAGACATGCGAATGGCTTTTTTGCAGCCTTGTTTTCGAGTCGCGAGGGCGACAATGCTGCGAAGCGTCTTAATGCTTCAGCTTTTCAGGCGTCCCTAACAGATGATCAGAGGGTGGAGTTATCTCATCGCATGGAGTTGAAGGAGGTTAAGAATGTTATTTTCTCGATGAACGCATTTAAAACTCCAGGGCCCGATGGCCTTCACGCCGGGTTTTATCACAAAGGGTGGGAATGGTTGCATGGTTCTTTGTTCAACTTCTCCGAATCCATTTTCATGAGGAAGTGCTTCGATCCCAAAATTCGTAAAGCGTTCTTATGCCTCATACCGAAAATTCAGAACCCCGAGAATATTATGCAGTTTTGCCCAATCTCGCTCTGTAACGTGCTCTATAAGTTCATCACGAAGTGCCTAACTTCACGCCTTTGCGGAATAATGCCAAAAATAATAGCCCCTACACAGTCGAGCTTTATTAAAGGTAGGAGCATGCAGGATAATATCTTTCTCCTTCAAGAGGTTCTGCATTCGGTTAGAAGCAAGAAAAAAAATAAGTCGGGTGCATGATTATGAAATTGGATTTGGAGAAGGCATATGATAAAATTAACTAGGATTTCTTAGAAGAGACTTTGGATGCTTTTCAATTCCCGAAAGATATTATCGAGCTCATCATGTTTTGTGTTAGGAATGCGGCGGCGGGAGTTTTATGGAACGGGACTCCTCTCGAACCTTTTAAGCATGCGTGAGGGCTTAAACAAGGTGATCCACTGTCGCCTTATCTCTTTGTTCTTTTCATCAAGCGGCTATCATATTTGATTCAAGAGGAAGTAACTAGAGCTAAACTCTCACACCTCTTCTTTGCAAACGATTTGGTTTTTATGGGTAGAGCTACAAAACGCACCGCACATGCTATTAAAGCGGTCCTCGATAAATTTTGTGGAGCTTCGGGACAAAAACTCAGTACTCAAAAGTCCAATGTTTTCTTCTCAAAAAGCGAAGGGGCGGGTTTGAAGAGGTGCATCAGTGATATATTGGATTTTGGCCAAACGACGAACTTAGGGCGGTATCTCGGAATTTCCCTTATACACGACCGCACTACGAGGGGAGATTTTACCCCCAACGCTAGATAGAATTATGAAGTGTTTCACTGGATGGAAAGGGAAGTTGCTCACGTTAGGAAGTCATGCGACATTAATCCAGGTCGTCTCTTCGGCCCAACCAGTCTATCATATGCAAGCTACATGGCTTCTGGAACATGTATGCATGCAATTAGATCGCCTCAATAGAGACTTTCTTTGGTCGTCTGATATTACGAAAAAGAAACTCCACTTGGTGGGATGGCCGCGTGTTACTCGGCCAAAAAAAAGAGGAAGGCCCGGTATTAGGGTTGCGCAAGTTAGTAATGAGGCGCTCTTATCTAAACTTTCTTGGAGGATTATGAGAGAGGAGAATATTGTTTGGAGGGAATTGGTGGTTGCAAAGTATCTCAAGAAAGATAGGATTATGGCGTGCGTTGCTAAACCTACTGAAGACGTAACTTGGAAGGGATTGTTGACGTGTGTGGGACGATTGGCTCATTTTCTTCGTTGGAAAATCGGAGATAGTAGGAAAATTCTCTTTTGGTACGACAATTGGATGAGAGATAAACGCCTTTGCGATGAGGGTTGTCACATCGTTCATACCGAGGCAAAGCTGACCCTGTGCGATCTCCTGGATGACGAGGGTGAATGGCGATTAGATTATCTTGCCTCAACCTTGCCGGATGCGCTGAAAGCCGAGATCTGTAGCAAATTATTTCATTCAGCGAGTGCGAGGAAAGAATACTATGAAGCGCAAACTCTAACGGGTTGTTTAGCTGCCAATCGGCTTATAGAACATACTCGGATTATTATGAGGAGGACCAACAAGTTGCACCAGATGTTGGCTGGGTTTGGCATCTTGACTTGAGTAACAAAATCCAACACTTCCTATGGCTAGTCGTACAAGATAGGTTGGCGACGAATGAGATAAGAAAAAGAAACGGAATCTCATCCGATGATAATTGCGCTATTTGTATATCCCACGAGGAATCCGCCATGCACATGCTACGCCACTGCACCATGGCACGTAAGATATGGCGTTGTGTCGTCTCGGATGATAGCCTCGCCTATTTTGATAGCTTACCAGATGATGGATGGCTTAAGGAAGTGATGTTAAGTAAAAAAATGAAGAGCAATTTTTCAAACTTTGAGGACTGGAGCTTCATTTTTGCCGCGAGGTTATGGGTAATTTGGAAAAACCGAAACTCGAAGGTGTTCAAGAGGAAGATAGAGAGCACTAATTCAAGCGTTTTCCAAATCAAGTTGTTGAGCGAAGACTTAAAGATGGGGCGAAGGAAGTCCGAATGCAAGAGCAAAGGAAAATGACAAAAACCCGAGGAATACTGAGAGATGCAACAAACATGGTAGTCAAAATTAAGTGGATACCGAGCGGAGCTAACAACGTGGCCGATAAACTAGGAAGACTTAATGTTGAGGATAGGAGTATGTCTCCGCCATCTCAGTTAGCTAATTTATATTTAGCGGATTTGGCCTAACGGCCTAGTTTATTTCAGTATCTATAAGAAAAAAAAATGTTTAAATATATATATATATATATATATATATATATATATATATTAATGGAACGAGAAAATCAAGCAGATCATGATTGATGCTTATTACATTAAAAGGGGATAAATTAATCATCCTAAATACAGAGCATTATTCTATTATTTCCAATTGTACCCTTTCTTAACAAATAATCAAGTAATCTTTTGTATCAATTAAAGATCTGAATTAGCAGATTTTCTTACACTTTTGTCTTAATTTCCTATTCGCCTGGTCTGGTCTTGCTTTATGTAAAAATAGTTAATACAAAAACCTACCTATGTTACGTTTTAGATTATTTTAAGAGTATGAAAATAGATATTCCAGTATTAAGTTATTCCAGTAAATATTTATTTAATTTTTAAATATGAATAGCAACCTGAGCAGGTTGCAGGTTCCATCAAATTGTTTTTTAACGTAACTAGCAACTTTGACACACGCGGGGAACGCACGCGTGTAAACTATATAAATTATCAAAAAAAAATTAATGTAACACACCTTTAATATAATTTATAAAATTGATGCAAATAATAAGAAAACTAATCTGTTCTGCACACATTAAAAATAACGTAAGAAATTTGCTAAATATGTGGAGGAATTTTAGAAGTGGTGGTAGTTATTTATTTTAATTACTTATTTTTTAATTGTTGAAAAGTCAAAGTAAGGGTATTTTTGAAAACTTAAAATTTAGTATCCAAACTGTTATTTTGTGAGTAGGAGGACTTTGCTTTTAATATAGTAATAGATAATCAACTGTAAACATACGGTCTATAAAAAATCCTTTTCAAAGAATAATTCAGATGAGATGAGGGATCTAGCTTTGGTGCCATTAAGATTACATCGCTTACAGACAAACCATAGTCTTTATCTAACTACCTATCTTAATTACCTATACATTAGTAAGTCCAAATAAAAATTAAAATGCAGTTAAGGAAAAAGATCTGGCCTAGGAGACATCTATGGTTTAACTTAATTAGGAACAGGCAGCCAGCCAGTCCCACAGCCCTACTTTAACAAACAAATTAGGGTCGGGTCCAGGCCCAGATAATTTCCTTATACCTTTTCCAACGTCAAATTACAGTAGAGTAAAATCCTAATGCAAAGCTCAGACAACTCGAGACAGAATAGAAAGATCATAAAATCCTAAGCAACCGAACCCACCAACAAAAGACAAAAGAGAGTAAAATTAATCAAATGAATTAACTAGTCATTCTTCTACACCAACTCCGGTGGCAGCTAAGTTGGGTTAATGGGGCGGCTGCAGCCGATAAACCCTCCGCTCCAATGGGGTTCTCACAACTAAAAGCTTTAATCTAGACATAATGAATACCTATTCAAAAAAAAAAAAAAAATCTAATCCCGAAATGCAAATTCAAATCATACACATGTAATGGTCAAAACCTACGCATTCACATAGAAACTTGGGCAAAAGTTTTAAATATTTGTTGACTGCTCAATGGGAACTGTAACTAAGAGACGTCCATGTAGACTGACCACCGCAGAAGTCTGAAGTGGATCGATTCTTGCATGTAGGTTCACCACCTGTAAACAAACCAGTAGAACGTTAAAACAAAGACATCCGCTCTCTTCTAATCCTAAAGTTTCTTTGGGATACTTGTGTCAGTGCCCTAGAGGATTGATCTAACTTCAAAACCTTCTCCTAAAGCTTGATATAACCAGAAGACGCCCATTAAAAAGTCTATCAATAATAAGGTGACTCGGTAATTATTCAAACATAGGATAGGATTTCATCTGGAATGTCTTTAGAAACTTTTAAAGGGTGTTTGTGAAATTATTCAAGTGGTAGAAGTTTCTATATATAGAGAGAAAACCTCCTGTGGTGTAACTACAACTATTCCTTTTTCTCACCAAAAAGGGGATTTAACATTCCTGGGCAGCATCCAAGCAAGTTACGAATAAGCACATCCCCAAAACAAAACAAAAAAAGATACAACCAATGAGCATAACTCTTTCTTTCTAACAGAAAACTATATATCTGTATATCATAGAGATAAATGCAATCAGCAAGAGAAAGAAGGAACAACAAGGAGATATACTAACTAAATATTGGAATCGATAGACGATACTTCCAACATGGCACACCAAATATTGACATATTGCCATTTTGACAGGAACAGAAAACCATATAGTTATTGAGTTAAAAACTTTAAATCACGAGAACAATGTAGATTTTTAGTTGTCTGAGATGTAACAATAACTCAAAACTAAGCCACACATTACTCACAATTTAATTTAAAGGAAGGTAGAATCAAGTTTTACCTTTTGAAATTTTGTAATGCCCCACGGGTTATCAAGTTGTTGAGGATCACCTGTTATAACTACACGGCCCTGTGGGTCTGATTGAACTCGCACCTGAGACACCAACAGCAGAACTATCATATATACTCGCTGTTCACTACACTGTGTGGAGAACATGAACATGAATTATACGCCTATATACGTGCGCTTTCAACATAAGCAAGTAAAATCTTTGTTAACGGCATTTACTTGCAAACAATTATTCTCTACCATCTATTTCCACCTTATACACAGATAAGAGCACAATTCTACTCTGATTCAGTAGCATCTGAATAAAATAAGCAAAAACCAAGTACTAACTAAACTAGAATTTTATTTCCTAATTAAAATCCCATCAAGTCTATGTTGATTTAGTTGTGAAGCATTAATTATTTGTCTGCTAAAAACTGTGTGGAGATGTTTCAAGCGCCTTTCCGGAAATGCCAGCCACTTGAAGATCTAGATGAGTTGGGAAGAGTTTTCTTCTTTTCATCTGATAGGTATAAGGTTCTCAAATATACTAACACTGCCGCAAATTCCCTCAACTTAGAGTGTATTATATGCTCGAAGCTCTTTACAAGAACACGCATAACTTCACATTGACTATATAGTTAGTCAGTAGTGGATAAGATTTATGGATTCAATCTTTTGAATGACCTGCGACTTGCAATAACGATTGGCAATACTCTAACGAACCAAATGTGGATCTACTTGGCCACCCACTTGGTCCACATTCATAAAAGGCAACAATCTGATACCCCGACTGTGGCTCTAGTACCAATATACCATGTAAATAATTTATATTTCTCAATGATTATTCTCACTTCGATGACCTCCATACACACATAAGCAGAATCCTATTCCAGATACGTAAAACTAATTAAGTAGGGAACAAAGTTCTCAGTTAACTGGGAGTCCACATCATAACTTAAACTAGGACTCTAATTCCTTACAGATAAATCCATAAACAATGACCAAAAATGAAGAAATATAACAAATGATACCACTGAATACAGAAAAAGATTTTAGAAAATTGACCAAAATATGTAATAATACAATTTTGATTCATTTATCGAAATATACCAAACTACTATATAGTTTTGCCCGTTTCCAGTAGAACAAGTTCTTGTTTTGTTCTTTAGTGTGCGAGTGGGGAGTGGGGGACAAGGAGGAGAAGGTGTCGAAGAATCAAAGGCTAATGAAAGATACTGAATATCCTGCACCAAAGAAGCCAAAGGGAATACACACCTCTTCACGTAAAAGTCCAGGTACGAGAGCATAAACTTCGAAAGTATCTTTCTGCAGATGTAAACCAGTCACAATCAGATCTTTTTATGCGGGCTCATGAACATGTGGAGTCTCAGATGAGAAGAATTTGAAGGCAAACTTACAGTTTGGCGTATATTGATCTTTACCCAATCAGCTGGGGGCCCAGCATCGTGAACTGATGGCACCAGTCTATACAACAAACAGCAATTCGAAATGTGTCAGTTGAATTACAAGGAGCCAAGAGCACTATCGGTCGCGTTAGACGCCCTTAATGGCTGGTTTAGACAAAGACAGAATAATGGTGGATCCCAAACAAAGTAAAGGATAGATAAAGCGCAAAAAGAAAACTGATTATGGCACCAATGTCAGATACAGCATCCGTGGAAGTTATCTTGTAAATGAATTCAGGTAACCAAGTAACCAATAAAATACTACAGAGCTTTTATATCTTACATTTTATCTATCTCAACCAATCTTCTATTGACCAGAAACATGTCGTACAAGTATACATATTATAAATAGCTAGCCAATCTTGTTAAGGATCCATTTATTAATCTGATTATCTAATATGTCCAACATTTTGCTACCCTCACTAAAATTAACCATACGTTTAACATGAAAACCAAACTCCTACAGACAGGCACCAATAGAAAGATAAATGATTAATATAACCAAACTTAACTGCTTAGGAGCTTCAGTTCGAGCAACTTTAACTGAATTCTCCATGTCATTTGCTCGCTTCTGTTTCAATGAACCTAGATCCATGTGTAAAATTCAGTATAAACCAACAAAATAAGACAAGGGTAATAGGGCAGGATAACCGTAAAACAGAATGCATGGCATCTAATTGACAGAAAGATGGAAAATGTTGAACAATCAAAGAAATATAACTTACCAAGGCTTTTGAGACTTTTCTCGCGCTTAGGCATATTGTTAAGATTCTTATCCTGTCAAATATGTATGAAGAATTGAGCCCTGATCAAAGAAGAAGAAAAAGAACAACGCAACAAAAGCTACTCTGTGAACAATACTGACTCGAGAAGCTTGAAGAGAGCTTTAAAACTTTAATCTCACAAACCTTTATAGCTTGCTCAGCAGCCTCACTGTCACCAAAAAGTCGTTGGGCATGCCAACCTTGCATAGCACGAGCAGCTGCATCTCTTCTAGCCCTTCCCGGTCCTGATCCTTGATAGCCATTTCCCTGGGTTGCTAAATTTTCAGAACTGAATATCGATATACTCTTCTGAGTACTATCCAAGCATGCTAATTCACTAATAATTAGTAATGATATATATTTCCGGGTAATATCCAGACATACTATACTTTTCCATAGTTATACGCCCAGGCACAAGAACGAACAAAACTTACCTAAATATGTACATACCAGAAACGCGTCACAAGAATTTATACTAGCGCACTGGATTGGCCGATAGGCCAAGATATAGGAGGAGGAACAAAGGCTGAGGGGCAAAAGTGAGAAAGATAAGTTCCAAAAACCTCTTGAAGCCTAACCCACAGTCCACTCTTCTCGTCTCACCTAGTATGACTGATATCTTAGACTACATATCTTCTAGTAGCATGCAAAGAGAAACAGAGGACGCTTCAAAACCAAGATGACCTTTGAATTTGTCAGATCTAGAACATCAATATTTGAGGTAAGGATATTTCAACAAGAAGCAAGTTTGACTAGAGAGTTTACAGAAAAAGTGTATATATTATTGTCCTCAAATATGAAGATTATTGAGCAACTGGAATTCTATACCATATGTAAACAAGTTAGACAACCTGAAATATACTGTACATCAAGAATACAAAACAAGAGAAAATGTGTGAATGAAATCATCATAGAAGAAACTTGTAATATGTAAGATTAGATAAAAATTCACCTCAGTATCAACAACAGAGACTTCAGGTAGCGTTACTGGTGGGAGTTGAAGCTCGCCACTTTGTCTCTTGTGCCTTTCATATTCCAGAAGAGACTGGTCCATATACGGGGAAAAATTGGTTTGTCAAAAGTCAATAAAAGCATCAATTGAAATTAAACAAACAAAAAAAAAAAAACAACTACATCTGAGAGTACAAGTGCATATTAATGTATTTCACCATTGTCGAGCATCAACAGGATTGCCAATTAAAGACATGTTTACGTTCCATAACTCCAATTAAAAAACAAAGAAAAAAGCGAAAGGTTTACGGTCACCATTTATTTCATTCTTTTAATTGCAGCCAGAAAGTTGCAAAGTTTATCAAAAAATTATGTCTAGAGATTATTACTAGGTTCCTGCAGCAAATTTTACCAAAACATCTGCACATGGAAATATAACAAAGTGCGGCAGAAAAGGAGATAAACCAGAACACTTACCTTCTCATAGAAAATGCGAAACGTCCAAGAAACTGTAGTACAAGTCCTGGCCCGGGAAAAAAAAAATGAGTCCTCTGAATAACTTCAAACACTCATCTATATTTAGTTCTATAAACAGTGAATTTCTCAACAACCCTGCAAGTATACAATAGAAGTCCGGATTCTGGTAATGAAAAAAATCAGGACTATGCCACAGCCAAACTAAATACTAGATCAAAGATTTTAAATAAGGAAAATATTTTCAGAACTTCATCAATACATGGTTTATAGTAGAGCCATTCCCATCGACACAAATCACAATCATGTGATGACAATCAATGCCGATGCAATTTAAGAGAAAAAAAAAAAAAAAAAAAAGAATCAAAATGAAACAACCAAACAACAAGATCCAATAAATGCTTCCAAAAAATATGGCCTTACTTTGGTGGATGAAACGACTCTCCGACCTGCCGCCACAATTTGGATCCAGTTACCTATTCATGAATCCAAAGAATCCATCAATACCCAAACAGAACCATATAATATTATAATATACATGATGTCGGTAATGTCAAAGTGATTTCATCCAATAGCTGATGTGTCTCACTACACCAGGATGCTCAACTAAGCTCCTAAAACATTGATGGGGGTAATCAAGTAAGATAGGTTTCAGCTATTATAGTTGTTGCATGAAATCTCATCTAAAAGCTTCAGCTAACAGATAGGTATGGGCATTTCGTATTTTCATATATATGGTCCAACCATCAACCTCAGAATTAATCTTTTTCGGTTGAGCCTAACATGTTATTTTGATAAATGGGTTGCAGTGGTATATAAACACCTCTAGCTGGCTCTTGTAACATGCTGCATTGTTGTTTCATCTAAAATCTTGGGCATTTATCACTTTTGATATATACTCCAACAGCCCAAATGGACTCCACTAAAATATTGCAGAGTTGGGAGTTCCGTGTTGGTTAATATATGAGTTCAAAGCACGGTATGTTGGTCATGCAAATTTTCCAGATAAATCATGCATCCCAAATTCCTTGAGCTAGAACACAGTTGTAAATCATACAATAAGCCCCCCACCCAACACACACCCACACCCAAAAAGGACAGCCCGGTGCACGAAAGCATCCCTGAAATGCAAGGGTCCGGGGAAGGGTCCCACCACAAGGGTGTATAATGGGCAAGCCTTCCCCTGTCAAATTTGACAAGAGGCCGTTCCCAAGACTTGAACCCGTGACCACTCAGTCACACATCAACACCTTTACCGGTGCGCCAAGGCTCCCCTCCACACCCACACCCAAACCAAAACGAAAAATAAATAAAATGAATAATACTTGAACATAATATCAAGTCTACCCCTGATCAATTGGAACTACAGCTTGGCTGTTTTTTGTGCCTAAGTAAGTATTAGACATCTTGCAGAAAAGAAAAAAGGAATCATCTCAACGGACCACTAGACAATTTCACTCTCCATCCGTGTTTCCCACTTCCAAAATATCAGACACAAAGTTCCCCCAACGCAAATGCCAACTCGCTAAAAAGAGCTTATGTGAACACATCTTCAGTTGCCCATAAAGATTAATCGGTTACTACACCACGTATTATGGGAGTAAAAGAAACCAAAATACAAGACAAACTTCTGTTTGAGGTACTTGGAGAGTGGGTTTACGGCATTTAAATCAGCAAAAAGACTATGAAAAAATTCTTCAAAACGGTTCCCAGAATCATAACCAATAAGCATGTCCAAACATTTACAAATTATGGTGCAACTGCTTGTGCTCATGCAAGTAAAGTAACGCGACTAGAAAGATCAGAAGATGCATACCCTATCATAGCCTCCCAGTCTAATCACGGCTCTCCACAACCTATCAGCCAATAAAGTGAGCAAATAAATTATCAACTACGAGGAGTGAAAGCAAAATACAGAACACACAGCACGCTTACTTCAGACAATTCAGTGGCTGCCCATAAAATTTAGGAGGCTTGAAGTCCATCGCCCTCCCCCTGTAAAAAGTTTCAATTTCCTTCATGAAGGCTGCTTGATCCTCTGGAGTTCCATCATCACCTTCCCCCACCTAACAACCAATAAATAAATACTGGTAACTGATATTTGATATGGCCGTCACAACAAATACATTAATGTCAATTTCATTTTACAATCATTTTAAATTAAACATTCAACATAATTATCTCACTCGCATAATTTTGTAAGGTTACTATAATTACCAGAAATGGTGTTACTTGAGTAAAAGTGGCCATGACTCTTTGTTCACTATGGTCTCCAGCCTCTGAGGGTGAATATCTGACGAGAGAACTGGGTGTAGCAGCTTCATACTGGTTTGGATACGAAGAATCATCACCTTTATGTTTGGCTGATGTTTCAACTGTAGTAGAATTCCCATCAGCTATAGGGCTGGCAACAACTAATTCCTTAACCTGTTCTTTCGGCTCATCTTTAACTACTGTTTCCCCATTAATCCCAGTTACGATTTCCATTTCTTTGCCTTCGTCACATGAAACCTCATCAACCGGAACATTCTGACTTTGAAGAGCTTTATCATAAGATTTATCAGTTGGAAGCTGCGCATTTTCACAAGGACCGTTACCACCTCTTGCATTTTCGGTTGTCTTTTCTACCATAGCAACACGGTCAACGGAATCTGCATCCCCACTGCCAAGTTCTTTGGGCATTTCATCTTCCTTATCTTCTCCGGGTGTTTCCTCTGTTATACTTTTAACAGGATTCTCACCATTCTCAGCAGAAGTATCTTCTTTCACCCCATCAGTAGTGGCATTCTGTTCAAACACTTCAAGTTTGGCATTATTTTGTTTTTCTGGAGCACTTTTAGCACCAGTTTGCTGGTCAGCCTCATTCTTGGTGTTGATTCCACCTTCGTTCTCACTTTCGGCATTCACAATTTCCCCCACCAATCCCGCAGCATTCAAGGGTTCCCCAATCTCAGTCTTAGGATCAACTTGGGCTTCCATCTCACTCTCAACAGATGGCTTGTCTTTTGCTTCTTTTCCAGGTTTATCTGAGTCTTCAGCCTTAGGATCAACTTGGTCTTCCATTTCACTCTCAACAGATGGTTTATCCTTTGCTTCATTTCCAGATTTATCCGAGTCTTTAGCCTTAGGTTCAACTTGGTCTTTCACTTCGCTCTCAACAGACGGTTTGTCTTTTGCTTCGTTTCCAGATTTATCCGAGTCTTCAGCCTTTGGATCAACTTGGTCTTTCATTTCGCTCTCAACAGATGGTTTGTCTTTTGCTCCGTTTCCAGATGTATCCGAGTCTTCAGACTTAAGATTAACTTGGTCTTCCATTTGCCTCTCAACAGATGCTTTGTCTTCTGCTTCGTTTCCAGATTTATCCGAGTCTTTAGCCTTAGGATCAACTTGGTTTTCCATTTCAATATCAACCAACGATTTGTCTTTTGCTTTGTTTCCAGATTTATCCAAGACTTCAGCCTTAGGATCAACTTGATCTTCCATTTCAATCTCAACAGATGGTTTGTCGTTCGCCTCGTTCCCAACTTTCTTCGAGCTGTCGCTCCCATTCTCACATTCGTTTGCATCCCCTGCTTCATCAAAGGCTTTTTCTTTCTCGCTTTCAACATGCAGAGCAATCGTCTTAGTTCCATTCTCACATTCTTTTGCATCTCCTGCTTCCTCGGAGGCTTTTTCTTTCTCGCTTTCAACATGCACACCAACCGTTTTAGTTCCATTCTCACATCCGTTCGCATCCCCTGCTTCATCAGAAGCTTTTTCCTTCTCCCTTTCAATCTGCACACCAATTGTTTTCGTTTCCGACTGGTGAACACCTTCTGGGAAATCCCGAGGGAGCTTTTCAGCATCCTCCATTTCCACATCACTTTTATCCATTGTAATGTCTGACAAAAGGTATTGAATTGAGGCCATCAGAATCTTAATTTAGACAATTGACCGTCAATTAGAAATCCACATGCAAATTCAGGAAACACAAATTTAAATATAAAAATCTTTTTAAACCCTAATTCCTCAAAAAAATAATTCAATTAAACAAAAACCACACATAACTCACATAACAACATTACAAAATTCGAGTAATTTTTCTGCACAAAATTAAAATTAAAACTCAAATTCATTACTAACAGAGTATAAAAAACACTAAAATATAACAATTAAAAGCCACTCGCTTGCCTGAGACAAATATGCAATGAAATCTAGGGTTCGTTGAGGAGGCAAAAAAATGTGAGATTAATTTTTGCACGTGATTAAATTTTAATTTGGTTGGAGTCCAAGAAATTAATTGGTAATGTTAGTAATTAATTTAATTTACAAGGCAAGTAATGAGTACATGTGTTTCACCGTGATAGGCTGAGAGCTTTTTAGGTAGAGAGAGAAAGAAAACGCCTCCAATTCAAAATCAAGACGCCGGAGAGAGGAGAGAGGAGAGAGAAAGCTCCGCTTCTGCAGTTTGGTAGTGTTCAAAAGAACGGGTTTGTCTCATCACTCATGGATGTAACAACACCTGCACATATAATGCAGCTGCACTCCCAAATGTCTAATTTACCCTTCTTCTACATAATTTTTTTTTTCATAACAAAAATAAATATTAAAAAGAAAATAACTGTTATGTAAATAGATCATTTACAATATTATCCTTACTCTTAATTTTATAAATTTTGACCTACAGTACACATTTATGAAAAGGAGGTGTGAATTTACCTGATTATTTTACAGTCTCGATGAGAAAGAATATTTCAAAAGAATACAAAATTTCCGTCTCTTTTCATTAGAAAAAAGATTGAATAAATATGTTGCACCAAAACCACGTGCCACAAATATATGAAATAATGTTTCATGGGTGGAATCCGTGAAGTTAATTTGTAAGATGAAAATAAGATTCTTCTTTAATAGTACATTTTGAGGGGATTTTGTGGAATGTTTGAATGTACTACGGATTTGGGATCGTACTAAGCTCATTTTAAATATTTACGTATCTAAGCCTTATATTAATTAAATGGTTGTTGTATGACGATGAGTTGCATAAATATAATTGGATTAGCTATGTAGATGCATGGTTTGTGATGGAATTATATAGAGTCTAGAGAGACCATTTTATAATCCAATATATTTTGATGGTTGCATAAAATAATAGCCTTACAGAAATAACTATTTTATAACTTTCTGATCAGGAAATTGCTTTATTAGCTATACAAGAAGCGCCGTGAATATCAGTGGCTAAGTCCATATAATTCATTTTGTTTTAAATTCAGCTACAGGCCCATAGATTAAGATTATCTAGTAACATAATCCAATCTACTACAAAAGGTTTGGATATGATGTTGCATTGGCCTTATATTTCTTCTTTTAAGTTATTGGGCCGGCCTAGATTTAATCTAGATCGATAGGTTAACATACATAAAAAGATTACATACCTAGGCCTAGATTTAATTTAGATCGATAGGTTAACATCAGTGTTTTCAGACCCGGCTCGGTCACAGAACCGGTGAAGCTACTGGGCAGCGGGTCAACAGGTCGGACCGGCTGGACCACTGGTTGAACCGATTTGTTGACTTTAGTCAACGTTCCACAAAAATAAATATATTATGCTATTATATTAATATATTATCACAAGTTCACAACTAAGAAATCCCAACTTAAATTTCCAAATTCAAAGTTTTACCAAGCCAAAAAAAAAAACACAAATAACAAAGTAGCAACAAAATAAAGTACAATACATTCATCACGAGGCATCGTGATCATCCACATTCACACCAATATTTTGATAATTAGACATCCCTCCATAGGATCCATATTGTCGGAGGGTGTTATTGTCGGAATCAACGAACACTCGTTAGAAATTTACAATAGGCTGCAAAAAAACCATAGATTAGAAGTATAGAAGTTAGAACTTAGAACAAAAAAATGAAAAATCGATAAAGATTAAAAAAAAAACAAAAAAGAGGCAGCGACTTATTGGAACTGCAGTTATGGCCGATCTGTACGAGCAGCTTCGCGGTGGAGCAGACGACGCGGCGGTGGAGCAGGTCCGGCGCGGCGGTGGAGTAGGCGAAGCGGCGGCAGTTAGTGACCTAGTTTTTTTTCTCCTCTTTTTTTCTTTCTTATTTGTTATTTCAGTCGCAGGCAGTACATAGGCTGAGGGAATTTTCTTTGTTATGTTGAAAAGCTGCCAGGGCAAAAGTGTAATTTTTTGTAAAAAAAAAAAAAAAAAAAGGGTGTGACCGGTTCACTGGACCGGTCCGAGCCACCGGTGTTCTGGTTCGACCGGTCCGGGTCATCGGTTCGACCGGTCCACTCTAAAAACCCGTTTTTTGGGCAGACCCGGACCGGTGAGGGCACCGATTCCCGGTCGGACCGGCCGGTTCGGTCCGGGTCTGAAAACTATGGTTAACATACATAAAAAGAGTACATAGCTATAACTATAAGAGTTTGAATGTCGTATTGTAGACAGTTTAATCCTCTGTCTAGTTAATCAGAAATCAATTAAATCATTACGGTCTCAAATTTGATTTTTTTGAAGTGATATTTCAAAAGACAATAGCTAAATAATTATTCCACTAGGATATTCTATGCACTAATTAAATGATGCCAACCGATAAGGTGTAATCAAAATCAGTTCGAGTATGCAAATACTTCAATCAATTCACTTTTAATATTATAACGTGTTTTCACCAATCAACTTGAAGGATTCAAAGATCAATCATATATAGCTACCTCAACAACAGTTGTTTATGTGAAGACTCTACATCTACAACTATGTATAAGACCTTCATTATAATGCACCTAAATCATGTTAAGCGGCATTACTCTTGAAGAGAATAGCTCTTCCTATCAAGATCATCAATTTTCAAGTCGTTTAAGCGAGACAGAAGTCGCTCGTCGTAAAAAAAGCTCTTTTGATTAGAGATCAAGTACCAGAATCCTCAAAAATATATTTAAAAAGACGTGACTCTACTAAAAAATTTTGAGATTCGACATGTTCAAAAGAACTTAAGACGCATATCATTTTGTCACGAGCAGGTCGCTCCAAACTCCAATATTTGGTTAAGTCCAAAAGCACGTGAATTTGTTATTGTTATATCAAGATGTTGCCAAGAGTTCAAGTTTAGAGTCAAGCTTTGTAAATATTCGTAGTTCATTAAAAGAGATCGAGATTTAGCAATTCAATAATTCAAGGCATATATCAAATTAGTCTTCACATAGATTATAGTTGATGTTGTATTAAGTTATAAAGTTGTTTGATTGATGTTTAATGTTGTATCAAGTGATTATTATTTGATTGTGCACTTGCAAACACGTGGATGTAACATTATAATTGCATATACATCTTATTTAGACTACACTTACGCTGCGTATAGTCACATGTGTCAACAGTAAACTGTCATAATTCTTATTATACACATAGGCTAATAATTAGCTATATAGAGAAATTAAGTCTTATAACCATAATTAAATTCAACACAATCCACAAATCAAAGATTAATAGTGCATAAAACATCAATTATTCTTTACTCCAGGTACAGAGGAGTTTAGTTGCTCATAGGTTTAAGTATAAAGTCACAATTACAATATAAAGACATAGTAAACGACAATGACAAGATAAACTCTTGATCCATGTTGGATGTCAGCGTCTCTTCATCACATATCTTATTTGTTCCAATCTTGTGAATAGATCTGGATTGAATTTACTATCCGAAAGAATAAAACTATTCTACTTGAGTGTACACTAATGACTTATATTCACCAACAACTTCAAATTGCGAGTAATGCTTCACCAACAACTTCAAATTTGTGAGCCAAGACACCTCTTGATCTAACCCATGCGACGCTTGGCCTCTTATGCGTGAGTTGTGGTCCCATCTCTAGTTGGCGATGGTTGATCCTTAAAGGTAACGTCCGAAGAGCGATCCATGCTTCTTCTATTGTTAGTCACATGTCTCTTTTGGAATAAAAGAGTCACGGTAAAAAATAGTGGGTTGCAATCCAGGTTGCACTTGTGCTTTTTTCCTTTTTCCCAGTTTGAGGCATAATTATTATTCACACCTACACTCGAATATCAAAACCTAAAGAAGGTTTCCGATCCTCGTCTATCTGGATCGCGGCTATTCAGCATTGTTGTCTAGTTTTGTGCTTGCATGGATTCAATCCTCAAAGTAGAACACAATATTTTGACCATCACACAAAATTCAATCATTAGTTTTTCAACCTTGATCTCAACCACACTTTAGTTTAAGCATCGGAGTAGCTTCGCCTGGTCCGTCTGAACTTAGTTCATCTTTGCTACTTGTTACGTAGGTTCGTCAACGACTAAACTGATTAGAAGAAAATACATTAGGCTCTATGAGTCTGACGTGGAGTACATGTCGTGTTTGCAAGTCATTCAACGAGAATACCCCAATTCCAAATAATTAGCCACTCTTCTTTTTCAAATATATAAGTATTATTCTCAAAAAAGTAAAGCAAGATCTGAATGTATATTTTGGTTTTAATTAGTGAGTAATAAAAAGTAATAAAGTTTGAAAATAAAAATAAGAAAAAATTATTTTTTCACCTTGGATTTAAAAATTAGAAATCATTAAATTTATGAAAGGGTGACCGAGTGAGCCTCCATGAAAGTCAACTAACGTCTATTTATGGTTGAATTTAATCGTAAGTTTTGTGAAGTTTAGGAGGTGGTTGTATATAGTATATTTCAAATAAAGTGGAAGCTTGTTTTGTAATACACATAACATAACCTCGCGGCTCGCGGGATAATTTAACATGCATGGCGGTTGGTTAAATAATAATTCTAACATGTCCTATTCTCCACAAGAAACAAGAAACAAAATAAAAATTATTAGGAATTGGCAGCGCAGCACAAGTGAAGTAGGCTATACGTCTCTGTTTCTCTCAAGTACTGACTGATAATCATTCATCAATCATCATTCACCACAAAAATCACAATATATATATACATTTAAAAGAAGAAAAAGAAAAAATGGGAATGAGCTTCCCTCCCTCAAATTGACGAATGATGATGCAGCGAATGACGTTTTGGCATCTAAAATGTATATATAAATAAATATATCTTCTCTCATATTTTATTTATTGATGACTTAATCTTATAACTGATATTTTTATTTATTTTCTTCTTTTTAGACTATAAACTCATTTTCAACTTAAGTGTTGAATTGTTAGCTTGCTGGAGCTGTGATAGGACTCGCTGGTAATTAACTGATTCTTCTTTTTTCTTGATTGGATCTCTGTATTTCTGTGAAATTTTTTGGACTTCATTTACATGTTTTTGGTGTTATTCTGCTTTCTGCTAAGGTGACAATGACATTGCTAATGAGCTTATTATGCATAAAACTGCGGAAATAACGGTATTAAGCAAATACTTCTATATATAGGATCTTACAGTACGGTTTCATTAAGTTGATATATACTTTCCTAGTAATTTACCTAAATAATTCACCGTAAGCCCCGATCCTTGGCCTATATAGTGAGCTAAATCAACTCTTTTAGATGTTGTGAATTGGCCTATAGGAATTGAGATGAGACAGAGTAGATAAGAAAGGGTGAAACTCTCTTCTTAAGTTTAGGAACGCGGCTTACTGTGCTATCTCGGTCTGATTGCCAATATCGTTCATGTTTTCGATGTTAGGGATCAAATATGTTGTGAGCTTTATGTTATGGAATATTCTTAACAGTATCTTGATTCCTGCATGGATTGGAACTAGCTAGATTGGCAGACAATAAAGTTCGGGTGGAGACTGCGACATGGCTCTCCTGGACCTCTTTATTACTTCGTCGATCCCAGTCCTCAAAGTGCTTTTAGTGATTGGATTGGGAGCGTACCTTTCTCTAGACAGTGTCAACATTCTGAATGAAGATGCAAGGAAGCACTTGAATAATGTAAGTGTTCACTGTTTTCTTTATGCGGCATTATGGTCCCTTAAGTAGCAAAAGGAATAAGGCACACACTTTGGACTTATCCATTGCATACGTTTCTGTGCTTTGTGGATGTACCTAAGGCAACACCCTTCGAGATTTAATGGTTTATCTTAATGACCGTGGACTATGCATTACTAGGAAGTTCTGCATTTTCACAATTCAGAAGTCATTTGAGTACTCTTTTCTCAACTCCTAATTTATCCGTTTCACCACTTATGTCGACGCGCTGCTAAAATTATGGGCATAGTATAAACCTCCAGGAGTCAATTTGTCTATTCAACCAATGGTCTATGATGGAACTAACTCTGCTTTTTGTTTCTGTAAACAGATCTCGTTCTATGTATTTAATCCAGCACTTGTCTCCAGCAACTTAGCTGAGACAATAACTTACGAAAGCATGGTGGAGATGTAGGTTTCTCTTAAATCTGTACATTATTTGTGCTTTTGATTTGTCTCCTTCACGATTCTAATTGCCAAGTTTAATTAGTCTCTTCCTATTTAATTATCCTCTTCTCAATATTGTATAACTCTAGCCAATTTGCAGGTGGTTCATGCCGTTTAATATCCTTATCACATTCATTGTTGGTTCAGTTCTTGGTTGGATTGTCATTCAAATTACAAGGCCTCCTGTACACCTCCGAGGACTTGTTATAAGTTTTTGTGCTGCAGGTACTAATAATAGCAATCCACTCTTTGCTGATAACTTTCTTTTCTAAAGTATTCTAGTCGTGCAGTAGTATCCCTTTAAAATTTAAACAAAGGAAAGCTGATCGAAATGTGATCCTATATATGAACGAATTGAACTTAAAGAATAGTTTGTGAATTTCAGAATGAAACTGTGACGTGTTGCCTGTTTTGTTCATAGACGGCTCAGAAGTATAGAGGACTGGCCATAATGCCAATATCCCAGCTCATTTGCTGGTTACCTCCAAAATTGGTGCCTGAGAAAAATAATTATTGGTTTACTAGAATGATCATTTCAAAGTATTTTATTATGAAACTAATACATTGTTTGTTTTGTCTGAACAGGAAACTTGGGACACCTGTGTCTCATCATAATTCCAGCAGTTTGTAAAGAAAGAGGAAGCCCATTTGGAAATCCTTATGTTTGCCACAAATTTGCAATGGGTTACGCTTCACTTTCAATGGCCGTAAGTTCCAGCATATATGGCACACATTGAGATAATATATACATATTTTTTTGTCAACAATTTTATGGAACGTTCCGTGAACTGTTTAAGATTGGAATTCTACTGCATTTAGTCTTATATGAGAGTCAATCTAATAACATGCACAATGATACAGCTCGTACTATCATCTCTGTATTTTGGAGCCATCGCTGTAGTTAGAATTGCTTATTTGATCTAATACAAATTTCAACTTTTCAACTTTCCCATTCGTGGAATTGTAATACTAGTTTCATCTTCCTTATTCTTATACTTCAGATTGGAGCAATCTATCTTTGGTCTTATGTGTATAATATTATTAGAATATATGCCAAAAGGAGACCAAAGGAAGTCGAAATAAATGACCCCGCCATCAAAGGTTCTTCAAGAGATAGCTCATGCTCTCCTTCTGGAACTGCTTGGACAGAACCTTTACTTTCTTCAGATCACGTCATAGGAGGCGAGGACCATGAAAATGTGTTGAGTCTGCCACAATATAAGTTGGAGGATAAGCCTCAGGTACTTGTCTTCTCTAAAGCTGAATAATTTTTGCTTGGCATACAAACAATATTTTAGTTACCTTACATTAGCAAAGGATAGTCATAATTCAGTACACCGAAGGCAATGGTGGATGTAAGGATGACAACGTATTTAGCTACCCCGACAATGCAATATATTTTTCATAAAACCTGCATCATACATCTCTGATTGAGTCCATAATTTTCTTAATTAACTATTGATGCAATTTTACTGACCCGTATCATCACATATAGTTCTTGAGGTCCGACTGTCTGTCCCTTATGCAGGACTAAAAATCCACTAGACTTGGCCGGCATATTTTCATCTCAAACGGGGTAAAAATTCAGGTTTCACAAGCCATGAAATATGAATATATTTCCCTTTTCGATGTGCAATTCGATAACTGGATCTTGTTAGAATCATAACTCAGAAAATATTACTTTGTACATCAGGATATAGCTTTAATCTTGTTGTCATCACTTAGACCATTTTTTAGCGGTTGGTCGATGGTCTTGTTGGCCACCTATTTTCTTGAAAACCTTTGAATTTCATTTGAAAGTATTTCTTTTGCAAAATTTAGAGATGAAGGTTTAAATATTAACACTCTGAATTCAATTGCAGGTTTCTGTTTCAGATAAAATAAAGCAGAAGTTGGAGATGCTTCTCGAAAACATTGACATTAAAAGATTATTTGCTCCATCAACAATTGGAGCGGTAAGGTCTCATTGTTTCCCATGCATATAGAAGATACTCATACAGTATTCTCTGAATGTTAATGCCTAATGCAGTTTAAGGATAACATAGCTTATGTGGATCTTATGCTACATTTTACTCCCAAATCCAAATTTTGTCTTGCACATGAAACTGTTTTATGGGAAAACAAGCGATTTAGTGAATATTTTTCGAACTCATTGTTTAAAAACATAAACATGTGATTCTGTTTCTTAGGGGATTGAGTGTTCATTGCAGCACTGACCCAAGGAACGTACTCAGGGTGTAAATTCACTGGTTTCATTGTTTTAACCATCCTCTTAAAGTAAAAGAACTTATGACCAGTGAGATTAAATGTTGAAGTAAGCCTTTTTGATATTAAAGAATGAGAGTTTTTATTAGTAATGTGCTTATACCTCAAGAGTTCGGTTCACAAAGAATGAATACTAGAGTTTAGGCTCTTTAGGTATGAGAATGAGTTTATGTACGTATCTCTGTATGAAAACTGGTGGCTTGCAGATGAATAGAAAAGTAAAGTTTAACTGAGTACACTTTTCCTTGTATATACTCTATAGTTTGCTGGATTTGTAGTTGGACTTGTACCTCTCAGTCGAAACTTGATGATTGGTGATGCAGCTCCACTCCGTGTAATCCAAGATACTGTCGTTTTGCTCGGGTATGGAAAACTGGCTTATTTATATTCTAGAATTGGTTTTTCAATCTCAACATGCTTTGGGTGTGCGGCCACAAACCGGACTTCAAAAAGGATCTTAATGTTTGTAAATTTACTTTTGGAGCATTACATGTCTTAGGTAGCAACAAGGTTAAGTCCAAAAATTATAAACGTATATATTCTTAATAAAAGTATTGTACATATATCGACTTATCAAAATAAAGCCCCTATTAGCTGCTGTTTGCTGTACTGCCAGGTTTACTGTGTCTCGGATTGGACTATGTACACTTAGTATGTACTCAGTCGGGATTTACTAGTTGCAGTTTTTTGGGTGCCTTTGTTGCAACTTTGATAACCTTAAATCATAATCCATGAAGTTGGTTTACCTGTCTATAAATGTAGGGATGGAGCCATTCCAGCTGTCACTCTGATCATGGGCGGGAACCTTTTAAAAGGTTGACTTTAAAGTGATTGAGTGTCTAAATTTTCCTTTGATCTTGGCCAGAGATTGACCATTAGTAGTAATTCTTTCTCATTCTCTTTCAGGTTTAAGAGGTTCAGAAATCCGAAAGTCCCTTATATTTGGCATTATTATTGTTCGATACATTGCCTTGCCTCTCATAGGCATTGCCGTAGTCAAAGGGGCACTTCGACTGGGTTTAGTGCATCACAACCCGTTATATCAATTTGTTCTTCTGCTTCAGTTTGCACTTCCACCTGCAACAAACATAGGTGCGTCCAACCCGGCAGCGTATTATTTCAAATCATTTTTGCTCTGTCAGCGTATACTTTAGTTTTAAGTCAGCTTTGACTTGTGCTTTATGTTTATAGCATGCTCATATAATTCCAAAATATGGCAACTTCTATTCTTGATAGGCTCTTTCTGGTAAGATATCCAACCTACAAAAGAAAGAAAAAAAACAAATACTAAAGTTACTGCATTTTCCCAAATCTTCTCTTACAAGTAAAAGAAGAAAAAGTATGTAAGATTTCTAGTAAGAAACAATGTCTAAACTTGATTGTTACTTCATTTGTCTTTTCATGGCAGCAACAATGACTCAATTATTTAAGGCTGGCGAGACG
This sequence comes from Linaria vulgaris, assembly GCA_948329865.1. Taxonomy (NCBI): domain Eukaryota; kingdom Viridiplantae; phylum Streptophyta; class Magnoliopsida; order Lamiales; family Plantaginaceae; genus Linaria; species Linaria vulgaris. Next base: position 104,997,098 of record OX415249.1, read on the forward strand.
GAATGCTCTGTTATTATGTTATGGTGTTATTTATTGGCTTCTGTGGTGCTCACCAGTTGGTCAGCGTTCTTCATGTGGCTTGTTTCTTGAACAGACTCCATCTCATTTTGTTGTGTACTGCAATTCGATCGGGCTTGATATATAAACATTATTGGCATCTGGGGTCCGACCACATATCGGATATCGTTGCAGAGGATCTGTGAGTAAAATCTCTCCAACAGGACAAACAATAATAGAATGATGACAAGATAAAAACGATTTTCTCACAACCTGAATTCCTTGATTATAATTAGTCGAGATGCATTTACAAAGTAATGTGTATCATCATGTTAGCATTAGCAACTCAGTAAGTTATGTACTACTCCAAAAGTAGTCAGCTTAGTGCATTTCATCCATGTTTTTTATTCTTTGATGCAAAGTTGTAAAATAAGCAAATATTATTCTGTTCTACTTGAACAATATTTCTTGTTTTGATTCACAATAATGTCTTCGTGTTTTTCTTTCTGATTGACTACTCGTCCGCTACATGCTATGCCACGAGCAAATCAAGTTTTTTTGGTTCTTGAACCAGGAAGGAACGAATTTTTGCTTCTCATGGTTCTTTTCAGTTATTCTTGAATTATGAATGTGATTGACTTACTGTATAGCGTGTTATTTAGTTTAAGGTTCATTGCTTTAATTCTCATCTGTTGCCTGAGCTATAATAAAGCTGTCACTTGTTCATCAAGTGTGACATCAGAAGTTCAATGTGATATATATTTTTGATCAAGTTTCATTACGATATTAAGTGTGCACATAATCACCAAAATAAGAGCTACCGGTACTTTTATACAACACGTTGGACAGTTCTGCGAAAAAATCCTAGGAATAAATGGGAATGCAAAAACAAAAGTAACTTTTAGCAGAATTTAGAACATCTTACAATCGGAGGAAGCATTCAAATTAGTGCTATTCAATTCATTACGGTAAATTATGGCATAATTTTGCCGAAATCAGTTGGTAAAAGAACACCCAACTCAGAAATGCTTGAGAAAAGCAAATAAAACTATACGATCAAGAACTAGAAGAGCTGGCGATTTGTCTTTCAATTGAGCTGCATTTGCATTTGCATCAAAGAAGGGACTTGTTAACAAGATCATCGAAATAAGGATGTTCCATGGCTTTCTTTGCTGAAATTCTCCTTGATGGTTCATACTGCAGCATTGCCTGCAAAAAACAAAAAAAATAAAATTCAACGATTGAAATTCATATTGTACTGATCGAATGAGTGACTTGTTCAACAACTGAATAGAAAACTACTTACAGACAACAGGTCCAGACCATCCACATCCAGACCAGGGACAGCTGATGAAAGAGGCTTTGGGTTCCATTGAGGGTATTCATGCCAATTCACCAAATTGCCAACTCCAGGCCAAAGTTTCTCATTTGGAGTTCCCAACAATCTGCTTCCACAAATGCAAATACACAGTGAGAATAAAATAAATAGAAGAGGCACATCATTGTTATGTCACGTCACAGCCACTAAACCTGAAAATGTGCAGAAGTTGTTGCAACTCAGAATCTCCAGGGAAAAGAGCTTGCTTTGTCACTAATTCAGCTAAATTCAAAATCCAAAGTTTAAATTTGATCTTCAAGATAAGGGGAAGTTTGTTTCACAATAAAGCATGGTGAGGAATGATTCACTTTACCAAATATACAGGCAACAGACCACATGTCCACGGCAGGCGAATAGTGGGTAGCACCCAACAGCACCTCAGGAGCTCTGTACCAGAGAGTCAATATCTGCAAATTAAGCCATTCTTTTCATCAACACTCTGGGAAACTCTTGATTTTATAAGTTCGTTCAAGTTGGTTTGGTTGTACACGTATAACCCACGACAAGAATATTTTGTGGGGTTTTCCTCTTTCCCCAAAATAAATGCACTGGTGATGAGTAAGTACCTCATGAGTATATTTTTTGATGGGCACGGTATACGCTCTGGCCAATCCAAGATCGGCTATTTTAAGCATCAGCGTCTTAGGATCCATCAAGAGATTGTGAGGTTTAAGGTCCCTAAAATAATCAACCATATTTAGTTAACAAGAAAGAAAAGCAAAATCAGAATGAGAATGAGAATGAAGACAGGATTGGATACCTATGCAAAACACCATGACCATGGCAAAAGGCAACACCTTTACAGAGTTGGTACATCAAACTCTGCAACAGAAAAATACAACAACAGAGTTCAATATAAATATTTGCATTTTAAAGCCATAATTAGATAGATACCTTGACTTTTTGAGTCGGGATATTGTCGCCCGTTGAGCGGAAACTGCGGATATACTTCTTGAGGTCAGTTTCCATGTACTCAAAAACCAAGTAAAGAACTGTCTTTCCTTCCTTATTCTGCCCTTGTTTCACATCCATCAATCTGTCCAATAATTCTAACTTTAAATTTAAAAAAAAAAAGGAATGAAGAATTGAAACCCTAACACTAGAATAAATGATAACAAGCAAAGACAGAATTAGGGATTAATTGATTGATTACTTGACAACATGGGGATCTCGGGAGAGCATTCGCAACAACGAGACCTCGCGGAGAGTGGTAGGTGGCACGCCTTCTTCGTCCTCGTGAAGACGAGTCTTCTTCAAAGCGACAATTTGACCAGTGGATTTCTCTCTTGCTCTGTAAACTTTGCCGTACGTTCCTTCTCCTACTTTCTCCAGTTTCTCAAATGCGTCCATTGCTGATTTTCCCTCCGCCATTAAATCACTTTCTCTCTCTCTCTCTCGTTCGTTCAAAGGTGCTGACTGAATGAATGAGAAATGGGGAGCGCTAGTGATTGATCTAATTTCTGTATTTATAATGTTTGTTTTATAAGAAGAAGCTCTTATTATTGCAACGGGAATCTGTTTTGAAATTCAAACGCAACTGTCAATGTGTTGCCGCTTGCAAATACAATTTCCCCAAATTACCCTACGTCGCCAACTTTTATGTATTTATGTATTTATTTACTAGCAACTTTAACACATAGTGGGACCGCGTGTTATTAGGGTTAATTATTATGAAATATTTGGGTTAATTATTATGAAATTTCAGGTAATATGTGGCTAATGTAAATAGTGTATGGTTTAAGATTGTTTGTAAGTATGCTAACAATTTATATAAAATTAATACAAAATGAGAGTGTTTAACTTTAAGAGTAAAAATAACACAACTATATATAATCGCATATATCAATTAATTAAGCAGATATAGTATGAATGATGTGGTAATATATATATATATATATATATATATATATATATCCCTTGCAAATTCAGATGTCGGTATATTAACTAATTAGTTTAACAACCGAAGCACACGCGAGGAAAGTTTGTGAACTGTTAGTTTGTGGGGTTTTGATTGAAAAATGTTCAATTGCAATGCTTTGTTCTTGTACATATTTTATAAATTTATATTAGAATACAATACATTAAGTTAAAAATTAATATTAACAAAGCGACACGCGCGCAGGAGGTGGCGGACGTGTTGGACATGGCGATCGCTGATCGTCATGAGAAATATTTGGGTCTTCCATCAATTGTGGGTAAATCGAAAAAAGAGTTGTCTGATTTTATTCGGGAGCGAGTGTGGAAAATGGCCCATGGATACAAAGGTAAGACACTGTCGGGAGCGGGAAATGAGGTGTTAATTAAATCGGTTATGCAATCTATCCCGACTTTTGTAATGAGTTGTTTTAGGCTGCCAGATTCGTTTATAAATGAGATTGAATCAATTATAAGCAACTATTGGTGGGGAAGTGGAAATCAGAATAAAATTCATTGGGTTGCATGGACCAAGGTGTGTCGGAAGAAGGAGGAGGGGGCCCTGGGTTTTCGAAATCTAAAGATCTTTGATATGGCGCTTCTTACCAAACAGGTGTGGCGTATTTTTAGATTCCTGGATAGCTTGATCAGCCGTATTTTTAAAGCTAAGTATTTTCCGACGTGTTCTTTGTTTGAGGCAAGGGTGGGTTCTACACCATCCTTTACTTAGCGATGCATATGGGAAACTATTCCGGTTATCAAGTGGGGGATATGATGGCGTGTTGGTAATGGCAATGTGATTTTAGCTTGGTAGGATGCGTGGCTTCCCCGCCCTACAACCTCTCGGCATATCACAACACGGCCTCATGATACGGATATCGTTATAGTACGTGACCTTATTAATGCCAACAATGGATGGTGGGATGTAGAGTTGGTGCGGGCGACATTTTGGGAGGTGGACTTGAACAGTATTTTGTCAATTCCGTTAGGGGTGCGGCTAATGAGGACAAGCAGGTGTGGCACTACGAGAGGCATGGAGAGTTCACGGTGCGTAGCGCCACCTCATCATGTCGCAAGATTTGGCGGGGAGAAGAGATGATGGCGAGGCGAGCACAAGTGGTCATAAAGCGTGGAAAAATATTTGGAACGTTTGGTGCGCAAATAAAATTAAATCTTTTTTTGGCGCGCTTGCTTGGACATATTTCCTACAAGATCAAACCTCATGTGATGACATATATGCGACACGGATGTATGCGACGTGTGCCAAGGGACCGCGGATAACTCCCGACATATTTTCTTGGTTTGCCCTGTGGCGCGACAGTCATGGGCTCTTGCTTTTCTTTTTCGGAGTCAGTTTTGATGATGATTGATGAACGTTTGGAGGATTGGCTCTTACGAGTTATATGCAAACTGGATGGAGGCCGGGTTACGTTAGCGATCACATTGTGTTGGATGTTATGGGTAAATAGAAACACAATCATCACGGGTGAACATCCTCAAAGTTCCGTGAATATTGCTCAATTCGTGCTTTCTTATAAGTAGCGGTGGGAAGACGCTAACTGTGCGGCAAGACAATTAGTATTAGGGAATTCGCTCCTCCGGATTCACTTACATAGTTTAAGGAATTGTCCTTATCTTTTTTGTATCTTGTTATTCTTTAGATAGGATTCTACTTCCTTATATTGTGGAAGACTACTTGTATTTAATGTTGTACTCTTGTATTCTAAATTACTCAAGAAAATATATTATACATTTAAATCTTTATATGGTATTATTCTAATTACGTGATCTCACGATCTTCCTACGATCTGACCTAATATTTTCTCTCTTTGTGCGCCGCCACCATGTTCGCTGACTCTTCCACCGACTCCGGCAACACACACGGTGACCAAGCTGCCGTCTAACCACCCCGCCCTCATGGCACCCACAATCCTCATCCATGTTACGTCCCATCACCACTTTTCGCTCAAACTCACGACCACCAATTATTTATCGTGGCGTTTGTAGGTGGTGTTACAACTCAACGGCCTCAATTTACTTGGTTACCTTCAGGGCACATACCGTTGCCCCGATCTATCCAACCACGAGGCTTATATCATCTGGTTTCAACAGGACTCGCTCCTCCTTAGAGCCCTTGTTGGTACGATTTCGGATGACCTACTTCCGATTATCACCTCCGCCACTGATTCTGTCGCTGCATGGGTTAATCTCATGCACAACTTCGCTGGCCCCAATCGCACCCGAGTTATGGCGCTCAAAGACGCCATAAACTCCGCCTCTTTAGGCTCCCGTTCTGTCACGAACTTTCTCACGGATATCAAGGTAAAAGTTGACGAAATCGCTATGATTGACCAACCGCTGCATGAGGACGATATCACCCTTTACGTCCTCAATGGTCTTGGCTCCGCATACCGTGACATCGTGACCACCATCCATATGCGCGTGCAACCGCTCTCCTTCGCGAAGCTCGACAGTGCCCTTCTGTCTCATGAGTCCTATCTTCGTCATCTTGACAACGAGACATCGTCTCTCGTCGTCATCGCTAATACGGCGTCTCAATAGCTCCCCCACCGCGGTCACGGGTCTTACCATAACTTCCGCAACTGCGGACATCTACAGCACCGTGGTCAGCCTCAAAATCATGGCCATCAATCTCGTAACCGTGATAGAGGTAATCCTAATAAGTCCTCTCGTTCATCGAACTCACCTTTCAATAATGTCCAATGCCAGATTTACAGTCGTTATGGGCATACAGCCCCGCGGTGTTACAATCTCAGTTCTATCTTGCCCACGGCCAACACTGCGTGCACCCCACCTAACTATCAATCGCACCCCGACCAAGGTTCTTGGCTAGTTGACTCCGGTGCGTCGCACACCATCACCAACAACATCAACAACCTCACCTTTCACTCTGAATATGATGGGACGAACGAGGTTTAGATTGCAGATGGTCATGGTATGAAAATTATGCATATTGGTTCCTCTAAGTTATGTTTTCCCTCTCGCATGTTCTTGTTACCTCATGTTTTGCGTGTTCCAAAATCCGAACACAACTTATTATCTATCCACCAATTTACACGGGAAAACAATGTTTCTATGGAGTTCTTTGTTGACTCACTTCAAACCTTTGGTGGAAAAATAATTTTCTCAACAAATCAAGAATTTTTTCAGTGATAACGGGGGGAGTTCGTCGCTCTTAAGAAAGTTTTTGCACAAAATGGTATAAGTTGGCCTACAACGACACCTCACACACCCCAACAAAATGAAATTTCTGAACGTAGACATCATATTTTTGTGATTGGGCGTGCCTTATTACATCATGCTAGACTGCCTAACACCTTTTGGTCTTTTGCACTTCAAATTGTTGTCTATCTTATTAATAGGATGCCCAGCTTTGCTATTGGCCAATGACTCACCGTTTCACAAGCTCTTTGGTTTTACTCCTAATTGTCTCAAGTTACGGGTCTTTGGGTGTCTATGCTATCCTTGGCTTCGTCCCTATGAGCCCGAGAAATTGTCTTTTCCATCTCGACCGTGCATTTTTCTTGGCTATTCTACCTCACAAAGAGCCTATAAGTGTTGGGATCCGACCACTCAACGACTCTTTATTTCACGACATGTTCGTTTCTGTGAGCAAGGTATTCTGTTTGGGGTCCCTTCTCCACTTGCGGCCCAACCCGCACCTCGGCCCTTATCTCTGCCCGGTCTGCTATCCATGGCCCTGCCTTTGGCCCAACCCACGATCTCTACACGTTATGTTCGTAATGTTGGGTCTAGTGTTGGGGCAACATTGCAACCAGAAACTTTGGCACCAGTTTATGCACCTTTTGTTCCCAATGTTGGGTCGATGTTGAGGCAACATTGCAACCAGACCCATGTGGCGCCAGTTTTTGCACCTTCTGGTCCCAATGTTGGGGCAACATTACAACCAGAACCCTGTTCCTCACACTGCGGCCCAACCCGCGTCGCCTGTGGCCTCAAAAGTGGCCCAACTCGCGTCCCTAACGGCCTCGGATGCGGCCCAGCTCCTGGCCTTGGATGCAGTCTACCCACCAGCTCACACCATATGACGACCCGGTCCAAGAACAATATCTATAAGCCCAAGGTCCTTAACTTAGCCACAAAGCATCCTATTGTGCCGCTTGTTGAACCCACCAGTCCGACCGTCGCCCTAAAGGATCCGAATTGGCGTCATGCCATGACCGAGGAGATTATTGCTCTTTTGAAACACAGTACTTGAGACTTAGTTCCAGCCCATCACGCCGCCAATATTGTGGGATGCAAATAGGTATTTCGGGTAAAGCGCAAACACGATGGCTCGATTGATAAGTATAAGGCTCGCCTCGTGGCTAAGGGGTTCCACCAATGCCCCAGCCTCGATTACGTGGAAACTTTCAATCATGTGGTCAAACTAGTCAACATTCGTCTCATTCTCTCCTTTACTGTCATGCATTCTTGGCCTATTCGCCAATTGGACGTCAGTAATGCTTTCCTCCATGGAAATATAAGTGAGTAAGTCTTTATGCAACAACCTTTGGGTTTCGTGGATGCACCCCTCTCATCTCATGTTTGTCGCCTTTGCAAGTCGATTTACGGCCTCAAACAAGCACCACACGCTTGGTTTCATGCGCTACAGGATGCCCTTGTCTCACTTGGGTTCACCCAATCCCACTCGGATTGCTCCTTATTCCTCTATCAACATGGTTCTACGATACTATTTTTACTCGTTTATGTGGACAACATCATCTTTACGGGCACGGATTCTTCTCTTATTGCCTCGTTTATTACTCGGCTCCAATCCTCCTTTGCCGTCAAAGATCTTGGCACACTCTCTTACTTTCTTGGTATTGAAGCTCTACCGTGTAAGAAAGGTCTCTTACTTTTTCCAACACAAGTATATCCATGATCTTCTCGTTCGCCATCACATGGAAGGAGCCAAAACCGTTTCCCCGCCTATGGCCTCCAATGCCATTACTTCGTTTCAATCCTCATCTCTGGATTGTGATCCACATATCTATCGTCAAGCCATCGAGGAGCTATAATGTCTCGCCCTCACCCGTCCCGACATCACCTTCGCAGCCAACCGCCTTGCTCAGTTCATGTCATCTCCCACGGACAACCATTGGGCTGGGGTCAAATAGGTCCTCCGCTATCTTAAAGGCACTATCACTCACGGTCTCTTACTTTGGCGGGACTCTCACCTCACTCTTCGTGGCTACTCCGATGCTGATTGGGCCAGGAATCCCACATACCGCTTCTCCATTGGTCATAACCCCATTCGTGGAGATCTCGCAAGCAACATGCCATTGCTAGCCGAATACCGAGCCTTGGCCACAACTACTTCTGAGATGTGTTGGGTCCAAAACCTTCTCACGAAGCTTCATGTCTCGCTCAGCTCTCCTCCGACTATCTTTTGTGACAACATTGGCGCGACTCACTTGTCTCTTCATCCGGTCATGCTCTCCCGCATGAAACACATTGCCATCGATATTCACTTTGCTCGTGATGTTGTGTCAAAAGGTCTCCTTCGTGTCTCGCATATTAACACTCTTGACTAGCTCGCGGATATACTTACTAAAGCTCTTCACCGCCACCGCTCACGGTTTCATCTTTTTTGATCCAAAATTGCCTCAGTCGATGGAACGACAATTTTGAGGGGGCGTATTAGGGAATCCGCTCCTCCAAATTCACTTACCTAGTTTAAGGGATTGTTCTTATCTTTTTTGTATCTTGTTATTCTTTAGATATGATTCTACTTCCTTATATTGTGGAAGACTACTTGTATATAATGTTGTACTCTTGTATTCTAAATTACTCAAGGAGATATATTACACATTTAAATCTTTACATTTAGCACCTATGAGAGGTAGTCAATGGACGACATCGGTTACGGGATGCCTTAAAATCAATTTTGATGGAGTTCGGTTTGAGGACCACGGGGAAGTAGGACTGCGGGTGGTCGTGCGCGATCGTATGGGGCCTGTTATAGCTTCAACGCAACAACAGTTCGCAGCTACATTATCTCGGGCGTGCGTTGAGCCATGTGCGGCGCTTTGGGCAATACGGCTTGCAGTCAGGATGGAATGGCAAGAAGTTGTGTTCGAGGGGGACTGCCTTAATATTATACATCATATCATTTATCGAACACAATCGGATGCCCAATATGTGAACCTCGTCATGGACTTTATTCGATTGTTTGAGCCGAGGACGGGCTTCCGAATTCGTTGGGTGGGGAGAAGTGCTAACTAATCAGCTCATGATTTGGTGCGAACGACGATGGGAATGATCTCAGATCCTCCTAGTTTGATTTTTGCATTAGATTAGCTTTGTTAGTTGGCTTCGTAGATTGGTTTTTTTCGCTTACTGGACTAACTATTGATGTAACACTTTTTTTGCGTATTTTTGGCACTAACTATTGATGTAACACTTTTTTGCGTATTTTTGGCACAACGTTAATATTATTGAGGGGTTAACTTAAAAAAAAACAGTAAAGGTATAATCAAAGTAATTAATGGGGAGAGCATTAATTTTATCCTACAATAATATAATAATGTATAATCTACATTCTTACTTTGCATCTCGATCAAACTATGGATCTAGAATCGAATGAAATCTTATTTATAAAAATAAATTTAGGTTCAAGGTAGAGTCGTATCAATTTGTGCTAAAAATTAGGGAAGAAATGGAAAAACGAACAGCCATACCTGCATCAAAAAGGTGAACACATACATAATATAGGTAAGAATTTTGCTTAGTTAATAGTCAAAAGAATAGGTAAAAAAGAGAATAGAGAAATGAAACAGTCATGAGATCATGAATAATCTATGTAAAACTTTGAATAGTTGGCAATTTTACAAATATAAGGAACAAAATACAAATCATAAGCTTCACTCACCAGGTATGAGTTAATTGGTCAATATAATATTGAGTTTCTCTTTTTCAATAAAATCATTTTTAGAAAATGAAAAGGTAGAGAAGGGAAAATCGAAACCCATATAAGAAAACAATGAAAACCAAAAGAGAAAAACAATGAGTAGTACTTGTATATTGGTTTCAGTTGATGGAAAGAAAAAGGGAGACTCTTTATTGCAAACTTTCAGGGAGCGAGAAATCATGCATTAAGGGGAGTGGAACCAATAGGATATTGCTGTTGATTCAGTAGATCTTGTCGATTGAACGGGCAAAGCTTCCGAAAAGTGATTTAAATGCGATTTAGATCCCAGTTGTGCTCTCCAAGTCCTCTATTTCTGGCGGAGAGGTCTCATTTTGATTCCTATGCCGATTTCTCAAAGATCATCTCCAACATCAAGGTTGTAAATCAAGGAATGCATTCTTCTTCTATACTCAAAATCAAGAAAAAACTGATGAGGTCCACGAAAAGCTAAGTCGAGAAGGGCAATGATAGAAAATTCATTTGGACCAGATTTTCTGACTTGTACGTATTAGAAGTTGTAAGCTCTATTGAAGATCCTTTATGGGAAGAAGCCATAAAATGTAAGATTGATTTCACCTGACACGGTCACACTTGAGAATTGGTTAACCTTCCTTCGGGATGTAAACCATAGGGTTCTAACTGGATTTTCAAATGGAAAATAAAAAAAAATTGATGGAATAATTAAAAAGTATAAGGCTAGACTTGTGATCGAAAGATACAAGCAAGAAAGCTTTATCGCTTTGATACTTATTCTCATGTGGCAAGAATAAATTCAATAAGAATGATTTTGGCGATTGACACTCTTCAAAATCTGTAAGTACATCAAATGAATGTAAAGACTATTTTTTAAATTGAGAACTTGATTAAGAAGTCTACATGGAATAACCCGAAGGTTATGTAGCTCCTAAAAAGGAAAATAAAGTTTATAAACTTGGTGAAGTCCTTGTGTGGACTTAAATAAGCACCAAAATAGTTGCATGAAAAAACTAACAATGCCATGATGTCAAATGGTCTCAGAATCAATGAGTGCAACAAATGTGTCAACGACAAAACTACAAAAGAAGGATATTTGATTCTTTGTCTGTATTTTGATGACATTCTCATTGCGGGAAGCAACAACCGAACGGTAAATTCCATTAAAGGTTTGTTGAATTCAAGATTTAATATGAAAGACATGGGACTGGCCAGTGTAATCTTAGGGATTAAGATTAAAAGGTCGCCAGATGGTCTTATATTAACTCAGTCACACTACGTGAACAAGATTCTTGAAAAATTCAGGAAGGGTGATTCTGGTGTAGCCAGAACTCCAATTGATACGAGTCAACACTTATCTAAGAATAAGGGAGAAATTGTTGATCAAGTGGAAATGTTGTACTTAATGAGTTGTACATGACCATACATTGCCGATAAAATAAGCACGTTGAGTAGATTCACGAGTAACTCATGGCATGAACACTGGAAAGAAATCATGAGATTACTTAGGTACTTGCATTATACTCGTGACTACAGGGTGCATTATACCAAAGATCCGGCTGTGCTTGAAGGTTACACCGACGCAAGTTAAATATCTGATATACAAGACTCCAATGCAACAAGTGGATACGTATTCACTTGAGGAGGTGCACCCATGTTATGTAAATCTTCAATATAAACGCACTCATGTTATGTAAATCTTCAAGACAAACGGTTATAACCAGATCTACGATGGAATCTGAGTTTGTGGCATTGGATTAATGTAGTAAAGAAGCCGAATGACTTCGTAACTTCTTGGAAGATATTCCTGAGTGGCCCAAACCTGTGCCAGCAATATGCATAAATTACGATAACCAAGCTACGATTGGAAGAGCACAATTTTTTTTGTATAGCGGTAAGTCTAGACATATATATCGATGACATAATACCGTTATACAACTTATCTCAACTAGGGTTATCACCCTTGACTACGTGAAGTTAAAAGATAACATTGCGGATCCGCTAACCAAAGGGTTAAATAGAGATCAAGTTAAAAAGACATCAAAAGAAATGGGACTTAAGCCTATAGAAAATTAAGGTTCCTATGAAGGAAACCCAACTATGCTGACTGGAGATCTCAAGATCTTGGTTCAATAGGACAACCTATTATAAAAACCTTGCACGTTCACTATGGGGGTCAACCCTTGTCCATTCCTAGATGAAACAATGATACTCGTAATAGAAAAGGTTAAGCAATGTGCTTTTAATGATTCTTACGCGTCGAAAATTCGAGCAGATTAATGCGGGTTACTCTTAGATAAGAAATCACATAAGTGAGAGAGAGGAGGGGTCGCCTCTCAGGAAAATTGTCGGGGCTTAATTTTATGTCCAGGGCCAAAATAGACATAAACCATGAGAACCACAACGATAACAAGAATATACTTATGTTGAGATTTATGGATCATTTGCACAAACTACAGATAGTTCAAAGATATCAAGTTCATACTATCGGCTAGCAAATAAATTATTTCTCACAAGGGAAGGTTCACGGCATGTCCTACCTATCCTATGCAGGCATAGACCGTAGAACTCTACCACCACATGATGTATGCATGATCATTCAATTCCATTCATGTTGGGGATTGTTGGAAAATAGAGTAAATGAAATGGGTTTGTACAACTGACTTCGTGTCAGATTTTGAGCATGTCTCACTTGTCGTTTTGACGAGTTCAAGATGGGAACGTGCTCTCCTATGTCAGAGCTTCAAAACGGTATATTACATGCTCAAAATGGTAAATGAGTGAATGCAAAATTGATGCTCAAAATAAGGTACACAAAGCTGGAAATATTGGGAAAGAGATGGAAAACCCAAAAGGAAATAGGGCTATCCCACATAGAAAAAAAGAGAACTTTATTTTGAGGTTTATCTATAGGAATGCTTTCTTAGTGTGTAAGAATGTGTTGCCTAGCGTCTCCTTCTTCTCCTACGTGCGCGCAAGGAGGGTGCAAATCCGAGCCAAAATCACATGAGACGAATGTCGGTTCGTTTGGTCCGTTGGCTCCTGCTCACGTTGGCTTTTTTTTGCACTTTCCAATTTTTGGTTTTTCTGTTTTGGTTAACATAATTAATTTACTTTCGAAATGCGAAGCATCAGAATTAATTTACTTTCGAAATGCGAAGCATCAAAATTTATTTTCGGAATCTGAAGCATCATAATTAATTTACTTTTGGAATGCGAAGCATCATAATTAGTTTTTCGGAATCTGAAGCATCATGTTCGTGTTTCAGTCTTATCTGAAAACGTGTCTACATTCATCCGACATTTCTTGATGGCTAAGTCTTCCAACTTTCTCCCCGACCTAGTCTTATAAAAAGGGCCTCCCCCATAGGATTTTTAACATCATCGAAAATAAAAGCATACGCATAAAAGACTTTTCTCCGCAGCCAAAATATTTTTCTCATTGTGTGGTGGTAGAGGAAAGTAATGGTCTGAGTTCACCGGAGTTGTTCTCGTCCTTGCCAACGGTCCAACTAGTCGTTGTATCCTAGGAGACATTCGCTCACGTAATCTCAAGCACCTAGAGGGCGAATCTGTTTTAAGGAATCTGAAAGGTCATCGATTTCCCATTCCTTCGTTCATCCAATTTCGATTGAGGCTTATTTGGTAACGTTAATTTTGTATTGGAATTTCCGTTGTTTAATTTTTCGTCAATAAATTTACGTTATTCTGTTCGTTTCTCTCAATTATGGTGCTATATTTCTAGCATATATATATATATATATATATATATGCTTAGTTTTTTTTATTTTTTATAAGAGGTATAGTTTTGTACTTTTGCTAACTTGAATTCTAAATTTATGAATAAGAACACCAATGCGTGACATTGGTGGGAAAGGATTCTACTTCCATTCCTGTGATTCATGAATTACCCAACTAAAGCAAAAAATCAAACTCCAATGAATTATTCTCTAGGGATAATTACAGCTACACCCCCTGAGGTTTGGTGTAATTACAAAGACCTCCCCTAAAGTTTGAGTAATTACAATGATCTCCCCTCAATTGTAAGGGATTATTACAATTACACCCCCTAAAGTTTGGTGTAATTATAAAGAATTTCCCTCAAGTTTGAATAATTACAATGATCACCCATCTAACTAGTAATTGTATATGCATTTTCAACTTTGTCCTTGATCAATTATATTGTTTAAATGAATTTAAATGCCTAGTTGAAAATACTTGATATTTACTTAATTTTTAGAGCTTGCATGTAATCTTAAATAAATTAATTACTGAAAAAAAATATTAAAGAATATACTAAATTAATTTTAATTATTCTCACATATATTTAATTTTATTGCTCTTATCAAAAAAATACTTAATTTTATTACTCAATATTTCTTGACGAGAAAAATCTATTGGTGCGAGAATAAAAGATAAGCATTTATGTCATAGTGGTAGAAAAGATTGATTGTAATTTTATATTACAACATAATTTCTTCAATATATTCTTTTTTAAAATGTAGTTATCTCAACTTTTAAACAATTGTTAGGAATATCTTTTCAACTACATTAAAAATATTTATTATTAAAGAAATTATTTTGTAATAAAAAATTACAATTAATATTTTCTACCTCTATGACATAAGGGTTTATTTTTTATTCTCGCACCAACAAAATTTACTTTTCGTCAAGAAATAATGAGCAACAAAATTATATATGTGAAAATGAATCAAATTAATTAAGTATTCTTTAATATTTTTTATCCAGTTATTAATTTATCTATATTCAAGCTCTTGAAATTAAATAAAATATCAAGTACTTTAAATAAGAGATTTAAATTCATTTAAAGAATATAATTTATCAAGGGCAAAATTGGAAATGCATTTACAATTACTAGTTAGAGAGAGGTCTTTGTAATTACACCAAACCTCAGGGGGTGTAATTGTAATCATCCTTACAATTACTTGTTAGAAGAGAGGTCATTGTAATTACTCAAACCTCGGGGAAGGTCTTTGTAATTACACCAAACCTCAGGGGTATAACTGTAATTGTCCCTATTTTCTATCCAAAAATATATAAGGGTAATAAATGCATGTCTCCGAATTCAAGATTTGGACGATTTCATATTTCTACATTTACCCATTCCTTAATCTAGTTCCTTGCTTCTCTATATCATGTGCCTAAGCGCGTGTACATACATGCCTAATTATAAGTGGTGCAAATGCAAATGTCAGTTACTTTTTTGCAGTGGTGGTAGCTACTAATTAGCAATTAAATTTTCTTTAAATAATAATAACAGAATAGGGTTAGGAAAATGATTTAGGCACAGTCCGTGCACATACAGACAAAACACCGCCGTTGGATTGTCGGTGAATCAACGGGCCCACCATCTTGTCCAAAAAGGCAAAAATCATCAAATGTGTCTATAATTGCATTTACTAATATAATACCCCTTATGTCCTCATTAATTTGAAATTGAACAATTTTAGCCATATTTCTCACTTCTCCATTTTACTTAGCACATGTCTATGGTTTTCTTAAATTTCTAGACTACTTCACGTGTATGAGATAATCATATCTGACTTTTTTTGTTTTTTTTTTCTTTAAACTTTTGTTAACAACAGTTTATAATATATATGGATATATTTATTTGAAGAATAAGCAAACAAAAAAAGTCATTGACAAACAATAAGTTATGTCCTGTTATTCAATGATTTTAATTTTCATATGATATATGATAATTTTATCTTAAAACATATTG
Source organism: Linaria vulgaris (assembly GCA_948329865.1). NCBI lineage: Eukaryota > Viridiplantae > Streptophyta > Magnoliopsida > Lamiales > Plantaginaceae > Linaria > Linaria vulgaris. The sequence goes on from OX415249.1 coordinate 105,013,037, forward strand.
AAAGAGTAATTTTATGACTCGTCAAATACATGCATTGTTTTGGTAATAATACATTATGATTGACAACATATTGTTCAAAAAAATAATAAAAAATGCATCGTTCAGCTGATTAAAAATGGACACATATACATACATTGAATGATTATGCTATTTTTAACTTTAAAATAAATAAACTCTTGATTCACTAAAAAAAAAAGTATTTTGTCTACATTAATTTTGATCCTCCATATAAGTATTTAAAACGAAATTGCAAACAATATAATAATCCTATTTTAGAGAGAATTAAAGAGAAATACAAAATATATATATATATATATATATATATATATATATGCTTAGCTTGACTTGTAGCTATAGTATATTCAGTTTATAAGATTATATGTGTAGATTAGTTTAATTTCCTTTTGAAATTCGTAGTCATACACTCTACTTAGTATCTTAACGATTTACAGGAATTTTGGTTTACAATATTATGGAATAAAAGGAATGTTGTAATAATAAGGATACTACATAAATTATAATAAAACAACTTTTGAAAAAAAATGATGTTATATAGAAATTATTTTCAAATAGATTAAATATAAATTGGAAAGGTCACATCTTAGTTTTCTCTTATGATTTAAATAAATATTATAGTCTTTATTTTACTCTACCCTATTTTCTCATTTTCACTTTTTGTACAATGCTCATGAAAGTTTTATGGTATTTCTATAATTTAATAATCTAAGAGGACTTACTTGATAATATAATTCCAAAATAACGGTTCTAAAAAAGAGAAATGAAATTTAAACATCTATTACTATATTAAAAGCAAAACTTTCCCACTCACAAAATAATACCAAATTTTGAGTTTCCAAAAATACTCTTGCTTTGACTTTTCAACAATTACAAAATAAGGAAATTAAAATAAGTAACTACCAATCTACCACTAAATAGGGTTATTATTTCATCCATATTCTCCGTATCTTTTGCTTAAGCGCGTGTACACTACAATTAAATGATGTCTCAGACTCACAGTCACTTTTGCAGCAGCGCAGCACATATATAATTAGTAATTTTACGAGTCCTTTTCTTTTCTTTATATATATATATATATAGATATAGAAAAAAATGACTGTATTTTACTTAAATTCAAAATACAAATTTAACTTTTTTACCAGAAACTGAAAGCCTCTGCTCTGCAAACCAAAAAAGCAGCCCCATTTTCCCATTTTGAGCTACCACGAAAATCTTCAACACAAAGACCAATAACCGTAAATAGTAACTGCTTGCTTGCTTTCTACTGGCGCATCGCATGCTACCAATGGCAGTTCTCTCTCTCTCTCTCTCTCTCCTCTCTCTCTAATAAGATTCTTTGAGCTGGTTTTGCACTAAACTTGTTCTCTCTCTCTCTCTCTCTCTCTCTCTCTCTCTCTCTCTCGTGTTGTTCCAAAATAAGCTTCAAGTAAGTTTACTTTTCGATTCGGACGTGTATTTCTCCCTTTTTTGCGCTGTACTTTTTTCTTGTTACGTAGAATATATTTTTGTTAATGGTGAGATAGTTAAACGACATACGTACAAATGCTCTGCTTTATCTGATATGTAGTGAAAGTTTTAGTAAAAAATGGTATTGTGTTGTTGTTGTTGTTGTTGTTGTTGTTGTTGTTGTTGATTGTACGTGTGACGTGGGGTTTTGTGCGTAAATCGGAGATTTAGGGCTTTATGAACCACACAGATTTCTGATTCTAGTCTCATGCTTTGATTCCATGCATGGTGGTAAAATGAACACACAAATCAAAAATTGAAGATTTTTTTTTTTTTGTTCTCTTTGATTTTATTGTGTTGGTGACTGTTTTTGGTGAATGTTCTGTATGTGGTGGTGGTGTACTGGTGTTGGTGCTGTCCTTAGTATACTTGTTGGTGCTGTTGTGTGTAGACAGAGGAGGATTATATATTTTTTGTTTCCTTCAAAATATCGTCAAAGTTCCGATAACAACTGCTTGGACTAAATGAATCATTTCTATTGGGCTACAAATCTCACTGATTTTGGCTGTGGCTTGTTGGAGCCATTCAGCAAAAAGTAGGATGCTTATTATATATACTACTGATACTGTTATATTTTAAGCAATGCCTAACTCATAGTTCTATGTTTCGAAGTTGTGATCGTGTAGTCGTCATGGAACGATCACTAACTAGCATATGCTAATGTTGAAATTTAGAATTTAATCCAAGTTCAAGTTGTCTGCCAAGGATTTTAGCCAGAGTCATCTTCTTTCTTGCTCTGTTTTAGCGCGAGTTAAGATTTCAGTCTAACCATCTCTTTGGTTTTGATATTCTGACATATATCTTCTTATATTATACATAGATTTCTGGAGTATCATCAGTTTGCAAGTTGGCCTTGAAGCAATTGAGGTGTTGGGGGAGACCAGAAAGGGTAACTTGTATGTTCAATTAAAATACTAAAGCTGCTACAGTTCTCTTAATGATCAGTAAAATACTTTTATAATGGGGTTCTCTTTGTATTAGATGATATTTTAGAGGGTTTAACATTCATTTCTTTCATTTCAGTGAGGAGTCCAACAAGCATTCAGATACTGAAATTTCTACAGTGGTATTTCCACCTAAGCTGTTGAGAAGTATGAAGTGTGAGCCAGTAGATTCGAATGCTTCAGGGAGAATCGTATATAAAATTGAAAAAAAGAGAACTGTCAACCGTATAAGTAATGATTTACAATTTACTATCAAGCGTCGAAAGATGCTTGAGGCACGAGAGTACTCACCTCGCCAAGGTGCTTCTGCGTCACTCATCAATGAAATAGGAACCGAAGTTGGTCCCATTGTGAAGTCCAGGGGGCACTCACATGCTGCAAACTTGCAATCATCTACTCCTTTGAGAAGTGAGTTAAAACCAGTGAAGCCATTTGCTACAAGTAGCAGAGTCCACGAGAGTAAAAGCAAGAAAACTGCCTATCTTGCAAACTTTAGAGTTTCTTCTACTATCAAGCATCCAAAGGTGTATTCTAAAAATGATTTTCCAGCTCACTGTGGCAATCTTGCTTCAGACATCAGTAGGATAGGAGTTGAAGAGTCCACCGACCTCTCATATACTACATGTTCTGCAGTTGCTATACCACCACGTAAGCCACTAAGAGGTCTGGATGCTCAGACAGCAGACTCACGTAATTCTCGGAGCAGGGGCCATGAGCATGTAAAGAAGAAATCTGCCAATCATGAAATGCCTCTGGAGGTAACATGGAAGAAAGAAAAGGGAATTGCATCAATGTCTGGATATCCTACACAAACTGAGAATCATGATTTTGTCCAAGCTTCTAAAACTAAGTATGGTCAAACTGCAAATGAAGAGGTGAGCCTTAGCATCGTCCCACATGATCTAAATCAGACAGCTCGGAATAAAGTGAATGCGGTTCTGAAAGAATTCGAAAAGCTATCTACTGACCTTCACAAAGCAGCGTTCAAGAGAGAAGGTAAAGGTCTACAAAGAGTTGATGTTCAAGCAGCTGAGTGCTTGAGGAGGGAAGGAAAATGGATCTGGTCGGAGAAGCAACTGGGAGATATTCAGGGCGTTGTAGTTGGTGACTGTTTCCAGTTCAGGGCGGAACTTTTCCTTATTGGTTTACATTGCCAGTATGTGTCTGGTATCGATTATTTGTCGCTCAACGGGAGGAATTATGCGACTAGCATTGTGGATTCTGGACACTATGAGAACAAAGATAAATCTGTTGATGTTTTGATATACACAGGTCAGGGCGGGAATCCACTATTTGGCGATTGTAAATCAGATCAGGAACTTAAAAGGGGAAATCTTGCTTTGGTGAACAGCATGAAAGAGGGATATCCGGTCAGAGTTATTCGTAAAAGTAAAAGTCCGAGAGCATCTATTTTGTCGCACATGAAAGGTGAGAGGGTTCCTGAAGGCACATACGTGTATTGTGGGCTGTACACAGTGGAAAGCTATGGGCAAGAAAGAGAAGGTGGTAGATTGGTGTTCAAGTTTGAGTTACATCGTATCATGGGCCAACCTGTACTTCCTACTCAAAATGTTAAAGGGTCAAAGAAATTGATAGTTGGCAGGGAAAAATGCATTGTAGAAGATTTATCTCAAGGTAAAGAGAAAAACCCAATCCGTGTAATGAATGGGATAGATGAGGGGAAGCCCCAAGCTTTCACATATATAACTAACATCACATATCCAGAGTGGTGTAAGCGTAGTAAGGATCCTGGCTGCAATTGCATCAAAGGCTGCTCAAACGCGAGCCAGTGTCTCTGTGTGCGAAAGAATGGTGATGATATTTCAGTCAGTGAAAAGAGTATCATTATTGGCGAAAAGAATATTGTCTACAAATGTGGTCCGTCTTGCAAATGTCCTCCTTCTTGTTTGAATAGAGCTAGTCAACTTGTTCCTCGCTATAAACTGGAACTTTTCCGGACCAAGTTGCAAAGGTGGGGTGTAAGATCACGAGATTTTATCTCGTCAGGAAGTTTTGTATGCGAGTACATTGGGAACTTGGTGCAAATCAAGAATGCTCGCCCAAGATCTGAAACAGAGCAGGTGGGATTTATGTATGCTGGCTCTGAGAATCAGTTTATAGTTGATCCATCCAAATTTGGAAACGTGGCCAGATTTATTACCCACAGCAACTCACCAAACCTTGTTGCTCGTTACATCCTTTTCGATCATGAAGATGAGAGAGTGCCTCACATAATGCTGTTTGCTGCCAAGAGTATACCTCCAAATCAGGAGTTCACTTGTAATTACAACCAATGAGATTTCCCAACTGTTGAAACTTGAAACACCCTAAGATGGTAGTTTGTAAATTTTGACCATCTTTGCTGATACCTTTTGTTGTAGGCTGATATAAGCACTATGTTATCCCTTTCCACATGTATGTGTTGAGTATCTAGTTTAAGTCTGCATTCTGCCTTTGTTATGTTTACCTTGATTGGAGGAAGTGCTAGATTTGATTTTTAGTGACGATTTTCCTATATATATTTATATGAACACAATATAAACGACGGTTGGTAGAGGAAGTGTCCTACTCTACTAGTAAGTCCCTCAACATATGTCTTTATCTTATTATAAATTGTAGTCATATATACAACTCATCATAATATAATTTAGGTAAGATTTGCTAAGATTCTAATTAATTCTGTTCTGATTGGCCGTGACACGCTTTTCTTATATAACTAACAAGCCGCTAGTTAGTTATAACTTTCTCTACAAGGAAAATTTACGAGGTGTATTCCATATAGTAGAAGTAAGATAAGACACAATCCTCTCGCAAATAAGAAACCCTATATATATATATAGGTATATAACTAAGAAACTAATTATTCACTACCTTGTTCCTAGTTTTCTCTTGACCGAAATATATTAATATATTTCTTCAGAGTTCTGGCGTTGAATTATCATCAACCTATTAATTAAAGAATGGGTGATCGCGATCTCATGATGATTGAGTATTTTCAAGCGGCAGATGGCTTTACCACTTACAAACCTCGTCAATCACTACTTGGTTTACCACAGGTATCTCATGCAACTCCTGGTTACTACTATATCCATTATTATAATGACGACAATCTTGAAACACGAATTCGTGGATATATGGTGTTGGAAATTTACTACGGAGACGAGAACGGGCGCATCAACGGGTTTCCTCAAGATTTCTTTGTATCTAACTATTTTTGGGTAGTCGAAGGGCTTGCTAAATTCACATATAGTGACAGCGAAGGGGGTAATTTTGAATTAGTTTGCCAAGATCACATATATGCGAATTGGCATCCTGAAGATGAAATGAATAACAATGCTGGTTTGAGGACTACGACGGAGGAATTGATGGATAAGTACATCAAAACGAGAAACAACAAAGACGAAGATGATGCCGAGGCAGTTTGTGTCGTGTGCCAAGATACATTACGTCTCCAAGATCCAAATCCGACGACAACGACAACGACGATTGCAACTCTTGAGTGTGGGCATGAGTATCACCCTTACTGCATCAAAAGATGGCTAACACAAAAGAACACATGTCCCCTATGTAATGCCACTGTCCTGCCCTGTTTTAATTAGTTTTGTACTTTGCGACATACCACTGCTTAACTAGACGTTCTTTTACTTCAATTCCCTTTAGTTTTATGCTTAACTAATCCGTTCTTTCACTTCAATTCCCTATACAGCTATTGCCTACTTTTATCACCATTTACTTCATCTAATCTCAATTTTCACCACATATATGAACTTAACTCAGTCAATGATCAAAATATATAATAAGATCAACCCTTAAAATAAATATTCAATACTCTATTAGAATACGCGCTACTTTGCTGAATAAATTAGCAAAATCTCAAAGCGACCAAATTAATGGAGCATGTCCGTCACATTTTACGACTTGATTCTCGTATATCCTTGGGGGAAAATGCATAATTCCAAGACTACAAAGAGGAACAGTTTGTTAGTGGCTGTTTCAACATTACTAACAAACTATATAGAACCTAAATATTAAATAATACTAAATGCTAAATGATCATCCATTTAGGTACTATAACAAACTAACACCTGGGAATATAGCATAATAATAACCCTTGTAATTCGACTTTGAAGGTCAGTACTAATGATTCAAATACGGAAGAATCTGTATATCATCAACAAAATCAGTTAAGGGAAAAATGTCACTCGGTGTAAAACACATTAGCGAATCATGTTTCAGACAATACCTTAAACGCTAGCTAGAGCTACTCCTCTATAATACCTTAAGATATTGGAGACATTTTCGGCATGTACCACAATACTTCGACATGGTGATGCGTTGAATTTCCTTTTGGACCAAATATAAAAATTATTTATTTATTTTACGTTGTGTATTGAATACATATCAATATATCATTAATATTTTTTCATGCAGTTTCAATAATATCATTCTTTCATAACTAACAAAATTGTTAGTTGCAAATTTTTCTTCACATTTTAAACTACAAATTGAATTCGAAATCTTGCACGCAATTTAAATTTATAATGAGTCAATCCATTTATTTTCACCTCTTAGAAAAGTTTCAACTCAAATTTAAACTGGAACGAATCTTAGCCTGCTAGGGCCAGGATCTTTTGTTGCTCAGTTGTACCGTTTTGTATAGAGAATTAAGGGACCATAATGTTATATCCACACCTGAGAGTATAAGAGAAAAGTAGCTTCAGCTTTTGTTTGCTTTTTGATAAAGTTCTTAGGTTGTTATTGGTTGTTAGAATCTTGTCTTTTAGCTCACATGTTGGCTATATATAGCCCTCTCATTGTAATCATTTTATCACCAATTAATGAGAAGATTTGCTCCCCACATTGTGTGCAACATGCTTTTCTTTTCTTCTACTTTATTCTCTCACCACTACTGCAGTTCTGAAATGGTATCAGAGCAGTGAGAGTCTCTCTCACTGTCTCCTCGATCCTTTCTTCCATTCTTCCGCAAATACCCCTCCATTCTTGTAGACCAAGCTTCCTCACCAGCTCTACCAGATGACAAACACAGGAGAGAACGATGGAACAGTAGCACTAGGCTCAACATCAAGAGGTCAAGGCACCTCAGCGTGGCCATCACTGCCTCGAATGGTGCCTGTTACAGAAGATCCTTCAAATCCCTTATATCTTCACCATGGAGAATCATCAGGACAAGTCCTTGTAGCTCAAAAACTGGATTCCCGCAACTACCATCAGTGGAGTCGTGCCATGTACATTGGACTTCTTGCAAAGAACAAACTAGGCTTTGTGGATGGAACCATCCCTGAGCCACCAGCAGGAGATCCAACTCACTCAGCTTGGGTAAGATGCAACTACATGGTGCTTGGTTGGATCTCAGCTGCTCTTTCTAAAGAGATTGAGGACTGCACTTTGTTCTCAGATTCAGCTCAAAAGGTGTGGAATGAGCTTAGGAGATGCTTCTCCAGAACTAGTAACAACCGGATCTACATGCTAGAACAACAACTTATAGCAACAAAACAGGAAGGTACTCCACTGAGCTTGTACTTCTCTAAGTTGAGGACTATATGGGATGAGATCAAACAGTTTGATACACCTTTCACCTGTTCTAATCCTTCTTGTGGAATGATATATGGCATGAACAAAAAGAATGAGGTTAGAAAAGTTATGCAGTTCCTCATGGGACTTGATGATGCATATGTGCAAGTCAGAAATCAAATCTTGCTTAGAGATCCTCTACCTGGTATTGATGATGTTTTCAGTATTGTACTACAAGAGGACTCCAACCTTGAGTTAACTGCCATACAGCCTGTGAGAGTTGTTGATTCAGCAGCCATGATAGCCAAGGGACCTTAAGTCCAAACACCACCAGTCATTCTTGCAGGACAATCATACAAGCCTGGAAATAAGCCTTGGCTGAAGAACAACATGAATAAGCCAAGAGCTCCTTGCACTAAATGTGGCAAGACTAACCACACAGTTGATAACTGCTATGAGATCTATGGGTATCCTCCTGGGCATAAATATGCCAAACCAAAAGGAAATATGCAGCAGGGAAGGAACAACTATGGTAACAACAACTACAACAACAGTTACAACAACATGAATCAAACTTCACCAGTGAATCAGGTTGTAGGACAGAGTGTTCCTATGACTCAGGAGCAATATAATCATCTTTGCACTTTGCTACAGGGGTCCAACATTGCTTCTGCTCATGAAAAATCAGGAAATCAAAACTACAACCCTTCTAATGTTTCCTCATCAGGTAGCCTTGCTTTTAGTGCCAATTTCTTTTCTCACTGTTACTCCTTAATGTTGAGTCCTAACTCATGGATTTTAGATTCTGGAGCTTCTGATCATATAACCTGTAATTCTTCTTTGTTCCTTGAGAAGCAACAACTTCACAACCATTTTGTGAAGCTACCAGATGGGACAACAGCTTTAGCTACTCATTCTGGTTCCATTCAATTGAATAACAATATGACATTGCACAGTGTGCTTTTTGTTCCTTTTTTCATTTTAACTTGATTTCAGTAAGCAAGCTTATGCATAACTTAAAGTGTTGTCTCATTTTCTGGTCTAACTTGTGTGTGATCCAGGAACCAAAGCAGTGGAGGATGATTGGGATTGCTAAGGAAGAGCAAGGGCTATATCTTTTGAGAAGTGGCAAGGAGTTAGATAGTTCTAGGCATAGTTCTTCTGTTCATTCTGTTCTTTCCAGTACTATGTTATGGCATCATAGAATGGGGCACCCTTTTGTAAACAGATTATCTTTGTTGAAAGTTAATGAAAATCCCTTGCCTTCTAAGCTTGATTCTATTGTCTGTGATACTTGTCACCTTGCAAAACAACACATGCTTCCCTTTACTATTGAACCACATAGAACTGCATCCTGTTTTGATCTAATCCATGCAGATATTTGGGGACCCTTCTGTCTTCCTTCACACAACAAGTCAAAATATTTTCTAACACTTTTTGATGACCATAGCAGATACACTTGGATATACCTTATGCATAATAAAGGTGAAACCAGAAAAATCATTATCAACTTTCACCAACTCATTAAGACTCAGTTCAATAAGCAAAATAAATCCTTTAGAACTGATCAAGGTTTGGAATTCAGTATGAGTGATTTCTTTTCAACTCATGGTATAATACATCAACAAAGCTGTGTTTACACACCACAACAAAATTCTGTGGTTGAGCGCAAACACAGACACTTGCTTAATGTAGCAAGAGCATTAAGATTCCAAGCTCAACTTCCTCTCATCTTCTGGGGAGAATGTGTAGTTACAGTTGCATACTTAATCAATAGAACTCCCACACCACTTCTTGATAACCTCACTCCCTTCCATCTCTTATACTCCAAACTACCTTAGTATTTTCACCTCAAAATTTTTGGATGCTTAGCTTATGCCACTACTCTTCCACATGCCAATACTAAGCTGCATCCTAGAGCAACAAAGTGTGTATTCATTGGTTATCCTGCAAACACCAAAGGGTACAAGTTATATGATATTGTGTCTCAACAATTCTTCATTTCTAGAGATGTTGTGTTCCATGAAGATCAATTCCCATAGCAAGCTTCAGCAACCCCATCTTCTGAGAAAACACAACACAACACAACACACTACTTCTTTGATCCTTCTTACACCACTGACTACCACACCCCACCAAAACCAGTGAGAATAAAAACTCATTCACAACCATCCTCAATATACAATCTCACTCCTCACCTCATGTCCCTGATACTATATCTCCTCTTCCTGACATCAGCCCTTCTCCCATTCCTTTGAGAAGATCAACTAGAACTAGAAAACTCCCTACTCACTTGTCAGATTATCAGTGCAAGCTTGCTCTTGCTTCTACAATCTCTCCATCAACTACTGCAGAGGTTCAGCACTCAGGTATTCTTCACTCTTCAATTCTTAATCTCACTTACAAAAACATATCACCCTCACATCTCTCTTTTATACTTTCTGTTGCTTCTCATTCTGTTCCTAAATCCTATGAGCAAGTATGTATGAACCCTCAATGGCAAGCTGCAATGCATGATGAACTGACTACCCTTAACATTAATAACACTTGGTCTCTACAATCTTTGCCACATGGAAAGTCAGCAATTGGATGCAGGTGGGTATTTAAGATAAAGCATACATCCACTGGAGCTGTTGAGAGATTGAAAGCAAGATTGGTTGCCAAGGGATATAGTCAGCAAGAAGGTCTTGATTTCTTTGAGACTTTCAGCCCTGTAGCTAAGATAACTACTGTGAGATGTGTCTTAGCTTATGTAGCTGCTCACAATTGGAGTTTATTCCAATTGGATGTGAATAATGTTTTTCTATATGGAGATCTAGAGGAAGAAGTTTATATGTCTCCTCCACCTGGCCTTGTTCCTGAGGGAGAGAACCTAGTCTGCAAACTCCACAAATCCCTTTATGGCTTGAAACAAGCATCCAGAATGTGGAATCATAAACTCAATCAAGTCATCACTCAACATGGATTTAAGCAATCTGATGCTGATCATTCTTTATTCATTAAGCATTCTGACTCCACTACCTTAATGTTGCTGGTGTATGTTGATGATATTGTCATCACAGGAAACAATAATGAGGCCATTCAATCACTGAAGTCCTATATGTCCATGCATTTCAAATTGAAAGATCTAGGCCCTCTCAAATATTTCCTTGGCCTTGAGGTTGCAAGAAGCTCTAAAGGGATTCTGATTAATCAAAGACAATATGCACTGGAAATTATTGAGGATTGTGGATTACTTAGTGCAAAGGCTGCTAGCACTCCAATGGAACAAAACTTGAAGCTCTCTCAGACATGGGGAAACACTATTGCTAATCCTACTGGGTATAGAAGATTGATAGGAAGGCTATTGTATTTAGCAGTAACAAGGCCTGATATATCCTATGATGTACAAACCTTGAGCCAATTCCTCTCCACTCCACAGAAATCTCACATGGAAGCTGCTCTCAGAATAGTGAGGTTCCTTAAAACTTCACCTGGTCAAGGACTTTTCTTCCCCAGCAATAACACCATTCACATTAAGGGGTACTGTGATGCTGATTGGGCATCATGTATTGATACCAGGAGATCTGTGACAGGGTATTGTGTGTTCTTAGGGAATGCTCTAGTGTCATGGAAGTCCAAGAAACAACACATTGTCTCAAGATCATCTGCAGAGGCAGAATATAGAGTTATGGCTTCAATAGTCTCTGAAGTTGTATGGATCAATGCTCTACTCAAGGACTTTGGATGCAATCATGAGAAACCAGGATTGGTCTTTTGTGACAATAAGGCTGCCATTTACATAGCTTCCAATCTTGTATTCCATGAAAGGACAAAACATATAGAGATTGATTGCCATTTGACAAGGGAAAAATTTCAGCAAGGGGTGATTAAACTGTTCCATGTTACCACAGAAGAACAGCTAGCTGATGTGTTCACAAAGAGTCTCAGTGTTCAGAGATTTAAGAAGCTGATGGACAAGACAGGAGTTCTAAATATCTACTCCTGTCTTGAGGGGGAATATAGAGAATTAAGGGACCATAATGTTATATCCACACCTGAGAGTATAAGAGAAAAGTAGCTTCAGCTTTTGTTTGCTTTTTGATAAAGTTCTTAGGTTGTTATTGGTTGTTAGAATCTTGTCTTTTAGCTCACATGTTGGCTATATATAGCCCTCTCATTGTAATCATTTTATCACCAATTAATGAGAAGATTTGCTCCCCGCATTGTGTGCAACATGCTTTTCTTTTCTTCTACTTTATTCTCTCACCACTACTGCAGTTCTGAAATTTTGTGTCCGGATATGATGCTTGTAGCCTAGGGACGTCGGACTCGCATTCACGATTGTAACCGTGTGCCAGGTTAGTGAGTCTAGTAAAGGCTTCTTTAGCCACCCCACCAAAGCGGAGAGAAATCATAGCGGTTGAATTGGAATAGTGGAAAAATATAACATTTATTTTTTTATTTTGACGTTAAGGCCTTCTAAATATTATAAGCTTCTTTTAAGAGTTTTCAATAACAAGACAATATACAATGACAACCACAATGAACTTTGATAAGCATATTCATGTTTCATTCCCACGTGCAACATTAATCAGACAACCTTTCACATTAGCATTTAGAAAAATCATGAAATATCTAGGTTGACTAATTATAAAAACTTTTCCTAGTTAAATTTTTAAAAAACTCTACCTACGGAGGGGCATATATTGGAGACATTATCGGCATGTCCAAAGCACTTGGATAAGGGGACGGGCGTGGCGCTTTGGATTTTCGTTTGGATCAAACATGAAATTTCATTGTTGTCCCCATAGCTTTAAATTAATAACTTATTCTGTTTAAAAAGATGTTTCGCATGTATAATCCGAACTTGAGTTGTTTGTTATCATTTCAACCCATCGCAATTTGAATGGAAATCAAAATAATGTGCTAGGGTTCTATATATATATATATATATATATATATATATATATATATATATATATATATATATATATACTGTGTTCAGCTCGCGAGACCAAGCCTGGTGAGATATTTTCAGAAATTCTAAGAATTTTGTTTGTTGTGTGTGAATATTTTGAATCACTTGTATCAAGTTTGTATACGTGAGTGAAATATTGCATATCTTATTTCATCAATGCATATTATATGACATTCCAAAAAATATGAAAAAGGGCCTGGTAAAGAAGATGATGTATACACTCGCAAGACAAAAATTATTATTAAGAAATAAAATAAAATAAAAAAATTAGCATCTAACATAAGTCGAGCACACAACTAAGAAATATGTTAGGGATACCTTTATTGGAAGAAAAGTTACAACAACTAGTACATTCAAAAACATAAGTTAGTATATAACATTACCTTAATTTGGTCCGAATATTGGTAGCATTATGGTCCGATGTTGTTAGAGACTCAGGGGCATGTAAAACTAAAACATAATATACGAGGAGAAAAGTAGAAGAAACTTCTATTTTTTCTTTTGTTATCACATTTGTGAACTTGACAAAAATGACTAGCACCACATGAACCAATATCATACATGCATCTCTATTTACTATGATTCATCCAAATTCACTTAGTTCATGAATAAAATCAAAAGAGATAAAACTTGAATTTTCCCAAAAACATAAATAAAGCATTCCACCACGGATCTAGATAAAGAGACAATTAATTAAGTTTATTATTATTTTTAGGCAGCATTGTTAAATTTGCACTTTAACTTATGTTGTTTATAGTTTTCGTCCTACATCTTTTTGTGTAGTAAAATAGTCGGTAACTTTGAAAAGAATCGATCATTCAGGACAGACTGGCTTCCATCCAACGTGGCGCCACATTGGATAAAATGCTATAGGCCTGGCATTAAGACGCATATAACATGTATTTTTGTATGTGCGCTATGGGCATGGCATTAAGATATAACATGTATTTTTTATCAAATCTTTCATGATATCTTTCGTACTGCAACACAGATATTGTCCGAAACACTATTGTAGAAAGAAAAAAAAAATGTGTGAAACACTTGATAAGAAATATGTATAATGTTGGTTTCTTGAGAGAGACATACTCTGGTGCTATATGGGATGCTGCAAACACTACACGAGAGGGAGAGTTCAAGACACATCCATGAGGAAAATAAGTAATAGGGCAGCTAAGTGGTTATGACAAGAGCCCTCACAATTAGACAAAGTCACAATTTGAATTTTGAAACCACTTCAAAGTAGGCATGGTAGGGTACCCTACTCTTACCCAAACTCTGCCAAGACCATGTGTTTAATTATGGGTAGGTCCTTACCCTGGCCTGACCAAGACCCATTGAAGATCATGTTTTCAAGGACCCAGACCATACTCTGTTAAATAGGTAAGGGTCTTACTAGACCCGTTTAAAATTTTTGTCTGCGACAAAAATTTAATTTTTTTCATCGATAGCAAATCTCGTAACATTCACCCAAAAAAAAAGGGAAAAATACAGCGTTTAAGGTAATTTTTAATGAACTTTTTAGAATAAGGGTCAAGACCCAAACCCTACTCTTACCATGAGTTGAGTTTCAAAAGTTACAGAGTAGGATCTGGGTCTTAACCCTGAACTCATTTCTAGGGTAAGGATAGGGTAAAACCCTACCCATTAGCGTGACCTGATTTTGAACAACAGAAACCTCATGCTCATGTTGAAGAAAATCACCTACATCTTAAATGAAATGATTAACTAGACCCTACTCTTACCCTGAGTTGAGTTTCAAAAGTTACAGGGTAGAATCTGGGTGGATAAGGATACGGTAAAACCCTATCCATTGTCATGCCTACTTCAAAGCGTGACCTGATTTTGAACAACAGAAACCTCATGCTCATGTTGAGGAAAATCACCACATCTTAAATGATAGCATGAAGAAAATCACCACATCTTAAATGAAATGATTAACTAGTGTACCTGTTGGTCTAAATAACTTTTGTGACTGTTCTTGTGGGTTTTTTTTAATAAATATTATATAATAATTAATTAAGCAACGGTATATTTTTTAAAAACAGTTGTCTTACATTTGACTGTATTTATGGGATTTCCTTTTAAATGGGACTCATTTGCCGTTGAATACGTTAAGCGCGAGTGGATTACTATACCGTCTTCTGCAGTATGAGCATACAAGTATAATTCTCACAGATCACAGTACATCTAAACTGTCAATCAGAGTGCTAAATTTCCACAAATAGAGCCAAGGGCAAAATTATTTTTTCCATTATCCGCAAAACAAATCCTCACATTAATTTAGCAAGACACTACTGAAAGCAAAAAAGTTCAAAGCCACAAAACCAGAAGTGGTTTTATCCAATGCATAAAATTACTCCAAATTTTGTAAGTTCATTAGGAAAACACCAAAAGAAAGAAGCATCTAAGCATCTGGAATTCCAGTTTCTGACAGGCCACTTAATTACTTGACTAGAAGGGAGTACTTCCGGATGAAGGTGCAGATATGACGGCAAGAATGTCAGTCACAGAAGACATGGCACTCAAAGCAGCTTTCAAAACATCTTGAGAACATCCTGGTTTCACTATCGAACGCACCTACAGTACAGCAAAAAGAAAAAGAAAAAGAAGTTTACAAACATCAGTCCACCAGTAAAAAAGATGAAGCAAATAAAACCAAATGAAGCATCACACTTCCATCTTTACACATGGAAGTAGAGAATTGATTGTACTTTCAGGAATCAAGCAAAGATTTAAAAGAGGGTAATGAAAGCTACGTCGGGCCAGTTCAATAAAATTAAAGAACATAAATAAATTGGGAAGACTGATAAAATAGTCATTTGAGAAGCTTGAGCAGGGCGATCCGGATCTTTAGAGGAAGGCCCCAGGCACGAGTCGATTGCAAGAAATTAAATGGAAACCGATAGCGTGAGTTTAATGGAAGTCTTGTTAAGACAAGGCATAATTAGGAGGTAAGGAAATGATGGGAATGTGAGGTTCACAAAACAACGATAGGCTTTTAGTAATACAACACTGCAGATTCTCTAACAGTCATTTTCTCCTTGCAAGGTACATTTAATTGTCGGAAGTTGTTTATAGTCTTATCCTGCTCTTGAAAATGAAATTGGGCATTCCCTTTCCTAACCTATTTCATCAGCCCGTTAAGGATCACTAAATACTTTGATAAGATTAAGTATACTTTCTGTTTTGACAAAGCGATAAAGCAACCATTTAATTTACACCAGGTATATAGATCAAATAGGTAACAAGAGCTATTCCCAAATTCAGACAAAGCTATATAGCAATCATTTATTTCACCCTGGGGATATAGATCAAATACGTAATAAAAGGTTTTCTTGCGTTCAGTCGTTCCTTAGATGAAGATGCTCGGGTTTTCCAATAATCAGGACTCCAAATTTTACTTTTTACTTATAACAAGGATACGCACACCAATTTACAAAATAGATTCAGTACAGGCATATATGGTGTATATGTCACAGTATTATCTTATTGCAGCCAAATGATGCAAGAATTAGGAAAAAAATTATAGGAATCAAAAGAACCTGATCAAGGTGTTCCCGCAATTTCTTTATACGACCCATGTAATCCTGATCTTCAACACAAAGAGTTACGGGCTTAGCATCAGCACCAGGGCCATCAAACTGAAGAGGTCCTGGATTTCTATAGACATCATCAATTAAAAACTTGGTCGCGTTTTGTCTCAACAACCTGGCAAGTCAAGGAGGTAAGATCAACAAAGAAGTTAGGAAACTCTTCAGGATGTTTAATACGTCATAATCTATTCTGATAAGTTGCACAACAATAAAGTGTAAGAGAGTTGTAAGAAATGGCATACTCATAAGCCTTGCCCTTCAAATCTACGGCTGCTGGATGCAGAGCTGGTTTTCCAATGGTTGAAGCCCCTTGACTACGGCCATAGCGTCTAACAGTCATCATAGCCTGGAGTTTACAGGTAAATTGATGTTTCTTAGAATCATTATAAATTCAACGAGCAGAAAAATGGCCAACTACGGACTAAAATATTTACAATAATGCAATTTTTGCCATGACATGATTTGTTCTTGGTTCATATAGTTAACCCCAATTAATTGGGATTACATGCTTGGTTGTTGTTGCAGTTTTTGCCATGGGTAAGGTATGAGGTAGGAGTTGGAAACCTACCGTTATTGGAGCAGCACCACAGCGCCACTTGTTCACAGGATTCTTCAAGTTTGTTAGAGTTGCCATATAACCATTCAAACCAGCAGCCATTATATGATATGCCACATGCCCAAGCACCTGAATAACATACAGCAGTATTTGCAATTCAACAATTTTTTTCTTAAAAAACTAATATTTTACCAGGACAAAGAAAACGAAGAAAATAAGAAAGGACAAGCTTATAAAAAACATGTAAAACCTAAGCATCGATCAAAGAATTTCCATAAGTTTCAGTAAGACGTATCATCTCTGCACATACAGTCCTTATTCAGTAAGACGTATCATCACTAACACTTCCTTCCACCTCCACAAGCCCAAAATTTTGTCGTAACTTTAATCCAGTATAAATGCTAAGACCATAAGAAACTCAATCAACAAAAAGAACTTACATAGGCATAATCGCAATCAAATTTTGACGGTAATGATCCACGAGCTTGATAACCAAAGAAATGACAAATGGCGTTGAACTTTTTCCCTTTGTAGGTTCCTTCTTTCTGTACATAGACAATGAGATACATCAGAATGCCAAACTACCAATGCCGAATAGATTTTGAATCTTCGTAAATTTCAAAAGAATAAAATAGGAAAAGTGTAAGCTATTGGAAGTATGATGAGACCCAAATATCACCCACTCAGACAAACCCTTGTAAGAGAAGAATGACACGGGGTTCGATTAATTATTCGAGTACAATAGTATTAGAACTCAAAATGAATACAAAAACAAAAGCATGATTTTGGGTTTCCTTCCGGTGCATACAAAATCTTAAGCAATAAAAAAAGTGCAAACTATTAAACATGAATTTAATATTGGGAAACCTAATTTTTTCATATAAAAATGGAAGTAGCTAATAGTCAACAATTGAAACATGCAAGAATGGCTTACCAAGCGCTTGTTCATTTCTGTTTCAACAAGATGAGCTAGAAGCTTTTCCGTCTCAATCTGTCAACATGGAGAGAAAATAATTAAAATTTTAGAGTTCAACTTGTGAGATAATTAAATAGGTATCACAAAACAAGTACCTGTGATAGCTGTGCGGAGTCATCTGATTCTGGGTGTAGAAGGACCTACACAACAACATTAACTTCAGGCTAACGAGATAACGTGAAATGATTCAAATAAAATAAAAAAGGCAAATCGACATAAACCTCCCAACTTGTGCAAAGAAATGCTTTAAGATACCTGTGTTCTTATAAATGGTGGCAGGAATTCAAATAATGCAGATGCCCAAGGTGATAGTTGTGCAGAAATCTTGTCAGCAGAGACACCTTGCCTTAATAAACCGTGAATTTCCTGAGAAGTAACAGTTCCAATGTGGTTGCTAGATCAAACATGTATTCCCATTTTAATAAATATATATATATATATATATATATATTATCTTCAAGAGAAGAGGGGGGGGGGGGGGGGGGAGATTGGATGCAAAGGCAAACAACTTCGGAAATCTATATACCTGCAACAAAGCATAGACTTCAGGAATACTTTCGATGAGCCCCTCTGGCAACAGGATAACACCATGGTTCTTATCTGAAATAAAGAACCTGTTAGGAGGCAATGGCGGAAACATTATGATAACACTAACGGGAGGTCCTCAAAAATTCTACCTTGTTCACCCCTTGCTTGAACTGCATCGCATATTTGCTTTGTGATGTCAAAAAGTGTGAGCTTTGAAGCAGCTACCTCTTCGGCAAGAATAACCTGCAAGAAGGATCGGCCTCTCAAATATAACATGCAATATCTAAAAGCTGCAGCTCAAAGAAAAAAATTATGATCAGGAATAAAAGAAGGAAAGAATGAAAACCATATTTGGATGGGATTGAAGAGTGCACTCCAGCGCCACGTGAGATGCTTTTCGTCCCATGAGTCGAATAAAGTAATAATACTGCATAAGACAAAAAATAGTTGGAAAATCATACAAATAAGCCTTATTAAACGTAAAATAATTACTACGCCCATTTCACTTCTTCTGAAAGCCATTTTTTCACTATATATCTTCTTCTCGTGATATGCGTGCAACTTTATGATACAGTGATTCACTTACATATTAGGCACATACAGAACCTCCAAAGAAAATCTATAGATCACGATGTGCCAATGCATGAAATAGACACTTACTTTCTCTGCCGAGAGAGCATCAGTACAGACATTGCTAATTAGCTGAGAGTTAACCTGAAATAAACAAAAGATGTTGCATGAACATTTTTCCACAAATTATGTGATTATGAACCGTAAGCTTTCAGTCATACACAAGGAAGCCAAAACACACGATTCCATGCTAACAAGAAAATAATATCATTTATAACAAACCTTGTTTGATCAGTACTGTAAATACTGTTCATATCTATGTTATCAAGTGACCCCTTATATACAGAGAAAATAATTAAACTGCTATCTATGAGGAAAAATCATCAGTGTACATATTGATTATATGCATGGTAAATCCACAAAAGAAACCAGGCAACGAAAAAACAGTAAAGAATTAGTGAAAAGGGAAGGAAAATATATACAAGAGTAATGTGATCAATTTGTTACCTTACATATTGTGTCAAATCCCACGTTTGTCTCAACAAATTGGTTCTTAAGATCTCCATTCAATGTAACAGGAACACCCACCACCTGCCAAAATGATCGGACCTTTATTCAGCAATGATTTAAAGTAGCAAAAGAAAAGTAACAGAGAACTGATTATATGGGTTGCTAGCACGTCCGTACTCAAGAAATTGTGATACTAATATTTATGCAGTATATGATAACTTAGAAGAACAAGCCACTACAAACAACATGATGGTTAAACAGAGACGAGACACTGTTTGATATCAAAGAGAGATTAAATAGTACCTTTGTGGGGCACTTCCTTTCAGCAAAAGTTTCAGCAAGCTGGGCTGCATCTGTGTTTGAGGTCACACCTTCAAGAGCAACACATAGCCATGTTAGACAACATTTATCAATAAATCTAGATTATCATAAACCTGAAGGGGGACAAGTACCTCCAATAATGACAAGAGCATCTAATTTCAAAGATGTGCATGCATTTAGTGCTGCATTGACTTGCTCAGTTGTTCTAATTTGATCTTTCGTCCGCCCAAGCAGATCATAACCACCTTCACAACATAAACATAATAATATTATTATAATAATTCCTAACAAAAAAAAATCCATATCTCCAGGTATACGTGTCGGTAATCCCAGTATACCCTGGTTTTTGTAGGTTGCAAGAATATCATCAGTAATCTCTAAGGTCTTTTGTGCAAATAAACCTTCAGAACCACCTGGTTACAGTAAAAAATAATAGATGTCAGAGCATTTTTAAAAAAAAACGGCTCCATCAACTGGAAAGAGGAGAGTGAAAGATCAAACTAAAGACTAACTAAAGATGTAAAAGTACAGAAATGTAATAAGGCAATACGACAACTGACTAAACAAAGTTACGAGAATGAAAGACCAAAAGGGTCACGTATCAATTATACTAAGAAAATGTGCTTTGACCTCTAATTAAATTACAGCAAGTTACACCAAATCCATAATTATTTAAAGGGAAAACGAAAAAACCCTCGATACACGGAAAGTGGCCAGATTCTTACCCAAAAAGCCGAGACAAACACTTTTGGGATTGTGAACTTTAATAGCATCAAAAAGACCCCAAACGACATTGTGGCCTCCAGGAGACTGTCTCCCACAAAAGACGATTCCCACCCTGAATCCCATAAGAGGAGTGTAAATTTAGTTTCTTCAATTTAGCCAAGACAGGATTATATGGCACAAAGTTCAGAACTAAAAATTCTTTACTTCAATTAGCATGATCAGCCCATGAACACACTATACAATAGAGATTTAAGCCATTGGAGTTCTAACCTAACTGCTGGATGCTGAGAAATTATTTGAGCATCAGGGACCTTAGCATTCGCCCTGAGGAAGTGCGCTATGGGTTGACCATAAGTGTGAGGAAAAGACCTACTTATGGTGTGGGAGCCTGAGGCATCTGCAGCTGTGGTTGCATCACCAAACTCCACACGTACTGTGGTTCCCTGTCCAAGGAACAAAACAAAGAAATATATGAACAGAGGTTCAAGCAATTGGAATATGGCCTAAAAAAGAAAAATTGATTCAACACCGCAGAGTACATAAGTCGATTCTGCATAAACAATGTATCGCAGTAGTCTGTTTGTGTTACATCAGTTTACATTAAGAGTAGTTACGCCAACTGCTTTCATTGTTTACGTAACACAATATAAAAATTAACAACTTGGCAGAGGATCAAAATATATGCTGAGGGCATCCAATTTAGAAGTCCCAGTTGTCATATATTAATCACTATAGACTACAAACGGCAAAAAGGGAGAGATAATGTTACTTTGGTGTTACATAAAACTTGCATAGCAGTCTCATTGCTAATTTACGGTATTGCCGTGGCATGTAGATTATTCCCGGAAAAGAAACCCCTCTACGCACCTATAGAGACCTTTTCAGTACACCATTCAACAACAAAATGTAGTTTTCTCTCCTCCCTCCCCGCTCCCAGCACCCTCCCCTGCTCTAATTCGCTCATCCTCATAGTATTTTATAGAGTATGAATGAGAAGATAAAACAAGTACAGAAAGGAAAACAGCTACGAATCTGGAAAAGGCTACTGAATAACTATAAATGCAAGACCATTCTGAAATAAAGGAAGACAAATAAAATAAAATATCGAATCATGCCTACTTCCGATTATCAGCAAGTGCTAACCCGATTTAAGATGACAAATAGAAAACAAATTATAGATGACCAATGAAATCGTATCTGGCGATACGCAGAGCAATATTTGATTTCTAGAGACAAATGTAAGATATGATTTGTGGTGTTTTAAGCTCCTTTAACAGATTTCTGGATTCGTTCCTTTAACGTAAACCGCAACACAGATTCCGCAACACAGATTCCGCAATAACCGCATCTCCTAATCTAACGTAATACCGTGATACATTACATACATTGCATCATATGTCACCAACAAAACAATAAACACGATCCGAAACACCAGATCTGTATTCGTAGACGTAAAAATCATCAAAACGACATCGTTTCATTCCTCGAAGATCCAAATACAGTGTCAAATACAACGAATGAAGAAATTAGAATACCTGAAGGCATGGCGGCAGGTCGGGTCGATACTGAGATCGCAGCTTTTGGAGGTCCGAAAGCTCTCTCGCTATTCCGAAATCTGAATCCATTTGCGATTCTTCTCTCTCTCTCTCTCTCTCTCTCTCTCTCTCTCTCAACAAACTCTTATTCTGATGGAAATTAAATTACACTCTCTCTCTCTCTCTCTCACTCAAACGCACTGTTTTACACGCACTCTGAACTGTGGTTTATATATATATATAGTGCGTGTGAAGGGGGCGATGATACCAACCAACACACTCACCTACTCTTTTGCCCTTCTTGTTTCGGGTGATTTTACAACTATGCCATCGGTTGACGGAAATACCCTTTTGAGATTGTTGGTGAGGGAAAGGAGAGGAGGGTATTAGTGGTATGCCAAAATTTATAGTACGATTTTATTAGAAGGCATATATATTATTCGAATATTATGGAGAGAATATGTCTTACACTCTTACCTCGTATTATTTTTTTAGAAAAATGCCATGTCAATTACATGTACATAGTTTACAAATGCGGTACTAGAAAAGTTGGTTTGCAAAATCTTGACCTCGGGTCAAAATTGTTTATTTAAGTGTCCATGCAAACTCTTAAAAAAAAAATTAAAAAAAAAAAAAAAAAAACCTATAATCTACTTCTTGTTTGAATACGTACTCTTTTCTTTTTCAGATATTATGAAAATAAAGTCATTAGGATACATCATTCGATAAAATTATAATAAAATCAGCGGAATATGGATAAAACATCTTCATCCATCTATGTTGCATTGATACTTTGTGATAGCTTATGCAAGCATGTTGTATGTCCTTGCAATCCATCTGAATTCTTAAGTCCATGACATGTGGAGAAGAGCTCGGCATTAATCAATTTGTATTTGTAGAACATGTCATTGGCTCGTTGCATCGGTGATCCGCTTGAAAGCTTCTAGCGAGTCGGTCTTGACTTCAATTTTCAGAATTATTTTCTCCCATGCTAGACAAAGTCCCAACCTAACAGTTTCAACCTCAGTTACGAGAACCGTAGGGCATGCAATCTATTCAACAAATTTTGATGTTCGTGCACAAATTGATACTTAATTTGATGATGTGTCTAAACCAATTCCAAGTTTGATAAGGAAATTAATATTGCATAAATGAATGGGGTATTGAAATGATCAAAGTAGCTCCTCTTAGAAGATTACCTCAAAGAAATGCCTCGTATAAGAGTTTTCTACAACCTTCTCTCCATGATTAAGGATTAAAAACTACCTCGTGAACATGGGCTCGTATGGATATGTGACTTAAACGAGTCTTGCAGTCTGAATGACCCACTTAGAAGCATCACGTGTGCATTAATAGTTTATCTGTCATTATTGGCTTACCTACATTGTGACGAAAGCGCCCCACGAGCCATGCTCCGATCCGAGTTGGTTCGGTGGTGATCAGTCACTTTACCCAACTCAGACTAAAACGTAACTCATAAGAAGGGGTCTCACTTGTTAATGATCAAAATCATACACATTTTATAAAATATATTTTGATATATACAGCGGAAGTCTTGTTTTACAAACAATGTGACTTTTTTTAATGGTTATGCACTAGTGACCAAACACGAATATTCTAAAATGCACGCTTGAACAATTATTCACTTGACCATGCTTCCATGTTGATTTTTATCATGAGAAATGGACAGAAGAAACGAGGAATAAGTCTTTAATGACTTAGTGAGATTCATATAAAAGAACTGGTAATGCAAGAATTAACTGTGACCTACTAGATACATTTCGAGGAATGATCTTACCGGTATAAACAGTTCAACTAGACAATTGATGTAGCAATGGTACTGGAATTTTCATAGATTAGTTAATGAACTTGTGCTTAACAATAAACAAATCCAACCTTATGACTTCTAATATTTTACCTTACACCTCCCGACGAGGAGCGACCTCGCAAACAATCAAGAGACATGCTCGAGTACATGTCGATCCAGCATGCGGGTTACAGTCAACTTCTGACTGCAAGCGGCGCCTAGATAGATGGGTATCAAGCGAAATTACTTAAACCGACAGTCCTTACTGCCTGGCAGTAACTCGACTCAATCCATTGGTCCAACTTTCTAAAGGCGTCCCAATTGGTATAACAGATAAACAAATAAGCCAGTAAATCAGATAATATCTGTTGCTCCTTGAGCTACATGTCCCGAACATAGTTCGTTGCTCTTTGCACAATTCAAGAACTAGAAGATGGGATTAAAATATCAGGGAATTACCATGATTATGAATTAATATGATAAATAGTAACTGATTGTATACGATTTAACGATGAGTAAGAAAATGATGTTATGAGATGAGATGCAAAAACAGAAATATGATAAAATATATATTTTTCGTGGTTTGGTAACGGAGTAGTGGCTTTTATGTCCAAGTTCCTCAGGGCCGAATGCCAAACGGGGCTAGAACAAATCCAAAATGGAACCTCACCTTGACTCGTACGGGAAACCTTGATGGCGTTGATTAGTTCGTCAAACCTTTAACAAATTTAAATAATATTAATCAACTGAATTTATAGTTCACGACAAAAAATATTAGTATTTTTTCTTCAATCCTCATGTTGATGAAATTGAGAACGTTCTCATTAAGAATGCTAGTTACAATGTAAATATTAGTAAATTACACATAAGTTTAATTTATGTTATTGCTCTAAACATGAAAATCTTAGATGATGAACTGACAAACGTAAGGTTAAGTTAAATATCAATTAACAACCTTATTAATATCTCAAAATTATCTTAAACAACCATATGTTCAAACTTATGATTGTGAGTATTCACGTTAGAGTCATTTCGATGACAAGTTACAATAATAAGTAAATTTTGATTAACTATCCAATTGATGCATAACCAATCCTTAGAATATATATTACTTAACCAACTCTAAGAAAACTCGTCTTTTTTGCCTTTAATCAATTCAAAAATTTTAATAACCACGCATCAAATAAGTATCATATGAAGTAACACCTTAAAAGTTCTAACTTAGTCGATTATTACTTTATTTTACATAGTTAGTTTAAAATGCACATAATTATGTTATAACTTAAATATAAAGATATAACATGGAAATTTTATCAAAACATGTGATAAAGAATGTATATTATGATAAATAATCTTATTTGATTTTTAAGTTATGAAGTGGCAAGAATAATCTTGTAAGACTTATGAAAGTAGTATGTTAAACATGATAAATCTACCATTTAAATGATATAAATAAAATCACAAAAATATCAATTCATGATTATAATTATAATAATCTGATTATAACGAATACTAAATCATGTTAAGTTCATGTGTGTGATAAATACATGAATTATGATGATGATTTAACTTATAAACTAAGAAAATAAAGGTTCTGCTAAATAAACTGAAAATTAACAACAGTTTTGGTTTTACCATTGATCGGACATCCAAATGAACTTAGTTTTCAAATCATTTTATGATTTCTGATTCGTAATATCATGATGAATGCGTGTATACAAGATTTTGAGAAAAACACAAAGGTTTGCTATGTTAAATAATTCTTGGAAACATAGAACCTATTTTTGGATTTTCAGACACCAGTCTACAGTTTAGAAATTTTGACCTTCTAAATCACATTATTTGAAAAACAAATCCTCATATGAAAGTTAGAGGGCATCATGAGGAGTATTTGGCCGTTGGCCTTGATCAAAAACGATTTTTCTACAATTAGTGATTTTTCTAAGGTGCAGGGCCGAATGGATAATTTCTGCGCAATAAAAGTTTTGGGGTATTATTGGGTAGAAAATGATGAAATAAGGACTTGGAATGAATTTTTCCTGAAAGTAGACTCACTAACTTAGAGATTTATAGGAAGGAAGAAGCAAAAATCGAAATGATTTTGGGTGTTTGGAAGAAAGTCTACATAGGCAAAAAAATCATGTATTGATTAAGGTCTCACTTTGATTATTTTATAATAAATTACAAAAAATCTGATTTTAATCATGCTCTTAAGGATGTCATGGCTTACCTTATCGAAATGATTTCATGGCTTACTTCATCAATTGGTTAATTGCATATCAAGTTCCTCAATTATTTATAATTAAAATTCAAATAGGTATAATAGATCTCTTTGTTACATACATATTTACTTATGTAATTTTTCTAGGTAATTCAATCAACTTGGTTAATATTTGAAATTGAAATATATGTTTTAGGATTAGAGACCTGTAAATATAATAAAATACTAACTTTTAAGTTCGTGGGGCTCAAATGCAAAAAATTCTAAACATTTAGGGTCAAAAATAAAAAAACTCAAAAGTTCAAGGGCTAAAGTATAAATTTCTTTTTAATTTTTGGGAATTTACATACATTTAGAGTCACAGGTGATATATATTATATACTAAAGTATTGTGAGCAAGTTCATCTATCACAAAGCTGCTTTAATGAAGGTCATCCCGCAACGCTAAAGAGATCGAGTGGCCACGGTCCATATAATACCCTAAAAATTCCTATAAATGCCAAGGTATTTCCGGTTTGTAAAGGATCTCATATTTCAACACTATGCTTGTATACTCAACTTATAGCAATATAAACTACTTGTTTTCTCTTTCTATGATTATATTCACTACAAGGTCATTGTTCTCAACGGATTCCTTCGCAAAACACTTGCACTAGAGGGATTCTCTTAGACTCACAAGACTCCGAACCACATAAAACTAAGATAATGAACTATTCTCCTTGGATAATTCCGTGTTATCAGAAATCAAAAGCAAACTATGTTGTAATTTTTTTAAATCATTAGCTTGCACCTAATATGAGACTCCCCACGCAAATCACATTAGGAAAGTTTGCACAAATCATGCGCTAGACCAACTTAAAAAATCCACCTCCAACTATTACCTGATTTTTTTACATCCGTTGGTAGCTCTTTCATTGTACCTCCAATGCATTTTTGCATCTCGGGACAACCTTGCCTAGAAATGGATGGTCGACTTGTACCACACGAGAGATTTTCAAGATTTTTCATTATATATACTCAATTAGATTCAATATTATAGAAACAATCGTAAGAAGCCGAACAAATAAACAGAATAATCAAATATATATTTGCAACCAACTCTCCGTGTATATAATTTATAAGGAAAAGGATATATCGAGAGCAATTTTTTGAATCCTGATCAATCTAGAGCAATATTTTATTGTTTTATGATTTACCCTTCTCAAATCATAATGAATTATGATCTTCATATTATTTACCTTAATTCACTCATATCCAAAACTAGAAGAGAAATTCTCTTTGATTATTCAAATGATAAAAAGTCTCTTTGTTATTCAAGAAAACTATATGCTCACATCTTTTGAATAACGTTTAATTTTTTTTACTGTTTCCTTAATGATTTCCCGAACGTGAATGTATACAAAATTGAGATGATTTCATGTTGAACCCATCATTCTTATATACCCAATAGTATTAGTAACAATTAAAAAAAAATACACCCAATAATAATATTCTTTTTAACTGATTCCAATGGGAGCACACTTATTATAATAAATATAGAGAAGCGAAATATATGTTTTTTAATGGGCGAGTTCACGATAATCCTAAGTATGTGTAATATTACATATATTTTCATATACTGGTCACTTTTATTTTATTCAGTTAGTATTTTAGTGTATCCCTAGTAGGCTTTTGATGTGTTCACTCTTTTCATACTAAGTGTCGTAATCTCGTCCCCCCCTTTTTTTATGAATAAGTAATCATGTCATGATGGTATTTTAGGAAATGTCTAATATAAATATTGGGTGAGCCCACACAGAAAAGCCCAAAAAGTTGTATATCGAACATGATCAATTCGATGTTAAATTAATATCGAATGTACAGAATTCGATCTAAAAGATAGATCGAATCAGTTGTTTGGGAACCCTCGTTCTCCACGGCCAATACTCGACTGATGCGGGCGTGACGGTTCATGATGAATTCGCCTGAGAAAAAATAAACATTATTAACATAACAAATTGAAAGAAAGACAACAACATCAATTAAGGACGCATAATTTATACCAAGCAAAAATCTCCCGTTATACCAAACTGGAGACAACCCAACATTGACAAAACGCGATTTTCTACGAGTTTTCTAATATTAAATTGGTGGTCGCGAACCAAATTCACCCTAAAATTACAATCCCACATAGGAGGACCTACACTCTGAGGAATCGCAACTTTCGAGACATCTACTCAATCCCGGCGATACATAGAAAATTCATCCTCATAACTGTCATCGATATAGAAATATAGCCTCTTCCAATCTTTCCTGTAACTAGAGGACTCACATCTCAAAAACTTATGATGCCTCAGTGCTTTAATATGATAAAAGCCTACCTCCCTTTACACACCTCGAAGAGCGCCCAAAACTCATTGAGACCGCACGATTGGCCGAAGCCTTTTCATCACGATGATGAAACCAACTATATGCTCAAACGAGTTCGGTGTCAGCTGGCTCAGCACAAGTCCGATAGACCTAAAAATGCGTTTAACTTTGACTGGTATGGGAAACCGTAACCCATTAGCCAGCTGACCCACACACACGGTGAGGTGACCTGTTGGAGCAGTATCCATGCGCTCATCCGGAGCGGGAATCACTAACTTATAATTATTCCCTATGTTGTACGTTTCGCGCAGGACGGGGCGACTATGCTGCAATCGTGACGCATAAGCATTGTACGCCATTTCCGGGACCTCTACATAGTCATCAATCTCCCTATTGGTGACCTCATTTTCTTCGCCTGTTTCACTAGCGGCACGATTATCATCAACAAAAAAAGAGGGCAAATTGTCTTCCCCAACTTGCGATGCCGGTTGATCATCATCCTCGTCAAGATGATCACCCCCAGCCGAATCGACATAATCAATGTCACCAACCTCATTATCATCTCCTCGGGGTAAATTAGAACCCGCGGGACCGCCTGCAGGACCACTACGGAGTTAACAGAACCGGAGTTTGAGCCGCTATTGGACTCACTCCCTGACGTAGATCCTGAACTCATCATCTCGATCGATACAAACTGAAAAAAAAAGAGCTAACTACGCATATACGTCACTCACGATACTTACGACAACTACATGATATGTTAAAGCACCATTAACTAAGCAAATAACGAGACGCAAAATGAAGCAAATAATCAACTACCTTGATTAAAGCTGCAAAATCACCAAATTGATTGCGAAGAAAATTGCCGAGAAAGAAAAAGAGAAAACTAAAGTTAGAAGCAAAAAATTGCATTTTCAATAAAACTTACGAAATTTCTTCTAAGGCAATAGATCGAATGATTTTCGTTCGATACACCCAATATCGAATCAGTCACATTTGATGCTGGAGTATCGACCGTGCCCGTTCGATGTTACTCACGTGTAGGTCTGAACTCTGCGGAATGAAGAATGAAGTCTTCACGTCCCTTTCCCCTTTATATAGAGTGAAGAAAAGCCCATTAGGACCATGAAAACGAATATCGAATCGAAACATTTGACATTGCTAACAGCATCAAACGACGTCAATTCGATCGACGCAAGAAAAAAGGCAGAATGAGGATCGAATCCCCGCCATTCGATATAGAGCCCAAAATGGAATCCAACCTATTCGATCGATGGCATCAACCTAAAATGTGTATATTAATAAGAATAACAACGAACTAAATGCAAAACCAAACATGTGACATTCGATAGGGTCTAAGAAGAATTTAGTAAATCCAATGCACATATCTGGGACCCACGTTCTCGGAATCTTGGCTCCTAATCACGACCATAATTTTCAACATTATCAAGGCGAATAGATACGCGGCTATGTAATCAAAGCAGATTTTTAGAGTTTGCCATTCGCTCTCTGGTCGAGACTGCCTCCCAAACTGGGGATAGGGGTGTTATGGGCCGGGATCCCGCCGGGACGGGACCCCGGCCCATCGGGAACTGCCGGGACGGGAGCTGCTGGGTAGTTCCCGTCCCTCCCGCCGGGAACCCTGTTCCCGGTGGCGCGGGAGTCCCACCGGGACGGGAGGGCTCCCGTGATCCCGGCGGGCAGCGTTCCGCCCATGCCCAACCTTTTTTTTTTTCATACTCCAAACCTGATGCAATCTCAACAAAATCCAACAAAAAAGAAAAAAAGAACTCATCAATTCAACAAAAAAGAGGCATAAATGAGGAGTTTTATCCGATCACCAACAAGAACATTCAAATCCACAATACAATCCATCATAAACATAAAATTTAAACAAACTAGCAGTCTCATTCAAATCCATTCAAAAAGGATGCATCCTTTCCCATTGCCGCAAATTCTGCTTCGCGTTTCTCCAAATCCTCCAAGCACTCCTCGATTTGAATTGGTGTATTATCCTTGCGTAGCCAATCTTGAGAGCATATAAGTGCTTGAACTATTCTCGGAGTCAATGAACTCCTAAATTTGTCAAGCACACGACCCCCGGTACTAAAAGCCGATTTGGATGCAACCGTCGAGATTGGAATAGCCAATAAATCGCGAGCCATCTTGGCAATAATAGGATATCGATAGCCATTGACCTTCCACCAATCGAGGATATTGAAATCTATTTGACCCTTTTCACGCCTATCCCCAAAGTATAAATCCATCTCGCATTGTGTTGCTTCCTCCTCGTTATTATCTTCCCTACGAAATTCATAAATGATTGTTAATAACACAAATAGAGAATTTTTCAATATACATAGAAAACTTAAAAGACTTCTAGAGTGTACCTTGCCCATTGTTCGTGCCTCGTAAGCAATAGGTCCTCTTCGATCCAAGGAGCCGTACTCGCAAAACTAGAAAATGAAGTTGGAGGAGTGGGAATTGTTGGTGCATTTGCTTCGAGCATGGCCTTATACTCTTCAAATAATCGACGGAACCCGTGTTTAACTGATGCAACCAAGGTAGGTTCTTTGTCAAACATTTTCTCAACATAGCTAAGCTTGAGGCGGGGATCTACCATGGCGGCATAATACAACAAGTGATTCATCTTCCCATTAACACCCCAATACTTGTCGTATTTTTCTTTCATAACCATAGCCATTGCTTTCAAACCATCCTTTTTCCCCGTCCTAGGATCTATTGTCGGTCGTCTCATCCACACAGTCAATCGATCGTCGATAATGCAAAGTTGGGTAAGTACCATATGCGATGTCACATAAGTTGTGCCCGAAACAACCTCGGTTAACTTCTTGAAAGGCTCCAAAAAGTCGATAAACATCTTCGCTCTATCCCAATCATCATCGGTTGGTATACGATCCCGTAACTCAGTGGCATAGGTAGCATCTTTTTGCTTGTATACAACGAAAGCCATCCTCAAATCATAAGCGACACTAAGCATTGTGTAAGTGGAGTTCCAACGTGTTGAGACGTCTAAGCATAGCATTTTGCCACATTCTGCAGCCGTCACACACTTTTTGAACAATGTATAACGACTCGGAGAAGCCTTAATGTACCTGATGCAATCTCTAATACCGTCTACCGAGTTGTCACCGCCATTGCATTTCAAGCCATCTTGAACCACGAGGTTAAGAATGTGAGCAATGCACCTAATTTGCACAAGAGCCCCATTTGTTGCCGATATGTCGCCTTTCTCCACCCACCATTTCACCAAATCATTAATAGTCGTGTCATTGGACGAAGCATTATCAACAGTGATTGTGAAAACACGGTCAATCTCGTAATCACCCAACACCGCATTGATATCATTTGCTATTGCCGCTCCCGTATGACCGGATGTCAAGCTAAAGCTTATGATTTTCTTCTTTAAATTCCACATATTATCAATGAAGTGGACTGTGACACACATGTAGTTGTCTCTCGTGATGGATGTCCAAGTGTCGGTGGTCAGACAAACCCTGTGCATTAATAAGCATTAATCATTAATGTCAACAATTGAAAAGTTAAAAGAAAAAAACAATAGAAAACTTAAAGATGATTAGAGACTTAGAGTGTACCTTTGTGCATTATCCTTTATAAACCGAATCAACGTCTCCCTCTCCTTTAGGTACAACTCATAACAAGCTTGGCGTATGGATTGCCGACAAGGTAGTTTCAAATTCGGTTGAGCTCGATACATCATTTCAACAAATGATTCCTTCTCCACCGTTATGAACGGCATCTCGTTCTTAATCAAGTATAAAACCACGCCCTCGAGCACCCACTCTTGATTAAACTCCCAATTACTAATTGAACCATTAGGATCCACTTTAAGTTGTTGTTGTCTTCCCCCCTTCGCCATAATTTGTTTTAACACTTTACACCTCTCGGTGTGACTTCTCAATCCTTTAGTGCCATGTGCATTACTATCGGCCATTATGCATTTTCCGCAATGAAGGCATCGACCCATAACAATGTGTTTATGTATATCCTCGTACGGTTAAAATTCCCTCCACCATGGTGACGTTAGTGTATGTTTTATTTTTCCCCATACCACATTTCCATGTTCGTTAGGTCTACTACCGTAGGTAATGCAAGTCTTGTGTACCTTTGCCATGTTAAATTTCCCCCAGCACCTCCCCATTCTTCTTCAACGACATCTTCATGTTTTTCTGTCTCCTCTTCGATAACATCTTCATGTGGCGATTGTGCAGTCTCTAGTGTCACATCATCTTCATCTGATTCTGCACTATTATACGGCGCATCATCTCTCATTGCTTCCGTAGCCTCATGAATCGAGAGTTCTCGAGTTTGGCCTTTGGGAGGACGAGAAGACTTTCGCTGGGCACCACGGGAAGTAGATGGTGCCGTGGATTTATTGGAACCTTTGACCGCCTTAGAAATAGTCGGTGCCGCCGTGGAAGTAGAGGCCCGTTTACGAGGAGAAACTCTAATTGCAGTACTTGCTGGATCTCCGGCGGAGGACTTATTTTTCTTGTTAGTTGCTATCATCTAAACAACCAAAATAAAAATATTCAATACCAAGGAATTGATTATCTATATCAATACGAAAGCCTCAACGATCAATTCAACACCAAACGACAATATAACAATATCAATATCCCTAATTGCAATATCAATATCAATATCAATCCAATATCAATATCAATATCAATCCAATATCAATATCAATCCAATATCAATATCAATATCAATCCAATATCAATATCAATTTTCGAAATCAATTCCAATAACAATATCCCTAATTGCAATATCAATATCAATCCAATATCAATATCAATCCAATATCCAATATCAATACCCCTAATTGCAAAATCAATATCAATTTTCGAAACCAATCCCCAATTGCACAAAACCCCCAATTAATAAACTCTAATTGCAAACTCATAAACCCTAATTTTTCATATGTAAATCAATAATAAGCAACATAAGCAAACTATAATTCAAAGTCATGTAATCAAACAATAATTAAAAAAGGTTTACAAAAAAAAGGGTTTTTAAAAATTACCTCTAATTTTGTTGGTGGTGAGGAGGAGGCTCGGCGGCGGCGTGGGGCGGTGGAGGTTACGTTAGGCAGCGAAGAGGCGTCTTGGCTCGTGGAGGTGGGTAGGCGGCGCCGCGATGGGTTTGCGGTGGGTAGGCGGCGGCGTGTGTGTGTGATGTGTGTGTGTGCTTGTGTGTGTAGCGGCTAGTGTGTGTGTGTAAGTTTGTAACTGTGTTTGTGTGTGTGTGTGTTTTGTGTAAAAAAACTAACAGCCCTAAGCAGATTAACAAAAAAAAATAAAATAAAAAATCAAGAAACTGGTCGCCGGGATCCCGCGGGAGGGAACGGGATTAATTTCCCGGTCTCTCCGGGTTTTTCCCGATCCGGGTTTTTCCCGGTTCGGGAAAAACCCGGCGGGTCGGGTCGAACTCCAAAGTCCCGACCCGGCCCAAACAGCCCTAGGGGGACTATGTGATGGGGCATTTTTGAAAAGGTTCAATATAAATATTGAACCAGCCCACAAAAAAAAGCCCAAAAATTTGTATATCGAACAATGATCAATTCGATGTTAAATGAGTATCGAATGTACTGAATTTGATCTAAGAGATAGATCGAATCAGTACTATTCGATACTCATCTCTCAACTATCACTGGGACCCCGGGACGGGGCCTATAAATATCCCGTCATCTGACATTCTCATAACAGATTAAAGACCAGCTCTCACCTACTCAATGTATAAGCACTTGAATTCGATACACTACATTCGATCGAAGCAACCTAATTCGATACTCAACAACTTCAATCAATCCTGCATTGAAGCATCACAGTTCGATACATAGCGATTCTATAACCTATATCGAAGCATCCAGATTCGATATAGGCCAATTCGACCCCTATATCGAAGTTACCCAATTCGATATTCCTTAGATTGAATCTCTGTAATTTGATATACTTTAAAGATATTGTAATTTTACTTGTATTGCCTAGTCAGCTTGTAATACGTGTTCCGAACCAAGCTAGTCCGATTTATATTTGATTAACACTATTTTGGCATTTATCAGGGCCCATTGTAACATGTGTTTTGTGACCCAGACGAAATCAGACCAAAATATTGTCCCCTATAATAGGAAAGAATAAGGTTTATTCTAATCATTAAAGATTCTGCTGGTATTGGTTCGCTTAACTTATAAGATGAGCTACACACAATTATTCTGCAACAATAGTACTATTCACGAACACTGCCACATAAACTACCCAAACATTCAGATATGCAAGTCTATCCATCCGAAAACTTGTTATGTTGAACACCCAAAAAATGTTAATTAAAATTAATGTGCTTTGTTAAACAAAGAAGATTAAAGACCGAAACACAGGACCGACCCGAGATTTTGGAGAGAATTTTAAAACATGACACCCTAAAAGTGGAATAATTAGAGATACTTTTATCCTAAATTTTGTTTAAGACACTCAAAAACATTAAGTCCGCTTTTCAAAAGGTAACCTGAAAAGATTGAATATAAGACACGGTTTTCTTCTAAGATTTGTGAAGTAATCTCTTTGCTTGAAATTAAAAAAAAAACGCAATAAAGTGCATAAATTCCACTAAACGAAAGTCTGGCTTAAGATAACAATAACAGAAACAAATGGTTCAGTTTGCCCGTGGTGAGTGCCGAACAAGAAGAGATGCAACCAGAGTGGTCACAAACTAAGTAGGCATCAGTCAACTACCACAAAAGATACAACATATAAATAAAGCCTAAAGCCAGGCAAGTGCGGCTTGTGTTCAGATTCCTCCACTTCGCTATTCTGTCAAACATATGAAAAACATTGTCAAGTAACGACAACATCAAACCAGTAGCATTCCCAGAGTTTAAGAAGAGTAAATCTCAGATATGAACTAAGATACAGCAAGCTAAAAACGTGATATAAGCAAACGAAACGACTGCGAAATTTTTGACATACATGATCTTTGAATTTCTTTTGAACACTCTCACTTCAGTCACCAAAAGATGTTCTTTATAATCACAGAACATCGTCCACTCTCCGAGAAATGAAGCCAACTGCACATGACAAGTACCACAAGTCAGACTATTAACGTCATATACACCACAAATATGAACTTGTTTCCTGCAAGCGACAATTATGTATCGCATGCAAGACTCACACTTTGAAGAACTGAGTCATCACATTAAAAGAGCATAGTTCCACCGGAAATTAGAAATTCATATTTAGTAAAAGAAAACGAACTACATTATCAAGTAACAACAAGATGATTTTTGTCTAAGGATCATGAGGGTTATAGAAGTACATGAACTCACATCAGAATACAGGACCAGGTCCAAAAAAGCACAAAGCATCCACGCACTACCTTTTTAGTTGTCATCTTCAGCAGCTGCTCCCTCCTTGACATCAACAGTGAAGCTGTACTCCTGATCACAGCCTAAGTAGGAGTCACACATAAAATAAAGAGTGTACTCCTTCTTTCCAACTTCTGTAGGGGCAGTGAAATCAAGTTTGACCCTAGACTTTCTCTGGAGGGTAACCCTTTTGATAGCAAGTAACTGATTGGTTTTAGTATCACCAACAACCAACCACCATCCTTCTTCTTTTGATTTAGGATATCTAGGGGCATCCACAGGTCCGACCTCTGTCCTCCCCTCAAGATCTCTTTCAAGAGTTACATGCACGCTAACGTCGTCCCCAGTTCTAACATTATCGCTATCTGGCACATCAAAACTCAAATCGATATTTGGAAAACGGTTACAGAACCTTGCGATATCCATCAGCTGTAAGTCCGACATTTGCAGGAGCTCCCGCCTTTCATCATCCTCCATCTCCACCAGATCAAATACTGTCTCAATACTCTTCCCAGGGTTCTTCTGGCACCTCTCAACCTCCTCCTTTGAGAAGTGTGGAAGTTGGAGGAGCATAGAATCGCGCTCCCACATTCCCTGCGTAACCATTTGACTTACTTCCATGGCAAGAAGCGCTAGGCTAAGCCATCCATTACTCGAAATAACATCAACCATTGCTTGAAGAAGTCTGCATGAATAAATTAGCACCTCCTGCTGATCAGAAGCTAAATTCCCAACAACTTTTTGCCTTGAGAAGTGGGCTTGTAGCAGAGCATTTGCCTTGACATGTGGATCACTGAGCCTGGGGTTCTCAAATGAGAAGCGCTGGTGATTGATTAACCTCCGTATTGACTCTTCTTCTCCAGGTCTTATCGGAAGAAGCTCATATTCTGAAGCTGAAGCCAAAATATCTAGGAGACCCTTCAATTTTGTTTTCGACGCGAGAGACGAACTAAAACGCTCAATTGTTGTATAACTAATGTAGTAGTAAGAAGCAATCATGCCAAGATTTAAAGGTGACAGTAAGAAGTCATCTTCAACTGCAACACATTTACTTTCTTCTAGACCAGTGATTGTGGTCTCTACAAGCTCCGAGAGATGATCTGACAAATGCCTGTGACTGACACCCTGAAGATTATAGTAGTTTGGATTCTGAGTCAACCTGCGGTACATAAATGTCCAAGTGAGGTAGTCCACAGCCTCCTGTTTGTTTTGTATAACTCCAACAACCACCTCAGCATTTATATTATCATGAAGATAATGATGCAAATGGCTCTCCACCGGGAATGCTTCGTAAAGGAACTTCTTGTAATATTCTTTACGTGGTGCATGACAAAGGATGACACATTTCCCCGAGTTATCTACAAGGGGGCGACTGGCATGACCCATCATTTGCAATAGATCAGTGACCGGGTAATCAGTATGGGCATTTTCCTTGCCATCATAGTACTGTGTTCCCATAACCACCACCAGATGTGCAGACAGTGGGACCCCCCAACACATTGAACTGCTCATTACACATACTTGAATCCATCCTGTTTCGAAGAGTGTCTTCACTATATCTTGATCTGTACTGGTTAGCCCCTCGTGCAAATAACCAACACCATATTGAATTGTATCCTTCAACTCCCGGTCCATGATCCTGTCGACAAAAGGTTCCATCTCATGGGCAGGCTGCAACAAAAATTTGGGCTGTTCACTATCCGCACTCGAGTATGTCATGAGATCTACAGCAGTGAGTCGAGTATGCTTCCTGGTTGGAGCAAACACAATTGCAGGTTTCCCATTCTTGGCGTGCTGCGCAATTGCAGTGTAAGTAGGCTTTGTCATGGCTTGCATCCTTGCTTCAAAATTAGCAATGTCGACACCCTGGATATGAATTTCCAGAGGCACAGGTCTCACACCAGGTGGAAAGTTGAAAAGACCATGAGATGTAGCACCTATCCATTCTCCCAAATCCTTGGCATTTGCAAGAGAACTCGAAAGGGCCACAATACGAATTTTATTCTCCAGCTGACTAGCAATGTAACGCATTCTAGAGACTATGATCTCTAAGACAGGACCACCTTGGCCTCCAATCAAATGGAGCTCATCAATAATGAAGAGACTAACCTGCTGAACATGTTTCCGCTGCTTCCACCGGCGAGATAGAGCATCCCATTTTTCAGGACTGCTGATAATTATTTGACCTTTCTCAAGGAGTTTCAAGTCTGTTGCTGTCTCCCCAGTTAACTCAACTACTCTCATCCCTAGACCCTCTCCAAACTTCTTCTTCCAGTCATCATACCTTTCCTTTGCTAGAGCTTCAATAGGAGCAATGTAGACTGCACGCATAGTATCAGGTCCCTTTTGATGGTTTCTCAAAAGGGCAAATTCAGCACATATGGTCTTCCCACTGCCGGTTGGTGCAGCAACCAACACATTGTCATCTGAATTGTACAAAATCGTGAATACCTGGGTCTGAACAGGATTGAAATGCTTGAATTGTTGATAAAGAGCTTCATAGGCTGGGTTTCTCAATGCAGTCACAGGAAGAGGTTGCAGATCCAGTAATTCAGTTGGTGGAGGATATTTTTCAGGCAAGATGAGGTGCCTGAAAGAAACAGGATGTACGGACTGTGCCCCCAGCCATCTATCCGACACAACATTGATGAAGTACTGAGGGGGTAATGGTTCATATATGGGAACTGTAAAACTCAATGTGTGGTCTTCACCAATATATTGTTTCTTCAACATGAAATACTCATGATGAAGAATATATTCACCATCGTTATCCTCAACAATGACCCAGAAAGGCTCCACATACCCGTGAACCTTATCATCCCACTGGAAGTCCGGCGTAATAGTAAGTTCAACCCGTAATATAGAGCGAGTGATAGGTTGAACTTGTGCATCCAAGATGAGTTTAGGGAACTGATGAATAAATTTATGAAGAGTTCTTCCCATCTTTGGAAAACGAATGAGTTCTCCGATCTCCTGTGAGGAGAGATCATAGTACCTTTCCCAAGCAAGATCTTTCTTTTCCAACTTCATTAAAATTTCATTTGGAATACCGTGAAATTGACGAAGTGGCGTCTGCACACTCCACATTCTCTTGCCTATCATTTTGCACAACTTCAAAGCCTTTTCAGCCAATTGGGCCCATCCCCTTTTGAGAACTATCTCAAATAATGCTCGCATGAGACGACCAGCACTCTGCAAAGATAGAAACAAGATATAAAATTAACGAGCCATGTGTGGAAAGATCATATAAATCCAAATTATTATAAATCATAGTAAAGAGAACCTGAGTTATATAAACCATGTCAGATGTCAAAGATAATCCTTCAAGCTTCAACTGCGAAATATAAGCCTGAAGTAAAACATTAATTTTAGCGCTAGGCTCTTCAATACTCTCTTTGATTGGTATAGGGACCCGGTCTAAGAGCTTAGCTAGCTCCATCTTCTCATCTTGTCGCACAGTTACGTATTTAAACTCTTCACTGAGGGAGAACAGACGACAAAGCTCAATATCACCCATGGTTGGCTTCAAAAGCTCATTGTATGTGGAAATTGTCCCATGAGTTATATAATAATAGCTAGCAATGCGACCCAAGTCGGTGACCTGGAAGTATCCACTTTTTCTATCATACTTCACCAGGTTATTCTTGTCCAATAAAGTAGCTGCTGAATGAATCTGAAACACCAAGAGAAAAAAGAGTTAATCTGCATCTAATGTATGACTTTCTGACGCAACTAGTACCAAATCCAAGACGATTTGGAAGTGTAAAGCAAAACAACAAAGAGAATTGAGAGAAATTATATACTGATCTGAAAGTAAGAGAATGTTTACAGTTTCTTCTTGTTTCTTCGTGTTTCAGCTTTACTTTAGAGTATATAAACACCTCAACCAACCATCCAATATAGCATAACAACGTAATCAGGTTTGTTGATGAAAGGGATGGCCCTGGGTGTGACATTGCAGGGCAAAATTTCAAGTTTTTGGATTCTAGTATAAATTGATCATAACTATTCGGATAACATCAATCTCTTAAAGAAATGAAATATGATATCAGGGCACATAATCAACACCCAAAATTACACAAAATTTCAGAAGTTCCTAAACATACAATTCCAGTTTTCAAGGATGACTGCAACTGAAAGTCTCGAAATGGCCTAATGATCTCAATTACACTAGTTACATTATTTATACGAAATGAAAAGCCAAGTAAAAAATGGATCAACACAGAAAACTATAAACTTTCACCACACCAGAAACACCAACAAAACCATCTCAACTGTTTGTTGCAGAAGCGATTCTAAACACAGAGATCTTGATATTGATTGCTCAAAAGAAGAATTGATAGACTTAATCATGTAACTTTGCTTGAGCCATAAAAAATATATTACATTTATGGCTAAGCGGACCTAAACAGAAGTACAAGAACTAACACACCTGAATGAGAAAGAGGGAGGGGGCTGGGGGAGGAAAAAAAAAAAAAAAAGAGACCTAGCAACATACAAACCTTTTGCAATTACAAACGAGAAGCCAGATAAGTATGATCAAGATTCTGTGCATTTAATATGGCAGTAGCAATGTTAAAACCAAACAGAGAATCTAACAACCACCCTATACAGTAAAGCCAAAGGACTATAAAGTGTTAAAAGACAAGAAAACTTGAGTGTATGTGTGATACTTACCAGATCAGCTCTTCTGTCCTCCAAGTTTTGATCACTTTTCAAAACATCAGGTGTCATACCGTAGAGGGTAGGGTTCCTTAGCATCCTAACAAATAGATATGTGTACAGGAGCCATTTACATGCTTCTTTGGCATTCTGAACAGTTCCAAGCACAATTTCTGCATTCATCTGATCAGCCAATTTAGATATAAACTGGCTTTCAATAGGAAGCTGCTGGTTCATTAAGGACAGATAGTACTGCAGTTCACTATGCCCAGTTATAATAATGCCTTCACCATATGTGTCATACTGAGGCCTTCCAGCTCGACCCAGCATCTGCATGACATCTAGAGGACTCAATTCAGTCCATGCTCCTTTCTCAGGATTATAGATTTGGGTGCCTTTGATGATTACAGTATGAGCAGGCAAATTCACACCCCAGGCCAGAGTGGCGGTGGAAACCAGGACTTGTACATGTCCATCCGAAAAAAGCTCTTCAACAACTTGACGATCAGCTCTGACCATTCCCGCGTGATGAATTGCAAAACCGTACGGTAACAGGTCCTTGAGATCACTGCTCTTTACCAGGTCCACCTGAGACTGAAGAATTTCGCGGCTCGCACTGTCTTCTTTCAGGAATTTAGCAAGAGTGTCATTGGCAAGGGCAGTATCTCTAACGGCACGGGCTGTTTTTGTAGTCTCCTTCCTGGAGTGCACAAATATGAGCACTTGATGCTTTCCAGCAACACCGATTACCTTCTCATAGCATACATCATTCATCAGTTGAAACCTCTGTAATGGCTTCTTCACTGTGATCCCAACATACTGCTGAGCAAGAGGTACAGGCCTGTAGCTGTTATCAAAATGAAAGAGACCATTATCCAATTTAACTCGTAAAAATACAGCAACATCTTCGTAATTTGGAAGTGTAGCCGACAGTCCAACCAGCCGAATGTGCTCTTTTGTAGTCTCAATTTGCCGAACAGTCCTAGCAATAATACTTTCAAGAACTGGGCCCCTATTGTCATGCAGAAGATGAATCTCATCAATAATGAGAAGCTTTACAAGCTGCGTATACGTGCGATCACCTGATTTTCTAGTAATGATATCCCACTTCTCGGGCGTAGTCACTATAATTTGGGTCTCCTCAATTTGCTGGCGAGTCAGTGATTGATCTCCACTCAGCTCCATAACTTGGACACCATAAGGCTTAAGACGATTGGAAAGATTGCCTACCACCTCAGCTACCAACGCCTTCATGGGTGCTACGTAGACAATCTTGTACTTGCTATGATCAATAGAAAGATTATCTGACCCATCATCTTGCATATGTAGTGCCAACTGCTGAAGTATTGTGAGCATGGCAACATTTGTCTTCCCAGCCCCAGTGGGAGCACATAACAAAATATTTTCTGCGCTGTACAGGGCAGTACGGTAAACTTTACTCTGCACCCTGTTCAACTGATTCATTCCTTTAAAAGCCGGTTGGGCCCATTTTGGCATTTCAGATATCTTTACAAGTTCTTCACCAGCCGCCAATGGCTTCGGCTTCAAAGCCGGCACGTGAACTTCTTCATAGCCCTTCTTGTGATTTCTATAAGAACCAACTGGAAGCTCACATTTCTTATTTGCCATCAGTAGACCACCTTGGTTGAAGGCAAGGCTGTCCAGGTCCAGCAATTGCCTCTGCCCCTTCAACCAACCACTATCAGCATCTCTATCAACCGGTTGCCGGAGCTCTCTGTCACCATCTAGGCCAGTTTCATCCTTTAGTCGACGAGCTTCCTCCCTAATGCTTTTCTCCAAGTTTTTCTGCCTCTCTTTTGCAGTGGCACGAGTAGCATGCAGTTGCGCCAGTATCGCCGTATGATCAGGTCCCAAGCCCATCATCTCTTCTTCAATTCCTTTTCTCTGATCTTGGTCTTCAGCCCTCGCCAGACGTGTGCACCATACTACTTTCAACCGGTTACGCGACAGATATTTGACGAGACTAAATTTATCAAATTGCAGAAGCATCACGAGTTTCGTCTCAACTTCCCGATCATCACCTTCGGC
This sequence comes from Linaria vulgaris, assembly GCA_948329865.1. NCBI lineage: Eukaryota > Viridiplantae > Streptophyta > Magnoliopsida > Lamiales > Plantaginaceae > Linaria > Linaria vulgaris. The sequence continues at coordinate 105,055,802 of OX415249.1, forward strand.
AAGAATATTAAGAACCTCTTCAGCAAGTTTCTGACTCTGCTGCGGATCAATTTGCTGGTCATAAGCCAGCGAGATCTTTCTTTGAAGCCAATACGCATCAATATCTTGAACATTCAAGGTCATTCCCTCATTAGCTTCCTGGTCCTCGTCATCATCAATCCCACCGCCCATCTGCATACCACCATTACCATGTGCTTCGGCTATGTCATCTTCCTCCTCTTCATCCTCAGGCACCATATCCAGATCACTCTCTTCCTCTTCGTCATCATTATCATCAAAAGCAACAGCAACCCCAGAAGTGTCGTCAAGGCCAGCATCCCCGTCATCAGCAGTATCAATACCATCATGGTAATCAGTGATGAGCCTACCAATGGACACCAGTTCATCAAAAGTATGGCTAGAAATAGGGTTCAACAGCTTCTCAATCTCCTTTTTCTTTTCTGGGTTCTTAAAAACATCGTTCTTAAGGACAGCCAAAATCTCATCGGCCGCACCACTAACAATATTGAGAGGCTGCCCACCAAGCTGTTGCTGAATAACACTGAGCATGGCCTCATAAGCAGCTTTGGTCTCCTTGGTCTTGGGCTGGTAAACACCCTCGTCAGAGGACGTGAGAACACTCTCCTCCTGAAGTCGCCTTTTTTTACTCCTGGGAGCGGGAGCCTCAGAGGCAGGATCCCTCTCCTTCTTCTTCTTAGACTTGCTGAGCTTCTCCTCCAATTCCGGAGGCTTATCGCGGTATGCTCGGTCTCCAAAGGATCTAGGGTCTATCTTTCCCCACAAGGTTTCTGGTTCCCCAGTAGGCTCATGGGTGTCACGAGGACGGGTATCGGTGGTAAGGACGAGGCTCGAGTTGGCTCGATACTCGTACTGTTTGAACCGGGCGTGGGCCTCCGCACCACCACCAGGGTGAGCCATATTCTTCAGTCAACCTAAATAGCAACAGAACGTATAATCAATCAGCGACTCATAATTTACTAAAACCCTAACTTAAATGTAAACGAAAATCATCAATAATCAGCAGCTCAATTTAAACCCTAATTTCAAACGAAAGAGTTCTAACAACAATCGAAAAGTAGCAGCATTTGGTAACACAAAATGAGAAGAAAACTGACCTGTGCGAGATTCAAACTGCAGCGCCTCTGTTAGTAGAGTGAAAACTAGGGTTTATGAAATTGGGGATTAATTAATTATTTATCAATGGAGAGAAGATTTAAGTAGTGTTAAAAGTGGCGGCCAACATGATACAATGAAACAATACAACCGCCTTTCAGCTTCTACTCTAGCCGATGCTGAAAAATAATATCGCGATTCTTCCTTACTCGTTTGGAGTAGTTTCAAAAATAAATATGTATATTCATAAAGGACTGGTTGGATAAATAACTATTATGTCTCATTTAAGTGATTAAATTGTTTTTTTGTTTTTTTCTGTAAATAAGCATATCTTTAACACTTAAAAACCAAAAATGATGGTATGACTTATCCGACCAAATGAGATTTAATTGGTATTTAAAAGTTGAGAATGTTTGCAAGATAATTTTGAATTTAAAAATATTTTATTATTTTATTTAAAATACACAACATAAGCGAAAAGCATCCTCACACTAGCTTTTTTTTTTTTGATAAATTAGAACGATTCATTCATCAAACCACCATAGGATGTAGTACAGATAAATGAAATACAAAAAACAACAAAATAAACCTTGAACAATAACTAAAACAAATATAGATAATGCATAAGGCGAAAGGAGCAGCGGGATAAGCAGCAGTGACGAACAGGCGAACAATACCAACACAAACAACAACAGCAACAACAACGGCGGCGAAGGCAGCAGATTCACTCTGTACAAGACTTGAGCAAACCAAATTTTCTTCTGACGTAGAGAAAAAATACTCTAGCTTCAACCTGGGTTCCCGAGCAACGGGAATAAAACGAGAATCTCCATTCACGATAGAGAAATCAGGAACAAAGGTCCAACCAAACTCTCCATTGCAAAAATCCTGCCAACAAGAAACACCAAAAGCACAAGGAAAAACCAGACTCCATTTTTCGAAAGAAAAGGGACCGAGAGACTGCAAAATTAAGCCAAACATACGAAATACTACAACACAATAACAAATAAACAGAAAGCATAAAAGCAACCACCACATCTGACATGAGATTAAACATGGTGAGTCCAAAAATAACGTCAAAGGCCGACCAATCCTTTGAAGTGAAACACAAAGTACGTCACCCAGTATCGATAATGCCAATACCCTCTGATTTTTGGGCAAATTTGGTTTCACCAGAAGAGATAGAAAGTGGTGGATGGTGGGCGTTTTGGATCTGAAGAACAAATCTGATTTCACGAGAAGAGACGGAAAGTGGTGGAGGGTGGGCGTTTTGCACAGTGGACGGAAAAGTCGGAAGTCGGACGGTGATGCCCATGGCAGATCTGAGAAGAAGAGAGGGCAGTTGTGGTCCGATGGTTCTATGGAGAAGAAAGAGAAGCTTAGATCTGAGATCTCAGATCTGTGCTGGAAAGCCAGACTGGTGTTGGAGGAGGAGGCCGACGAAAGCGGCGGAAAAACCCTAGTAGCAGGGGAAGAGGGAGGCACTATTCTCTAGAGAGAAAGTGCAGAGGAGAAGGTCATGTCCACACCAGCTTTAAGATTGTGAGTTTTTTTTGCTTAAAAAAAGTTGTGTAACAAAAAAAACTAAATTGCAAACACTCCAAAATCACTTATTCAAATAAAATATTGTTTATAACTTTTTTCAAGAGTTTGCAAACACCACCTAAGCCATCTTCCGCTATCGAGTTGGTTTTTTTTTAAACAAATAGGTCGACCGCAATTTTAAATATGAAATTCAAAGGAATTGTATAAGAAATATTACTCGAAATCATAAAGCTCCAATGAGATATATGATCAGCCAACACGTATTGGTCAAGTCCAGGCTATAACCATGGGAAACAAAAAACATAAGTTTTCTTTCTAAACTACTCTCAAATCGAGTAATTTTTCGGGTCAAATGCATTTCTATGCGTTAAGAAATTGGTGTTTTGCAAGTATCACAAGAGGAGGAGAATTGCTACACCTCTTTCTTAATTACTCTAGCTAGTATATTGCCCAAGTATACGAGTGTAACCACTCCAAGGATTGGGGTGGCTACGACTTCTCGTAAAATTTCTGAGCTTTGTGTATATGCACGTATAGTCCTAAAATAAGTAATTTTAGCAAACTCAATTTCTTTAAATAGAAAATTTATTTTATACCTTCGATTATGTCAATTGCAAAACATTCAATAATTTCATTTCACCATTAATTTATTCAGATCAACAATTCTCATCACCATTAATTAATTCAAATCAACAATTCTCACAAGTCAACAACGTTATTCTATTTTCGCAATTGTTCCAAGCTATTCACGAGTATGTTAAATAGTTGGTTTAGGGTTTAAGTGTGTGTCTTTTTATTAGTGCACACACTTTCTGCATTATGTGTGTATATGTGTGTAATTTGTTTATCATTATTGTTTGTATTTGCTAACTAGAAATATATAGTACGTGAACTTTATTATCTGGTGTTAATTTAAAAACTATTATCTGGTTTTTTATAGTTTTATGTGGCAAACTTATGCTTTATATGGTTTTGCATGTATATAGTTTACAAGGCTTATTAACTAACAAAGATGTGATATTCTTATAGGTGGTGTATTAGTTTTCCCCAAGTTCCATTTCAAGATGTTGCAAGATTTTACGAGAAAGTTATAAGCCTAACAAGGCGACTATTGTATGTTGAATCAATATCTTCTTATTTACTTGTCAATCATTCCACCGGTTGAAACGATTAGTATACTTTTTCTCAATGTGGTACACTTTTCAGTAAAGATCAACTCTCATTGTCAGAATTGTTCTGCTTCTTATCGGGGTGATCTTTATCTTGGTTCTCCCACCTCATAGTCGACATATGTAGGCATATTCTCAATGAATTTGTAGTATGCTTACTCTACGAGATAAGATTCTTAAGAAATCTTATTTCCACATTTTTTTATTTACCATTTTACTTAGATTTCTTAGATAAAGGTTTACGTAACATACTTTGAATCTTAAACTAGAGTTTAATCATATCTCCTTTGAGGTTTGGAATAATATTAAAAAATTCTTGACTATAAATGTCTCAATGGCACTATTAGGTTATAGTTAACCAAATTTTAAATGATAACATAACAATAATAATACAAAAATGGGAATTTTCCCTAATTAAAAAAAGGCGCAACAGTGGCGACTCCGGCGGAAAATCGTTCTCGGACCTCGGAGGGCTTCACCTCTAGAGGACAAACAAACCAGGGATTCACAAGGGATGAGGGAAACAACGAAACTCATGAAACCGACGAAGTAGGGCGGGGCTTTATGGAGGACCAGGGTACTCAAAAGAGGCCGTGACAAATTTATGAATTTCGGGCAGAGAGTAGCCGAATATCATTTGAGGTTCAAAAGAATTATGATAACAGCAATGTTCGTCCATCGTATGCGAGTAAATTGAGACATTCGGACGTCCACATTGTGGAAGGGAAGCATGAGGAAATTTGCCAGAGAATTAGGGTTTCACCTCCTTCCGTTGATGACCCATTCCAGAGTGTGGAGTTTGACAAGGAACTGGACGAATTGTTGTGCGTGCAATGGAAGTACGCGATACTCATCAAAATTCGAGGTAAGCCGTGTTACTACCCAAGCCTTGTCAACAAATTGAGTGTTATGTGGAAGCTCGCTGAGGGTTGCGAATTGGTGGATTTGGGAATGAATACCTACTAACTGAAAGGTATATCGCAAGCGCAACGGGAGGTAATCTTGACGAAAGGCCCGTGGCAATTGGCTGGAAGTTTTTTGTCGATTAGAAAATGGATCCCCAACTTTCTTGCCGATAACAACGTTATTGATTGTGCTATTACGTGGGTCCAAATTCTTCATTTACCGCTAGAGATGTTTCACGAAGCGGCGATCGAAACACTAGCGAGTTGCATTGGTGATCCAATCAAGATAGACGGGAACACGTTCTCGGCGAGTCGAGGAAAATATGCAAGATTCTGCATCCAAATTACGATGAATACACCGGTCAAACAAGGCATCCGGATTAAGGGAAGAGTATACCAAATCATGTACGAGAACTTGCCTAACTTATGCATGAAGTGTGGGCGGCTTGATCATGCAACCATGGTTTGTAGTGAGAATAAAGAAAATGAGTCAGCCATGAATGACATGAATAATATGGTTGTTGGTAATAGCAGGGCGAACAATGAACCAATACTGAATGTTTGGTTAATAGAGAACGCGAAAAGTGACGAGTATGGTGATTGGGTAATGGTGCCACGGCTTAGAAATCCTATTACTATTGGAACTTCTAACCAACAGGGAGTAAACCGAAATATGAATGAGGGTTCACGTGGGAATTATGCCAATGTCAACCAATATGGTAACTATCCTAATAAAGGAAAACAAAACGCTGAATTTCATCCAGGGAAATAAAGTGGCAGTAGGAAGGAATCTAATGGGAAAAGGATTCTGTCGAATTCGTTTTCAATATTAAAAAACTCGATCAACAAAGGTAAGAAGAAGTTAGCAACACGTAAAGAAAAGAAAGGTGACCAAGAGACCGGGCTAAAATCTAATTCTTTCTCAGCCCTTGTGGATTTAGAAGTGACTACACCATAACCCGACCGTAATTCCCTCAAGCCGAAGAATCGTGAGAACACGATTCAAGAACAAGAGAATGGATCCGGCGGACCAGCTGCACTTGAATATGGAGGGAGGAGTATTGGTAGGAACTGTACAACCAGAGTTTTGGAACATACGAACGCTGACCCAAAGGTTCGTAGGTCCCTTCAAGATATTACCAATCGATCCACGAACAGTCAATGTGATCAGCATGGACCCCACAATATGGGAGTTCGAAGTCATCACGGAATTGATCAAGAGGGTGGTGAATATCTCATTAGGATGGCAGAAATTGAGACTGACCAACTGGGAAATTCAGCAAAGATTTTATCTGATGAGAGAAGCATTGAGACAGCTGACACTGAAATGGAAGGGGTGGACTATTGAAGACCCCGTCATGCCATACCATCTATTTAATAGTCTAATGCAAGTGCTATCATGGAATTGTAGGGGAGCAGGCCACCCCGATCTCCTTTTGAATTATAGAGATATGGTAAGAATTCACTCGCCAGATATAGTCTTTTTACTTGAAACTAGAGTAGAGGAGGAGAGAGCTTCTGCAATTACTCCAACTCTAGGATTCTCCGACTATTGTTTTGCTCCTACAGATGGTATGGACTGGGGTGTATAGATGATGTGGAACTCGGTAGATATAGACGTGGAGATATTACACGTCGAAGATCAAGGTATCCATGCAAAGGTGGGACCGAAGAATCAGGATAAATGGAAGATTTTGGGTATATACGTGAAGTCGTATACGGAGGATAAGTTGTGCCCTTTTAATAGTCTCGGCAGGATTGCGAGCAACATGCAGGGTCCGTGGATGGTGCAAAGGATTTTAATGAGTTCGTGTTTACCCACAAGAAACATGGGGGAATAGAAACGTGATACATTCATGGGGACTTCAAGACTTGGGTTTCATGGTCCGAAATACACGTGGACCAACAAACGCGACGGGGTTGATCTTATTATGGAACGAATTGACTGCACTCTCGCTAATACTGAATGGACGAAAAAGTCTTTGGATAATGGGGTCTTTCATCTTCCACGGTTGCATGGGGATCACCACCCAATTTTGACGAGTTGCTTCGGATCGGCCATAATCCAAACGAAAAGACCCTTTCGTTTCGAAGCGATGTGGACTTCGAATCTCGAATGTGAAGATATATTGAAGCTAGGTTGGAAGGACACATAGTGTATAGTCGAGGCTATAGAACGGATCCCAGAGGTGATCCTGTCGTGGAATAAAACTAGATTCGGTAATATCTTCCAAGAAAAATGCAAGCTAGCTAAAAGGATCGAAAGAACTCAGATAGATCTAGCTCGGCGACCGAATAAAGCCTTGGCTCACTTGGAAAAAGGTTTAAAAGCAGAGTATAGTGCGATTCTAAGGAACAAAAAGACGTTTTGGCATCAAAAGTCGCGTGTTAAATGGTTAGCCGAGGGGGACTTAAACACTGCTTTCTTTCATAAAGCTACACTAGCGCGTCAGAAAAGGAATTGGATCCTTATGCTCTCAATTGATGGCGTATGGACGAACGATCAGGAGGTCCTACAGAAGCACGCGGTCTGGTACTTTAAGGGTTTATTTCAGCCATCATGCGATACTCACAGTCCCTTGCCGATCTCTCATCTGCAGATTTCCATGAGCGAGGATACGGTTAATTCGGTGGGGAAAAAGATATCGTTGGAAGAGCTGAAAGGGACGGTATGGGGAACTAATCCCAACAAGGCATCAGGGCCCGATGGGATTCAGGCTTTGTTCTATCAGAAATATTGGGAGTGGGCTGGTGAGTCTCTAATGAAATTCGTATCTAACGGATTAAGGGAAGAAAATTTCGATCGTAAGGTGTGCGCCGCTCATATGTGCCTCATTCCTAAGGTAACAAACATGTCCCTTATTTCAGAGTTCCGCCCTATATCACTGTGTAATGTCTTATGCAAATTCATTACAAATATGCATCACTATGAGACTTAGAGATATCATGCCCTCCCTGATTGCTCCGACCCAGTCTAGTTTTATTAAGGGGAGAAGTACGCATGATAATATCTTTGTGATTCAAGAGGTCCTACATTCTTTGAGGCGGAAGAAGAAGAATAAAAATGGGTATATGTTACTTAAGCTTAATCTCGAGAAGGCGTACGATAGGATAAGCTGGTCTTTTTTGGAGAAAACTTTAGTTGCATTTAATTTTCCCTCTAATATGATTAATCTCATCATGTTCTGTGTAAGGAGCGTATCTACAAGAATTATTTGGAATGACGCGCCCCTTGAATCCTTTGACCATGGTTGTGGATTACGGCAGGGAGATCCGTTATCCCCGTATCTTTTTGTGATGTGCATAGAAAGACTTGCTTATTTGATTTCAAAGGCGGTGGGTGATGGTCGTTGGGAACCCTTAGTACCGTGCAGGAATGGACCGAGGTTTTCTCATTTATTCTTTGCAGACGACTTATTCCTTATGGGGAAAGCCTCGTTGAAGACCGCACAGAGTATAAAGAATATTTTGGATTTGTTATGTAAGTCGTTGGGCCTTAGGATTAATGAAGCCAAGTCGAAAGTCTTTTTCTCGAATTCAGGAGGGTGGAATTTGAAAAGAAGAATATGCTATGTAGTGGGTTTCTCGTAGACCTTCGGTTTGGGAAAGTATTTGGGTGCGAGACTGAACCATAGAAGAATTAATCGAGAACAATTCAATGACATTTTCGACAAGTTGACGGCGCGATATTCATCTTGGAAAAGTAGAACTTTGACGCTTGTGGGGCGTGCTACTTTAATCCAATCAGTCTCGATGGCGGTTCCAATTCATACAATGCAGTCTTGCTGGCTCCCGGAGAATGTGTGCGATAAATTAGACAGGTTGAACCGTGAATTGTTATGGTCGAGTGATCCAAATGTTAAGAGACTGCACCTAGTCGGGTGGCCAAGGGTCACAAGGGGTAAGAAAGAGGGTGGACTTGGGTTATGCACGGCGAGGAGAAATAATGAAGCTTTACTTTCTAAATTCTGTTGGAAAATCCTCACGAATACGAAGAGCATTTAGTCGCAACTTGTGGAAGCAAAATTGGGGGTGAAGATTACGGGTTACATTGTTAAGCCGGGGGATAGTAACACTTGGAAGGGAATAATCCATTGTATGAGCCTAATTTGACCGTTCATTAGATGGAAAATTGGAATGGGGGATTCCGTTTCGCTATGGTTCGACAAGTGGATGGGCAACACAACTTTGAAAGAAGAATTGGGGTTCATTGATCCGACAGACTTGAGACTATCTCTAGAGGATGTAATTGACGACACGGGGCAGTGGAACTTTGATAATATTTCGACTCTGGTTCCAATGAATACCTTAGTGAAACTGATGGCGAACATAATTGTACTTCAAAACCGCGAGGATAAGATTATTTGGGGGGAATCTGCGAATGAGAAATTCTCTTGTCAAATGGCGTACAGAGCGCTGCGACGTGAATATGGAGAGGAGATGATAGTTAACCGAAGGTCAGATTGGGTTTGGGAGCACCCGTGTGGAAGCAAAATTCGTCACTTCATTTGGCTTGCGAGCCAAAATTGTCTCGCAACAGACCAATTAAGTTGCACCAGGAAACTTTCGGTTGAAGCCAATTGTGGGGAATGCGAGACCAAAGTAGAATCTATCATTCATATCCTTAAAAAGTGTGCCCAAACGAAGAGGATATGGCGGGGGCTAATTCCTGAACGGTGGTGGCCAAATCTCATGCATGTGGAGTCTAGCAAATGGCTTAAAGAAAAATCTGAGGACTACTAACTGCTGTAGCGAATGCATACCGTTCATGCCGTGGAATGTCGTCTTTGTTGCGAGTGTTTGGGAAATCTGGAAGGCCAGGAATCACCGAGTTTTCAAAGGAAATCGGATCCCTCCTAACATTACTATCAGAAAGATCAAACAGCTGAGTTCGGACCTATGGTTGGAGCAAAGAAGTTCGAAGAGAGGTGTTAAGAAGAAATGGAAAAAGTCGAAACATGGATAGGTGAAACTCAACGTGGATGGGAGTGTGCGAAACTGACAAAACCGGGGATCTAATGGTGGCGTTCTTAGAGACGATAAAGGGCAATGGCTGTGGGGATTTTCCCAAGAGTTGGAGTGTCCGACGATTTTTGAAGCCGAGGTTGAAGCGCTTAGAGTTGGACTGGAAATTGCGTGGAGTAAAAGAATTCAGCGCATTGAAATTGAGACGGACTCGTCGGGAGTTCTAAATATGCTTAGAGATGGGACGTGTTGTGATGGAGACCTCATCAGAAAGATCGAAGAGTGTCGCACACTACTACATAATCCTTGGGAGCACAAGATTAATTGGGTGCCAAGAGAAGTTAGCAGGCTTGCCGATGCGTTGGCGAAGCGCCATTATGAGTTAGGGGGTAGTCGTTGCTTCATGACCAACGCTCCGATTGAGTTGAACTTGATACTAGAGCATGATGTAGCCTAAGGGCGTTAGTTCGTTTTCTTATTTATCAAAAAAAAAAAAAACCAAACTTTTAGTTTAAACTAAAGGTTTTCTTATCTTTATTCTAAAGTCTAATATAAAAATGAAAAAATACTAAAATTATAAAGTATACTTGATAATACTAAAATGCTATGAAAGAGTATTATGTTTCTCATACAAAACTTAACTTTACTTTGCTTGGCTTCAATAAAGTTTTGCACATAATACTTCTTTATCTTGAATTTGGTCTTTATCACTCCCTCCCCTAAAATTTAAAATAATGTCAAAAATACCCTTGATTGTTCCTATAACATCGTGACATTCCGGTCTTGGTTAACATTGTTAATTAAAAGCGTTAGTCAGAAAAAAAGAAACTCATTTTGTAAAGACTAATTTACAATTTAAAAATTCAACATTATTAAAAGTACTTAGATTATGATGAATATTCTTAAAACAGACTTGGACCAAATATATTGGAGTCTATCCCATGTAAATCCTATTATTATTTATTATATTATTTAAAAAATATCATTTAAATCCTCCAAAGTTTGGTATAGTATCACAAACCTTCCACGAAGGTTAAGGATCTAAATGAAGGTGTGCTTCTCAAATCTCAACATGTAGATTGAGATTTCATATAGCCGAGCCCTGACGCGATTGACCTATAGGCTATAGCCTATATGGCCTACCTACCTAAATTTATCAAGATTACATGCGTGACTATTACTGTCGTTGCATCACTAAACAGTGCTCCACGATAAAACCGAGTAATCAATTTTAGCGAGTAACATGAATGACTATTGAGAAAGAAAGAAATAGAGTAAGTACATTATGACCAATTTTACTTTTCAAATAACTAGAAATGCAACTTTATTGATTTGAGAACTATTATTATTATTATTTATTGTTGAAAATTATACACATCTCTATCAAATTTATAGATTTAGTAGTTTAATTATTAATTTGAATACTCATCTTCACCAAAAAAAAAAAAAAAAAACACTAATTTGTGAAGAGGAGTAAAAAGAAAAGGAGAGAAAAAAGAAGTAACGGTTTTTGTGAGGATAATTGAGATTTAAGAGCCTCAAAAGCCATGTCCCTGCTCCTCCTCCATCCACCGTCACTCCTCCTCCGCTCTGAATTGTCCGTTTCCAAAATCCAAAGGCACTGTCCCTGTTTCTCCCGATTTAAAGCTTCATGGCAAGAGGTAGCTACTATATATACTACAGCCAAGTATGTCTTTTTGTTTGTTGTTTAATCTTGATCCTTCCTTCATTCCTTCCTCTAATAATGTTATTAAGGTTGCTGGCGTTTTGGTTTTGTCGGCCATTCCTTTCACGGCGGTTAAAGCCATTGCTAACAGTTCTCTCGGAGAGTCGCTGCAGAGGCGAATGGAGGAGAACAAGAAGCTCTACCAGCTCAATTCTTCAAAGATGAAGCTACTATCTCAAAAGGCAAGAATGGAAAGGTAGACATATATACATTCCTTATACCGCAAGTTATATACTATTCGGATCAAGCATAATTAAGAAGATTGATGAATGCTCTCACTCTCACATGCGACATTTGCTTGCTTCTCAACTGAAAATTAAGTCCAATCTCCGTTCGTCACGTGCAAAATGTGACAGCTTTCCCGCACCACATCGGTCATCACGTCCAAAATTCAAGGACCAAAGATTAATTATAGTTTTAGACACTGCAATCAAGTAAAATGGCAACAACACGGAAAATAAATGTACATACATATACTCACTAAATAATCGCTGTTGAGGTTCATTCACTTAATAATGCACTTTCTATATATGCTCAGCGATTCATAGTATGTAGCTTCCTTGGTTGGATTCAGTTTGAAGTACAAGTGAAAAAGACGTAGCATGTGATTATGTATGCTTTAGACTTGCTTAATGAGGATGTGGATGTGTATCATGTAAAGGGTAAATGATGTTACTTGTGGAACGTCTTGTGAAAACTCCACTTTTTTTGGTTTGAAAATTGTATGTCTTGCAAGGGTGCTCCTAACATTGAGATCAACAGAAAGATATGTAGCTGTAATCTCAAGCAAGCCGCGCTGTCTATGTGCAAATATTGAGTTTCCTGTAGTGTGTTCTAAATTGCGGCGACTTTTCCTATATCATTATCACCAGATTCAGTGAATTTCAGTTTATCTAACATTTATAGTCTGATTTTGCAGCATATGGTATGGTGAAGATCGACCTCGCTGGTTTGGTCCGATCTCATATGACTATCCTGCCTACCTCAACGGTGAGCTACCTGGGGACTATGGTTTTGACGTTGCGGGTTTGAGCCAGGACCCGATAGCCTTGCAGAAGTATTTCAAGTGAGTGTGTTTCTTAGAAAGTATTAATGTCCAAAATCGAGATGCTAACCTTTTAGATGTACTTTGGGGGAGTTGATTAGTTCGTTTTGATTAGTTCGTTGTTCTCAGCACTCTGATAAACCTCTAAAACTTACTATGTTAGGCACATGAAACAGCAGTCCTTATCCATAGCCATAATCTTTCTCTAGAAATTGGACATATTTGGGGTCTCACAAAAGGAAAAAAGTAATTTTCCATTAGTTTTACTTTGACGTCTAATAGGAAGATCAGACTCTAATATATCATGCTTCTCATTGAGTAAATTATTGTAAAATCAGCTCTGAGAAAGTGCCTCTTGTTTTGAGGCGATAAACATAGTCTTATTATAGGAAGGCATCTTATTTTGCAGTTTCGAGGTTCTGCATGCAAGGTGGGCTATGCTTGCTGCACTTGGTGCTTTAATTCCTGAAATATTAGACCTAACCGGAGCTTTCCATTTTGTCGAACCTGTTTGGTGGAGGGTTGGCTATTCTAAGCTTAAGGTTTGTATCTTTTGCTATTAATCATTTTATGACCTTTTCTATCAGTTAGCAGTTTTGCTCTAATTTACTTCTCTCTCTATCTGGTTGACCTAAACCTCCTGTTTGTTTAAACCTTCTATATACACTGCCGTTATATGAATCCTTACTTGAAACGAACAAATCTTTGCAGCTGATGGTAATGAAATGTTTTAACGGTCTTAGAGTGGAAAGATTGACTGTCATTGATTTGTGAAACTTTAAGGTCCATCACATTACAGTTTGGCTTGCAAATCTATAAATGACCTGCTTTTATGTGCATTAAATTTATTTCCTGCATGATTTCATTATTGGCCATATCTCGTGAGGGGCATCACTGCGTAATGAAGGCAAGTTTGTCTCTCAGGTTAAATGTCGATCTTGATTACGTTTATATAATTCGGTAATCTGTTTGAAATTGGTTTGCTCAATTCCCCTAATGCGAAAGAGTTCTACCATGTAATGGGGTTTCACTTGCTGCTCTTAATGACACCTTTCAATAGAAACTCTCTGTCGACTGTTGTGTATTTTTGCATGTTTAGGAGAACTAAAATGAACTTTTAAGACTTGCACTTGTTGCATATTCCAAGGAAGATCTAGAGGACTGACTTTAGTTTACTGAACCTCCTTGAGCATAATTACTTGTAATTCCTCAAAACCAAGTGCTAAAACGAGCAGTTAACCAGGACGTTCGAACCTACTTGGAGCTGAAGTTTTGCCTATGTGTTGCTGAATGATACTGTATTAGAATAACAAAATGAGTGTCGTCGTGACATTTGTTTTTTGATTCTTTCTCCACAATCTTCACCAGGGTGATACAATAGATTATCTTGGCATTCCTGGTCTTCGAGTGGCTGGAAGTCAAGGAGTTGCGATCATAGCCATCTGCCAAGCCCTGCTGATGGTACTTATTACTTTCCATAATATTGTTTCTTCTTATGAGTTTATATCATTATGATACTTTGATACTTGTATGCAATATGAACGTCTGTGCCTCTTTTTTGTTTAAATTTGTCTTGAGCCTTTTTCACCTGCAAGCCCGAAGGCTAAACTTCTGTCGAGAAAAGACTGCGTGTGTTACTGGTACTAAATTAAAACATTTTGATATCCTGTTTTATGCATATTTTAGTACCTAATTTGGTTTTCCTATCTCTAAGTCGCGCATTTCTGTGTATATACCATTTTGGCTTCTTTGTTAACTAAAATCTTGTCGTAAACTCTTGCCAAGTAGCATATTCCTTTGTATGAGTCAATTTAGTGCAGAGAAATTTCTGATCGTGTTTACTGAGAGACGCAGACTTGATCAATAAATTGCAAATAAAACAATGAACTAGATTAAGCAAAGTGCGTTTAGCGGTTTGAACTCTAAAGTATGCAAACTAAACCTTGTTATAGTGATAATAGACAATTGATTTGTTTATCTCTATAGTATATATCCTTGGTGTCTTGTACATAGGTTGGTCCCGAATATGCACGATACTGCGGTATCGAGGCCCTGGAGCCATTGGGAATATATTTGCCTGGCGACATAAATTATCCCGGAGGTGCACTTTTCGACCCCTTAAACATTTCAAAAGATGCTAATGCGTTCGAGGAGCTAAAGGTGAAGGAGATAAAGAATGGTCGACTAGCTATGGTTGCCTGGTTAGGCTTTTATGTTCAAGCAGCTCTAACCCAGAAAGGTCCTATACAGAATCTCCTTGATCATATCTCTGATCCATTCCACAATAATCTGTTTTCAACTCTAAAATCCAATGTAATTTTTTAGCCACAAAAGCCAAATTGTACATTCTAAAATTCTATGTATAAAGTATAAACCTCCAACCTGTAAACTGTAAATTAATCGCTTTGAAAGATAATTTCTCCTGATGCTGTTTTACTTTGAGCTGCCTGACTGCCATTTAAACTGGGTCCAAATTTAAATGGACTTTTAGCATTTTCTCTGTTTCCTTTGTTTAGTTCTTTTATTGAACTTATTATATTATGAATGGGATTGTAATTGTACCAGTTTTATGTTTGTTGATGAAAGAAGAAATATAATTATATAAGTATTACTTTTATATGGATGGACTCCTCTTTGAAGCCCGCTTTTTTTTTTTTTTTTTTGATGACGCGGGAACCCTCAGCCACTACCCTTCGGGTGCGCACCGGGTAAACCCACGGGTCGACGAAATAGCCTGCAAACCTCGCCAACCAGTTGGGGATCAACACTAGGCTAACCATGTGTGACAGGCCCAGACCCAGAAGGCTGGACTCAATTCGCTCCCAATGGGAATCGAACCTGAGACCTAGGAGAGGCATCCCCCCGCCTGTTGTGGACTAGCTCTTAAGACTTTCTAGGCTAAATTTAATCCCGAAATTTTGTATTCCATATCGAAGTGCATTTTCCTCATAATTGTAAGACAAATTTCCTATTAAAAAGTATTTGTCACGTAAATGTTCTCATAATTATTTTTATTTGCTGACTGTTTATCAATTCCCCAAACGGCTGGGTAAATAGTTTTACTTTTTTATTCTAAAGTAAGTATCTTTACGCTTTGTCTTTTTTAAAATAACAAAAAGATATTGCTAGTCAAAAAAGTAATTACTCGGATCATCGGATATACATTTTCGCGGGTCAGGTTGCCCGGGTGGAAATTCATCCAGGGGCTTACTAATTCTGACATCTTACATTGGGATCGGTTAACTCACTTTTTGATCCATTAGCCTATATTAGGAGAATTGACATTATATGTATGTACAATCAGTAACCCAAGACAAAATATCACCCTGCCAAAGAAAATTAGAGCAAATATATACATTTGTAACGCATTCAATATATTATAGGATTGATTAAAATATATATTAAAGGATTTACAATACTATAATTCATAAAAAAAAGCTTTTATAATACAATATAACTAAGAGTCAATTTCTTTTTACATTTGTCAGATAATCTCGAAATCTAGATCTGAGCGCGGAGAATTCGAGTGTAATTGAGATCCCTCAGGCTCAAGATTAAAATATGAAAATTGTAGCGTAAGGACCGGTCAAAATTCTGCACTGTCATATTTATAGTTAGATGCCTAAAGTCGTTTATAAAAAAGATGGATGTGGAAAGGTAAACTTTGAGAGAAAGAATGAACGAGAGTAATGCGTGTGCACATGGAAATGAAGTACAAATGACATCAAGACATGTTATTACATGTGTGGGGGACAAGCATTCTGATTTGCTTCGACTCTAACCAATTTTATATATGCAAAATTAAGTGCTAAGATGAAACCACTCGCAAATATTTCTCCTATGAGGATTTTTTTTTCAGACCAAAGACAGAGTTAATTGTAAAAATCGCATCTTTGATTGTTAGGTGATTCCTTACGTACTTTAAATTGGTTGATATCTAATTAAAATACACACACACACACACACACACACACATATATATATATATATATATATGCAATTAATACTAATTTTTATCTGATAACAAAAGGAGTCCTCCCATTTCTTGAACAACTTCTTTTAGTCCAAGTACTTCCGTCATGAGGTCCATGACTGTACACCAGTACTGTGTACTTTACTGATGGTGAAACACGTGGGAGTAATGCATAAAACACCCCACGAACCTTTCTTCACGATTTTTGAATAATCTAAAAGGATATTCCCCTAAAAATAAAATTAATAAGATATCTCTTGTGATTTTAAAAATTGTCACACCACTCCCCTGAATAATTTTATACTTTCCTTTTATATTTTACAATAGGACAAAGAAGTCACCATAGCTCCGTAATGAAACATTTTCACTAACGGCATTTACAGTTTTCCTCTTGGTTATTTATCGAGGCCGTATTTTTTTCCATTTTGGAATATAATCAACAATATTATAGAGTTAATGAAAGTGCGACAACTCCAATGGACTTAATCCTGTATTTCAAACGAGTTGAGAATGAGGAAAAAAATAAAATTTAACCTAAAAGTGATATGTAACAGATATTGTCTGTTACATTTTTTTGGTAGTTTCTAAAATTGAAAGAAAAATAGTAGAAATGTCTGTTACGCAAAGTTGTGGTTGATGTAGCGTTAGACCAAAACTGTTAATTTTTTCCCCTTGAAATGGCTAAATTTATGTAACTGGCTAGGTCTAGCACTCTTCTATTTATCTATATCAAGGGATTGACAATTGCTATAAGCCATTGAACAAAAATAGACATGGGTGATTGTTACACGACTTTCACCATAACATACTACTCACATTTACACAGTTTCTTATTATTAGAAAAGAAAATCATTTTTTAGACTCATCTGATTCTAATTAACCATTGCCAAAGTGCGAACGCACTGTGTTTGATTAAGGTGGTGTTTGCAAACTCTTAAAAAAAGTCAAAATCACTTTTTAACTTAAATTAAGCAGTTTAGGGTGTTTGCAAATATAGCTTCTCTGGGTTGAAATTTTTTTTTAAGTCAAAAACTCTCACAATCTTGAAGTTGCTATTGACATCCTTCTAGCTTATGGTAACAATTATTAAATTAATTTAAATATTTATGTACCATTATACCCTTTATCTTTTATTAATCAATAACATTCATATTTCTAACAATAAATTAAGAAATACAATTCGAGCATTCGCTTTTACACACAAGATCTTATTTTTTTATCGTATTCAAATTTCTTTTTATCATATGCGTGAGTTATTTCTCTCGTGAACTTTTTTTTTTCTTGAGAATTTTGACTATTTAAAGTCGAAACCTCTTATGTGATTAAATATTACGTCATATTGCTGAAAATTAAAAAATATCAATCTACTAAAATAAATAATTTTATCGTGTAATCCTTGTAATCATTTCTATAAAGAATTTTATTCTTTAGTAAATATGACTATGTTGTGATTAATTTTTTTTACTTGTATTAGATGTTACGGTAATACATTTAGATATTCAAATGTATATGTTATAGGTATTGCAGTAATTTTATTGAAAAATCAGCAAAATCACTTTTTCTTTTGCAAACACTCTAATATAAAAGAACAACTTTTAGCTAGTTTATCAAACACTCCCAGCTTAATGCTTAAAGTTGATTTTAGAGCTTAAATTACAAACTTCTGCTTTTTGAGAAGAGTTTGCAAACACCACCTAAATATATTGATCTCTCTTAGAAGCTAAAAAACCTTCTTAATATCTATTTACATTTCTTATATATAATATATTTTCTATTTTTTGCAATATGATTTGTATATTCTTAGTGGTAATAAGCTCTTTTATTACAAGAATTCTTATTGAAGGAAAGATATTACTCCCTAGTTATATTATTTAATTTTGGGTGACAACTGTTACTGTCAAGAGAGGTGTACATAATATCCTAAGTAATACGAGGCTTCTAATTAGACTAACTTTATGGATTAGTACTGTAATTATCCCTATAACATAATGACAAGACAAAAGAAAAGATATTACTCCACAAGTAAAATGCTACTAAATACTGCTATGGCAAAGGTTGATTCACAAACAAAATACTGTACGTAGCTATGAATGCTAACATGTGAACGCGGGGGAGGGGTACAGATCTGCCGACACACCACCACCGACTAAATAAGAAGATTAATCGATGACGTTTCTTTTTTTCCTTGATGAGAGTCAATGCCGTTTTATTTGAAGGCCTATTTTCCTTTACGAGAAGGATAAAAATGAACAACTCCTAAATATAGATATATAGATAATAGATATAAATATAATCAGATTTATTATCTCAATTTAATCGTTTTCAAGAGTTACAAATGTATCGATCCGAATAATCTATTATAAATCATGCATTTTCCTCATGAACAAAAAATTAATAGTTGGCAGTGTTTAATATAAACCAAACCTGTACATTAAAATATAACTATTGGCGGTTAAAATATTGTGATTTAATCTTTATACATTAAAATACAACCTTTGGCTGTTAAAATATTATATTAAATTATTAACCCATTTCAAATCAAGTAAATAAGAAAAATAGACGAATTTATAGCTCTTTGCTGGTTTGTCTTAAAAAGGTACTCACGAGACTAGGTAATTGTCACATCCATAAGCATCTTCCGAAACTTTAAACGGGGTATTATTTGAACTGTATCTTTGCACTATTATTCCGTGTATATTATGTGAAAAGTACAGATATACTTGATGATCTCTCTCTTCCGAATATTACACTATTTACGATATTTAAAAAAAAACCCTACTTTTTGAATGCATTGATAATGTATGTTCACGTTGTATGAAATATATGATAAACATATACATTTTTTTTTGTATATAGAAAATGGACAAATTAAAAACACGAAAAGAAGTAGATTGCCATATTTGTACATGTTGAGAGTCATATAAGGGCTAAAGCAATGAGAATTAATTTTGTTTTAATTTAATCGTGAAAAATTGACAAGTGACTAGCTCGAAGTATTGTTTTGGTAAAAATGTAAAAAGGATTTCAATGTACGTTACATATATTTCTCTTTTCCATCCAACCTCTAGAATTAGGGGAAAAAAAATAATAAAAATCCCACAATATTACTTCGTCTTAAACACATTTAATTATTTTCATAAGTTTATTATATCAATCTATCGATCTACTATAATATACAAAAAACCCTAATCCGCTCTGTCCTCCGGCGATCTCTCTCGCCTCTCTCCTCCGCCGCTCCTCTCTCCGCTCGAACACGTGGCAGTCGTAGTGCTCCACCGTGCCGACGAGAGGCGCTTGCAGGAAATCGGGGCGCGAGAATCCGTACTCGACCTCGTTGATCAGACACGCCGTCGCCACATCGGAGAAGAAACCGTCGGTCTGGAAGCTTCCCGGAGCGCTGGTGCCGTCGTGAGGTAACTATAGGCGAAGGAAATGGCGATTGGGGAGGACGCGGCGGAGCGGTAATGGTGGTGGTGGTGGCCGCCGCTCAAGAGGTGGAGAGGATCGTCGCAATTAGAGCTCGTCATCAATGGGTTTGACATTGCTACTGTGACTGAGTGAGAATGGGAGTAGAGCGGTGGTAGTGATTTTCGATTGGTGTTGCCGTCAGATTTCTGTCGGGAATCTTGCAAGTGGGTGTCGGGAATCTTGCGAGTGGGTGGGTCAAGCGTGTGAGACCACGTTGTTCCCCACTTGTTACGGTCTGAGTCAGCCAATGACGTTAGGGAGCGATTTCCCACCGATCTCCGCCAACTTTGAACAGAATTCAAAGACAGGAAGTCTTTCATCATTGCCGCCACTTTTCAAGCGGAATGCGAGCAACTCAACCGATCATGGTGCGTCTGTTTGGAATCAACGGAGCACCGGCACGACGGGATCAAAATCCTTTGCTCAAATTTTGCAAACAACACATGAGGCAACCAAGGAATGGAAATTTCGCAATGTTAACAAATCCCTTGTTGATGGTGCGAACGGAAAACGTGAGATTGTGGCTCATAAATCCTTCTCGATGGTTGATGGGAAGCGGACGCTTATATTCAACGAGGAGGAGTGCGACAAACTTGATGCACGATTGGGAAGGTCTCTTATTTGTAAGTTTCCGACCCTCATTCCGAATTACACATTTGTTAAACGTGCATTCGAGCGACTTAAGCTCATAGGTGGTTACACTTATGGTCCCCTCGGTCCAAAATATTTGCTTATTAATTTGGAACTTGAAGAGGATTATTCGAGGTTGTGGCATAATGGCACTTTAAAATTCCTTGGTATTGCTAACGACACCATTTTTAAATGGACGCCGGAGTTTGAGATTGATAAGGAACCGTCGGTTGTTCCTATTTGGATCACTTTGCCCAAGCTCCCACTCAGATTCTGCCATCGTGAGTGTTTCATGGAGATAGGGAAGTTTTTTGGGACACCATTGCGCATCGACGATGGAGCGACACTCTTATCCAGACCGTCACTTCCTCGCATTCTTGTAGAGGTTAATGTTCTTGAGCCAAAGTTGGAACACTTCCAACTCGCTACCACACGCAAAGGGCGAATGACTAAGATTAAACAGTCGGTGGTGTATGAAGATTGGCCGGCATATTACTCGAAATGTTACACTTTTGGGCATGTGGCCGTTACATGTGTCGTTGAAAACAAAGGGGCAGTCATTGATGATGACACTTATGTGGAGCTTGCAACATATCACAACCAACGAGCGGTAAAAAAAGGGACATATGCGGCTCGCTTCAAAGGTAACAATTCTTTCAATGTTCTTGACTCGGATCAACAGGTTCTAGAGCAACCGACAGTTAATGAAGTGGAGGACACTGCAAATAGCAAGCCAGTGGCCATTCCAGCCACAAAACCTGTCGATGTACCCTTGCATAAGGCCAAAAAAAGCATCATTCCGACGCCGGTTAAAACTGACAAGCCAAATCCGGTTGAAGGAAATAAAAGTGAGGAAGTGGTGGAATCTAACGATGAAAATGGTTTAGAAGCAGAGGAACAGAGTAGCGAAGGAGAAGAGGCAAATAGCCAACATGAAGAAACCGACGAGGACGAAGCAAATGAGGAGAAAGAGCAAGGCCCAAAAGAGAAATCTCCTTTCGAAAGAAAGGCGGAAACAATGATACACTACCTTAGAAGCAATGAGATAACTCTTGAGGACCTCCTCCAACACGAAAAGATTCTTGCTCTTTATATCGAGAAGAATCCGCATCCGTGTTGGGACCAGGTTACTGCGGAATTGTTGAAGTTTAAGAAAAAGGCGAAAAAAGCTAGAAAAGCGGCAAAAAAAGAAGTTGCAAAAGGAAGAAGAAGCTGACGACGAATAAACTGTTCACATTGGACTTTCCCTTGGACGAGGACTTTGTTATAAGTAGGCGGCTAACACCTGCTAATCATGTCAGGAGTAAAGTCATTGTTTTTACTTATTGCTTAATGGCACTCCTTGGCCGTAGGCGCAAAGAGTGCCGTTTTTTACTTGTTGTACTTTCTTGTTAGTATTTTTGGACTGCATTAGTAGTCCTTGGATGCCACGGGTGATCAAGCCGGCGCGGCTCATCACTCGGTAATATTGTTACCGCGCCCCCTTTCCTTTTTCTGTTATAAAACCTCTTTCCTCCTATCTACTATAATATAAGAACATAAATTTTTTTGGACGTTAACTTTTCTTTTTCAATTTTGCCCTTTATTTTTTTATTATTTACTTTCTCAAATTTAGTTAATTTTATGTTTTGACCTTTAAGTTTCAAACTTTCTCATTCCTCCCCAAAATTTTAATTATTTCTGCTCTTTAGTTTTTTGTTATTTACTTTCTCAACATTTGTTAATTTAATGTTTTGTCTTTTAAGTTTCAAACTTTCTCATAAACTTTTAAGAACATAAATTTTTTTGGATGTTAACTTTTCTTTTCCAATTTTGCCCTTTATTTTTTATTATTTACTTTCTCAAATTTAGTTAATTTTATGTTTTGACCTTTAAGTTTCAAACTTTCTCATTCCTCCCCAAAATTTTAATTATTTCTGCTCTTTAGTTTTTTGTTATTTACTTTCTCAACATTTGTTAATTTCATGTTTTGCCTTTTAAGTTTCAAACTTTCTCATAAATTTTTAAGAACATAAATTTTTTTGGACGTTAACGTTTCTTTTCCAATTTTGCCCTTTATTTTTTTATTATTTACTTTCTCAAATTTAGTTAATTTTATGTTTTGACCTTTAAGTTTCAAACTTCCTCATTCCTCCCCAAAATTTAAATTATTTCTGCTCTTTAGTTTTTTGTTATTTACTTTCTCAACTTTTGTTAATTTCATGTTTTGCCTTTTAAGTTTCAAACTTTCTCATCCCTCCCCCAAATCTTAACTAATTATGCTCTGTAATTTTGTTATCAACTTCTCAACTTTTGTTAATTTCATGTTTTGCCTTTTAAGTTTCAAACTTTCTCATCCCTCCCCCTAATCTTAACTAATTATGCTCTGGAATTTTTTGTTATCAACTTCTCAACTTTTGTTAATTTCATGGTTTGCCCTTTAAGTTTCAAACAACTTTCTTTTCCAATTTTGCCCTTTATTTATTTTATTATTTACTTTCTCAAATTTTGTTAATTTTATGTTTTGACCTTTAAGTTTCAAACTTTCTCATTCCTCCCCCAAATTTTAATTATTTTTGCTCTTTAGTTTTTTGTTATTTACTTTCTCAACTTTTGTTAATTTCATGTTTTGCCTTTTAAGTTTCAAACTTTCTCATCCCTCCCCCAAATCTTAACTAATTATGCTCTGTAATTTTTTATTATCAACTTCTCAACTTTTGTTAATTTCATGGTTTACCCTTTAAGTTTAAAATAACTTTCTCATTCCTCCCCCAACCTTTAACTAAAATCTTGATGTTACGAAGAGACCGAATTTAAAGGAGAAACGGCAATTCTGGAATACAGGAGAAAGGAGGTAGGTGATCGGAGAAAAGTGTGATGCTCCACATGTCATTTGTGTTTAAGTTTATCTTTACCATTGTCATTATATAAGATAATCTTATCCTTCCAATGCTAAAACTTGTTTGCCCATTATGCAACAACAATCGTTGCACCAATAACATGTGGACCTCACACTCAAAGGCAGACACAATAAAACTTGATAACACATAATTAGCACGAGGAGGTAACTCTTGTATTTATCGTGATTAATGTGGTTCTGAATGTTATTTCCGTAGTTAAGAGAGAAATCCGCCAAAAATTATATGTGTTTAAATGAGTGCTTTGTGAATACGAGAGTTATTTGACGTAAAACATAATATAAATGTAAAATAACTGAAAATATTATTGTATTGCTCTTGAGGGAGAGAGAGAGAGAGTACATGTGTTGTATTGTGAATGAATCTGAGATGATCTATAAACGGAGAAAATCCCTTGGTATATGTATGAGTTTTTGGTGTAGTTATGCCTTCTTATGTCGTGGTGTAGGCGCCCTTTAATGTTGCTTCGTCGAGAATGGATCTGTTGACCATTATTTAATATATATATATATATATATATATATATATATATCGCCCGCGGTTTAAGGGTGGTCGAGCCAGTTATGGCTGTCAAATAATTAATAGATGCGTGACTCTTCCAAGTGGGTTATTATAGCTACATATATATGTCACTGTAATTATGGCTTTGTCGTACGAGGTCTTTTTTAACAAGGCTATATTCTTCCTTTTGTAGAAGGTTGTAGTGAACTCTTCACGAGTTGCTCTATTTTCCTACTGATGCGCTCTATTGGTGGATTCCTCTAGAAACACAGGGGTATTTCGATCATTTAAGTACCTGGACTATTTATGCATTATCAAAACCTATAAAGACATCTCTTATGACGATAAGACAACAACCTCTAGCCTAAAAGATCATGTAGATTTGTATTTAAAATACTTTACTTGCCAATATATTACGTATGACTAGATACAATGTGATTCCTTATCCTATTGAGTGTCTATGATCGTAAATCTGTTAAAGTGAATTAATAGAAAAACTACAGTTTATAATTTACATGTGGATCACACCACCGAGCGTTTGTGGGACCAACGGTGAAGGGGAACCCTAAAAAATTAATTCATATTAAAAAAACTTAAGAATCAAAGTTCAAGCTTTGGTCACATTAAGCTCATATGATTGTAATTTGTTAAATTAGATTCACTTAAGGATGAAAGATTATGCTTTGATCGCAAAGAAGACTTGTAGGAGCAATACTACATATTTTTTGCTTCAAGAATAAATAAAATTCAATTAACCTAACAATGATATATAACTTGGGCGCCGATTACATTGAGCGTTTGTACACTGAACACTGAAGCATTTTTTTTTTTTTTTGGAAAAGAACACTGAAGCATTAAACATTACACAATTGTGACGAAAAATAGTATTTGTGACTTAAAAGGTAATTAACATTAAATTCACTTATAATCGAAAGCTTGCACATTGTATTAGAAATTAGATCCCCTCATATTTCCCTCTAAAAGACCTTATTAGAGGGAGAGAGGCAGGGTTTAGATAAACAGAAGCCAAGATCATTCCCCAAGCGATGTGGGATAGAGAGTTCAAGACGCCCCCTCACGTGTAGGCCGGAATGAGCATCGGATCCTAACACGTGAGTTAGATAGTGGGCAAGACCCACATCAACTTGGGTAGGCTCTGATACCATATTAGAAATTAGATCCCCTCATATTTCCCTCTAAAATGCCTTATTAGAGGGAGAGAGGCAGGGTTTAGATAAACATAAGCCAAGATCATTCCCCAAGCGATGTGGGATAGAGAGTTCAAGACATTGAGCACATGATATAAATCTCATTTTAACGCATTTTTTTAGATTAAACTAACTGAAAGAAATATTAACCGTTAATCATGCCAAATGTTTGTGGGGCTTAGGTTATTTTTCTGTAGAATTTAATTATTAACTTAAGAAATTAAAATTATGGTTTGATCACTTCAAGTGAATGTTGTTGTATTTGTTTCTAAAATTATCCTAACTGAGAAATAACATGCTCCATATTATCATAATGTACAAAAGTAAATTTTGGTTTTAATATTAAATTATTAAATTAACTTAAGAAGTAAAAGTCAGCGCTGATCAAACGAGCGTATGTGATCACAATCAACTCAACAATGAAAGATTATACGTCGATCAAACCGAGGGTTTGCAGGACCAAAAGTAAATTTTTTATAAAGTAATATATGTAACTTTAGACTAACTTAAGAATGATTTTTACAGGCCGAACACATTTAGCATTAACTTTCCTTTATAAAAGTTTATCTAAAAGAATATAGGTTGATGACATGCAGCTTTTGTGGAAGCCAAAGGTTAAGAATGAAACATATAATTAACTTTGAGACAAAATGATATGTTCATTATATTGAGCGTTTGTGCGACAATATTCTGAATTATGCCTTAAAAGTTATTGACATTAAGTTAACTTAAAAATTAGGTGGGCCATAATTTAGTATTGCCACGTGCCAAATCAACGACACAACCATGGAAACTAAAATGAAGTGTGATCGAAGATGTAGTAAAACAAACAAACAACATGCAGACATGGCTCAATGGTCGAATTCAACCAGAGTCCAATTTGACATTTGAGGCCTTATTTGAACACCCCAATTTGATCTTCGCTTTAACTCGTGAAAAATCATATTTTTGGATTATGAGTAAATCTTGATAACTACTACTTAGCACGAATGTTCGATCCTCATACGAACTTAATTTTAACTAACAGTTCATTCACTCACAGAATTTGACCCTTAGTAAAATTCAACATACGTGTTGATCCACTTTTGGATAAAGCAACTGACATATGTATGTAAAATTTACGTGAGTCAACCCTCGACTTAACTCTCTTGAACTATTTGAATTATATATATATATATATATATAAGGACAAAAGTTGATTTAGTCACTCTAACGGCTTTTTGATCCAATCTGACGTAGAGTGTTTAGTTAGTCTTCAGTCTACCAAGTTTGTCCGTTACTATTGACTGCGCCAGAATAACATACTATATTTTGATTGGATTGAATTATTGGTGACATAAACCGACAAGAATTACGTTATTAATTATGAGTAAAAGATTACACGTTTCATCGGGAATTTCGCAAAGTTGATCCTTTATACTAACCACTTTACAAGATTAGTCATTTAAAGTGCAAATGGCCATTTTTAGTCCCTTGAAGTAATCAAATTTCATTTTTGGTCCTCCGATGAGGGAATATTCTAATATTCCCTTGAAATTGGCATGTGCCATGCACATGACATCGATTGTCAGCCTTTTTTTGTATTTTTTTTACCCAAATACTTTATATAATTACGCTCAAACCCTAAAATTTTGTATTCTCAAATTGCACTTTACACCCAAGTAATAAATCCTTAAATATTTATATTTACATCCTTAGAAAATTAATAACTTAATTTTAAATATGAAATATCTAATAAAATTAAATTACTAATATTACCTAAAAAAAAGAGAAATCGTTAAATATCTAATAAATCAAATTTCTCTATTTCTAATAAATCAAATTTCTTTATTTCTTTATCTATACATCTAAATTAAGAAAATATATGTCATATGCATTTTTTTTAGTTTTAAAGTAAAATTTAAAATTTAATATCAAAATAAAAAAATTGCTTTTGATATATATATTTTCAGTTTAAAAATGTAACCAATTTTATTTTTTGATAATATAATAAGATTAGTTTTAAAAGCTTTTTATAAAGAAAAAAAGGAAAAAGAGAGGGAAAAAAAACCCGGTTATATCTTCTTCCCCCACCCACCCCCCACCACGCAATACCCCACCCCATCACCTCTCTCATACGAAAAATCTTCTCCTAAAAATTGAACGAATTGCAACATCGATTATTGTTAGCAGCAATTTGATTCTGAACTTGAAAAGTAGAGAGGAGAGGATAGATCATCGTCATCGTCATATCTCTTGAAAGCTTCTTTGAAATAAGAGCGGCGATGCATGTTAGCCCGTTGTCGTCGAGATCAGAGTCGAAGGATCAAACGTGGTGGCAGATCTAATCATGTGCGTGGTGGGGAGTGGGTGGGTGGGGTTGGGGAAGAAGATATAATTTTTTTTTGTTTTTTTTTTTAAAGTTTTTAAAATTAATCTTATTATATTATCAGTTTCTTAGTTTTTATTTGATTAACTAAATGTGATGTTGATGGTGACGGTGAAAAGTGGGGAGATGTTGATGAAATATATTTGTTATAGATTTAAGAAAATATGAATGGTTTAAGACAAATAAGTTATATTGATTCATAAGTATAAGAAAATATTTATGCTTTAGTAAAAGGAATTTGGGTTGAGTGCAATTATATGACATATGTGGAACACAGTGTAAAAAAGTTCAAATTTGAAGTAAAACATGCTTATTTGAAAAATATTAGGGTCTGAGTGTAATTATATAAATTATTTGGATAAAAAATATAAAAATAAACTGAAAATCGAAGTCATGTGCATTGCACATGCCAATTTCCGGGGAATATTAGAATATTCCATCACCGGAGGACCAAAACTGAAACTTGATTACTTTAAGGGACTAAAAATGGTCATTTACACTTTAAAGGGCCAATCTTGAAAAGTGGTTTCTATAAAGGACTAACTTTGCGAAATTCCCAATTTTATCACACTCTTGTATGTGATCGTTAATTTTGATTATATCTTTGGTAAACTTTTGATACCTCTTGCTTTACTAATCCAATCTTTTCGACTGCGACATTAACTTTTTACTTACACATTTGAGGTCATGAATGACAAACATATTTAAATTTTGCCTTTTAAAGAAATAATAATACATATTACCAAATATAATTTTCTTATTGCTGTCACCATAAATAGCAGTACCTACTAAATGTACATTGCCTACTCACAATAAAAATATCACTAGAATATGTATAAGATACTATAAACGTTAGGAAGAAAAATAAATGAAAAGCAAATCCCCTACCTTATTAGAAATTAATAATTCAAAATTGTGTGATTTTCTTTTTGACATAGTAGAGAAAAGAAAAAACGTTGGTAACGTAGTAATGTTAACATATTTGTCATCTATAAATTTATTTCCATAAAAAGTTGGTGGAATGACTAAATAATAACAAAAGGGATGTGGCAAAATTGAGTTCAAATAGAAATACTTTTGAAGAGGAGAGTTCAAATTAGGTGTGCCATAATCTGGTATTACATGTGCCAAATCAATAACACGACCATGTCAATTGAAATGAAGCGCAATTAAAGATGTAGAAAATCGAACAAACAACATACAGAAGTGGCTTAAATGTCGAATTCGACCCATCTCTACCAGAGTCTAGTTTGACCCTTGAGGCCTTATTTGAACGCCACAATTTCATCTTCATTTAACCCGTGAAAAATTGCATTTTTGATTATGGGTAAATTTTAATAATTAAGACATAAACTCAAAGATATCGCGTATAAAGACCCTCAAACAAATCATAAAAACTTACGTAGTTTTGAGCATTACTACTACCTAGTAGGAATGTTAGATCCTCATACGAACTTGATTTTAACTAACAATTCAACTTTTGACAGAATTTGATCCGTAGTCAAAACTCAACCTAAGTGTTGACCCACTTCTGGATAACTTGACAGATGTATGCATGTAAAGTTTACGCGAGTCATTTCTCGACTTAACCCACACGCATTGTTTGAATTTCATGTTTATACGAACCAAAGTCGATTTAGTTACTTGAACAACGTTTTGGTCAATATGATGTAGAGTGTTTAGTTAGTTTACTGTCTACCAAGTCAGTCCGCCAATATACTCTACACTAGAAAAAATGAGACGTCGATCAAACCAAGTGTTTCAAGATCAAAAGTCAATTCTTGATAAAGTATTATATGTGCCATTAAACTAACTTAAGAATGACTCCTTTACAGGTCGAACACATTGAGTGTTAGACTTTCTTGTATAAAAGCTTATCTAAAAGATTACACGTTGATGACTGCAGTTTTTTTGGGAACAAAAGGTTAAGAATGAAACACTATACATTGATCAAATTGGTGCATGTAATAATAATTAAATTCAACTTATAGACAAAATGGTATCTCAATCATATTGAGCATTTGTGCGATATATTTTGTAATTTTTAGCTTAAAAGTTATTGACATTAAATTAACGTAAAAATTAGGTGTACCATAATTTGGTATTACCACGTGCCAAATCAACGACACAACCATGCCAACTAAAATGAAGCATGCTCAAAGATATAGCAAAACGAACAAACAATATGCAGACGTGGCTCAAAGGCCGAATTTAACCCATCTCTACTAGATGCCAGTTAGACCTAGGAGGCCTTATTTGACCACCACAATTTGATATTCATTTAACTCGTGAAAAATTACATTTGTGGATTGGGAGTAAATTTTGATAACTAAGACGTAAACTCGAAGATATCGCCTATAAAGACCCTCGAACCCATCATAAAAATGTACGTACTTTGAGCATTACTACTACTTAGCAGGAATGTTCGATCATCATACGAACTTGATTTTAACTAACAATTCAACTTTTGATAGAATTCGATCCGTAGTTAAACTCAACCTAAGTGTTGATCCACTTTTG
The DNA here is from genome assembly GCA_948329865.1 of Linaria vulgaris. Lineage (NCBI taxonomy): Eukaryota > Viridiplantae > Streptophyta > Magnoliopsida > Lamiales > Plantaginaceae > Linaria > Linaria vulgaris. The sequence goes on from OX415249.1 coordinate 105,085,835, forward strand.
GATAACTTTACTATGTATGCATGTAGAGCACACGCGAGCCATCTCTCGACTTAAATCACACACATTGTTTGAAAATTTCATGTCTATACGGACAAAAGTTGATTTAGTTACTCTTAACAACTTATTGATCAATATGATGTAGAGTGTTTAGTTAGTCTACCAAGTGGGTCCGCCAATCATATTATTGGATTATGAGTAAATCATGATAACTATGGTGTAAACTCGAAGATATCTCCTATAAAGACCCTGACCTATCATAAAAATGTATGTCGTTTTGAGCATTAATACTACTTAGCACGACTGTTCGATCCTCAGACAAACTTGATTTTAACTAACAGAGTAACAGTTCAACCGTTGACAAAATTTGACCCTTAGTCAAACGCAACCTACGTATTGATCCACTTTTGAATAAATCAACTGATGTATGGATGTAAAACTTACGCGAGTCAACTCTCGACTTAACTCTTGTGCAGTGTTTGGATTTCATATATATAAGGACAAAAGTTGATTTAGTTACTCTAATGACTTTTTGATCAGTCTGACGTAAAGTGTTTAGTTAGTCTATTGTCTACCAAGTCAGTCCTCTATTATAGACTGCATCGGAACAACAAACAATGTTTTGTTTGGGCTGAATTATTGATGACATAAACCGACAAGAATCACATTATTAATTACGAATAAAAGATTACACGTTTGATTACACTCATGTCCGTGATCGTTAGTTTAAGGTATCTTTGGTATCTTTTCTACTGTGACGTTAACTTTTTACTTACGGTAATGACAAACTTGATTTTATCTAACAGTTCAACTTTTGATAGAATTCGATCCGTACTCAAACTCAACCTTAGTGTTGATCCACTATTGGATAAATTTACTGATGTATGCATGCAAAGCTTACGCGAGTCATCTCTCGACTTAAATCACACGCATTGTCTGAATTTCATGTATATACGAACAAAAATTGATTTAGTTACTCTTAACAACTTATGATGCAGAGTGTTTAGTTAGTCTACCAAGTGAGTCTCTCAATCATATTATTGGATTATGCGTAAATCATGATAACTATGATGTAATCTCAAAGATATCTCCTATATAGACACTGACCTATCATAAAAATGGACGTCTTTTTGAGCATTAATACTACTTAAGCACGACTGTTCGATCCTCATACAAACTTGATTTTAACTAACAAAGTAACAGTTCAACCCTTAGTCAAACTCAACCTACTTGTTGATCAACTTTTGGACAAATCAGCTGACGTATGCATGTAAAACCTACGCGTGTCAACTCTCGACTTAACTCTTGTGCGGTGTTTGAATTTCATACGTATAAGGACAAAATAAGTTGATTTAGTTACTCGAACGACTTTTTGATCAGTCTGACGTAAAGTGTTTAGTTAATCTACTGTCTGTCAAATCAGTCCGTTAACATATATTGCACCGAAATAACTGACAACGTTTTGATTGGATTGAATTATTGATGACATAAACCGACAAGAATCACATTATTAATTACGAATAAAAGAGTACACGTTTGATCACACTCATGTTCGTGATCGTTATTTTTTAGTATATTCGGTATCTTTTCTACTGTGACGTTAACTTTTTACTTACCGTTTCTTTTAAGGTAATGACAAACATTTTAAAATTTTGTTATTGTTGCCACCATAAAAAGTAGTACTTACTAAAATGTACATTGCCTAATTACAATAATCACAATAATATTACTAAAATCTGTATAGGATACTCTAAAACGTCAGCAAGAAAGGAATTTTTTTTGGTAACGTTAATATAATTTATCTGTCAACTCACCTATAAATTTACTCTCATGAAAAGTTGGTGGAAAGATTAATAATATAAATAATAATAGGCAAAATTGAGAGTTCAAATACAAATTAATTTATATATATATATATATATATATAATACAAGAGAAGAGAGTCATTTAACAGAAAAAAGGAGTCAGTCTTTTTCCCCCCGCCAGCTGTGTTTCCGTTTCGCCACCTCCCTTTCTCTCTCTCTCTCTCTCTCTCTCTCTCTCTACTCTTCTTCTGCTCACATCACATTCACATACTCTCATTACTGTAAGTGTGTGTGTGTGGTTCGATTAGTAACATTATATACATGCAATTTTAATTTTAATTTTATATATCATACATATATATATATATAATTACAAAACAGAAAACGCGTTAAATCAAAATTCTCAGCCACCATTCGGATCTGTGGATTCTGTAAATCTGTACCGGATCTAGGTTCATCCGCTCCGGATCGTACGGGTTGTTTCTCTGTAAGTCCAATTTATTCACATTTGCCGTTAATTAATTTGCATTATTATTTCTAAATTTGTTCCGATTCTGCTGATTTTAGAGCCTTCCTTAATTGTATATACATTTTTTTGCATGTGTTCATCGTTATTGTTGTGTTGTTGTTGTGTTGTGTTGTGTGAAGGAATTTGTGCTGTTATAGATACGTTTCGATTTCTTCATTTGGAAAGGAAAAATTGGAACTATGACGGCTCAATCCGAGGTTTCCAAGGAGGTGTCGTTACTTGAGGAGAAGGAAAAGATGAGTGATCTGACGAAACCGGATACCGATCAAGCCGGTATAGATCCGGATAATTCTTATGTTTTCGTCACTGGGGCTGATGATGGCCTCATTGAGGCGGAGGTGGCTCCCGACGCTAAGGGTTCCAGTGTTGAACCCGAGCCGGCTGGGAAATTGGATGTTGTGAATGGAGAGTTGTTGAAGGAGGCGGAAATTGTTGTTCCTCCTGTGTTAGCTGTCAATGGCGTCCCTGAGGTCGGAGATGTGGTCCAATCTACTCCGGAGAAAACTCAACTTCATGCCGAAGCTCAAATCGAGCATGTTGGGGATCCAAATGGAAGTTGCGAGAGCGCGGGTGAAGTTGAGAAGATGGTTGATCGCGATGAAAAGGTTCAAGGTGTGGTGGGAACCGAGATCGGGAAGGTTGAGGAGGATCCAAAGCTAGATCCTGGCAGCTCATTGGAAGCTGTAATACAGAAGGTTGCAGTTCCAGATGATGAGGTTGTAGAAACTGAAATTAAACAGTTTGAGGATTCAGTTGGTAGACTTGAAAGCTCGGGTGAAGCTGCAGTGGAGAAGGCGGCCGATCAAATGGGAAAAAAGGAAGCAGCAGAAAACGAGTTCAAGCAGGTTAAGGATTCAGACGAAATACTTGTAATATCAGAAGCAGCTGCAGTGGAGGACGTAGCCATGCCAAATGGACAAATTTCAGATGTGGTAGAAACTGAAACCAAGAATGCTGAGGATTCAAATGGAAAACTTGAAAGCTTGGCAGGGGGTGCAATGGAGAATGTGCTGGATCACAATATAAAAGTTAAAGCTCTCGCAGAAATTGTAATGAAAGAGGTTGAGGATTCAAAGGGAAGACTTGAAAGTTCGGACGGAGGTGTGATGGAGAATTTGGGAGATCGACCTGGAACAACTAAATATGTGGTAGAAAATGAAATCAAGAAGGTTGAGGATTCAAATGGAATATTTGAAAGCTGCTCTGGGGGTGCAATGGAGAACGTGGCGGATCAAAATGAAAAAAATGAAGCTGTTGTAGAAACTGAAATCAAGGAGGTTGAGTGTTTACAGGAAGCACTTAAAAGCTCACCGCAAGTTGAAGTAGAAAATGTGGCAGATCTTAATGGAAGAATTAACGGTGAAGTAGAAATTGAAGTCAAGCAGGTTGATGATTCATCTGGGAGGCTCGTAAGCTTGGACGGAGCAGAAATAGAGAGGGTAGTGGATCATAATGAAACAATGATAGGTGTGGTAGAAACTGAAATCAAGCAGGTTGAGGATAGTGAAAACCTTGGAATCTCGGTGACAGATCAAATTGAAAGAATTGCAGGTACAGGAGAAACTGAAATCAAGCAGGATGCGCCTTCAAATAGAAGACTTGAAAGCTCGACAGGAGATTTTATGGAGAAGGTAATGAATCAAACCGAAAAGACTCAAGATGTGGTAAAAATTGAAACCAAGATGGCTGAGGGTTCAAGTGTAAGACTTGAAGTTTTGGGAGATGTTTCAACTGAAAAGGTGGCAGATCAAAATGAAAATACTTATGGTCTGGTAGAAACTGAAATCAAAAAAGTTGTAGCGTCAAATGAAAGCTTGGTTGGACCTGCAAATGAGAAGGTGGCGGGGCAGCATGAAAAAGATGAAAGTGTGGTTGAAACTGAAATCAAGGGAAACGAGGATTTAAATGGAAGACTTGAAAGCTCGGTGGTGGACCAAAATGGAAAAAATGAAGGTGAGGCAGAAACTGAAGCCAAGCTAGTCGGGGACCAAGATGGAACCCTTGGAAGCTCGGCAAGGCATGAATTAAACAAGGTGGTGGACCAAGAAGGGAGAATTGAACATGTGGCGGAAGCTGAATTCAAGGAGGTCGAGGATTCAAATGGAAAACTTGAAAACTCGGTAGGAACTGTAATGGAGAGGGTGGTGAATCAAAATCAAATAATTGAAGGTGAAATTAAACTGGAGAACAATAAAGATCAGAAACTATCAGCTCTTGTAGAAAATCAGGAACCTGAAGTTGGAGGTTTACGCTTGGTTACGGAAGCAAAAGAGGATGAGAAATCTAATGATTTGTCAGCATGTCCCGATGAGGTGAATAATATAAAAGATGCCCCTGAGGATCAATATAACTTAGACTCAGGTGAAACTTCAGGAATGAGTCAGATATCACAAAAGGTGGTTGCAGATGCAGTAGAGCGTGATGTAAGCATGGACGGGGAAAATGAAGTAAAGTTAAAACAAGAAGTGGTGGAACCTGTGGAACAGGAAGTCCACTTAGGAGCTTCCGTGGATTCTGATCTTGAGTCTTGTCCTATTAATGACAAGGAAGAGGCTATAAAAGAGAATGCAGAGACTGCTTCAGATGTAAAGGAAAGTCAAGAGCGTGATGCTGCACCTGTCTTTAAGGTTCAAGAAGGGTTGGAACCGGTGGATGAAACAAAAAATGGGGTGAGCACTGATGATTGTAATATGGAGACTTTTCCTGATCAAGGTTTACAAAGAAAAATTAAAGAGGATTTTGCTGCATCTCATGATAAAGACCATGTTGAGAATGCTGAAGAACCTGAAAAGCAGCCTGATGCCCATGCAGTATCCCCTAAAATTGTGCAATCTGAAGCTGATACTGAGGCATCTGTGCCAGCTAAAATGGCAACAGATGGTAATGATATTGGAGATGATCTAGATAGTGCTGGAGGAACTACCAATGAAAATTTACTCTTGAAAGAAAATGCGGACAACGGAAAGGGTAAGAGCGGTAGCATATCAATGGCTTCACCTGAGGCTTCCAGTCTTGATGTGATCCCTGAAGCGAAGACTAGTGTTGCTGCTGTGACAAAGGCATTCAACTATCTGATCAGAATCCCAAGATTTAATAATGAAAGTCTTCAAGAGCAGATCAGGCAAGCAAAACTAGAAGTTGATGAGAAGACAAAACACAGGGATGCTATTCAAAAACAAATCCAAGAAAAAAGAGTAAGACATGCTTTGCTTAAGTTTATAATTCTTATTCGATTCTCAAGTAATAATAAAACATTTAATTTTTATATCTCAATTACAGGCGAACAGTCAAATTCATGGTGTTGATTATGAATATGCCAAGGGAGAGGATAGAAGTGCTAGGAAGTTAGTAAGAGCAAAACGCATGGAAATAGATGCTCTACAAGTTGTTATTAACAAAGCCAAGAATGCTATATCTATTGAGGATATCAATAGCAGGGTACGCAGTTTCCTACTTTTATGAGATTAAGAAGTTGCACATGCAAGCATGTAATCTTCTCATCTGTAGGCGAGAGATCCATTCTTTCATCATACAATTATTGTTTTTACATCACCTCTTGGCAGATATACAATATGGAGCATATGATACAACACGAAACTTTGCCCTTGAAGGAAGAGAAACAGTTCATTCGTGAAATAAAGCAATTGAAGCAGCTTAAAGAACAATTATCATTAAACATTGGTAGCCGAGATGAGATAAAGCAGGCTCTTGAACAGAAAGAGGAGGCTGAACACCGCTTAAAGGTGTGCATATATTTTCAGTTTTATAAGCTAATGGTAATGCTATAAAAGTAGTCTGCTCATATTTAAAGACTCAAGCACTCGTTATTTGAATCATCTTGGCATGTGCAGAATCTAAGGAAGGAGCTTGATATCCTCAAAGAGACAGTTGCGAAAACTGAATCAGCTGCTGCCGGAGCAGGAAGGAAATATGATGACGAATATAAAAAGGTAAGAGAACTTCAAGCTGAATACAGAGCTGCTGATGATGTTCGCCAAGAAGCATATGTTCGGTGGCAGTGTCTGAGAAAAGAACTTGCAGAGAAGGTAAAGCACCTTTTAATAAACCCTGTTTACTTATTAGGATAACAAAGTCCATGAGGGTGCATGTAACGATCACGTTAAACTATATAAATGTTGAAGTAGACTATAAGCTCATCATTATATTAAGTCATGTACTGATATTCGTAAGTATTTAACATGGTAGGAGTTAGGTTCACGATATCGTAAATGTTTTGCCAATTTACTAGATTGAAATAGACGTTTAAGTGGTTGTTTGAATTGGGGACTTGAGTTTGCTTCGTTGAACCTCATTTATGGTAGTTGGACATTTTATCAGATATCAGCAATTAAATAGAAATGGTGCATCAATGACTCATCTTGCCAGTAACTCTGAGATGAGATTATATACATAATTCTGTGAAATCTATTATGTGTTTCTCTGTACGGGTTTTCTATTTGAAGAGTAAAACATTTAGGTGGAGCTACCCCCTCATTAGTTCTCCGGTTGCAGATAGTAGATTATATTCGTTCAGTTATTCCAAATTTGTTTCTGCGACACCTTTGATGAGTTTACTCATGATATTTACTATAGGCGTTTTCATGTTCTTTTTTTAGTTTTTGAAAGAAAAAACTTAATAAAAAAGATTCAATATATAGAACTCTGTTTGGAGAAATTATATTTAGAAAAAGTGACAGGCAAAAGCAATTAACTTCAGTTAAATATCTCAAATTCCAGAACAAACACTTTTTCAAGTTCAAGAACGATGCAGCTGCTGCCCATAACTATGCATTTAGCCGTGACAGGCAGGGACTTTATCGTCATTGTGTGAATCAGGTGAGCTCGTCATTCCTCATCTGCTCATTATTATGTTATATCAACCTCTAACTTCATGATCATGTTTCTAGGTGGAAAACTTTATGGAACTCTGGAACACAAATGAAGAGTTCCGCGGGGAATATACCAATGTCAATGCAAGGAGTACAGTCAGGAGACTTGGGACTTTCGATGGTCGATCACTTGGTCCTGATGAGGAGCGACCTATTCTACCCAGTTATGATGATAGAAGAGTTGATAGAATTGTTGTTGTACCAGCCAAGGTTGATTGTATATCGCAAAGTCCATCCGAGTTAAAGCAAGAAACACTTCAGGAAAATGGGAAAGTAGTTGATATAACGCAGAAGAAAGTCACTGAACTCAAGTTGAAAACCAAAGTAGCTGAAATAACTGCATCTGGGAATGGATTGGCTACAGTCGCTGAAATAACTGCATCTGGGAATGGATTGGCTACAGTCTCTGGCAGGGCTACCCCGGACGAGGTGCAGAAGGAGCCTGTGAAATCAAGGGAGGAGATTGAGCTGGAAAGAAAGGCAGAAGAAAAGAGGAAGATTGAAGCTGAGGCTAAGTTAAAAGAACAACGTCGGCTGGAAGAGGTAGCTAAGGCTAATGAAGCACGTGAGAGGAAAAAACGGCATGCAGAAAAGGTACAAATGAGAGCAGAACTTAAAGCCCAGAAGGAAGCTGAACAAAAAGAGAAGGTGAATCTTCATTTCTTGTGTTCATTTTCCTTCTGTAATTCCTCAGTTATAATAAGATATGCAAAACAAAAGGTGTATTGGTCTTTACTCTCGCATCGTTTTTCATAGAGATAATTACATTATATACCCTTAAGGTTGGTCTAATTAAAGATGCATATCCTAAGATTTTGAATAGTTATAGACCCACCACCACAAGCTTAAAAGCCTAAAGAATAGAGGGGCTATCCCAAATGCTTTCAAACTTCAGCGTGTCTCTGTAATTACTCAGACGTCAGGGAAGTTAAAATGTTACTTTCTAACTTCCAAGAGGTTTTTTGTAATTACTCAACAGGAAGAATAGCTATCAAGAGTGTAGATGTGAATAGATTTTCAATCTGAATAGTTTTTAATTTGTGCAAGTCATTTAACCACGCAGGAGAAGGAGAGGAGATTGAGGAAAAAAGAAAGAAAGAATGTGGCTGCAACGGAAGTTAACGATAGCAACAACAGTGAGTCTGCTCCAATCTCCGAAAGTGCCGTGGAAACTAGCAAGGAAATAAATGTGAAGGCCGTACCGACTAAGAAGCCTAAAAAGGCGTCAACTTTAACAAAACAAACCAAGACGAAATCTATCCCTCCGCCCCTTCGGAACCGTAACAGGAAAAAGTGGCAGCAGTATGCATGGGTAGCTGCCACCAGCCTCATGGTTTTCATTCTATTCTGGCTGGGAAATTTAGGTTTATTTTCAAATCTAAAGCTCAGGGGTGCTTACTAACGTATGCGAGCCTGTGGTTGAATTTACTTTGGTGGCTTATTAAAGACATATGATCGATCATATAGGGATATTCATGGTCCTAGAGTTTAGATTATGTTTTTTGTTATTATACTTGAGCTAAGGTTCTTATACAAAGTTGATATATAGTCTTTGTTATTTACTTGTTATGGTTTACAGAACAAGAATATTTGGAACTGCGTTTTAGTAGTTTGCAAAGTATTTCAATACATTATGCATTGGTTTTTGTTGCTTTGTATCATTAATGTTTTAAGTAAAGTTGCTCAACTTCAATTGAGCATTGCATCAGTTTGAGTTTCTTTCTTCAAATTGGGATTTTATGTCTTACCACTATTTTACTAAGAATCTTTAAGCGTTGATCTTGTCGAGAGAAAAACTGACACAGAAAGAGGGCTCACCATCTGGTTGCACACAAAATATTTTTACCATTTGGTATTGTATTTGTATCCATCACCCAACAGAAGAAAAAATATCCCACTCTTCGGCATAGAAACAATATAACTTAAAAAACGGAGCATCTTCAAAAATTAGTCCTCACTCCTCAACTACAGGCTTCAGAGTTCAGCCTCACTAATCAAGAATTTATCACCTAGTGCCCTACATTATGGTGATCATTTTAATGGACAATATTTAATTTTCCATATAACACCCTTCGATAACAAACAAGTAATTTTGTCTTTATTTTTTAGGACTACCGCATAATCAGAAAATCCTCAAAATCTCAATTCAATCTTCTTCTTTCCTATTTGTCATATGAAAATTTGTGTTTCTTATCTTGCTCACCCGAAGTTTAATGAGTGTGTAAATAAATAATTAACTATTTATATATTAAGAAATTTTACATCATCATAAATGCTAAAAGAAGTATGTGTCTTCTTGTATCGTTTAAGGTTAAAATCAAGTGAAATTTTCCTAAGAACAAAGAAAACTTAATTTTATGTGAAAAATAACATACCAAATCTTATTGATGATTATATATTCGAAGATATGCGTGATAACATATATATGTTAAGCATACAGTCACAAGTCAAAAATCCGAGTCAGAGTGCTCCCCACGAGGATGTTGAGTTATTTATAGAAGAATAGGACGGCCATAAAAGGCCATAAACCTGCAACGTATGAGCTCATGAGCAGATCAGTTATGATGTGGGGGAGTAGACAAACGCGGGTGATAGCGTCAAGTGAGCTTGTCTTTGTTGCTCATATAAGGTTCGAAATAAATTAAAGGGAGATGATAAATCCAAAGCAAAATCCCTAATTACGTAACAATACTACAATAATTTACTATATTACCCTTAGCATATTATGAATCTAATTATCTTCATAATTTTAATGCCTTAACCTCCTGTATTAAAATACAAAAAAATTACATTCATTGTGCTTGCATCGGAAAACAAAGATTAAATTTTAAATAGATTTAGAAAATTGTTTCTTCTCCGATAATCTATAATTAAAATCATTCTCTATTAAAAAATGGATAAGGAAATACTTTATTTAGAAAAATACATGTTTTTCTCATGTCTTTTCATGTTATTGCATATTAGTCTCTTAAAATTAGAGTAAATATGTTTTTAGATAGCCAAAATCGAGGATAAGAGACAACGATGAGGATTCAAGTGAAAGTTTGGTCTTTTTTAAGGTCCTACTGGTAGAGTGGTGGGAGGGTCACGATCGCACGAAGTAGAAGTTAAAGCTAATCAGATATGGTAGGGTTGGCTGCCGCACCAGTAACCTGAGTGTCGAGCATTGATTTTGGGGGCAACTTAAAAATTCATAAGTTGCGCATTAAGGATGTCCGATTTGCCCTTTACAAATGCACAAATTAAACACAAGATGTCTAAAGTGTGAGAAAAAGTTGCATGAGCTGGTCGAGTTGCCTTAATGATAACCCCCCAAAAAATAGAGGAGTCGAGGATGAAGAAAAAGTAACATGAAATATTAGATGATAAGAGAAATGAATGTCAAAACTCAAGAGAGAAAGGAACACTTTGTGGGGTTTGTAGACAAGCCTTTTGTTTTTTTGATAGAAACATGAATAAATATATAGAAGGAGATATGTTCATTACATACATGCATGCCTCCATCACATGAGCAACAAATATGAAGAGTAAAGTTATCAAAATGAGTGGACCAAGAGTTAGGCGGTCCAATGAGCAAGGTTGTGAACTCCTTTGTTCATATTTTTCTATGGGGGTTGGTTCTTGCCTACAAAATAACTTCAATGAGATTTAAGCAATCCGTTTCAATCACGATATTTGCTTTGTTGAGGATTGGACATGCTTGTAGAGTAGCAAGGGCTTCGCTTGAGAGTGCATTCATGGACAACCGTTGTTTTGTGGTTGCACCAATGATTGTTCCTTCAGAGTTATGAAATAAGCAGGTCTTAGAAGCTTTTTCGTCGATAAAGGTAGCATCAGTATTTTCAAAACCGAACCGGACAGTGAATCGGTAATCTTACTGGTTATTGATTTTATTTGTTCGAATCGTTGAACCACTGGTTTAACCGGTTTACTTTAATATTTAAATTATACATTGAAAAGTGATCTAAATATTATGTCACTTCAACATCATTAGAGGTATTCAACTTACATTCACATTATATTTTATTTAAACAATAATTTATGCATATTAAAGTTTTCGATGAAAATGATTTTGTTTCAAAAGTTCTATGTGATGCATGCAATATAAACATGAGAAATAGTTGTATAAAAGTATAGTATATGAATGAGATATGGATGGAATATTATATTGTAATTATTTAACACCAAAAAATAACAATATTCTATTCAAAATTATTATAGTAATAATTTTAGCATTGCTAATAATAAAAGTCTGAAACATATCATAAAGAATTTGTTTATAAGAAGTATTAGGCAAGTAATGGAATGATGTATTATTTTCTTATAAATCAATCAGAGCATCAAATTTTGATTTGATTGCTTTTTCAAATCAATTATTTAAGGGGCGGCATATTATGGTCTTTATTAAATCGGGAGAAGTTCTCTCTCTCTTTTTTTTTTTTTGTATTTCAAACAGAAATATTCTTCTATATCTAAATATTCCCTTTTATTGATAATTACAAATCTACAACATTCTTTTTTAACCAAAGCATAATCTATCAGACTCAAAATATAATTGAGTTAGTCAAACTTCTTTACCAAAACCCCCCATTCCTGTAGAAATTATTTGATCTAGTGTAAATCAGTTAAGCATGATTTTGTTTCTTTCTGTTTGAATTAAACTATCAACTTATTTAGTTTCCTTTTATTGGGTTAATTGATTATATTTTCTTTCTTGTCAAATCTAGCCTAACAATGTAACTGATTATGTACTTCTATAAATCACTTGATCATTTTGTTGCTTCTTCAGCCTACCTACTGCAAGTCACAGTAATCATTCTTCTTCATCTATAATCATCATCTCTCATTTTATATTTTTTATGATGTGATGTTTCCAAAAAAATGAAAAATAAAATGGAAAGAGGCCCGGTCCGAGTCAGGCGGTCACTGAGTCGCGGTTCTTTACTGGGTTTTACCGATCCAGACCGAGTTTTTACCCTCACCGGTTCAAGGAGTCCACCGGACCGGACACCGGACCAAGGCACCAAGGTCCGACTACCGGTTACACTTGTTGGCCCGACCGGTCCGATCCGGTTTTAAAAACACTGGGTAGCATGGCAATTGGCTTTAATCCATTTGTGGGCTAAACGTTTCCAACATGAAGCCGCATTACAGCTTCGTTGGAAATGTTTTTCTTTTCAAGCTCGCCAATGTTCAATCGAATTGTTGTCCACTTTAAGGGATGATTCCTGCATTGTAAGAGGTGTTAGGCCATTAGTAATAATATTCCTTATCTGCCAAATAATATCATATAAACAACAAAAGAAAATAAGACATTCTTCTCTAAGAAAATTAGAAGACAAGAAACTTCATTTGTTGTCAAGTAAGAGATTGATCCATTCCATTATAGTCCAATCCTTGAAAGGATTAAGACTAAGCTTCCACCTTGAAAATAACCAAAGTTGAACATTACAGGGACAATAAACAAGAGGTGTTCAATGCTTTCAATATTATAATTACAAAGAGGACAACTAATGTCATTAATAGCAAAAATGGAGTTAAGACGAGCACGGGTAGGAAGAATATTGTGCATAAGCTTCCAAAGAAAAAGTTGTGCCTATTATGGAGTCAAGCCACTCCAAAATATTTTAAAAAGACAAGCATCATCATTGTTAATAGTATGGAATCGGTGGGATCGGTCGGTGAGGTAAGCGTTTTGCAGAGAATTTCTCCGATGTAGAGAGAATCCAAAGAGGTAAAGGGCTCAAATTATCCAAAGAGACTTGGATTTTGAATATTCCCAAAATAGTGCCAGTGTCAAAGATAGCATTGAGCTTGTTAGAATCCCAATTAGTATCATTATCCATCATAAAGCTCTTGACAAGTGAATGGTTAATGTTAATCGGATTGTCGGGGTTGGCCGTTTTACGGATAAAATTTTTAATACTTGGATCCAAGGTTTGGTCCCAAGTGACAAGGTTAGAGTTGTAGGACATCGGGTAGCAAGTCCCTTTGGCAAGGAGATCACGAGTACGAAGAATATCCTTTCATATCCAAGAGGAGTTGGAGGAATTTGCACTAGCCAAGTTGAAATCACAAGAATAAGGGTACTTATCTATAAGAGTATCAACCCAAAGACAACTTTGATTAGTGGATTTCCAAGCAACTTTTGCTATAAGAGCATGATTAAAGTCGGCCATATGTCGAAGATCGAGGCCATCTTTGGATTTAAGAGAGCAAATATTAACCCAAGCTAAAAGAAAGAGGGGGTTGTCGTTATCTTTTCCTCCCCACCAAAATTTGCGAGAAATACTATCAAGTTTGTTACAGATAGAGATAGGAAGGAGAAAAGTAGACATCAAGTAAACGGGAGAGATTTGAACTACGAATTTAACAAGAATAAAATGACCCGCTTGAGAGAGATTGCTTAATTTCCAAAGGGGAAGTTTGCTTTGAATTTTATTGACATGATTAGTAAAATCTTCTTTGTGGGAGTTGGGATTACAAAAAAAGAGCCCAAGATGTATGGCTTTGTGATTGCATTCATTCATATTGAATAGATTCAAGATGTGAGTGCGCTCAGCCAAGACAGTGTTGGGACTAAAGTGGATAATGGACTGAGGAGTTTATAAGTTGGATAGACCAAATGAAAAGGTGTCAAGACATTTCTTTATGATTTGAGCATTAGGAGTAGTTGTCTTACCAAAAATAATAAGATCATCGGCAAATAACATATGGGATATAGAAGGGCTAGTCCTAAAAACTTTGATAGCTTTAAGATTGCCATCTCGAAAATTAATAACACTAGCAAAAGAATTATTCGTAATCCACATAGACTCAAACATGAAGGATCTAGGACTTTGATTGATGGTTTTGAGTGGTGAGAACAATTGGGCGATGGTCTGATGCTACGGTTGTGAGATGGGTAACTTGGGCGGATGTGAAGTTGGTGCACCGTTGACCATTAGCTACTACTCTATCAAGGCATTGTCGCATATTAGCATTTCATCCACGTACTTTGTCCCAAGTGAAATCATCACCTAAAAAACCAATACCAAAAAGTGAGATTTTGCTGAAATCTTGACAAAGCAAATTCTTAGAAGAACTAGCAAATGAACGACCCCATGATTTTTTTGTTTGATTGCAAATGTCATGAAGTCACCTATAATGACCCAAAGGCAATTAACAGTGCATGCAAAATGATTAATATGGTCCAAAAATTTGACTTTGGCAGCCGTATACAAAGGGCAATAAATACCCGTAAGATTCCAATTCGATTCATTATTAGAACGAACAATAGTCTCAATCAAGTAAGAGTTGCTACAATTCATGGTGATATCAAGGTGACCACGCCAAGCTAAACAAATACCACGCGTAATGCCAACAAGTGGAACAATCATTTTTTTAACAGAGAGTTAGAATGAAGCAGAGCTAAAAGAGGGAGAGATTGAAGGTTTTAATCACCGAGAGAAAGAGAACATAGGGACGAACACTCATGAGGAGTGCTCTTAGGGCTTGGATTATCGCATGCTTTGTGAGCCCTTGGTAATTCCAAGCAAGTATGATCATGGATTATTGGCCATTCGACCCCTCATTAGACAAGGAGTCTCCAATGGTTGTTGCGAATTATTTCGCGAGAGAATCAAGACATATAGTAGCTTTTGAAGTATGACTTGGGACACAAGTTAGTTTATTCCCACAAGGAATTGATGATTTCGTTTTGATGGTAGCTCGATCGTGGTTGTTTTAAAAGGTAGTTCTCTGATTATTTTGAGAAGAATGAGATGTGATGGTGATGATTGGTGATAGAGATGAATGAGTTTTGGGGCTGGTGTTATGTTCTAGAGCAGAGGGTGGAGTGGTTTCTGGAACATGGGTGCTCAGGGGAGAATTTTCAAAACTAGAATTTATTTCCAGTGACTTATCTAGAGTTGGTTTGTGTGTTATGGGTTTGGGTAAATGGGGGTTGGTGGATTTGGGTTCTGCTTTGGGTTTGGGTTCTGGTTTGGGTTTTAAGCCTTAGACTCTGGTTTTAGGGAATTTAGGCTCGGTGAAGAGTTTTGGTCCAGAGGAGGATGAGTTTGGGATGGTGATTTTTTTGTTTATTGGGCTGATTCGGTTTGGACTGAAGGAATTAAGAGACGTGAGGGTGAGGGATATGGTCGTTATCCAACTTTAGCCATGGGCCATGCCGCAGTGGGTCACCAGAAGGAGTGAGAAGAGCACCGCAACCCTCATAGGTGTGGCCCAAACATCTACAATAATAGCAAAATTCTCCAATTCGCTCAAATCTGACTTCCACAATGCATCATTTCCATAGTTTCAAAAGTGATTTTCTTGGAGGGATTATAACTCCCCAAAAATTAGGAAGAAAATAAATTTATACTTTAGTCCTTGAGTTTTTGAAAATTTCTAGTTTTGACCCTAAATGTTTAGAAAAATTTGCCTTTAGTCCCTGAACTTAAAAGTTAGTCTTTAATTATTTTATAGGTCTCTAATCCTAAGACATATATTTTCATTTCAAATATTAACCAAGATGATTGAATTACCTAGAAAAAAAATACATTAGAAAATAGGTATATAATAAAGAAATCTAATTGAATTTTAATTATGAATAATTGAGGGACTTAATATGCAATTAACCTAATTGATGAGGTAAGCCATGATATCTTTAAGAGAATGACTGAAATCAGATTTTTGTGATTTATTATAAAATAATCAAGGTGGGACATAAATAGTTGTGATTAAATTACTATTTTTGCTTATAAATACTCACCATTGTTAAACATTTTATACAACCCAAAATAATCCGATTTTGCAAAAATTCCCTGAAATAAGAGTTGTTTCTTTTTGTGTTTTTGTTTGGAAACTGATTTTTTCAGATTTCTATCTTGTTATTTTCTACCAAAGAAGACGCCAAAACATTTACTGCGCAGGAAATGCCGATTTTACCCCTACACCTTAGAAAAATCATATCAAATAGTAGAAACATTATTTTACGGCCTATTTTTGGATATATATACTCTCATTGGTGTCTTATATCTTTTGTATGGAGACATCTTTCTCAAATAATATGATCTAGGAGGCCGTAATCCATAAACCAAAAAATGCTGCCAAGAAATCCGATAGCAACTTTTATGTTGCAAGAATTATTTAGCATAGCAAACCTTTTTATTTTCATAAAACCTTGGATACACACATTCATAATGACATTATGAATCAGAAATCATAAAAGGATTTGAAAATAAAGGTCATTTGGATGTCCGATCAAAGGTAAAATCGAAAGTGCGATAATTTATTAGTTTATTTGGCACAACCTTTATTTTCTTAGTTTATAAGTTAAACCACCTTCATAATTCAAGTATTTATCACACATGTGAATTTAACATGATATAGTATTAGTTATAGTTAGATTATTATAATTTAGGATCATGAATTGACATTTTTGTGATTTTATTTATAGCATTTAAATGGTAGATTTATCATGTTTAACATACTACTTTCATAAGTCTTACAAGATTATTCTTGCCACTTCATGACCTAACAATCAAATAAGAATATTTATCATAATAAACATTCCTTATCACATGTTTTGATAAGTCTCCCATGCTTATATTTTTATATTTAAGTTATAAAATAAGTATATTCGTTTTAAACTTACTATATAAAATAAAGTAATAAATAACTAAGTTATACATTTTAAGGTATTACTTCGTATGATACTTATTTGGAGTGTTGTTATTAAAAGTTTGGAATTGATTAAAAACTAAAAAGACGAGTTTTTCTAGAGTTGGTTAAGTAATATGTTTTTGAGGATTGATTATGCATCGAATTGGATAGTTAATTAAACTTTACCTGTTGCCGTTACTTGTCGTCGAAATGACTTTAACATGAATACTCATGGTCATAAGTTAAAAAAATATGGTTGTTTAAGATAATTTTAAGAGATAAATAAGGTGGTTAAACCAATAGATATGTGATATTCAATTTAAGCATATGTTTTTTCTTTAAATTCATCATCTAAGATTTTCATGTTTTATGTAATGACATAAATTAAGCTTATGTGTTATTTAACTAAGATTTACATTGTAACTAGCATTCTTAACCAGAACGTTCTCAATTTCACCAACATCAGAACTCAAGAAAAAGTACCAATATTTGTTGTAGTAAATTATAAATTCAGTTGATTAATATTGTTTAAATTTATTAAAGGTTTGACAAACTAATGAACGACATCAAGGTTCCCCGTACGAGTAAAAGTGAGGTTCTATTTCTGATTTGTTCTAGCCCCGTTTGGCATCCGACCCTGAGGAACTTGGATAGAAAGCCCACTACTCCGTTACCAAACCTTGAACAACCTATATTTTATCATAATCATGTTTTGCATCTCATCGCATAACATGATTTTCTTACTCATCATTAAATCATTTATTATTTATCATATCGATTCATAATCATGGTAATTCCCCGATATTTTAATCTCATCTGCTGGCTCTTGAACTGTGCAAAGAGCAACGAACTATGTTCGGGGTATGTAGCTCAAGGAGCAACGGATATTATCCGGTTACTAGCTTATTTGTTTATATGTTATACCCATTGGGACGCATTTGGGAAGTTGGGCCCAGGGATTGAGTCAAGTTACTGCCAGGCAATAAGGACTGTCAGTTTAAGTAATTTCATTTGATACCAATATATCTAGGCGCCGCTTGTAATCAAGAGTTGGCTGTAAGTTGCGTGCTAGATCGACATGTACTCGAGCATGTCTCTTGATTGTTTGCGAGGTCGCTCTTCGTTGGGAGACATAAGGTAGAATATTAGAAGTCATAAGGCTGGATTTGTTTTTTGTTTAGCACAAGTTTATTAACAATTCTATGAAAATTCCAGTACCGTTGCTACATCAAATTATCTAGTTGAACTGTTTCTATCGGTATTCGAAATATATCCAGTAGGTCACAATTAATTCTTGCATTATCAGTTCTTTTATATGAATCTCACTAATTCATTAAAGACTCATTCCTCGTTTCTATTGTCCATTCCTCATGATAAAACCAACATGACAGCATGGATCAAGTGAATAATTGTTCAAGTATGCATTTTGGAATATTCATGTTTTGTCACTAGTGCATAACCATTAAAATAGTCACATTGTTTGTAATACCAAGACTTCTGATGTATATATCAAAATATAATTTATAAAACGTGTATGGTTTTGATCCTGAACAAGTGAGATATCTTCCTATGAGTTGCGCTTTAGTCTGGATTGGGTAAAGTGGTTGGCCACCACTGAACCAACTCGGATCGGAGCAGGGCTCATGGGGCGCGGTCGTCACAGGGGTTTAGTGACATCAATCTCGACTTCAAATAAAACCAAGTTTTCCATTGATTAATAGCTCCCAACTTGCCCAAACAAAGAAACTTTCCGAGCATATTTTTGATTTTTTCGGCATTGTCGCGATGAATAAGAGTGGTTGGGAGATGTAAAATCTGGCACTAAAAATTGGTTATGTTTGTGTTAATCTCAATGAGAGCCTTGTTGGGTGGCCATATTTGAAGAAGAAGTTGGTGGTTTTTGAAGGTCCTTGAGAAGTCAAGAGCCTTTTCCATGTCTAATTTTTGTTCAAGGACGCATGCAAAGAAATTTTGGCCAATCCGATTGAAACATGTTCTTCTCCTTGGATTCCAAGGGTTGCTAAGAGTAGATTTTATGGCATTTTGGTTGAGGGGTTTATCAGTGTAGACTTTTACAAGTAGGGTGAATTGGGTGGGAGTGTTTGGGGCTACTGTTTGATCATTTTCAAGATGGCATTCAAGATTGATTTTTTGGAGAAGGTCTGTAAGATATTGTTCATTTAAGGTAGAAGTGTTTTCCATGGTGTTCATTTAAGGTAGAAGTGTTTTCCATGGAGGATGAGGGAAAGAGAAAGAGGAAATGAAGGAAGGGAAGAGATGAGAAAAGAAAAGGGAGAGAAGGGAGGGAAGAAAGGCAGCAAGTCGGAGAAAAGTGCACCAAAACCCTAGAAAGGGAGCTCAACAGTCATGGAGCAGAACTCGTGTACGAACTTTTTTAGAGAATTTCTTTTTTTACAATGTTTGTAGCCAACAAAATGTTTATTATAGTATTGAATTAGATGGGTTTCTCAATCAATTATTACCTTACATGAGTTATAAAAAAAATATTATCTTACATGATAATTTTTGGCACGTTAGTACCATTCAACTACTTGATATTTTGTTATTATTATCCGATTGTTTCTCTTACTTTCAGAGAAGCATTTCAATATTTATTTGTAAGCAAACATAAGAACACATATAATTTTTAAAGATTAATAATAAATTTTCATAATTTGCTATATTATTTATTTATTTTTCTTTTAATAAGTGCTTTAAGAAGATTTTCTGATTACTGTGTGCCAAAGAGTAATGAATATATTTGAGTTAGTCAGGTGTTGTTTAATTCAAATATTTAGATCGAAACGTGATTCTTAAGAAGTTTCTCACTTTCCAGGGTCAAAACCATACACGTTATGATAAAATAACTTTTGATATACACTAGAGAAGTCTTGAGAATACAAATAATGCCACAACTATCATAGTTATGCACTAATGATAAAATATTTTCAATTACCACAAATATTCCAAAATGCAAGCTTGCAAAATCATTTAGTTGATCTATGATGCCATGTCGGTCTTATTGTGAGAATGAATAGAGAGAAGAAACGAAGAATAAGTCTTTAATGACTTAGCGCGATTCCTATAAAATAACTGAAAATGCAAGAATTAACTGTGATCCAATAAATACATTTTGAGGAGTGATTTTTATATATTAGAACAATTAAACAAGATAATCAGTTGTAACAATAACTCTAGAATATTCATTGAATAGGTTAACGACCTTGTAGTTTACAAGAATACATATCCAACCTTGTGATTTTCAATATGCTAGCTTATACCTTCCACCGAGAAGCAACTCGCAAATATATCGAGACATGCTCTAGTATATGTCTATCCAACATGCGGGTTATAACCAACTTTTGATACAGGCGATGTCCAGATGGATGGATATCAAGTAAAATTACTTAAATCAACAATGCTTACTGCCTAATAGTATATCGACCCAGTCCTTTGGGCCCAACTTCTCATGCGCGTCTCCTTTGGTATAACCGATAAATAGATAAGTTAGTAAACTAGATAATATTCCTTGCTCTTTGAGCTACATGTGGTGAACATCGTTGTTCTTTGCACAATTGAAGAACCAACACATGAGTTATGTTATCAGAGAATTGTCATGGTTATGAACCAACATGTTCTAAATAATTAATGATTAAATATAATTTAACAATAAGAGAATCATAATTTGAGATGAGGTGACAAATGTGTAGTGTAGATGCATGAATATGATGCTCGTGATTCGGTTATGGGCAATGATTCGTTTGTCCAATTTTCTCAGGGGTTGGGTGCCAAACGGGGTTTGAGTAAGTCAAAGACTGAACTCACATTTCTTTATTAGAAAAATGTTGGTTGGCATTGATTAGTTTGTCAAATCCTTAATAAATTAATAGATTATTAATTAAGTAAATAATCATAAATTACTATAATAAATATATGTAATTTTTTGATTTGGATGTTGATAAATGTGAGGTAGTTCTTGTAAATATCAAATATTTATTATAATAACCACGTAACTCATATCTACAGATTTATATAAAGTTCATAATATATATATGTATATATATTTTGAATTGATAATATATATATTTCAATTTTGACTAGGTTTACATATATATATATATATAATATATATATATATATATATATAAACCTAGTCAAAATTGAAATGTTTATGTTATGTAAATGATTATATTTGATGATTAGTAACTCTATCGTATTTAAGTAAAATGGTATGTTAAGAATGATGAATAGTAATACTATAAAAATCACTAAAAACATTAATTCATGATTATAGTAAAAAAGGTTTTAATTATTATTATATTTTTTTAGATGAATTTTTGAATTATGATGATTATTTTCAACTATAAGTTAGGAACATATAAAGGTTATACCAAATAAAGCTGAAAATTATCGGAGTCTAGATTTTACCTTTTATCGGACCCTAAGAGATTTGGTTATATATTTTTGTCTCTCTGTAGAAACGCTCTCTCACTTAGTTTTTTTCTGGCATCCTCACAGCGTCGAAACTTCACTCCATAAGCTTCTCTCCAACATGACTTAAGTTTGTCGAAGGTTTGTTTTCAAGATCTTCATTTTCAAGTTTGTGTTCTTCGTCGTTTTCTCTTGGATCTCCTTATTCCTTCATTGGGTGTGGATTATTTCTACAACATTTCATTGTGGAGGTTTAGAGCTTCGATTTGAACCGACTTTCATGCATTTTGGTGAAGTGTTGTCAAAGGTCAAATTGGTGTTTTTTCGCTCGAATTTGTTCCAAATTGCATAATTTCGCTAGTTTTTTTTTTTGGAAATTATGAGCACACCATTCGATTTAGGAGCCAAAATTGTAGGGGGTGTAAAATTTCCAGCCTATTCGGAGACGAAAATTTTTATGCCGCTCCGATTGACCGCAGTTTTGGAGGTTTTCCAGCGGTCAAATGGCGGTCAACGGGTTGTGGTAGTCTTCTACGGTGTGTTGGTTAACCATTGGACCCCCCTTTTGTCGACACAAAATTAATTTTGGTGGGTGCAATTTGCCCTTGAAAATTATGAAGCAGACTGGCGCCCACGTGGGCGCCTTAAAGGCACCCGGCGGCCTGCTAACCGATCAGGAACCCGACAGTGGCCCCAGCTCGGTCGCCCCACCAACCGACTAGGTAGCTGAAGCTTGCAAAACTATCGGCCCAATGCCAGAATCCATTGGTCGGGTCGTTGCCCCTGCCGACCAACTTTGGCTAGCGGTCAACATGCCAGTGCTGGTGGTCAAACTTCTGGCCAAGACCTTTTCCACTCTGTTTTTGGTCTCAAATCCAATTCCGGAGTCAGTTTCCCCACCGAAGCCTCCATTTTGGGTCCCAAAACTCTGAATGAGTCCAGTAGGTACATGGCAACTTCCGTTGGTCAATTTCCACAAATTTCATCTAACTTTGTTGGTAAAGGGAGGGAACCCGCTCGCTCAAATATTGCTTCGATCGATCTACGCCCATTTCAATTATGTCAACCATTGAAAGTTTATCTTTTGCTGAGATTGCAAATCCTAGTCGGAATTATGATCTTAAGAGATCTATTGTTGATGATATGTCGATTGTACCAAAAAAGTTTCGTACCCTCAAAGGTAAATCGATGATATTGTCCGAAGAAAATGAGATAAAAGAGCTTGATAATCATTTGAACTTGGTGCTTATTATTCATTTTCTGATTGTGAAACCAAATTTATGTTTATGCATCGCATGATTCAGAAAATGGCTCTAAAAGGCTCGTATACTATCGACCCCATTAGCCCTCATCACGTTATGCTGAAACTTGGAAAAGAAGAGGACTACACGAGGCTTTGGATGAAAAGCACACTAGATTTTCAAGGTGTTTCGGTAAAGGTTTTCCAATGGGCCCCTTCTTTTACACCGGATTCAGAATCGCTAATTGCACCAGTTTGGATTGGATTACCGAATCTGAACTTGCAATATTGTGAATGCAACACTCTTATGTCTTTTGGTCATTATTTTGGCAGACCACTGAGGTTAAACAAGGGTGCTATCACTATGTCGCGTCCTGATTATCCTCGTATTTGTGTTGAAGTGAATCTTTTGGAGCCACAACGAGAGGAAATTTAATGGGGTGTTTAAGTTGGAATTAAAGTAACTTACGTCAAACAAAAAGTTATTTATGAAAACTTTCCCAATTTCTGTCGCAAATGTCAACGGTTGGGCCATTCTATTGAAGAATGAGGTGTTGAGAAATCAAAGAATAAATTTGATCAAGTTGTAAAAGTGTGTATGGAAAAAGAAAAGCCTAAAGGAGCAACCAAAATTTGGACACCGGTTTGTACTAAGTCGGTTGATGCTGCTGAGGTTAGTACCCTTTAGAAAACGCCTATTTAAAAAGAGGGGTCGAAAGTAGAAAGCCGTCATTTCTGGTTAAATCCTTGTCTCGAGGTAATGATAATTCTTTCCATGCTCTTATTAATGAAGAACCGGATGTACGTGTTGATTGTGTAGAGGTTATTAATGGGGATACTGTTTTACCTACGGGTGCGAGCTTGATGGATAAAGGTAAGGTGATCTTGTCTTCTAATGATTTTGATGATTTGAATGCCGTTAAAGATAACTTGGTTATTGAAGAATTTGGTACTTCTTCTAAAGAATTAGTTGAGTGTGAGGATATTATTGCTGCTGGAGATAATTTGCTTATTGTTGAGTAGGGTACCTCGGAAAAAGATTATAGTGCTTTAATGGATGATGTTTTCAAGGATGTGATTGATTCTCGGGGTGAACATTACGATTTAGAATGCAAAAGGCAAATTAACTTCGATTCCATGGATGATCTTAATTTAAATGACACATTCGATGATGAAAAAATGCTTTCGAATTCTGAATTTTAAAAAAACTCGAGTAGTCTCTAGTGAGCAAGCCTATGACATTGCGTATTCCAATGCGTTTGGCGATGATAAAAGCGAATATCCTCTGCTTGTGATATACAAGAACCCGTCCCCACCTTTAAAATTAGCGGCCAAAGATAAAGTGGTAGCTTCTACTAATGCGCCTAAGAAGAAATCACAAAAAGTGGTTGAAAAAACTACCCGTAACTTACGAAGTCGTGATGGATCTTTTCTACGTCGGGCGTTCCTTTGATTGAAGGAAGACGTTAGAGAGCCTTATAAGATTTGTTATGTTATTCATTTGTTGTGTCATGTAACTGTTTAGAGTTAAGACATACTTATTTGGCTCGCTTTCTTTACATGGTGTTTATAACCTCTTGCTTTGTTATGTAATTCTCGATCAACTTTAGTTGTGTACTCCATCCTGGCCGCGCATGTATAGTATCTGAAAGTGCAGGTATTATGGCAATGTTAGATTAACATTGAGAAGTCAATGTTAGAGTGACGTTGCTGAGCAGAATCTGATTTACAATCTTGTTGTCATTTATTATTATAGTTTTGCCTTATTCATTTAACTAATTAAGTTCCACAGTTGTGGTTGTGTTTGATTATTATTCAGGAAACAAACTTGTCATAGGTTGGACGCTCAAGTTTCCAAGAAGGTAAGTTTCCTTAATTTAGCAAACCGCTCTACATGGAAAGAAGAGGTCGAGTGCAACTAGAAAAGCTTTCCAAGTTGAGTCCTGATTTGAAGAAGGAGTCTATCCTTAGTTAGATCACTAACGAATGAACTATTATTCAAGAAGGACTGTAAGAACAAGGAAGAGGAGTTCGAGAAGGAAACAAGGAGAATTACCAACCGTGTACAACACACCTTGAAGTCCAAGTCAAGATCCTATATATAGGTGTGAAGTACATCAAGACAAACACAAGACAAGAGCCAATCAATCCGAGAGATTAATTTACAGTTGTTGAGTGTTGTCTTGCTTTAGCAAAGTTTGTGAGTTGTGAGAATAGATCTAAGAGTGAGGAGCTTTTAGAGATAGTCGAAGCAATTCTTGTGTGCTTTGCTTAGTTCGATTAATTTGAGAGTGAGGAGATTGAAAATTGAAAGAACGACTTTTGTTAAAACCTTAACGGGTTATTTTGCCTACGGCTCGGAAGTTAATATAATCTTATATTCACTTCTTAAACTTGGTGTTTGTTTATTCCGCTGCACTATTACTCTGGTCTGTTGTTAAAGTAACATCGCTGAGTTAACAACATACCAAACTGCTGTTAACACTCCAGTGTTAAGTTAACAACAACAACGTATCAACCCGATCCTCAATTTCAATTGGTATCAGAGCCAAGCACCAACCTCACCGGTGTTTGGCATTGATACGACAAGATGGATAACTCCAACCCCAATAACAGCAGGTTACCAGTATTGGAGGGTCCCAACAACTATGCCCACTAGAAGATCAGACTCAGAGTCCACATCAAATCCATCGACCTAAGAGCTTGGGACGCAGTACTAGAAGGCTACACCATCCCTTACTTGCCAAGATATGGAGATTCTGATCTGGTACCTAAGCCAAGAGGACAATCGACAGCCAATGAGATTGCTCTCTACAACTTCAATGAAAAGGCTTTCAATGCTATTTTTAGCTCGGTAGGTAACCATATGTTCAAACTTATTCAAACTTGTACAACTGCTAAAGCTTCTCGGGAAGTTCTTGAACTACATTGTGACGGTGATGTGGCGGTGAGGGACTCTAAATATAGAAAACTTTTGAGGGACTTTGAGAAGATGGAGATGAGTGAGGATGAAAGCATTGATAGTTATTTTGAGAAACTTCTTGATATTGCTAATCAGTGTCAAAACTTAGGTTTTACCATCCCAAATCAAACCATGGTCTATAAAGCTTTTAGAATATTATCTTCTAAGTTCAATGTCAAAAGAATTGCTATGAATGAGTCTAGAGATCTTGCCAACATGGACTTCCAAACATTAATGAACACTTTAAAAGAGTTTGAACTAGAATTCCTAGGAAAGTCCAATAAACAACTTGCTTTAGCCTTACTAGGTACTAGCTCAGATTCTACAGGAAGTGATGAGGATGAATATGAGTTGATCTCTTCTAACTATGGAAACATTACCAAGAAGTTTAGTAAATTTGGCTACAAAGATAAAAATAAAGAAAAACAATATGGTAATGCTGCCCTTGGTTATAATAAATTGCCCCCAAAGTTTGTAAAGTACATGGCATCTAAGAGCACGCTTCAAGATGCTGAGAAATTGAAGGATGTCCAGTGCTATGAATGTAAGGGGTATGGTCACTTTAAACATGAATGTGCTAACACCCTCAGAACAAGAGGGAATTCTCATTGGGTGTGTATAGATGACTTCAATGATGCTGACTTCGAATCTGGAACAAGTGCCGATGAACAATCAGAGGAAATCAACACTGCTGCGCTTTGCACTTGGATCATCTGGTTAGGAGAAGACTCCAGAAACTGCCAAAAATCGCAATGTTACTCTAACATTGGAGAACCAACAACAAAGCGGGAAATCTTCTTTGGAGACTGGAACAACAATGATACACAGGTTATCTATGATGCGCTCTCTGATTGTGATGATACTAACTACGATTGTTTTCATGGCTCAGTTGATCTAGAAGAAGAGTACTTCGATGAAGAAGAACTGTCCCAGGAGGAAATCCTAGACGATCTACATACAACTTTTCTCAGACTTGAGAGAGAGAATGTCAAACTCATAAAGAGTAACAAAGCACTGAAGCATGACATTGAATGTTTGAAGAACATGTTGAAACTCTATGAGAGAGACATTGACAAATCTGAAGCTGAGCTGAAAGAGGTAAAGGAGAAACTCAAAAAGGACTCACAGATCATAGCCAAATGGAATGGAGGTACTTCTAAACTTGATGAGGTACTAAACATGAGTAATACAAGTACATATGGTCTGGGATTTGTTGAGAAACCGTCCTCCTCTAATGGTAATTCTGCCTATTTAACTACAAGCTTTGTTAAAGAATTTGGCAATATGAGTTCTGGTACCATCAACACTGTAAAATGCAAACCCACTTTTATCTGTTAGTACTGTTTTCAACCAGGCCACATTAAACCATTATGTAGAAAATTCATAAAAGAATGTGGTAAGAAAACAGCCTATGTGCCCAATGTTAAAACTACAACATATTCTGATGTTAGACCAACATTAGGTGCAGGACAGAAAAGTAGGACTTGGGTAGAAAAAGCAAAAACTTCTAAGATGAAAATTGTATGCAATGTTGTTTTCTCTACTGTGTACTCTAACCTTTCAGGTAAGTGGTACTTCGACAGTGGATGCTCAAGACACATGACAGACAGTAAGGAGAATCTTAAGCAAATGATACCTTTAAGTGCTGGAATAGTGACCTATGAAGGTGGCACCAAAGGAAAGATCATTGGCAAGGGGATCCTAAAGGTTGATAGGTTCCCACCCCTGAAGGATGTGTTGTTGGTAGATGGGTTAAAGGCAAATCTAATCAGTATCAGTTAGCTGTGTGATGATGACTTACTGGTTACATTTGACAGTGTTTCTTGTGATATTTATGATAGTGATAATGTTCTTGTTATGACAGGTACTAGATCCAAAGATAACTGCTACCTAGCCCAAGAGGAAGCAGAGTGTTTCCATGCCAAAATAGATGAGGCTTCTATATGGCATAGGAAACTTGGACATGTTCACTACAAAAACCTTGAGAAACTGCAGAAAGTTGATGCTGTAAGAGGCTTAGGTAAGCTTGTGTGTGGTGATTGCCTCAAGGGTAAGCAAACCAGAGTTGTTCATACACCCCTACAGGTACAGAATGCTAATCCTAGATCTAGTAGGTGTTTTGAATTGCTGCATATGGACTTAATGGGTCCAATTGAGGTAAGTAGTCTCAGTGGTAAGAAATATGCCTTTGTGATTGTAGATGACTTCTCTAGATACACTTGGGTAAAATTTCTTAAAGAAAATTCAGAAGCTTTTGATCAGTTCAAAATTCTTTGTGCTAGTATTAAAAACTTATATGGCTCCACTGTGACTAAGATTAGGTCTGATCATGGTAAAGAATTTGAAAATGCTAGTTTTGATAACTATTGCAATGGTAAAGGTATTTTCCATGAATATTCAGCTCCTAACACTCCTCAGCAGAATGGGATTGCTGAGAGAGAGAACATGACTCTTCAAGAGATGGCCAGAATTATGCTCAATGCTAAAGATTTATCTAAAAGACTCTAGGCTGAATCTTTAAATACTGCTTGTCACATTAGTAACATGGTGTATCTTAGACCTGGAACTAACATGACTCCTTATGAACTCTTGAAGGGTGTGAAACCAAATATTTCATATTTTCATGAATTTGGATGTGATTGTTATCTGCTTAATGACAGGGATTATCTGAGTAAATTTGATCCTAAAAGTGAAAAATGCATCTTTGTAGGATACTCTGCCAATAGTACCTCCTTTAGAGTCTATAATCTTAGATTGAAGACAATTCATGAATCAGTGAATGTTGTGTTTGATGAGTTCACTCTTGATACATGTACTGATGACATCTCAGTTCCCAATGATGAACCAACAGTTGAAACCGAGAATGTTACTCCTGGCAATGTTACACCAACATTGGAACTGGAAGCTGGAAACACTGAACATGAGTCAGGGAACGATGTTAGACGAACACCAGCGAGATCTGATGTTAGACTAACAACTGAGGACTCTGACTCAGAACATGAAGTTGCCTCTGAACATAGAAGAGATCCCCCAGCTAGGATTCAGAAAGATCATCCAGCATCCCAGGTAATAGGTGAACTCACTGAACGGGTAAGGACATGCAATAGAGAAAGACTTGATTATAGAGATATGGTAAAATTGTGTGTCTGTATGAACTTCACTTGTACTGTTGATAATGCCTCGTGTTTTGTCTCCTCCATAGAACCTAAGAATGTGAATGAAGCCCTCCTTGATAACTTTTGGATTAATGCCATGCAGGATGAACTATTACAGTTTACTAAGAACAATGTCTGGATACCGGTGCCTAGACCACCTAATGTTAATGTAATAGGGACAAAGTGGATATTCAAAAACAAGAGTAATGAGGAAGGAGTCATAGTTAGAAACAAAGCTAGACTAGTTGCTCAGGGGTACACACGGGTTGAAGGTGTAGATTTTGATGAGACCTTTGCTCCAGTTGCTAGAATTGAATCTATTAGGTTACTTCTAGCCATAACATGCTGTCTTAAGATAAAACCATACCAAATGGATGTAAAGGGTGCGTTCCTGAATGGGCTAATTGATAAGGAAGTATATGTTGAACAGCCTAAGGGATTCACATATCCTAAGTACCCCAACCATGTGTACAAGCTTGAAAAAGCCCTGTATGGACTTAAACAAGCACCTAGAGCATGGTATGAAAGACTTACATAATTCCTCTTAAGTCTTGGCTTTGTTAGAGGTGAAGGAGATAGGACACTGTTTGTTTTGAAGAAATATTCTCATGTCTGTATAGCTCAAATTTATGTGGATGACATTGTTTTTGGCTCAACTAACAACTCTATTTTAGAAAAATTTGTTGAATCAATGACATGGCAGTTTGAGATGAGTATGATAGGAGAATTAAATTTCTTCCTTGGTCTCCAAGTAAAACAAACAGGTAATGGGATATTCCTAAGTCAGGAAAAATATGCAAAGAATTTGGTGAAAAGGTTTGAATTGGCAGATTCAAAGCCTTGCAAGACTCCCATGTCTTCATCAGTGAAGATATCCAGGGATGTTACTGGTTCAGTTGTTGATCCAACATTGTACCGTTCAATGATAGGAAGCTTACTCTACTTGTCTGCTTCAAGACCTGATATAATGTTCTCTATTTGTGTGTGTGCTAGGTACCAGGCATGTCCAAAGCAGTCACATCTGATTGCTGTGAAGAGAATCTTAGATATATATCTGGCACTTTGGCCCTTGGGATCTGGTACTCTTATGACACTAACACAAATCTTGTAGGTTTCAGTGACTCAGACTGGGCAGGTGACACTGATGATAGAAAGTCTACAAGTGGAAGATGTTTTTATCTGGGGAACAACTTGGTCTCATGGTACAGTAGAAAGCAAAATTGTGTGTCACTCTCCATTGCTGAATTTGAATACATAGCAGCAGACAGCTGTGTCACCCAGTTAGTATGGCTTAAACACATGCTACTGGATTATGGGTTAGACAGTGATACCTTACTTATGTTATGTGATAATCTTAGTGCTATAAGCATCTCTAAGAACCCTGTGCAACACTCTAGAACTAAACATATTGATATAAGGCATCACTTTCTGAGAGACATAGTAGAAGATAAGCTCATTGACATTGAACACATTGAAACTAACAATCAACTTGCTGATATGTTCACTAAACCCGTAGATTCCGAGAGGTTCTTCAGTTTGAGGAATTCTCTTGGCATGTGCATTGTCTAGGGATGTTAGTACACCAGTGTTAACACCACTGTCTAGCACTGGTTATTGGTTGTGGTGTATCTGTCATTCTTTTATGTTTCTTTTCTGCATTCTTCTTTCTTGCATATTACTTCTTTGTTAGAGATTCTGTTGGGTTGTGTGGTTAATCTGTATAAATAGCTGAGTTGACTGGTGGATATGTACATAGCAAGAGTTTTGTATAGTAAAGACTTTGTTGTTAGTCTGTGAATGTTAACCTAACATCTGGGAGAAGATGGGGTACACAGAGCTCACTACTCTGATGTTATTCAGTTGTGACTTATCCATGTTAGGTTAGACAGAGCATGAAGAGAAGTTGGGGTACATGATGTTGAGAGCTTCATTGTCATTCAATTATGCTTATTTTTGTGTTTTTGTCTATTGCCAAGGTTATGCATGATAGTGATCCTTACTACTGGGGTGCTTTGAAGTTTCGACTGCTTGCATTCAGTAGCATTGTTCACTTGGTATTTCTCTTGTAAACAGGTTGGTAAACAAATATGCATGAGGAGTTGGGGTGAAGAAGTATATGATAAATGTATTATCTTCATTCAGTTCCTTTGTACTTGCATAATCTGTAGCTGATGGTTAAGTTGCTGGGGTGTGTGGAGTCTTGTACTGTCCACATTCAGTGATAAAACTATCCTTTAACATTCACTAGCTTTTGTGCAAAAGAGTTCATGATATTGTAAAAGATAAATTGATATGTCCTGATCCTAGTCAGTAAATCTATGTATACTTGGTTACCATCACCCAATGTTGATCTAACATGGTTGCATTCATTCTAGTTCTACATCATTTTCTTATGTCGGTTTGGGCTCATGGGGAGTAGTAATCCTAGGAATCATGTGTTGAGGCATACTTCGTGGGTGACCAACTGCAGGTAAAACACTATGTTTTGTGATCTTCTATGCTATGGGAACATCTTTTCCCTGGATATGTACATCCACTCTGTGTTTGTCTGTCTGATGTGTTACTTATTCATACTGATGATCTTAAACTATGTCTTTGTACCTATGTACTTGGTTGAGGTTTCAGATCAGTATACAGGAATATCTCACGCTATGGCATGCTGTTGTTATGGATGAAGCCATGCACCTACAACTTCCCTCCCCGATGTTAAATTGTCAATGTTAGTTCAACATTGTAACATTGTAACTTATAAGTTTTCAGGTTTGGAGACTGCTCTGGTTACGTGTTAATCTAACACTAACCCGTGGTAAGTTAAACATGGGTATGATCGTGTGACAGTGGTCCGATTATTTTGGTAACATGTTACAACACCACTATCACTATTCTTCAGCTGATTATCTATATAATTTGCCCTAATCTCTTCTTACTGTTTACGCGTTCAAAATTCTTGTGCAATCAACATTCGCTGCAAATCAAGTTTCTTATTTTCTTCTCTAAATTACTCTAACAATGACACGCAAGTCTTCCATTGATGCTCTTGTAGATGTTGCTGAGCAGATGGAACAACCAGTACGCCGCAGTACCAGACGAGCAACCACTAAAGTCGTCTTCGCCGCCGCACCTAAGAGGAAATCCACTTATCAACGACGCAAGGGCAAGAAATCCGCAAAGGGTGGTGTTGGTTCAACATCAAAAACTGCTGATCAAACCTCCACTCCCACCAACGATGAAAACGAGGTAATGATGGCTAACCCTACTCAAGATATTACTGCTGAAATTAGTATTGAGGGGGAGAAAGAGGCCCATGTTGTTGTTGTGGGTGAGTCTGAGGTTTTGCATGAGGTCCTTGAGGGTCATGGTAGGGATGAGTCTGTGGCCGTTACTGATGAAGGTGAAAACCTTGAGGTGAACGTTGAGCCGTCTGAGGCTAATGCTGTTGAGCATATTGCTGCTGCTGAGATGGATACTCTTCCTGAGGAAGATGATCAGGTTGAGGAGACTGTGGCTGAGAAGGTTACTACTGAGGGTGACCAAGATGTTGATGATGAGGGTAACAATCAACCTGAAGAGGTTGATAGAGAAGAAGAAGAGAGCCTGACTCTCTCTGCCTTAGCTACAACTGCTAAGAAAAGAAAGGGAAGCAGGTGGTTGTTGAATCTTCTGAGTCTGAGTCAGAAGAAGAAAAAGAAGAAGAAGATGATAAGGAGGAAGAGGAAGAAGAGGAAGTTGAGGAAGATCAATTGGTAGCTGATGACCCTGCTGATGTTACTCCAACATCAGGCAGTGATGAGTATTTTGATGTGCTTGATGAGGAGTGCCCCAAGAAGCCTTATTCTGGCTTTTATGTGTCAGCTGAGGCAGAAGAACAGTGGGAGGCTTATCAAGTCAGGGTCATTCACATGGAGAGGAACATTGATGAGGAAATGTTCAAGGAAAATAGGCTGTTTGAGTTGCTTGAAGCTAGGGGTGTGTTGGGCTCTGTGATGAACCAGTTATCATATGTCCCTGATGTGATCAGAGAGTTCTACATGAACCTCTCTCAGTGGGTGTGCCACCAGGGCTCTCCCAAGTTTGGTAAAGCTTGGGTAAGGATGAATGTCTATGACATTAGTCCTTATGTGATCAATGAAGCTTGGAAACTTCTTGATCATGAGGAGACTGAGGATCCTAGCATGGATGAGGTGATTACTGAACTCACTGGTGGACTCACAATGAAGTGAAATGATAGTTTTCCAACTACAAAGCTGACATCCTTAAGTGTTGTACTTCACAAGCTATCTACCTACAACTGGTTGCCTTCTTCCAACACCATTGTTATGACAAAAGAATCTCCAAAGTTGATGTACAAACTGAAGAATGGGCTGAATGTGAACATAGGGGAGAAAGTTCTGAGGCACATGAGGGAGGTCACAACAAAGGGAATCATTCCATATCCATCTCTGATATCCAACATTATGGTGAAGCAAGGCTTCAAGACCAAGAAGACAGAGGGCTGGATCAAGAACAAGGCCAAGATGATCATCACCAGGAGCTACTTCACTCAAGTCAAGATTCAAGACTTTCCCTGGAATCCCAATGCCCAATGCTGAAGCTGGTCCAAGCAGGAAAAAAAAAGAAGACTATCAAGGTTGTTGCCTCTTTTGTTCCAATTGCAAATGGTGATAGCTGCTCTGTCATTGCTGATGCATTTGTGGAGGAGACTCTGGTTTGGCTTGACAGAGAGTATAAAGATACCCAAAGAGAGATAACAGACAAGCAAGTGAGGTTGCAGGAGATTGACAGCCTCAGGAAGCATTTGAAGGACCCGCCTTCCTCAAAAAAATGGGAGAGTAGATCAAATTCAAAAATTTCTGAGTTCTTTTAATTTTCTGTTTTCGATTGAAGTATGAACAATTCTATTTTTTTTGTATTTTTCTGTTTCATCAAGGAGTGTGTTCCTTGCTACTAAGTATGATCCTGTAATTAAGTACTTTTCTATACTAGTACTTAGTGTTTCTACTTATGTTATTTGAACTGTGGTTACAAAGTACTAACTCTGTTTTGCAGGTGTTAACTGTTCTCTGATGTTAAGTTAACATTGAGATGTTCATCAATGTTAGAACTTCGGTCTGGACTCAATGTTAAACCAACATTGACAAAGATAGATGTTATGACGACATTGAAAGTATCACTGTTAGAATAACATTGAGTTGGTCCCTTCTGATATTCAGGGAGAGTGTACTTAGTTTTCCATTGTATAAGATAGTGAAGTTTGTCTGAATAATTTGATCTGATTAGAACAGGTTCTTAGGTTTTGTGATTAAGGAAAAAATGGGGAGATTGAAAGTGCAGGTATTCTGGCAATGTTAGATTAACATTGAGAAGTCAATGTTAGAGTAACATTGCTGAGTAGAATCCGATTTACAATCTTGTTGTCATTTATTATTATAGTTTTGCCTTATTCATTTAACTAATTAAGTTCCACAGTTGTGATTGTCTTTGATTATTATTCAGAAAACAAACTTGTCATAGGTTGGACGCTCAAGTTTCCAAGAAGGAAAGTTTCCTTAATTTAGCAAACTACTCTACAAGGAAAGAAGAGGTCGAGTGCAACTAGGAAAGCTTTCCAAGTTGAGTCCTGATTTGAAGAAGGAGTCTATCCTTAGTTAGATCACTAACGAAGGAACTATTATTCAAGAAGGACTGCGAGAACAAGGAAGAGGAGTTCGAGAAGGAAACAAGGAGAATTACCAACCGTGTACAACACACATTGAAGTCCAAGTCAAGATCCTATATATAGGTGTGAAGTACATCAAGACAAACACAAGACAAGAGCCAATCAATCCGAGAGATTAATTTACAGTTGTTGAGTGTTGTCTTGCTTTAGCAAAGTTTGTGAGTTGTGAGAATAGATATAAGAGTGATGAGCTTTTAGAGATAGTCGAAGCAATTCTTGTGTGCTTTGCTTAGTTCGATTAATTTGAGAGTGAGGAGCTTGAAAATTGAGAGAACGACTTTTGTTAAAACCTTAACGGGTTATTTTGCCTACGGCTCGGAAGTTAATATAATCTTATATTCACTTCTTAAACTTGGTGTTTGTTTATTCCGCTGACTATTATTCTGGTCTGTTGTTAAAGTAACATCGCTGAGTTAACAACATACCAAACTGCTGTTAACACTCTAGTATTAAGTTAACAACAACAACGTATCAACCCGATCCACAATTTCAGTATCCTATATTATTTTTAATAAAACTTTTAATCCCCCCTAAGAGGTTTGGTTCTCGTAGCTTTTTGAGGGTTATGATCATTGGTATCACGAGAAAGACATGTATCCAAGATAAGGTGAAAAGAAAAAGATTTGCTAAACTAAATATTTTTTGAAATTTAGGAGCTGCTCTAGGATTTATGGACAATAGTGTACGATTTATGTATTTCAGCCTCTAAAATCACATTGTTTGAAAATGATATTTTCGTACAGAGTTGGAGGAAAACATAGAGAGTATGTGGAAGGAGAGAGTAAACTCATTTTTCCTACTATTTATTATTATTTTGGAAGGTGCAAGGCAAAATTAACAATTTTTGCGCTATAATAGTCTTGAAGGTGAGCCTTCATGTCTCGAGACCGAGTAGTTGGATGATTCTAGCGTAGGTATGATAAAGACATGAAAGTGATTTAATGTGTGTGTGTGTATATATATAGTTATAAAACCACATCAAATTGCCATAAAGAGTAATAAATGCTCTTTATGATGCATGGGGGTTCGAACTTTAATGAAAAAGGTGGCTTGACGACGTGACATGAAAATTAGAGTGAGGTAGTAACTTGGTGAAATATAACACATTCTTATCTACGAGGGTGAGCCTCTTGTTTCGAGATCAGGTGGTTAACGTTTTGCGGATGTAGATAGAGTCTATTTATCTAAGGATTTACCAATATACTCCACAAATACGATATTCATCCTTTATGGAAAACTAGTGTTTATTTTAAGAAACAACTTAGTAGTGTAACCAACAAGATGCCTAACTAGCATTGTCGCACAAACATTAAGAGGTGTTTTAGTTGCAATAACAAAATGACTACCACTTACCAAATTCCTATGAATAATCATCCAAAAAAATTTAGAATAGAACAAGGACACCAATGATTGTTATGATTTCATTCCAATTACGTTGTGAAATAGTACATAGTATGTTTAGGGTTGGGTGGGGCGATTAAACCAAACCTTTGGTGTGATTTTGGACCTATTTAAAAGCAAACAATGCATCGAATTGTTTGAGATGGTTCAACCCGATTTAAATTGTTAACCAAGCCGGTGGTTTCTATTACTTTCTTCTTCTTCTTTGTTAACATGAATTGCGTTAAAAATAATAATATAAAAAGCATAAAAGTATACCATTTAAAAAAACTTGATATGCAATACATAGAATAAACAAATACAATCTTAATTTTTTTCCCGACTGGTGCATTTATTTACTTAACAATTTATTTGTTGGCATGCGACACTCGGATACGTTCCAACATAAGATAATCTAATGCGCAGAGGATTTCATCTCACATCCATTTGTAAATTTTGTAAGTCAAGCGTGGAGTCTGTGACACATATTTTTGTGCCATGTCCTTTTGCAAAAGCTGCTTGGACAACGATCTTAAAGGTTCTTCGTCACCAGATTGATACATCTTCCTCTCTTGATAAACTTCTCACGAATGCAGTTAGTGCGAGATTTAGTTCTCAAATCTGAGCTCTATGGACATCGGCTGTGGTTTCATGCATATGGAGTTTAAGGATCACCCACAACAAATGTATTTTTGAGGATTATTCTCCTGATATACATGCACTTTTGAGACATATTTGGCGGTGCATTAAATGAAGAAGAATTTTTTCACATCAGATCAACTCATACAACTGAGGACCTGCAAATCCTAAAGCGTTTTGGCATGTCTATTGTGGCAAGGAAGGAACAAAAGATTATTTCAATTGTTTGGCATCCCCTATTGACCACTGGATTAAATGCAACACAAATGGTTGTTCGTTTGGTATGCCTGGAACAAGAGGTGCAAGAGGAATTTTTCGAAATGCTCGAGGTTTTCCTCTCGGGGTTTTTGCAACATATCTTGACTCTGTGTTTGCATTTGAAGCTGAATTATGGGCTGTTATTATTGCAATAGACAAAGCAAATGAATCGAATTAGGCATATCTTTCCTTAGAAATCGCTCCAGTTTTGCGGTTAGCTTATTAAAAAACGAAAGTGATAAAGTGCCATTGAAGTTGAGGAGTAAATGATTAGCCTATCTTGACTTCATTCGTACCATACACTTTGAGGTATCACATACATTCCAAGAAGGCAATCAAGTGGCTGATTCATTAGCAAACTTTGGAGCAAACCATCATGGACGACATTGGTGGCCATCGTGCCCGTCCTTTACTTCAGACTTGATTAATAATGACATTTGTAATAGAGAGAATTTTAGATTTTGTGTCTTTTGTTTCTTCATTTTTAATATAATCTGAGCGCGGTGATTTAGCGTCATAGGGATTGCAACATAGTTGGGATTTTCGTCGCTAGCACCTTCCCGAGTTCCATCTTTCACGTAAAAAAAATATAATCTAATATTTAATCAATTACTTAACCTATAATAGTTCGATCACAAATATAAATCAATATCATTACAACAACGGTGTACAATAACAAACTACAAAAACATTCAATATAAATTACAATTTAAAAAACATACTACAAAAACATTCAATATAAATCACAATTTTAAAATATACTACAAAAACATTCAAGATACAAATTTAAAACGGTAATAATCATGATTCATCAATGATGCACAATCCTAAGTAGGCATCCCTCATTCTCTGCGTTGCACGAACACGGATACGAGGACATGTATCGAAAAAGATACAGATACGACGATACGAGTTTTTCTAAAATCACATATTGAGATATGTCAAGGATACATCGAATATTTAATATTAAAAAATTATATATGTATATATATTATTTAAGTAAATATGTAAAATAATATGAATATTAAACACTTATAAAATTCAAATAATAATTAACATATAGCCATATACAAAGATCCACCATTCCACAAACTCAAATATCAATTGATAAACATGTTCAACACGAATATTATAAAGTTTTATAACATAACAAACAAGATCAATATTGCAATATTTTATTTATTGTTAAACGACATCATCAACAAACAAAACCAACTCAAAGTCGAGTTCATCAGAAATATTTGCAATTTCATGAGCGAAAACTATTATATGAGTTAAATGAGATTAATAAATTAAAAAATTATCTTTTGATGTTTGTAGTATAAATAAATTACTTTTCGCTCCTAAAGTTTTTAAAATAATAAAATGACCTATTTTATTGAGTACGCGTATCAGATACACTTTAGAATAATATTCAATACGTATTCTATTTATTAAAGAATTAAATTTGAAATAGGATAAGCCACGCGGCGTATCCGATATGTATCTTGATCGTATTCTTATCCGTTTGGTACTACTCGATACGGGATACAAAGTCATTTTCAAAGTATTAGTGCAATATAATATAGCTCATTCTTCTTGTTATTATTATCCATACGTCGGTACGATGAGACATGAAGATGGAAGGGCCCTGGACATAATAACTAATATAAAATCAAACAGTATTGTTTTTCTTTTTTTCTTTGAAAAAGAATTATGTAACATGTAAAGATGTACAAGGAAGGGTCCTGGACAGTTCGTGGGGTCCACAGGCGGCAAGTAATTTACAAACAAAACCGTACTGTCAATAATACGAATAAATAATAAATGAGTTAAAAGAAAAAAAAACAAATTAAAGAAGTAGAAGGTAAAATGTGTGAAAGAAAGAAAAAGAGTTTGGAGGAAGAAAAGTAAAAGATGGTTATAGTACAGAGAATTTAGAGAGAGGAGAGAGACTTTTGGGTCCATTCATTTCATTTTTGTCATCTCACTTTTTCTCTTCTGTCTTCTTTGTTGTGTCATGTGTGTGTGTAAGTAAAAAAGAGTTTCGCCTTGCCGTAGATCTCTCTCTCTCTCTCTCTCTCTCTCCCCATATTACTAACCCTTTGGCCTGTGCTTTTTCTTTAGTCAAATCTTTCAAAAATTAACTATTAGTAAAAGAAGCAGATGAGAGACTCAATCCCTTTGAAGATGTAACCTGTTCACCTATAAAAAAAAGGTTCTTTTTTTATTTAATATTTTTAATTTAGTTTATGCTTGTTGACTTATGGCTGGTGAAGATTCCTGTATTAATTAGACTCTCAAAGCTCAAATCTTTCTTCTTTGTACTCCTTAATTACTTCAAAGGGAATTTATTTCAGCAAAGGGTATATGAAAATCTAGTCCATGGATTGACTTTTCAAATATTTTTTGTTTTTGTTTTTGTTTTTGTTTTGCACAACCTCTTCAGATTTGATTGAAAGTCTCATTTTTTTGAAGCGGTGCAGGTGGGGTTTTTTTTTTCTTTAATTTGGAAGAAATGGAAGAGGTAGGCACCCAAGTTGCTTCACCTATGGTCATCCATCAACTTGGTGGCAGATTTTGCAATAATACTCATCCAATGGTCAAGAAACGGAATCTCCCTTTACCCTCAACAAGTTTTGTGAATCAGAATAGTACTGATAACTGGAACCCTAAGTCCTGGAATTGGGACAGCGCCAGATTTGTGGCCAAACCATTGCAAAGTGAGGGCAAGGAAACACTAAATTCTGAAGAGGATGCTCGAAATCTTCGGCTACAGCTTGGAGGTGGAAATGGTGGTGGGGTTGGTGGGATGAATGCATTAGATGAGCAGCCACTGCCTCCGGTGTCGAGGCCTAGTAAGAGAGTAAGATCTGGATCACCAGGTGGTGCTAATTATCCTAAGTGTCAGGTGGATAATTGCAAGGAAGATCTATCAACTGCCAAGGACTATCACCGACGGCACAAGGTCTGTGAGGTTCACAGTAAAGCTACTAAGGCCTTGGTATCGAAAGAAATGCAAAGGTTCTGCCAGCAATGTAGCAGGTTTGGATTATTTAGTTTTTGACAAGAAAATATTCTTCTGTTGTGTTTTGATCGTTGCACAGCAGTTGGTTGCCGTTTTTGTCTATCAGTTACTGGAATTTTTCTACGTTCTTTCTTCTTTTCCTCTGGGGCGTGTGTTTCTTTTGTTATACTGACTCCAGTTTGTAATTTACCAGGTTCCACCCCCTTCCGGAATTTGATGAGGGAAAGAGAAGCTGTAGACGAAGGCTTGCTGGGCA
This sequence comes from Linaria vulgaris, assembly GCA_948329865.1. Taxonomy (NCBI): domain Eukaryota; kingdom Viridiplantae; phylum Streptophyta; class Magnoliopsida; order Lamiales; family Plantaginaceae; genus Linaria; species Linaria vulgaris. The sequence goes on from OX415249.1 coordinate 105,125,747, forward strand.
TAACAGGAGGAGGAGGAAAACACAGCAAGAAGATGCCGCTCCGAGGTTGTTAGCTCCTGGTAGCCATGAGAACAACATCAGCTCTGATATGGATATTGTCAATCTACTGGCAGTTCTGGCTCGTGCCCAAGGTAACTAAGTTAACCATGTGCTTCGGCTTAAACGATTCAGGAAGTAGTTAATCATTTTCTGTTGAATTTATTCCAGAATTGTGACTGATCTTGGAGATCAGATGGAAGGTTTTTACTATGGAAAAAATGAATTTTAAGAGTTTAGGTGTAGAAAGCTTGGGTCTTTGTGAACATATTCCATTATTTTTCTTCCCGCTCTTGCACAGGATGTTCCACTAAGTGCTATTCTTATCTCTAACTATAGGGACCACCGAGGAAAGCAGTGGTAAATCCTCGGCCATACCCGATAAAGATCAGCTTATACAAATTCTCAGCAAAATTAATTCGTTGCCCTTGCCAGCAAACTTAGCAGCAAAGCTGCCTCTTTTGAAAAACCCAAATGGTAGTATGTCCAATAACATTTCCGCAGGAGTTCAGAACGAAATGAATGGGAGTGCTTCTCAATCAACCATGAACTTGCTTGCTGTTCTTTCAGCACCCCAACAAGCGCACTCTTCTGATGCATTTGAAAATCAATCTCAACCAAGCACTGAGGAAAGTGACTCTGGAAAAAGTAAGTTACCTTGTGTTGATCAAGCTGCATCTGTACCTACGAAGGACGTTCCTTGTTTTGGAGGAGAAAGAAGTAGTGCAAGTTACCATTCTCCAAGTGAAGATGCAGACTCCCATGTTCAGGATACATCTCCGAGTTTGCTATTACAGCTTTTCACTTCCTCACCAGAGGGTGATAATAGTACAAGGAAGATGCCGTCATGTGGAAACTACCTTTCGTCTCACAGCAGTAATCCTTCAATAGATAGGTCGCCTATGTCTTCACCACCTGTTGTTCACAACCTTTTCCCAATGCGGACTCCAAAAGAAATAACAAAGCATGATTATTTGCCAACAAATGAAGGAGAAATGGGATATATGAAAGCTAACTTGAGCAATGGATGCAGTACATCCCTTCATCTTTTCGGAAGCAATATCCGTCCCACTGAAAATGGTTCAGTTCAAAGCTCTCCATACCAAACTGGGTATACATCATCTTCCGGGTCTGATCATTCACCATCCAGCCTCGTTTCGGATGCTCCGGTATTTATGCATCAGTTTCTTTTTTTCTTTGTAAAAGAGAAAATCTTGACCTCTTTTTATTGTTATCACTGAATATTTGACCGTATAATTTTTTCTAGGATCGTACTGGTAGGATAGTTTTCAAGTTGTTTGACAAGGATCCTAGTCAGTTGCCTGGGTCGCTGCGTGATCAGGTTAGATTTGAGACCTTGCCTTTAGTTTATGGAAAACATTGTTAGCTCATGTGGGAGAGACCTAATGGCCTTTATTTTCAGATATACAACTGGCTTTCGAACAGTCCATCAGAAATGGAAAGCTACATCAGGCCTGGTTGCATAGTTCTTTCCTTATATTTATCAATGCCATCTTTTGCCTGGGATCAAGTGAGCGCATTTCCAGAAAGTATTATTTACTCTGCTTTAAAAGGTTTTGAAATACAATTATTTACCCTTTTCCTCCTTGCAGCTTGAAGACAACCTTCCTAATTATGTGAATTCTTTAATCAAGCATACTGATGTTGACTTTTGGGGAAATGGGAGATTTTTGATTCACACAGACAGACAAATGGTTTCCCATAAAGATGGTAAGTTTGTCTTTTAGAAATTTGCTAGTCCAAATTACAGGAGGTGTTACATTTTTGTCATTTTTGGTTTTTTTTGCTTGAGTTTTTTTTGCTATGTTTGCTTGTTCTGAATTTCAAACTCTTAATGTCAAATTTTCTAATTGTCATTTAGACTTTCTTACCTTCATATTATAAAATCAATCTTCAGGAAAGATTCGTGTCGGCAAATCTTGGGGAGCTATGCGGGCACCAGAACTTATCTCGGTCTCACCTTTGGCAATTGTTGGTGGACAAGAGACTTCTCTGTTATTGAGGGGAAACAGTTTGACAGCACCAGGCACCAAGTATGTTTCTGTTACTTGTTAGGCTAACAACAGTTACATCCCTTGAAGTTAAGCCTGCTTATAAAACTTCTACTGTTTGATAATTACTAAACATTCTCAGGAAGTAAAATAAAATTATAGATATATAGTTACCGAGGCACTGCCTGATTTGTTGAAAATTATTACGGATAGGCCTCCTGCTTTTCAATATTTTTCAAACTTTAATGGGTTATTAATATTTCTTTAGACGTTAGAGGAGGTTTTTGTACTTAGACCAAGCCTCAAGGGTTTAACTCTAATTGTAAATTACCTTATATCTTTTGTGCCATTATTTTTTCTTTTCTTTTTCTTTCGTGACATTATTTCTGTTCGTATTCAGGATAAATTGCACACATGCAGCTGAGTACAGTATAAATAAATTTCCAGCAGCGTCCTGCAAAGACAGTGCATATGACGAGATAAGCTTGGGTTGCTTTAAGATAAACAGGACTTCATCGAGCGTACTAGGTCGCTGTTTCATTGAGGTATCCCTAAAGGAAACTATTATCATTTGAATGTGGATAAATGTTGTCGGTACCTGACCATACATATGTTCTTCACAGGTTGAAAATAGTTTTAGAGGCACCTATTTTCCAGTTATCATAGCAGATGACACCATTTGTCAGGAACTCAGACTATTGGAGCCTGAGATCAATGGAGCTGACAATCTTCCTTCTGACCACATTCAGAGTACGGAGAGACGGAAATCAAAGGAAGAAGTCCTGCATTTCTTAGATGAACTTGGTTGGTTATTTCAAAGAAAAAGCAGCTCTTCCTTGTTTGGGAGCCCGGATTATAGGCTTATGCGTCTCGAATTTCTTCTTATTTTCTCTGTCGAGCATGATTTTTGCTCTCTGGTCAGAACACTCCTCGGGATTATGCTAGAACTGAACTTGGGTAGAGAAGGACTGGCCAGTGAATCTTTGGAAATGCTTTCGGAAATTCACCTACTCAACCGGGCCGTCAAAAGGAGGTGCTTGAGCATGGTGAATATGCTTGTTCACTACTCCATCACAGACCATAATGATACTTCAAAGAAGTTCATTTTCGTACCGAACATGGCTGGACCTGGTGGTGTCACACCTCTACATTTAGCTGCTTGTACTTCGTATTCGAATGACATAATTGATGCTCTTACGAACGATCCGCAGGAGGTACAGTTGTTCCCTCCATTTGAAAATTATAGCATCTTTTTAACCAAGGTTTTCAACTTTCTTTGCTCTGGAAGGAGAGAAATTTTTGTTACTGGTTCACATATTCTATCAGATTCCAGTTGCCTGGTTGTGTGCTAAAATGGTGAAATGAGGAGTCTCTGTAATTTGAAACGTCCTGTTTGAATATTTATAAAAGACCATCTGAAGCTTCAAAAACTTATACAAACAGGGGGTCTATGATGCTTTTTAAACTTTAGGGGCTGCATAGTGATTACACATGAGGAGTCTATTTTTCATGATTTTATAAAAAAATTCTAAGCTTTCTCTTATGATATTCATATTTCTCAAACAGTATGGAGTGTTTCTGATATTAGAGTGACCTCATTGGGTGTAAATGTCTTTATTCCTTAGAGCACTCTGGATTTTGCTGTTTCTTTCCTTCTGCTTTCTACCACTTCATGAGACTGAGTAAACCATTTTCTTGCCATTTGCTTTCTGCTTGTAGGTTGGGTTGCACAGTTGGAAGTCTGTTCTTGATGCAAATGGGCTCTCTCCTTATGCATATGCCTCTATGAGGAATAACCATTCGTATAATGCCCTCGTTTCTCAGAAGCTAGCAGACAAGGAAAATGGTCAAATCTGTCTATCAATTGAAAATGAGATCGAGCCATTCCAGATAGATGTGGACATGGACAAGAAAACAATCTCTCATACCAATCGAACTCAAAAGTCTTGTTCCAAATGTTCCGTTGCTTCGCTTAGATACAACCAAAAGTTCCCACGTGCACAAGGACTACTGCAGCGCCCCTATATTCATTCGATGCTCATGGTTGCTGCTGTATGTGTTTGTGTGTGCGTGTTCCTAAGAGGACACCCGTACATCGGCTGTGTTACTCCATTTTCATGGGAAAGCTTGGAGTATGGTGCATTTTAAGGAGAGGGTAATAAAGCTTACGTTCACCAAAGTTTTACCTGCTTGAAGGCATAAAGAAACGAGGGAAAAGAAGTTGAGGTATTGCAATACTTATCTAGTTGTTTTCTTACAAAGTTAAGAGGAAATATCATCCTGTCCCCTAAAGTGTGTGGGTGATAAGGAAAGGCGAAATTATGTTGGGTCTCTCGAAAATTCCTCATTAGAGTTCTTGAATCTTCGGAATGTGCTTATCCTAATCACGCATAACTAATTTGGGTTGGGTTATGATGGAAGTAAAGTTTTGGGTGGCAGTTTGAAGGAGTAGTAGATGCGAACTTTTGTTGATGCTCTCAAGGTTCACAGCTCAAGCTAATTATGATGGTTTCCTTACAAAGAAATTACGCCATGTTTATGTTACTGTAAAGAAGTTATATGTCCTTGAAATTACAGCATTAGATAGTTGGTTTACTAATATATGCAATAAGAGGGATGTGAAGTGATTGATATTGTTTTTTTTCTTTTGTTTATTTATTTGGTCATATGTTTAATTGCAAGTAATTAGTGTATGAGACAAATTAAGCGAATACTGTTTGATGTGTTTCTTTTTGGAAGTTTTATTTATACAATTTTATGTTTCACCTGGTGAATATAATTATATAAAGCATATGTCCATGTTCTTTTGGAAACATAGTACCTGGACATGTGATGATTTTTTTTTCTTTTTCTCTGGATCTTTATGAAATGTATATATATACAAATATATAATTATCTGTCTGGGAGGCATGATTCTTGCATCAGCACTTTCAGACGTTCGAGGTTATCTAGCTAGCTAGTCTATTTCATACGTAAATTGGTTTTGGATAACTCTCTCTCTCTCTCTCTCTCTCTCTCTCTCTCATGCGCCACGCAGGCACGCATGCAGTAGCAAAATGGCTTGATGATTACTTGGGCTGTATCAAATGTTTCATGCCTTTTGAGCAATTTGGTAAAGGCTGTTTATTTTCTGAAACGTTTCATGGTGAATCAATATATAGACCTGTAATCATAACAACATAATCTTCAAATCATTTTTGTCGTAATCGGTAATACGAAGTAGATTGACTGAACATTAAAGATCAGCCATTTTGAAGCGAAACAATTGTTTCTAAAGCTTCAATAGATGACTACTCTCGTACTCTTATCCTTCTTCGACTAGTGCCCCTCCCTTTGGCTATACTCTGAACAATTACATCTCCCACACTTTCTCCAAGCCCCTCAATGAGTCCTCCAATGAACTCTATAACCACCTGAGACGCAAAACGGGCGGCAGTTCCCATCGCGCTTGGTCTCTCAGGGACTGTAATATTGTTGGCCTGGAGGCCATTTATATGGGACTTGGCGCATAGTGCATGGAGATAGTAGTTGCACACGGTGCAGTGGTACATTCTGCCCGATGATCTCTTCTTCTTGCATTCTCCGCAAGCCGGCCCATTATCACCACTATTCAATGTGTTGAATGGAGGGAGGATTTTTAGAGGGTGTGGGTGGCCATGGAAGTTGATTTCTGTGGAAAGCATGGCGCAACAAGGATGCATCTGGAAATTGCATGCCGTGCATCTATAGGTAAATCCTTTGGAGGATTTCCCGCAAACGTTGCATCTTGGCCATGAAATCCCTGCTTTTGCTACATCGAGAAACATCATGTTAAAGCTTGTTTCATATGACACAGAGAGTTTATTAGAGTTATGCTAATTGACGAGTAGGCTCCCTATTTTACTTAATAGATTGCTTGTAAAAATTCACATATGAAGGTTCTTAAGGGCATGAATAGAAGGACTTTAGTGATGGGTCTGAGACTTATCCATGTGATAAGACTGAAGTTAATTGGCACATTGAGGGTGGTTGAACATGGCTTAGGAAGGTTACAGTACTTATTGAAAAGACTATAATTAATTGGAAAATCACTTAATCTACTCAGAACTGATGTTAAATTCAAGAAAAATGGATAGAGATTTTTGCGACTAAGGAAATATACATGTACCTGGTTTAGGTTTGGAGTGGAAAACAATTTGATGGTGGCCATGAAGGGGGTGGTTCTTTAAGAGGGGAGGGGCGGCCGCGCAAAACGCGTGAAGCTGAAAGTCACACTGCTGACAAGCAAATCTCTTGCCGGCTCCATACTCTTTACATCCGGTGCACATGAAGAGTTCGGACAGATTCAACTCAGTCAATGGGTGTTTTGAGTGTGTGTAATGTGTGATCTCCTCACCAACTGCTCCTTGAGGTGAACTTGGAAATTCTACCATCAAAGGTGAATGAGAATTCTTTGCAGTTGAAGAGGACCTATTCATCTTTTTGTAAAAACCGACTCACAAGTTTTAAGTGATGATGTACTTTGGGTAATTCAATGGCTAAAATTTATGCTGGCTAAGCAGATATGCTCATGCACATAAAGGAGAGAGTATGATACTGTGGAGAAAAAAGTAATTGCAAAAAAAGGAAAAAGAAAAGAGAGATGGAATATTTATGCTTTCAGTGCCTCTCTAACTTTTGAGATTATTGTTGAATCCTTGACTAAGTTCCTTTGTATCTAATTTATTATGAGGGGAAAAATCAAACTACATACCATAAGTTGGCTCTTACGGTTTTGGTACCATAAGTTGGCAACACGGTGGTAAAACTCAATTGCTGCCTCTAAAATAAACGTTGACCGCCTTTGAACGCCTCTAAAATGAGCTAAGGGCATGAGGAGAGTTGACTTTCAATTTTTTATTTTATATTTTTTTTAATTTTTTTTCCAAGTCAGCGTCCTAATCAGCGTCCAAGTGTCAAATTCATGCCATAGTTTTTAATTTGGGGGTCAACGGCGGTCAACGTTTATTTTAGAGGCGGCAATTGAGTTTTACCACCGTGTTGCCAACTTATAGTACCAAAACCGTAAAGAGCCAATTTATGGTATCATTTGTGTTAAGGAGCCAACTTATGGTATGTAGTTTGATTTTTTCCCTTTATCATGACAAATAGAAGTTTTAATTAGGCTGTTTCATAGCTGTGCTTATATTATATGTCATTAGTACAAAATAACTTTTTGGTAGAGTGAAGCACTAAACTAACTGCTTATTAAACAAGATGATCTAATATATCACCAGCAAAATATTTTGATAACTCCGTTACATCAAGTATCAACTTAACTACTTGTTCAAAGAAAATTCAAACTTGCTTAGTTTGCTATATATACAAGGGAGATTTGAAAAATGAATCAACTAATAAGTATATTAAAAACTCTACCTTATACTGGATGTTCTTATGAGTCTAAAAACTTGATTATTTGATGGCGCAACTACGTAATTGAACTAGAATTTGAAATGTCATTATATATATACATATATATGATATATATTATAATACTAAACTTACACTAATAATCACAAGGCACCGTCTTGTGCTAATCATAGAGATTGTCCAACATATGATAATCTCAACAGCATTATTACGGTTACATACGACTATGTATGATAAATTTTGAAGTATATTTATAAAAAAAAGATAAAAACTGGAAGTAGTGTGTCACTCGTGTGAGCTACAAAATAAAACTCAACCACTTGTGTTCCAATGAGCTAAATTTGTGTGGCCATTGTCCCCAACTCGTCTTGTTATTTAGCAACGAATCTGGAAACAGTCTATACCGTACAGCTGCGGTGCAAATAGTCATTTTTGCCGCAATCATTGTCCTAATATAAAATTCATACGACATTTTTTGCCTGTCATTTTAAGGCCGTCCTAAAATATATATTTAGCTACGAATACACAAGTCTAAGAATTATGCGTAACTTTGATCTAATATCTCTTCAACCAAGAAATTACCACCGTCTATAATTATTCTCTTAACGATAAAGATGACTTTTCTTCTTAATTAAGAGTACAATGGTATCTCGTGTTTAAGCACAAGTCACATTTAAAGGGATTTTTGCGATACTGATATGGGTAATTCCCGTATTGGGCCAAGCCTATTAGGAAGCCGCCCATCGCTCTTATATTGGGAATAACACCCGATATGGCTTCAGATATGAGTATCAAATTCGATATGGTACAACGTACGCGGAAATCACGTGTGCGGTCCCCGCATCCGATGTCTATATATATTCGGGTTTCAGTAATCAAGGTAAGCTTCATTAATTATCCACACTTTTCACTCGTATATCGAATATACATCTTCGATATCGAATCCTCACCCGATATCATATCTGACATATCACCTGATATTCCTTCCGACATACTTATTCGACATTCACTTCCGATATATATCCCCGATATACATCTCCGACATGGCCATACTCCTGATATCCAAGAGCACCCGACATTCCAATACTTGATATAGGGTGTACAACGACATACGTAAACCCCCGACATATGTACGTCCCCGACATTGGTGTATTCTAGATATCCGTATATCCTCGACATCCAGTGATCCTCGACATAGATATTCAATATCCACGAGATACTCGACATATCATTATACTTGATTGTACAATTAACCTATCACTAATGAACTGCGTTCGACTTGATTCCCTCAATGGGCTACGTAGGCAGCTTGGAATAACCCGAGTCCAGTCCGAAATCATTAAAGATTCATCCGTCCCCTCACCGCGTCGCTTGGAGTACATGTGTGCAAAGAAAAAAGCTGGTTCCAACGTAGTCTAGAACCAGCATGATGTGGAGTGTTTCGTCAGCTTGCCAATCCAGTAGACGATAATGCACCAAATCATTGGCGCCGTCTGTGGGATCACACTGGAATGTACTTGAAAACAAGCACACAACGCCATCAGACTTATGCCTTACATGAAGCTCATTCTTACAATTCTAGTCTGGCCCACATTCATCAAAACTCTGGAGCATATCGAGCACCCGATGCCCCCGCTCTGGCAATTGAGGTAAGTCATATTAATAACACTATAATGATTCACCTACATATCGAATACCATATTCGATATCGAGCGTGTTTTCGTTATGCACATCCACCCTCGATATACGTTATTCTCGATAAACAATCATACCCGATATCAAGATGACTTTTGACACCTCTTAACCCCGATCATCCCCGATATCATAACTTACCCGTTATACATATACATTCGATATCCTCGTATCTCCGATATCTGCACTGTTGGACATCCCAGATTCGACATCGCCAGATTCGATATCGCCTAAATTCAATATGATCCTAGATTCGATGTCTATCAGACTCGACGGAGTGATTGCCCATGAGTCACTTAGGTTTATTAATTTCTGTCTTTAATTATGATTGGAATAATATTGATTTACCTAAATTGCCCCTCTGGGACTGGCCTGTAACTAAAACAGGGGAAACTACTCCGGTCTGATTCTCTTATCGCATGATACGTAGGCGAACTGGGATTCACCTGGTTCTTGGCCGTTATCCGTTATTAATCTTTATCTTGAGAATGTTATATATCTCTCTTTCATATTGGTAGACTTTTTGCAGGAACAAACATATTCTACGGGATAAGACAGAAATATACCTTATAGGGTAAAAGTATTATCCTAAAGGATAGGCAAATCGGATGCTATCCGGTTCTTGGCTGTTATCTATCTTGAAGTTTCATATTGATATATATTGTTGCATATATTGTTGTCCATTTAAATGACAGGAACGTAGACATCCTCCATCAACGAGACAAGGAGGAACATATCCCTTATCCACGAGGTAAGGAGGACAAAAAAAGAATTACTGGTACAACATCAAAGAGGTTTCACCCTCAAGACATATCGCTTGAAAAGGCGACTGTTCATATACCCTCGCGGTAGATACGCTGATACAACAACGGAGAGGTCTCGCCCTCAGGACATATCGTTTACAACGGTGACTGCCCATATACCCTCGCGGTAAATATGCTGATACAACAACAACGAGGTACCGCCCTCAAGACATATTGCTTGGAAAGGCAAATGTCCATATACCCTCGTGGCAAATACGAGGACACAACAACAGAGGTATCGCCCTCATGATATATCGCTTACAACGGCGAATATCCATATACCCTCGTGGTGGATACGGTGATGCAACAGCAGGGGTTACACCATCTTGACTACTTATACTGTGGACGTATCTCCTATCCTACGGGATACGACGGAGGAATACCTTAACAGGTCAACATACCTCCTATCCTACGGGATACGACAGAGAATACCTTAACAAGTAGACTTATTTTTTGTCCTACGGGACAAGATAGCAAATACCTTAAAACGGTAGTGTTATCTCATATCCTATGGAGAAAGCCATAAATACCTTAACAAGTAATTTATTTATTTACTATTCTAGAGGATATAACACAAAATATATTAAGAGACTCCGAAATCCTCTTTTATTCATGAATTAATCGAGAAAACGAACAATGTCGACAAAACAAACGAGATATGCCAGAAATGGTAGAGTCACGTCTATCTATTACGGTAAAATGCTAGAAATGGCAGAGTAACAACTATCTATATGGTAGCATGCCAGAAATGACAGAGCAACATTAACTCCTAAACTCGGGGACTACATGATATGGGTAATTCCCGTATTGGGCCAAGCCCATTAGGAAGCCGACCCATCACTCTTATATCGGGGATAGCACCTGATATAACTTCAAATGTCGAGTATCACATTCGATATGGTACAACGCAAGTGAAAATCACGTATGCGGTCCTCGCTTCCCGAGGTCTATATATATCTGTGTTCCGTTAATCAAGGTAAGCTTCATTAATTATCTCATAATGTTCACTCGTATATCGAATATACATCTTCGATATCGAATCCTCACACGCTATCACACCCCATATCATATATCACCCGATATTCTTTCCGACATACTTATTCGACATTCACTTCCGATATATATCCCCGATAAACATCCCCGACATTGCCATATCCCCGATATACATCCCCGACATGGCCATATTCCCGATATCCAAGAGCATCCGACATTCCAATACTCGATATAGGGTGTACCCCGACATACGTACACCCCCGACATATGTACGTCCCCGACATGGGTGTATCCCAGATAGCCCTATATCCTCGACATCTTGGGATCATCGACATAGATATTAGATATCCACGAGATACTCGATATATCATTATCATTGATTGTACAATTAACCTATCACTAATGAACTACATTCGGCTTGATTTCCTCAATGGGATACGTAGGCAGCTTGGGATAACCCGAGTCCAGTTCGAAATCATTAAAGATCCCTCACTGCGTCGCTTGGAGTTCATGTGTGCAAAGGACAAATCTGGTTCCAGCGTAGTCCAAAACCAACATAATTTAGAATGTTTCGACAACTTGCCAAGCCAGCAGACGATAATGCACCAAATCAGATACCAATTCGGAGGAATGTGCCCATCGGCAGTTTAAAGACAAACTAATGGGAGTACAAGGTGGCCACGGTGTCTCTTCTCTAAAATTTAAATAAGTCGTTACCTCAAAGTTAATTTTGATGTCTTTACGGGGAGGGGGGTATGGATTTTGCAATTTACGACGCAAGAGGCGTAGATCACATGCAAACTAATCTAGACATTACAAACATCCATGCTCCAAAGTCAAAATTTATCTTTTTGCTTTAGATTGTTAACTCGTAATCAATTGAAATCCATCAAGCTTTTTTATAAGTAAAAGCACTTCTTTCAAGTACTTAAGCTAGGATGAAAAGAATCAAAATCCATCAAGAGGGTTCTTATTCGATTTAAAGTACTGAAGCAAAGAAAAACAATGAGCAGCTTTCTTTAAATTGGTCTTTAAAGTGCCAAGATTCATCAAATTGAGGTGCAAAGCTCTTGCAAAATCTGATTTTTCAATGCTGTGAGTTGTAAGGCAATTCCCAACAGTAAAACAAAGTTTATTGTTGTCTGGCCCCGCTACAGTTTATGTACTGTTCCAAAGTTGACAATGCACTTACCGAATTATTCTCCACCACCGTGATTTTCTCTTAGGAAAATAGGAAAATGATATGTGGACAGTCTGTATGTATATACATACATTATATTAGCTATTTAACATTTTATTTTGGCAAATATACATGTCTCCAAATCTTTAGTCATTACATTTTACCCCCACTTTAGGTAAGTTGCCCCAGATCTTTGATAATTATATTCTAATCCCTCCATTAAATAACTAGTACGCGTCATTTACTTCTGCAGTTCTTTTTTTTTTTATTTAATGGACTTTTATCTACACAATACTTTTCTTATTTACAATTAAATAGTAAATAATTTCTTTTTAACTCTCTCATTCAAAAAATGACATAAATTGTTCAACTTTCAAAGAGTAGTGCACATGAATATATAGATTTCATAAATTAAATTTTCTACAATAATTTATCAATCTTTTTAATCTTTTAATGAAACTTTGAAATCTTTAATTTTCTCTTCATCTTCAAGTCATGTCTTACGTACCCTGTTGTGTTGCTTAGTGTCGTTTTCCTAATTTTACAAGACATTTAAATAGTAATTGCAAAGATAATATATATGATGTTTTATAATTTTTTTTATTATAAGATAATCATGTTGTGCGTAATTTCAATGATGGTGGCTGAAATTTAATTATAGATTACTTTGGGTGTTCGATTATTATTTGTTAACTTTTTAAATGAGGAGTTCTTTCAAATTTTTAAGTAATAAAAGGGACTTTGGAATAAATAAGATCTGCCGCAAGTTGTCTGTACAAATATTTTCATATTTGTAATGTCTGTATGTTTATCACTACCCTTTCTCTTATTACCACATATAAAATAGGGGGTAATTACAACCATTTGAGATTTGGTATAATTACATAAACCTCCCCTGAGATCTGGAAATTAGAATGGCTTTGCCTCTAACTTGTAATTATAAATGAGTCAATTTCCGCAATTCAAAAATGTTAAAATACACACTATATTCTTATTCAATTCTCACGTATAATTCGTTACGATTTTATAGTTTAGAAATGATATATTCAATAAAAATATATTTTTAAATATAGTATGAGAAACAACTTTTTATAAATTTATACATCTATGACTTTATCAAATCTATTAAAACAATGAATCCCAAATTATGAAATCTTTTGTGATAAGGAAAAAATTGTAACCACAAAATTATTTACAAGCGTAACATCTATATACTATTATATAAATATTGAGAAAAGAATTCCTAACCGTATGGGGTTAAAATTCAACCGTACAATTTATATTGGAATAGAGATTAAATTTATGTACAACAACCCTAGAAGTTTGAGTATTGAAATTATTTTATTATCTTTTTTCTAGTTATTAAAAAGCATGGTATTTGAATTACTTTTAATATCTAAAGAATAATTATCAACATTAGTTTTATAATTTAATAAAATATTTTTGTGTTAGTATTAATATTTCTGTAAACTCTGTTGGAAGATCTTAAATTAAAATTGTACAAACGACATTACGTGTATACGCTTGAAACTAAATAAAATATAAGTACACGTTTCTTATTTAAAATTACATCTATTTTTTTGAATGATTTAATTGATAAAGGGCAAAATTAGAATTTTATTTGTAGTTACAGCAGCCGAACCTTATAATCTCTCCTTATTAAGGGGCTCGCTTGAAATAATCATGAATAATACGGCAAGCAATGCCTATGTGGATACATCAATCTATGATCTATCCGATTCCCTCCGGTGTGAAATAAATGAGTATAATACTATAATATGACAATCTTTGTAACTTGTGGGTTTGGACTTTGGACTTTGGAGTACCCTTTGTGATTCCGTTATCTATTTTCTTGCCTGATAAGAAAATAAATTGATATCGGCTTGTATAGGTTACTTTTTTCTTATTACTTTTTTTTTTAATTTCCATTTCGTTACCACACCGAGAAATAAGCAAGATTGTACCGTTGATCAATTTGGATTTTGGGGAGACTCCAATGGGCTATTCTGGGTTACAGAATTGGAGGACTCTAACAAGTCTCAGTGGACCCATTATGTCTATATTTTTCAATGTCATGTCAGTGGCCCTATAATATCTGCTAATGAAGTTTCAAACAACACAGATTAGTAAAGCACCTTTTTTTTTTGTTTCACTGCACAAATTAGTAGTAGACCAATACTAAACAACATTGTTTTTTTGGTAAATTAATACTAAACAAATTATACTTACAATGGGAAAAGAATAGAATACAAAGACGCTTAAATCGAAGTAAGCAGAAGATTAACAAAGATTTCATTATCTTTCTTGGAGACAAGGGTCAAATTTGAAGCAAAGGCGACAAGAATCATGTTCTTCAATAATTGGGCTTTCCATAATGGATCTCAATAGTTGTATTTCATTGATGATTTAGTTTACATCTTCATTATTTTCCTCAAACATATTTGTTGATTCTCACATCATAAGCCGTAGCACAACACGCCCACTTAACAACCTTAATTTGGTCAATACTAAAAGATTTTGGATCTATATTACTTGAAAAACGGATACAATTATATGTAGGAATAGTTACAACTGTGTACGAAAGTAATACGAATTTTAGTTCTTTAATATTTAAAACCAGTTTTACTGTTGCAATTGAGGACAGTTAAAATAGAAAACGAAAGTAGTAAAGAACACAAGATTTTTACGTGGTTCAGTCCAAATGGTCTTACTCCACGGGGTATGCACCCAATTTATGACTCAACACGATATATCTACTTAAGAATTACAATCTTAGGATTTACTTCAAAGTAAAACTAGACCCCCTCTATTTTACTCTTGTAACACCTAAGCATCAACTATATTCGGTATACTCCTTTTGAGTCTGAGAACTTCAAGATGGCTCGAAGTTCATTTGATAAGAAGTTCTCTCACTAAAATACTTTGAGTCGATACAGGGCGAATGGCAACAAACTATCGCTCAAAGCATTTCCTCTAAGGTCTTGAGTCTTCTCCTTATATAGGCACATGCAGAATCTCTGCGAATCTCCAGTTGCAATCCTCGCATATTTTCTTTCCTTATCTAATAAGTTATGCGTATCTTCTGTTCAATCCACGCCGAACTTCTTTCCTTATCTTTGCTTATCGTTTTCCCTTCTTCAATTATTAGCGAGGCAATATTTGAATATCTTTTATGTATATACCACAATATGAGGTCGGATACATATATCAGAGGATGAGTACAAATAACTTATGACGTAAGAAATGTCAATCCAATAAGATATAATGAAATCATCTAAGATAGCTACCATCTAAAGGATACCTTATATCTTTAACAAGATTGACATAACATATTTGATTTTCAAAACAAGATCAATTTTAACCAAATAAGGCCCATTGAGAAATCGGCCATAACAAGCTCCCCCTTTGATTTGTTTTGTCAAAATCAATCATAATCGTCCAATTTACACAAGTTGGTTAGATGCAAAACCGCTTAACAGTTTCAATCAAGAGTAAAGTGCAGAAATGTGCGGAAACAGTTAGAGTTGCAACACCGGTGCAACCATCTGTTAAACAAGGGCGAGTTTTAAAAGTATTCAAAATTTTAAAAAAGTTCATAAAGACAACCAGTCTCCCCCTCAACCAAAACTCCCCCTGAACTGAACCACTTCTCCCCCTTTTTGATTAAAGAAATCAAGGGTCGAGCAGAAGTTGCAGCACATTGTCCAGTTTAGAGTTAATGATCATCAGGGTGTTGCATAGCTCATCATGCGACTTACTCAGTCGATCATAGTTGGCGTGCATTAAGAGAGCTCAAAATGGACGCCTTCAAAGCTAACAGCTGCATTGGGGGTGGAACTAGAACTGGGCTTCTTGGAGGAACCACCAGTTACATGAGCATCAGTGGGTGTGGGCTTGTTGATAACTTTGGTACTGGCCCTCATAGGCGTAATCTTAGTCTCCTTCCCAGTTTTCTTCTTAAGGTCATAGAATTGTTCCACAAGTACCCTATAAATAAGTGACGAAAAACCAAGAGACGGACGAAGCTGCGAAAAAGCCTCATGAAACAAACATTCAAACACAAGTTTCCCCAAGTCAATCTCGACATTCGTACCAATGCGATAGAGGACATACGCAATAATGAAGCTCATAGTGGAGGTCTGTGTGCATGGCAACCAATGATGGACAAGAATGCAAAATAAGAGATTGTACCTTGTGGTGAGATCTCTAGTTGTAGGAGAGGACCCTTGAGGCCAGGAGGTAATAGAACTGCCATTCAGCTCCGTTGTAACTTTGGAGAGGTTCTTCTCCACTCGCAACTCGGATGCATGTCCAGTGACAATCTCAGGAGCACCCATGGCAATGGACAGAAGTTGTGGAGTGATGGTGCAAATGTGGTTCCGCACAAAAACCTTGTATTGCTGAAGAAAATCCTCTACATCTAGTTGCGTAGTTAGGTTTGCATAGAACTCCAGGACGATAATGTTGCTATAACTTGAAGACCATTGTGTTGCATCTAGCCATCCTCTTTTTGTCAGCATAGAGATCACATCGGTTTTAGGGTATGATTCCACCACCAGGGGTCGTTCATCCACTATAGGCCGTTGGAGATAGTCAGGTTGGAGATAGTCAGTGTACCTCACCTGATCCTCAGGAGTGTAGAAGCGAGAGGAGTAGGCTCTTGCAACTTTCAGGGTAACAGAAGCAGGAGCAACATCGGGTAGAACACCAAATTCCTTAGAGGAAGGAGGAGTACATTTCTTCACAGACCTCCTCTTGATAGCCTCTTCTTGGCAGGGGGAACGCTTTCCTCTTCATCATCCTCAACAACAATGACCTCATCTTTTTCATCTTTCTCAGACGCAGAGTGGGTTGCAATTTTGTGAAGCTTGCGTCCCCGATGGGGTTTCTTGTCAATTTTCTTTGTGCGCTTCTGGGTGGTAACTCAGATTTTACCAGAGCAAAAGCGAGAGTAGAGGGTTCACCCAATTTACCCTTGCCTTTGTCGGATTTGCCACATTTGCCATTGACTTGGGCAGAGGAGACTTTGGACGACACCATTTTGGGAGTAGGAGGCTCTGAATTAGGAGGTGGAACTTCATCATCAACAACAACTTTTGGATCAGGTTCGGCCTCATCGTTAGAGTCGAAATCAGAATTGTGGTTGTCCTGAAGAGGATCAATTGTCGGGATAGTTTGCAAGGGTTCAAAGTCCAATCCCTCCTCTTCATTGTCGTGCTCAAGAACAGAGGGTTTCTTTAAGGAGGCGCTCAAGAACAGAGGGTTTCTTTGCTAAGTTGGTCAGTTGATCCCATGTGATCTTCACGGGTTTAGCCTGATCAAGACCAAATATTTTAACAAGATTCTTTGCATACTGAGCCTGTGAGATGAAGATTCAAGACTTATGTTGTTTGACCTGTAAGCCAAGAAAGTAGGTTGTTCGCCTACTATACTCATTTCAAATTCATTTTTCATAACTGACACAAAGTGTTGCAACTTGCTATCGGAGGTAGAACTAAATACTATGTCATCTACATAGATTTGTGCAATCAGAATATGAGTACCAAAGTGTTTAAGAAAAAGAGTACGATCAACGCGCCCTCTAAAGTATCCTTTATCAAGGAGATGGATGGTAAGACGCTCATAGCAAGCACGAGGTGCCTGTTTAAGTCCATACAATGCTCTTTTTAACTTTAAAACATGTGATGGATAGTACGGGTCAACAAACCCTTTAGGTTGTTCTACGAAAACTTCTTCATTTAGGAAACCAATTAGAAATGCACTTTTAACATCCATTTAAAAAAGTTTGAATCGTAAGATACATACAACATCAAGCATAAGTCGGATAGATTTTAGTCTTGCAGCTGGAGCAAATGTGTCATCATAGTCCACGCCTTCCACTTGAGTGTAGCTGATAAGCGTTTGTTAAGCGTAGTTTAGGTATCGATTTGCTTATACTTTTGATTACTTATGATAGCATATTTACTTGTTTTCATATTGTTTTGCATTTCCTTAGGATTTTATGGAGTCATGATGAAACTGAGCCAAAAAGGACCAAAATGGATGCTTTTGGAATGCAAATGGTCAAGGTACTAATTTGGAGATTCAATGAAGCAAGACCTGAGCATAGGGCGATTAAAGAGTGGACATTAGAGGATCACGCAGAAAAGGCAGAGACCAGCCCAATGAGAAGAGCTCTGGAAAACCAGACCGCACAGCTTTTCGGGAAGTGGGCCTAAACGATAGAAACTCTAGAAGGAGGCCTGGAGCGAAGAAAAACTATAAATAAGAAGTCTACGTTCAGAAGTAAGATAACAACATACAATAGCTTACATTAGTGTATAACAACTTCCAGACAGAGAAACCTTAAGAGCCGCCAGAGAGAGAGAGCACCACAAAGTCTTAGTTTAGTAAAATCATCGTGTGAGAGAAAGCAGTTTAGACAAAGAAAATATCATCAAGGAGAGAAGAAGAAGAGTCAATCAACGAACTTCCACCGGATCTGAGAAACTTTTCTTTACCCTTTTTATCTTGTTTATGTTGTTTACTTCTTTAATGACTGTTGAACTCATGATTATGAGGAGCTAACCTACTCATTGTTTGGAGTAGGGGAGTAACTCGAATTAATGAATATATTTTAGTTATTTTATGAGGTGTGTACTTGGTGTTCTTGCATGTCTAGATAGAATAATAGTATGCTGTGTGACTAACCTTACTCTGCTAGGACAAAATGGAAGCACCTTAGTGGGGTCGTCCGAAGTGTAGAACACTAAAGACTGTCGTTTATATATTTGATTTGTGACTTTGGACTTGCGAAAGCAACTGGAGCGCAATACCTTGATCACATTTTATCTATCTTAATTATGTAGGTTTTGTTGACGCGAGGCTGATGAGTTAATTTGGTTGCAAATTTGATATCTTTACTAAAACAACCGACAATTGGGCTGATTCCTTTAACACAGTAGGTTATTAGAGACTAATAGGGGTGTGGTTGTGATAACTTCTTCCATATGCCATGGATCCATTAGGCGTGTACCATCAAGTAACCACCAAGGACTAGAACTGGTATATAGGAAGAGATCTTAGTGAAACCCGACCTCTAAAAAATCTTTCGTATATTGCTTACAAACTTAATCCATTCAATTATGTTCTAGTTTAGTTAATTTAGTTTAATTCAAATCTTTCGTAGTTTAATAGATTTAATTGCTTTCTTAGATTCATTGTCTTTTACTGTTAATTTACATTCGAAACTCCAAAATCATAATTTGTTGTTTTCTTGCATCTTAGATAGAATTCATTCTTTCATCCTAGTTATTAAGCACCTTAGACAAAGCATTCTTAGTTTAAAGTTTAAACAACATTCATAGCATTCTTAGATTAAATAATATTCACCTTGGAAACACAAGAGGCAAAAGTGACAGAACATTAGTATTCTGCATCTAAGTGATTCATTCAACAATCCACCACTCCCTTGGGATTCGATAATTGGTTTATAACTATACTTACCATTATATTATTACTTGATTCATGCACATGCAACACATCGGGACTTAGGCATGACAACTATTTGTTAGCTTATATTCTATTTTGTATCACACCAAATGCCTCATCAGTAGCCTTGGGCCACCGGTCTTGCTTTATTCCTCACAACGTTCACAAGTTCATTCGTCCTGTTTTTGAAGATCCATTTAGTGCCAATGATGTTCACATTTGACGGTCTTGGAACAAGTTCCCAGACATCATTTCTTTCAAACTGGTTCAACTCTTCTTGCATGGCTTCAATCCATGCTTCTTCCAGCAATGCTTTCTTGACATTATTTGGATCAATTTTGGAGGTATAGCTGACAAATCGAAGTATTTGATCATATCTCTTTCAAGGGAGATCTCGAGTTCGTATACCTTTGTCCATTGTCCCTATTACGGATTCAGGTGGATGATTCTTCCTTGCAACTTGGACTAAGTTTCACTTCAGAATTCTCTATGCGAGGAACTGTTTCAGTTGCAACTTCCCTAAGTTTCTCCTCGTCTGAGTGTTTTCCATGAGAAGTTGATTCAATCATTTTAGTGATCTCAACTTCGGAGGATGCAGATGCAAAGTCCCTGTAATCATCAAATTCAACATTAGAGGATTCAACAATCGTCGGGGTGCCCATCTTAAAGATTCTATACGAGTGACTGTTGTGAGAGTAACCAACAAATATTACCAGATTAGATTTTGATTGAGACTTACCTCGTTGCTCTCGATCATTGAAAACATAACAAGTACATCCGAAGATGTGCAAATGATGTACAGTTGGACGTTTACCTTTCCATACCTCCTAGGAAGTCATGTTTGTACCTGGATGTAAGTATGCTTGATTTATAAGGTAGCATGCAATATTCACTACTTCTGCCCAAAAACGTAGAGCCATTCATTTTGAATTCAGCATAACCCGAAACATTTCAACAATAGTCATGTTCTTACGCTCAACTACTCCATTTTGTTGTGGAGTGATAGGCGCTGAGAATTCATGAAATATTCCTTTATTATTTTTTTTTTCTTTTAAAAAATGGTCATTTATCGTGACCTCATTATGAAAATAGTCCTTTATCGCGGTTTTATCCATATCTAGTCCTTTATTGTGTTTTTCATCCAATTTTGGTCCTCTAAACTTTTTTTATTTCTTTTTGCCCCTTAAACTATATTTATTAGAAAAAAACCTCACATGTATTGTTTATAATTAGTAAATAGCTCCCATTTGTTATATATTCACCTAAAATTATATATTCACTTAAAAATGCTAAAAAAAGTATTATAATAAACTAAAATACTTAAATACAAAATATTAAATTTTAAAAAGTTTTCTTTATTAACTAATTAAATAATTTATCTTCAATTCTAAAATATATAAGCCCAAAAATGTTTTTTTGTATATTTATAATTTTGGAAATGCTTGTAATTTTATTTTTAAACTTTTAACAAACTAAAAACGAAGATTGATATAATATTTCTCAATTCAAAAATATTATTAATTTTTTATTATATATTTAATTTTTTTATAATTCTATCTTGAGATATTTAATAAACTAGACTAATTGAGATATTTAATTTTTGACAAAATTATGAATATACAACAATACCTTTTTGAGCTTATATTTTAGAATTGAAGAAAAAATATTTAATTAGTTAATAAATGAATATATTTTTAATGAAAAATAATATATGTGGGGTTTTTTGTTAATAAATATAGTTTGTAATTGTGGATCGGGTTGATACGTTGTTGTTGTTAACTTAACCCTGGAGTGTTAACAGCAGATTGGTATGTTGTTAACTCAGCGATGTTACTTTAACAACAGACCAGAGTAATAGTGCAGCGGAATAAACAAACACCAAGTTTTAAGAAGTGAATATAAGATTATATTAACTTCCGAGCCGTAGGCAAAATAACCCGTTAAGGTTTTAACAAAAGTCGTTCTCTCAATTTTCAAGCTCCTCACTTTCAAATTAATCTAACTAAGCAAATCACACAAGAATTGCTTCGACTATCTCTAACAACTCCTCACTCTTAGATCTATTCTCACAACTCACAAACTTTGCTAAAGCAAGACAACACTTCAACAACTGTAAATTAATCTCTCGGATTTATTGGCTCTTGTCTTGTGTTTGTCTTGATGTACTTCACACCTATATATAGGTTCTTAACTTGGACTTCAAGGTGTGTTGTACACGGTTGGTAATTCTCCTTTGTTTCCTTCTCGAACTCCTCTTCCTTGTTCTCGCATTCCTTCTTGAATAATAGTTTCTTCATTAGTGATCTAACTAAGGATAGACTCCTTCTTCAAATCAGGACTCAACTTGGAAAGCTTTTCCTAGTTGCACTCGAACTCTTCTTTCCTTGTAGAGCGGTTTGCTTAATTAAGGAAACTTTCCTTCTTGGAAGTTTGGGCGTCCAACCTATGACAAGTTTGTTTCCTGAATAATAACCAAAGACAATCACAACTGTGAAACTCAATTAGTTAAATGAATAAGGCAAAACAATAATAATACATATAAACAAGATTGTAAATCGGATTCTGCTTCAGCAATGTTACTCTAACACTAACTTCTCAATGTTAATCTAACATTGCCAGAATACCTGCACTTTCATAGTTCAAGGGTAAAAAGAAATGAAAAAGGGCGGAGGACCAAAATTGAATGGAAAACCCACTAAAAAAGGACTAAATGTGGACAAAACTGCGATAAAGGACTATTTTCGTAATGATGCCACGATAAAGGACCATTTTTGGAAAAGAAAACCAATCATTGCAGAATGCATTAAAATTGGAATTTTTAAACTCTTTGCCATGGTCACTTCGGATTCTTTTGACTTTTAGATCTTTCTCTGTTGTAACAATGTTACACAGGTTTTTGAAAACAACAAAATACTCGGTTTTCTCTCTGAGAAATTCAACCCAGGTAAAACGTGAGAAGTCCTCAACACAAGCAAAGATGTAATGTTTACGAGATATGCTTTCCTTTTGGATTATCCATACTAAATCCATGTGAATAAGTTCAAGGATACTTTCAGAAGGGGTGTGTTACAATACTGCATGACTAGTCTTCTTCTGCTTTTCTTCCAGACATGATCCACACTTTCCTATAGGCTTAGGACCAATTTTAGGTAAGCCTCTCACAACTTTGATGTTGTGTAACTTGGCAAGCATCTTGAAATTGATGTGTTCTATCCTTTGGTGCCATAAATCTGCAAGATTGTCAACACTAAAGTTGCGAGTGAGAGATCTCATTACAAACTTACATTAGATAGAGTGTAGCTGTTAATAATGCTTCTAAGGCCTTGCAGAACACAATTCTCCTTTTGATCAATAACCTCACACTCATCTTAAGTAAATCTAACAAACAGTTCATCATCACACAACTGGCTTATACTCAATAAGTTAGCATGCAGTCTGATGGGGAGTTTGGTGTGATAAAAAACAGAATATAAGATAGCAACAATTTTTCACGCCTAAGTCCCACTATGTCGTAAGGGCACGAATCAAGTAATAATAAAATGGTAAGTATAATGACAAACCAAGTATCGAATCTCAAGGGAGTGGTGGACTGTTGAATGAATCACTTGGATGTAGAATACTAACGTATCGTGACTTTTGTCTCTTGTGTTTGTAGGGTGAATGCTATTTAATCTAAGAATTCTATGAATGATGTTTAAACTAAGAATGATTTCTCTAAGTGCTTAATAACTAGGATGCAAGACTGAATTTTATCTACGATGCAATAAAACTAAAATAATCGTTTTGTGGTTTTGAATGCAAAATAACAGTAAAGGACAATGAATCTAAGAAAGCAATTAAATATATTAAACTACGAAAGCTTTGAATTAAACTAAATTAACTAAACTAGAACATAATTGAATTAATTGAGTTTGTAAGCAATATAAAGAAAGATTGTTTAGAGGTTGGGTTTCACTAAGATCTTTTCCTATATTTCAGTTCTAGTCCTTGGTAGTTTCTTAATGGTACACGCCTAATGGATCCACGACATATGGCAGGAGTTATCCAAACCACACCCCTATGAATCTTTAATAATCTATTGTGTAGACGAAATCAGCCCAATTGTCAGTTGTTTTAGTAGAGATATCAAATATGCAACCCAATTAACTCATCAGCCTCGCATCAACAAAACCTACACAATTAAGACATATATAATGTATTTCTAGGTATTGCACTCCAGTTGCTTTTGCAAGTCAAAGTCACAAACCAAATATATATATATATATATATATATATGACAGTCAGCGTTCTACATCCGGGCGGCCCCACTCGGGTGCTTCCGTTTTATCCATGCGAGAGTAAGGTTAGTCACACAACATACTATTATTCTATCTAGACATGCAAGAAGTACACATCTCATAAAATAACTAAAATATATTCATTAATCCGAGTTACTTCCATACTCCAAACAATGAGTAGGTTAGCTCCTCAAAGTCACGAGTTCAACAATCGTCAAAGACGTAAACAACATTAACAAGTTAAAATGGGTAAAGAAAAGCTTATCAGATCCGGTGGAACTTCGTTGCTTGACTCTTTTTATTCTCTCCTTGATGATATCTTCTTCTTCTAAACTACTTTTTCACACAATGATTCTACTAAACTAATACTTTTTTGTGCTCTCTCTCTCGCGGCTTGTAGGGTTTCTCTGTCAGAAAGTTGTTGTTGTAAGCTACTATATGCTATTGTGTCGCCTCGTATTCCTCCTTGAGCTGCTGAATGAACCCTCTTATTTGTGGTTTTTCTTCACGTTCTGGGCTTATTTTAGGGTTTCTGTAGTTCTGGCCCAACTTTCGTTAGTTGCGCGATCAAGGGATGCGCGATCTAACATCACACAACAGTTGTGTGATCTGCCTTTTAAATGCTCTTCTCATCACGCTAGTCTTTGCCTCTTATGCGCGATCCTCTTCTGTCCACTCCTCAATCACCCTATGCCCAAGTCTTTCTTCATTGAATCTCCAAATCAGTACCTTGACCCAGTGCATTCCAAAAGCATTCATTTTGGTCATTTTTAGTTTAGTTTCATCATGACTCCATAAAATCCTAAAAAAATACAAAACAATACAAAAACAAGTAAATATGCTATCATAAGTAATCAAAAGTATAAGCAAATCAATACTTAAATCAGGCTTAACAAATGCTTATCACAGTCCATCAACATAAAAAAACATCTCTAGGTTTTGGAAATCCTTTCGCATTCAGTGTTCTTCTTCCAAGGATTTTTCCTCGATCACCATCCCCAAAGATGACATCACCCTTTTGTTCATCCATGAAGTTGCTCAGGATGCTCTTGTCTCCTGTAATGTGCCTGAAACAACCACTGTCAAAGAACCATGAGTTGGAGTTAGAAGCATGTTGAGAAATAGGTAAGTGTTTTGGTAGTTTCTCTACCCAAACTTTCTTTACAGATTTCACAGGTGCAACAGCGGGTGCACTTTTCTTGGTCTTCATTTTATTCTTCTTCTTTTTCTTTTGATAAACTTGGGTGGATTCGCATGGTGAAGGGAATTGTGATTCCCACAACTGGTAACAGTAAGGTCGAATGTGTCCTTTCACTCCACAGTGATGGCGCGTTGGAACAAATCTGCTTCTCTGTGATCTGTCAACATAAAACGATAAAGAATTAGTATTGTTCAAATTGCAACTAGGATTTACCTGATTATTTTGTTTGTGAATGTTTGTGTAATCGAGTGGAATTTCTACTCCTATGGGAATTCGTTTCTTCCTTGACATAGTAACCTTTTTGTGTTCTCAAGAAATTTTGGTTCACCATTCTTAACAAGTCCTACTCCAGATTTTCCAGTTGCAACTCGTTGGGTGTCTAGAACTTTTTCAAGCTTCTCAGTTCCAGGAGTTAGTAGTTTAACACCCTTCATGATTGATTTTAATTCTTTCTGGGTGAGAATTAGCACACCATTCAGCGCCTTGTGAGCTGCAAGGACTGTGTCCAGATCCTTAGTGAGGTGATCCTTCTCGATTAAAAGTGAGAGTACATTCCTTTCAAGCTCCAGAATCTTGTTGTTCATTTTGACTGTATTTCCATATGGTGTTAGGATCTTGAACTTAGCTTCTAGTGCAACATTCCGTTCACAAATGGCTTCATACTTTGATAGTACCTTTTTTTTACCATCACTTCGATTTGGATCCTCATCATCGAGTCATTGTCGAATTCAATTAGAATGTCAGTTGCAACAGTCATGTTTGCTCTAGGTGAGAATGAGACAAATTATGAAAATGCAACATCAACAATTTCTTTAGTGTCTTTGTCGCTGTCGTCAGATTCATCATCACTACATGATGTTAAGAGTGCTCGGCTTTTGCTCTTCTCAAGCAGGTTTATACAGTCGGCTCTTACGTGCCCAAAAACTTGACATTCCCTGCATTGAATCCTCTCTCAGTCTTTTTGCTATCAAGCCTATTAGTAGCAGAAGGCTTTTTAAGTGAATCAGAGGAACCTACAACAATGTGGGAAGGGTTACCTTTATTCCAGTGTTAGTTCATTTTGTTGAACCTTTTGTGAGAAGTGCCACATAATGTATTAGATATGTGCTTGGGACGTTTTGTTGGAGATTTTCCTGAAGTGCGACTCCTTTAGCAATTGTGTCTCCTTCTCTTTTCAGCTTCATTTCCCATGTAGTGAGTGATCCCATTAGATCATCAAGTGGTAGAGTTTCAATATCCTTAGCTTCTTCAATTACTGACACTTTCATATCTGCCTAGTAGGGATCTCAGCAACTTTAGCACAATTCCAGAATCTGGAAAGTCTGCTCCAAGGATGGTCGCTTCACTTGCCAGATGTATGAGTTTTGAGTGAAACTGAGCAATTGTTTCAGTTTCTACCATCAGGATGAACTCAAATTGATCATTCAGTAGTTTCTGCTTTGATGTTCGGACTTTGGCATTTCCTTCACTAACGTTTTCAATAGCCTGCCATGCATCCTTAGCAATTTCACAATTAGCAATACTTTTATATTGATCATAATCGACAACAATAAGAATGATATTTAACGCAGTAGAGTTATAGTTTGCGAGGAGTTCCTCTGCATCAGACCACTTAAGTTCAGATTTTATGATGCCCTTGTCATCTACTGGAGGGCTCCACCCTTTCAAAATACTTTTCCACGCCTTTTGATCCGGCTATTTTATGAAATTTTGCATGCAATTTTTCCACTAGGAATAGTTAGTCATGGTTAGCATTGGTGGTTTTATGATCGAAAGACCTTCCCTCATTTCCTCCATTAATAAAACAAAAAAAAAGATATTTTAACGATAATCTACACTATTAAGAAATAGTGACCCACTCTTGATGGCAATTGAAAGATCTTGGATCTATATTACTTGAAAAACAGATACAATTATAAGTAGGAATAGTTACAACTGTGTACGAAAGTAATACGAATTTTAGTTCTTTATTCTTTGAAACTAGTTTTACTGCTACAATTGAGGACAATTAAAACAGTTAAACGAAAGCAGTAAAGAACACAAGGTTTTTATGTGGTTCGGTCCAAAGGGTCCTACTCCACGGGGTATGCGCCCAAATTATGACTCAACACGATATACCTACTTAAGAATTACAATCTTAGGATTTACTTCAAAGCAAAACTAGACTCCCTCTATTTTACTCTTGCAACACCTACTCATCAACTATATTCGGAATACTCCTTTTGAGTCTGAGAATTTCAAGATGGCTCAAAGTTCATTTGACAAGAAGTTCTCTCACTAAAATACTTTGACTCGACACAGGACAAATGGCAACAAATTATCACTCAAAGCATTTCCTCTAAGGTCTCAAGTCTTCTTCTTATATAGGCACATGCAGAATCTCTGTGAATCTCTAGTTGCAATCCTTGCATATCTTCTTTACTTATCTGATAAGTTCTGTGTATCTTTTGTTGCAATCCACGCCGAACTTCTTTCCTTATCTTTGCTTATCGTTTTCCCTTCTTCAATTATCTGCGAGGCAATATTTGAATATCTTCTATGTATATACCATAATATGAGGCTAGATACATATAGCAGAGGATAA
This sequence comes from Linaria vulgaris, assembly GCA_948329865.1. Taxonomy (NCBI): domain Eukaryota; kingdom Viridiplantae; phylum Streptophyta; class Magnoliopsida; order Lamiales; family Plantaginaceae; genus Linaria; species Linaria vulgaris. Next base: position 105,153,383 of record OX415249.1, read on the forward strand.
GTACAAATAACTTGTGCCATAAGGAATGTCAATCCAATAAGATATAATTCAATATAGCTACCATCTAAAGGATAACTTCTAACTTTAACTAGATTGACATAACATATTTGATTTTCAAAACAAGATCAATTTTAACCTAATAAGACCCATTGAGAAATTAGCTTTTGGATGGAAAGCAATGCATGATAGGCTACCGACGAGAACTGATTTACTCCAATGGGGAGTTCTTACTTTTCGTCAAGACCGCGGCTGTAGCTTGTGTCAATACTATGAGGAAACCTTGAATCACATCCTCTTTGGTTATCCGCTCGCTTCCCAGTTTTGGTCAAGTATCCTCACATGGCTTGGAATTTCCCCCACGCTGTGTAACAAACCTCGAGAGCATTTCAGACAATTCACATACCTCTCATCCAGGAAACCTTGGGGAAAGGTACTCTCTTTTTGCTTCATACTTGTTAGAGTCTCTGGACTATTAGGAACCACACTATTCTCAAGAGAGCCGACATTAATATTCATAAGGAATTTGAATTTATCATTGTCAAGATTTGGATGTGGCTTAAAACAAAGGTCGAAGATTCTTACTTTTTTATTTTTGGATTGGCATTCACAGCCATAGTTTTGTCTGTAATCTTCTTGTTTTGGCTTTCTTGCAGACTTTTTACTTTTCTCTTTGGTTCCTCTGGTACCCAATTCAATAAAATTAGTTTCTTGTTAAAAAAAACATCAATATTGCGATGGATTTAAGATTTGGTTTTTATGAATATATCGCCTGACTAACTTGTTTTATAATGTGTTCTTATTGAACAACTTTTTAATTTGTCTCGTGGAATCAATAAAAACGAAGGGGAAAAGTGAAGATATAAGGTTTTGGGCTAAATTATTGACTCAAAAAGGCAAATTGTTATTAAATTAGGAGTATGTTAGTTTATTATTAAATTGGTAGTATACTAGTTTATTATTAAATAATTAGTATATTAAAATATTATTTCAAAAGCATGACTTATGCTGCCATATTATATGCTAATTTGTGTTACTTATCTTAGTAGAATGTACCACCGAAGAAGAAATACCAATTGTCGTCCTGAAGTAAGTGCTCTCGATTTAAATTAAATTCCTTCTTGGGTATCTTTAGAGGTATTGTTTTGTGAATTGTAGTTATAATAGCATTTTGTGCCATCACACTCTATTTGGTACAAGACTTCGAGGATCCTTTACAAGATAACGAGTGCAATTATGAAAATCTAGGTTCAACTGATATGGATACAAACAACACCGATTTTGAGCTTGATCTCTAAAATGATGAAAACATCTTCAATGAGGGTTTCCCTTACCCCCAATCTTCAGATGTGAAGAATTATGCACAATTCACATATTCTGGAATAAGCTCTACATTACTAAATAGACCATATCGGGGGAGCTCATGACAATCACTAAATTATATCGGAAAGTAATACATTCTTTTCTTGTTAGAGGGTTGAGAAACTATTAGAGGAATTGAGGGTGGAGAAGTAGCACTCCGTCTACTTTGGCTCTAAATTGAAAAATGTGGTTTTTGTTGCAAATTCAAAAAGGGTAGTAAGGAGTTGATGGGAGCAAATGAATTAGACATGAAGCTTGATCGACTTTGATGATGTTCACTAGGTAGAATTCTTAGAGCAAATAATAAGCTTGATGTGTGGTTTTGATCTTGTTTGGTAGAAGTCCTTGCAGCAATCGGCTAGTAGGAACATGGCCAATAGGGATGGTTTAGAGGGTAAAGAGTAGTGCCTCTTCTACGAATTGTTTTGTTTATTGGAATTGGTCAAATGTCTTATGGGAAAACAAGTTTAATTTAAATGAACTACATACTTCATGCAACCTTTTTGAGAATTTGACTACATTTTTGGCGTCTTGCCCCTATCAATGCTAATTTTTTTGGTAATAACGTTTTACTTGTTTGTAAGAAGATTTTCTTGATGTATGAAAATGGTAACAAGTGAGGGGTTTATATACAAGTGGACAAATTAAATGGACGGCCCATATCATTTTTGATCTAGTTATCCCCTAAGAAATCTTCACTGTTCTTAATATAAACAATTCATGGCTCATGCCAGTCGGTTCTAGAGAGCTCTAATAATAAAATATGCAAAGAAAGCACTAGATATGAATATTTAAATGATAGTGACTTAAAAGATGGAAAAGTACGGAGCGACCCCAAAGCTTTTAGTGTTGGATTAGTTAGCCCCCTGGTGAGGTGTTGTTGCGCATGGCACGTGTCTGTGAAAATATTGTGAGCATCGGGTGCTCGGCGCAGTCTCATCTCCTAACGTGCATTTTGTAGATGTTTGATTGAATTGTTCATATGCTTGCACACCGAGACATGAGATGATAAACTTTACAAATGGAAGACTTCCTGTAGTCCCTTAGTTCGTGCTTTGCATAATTCCAAAAGTGGAAAACTCTAATGTATATGGTTATTTAACTGGTGGTGGTTGTGCAATCTTGTACCTATGATCAAATTTACGTTGTCTGGTATAAGTCGTAAGGAACATGAAAATGGAATTTAGAATTCACCATTTGCAAGAACATATTTCAAAGTGGAGAATTACATGTTATGAGATAATAATGAGGAGGCCACGTGGAAACCTACAAATGTTAAGTACGAGATCAACCATTATTGGTACACATTTGTGTCAAAATAAATCATGTTACTGTGTGCATGGACGATGGACATGGCGCGTATGCGGTTCAATTTGCATGAAGAAGGTAATACAATATGAGTTAATATGAGTTATTAGAAAAATTATGCATATTCATTGTAACATTGTTCCTTAAATCGTATAAATATCTTTTCACTTTGACGTTGTTGTCATTTATTCGGCCACATATGCTAATGTAGAATTGTTTGTCATTAAAATCCTAAACCCCAAACCACAAAATACCCAACCTTCCAAAAGGTCAAAGGTTGCACAACCACCACTAGTTGAAAAAACAACAATAAACATTAGAGTTTTTACTTGTTGGAAGTAGGCAAAGGACAAACTAAAGTGCTCCAGAAATTTTTTCCTTTGTAGAATATATCATCACCTACACCCATTAATCGCCAAACTAAGGTGCTATGAGAAATCTTCCCTTTGTCGAGTTTATCATCTCCCTATCCAGTGTGCTTGCACTCGAATGATTTAACCTCGAATGATTTAACCAGGCGTCTGCAAACTGCATGCAAGGAGACCAAATAGGGTCGAGCACCTAGCCCCTACAATATTTGCACAGTCACGTGCCACATGCAACAACGCCCGCCCAGAGGCAAACTAATCCAATACTTGTAGTTTTGGGGTGACTGCTCACTTTTCAGTGTTTTAGGCCACTATCATGTAAACATCCATAGTCTAGAGCTTTCTTATATTTTATTATTGGAGCTCTCCAGAACCGACTGCCATGGGCCATCAATTGTTTATATTAAGAATGATGTAGATTTTTTAGAAGGGAAACTAGATCAAAATGATATCGGCTGTCCATTTGAACTGTCCACTTGTATATATACCCGTCAATTGTTACTTCTTCATACATCAAGAAAACTTTCTTACAAAGAAGTAGAATGGTATCAACAAAGAATTTAGCATTGGATGGTTAAAAAGCCAAAAAAATGTAGTAAAAATTGAGACGAGAAGAGAAAATCGAAGATCTCCAAAAGAATGTACCAAAAAACTCTTTTAACACCAACTAACACAAACTACAAAATTCGTTGTCCACGGTGTCCTTTATAGGTGAAAGACAATTAATGAATGAATAAAAGTAAAAATAAGTGGTTAGAGATTTCAAGAATGATACACTGGTATGCACAGAGTAGGCATACAACAAAAGAAATTTGTACACATAAGAGAGAAGAAAAAAGCAAACATAAAATTAGGTTATATGAAGTAAACCTTTACATATTTTTTTTATATACCTAAATATGTAGCTATTTCAATGTAAAGGGTTTCAACTGTACCATCCTTGAACTTTCACCAACATCTTTATTTGAACGGGAAGGTAGGCAGCGAAGCTGTCAATCTCCACATCACCTTCTGTGTTCCAACCTATGCTGCTGCTCGTACTCTGTTTTCTCCTTGTATCATCTCCCTATATAAAAGAAGGTAATACATATTTTGCAGCTGGTTATTCACTTTGAAAGTCCAACTGAATTGTATGCATGAATATAATCTTAAGCCAAATTTAGGAAAGAAAAGATGGTGCAAGAAAGTTACCATTGTTGAAGCCATGCATCTTTCCTCAAAATTGTAGTCCAGTCTTGCTCAAAAACAACTGCGAAATTCATAATCAAAACACCTAGTTTAATGGTACCGAGATATGCCACCCCCACAGACCTCAGAGAGGTCTAGAGATTAAACAGATGGATAGTAGCCCTGTGTCGGCAATAATCTTATCCCATTAATGCTTATTATTTTTTCGTGTTTATTTCTTGTTATCATAGATAACTTTCCATAGATATTGAAGCATCTAAATGCAAAGCATGTTATGCACTGAATTTTTGTAACGAATAAAGCTGATAAGATCATGTGATACATATAAAGATTTCTTTGGCTGTGGAACCTCAAATATGTAAAATCCGTGCAATTGAAATATTTGTTGAATAAAGTCAAGATCAATTTTCGACTTAAATTTAGCAATTCTAGGTGTGCATTTAGCTCCTTTGTTTGTTTGAGTATTATTTATGCGTGAAACTTCCAATCATTAAGGTGATGTTAACCTGCATCTAACTTACATTTATTTAAAAAATAACAATTTTGAGCTAGACTTATACAATCATACCTTTTTTAAATCTTAAGCATTTTTATTGTTCGAAGCTTGACAATTACAGTGTTTAGTTGAGACAACCTACAACAACGAGTGTCCACGATTACAACTCAAAACTCCTCCAAACATACTAGCTTTAGTATAATCAATCATGACATGTTAATGTATTACACTTAGAAGAAATTAAGTTTATCATGTTTACTACGAAGATAGATGAGTTAATATTAGCAATTTATTTTTAATAGAAGGCAAATATCGGTCAAATTTCCCAGCTTTCACAAGAGACCACGTGAAACATTACCGACAATTCACATCTCTTCATCAAAGCTCCAACTATTTGACAAAGACGGGGAAGACATGTTGGAAAAATTGGTTTATACCAATATTTGGCAATTTATTTGTATAAATTCCATTTAATGATATTGAAAATTTTCTAGCTTAAAGTAATCTACATTTCGTGTAGATGAATCTAGTATATTTAATTACTTAAAGCCAATTTTTCATGAATAGAAAATTAAATGTTGAAAGTAGCTAGATGAAATAAAGTGTCTTAAATGAAATGGGGGGAAGGTGAAAAGTCAGCATTCCACATGGAAAGTGATACGGCCCAAGATGAAGGCCGTAGGGTTTACTAATTAGGAATTTAGTTTATTAAGTTAAGTTATTCTTATATTAGGAGTGTATGTTAGTCTTAGATTAGGAATCTTTATTTAATTTGAGTACTATTAGATTTCTATTTCCTTTAGTAGTCTAGGTTTAATTGGTTAAGGATTATTAGTCTTAGTATAAATAGTCCAAGTCTTGTAACTTTTATTCATTCAGAAAATAAGTAAAAGTTTAGTTCTCTTAATTTTAGTCTCTCTTCTCTCCTAAAACATTCTTGGAGCTCGTTCTAGCTCGAATAGAACCATATCTCTAACAGAAAGATTGAGCTAATATAGTACACCTTATTTTGAATCCTCTTGGGTACCACATGTCTTTCAATGGGGGGATACCTAGATCTTACGGGCCGTGCTTCAAATCCCACACGTGTGCGCGCTGTTTTCGCCGTCTGTGTGGCAAAAAAATTATTAAGTAACTGATTAAATAGTTCAAAATTAATTTGCAACAAATAAATAATTAATTAAATATGATTAGGTGTCAGAATCTGGTTGAATCAATGAGTCCAGTCGATAAAACCTGGCTAAAAAATCCAGTTAGCAGCGAACAGACACCACACCTAGCCAGCATGAATATGTGCACAGTCAGCAGAAATAGTGCAAAATTTGGCGGAAAAGTTATGACTTGGAAATGATGTGTCTGTCTAGTCAACCCCTAGACCAATTTTCGTCATCTATAAATAGACCTCTCATCCTCTTCCAAAATCATTCAATTGAATACAAATCTTCTTTCTTTCTGTTTTATTTCAAGAGTTCAAAGCAATTCTATACTTCGCCGTTCTTAATATTTGAAGTGTTGCTATATCAAGAGTTAGTCGTTGCCTCTTGGGAAACGATTGCCGATCAGACCGTAAGCACCGAGCCGGAAAAATATGATTTTAAAGAGAAAGAGTCAAACTCTTGTCTCGACTTTAAATTCTGTTTGCATTTTCAGAATTACATCCGTTGCGATCAACATGACATTGACTACACAAATTCTTCTTCTTCCTACTATAAACTGGCTACAAATCCTATTAAAGGAACAACAAGAGAAAAACAAAAATATACAAAGAGAAAAAAGAGACAAAAAAAAGTTGTAGAGCTACAACATATTTTGAGGGTTGGTTTTTCAGAATAGTCTAGTGTGAGGGATTTTTCTTCTATTGTAATTTGTTTTTGTCGTTAATAAAGAATATTCCAACACCAACAAAGTGGTATGAAGAGCTCCGCGTTTCATTTTCCAATTCTTTGTAAATTTTGTTTAAAATTTGTTCATTCCGTAAGTGTGTTTATTACCACAGGTACGAAGCTCTTGTTGCGTAGATTCCAAATATATAGTTTATGGAATATTCTAGTTGCAAAAAAGTGTCGTTCTACGTTAACCCAATTCGACGTCAAAATGTTTTCGTTCCAATTTCGTGTTTTGTTACTACTTTTGCAAAGATCGTGTTGCAAAGATTTTGAATATATATTTATCAGCATTTTTGGTCATCAGAAACAGTTATTTCACGCCGACCGAGTTAACTCGACCCATATCAGACCCATAATTCGACCCGGTTCATTTTTAAGCCCATGGGGTTAGACCAGTCAGTCCTAGTCTACTGGAACCCATTCTAGTCCAATCACTTTCAACTTGTTTCAACCCGGTTAAACTTATTTTTGATCAATTTTCAAGAAGGTCAGAATGATTTTCTAATGTTTTCGACAATTTCGGATCCATTCGTGCGCTCAATTTGCCCAAATTCTGTCTATATGGTATAGTACAAGAAAATTTGTTGTATTTTGAAATGAAAAATTCTACATCGAAGACCATGATTTGAACAACGACAAAAAATGACAGCATGTGGAATCCTCGCACGAAAGATTTGTCGAATTTGAAAGATTTAGGAGTCCCAATCGAGAGTGAAGACGTTAAACTAAAGAGAATGGCAATGTGTATACAAAACCGGTTTAACGTTAAAGTTGGGAAATACTCAAAATAAACAAAAGCTGATATTTTTTAAAACGATATCAGATACGAGATTTAAAAAGTTATAGCAACGTATTATGGTTCTTTGTTCTTCATATGATTGACCACTTTCTCAGACATCGAGTATAAGTCAAATGATACCTAAAAGATACGATGGAGTGTTGAAGATAATATATATAAATATTAAATGTTTACCCTCTCTAACAGCTTAACCTTTTAGATGAGATGACAATTCAATATGGTATCAGAGTTCAGGCCAATGTGGAGATCCTGGGTTCGAATCCCACCACCACCCGATAATCAAAAAGTAACACGTGACAGGCTTAACAAAAGATTTACAGCCTGCACGTGAGGGGGTGTGTTGGAGATAATATATATAAATATTAAATGTTTACCCTCTCTAACACCTTAAGCTTTTAGATGAGATGACAATTCAATAGAGAAGTTTTGAATAAAAAATATTTCTGGAAAATAATAGTCATTTCTTATACAAACTTAGTGTTTCTTTTATAAAACTAGTTAATTGAATTAGTTATCTAATGATTGTTTTTAATGTGATTAACATTTAATGAGGTTAATTAATATTTCTTTTTGATTTCTCACTGTGTCTGCTTATGCGACTAATCCAGCCGAGTCGGGCCCTTTTTGAGGGGGCGACTCTCCTAACGGTGTTTTTTACATCTACAAGACTCGAACCCGAGACATTGCTTAAGTGAACTCAAGTCCCTTACCACTTAATTAATATTCTCACTTAATAAAAAATTATAAAGTTATATATTTTATAGAAGATTCGGAATTTAGATATCTCATTTTGGTAAGGATTACATAGACTATTAACATTAATTATTATTTTTTTATGACGTGTGACCCACAACCGCCACCTTTCGATGCACGCTAGGTAAATTTGCGGGTCGACATAATAGTCTGCAAACCTCTTCAATCGGGTACATTACACAAGGCTAACCATGTGTGACATTCACTGACCTAAAAGACATAAAATCAAATCACTCCTTATGGAGTTCGAAAGTGAGATCAAAGAGAAAAAGTCGCTCCTTGCGGGCTAGACTATTAACATTAATAATCTCTCCTTTTTGATTATTAACAATAGTATCTCGTCCGTATAATTTATTTACAAATTTGAACTTTTAATATGGATCTAACTCTGAACTTCTGTGCAATGAATATATTTAACTTAATGTTACTGACAATAATCTGTAACAAAAATTATCCGGCGAGTAAGAACCACATAAGGTTGTTTCTTTTTCTTTTCGGACAGAATGGGGAATGTAATAAAATTCAATTTGGGGGCAATAATAATGAAGCACAAGTACAAGTGCAGTTTGGTAAATAAGAAGAGATCCAAGGGTGATGAAATCCAAGCTGTTCCACCACTGTCTAAAAATAAGAAAAGGTAAAGCAGACAATAGGCTTTAGAAAACTGTCAGTCAAACAAGTCACATTTACGAACCGTTGTCGTCAATCATCATAAGCTAGCTCAAATGAGGAAAGACGGTACGGCGGCTGTTTCCTCCGGCGCCACCGCAAAGCCCGCCGTCGGCAAAATGTTCCTCTTCTTAGAAACAAAACCCTTTTTAGCTACATTGCTCGCTTTAACCCTCGTCATGCTCCTATGGAATCTTCACCCCTACTACCAAAATCTCCTCTCCCACTCCTCAACAATAGAATCTTTATCTATCAAGTCCACCACCACCACCACCACCGCCGCTGACCCCAACAAGCGCACCTTCCTAGCCTACGGCAGCGCCGCCGCTCTCTTCGTCCAAATGGGCGCTTACCGAGGCGGCCCCACCACCTTTGCGGTCGTCGGTCTTGCCTCCAAACCCACCCACGTCTTCGGCCGCCCATGGTATTAATTTATTGTTACGATATAACGAGTCTTACTACTTTACTTGTCCTTTCGAATAAATTAACCAAAAAAGAAGTCAACAGGTACAAATGCGAGTGGATCCCCAACAACGGCAACGCCTCCGTCAAAACCAAGGCCTACAAGATCCTCCCCGATTGGGGCTACGGCCGCGTCTACACCGTTGTCGTCGTCAACTGCACTTTCCCCCAAAATCCCAACTCGGACAACTCTGGCGGCAAACTCGTGCTCTACGCCTACTACGGGGAATCTCCCCGTAGGTACGAGAGGCTCATTGCACTAGAAGAAGCCCCCGGTTCCTATAACGAGTCACATTACCGCCCACCTTACAAATACGAGTATTTGTATTGCGGTTCGTCGTTGTACGGGAATTTGAGCGCGGCGAGGATGAGGGAGTGGATGGCTTACCACGCTTGGTTCTTTGGGAAGAGTTCACATTTTGTGTTCCATGACGCTGGAGGAGTGTCGCCCGAGGTGAGGGCAGTGCTGGAGCCGTGGATTAGATTGGGGAGGGTCACACTTCAGGATATAAGGGATCAGGCGGAGTACGATGGTTATTACTACAACCAGTTCTTGGTGGTCAATGATTGTCTCCACCGCTATCGCCACGCTGCCAATTGGACATTCTATTTCGATGTGGACGAGTATATCTATATTCCCAATGTTGATGATACCCTGGAATCTGTGTTGCAAGAGTTCTCTAATAACACTCAGTTCACCATTCAGCAAAATGCAATGTCCAGTGCGCTCTGCCTCAAAGATCCGACCCACAACTATTCAGGGTACGTATAAAACAACACTCACACTAAACACTATTCGATTCAAATTTAGTAGTTGTTTTATAATTCATGACTGCATTATATTGCTTCATTTAAAGGTTTTTAGCTCCTGATTAGTTCTTGCCTGGTATTTATTAAGTATCACTATATATTTTGCACTTAAACTCATGTTATTTGGTCTATAATCACATAACTTTATACTTATTGATCCCTGTTTTTTGTATGTTTTTATTGGCTTTAAGTTTTGTAGTTATACTAAACCTCAGGGGTGTGAGAAAGTGTAATTAATTTTCCCTTAAGTTTATGTAGCAAAAGAGTCCTGCATCCGTGCCACCGTGGGCAATATACTAATTAAATGCAGTGGCATTCTAGCACGACCTAATTTGTTGTTTTGATATTAAATTCAGTCGTGGTCCTTCATGGCCCCTACATTCCTTTTGATTTCTTCTTACGTTATGTATTATATAGTTAATGATTATTATTGTTAACTAATTAGAAAAAGTGTTTACGTGAGTGAGCAGGCAGTGGGGGTTCGAGAAGCTGGTGTTCAAGGACTCACGAACAAGGATTAGAAGAGACCGGAAGTACGCAATACAGGCGAGAAACGCTTACGCTACGGGGGTTCACATGTCCGAGAACGTGATAGGCGGAACTCTCCACCAAACCGAAACCAAAATCCAATACTACCACTACCACAACACCATCACCGTTCACGAGGAGCTATGCCGTAATCTTCTCCCTGTCTCCACCATGAACGCCACCACGTGGTTTGATAAGATTCCCTATGTATATGACGACAACATGAGAAGACTCGCAGATACTATCAAGAAATTTGAGAGAGACACCATTGGAGCTGGTTTCCAACAACTTGATCTCCATTCTTGATAGTAATAATATATAGAAAGCTATAACCTAATTCTTTGTTATTAGAGCAGCATTTTTTTAATGTATAAAAAGTTGTCATCTTTTCTCTTAACATGGGCATATTTTTTTCTTTTTTAAACTATAGAAAGACACAAAAATCAATATCTCATGCGTTAAAGAAGAATATAATTACTATTTTTTTTCTCAAATAACTAATTGTAGAAGTTAAATCTATAAGTTTTATCAAGAGGCATCATCAATTGCCCTAATTTTATGCATAAATTAAAGTTTTGTTGACTACTAATTGAAGAGGCTATGTTTTTTCACTTAAACTAGTGAGATTTGTTTCTTGATTTTTTTATTTCATTAATTTCTTGTGGCCTTATCAAACATAGACATACATTAATTGAGTTTTTATTTTTTTTTGTGTGTCAAAAGATTAGGTTTTGTATTCAATTCTTGTAAAAAGAAAAAAAAAGTACAAGATCATCTTCGATCCCTAACCGGCACCCATCACCCATCAATTTTGAGTGGGGACCTTGTTTTGGCCGTTGCTTTGCTCAAACGGAAAAGAATTGAGGCGTTTAAACGATGACACGTGGCACAATGCTGGTGAGGTTGCCTTAAGAAACATAATTATTTCTATATAATATTTCCACCATAACTAACATGTATAGTAGTAGTATAAGATTCACTTGAGTCGAACACAGTTGGCACGCGTGAGTTTGTGTGAAGAAGGTTTGGGGTGGTGGACCCGGGGGGTATATATATTTTTTTTTGATAAGTTACCTGGGGGGGTATATTGATTCATGAGGTTACCCTTCATAATAATAGATTAATAGTAAATAGTAACTATATGCATATTTAATATTTATTTTGAAAATAATATACAGGTGTGTTTCAGATGGCCCGACCTCCACTTACTTTTTGTCTCTAAAACCGGCGGTGATAAGAATCTCATTCCTCATTTTTTAGTTATTATTATTATTATATTATAATTAGTTTGTCTTTTTCAATTTATAATAGTTGATTATTTTTTTGATGTATCCCAGTTATTTTAATGTAAACCGACAATGAATAATACATAGACAGTCGGATCAATGCTAACATTAACAATAATGTTTTTTTTGTGGGGATAAAAATAATTCTGGTGCAATCATTGATACGAGAAAATACTTCAACTTTATAAATTGGCTTGATGCTTGGGACATGGGAATGATGGATGGCACATGTCCCCTCTGATTTGTTTTCTAGAAAAAAGTATTAATATTATTCTTTTAGTTGAAAGAAAAAGAAAAAATGAGGGCCACGCGTTATTTAATCTTGAACTCTCTATCACATTCGGAATGATCTTGACTTCTGTTTATCTATAACTTGCCCCTCTCCCTCTAATAAGGTTTTTTAGAGAGAAATATGAGAGGATCTATATTCTATTATGGTATCAGAGCCTAACCAAGTTGATGTGGGTCGTGCCCACTATCTAACCCACGTGTTAGGATCCGATGCTCATTCCGACCTACACATGAGGAAACGTCTTGAACTCTCTATCCCACATCGCTTGGAAAATGATCTTTGCTTCTGTTTATCTATACTCTGCCTCTCTTCCTCTAATAAGGCATTTTAGAGAGAAATATGAGTATCTAAATTCTAATATTTAAATCTTGAATGTTAATAGCATGGCAGTTGTTTATGGGGATGGCGTTTTCTCTAATGGTGAGATGAGTTCTTATGATATAAAAATAGTAAATGATGGATGTAATAATATTACTTAATACAAAAATAGTAAATGATGGATGTAATAATATTAGTTGATATAAAAATAGTAAAAGATGGATGTAATGATATTAGTAAGAGTTTGTGATGTCGATTTTTTAACCGTTTTGTGCGTGTATTCGAGAAACACCGCAATTTAGGAATGGGACGGGCAAGTAGCAGTTGCCAATAATCAATAATAGACTTTTTCCTTTTTAATGGTTATCAATAATAGACGTCTGTTTGTTCCTTTTCATGTGTTATGTTTAGCTGGAAGAGTTGAACTGCGGTTTTGTCTTTTATTTGTTTCAGATTTCAAATCTACGCTAAGGCTTAGCTGGGGCAGCAGTAGTAATGCCATTGTGAGAGCAACTCCAAAGCCCATGTTTTTGTTCCTTCAGCAGTAAATAACGTGAACATTCAATTATTTTAGACCATTTTCGTTTGCAAGTGTCAGTAGAAATAAAATAAAATCATAGGTCTTATTATGTTATTAAACTTAAATTAGACTTGTGATGGGTGTAATTAGTTTAATTGAATTTAACATTTTTCTAACAATATTTCTAATTTATCTGCTACAGACCTTTATGATTTTTTTTTTCTCGTTGCATCTCAAATAAATATACAAATAAAAATACATAGGGTACTCAGAGGCCCACCGACCACAGTCCACATCCGATCCAGAAAGAGAACAAACCGCACCTCCAAAAATGCAGGGACATAAGAAGGATGCTTCGTATGAAAAAGAAGGCAGCAAAAGAGCTCTCGTAAACTTTACCATCGCCATCTACCACCAAGGCAAGATCGCTACAAGGAAGCCTCAGAAGAGGAATACTATATTATAAAAGTCTGACCAAGATCCGACGCAATTAGCACGGTCACTAAGCAAGCCACCCATACCCCATTATAGACAAATGTGAAGGCATCGAGCCTCAACATAGACGCATTTAAATAGTCACTAAACCTACCTAGCTTGAGAAGAAACATTAAAGGTGGATCACGATTTCCTTATATGGTCAACAAATGGCTTCTAATAAAAGAAAATTAGGCCCATAAATAGAGATCCAATGATCATTGTGAACACACTCTAAATTCCATACACAAACGGTAGAGCACAATCCCTCCCTTGTAATAACCACACATATATCTAATGAGCCCATTCACCCTCGTAATAAGAACTCCACTCCCTTGTGAGGGAGATAATTCTTTAAGACTATGAGAAGAGTGTACGAATCCCACTTTAAATTATTAATTAAGATCTCGTGCTAAATTTAGATCATTAAAAAAGATATGATTGACAACAAATATTTGGAGAAACATATATAAAAAAAAAAAGTGAAAGAAAAGAAAGAGGGATGGAGGAGTACTCTAACTTCAAGCTTGCATCGAGGTAATTGTTCGAGTAAAACGTGTCCCTGATTATCGAGCCATTCATTGAAGTCTGTCTAATTAATGACTTGTATGAGTTAAATATAATAGCCATGCCTGCCTTGCTTAAAAAACTAACCCAAGTAGTGTAAGGAGGATTGCATCATTAGAACTTAGAAGTGAATTTGTTTCGTGTGTCACTGTGTTAGTGACGGTGCAAATAAAACAACAAGAAGAAGATAAACAATTCTTGAACTAAACAAATCAAATAATAACCTCACATAACATTATCATTATTACTCAGAACACGTAAATATGAACATAAGCAAAATTGTGTAAAAATTATATTGATTTTTTTCTTTAACTTTTTTTTTTAAAAAGGGACTCAAACAGTCAAACTTATATTGCAGATTCTTTACATGGACGAGGTTGTAGTAAAATCGTTGTCCTTAAATTCGGCTCAGCTAAGTCCACTTGAACAACGAGTTCCTATACAACATCCACGCTAGAATCATTTCGAAGCTCAAACTAATCTTCATTTTGAACTTAGTAGTGAAATTGGAGAAACTCTAGAATGTGTGTTTTATGAAATGCAAATGAACTGTGCAGTTTTTATTTTATTGCATTTTTAAGGATTACTCTCGACTAAAAGAACATCGTGGGAGAGGATCCTCTATCTCACTTTATGTCCCACTTTTGTGTTCTTACTTTCTACTATTAGTAGATCCTCTATCTCACTTTATGTCCCACTTTTGTGTTCTTACTTTCTACTATTAGTAGCAATTAATGATAATTAAATTATAACTCATTAAATTAAAAAACAAAATATTCTCTCCTCGTTCCTCTCCCTATCTCTTCCGTCCAGTTCTCTCTCACACACACACACTTTCTTTCCTAAAAATGACTTCATCTATTTAGTTTTACCAAACTTTGTTTATTATATCAACACACACAAAAAAAAATGCTTGTTGAGATGTGTATATATCTATACAAACTTTTCAAGACGAACGTACCAATTTTATATAGAGAAATAGAGTTCATATATATTCTAGTTAACTTTCTTATTGTTAATGTGATGCAAAAAAATATATTCAATTTTTAATGACTCGTGTTCGTATAAAAAATCTACGTTTTGTTTTAAAATTTATGCTTACACTACAAGATTTCAGCGGTTTTCCCGACCGGAAACTCCCGACCGGAATTCGGTCGGGACAACTTTTCCCGACCGATATTCGGTCGGGAATTTTTTTAAAACCATTCCCGACCGCCATTCGGTCGGGGAAAATATTCTCGACCGCCATTCGGTTGGGGAAATATTCCCCGACCGAAATGCGGTCGGGAAATTTCCCGCCCAGAGTGTCGCCCTAATCTCAGCCCAGCTGGGCCGAGAGTTCCCGACCGCATTGCGGTCGTGAATGACCTCATTCCCGACCGAAATGCGGTCGGGAAAGAGGGAGGTATTTCTATAAATACCTCCCTCCTCCTCTTTCATTTTCATACACAAATTCTCTCTCCCCAAAAAATTTTGCCGACCGCCCACTTCCTATTCGCGACCGAAAATCCGTCGCCACGTCCGATCCTGTAAATTTTTTTCGCTTTTTATTGTTTATTATGTTATATTTAATATTTTATGTTATATTTAATGTTTTAATATTAATTTTTTACGTTTAATTGTTAGATATTGTAGAAATTGTTAGGATTTAATTAGGAAATGCCTTTAGGAATTGTTAGGCTTTGGGAAATGTTAGACTTTTATGCCTTTAGGAATTGTTAGGCTTTAGGAAATGTTATAGTTTTATGATTTTAGTCATTATTTATGTCTTTAGGAAATGTTATAGTTTTATGATTTTAGTAATTATTTATACCTTTAGAAAAAAACTATATAACTTAGTATTGATTAAACTTAGGTCATCTCTACAATTAGAAAAATTCTAACTTAGATACTTTTACTTAGTTTGTAGCACTCCTCTTCGACGACATGTCGTCCCGTGATAGCGATCGTGGCCAGCCCTCGAAGAGAGGGCGTATGCACCTGATACTGATCTTGGCGAGTCCCCTACTTCTTCATATCCACATAGGTGTATCTGATCGAGCGGCGGTACTCCTCCAGATCTAGTAGTACCATTTCGACAAGATGATGATCACGTAGCATCGACGCTATCGTCATCATCTAGGCCATCGCCATCATCGAGGCCACCGTCATCATCGAGGCCTACGACACGTAGGCCACGCTCTACAGAGTCTACACCGGCGGGTCCTAGTACTTCTTCCCATGTAGACGTTGCCGGTGCATGACCATCTTCAGCGACGCAGTAGAGACCGGGCCGAGGCATATCGAGAGGGCCGCAGGTTCTGGCTGACCGTAGAGCCCGTCCTAGGGTCGAGCTGGATGAGCACAACGTATTTATGGATGGGAGAAAGATAGCGTCGGCGATTACCTCGATCATTAGGGAGTTTATGAAGACGTGTGTTCCTTCATACACCGAGGTCGAGTCAGATGTCCAGGGACTGATGTGGGCTAAGTTTAAGGTGAGATTTAGAAAGTTTACTAAATATATATATATATATATAAATAGTAAGATTTTTATTTAACGAAACCTTAATTAAAAACCTTATTTAATTGTAGAGCATATACTACATTGATCCGGCTGACATGATTCATGCACATTCCGCATACGAGGCGAAGGCTAAGCATTGTTACAAGGATATCATGTACAATGCGAAGAAGAACTATTACGACAGGCTGGATGATCCCAAGTGGGCGTCGCGTCCGAAGAACAGTTGGATGAGCGACAAGTTAGAGAGGATGTTCATGACGCATTGGGAGTCAGTTGACCATGCAAAGAAATCCGCGGCAGGTTAGAAGAACAGGCGAGCGGGAGAGGCACCAGACCCTAATCGTCCTGCACGAGCTACTCATGCTAGTGGGTCCTGGAGCTACACGGAGATTCGACGTAGGATGGTATGTCTTATTAAATTGAGTTTCTATACGAATAATATTATTGTCTTAAATTTAAATAGCTAAAATAACAAATGTATATCAATATGCAGGCTACTTCTAGACCTCCAGGGGCCCCTCCACCTTGGCACGATGAGGCATATCGTTATCAGCACACACATGTGCCCAGTGGTCTGCCAGAGGGAGTTCCACGTCGCCGCGTTTGGGTTCACCCCAAGTATAGGGCTATCTACGTAAGTATTTAACTTGTATAGCATTCTTTGATTACTGTATTAATATATGTCTTCCTTAATTACGTACTAACAATTATGACAAAATGAACAAGAGAACTACATGGGCCGTATGACCGAGAGGTACGAGGCGGATCGTTCTAGGTGGCCACCACTAGATCAGGAGTTGTGGAGTATGGCGATAGGAGGATTGAAGAAGAGGAAGGCTGCGGGTCTCCCTACGGATGCACGTCACGATCGGTTTGGTTTCTCGACGAAGAAGAAGCCAGACACGACACATGATTATGCGAGGGCGTTGGAGAGGGAGAACCGTCGTTTTAGGACTGCTACTGATGCGAGGGTTGACGAGCTTGTTAGTCACGTAGAGTACTTGACCCAGCACATCACCCAGGCTACAGGTACTCCTCCTGCTCGACCCATGCTTTCTGGGGGATTCATGACCGATGCTCGTCGAGCCGGCCAGCGTTCCTCCACCTCCTTCTGATCCTTTTGCGCATGGTGCTCCAGGCTGCATGATGTATGATGATGAGTACGAGGATGACCCCGTTGCGGACCCCGAGGATGACACTCTCGGTGGTGATGCAGCCGATCTTGCCGGTGATGGTGATGATGGTGCTGGACCCTCCACAGCTCCTGATACATTTGGATTTCATGACGAGGACTATGAGTAGTAGTAGTTTTATTTGTTTTAGGGTTATTTTAGTATTGAAAACTGTGTTAGTTGTTTGTGTTTATGTAATTCGTTTGATGCTTGGACCAATTATGTAATGTTAAACTAGTTTCATATTTATTCTGTAATTATGCGGAGTAGTTGTGTATTATTTGTTCGTTTGATGCAGAGTAGTAGTATTATTTGTTCGTTTATTGGTAATTATGTAATGTTGTTATTACTATAAGCACAAATACAAACTATAATATGAAATTAAACAACGTGAATCAAATTTTTTTATAAAATAAAATTCGACCTACTAAACCATAATCGATGCTAGTCATACATACTATCCTCATAATCTGAGTCACTCATTATCTCTTCCTCTTCCTCATTGCCCTCGTCGTCCTCGTAGCCCTCCTCTTCCTCATTGCCCTCGTCAACCACATCAAATCCCTCGTTGGCCAATTGGATATTCATATTGAATGAGGAAAGGTCCACGCATAAGTTAAACCCTTCAGATGCATTCTCTTGTAGCACTTGGTTCGGCATCCCCGCGTCGACATCTTTTGATCCTGCAACTGATGACATATCGATTATGTGTTTGGCAGGAATAGTGGATACGGCCAACCATCCTCTCTGTCCCGGTCACCATGTCGTCTTCTTTGGATAGGGCACATAGTACGCCTGTTTTACTTGGTTAGCGAATACAAACGGCTCATTGGTGCTGAGGGTACGCCTCAGGTTGATGTCAACCAACTTGTACGTTGAATGCTCCTGCGTACATGCGTTTATATCATACCAAACACATTTGAACAAGACTATGTATAGAGGCCGGATTCTGCCCCAATATTCCACCTGTATTATGTCTTTCAACGTTCCATAGAAGTTGGTAGCATCGGATCCTCCCATGTCTCCCTTCACATAAACACCGCTACAATCACTCTTCTTCGGGCCCAAAATCATATCTGTGTGAAATTTGAACCCATTCACAATGTATCCCTCGTAGGTTGCCACTGAATAAGCCGGACCTGTGATTAGAGGATTTATTTCCCACTTGAATATGTCTGCTTGAACCATGCTACGTACTCTTGGTTCCTCTTGGATTGTATCTCCATTGGACTTAGTCCACCGCACTCCTCTTCTACAAACAGTCTGCATAGGAAAATCATCATAAGTTAGTTGTCTTTAAAGCACTTAATCATTTCATTATTAAAAATAATTAACGACCACTTACTCCACCCATTCGTCAAGCTCTTGACAGTTTAGAAGCGTGTAAATCTCTATTTGCTCCATCTCATCGGAAGTCAAGTATCGCCCTTTGTTTAGTGGCCCTATTGGCGCCCCTTTCTTTTGAAATATTGTAAGCTCATCATCGTACTCCGTGCTATCTAGTGTCTCGTTCCTGTTGAGTTTTTTATATTTAGTCTGAAAAGAAACATCCAAATGTTAAGAACACATATTGGACAGCTCTGCAAGTAGGTATTGATTGGCTATGGATCCCTCCACCCTCGCCTTGTTCTTTACTGAACCCTTCATGTCGAACATCCACCTAGTTCATAGAAATGAAAGATTAGACAAAGAATCGATATTTGTAAAAGATAATTGTTATTAAAAATATAAATCCATACCTCTCGAATGGATACATCCATCTATAATGAACTGGACCACCAACTCTAGCCTCGTACGGAAGGTGTATGGCTAAATGCTCCATAGAGTCGAAAAATGAAGGAGGAAATATCATTTCCATCTTGCACATGGTAACAATAAACGATTCCTCCAATCGCTCCATATCTTCGGCCGACACCTCTGAGGCGCAAATCGCCTTAAAAAAAGGCTAATCTCTACTAAGGTCCCCCAAATCTCGGGTTCCAAGAATTCGCGAAATGCAATTAGGATCAATCTCTGTATGAAGACGTGACAATCATGACTCTTCATTCCATACAATTTTCCTTGTTGTTTTTGCACACATCGTCCCAAGTCCGAGGCATATCCATCAGGAAACTTCAGTTCGGTCAGCCAATCAAGCACCATGTTCTTTTGATCCCTCGTAAGACAATATTTTTCCTTTGGCTTTATGTACTCACTTCCTCTGCCACTGGGTTTCAAGAACAATTCTTTACGGTTGGTCAACAGCTTAAGATCGTGACTCGACTTAATGTTGTCCTTCGACTTAGCATCATCCAACACCGTGTTGATGATGTTCTCAAAAAAGTTCTTCTCACAATGCATCACATCTAGATTGTGGCGAATCAAGTTCGTGGACCAATAAGGTAGTTCCCAAAAGATGCTTCGACGACACCAGTTATGAGTTGTGTTAAATCCCGGAAGCTTTGTGGAGTTTGCCCCAAATCTAACCGATCGTAGTCTATCCACAATTGCCCTCAGTTGCGCTCATGTCTTACTTGGAATGGGCGCTTCAAGTACCTCCCTACCCTTGTAGAAATCCTTCTTGTTGTACCTCCATTTATGACCCTCTGGTAGAAACCGACGATGACAATCAAACCACGAGGCTTTTCCACCATGCTTAAGTGTAAAAGAATCTGTCTCACCCATGCAATAAGGGCACGCCAGCTTACCGTGCGTGCTCCACTGAGACAACATTCCATAAGCAGGAAAATCGCTAATAGTCCACATTAGGGTAGCTCGTATTTGGAAGTTTTCCTTTCGTGAGCTGTCATATGTTCACAAACCATTACTCCACAAATTATTCAACTCATCAATCAATGGTCTCAGCAAAAGATCCAAGTTCTTTCTAGGACTCTTGGACCGGGTATAATAAGGCTCAGAAAAATGAACTTCGGTCGCATGCATAAATCCGGCGGAAGGTTATAAGGGGTAACAAACACGGGCCAACAAGAGTAGTTCTTCCCAGATGGCCCAAACGGTGTGAACCCATCAGTACATAGGCCGAGTCAGACATTTCTAGGCTCTGCTGTGAAGTCCGGATACGTACGATCAACAGCTCTCCACGCCTCGCCTGCAGCTGGGTGAATCATTCTATCTGTTGACTCTTGACACTTCAAATGCCAAGTCATATGTCTCGAAGTGCCTACAGTATAAAACAACCTCTGTAATCGAGGGCCTAGGGGAAGTACCACAATTTCTTCCTTGCGACCCTGGACTTTCTACCAGTCTCGTACCTATCGGTCTTGCATATCGGACACGATGTGAGATCCTTGTTGGCATTATCGCCGTAGTACAAGAAACAAAAATTCTTACATACGTCGATCTTTTCGTACCCTAAACCCAAACCCGCGAGCATCTTATTCATGCCTGGAACTGTATTCGGTAGCATTTCCTCAATCTCTGGGTCCATAATATCTTTAGACAATCTTAAGTACTTTTCGCAAGCGACATTAACTACTTTGTGCATCGTCTTGGTAGTTAAGAACTCGGCAAACCACTGGAGCACAATCTTTGACTTCTTACTGTTCATTTTTATGTCTCCCATCTGCAATAATTTGTAGAACTCCTTTGCCTTGGGACTTGGATCTTCGTTGCGCACCTCTCCCTCAACAAATCGACCCCCATATGCATCCACAACCAATTCTCTAAACAAAGTATCGGCATGAACCAGACTATCAACGTGAATACTAGCAGACGGTGATTCAGGTACATATGATGTAGACGCCTCGCTCGCCTTCTCTCCATGCAACACCCATATCCAATATTGATACACAAACCCCCACTTATGAAGATGATCCCATACTACGTTTCGATCAAAAAACTTTAAATTGATGCATCTCTGGCACGGGCACCTAATACGATTTCTTAGATCTACGTAATCTCTCTATTGTGATGCATATTGTATGAATTCACGAACCCCAACCACGTAATGTTGATTCAAATAACCAGTGTTACTATCTATCCTATCGTACATCTAGGATCTATTGGGACGATAATCCATTTCTAATCTAAGAAAATTAAAAAGAAATTATTACAATTAATTTCACCAATCATTATATTTATCATTTATATAAAAAATTTAAAACACGAGTACGACGAAGCCAAGGCAATTAATACTTACTTGTTGTAGCGTAGAAAATACTTAGATCAAGTATTATTTGCAAACACACGCCCCTCGTTGCATTTACCGCAATATCTAAAACAAAGAAACATTAAAAAAAAGTTAATAAAAACAATCTTAATTGAGAAAAACTAACAAAAATAGTTATAACAAGAGGAAATCGTAGATACCTTAGCAAGTGATGAATGTTGGAATGATTTCTCAAGTGGAATAGGGAGGGTTATTTATAGGGGGGCTAACAGTTATTTCCGACCGAAAATCGGTCGGGAATAACAACGGTAACAGTTATTCCCGACCAATTTTCGGTCGGGAATAATCCTGACCGTTGTTATTCCCGACCGAAATTTGGTCGGGAATATAAGGGTTTAGGGTTTAGAGGTATTGGCGACCGATTTTCGGTAGGGAATAATATTCATATTCTTAATTTCACAATATCACTCTAAATTTTAAATAAATCGTTGATTTAATGATCAAGTAAATCAATATTAGTTATATATTACTAAAAATCTCAAAAAAAAAAATAGTTGCACGTTGATGAATAGTTTGAAGCGTCGATTCATATTGTCACTTATAAATAGATTGGTAGATGTAGCTGCTAATAATGTAACTACTTACGATTATGTTAAACATATGTTAATATATATATATATATATATATATATATATATATATATATCACAATTAGCCTCTCTATACTAACGTTCGTAACAAATGTTAATCTCCTCTATACTATGTATGATTATTATATGTAAAACTCCAAACTAACTTAACTTATATTCCGGTAATCTATATTAATTTAATAATTAAAAGTGCATTAAACTAACTAACTATTAGTGCAATTCATGTATTTAGTGAGATTCTATAGTTATACTTAACAAACACATCAAGATTTTTCAAAAGAACGGAAAAAAGTCAAATTTACTATTTTTCCCGACCGATTTCCGATCGGGAAAAAAATTCAAGGCCATTCCCGACCGATTTTCGATCGGTATTGACACTTATTGCCGACCGAACATCGGTCGTGAATAATATTTAATATTATTCCCGACCGAAATTCCGTCGGGAATAACTTTCAAAGTTATTCCCGACCGAATTTCGGTTGGGAATAATATTTAAACATTTCCCGACCGCTTTGCGGTCGGAAATAATCCAAAAAATTGGCGGGACTTGGTGGGAAATTCAAATTTGACGAAAATTCAAAATTTTTTAACTTTTTCTATAAATACACTTCATTATTCTCCTCATTTTTTCATCTCCAAACACTTTTTTCACATCTCAAAAAACTTTTTCAAACAATTTTTTCATATTCAAACACTTTTTTCTTTCAATCTCAAAATTAAAATTTTCATTACTTTCTTCAACTTTTAAATAATCAAACACTTATTTACTTTTTTTTTGTGTTTGAGATTGAGCAATGAATCAAAAATTTAATTGCTCATCTAAATCATAATGTTTTAAAATATTTCAAAATCGTAAAAAAAATAATATTCCGGTAATTATTACCGGAATATTAATTTTTTTATTCTGATGAGTTTTATTCCCGACCGAATATCGGTCGCAAATAATATAAATATTATCCCCGACCGGTGTGCGGTCGGGAATAGCATTAATATTATTCCCGACCGAAATCCGGTCGGGAATAAAATAAACATTATTCCCAACCGGATTTCGGTCGGGAATACGGAATATTATTCCCGACCGATTTCCGGTCGGAAAACCAATTGGGGAACTTTCGACCGGTAATCGGTCGGGATATGTTTTCCCGACCGGGGACCGTTCACGACTTTTCACGACCAGTAATCGGTTGGGGTTGACGGTCGGGAAATTCCCGACCGAGATTTGGTCGGGAAGGGCGGTCGGGAAAAGCTCGGTCCGACCGAAATTCGGTCGGGAAAAATTTCCCGACCGAAGCAATGCCGCCGGCCCTTCCCGACCGAAAATCGGTCGGGAAAGGGTAATTCCCGACCGCCGAAGGGTCATTCTCGACCGGCTTTGCGGTCGGGAATGACCCGATTTTTTTGTAGTGTTACTATAGTTGTGTGAAAATTCTTAGCCATGTCGTCCTAGCTGCAAAAAAAATTATGCTATCTCTGAGCAATTTAACTATTTTCTCAACTTTGTGCACAATCTAAATCAATGTAATCAGTGATCTTAATTTCTAATTTTACAACTGTACTCAACACGATTTGAACTTTTTCCTACCTTATTATTATTTAGTATAACACTTTGAGGCAAGTTTATTCTTTATGGATATTTTCTAGTATCTTCTTCCTAACTTATTCTTTTACTCCACTATTATAGATACATTTTAGTTTATCTTTAATATTTTTCTATATTCTTGGCTACTTTATTTGACGGATTTCCGTCAACTATGGAATAGAGTTTTAATTGTAAAATGCTATATGTAATATCTATGCATCTTTTCTATTTGATAAATGCTGGCACGAATTTATTTCATTTTTAATATGAATTCGTCCGCTCATGTATCAAATTTAATATATTTCAAGAATATGAGACAATTTCAATACACAATAGGATTATTTTAATATATTGTGATGTTTCTATTCTTCTTAAAATATAACATATTAACAGCTAAGTTAATTTAGTTTTAAAGAGAAAAATGGAAATAGTATTGTACATTACTCAATAAAAATACCAAAAGTAAGCAAATCATGGGATAATCATTCAATTCTTTATTTTATTTTGGCAAATAAAGTATTCAATATTTAGGAAACAAGTTACTAGATGCTATCTTAAAGATACAAAAAATTATCAAAGATTACAAAATTCCCCATCTTGTAGTCAAGATTCTATCCAAATTGTTTGATTTGGAATTAATCAACTTGAAAATATTGTGGAATTGGAAAAGGATATTGGTATATAAAAAATAAGCAAACTTTGTTAAGCATATAAAAGATAATTGCTACGTGTACATCATTACTCTTAATTAATACTATTAATCTATAATAAGATTACGAAATCTATAACTAATTTTTATAAATAAATTAGTAATTTTGGTGAATAAATTTTGTACATTAGACATACAATTCAAAACACAACAAGAGAAATTTAAAGTTAAAAAGTGGAGAGAAATTATTTTCTTATTTAATGTGTGTGTGTGTGAGAGAGAGTAGTGAACGGAAGAGAGAGAGGGAGAGGAAAGAAGAGAGAAAAAAATTTGTTTTCATTTAATGAGCTACAGTTTAATTAGTTACTAAAGGTAGAAAGTGGGACACAAAATGGGACACCAAGTGGGATAGAGGATCCTCTCCCGAACATCCTATTCATTGAGCAGGGAAACCTTTAACTCAACTTATACATTCATGAGATTTAAAACTACTGAATATTACATTGTTGATTAATACTACAATTATAAATATTTTCTGCTGTTAGATACGTTTAGATTATCTTTAGAACGAAATATTAAAAATGCCCGCTAATTTTTTATAAAAAGTTAAAATGCCAGTTTTTTTGGGCCTTGTTAAAATGCCCCGTATGGGTAAAAAAAGATTTCAAAAATGCCCTTGGCCCTTTTTCGGGCCAAAATTACCTAGGTGGCGGTACAATCAACAAGTTGTCAATGCCACGTCATATTTTCAGCCAAAACACGTTTTTTACACAAACCCTTGTAATTTTAAATATTGTATTTGCACCCCTTTTGCATCCCAATATATAATAATAATAATAATAATAAACATATATATAACTATTTTGTAAAAATAATAAATATATATATAAACAATAATAATAAACATATATATAACTATTTATAAAATAATATACATAATACATACATATATATAAATAGTAATAATAAACATTTATACATAAATAATAATAAACATATATATAACTGTTTATAAAAATAATAAACATATATATATAGATATTAATAATAATAATAAACATTTATATATAAATAATAATAAATAAATAAATAAAAATAATAATAATAAACATTTTAACAATATTGAAATTGTGGGTCGGTTGATACGCGTTCGTTGTTAACCTCTCAATGTTACTTTAACACTGTCCAGAATAACAATGCAGCGAAAAATAAACAAACATAAAATTTAAGAAGTGAATATATTAATATTAACTTCCAAGCCGTAGGCAAAATACCACAAGGGTTTATCAAAATATGTTTCTCACAACTCTCAAGCTCCTCACTCTCGAATTGCTCGAACTCAACAAAGCACACAAGAATTTTTCTCTCAATTCTAATTCTAGAACTAATTGAACAACTCACAAACTTTGCAAAAGCAAGACAACACTCAACAACCCGTGAATGAATCTCTTGGATTTATTAGCTCTTGTCTTGTGTTTGTCTTGATGTACTTCATACCTATATACAAGTTATTGACTTGGACTTCAAGGTGTGTTGTACACGGTTTGGTAATTACTCTTGTTTTCTTGTCGAACTCCTCTTCCTTATTCTCGTCGTTCTTCTTGAATAACAGTTCTTTTGTTAGTAAACTAACTTAGGAAAGACTCCTTCTTCAAATCAGAACTCAACTTGGATGTTATCTAGTTGCACTTGAACACCTCTTTCCTTATATGTTGATCGGTTAGCTTTAATTAAGGAAACTCCTCTTTATGGAAACTTTGAGTGATCAACCTATGACAAGTTTGTTTCCTGAATAATAACCAGAGACAATCACAACTGTGGAACTAAATTAGTTAAGTGAATAAGGCAAAAAAAATAATAAAGATATTCAAAATAAGATTGTAAAACAGATTCTGTCAGTCAATGTTACTCTAACATTGACCTTCTAACATTGCCAGAATACTTGCACTTTCAATCTCCCCCTTTTTGCCTTACTTCACAAAACCCTAGAACCTGTTTAGTTAGATCAAATATTCAAAACAAACTTATTCAACCTTGTGGTACATCTAAAACAAGTAACTCCCCCTTAATATCAGGAGAGTCCAACACAATGTTATTCTAACATTGATTTTCCAATGTTGTCATAACACCCGTCTGTCTCAATGTTATCTTAACATCAGATATCAGCTAACACCTGCAGACAGAGGTAGTACTTGATAGAAGCTCAAGATATCATAAGCAAAATCACAAAGTACCAATAAGTAGAATACTTAATTACATGTCATAATTGTAACAAGGAACACACTCCTTGATCAGAATAAAGAAAAAAAAAGAAAAAAATAGAAACAGTCCATGCAAAAAAAGAAATAGTTCAAAAACAACTAAGAAACAGAAAATTTAAAACTCAGAAATTAAAATTTGATCTACTCTCCCCCTTTTTGTGGGAAGGCAGATCCCTTAGGTTCTTTCTGAGACTGCCAATCTTCTGAAGCCTAACTTGCTTGTTAACAATCTCACTTTGGGTGTCCTTGTACTCTCTGTCCAGCCACATGAGGGTCTCTTCCACAAAAAGCATCATCTATCATTGAGCAGCTGTCACCACTGGCTATAGGCACTGAACAAGCAGCAAACTTGTGAGTCTTCTTCTTCTTTCTGCTTGGTCCAGCTACATCATTAGGATTCCATGAAAGATCTTGAATCCTCATCTATGTGAAGTAGCTCCTGGTGATAGACATTCTGGCCTTGTTCTTAATCCACCCCACTGTCTTCAGGGTTTTAAACCCTTGTTTCACCAGTATGCTAGATATCAGAGAGGGATATGGAATGATTCCCTTCGATTTTGTTGTGACCTCCTTCATACACCTCATCACCTTTTCCCCTATGTTGATATTTAGACCATTCTTCAACTTAAACATCAGCCTTGCAGACTCCTTAGTCATCACTGTTGTGTTGGAAGATGGAAGCCAATTGTACGTAGAAATTTTGTGCAGTACAACACTCAAAGAAGCCAGCCTTGTTGTGGGAAAGCTGTTATTCCATTTTCTGGTCAGTACCCCAAATCTAATTTTCTTGTGGTGGTGGTGGCGCGATGGATTGGTGGCGCGATTCGAGCCGTGAATTGCAGCATTTGCGGTGCCGATTTGATTGAGGAAGGGTGGTGGCGTGATTGGGAGAGGTGGTAGCGTGATTGCAAGGGCGATGGCGTGATTTACAACGATGGTGGTGGTGGTGGTGGCGCGATTTTGGGAGAGGTGGTGGCGCCAATTAAGATAGTGGTGGGGAGGTGGTAGTGGGGAAGAAGATGGTGGCGGTAATCGGATAAGGTATCCGATGAAGATGGTGGTGGTGGCAACGGCAGCGGCGGCGGGGGTGGGGGGCAGCAGCGGTACTGGTGATGAAGATGATGATTAGTTTTTTTTTTTTAAAAAAAAAATATATATGTTTTTATATATATGTTTATTATTATGTTATATATATTGTTTATTATTATTATTATTATTATTCATATATATTTATTATTTTTACAAATAGTTATATATTTATATATCTTTATTATTATTTTTTATGTATATTTATTTTGTGGTGCAAAGTATAATTTACTATGGGGTGTAAGTACAATTTTTAAAATTATAAGGGCTTCTGTAAAAAATGTTTTTTGGCTGAAAATATGATGTAGCAGAGCAATTTATTGACGTGGCATTGACTGTACCGCCACGTATGCAGTTTTAGCCCGAAAAAGGATCATGGGCATTTTTGAAAGTTTTTTTTAAATATACGGGTGTTTTGGCAAGGCCCGAAAAAATGGGCATTTTAACTTATTAAAAAAAGTTAGCGGACATTTTTAATGTTTCGTCCTTATCTTTAATTAACTTGTATAAAAAGTCTAAAACTCATATTTTATGCATGAAGTTTTTATGTTTATGATTAATTATTAATTTATTTAAATAAATAAATAATATTTCACCAAAATAATAGTACAACCTCTGAAGCAAGGGCATGCAAGATGCCGCGAAGGCAGGCAGACGAGCGAGACAGGTGGGTGAACGGCGACAACACATGAAATCCTTTTTACTACATCACTACACCTCTGGCAATGCATCTCTTTGAGATATATATGTTAAATCACAACGTTTTTGCATTATTGGACGAGTCTCATTTGGTTTCTCACTGAAGAAATTACAATTTACACATTTTGTAATAAAGCTTTCTCGAAAACTCATTTTTGTATGTATTGAACTTGGTTTTAATGGTTAATTTGGTCGAAAACCAAAATTTCTTAAAGCATCTCTCACATGAATGTAATCAATTGAAATTCAGATGGGTTTAACAATGTTGTATGAACTTCAAGAGTTGTACGAGAACTTAATGCACTATGATTAGGGGTGGGCATTGTCGGGTACCATACCAGATCATATAATCTCAAGTAATAAGAAATCTCCTCCGACTTTGACCCCGATCCCGGTCGAGTCGGGTACCCCAATCGGTTATATGCGGGTATTCGAGGTACTCGCATGCCCTGTTTTCAGTTATTACAAGGGATAAAAACATCAAGATCAATTTTTGATTCAAGCCCTAGAATACTCCAATATTAGGGTACTTACAATTATCCAAAATATAACCATAAATAATACCATATCCTCATTCAAACAAAACATTCACAAATAACATAAATCTAACTCAGGGCAACAACCAATCAAGTGTCAACAATTACAATTCTCGAATTTGGAAAAATGCATTCAATCTTGCACAATTCACAAGTTCAACTTCAATCCTAATTTCTCCATTGCTCCAACTCTTTACAGTTCTCATACAAAAAAAATATTAGCTAGTGAATTGGGATTAAAATTTAGTAGTGAAGACCAAAGATCGAGACAAAGCCTTCTTCAATAGGCCTATATCATCAATTTCTTCCTCCACAACAGGCACATTCATCATTTGAAGCCAATAGGGTGAAGTCCTCTTGCATGTTGTATAGTGCCTCTTAAGAGCGCCAATTTCGTGCTTTCTTGGGCCAGCCTTAATTATTCTATCCCAGTAATTGCAAATACATTTACATATCTTATCTTCTTTGCAAAAGAACATCTTAAAACGATTCCATCTTTCTGAAGAACCTCCTATTTTTCCTAACCAAATCCACAAACAAAGAACATATAAAGTTAGTTAACCTAATAATCTAACATCTTACATAAGTTACCCTAAATTCCAAATTGTCAGATTTCTAGATTCTTAGATCTTAGTTTCTCATTGGGATTTAGACAAACACCATTATTCCATAACAACTTCTTAAATAAGTTTAGAAAGCTTTATAATCTGCAATTGCGATTGACAAGCAAACACCATTACAATCTACACCATAAATCTGCCATATACAACCCATGAAGTTAGTAGTTACAATTCATGAAACCATATCTCAAAATGAAAAATTAGGCATTTATAGTTATACCTATTTCAGGAGATGTGACTTGAGAGGTTCGGTCGTGCAATGGTGAAGAGGTGGCGCTATGGCAGGGTCGTGGTAAAGAACCAACATGTCGAGAGACAGTAGTGTGCAGTGCGTGAGTTGAGAGGGAGGAGTGAGATGAAAGAAATTGAGGGACATATAGAGTTTGAGAGACTTACTGGTGGCGTTATGGCGGACGGTGGTCACTAGATGGCGGCGCAGGTGCTGCAGTGGCATCGTGCGTATGAAGATGAAAGAGAACTGAGGATTTTGTGTGTGTTACTGCGTGGGAATGAATTATGATTGAATATAAGTTCAAATATATATATATATATATATTAATATTATTTCTATATTAGTTTTTAATTTTTAGAATAAGTGCTCATTGTGCTATACAAATATGTATACATATATGTATGCGAAAACATAAATATAATACATATACATACATATTACACACATATATAAGGTATTCGACCGGGGTCGGGTACTAGATATTTCGAACTCAACCCCAATCGAGAAATTTAGGTACTTTGTATTCAGGTAGTCGACCCCATTTTTACATGGATCGACCGGAAGAAACCTGATTAGGGCGGGTTCCGGAGTGGGGTACGGATTTCTGCCCACCTTTACTATGATAGGTGGTTGTGAACCTGGAATATTTGTTAGCAAAATACCACATGATATACTTGTTATCCACAGACACAGTGCCTTGAACAA
Source organism: Linaria vulgaris (assembly GCA_948329865.1). Classification (NCBI taxonomy): domain Eukaryota; kingdom Viridiplantae; phylum Streptophyta; class Magnoliopsida; order Lamiales; family Plantaginaceae; genus Linaria; species Linaria vulgaris. The sequence continues at coordinate 105,184,269 of OX415249.1, forward strand.
TATAGTATTTATAAGAGCACTTGAATAGAATAACAATATTTTGAAAACTAGATAGAATCGTGTACATGATCTCTCGATCTCCATGATGCTAGCAGTGTCACCTTCTTCGAAGATTTGTACTTAAAATCTTCCTTAATTCTATTGCTAACAACTCTAATATACTAACTAAAGACCACCTACTAGATAATGTAACGTGTGATCATAGTAATTTCTATTGATGTTGAAAAGGTTCATTCTTTTAAGTATTTATAGATAGAGCTACTAAGACTTGAGTTAAGGTGATGAGCGCTTACTTATCGTAATTTAGTATCCATTTTCATAGACTTTGTATGATTCTTATTGCATATTTATTGGTTTTAGTACTGTTTCATATTTTTTTAGATTTTATCGATTTAAGACGAAACGAAGCTAAAAAGGCCAAAATGGATGTTTTTGAAGACAAAAGAGTCGAGACACTACTTCGGGACTTTTAGGTGCCATGAAAAGCGCTATAACACTGCAAATATCAAAGGTAGCGTGAGCAAAAAGAGAACACCATGTGACTTTTAGGGCATCAAGTCTCTCCTATAAATAGAGGGAGACGACCCACATAGAGAAAAAGACTGCATCATCTTACAACAGTTTACGAACACTGACAAAAGCTTACAAGGATCTACAGAAATCCTATGAGATTGTCTTCAGAGAGAAAATACCATTGAGGTTTTGTTCTAGTTTAGCTGAGTCATTGTTTGAGAGAAAATAGTTCGTAGATAAGAAGGTAGCAAAAAAGAGTCAAGAAGATGGTCGAGCAACGAAGTTCCACCGAATCTGGAACAGCCCGATAATTTCAAGCTAAACAGAACAGCATTAGAGCAACTATAACATGTCTAAATGTCAAAGATCTGAAACAAATACACTCAAAGTATTAAACTAACTGAAAAAGGGAACATAAACTTAACTAACACAACACACTAGCAAACTTTGAACGGTCCACAATGCCAAAGACTCCCAGGTTTTGACACGGTAGTAACCTAGTTCATTTTAATTTGGAAAGAAGGAAAAGAAACACAATTTTTTATGTGAGATAAAAATCGCAGTGAGTGCTCAAGCGTGTGTGCAAGTGTAAAAATAACATTTTCCTTGAGAAACTTTAATTTGAAAACAGTTTAACAAAAGAACTTAAAAGCGCACACATGTAATGCAAGAGTATCATGAAATCAGATTAGCAAAAAACCATTTTCAAATATAAACAAAATCATATCCTGATGATCGGTATCCACGTTGTTCTACTGATGCAGTTATCTCTCCGTCCAAGCTGCGACCTTGAAACCAAGAACGTATGCCATAGTACATATGGAAATCCTACGACCCAAAAAAGACACAACCTCCTCCTGTTATGTATGAGAGGGAATGGGCCCATGGGAACAAAGGTCCTACCCACAAGCCCGCCGCCTCCCGGCGGTACCCCTTACACTCCCACGCTAAACACTGGATCCAGTAACTAATCAAATCTGAATATAACCCAACGGGACACCATTCATCATATCGATTCCAGTCATTTAAAGCAATTAACCAATGTGCGGGTAACTTTCTTGATAAAACTGAACAGTTCAAATATGATCGGATTTAACACATCTCCGTCTTTTTGTCTTGAAGTGGTGGTTCAATAGATCGAGTCTCCTACGATTAACAACTCTCCACCCAGTTAGGGTTTCAAATTAGGGTTTTTTTTCGTCTTTTCTTTTCCTTATCGCTCTTTGATTTCCTGTTTGATCTAGAGCACATCCTCTCTCTTTCTAAGAGTTAGGATTTGTGCAAGTGTTATATTGTTATGGTTGATCTCTAGGTTTTGTAGCACCAATAGCATGGACTTCGTATTCTCATAACGTACATTTTATGGGGTCGGATCTTGATCAGCTGGGTAATCGTCTCAATCTCACTGAAGAAGAGGAGGATGTTTGGGATGTTCCCGAATCGGATTGGAAGAAGAAGAATGAATCGTCAAAATTGGTCCTTATTGGCCATCTTCACACGACGCGGGATTATAATTTTCATGCTTTCTATTATGTGTTTAAGTCGGCTTTGAATCCTAGGGAAGAGGCTTGACATTCAGAAAATAGCAGATGGGCGACTAATGTTCTAATTTTTCCATATTCTTGACCAGCAAAGAGCGTTAGAGGGATGCCCTTGGTCCTTTGATAAACAATACATCGAATAAGATGAAAACCCGCTTAATGTGCTACTTGCATGATACTTGCATGTTTTACGTCACAGTGCATGGGTTACCTTTATCGCGTCAAACACCCAAATTGGTTCGTCACATTGTGAATAAACTTGAGGGATCTGAGGAGTTGGACCCGGAGGAACCATGAGGTGTTACAATGAGGATTAAGGCAAAAATAAATATTCTAAAACCGCTACTTCGCTGTATGAGACTTCGGGTAACTTTCACGTACGAGCGTCTACCAAATTTATGTTATTTATGTGGGGTCATGGGACACATCTTGCATGCTTTAAAGCGGAAATATGAGTTCAAACGTGACTTGAAAGACATGACTACTCTCCCATATGGCCCATGGTTGCGTGAAATTGACATTCAACCTCCTACTCCAAAACGAACAGCCGCGACGAGAAGTGACTATCAGCATGTAGGGATGGGCACTGTCGGGTACCGGATCCGACCAAGTACCCGTTTCGGGTAGTTTCGTAGTCGGGTAATCAGAACTTTCTTTCCGAATCTGACCCCGATTAAGTCGGGTACCCTGATCGAGTGCATTCGGGTATATAGGGTACACGCATGTCTCTGTTTCAGTTTACAAACCGAAAATATGGGAATTGGCAAAAACTTTCTGCCAATTCCCCCACCCACCCACCCCCCCCCCCCCAAAAAAAAAACACACTGAAAATAGGTAGAAACTTCTGCCTATTCTCCCCAAAACAAAAAAACACTAAAACAAGTAAATAACATGGCATCACAATATTCCATCACATTTCAGAATATTCAATCACAGTTCATAATATTCCATCACATTGCAACGCCACAAGTCAATATTCCATCACATTACAAATGACAAACATCATTGTTAAGCATCAACAAAATAGCCAACGCACGAATCCAAACACAACGAAAAAAGAAATATTGAACATGGCATCACGCCATGAACCATTACAATCCTCAAAATAACAAAAGACGTTAATATCTAAAATGCATAACAAAATGACAAGATGTGACGTAGCGAAAGCTTATAGGAATGATTGGAACAATACACGATAATCAAAGACTTGTTGATTCCGTAAAGAATACCAAGAAATTGATGCAAAAAGAGAGAAACTCTCACAAACTTTATTCAATAATCAACTAACTGTCTTCTTAAGATTTACATAGAATATATACCCTAAAAGCATAGTCAAAATACTAAAAAATGTTTTTTTTTTCTAAAATGGAGAAAATCGAAATAAAAGCATAAACTAAAAGTGCTACTCATATGGAACACACTCCAACAAGCGGAATGCAATTCCGAGTTCTAGAAATAAAGATATAACTGAAACAAAAATTACTAAAAATGGCAAAAACGGCATTTTCGAGGCCTAAACAATGGAATTTGGCTAAAATCCATTCCCTTAATGATCTTTAGATGATTACTAATGTTTGTTGGCATGTTTCGGATGCAATTGGACTAATCGCACGTAAAAAACGGAGCAAGTCAAAATCAGCCTCTAATCTTGGGATGATCCCGTTTCACCATAAACTCCAACGCCTTCTCGATTGCATCAAGATGTAATATGAGTTGATATCCAACATGGGATTTTTTGCATGTCATTATGGTGATTCTTAAGATTCGTCCCGTGCTTTTTGGAGTCGGCCTTAATTGCTCTTTTACAATAGTGGCATCTACCCTTGTGAACATTCTCTTTCTTGCACAAAAAGCACTTGAAGTGGTTCCAAATTTCAGACCTCCTGTTTTCATTCTCATTCACCTCATCAATCTCAATCTCCACCTCATCGCCATCTGGAGGAGTGTTATCAGTGTTTTTCACATTAGACGGATTTTTACTTGTACTTGAAGGAGCTAATTGTGATGAAGAACTAGGAGTTGAAGAACTTCCTTTCATTTTCTGAAAGAAAAAAGAACATACCACACTAATTAGTTTTTTGTCAAAGGAATAGCAATAAATAATACATTATAATTTCTGTCAAAGTGTGTCAAATACTCAAATGTGGTATACTGATATTTCATTCTCTTATCAAAATTCAAACCAATAAACCATAACATAGGCTAATTATACTTAACAGTAACACATAATGAAAATTACTCAACCTATAATCTATAATCAATATAATAGAGAGGTGAATGCTTGGACAAAGCTAGAAAGAGAGAGGTGAATGCTTGGACAAAGCAATACATACTGAAAAAATAATTAAGGGCTAATCACATTGCTGCATGCATCACCACAAACAAAAACAATTAAGGCCTAATCTAATAATCTTCCAAATTCGAATTACAACAATTAACACTTAGATTTCATTCTTTTTTAGAATCCAAAAATAAAATTAATTGGGTTGAAGAACATGTAAACTGAATTTGAAAGTAAAAAACCTTTTTAGAAAAGTTGGCTAGTCGCCGTTCAGAGACTTGGCTGGCCGGAGAGACGGACTGACCTACAAACTAAAAAGGAAAAAAGAGTGAGGTCGTGACGCGCGAGTCCGAGTTGTGACGGTGAGAGAGAGAGGATGTGATACTTACCGTGGAGAGGGCTGCCGATGGAGCGCTGGTGACGAAGTGTGGGCGACAACGCTGGTGACGGAGTATAGATGTGGAGAGGGTTTTGTGTGTGAGATTTGTATGTTGAGTGTGTGTATGACAATGTATCTGTGTGTTATAGTGTTAGAAAAAATAATAATAATATAAAATGAGTGTAATATATGGCTAGAAAATATATATATATATTATATATAATAGGGTATTCGACGGGTATTGGGACTTTTCTACCCGATCCCGTACCGTATAAGATCGGGTACCCGAAAAAGTCTTAAAATCGGGTATCCTAACCCATATTCCCGAATTGATCAGATAATACCCGATCGGGGCGGGTACGGGAATAGGGTACCCAAAAAAATGCCCACCCCTATCAGCATGGAAATACATCTCAGGCGTTCTAGTCCCTCAACGTAGAGGTAAAAATATTTGGGGGTGGGATTTGAAAATCGTCTTAGTCCACACAAGTTTTCTGCTAAGTCTTCGGTGTGAGAAAGTACTCAAAAGAAAGATGACCAAGAACATCAGAGCAAGGGTGTTGGTGAGGGAAAAAGAAAGAAACGAGAAAGTCAGAGGATGTGAATACTTTGCTGAATGTGACAACAAATGATAAGATAATGATGGTAACCGAGGATGCAAAGAGTGTTTCTAATGATGATAGCGCTGCCTTAGCTATTCGGGGGAGTCATGACATAGAGTTAGCCTCAAGATTGCATCGGTGGATGAGTCAGAGTTATCTAAGGGGGATAGAGGAAAGTCAGCGGTGGAAACATGTCGAATGAAGGGATTGGGAAAGCAGCGAGGAGGAAGAGGGTAGTTCGCGAATATGGTAAGCGCACGTACATGAAGGGCAGTGGTAGGGCAATGGTTCTGGTAAAAAGCAAGGGCATGTTTTTACTTAGGCGTGGAGTCTTGACGAAGGAGTCAAAAGAAGAGAAATGGGTGTTATCCAAAGAATTAGAGGTATTACTTGATCAAGAAGAAGTTTATTGGAAACAAAGGGGAAAGGCTCAGTAGTTACGGGAAGGGGATAGAAATACAACTTTTTTTTCTTCATAAGAGAGCTTATGATAGAAGGAAGATTAACAAGATTAAGGGCATTAGGGATAGTTCGAGTCTGCGCAACCGAGTTATGAGAATACGAAGGAAGTACTGGGTGTGATGCAAAGTCGAGTGACTGATCAAATGAACCAACAGTTGCTTCAGCCTTATTCACCGGAGGAGGTAAAACGTGCTTTATTACAAATATTCCCTTTTAAGTCCCCTGGTCCTGATGGTTTCTTGGCTGTGTTTTACCAAAAATATTGGCATATTATTGCCCATCTATTACACAATTATATCTTGAAATCTTAAATGATAAGAGACCCCTTGCTGATATTAACTTTACCAATATTGTTCTTATTCCTAAATTCTCTAACCCTAAAGTCGTGCAAAGTTTTTGACCCATTAGCTTGAGCAATGTGTGTTTTAAGATCGCATCCAAAGATATCGTTAACAGACTGCAAATTTTCCTTCATGAGATTGTTTCTTGGTCTCAGTCTGCATCTATTTCGGGTCGCCTAATCGCATGTAACATTCTTGTGTCTTTTGAGGTTAATCACTTCTTAAAGACGAAAAGAACAAGTAGAAAGGGGTTGATGACTCTCAAACTGGATATGAGCAAAGCTTACGATATAGTCGAATGGTCCTCTTCAGAAGAGGTCTTACTCAGGTTAGAATTTCATGAGAAATTTGTTTCTTTGGTTATGAACTGTGTTAGATATGTCCATATTCTTTTTTGGTCAATGTCCATGAGTTTTTTCCCTTATTCTGGAGCGGGGTATCTTTCAGGGTGACCTGTTATCCCCTTACCTCTTTTTGTTATGCACATAATTTTCTTCTTCTCTTATTAGGGACACATAGGAAAACTGAGTGATTAGGGGCGTGGGTATCATGAGACATGCACCCGTAATTTCACACTTACTTTTCGCTGATGATACTCTTCTTTTTTTGCAAAGCTAATGTAGAGGCGACTCAGGAAATTAAGAAAATTTTAAATTTGTATGAGAAGGCATCAGGACAGATGATTAATCTTGAGAAGTCCGTGGTGGTATTTAGAAAAACACGACGAAACATATTATAGAGGAAGTGGTGGATGTTCTCGGCGTACGGGTGGTTGAGAAGTCCGTTGGACTCGTTCAAAGCCCCCAATCAAGGACCGAGAGTTCTCACCCCCTCTTTGGGTGATGATACCTCTAGGGGTTTTGATGTTCCTACTGCTGATAATGTTGGGGGAAAAGACGTGGTCGAGCCAGCTGTTGCGGCTAAGAGAAGGCATGTCCATCAGACTAGGTCTCAAACCAGCAGTGTCGTACCCCCTGGGGTGCATTAAACCAAGAATGTTCCGTCTGGCGGCTCAGTCACCCCCCCGGTCGAGGATAACTCTAGAGCGGGTGCCGCGAGGGCTCCTCAAGTTTGTGTCAGTGGGGTCGCACAATCTGAAGAGGAAGCGATCAATGCAGTGAGGGTGTTGTTTCCTAGCTCAGCCATGCGGTTCCCTTCGTTCGCCGAGAAGCGGGTGGAGTTGGAGAGGTTTGTGCTTATCCTTGTTAGTTTGGTAAATAGATTTTTCCTCCTAGTTTTTAGGCATGGCATTGAGTTTTGATTTCTCTAACTAACATTATTGACCTCTTTCAGCAAGGCGAAGTTGTTGATGAGATGGACCATATTCTGGAGCGTGTGCACGAGGAGAGAGCGGCTGGCATTGAGCGATTCAGAGCGGAATTTTAGGAGAGAAACCCCGAGGTGCTTAAACCTATGTTGGACAAAAATCACAAAGCCCTCCAGCTCGCGAGAGACTCCTCTATGAGAGATGGTGCCGACCGGGAAGCTGCGAAGGTTGCGCAGAAAAAGACTCGCAAGCTTCAAGAGAAGGTTAACAAGTTGAGGGGCGAGAAGACCGCGTTGGAGACACGTGTGGGGGCGCTCGAGGAGCAAGTCGCGGTAGAGAAAGAGAAAACGACACATGTGAAAAGATTGTGATACTCCCATGGCCTAAACGAGGTTTGCACCGTTCTTGTTGTCACATTTTGTATTGTCTGACATTCCTTAGTTGCTTATTCCTATCTGGTGTATGCAGTCCCCCACTTCGACGCAGCGGCTAGGGATCGCTGAGGAATTCATGCGGAGTAATACTTTCTAGAAACTCAGTCTCCACCGCGGCATAGAGTATGCAAAGAAGGCGCATGTGCTGCCGATGCGTCAGATTCACATCACGCGCTATTTGTGTGGAGATTTTGATGCCAACTAGCTGAAGTCCTAACTTGAAGCCCTTACCCGTGGTAGTCGACATCGAAATTTACTCCTCCAGACGAGTTTGCGAGATTTGAGGACAAATGGGAGTTGGTTACCCTCGGGATGTCGCCGCCTCCTCCATTTCTTGCTCCATATCCCCCTTTTGAAGATGATGAGGATGACGCCTAGACCTGCGTGTTTTTATTTAATTTTCTATTTTTATGAACAATTTCGTATTTTATGTTGACGTTGTGTCGCCTTGTCTTTTATTATGGATATTTTTGTTATCTTTTGCTTTTGTCGTGCAAACTCATTCCTCTAGCACCTCAAGCGCGGGCATGCACGGGCTAGTTTTCCTTTCGCATCTCATATGTTAACCTTGTGGGCTAGTTTTTTAACACCATTTTTTTGTTTATTACGGTGTTGTGTATTCTCGTGTGCTAGCATTTTTTCTTTGTTTGTGCTTTTTGAATTGTGGTAGCTGAATTTATTGACTCGAATATCGATCTTTTAGGATTTTGCAAAATAGTTGGTGGCTCCCTTTCTTTCGTTCTTCGAGATTTTAGGTTTTATTTGTCTTATTTTGGCAAAGTATCCATCTCTTTCGTTCTTTGAGATTTCGGGTTTGCACTTGCCTCGTTTTGGCAAAGTGTCCATCTCTTTTGTTCTTCGAGATTTTAGGTTTGTACTAGCCTCGTTTTGGCAAAGGGCCCATCTCTTGGATGACGGTAGCTTTCCACTCCGGGTTGAGTTTTTGCTCTCTGGTACCTATCATATTACCCTTATTGGGGATTGCAATAATAAATAAACATCACATGATCATATTTCATAATACAATCTAGGCTGGGGTCGCCCGTCTCGTGATCGCACGTGTCTTAGGGTCGCATGACTCTTTCTATATGTACCTGTTAGGATACTTTTTTGAGCATCGCAATAATTAGCAAGTAATATATTTCAATAGATAGCATAATTCAATCCAAGCTTGAGTGGCATATCTTGTGACCGCTCGGGTCTCGGGTTCTCATGACCCTACTCGCGGGGTACCTGTTATGATCCCCCTTCGAGCACCATGATAATGGCAATATGAACCTCAACAAAGATAGGTGTCTAATAAAAGATAAGGCCGGGCCTAGCGCATTGTCAGGTTTCCTACGTTTCCCAAGTGGTTCCTATTTTAAGTACATGCCAACCCCTAAAACATGGGACAATTTAGGGGACGAATAAACATTGTCCGAATGTACTTGGAAATGAAATAACTTGTAGAAATAGCAAAAACTAGGTCATTCGATCCGTTCCATCTCTACGGGTCCCAAAGCAGCAGTGCCTCCTCCTCTTCACGAAGTGGTAACTTGAGCGATGCCACGTAGGAGAGCCATCCTTGTCTGTGGTTGCTGATCACCTCGGCTGTTCCTGCTATAATCGAAAACTTCATCATCTGAAGGTGAGTAGATGGCACAACACTAAAAGCGTTGAGTGATGGCCTTCCCAAAATGGCATTGTAAGGGAAAGAAAAGGTCTACGATCACGTAGTCTATGAGCATGGTCTTCCTTTGCGAAAAAGTCACAAGCGAGTTCGGGAGAGTCACTATTCTGTGCGGGATCACCTCCATTCCACCGAACCCGCGTAAGGGGGTCCTTATTGCCTCCATCTTGCCATCGCCCAACGCCATTTGTTGCCAAGTGGAGGCGAAGAGCACGTTGGCTAAGCTTTCATTATCTATTAAGACTTTCATGACACCAAAGTTTGCTATGTCAACAGTTACCACCAAGGGGCAATCCATCTTACCAACCTATATGGTGGGTGTGTGTTAGTTGGCCCATAAATGAACTGGGTCGGCCCGCCCATTTAAAGCCCAAAAAACAAGAGAGTTGAACCGAGTCGGTTCGACTATTTTTGGGACAATCGAACGTCCTTGTTTGATTGATATATCCCGTAAGTGGAGCGGACCCCGCATATCGAGGTCTATATATACCCCATTCCCATATATTCACACCATGCATCAATTACTGTTCACCAACCCATATCTATCAAACCTCTATGTTCGACTATTGCCTGGTTCGATAGTCTTGCGAGCTAGTTCTATTGATAAGCATCTTCTCAGCTCGTTCGAGAGTTATCACCATCGAACCGTTCCCGATTTGATTGTTCACCGGTTCGAGAGTTTTTCCAGCATCGAATCTACCCCATTCGACTGTCCTCAGATTTGTACGTTCGCTATTTTAGTCATTCTAGGCTAGTTAACGTGTATTAGGTGTTCGGGACAAAGTTGGTCCTTTTCTTATAATAGACTAGCACATTTTGGTTGTTTCAAACCCACTTATATTGAGGTTTTGTTGTATTGTAATCTAAACAAAATAAGAATAAAATATTAGATTTTTTTTTTTTTATTTTAACTCTATCTGGAGTGAGTTGATTCATTTTCGTATGCTTCAATTAATTCTATAGTTGGGAGAGCTTTGACTTTGCTATAGCTCACCTCTAAGCTTTTAATACATATTTTTTGTGATTGTACAACTTTGTGGGAAAAATCTGTAGAGGCCCCTTTATCTTACAAAAACCTACACAACTTTGTGTTACTTTTTTTTAAAGCACAACCCACCTATATTAAAAAAAAAAAATGAACAGCAAAACCGTCTTGTGTTATTTATCTTACACGAAACTTCATCGCATTTTTAATGATTTGAATCAAATCCCTTCGTGTTTTTAAAAACTAGAAACGCTGGCACGCGGTCCCTGCGTGATTAATAATTTATTTTAATTTATATGGTAAAAAAATAATTTGAATAAGTAAAGATTAAATAAATAAGGATAAAGACTTTATATAGAAAATTTTAAATTTTGGAAAACTAAATATTCAATCACAATAATTATTATAGTTATTGATTCTCCTTAAATTATAAGGTTAAATTAAGAACTCAATAATTAAACTATTGTGCTAACAATAAAATTATAAGGCTAAAACCGAAAATTAAAAGTTTGGTGTCACAGTTTGACTTTCTTTATATAATAGTATAGATGATGCAACTAACCTTTTATTCGGAGTGTAATCTTGAAAATTCACATTTAATTGAGAGTTTGATGCATAATTCATCTAGCGGAGATTTCATGCAACATAAATAGCACGAGAGTCTCGGTGTAGTATTTGTAAGAACACGAAGAAGTTCCACAATAAACAACATGGAAATTTGGTGTAAGTTTCTGCTAACACGAGTTATTTCCATGCAATATTTTTTTTTCCCAAAATTTGAAGAGGTGATTCTGAATCATTTCTAGTAAGTATTCCAAATAATTAGATTGAAATTTACATAGTGTAAAAGACGATATCTTTAGATATTATTGGGATTCATTTCTTTTATTGCTTCATAGCGTTTCCCATACATTTATGTAACAATTCATTATTTATGCGTAGTGAAGTTGACAAGGAAAAGCAAGTCGATCAAAGGTATTTATTTGTATTGTGCGGCTATTATGGAGTGCTGTTCAACGCACGAGCGTGAGCGGTGACGCCAAAATATAATTTACATTTATGGAAATATTTATTATTATTTGGACGTACAAATAAATATATATGGAAAGCAGGAGGACTAGTACTAATATTAGTTAATAATAATAGGGGTGACGATAGAAAGAGACAATAAAGCCAGAATCTAGAACCATATTCTGTGCCCATTCAATTCGTGAAGATATTTATAAATTCGCCATGTAATATAATTACAATCCTGTTTGGCACGTTTCCTTCCCTACACATATATTTCATTCAATTATCAATTATGATTATTTAATTTCACTACGACATATATTTTTATAGAAAGAATATATTTTAAGTAATACAAATAATAAAATAATTATAATAGATGACCGCCTTATGAATGAATTTCTCCTGCAGTCCCTTTCCTTCTAGTCACTACCCCTTTTCACCGTGTATGACTAGCCATCTTAACACCTCATTTTCCTCTTTATTTACACACAGTTAGCTTGTAAAGCTTTTTCTTTTTCTTTTCCATGAATCATTAATTATCATCAATATCAGTTTTTTGAGGTGGGTTTTGTTCTTCTCCATTGCCTGTTCTGTTTTTTGTTTTTGGCGGCTTATTCGTTTTTTGCTATTTCCAATACTTACTTATTGTTGGCGTTGTCTTTTCATTACTAGATTCTGTGATTCTGTTGCCGGGGTGCAAAGATTCCACACCAACACCCTTAAGAGTTAAGGAACTCAATGGTATAATCATGAACAGAGCAAACCCTTTTAATATGCTACTTTAAGGAAGAAAAAGAAAAGTTTCTGTCTTTTCAACGCAATTTTGATTCATTTTAGATTTGACGAAGTGGGGTTTTCCTTATTTATGAAAATTTGATGAAAAATACTGTCTTTTTTGTTTGTTTGAATTGCAGGTGAGCCCAATTGTCCGCATGGGAAAGGAAGAGATGGGGCCTCCATGGTTGAAACCAATGTTGGAAGCAGATTACTTTGTTCCTTGTTCAGTTCATACTGATTCCAACAAGAACGAATGCAATATGTTCTGTTTGGATTGCATGGGGAATGCCTTTTGCTCTTATTGTTCTATCCATCACAAGAACCATCGAGTTTTTCAGGTTGACTAATTGCTCTTTACTTGTTAATCTCATACTAATATTAATGATTATACTAGGCAAATGAATAATTTGTTTGTTGGTGGTGGTTGCAGATAAGGCGATCGTCATACCACAATGTGGTGCGAGTGAATGAAATACAGAGATACATTGACATATCTTGCATTCAGACATATGTTATCAACAGTGCAAAGATTGTGTTCCTTAATGAGAGGCCTCAGCCAAGGCCCGGAAAGGGAATCACCTACACTTGTCAAATCTGTGCTCGCGGCCTCCCGGATTCCTTCCGATTCTGTTCACTTGGATGCAAAGTCAGATTCTGTTTCTCTTGTTTGACTTCATGCTCATTATTACTATTAATTCAATTTGATATAGTATTTTGATTTAGTGTGAATTGTATTATGTGAGTTTCTTCTGTGCATTTGATTTTTCTATGGGATTACTTTGCCTTTCTTGACTTGTCTTTCTCTCAACACCAACATGGTTGACCAGGTTTCATTTTTAAAGGGTATTGTATTTTATTAACTGATGGATTTATTCCTCAGTCTTAACTAAACCAGGTCTATACAACCACTAAAGTTGTAATGTTTCGTACATTATAGTATTATATGAATACTTGTGGTGACAAGTTCTAATTAATGCATAAAAAGTAGTTGTGGATTTAGATTAAGTAATTTTCATGGGGTCTAACTTTTGCTATCAACAGTTGAATGCGATGAAGAGAGGTGATACCGAGCTCACATTTTCCCTCAGGGCAAAACACGGCAGGGAAATGTTTCACGGGTCTGATTCAGATGATGAGTTGTTGACTCCGAGGAAGGTGCAACGGTTTTCGTGGGATGCAGGTTTAGAGAGGCTTTCGTCCGGTTCAAGTAGTTGGGGAGATGAGGCAGTAAACAACATGTCCCCCGACACTCCTCCTTTGTTCAATCACAAGAATTCCAGCCGAAGGAAAGGTGTGCCACACCGTGCTCCGTTTTAATAGCCAGTGTTGATCAGAAGTACGCAAAGATTATGTTTATATTATAGATATAGTAGCTTATATGCAAAATTAAGTTGTTTGTTCGTTAGACGTTATTTAGGATATACATACTGGTTAGTTAACTATACTTTGGGTAAGACTGAAATGATATAGTGAAAAAAAGAGAGGAATTGTATAGATTGTGTAGATATAAATTTCGGTCTGTATGGGCTTGTCCTCACTCTTGTACATTATACACGCGCAGACTTATAGTAGTCATAGTATTGTGGTATCCTTTATGGTTCTAATTTCTAATCCCTATGACTTTTAAGGATATATAGCATATAGACATGGCTTGCTGGATTTTTTTTGTTTTGTTTTTTTTTTGGTTTTTATAGTCGAAGCTTATAAATGTGAATATGAATATATGCACATACATCATACATGTCAACATACCAATTAAGTTTATGATTTGTCGATTCACTTTCTAGAATGTGACGTGAAATTTGGATTATGATGAAATTGGCGAGGTATGGTTGATCTGAGTGCGGTACTGGTACCCGCATTATTGTTGTATGCTGTGGGTTTGAGAATGCATTAAAGTTGTTTCACCTGGTGTCTAATTCACCCTATTACGGTTTTTACACTAGATTTATACATCATTTTATCGCAAGAGTACATATACATTACATATACACAACTGCGTCAAGTTGTGTTTTACGGCCTACAGTTTTACAAGAAATCCTGAAGTCAACTGCACAAAAGGGATAAATAAAAAATGAAGAAAAAATCATCAGCTGCGAAGAACTGGAACTTAAACGATTTCTGAATATAGCGACATACAAAAAGGATTTGGACATGTTCTAGGAGAATAGTACTGCACGAGGTTACAAATTTTGTACTTTATAGCACCACGTCGGTAGTAATCATAGTGTGGATTTATATAAAGTTATGATGTCGGCATTCAAATTGTACTGTAATTTGAGTGGAGATTAACTATTTGTCAGATGAAGTTAATTCTATGTTTTGATAACTGATGTAATTGAATAATGAAAAATCGGCAGCCATACTATATCTTTTACATTTATACGGAAATAATGCGTATTTGTTCTAATATCTATGCTAATGTGAAGATTCACTGCCGTTTGAGAAATTGTTTTATTTTATGCAATCATTATATTGTAGATGCGGTGTATTCGCTATCAATATACGCTTGAAATTTAGCGACGACGGTGATTATTTTTAAATAATTAGTATTTTTTATACTCTAGAAAAGTGTGTATATTTTCTATATTCTAGAAAAGTTTAAACCTATTTTAAATTTGGATAACTAGTCGGTAAGCAAAAAAAGAAATATGAAATATTATGATGCATTCGTCTATATATATATACTAGAAATTTTGATACACTCGGAATCGCGTGCAAGTTATTTTAATTTTAAAAACTAAAATTTTGAAATATTACGTTAATAGCTATATTTTAGGATGGCAGTTGATCTAAGTGAGTAAAGTAACAATATAGTCTTTTTATTTTTTTATTTTAATTGAGAGGAGTATGGGTATTTTTAGAAAATCAAAAGTTGGTATTTCAATTTTTTTTTTGTGTGAATAGGAGAACTTTGCTTTTAATATAGTAATATATATATATATATATATATATATATATATATTTGCGTTGACTATGGAAGGCAAACTATGATGACAAAAGTAGATGGCCAAGTTGTTCGAACTGCGGATTGAGGACAAGTGCATTCTAGCATAGTGTAAGTTTCGGCACAGGACCGTTAAACTCAGCAACTGATAACTGACGGATAAAGACATTGATCTTTAAGACTTTTATCTATATATTTAATTCTTTTTATGTGTTACATATTTTGGGTGGTGTAAATTCATGAGGCTTTCGTGTCAGGTAGAAGCTTAGGGGACACGTAAACCTCCCACCATCGAAAGAGATGTTTAAATTGAAGCTTTCTTTTGGACTACACAGTATTAATATTGTTATTATCGACATTATCCTCAGATGTTAGCCCCACGATTTTTGGTTTCTTTCAGTTGGTTTTTCCTTTTTTTGTATCAATATATTTATTTCGGCACCCAATTTATATAATTAAGGATGGTTTTATTTTTCTTTTTACATGGAAATGGGAGAAAGAAAATAAAATAAGAGAAATATTATTTTAAGCTGGCTTTGGCAACTAAAAATAATCAGAAAAGAAAGAAAAAAATTTGAAATATATTTTTGATTCCCGTTCTACATATAAGTTGCAAATATTGTCAAATCTTAACCTTTTATCTTTCTATCTGCAAAATAGGTGGTGCGATTAATCTAATATTATTAATATGTTCATAGCTTTCCACCAAATCTCAAATATTTTATAATTTTAAAAAGCATAAAATTTTGGAATATTCAAATGCAAGCTCTAGATGTATACCATAGAAAATATTGATAATGTTATCTCTCGGAATAGAATCGCGAGCATGTTTAATATACAGATAAAGTACTTTTTCTTGAAATTGGTGTCTTGTGGAACCTGGAAAGGCAATTGAGCAAAAAAAGAGAATTTGTAGCAACAATACCATAGGGAATTTGTTAGGACTAGGCTAAGATTAAATCATCGTGGAAGACCAAAATCTCAGCCTGATTATTAGTGGTGTTTTTCGCTGATGCAGAGAATGCGATAGTAAAATTGCCAAAAGAGTCCCTAATACTCCTACCTATTCATGTTGGTCCTCGATTCCCATAGGTTGACCCATCAATGTTAAGTTGGGCATAACATGGGAGATGAGAGACATTTTAAGTAAAGAATGGAAGAGGGAGACAAATGAGAGTTGTTTTTAGTAGTATCTGACCTTAGCAAGTTATGAATCTGGTACTTGTAAACAGACTAGACTTTGTGAGCGGTGAGAGGTACACCGTTAAACACAAAATCGTTTCTCGTCTTCCGAATACACCAAGTGAAAATCGCCCATCGGTACCTTTGATTTTGAGGCATGGAATAAAGGTGCAAAAGAGGGTAATAGTGTGAAAGCGCGGGTAAAGAAGATGGCTAATATAATAGGTCGGATGTTTCCACCAGAGTAGAACATTTGATTTATGGTTTAAGTGTCATGTTGACAAAAGGCAAAATGAGTCATGAATAAGTTGTTGAGAGAATAACTTGGATTTGGTGGGCGTTTTTCCCTAACAGAGTAACCACATGAAAGCCTTCACCCTTGAATTGACTAGTAGAGTTTTAATCGTTTGCCATAGCCACTTGCATAACATTAGAACGGAGCATGGCATATACATTTGAGATGGTGAACTTACCATTAGGTTACTAAGCCCAAGATAACTGGTCATTCATTTGTACAAGAGGTAGAGTAGTACCAGATAGATCCTATGATGTTCGGTGGGAGGAAGGGAGCAACAAAGCTCAAACCCCAAGATTTGGATGGCTGATTAATGACATTAGCTATGGTGCGGCTGGTAAGATGCGGTGGAATAGAAGGAATAACCTCTGAAATTGTGGAATTTTCAAGCCATTTAAACCACCAAAAATTAAGGTTGGTGTCTTGAGCTACGAGAAATTATTAAGTCCAACCGATGCACGATGATGTGGTATATCTAGTTGGTTATTGCTACCAATACATGGTGTGAGTGAGTGTTATAGGTGATTATTTCCTATAAATTGGGAATATTTCAACCCCTTGGTTGCACCATGTCACCAATACAACAATTGCACTTAATAATTTTTCCTTGAGCTACGCGACAACGTATGGATTAAGGCAGGTAATGAAGGACCGGCAATATAACCTTCCAACCCCAACTTTGAGATATGCGAGGAGTAGAAAGGAAGAGGTGAGAGTCGTGATAGTATTTAGCTTTCGTGACTTGGGCCCATAGAGAGGTTGGTTAAATGAGCAGATGCCAACATAGTTTATCAAGAAAAGCATCATACATTTCATGTAAATAACGGATACCAAGCCCTCCTAAATGGGATGGGAGACACTTAATTTTAGCTTTCAGAAAGTATTTCATGCAACCGTTGTATTGCTAACGTGGTGCAACCACTACCAATGCACGGTAGGGATGAGGTTATGGGGGTTAGTTATTTTCAACATTTTAGGAAAAACTAAATATGTATGGACTGTTGATTGCACTACATAAGCTATGCAGCGGTTGCATAAATTATTTCTTCCCCTTAGTGGAGGACGTAGAAGCATACCACATAAATTCAGAAATAGATTGAGTTGTAGAAAATTAATCATAGTATTTGTTATACTAGATAATTGAGTTGTAGAGAATTTACAAAAACTAACTTCAATAGTAACTCTACAAATCTACATGTTGTCCTGAATATTTTCATTAACCGAGATATTTTCAAGCACATAAAAATTATTTTTTGAAAGAAATTTTCCGTTAAAATTATATTTTCCCAAATTTTACTCATTATTCTCTTTTTTCTCTACTTTTGGGGAATCGAATTGAGTTTTTTTTTTCTTTTTTTTGAACACACAAACTTTTATTTATTTACCAAGGCCGATGCCAAGTAATGTATAACGCAGTGTGGGTCAAGGCTTGTGGGACTGGTGAAAATATGTACAAGTTTTATCACACAGCTCGAAACTCGCCAAACGGGGCGGACAATGAAGCCAAACAGTCGCGTAACGTGGTTGTTAAGGGAAGTTAGTTGCGTCCCGATCGCATCCTTGCTTCCCAAGCACATCCGCTAACCTATTTTCCTCTAGGTATGTATATGAGAGAAATAGGATTGGTACTCTTCCTCCTAGACTTCGTATGTCACGGAGTAGGGCTAACGTCTCTGCCGAGGCCATATCGGCCCGCATCCTGGTCAAAAGAGAGTAGCTTATATCCGAGTCAGTCTCAATGATAAGTGCAGTAATGGAAGCATGTAATGCAAGTAACATTCCCTATTGTATGGCCCTGAGCTCAGTGACATTATTGGTGTTGTGTCCCGTCGCCTCGGAGAATGCACCTATCACCTTGTTGTTCTAGTTGCGGATGACACCGCCAATCCTTGTTGGACTCGAATTAAAAAGTGCGGAGCCGTCCGTGTTGAGATTGTACATTCATCTAGGGGTGGGATCCAGCGAACCGCAACCTGTTTGTCTTGGGGGGCCGTGGAGCGGGAGTTGGTGGGGATTCCGCCATGGTTTTGGAGATACGGTGGGAGATTGAGTCAGAAGAGATGGGTGTTCCGCGGAAGGAAAACACATTGTGGGCCCTCTAAATGGTCCATCAACCAATCAAGGTGGCAGCCGGGTTTGGAAGCCAGAGTAGGTGGGGAATTATATGGGTGCCATTTTGAGGGGGGTTGAAGGTGGGGAAGCTACGTCGTATGTCATCAAATAAAAGGCAGGTTGCGAACAGATGTCCGGCTATTTCCATGTCGGAGTGACAGAGGGGGCAAGTATTACTAATAGGAACATGCCTTCGGGCCAAGTAATTTTGGGTTGCGAGGCCATTCAGCCCCCAAAGCCATCCAAAGAATTTGATGCGCAGTAGGACACATGCGTTCTAGAGGGACGACCAAGGTAGCATAGGCCCGGATCGGCCGTAGGACCGTTCGACCAGCCAGTTATGTGCTGGCTTGATCGTAAATGTCCCCCTCTGTGTCCATGCCCAGCAAGTGGAGTCCGGTCTCTCCTCAATTGGCAATGGGATGCCTCTTATACGGTTCACTATGTCCATCGGTAGGAGGTGAATAATCCTAGCGAGGTCCCAGTTCCCATTTTCCCCAATTAGTTGTTGCACCGTCACGGTTATGTGTTCAGTCGGTATAGTAGGCAAATGCTCTGCGATCGTGGTCCCGTCTAACCAACGGGAAAACCAGAAGTTAATGTATTTCCCGTCGCCCATTATCCAACGCGTGGATGCCATAAGATAGGGGAGGCTTCGGGCCACGCACTTCCAAAGTCGACTTGTAGGCGGTGGTACTGGTGCCGTGATCGGGTGTCGGTCGGCAAAGTATTTACTTTTTAAGGTGCGGGCCCAGAGGCTATCAGGTGACTGGAGTAGTCGCCATCTTAACTTGAGCATGTAAGCCTCATTGAGTTCCTCCAAATGCTGAAAACCAAGGCTCCCTTGTTTCAAGGACATACAAGCAGTGCACCACGGGATCGTTCCTTTTCGTCTACCGGTCATGTGTGCGTTCCAGAGTAACGCCTTTCAAAGTTTGGTGAAGTTGGTAAGGACCGTGCGTAACAATGAAAGCATACTCATTTGGTAACCCCGTATGGTTTGGAGAGTGGATTGGATCAAGAGGCGGCGTCCCGTGTAGGAGAGGTGGCAAGTGTGCCAAGCACCTATTCGGCGTTGGAACTTTATGACCGGGTCGAGAAATCCCGCCCGAAATCGTCCTTGCCAAATTGGAATGCCCAAGTACTTCTCGAGGTTCCCCATGGCTTCCATCTGTAGGAGGCGGAGAATTTCTCGTCGCCTCCGATTGGGGATGTTGGGGGAGAAGAGTACCCGATACTTTTCGTAGCTCACCTTCGGGCCCGCCATGATATAGAATGCTTCCAGGAATTCAATGAGGCGATTAAGGGTTTCTTGGTGGTCCTCGCAAAAGATGAAGTAGTAGTCCGCAAAGTCTAAGATTGGAATCGGGGGCCCATTGTGGCTTGCTTGGCCCGCCCGAAAAGTACCTTTTTATGTTGCCCGCACGAAAGCTGCAATACGCAGTTCTATGCAGAGAATAAACATGTATGGCGAAAGGGGGTCCCTTGCCGGAGTCCCCTGCCTCGCTTCCATGTGGGTATATAATATAACACAAATACACAACACAACATACGACACATTTGGATACCGTTGGTCCTCAAAACATTCATTATTTAATAGGCATATTAGTATGCCCATTAGCCCACATTAAGTAATATCAGCTAGGAAGGTGAGATAAATTAAAGACCAAAAGTACATACATAGCCCACCTAATAACGGGCTCCCATTACTAATTAGTGCGAAAATTTAACAAACTAAACACCATATTAGCCCACTATATTTAATTAATAAAATCTTTTAAGAACATCCAAACGCGAAACTGAAGGGGCAGAGCCGTAAGGAATCTTCAACGTCTTACGTGATTTGGTTTTGTGTCGGTCATTCGTTTCTTATTTATTTACCTGCTACGCCTTACTCCCTTCTTTATATGGCCACGTAAGAGTTGTTTAGTCATACTTAATCAATATATATTTATATATTTATATATATAACCGAGGACTAATGGATTAGTTAGGGGCAAATAACCCATTTCAGCGATAGATTAAATTTTGTGTTTATATTCCTCAAAAAAGAAAAAAGAAAAAATAAACTGCGTGTATACTATATATACAATATACAAGAATACATGGTAGTTTTAGAACTATTTCCAGCACGCTGTCACTGTGGGATATTTTCAGACAAAAAGAAATGCCATCACAGAAATATTTATCATCACACGTGACGAATGAATTGGTTATATTATCCTTTTCGGCTATTTGTGTGGAAGGCTGCCACGCTAGGTGGACATTCTTCCTCTGTATCTCGACACGTATCTGTTCGCAGTTCTTACTCAGCCAAAACCTACAGAGACTTGGGAATTATTTCGATGGAACAAAACTCAACATGAGGCTTGAAAAATATCTTTTAATTTTATGCAACAAAATTATATTCAATCAATCGGAATGCTGAAAATATGTAATTATAATATATTTTATCTACAAATTATAATCTTCTCTTAAGGCTAAAGTTAATTAGTGGAACATTTTTCTAAGTAATGTCATTTGTTACTGAGATTCGGTGGAAAGAGAAACCCACATATTAGCAAATGTTTGTATGTAACCTATGTTGCACAGATACGAACATGAGACACAGATATACACAACACGGACTCGGCGACACAGATTTTCAAAAATTACAAGATAGGATATGGCATGGACACGTTTAAATATCTTAATATTTTGTATTAATATACGCATAGAAAAAATATTAAAACAAAATATTTAAATTATATTTTTAAGTTCATTCACAAATGAATATTAAATATGAGTAAATTTGTTGAACTCGAACCGTACAAAATAAATTGTTAAACTAAAATAGTATAGTGCACTTTTAGAAGTTTGCATTTCTAAATTCTAGATTTAGGATTATAAAAATTAAAAGCCATTAAAATTAAATAAAAATCAAGCAATTAACTTAGTTTAACAATTGAAGTTTATGTATAAGAAATATAATTAAAAGGAATTTCAACTATGATTCTCACTTGCAGTTGAAGAAGAAATGATTGGCGCGCTACATAAAAAGATAATGGAGTTTTAAACTTTATTTTTTTATTTATTAACTAACAAATTAAGTTTTTAAACTTCGGTTTTTATAGGTGTTATATTTTAACAAAAAAAAAAGACTTTTGATAATAAGTAAAATAAATTCAAACGTGGCACAAATGTGTGGGACACGCACATCAAAATGTCCGACATGCGTGCCCGATTTTTTTTTTATATTAATTACGGACACGCCACGTGGTGTGCCGAACACGTATCCAAGCCGTGTCCAAGGAGTGTCGATGTTCCCAGCATGTCCTACACATTATTTTTCAAAAGTTTGGAGTATCCGTTCAACATAGGTAACTACAATAATATACTCTAGCATAAACTACAAAATCGACTATACCTTTTTTAAACGATAATATAAAAGGAAAACGTGTTTTTCTTTATAATGAAACAAATATTTCATTTTCATAGAACAGGTCTAAAACAACCCCACGGAAATTGCAAGAGCAGAAAATCACAAAACAAGAAATAGAAACTAACTCGGAAATGCTACAATTGCAAGAGCAGAAAATCAGAAAACAAGAAATAGAAACTAACCCGGAAATGCGTCAAGTGCAATCCACGAAGAGTCACAGAATCCCGTCCGTGCAAGAATATGAGAATTTTTGACTTTTTAGTGTCTATAGTAACCACTTTTTAAAATTAGTTATTTTTAGTATATCGGGCCGTTTTTTGTCCTCTAAAGTAACGAGAGTCTCATTTTTTGTCATTCGATTGCCAAATTGACCGAACTAATTTTTTTAAAAAAACTTATTTTTAGTTATTTCGCATGTGTTGTATGTACGTGTTAACCACCGACCTTTAAAATAGCTTTCTGTAATATTTTTTAAAAAAAATCTTCAACTTAAAATATAGACTAATATTCAATAACCTATTTGTTAACGGGTTTGGAATTATTCCCTATTTAACGGAAGATATTTATTTGGGTCGGAACGCCCTGTCCGTGATTCAGAGGCAATGATAGATGGAAATAATAAGAATAACTGCAAGAATATTCCCTTCCTTTATTCACTGAACTTTTCCTCCTCTCTTTCTTTTTATGTATCTGAATGTCAAGTGGTAATAAGTAAGCTGAGTGATCTTAGGTTCTTTTTCTTCTACTGATCATATCCCTTTATATAGACTTGGGTAGGGACATGTGTCATTGTGCATGTGTTTTGGTAAGGATAGGTGTCGTCGTTATATTGATACAGGTGTGAAATTAGGATAATGTTTATCTCTTATCTACTGGATGTTGACTGGATGAGTCTTTGTGTTTCCTGATATCTCCGAGGGCTTCTGGTGTAGATGATTTTGATAGATCTATTCTTCCGAGGGACTTTATTTCTCTGTCTTGATTCGGGTCTTTTCTTCAACGATCAGGAGCAATCTCCGAGGGCATAATTTGATCTCCGAGGGCGTGGTATGATCTCCGAGGGTTTAATATAATCTCCGAGGGCTGGATTTGCTTCTTTTGAAATGGTATTTTTGCATCTAAGTCCTCGAAATATGTTATCTGGGCACTCTGTTATTCACTTCTGATTTTTCTCCGCAAATGGGTCCTCGGGTGATGGTCCGAGGGCAGTGCAGGTTGAGGAGTGTTCAGCAAGGAAGTTTTCTTGTAATTTCATGGGACTCGGGATTTCTTGTGGTCCCTCTTAGCGCATTGGTGGATATCGGAGTCGTACGGGTCCATCGGGGTTTGCTCTTTTTCCGATGCCGTATTGATATCTGTTTTTTATTCACCGTTTGACTTTCCAAGGAACGCTTATGTTTCTCCTCGTGTGCTCTTATAAACCTTTTCGGGTCAGTGACCGAAAGGTAGGGCAATCCTCCGAGGGGTTTTCTTTATAGGTACATCTCATCGGAAGTACTCGTGACAATAGTATTGTCCATATATTGTTTTTTCCGAGTAGGAGTAATCTTCTTTATTTTATTTTTAGGGTTAACACTATTTTTTATGATATATGTGATTTACCCACCCCCGGTCAATATACCCAATACAACCAATTCAGCCCCAATTCTAAAATTCCCTCAAGAACCCTAATTTTTTGGGAACCCCAAATCGATTCAAACCATCTCGATTCGCACAACCCACCCAAGTTCCACCAAATCGATTCCCACCATTCCCGATTCGCCCGAAAGTACGATTTGCATCAGACCCGGACCGCCCCAAATTCGATTCGCACAAGCCACTGCCATCGCTCTCAAAGATGGCTCCATTTCGAATCAAAATCGTGTTCTAAGAAATTCGTGACATGGCGCGAATTTTAATAGTAGGGGTGTGGTTCAACTAGTTTAATTTGTTTGAGACCCAATAGGTTGAGTTGAGATAAGATTGAGTTTATATTGGATCCACAAACATGGATCCTATATGAACTTCAACTCAATCTCAATCAACCTCAACTTTTTCTCAATATAAGAAGAACTTCTGAGGTTGAAATTCTCAACCCAATTTCAACTTAACCTAAACTTTTAAAATTGTTCAAATAGTAAAATACCCCTAAAATTTTATAAAATAAATTATAATTTATAACCACATAATTCAGAAAAAAGAAAAAAGAAAGGGAAAAAAATCCATAATCCTTAAAAAATCCTGTTGAAAATCGAAAAACGACATTTTCATCCTCCAAACGGTGGAATTTGACA
Organism: Linaria vulgaris; assembly: GCA_948329865.1. Classification (NCBI taxonomy): domain Eukaryota; kingdom Viridiplantae; phylum Streptophyta; class Magnoliopsida; order Lamiales; family Plantaginaceae; genus Linaria; species Linaria vulgaris. The sequence continues at coordinate 105,208,764 of OX415249.1, forward strand.
AAAATCATGTCGCCGTAAGACTTTAGTCTTAAGTTTTGCTCAAAAGCTCGTTTCCACTTGAAAAAGTGATATCACTTGTCGAAAACAGACTCCGTTGACAAAACAAATCCCGTTGAAAATCGAAAAACAACGTTTTCATCCTCCAAAGTCTTACGTTTTGCTCAAATGGTCGTTTCCACTTGAAAAAGTGGTATTACTTGTCGTCAATAAACTCTGTTGACAAAAAAAATCCCATTAAAAATAGAAAAACGACGTTTTGACCCTCCAAACGTTGGGATTTGGCAAAACTCACGTCGCCGTAAGACTTTAGTCTTACAATATGCTTCGATTACCGTTTTCATTTGAAAAAGTAGTATCACTTGTCGAAAATGGGTCTCTAAAAATATACAATACAAAATAAATTGAGTTTTTCAAAAATAATATAAACCTGATTTGGGTTGAAATTTAAGTTGACTTTCGATCTGCTTCTGGTTGAAATAGATCTCAACTAAAGTGGATCTCAACTCAACCGGATTGAGTTGGGATACATCTCAACCTTATATGGATCTGGTTCTATAAATCTGGATCAAATACAGACGATCAACAGAACCAGATCCATATTGCCACCCCTATTTAAGAGGAAAGATGATAACGGGGCAAAACAGTAGTCGTGATGAGATGGAGAAGACGAGCGAGGTCCGTCGAAAATGGAGAAAATTGGGGGCTTATGGCGTGGGTGAGGTGGATTGCGATGGAAGGTGAGAGAACCATCACGGGTGGGGTGGGGTTGTGTAATTGCGTTGTAAATTTTAATGTTTGGGTTTTACTAATTTTAATTTTATTATTTTGTAATTTTTATTTGATTTTAATTATATGTATTAGTTATATTTTTTGAAGATTACGGGATTTTCCTTTTTCTTTTTTGGAAGCCTATAAGAACGGCACATGCGATTTATCACTTTTGACTTAGTAGACTTGTCACACGTGTGAAGCGGTAAATTAGTCAATATACACAAATTCGGGGACATGCTAAATTCTGGGAGAAAATAGAATATTCTGTCACAAGAGGACCAAAAATGAAACTTTGTTTACTTTAGAGGAGCAAAAATGGTCTAAGACACTTTAAAGGGCTAATTTTGAAATGTGGTTATTATAGAGAACTAAAAAGTCAAAAATCCCAAGAATATGAGCATTATCATCGAGGGCGGAGTCAAGATATTGGCTTAGGGGTAGCGAAATAGTTAAATGAGCAGTGTAATTATTTCGTTATATGATATTTTTAAAAATAAAATTCTATTATGAATAAATCATGATGAAGCATATTAGAAAAGATAATTATTTCCCTCCCACGAGAGAAAAGCTGGGGTAATAACGAGAGACATCCCAGGAATGGCAGATAATATACTTTGAACGTTCTTAACGACCACGCCAATAGGAAGGCATCGAATCGCGCCCCTCGGGCCTCTCCAAATCCTCTCCTAATAGGCAGCGTCTGCATGGACCCTTCTTTCGATAACACCTTATGACTCCATCCGCTACGGGGTACATATCCGAGCAATCCATTGAGACCTAACCTTACGAGATTTGCCTCCTCTTCGTTGATAACGCTCGTTATACCCTCCTCTCTGTGGGACCATGGCATCTAAGGTCATACATACCCGTTCTTCCCCTAGTAACACTTTCTTAAGATACTCGATCCACAAGACCTACTCATGCAAACCTTGCTCTGACTCTCACGAGCCCTCTTATCGCAAAATCCCACGAGCTCTACTCAAACGAACCTTATCAGTCTTATATACATCTTTTCCTAAACTCGGTTAAATTCTCCCACGACATCTGCTCCTGAGCGGGCCAACACTTAGAAAGTATTTCACTAATACTATACTTTCTCAACTCTTGGTAGGAATGAGAAGGGCAGCGATGTTAGCTAACAAGAGGCAATGAGAAGCAGCGAGAGGCTACGAAAAGGAACTCAGTGCAAATTTAATCATCAACGCCCAAGTACCCGCTATAAATAAGGAGAAGACCGAATATGATTGGTCCCCTCCCCTCCCCCTCCATAGAAGAGGAGCTATGAGGCCAAGCGACGACTCTCGTTGTCCCAATACACCCACAGCGCCTACTGGGTGCAGAGAATACCCTTTGATTGGCTCTCCCAACCGATGACCCACATTGGCGCAGAGGAAGCCTTGCCATAGGCCATCCTGATCAGAAACATCCATTGGTGCAGAACGAAACCTACCTCATTGGCTGACCTGATCAACACAATTACTCCCAGCAGAAGACCAACGACATGGCTAGAAACCCCTATGGAAGTCCTATATATAAGGGTTTGTTAGCATTCCCACAATAACTTTTCACTTCACCTTTTAACCTCTCTACTTTCACTCATTCACTCACCTTTTAGCTCAAGTATTTCAGCAAACACTTTGGCATTTAGCTGTTAGAAAAGGCATACTTGTACTTTATAAGTTATCCTCGTAATAGCTCCCCCTTCCCCAACTGAGTTCCACCACTTGTACCCTTCTCATTCTCGCAAATATTAATAAAGCATTGCTCGCTTTTCTCAGGCTCGAGACCAACGTTTCGAATAAAACTCACTTGATCAATATTTCAAAATTATCCTCCCCGGGGGTCGGATGATATTGCATCATCACTTTAATACTTTAAGAAAAACAAAAAATGTACAATAGAATGAATTTATTTTCCTCTACGAAACATATAAGACGTTGGGCTAGCGGCTATTTTTTTCCAGTTACATAGATCACATATTGGGGCCTACGATTGTGACTTATTGCTAATATCTTCTACTTTCACATTTTAAATTGTGTAACATATGTATGAACATAACATTTAGATCATAATATTTAATTTCTTATCACTAGTGCAATATCTAAAATGCTACCGTTAGTTTAATCTGTAAGCTTATCTAATTTTCTATCAAACTACACGGATATTGTAAACAAAAAATGATAATATTTAAATAAAATATGCGCTCAAATATTGTTATAGGTGGTTATTATTTATTCTACTTATTATTTGTAGAACATAATGAATAGTAATATGAAAAATCTAATAAATAACTATAAAATAATTATGCACACCAACAAAAAATTACAAAAACATCTTTTATACACTAAATTGTCTTCAAATTGTATAGATAAACGTACATACATAGAAGTATAAAATTTATCTAACTTTGTGCAATGAAGCATGTTAACCATTCAAACAAAAGAATATTTATTATATACATCCGCTGTATGTACAACCGATGGTTGAGATTAAAAAAAGATCCCCAAATTGTAAGAGTAACCACCCAACACCACATCCCCACTGTGTATTGGTAGTGGATGCACATACAGCGGTTGCACCTAATAATCTCTCCTTTTGATAAGCATAAGATTGACAATATATATAAAAGAAAATCTCGATAATTTCCTTGCTAATTATACACGGAGTTAAGTAATATGAATGTAATCATACATTTATATACCTTGAAATCATGTAATATATTATGTGCTTTGATATCTTAATATATATATATACACACACACACACACACACACACACACACACACACACACATATATATATATATATATATATATATATATATATTACAAGCGTATGAAGATATATGATATATGCATGGGGAGGGGGGAAGCTCGCACTACTGGCTCCGCCCGATCATCGTTACCTTCCCTAACGTAAGAAAAACGATGGTTGATTTCTACAAAGGTCGGGGATGTTCATGATCAAATTTTCATCTTCCAACCCCAACTCTTTTTTGTAGATAATGGAGTTCAAGAGTCCCAAGTTGTCGTCTTCAAACACCACCTGATTCTTGCACTGAGAAATAACGAATTAGACAGAAACATACACAACAAGGATTTTCGTGTTAAGAGGTCTGAGATCTCCCAAAGTTCTCCTTTGTAGCCGAGCGATGCAATTTTCATCCAAAATCCCTGAAAATGACACCAACACCCGATGGCCCTTTCTTTTTTAACATCTTCCCAGCAAAGTTACATTTGATCCATGGTTTACACGATGGAGATCACAGAACCGCTTCCAAATCGATATTCCAAAGAGTCAGTTCGGACATCTCTAGCCATAAAGTCGGATAGTTCATTGTGAAACCTGCAATATCCCATGACGCCGCGGCCTCCTGACCTGTAAATATTCTATTTCTATTCCCCCGTCACTAAACTACGAGCATATCACTTCAAAAGACCTTCCTTATCCCTTAAGCATGGACGCCACCAAGAGTGAGAAAGCACTCAAACATGACGAGTGACATGTCATGATAAGAAAGCATGAGGGGCATCCTCTTTCCACTTCCGTACAACACACAATCCTTCCCCAAACTGACATGCCGGAAAGCCAAATTGCATTATGTAGGAAGGATGTTGGAACAGGCGCGTCACAAAAATGTTAGATTTTGTTTGGACTTTTTCACGCGCCAAATGGCTCTCCAATCGAATACCGTACTACTCGAGGTCGTCACAACTCTGGAAATCAGACCTTGATCTAAAATCAAATAAAATGCATTTTATATCGAAAAACAACCCGATTTACTATAATGCCAAATATGTTCATCGCGGTTGTCGCGGCTATCCAACGAAAGAGACAAGATTGGCGATGCATCAACCTCCCAAACACACATCCTGGATTTTCACTTGATTCGACGACCTCGTGTCATCATCAATTAGATCCTTCACGCGAAGATCTGTGAGCTCCTCAGCAATGGGAGTAAGCCAAAAAGAAATGGGCCGAGGAAGCCGCATGTCCCTCCAAATTGAGATGGAGGAGTCGTCACCAACTCGTCATCGAAGTCCCCTTGCCAAGAAAAAAATTGTTCTCTGAATGCAGCGCAAAGAAAAAGAGTCTCAACTACCACTCTTTGCCTTGAAATCTGGCTCGCCAGACTGTCCAAAAAGCTCCAAATTCCTTATGCATGGTTCTCAAGTAATGCCGCATTAAAAGCTCAATGATTGCAAAAACCAATGTCACTCAATTTCTTGCTACGACACATCTTATCCCATGCAACCCAGTGAATTTTGTTTTGCCATGCATTGCCTCACCAATACTTACTAGCCATGGGCTCATCCAGTAATAGTAAATAACCCATAACAAACATTGGTATGGATCGGGCAACCACTTTGATCAAGACCTCCTTCCCCGCTCCTAAAAGCGATAACTCTTTCCTCCTTTGGTATTTATTCCACGCCATATCTCGAACATAATTAAACATCTCCTTTTTTGACCTCCTAACTACTGACGGAATTCCCATATTTTTATCATGTTTAACTGCCACTTGCACCCTCAAAACCTCTTTCACCCTGCGGATGCACTCATCCACTTTGTTCTTAAAGAGTACTGCCATTGATTTATCCAAGTTAATCTCTTGTCTTGACGCCCTCGCGAATCGATCAAGAATGGATGTGCTTTCCCTAGCCACGTCACCTTCGCTTCATAGAAAAGCAAAGTATCATCTGCAAATAAAAGGTGAGACAAGACTGGGACGTGTCTACTCCCAGCAATTTTCCCTCTCTTCGCATCACGAATCAAGCCTGAGAAAACCTCAGTAAAAAATAAGATGATAAAAGATCGCCCTAACATAAACCTTTTTCAGGCTGAATATGCCCAACATCGCATTCATTAACCAAAGAATGATAAGGCACAGATCGCACGCACATCATAATGAGGGTTACATAATTACACTCGAAACCTAGTCTAAGAAATACTTTTTTCAAGAAGAACCACACAGCCCGATCATACGCTTTTCTCATATACTGCTTAAATAACTTGGGCCCCACCTGACATGTTCTCCTATTTCTTTTAGAAAAAGGGTTAATCATATGTAGTTTATGTAAGAATATTCTCTTCATATACGATTAATTGAAAAATCCACAAAAAAAGCAGAAGAAAGAAGACAAAAATAATTGAAGTCCAAGTCTTGACATTGGAACCGCTGGACCAAAGGTTCTACTTTATAGACAAAGCTTACCAAATAATGTACGAGAACCTACCGTCGCTATGCTACACATGCGGAGGGTGGGTCATTGGAAGGATAAATGCCCACTAAGTACGCCAGCGGAGGAAACCGCTGTGGAGAACACGACCACAATTGAGGCCAAGAGGGGATCAAAGACTGGAATTAATAATAGTGAGGACCTGGAGGAAAAAATAACAAAAGAGGGCTTTGGCGATTGGATGCAAGTTCAGCGAAAAAAACTTTGGGTGAAAGAAGGGAATGCAGTAAATTCGAGATATAACTCCGTAAGAAGCCAAGGAGAGAGTAGTAAACATGCAATTATAAATAATTTCCAACCGAAAGTAATATTACAAAGAGGACAGAATGTCCAATTCCATCCAGGAAAAGACTCCAATTTGCATAGTAACTCGAGCAGCATGAGCAGATTTCCTTCTAAAGCTATAGTCCCTAAGAAAGGAAATAATAAAGTCTCTACACACTTAACTCCAACCGCAGTGGAGAAAAGCAACCCGAACCTAAATCCTTTCGCAGCCCTCGCTAATAAAGAGTTAGAGAACGGAATGGTGCAAGACTTATCCATAATTGAAGAAAATACGAGTCATGGCACATGAAAAAGGGAACGAGTTAGCATGGGTAAACGGAGCAATAGTAATGGTAATCCCCCCGGATTTTTTGGCAATAATAACGTTGATAAGCAACTTCCGAGGGCGCTCCAGGATATCACAAATTGAGGAGCGACACATACACATTGTGAAAATCCCAGCAACGATATGGAAGATAGCGATAACCACGAAAATCGTGGAAAGGGTAGAGAATCTATGTACATGTTGGCAAAAGATGGAGATGACAACATGGGAGAAGAACAGACAGCTACACGTAGCTCTGGAGATTGTGAGACAGTTGATACTATCATGGAGGGGCTGGGGGATTGTTAACCCCATCTACGATTATCGCCTTATAATGTATAACATGGAAATCATGACGTGGAACTGCCAAGGTACAGGGGCGAACAATTTTATGGTTAATTATAGAGAATTAGTTCGAACTCATAGTCCGGACGTGGTGTTCCTCATGGAAAAGCGGGTTTCGGCAGAGCAAACACGGGAGATAGCGCCAACGTTAGGATTTACAAATTTTTTCATAGCTCCGACACATGGTATGGACGACGAGATATGGATTCTTTGGAACTCGGTGGATACAGAGGTTGAGATTATCGATTTGGATGACCAAAGGATACATGCTGTCATTAAATGCCAAAATCAGGAACCTTGGGCAATGTTGGGAATATACGCGAAGCCTTATGACGAGGATAAAGCTCGAATATTTGATAAACTCATGATTATGGCTCGGGATATGGTGCTGCCATGGATTATACAAGGGGACTTCAACAAAATTGCGTATGCACATGAGAAATAAGGGGGAAACGCCAATGTGGTGAGGAGGTGTCTTGCGTTCCAAGAGCGAATTAAATCGTGGGGAGTCCAGGATCTCAGGATCCACGGGCCGTTTTACACTTGGATCAACAAGAGAGATGGAGACGCGAATATTATGGAACGACTCGATCGAGCCCTTGCCAATTAATCGTGGGTTGAGAGATTTTCGGATTCGGTCGTTATCCATTTACCTCGAACAAAAGGGGATCATCACCCGATTATCACTTGTTGCATGGAAAAAGGATCATGTACACCGTTCACGCCCCTTTCGTTTTGAGGCGATGTGGTTGAAGCATAAGGAATCCGAGTCGAATATGAAACGAGTTTGGGGCGAAAGCGCACATCTATTGGAAGCCATTAAGCGTGTTCCGAATCACATGATCATCTGGAACTTATCAAAATTTTGTAATATCTTCAAGACAAAGAGACGCCTTTGGAAACGGATCGAAGGAACGCAACGCGCACTATCGGTTAGGCCGAATGCCTTCCTCGTGAATCTCGAACGTGAACTGCTGTTGGAGTATAACGAGACACTCAAAAGGGAGGAAATATTTTGGAAACAGAAGTGTCGAATTAAGTGGCTCAACGAGGGGGACCGTAATACGAAATTTTTCCATAAGTCGACACATGCGAGGAGGAAACAAAAATAGGATCACGACGCTCCAAATTGAGGGAGTGTGGGTGAAAGAAGTTGATATACGCAAGAATCACGCCCTCGGTTTTTTAAGAGACTATTTAGGGGAACAACCCACATTACACCGAGCCTCAGGGTCTCGACTTCCAACAGTGCATGGACCAGGATTCGGCTATTTTGGTGGGTCAGGAGCTTACTATGGACGAGTTGAAGAGAACATTATGGGCAACACACCCGCTTAAAGCCCCAGGACCCGATGGGATTCAAGCAAAGATTTATCAGGAGTATTGGAGTTGGATGCGACAATCTCTTTTTGACTTCATAGGCGCGGCCTTTAGGAACCGCTCATTCGACCCGACTGTATGTGAGGCCTTCCTCTGTCTAATCCCGAGGTAACAAGTCCTGCCGTTATTTCTCAGTTTCGACCCATATCTCTCTGTAATGTTACTTATAAGTTGATTACAAGTGCATAACATTGAGACTGAAGGAGATTATTCCCCAAATGATTGCCCCAACGCAATCGAGTTATATTAAAGGGCGCAACACTCATGATAATATTTTTGTCGTACAAGAAGTCTTACATTCTCTTAGAAACAAAAAGAAAACAAGACAAGGTGTATGATTCTAAAACTGGATCTTGAGAAGGTGTATAATAAGATAAGCTGGAGTTTTTTAGAGGAGACGTTGAGAGCATTTAATTTTCCCGACCACATTATTGAGTTGATTATGTTTCGTGTGACTAACGCCCCAACTAGAATTTTGTGGAACAGAGAACCACTCGAAACCTTCAAGCATTAGTGTGGACTGAGGCAAGGAGGCCCCTTCTCTCAGTATCTTTTTGTTCTATGTATTGAGCGTCTCTCGTACTTGACCTAAGAGGTTGTGGCAAAGAAAAATGGGGAGCCTATCACTCCATGTCGGGGAGGACCGAAGATATCCCACATATATTTCGTTGATGACCTCATCTTGATGGGAAAAGGAACTCTGAAAACAGCTCGTGAAATTAAGAGGACACTCGACCTCTTTTGCCTTTCGTCGTGACTGAACTTGAGTGCACTAAAGTCGAAGATTTATTTTTCTCATGGGGAAAACAATCAGATAAAGAGGCAGATTTGTGCTTATCTAGACTTCGCGTAGACTACGATGCTAGATAAATATCTCGGAGCCCAACTGATCCATGGTCGCATGAAACGAGAAGTTTTTAATGATACTTTCGACAAACTCCAGTTGAGACTAACGAGTTGGAATGGACATAATCTCTCACTCGCGGGGCGTGCTACCCTTGTCCAGTCGATTTCTACAGCTGTAACAATTCACATCATGCAGTCATGTTGGCTCCCGGAGAATGTATGTGCAAGGTTGGATAAAACCAATATGGATTTTTTTGGTCCCAAGATCCGAGCGTGAAAAAACTCCACTTAGTCGGATGGCAAAAAGTGATGAAAGAAAAGAAAGATGGAGGGCTGGGGATTAGGAGTGCACGGATGAATAATACGGCCCTTTTATCAAAACTTTGTTGGAAACTTTTGCATGAACACAAGGGTGTGGGACTGATTTGGTTAGATCAAAGTATCTAAAATCTAGAAATCTCATTGACTGAGCGCAAAAGCCGAGCGACATACGTGGAAAGACTGGATTAAATGTATGCATAGTATTAAGCCTTTTATACGGTGAAAGGTAGGAAGAGGAGAGAAGGTATCACTATAGTTCGATAATTAGTTGGGAGATGGGGCGCTGAAAGAGAGTGTGGAGAATATTGACGCCGCAGAATTGGAATTAAAAATAGCTAATGTGATAGATGCGGATGGCAACAGGGCGCTTGATGAGCTCACAACCTTTATTCCCCAGCAGTGCGTCACAAAATCCTAAAGAAAGGGATTATTATCAGCGAGGAGGACGACCGCATCTTGTAGAACGAGACCTCTAATGGCTTGTTTTCGTGCCAAAACGCCTACAAAGCGATTGCACGCTCAGTCCTAAATCCGCAACAGCCCTCATGAAGTCTAAGATGGATTTGGTCTCTGAATAGTAGCGGTAAAATTAAGTATTTTATGTGGCTTGCACAACAAGACCGACTGGCAATGAATCGCCTTAGTAAAATTCGTAAGATAACGGAGTCAGGAAAATGTGAGGTCTGCTCGGATGAGGAAGAGACAGTGGTGCGTATTTTACGCCATTGCACGCATGCTAAACTGTATGCAAGAGATTGTTGGGAGGATATGATTGGAGAAAATTTAATTCGATCGAGGATCGTGTTTGGTTGAAGGTGAACTTAATAGATCATGATGAGAGAAGCGCATTAATCCCGAATATACCGTGGGGTACTATTTTTCCAGCTAGCTTATGAATCATATGGAAAATGAGGAATGCTAAGATTTTCAAAGGAAGAGCAGATAGCGTCTTCGCCAGTTTTTGCAACATAAAGCAATTAAGTTGTGACCTTGCGCAAATTGGTCAAGGAAGGATGGACAAGGGGAATATTAAATGGGAAAAGCCGAGGGAGAATTAGCTCAAACTTAATGTAGACGGGAGTGTTATATGTCGCAACAATTCGGGCTCAATTGGCGGTGTTTTTGCGTGACAGTGAAGGACGGTGGAAATGGGGCTTTAGGAAATCATGGAAACGAATCTGGCAGCTTTAGAAGCGGAAGTGGAGGCCATGAGAAGAGGTTTGGAGATCGCATGGGAATGCCGAGTCCAAAGAGTGATTGTTGAGACGGACTCCAAAAGGGCATACGAGCTAATCACGGATGAGACAATGCATGAAGCTAACCTCAAGGAGAAAATAGAAGAATATCGTAGACTTATACATAAGCCGTGGGATATTGAAGTTCACTGGGTCCCAAGATTAAAGAATATGTTGGCGGACGCTATGGCGAAGCACGCGTGCAACTCGGATGGAGGAAACTGTTTTCTACTATCTCCCCCCGATTTAGTTTCAATGATGTTGAATGATGTAGCCTAAGGGCTTTTGTTTTCCATTATTTCTACCAAAAAAGAAAAGAAAAAAAGAGGTTAATCTCAAAAGCAACAAGAATATGGTCAGTAATAAGCCGCCCCAAAACAAAAGTAGATTGCTTATACGAAATAATATCCGAAAGGAAATGCTTAACCCTCTATTAGTTATTGCTTTCAACTCAAAGAGAAACATGCGAAGGAAAGAGAGTTCTTTGGGTGACAGAGATTCCGATTCAACTTCCCCTAAGGGGAAAGAAAGCCTTTATAGTGAAGGGCGAAATTTAGTCATAAGCTTAGGATCCTTACATTTAGGAATAAGCACAATGTGAGTAAAGTTAACGGATTCAGGGAATTCATAAAGGACAAATAGGTGACATAAATTTTAATAAGGTTCTATAACATTTGATAAAACACTAGGAATTTGATGGGGTAAATGTCGAAGAGAGATTTTGTTACCTCATATGAGATAAAGGGCTTGCACAACTACGATTCACATATGGGCTGACTTTGGCTTGGATCACACGTAAGACATCATCAATCTCAGCACTAGTGCGACAATTAGAGCTGAAAATAACACGGAAATATTCGATTTGCAACCTCTTCCAGCCCCGGTCTACACTCCTGCCACACCCCAGCTGCATCTCTAGTTTTAATTGTTTGTATAGCTGACAACCACAACTAGCAAAACTTTATGGCTGAGAATGTGGGACCAAACGAAAACGTGGTATCGGCATTCGCAAGTGGTTGTTTTTATGGCTGGGAACACCGACTAGGAAGATTTTAATTTTCTTTCAAACTAGAACTGCAAAACTTTCTACAATTAACACTTGCTAGAGAAGAAAAGTTACAGACGCCATTAACGACAGAAGAGTACTTATCATTTTCTTTTGTTCCTTTGTTTTTTAATTATCAATATTTTTTGGAAAATCTAACTGTGTGAAAGTGTAAGTGTTGTGCCAGTGTTATTATAACACTGAACTTGTGAAGTGTTATCGCAACACTGAACTCAAACATTGTAACAGTGAACAATCTGGAATTATTTCGAATACCTTTTGTTTTGCCTTTATTCACATAGTAACTTAGTTCCACATTTTTAGTTGTTAGTGAATGTTCCAGGTTAACATGATCATGAGAAGGATCAAGTTCAACACAAAGTTTCCATATTAGCATTTTCCTAAAATAAGCTAAACACATATTGATTGAAGAAGAAAATAATTGGATGTGAATAATGCACAATGGAAAGAAGATTCAAGTGAAGATTCTTACCATATTTGAAGTCGATATTGAAGGAGTTTTCCTTAAACAACTCAAAGTTAAATAAGAAACTCTCTTTTAATGAAAATCAAGATCGAAGATGGAAACATTTGAAGTACAAGGAAGATTGAAAGCATTCCATACCATGTACAAAATGCCTTGGAGCTGAAGAACAACATATCTATACAAAGGCATGAAGTGCAAGAACAAGACAAGATTTAGAGCTAATGAATCAGAGAGATTAGATCTAAGTTTTAAGTTTAACTTAGGGAAAAAAGCAGATCACCCCCTTAGCTTTTGGCCGTTTTGCACTTTGTCCCCCCATCTTTGATTTTTAGCACTTTGCCCCCCAGCTTTGTATTCCGTCAAACGTTACCCCCTCACGGGAATATTCCGTAAAAAAAAGGATATTTCGTTATATTTTGACACTTTGACCCCCCAACTTTCGGTATTTTTAACGGATTATTCATTTTTAACGGAATATTCATTATTTTTAACGCCCATGTTACGTCGGGGGTAATGTTTGACATAATCCAAAGCTGGGGGGCAAAGTGCAAAATGGCCGAAAGCTAAGGGGGTCTTCTGCTTTTTCCCCTTTAACTTATTGAATCTAAGTCATTATAGTTAAGAAGCTAGACGTGCTGAGAGAATTCAAAACTTAGTTGTTTGTTTGAGCAATTCGAAAGTGAGGAGCTTGTGAGTTGTGAGAACAAATCTTTTTGTAAATCCCTTGTTTTGATAGTGGACATTTTGCCTAAGGCTCGGAAGTATATATTCATATATTTTTTTTTTAAATTCACCTACTTGTGTTCTTTTTTTTTCCTGCGTTTTATCTTTAATTAAGTAGCTGTTAAGAGATAACATTGACTGTTCTAATGTTATCGCAACTTTGGAAGAAAAAAGTATCAAGTCGCGAACTCCCGGTCCGAATATGATTTCTTGGTATATTTGTTCCTTATTTAATAGAAATTGAATTTAGAAAAGTACCCAAAATTTTTGGTAACCCGGGTTTCCAATTATTTGAAAGAGAAGCGGATAGGAGACAGTGCTCTACACCCAGAAAATCGGGTACCTGAACCGTTTTTCCCGCTTCCCATCTCGTTCTCAGTCTACGATTGTAGTACATAATTTGTCAGTAATAACATACCAGTGAAGCTGTATATATCCAGCCCAAAACATATAAGAGAATCAATTAATTGGGCTGTATGTAAGAGCCGAAAAGAATTATATGCCAAAAAAATACCCATGTGTTATGTCTTGGCAGGTTGTTATATTTATTAAAAATCTTCTTATGTTAATAATTATGTGTAGGCGATTTAAAAAGGAATTAACAACATATTAAATTCACACGAGAAATTAAACTGTACAAGAATTATACAGCTTCATTTTTTTTATTATATTCATGCTAGATTTTCAGGCGAACAACCATAAATGATTTTTAGTTTCAAAAGTAAAATAGAGTATTATTATTTTTTAAATAATACCACACGAATACCACCACAATTAATTCCTTAGGACTATCATGTGATGACGCCAGTGTTTCTTGTGAAGATTCAAAGCTGCAAAAACCACCAAAAAGAAGAACATCGTCACTGCACCACCGGAAAAGAACAACATGATGATCTCATGGTCACATAACTTCCCAAATCTAGTGCACACGCTCGCCCATTGCACGTGCACGGTACCCTTGTAGCCCAAAAGTCCAATCGCCGTGGCATTTCCCATGCTGGAAAATAGTAGCGCCACCATCGCTAAGTCGAAAAGAATTATCATCAGTGAAACCATTTTTTTCTCGCCAACCTTTTCTAGTATATTAGGAGTAGTGAGATGGCTGCATAAGAACACGCAATACAGTTTGCCACCACAAAAAACCTGAAATGTGTAATGAAAATGTATCAAATAATTAGCACGATTGACAAAATAATTCCTTTTGCATAGATTATTTTCTACTTCTAAGTTGAAGTTGTTGCATGTGTATGAATAGTATGATAGCCTAGATTAAGAACTAGCTAGCCATTATAATCTGAAATGTTAGCTTCATGAATCATGATTACATAGTTGTCTAGTATCATTGTATATATTCGTGTATAATCTTTTCATTTTTGGAATAAGTGTATAATCTTTTCTGTCATGTGGATAATTACCCATATATATATGAAAAGTAAATATTCTCTGTAACGATATAGGCAGATAATTAAGTACGTACTGATATTTAGCCGTCACCTGAATAGTCACAGCCCTTGACGCCGTCAGCAACGTGATCGTCTTTGTTTGGTCGATGACGCCGATTACCACAACCGCAGCCATGCTGAACACCAGGGCCATAAACCTCATTAGAATTGGATCCAAACCCCTCATTTTGCTATTGTTAGACAAATTTGTCACTTCTTTTTCTCCATTTGTTACACCATTTTCACAGTCAAACTGGGCATTCATTTTTTAAGATTTTTAGTAAGGAGAAAAAAAATTTAAATAAAGTGGGAAAGGGTGTTGGAAGAATGTGAGGGTATGGTGTTGAGTTATATAGAGGGGAAACGTTCTTTCGTGTGATGTTCAACACGATTATAGAGAGTCAAAGATGGTGGCTGATCGCCATGCACGTAATGGCCAAGCTCAATCTTATGGCATCCCAACATTTGACCGCCCGCCACCTACCATCTCTATTTGTTGCTCTTATTTCATATTATTGGCGGCACAAGCAATACAAGAATCCGGGGTCATCCGTGACCGTCGGCTCGTGACCGCCCGGCGGTCGCGGATGCTACCGCGACCGTCGAGCGGTCACGGTAAACAACACCGTGACCGCCCAGCGGTCACGGATAGTCCCGTGACCGCTGAGCGGTCGCGGACGTAACTAGCGGGAATTTGACCGCCATGGCGTCCGCGACCGCCCAGCGGTCGCGGATGACACTCATCCGCGACCGCTGGGCAGTTGCGGACGCCACTAGGCGGTCAAATAAGGTTCGTGACCGCCCAACGGTCACGAAAGAGGGGTCATTCGTGACCGCCCGGCGGTCACGAATAACATTCATAAAAAAAAGTTTGATTTTATGGATTCATCTTGATGTGTTTATGATTTTTAACAATAAGTCTCAATACTACATGTGAATTGAAGTAATAAATTAGTGCAACATTAGTAATTAACATATTAAAATAGCAAATTAGATGTAATTAGGCGAGTTATGAACGAATAACCTATTTTATATTCTACCACTAGTTCATCACATACACCAAGTTGTTTTAGATGTAATGTGTCATTTTGTGATAAAATCTCTTTTAATTTACTTAGTAGTAACTATTTTATCAATTTAACAAACATCGGACCTTAATTAAACAAACAAAAATCAAAACTTTCGAATGAGATTTATTCGTGACCGCCGGGCGGTCACGAATAATATTCATAAAAAAAGTTTGATTTTATGGATTCATCTTGATGTGTTTATGATTTTTAACAATAAGTCTCAATACTACATGTGAATTGAAGTAATAAATTAGTACACCATTAGTAATTAACATATTAAAATAGCGAATTAGATATGATTAGGCGAGTTATGAACGAATAACCTATTTTATGTTCTATTAGTTATTCATCACATACACCAAGTTGTTTTAGATATAATGTGTCATTTTGAGATAAAATCTCTTTTAATTTACTTAGTAGTAACTATTTTATCAATTTAACAAACATCGAACCTTAATTAAACAAATGAAAATCAAAACTTTCGAATGAGATTTATTCGTGACCGTCGGGCGGTCATGAATGACCCCTCTTTCGTGACCGCTGGGCGGTCACGAAGTAGGTTCGTGACCGCCCAGCGGTCACAAAGAAGGTTCGTGACCGCCCGGCGGTCACGAAAGAGGGTCATTCGTGACCGCCCGGCGGTCACGAATAATATTCATAAAAAAAAATTGAATTTTCAAAAAAATTGAATTTCCCCCCAATTCAAAGGTCTTTTGCGACCATCTGGCGGTCGCGAAAGACCTTGGAATTGGGGGAAAATTCAAATTTTTTGAAAATTCAAAATTTTCACCCAAATTCTATATATATCCACCATTCCACCCATTAATTTTCATTACACACAAATTATCTTCTCTAAAAACCCAACACTTTCTCCTCCTTTCCCACTCCAAAACATAAACACCAAAAAAATTTCTTCTCATCTTTCCGTATATCTCCATAAAACAAAACACCAACTCTTTTATTTTCTTCATTTCTTTACTTATAACTCAAAGCATTCTCTTAAATGATGTTTTATATAAAAAAATCGCCCAACCATACATTATATTCGCAAAAAACAAGTATATATTCCGGTATTTTGCCGGAATATATTTTTTTATTTCGTTGAATATCATCTGTGACCGCCTGGCGGTCACGGATGGCTTGAATATCATCCGTGACCGCCCGGCGGTCACGGATGGTTTAAATATTATCTGTGACCGCTAAGCGGTCACGAATGACCGTCGGCGTCATCCGTGACCGCCGAGCGGTCGCGAATGACTCTCGTGACAGCTGGGCGGTCGCGGATGACCCCGGGGTCATCCGTGACCGTCTAGCGGTCGCGAATGACTCTCGTGACCGCTGGGCGGTCGCGGATGACTGGCGTGACCGCAAGGCGGTCGCGGATGACTGGCGTGACCGCTCAGCGGTCACGGATGACCTCCACGACCGAGGTCTTCCGCGACCGGTCATCCGCGACCGCTGGGCGGTCGCGGATGACCATCCGCGACCGGAAAAGGGTCATTCGCGACCGGCCGGGCGGTAGCGAATGACCCTATTTCTTGTAGTGAAGGGCTTGTATTGTTTTCGAGTAGCCTTGTTTTCTTTTTGGGTTCCCCCCTCTACTGTAAACAAAAAAAAAAGAGGGGAAACGTACGTGGGAAGTAATAATATATATATCCATGTAAGCGGAACTTCAAAGTTGTTTTAATCAACATTAAAATAGTTAAGCTGCAAAAGTGCCCCTTTGTTTCTTCTGACTTGGGCGAAATAGCCTTTTGTGTGAGTTTTAGGGGATTACTTTTTTTACCCTTTAACTTTGCCTAAAATTACTTTATGCCTTTTTTTTTGGCCGACTTTTTTTGTCGGGTTAAAGGGCAAAAAAAAATAATTCCCTCATAATTTTACTATCAAATTAAATGCCGATGTGTGCGCTTTCTTGGAGTAGTCATTACCTCGACGTATACTGATTTCTGGAAGGTGTTGCTTCAGACAAACTCCTCAGCTACAACCAACCTTTGCTCTGCAGTAGGACATTATACATTTTGTACTATTAATTTACTACACTTTTAGGCGTTTTGATTGTTTGCCCTTTTAATGACGTCATGGAGCTAGAAATGACATTCTTTTGTGGCAAAAAACGAGTTTTTGAAAGTTGGATACCCAAACACAAAAATTCAAAGCTCAACTATACCGGTGCAAAAAATGTGTCAAAGTTTGACTATGAATCTGAAATTTTCCATAAAACTTTTTTTTCGTATGGGCGTCTCATAATATTATTGGGGCTCAACATTTGAGCTCAAATATTTTAATTAGATTCTTTTATTATTTCTGAAATAATAAATCCAATTAAAAATAAAATTTAAATCTTATCTCATTAAATCGAATTTTAGGAATTCTAAATTTTACATCCTCCTTTGATGAAATCCACAATTTCATAATTCTTTATTAAAGTTAGAATACTAATTAATCTCATTAATTAATTATTTGATTAATCAAATTAACCAAATCACTAATTTAATTAATCATATTAATTAAATACTTGATTAATCATATTACTTTCACAACTCTTGATCCATTATTTCCTTCATTAATATCAGAACATTTCCACTACACATCTGATATTATTGAACTCTCGTCATCATAGATATACAGTCACTCAAAGCCAATTTCTGAGTGTACCACTGATATAGTCAATTCTAGTCAAGTCAATCCTTCTTATTATGATACGTGATCTATTTAGGTAAAATCCATTAGCCCGCTAATCACATCTTGTAATCCCGACCTCCATTAGCATAAAGTGTATTTACCAATATTTATAACATTTATAAATTGAGCGCTCAGATCAAGACAAGTACTTGCTAATTATAACAAGGAAAAAAGTATATTTTAAGATTCCAACAATTCGATCACATTCCCGGCTACTCGCCCCTAATCCTTCCAAGATAGGGTTCTAGATGTTGTGGCAGTTGGACAACATCACGATGTCTAAGTCAAAAGAGAGTTATGTGACGAGTATGAGTCTGTGAAAGACGATGGGTTGAGATCAACGAGTTAATGACCATCAATATTGACGAATGATTTAGAAAACCCATTTGTTAACGGCATTCACAAATTTCTCTTTTATTCGTCGTGCTCCAATCCTTTATACAAATGATTCGTATAAGAATGCAAACTTCTAGATGTCATCATATCCGCTGATCTTTCCAATTATGACGATGTACTACATTCACAACTTAATTCAGCTATAGGCTCCCAACTAAAAGTAAACGTCGCAGAGTGTTATGTTATGATCCACTGAACTCAAATTTATTCCTCTTGCATACATCAACTTATATGTTGAATCTCAATCTTCATGATTCAGTGATCTGGGATTTCAAAAATCCCTTTTCAAACGATAATATCAAATATTATTATTAACATAAACAATTGTACATGTATTGAGACACTTCAATATATCATAAGGAGTTTATCACAAGTGATTCAAATGAAGCACTTTTCATTTAAGTCCTTTTGTTTTAGCAAATGTTACTCGATATCACACATCATTGTTATTTGCACTGAGGGTACAAATTCCAATAGTCGTGACAGTAAGATGAACCTGAGACAAAGTAGATAAAGTCTTCTATAATTGCAAAAATCTTGATCCATCAACTTAGAATATCTTAACTTCAATCGTTGCCATACATTATGAGCAATCATTAGAGTTTGTCTCAATTCTTCTGAAACATAGTTTATTAACTAGTCTAGGACCAAGTTGTTCCATGATCCAACAAACACGAAGAATGTGATCTTCATTACCCGGCATGTGTATTGTTACATCAATAAAATGATATTTATACTTGATGTTCAGTGCAATTTCAGTGCACTTAACCAAAATCTATAGTTATCTCTTGTCAAAAGATTGCTAACTATTGCTGATGCATTCAAATCATGTGAACCAAGACAATAAACAAAGATGAATCATACGCTGGATCTTTTGCACAAACATGCGTATAATTAGATGAAATAAAGGTGTTATTCGTTACAACAAAGAACTCATTGTCAATTAGGGAAAGATTGAGTGTAAAATAAGTGAAATTGGGGGAAAATACAATGATGATCGTAACCAAAAAACAATCGAATCAAAAAGAAAATGTGCAACAGGTTGGATAGAAGAATGTGCCGATGACAACATATTATCTAAACGATTCAAAAATGAACGATTACAATGTGAGTTCATTATCTTTGATTTCTCTCTATTTTGTGTGTGTGTTTGTTACAAGTGGATAGGAAAATTTATCGTATTGGGCCGACTGCACGCCAGGCCCATGACCAGATATATTGGGGATCATTCTCGACATTTATATCGAAGTTCACCTTCGATATAGTACAATGCGAACTCTATAAATACCGCATCTCGCATGCTGAGATGACACATAATCAATACCCAGATCCACCCGCCAATATCGAATACTCATATTCGACATAACTTTCGATATAGATTCCGATATATTACATAGTAAGGGATTCGACATTGTACCACGTGTCTAATCCTACATCATTCTCGAGATCATTCCCGATACCATCCCGACATAACCTCCGATATACTTTCGATATTATACTCGACATACTCTCGACATCACACCCGATATTGATAAGGCTATCCATCTGGACCTCAGCTTCGAGTACCTGGAGTTCCGGACCAAAGTCATCCTATAGCTAGATATAGGAGACATAGTATGAGATAGATTCGTTGTAAGACACTTGTAACCGACCTTATCCCATATATACGATCGACTGTCAAATAAATGGCGCCGTCTGTGGGAACACTAGTTCTCGAGATTGGAGGCTCACAGGATATCTTAAGGATGAAGAGACCGCAGAGTGCTAGGGAATTGGACCAGAAGAAGAAAAAAAAGACGGGCATAAATAAGAAGAAATTAGAAATCAAACCAAATGTCGGAGTAACTAAAAGAGAAAAAGCAATCATACCATTCCAAAACGAGCCAAAAATGGAACTTGTGGGGGACTTTATTACTATTGGCATCGACCCAATACGCCCGGAGCGTACCCTACAAATCGAGGCAATGATGTCACTTGACGTAAGGATAACATTGATAAAATATTTAAGGAGAAATGCTGATATATTCGCTTGGTGCGACTCGGATCTAAAAAGAATCGACCCAAAACATTATCGTACACAAGTTGAATGTCGATCCTCGAGCCAAACCAGTGTGGCAAAAGAAGAGAAGTTTTAATAAGAAAAAGAATGAAGCAACAGAAAAAGAGGTGATAGAGAAGCTCAAGGCATGTCATATTTATGAGATACGCTACTCAGAATGGCTTAGTAACATAGTTTTAGTCCTGAAGAAAGAGGCAGAATGGAGGATATGTGTGAATTACACAGACCTGAACAAGCACTGTCCGCGAGACCATTTTCCGTTGCCAAGAATATACCTCTTGGTGGACTCGACAGTGGGGTGCGCCTTGTTCAGTTTCGTGGATGCTAAGAGTGGTTTCCATTAGATTTTTATGGCAACAAAAGATTAGCCTAAAACATCCTTTGTCACGGACACTGGTGTATATTGCTACTGCATGATGCCCTTCGGATTGAGAAACGCGGGCGCTACATTTCAGAGGTTGGTCGCAAAAATGTTCTATAAATTAATTGGGAAATCCATGGAGGCTTATGTAGACGATATGCTGATCAAGAGCCTGAAGGTGCAGGATCATGTGGAGCACTTGGAGAAATCGTTCGGCATAATGAGGAACTACGAAATGAAACTCAACCCAAAGAAGTGCACATTTGGTGTCCCAATAGGGAAGTTTCTGGGATATATGGTTAATGAAAGGGGAATTGAGGCTAACCCCGACAAGATTCAAGCAGTGATGAGTTTCCCTCCCTGCGATCGGTTCGAGATGTACAATGCTGGTAGGACGGATAACTGTTCTGGGAAGATTTATTGCAACGTTAGCAGAAAAAAGTCTTCCCTTCTTCAAGATATTGAAAAATGCAATGAACTTTCAATGGACAAATGATTGTGAGGTCGCTTTCCAACAATTAAAGAAGTATTTGATGGCCTCACCATTACTGGTAAAGCCTGATCCAGAAGAGATGCTTTACCTATATCTTGCGGTCTCAACCAACGCCATCAGTACGGTTTTGGTCAAGGACGCGGCTAGCAAGCAGTCTCCAATTCATTATGTTAGTCGCGTACTTCACGGCGCAGAAAGGAATTACTTGCAGATCGAACTATTCGCCCTGGCGATCGTAATGACAACACAGAAGTTGAAGCCATTTTTTCAATCACACCTCATAACGCTTATCACAGATAAGCCACTTCGCCAGATTATGGCGAGCCCAGAAACTTAGAGGGGATTGGTGAAATAGGCGGTTGAATTGAGTGAATTCGGGATTGAATACCGCCCACGTACCACTATTAAAGCTCAAGTCCTGACAGATTTCAAGGCAGAGACATTAGGAAATGACTTGGATTATTCATGAAACCAATTTTTTTACCATAACACATGATCTGGGGCCAAGTGCACGGCATTCAGCATGGGTGCTCCATGTGGATGGATCCTCAACCGTAAAGGGTGGTGGTGAGGGAATCCACTTGATTTCACCAGATCGTAGGGAATTTGATTTTGCTATAAGCTTAAATTTTTCGATAACAAACAACGAGGCGGAATATGAGGCGGTCCTTGTAGATGTAAGGATGGCAAAAACTCTATGTTCGGACCACCTCGAGGTCTACACGGATTCTCAGCTAGTGGCAAATCATTTATGAGGTTTCTT
This sequence comes from Linaria vulgaris, assembly GCA_948329865.1. NCBI lineage: Eukaryota > Viridiplantae > Streptophyta > Magnoliopsida > Lamiales > Plantaginaceae > Linaria > Linaria vulgaris. The sequence goes on from OX415249.1 coordinate 105,231,015, forward strand.
TGAGGCAAAGCAAGAGATGATGGTCTTATATTTAACAAAGTTGAAGGAGCTGGCTTCTGAATTCACCACATTCAACTTAACCCATATTCCTAGATCTGAGAACACGAAGGCAGACGCATTATCAAAATTTGCAAGCTCGTCGAATAACTATGTTGAGAAACGTGTCACGCTATTGGACACAACAAGGCCTACAATTGGTATTACTAATGCTAGTAAGGTCTGGCTGACGCAAAATTTATTTTTTCTATTGCAGACACCCCTTGCTGGAAGGATGAGATATTTCAATATCTCCTAAACGAGACACTCCGGGAGGATGCAAACGCAAGGCGTCGCCTAAAATACAATGCCTACAGATTCACTATCTATTAGGGCAAACTTTACAAACGATCCTTTGAGGGTCCCTTATTGAGATGTATAGCACCAGTAGACGCACAATACATTATGGGAGAGATACACGCAGGAAGTTACGGTAATCATTCTGGCGGAAGAGCTCTGGCGCAGAAGATCCTACGGCAATGATATTTCTGGTCAACATTGAGGAGAGATACGATACATTACTACAGAAAGTGCGAAAACTATCAATACCATGCGAGACTTATTCACAAGCCAACAGTTCTGATGCAGCCGTTAGAAATTACATGCCCCTTCAATCAGTGGGGAATTGATATAGTGGGCCCTCTTCCAGTGGCAAAATGGCAGAAGAAGTTCCTCTTAGTTGCGGTTGAATATTTCACCAAATGGGTGGAGGCAGAAGCATTGGCCCATATAACTGAAAATAACATGATAGACTTCATATGGTAGAATATTATATGTAGGTTCGGCCTACCACGAGTTCTCATCCTGGACATTGGCACTCAGTTTTGGGGAAAGAAAATGGTTTCCTGGTGCAAGAAGTTAAAATTTTCTCAGCATTTCGCGGCAGTGGCTCACCCACAAGCCAATGGACAGGTTGAGTCCACCAACAAGACATTAAAAGAATATCTAGAGGAACTCCCAGGAAAAAAGAACTCCCAAGCATTCTTTGGGCTTATCGTACTACACCACGAACTTCAACAGGAGAAGCACCATATACCTTAGTATACGGCTCCGAGGCAGTAGTACTAGTGGAAATAGGCATGCCAACATATTGCATTACAGAGTATGACCCCCAACACAGTGCACCTGCACCAGATGGATCTAGATATGATCAGGTCCACCAGAGAACACGCCTACCAGCACACTCTGGCTTTCAAGGCAGCTATGGCACGCTCCTTTGATAAATGGGTATATCTCCGCCACTTCCAAGTGGGAGACCTAGTACAAAAAAGCGTGAAAGCTAGCAAGCACGTGGGAAAACTCCAGGCAAATTGGGACGGACCTTACAGGGTCACCCGCGCGAGCTCTAAGGGATCTTATTACCTAGAGGATATGCATGGGGACCCACTACCACGACTATGGAACGTGCAACATCTGCGTCGTTTTTACTGTTGATTTTCACATCTTGTAAATAGAACTACGCAAAGCTTGATTCCATATATGGGATACGTAGGCAAGCCACCTTCATGGCCCATCACCGATATTATATTAATACTATTTTGGCTGATGGCAGGTCCAGGACCACTTTCCGGGCGCCCAAACGGCGAAAGATGTTGAAAAATAGCACATAGGTATCGCCCTCAGGACTTCTCACTTGAAAATGTGACTGTCCACAAGTCTATATGGCAAAAAGATGCTGAAAAATAGCACATAGGTATCGCCCTTAGGACATATTGCTTGAAAAGGTGACTGTCCACAAGCCTACATGGCAAAAAGATGCTGAAAGACAACACAAAGGTATCGCCCTCAGGACATATCGCTTGAAAAGGTGATTGTCCACAGGCCTACATGGCAAAAAGATACTGAAAAACAGCATAGAGGTATCGCCCTCATGACATATCGCTTGAAAAGGTGACTGTCCACAGACCTACATGGAAAAAAGATACTACAAAACAGCACAGAGGTATCACTCTCAGGACATATCGCCTGAAAAGGCGACTGTCCATATCTCTACAGAACAACCGAGGGAAAAAAAATACACACATAGAAAAAAGAAGATGATCATGACAGGAAGCAAATAACAAAAACTCGGTGCGCAAATTTATCCAACAAGGAGCGGACATTTACAAAAAGATCATCCCTATCATTACCTCTACCAAAAACTGGAAACCCAAAGTATACTTTACAAATTATGAAAAAACTCATCATCATCAAAATCGGTGAAGAGCTCCCTAAGAATTTCGTCATTACTAACGGGACTGAGAGGGGCCAAATCCATTTCTAACACATTCACGGGAAACGTCCAAGGTTCATCCTCAATATCAGTGGCAAGTTCATCCATTGTCATAGGCGACAAAACATCTAGATACATATACCATTTGGGACTGTCACTTCCAGGATCCCTATTGGGGGACACATACCGCAGTGCACGGGGAACCATTTAACGCAATTGGGGGTATGGGCATACCCCAACCCACACAATAGGCTGGCCAGCTACAGGATTGCCATCACCATCATTTACAGTACGTCTATATCCATAGACTGATTAGAGTCGTTATCTGAATTCGTGGAGAATCCTTCAACTATATGTTCTAGTGACAAATTTCATTCTACTTGGCCCGAAGGGGCTATGTCGACATCCTCATTCCCAGCAAGAATTGGGCTTCCGCTCGGATTAGAGGATGGCACCCCTATACCACTATGATCCATCATTTCCATTATCTTGGCATTTTGAATCTCAAGTGACACCACAAAATCCCTATAAGAGTCACGCTCTCGCTCCAAAAGCATTTTTTCTACGCGAAGCTTCTGGGCTTCGGCTCTCACTTCTTTCAACTCCTTAGTTAATTTTTCCTTGTCCACCTGCGCTCTCCAAGCCTTATCATGAGCCTTTCTCGTGCGGACTTTGGCTGCACGCACTCGCATATTAGCTCGATCTCGGGAAACATTGCTACGAGAAATCATCATCCACAACTCATCGACCCTCACGTCATGACGAGATTGCACCTCCGCAAGTAACATATAATTGTTGCAGAGAGCCTGGAACATATGTCCAAACTGATAGACAATCACAACACATCAGATATCATGAAGAAGGAAACAATCACTAAGATAAATAAAAGGGTCTCAACATAGAAGACCTTACCCCATAAAAAAGCATGACGCACATCTGTGGCGCTAAATCAGCTCCCAAATTTTGAAGTAACACATTAGGGTCAAGATCCGAATAAATATTGTTCACTTTGAATAGCATCTTGTTCACAACCATTTCACCACATATCCTTATGAGTAACTGATTAGAGGTGGGATCGTGTAGAAAGTCATAATTTTCTATAGCAGATGGGGCAAACCCCTGAGATCTTTTTGATTTTCCCCGACAATGAGAACTAGAACCACGAGACGTTGATGCAGTAGCCACACTAAGGGGAATCCGCCTACTAGTAATGGTCCCACCAGTTTTAACATTGTGAGCCCTATAGGCGAAGGCTCAAACTCCCATGACTCAAGACCTTATGTTTCCCCAATATCCAGATGCGCCGAAGCACCGCCCAAACCATTAGAGGGGGGAACATTACTATCAAGATCCTTCACTCCAAACCCATCGCTCGCTTTTTTGACTCCTTACTTCCTCCTCAAAACACGCCCTACCACTCGGATGCCAATAATTAGAGGGCGCTCCATATGGAAGCGGCGTCACATCAACTCTTGGGGGATTAGCAGCGAGTCGTCGTTGTGACAAAAGCTCTATCTCCATAGCCCGCAGTCTCTCCTGCTCTAATACCAAACCTTCTTCAACATTCGCATGACTCCCTACAATAATACTACCACCATCCTGATTTGGTTGTAGCACTAAGAAACGGCTCAGAAATCGGGAATTCTGCTAGTAAAAACGAACATGCGGAAGCCTAACATCTACAGCAATACCGGGAACCTGCATAAGACCATCGTCTAGCGTGGTATCCGTTGGTAGGTTGTCTGATACACTCACATTATCAGCTGAAATACTTGAGTCCGAGGATTCACCATCAGAAACCACAAAGGTGTTGCGTCGCGGAGGCACCGACACATGTGGTCGTGGGGACACGACACACTTCCTATGGGGAGGATTTTTCACTCGAACCATTCTTCATTAGCACTAAAGCAAGAAGAAAATCATGGTCAGAAACCTATAAAATATATATGAAGAATAAATATATATATCGAATGTTATATCGGGGATATGTCGGAAAGACATTGAAGAACCGGTCGAAAATGAGTCAAAAAACATAACGGTCGAATCAAAAATCAAGGGCAGTATGTCTAAAATAAATTTCGACATACCTCGCAGTTCCTCGATATAAACTTCGATATAGTACCGTGAAAGTGACAAGACTTCGGAATAAAATAATCAAATGATGACGAAATAGGAGGACTAGCTTATATAAGCGAGAAGTACAGGGCCCCGCAGAGCAATTAATGTTCGAATATTGGGTGATATATCGAAGATCATATTCGATGTAAAAAAGTTCTCGACTTATTGATCGTAAAAATATTTAGAAAAATGGGAGAGCATCTTAACAGCTATTTTTCTAAAAACTAAATTCTGCCCAATCAGTCGCCAACTTGAGGAGAGTTATGGGTACCCCGAGAGAAAGAAAGTATACAAGAAAAATTCATAAATTATTATAAAACTAATAGTTTATGAATTAGGGAACTACATAATAATATAATAGGGATATTTCAAGTATTGGGCCGACTGCACGCCAGGCCCACGACCAGCTATATCGGGGATCATTCCCAATACTTATATCGAAGTTCACCTTCGATATAGTACAGTGCGAACTCTATAAATACCGCATCCCGCATACCGACATGACACACAATCAATACCCAGATCCGCCCGCCAATATCGAATACTCATATTCGACATAACTTTTGATATAGATTCCGACATATTACATAGTAAGGGATTCGACATTGTACCACGTGTCTAATCCGACATCATTCTCGAGATCATTACCGATACCATCCCGACATAACCTCCGATATACTTTTGATATTATACTCGACATACTCTCGAAATCACACCTGCTATTGATAAGGCTATCCAGTTGGACCACAGATTCGAGTACCTGGAGTTCCAGACCAAAGTCATCCTATAACTAGAGATTAGAGACATAGTTTGAGATAGATTCGTTGTAAGATACTTGTAACCGACCTTATCCCATATATACAATCTATTGTCAAATTACAAGTGAATTGATTGAGTTATGATCATACAGACTTGTCTTGTTTATAGAGAACTGTATGCAACTAATAGATCAATCCGGATGTGAAAACAAAATTAGTCTATAGTTAATATAAGCTAAACTTGCTAAATCCAGAAAGTAGTTCTATCTCATATTTAAGATCTTTCCTAAAATGGAAAGTTTGTGTATTGATCAGTTATGAAAGTTCCATCAAATGTGAGTTAAGGTCCAACTATTAGTTGTATTGGCCAGAATTATGGCATCCACATGAGATCTTAACTTACTTATCAATTATATAAATGATTAGAGAATAAACTGATAACACAGAATTATCTGGGTAGGGTAACTTTTTAATTATCGTTGAATTATGTGGTTCAAAATGTAATATTCGTGATTTGAGAGAAAGTACCTTAAAAGATTGAATGCTTACGAGGGACTTTCGCTAACACGAGGACACTCTCAATAATATAGAGAAAGTAATAAGAAAGGAATATTGTAAGATAGATTGCTTAAGTAATTGGGAATATAAGTGTAGTGTTTTCATCTGAGTTGGTATACACTGGGAGAATCCCTTGATATTTATAAGGTTTCGAGTGTAGTTAAAGTAGTAGCAACTTGGTCTCCATTAATGTTGCGGGATGGGTGTCCATTAATGTTGGCTCGTGCGGAATGGATTTGCTGACAACGATTATTGTGGATCACCCGCTGTTTAAGGGTAGTTGCACCAATTATGGTCATTAAGCATTTATTATCGTGTGATTCTTTCAAGTAGGGGGCTATTTAAGACGTCTTGTTGTACTTAAAAATATTTTATCGCACGAGTGTGATGTTATACGAGGAAATATCCTTTTGATAAGGGGATTTGGAAGATTTCTTCGTTCAAGGGTCTGGGCCAAGGCATCTTCTTAGAATCTTATGGGGTATTTCTATCTTTTCGGTACGGTGGTGCCTAGTGTATTTATGCATTATTATAAACTAATATAAATCTTGAATGTATTTTTTTATATAAGAACCATATGTATCTGAAGATGGGTGTCGGCCTTTTGAATCATGTATTATCTTGAGCCAATAATTCTCTAATGCTTTTCGAAGTTAGTTAGAGGTATGTCTTTGCTTGTGGTTAGGGCTGGGAACGGGATGGAATCCCGTTCAACGGGTACCCGTGGCGCGGGATCCCGCCTTGACGGGAATGGGATTCCGACTCCCGTTCCCATCCACGAACTGACGGGATCCCTCGGTGGCGGGATCCCGTCATGACGGGATTCCCTCGCGGGAATCCCGTCAATTTCCAGGAGGTTCACAAGTTGTGAACCTCCTGGCAAATGGCACTGTCAGGCAGCTCAATTCGTTGTGTTGCAAATAAATACTAATACAAATCAGATTAAATAACTGAAGTAACAATTCTTCGTTGCTCAGCAGCAGTCCATTCAAGTGTGCTTTGCTATTCGTTATCTAAATCAACACCAGAAGCCGCGACGAGCTGGCAGCGTGGAGGAGCGGCGAGCTGATGGAGGTGCGCGACGCGTCGCGTGGAGGAGCGGCGAGCTGGCAGCGTGGCGGCGGCCGTGGCCCGTGTGTTGTGGAGCTTAGGTTGAGTGTGTGTGTGTGTGTCGTGTGGCTGCTAGGTTTGAAGAATGAGGAGAGTAAAATTTTTTGTGTTAATAAGGACATTATAATCTTCATTCTGCTCCCTAAACTTTCTAAAATTATAAAACCATCCTAGTATATATATGATTTTTAACATATAACACCCATATATAAAAAAAATATATATATAGGCGGGATTTCCCGTTCCCGCGGGAATCGGAAACTGACTCCCGTTCCCGACCCGCGGACAACGGGAAATCCCGTTCCCGGCAAGCTGCCGGGAAATTAAACCGCGGGTTTTTTTCCCGCGGGAAAAATTCCCACGGGAGGGGACGGGTAAGGGAAATTCCCTTACCCTTTCCCACCCCTACTTGTGGTGACAGAGAGAACGAATGTGAGAACAAACGAGGAGAGTGATTCAAAGACCAATATAGTCGTTGTGGGGAGAGCGAGAGTCATAAATGTGTTATTGAGGTTTTTTTGATTTCTAGGTATAAATTGCGATATGCCACTCAAGTTTGTTCAAAATGTAAAATGAATGTATAAGGGCAAATTTAATAAGAAAAAGTAAACTTCAACGAAAATCAAATGATCACGTTTGATCAAATCTAAGCGTAATGGACTATAATTGAACATTTACAACATAAAGAATTAACGTTGCAATGCGATGATCTATAAAAACTAAAGTTATATGAAATACAAAAGAAGTAAGAAGAGTAGGCATATCGACTCCTAATCGATATGTCCACGCTATGGTCCAAAAGGCCAACATGGGCTATGCCGATTTTTGTTACAATATAATCATGCAGAATTCCTCCTTTACCACGCCATTAATAGTAATCCACTAATCCATCATCCATTAATATGTAATTAAGATATGTTGTTCAATGTGTGAGAAATTAACCCCACATTTTGATTTGGGCAGTGTACAACACAAATAATTGTTTGTAGTCCAACATTGCTACTAAATGGTTGTATGTTCTAAATTTGGCCCAGTATGAAACCCAAATAGTTGGAGGTTCTGTTGGGCATCACCATCACAATTTACACGGTCCAATTAAAGTGATTGTCTATCTCACGAACTACAACTCTACCCAGTACCCATCAAGAAATATGACAACTTATGAAGACGCTTTTGTAAATAGATATGAACTGCAGAACCCGATCGTTGGAAAATTCTTATATACAAAATGTAGTAAATAATAACGTTATAATCTATATCATGTATTGGTAGAAATAATTGATTTATTATGCCTCATTGGTAGCCGTTGCCACAAATAATATTTTTACTTTTTTCCTAAGATCTATAAAATTCCTGATAAATTGCATTCACATTCCACACCCTCCGATCCCATTCCCACCTCTTGTATTTTCCTAGAAATCCCAAACTTTTGAGAACGTACAAACAAGAGTGTGGATGCTAGTAAATGAAGTCCCTTTTACTATACATATTATTATTAAACAACAATATAATTGCAGTCATGCATACATCCACAGATCCACTCATCTTTTTGTTGCCTCAATAATGGCTTAATTAACGATCAATGACTTCTTACTTATATGTGATATCGATTTATTTCCGGAGTCATTAACTTTTCTTTAATCGTCGACTTAGATTACAGTGTACTCATTAATGTGTAACGCTATTACTCTCGAAAAAATTATATCCTCCCCATTCGTGCATTCATTGTTTAATTTATATTTTTATACGATCGAGATCATTTGTCTGACTTTTTTATGGTTTTTTCTCAAACACTTGCATGAAGCTTGCCACGAAAGTCAACCATAACAGTTAATTCTAGATCCGCTAGGTCGACAGGGTATATCTAGTCCAGGCCACATCCGATTTGCATCACATAATCAAGAGACTAATTATTCTAAAAAGGAAAACAAAAAACTCTTCTATAAAATAATTTTCCGGCAATTCATATAATTAAGAGACTAATTATTATTCTAAACCTTTGGCTAACATATAGGAAGCTAGGTAATGAAGAAATTCAACGCAAGCATTATTGAAGCAGAATTGTCTGCATCGTGCATGCACTATTAATTGTTGTACTGTAATTGTCTCCAAATATTGTGTACATAATGTTAATATATAATTGCACTATGGTACAATACTATTAATGGTGTTATTATTTGCGGTATAACTATTAGTGAAAGGTCGGTATACTAACTAATAATTAACACGACACAGGAGACCAAACATAAGAAAAATGTACGTTTGGTAGTGTTCCAGATTCCCCTACAAGTACCTGCACATTGTGTTTGGTTAATCAGTTGTCGGAATATATTTATATTTCTTTTGATATTCTTTTTGCATTTATATCTACCGGCCACCACCAATAGAAAAATCACGCAATTACTGAAGAATCCGCAATCAAAATTATTTTATCAAAACCGTATCGTCGTAAGATTCATTTAGCTACATTAATGTATATTGTTCTCAATCAATCTCATATCATTTTTTTTTTGGATAAATAATCTCATATCATTTAGTAGTTGTCTGATACTCCGATTCCATGTTCTTCATTATATGCTACATTCTTGACCTCATTACTAATTACATAGATAGCGTTATAAGTTACTGACTAATAATCTAGTTAGCATACTGCTTCACATTGCTCCAAATATAATTTCGTTGCTAGAAAAAATTATTCAGTTACACAAAAATATGTGACACGCGAGCCAAGATATATAAATTCTACAAAATAATATAATATTAGAGAGAGAGAGAGAGAGAGAGAGAGAGAGAGAGAGAGAGAGAGAGAGAGAGAGAGCTCAGTGTGGATAGATTTTCACAGTGGACTTCCAAATCAGTGGATTCGTCAGCGTTCTTATTGACTTTAACCATTCCGGACCACACAACAAATTAGATTGTGATCAACGGTTATTTATAATATTTTTGATTGGAGGACGAAACGTATTTGTTTGATTATTCTAAGTTATTTTGGATAATTATTTGTTACACGCAACTTGGACAATAATGACGAGTGCCCGATAATATTTGGTTTTCACTTTTTCGGCATAAATATAGTTTAAAAAAGAAAAAGAAGAAACAAGAGAGTCAAACTTTTGGAAAAAGTTGGATACTTGACAGACAAGCATGTGAATGAAATGAATCCTTGGAAGCTGACTCACCGATTACATCACGTGATAATGTAAACGTAATCGCTTATTGTAAAATGAACGTGTTTTGCAAATGCCACCTCATTTCCAGGACTTCACCACTTTCCCTTTCAAAAAACAAGACAAAAACTAGTGGATTCCTCCCGTAAAACTGACTAAATAGCAAAACCCACCTCTTTTGTTATTGTAATTGACAAATAACTTTTCTGAAATTTTCTTACCATATTATAAAATAAAAATAAACAATCTCTATTAAATTTAATTGATCGTAATTGAAACTGAAACGAACACCAAAATTAAAATGCTTTTGAACTTACTTAATATATAATAGGTTGATCTTGTTTAAAATAAATTTTACATACAATATTTATCAAGAAATGTGACTTTTATGCTTTATGGAGACAAAAACAAGGTACTAAATTGTGCATATTTTAAATAGGTTGGAAAATCTTAGACTATTTAAAAAGTCTTATACGCAAGGGTGATTTAATTGGTTAAAGAGGAGGGATTTTCTCTTATTAGTCTCATGTCCGAATCCCGCGAGGGGCAACTTAATTTTATGGATGTTAGGTATGTGTCTCTCACACATGGTTATCTTAGTGTGGTTTGCCTGGTAGACGAGGTTTGCAAGTTATTGCATCGACCCGCGAGCTTACCTAGTACGCAATAAAAAAGGTGGTGGCTACGAGTTTTCACGTCATAAAAAAAACCCTTAAAATATAAAGTACGGTTATTTGATAATAAATAGAAAAGCAGAAACGGTGTATGCAATTAAACAGAAAAGCAGGAATATTGTATGCAATTTACCCAACATTTCACTTTTTTAACGACGGACGGCGTTACGTACCTTCGCCTTGACCACATCTTTATAAATACGCGTTCACAAAGTCATCACCCTATAACTCATTTCTTAATATCTCTCTCACTCCTCTCCTCATTCCCATTCCCTCTCTCTCTCTCTCTAAATTCTCACAATACATATATATCATTATCAAAAATGGGTGCTTGCTTCTCCTACGAATCATCAAACCACGGTCACGGAAAACCATCAGCCATGGTGGTATCAGCAACCGGACAGTTACGTCACTACCCGATCCCCATCACAGTTTCGCAGCTCCTCCAATTCGAGTCCTCGTCCCCGGAAGCATTCTTTTTGTGCAATTCCGACAGCCTCTATTTCGACGATTACATCCCTTCCCTCGACTCCCACGAACAACTGCAGCCCGCTCAGATTTACTTTGTCCTACCAATCTCCAAACTCAACTACCGCCTTGCCGCGTCCGACATGGCCGCTTTAGCGGTTAAAGCATCCGTTGCCTTGGAACAAACCAACAACCGTCGCAACAATAAAAACAAGAAAGCGCGGATCTCGCCCGTTTTTCTTGCGGAGGAAGATTCTTCTTCTCATGTTAGCGATGATAATGTTAAGGTTAATGGAACCAAGATTAGTGGCACCTCCGGTTATTACCACGGCAATGATAAACTGAAGAAATCGTCGCCTATCGGGGTTTCAAGATCCGGTTCGGTTAGGAAGTTGTCGAGATATTCTTCCAGGAGAGCTAAAATGGCGGTTCGTTCGTTTAGGATTAAGCTTACGACCATTAACGAAGGCTCGGTACTCGTCTTTTGAGTCGAATCCATCGGCTAGATATATATATCATGAAGGCAAAAAAAAGAAAGGGACGAAAAACATATGTTTCTTTTTTTCTTTGATTTTTAGAGAGTTTTTTTTGTTTTGTTGCTGGAAAGATGAATCAGGCACAGAGCATATCCTTGTAAAAAATATTATTTAGATTGTTATTATTATTATGTGAACATTGTTTCATGATCTTTGATGAATTTGGGGTTTTTGTGAGAGATATTTATCTCCGATTAACACCAAGATGATGATTTGATGTATAAATGAATCTGTCATTGTCCCTATGATAAAATGAAACGTTTTCAGTTTCTGTAAATTATTGTACGGAATTGCTATTTACATTAGTTTCAGGCTTCCAGCATCTTCGAAAGTTTTGGAGTTTCAAGAAATTATTCTAATTTTTCATTAATTGCTAATAAACAGGTTTAATTTTCTTGTAGAGAGAGAGGATGGAAATGTTCTCGTGAATAAGCATTTAATTTGCATTTCTCCGAGGCGGAGCCGCAACGCCAAAATACAAAATGAATAAAGGTGAAATGGTATTTTGATTATTTTCAAAGTAAAGAAAATAATTGTTACTTTGATTTGCCATGTTCTAGAAAGTAATTAATGTTCACCCATTCATAAAACAAAAAAGAAAGTAATGTTTTTTTTATAGATAAAAAGGGAAGTAAAGTTTACTTTTCACACACGGACACATTAGAACACGTAGATGGGAACACGAGTTTCTTACAAAATTCGACACGATCGGGACACGGCTGTATTTTTTTATTATTAAAAATGTACTAAATATTAATAAAACTTATTAAATTAACATCTCTAAATCCAAGTAAAAACTCATAACATACTTAAATTCAAATAAAATGATCACTTATCACTCACTAATTAATAACAAAAAAAATTCGAATCAGACACTTACTAAAATTCAAGTATCGTCGTCAAGCACAAATATAAACCAAAATAAATAAGTAATAATACTCAAAAACATACATACTACTAAAATCAAGTCATAAATAATTGAAAATCCTTTAAGCTTAGGCCTTTTGCTTAGTTATTTAAGTTTTTAACAATTTGTTTTCTAACTCATTTATCTTATATTTGTCAATTTATAATATAATTTTAAATAAATTTTATAACACAAACAATTAAAATTTTTAATTTCTCTATCTTTTATTTGTCAATTTTTAATATAGTTTTAAATAAATTTTATAACACAAACAATTAAAATATTAATTTCTATTAAACAAGTCTAAACACGTTGGACACACTCTTATTATATGTCGGACACGGCACGCCCAAATATTGGACACGGCATGCTCAAGTTTCAGATTAATTTTTATTTATTTTAATTGAGACACGCCACATGACGTGTCTGATACGTGTCGGAGGAGTGTCAGACAAGTGTCTGTGTCGGACACGGACACGGACACAAATGATGTTTTGAAGTGTCGGTGCATCATAGCTTTTCACTTAATTGCTTTTGAAATTTATGAGAAAAAAGGACAAAATTTAGAGTGAGCTATTTCGGATGTCTTGAAGGATAGGTAAATTAACTTGATATTTTTTACTTTGTTGGCTAGAAAAATCTTGTGCATGTTACTCTTGTACGTGGAAACACTCGCAAACGTGGTTATAGGTAGTGTTCATTAAAAAACAAAAGATAAAAAAATGTGCAAATAGAAAAAATATAAGACGTGCGAATTATAAGACTACCAAACAAAGGATGTGCTCACATTTAACAGAGCAATTTCCTTAATTCTTTGTCCCTTTAGGTGGAAGACCATAAAAAAGGTTAGATACTAAAAATACATATGATCAAAAAAACAAGTTTATATATTTTTATTAACAAGATAACCGTTTTCTCTCTCGGCGCGAATATTCCAACCGTTTCTTTTCAAATTTTGAACTTGCTTCATGGACACTGCAACTGCTCCGACGCCACCTCAGCCACCGGACGAAGACTTTCCGGCGTTCAATGCTCAACGTATATTATCCAAATCTCCCTCTGATTCAAGGAATCAGAAAAGACATAGATCATCTGAGGTTCATTCGGAACTTCCAAGGTTCCAATTACCAGATCAGGGTTCTGAGGATTACCAGTTCAAGTCCTATGCTACAATGGTTTCTCATGGCTCTAAACCGGTGGATGTTCGTTTAGATTCATCGAAGAACATTCAGGAACGTGAACTAATTGAAGATTTTGAGGCGGATGATAACATCCCATTCAAACAAATTCAACTGAAACAGGAACTTAAGGATTTGCTACACAAACAGTGGGAAAATACTATCATTATCAAAATCCATGGTAAGCCTTGGTACTTTGCTGCTCTTCACACAAGACTTGATGTCATGTGGAAACTCCATAGCAATTTCGAGTTGGTTGATCTTGGGAAGGGATGCTACTGCATGAAGGGATTGAGTCCTATGAAAAGAGATATGATTCTCACTAAAGGACCATGGCTATTGGCTGGCAGTTTCCTTTCTATCAGGAAGTGGAGTCCTAATTTCAATGTCAACAATGATAAGGTGGACAGTACCATCACTTGGGTCAGAGTTCTGAACTTGCCTATTGAATATCTTAGGGAGTCGGTTGTTCAAACTTTGGCTTCCTGTATTGGTGATCCAATTAAGATAGATGGAAATACAGTTGAAGCTACAAGAGGGAACTTTACCAGATTTTGTGTGCAAATCAAAACTGACAAACCTCTTGAGTTGGGGTTATGTATTGACAAGAAGGTCTACCAAGTTATCTATGAGAATGTTCCAAGTTTGTGCCATAAATGTGGAAGGATTGGCCACTCTTCTGACAAATGTACTTATAGTGGGATTAATGCTAATGAGATGGATACTTCTGTTTCTTCTGATCACGTGGATGTTGATTCTGAGGCTACTAAGAAAGTTGTTTGGCTAATCAACAAAGCCAAAGAGAAGGATTATGGAGACTGGTTGCTGATTCACAAGAAGAAAAAATAGCAGACTCCAAAGCCAGTAAATAATCAAGGAAAATTGTCTCCTTCTAAAATACTTACTAACAATAAATATGTAGACAAGGAGCAAGTTCTAACACTTCCTGTTGATACATTGAGGAACACAACCGTCCCTAGAGGCACACGTGTGCTTCCTGCCTCACTTAATCCGACTTCAAGACAGAACGTGCAAAAAACTGTCCGAAAAACAGTTACTGCAAGTAAAAGGAAACCAAAGGCCGCTCCGCCTGTGACATTTAAAGATAAAAATCCTTCACATTCTGAAAATTCTTTTGCTGTCCTTGCACACATTTCTTCTGGTGAATCCACAGAATCCCCTACTGCAAAGACTTCACAGTTACCTATCTCACATAATGGCAAACAATATTCCAATAGTTTGGGATTGGGAACTAGACATGCTGCTGATGGAGCCATGGTTATGGGAGACATTATTCAGCACCTTGCGCAGTCCTCCTCTTGTCCTGTTGACAGGGACTATGGAAAGACTCCTGAAAGTGATTCATATTCCATCAACTCACTGGGAGACTTATGTGGCAGTGCACAGGATAGACCAAGAGGATGGAGATCATCATTGGTGGCAGAGATTCCATCACACCAATTGGGAACTGAACAGACAGAATCACCTGATGTTGGAGATTCTGAGACAAATGGTACATATATGGAGGGGGATTCCTGTTGAGAATCCTGTCCACCCTACTCACATTCACAAAACCAATATGAGAGTTGTCTCCTGGAACTGCCAAGGAGCAGGAGATGAGGATTTTAGAACTAATTTCAGAAACTTGGTAAGAACTCATCAACCTTCTGTTGTATTCATTTTGGAAACCAGAGTAGGGCCTGATCAAGCAAGGGATATTGTGCCCTTTCTTGGATATAATAGATATGAAATAGCTCCCACAGAGGGCATGATGGGGGGGGGGGGGGGTTGGATGCTGTGGAATGACTATGATGTGGATGTTGAGATCATGCACACTGATTTTCAAACTATCCATGCCATTATCAGTCCACATTCTGATGAAAGATGGAGACTTACTGGTATTTATGCACAACCAAGGAAGTCTGCAAAACTTAGATTTTTTGATAGCATTAGACAGGGAGTCATCACAGAGCCATTGCCATGGCTTATCACTGGTGACTTCAATGAAGTCAGTTTCAACCATGAGAGAAGAGGAGGTAATCTCAGGACCCCTGGAAGGCTGCACTTTTTTAACAAATTCATTGAGGACTGCAACCTGATTGACTTGGGTTTTGTTGGACCTAAATTTACTTGGTCTAACAAAAGACATCATGGAGGTTTAATTCAAGCAAGGCTGGATAGAGCCTTGGCAAACCAGGAATGGCTTGATAAATTTCCTGCCTATGAAGTGGAGAACCTTCCAAAAACCTACTCGGACCATAGCCCTATCATCATCAGGACATTGGGAAGGGTAAAATCCAGTAGAGAGAGACCTTTTAGATTTGAAGCCATGTGGTTCAGCCATGAAGACTGTGAGCCAATGCTTCAGTAGATATGGGATGCCAAACCTGAGTTACTTGAAGCTATCAGTACAGTTCCTAAGCTTATGAAACCTTGGAACAAAATCAAGTTTGGTAACATATTCAAAAAGAAAAGAAAGTTGGTTTCCAGACTTGGGGGCATACAGAAGTATCTTGAGAAACACAATAGTTCATTCATGGTGAATCTTCAAGATCAGCTCATGAGGGAACATAATGAAGTTCTCAAGCAGGAGGAATTATTCTGGTATCAAAAATCAAGAATTAAGTGGATCAGGGAAGGAGATAGAAACACAAAATTCTTCCACAAATCAGCTATGACCAGAAGGAAAAAAAATCACATTTCCATGCTTAAGGTGGAGGGTATTTGGGTGAGAGAGGAAGAAATTTTACAAGCTCATGTTAGAAATTTCTACATGACTTTATTCTTTGCTAGCACTTCTCCTCAGCAACCTCAATCCTCAGATGCTAGCTCCAGTCTTCAGCTCACTCTGGACGATGATGACTTTAGCTTTTTGAATTCATTGTTGAGTCCAGAGGAGATTCAGTCTGTTGTCTTTGCAATGGCTCCTCTCAAAGCTCCTAGACCTGATGGACTTCAGGCACTATTCTATCAGAAAGGTTGGGATTGGATAAGGACAATCAGTCATTGACTTTGTGCTGAAGGTTTTTCAAGATAGGAAGTTTGATAGAAGACTGGCAGAAGCCCATATCTGTCTCATTCCTAAAATCCAGGATGCAGTAAGTATTACACAGTATAGACCTATTGCACTTTGTAATGTTCTTTATAAAATTGTTACTAAGTGCATTACTTCTGGACTGAGAGACATCATGCCTAAAATTATTGCTCCTACTCAGGCTAGTTTTATTAAGGGAAGAAGTACTCAGGACAATATCATTGTGTTACAAGAGTTACTGCATTCTCTTAGATCTAAGAAAAAGAATAAAGTTGGTTGCATGATCATGAAATTAGATTTGGAAAAAGCTTATGACAAGGTAAGCTGGACTTTTTTGGAGGAAACTCTTCATGCTTTCAATTTTCCACTGCCTCTGATTGAGCTGATCATGTACTGTGTCACAAGTGCATCTACTAGAATCCTGTGGAATGGTACTCCTCTTGATGCATTTGATCATCACTGTGGCTTGAGACAGGGAGACCCTCTCTTTCCATATCTTTTTGTTCTTTGTATGGAGAGACTGTCTTACTTGATTCAAGAAGAAGTTAACCAAAGTCAATGGCAACCTATCACTCCTTGTAGGAATGGTCCTCAGCTATCTCATTTACTGTTTGTTGATGATATAATCCTCATGGGAAAGGCTACCATCAGTACAACTTTGAGCATCAGGAGAGTCTTGGACAAATTTTGTGAAATATCTGGACTTAAGATTAATAACAGTAAATCCAAGGTATTCTTCTCTAAATCCAGTGGATCTAGTCACAAAAAACACATCTGTCAAGTTCTGGGCTTTGGTCAGACTTTGTGCCTGGGGAAATACCTTGGAGTGGCAATGGTTCATGGCAGAATTACAAGGGATACTCATGCTGGCACATTTGATAGGATCATGGGTAGATTTGGCACTTGGAAGAGCAAACTTCTTACTTTGGCAGGCAGAGATACTCTGATCTCCTCAGTCTCTTCTTCTATGCATGTGTATGCAATGCAGAATTCATGGCTTCCGCAGCACACTTGTGACAAACTTGATAGATTGAATAAGAGTTTTCTGTGGTCCTCTGATGTCAATCAGAAAAAACTTCATCTGGTTAACTGGGAACAGGTCACACTACCTAAGAAAGAAGGGGGTCTCGGTTTAAGATCCTCAAGAATTAGCAATGCATCCTTGCTTTCAAAACTTGTCTAGAAACTTCTAACAGAGGACAACTCTCTTTGGTCATCTTTTGTAAGAGCCAAATACTTGAGAGGTCAAACTTTGTCCACATATATAGAAGAGTATCTGATAGTCCTGTCTGGAAAGGAATCATTCATTGCTTTCAGCTGCTGAAACCTCATATTAGATGGAAAGTAGGTAGAGGAGAGCACATCTCTTTCTGGTTTGAAAATTGGAGAGGTTCAGGTTGTCTCTATGATGAAGACATCAATATTCATCCATCTGATCTTCATTTCAAACTTAAGGATGTTTTACTTGAAAATGGAGAATGGAACTTAGACATTATTACTTCCATTTTACCACAAGAGACCAAGGCTAGCATTCTGGATTCACATATCCTTCTTTGTGACCAAGATGATCAGATTCTCTGGAATGGCACTTCCACATGACAATTCACCTGTCATTCTGCTTATAAATTGTTTCAACAGGAAGCAAGAGTCTCTACCAGATCATTCAGCCACCATGCCTGGGTTTGGAAATTGGAATTTGGTAACAAGTTCCTTCACTTTTTATGGCTTCTTTCTCAAGAAAGACTTGCTACTAATCTTCTGAGATACAAAAGAAAAATTGCTCTCACTCCTCTATGTACTTTCTGTGAAGACTCACAGGAATCATGCCTCCATCTCCTGAGGCATTGCCCTGTAGCTAGAGATTTATAGAAGCAAGTTATTGTTCAGGAGGATCTACATACTTTTGATTCCTCAAGTGATCAATGCTGGTTGAAAGACAATCTGCAGAGACTTCACTTCAGAAATAAGATCAGACTAGAGATCGAATGGAAGTACATTTTCATGGCCACCCTATGGATCCGTTGGAGACACAGAAACGCAAGAGTATTCCACAGAAAGGAAGCTAATGTTATAGGGCGAATGTGTCAAATCAAACAACTATCTTTTGAGCTTTATGCAGGCAACAACAGATCTAAATCTTGCCACAGAGAAATTGTTTGGACAAAGCCTCCTACTGGTTGGTTAAAGCTGAATGTTGATGGCTGTGTTATCTCTGATCTCAACATAGGATCAGCTGCCGGGGTTCTTAGAGATGAAGCTGGAAACTGGCGTTGGGGTTACATGCAGAAACTTCAAACTCCTTCTGTTGACCAAGTCGAACTCACTGCCTTGTTGAAAGGACTACAATTTGCATGGAACAGGCGCATTCCAAAATTTATGGTTGAGACGGATTCTTTGACAATTCATAGTCTCGTTTCTGGTTCAGTGACTCCAACTGTGGAGAACGTTTCAGTGGTTGAAGATTGCAAACAATTGCTGCACATGCCTTGGGACGTGAAGTTCAACTGGATTCCAAGAACGGCGAACAAAGTTGCCGATGCATTAGCTAAAAATGTTCGTTATGACGAGGAGAGTAACGTCTTTTGGGACATGGCTCCTCCCTCTTTTATTACTAGTATGCTTACTAGAGACATGATGTAATTATTTGATATTCTTAAGTTATCAAAAAAAAAAAAAACACACATATGATCCTTGATTTTCTGATGATATTTCTCTTTAAGTTTAGCAACTAGATATTCTCTCTTGGTAAAATTAAAATCCGTCTTTCTTATATATATTGAGTGCATATTTGTTATAAAAGGCCAAATACGCAAAGTTTCAATAAAGTCGAAGTATAAAAATTTATATAGATTAAATTTCTTAAGAAAGACATAGAGCTTGGATTCAAGTATTAATATTTACAAAGATGGAGGTATGAAAAATTAGAAAATATATGACACTTGGGGAAAATTTTAAACATTTGAATATTTAATAATATTCGTCCTGTTTTATAGGAAGGATGATAAAAAGTTTAAAAATTATAATATTTGATAATATAATTGTCACCTGTTATTGAGGAGAGAAAGTAAAAATATTGCCTACTCTTTTTGAAGGTTTTTTTTCCTCCTCTTTCTTTTCGGAAGATTCTTGACGATCTTGAGTTGCCAAAAAAGTTAAAATAAAACTTTCTATCGTTTTCGTTTCTTACCCCGTTTTTCTAGGAAGGAAACTAAGCCTAATGTTTATCATTTCCATTTTCTTACTTGCCTTTTATTATATGCAAATTTCTTATTAAGTTACATATTCAGTTTCGACAATAATCATTAAATACTCAAAATTCTTTTGTAGCCTTATTCCGTGGTGAGCACACGTACAACAGTAAATGGCAGCAATATATTAGCTCTCGAAATATTATGGCAACATAGTTAGTTGAAAATATAAGCTATATATCACAGTACTGTTTTCTATCAGAAACCCATTTGAGAAAGTTAGTTCTATCTAATAATTAGTTTTACTAATTTCCTAGTTGAACGTTTAAAATTTAGCTTTTACATATTGACACTTTACAAAATCTTTCATGCATTACAAACATGTTAAGGAAAATGGAAAGAATTGATTTGCAGCTTTATAATTTAGAATGTGATTAGCATTTCTTAAGGAATAACAAAAGTTAATTAGCTTGAGATTTCAAATTTTAAATTAAACAGAAAAATGCATAATTGAGAACAACCAAATATTACTCCCTTATTAGAACTTTTATTTTATCTATATCGTTGACCATCAATTGTCAATTGTTTATATGATCACACATCATGAATTTTCTTCATAAGATGTTTATGTACACCGTTATAGTAAAGTCTACTTCTAATATGAACTTTGAATAGGAAATCTCCTTTCCTAAACTTGATACTTGGTCAAATACTCTGGCTGTGACTCCTTTGTAGTATTTGTCTTAACTCTTAATCCTTCGAAATAATTAATTAGGTAACGCTGTAATAGCCGCACGACTAACTAATTCTTTTTAAATAGGTCTGGGCGGTAGTGAAATACGGCGCGAGTTGGGAGAAATCTATTTCATTATTATGTTATATTGTATAATACCAATCCCCTCCGATGTTCTGTCGCCCAATTTATTCGGTAGTTGCTGTTTAGTGACCTTGTTGCATTCTGTCCCCTCCAATTGCTTACAAGTTTCAGAGATTAGCATTTCAGTCATATATTATAATATTATCGAATAATATGTTGATATGCATATATATGATTCTCAACTATCATTCAACTTCAATGAAAACTAAATAATTTAGGACATTATGTGGTATATTTTTTTTAAAACTCAGGAACTTGCATTAAAATTGGATCAAAAGCCAGCGTTCATACATTGATGATAACACCCACGCGATGAAACTACGCGACTAACTCAAAAAGAACCTAACATATAAGGAAATAACATAAATCGCCTAATTATAATGAATGTCATTCGTTTGCACATGAACTACACCCAGATTAAGCAAGGCTGCATCACAAGCCAACAAATGAGCGTCAACGTTGTTGTCCCTAGATATCCAATGAAAACCCCATCGCCTCGGTCCCACAACACGCCACGCTCGAACAATGTTTTCAATAAAAAATGCATGATGCGTACATAGAACTTGCTTCGACATCTTTGGGGTGTATCTGGTTTTCCATGGCTGTGTGCGGGGGATTACAACGAGATTTCGTGTCAACGGGATAAGAAAGGGGGCCCTCGTCGACCAAATTGGTTGATTCGGAATTTTCGGGACACTCTGGTTGATATGGGGCTGTGCGAGCTTGATTTTACGGGTCCTTGGTTCACATGGTGCAGTAGGAGGCCTACTCCTTTCACGGTTTGGGAACGGCTAGATCGAGGTTGTGCGGACGTGCGTTAGCGGGATCGTTTTCCATTGGGTCGGGTTGATCATATCATCACAATTAAATCGGACCACCATGCTATCCTTATCCGTACGTCGGGGCAGCAACAAATAAACCGGAAACCTTCTCGCTTCATGTTCGAGGCGGCTTGGCTCTCGAAGTCCAAATGTAGGGATGTGGTTGAGAGATGTTGGCACGGCAGTGAAGGGGGGGGGGACTTAGATCAAAACTTGATGGTTGTCGTGATGGTTTGACTCAATGGCACAAGGTTGACGTGATTGACTTCAAGAGGCGAATTGACACGCTCAAGAAGGAGCTTATTAGGCTTCGTTCGGGGACTCTCATCCCGAATTCGAAACGGGAAGAGATGAAAATCAGTGGGCAACTTGAAGAGTTACTAGACTCAGATGAGGTGTATTGGAAACAGAGGGCAAATGTGCAATGGTTAAGGGAGGGGGATAGAAATGCAGCTTACTTCCATAGAAGGGCAAATAAGAGAAGGAAGAAGAATGAGATTAAGGGTTTACGGGATGAGGGTGGTGTAGTTCGCACGAAACTGTGTGAGATTGACCAGTTAGCGACACTCGCATCCATATTTTGCACCAGCATTCCATCTGATGAAGCCATTGAGGATGTGTTGCAAGACGCGGACGTGAGAGCCACCCCTGATATGAATGCAAGCTTGCTCTAGCTGTTCACTCCGGATGAGGTACGAAGAGCTACTAAAGATATGTACCCTTTTAAATCCCCGGGGCCTGATGGATTTTCTGTGATTTTTTATCACAAATTCTGGGATATTATTTGGGGGATGTTACTAGCTTTGTTCTCTCTTTTCTTAATGATCTTGTGCTAACTTTACCCATATTGTTCTTATTCCTAAGTGTCCTAACCCTGAGATGATGACTCAATTTCGCCCAATTAGTCTTAGCAATGTTTGTTTTAAAATTGCATTCAAAGCTGTGGCTAATCGGCTGAAGTTTTTTTACCTATTATTATATCTCCTTCCTAGTCAGCTTTTGTTCTGGGTCGCCTTATCACTGATAATATTCTAGTGGCTTTGGAGAATAACCATTGTTTGAAAAATAAAAGAAGAAGGAAGCAATGTCATATCACATTGAAGATGGATATGAGTAAGCCCTATGACCGAGTCGAGTGGCCCTTTATTGAGAAGGTAATGCATAGATTAGGATTTGATTCGAGTTTTGTTTCTCTTATTATGATTGGTGTCCGTTCTGTGTATTATTCTATTCTTCTTAATGGGCGAGAGTCGAGTGTTTTTTTCCCTGAAAGGGGCATTAGGCAGGGGGATCCGCTATCCCCTACCTCTTCTTATTTGTTTCCGAAGTTTTTTCAGCCCTCATTGCTAGAGCCGAGGAGCGTGCAGCTATTAAAGGGGTACGGATCAGCCGTGAAGCACCGCACGTGTCTCACTTACTATTCGCAAATAACATCATACCGATCAGTGACGCGGACGTGTCATCGGCGGCTTGCATTAGAGACATTTTGGAGAGGTTTGAGGCGGCGTTGGGGCAGAAAATTAACCTTGAAAAATCAGTGGTTGTCTTTAGCAAGAATACAGATGAAGTGACGCGAGACGCAGTTGGAGGGTTGCTAGGAGTTATGGTGGCGGAGCGCCATGAAAAATATCTTGGGATGCCATATGTGGTGGAAAAATCTAAGAAGGATCTGTTTGATTTTATTGGGGAGTGTATTTGGAAGAGGGCTCAGGGCCCAGGGGTACAACGGTAAAACGTTATCGGGAGCGAGAAAAGAGGTATTGGTGAAACCAGTCATGCAATCCATCCCTACATTTATTAGGAGCTGTTTCAGATTGCCAGACTCTTTAATTAAGGAGATGGAGTCGATCATTAGTAATTACTGGTGGGGTAGCAGGGAGCAAAACAAGATTCATTGGGTCACTTGGGATAAATTATGAAAGTGAAAAGAGGAGGGCGGTCTTGGCTTTCGGAATTTGAGAGCTTTTAATCTTGCATTACTCTCTAAGCAAGCGTGGCGAATTTTCTCTAATTCGAATAGCTTGGTGAGTCGGATATATAAAGCTAAGAACTTCCCAACCTCGGATTTTTTTGATGCTCAGTTGGGGGCTGCACTATCGTTTTCATGGCGTTGTATTTGGGAATCGATCCCAGTGGTGAAACACAGAGTGAGATGGCAGGTGGGGAACGACGTCGACATCTCAGTTTGGCACGGCGTGTGGTTACTGCGCCCGACTTCTTTTCGACCTATTTCTCCGGTGCATCCAGATGAGCCTTTCCTTATGGTGTGTGATTTGATTGATAGTGACATGGGGCAATGTGATGTGGAAGTTATGCGCAGTGTCTTATGCGAGGTGGATGTTAAGCGTTTTTATCCATTCCGTTGGGAGATAGTAGCAATAGTGATCGGCGTATTTGGCACTTTGAACAGAAGGAGATTTTTTCTATTGGTAGCGCTTATCACCTCATAATGTCGCATAGTCTTTTGAAACAAACGAGGGAAGAGACGTCGATCTCCCAACCGCATGCGTCATGGAAGAAAATTTGAAAGGTTAACTGCGCGAATAAAATTAAGCTTTTTATTTGGCGTTGTTGCATGGATATCTTACCGACGCGTTGGAAGTTCGAGAGGAGACGGATTTTCTTGATAAGGCGTGCGTTGTCTGTAGGGGGTGAGGAAACCTTGAGGCATTGCCTATTTGATTGTCCTTTTGCACGCCAAGTTTGGGCGCTCTCTAATGTTCCTATGGCGTTATAGTTCGGGAAACATAGGTGGTGGAGGACTGGATTATGCGCATAGTGGAGTCTTCTCGGCCGGAGGTGGCGAGTTTTATTTGCACGATTTGCTGGGCTATTTGGAGCAATCGCAATAGCAATAATATTTTGGCCGGGGAAAAGGAACGGCGGGCGGATGAGGTTG
Organism: Linaria vulgaris; assembly: GCA_948329865.1. NCBI lineage: Eukaryota > Viridiplantae > Streptophyta > Magnoliopsida > Lamiales > Plantaginaceae > Linaria > Linaria vulgaris. The sequence continues at coordinate 105,255,556 of OX415249.1, forward strand.
CTGGATTTGTTCAATTATTTGTCACGTCATGGACAAACCAACATGGTAACAAGGGACGTAACACACATGGAAGGGATGTTGCGGAATGGATGGCTCCAATGACGACGTGATTAAGGTTAATTTTGATGGCACGTGGTTTAGCGAGAAAGGGGAGATCGGGGTCGGTTTGGTGGCGCACGATTGAAATGGACAGTTACTTGCGTAGCGTCAAAGAAGGTTGCGTCTTTTATGGATCCAAGTGGAATTGAAGCTACGGCCGCGTTGGGGGCAGCGGACTGGGCAATTTCTAAGGGGTGGTGTGGGGTGTTATTTGAAGGGGATTGCTTGAGGATTATTCACGACATCATTTATGGCACCGAAGATAACGCACACGTCGCTAATATTGTTAAGGACTTGCGACAACGACTTTGGGATCACGTCGGTTTCTATCTTCGATTAGTACGACGAGAAGCAAATGCGGTGGCGCACGCACTTGCAAGGAATACCATGGATAATGCCGATGGTTTTGAGTCGTAGTGCATCGGCTTTATGTTTTGTTTATGTTTTGTTTAGGCTTGATTTTTTATTGTTGCAACGGAACAGTTTTTGTTTTATTTGGGATTTTGTTTGAATGTTGTGGCCTCTGTTCCTTGGAGGAGCTACATGTATTTTGAGTAATAATATGCTTAATTTTTTTTTTAAAAAAAAATGCATGATCACCATTGACTTCATTTGGCAATCAAACATCATGCATTATACCAAGACAGTCCCCCTCGAATATTACTTTGTCCCATTGCGCAAGTGGCGCCCTTTGCACCGTTGCCCAAAGAGCGTATGCCTCGACATTACGCGATTGCATACACCCCGTCAAACATATATGGTCAGTTGTCTCATTTTCTTTCTGAAAGGGTAATTATGACTTATAATTGCATCTCTAGCTAATTGTACATACCGTAATTTTTTGTCGTTCTTTGGATTCAACAAGTGTGACAAACTACCAAAATTATATATCTTGAGAACTAAAATTCGAGGCCAATATGAACTGGGAGTTACGATAAACTGGTTACTTACACTACATGACAGTGATAGGTCACAGTGATCAAACGCTTAAGACATAATATTCTCACGTTTTTGGCAATGATACAACGGAAGCACTTCTAAAACACAAAAAGGTCAAACTATTTGAATGATAAAAGAAGGAAAATTGTGCACCAGTGCTTCATGGGCTACAGAATCCACTTGGTCCACCTTTTATCAAATGGTCCAATCCAGAGATTGTGTTCAAACAAGCTCTCCAACTTCCTTTTCAAATAAAAGATAGATGAAAATTTGATCTTTTATAGCAAACTTACGTGTCCCATGTTATACTGCCATCATTATCCTAATTTATAAAATAAAATTGGATTATAGTAATTTAACAATACTATCGATTATCGTTACCAGCTCACTACTTCAGTTAATTAGATATGCATCTGTCACAGTACATACGAGAAATTGAAAACGTTTTCTACCAGTTGAAGGACTACGGCTAACGAAAAAAGGGTACTGCTCGGCCCATACTAAAAGGCTTCATGAGGTGAAAGCCGAAAGGTAAAGCTATTTTAGCATTGTGTGTTACTCACACACACAAAAAAAAAAAAAAAAAAAAACGATTTTAGCACATATATTCTGTAAAATCGTTCTATATATAGGATCCCGCCGTCCGGGGTTTCTAATTAAATCGAAAACGCAGAATACATAATATAAAATTAAACCAGATGATTTGAACAGCTTTTGAGCTTTGCACGTACGCGTTTTCAAGCCACAGTTACACAAGTGTATATCCACTTAAAGTCGGCATGTTCGTTGAATTTTCTGCGGCCCAACTGCGTATATGTTATGGGTTCAATTCAAGCTTACAGTTCAATTTGTTTATGTTAATAATATATATATATATATATATATATATAATTAAAGTCGTTTTAGTTGTTAATTAGCAGAATATTATGTGTGTTTAGTTATTAAAATTATGCTATGCACGTTAGTAGAGTGTAGTGAGTAAGATTAGTGCCACTTTTCTAGGAGTTAATTATTATCTTATTTTATTTATTAGTCTTTTCTGTAATTTAATTTTAAGAAGCAGAATATTAATCAAAGTAGTTCTTTGAAATTCCATCTCTTCTTAATCTTAATTTCAAGGAATTTGATATTGAAACAGCTTGCCACCATTTATCTTTTTTTCTTAACCCGCATCATTGTTGCAACGAGTTACTAAAAATTTGATGATACAGTTCTAGTTTGAAGTGAACTAATGATTTTTGTTTGTCAATGTTAAAAACTCACAATCTTTTCAATGTTGTCATAACAATGTCCATCATTCTAGAACTGCGTTCCTTCTTTATATCTTGTGTCAGCTTGGGCTTGGGGGGAGTTCGTGGTCTAATTCATGTGTTGATGCATACACTTTAGGTAACATACTGTAGGTGACACTCTTTTTTTCTAGCTTTCTATGTTGTGGAAGTAAATTATCTTCTTTATTTCATAACTTCTTATCTCTGTATTTTTCTGTAACATATGTTACTTGCGCATGATGTTGATCTCTATAGTCTATGTGTGGTACTAACTTGCTAAAATTGCTTGAGTTTCAGATATGGCATTTTAGACCTATCTCATGCTTTTACATGAATTGCTATGGAAAAGCCATTTACCTCCACTTTTTGCTCTGAATGTTATGCCAACATTGTCTGCCTAATGTTAGTATAACATTGCAACACTTTGAGTTATTAATTTTTAATTTTGGAAAATGTTGGTCATGTGTTAACCCAACACGGACACGTGGCAAGGTAGTATGCGAGAAAGTTTTTCGTGTGCACATAGTTTTGGTAACTTCTCACCTTCTCCTCTCACACCACATTCACATTTCTCAAATTTTTGCTACGATTCTTTTCGATTTGTTTTTGCAAATTCTCAAACTAACATGGCACGCAAGTCATCCATTGATGTTCTTGCAGAAGCAACTCTCAACAGTGACAACAACAATGCCACAAACCAGCCACGGAAGTACAATGCACGTCGTACCCGTGCAGAGAACATTGTTCCATTTACAACAAAACTCAAAGCTGCCACATATCAACACTGAAACGTTAAAACCAAAAAGGGTAAGACGTCAAGCAATGTTGCGGCGACATACGAAATAGAGAATATCACTGCTCTTACCACCACTAAAATCGAAAATTAGGTGGCAGATGCTAACCCTACCTCATACTTTAGTTACTAGGAACTTGATTGATGGGGAGAGGTTGATCGCTTGGTGGATGAGTGGGCAAATTATGAGGGTAATGAAGTTAAATCCAAAATCCTATTGAGGTTGAGGTTGAGAATGAGGAAACTACTGATGTCAGAAAGAAAAAGGGTAAACAAGCTATTGAGAAGTCTGAGGAATCTTAGGATAAAGAGACAAATTCAGAGAATGAAGCTGAGAATGAGGGGGAGAATGAGAAGGACAAATCTGGAGAGGAAGAGGAAGTGGAAGAAGAAGAGGAATTTGCTGATCCTGGGGCTCAAACCAATGTTGAGCCAACATTAAAGGAACCTGAGGAAGAGGAATACTTTGATATGGATATTGAGGAGTACCTTATTGTACCCATTTCATCTTAATATTTGTCTAAAGACATTGAAAAAAGGTGGGGAGCCTTTTAGGCTAGGGTGATCCATGAGAAAGAAAGACGGATGTGGTTGCCTTTAAGGAGCATAGGGTGTATGAGTTGTTGAAGACCAGAGGTGTGTTGGGTTGAAGGTGAGGTCCTATGTTCCTGATGTGATCAGAGAATTCTTTATGCATCTCTCTCAATGTGTGTGTCTGGAGAGATCTCCCAAGTATGGAAAAGTTTGGGTTAGAGATTTTTTACAATATAAGTCCTTCTGCCATCAATAAGGCTTGGGGATTTCCAGATGATGAAGAATCCAATGATCCTAAGATGAATGATGTTATTGAAGATCTGACTGATGGAGTGACCTTAGTATGGCAAGATGGTCTAGCAACCACGATATTATCCTCCCTTAGTGTTGTTTTGTGAAAAAAGGTTGCATCAAATTGGCTACCTACCTCCAACTCTATTGTGCTGATAAGAAATACTGTTATTTTTGTGTACAAGTTGAAGCATGGCTTAGCTGTGAATATAGGGGAAAGGAGTTGAGGGTCATGCATGATGTTTTTGGAAAAGAAAGAGTAATTCTGCCATACCCCTCTCTTATCTCTACAATACTAGTGAAACGTGGTTTCCACACCCAACACTTATTCGTTTTTAGGTTTAGCTTTCGAGAAAGGCAAGGCCTTACAACACAAAGTCTTGCTCATTCCCGGAATAAAAAGAAGAGGATTCTCAGCCCGCCTAGAGTATAGCTTCCAGAGTTTCTAGGATAGTGGGGAGTGGTTGAGTGAAATTGTTCTACGTAGCTCGATCAAGCTTGCAGGACTTAAGGAATAGTCCTCTTTGACATGAAAGGTGGATCCAGTATGGTAGCATCGGTAGATATCTTATTTTATCTTCCCTGCCGCATCTAATCTAATGTTGACACAAGTCTATTCTATGTAGAGAAACGTGGGGCAGATTACTACAAAGGCAATCATGACCATCAATGCTAACTGCTAAGAAATATTAGGGTGGGGGATCTTCCTTGAAATTCTCAGGGTGTTGTTGGACCTAGTAGAAAGAAGAAGAAGGCTCCAAACTTTGTTGGTTCTTCATAACCTCTTTTTGATGAGGTGATTGCAAGGTTATCACCACCTCCTTTGTTGAGCAGCAACTGATCTGGCTCAAAAGGACTTTCAAGGACACTACGAGGGACATTTATGACAAACATGAGTACCTCAAGGAGTTGGATTCCATGATCAAGCACCTGGAAGATCTACCGTCTTCCTTTAGGGGGAGAGTAGATCAAATTTAAATATAGCCTTTGGTTCTGTTTTTGTTTTTTATCTAGTTTCTTAAAAAAAAAAATTACACTTATGTTTTTTTGTTGGTACATTTTAATTTTTGTGTTTTGATTTGATCAGGGAGTGTGTTCCTTGTTTTTTTTATTGATCGGCAAAAGAAGAATTTTATTAAAATAAAGAAGGAATACAAGATATGCTCCTCATCATTGTAGTCGTAAACAAGATTGAGACCGCAAAATCACTTACAACAAACAAGAGATGGGTTGCGAGACCCAATCCTCGAAAGAAAAACAAAAACTATGAATTCTTTACTTTAAGACAACATCAAAAGTACTTCTAACTGCTGCTCATTATTTTCTTATGAAGACTATGTTTACAGCTGATGGTTTGTTTTGCTAATCTTTTGTTGTTGCAGATGTTATATCTTGAATGTTAAGACAGCATTGATGAAAGTCAATGTTATTCCAACATTGAGTAAAACTAGTTTGCACTAAGGGGGAGCAACCTAAATAGTCTTGGGTTGATCTGGAATATCGTTTGTCTGTGAACACATTGTGATTTTTTGAAGAAAGAAAATAAGGGGGAGATTGAAAGTAGAAAGTGTCTGGCAAATGTTATCGCAACATTGAAGCCACGAATGTTGTCACAACATCGAGCTGATGAAATGTTACGATAACATTGAACATTGTAATACTTAAACAATCTTGGTTTAACTTTGAATATAATTGTGTTTTGCCTTCATTCTCTTATTAATCTTGTTCCACATTTTTCGTTGTCTTTGAATGTTTCAGGTTTTTTAACTTAACATAAGTTGAATAGTAAGTTTCCATATTCGAATCTTTCCTAAAATAGCCACACGCATCATTGAGAACGAAAGAAGTTTTGAAGTCCAATGCTACAAGGAAACTTTCCAAGGATGAACTCCACATTGAAGAATGTGACTTTCTTAATCAAGACACGAATTAGTTAAGGAAACATTATTTAAGAAGGAGACCAAGGCCAAAGGAAGTAGAGTTATACATGGAAGATAAAAGGATGTACAAACCGTGTAAAACAATACCTTGAAGGCCAAGTTTAAAACATCTATGTAAAGGTGTGAAGTACATCAAGACAAATAACAAGAGACGGGAGCTAAATAATCCCAGAGATTCTATCTATTGTTTTTTAGGTGTTTCGCTTGCTTTGTCAAGGTTTTAGTTTAGCGAGTTAATCCTGTTAGAATTAAGGAGCTTTACTTTGTTGCTTGGTTGAGTTCGAACAACTTGAGAGCGAAGAGCTTGAGAGTTGAGAAAAAAAATCTTTTGTAAAGTCATTATTTTATATAGTGATTATTTATCCTAAGGCTCGGAAGAATATATGTATATATTCTTCTTAAAATTATCCGTGCGTTAGTTTTATTTCGCAGCAATATATTTTGTGATCAGTCTTAAGATATCAGTGGTTAACCAGTGTTATCATAACATCGTATTAAGTCATGATCCAACAATTTCAGAGTGATATGTTCATCACTTTGGAGTACTTTGTGGCAGAGCCATTGATAAAGTAGCTCAAAATGGTTTGGGCCAGAGATTGAATTGCAAGGCCTCTAGAAAAGGTGTATCCTTCTTGCTCAATATTGAGTTCATATGTTACTAGGCGAAGCGATAAGGATTTCAAGTGGACTTCCGTTTGTATCTTTTGCTTCCTCTATTGCAACAACTTTATTCTCAAACTTTGTTGGATTTTATGAACCAGTCTAGATTCACTTTACTCTTCACAAAGTATAGATGCTTCAGTTGAAATATGCGCAATTTTGTATCGTATTCTATAACCGTTGACTTGCATCTTCAACTCCTCAAATTTTGTGGTAAGAATTTTCAACTTCAACCTGCAAACTCTTGGAATACCTTCATGAGCCACTCGAATAATGTTCCACGTTTTATTTATGAGACTCACAATTTGAATTTTTATTTTTGTATTGATTCATATCAACAAAACTAAGAATGATAATAAGAGTCGTAAGTTTTGGCTTGCAAGAAGATCCTATTCATATATCCACTCAAGTTCTTCTTTTACTTCACCGTTCTTTTCGAGTAGAGGTGACGAGCCTCTTGAAATACTTTTCGAGGCTTTTTGATTATTTTGTATGATAAAAGTTCTCATGTGATTTTTTTTTCTAATATTGGTAGTGTGAACTGGTAAGCATGGGTTGCTTTGTAGTTGAGAGGCCCCTTTTAACCCCATCCATTCTTGGAAAAAAGATTTTTATTTATAGAATATCACTAAGCAAAGATTTGGTGATTGTCTCTATACCCGTCAAGATCCTAGTTCTTTTTACTTTAACTTTATAGATTTTTGTAACTGTGTGAAGTTGCAACTGAAGTAAGCAAGAGAAAACAAGTAGAGTTTTAATGTGGTTCAGTCCAACAACACCTAGTTCACGAGACATACTTGCACAAGTTTTGCTATTATATGTAATCTAAATCTTCCCTAATTACTTCAACACTTATTATAATACTTCATCAATATATTTTATTTGAGCCTTTCAAGGTAGCTCAAAGTTTCTCGCTTTTTAGCAACTATTTATAAATGAGAGATTCATACTCTTTAGTATAAAACAACAAATCAAGACACTTCAATTGTTTGGTCTAATAGCTTGTATTCAAATGTTTTGAGTTTGTTTTTACAGAAGTGTATAAAACCTTTTGGAGGTCAGCTGTTGCAACTATCACATTCCATGATTGTCGCAATTAATTGGCGACCTTCTACAAATAAATGATAGTACATGCAGTAAAAAATGGAGAATCATTCCAACAATGATACGAATTCACATGGTAAATCAATGAGGAAAATATATTATCTTTTAAATCAAATAAACAAAAGTCAATCCATAGAAATGAAGAAATTATTATATACATCCGCTGTATGTTCAACTGATGGTTGAGATTAAAAAGAGATCCCTAAATTGTAGGAATAACCACCCAACACTCTATCCCCACCGTGTATTGGTCGTGGATGCACATACTGCGGTTGCACCTAATAATCTCTCATAGAAATGATTTCCTTCTGTGACGATTTCTACAATATTATTTTAAGAAAATGGTTGAGTTCACATAAATGCAAATCCTAAATAATGTCATAAAAAAACAATATCAGTTAAGTAAATAAATATATGCAACAAGCAATAATACGAATAAAATTGGATGAAAAATCGAACTTGAGGCACTAAAACAGAGGTAAATAGAAAAAACCACCACCTTATTATATCTAATTGGTAGAAAATACCATGTTTTATTTTTTATTAGAAAATTCCATCCTGAATGAGTTACAAGCCCAAAGTGAATCTTAAGCTCTAAAAGTGCAAGTAGAATTCCAAATATTTTTTGCTAAATTACCTTTTTACCCATTCTAAAACTATAGAACAGTTACAAATAAAAAAGTTACAGTTACATAATAGTATTGGCACCTACCGTAACCGTACCACCATCCTCTCTTAGAAATCGTTGAAACTAGAGTGACTGACGAGAGAGAAGGTGGATCACGTTCGAGAAAAAAAGTTCAATGTTGAATCAAATTTTAAAAATAATATTTTGAGCCCTAAAGGAAAGTAGCTGGATCCACTCATCCACATGCATTACAGCAGTTATAGGTAGAGTTCACAGCGCTGTTTTTATCGTCGAGGGTCAATAGAAGAGGAGGAAGGGGGGGGGGGGGGGGATTGTAGTCATGGATGGAGAAGACAACGAAATCCATATTTTTTTTCTGTTTTATTTATCACGTAAGAATATATAAAACACATAAAATCTAGAACTTAGAATCCAAAATAGCCCTTTTTGTTTTTCTTCAATTACCAATATGACCATTCTAAAAAGGTGTTTTCTTTTATATGTTATTTTAAAATAAAATGTTTACATTTAAGAAAGAGAATTAGGGTAAAAAGTACCTATAAGTAAAAATATTAAGTAATTGGAAGTTGGGCTAAACTCACCAAATCCCCCAAATAGGCATTTTTTTTACAAAATACCCTCAAAACTAAATTCTCATCATTAGTGGTGCACGACTATCGACGTTTGTGCGATTTTCCAACAATTTTCTAGCCAAAATATTATTTGGAACAGAGTCTTCCCCTCGTTGAGACGGTTCGAATCAGGGGTGATTGCGGACGAGTTTTGGAGGATTGTCATCGGAAAAGACATAATACCCAATACTTGCCGGTTATCAAAATTTTCAACTGTGCGGGTGAAGTAATATTTCAGACCATGCATATTGCGGGTTAGGCGGGTGCAAGTAGATTGCGGGCCGACGGGTTATGTTACACACCATATTACAAAATAAATTATTTTGTCATGTTTTAAGACACACAAGTTATATAGTACAATACTGTTATAATCTTGTATTAAAGAAATGCTTTTTTTTGTCGTGCGTTCTCTTATATATGCTTTTATTATTTTAATGCCAACATTAATGATATTGAGTTTCAACTATATGTATGTAAAGTCTTCCCTCAATAAGGGTCAAATCTTTCACTTGTAAAATGAATTGTAGTTTTGAGTACATATCTCTATTATTTGTTTATACGCTACTACTTCTTTTTTGCTTTTTCTTTTTTTTCGTTTTCGTTGTAGGTATGGTGAAAGGAACTAAGATTTTTAATATTTCGCTTTCATATGTGGGTAGGCTGATGGGCAGGCGGGTCTACGCCTCAACCTGCAATCCACTCGCTCAAGGACCGATTTTCATACTGCTACACATGTTGGAAAAAAAACATACGAGTAGCGGGTTGAGCGGGTTGGGTTTAGGTGGATCAGTTAGGAGCACGAGTTTTTTAACACCCTAAGTTCTAATGGCGGTGGTGGTATGTAAAACTGAAAGTCATTATACGAAAATTTTAGTTTAAGTATTTTTGAAATTTTCTTGAACTTAAAATAAATCTTTCGTTTAATGACTTTGACTTTTGTGACCCGACCATGACCGTCGAGACCGTCTTGACTAAAAGAAGAGATTAATTTTTAAAAAAATAGTAAAATAATTTCAATAATCGGCGGCGTGATACAATCTTCTCTCGCCTTCTTCCCATATTGTTGCCAAAACACTTTTGCTGCTGGATACAATCTTCTCCTTGTCATGATGATTCCAATTCTGGTGATGGTATAATTCAAAGCCATTAAATGAAAAATGTAATTTAAGTTCAAGAAATATCTAAAACAAATGTGAAAAACACTTTGAAGATATTTTTCATAATTTTCAAAAGTTTCTTTTACTTAAATTTAATTTCTAATGTATGACTTTATTTTTGCGATATTGCAATGGGGCAAATTTTGGAAAATTGCAATTGGGCAAATTGCACAAATGACCATAGTTTGTGCCCCACCTATGCAAAAATTTAGGGGGATATTTGGTAAAAGTGCATGCAGTTGTGGGGTTGGTGGGTTTAGCCTCACCCCCCTCCCCCAACCTTTACCTCCCTCTTTAACTCTTCCACCACATCCTCTTATGGGCCACCACCTACCTCGCCGTTGCCGCACCAATCCTCCACCCCTATTTCGTCGCCTCTCATCTGGTGTGTAATTTGGTGTGCGATATGCTCATCTAACAAAATACACAACACAACAGAGACATATTAGAGGTTTGTGCATGTATATTCCTATTTCATAGACTCTAATTAAAAATTGGGGGAGGGAATATTGTCGTTCCCCTCACCAGTGAGGTAACTGAAGTAGTAAGTTGTCGACGAGTTGTTTGTGGGAGGTTATGAGAAGATTTTCGCTATCACCGTTATTGGCAATGGGGGTGGGGTGGGGTGGCGCGGGGGTCACTACAAGAAATTCGCGCATTTTCGATGGCCTCCGACGGAATCGGCCGTCGGAAATGAGCGAAAGTCTTTTCCGACGGCACCTGACCGTCGGAAAAGGCCTTTTCCGACGGCAGGTGCCCGTCGAAAAAGTTCCGACGAGCTTCACCCGTCGGAAAAGATCTGTCCGTCGGCAAATGATCTTTTCCGACGGGTGAAGGCCGTCGGAAAAGTACAAAAAAAATTATGAATTAAAAAAAAATGTCACCTTTTCCGAGGGCATGGTGCCGTCGGAAAATGGGTCTTTTCCGACGGCATGGTGCCGTCGAAAATGAGCGTATCCGGAACCTTTTTGACGCGGATCGCTGACATGGCACCATTCCCCCTCCAAAATCTATAAATACCTCCAAATTTTACACCTAAAATTCATTCATTCATACACAAACACTCAAATTATATCTCCCTAACTACATTTCTTCTCTCAATTCTTTCTTCAATTATTTGTCTTACTTATATTTTCTTTATATATTTTTTGTTTTCTTACACATATCATATATTATTCTTAATACTTTCATAATAAACTACTTTTATTAATCTATATATATTACAAATTAGTTTATATTTATGTTTTTCGTACCAAATAATTTATATATATTATTAATGTTTATATATATATATATATGTTTTAATTATAGCCTTTTCCGAAAATTCGGACAAATTTTGAGATGATAAATAACAAAAAATTGTTTTTTCCGTAATTTTTTTTTTAATATTTATGATTATTATTTTCGACGGCATCATGCCGTCGGAAATGGTCTTTTCCGACGGTACTATGCCGTCGGAAATGACTATTTCCGACGGCACGATGCCGTCAGAAAAGAGGACATTTTCGACGGCATAGTGCCGTCGGAAAAGAATCGTGTCGTCGGAAATGTCCGACAGCTTTTCCGACGGCACTGTGCCGTCGGAAAAAGCTTTTCCTACGGAAGCTTTACCGTCGACCATTTCCGACGGACTAAACCGTCGGAAAAGACCATTTCAGACGGGAAATGGGCCTTTTCAGACGGGTTTTGTGCCGTCGGAAATGGCCGTTTCTCTTGTAGTGGGTGCTTGATGGTGGGAAAAAGATGAACATCGTTCTTTAGAATTAATTATAAAAAATTAAGTTCAAATAAAATCAATTTATTTCATAACACTACAAGATTCAGGGGTTTTTAGGGACCGCCAGACCCCTGAGCGGTCCCCAAAGACCTTTAGGGACCGCCCAACAGTCACCAAAAGGCGATCGTTGAAGGCCTCGGTCCCCTCTTTTCGGCAACCACCTAGCGGTCTCGGGAGGCATTTTTCTCAACAGTCGTATTAGGGACCGCCCAGCGGTCTCCGATGACTTCTTGGTCTTTCGAGACCGCTGGGCGGTCCCCAAAAAAATTCGAAGTATTGGGGACCGCTCAATAATATTCATAGATGGACGGTCCCTAATGCTATGAATATTATTGGGGACCGCTCGGCGGTCCCTAAAAGTCTGCGGCAGAATAAAAAAAATCCAATAATATTCTGGTAAATTATTGGAATATTATTGGATTTTTTTGTATAAATTGCGTATAAATATTGGCAACAAACATTTACAAGAATCAAAATAAAGAAAATAATGATAGAAAAGTAAAATGAAATGAAAGTTATAAAAATACAACAAAGAAAATAATGAAATAAAAGTAAAATTAAATGGTAGTTATAGAAATTAACCAAAAACAATGAAAATAGAAGAAGAAAAGGAAATGAAAAACATATTGCTGGGTGTTTTCTTGGCATTTGTTAAACGAAAAGAAAAGAAAGGTTGTGTTTTGGGATTTGAAGGAAAAAAAAAAGAGAATAGTGTTTGTTTTATATTTGGAATAAGAAAATAAGAAATTAAAGTTTTTGTTGGATGATTTTTATGTTTTGGATTTAGGAAGAGAAAAAAGGAGAAGAGAAATTTTGGAGTTGGACTTTTTTGGAAAAAAAAATAGAGAGGAGAGTGGTGGGTATATATAGTATTGAGACTGCCGAGCAATCTCTAATGATAATTGGTGACCACCTGGCAGTCCTAAAAGTAGTTTTAGGGACCGCTAGGCGGTCCCTAATAATATTCATACCTCTTTTTTTTTTTTTTTATTGAACGATCTCCATGTGTTTGTGGTTTTAGCAACAAACCTCATTATAACATGTCAATTGAAGTATCAAATAATTATAAAACTATTAATTTAGTTATTTAATATTAGATTGAATGAGAATGAGAGAGTTATTAACGTTTATTATACGTTATATGTACACCTAATCATCATATGTTGTTTGAATTTGTATGAAACCTTGTAATTTTGTTCTCTTATCAATTATTAGGATAATAATCAACTAAACAAACAACGCGGTACCTTAATCGTTCCATAAAATCAAAAAAAAAATGAATTATAAATATTATTAGGGACCGCCTTGTTTTAGAGACCGCTTAGCAGTCCCTAAAAGTGGTTTCAGGGGCCGCAAGGCGGTCCCTAATAATATTCTTACCTCTTTTTTTGATTTTATGGAACGATCTCCATGTGTTTGTGATTTTTGGCAACAAACCTCATTATAACAGGTCAATTGAGTAACAAATGATTATAAAACTATTAATTTAGTTATTTAATAGTAGATTGAATGAGATTGAGAGAGTTATTAACGTTGAACTTATTGTCCATTATACGTACACCTAATCATCATATGTTGTTTGAATTTGTATGAAACTTTGTAATTTTATTTTCTTAACTATTATTAAGATAATAATCAACTAAACAAACAACACGACACCTTAATCGTTCCATAAAATTAAAATATGAGGTATGAATATTATTAGGGACCGCTCGGCGGTCCCTAATACTTGTTTTAGCGACCGCCTAGCAGTCCGTAAAAGTGGTTTTAGGGACCGCAAGGCGCTCCCTAATAATACTCATACCTTTTTTTTTATGGAACGATCTCCATGCGCTTTCGATTTTTAACAACAAACCTCATTATAACATATCAATTGAAGTAACAAATGATTATAAAACTATTAATTTAGTTATTGAATGAGATTGAGAGAGTTACTAACGTTGAACTTATTATACGTTATACGTACACCTAATCATCATATGTTGTTTGAATTTGAATGAAACCTTGTAATTTTGTTCTCATAACTATTATTAGGATAATAATCAACTAAATAAACAACGCGGCGCCTTAGTCGTTCCATAAAATCAAAATATGAGGTATGAATATTATTAGGGACTGCTCGACGGTCCCTAATACTTTATTTAGAGACCGCCTAGCGGTCCCTAAAAGTGGCTTTAGGGACCGCAAGGTTGTCCCTAATAATATTCATACCTCTTTTTTTTTATGGAACGATCTCCATGTGCTGTGATTTTTAGCAACAAACCTCAATATAAGATGTCAATTGAAGTAACAAATGATTATAGAACTATTAATTTAGTTATTTAATAGTCGATTGAACGAGATTGAGAGAGTTATTAATGTTGAACCTAATATATGTTATACGTACACCTTATCATCATATGTTGTTTGAATTTGCATGAAACCTTGAAATTTTGTTCTCTTAACTATTACTAGGATAATTATCAACTAAATAAAAATGCGACACCTTAATCGTTCCATAAAATCAAACAAAGAGGTATGAATATTATTAGGAACCGCCGAGCGGTCCCTAATACTCTTTTAGAGATTGCCTAGCCGTCTCTAAAAGTGGTTTTAGGGACCGCCAGGCGGTTCCTAATCATATTCATACCTCTTTTGTTTTTTGATTTTATGAAACGACCTCCCTGTTTTTGTGTTTTTTAGCAACAAACCTAATTATAACATATAAATTGAAGTAACAAATTAAATTTAAGACTATTAATTTAGTTATTTAATAGTAGATTGAACTAGATTGAGAGAGTTATTAACGTTGAACCCATTATGTGTTATACGTACACCTAATAATCATATGTTGTTTGGATTTGCATGAAACGTTGAAATTCTGTTCCCTTAACTATTATTAGGATTATTATTATCAACTAAACAAGCAACACAGCACCTTAAACATTTCATAAAATCAAAAAAAAAAAAAAAGAGGATGCATATTATTAGGGACCGTTCGACGGTCCCTAAAAGTGGTTTTAAGGACCGCCAGATGGTCACTAATAATATTCATACATCTGTTTTTTGAATTTTATGAAACGATTTCCATGTGTTTGTAATATTTAGCAACAAACCTAATTATAACATGTCAATTGAAGTAACAAAATGATTATAAAACTATTAATTTAGTTATTTATTAGTAGATTGAACGTGATTGAGAGAGTTATTAATGTTGAACCTATTATGCGTTATACGTACACCTAATCATCATATGTTGTTTGAATTTGCATGAAATCTTGTAATTTTGTTCTCTTAGCTATTATTTGGATAATAATCAATTAAACAAACAATGCGGCACCTTAATTGTTCCATATAAAAAAAAAAGAGGTATGGTCCCTAAAAACAATTTAGAGACTGTTAGGCGGTCTCTAAAACAAGTATTAGAGACTGCCGAGCGGTCCCTAATTCCGCCATAGGGTCGGAGACCGCCCAGTGGTCTCCTTAGCGGGATGGAGACCGCTGGGCGGTCACCGTTGCTCTGGGCGGTTGCCGAAAGTCTGACGATCGCCGGGCGGCCACCAAGGGGGGATCGCAAAAACCCCCCAAATCTTGTGGTGATCGCTGGTCGGTCCCCGTTGCTCCGGGCGGTCGCCGAAAGTCCGGGGACCGCCCGACGGTCACCAAGAGGGGTCGCGAAAACCCTCCAATCTTGTAGTGTAATCCCATGTGGAATTTTTAAGTCTATTTAGGGTTTTTCTTTTAAAAAAATGATGTCACGTTTTAGTTTAGGTGGAATAAATTTAGTCAAAATTCGAAAAGTGAGGTCAATGGCGGTCCACGTAAGCTTTAGGGGTGGCAATTTAAAGTCACCGTGGCGATGAACCAATCAAGCTGGATCGTCAAATTCAGGGACAAAATTAGAGGCTTGAAAAACTACGGGACCAAACACGACATGTTGCCAATTTATAGATCAAACTTTTTTTTTTCCTTGGCTTTCCTGTTTCACTTATTCTTTTGCAGCTTGTTCTTAATTATTAGTTTATTACTGTAACTGAATGAAGATTAAGCTGTTAATCATCTTCACTATACCGACTGAAGGCAAAACTATAAGACATAGGTGAAACTATCAAGTATCAATTATACGGAACATGCGCAGCTACCAGCCTGGAGGGTAAAATGCTTCACACATCATTCACTAGGAACTTTTAGTTTGTGGTTTCCTTTTCAAATACGCATTGTACATATCTAAAGTATTATGAAAAACCACAAGCAATATAATTAGCGAAATAATTAGTAAGAATTTTTTTTTAATAAAAAAAGTACGATGAAAATATAGTTGCTGAATGGGAATTAGCTTTAGAGAGGAAAAATCGGCTTTCCGAATTGAAGTGGAGGTATCGTATCAAAAAAAAAAAAAAAATTGAAGTGGAGGTGCAGGTGGAGACGGGGGTATATATAGTTGGGTTGGCATTAATATAAATATATTCTTCATTCTTACATATTCTAAATCAATCATGAGTACTTTAATTTAATCATTAATTAATAATGCATGATAATGCGTTAAATTTGAACCGAAAGCGAAGCGTGCCAAACTTATATTCCTCAATTAATCACACAACCTTGAGCCAGAACACTAATTCTTTGACCTATGACGATTGTGCAGAATACTCAATACACTATTATCTTATTGATTTATTCTAGTCCGCTTTATTTTTTCTATTAATAAATATTGTTAATAAGTACAGTTTACATATTAGTATTTGAAGTAAAATAAGGAAGATTAATTAACAGCAATTTCATCTTATGCGCATGCTGCATGCATTTTGTAAGGAAATGGTTTATCTTTAATCTGGAACATATATTAAATACGAGCGAAAATTTTCTATTCCACTCTATATTCCCTTCCATATTCCTTCAATGAATACATAACGACATGCGACTTGTAGAGGCCCACAAAAATTAAACCATCAAGTTGATTTAGTTAATTACTTGTTTCTTTCCTCAAATAAAAATATTTAATTTTTCAACAAATCCTAAAACTTCAATAACATGATATTATGGAAAGCAAATCTAAAATTGACTTTCTTTTATCTAGTTTGACATATTTAGTTTTAAATATTAATGCTCATTATACAAATTATCAAAATAATATTTTTTTTATTTCTTTCTCATTAATTCTTGAATTCTTGTCGAAAAGCAAAATGGATGTATGTGAATTGTCAATTTTCCATTTCATAAAGGGAGAATTATTATTTCTGCCCAATAACTTTGCCAAAAATTACTTTTTGCCATTTTAATTCGAGTCGACTTTTTCTGGCAAAAGGGATGTATGTGAATTGTCAATTTTCCATTTCATAAAGGGAGAATTATTATTTCTGCCCAATAACTTTGCCAAAAATTACTTTTTGCCATTTTTTTTCGAGTAGACTTTTTTTGTCCCGCTAGTTTTTATTTTTCGACTAATAATGTTCAATTGCCCTTATTCGGACCAAATTGCTGATGTGGCTGCACAGTCAATAAGTTGCTACGCTTAGTCAATAAGTTGTCGCATCACGTCATATTTTTTAGCCCAAATAACATTTATTGGACTAATCATTGTAATATTAAAAATTGCACTTGCACTCCAAAAGAAATTGCACTTTGCCCCCCATAATATATTTATAAATAATAAAAATTTATATATATATATAAAAACTTATATATAACTATTTGGTAAGAATAATATATATATATAATAATAATAATAATAACAAAATAAAGCTATATATATAGATAATAATAATAAACATATATGTAAATAATAATAAAAACCTATATATATAGATAATAATAATAAACATATATATATATATGTAACTATTTATAAATAATAAATATTTTAATAATATATAACAAAATAGAAAAAAAAATTAAATTTAAAAAATACAATTAAAAAAAAGTCATCATCTTCATCATCACCCCCGCCGTCACCACCACCGTTGCCCCGCCTCCACCACCATCAACCCAATCACTACCACCGTTGCCCCGTCATCATCACTACTCATCTGGCTGAAAATCACCTCTCCAGCGACTCCGCATTCGCCGGAATCTCCGATACTATTTCGAATCTCATCTCCAATTTCATCACCATCCCCAATTTCACCACCCCAAATTTCATCATCGACAGCTCTGCTTCAAACTTCGGCGGGTAATGTCCAACTTTTGGAAAGTCTAACCCAAACACTAGGGGGAGGCTGTGCGTGATGGAGGAAAGGGGGGGATGTGCGCGGGGGGGGGGGGGGGGGGGGAGAGATGACCTTTTTCACT
Organism: Linaria vulgaris; assembly: GCA_948329865.1. Lineage (NCBI taxonomy): Eukaryota > Viridiplantae > Streptophyta > Magnoliopsida > Lamiales > Plantaginaceae > Linaria > Linaria vulgaris. The sequence goes on from OX415249.1 coordinate 105,273,648, forward strand.
TTTTTTTTTAATTTGACTCGGCAGCCACATCAGCAATTTAGCCCGAATAAGAGAAATTGGGCATTTTTAGTCAAAAAATGAAAACTAGCGGGGCAAAAAAAGTCAACTCGAAAAAAAAGGACAAAAAGTAATTTTTGACAAAGTTATTGGGCAGAAATAATAATTCTCCCTAAATTATGTATCTCGTACAGTCACTACAACAAATCAGAGCAATAGCATGGAAAGTCTTGCATCCGAATTTTTATTTTCGGATGCAAGATATTTAGAATCGAAAAATTTTGATGCAATTATATTGCATCGAAAAATTCGGATGCAGCAACACAGACTGCATCCGAAAAATCTGATGCAAAGTATTAATCCAATGCAGCAATAAAAAATATAAAACAAATCTTGCATCGGATAAAACCGATGCAAAGATATAAAAAAACCACAGCCGCCACTGGTCCGTCGTTCTCCCCCACCCACCCACCCACACACACACACACATAGTGACCACCGTTGACCGCCCACCGTCGCCGGAAATTGCCCAAAAACACCGGTAAGCAATTCTACTTTTCTCAAGGATCAATTTGACGCAACTTTTACTATTTTTCATCAATTATTTACATTTGTGCAATTTTGAAATTGTTATTATAATTTTGATTATTGTTGTTATTTGTTAATGTGAATATGATTATGGTGTTGTTATGTGAAATGTTAAAATAGTTTTGTGCTAATTTTTTAATTTTGAGATTTTAGGGCTTAATTTGTAGTTTAACAAAAGGTTAGGGGTATAAATTGTAGTTAGAAAAACTTGAGGGTAGATAAAATAGTTTTTAGAAAGTTATAGTCTCAATTTGAAGTTTAAAATTTTTGTGGTGTTGAATGTATTTACTATACTATATTTTAGGAATAAGGTAATTAATTAGAAGATTTGGGCTTGTTTGCAAATATGTAGAGTATTTGGTTATTGAACTTTAGAGGTTACTTTGTAATTTAGAAAATATTTGTTGAAACAAAATTAGGAATAAGATTATTAATTCGAAGTTTTGGGGGTTTTTTGGGAATATGTAGTGAGTTAATAGAAAACATATAGATCAATCGAAAATTTCAATTAATTATATTTCTTAATAGAACCGAGTTGTGAAGAATAACTTTTTTATAGTGTTAAAATATAATTTACTAAAGTTTAGGGACAATTATATTGATATTTTTGTCGGATAATTTAGATGGCACATAGAGATCGGGGATCATCTAGGGGGTGGAGGTCGTAGGGGGAGGCGTCCGGGGAAGGAACATGCATCTACTAGTCAGCAGCCACGTAGACCCCCGATCCACCCGTTTAACCCACTTGATGATGATGATGATGATATGCCGATTCACCCTACGCGCTATGACCCGTATGGGTTTATTGCTGACTTCGAGATAGAGCCTCTTCCACCGATCAGCACTGCCACCACCGAGTCACCCCATGGCTCGGCGCATGCCTTAGGTTCCGACATGCTGACATCGCCTGCTGCTTCAAACAGGCCGACATCATCTCGAGGGCCCGCCGATGTAGGACCATCACATTCCCCCGATGACGATGAGCCGAGAAATCTTCGGGGGCAGGGCAGAGGAACACCTATACCAGATGTCCGCGATCAGAGGCAGTGGATCACATTTTGTCCATATACTGAAGGGTTGAGGAACCAATCGGCCATTAGTGCGTTGATTTATGCTACTTTGAAGAAGTTGTGTCAGGGCCCGTGGTTTCGATTCCAGGATTTTCCTCAAGCTTATAGGGACAGCGCATGGAAAGAATTTGAAGTAAGTTTTTTAATGAAATTATTATTAGATATTAAAAATAGTTAATTAAAATACTTATTTTTTCATTTATTGTTGTTTATTTTTCATATGTTTTTGTTTTTAATTATTTATATTATTTTAAATTCGCAGAGCCAAAATCAGTGGGATGAAGCCGACGAGTATAGAGTTAGGAGTGTTTGGAAAATGATTGGCAACAAGCGTTATAGCGAATGCTTGAACTCACTGAAGAGAATAATGTTGGCGATAAGGGACAAACGCGAAGATCGTAGTAGACATTATATATGGATTCCAAAAAAGATGAGCATGAATTCATGGAGTACTGGGATTGCATCCGAATTTTTCAATGCTAAATTTACAACCTTCCCCTATAAATACCCACACCCCCATTCACTTCTCATTCATCCTCCTCTCTCTATTCACACCCTCTTCTTTCTCTCTCTACTCCTCCTCTCTCTCTAAATGTACAATATAAATAAATTTACAATATAAATATATATATATACGAAAAATATAAATATAAATATATATACGAAAAATATAAATATAAATATATATACGAAAAATATAAATATAAATATATATACGAAAAATATAAATATAAATATAAATATAAGTTTTCATAACAAAATTTTTTAAAATATAACTATACGAAAAATTTAAATAACTATGTATAGATAATACTTTAAAATTTAAAAAAATATTATATTAATAAAAACAAAATTGTTTAAAAAGTGGTGGATAAATCCCGCCACTTTTTTTTTAAAAAAAAAATCGCATTTGTTGCATCGACAATTTCCGATGCGACAGCTTGCATCGGAAATTTCCGATGCATAGATTTAAATAATTGCATCGGATATTTCCGATGCAAAGATTTAAACAATTGCATCGAAAATTTTCGATGCAAAGCATTTTACCGAAGCTCCCAACCGCTGCCACGTTGCACTTTCGCACTTGGATATGCATCGGAAATTTCCGATGCAGGCACTATCTGCATAGGATTTTTTCGATGCAGCAACATTCTGCATAGAATTTTTTCGATGCAGAATCTTTTGCATAGGAAAATTTCCATGCAACTTTGTATCGGAAAATTTCGATGCAGAGGCCTATTGCATCGGAATTTTTCGATGCAATTCTCTTGCATGGACACCAAAAGCATGGAATTTTGCATTGGATTTTTTCCATGCAATTGATCAATTGCATGGAAAATGTACCCAATTGCATGCAATTGATGGGTTTTGTTGTAGTGAGTGCAAAAGTTGGAGACTAAGAACTTGTGTAATTATGGTGAATTAAATTCCAGTGCTTTTAGTTATTCCCATAAAAATTTACATGACATGCACGATATAAAACTTAATAAAAAAATTTAACAACTTGCTTGTTTATATTTATTTTTACAAAAGAAATCTTAAAGTTGCATGATAAATGAGTTGTTCCCTTATGCTTTTCCGACAACAATAAATGAGGGAAAAAAAAGTACTGGTAACTTGTAACTTGTAAGTCAATATTAATATTTAAAACTAAAAATGTCAAAATAAATAAAAAAAAGTCAATTTTGGATTTGGTTTCCATAATATCCGGTTAATGAAGTTAAGGATTCACGGAAATTTGAAATAAAATTGCTGTTTTTTAGCTGAAGAAAGAAATAAGTAATTTTATATTGTAGCTTCATTAAATTAACTTGATAGGTAAATATTTGTGGGCCTCTACAAGGCACATGTCACTATATCAAGGAATAGGGAAGGGAATATGGATGAAAATATATAGAGAAATTTTGCTCATTAAATAATGACATATTTTGAAACGACGCGTGCACTGTAGATGGAAAAGTGTTGCATGCAATAAGCTTTCTTCTCTTGAAGAAAGACAAATAATGATTTGCAGTTTTGCACGCATGCACATTACTCAGCCCTCGCAGTGCATACCTCTGGAGACCTCCTTTCTCTCGACCAGCAACATTATTATTTATTGCTAAAGCGTAACGAGATGAAATAAAAAAAAAATCCCATTGTCATGACATCTATAATCTATTTACTTAAAATTGAAAAAAAAAATATGGAGTACGTAATTTCTCGCTAATTAATAATGGCCTTATTTTTACTTTGTATATATATTATCAGAAAAATGTGGTTCACTTGACTGTTGGTGTGAGGGTTTCGTTCTGGTATTTTCTCTATACTTCACATTGCTATTGCTAAGAATTGATGAATAAGTTTCTCCATGTCGTGTATATAAATAGACATTATAATGTATACTAAGATTGGTTTGAGATACCAAAATAACCACTTAATTACATTAACCAATACTATCGCTATTTATTATATATCTTATTAATTACGTGAATGATAGGTTGCAAGTTGCAATTCTATGGTACGTGTTAAAATTTTTAATTTTATTTTTTTTTCGAATGAACGTGTTTTTAAATTTACAGGACATGTTCTTTTTCATTCATGAAAGGAGATAGGGAAATCGGCCACGAAAGTTCCCATCACATGAACAAGATATTATGGTGTAATATGAGGTCGTCGTCTATAGAAGATTATTACAAATTGATAATAATCCAGAGGATTAATGTACAAATGGAAAAAGACAAAATGAAACACACGAGTGACAATGTCGCCGGTCCCAGTTTACGTAGTAATAAGAGTACCCCATGCTAGCTATATCCTGGTACTAAGTATTTGGATCCATTCTTCAGTATGAATCTAGTCTTCACTAAATTCTTTTGACCAACGCCTCTTTACTAACACCCATGTTTATCACTAACCCCACATGCCAATAATGCATAATTGACCCACAAGACCTAGTTAATTAAAAATGAGAGTTTTCAATCATTTAGTCTCATAAAAGTAACTTGATTCGATTTCTATCCCTGAGCGTGTCACATAAAATTAATTTAATATAGTTTGTTTGATTAGCTTGGTTTGCAAACTAGATATTCGAGGTATTATTACCTTAATGCGCACACCAAGTATAGCTGTTGCGGTTCTCACATAACTAAAAGAAAAAATCATAGTTAATGTAATCAGTATTTTTCTTATTATATGGTCCATATTTAGTAAGTAACTTCAATAATCTCAACTAAGGAAATTCTACGGCATGGGAAAGCCATGAAATAAATACTGAGCCATGCATGTAATGTAGAGGTATTTTAATAAGATTTATAAATTATTTCGATGAACGATTAAATATCAACAGGCTAATAATAATAGCATATGAGCGCGCATGATAGAAAAGTGTTTTCATAAACGGATTGGATAGCAGGAGGTTGATTTAATCACCATATTAATGATTGCTACAAAAAAATACACTATTTACCAAAAAGTGGTTCGGAATGGTGATGGAAAAAGTAGAGTTGGAAGTGATCCATTATTATAAGGTTCCCGACAAGTAAGAAAGAAATAGTTGAATTGTGAGATAAAACCGATCGCGACGCATGTATATGCATGAATATAAAGATAAAGTCATAAAACCAAGGAGAAATCAACTGCTTTGCTGATCTGGATGCATGAAAGATTCTCAATTTCTCATATTCTTTAGTTCAATTTCTTAATTTCCCGAAATGCATCTGCAGTAGAAAAGAATAATAAGAAGCTTTCAAATCTTAAGATGCAATGTAATAATTCCAAAAATAATTATACATAGTAGATGAAAAACAATTGAAATATAAAGTATATGTTGGCTGTACAGAACTTTAGAGAGGGAATATAGGCTTTTCAAAGTAGTGTAGTGGCCATTAAATTAATTTATATTATCTTTAATTATCTGAGACTAAGTAGGAGTGTGCATGCTTAGCTATAGATTCAATACCTCCCCTGGACCACGAGATCACCACTACTCTCATGTCGTTACAATCCCTCATATTCTCTTATTAGTCTTCAATTTATCTGTACTATTATATAAAAAAGTCACAGTAACACCACAATATGTTTTTGATTTAATTTCCTTATTTATCTCTGGATGCATTATAAAGTTTGTTATTAATTGGAATATAATTATGATTTATTTTAGCTTTATTATTATTTTAAACCTTCACATTAAAGAAAGCAGTTATTATTTAATTTTCTCTTATATTAGAGAAGGTTAAGATATATAAGTTTTTATTTATTAACATATAAATGAATAATAATCAAAACAAATTGTCAATCACGTTAAGGTGAAAGTTGCGTGTCGATGTTTCTAATTTAATTAAATGAAAACCCTCTATTACGCAAACCACACGCGCGGTTGTATGCATTATATTGCTGTACTGTAACATATTTAAAAAAAAAAATGGTTCATTATTCAGTTTTTGAGGTATGACTATGACCGCATTTTAATGTTATTTAAATGAGTGGTAGAATACGAAACTTATGCATAGGATTAAACAAGAATAGTACTGTTCGTGTATTCCAATGTAAATAGTCTCTACCATTTATTTATATATATTTATTAAGCGAAACGAAATATTACACTCGACCACGGTGAGAAATGCATAAACACCAACTATCAAAACTTAGAACCAAGTGACCAAACTCACTCTCGTATTAATTTTTGCTGCATATAATCTCTTTTTGTTTTCAAGAGTCATGAATCAAAACTCCTCGTATTATTTATGTTGCAATAGAACTTCTCGTGTCTTCAAAAAGTATGCACCAAATTTCCCCATATTTTTAAAACCTTGCATAAGACCCTTTATATATATTTCAAAAATCATACAACAAAACTCCCTCTCTGTTAATAAAATTGACAATTTATATTTAATTAACAAGAAGGTTTGGTGCATGGAAAACACGAGAAGATTTCCTGGAAAATAAATAACACAATGGAGTTTTTAATAACACGAGGAGTTCAGTGAGAAACTTTTTTAAAAAAGAGAAATTCCGGGCAAAATAAATTTTACGAAGAGTTTGGTGCTGGTTTTTGAAACCGAGAAGCGTTTTATGCATTTCCCCCTCGACCATATATGTTATTGAACCATGTATATTATTGAAGTTTAACTTAGTATGGGGTCCAAATAAAAGTATGACGTCCTGTCTTGATCATATATTTATACGCACGCATACTCCTATCCTTCCACTATTCAATATATAGCATTAATCGAGTAGCACATTAAGGAAAAAAAACGGTAGGTACAAAAGTATTTTCATTTAGAAACTTCAAAATCTTAGCTGATTTCGGTAATTACAACAAAGTTCCCATCGATAATATTGCAAGAGATCATGAGGACCATGATAGACTTGCGGGGCGGGGGCCAAAGAGCTTCCCTACAAATCATCGACACGGCCACCTCAGTAGACTGTGGCCGAGAAGTCAGATTCCGCCGTTCGTTCCGCAGTATCGTGGAGTGCATGGTTCCAGCGTGCTGCGGCTTCCCGCCCTCCACGGACACTCTTTCAGGCAGCAGTGATACCGACTCTTCCTTAAACAGCGGTGGATCAACCGTGACCTGTACCTTCTTCGGCCACCGCAAAGGTAGAGTCAGCTTCTGCATACAGGATGACATTAGGCGCCCTCCTCTCTTGCTTCTCGAGTTTGCCATCCCCACCTCCTACCTCGCCAGGGAGATGCAGCACGGCGTCCTTCGAATTACCCTTGAGTGTAATCGCCATCAACAACATAAGGTGTTTAACGGCTTAGTCTCATCTCATCTAAAAGTTTTAAGTTTATATAAACATTATTTAGTTGTTGTTTTAATGAGTTGCGTCTCATAAATGACTGATGATATGGGATTTGAGGAAACCAAACCTATTTATGTCCTTACCATACGTTTAACCTTAATTATCATCTCGTCTAAAGGTTCAAATGAGGACTAACACTTATATTTTCCAACAACAGGTGGAAGGAGGCGGCGTCCTGCTTTATGATGTACCAGTTTGGTGCATGTATTGCAATGGCCGGAAGGTGGGATATGCAATGAAGCGGCAGACAACGGCTGTGGATGGCGGAGTTCTGAAGCTGATGCGGTCGGTCTCGGTGGGCGCTGGAGTGATTCCTGATGAGGAAGGCGGGGGAGAACTGATGTACTTAAGAGCCAGCTTTGACAGAGTTACTGGTTCCGCTGACTCGGAATCCTTGCATATGATTAATCCTGCCGGGAGTTCCGGACAGGAGCTTAGTGTCTTTCTCTTGAGATCGTAATATATAGTAACTAGGAGTACAATTATTAATTAGAAGGTACCTTTTCATGTACAATAGAAACAGACTTGATTTAGTCTGGATCTGCATCATTCTTAATAATACTGCAGTTTCAGTTTGTTGCTTAAATTTGGAGCTTACAGAATGTGTATATTATCGTTTTTGCAATAATCCAAAATTGAGTACTTTTGCCTCGACTCAAAAGCTAAAGCTTTCATTTTGTCATAATAAAGAAAATTAATATGTGGACTAACTGATCTGCTCAGCAATTACACGAAAGAAAAGTTATTGTGTCACTATATAATTACATGATCATAATAAACCAAAGGCATAAAAGCATCAAGCCCCCAACCTATGGTACTTTTGCGACTTGCTCCCTAACCTAGTTTTATAAGTTTTACCCCATAACATTTGCAAGTCTGTTCCATTTACCCCACCAAAGTTATACCATTCTCGTACGCTTTCAGGTTTAGAACTTGGAAGCATCCACATACTAGGGTATTTTTCTGACCAGTCCGCCAGTATTTTACCAGGAATAATCCAAATTCTCGTGTAGAGCTTCTCCCATGTTTTATAATACTCCTCTAGGGGAGAATTCTCAGTTTCCTCGATGATAACCTTAGATTTTTCCCATCATAGGTCTAAGGCTAATTTCCACTTGTTCATCTTCAATCATGGTTGAATCGTCTAGCGCTTTCGATGTTTCCATCGGTGGATCAATGTTTCCCTCTATGTCTTCCTCGAAAGGATCAACACTAGGTCTCGTGTTCGAGATACTCGAACTTCCTATTTTGGGTTTTTGACCCTGCGCTCGAACTTCAGTTTTAAACTTTGATTCGGAGGCATCTCACATTAATGGACCCATGAGGTTGTCCCATAAACTCGTAACACTGTGCATGGAGACTCTCATGGCACTTCTGACCAGTGTTTTGAAACTTGGCCTGGTGAGGCTACCGGGTAGTGGGTCAACAAGTCAAATCAGTCGGACCACTGGGTGGACCAGTTTGTTGACTAAAGTCAACATTCAATAAAATAAATAATAATAAAAATTAATTGTATAAAAAAATTGTAAGGTTGTGAGCAATATTTTAAGTCACTAATATTTTGTTATATTATAAGAAAAATAAGAATATGATTATCACAATACTAGGACTTGAACACGTGACCTCCAACAAAACAAGTTCTTGTGAAGTAGTGGAAACCATTGAGCTATCCAACAATTTAAAAAATAATACAACAAACTATGTATTTCATACAAGTTAAAAGATTGTTTTGGATTTTTAAATGTTAGCCAACCGTATCATAAAATTCAATACAAGAACAACAATATGTGACACTAAAATCTAGAAAATGAACTTAACATCGGACGAAATACTATTCCAGAAATTATTGAATGCATGCTCGTTTCGCTTCAAAATCAAATTAAGGATGGAAAACAGCATTTTTTTGAAAATTTCTTGGGCCAAACCGCCGTCGGCAGTTTGCGGTGGATAGATCTCGTCGAGATACCCCAAATCAAAAAAATACATCTAAAACGGACGTTCCTACGCAAAGTTATGGCCTGTCAAAGTTTTGCATTTTTTTTTCGAGACAGATGAGAAAAATAAAATTTTAAAAAAAGAGGGGGGTGAACCGGCCTAATTCTCCGGTTCGCCCCCTTGAACCTGCAGACCGCTCCAGGTACATAACCAGCCCGGACAAGCTACCGGTTCCTGGTCGAACCGGTCAAACTGGCCGGTCCGGGACAGGTTTCAAAACAGTGCTTCTGACCTTAGAAAGGTCAAGTTCTTGTATGTGATCAGATGTATTGGCATTAATAATAAGGCCTTCGACCATCTTGTCCAGTTCCTGTAAGTTTTCCATGTGTTGTTTCCATCTAGTTAGGATGGTATCAGCTTCATGTGCCTCCATCTCTCGTCAAAACATCTGCAAGAACATTTTCATGAGATTTAATCACAACAACATCAAAATCATAGTAATGACATTCAGCTTGCCATCTCAAATTTAGCTTTAACACTCGTATTATCAAAGTTTAAAATGAATTTCCTTGCAAGTAGAAACAAAGGCCATTTTTTAAAAGCCTTTCGAACAGCAAAGAATTCCTTCTCGTTGATATGCCATCTTGCAGCATGATTATCCGAAAAAAGTCCGTTGCGGTATCAGCACGGAACTTCTCCTTTTGGTTCAACCTTAGTTAAAACCATTGCCCACCAATGATCACTGGCATCTATATATAGAACCATATCATTTTCATCATTGGGTATTGCTAGTTTGGAGAGGTTCTTACATATGTTCTTTAGCCGTTGTACCTTTTCCATATGTTCTTCTTATTAGATGACTGTATTATTATTATGTTGTATTATTTAGTAGCTTGTATTTTAGTATTTAGTTATGTACGTTATTACTCTTGTAAGTTGCTATAAGTACCAGTTGTGATTAATGGAAGAATTATTAACTCCAAATATTTATCTTATATGGTATCAAGAGACCTAATTCTCTCACGAGATTCTCTTCGATCCTGACCTAATGTCTCAATCGCGCTCACCTACCCGCTCTGCCATCGAGGGTGCTCATGACGCTATCTCCGGCCTCACCGCCATGACCGACACCCCGCCGCCACCCGTTCTGCCTTTTCACGGGCCCTCTTTTGGTGGTGTTGCGTTGATCCCTATCAATTCATTCCAAATCCGATGAACTTGCTGCCATTGATGGCCCTGTTAAGGATTATGATATCACTCTGTATATCATTAATGGCCTCAGCTCGCTCTACCGCGACATTGCTGGTCCGATCCGTGCTCATGAGCACCCCATTCAGTTTGCTGAATTGCATGATCTTCTTGTTAGTCAAGAATCGTACCTTCGTCGCATTGATGCTGAACACACATCCGTTGTTGTCACAGCAAATCCCGCCTCACTCAATCCTACCAACCACGGTCCAATCCTCGGAATAAGGGGCACAATAGGAATTCGAACGGTCCGTCGAATCGCGGCCGTGCTCGTCCGCCTTATCGTTACCCACCTTCGGCCCAATCTCCGACTTCGGGCTAATATCAGCCGCCACACACCCGAAACCCTATAGTGTGTCAATTGTGTAGAATCAACGGCCATGGGGCGCGGACGTGTCATCGTCGTTACCCCATGCATAGTGCTAATTTTGTTGCGTCTCCTTCTTCTTCGGAGCTGCCATGTACTGAGTGGCTTGCTGATTTCGGTGCATCTCACCACCTCACCTCTGACCTCAACAATCTTGCTCTTCACTCTGAGTATGATGGTCCTGAGGAGTGTTCCACTGCTGGTGGTACAGGTTTTCCTATCACTCACATGGGTTCCTCTAAAGTTACTCTTCATGATCATTCTTTTACTCTTGACAATATTTTGTGTGTTCCGGCTTCTCGGAGGAACCTTTTATCTGTGCATCGTTTCACTAAGGCTAATATTGTATCTATTGAGTTTTTCTCTTCTCACTTTGTTGTCAAGGATTGTCGTACGGGGAGTAAACTATTTCGTGGGGCGTGTGTGGATGGCGTGTACCGTGTGTCATTGCCTTCTCTTGGACGTGATTTGGTCTCAGCAATGGTTGGAGAATGTACGAGTGTTCGTTGTTGGCATGATAGGCTCGGTCATCCTCCCGGGAAAGTTGGCTCGTTTCTTAGTAGAAATTTTAGCTTACCTATTGTGTCGTACGCTGCGTCGGACTCTAGTTTTTGTTTTTCATGTTTATCCAATAAAAGTCAAAATCTAGTTTTTCGTGATACGTCACTTGTGTCGAACGATGTGTTGCACTTTGTTTATGGCGATGTTTGTGGTCCCTCTCCCACTGTGTCAAAAACTGGTTGTCGTTTTTACTTGTTGTTAGTGGATCATTTTACCAAGTTTTGTTGGCTTTTTCCTCTAGTTGCTAAGTCTGATGTACTACGCATATTTATTCAATTTAAAGGTCTAGCGGAGAAGCAATTTGGTCGATCTATTAAGAACTTCTATTCCGACAATGGTGGTGAATTTGTGGCTATGAAGTCCTACCTTCTATCACACGGCATCTCGTGGTTTACTACCGCCCCACACACGCCTCAACAAAACGGCACAAGTGAGCGTCATCATCGTGTCATTGTAAAGATGGGGCACACACTTCTTAGTCGTGCCTCTCTCCCCTCGATTTTCTGGGACTATGCATTCTGCACGGCTGTCTATCTCTACAACTGCCTTCCTACAGTGGTCTTGGGTTCTCGTTCGCCTTTTGAGGCTTTATTTGGTCGTGTTCCAAATTATTTGAGTCTTTGCATGTTTGGGTGCCTATGCTTTCCTCATCTTCGTCCTTACTTTCCGGGAAAGCTTACTCCTTCTTCTCGGCAGTGTATCTTTGTGGGCTATTCTATGTTGCAGTCCGCCCACAAATGCCTTGATATTGAAACGGACCGGTTGTATCTCTCGCGACATGTTCGGTTTGTGGAGGATTGTTTTCTTGGGTCGACCCGACCGGCATTGGACCCATTACTGCCGCCTCAGCACGTGAACCCTAGCCCTCTCCTTGTTGGGCCGCTTAGGGTTCCTGCGGTCACATCGGAGGCCGCCTCTAAGCCTGCTAGGGCTCCGCCCTCACGAGCCAACCCTACCGCCCCTGGCCCACGACCCATGGATCTAACCACCAGCCCATCACCTCAGCCCGTCAACCCACCGCAGTCACCCCTGGCCCAGGCCCGGCCCATTCGGGCCCAGGACGCAACACCTGCGGCCCAATCTCATCAATCTGCGGCTAGGGTTTCTTCGCCCTCGTCCGCTGGGTTGTCGTCCGTGGCCCATGATGAGGTCGCAGCCCCTGACCTGGCCGCCACTCACATACATCCGATGGTTACGAGGTCACAAAATAATATTTTTCGTCCGAAGATGTACACTGCCACCAAACAACCGGTCATTGAGTCCTTTGAACCCACCACGGTGAAACAAGCTCTCACTGATCCTCTGTGGCGTGCTGCCATGGCCGAAGAACTCACGGCCCTATCTTCTCATGGCACGTGGTCCTTGGTCTCTCCGCCTCACCATCATTCTGTTATTGGGTCTAAGTGGGTTTTTCGCATTAAGCATCATCCCAATGGCTTCGTTGACCGCAACAAGGCTCGTCTTATTGCAAAAGGTTTCCATCAACGGTCGGGTGTTGACTTCAAGGAGACCTTTAGTCCCGTGGTCAAACATGTGACCATTCAGACCGTGTTTTCTCTTGCAGTGATGCACTTTTGGCCTCTCCGACAGCTTGATGTTAGCAATGCGTTCTTACATGGCACACTTTCTAAGAAAGTCTATATGAGTCAGCTGCTTGGGTTTGTCGACAAGTCCCATCCGGACCATGTGTGTCTTCTTCATAAGTCACTTTATGGCCTTAAACAAGCCCCTCATGCTTGGTATCTTGCTCTCAGTGCTGTCCTTCTCAAGTTTGGGTTCACCCAGTCGAAGTCGGACACCTCTCTCTTTATCCTCATGCGTGACTCCGTTCGTGTCTTTGTCTTGGTGTATGTTGATGATATCGTGATCACTGGATCTTGCAAGTACACGATTTCCTCGCTTGTTCGTGGTCTGAGCACTGAGTTCGCAGTTAAGGATTTGGGGGTTCTTAGCTATTTCTTGGGCGTTGAGATATGTCGTACTCATGATGGTTTATTCATTTCTCAGCATAAGTATATTCTTGACCTTTTGGCTCGTCATAAGATGGATGGTACAAAACCTATAACCACTCATATGGCTCGGAATCCGCCCACTTCTTCCTCGGTTGAACCCATTGATGCGACGACCTATCGTCAAATCATTGGTAGCTTGTAGTACCTTACACTCACACGGCCCGATATAGCCTTCTCCGTTAATCGATTGGCTCAGCGTATATCGGCCCCGGATTCCACTCACTGGGTCGCTCTCAAACGTGTTCTTCGTTACTTGAAGAGCACCCTAACCCACGACATCACCCTTCCGCGGGACTCGCCCCTATCTCTTACCACTTACTCTGACTCCGATTGGGGGGTGATGCATTGCATGGCACGTCTACCTCTGCCTACCTTATTATGTTAGGTTCTAACCCAATCTCTTGGTCTTCTCGAAAGCAAAAGGCGGTGTTTTGTTCCTCGACTGAGGCTGAATATCTTGCACTTGCTTCTACTACTGCTGAAGTTCGATGGCTTCAACATCTCTTTATGGAAATCGGCCTCACACTTCGCTATGTCCCTACGATACGGTGTGATAACATGGGAGCCTTGCGTCTTTCTCTTCATCTGGTGCAACACTCACGAATGAAACACATCTCCATCGATCTCCACTTTGTTCGTGATTTTGTTGCTAAAGGTCTACTCACTATCTCCTATGTTAATACTCTTGATCAATTGGCCGACGTTCTCACTAAGCCCATTGCTCGTTCTCGATTTGAGCTTCTTCGTCCCAAAATCTCCATTGTTGATGGAAAGTCAATTTTGAGGGGGCGTATTAGATAATTGTATTATTATTATGTTGTATTATTTAGTATCTTGTATTTTAGTATTTACTTATGTATGTTATTACCCTTGTAAGTTACTATAAGTACCAGTTGTGATTAATGGAAGAATTATTCACTCCAAATATTTATCTTATACTTCTGTCCATCTAAACTCTGCATCTTTTTTAGCAATGGACTGAAAACTTGCATGTAGCTCGCCAGATTGTTAATAACCATTCCAGCGAAATTCACTAACCCCATAAAGCTCTGGAGTTGTTTAACCATTTTGAGATCATCAGGGAAATCTCGTACCTTTTCAACCAAATGTGTTTGAAGAATGATACCTGATTCATCGATCTCAATCCCAAGAAATTCAATTTTTTTGTTAGAATTACCGCTTTCTTTTCAGATAACACCAACCCTTCCTTGTGGCATATGTCTGAGAAGATTCTCAGATGTTGCAGATGTTCCTTAATGTTTTTTGATGCTATAAGAATATCATCAACATAAACAAACATGAAACTGAAATAATCTTTGAAAAGATTATCCATCTTCCTCTGGTATATTTGTGGCGCATTTGCTAAACCCATAGGTAGCACATTCCGAATATAATGTCTTTGTGGGGTGGAGAAGGTCGTGTATTTCTTGCTTTCTTCCTCCATCTTAATTTGATAAAACCCCGATTTATAATCAAACTTTGAGAAGACCTTTTTCATTTTGAATGCAGTTGATCAGGTGTTCTTGACTTGGGATATAACATCCATCGAACTCCAAGATTTTGTTGATCCCTTGATAATTGATGACCAATCTTGGTTTTCCTCTTTTGATTTCTCCATGGTTTCGTACCAAAAATCTCGAACTGCTGTATGGAGAACTCCTGGTGAGATCAGCATAAGGTCCAAGTGTTCCTCAAGAATTTTCTGCATATCCTTTCTATCACTCTAGTTCATGAGGATAGGCTTGTATCTTACGAACTCATTCTCTTTTTTCTTTCCTACTTTTAAGGATGCTTTGAGCTCATTTTTGTTCCACAATGCCAAAGGATCTTCATTGAGGTTTCTTTGGATTTTGGTTTTGACATCTTCTAGCGAGATTTGCTCTTCAGCAGTGATGTCTCGCTGAGGATCCTTTTCTAGGCTGGCTTTTAGGATCTCTATCATTTTATTTTTGATCATTTCCTCGTTTAAGCCTCATAGGCTTTCAACTCTTAGTTGAAGGATTGCATTACCATATTTTCTTTGGTCCTTCATTTTGGGTGTCGAAGTTTGCCTTCATTACCACCACGCTTGCTGTGAAATGTAATGGGCATTTTCATGTAAAATGCCTGACGCAGTCGTTGAACCAGAATCCTATGATCACAAAGGGTTGTGAAAATAAGTCTTCGTGTCTCGTTCTCCTATGTGAAATGCTTGAACGTTTGTAGGAAATTGTTTCCCAGCAGAATGTCAGCTCATGTATCGTGAAAATAAATTAGGGCATCTTAACTTTGTACCATTGGGTGCCTCCTGCTCCGCCAGTTAGGATTCTGCTTGTCTTATCCCCTGTTTGAAGAGGATAATCTTTTTAGAAAATCTCTTCTTGCGACTGCTGGTAATTCCTTCTCAATATATTTTGGAAAGATTCCTGGTTTAGCTTAACATATGTCGGCCCTCAAATCGATGTAGGCGGTAAAATACTCAACTCGATATTTCTCATATAACATTCCAATTGAGATGTATATGGAGAATGGGCTGGTAGTCATCGAAATTTGTATCTCTTTCCTTTCACCGTGAATTCCATTCCATCTGGTAACCTTTCCCAAGGGTTGTGTTCCTCAAGAAATTCCAACCCTAGAATTAATTGTTCTTGGGTCTTTCCTGCACGTCCTCCAATGGTAAAGTCAATTCCGCCTATTTTTAGGTTTTCTTAATATCTACCCACCAATAGTTGCTTTAGGTAATACAAGCCATCACACGGTAGAGTATTATCCTTTTGGGTGATGTCAAAGATTACCTCAACCTCACACCATCCTCCTGGACATTGGAGTTCTCATTTGGTTGTAAACCTGCTTGGTTCGAAGACAACTTCAACCATCGTTTATTTCCCCATGTTAGGCTATGCATCCTATTTTCATGGAATGAGACTCTCCTGGGCTCGAATTTCATACTAGTGTTTTTGTTAAACACTGTTGAGCTCTTATGATCATATCCATCTCATGAATATGTGGTAGATCGGTTTGACCGCATGAGCCACTTTCTCGAAGATTTATGGTATCTCCACAAACTCTTTGCTTCGGAAAATATCAGAATGATGAGTATTGGAGAGGGCATATGAAATACTATAAGTGATAGAGTATGACCTATTCCTTTCTTTCATTAACTCCTTGTTTTTGAAATCTTGGTGGAGGGTAAGAACCCTGTTAAAATCTCGATCTGCTAGATTATGGGCAATCTTTGGATAAATGAATGTTGCCACTTTCCCAGCAAATAGATTTCCCGATTTCCTCCAAGACAGGTGTCTCGTAGGTTCTGTATTCTTCTGTCAAATATGGCGATATCATTCGACGAATTGATCCCTTCTTTGAATGTTGCTTTGATTAAGATTCGTATGGCCCCAATATGGATCCATGACATCTTCTGAGCAACCTCTCTATCAAGCCGACTTAGTTCCTCCTTAATTTCATTCATAGGAACCAATTCCATTTCCATCACATTAATAGTTAGTTCCATTGGGATTGTTATTTCTCTCGCCGTAACTTTGTAGATGATGTGATGCTTTTTTTGCATGAGGCTTAGCTGTGCTAATGCTCTTTCCATATTTCTCATAGTGAAACTGTCATGGACGTGGAGTTTTGGATCCTCTCTCATGGTTCTCATCAATCCTTTGTGAGATATGCTCGTCTGTGAAAAGAATCCAGACATATCTTCTTGCACTTCCTGGCGGAAGATTTCCTCGTCTTCAGTTTGATTCTGATTTTGATTCCGAAGACTCATCTTGACACTCATCTTCTTCGTATATACTTTCATCTGAAGGAATATCTTCAAACTGGTATACTTGTACGAGGTCTTGATAGTAGACAGCTTCTTCAATTTCTGGTGTTGCTTCAAACTGTCTAACGCCTCTCTTTTGATTCTCGGGGCAGTCGGTCGAGATGTGTCCCTTAGCCCCGCATGTCCAACAATTGCAATCTTTGAAACTTTCGTTGGCCCTTGTATGTGCCCGTCTGAAAGTTCTTCTTGTTGGCGTTCTACTTGTGCTTCCATGGCTGGAAGTTGTTCATCCTCGATTAGGTCCTGATCTTTGGCCCGATTTGTAACTGCGAGCCTTTTATTTTGACCAGAATCCTCTCGGTCTCCATGAAGACCTTTTGGGGAAGCTTACTCCTCTTCGTTCATAGGGATGATCTCTATGTTTCTTCATTTTATGCTTTTGAGGAGTTCCTATAACTGTAGAAATGTCATTATTGTCGCAACAAAGGCGAACTAATTTATTGATTCCTCGCAGTCTCTTGTAATTCTTTTGGATTGCTGCCCTTTGGTACCATTCACTCAGCTTGTCCTTGAGAAACGACATTCGTCGAGCTATGGTGTCCATTGCTCCTAGTGTATATTCGAGTAGCAGCATTTCCCTCCATGGGCAGCATTTCCCTCCATGGGCTTGGTATCTTTGCGAAGAACAAAGGGATCGTCGTGTCTTCGCTAATTCGACTTTTCCATTTGTACTCGGTAAAGAGTTTAATGTATAAATCAACGTTACATATATCATGCAACTCTAAATTATACAACTCTTGCTCGTATCTCTTGGCCCTATCTCGATCGTTTCCTCCTGTCTCGGGGTCAACAAAGTACCTTTCTTCGATAAAGTAGATTTTGAATAACCTAACCATTCTATCTACGATCTCCTTGAGGTACTCTACGGCTAACATGCCTTCTCGTACTTCTGGAGTTGCGTGTTCTCAACCAAGTTTAACCGATCCTTCGTGGCTCATTTGTAGCATCATTATGAACCCTTCTTTGTTGAGTTCTAATGTTGTCGCTGCAATCCTCATGGCCGATGCCCATTCATTGGTTAACGTTTCTCGGTTTTTGACATTAATATATACAAATTAAGCATAAGCTCATAAGGATGTATTGGATCTAACTGAGACATTCCATATGGTGTCCCTGTGGATTTATGGTCTTCAAGGACATGATCTGGTTCCTGATACTGGAAGAACAGATCCAACAACAAAGTCACCGTGGTGTGTCATGGGTTCATCTTGAATTGGATTATTGGATCCAAGCCTCTAGTTATCGTCGAAAATCCCTTTGAAGGATTGTGTGCTGAGACCATCGTTCCTTCTATTGTTTTAAGCCCGAAAATGATTTCGCGAGATCAGAGAGATCTTGCAGGTTACTGTAATTGATCTCATCCAGATTGATTCTAGACATTCCTTCTCCTTATTAAGGCTTCTAGTTTCTCATTGCTTTTTAGTTCTCGATAAACTTGTATCGTCTTGCCCTTTTGATGTAATAAGGGTTTGCTTCCGAAAGATGGTGGTAACCATCCTCCTCTCTTTTTTCTGATGAGCTTGGTTGGGCCTCCAAATTCTTGACACGTGGTTGGACATCTTGTAGATTCTCAAGAATTTCCTTCTGATGTTTCGCCATGGTTTCTATCTGGATTTGAAGGTTTTGAAGGTGCTCGGGTGCATGGTATTGATGATTACCATGTGTCTGAATTGTCTTCTGGATCTCTCTAAGGCTAAGGATAACTTAGAGCCATTCGTCTTGATTTCATGAAAATTTGGTGACCCCAAATTACTCATCTTGTTGATAGGATTTTACTATCATTATAATTTTTTTCTTGTTTCATGTTTTCCAATTTCTCGTAAAACTTCTTGTTGAGAATATATCTCGAACTTTCGTTCGAATTCATATTTTAAATTTACTCCTCTCTTGAGGTAATTAAATATTATTATAATAAATAAATTTTTACTTTAAATAAATAAAACCTAGGCTCTGATACCAATTTTGTATGCCTTGATAAAGAAAAACTTTCTTAAGGTCTCAAAATAATTTTTAAAAAATAAAAAACTAGATTTATTATCTTTTAAAGTCAAGAAACTAAAAGAAAAAACTGGTAACATATGAGGACTACAAGGTGCATAAGAAACTTATGCACCTGGTCCATATAAATTCTTTCCTTTTTTACCAATTCCCTACCACTTGTTCTCCTCTAATTATTCTAGCACTTACATCACAGATTGTCATTCTCAACAATTACAAAAAATGTTAGATGCGGTTCATTAGTCTTAACGTTACTAGGTGAAAATCGCTCAAATAGCAAGAGAGAACTTGTGTGGCCGACTATGAAACCACATGTGTTAACAGTAAACTATCACAATTTTGCTTATATATAGATTGGTTTAGCTACCCATATTTCTAAAACAAGTCACACTTACAAGAGAAATACATATTAAAGGACAAAGAAGATATAAACTTTTGATCCATGTGGACGTCACGTCAGCGTCTCTGATCTCATATCTTCATCGCTCCTAATTCAAGTCATCCTAGTAGACCTCATTAATAATCTCTTGAGTCAGCAAAAACTTTTCTTTGTTTGTTCTAGCACCTGACTCGGCTCTCTTTTTCTTTTTCTTTCTTCCCTCGGAGATCTTCTGGCTAAATCTGGCTTGAATCTATTAACTAAAATATATATATACTTTGTAAAATAGAATGAAAATATCTATTGTTTAGTACAATACGATAAAAAGTACACACAAAATAAAGATGTTATCGAAGTGAAGCTCTATATTTTTGTGATGAGTAAAATGGATCAACAATGCTTGTACATGAGCTGTTACGATTATGTGCTTCTCCTTTAATTACTAAATCCATTTATCTATAGAATTAGAACAAAAGAAAACTTTAATAGACGTATAAAAAAACTTTAATAGTCTTAATGCCCCCAACAAACAATAAAATTGGTATGAATGCACAAGACTATCATACTTGAAAAAATAAACATCAAATTTAGTATACTCTTTGTATAATAATATAATTTAGTGCACCTTATTAAAAATCTCAAGCTTCGGTTCTGGTTTGATATTTTAAAGCTGGACGATTTCAAAGAAAAAAAGAAAGAAAGAAGAGAGATATAAATTTGGACTTTCTTTCTTGTATTTGCTTTTGTTAGTTATTTGGACTTTTTAAAGAACAAATTATTAGGAAAAAAAGCAAATAATGGTGAATTGAGATTTTATTTTGATGATATTGATCTTAAGAAAATTAAATAAAAAATATAACAAAAACAATGATATTAACTTTAAGGAAAAGTCTAGCCAAAAAAAAAACAATGAATTGAGATTTCATTTTGATGATATTGATTTGAAGGAAATTGAATTAAAAATATAACAGAAAGAATGATCCTCACTTTAAGGAAAAGTCTAGCAAAAAAGAAAAAACTCGCTCCAACCTCTCGATTCGAACTATTGACCTATAGCGTGCAAGAGTAAAGCATTACCACCACAAAAAGACTACGTTCACATTTATTTCCATAACATTAAATATTTGTTCGATATGGAGGTTTTTTTTTAAGATACCTATCATAGGCGGCGGCAAAAATCGACCCCGGGCTGGAGCCCACCCGAGCCCCCTTGGTGGCTCCGCCCCTGGCTTTGATGGTGATTGCTAACGCTTAAAAGCTTCATATTTATGTATGTGATTGAAGAAGGGTCGATTTGGGCTACATTTAGATAATTCTCTCCCTAGCATTAGTACCATGGCAGGCAGCGTGAGTAACTAGCCGTGTAGATTGCATGAACTGCACCACCTTTGTGTCTATTATGTGTAATTCGTAACCTAGAATGCGCCAGTCGCTCTACGATTTTGTGTAAGAATTGCGAGTCGCGGTTCGAGCGTGCTAGCTAGTTGTGTGTCTCCTATGTATAAAAGGAATGTGTCACGATCTAGAAGAGTCATTTGCAGTCAATGTTGCATTAGTGCACTTCCTTTTTATTTCGGCTAATTTTTCCTTCTTTTTTTTTTGCTCCCGACTCGACTCTTGACCTACAAAATATAGAAATAAAATACATAAACTACTAAAAATGCGTCAAAGGTTAGCTAAAGTATAAAGTAAAAGTGGATGTTTTACCGACTCACCAAATGTATTTAAAGAACCTTGTATGTTTGGATTTCCATTAATTGTCCTACCTAATCTATTCCAAGTAAATGTATTTATTAAATTAATTGATGAAATTAATTAATCTTGTACTATTTCTTATTTTCTTTTACATTCTTGATGAATAATCTTAGAATCTTTATTTGTCATTACATTATATTTTAATACATTGCACTTTCTTGTTACTGTAACAGGTAATGGGATCAACACACTTAATTAATTAATTAAGCACTCTTTAAGTTTAAGGGAGCCTATGGACATAAAATACTTTTCATTTAAAACAAGTTTTGGATTAGTGATTAACTTTAAAAACAAACATGAGCTGACTTTTAGTTTGAGAAGGGTGTAAATGAATTTTGCTTCATATTTAAGGATATTGTTTTCGTCTATGTTTTTACCATGCTAAAAGTCTACTTCACAGTATTATAAAATAAAGACATATTTCAAATTAATTATCTAAAGTTATGCAAATAGTATCAGCAATTTAAAAAGAATTACGAGCATGGCCGTAGTGTTAATTTACGTCATATATTAGCATGACACATATTGTTTGCTTATCAAAAAAAATATATATATATTAGCAAAGAAACATTCGCTTAAAATTCAAACCACACGTTGCAAAGGTTACCCTTTTTCTTTTCTTTTTTTTTTTGTCACGCTAAAAGTATGAAGGCAAAACATTCAAGCTAAGTGATGGTCCCCTTGTGACATAGAATAATAAATACGAGGGAGTTTGTGGGTTCCACGAATGACTGAAAGAATTGTGAATAAATGGCCCAACTACTTAATTGCTTCATCCGGGCCCAATATGAATAATATGCATCTCCCTAGAATATGGACCCCTATAGGCTATAGCTGGTAGCCGGTTAAAAGGCTTCTATCATCACAACTGGCCCCTTACGAACTTGGCCCATCAAAATTATTTGATGTCATTTAAAAATTAAAAGTTGAGTACTATCTTTCGGACGAGGAAAAAATTTGTAGGAAAGTAACTGTTTTGTAGGTTTCATTTCTAGTTAAATTTCTTTTTGTTATAGAAAAGCTAAAACTATTGTGGTTTATAACAATATATTTAAAAGGACATAGAGAAAGAAGAGCAAATAAAGAGTATATTACTTGTGAATGAGTGTTTTTCTCTTCATCTTGATGGCTCCTTATATAGGGAAGAATTTCCAATACTTTACACCATTTACAACAACTATACTATTATAAAATAGTATTTGTACATAATTTTCAACAGCTAACCATATTTATAACACTCCTCCTTGGTCATTTGAAGATTTTGTTATGTACATGATCCGTCTTCTGCACATGTCTTATGCTGCCTCGTTAAAAAACTTATAAGAAAAAACTCAGTGGGATAAAAACCTTAATAAGGGAAAAAGAGTGCAGCCGTGTGAACTCCCCCTCAAGTTGGCATCTCCAATTCTTTACAAGTCTCGTAGGTGACGCATCCCAATACTTTGAACATGTTTCTTAAAAGTTACAGTAGGAAATGTCTTTGTAAAAAGATATGTCATATTGTCAAATGATTGAACATATTAGATATTAATTTATTTGTTCTTCTCGAGTTCCTCAGTGTATGCAATATATCTTGGGGGTATGTGTTTGATTCGGTCACTCTTGACATAGTCTTATTTCATCTGTGTAATACATGCAGAATTGTCTTCGAATAATGTTGTAAGACCCTCTCTAATAGGTAAGCCAGATGTACTTCTTATATGATGTGTCATTGATCTTATACATACACATTTCGTGCTAGCTTCATGGAGTGCAATAATCTCAGCATGATTCGATAATGTTGCAACAAGTGTCAGTTTATGAGAACGCCATGAAATAGCAGAGTCTCCATATATGAATACATATCCAGTTTGAGATCTGGATTTATGTGGGTCTGATAGAAAACTTCATATGCATAACCAATCAAATCTTGTTCTGCATTGTTAGGATAAAATAGACCAAGATCCGCAGTTCCTTGCAAATAATGGAATAAATGTTTAATTCCTTTCTAGTGCCTTTTTGTGGGTGATGAGCTAAACCTGGCTAATAAATTCACAGTAAATGATATATCGGGTCTGGTACAATTAGCTAGATACATTAAAGCTCCAATGACACTTAAATACGGAACTTCAGAACTAAGAATTTTTTCATTTTCTTTACTTGGACGAAATGGATCTTTGTCTTTAGTTAATGATCTAGCAATGACATGATGATTTAAAGGAGTTTATTTATCCATGTTAAAACGTTTTAAAATCCTTTTGGTATAATTAGATTGATGCACTAATATACCATTTTTAGTATGCTCAATCTGTAAACCAAAATAATATTTGGTTTTACCAAGATCTTTCATTTCAAATTCATTCTTTAAATAATTCACAGTTGAATGAACTTCTTTGTCAGTGCCAATGATATTTAAATCATTTACATAAACCGCAATAATTGCAAAATCAAATGATGTTCTCTTGATAAAAATACATGGACACAAATAATTATTTATATATCCTTCTTTTAATAAATATTCACTCAAACGATTGTACCACATGCGACCTGATTGTTTTAAACCATATAACGATCTTTTGCAATTTAATTGAGTACATTTCTCTAGGTTTAGAACTAGATGATTCATGCATTTTAAGTCCTTCAGGGTCTTTCATATAAATATCATTATCAAGTGATCCATAAAGATAAGTTGTGACAACATCCATAAGATGCATATTTAAGTTTTTATAAATAGCTAAACTGATTAAGAATCGAAAAGTAATTGTATCCATTACTGGGGAATAAGTTTCTCCATAATCAATCTCAGGTCTTTGAGAAAAACATTGTGCAACAAGTCGAGCTTTGTGTCTTACAATATCATTTTTCTCATTTCTTTTTCGAACGAAGACCCATTTGTGGCCTACATGTCTCACGTCTTTAGGTGTGAGGACAATAGGTCCAAAAACATTTCGTTTGTTGAGGGAATTCAATTCAACTTGCATAGCTTCTTTCCATTTAACTCAATCGTTCCGATTTTGGCATTCATCCACAGATTGTGGTTCGGAATCATCATTTTCATTCATAAGATCATAAGCAATATTATATGAAAATATTTCACTTAAATTTTTCATCTCATTTCGATTACAAATAACTCCTGAATTAACATAATTTACAGAGATCTCAGTATTGGGATTTGGTTCGGTGATCTCTTGAGTTATCTCATTTGTCACATTTTATGTTTCATCATGAATAGTTTCCTCGATAATGGAGTTAATAATATTTTCTCCTTTTCTTTTTCGAGGATTCTTGTTTTTTGAACCAACAGGACGACCACGTTTCTTACGTGCATTTATTTTATTATTGTGATATGTCCTTTCGAATTTCAACCCGAGTAGAAACATTCGCAGCTGGTGTATGTGATTTGGTTACTCGTTTTATGTCAGTAAATGCATTGGGTAATTGATTTGCAATATCTTGAAAATGTAAAATTTTCTTAACTTCCAAATCACATTGTTTTGTTAAAATATCATAGTGTGATAAAGATGGATTATACCATGATATATCCTTTTTCAACTGCTTCTTTTCTCCCCCTAAGGTTGGGAAATTTGCCTCATTGAAATGGCAATCGGCGAAACGTGTCGTAAAGACATCACATGTTAATGGTTCACGATACCTGATTATAGATGGTGAGTCATATCCCACATATATCCCTAACCTTCTTTGAGTCCTTTTTGTTCGTTGTGGTGGTGTAATCGGAACATAAACTGCACAACCAAAAATTTTTATATGGAAAATATTAGGTTCATAGCCAAAAGCAAGTTGTAATGGGGAGTATTCATGATACAAGCTCAGTCTAATGCGAATTAGTGATGCAGCAAGTAAAATTGCATGACCCCATACAGAAGTTGGTAATTTAGCTTTCATTAACAATGGTCTAGCAATTAATTGAAGACGTTTAATTAATGATTCACTTAAAACATTTTGAGTATGTACATGTGCAACACTATGTTCAACAGTAATTCCAGTTGACATACATTAATTATTGAAAGCTTGAGATGTAAATTCACCAGCGTTGTAAAGTCTGACTTTCTTGATCGTATAGTCAGGAAATTGAGCTCTTATTTTAATTATTTGCGTCAAAAATCTTGCAAATGCCATATTACGAGTAGATAATAGACAGACATGTGACCATCGACTTGAAGCATCAATTAATATCATAAAATATTGAAACGGTCCACATGAAGGATGAATAGGTCTACAAATATCACCTTGAATTCTTTCAAGAGATGTTGGTAATTATGTCTTAATTTTAACTGGTGAATGCTTAATAATTAGCCTTCCAAGAGAACATGCTTCACATGGACTAGTATCGTTCAAATTGAGTTTAGATCCTTTTAATGAATGTTCATGTGTAGTTTCAATTATCTTTCGCATCATTGTTGAATCAGGATGACCTAGACGATCATGTCATAAAGTTAATAATTCAAGATTTTCATTGACTACCATATTTGACTCGATAGCATTAATATATGTATAATGCAATCCTGATGAGAGTTTTGGTAGTTTTTCAAATATATGTTGCTTTCCTGATATATACTTAATAATAAAAAGATATTTAGTTTTGTTTTCAGTTTTTGAGTTGGTATCATATCCATGACGATATATATATATATATATATATATATATATATATATATATATATATATATATATCATTAAAACTCAACAAATTTCTTCTAGATTTTGGGGCAAATAAGACATCGTTGATGATAAATAGCGTTATATTTGATAAAATAAAACTAGCTTTACCAAATCCTACAATCAGGTCAGTAGGATCTGATATCGTATTGATTTTTGCCTTTGTTGGTTTAAGACATGTAAAATATTTCTTACTTGTGAGAATTGTGTGAGTTGTGCCGCTATCAGGGATGCAAAAATCACTGGTATGTTCCATACTGGCTTCATGTCAAACAAGTAGAGTTAAACATGATATAACAATAAATGAAGCATATATTTGAAAAAAAAAATAGTTTCATTAAGATACATAAGGAAACACAATTAATGAAAATATGGTACATTACAAGCAGAAATCGCAAATACATATCAATTCAAAAATTACACAACAAGGAATCACATAATGCAAATCAAACCAGGAATCACGCAGACATGAATCACATAGCTCGTATCAAGCCATAGTAACATCATGATCATCTGTGAAATCTGATGCTGCTAAATATGTGGGATTATTAGGAATTTGTTCAACAAGGTTCACTTCCTTTTCTTTGCCTTTACTCTCTTGGTACAATTTACAAAAATGTTCAGGTGTACGACACGTATTGGCCCAGTGTCCTTTCATTCCGCAGTTAAAACAGTAACCTTCAGATTTATTGTGAGCATTTTTCTTTTATTATGATGGTTATTGTTATGGACCGTATCACTGGTCGAATGGTTGTGATAACTAACTTGACCAGGACCACGACCAGGACCACCTCTACAGCCACGACCACCTCTAGAAACATATCCTCCTCTATAACCACCCCGGCCTTGATATTGGCCTCTGCCTCGACCACCATTATTGTAATTTCCTCGTCCATGGAAGTTTGAGAAATTTATGGCATGTGCTTCTGGCAATGCCTGCGCTCCAGTTGGGCGTAACTCAGAATTCTTAATCAATATATTATTACTATTTTATGTCGTTAACAACACCCTCTCTAGTTCGTGATACTTAGTGTATCCGACTAGTCTGTGTTGCATTTGGATGAGTATATGACTGACATGAAAAGTAGAAAGAGTTTTTTCAATCATTTCCTCATCAGTAATTTCTGTCCCGCAAAATTTTAGCGTCTGTCGGATATTATGAATGGCAGAGAAGTAATCATTTACTGATGTAAAATCTTGGAACCTTAATGTGTTCCACTGATGTATGACTTTTTGAAGCATTGTTTCCCTTTGGTGGCCATATCTTTCATTCAGATTAATCCATAGCTCAGAATGATCTGTAATATCGAAATATTTCGTTTATAGGAAATTATCTAAATGTCTACGCAGGAATATAATTGCCTCGCATCGTTGCTGGTTAGTACATTCATTTTCCTCATCAATTGTTTCTGCGAGGAATTTCGCAGTAAGATACGTTTTCACATTTGATTCCCATTGCATATAATTTTTCCTATCGACGGTGAGTTCGGTAAAATCTACTTTCGAGAGATTAGACATATTGCAGCTAAATGAACATTAAAACAAACATAATTAGGATCAACACATTTTATTTTAATACGTAACCACACAAGCACAATTATTACAATAGTATGATACAATTATCTCATCTCTAGACAAATTATGCACTCGAACATTGCTACGACAAAAGCGAGGAATATAATATGTAGTAACATATGATTTTCCTCAGCTGCTAGCATAAAATGAAAAATAAAAGGTAAACGAGCAGCAAGATCATTGTTGATGTGCAGAGCATTTTGCAAGATGAAAGAAAAAAAGAAGAAGATTTGTGTGGAGTTTGAGCTATGAAATCTGCATATTATAAAAGAAATATATCTATAAATAGTTGTTTTATAACCGTTAGAAAACAATTATTTTTCTTTGTTTTGTTTAATTTGGCATAATTGATTAATGATAATATCTTTAACTATCGAGCAACAAGGATTAATTGTATAACAAGTAAATAATTTCAACCACGTTAATAAATTTCAACGGGCATAAGAAATAATATTACGATAAGTAAATACATATAGATATTTCCACCACATTACTATGTAAAAACTTTCATAGGCTTGTGGAATAAACTAAGCAATATAATAGGAGGTAAAACTTTCCATAATAATTAAGTGTTAGTAGTAATAGGAGGTAAAATCTTCCATAATAATAAAGTGTCCGGAGTAATAGGAGGTAAAACCTTCCATAATTATAAATTGTCAGTACTCGTTTCTAGCTTGGAGTTAACTCAAGCATCAACAAAAGTTAAAATTAGTGTTAATGTTAGAGTTAGATGATAGTAAAATATAACGAGGATTTTCATCTAATCATAAAATTATAGATAGGCGGTAATCCACCTTGTCTATAATAATGGAGATAGATGAACAAGTAAATATAAACTTTCATACCTTTTAACGTTGAATGTTTTCTTTAACGAATGAACTGAATTCTTCCCGATCGAGCACTATCGTGCTGATAACGTGTTATAGAAAAGCTAAAACTATTGTGGTTTATAACAATATATTTAAAAGGACATAGGGAAAGAAGAGCAAATACGTAGTATATTACTTGTGAATTGGTGTTTTTCTCTTCATCTTGATGGCTCTTTATATAGGGAAGAATTTCCAATATTTTACACCATTTACAACAACTACTACTATTATAAAATAGTATTTGTATATAATTTTCAACAATGGCCAATAGGCATATCCCACTAACCATATTTATAACAATTTTTGTTTAAATGAGCATCAATTATATAAAACTATTACGCTCTTTTATAGTTATCAAGTCAAAGGAGGTGAAACGGGATAGTGATGGCTCTAAAAACTCAAACAAAAATGAATTCAACTTCTACGTCATTACAAGCACTTTAACGATATCCGCAAATTTGTTCCCATGATTTCGATATCTAGATTCATTGTCCTTATTCCTAGAAGCATAATCCTTAAGGAATCAATGAGTTTAGGCCTACCTTCTTCATCGAGCGTTAATATAAAACCTCTTTCTAAGTTTGTTGGCTACTAGACTGAAGTCGTTCAGAAAGTGATATCTTAAGAAGAATTTGTTGAAACCAAAGCAAAACCTAAGGAGCGCTCATGTCAAATTATCAAGCATTGAATACATAAAGTAGAGAATGAAAGTTAAACTGTACATTACACTTTATAGATTAATCTTTTGTGAGTCGACGTGTGGTAGGTCTGCTAAAAATCAACACGAACTCCTTAAGAGTTATTTTAGTTCTGTCAGGATCTAAATTATCGATTGAATATAGTACAGATAGTCTGTCGTGTGATCTGCGAACCATGAATTAGGTCATCAAATCCCGATGCCTAATTTTGTATCTGTCATTTACGATGATCATGCCTAATTTTGTAACTCGCATTTACAATAAACCCATCGTTGTAGATGCCAGTTAAAATACTCAAGCCATTAAAAGTTTCATACCCTATTAGATACATTAAGTCATTAAAATGAACTTTAGAACACTTTTATTGGACTTATTGTTAATGGCATTTTTGTGTTGCATATTTATTAACATATATGTCAAACGTTCAAGTAAACATCAAACACAATAGGCCTTGTAAAAAGGTGCCACATAACGCCGAGGAGGAAACAACTATGTACTTTTTGAAACAGACTATCATAAGGCTTTTGATTCAGTGAATTGGGATTATCTTTGATAGGCCATGAGAAATTTTGTTCGGTTTGACAAATGAATGAGAGCTTTGCTTAACTCTATGCCAATTGATGAGTGAGTGTTTGTTACGATTTTAATAGCCATTTTCTTGATCTTTTGTTATACTTTGTAGCATTTCTAGTTGTTTATGTTAAGTTTTGTGTCTTTTGTAGTTGACTCGAGTCAAGACAAAACGATAGAAAAGAGCACAAACTGGATGGGAAAAAATGACATAAGTTGGAGGGCAAAAAAGGACTGCATGGGAGGAGCCACGATGCATCAATGTAGCGCCGCGGCACAAAGAGAAGGAGTGGATTACTAATTCACACAAGTCGCTCAGTCGATCACCTTAGCACCGGGCGCAACACTGCCAAGGCCTCATTGGCAGAAGTAGAACACGCAATAGAAGCAACGCAGTCAGCATATCCGGCAAAGGAGACACATGACCAGCAATGTGACCTAGGGTAAGTTTAAGTGACGGTTGAAATCTGATCTAGGAAAACATGAAATATCTATTGGATAAGGTCTAATCTAGGGAAAAAAATAAAAAAGACGTGTGCCTTTTTGTGAGCCTTTTACCACGAGAAAGCCACAATGTTGTAAAAGAGATAATTATGAGAAAAGTGTGAGAGAGAGTCTGAGAGCAACACCAATCAACTTAATCTTCCATAGTTTTGTTCTTAGAGTCATCAACTCAATCTTCCATAGTTTGAAGAAGGAGACAAAGCAAAAGCGTTCTGAAGTTTGGAAGCATCAAACATTCTCCGGATCTGCGAACTTTTCTTAATCTTTTATCTTCAATTATGTTATTTAATTCATTTATTGTTTTTGAACTTGAGATTATTAGTAAACTACTCCGTGTTTAGAATAGAGAATTAGCTCTCATTTATGAATACGTGATGCGTATTTTTCACGTGCTATTAATCTGAGTAATACATACTTTCCGCAATATACGAGTCAAGTAATAATAAAATAGTAAGTAAATATAATTGGTAGCAATCCAAATTGTTTGATTCTTAATTTTGGCATAACATGTATTTTTACTTTTTTGTAGTTACTAACAATGGCGATGAATAAGTCGAAGAGGAGATTTCGCTAGATTGTGAGAATGTGGATCTACAAGCTGGAAGCACGTCGCTTGATTCCCATTCATAGAAGTTGAAGAGGATTAAAACTTGGAGATTAGAGTTACTCTATGGGTTTACTGTTTGTTTTGTTGTAGCACTAACAATTATTTTAGGTAATATGTTTGGACTATTTTGGATTTGCTATTGGAAGAAATCGGGTTTCCTGTTTCATCAGTATCTTAAGTACTTTGTTATTGTGAAATTGTTGATTGAGAATGTTGATGGGTTGACGATACGGGTTGTTTGTGAGATTCTTAAATTTGTGGGATATTTTACTAGTTTTGTTATTTTGTGAAACTTATAAATATTTTAGGGGTCCTCAAGATTTGTCATATTTTTTTTTGTTGTTTTACTTGCCTTTAAAGGTTTTGGAGCATTTTTTCGTTTTTGTGAATTTTGGGATTATTATAGTGTTTTTGAGGGTATTTGTGCAATTCATAAATTTCATGGGTTATAATGTAGGGAGAGTTACACAAACTATCCCTCAAGTATGGGGTAATTACACAAACTACCCCTTATATTTGGGAAATTACACAAACTATCCTTACGGCCAATTTTTCCCATAATTGTTTTTATATTTTATTGAATGTAAATTCATGCTTTTCATTTATTTTACAAAAAAATAAAAATTAAATCAAAATTGTTGCTTAAACCTCATTTATCTCGTTTAAAAGACAAAAAAAAATAATAACAAATAATATCCTCAAAGAAAAAATAAAATATCTGTAGATTTTAGTCTCTGCTTTGATTTGAAGTTGAAAGGTTGTCTTAATTATTTTAATTTTTTCGGCTATAAGAGTAGTTTGTGTAATTTCCCAAATATGAGAGGTGGTTTGTGTAGTTTGTGTAACTCTCCCTATAATGTATTTTATAGAATTTTAAGGGTATTCGTACAATTTTAAAAATTTAGGGGTTATTTGAGCAATTTATTAATTTTTTTGAAGTTCTCGTGATTATATATATATATATATATATTAGATTTTGGAGTTTTTTCTTTTTGAACTTTGGAGTTATAATGTATTTTATAGAAATTTAGGGGTATTTGTACAGTTTAAATTTTTAGGGGTTATTTGAGCACTTTATAAAAAAAATTGAGTTCTCGTTAATTTTTATAGGTTTTTCTTTTTATTTTTAGGTTTTGGAGGTTTTCTTTTTCATTTTTTTTAGTTTTGGGGTTATAATGTATTTATAGAGGTTTAGGAGTGTTTGTGAAATTTTTAATGTTTAAGGGTTGTTTGGGCAATTTATAAAAAAATTGAGTTATTCTGATATTTTATAATTTTTTCTTTTTTCTGGAGTTTTTTTTTCATTTTTTTGTGAATTTTAAGGTTATAAAGTATTTTATAGAGATTTAGAGGTATTTGTGCAATTTAAAAGTTGAGGTTGAGATTGAGTTGAAATTGAGTTGAGAATTTCAACCTATAAAGTTCTTCTTGGATTGAAAATGATTGAAAATGAGATTGAGTTGAGATTCATATTAAATCCATATATGTGGATCTTATGTTATGGGTCTAGTTATTATTATTATTATTATTATTATTATTATTATTATTATTATTGTTATTATTATTAGATTTGTCTTACCATGCGTATAGCAGTTAGTAGGATTTGAATTATTGACAGTTAGATTGTTAGTGGGAAGTTATCTTGAATTCAGTTTGTGTACTATATGTAAGGCAGCAAACCGTGAATGAAGAGGAAGAAGAAAATAAAAGTTAATTTTGTGTTATCTCTTTCTTAATCCTCTTTTCTAAGGAGATTTAGTCCTTTCTCGAATTAGGACCTAACATTTGGTGCTTTCATCATTGATGAACTCGCAAATGCCTCACCGATCAAATCGATCACACGCCTCATCGGCGACTCTGTTAATGACAGAAACGCTACGCCAAATTCAGAATGACGTGGCAGAATTTCGACTTCAACATCGCCATTTTATTGAAGAATTTCAGACTTTTCAATCTGAAATGACGATGTTGGCTGGAGGCGACGCACGTTTTGCTTGTCACGCCACACACTCAACCTTACACCAGTTGAGAATGACGTCTGCTCCACCACCTTCGCCAACGACATCCTCTAAACTTCCTACTGCTTTTATCGACAAAATCAAAACAATAACAACCCCAATTCACACTTCCATCCTTTACCCCACGGAGAAAATTCAACAGAAAATGCAATCTCAAAACCTCCAAAGAGATGCCCTTTCACACACAAGTCATACTGCCGCACGCCCGACCGTTCCGTTTAACATTATTTTCACCCTTTTATGTTCTTGGCAACTAAAACCACGTAGCTTCCCTAAAGACAGAGGCAAACACCATGTTTTCTTTCTTTATCAGATTGCCCAAATTCTAAAAGCACCAAGTTGGATTTCGGTGGTTCATGAATACTTACTTTATACCAACAATATCTTGCACAAAAGGGCAGCGGAAGAATTCGAGCACGTGATTCCGGTTCCTTGCCGCGGCTGGACAATCTTCCATATCGTATTGTTAAGGTTACGACGAGAAGGAACGACGACGACAATTGCTTTGTAAGATGAAGTAGTTGATTTCTCTTCTTCTTTTCATCACGATATGGAGCGTGAAGACATAGGACAACAATTGAATGGACCGAAATCCTGCTACCAAAGTTCTGTTTGCCGTCCGTCACCGTGGAAGAAATACGAGTTTCCCGACCACAACACAATTCCCTACTTTTTGGTTAACAACCAACTTCTTCCTCGAACTTCTTCCTCAACTCATGTCAATTGTGTTCGGCATGCTCTGACCATGTTTCACGCCTACTACCAGATCGGATTTTCAGAGAGTCCCAAGCCTTGAGGACAAGGCTCGTGTGAGGGGTGGGGTATTGTTATGGGTCTAGTTATTATTATTATTATTATTATTATTATTATTATTGTTATTATTATTAGATTTGTCTTACCATGCGTATAGCAGTTAGTAGGATTTGAATTATTGACAGTTAGATTGTTAGTGGGAAGTTATCTTGAATTCAGTTTGTGTACTATATGTAAGGCAGCAAACCGTGAATGAAGAGGAAGAAGAAAATAAAAGTTAATTTTGTGTTATCTCTTTCTTAATCCTCTTTTCTAAGGAGATTTAGTCCTTTCTCGAATTAGGACCTAACATCTTATCTCAACTCAATCTTACCCCAACTCAATCATATTGGATCTGAATTCAGATTCAAGTAGCTAGTCCATTTGTCACCCCTAAATTCATAGACTAGGATTGAGAATTGAGATCATAGAATAAAATGTTGTATTTAATTGATGGATATGTGATATGTCACCCGTAAACTCGAATAACCACCTGCAAAAATGTTATTCAATATTCCTATAATTCTCAAATTGTAGAGAAAGGATCCACTTTCCTCACCACCATGTTGACTTGTATTTATTTATGACAATAAAGTACTTAGAGTAATTTTATTCATTAAATTTGCGTAGTTACTTTCGATCCATCAGGAACGCCCCTTTTTGCGTACTTGGCGTGTGCGAGTACGAGATAAATAAAACTATTGTATCCACACGGGCTTTTTATGAAGAGTAATTTCATAATTTGGCCTGTTATTATTCTAATTGGAGATTAATTAGAGACAGTGAGTGGTTTAGTCAATTTCGCGGGATTGAGTAGTTCTAATTAATTAGATGGAAAGTGGTTAACCCTTCAGGTCACAAATCACAATCTATATAATAAATAAATGGTTTTAACTGCTTTTTAGTTACTCCTAAACGACCACAACCACAGGGGTACTTGTTTGTTTACTTGTTTCGTCCCCCACTCTCAGCTACTCGAATTGTTATTCTTTCCTTGTTCTTTTGTTATATTTTGTGGATGCTATCCATCAGTTCCACTGTCACTCACTCACTCCTAGACCTGACACCACAAGTAAATACTAAATAAGATAATAAAAAAAAGTATTCTTAATCAACAAACACTACCTTTTTTAATAAATGTCTTCTTCACCTTTATTTTTTATATACCCTAGACAGGTTCGTGTAAGGGAATCGCCTTCTAATATTCAGATCATATTATTTACAAGGTGTGAAAATGAGAGGATGATACAGATGCTTACAGTTTATGCCATGAGATTCTTTAGTCATATAAATCATGAATTTGCTAACACCCAGCTCTTTATTATTAGCTATTTAATGACATCGAGTTTCGCAAAAAGAGTATAGATATGGATCCTATGACCAGAGCAAATAATATATGTTGTTTAAGAAATTGTAATTGCGAAGATTGTCTTCACTGAGTGTTTGTCGATGATTAATCTTGAACTTTATTCACCATATTATCAGTGTTTTCAGACCGGCCGGGTCACAGAACCCGTGAGATTACTGAGTAGCGCATCAACAGGTCAGATCGGTTGGACCAGTGGGTAGACCGATTTGTTGACTTTAGTCAACGTTCAATAAAAAATATAATATGAAAATTATTTGTATAAAAAAAGTATAAGATTGTGAGAAATATTTTAAGTCTCTAATATTTTGTTATATTATAAGAAAAATAAGAATATGGTTATCACAATACTAGGACTTGAACATGAGACCTCCAACAAAACAAGTTTTTGGGAAATACTCAGAATCATTGAGCTATCCATAATTTAATAAATAATCCAACAAACCATATATTTAATACAAGCTAAAAGATTTTTTTTTTTAATATTGACTAATAATCGTATCACGAAATTCAAGACAAGAACAACGTCACGTGACAATAAAATCTAGAATATGAAAACCGCATAGGACGAATTACTAAGCTTGAAATTTTAGAATGCATGCTCGTTTCGCTTCAAAATCAAATTAAGTATGGAAAATTACGTTTTTTTTTGAAAATTTGTTGGCCCAAACCACGATTTGATGTGGATATATCTAGTTGAGATACCCCAAATCAAAAAAAAATGCGTCCAAAACAGACGTTCTTTAGCGAAGTTATGGCCTTTCAAAATTTTGTATTTTTTTTCTTTATTTTTTCCAATTTTTGAGGCAGTATTGTAATTAGCAAAAAAAATAGGGAGACTGGTTTGCAATTGACCAAAAGTAAAAAAAAAAAAAAAGGTATGCCTGGTTCGCAAGACCGAACCGGGTGACCGGTTCTTCGGTCGAATCGGTCTGAGCTGCTGGTTCGGCCGCATCACTCTAGCAGCCTGTTTTTTGGGCAGATTCGGACTGGTGAAGCCACCAGTTCCCCGCTAGACCGGTCGGACCGACCGGTCATGTCTGGGTCTGAAAACAGTGGATTATATAGGGTTAGTTAATTATTTCTACCCGAAAAATCTCCTTCAGTTTTGCTTTAAAATTCTTTTTATTTTTATCTCAAAGGAATAGCTATAAAATTAAACTTACCAAGAAAGTCTTTGTGGGTAGCTCTCGAAGTAAAAATAGAACTTGAAGTAACTTGTGTCAATCCAGGTTAATAAAAACCTATTAGTACCTACAAACAAAACAAACATATTAAAATTCGTGTTTAAAAACAAGAGATACCTTTATGTGTTTTTCCTTACAAAGAGTTCTATTTTTTGTCCTCTATTTTGTCACGAATCCGGTGTCAATATTTTCAGTTTTAGTCAGTACCCCATAAGAAATTTAGCGACTTTAGATCATATTCGCATTTGAGTTATCTTTTAAAATATTTGAATAATTACACTTACACCCTTATATTTTTTAGAAAGAAAGAAAAAAGTTTTGAACCTCGGCATTTTTATACTTTAAAGCACTGTTTTCAGGATCGGACCGGATCGGCAAGTCCGATCGGGAACCGGTGCCTTGTCCAGTCCGATTCTCCCCTAAAAGCGGGCTGCAAGGGCCCAGCTAGCCGATCAAAAAAATTTATCATCGGACCGGTCGACATAGTGAACCGGTTCGGCCTACGAACCGGTCTGCCCTTTTTTTATTTTTTATTTTTTTTGCTTTTGGTCAATTGCGAACGATTCCTTATTTTTTGGCAATTACATGCATTTGAGAATTTCATGCGTATTATTTTTTCCGATGCTAAGGTCATTTTCTAGATTTTAATGTCACATATTGGTGTTCTTGTATTAAATTTTGTGATAATCTTGGCCAACATTTAAAAATCTAAAATAATATCTTAGCTTATAATAAATATATAGTTTGTTGAATTATTTATTATATTATTGGATAGCTCAATGGGTTTCCCTATTTTCTAAGAACTTATTTTGTTGGAGGTCACGTGTTCAAGTCCTAGTATTGTGATAACCATATTCTTATTTTTTTATAATATAACAAAATACTAGTGACTTAAAATATTTCTTAAAGTTTATAAATTTTTTATACAATTAATTTTTATATTATATTTTTTATTGACCGTTGACTAAAGTCAACAAATTGGTCCAACTTACGGTTCGACCTGCTGACCCACTATTTAATAGCCTTACCGATTCTGTGACTAGGCCGGGTCTGAAAAAACAGTGCTTTAAAGTTAGTCAAAATAAACAAAAAACTTAAATACGTTTATTCGAAAATGTGAAAATCTTAATCAGCTTGCAAAAGACAATACTACCCTCATAGCTTGATTCAGTTTTGTTGGGAAAAAACTTTGGTCAACCAATTTTCTTTCTTAGAGAAATAAACCTAGTTAATACAGGTACAAAGATTTATTATACCGATCAATAATTTTTTTGAGCAATTGAGAACCTCGTCAGTAGATTAAGGGGTTCCAGTACAAATAAGTTAAAATGAACCACCATTAATTCATGAGAGAATCCAAGCTATAGGAATTGTAGATTT
The DNA here is from genome assembly GCA_948329865.1 of Linaria vulgaris. NCBI lineage: Eukaryota > Viridiplantae > Streptophyta > Magnoliopsida > Lamiales > Plantaginaceae > Linaria > Linaria vulgaris. Next base: position 105,311,381 of record OX415249.1, read on the forward strand.
ATTTTAATGTTAGCTGAGGAATATAGGGAATGGGTGGGGGTGAGTTGAAGAAGATGCAGACAATCTTTTTGTCGTTTTTATTTTGATGTCGTAATATTTATTATATTCTTTCATAAAACTGGTTCAAAAATAAATCAGATATTGTGATATATACTTTTTAACTGCAATTCAGATAAAATACGAGATTTTCAAAATAATTTATAATTTGTAAGTGATACTATTATAATCTTATATTCACATTTATAAGAGAACTAGGAATATACCGCGTGTGCAGAGTTTGGCCTCGGGCGATTAAATAAATCATAAACACATGAAAGGTGCACACTTTATTTCCCATCATCTAATCACTACAATCATTACTACGTATTATGGGGCAGATGTTGGTTTAGGACTATTTAATATTGTAATTATTTTGACAATAAATTAAAAGGGCCCAAATTGATTAATTTGTATAGTGCCGCAATGGTTGAAGCGCCTGTTTAATTTAAACAATAACCCATTTGAAATAAACGATAAACATTAGTACGCGGGTCTCAGTGATTAATCTTATTATACAGTACGCGGACCCTAGCGATTTATATTAGGTGGACCTCAATTGCTTAATTTGCGTGAGCCTACGAGGTATTTATTACTACAGAATAAGATGGACGATGGAATGAGTCAAATAAGAAAGCTTTTATTGCAAAAATAACAAAATTTAAAATTCGAAAGAATGTTATACAATTTACAGTGGGACCCATCAGTAAATAATGAAAACTTTAGGAGCATAATTGAAAGAGTTGAAAGCTGCATGTACTATGCTGCAATTTATAATGGACCAAAAACAAGAAAAAATCAAAACTGAGAAAATATTTTATAATTTATCGGAGAACCCATAAATAAATAAACAATTTTCAAGGACAACAAAAAGTCAAAGTCCCAGTTATAAACATTGAGATTTTGTTGCAAAGGTGGTACGGGTGTTATTACTTATTAGTTGGAGGGGGAGGGCAAATTTTAATGGTGGTGGAATTAAGGTGCTACACAGACAAATCAGGAGGGCAAATTTTAATGGTGGTGGAATTAAGGTGCTACACAGACAAATCAAGAACGTGACACAGCACATTAATAAACTGTACAAGGCAAACATTAGACTAGCTACATGTAATAATTTTACATGAGTCCATGGAGACAAATACAAAAAGTTTTTAGATGCAGTTTAATTAGGTGCTGTTTGTTATGACAGTAGATTGTATAATTTACCAAACAATCTTTATGTTTTACAATAGTTGAGAGTACCTCTTCACCCTATATTACTGATCATCACAACCTCGAGACGTGTCAATTAAAGAGAATAATATAGGTTCGAATTAACTAAGATTCATACTAATTAATATACAATAGTACTATCACATCACTACTCTGTAACAGTGTTTATTCATTGATTAATTCCAGAATCACACTTTCTTTTTTCCTATCCTTACAAATTAAAGCAGTATCTAATGATCATAGCACTTGATGATCCCCTTCCCCACCATTGCCTCCATAATAATTACTCCCTCCTCCCAATTAATAATTACACCCTGTCCTCTTTTTTGTTTATTTATGCTTGTTACAGTTGTTAATATTTGTTGTTTTTCCATTGACCTGCTCAATTCCTAATCTCTATAAACTTAGGCTTATTTTATTAACAACAATAATAATAATATATGCATGTATATTGTATACTAGTTTATTATTATTACAATATTACTCACTGAATCTGCGATCATTTAAGATATCTGGTCACCCACTCCATTTACTATATTTTATGTATTGATATATATTTTGAAGTGGGTTATCTGCATTAAATGTATATTGCCATTGCCCTCTATTGAGGTTTTGTTGTTGTCACATATTTCACTCAGCCACCTACACCTACTACTTATTATTATTTATTAGTGTTCTTCCTTGAATTATTTCTTTCTCTTCTGCATAATTAATAATAATAATAATTATTATTATAAATAATTGCAGCAAATTTGATGCCTCTGCCGGCTCACGAGCGCTCTACTGTCATTCTTCATTATTTTCCAATTGAATGAATGAACAGTATCTCTCTCACTCTCTCTTTTTTTTTCTTTTTTGGTGAATTGGTGGGCTAAAATTAGTATTAGTGTCGGTGGTGTTTGGTTGGATTTTACCCAGTAATGGAAAATAGTATTGACTACTCGTCAATGGATTGCTCCTCTCCTTCTGCTTTCAGTTTTCAAAGGTAAGACTCATTTTTATTCCAAGTAAAAAAAAAAAAGAAGCATCAACTAACTCAACTGTTACTAAATGCTGAGTTGTTTTTTTTTTTTTGCAGTTCCCACAACAACTCTGAGATGGCTAGTAATAATAATAATAATATTAAGGATCATATACTCAATATGTCTCCAAGGCCTTCTCACCATCTCATCAACCCTGTGAGTCTCTTCATTATTATTATTATTTTTTTTATTTCTACTGATGTTTGTTGTGGTTCATTTAGTCTGGAGGTAAGTGGTTGGTGGGTAAAAGTCAGTTCTCTCACTTGTCACTTTCTGTTATAAAATTACCTTCATAAAATAATTAATGATGATAATTTGGATGAACCACATTAGTGATTGCAATTGAAGGTTGGGTGTCTGTCTAGTGAACCAAACGAGTTGGATCATATTTCGAATTATAAAAAAAGTTTCAGGATTTTACTTCAATTTTTTGTTACCATCAATTTCACAATTACAAACGGACTTGGTGGTCTGGTATTTGGTTACATGGAATTCACTTTGTCTATCCGCAATCTACTGACAGCAAGCGACTTGCTAACCTAAATGTAACATTATTTTGTACCATTCTAATACAGAATTTACGCCAGGAGATGTCGTCGTCCTATGACAATATATCCAGTTGTTGCGACTCAACGAAGGAGCTGCACGATGCATCACTCCCTTCTCGTCTTTCCAATGCCAAGACGTCACCAAAGGTACTTGGCTCAATATATTTCTCGTGTTTTAGTTTGAACTGGTAGGAGTCGTCTCTCTGTATAGACAGTATTGGTTCACCATTAGCATTACAATGCCTAGTGATTGGGCGACCGGTGTGGACAATTTGCTTCCATTGTATAATTAGTTTATGTTTGCATTTTTGCTGCAGTCTTCAGCAGAACTGAAGAATGAAATTGCTACACTCGAGACTGAAATAACTCACTTGGAACGCTATCTTCTTACTCTCTACCGGACAGCTTTTCGAAAGCAACTTCCTGATAAGCAGGGGAATCATGCAGAGAACCAGCATACGACTGCAATGTCTCCATCAATTGCGTTTGGTCAACCGTCTCCGAAAGTGAAATCGGGTATTAAAAAAGACTATTATGATCATCAAGGACAAAGTTCCCCAACGAGTGCGTTAACTGGCCCAAATGATTTGGTTCAAGTATCAATGCAAAAGTCATCATCTGGAAGGGTAGATATCTCCCAAACTCTTAAGGTTTTTTTTTTTAGCTTATTTGTCTATGAGAAAATTAGTCGACCGGTCCTCAAAGGAGTTTTAGCTTTTTTTAATGTAGTAATTGTCTACAAAACAAATTGCAGGATGGAGAGAGTGTATTTTCTCGGCACCGTAGCCTTGCAGATCATCTCGGGAGTTCTAGTATAGATGATGCCCGAATTTGTCCAGATAGACTGTCTGAGGACATTATTAGATGCATATCTTCAATTTACTGCAAATTGGCCAAGCCCATACAATCTCAAAAAGGCAATTCCGTTTCGTCGACATCATCTTTCTGCTCTTCCAGCACATTTTCTCCCAGAAATTTATCCGGCAGTTGGAGTCCTCAGTGCAACGAAGAAGTTAGAGAGAATTGTGATTTTGAAGGCTTGAAATCAGAGTACGGTCCATATGATGCAATGGTGGAAGTCTTAAAAATATGCTTAGATGATGAAAGTTACAATTACGCTACCACCATGCTTCAAAAATTCAGGTGTTCGTAGTTACCCGTCTTTCGTAATGTTTATGCAAGCCAAGTATTCACCATGGAACATATGGATCTGCTTCATGTCCTATTTATCTTTCTCATTCTTGTTTTCTCCCACGAGTAAACTAAATCAGTCCATTCTTCTTATTGAACTCAAGTATACATTTACTTGAATATGAAATCATTTTGGTACCACTAAGTATTAACTTGGCATCTCATTGAAGCTGTGCAGGTCTCTAGTCAAGAGTCTAGAGATTGTTGACCCGAAGAAGATGAAGCGCGAAGAGAAACTGGCATTCTGGATAAACATTCACAATGCTTTGGTGATGCATGTATGACTCACAAAACTGCCAATCAACTTTCCTTCTGAAAAAATTGAAGTATAATATATCGTGTTTAGAGCTACCCACGAAACCCAATTGTGCCTTTTGTTTAGCCTTATTAGTTGCTGCATGAAAAGAACGACATTTGAGTTCAATATTCTATGTGTGTCGAAGTCAAGTTTATCAGTCCGTTTTTAATTGAGATTATGCATCTAAATATGTATGAGAATCATGATAAACTGAAACCTTATTTTCTGTCATAATGCTTAATGGTCCTTTTACACATTTCCTAAGCGATATTTGGTCTTTGTTGCAGGCATATTTAGCATATGGAACTCAAAACTATATAAAAAGTACTTCTATTGTGAAGGTAATATTCAAGTTTTTGCTCAAACTTATCGGTTGTAATTTCTATTAGCAAAACTGATCGTTTCATGTGCATTTTTTTCCAGGCTGCATATAACGTGGGTGGACATTGTATAAATGCTTATGATATCCAGAACTCCATCTTGGGAATACGCTCACACTATTCTTCCCCGGTACATGATTAATACTCTAAAATATCTTGGGTACATATATTGTGTTGGGCAACTGTATGGTCCTCCATCCTTGTTTAAAATTTAGATTCCCGTTGCAACTGTGATTTCTTTGTGTGTTCTTGTTCCTTCTAGAGATGAAGGTGGTGTTTAGAAAGCTAAAAACATAAAATCCTTTCTTGCTTTCCCTTTAAGTTCCTTCAAGTTGCACTTAAATGCAAAAGTAGACTTCGTCCGCGGAATGTATGCATTTGTGGTGCTTAAGAAGTATTGTGTGAGCTCAAAATCTGACAAATCCTTTCATGTAAGCATTTGAAAGCACCGCCGAAGTCTAACTGTAGTTCAATTTCAAGTGTATAAGTACTTTAGAACACTCTGTACAATAAAAAAAAGTTAATACCCTGGGATAACCAACAAATATTTTAACTTGAAACCTTGTTGTTTGCTCTAATTGTTCTTATATCATTATCATACAAAGTTAGCCCAGAATATTACTCCGTTGCAGCTATTACTACGAGGCTATATCTTATTGAAACTGATGATAATGCAGTGGCTTCAAACGCTTCTGTCTCCGGGAAAGAAGTTCAAGAGTGGGACGGCTGGACATGAGTATGCTATTGAGTACCCTGAACCTCTTGTTCATTTTGCACTTTCCTCTGGGGCATACTCTGATCCCGCGGTAAAATATTTTTCGTCTTATTTGACTTCTACTCTTTCAATTTCTTCAGTTAATATTTTTTAGTAGTAATTTAATTTTCGAGAATGTTGGGCCTTGCAGGTTAGAGTTTACACTGCAAACAATGTATTTCAAGATCTGATAGTTGCTAAGGAAGAGTATATACAAGCTACAGTTTATGTTCATAAAGAAACAAAGATATATTTACCAAAAATCTTGTGCTATTATGCTAAAGATATGTCACTTGGGGTGGCTGAGATTTTGGAAATGGTTAGCGGATGCCTATCGAGCATTCAACAGAAAGCTGTTAGAACATGCGTGAAAGGTCGCCCTGAGAAGTATGTGCATTGGTTAGAGCAGAGTTCATCCTTTCGCTACTTGATCCATAAAATAAGTACCTGAGACAAAAACGGTTCTTGATTATGTTTTGTTGCGTGCTTATTCTGCTGTAATTATGACTGCATAGTTAGCATTTTTTCTTGTAATTACCATGCGTTTGCATTGTCCAGGAGTTTTTTGTTCATTGCATAGTAATATTTTGAGAAAGGAAAATGGGAGTGTTATCAGCTGATGATATTTTCTAGGTGAGAATAACATTTCTTGACATCAAGCTTTCAGTTTTTTTTACGTCTTCTCTCTTTTCTAACATTTTCTCGTTGCTTAATAGGCGGGAAATATTTTTTACTTTCTCATAGTTCCGAACGTTCTTCATGTTTTGCGTCCCTCAGCTTTAGAATACGAACAATTATTTTTTGGATGAAAAAATTAAGAGTACTGACATTTGTTTTGTTTTGTGTTCCATGATTGTTTTTGAGTAATGGGCAGAACTTCCCATGTCTTGGCTGAAAGGAAAAAGGTAGCAGTACTCTACTAATAGTTTCCAATGCTTCAGTTCAATGATCTCCATGTAGGATTAAAACATTCTATAAATTTCATTGATTGATATACATTGCGGAAGCCGAGATATATATTAAAAGGTTGTATCTACAAGTTAAGGTGCATATAACACTTGCTAAAACCGTGCTATTATTATAAATCTTGAAAGAAAAATATCCCAAGTATCCTAGGATAAAACTGAATCCGTTACACGTCCTCGCAAAAATGTTGTTTTATTGCCCAAGGCAACTCTAAACCGAAGAATAAACCACGAGTGGTGCTGGGTCTTTGTGAGAAGACCAACAAGTTGGTCGGAGTGCGATGAGAGACAACAATATCTACTTGACAACAACGTCACAAACAACGAAGTTATCAAATGGTGATGTGGGAAACTAGAAAAAGGGATATGTTTCATGCGTGATGTACAACTGAAAATGATCAGCTTAGAGTAGAGATGACATAGCTCGAAAAACAGATTTTTGTGTCCAACTTCAAGAGTTGTCCTGGCCAAGTCACGTACTCGACTTTGATAATGAATGGACAATTGCTCACTACTCGCGAGAGCTCCAAGAAATACGAGCTAGGCCAATAAAGATGGTAAATACAATGGTGAAGAAACGATTTCACAAATTACTATCCTGATTGGCATATGAATAACCGTGTAGTGTATGACTCATGGGGTGTCCTAATATTTGCTTCACAGTAGTCCAAGAGAAATTTAGTTGGTGCGAAATAAATTGAAAAAGAAATTGATGATAAAGACAATGTCAAGATGAGTTAAGGCAAAGTATTGTGGTTCAACAAAATGTTGCAATAGAAGCTAACATTGTAAACAACCGACGGAACAAATTGTTCATGGGTTCAGTGTGGTCATTGGAGTGGAAACTAACCAAGCATTGTCCATATGTTGTTGAAGCAGAATGTCGTAAGTGTACCTATGTCACAGGCTCGTAACAATATAAGGCCTCATCTACAAGAAATTACCTCGACTGTCCAAGAAGTGTAAAAGAGTACCCATGTCATTAGCAATAAAACAAGAGTTCAAACTGGTCTCAATGGAGGAGACAAGTATATGGGGTTAGTGCCCATTAAATAAATTTTTTCAACATACACTAAGAGAAAGGGACAAGTGGCGGCTTGACAAAAAAGTTAATGGATAGTGAAGAAGAGGGTAGAGCCTAATTCATCTATTAGATATATGTTGTATATTCTCTAGTATATTCTTTTGTGTGTATCTTAGATTGATTTTGTACTTATTTAGATTAGGTAGTTTACCTTACTTAGACTCCTTGTTGTACTATATATTGACCTCAAAATTAATAAAGAACTCATTCAGCAAAATACACTCTTACGTGGTATCACGAGTCTAACACTAGCCGTGTGCCCTCTCTCTCTCTCTCTCTCTCTCTCTCTCTCTCTCTCTCTCTCTCTCTCATATGGCCGAATCCAAATTTCATCCTGCTTTAGCCGTCTCTAATGTTCGAAACTTCATCCCAATCACTCTTGAGATGGAGAAAGGTCAATACTCCACATGGACAGAACTTTTCTGTATTCACTGCCGTGCATATCAAGTCATCGACCACATAATTCCGCCCCCACCACGTCCGCCCCCAAAACCACGGACAAAGACACCACCGCGGACAAGGAGAAGGACAAAGTCACGTCTTCTCCCGCTACCGACTACGACCTCTGGTCCCGACTTGATGCTATCGTCCTCCAATGGATATATGGCACTATATCCGACGATCTCATGCACACCATCATTGAGAAGGATTCCACATCACACAAAGCCTAGGTCCGTCTTGAAAACATCTTTCAGGACAACAAGAATTCACGAGCGGTTTATTTGGAGAACCAATTCTCTCATGTATCTCCGGATACTTTTGCAAATATTTCTTCTTATGGTCAAGAACTCAAAGTCCTTGCAGATCAACTCTCGGACGTTGGTGCACCCGTTTCAAATCAACGTCTCGTTCTCCAACTCATTGTCGGCCTTACTGAGAGTTACGACGGTGTAGCCACGTTCATTCAACATAGCGATCCTTTGCCTCCGTTCTATAAGGCTCGTTCCCGTCTCATCATGGAAGAGACCCGCAAGGCCAAGCAAGCCTCTACCGCCACTGGCGCCGCTATGGTTCACACCGCACCACCACCGGACCCCCCTCACCACGACCGCGGTACGCCACCTCCCAACCGCAACTCGTCCTCTTCTTACCGAGGACGTCGTGGCGGTAACCGAAGACGTGGTCGCGGCTATTCCGGACAAGCTGCACCGCGCCCATGGGCTCCTCCGGCCAAACCTTGGGCGTCCTATCCGTGGCCCAATGCTCGGTGGACCTATCCGTCGTGTCCTTACCCTACCATTAGTTGGACACAGCCCACTGCTCCATCTCTATCCAGAATTTTGGGCCCACGCCCCCAAGCATACTCAGTCCAAGCCCAACCTCCGCACGGCTATGCGCCTACGAACATTGACAGTGCTATGCATACTCTCTCATTGCAACCTCCGGATCAACAGTGGTACTTGGACAGCGGTGCCTCATCTCACATGACCTCGGCGAAAGGTACTCTCTCGTCTTATTCTTTTTCAGGCATGCATCATAATATTCTGGTCGGCAATGGTTCTAATATTTCGGTAAAAGGTCATGGTAACGCATTGCTCCCTTTCTCTTCTTATCCACTTTATTTACAAAAAGTCTTACATGCTCCCGATATTATTAAAAACCTTATCTCTGTGCGACGCCTCACTACTGATAATTGTGTTTCTATTGAGTTTGATCCTTTTGGTTTCTCTGTGAAGGATTATTGGACGGGGACCTCAATCATGCGATGTAATAGTACCGGTGACCTATACCCCGTCACTCCCTCATCACTGCCGCCTATCTCCACCCGCCCCACTCTCGCCCTCACCGCCACCTCACCCTCACTTTGGCATCATTGTTTGGGACATCCGAGATCCTCTATTTTACAGTTTTTACATAAACACAATTTTATTCCTTGTCGTACTTTGAATAAACAAACATTATGTGAACCTTGTGTTTTGGGGAAACATATTAGACTTCCTTTTTCTTTATCTTCTAATGCAAGCTTGCACCATTTTGATATTATTCATAGTGACTTATGGACCTCGCCGGTCTTAGGGGCTAGTGGTCACAAATATTACGTCTTGTTTTTAGATGACTTCTCTAAATTCTTGTGGACTTTTCCTATTGGGCGAAAATCTGATGTTTTCTCTATATTCACTGCCTTTGCTACATTTATAAGAACTCAATTTGGTACCCCTATTAAACGTTTACAATGTGACAATGGTAGGGAATTTGATAATGAGCAATTCAAGTCACTATGTCACAACTCTGGCATGTCTCTTCGCTTTTCTTGCCCCTACACTTCGGCCCAAAATGGAAAAGCTGAACGCCAAATCCAGTCTCTTAATAACATTATGCGCACTCTCCTCACTGAATCGGCCGCCCCTCCCTCGCTTTGGTCTCACGCCTTACAAACTGCCACTTACCTCTCAAATATCCCCCCACATAAAACTATACACCACTCCTCTCCCACTCAAATATTATACAACCGCACACCCTCTTACACGCACTTACGAACTTTTGGGTGTTTGTATTACCCACTCTCTCCCTCCACTACTATCCATAAACTCCAACAGCGTTCCTCCTCTCGTGTCTTTCTCAGGTATCCATCGCATCATAGGGGTTACAAATGCTTTGATCTTCAGCACAACAAAATTATCATATCTCGTCACGTTCTTTTTGACGAGTCCAAATTCCCTTTCAAACACCTTTCCCCCTCCTCTCCACATAACTACTCTTTCCTCGACAGTACCATTCACCCTTACCTCCTCCACAAACTAGACGCCCGCACCACCACTTCGGCCCAACCCACCACGGGCGCCCCAGCCCATGGTCACTCGCCCTACCCGACTGCTGGCCCATTAGACCAGACCCCTTACACCGCTGGCCCAACTGCTGAGGTCCCCTCCCCTCCGGCCCAGCGCCCGACCATCTCGGGCCCAATCCAGCCCGCGGTTAGTCCTCCGTCCGCCGCCTCTCCCATTCCGACCGCTATCTCCTCCTTATTACTGCCCCTTTCTCCCTCTCGCACTATAGTCACTCGCAGCATGCATGGCATTCACACTCCTAAACGTACTTTTAATCTCTCTCTCACTACATCTCCCTCCCCTCTTCCCAAAAATCCTACTCTTGCGTTATCTGATCCTAACTGGAAGTCAGCCATGCTAGATGAATATAATGCTTTGATTAAGAATGAGACGTGGGAGTTAGTCCCTCGTTCGACTAATGTGAATGTTATTCGCTCTCTATGGATTTTTCGTCACAAAACTAACACTGACGGTTCTTTTGAGCGATATAAGGCTCGTCTTGTTGGTGATGGCAGGGCTCAGTAGGTTGGCATTGATTGTTGGGATACTTTCAGCTTGGTGGTCATACCCGCCACTATCCGGACCGTTCTCAGCATTGCCCTCTCTCGTTCTTGGTCCATTCATCAGTTGGATGTCAAAAATGCTTTCCTTCACGGGAATTTGGATGAAACGGTCTACATGCACCAACCACTTGGTTTTCGTGACTCACGCCACCATGACTATGTTTGCTTACTGAAGAAGTCTCTCTATGGGCTTAAGCAAGCCCCCTGGGCATGGTATCAGCGGTTTGCAGACTTTGCTTCCACCATCGGTTTCTCTCACAGCAAATCCGACCACTCTCTCTTTATCTATTAGCGGGGTAACGATATTGCTTATTTGCTCCTATATGTTGACGATATTATCTTGACTGCATCTTCTATTGCTCTTCAGCGGTCTCTTATTGCTCAGTTTGGTTCTGAATTTGCCATGAAGGACTTGGGTTCCCTTCACTATTTTTTGGGCATTGCTGTTACTCATCATGCAGGTGGTCTTTTCTTGTCTCAAAGCAAGTATGCTAGAGAAATTATAGAACGTGCAGGCATGTCTTCTTGCAAACCTGCAGCTACACCCATTGACACTAAACAAAAGCTCGGTTCCTCGGGTCCTTCCTTTCCCGACCGACTTTGTTTCGTAGCTTGGTGGGCGCCCTCATGTATCTTACCTTCACGAGACCGCATATATCTTATGATGTTCAACAAATATGTCTTCATATGCATGACCCTCGTTTAGAACACATGGCAGCCATGAAACGAGTTCTTCAATATGTTCAAGGCACGACTCATCTTGGCCTTCATCTTTCTTGTTCACGGCTCGACTCTCTACTTTCTTATACTGATGTTGATTGGGCCGGTTGCCCCAACACTCAACGATCCACTTCTGGATATTGCATATTTCTTGGCGATAACCTTATTTCTTGGTCTTCTAAACGGCAACCCACTATCTCACGATCCAGTGCCCAAGCTAAATACCGTAGGGTTGATAATGTAGTATCCGAATCATGATGGATTCATAATCTTCTTTTGGAGCTCTGCCTTCCTCTCTAAAAAGCAACCTTGGTTTATTGTGATAATGTGAGCGCCATCTATCTCACTACTAATCTGGTGCAACACCAATGCACCAAACACATTGAGTTAGACATCCATTTTGTTCGTGAAAAGGTTTCTTGGGGCCATGTTCGAGTTCTACACGTCCCCTTTCCGTCCCAAATTGCCGACATTTTCACTAAGGGGTTGCCCCGGGTTCTTTTTGATGACTTTCGTGACAGTCTAACCGTTCGTGATCCTCCCGCTTCAACTGCGGGGGTGTATTAGATATATGTTGTATATTCTCTAGTATATTCTCTAGTATATTCTTTTGTGTATATCTTAGATTGATTTTGTATTTATTTAGATTAGGTAGTTTACCTTACTTAGACTCCTTGTTGTACTATATATTGACCTCAAGATTAATGAAGAACTCATTCAGCAAAATACACTCTTACATCATCTAAGTGCTACTGCAATAGGCCCATGCCAAAGATCTTTTGCAATTTTACACTTAACAAATTATGTAGGCAACTTGAGCTTCGTCAGATCTGGTTGATCACATGTGTACTATTTCCATACATTGGCTTTCGTCCCTTAAGTATGAGAGGACGAATATGTCGTTTCTTCGTCATTTGTATCCACTTGGATAGAGGGAGCAGCCTCCTCCGTTTCTTCTTCCTCTACCTCTTCTTCTTGAACTTTGGGCATAAAAGTTTGCTCCAACAATATCCATAACTTTTGTATGTAAGCCGGTTTGCACAATTTTCTCGTGATGATAGACAGTCTGTTGCAATTTTTCTTCCACATTTATCTAGAGGTACCTCACAAAGGGCTTGATTGGATAATGACGTGGACATGAGTTGTGTTGAGCAGATAATAGATATCGTAAAATTTTGCATCTTTCTCCTTACACAATTTAGAGGAAGAGTGGAGGTTTGGTCAAGAAGTACGAGTGGTGAATGGATTTTTCTTATGGAAACTGCCATCGGAGGTAGTAGATACAACGAGGGTTCGACGATCACGAGTTTGACATACTTGAGAAATTTTGGGAATACTATGTGCAGAATAATAAAAATGCAAGTTAGAAATAAGTTGTGAAAAAATTGGACAACAAGAGTAAGAAAATATTTGGATTGTAAGAGATGAGAGCTTTTGAATGTTGTATAGGTTATACTACAAAAATAAAGATGGGAGAGGGAACTAATAGATATAAAACTTAAATGAAAAGGGAAACAGACTGTTGCCCGGTTCTTAGGACCTGTCCATTGTGGGCCCTTTCTCTCACGACATATAACGAAACAAATTTGCAAGGTCCCACTCCCCACTCCCCACTACCAACGTCCCCGGCGTCAGCTATTGGGCCTCGAACCCTGGAGAACACTTCACTATTAAATCTGCCTACACCTGGCTCCTTACGACCTTTCTCCCCCTCCTCTCAGTCGAGTCTCCTCTGGCCCAACTTATGGCACTCCAGGGTACTCTCCAGAATTAAATTATTTGGCTAGCGGTGGGGTTGCAACGCATTAGCAACTCGTGAGTTCCTCCAACGCTTGCATGTGCCCGGTAACCGATCTTTGTTCCCTACGCCACTCGACCACGGAAACAACGACATACCTCTTCGTTGAATGCCCTTTCTTTTGGAAGTCCGCTAGGCCTTCCCCACTTCACACCCCCTGGTACCAACATCATTCCCCCATCTGACTCGCCTACCCCACTCGAAAGCAACCTTCATAGGGTGTTGGGCCTTATGGCGAGTCAGAAATGAACTCCTCTTTCAACGACGATCCATCCTTGCCCCTAGATCATCACGCTAATTTCTCGAACCCCACAAGACATGTCGCCTGCTTCGCCTTCGAAGGCCCCTAAAAGGCAACCCATGACCTACATGTATCGGCGGTGTGTTGCATGATTTTGCAGGTATAGTAGTTATTGTTTTTTTCGAAGCGACGAGATGCAGCATCAACAATGTAGTTGAACTTCGACTATTCGACAAAGAGTATTATTTGTTTTACGACTTTTGATTCTTGCACTCATTATTGAGACTGATACATAATATATTTTGGCAGACTGACCCCCAACTGTAGGTCCTTCGGCCTCAGTAGAGATGCATGTCCTACTTAATGAGATATGGAGCTTACTAGAGCATTTTAGCATCCTCTTCATCTGGTGAATATATAGAGAGCGAACAAGTTCACGCACATGATGGCACACGTGGATCCAGTCAAGTCCACGTGACCTGGCCAGTGCCCACACTTTTGGCGTGCGTGAATTTTTTTAAAAAAATTGTGCAATTCTTGTCAGATACACAATAAAGGCATCGATCATAATAAAATGTGATCCATCTGCGTTGATGTTTTTTCTTTTTCTTTTTAATAATCGGAGTTGATATTTACTGCAGGATTTTGTGGGTTTAAGTGAAACTGAGATTACTCATGACTCATGACTAGACGAATTTGCCCTTAAGCCAAATATGCCAATTATTTTGATAATGAAGACAAATAGAGATAGATTTAAAAGATAAATAGATTAGTTAATAAGTCTTTACCGAGTAGTAGATACGAAAAAACTTGATAATATTCTCTGTTCTCTCTCCGTAGAACTACCCATCTGGGTTCCTGTGCTAGGTCTTTTCTTTATTCCCTTTCTTCTCTTTCCTTGCTTCTCCATCGCTCCTCTTTTCCGGATCTATTCTGTTACTCTGTTTTGTTCTTCGATCTCCCTTTTGCTATGGAAAAATTCAACAACCAGATTCAATTTCACAATAATTTTTCTCGCATTCATTCCCCACCTCCTCCTTTTCCACCAGATCATATAAACCCTAATGCCAATAACCCGAATCAGCAACCAAAAACCCTAATTGCCAAAGCTATAACCGACAAACAACTCAACATCCAAGCCCTTCGAAACACCCTTCTTCAAGCCTAGGGCATACGCTACAACATCGAAGTCAATCACATCCACCAAAACACCATAGTCTTCGTTTTCAACAACCACAGTGATGCTGACAGGATTCTCAAACAAGGCCCTTGGAATTTCAAAGGTAACCTCATAACACTCACAGTGTGGACACCGGATACAGCTTTTGATGATATCGATTTGTCAAAAACACAAATTTGGGTTAGAGCTTTCAATATCCCAGTCGCCTTCATCTCTAAAAGTACCCTGCAATCGATTGAAAGAGCGCTGGGAACCTACATTCATTCTGATATCACAGAAGGAAGCAAATGGCAGCGTTATATCAGAATTCGGCTGGAGATTGACACCAAAGAAACTCTAGTTCCCTATGTCATGACTCATATAGCCACCTGCCAAGCTTTCAAGGTCAATATTCAATATGAAAGACTCGGTGATTTCTGCTACTATTGTGGTATGATAGGGCATAAGATACAGGTATGTAATCTTCATTCCAACTTGGATTCCCCCCCTGAATCACTCATGTTTGGTCCTTGGATTAAGGCTGAGAATAGAATGGATCCCCCAAAACCCACAAACCCCTCATCATCCTCAGCCACCATCATAAACAACATGGCCACATTAACCCTACACAATCCCCCAACACCAAATCCTAAAAACCCCCAACTGGATCTAAATGACATTTCCAATCCTAACTCTGAGATACAAACAGAAATGAGTAATGCGGGAAAAGAAATCAATAAAGCTGACACATCATCTATTATCCAAAATCCTTGTGAAAAGGACTGTCATGAAAATGATGTTTTACCTTTACAAGCTAAGTCAATCCTTGGAATAAATCCAAAAGCTAAAGTTGTACCAAACTTAAGCCTAACTCTTACCAACTCCCCACTCCATACCATTACCCTGTCTACATCAGTAACAACTTACCCCTTTAGTGATGATTTAAACCACTGCAACTCCAAAAGAAACATGAATACCGACTTATACCCTACTTCTAACAAAAAACTTGATTTCACATTAAGCTCTGACCTTAATCAACCTATGAAACTAAACCTCCCTTCTGTCCTTTTTGATCTACCTACCAAGCACCAACTTACCACTCTATCCTCTGGACCAAACTATGTGAAACAGGGTCAAATCCAAGCTGGAATTATGATTACTCGAAATATCAGGTCCTTCAAACCTAAGAGTGCAGTCATAATCGAAGATTTCAAAGAACCTAATCCAACTTCTGAATGCAATGAACATGCTGGTACTCCATCTGGTTCCAAGAAAAAAGATCATATTCCCAGAAAAGATCATAACACTATGGTTATACCTGATTCAAAAAGCTTCTCCTACAGCACTCTGAATAACTCTTCCCTCAACTCATTCAAGGCCCCAGAGGGGGACAGAGAATGATGACACTCAAAATTATAGCCTGGAACTGCCAAGGGTTAGGCCAACCCAAGGCAGTGAGAGCCCTAGAAGCTCCCATCTTCAATGAAAGGCTTGATATCATTTTCTTATCTGAAATTAAATCCAGTAATATTCTTTCTGTCTTAAACACCCTCAACTCTCATAATCTGATCCATCATTCTCTCTCTCCTCCAATTGGGATTTCAGGAGGCATTTGCCTTGCTTGGACTTCCAATATTTCTCTCAATATCCTCTCCTCATCTAATTGGTTTATCCACTGTGACATCCAATCTCTCTCATCCCCCTCTCCTCTCAAATGGTACTTTACTGGTTGTTATTGCCCCTGTAATGATAACCTAAAGCAATCCTTCTGGAAATCTATTGTGGAATTGAATATGGCTGCTGACTCTCCTTGGCTCCTTATGGGAGACTTCAACTCTGTGTTATCTCAAGAAGAGAAAGGAGGTGGAAACCTCTTCTCTAGTTCTTCTTTTTGCCCTTTTGCTTCCTCCATCAACTCCCTCAATCTCTCTGACATTGGTTTTATTGGCAAGATTTTTACATGGAACAATCACAGACCAGATGAAGCCAATATCCAATTAAGACTTGACAGATGGTTAGCTTCCCAACCTTGGCTTCTCTATTACCCTAACTCCTCTCTCTTTCACCTTCCTGCAATTGGCTCTGACCACAAGCCTTTGCTTCTCATCACAGAACCTCAAAAATCCACTGGTAAAAAGCCCTTCAGATTTGAGCATATGTGGACTCTAGAACCATCTTGTTATGATACCATTGATAATGCCTGGAATTCCCAGTTACTCACCAACCAAACTCCCTCCTTCAAATTGTTGACCAAATTCAAAACAGTGAAAAATGCCCTTATTAGCTGGAACAAGTCTCATTTTGGCAATTGTTTCACTAACATGCAGCATATTATCAGTGCTATTGACAATTTGCAGGGACAGGTGAACACTGCTGATAATCTCTCAAAAGAAGCCTCACTCCA
Source organism: Linaria vulgaris (assembly GCA_948329865.1). Taxonomy (NCBI): domain Eukaryota; kingdom Viridiplantae; phylum Streptophyta; class Magnoliopsida; order Lamiales; family Plantaginaceae; genus Linaria; species Linaria vulgaris. The sequence goes on from OX415249.1 coordinate 105,328,524, forward strand.
AAAAGAACTTGATGAAATCAGAGTCAAAATCAAGACTCATTGGAGTCAAAAGGCTAAGGTAAAATGGATTGAGGATGGGGATGCCAATACAAGATTCTTTCACCTCTCCACAATCTTCAGGGGTAAGACTAATAAGATTCACTACATCATTAATGAATCAGGTACCTCTCTCAACTCATGGGATGATATTGGTTTGTCTTTTCAATCTTATTACAGCAATTTGTTCACTAGTGATTATGATTCTTGTAATCCCACCCCTGTCCTGATGATCTTGATAACTTATTTCAAAATGTCATTAGTGATCATGATAACTCTTTGTTATGTGCCATCCCCTCCCCTGCTGATATTAAAAAAGTTTTCTTTGACATGAAAGCAAACTCCAGCCCTGGTCCTGATGGATTTACTCCTTTATTTTTCATTAAATATTGGCCCATTGTTGGTTTTGTTGTAATTAATGCTGTTAGAGATTTCTTTCTTAATAAAACCATGCCAAGAGCTTTCAACCACACCTTTCTAGCCTTAATCCCTAAGAATGAGAATGCTAAACGCACTGATCAATTTAGACCTATTAGCTTGTGCAATGTAGTTTACAAATGTATATCTAAAATTCTTGCTAATAGGCTTAAAGTTTTCCTGCATCTTTTTGTTTCTCCTCTTCAATCTGCCTTTATTAAAGGTAGACATATTCAGGATAATAACATTGCTGCTCATGAATTAATGCATTATCTGAACAACAAAAAGGGTACTAACTCTTTCATGGCAATTAAAATTGATCTTATCAAAGCCTTTGATAGAGTTGAGTGGTCCCTTCTTCTGAAAATCCTCTCCACTCTTGGCTTTTGCAGTACTTTCATTAACTGGATTAATTATTGCATCTCATCTCCTACTTTCAGCATTCTTAATAATGGTTCTCAATTTGGATATTTCAAGTCTAGCAGAGGAATAAGACAAGGGGATCCTTTATCCCCTTACTTATTCATCATCTACTCTGACCTCATATCCAGACTCCTCTCTAGAGCTGAATCCTTAGGTCTTATTAATGGTGTAAAAATCTCTAGACAAAGCCCTGCAATCACTCACCTGCTTTATGCAGATGATCTGACTGTATATTGCAAAGCTAATGAATCCAACTCATCTGTTATTAAGAACTGTTTTGATACTATGTCCTTCTGGAGTAGTCAAAAAATGAATACCTCCAAATCTTTCATCCACTTTAGTGCTAATACCAACCCTGATATCAAGCTTCTCATCCTCGATTCCCTCAAACTAAATGAATGCTCTCACCAGGACAAGCATCTTGGAATCCATTTTTGTAGAACTTCTTTTAAAAAACCAGCTATGCTTCCTTTGGTTGGCAATTTAGATTCTAGACTCTAATTGGAAATCCCAAAATCTTTCTATCTCTGGTAAAGCTATTCTTATCAAAACTGTGGCCCAAACTCTCCCATCTTACTGTATGTCCACCTTCTCTCTTCCTATCTCTATCTGCTCAAAAATGGACTCATTAATGATGAGGTTTTTTTGGGGAGAGAATGAAAATCATAATATCCTAGTTGGGACAGTATATGTAGACCTAAGGCTCAAGGGGGTCTAGGCTTCAGGAAAATGCTTGACCATAACAATGCTATGCTCTCTAATCTGGCTTGGCATATTGCCAACAAATCCAACAAGTTGTGGGTCAACCTACTGCATTCCAAATATGTGAAAGGAAATGATTTCCTTACCATGGAACCTTTAAAATCTAACTGCTCTTGGATCTGGAAAGATCTATTCAAGCTCAGATAACTCATTCTCAAAGGAGCTTGCTACAAAACCCACTCCTCCTCCACCTTGTCTCCCTGGTCCACTCCATGGGTCCCTTCCATTCCTTTGTTCATACCCCCCACTCTCTCTACCCCTCTTATCCCTCCTTCTTCTATCTCCAAGATCTCTGACCTCATTAATCAGGATACTAACACTTGGAACATTAACATTCTCAACGAACTTTTCTCTCCCGAGACTGTTTTAGAAATTGTTAAAACTCCAATTGCTCATACCCCTGACTTGCACACCCTCTTCTGGACTCCCTCCAAGTCAGGGAAGTTCTCTACTAAGTCTGCTTTCATCTCCCTCACCTCCTCCACCACTGATACCTCACCCTTCTCTCTTTGGAATAAGATCTGGAAATCCCACCTTCATAATAGGTTAAAAACCTTTCTATGGAGATACCTTTCTGATATTCTCCCCACCAGAAGTAGATTAAACCGCCTCTTCTCTATCTCTGATACATCTTGCCCTTTCTGTCTCCAAGGAACTGAAACTCCTGACCATCTTTTTATTAAGTGTCACTATGTTAAAAACATCATGCTCTCTTCAAGTTAGTCTTTTAACCTCTCTAGTTTTTCTAATTGCAATATCTCTGACTATATAAATTTTTTCCTCACTTGCAGATTACCAGGTATCAAAGATGACAAATTGCAGCTGGAGTTCAAGTCATTCTGTGCTATTACTATGGACAAAATTTGGCTCAACAGGAATAGGATTACTCACAACAAACCTATCATTCCACCTGCTGAACTTGCCAAAAGCATTGAGAAAGAAGCAAAGCTCCATGCCCAAATCCTTAGCAATAAACTCACCAGCCAAAGTTTCACTGCAGCAGCTACCTGGAAGAGACCTCCTGAGAATTGGCTCAATATCAATTTTGATGATGTACACAACAAAAATGGCTTTTCTTACACCTCCCTTTGGAGGAACAGCAATGGCACAATCAAGCTGGGGATTGCAAATTCATCACCATGCCTTGACACTGAGGTTGCAAAAAGCAAAGCTATTCTTGAGGCCTGCAAAGAGGCACATGCTAGGAAACTGCCTCAAATTATTTTTGAAGCTGACAGTCAGGATATTATTCATTTGATCAACAGTCCACCACCAAAACAGAATTGGACTTCAGTATCCTACTTTGAAGAAATCAGGAAATTCTGGTATTGCTGGCCCAAATGGAAATTCAAATACATTCCTAATCATTGTAATATAGCAGCCCAAAACTTAGCTAAATGGGCTGTTTTTTGTAAAGGGGGGGGGGGGTATCATTCCTGAACACCTTCTTCCTATTTCCTCCTTTTGTGACGGTGGTTTTCCCATTGTAAACTATATTTAATTTTATGCATTTCTTATTTATCAAAAAAAAAAAGACAAATAGAGATAGGCAATTTTCGAAGTAAAATTAAACAGAAAAAAAAAGAAAAAGAAAAAAGAAATCTAGTTTTACTCGTTCCAATATTTGCCAAAGCCCCTACATTCAGAGTTTCGCTGGAGCATGGCAAAATCTTGAATCAAATTAGGAATAAGCTGAAGGCCGTACAGCCATGGTATCTTCCGATCCTTTCACTATTCGTTGTTGTTAATTTCTCATTTCTGATTTTCTAATTCCTTTAACATTGCTGTTTTCATTGCATTAATTGATTAATCTCTCCGTTATGTTCGGAATTAGAAACCCTCAATGCTGATTCTCTCTGAATTCATCCATCCTTCATCACGTGTTAGGTTTTTCTGTACTAGTTTACGAATCGTGCATCGGAAAACAATTAATTATAGCCATTGGATGATGTGTGATGAGTGATGACGGAACAAAGATTTCGGATACGCTGCTACGTTCAAAAATGTTATAACGTGTCGAAAACTTGAGCTCGCGTATGATATCTCTTGTTCTTCATAGGTGCATGTCATGATTAGGCTGTTATGTCATGCATAGTTTCAGAATTTGGTTATATCTCTTCTCCTTTGTTCCTTTGTTGATGAAATACTTTTATCCGCAAAACGTTCATATTGCGTAATCCGTTGGCGATGTGATGTTTTTTATCTCCGATTGTTGTTTCGATGGGTTTTTGATCTTGATTGCAGATTCACTTTGTGCTTCTCATCAGTAGACAAGGTAAAATCAGGTTGACAAAATGGTATTCACCTTATTCTCAGAAGGAGAGAACTAAGGTATGTATACATACTTGTTCCAAACTTCACTTAAGCTGCTTTAAAGAACAAGATACTCTCTCTTTTGTCTGGATTACCTGCTTTGACTTTACTTGTGGGGGTAAACGATTGATATCATTCTTTGCTTGCGTTCTGAAGGTTATTCGAGAGCTTAGCGGTAATATTCTCACCCGAGGACCTAAGCTGTGTAATTTTGTGGAGTGGAGGGGATTTAAAGTAGTTTACAAAAGGTAATACACTCTTTTATTATTGGTTTAAACTTTGCAGCAGGGTTGTTGGAAGGCATGAATGGTAAAATCTTTTGCATTTTATTGTAATTTCTGCAGATATGCCAGCCTTTATTTCTGCATGTGTATTGACCAGGATGACAATGAATTGGAGATCCTTGACATTATCCACCACTTTGTTGAGATACTTGACCGCTACTTTGGAAGTGTGAGGCTTATATAATCTGAAGCAATGTTACTTTATGTGTATAGTTTTGTTACTTCACTTTATAATCTATTTCGCATTTAGTAATATATCTTTTTCTGTTTAGGTCTGTGAACTGGATTTAATCTTTAATTTCCATAAGGTATGAATTTTCTGCCCTCTGATACTAGTATAATATTTGCGGAGTTTTATCTGCATTCAGAATATAGCGTTTTGGCATAGTATGAGGACATGCATAACTTGACACCAGTTGGAGATAACTAGGTGATGTGAAACTTATGAGAGACCCTGAGATTTTATTGCTTATACTGTCTGCTCATGTTTGCCCTCTTTAGATTGCTGCCTCAGTGTAGTGAGTCACTATATGTAGACTATTGTTCTTCCTGGTCTCGGCCCCCATCCACCCTGAAAAAGTTTCTGCACCAAAAACTGTTGCTCCTGCATGACCTAGCTAATATTGCTGCATTTATGTGTTTCTTTGTCCAAAACCAACTAATGACAACTAAATTGCCCCGTGTCATTTTCACTGATATTCTTAGGTTAATCATGTTATGTTGTAGGAATATCAAACCCCCCCACATTCAGTCTTAATTATGAAAAACGTCTATTTTTCTTGACTCTACAAAAAACACTAATTGCTTGAGCCTTGATAGATACACTTAATTCATTCCATGAAGTTACAATCATTATAGCGAAAATCCGTTAGAAGTTTGGTTAGGTTCCATAATTTTTAGCAATTCAAAGTTTCAGGCCTGTATTTATAATCATTCAAACCTTAGAGGAGCTTATGTAAATAGACCAAGCCTCAGTGAGTGTACATGTATTTATCCCTATGTTTTCTGCCTTATAGTTTCCCATGGTTTATATAGCCAGTCTCATATTTCTTGATTAGAGTTTCTATTTGCCAGCTGCGATTAGCTTGTGCTATCTCACTGTTGTATAGTAATTCCATAAATCTTATTTTAAAACACATTGTAGTAATCAAACAGTTAGGTTTGCAATTTTTTATTAATCTTGCATCAGTTTAAGTGTTACTGGTAATTAGGGAGTTTATAAAAGATAAATTTGTTTTCCTTCATCGGCCCCTAGAAATTTCTGTTGAGGTTTGAATGATAGAATTGGCTGCTTTGGTATGCTTATTTTAGTGTGGCTTATGCAATTGTACAGGCTTATTATATACTGGACGAAATTTTGATTGCTGGTGAACTTCAAGAGTCAAGTAAAAAAACTGTTGCACGACTAATAGCTACACAGGTATTGAGAATTACGTATTTTCCATGCATTCTCGTAAAAGAATAGAGAGCCTAATTCACCTTCATATTTGATCACAGGATTCACTGGTGGAGACAGCTAAAGAGCAAGCGAGTTCTATTAGTAATATAATTGCTCAGGCGACTAAGTGAGGATAATGTACCTATTAACATTTTCTTTATGATATTCTTTGATATAAATGTACCTATAACTTGGATGCTATGTTTTGTGTGTTAAAGATATGTGGTGGAACTACTGATCTTTCCTTTTGTTTTGCTATTTACACATTGCACTATATAAATTGTGTTCCAACAATAAGAAAAATTGGTATGCGGTGCTTTTGGCCAACATATATGGAGCTCATTTGCTAACAGCTTTACTAAGATAATCTTACTCTTAATAAGGTAACCAGTTAATTTATTCAGAGTACATGAAAAAGGCAAAGGTAAAACAACTTCTCCCACCATTGTTTCTAATTATATGACACACAACATCATAAATTTGATTCCACAAAGGTCCTCTCTATATACATGATACTTTAAATACAGGGCGGGTATTATCGAGGCGCTCACTAGATTTTTTCTCAGATTCTATTTACCTAATCGCTGAGACTGAAAGAAGTGGAGTTCTGAAGTTCATGAGAAGGATCCCAATCCAAAGAGGACAAAAGAAGCTTCGATATCGCCATGACCACCTCCGACACAGATGGGCGAGCATTTAAGTTAGGCGAAACGCAGCTCCGAGCAAGCTCAGCCATGGAGTACGCCACATCCAATGGATACTCCTTTCCTAGCCATGGATCCATAAATTCCTGCAGCTTGTCTCTCACATTCTCCCCACTCATTACCACTTGTATGATTTCCGACAATAACAACTGATCATCGACCTCTTCATTGTTTCCGTTCTTCACATGAACAATGCTTTCCTTTCCCGATAAGAGTTCCAGCATCACCACTCCCAAAGCAAAAACATCGAGTTTTGGAGTGACTAATCCGTTCTCTATGTATTCGGGAGCCATATAACCGTAGGTGCCCACAACGTGTCTGGTCACTGCAGCGTCAGCTGTACTTTTGTCATCCTCATTAGTGTTCAAACTCCTGGCTAGACCAAAATTAGCAACCTTGGCTCTGGTGTTGGAATCCAGCAGAACGTTGCTGCTGGTCAGGTTCTTGTGGATGTAAGGTGGTCTGGTGAAATTATGAAGGTAATTCAAAGCATCAGCCACATCGTAAGCAATCTGAACTCTCTGTTTCCAGTCCAGACGAATGCTATGGGAATTGTATTTTGCGTCGTCATCTTTAAGCGAGTCAAGAAGGGAACCTTGGTGGGCGTACTCGTAGACGAGGTATGTGATGCCTTGGTGCAGGCAGAATCCTGAAAGTCTAATGATGTGCGAGTGGTTGATCTGTCGAAGGACATCAATCTCCCGAGACACGTCGCCTTTCATTATCTTCACGGCAGCATCATCGCCATTGAACGAGCCGCGGTACACAGAAGAGCCACTGATTCTGCAAGCTTCTGAAAACGACCCAGTGGCCTTCTCCAGATCCTCAAAAGTGTAAACAGTTAGAGACTCATTGTTGATGTTTCTCTTTATACTTTGCGCCGAAATGGAGAATGGATTTCGTGGCAGAGTAGCAGCATTAACAACAGCAGTATATTCGTCCTCCTCCGACTTGCGTTGGCGACGTCGGGACAAAAACCAAACAAGAACCCCTGATCCCAAAAGCAATAAGACCGCGCATCCCACTCCGACCCCAACATAAAGCCACGTGCGAGAACCAGATCCGCCATTCTGGTTTACTGGGGTAGCTTGTGAGGGAGGTGGAGAAGGAGGAGGTTGTGGAGGCGAAGGGACGATGTTGATATTTGCCCTTGAGGGTTCTCTAGTGAGAGGGACAAGAAGAGGAGTGAAAAAGAAGATAAGATCATTAATGGAGAGCTCATTGGCGTCAAGGATACCCTGGACAGTAGCGCCTGCCCCGGAGAAAGCGTCGGCTATTGAACTATAGCTGTCGCCTTGACGCACAAGGTATGTCAGCAAACGAGTAAACCCGTTGGCGGTTTGGTTAAGCGTGGGGCAAGCGCAGCGGAGGGGGACGGTGAGGTTAAGATTGGGGACTAGTGAGCGAAAAAAATACGGATTCTGAGCCTCCATGGTCTGGCAGGTGGTGAGGGCTTGGTAGGTATTGTTGGCGACGGTGAAGTAGGTTTCGCCGTGGTGTTTGAGGATGTAGGAGGCGTTGTGCTGGTAATAGTTGTTGTTAGTACATGTGCAGTTGAGGGGAATAATGAGGAGGGTGTTTTGAGGGAGAGGGTCAACGTCGGAGACATTGTTGAGTGCGGCGATCTGAGAGGGGTTGGCGTGGAGGAGGTAGGCTATAGTGACGGGGTTGTTGTATGTTGGAGTTGACCGGAAGGAGATGTAAGAAGAGCATCCGGTTGAGGGGGAGTTGCACACGAATCCGAGGGTGGTGGTGTCATTTTGTTCACAATTGAGTTGTTTGTTGTTCACATAACTTTGTTGACCCTGCGATAACGGAGCAACAAACATAAGAAGAAACAGCAGCACCACCACCGCTAAGGAGGAGGCTGGCAGTGGCCGGATACAATAATAATATGCCATCTGCTTAGCCTTTGCAAAGTGATGGGAATGGGAGTAGTAGTAGTCAGAGTTTAAAATATAAAAATCGATTCATAGTAATATTATTAATATTATTAGTCTCACTGACGATATGAATTTTGAACGCCACCAACGACTTCTCGGTCAATGGTTTAGAAGTTTGAGCAGAAATTCAACCTGAGTCATTTGATCTTGTCCGGTATGTTCATAAACAAAAAAGAAAAAAGGAAAGAAATAAAAATATTGTCTTCTCGTGACGGATCAGAATTGCCTGATTGGAGGGGTGTGTTGTGCGTTTGAATATTAAAAACTTAAGACGCGTTATCTGCTCATAGTGGACTTTTTTGACCCCTTGTTTTCCACTGGGTCCCAAATGCTTCAAGCCTTTTTTGTTTCTAGAAGTTGATTGTGTCATATTTTCTAAAGAGGGAATCGATTTGAGTTTCAGAAATAGATGATCTTAAAAGATAATTCAAGAGTTTAATTAACTTATGTTGTATGTGGGGTGGCCAAATCGATCCTCTAAGCCAGTATATGTATTTGGTTTACTAACTTATGTTGTATGTGATTATCCCTTGTAAGGGCTTTTCAATATGGTATAAAGTATAAACAGTAAAATGTACTTGTTTGGTTGCATTTGATAAAATCAGGGGCACACATACTATATCTTACCAACCCGGTGTAAAAGTGCATATTTAATTCATCACATAGCACCGTTGCATTCATATAATGGGAATAACAGTAAAGTATTAGCGACCCTTTTGCAGATTAAATCTTTACTCAACCATATAGCTAGATGATGACTGGCAAACCAATCATGCCAAAGAACATTAATCAACGAAATCAATTGATTAATTTTATGTGCGGAGAAACTTCTCCTGCGTTGATTTTTTTGGGCGTAAGTTTTACGCGACTTAGAGCGTGTTTGATTCAGTAGATTATGCAATACGTATAAATATTAAAACTCATCATAAAATGCGTAATATATAATACAAATGCGTTATTAAAAAGTTTGGTTTGTGTGTTAATTTTGCTATTATTTTACTTGTTTTTTATAAAACGTGTTTGGTTTGTTGTATTAATTCAGGAATAAGTGTTATTAGACCGAAATTCCCTCAAAACGTTGGGAATAAAAAAGAACATTATGTTCATTTCCACCAGATGCATCCTTTCTTCCCCCAAATTAGACCGTTGCAAACCTTAGTACGAGAAATTGAGGCCGAAATTGGTGCGATTATTGCCAGAATTGAAGCTATTTCACGACACCCCCCGTATCATTACCAATGTGAGTTTTTTTTTCCTAGTTTTTAAGAGTCTTGTGTCATAACATGATTTGAACTATGTATATCGCTATTTCTGAATGTACTATGTATCATGTCGTTAAATCGAATGATTTGGACTTTGATTTTTGAATATTAACGTTGAGTTCACTCGTTTTGAATAGCATGCAAGTTTGACTATTGTTGGTTGTTCCACGGGTCGTTTTTTTAAAGATTATGTGAAAGTGTTTGGATACTCGTTTTAGGAGTTGTTGCATGAGTGTTAAAGAGTGATATCAGATTTATGTAAATCTTACCTTTCCGCCGAACTTCGTATGCCGGGTGTTTATCATGTTTAGGGTGGTAGTAAATACTAAATATCTCATTAATTTAAAATGAGAGAGTTTGCGATTGTTGTAGATGTTGGCCCCCTTTGTTGTCAACTGTGTGTGCGGGCGTGGCCCTATGAATTACCGTATGGTAACTAAAAGGATAGATGCCCCAGCTTATATTACTACATTTGTCTTGCGGAAATACGACATAACGACTTCTTCATTTGGGTGGATGAGTTGGTAATGCCCCGTTTTGCTCGTATTAACCGTCACACGCCGTGCCCAAACCCAAGTCAGTGTACGAGGCCCTCATCTATTGTCAAGATAGAGACAGGCGGGGAATTCTCTAATACTGCCACCAACACTACTACACGGTTCTCCCGCAATGATCCTACCCCTCGAACTCTGAAGTTGGGGCCCGTCATGAACCGAACATACCACCGCTTAGTGTACTTATCCAGTCTTGTGTTGATGGTATTAATGAAAGGTCCATTGCTAGAATGGCTATGATGTGCTGCTGTGTAGCTTGGGTCGTAGTCTTTTCGACCGTATTAGTCGTAATTTCGTGTATCATCGTTTTCTTTTCGCACAAGTGAATTGTTGTAGCTGCCATGGGGACCTTAGTGTCGTTTACTCGAATAATGATTGTGTTGCGGTTTGTTGTAATGTGGTCTGACACTTCTTGATCAATGTTATTTTATCTTATTTCTTTGTGGTATATCTTTTTCAATTTAAATTTTATATTTCCATTAGCAAATATTTTACTTATGAATATGTTCGATTATATAATGCAGCTTTTGTCATTGTTAATCATGCCTTACCCGCGTAACAAATAGATAAAAAAATGTTTTGATGATTCGGACATGGAAAAATTATTGTATACATCCGTTGTATGTACAACCGATGGTTAAGACTAAAAGAAGATTCCTAAATTGTATAAATAACCACCCAACACCCCATCCCCATCGTGTATTAGTAGTGGATGCACATACATCGGTTGCACCAAATAATCATGGGCACTGATGGGTCATTCAACGTGCTTCTGGTACTGAGTGCTTATGGCAAAAAGCATGACTACTGCATGAGATGAAGTATGCGGTGCTTGATGTTCAAGAACGTATAAGAGACAGTGCTGGGAGAAAATACCCCATAGATGTGATTCAAGAAAAAATTAAGGCTATGAGGCATCGACTCGATACAGTTCAACGTTTCGTTAATGTGCCTGGTGTAAGGTTCGATCGATGGTCTAAGACGAACCTATTGAGTTTTGGTCCAGAATATGTCCACTACCTCAAGAAGGTATTATTCTTTATTTTGAAAAGCATTCTTGATAATTGAGTTTTTATTTATAAACCAGTTTCCATGACACGTTCACGTAACTACGCATGTTCAGGAGAACACTATCGAGAAGCATTTCCACATTCACAATTTCGAGCATTACAAATCGTATGATGAGGTGTTTTTTGTCCGCTCCGATGTTGTCCTCCCTTACGAACTGTGGGGATCAATTCAGAGACCTATAATGGTGGATGAGGATGGAATTCAAGCACCGTGGCGTCGTGTGACAATTGCGAGTGATGCAACTTCTAGCTACACACCGACAACGAAGGAAGTGTTACCCAGTCTTAAACTTATTCACTTTTAAAAACTGTTATTTCATCTTAAGAAGACTTAGAATTTTATTTTTTTATTATGTATTTGTAGTAATGGTGAACTATTTCGGAATTGGTTGAGATGGGGGTGTACATTTGTTGTGGAGTTGTCATGGGATTCTACAACGATCTCATGACATCAATTTTCAGGTTTTACCACACCTTTTGTACAAGCATGCCATTAAAAAACAACAAAGGCATGCTTTATTTTGAATTTTTCAGAGATTCCCTTCCCAATTTCTTTGTTTGCTTTGCCATTTGATTCTTTATTTTGTTTTTTCCCATGTCATTAAATTTGGCATGACTACACGTGAACATAACTAGGAGTGTTCAACCAATGACCTTGCATGGAAGATATCTTTTGCATATTTTATTTTTCTTTTTGTTTGTATAGTAAATCAAAGTATTGGCATATTCCACTCCATAAATAGTGAATTACTTACATACATTTCTCCCATTCCCACCACAAAGTCATATACCACTATTAAAATTTCTTACTTTAATCTTAAAATATTAAAGGAGCTCAACAATGCTGTCACATGCTAGTGAGCTCCAAAGGAAAGTATTCTAGGATGATGAGTGGATTCCCAACATTGACGAAACACTAATCGACGTCCTAAAAGAGCAATGCCTTTCGGACTACGGTTGTGTTCCTCTCAACAATTTAAAATTTCAATGATTGTTAGAAATGCGATGGACACGATCAACTACATAAACGATACAACATTCACGGCAAGAGACATTATGTTTCGATTCAAGAATTTGGCGGAGAGGCAGTTTGTCTTAAAAAAATTGCTTGGTCATGCCAGGACAATGTGGAACATGGACAACAACGAGCTCACAACGTCGAGGGAAGTTTGGGACGAGTTTAAGAAGGTTTTGTCGATATTAAATAATTTCCCCAAAATTTGCATATGAATTGTACTTGTTCCTACTTCATTATTTAATTTTATATTATTTACCAAATTGATAGGGAAATTTCAAGATGCACGAAGCGTACAAAAATATGTGGAGTTTGCATGAGGCGATTTGGAGATGCTATTCGTGCAGGTTAGAATTCGTGCCCCCATCATACCACCGAGGAAGTATATCGAGAAGGTTCGAGAGAATAAACATACGACTCAAGAGATTATCAACGCTACTCGTAAGGAGAAGCGTCTTAGCAAGGAAATGTCCTTCGTCTCCGCATCCGATCACATTTCCGTCACAAATGCTCAAGCACAAACTCTCCCTAAGCCGCCGAAAGATAAACATGCCGAGGTCACTAACTACTATGGTGAGAGGACTGCTTTCGTGGCCTCATGTTTCGATAAATCGTTCAACTTTTAGAGGCTAGTTTTTATTTTCCAAATTAAGGACATTTACCGTCTATTGTTGGATGCATCGGTATCCCCTTTTTAGTTAGATGCTTTTTTTTCTAATTTCTAAATTAAGGACATTTACCGTCCATCGTCGGATGCACGATATCCTCTATTGTGTTTTTCAGTTTTGAGATGCTTAGTTGTGTTCGGTTTCTAGATGTTTAGTTGTGTTCGAGTAGTAGTTAGTATGTAAAAATTAAGAGACGAAGACGATGTGCCATCTTCCTCAACCATAAGACAAGTATATAAAATATACATGTTGTAAGTAAGATGATGGCAAACACTCTTCAGTGTAATCCCAGAACTGGAAGTACGCAAACCAAAACAATCAATCAAGACTAGTGCCGCCCTGATTCTTAATGAAATATACCTCTTACCTAACACTCTCTTACCCCCCCCCCCCGACTCTTTTATCTAACAACTCTAACAAGGCGCGAGAGTGATTGTTAGCCAAAGACGTTTTCAAAACTTAGATGAGTCGAGGATAGTGGTTAGAGGTTACTTCGCAGCCTCCAGTCAAATGTTAGAATTTTCTCTTGATATTTCACTACAAGACTTGAGGGCCATCTGCAACCGCCCGGACGGTTGCAGAAGGCCCATGGGCGGTCGCCCGAAGGGTATCCGCGACCGCCGGGGCAGTCGCCGCGTCGGTCGCGGAAACCCCTCGTCGTGGGTCCCTTGCGACCGCCGAGCGGTCGCCCTTACACCAAGGCGACCGCTGGGAAGTCGCCATACAAAGGGGCGACCGCTAGGCGGTCGCCATACTAAGGGGCGACCGCTAGGCGGCGCCATGTAGGAGCGACCGCTAGGCGGTCGCCATATAAAGGGGCGACCGCTAGGCGGTCGCCATATAAAGGGGCGACCGCTAGGCGGTCGCCATTTAGGGGCGACCGCTAGCCGGTTGCGAATTATTGGGCGACCGCTTAGGCGGTTGCGAGATTTAGCTCGCAACCGCGTGACGGTTGCAAATAATATTCTTCAAAATAAAAAAAATACAATAATATTCCGGGAATTTTCCGAAATATTATTTTTTTTTACGAAATAAAATGGTAAAACTCAAAAAAACACGAACAAAAATATAAGAATACAAAAAAGTGTTTGGTGTTTTGTTTTGGGGATAAAAGAAAGGTATTTAAGTTTTTGTGGATTGGAAAAAAATGATTTTTAGTATTTTGTCATGAAGATAAAAGAAAGTGTTTGGATTTTTGTTTGAGATATAAAAGAAAAGAAAGTGGTTGGGTGTTTTGTTGAAAATATAAAGAAGTTTTTGAGTTTTTGTGGATTGAAAAAGATGAGTGTTTGGTATTTTGTTATGAAGATAAAAGAAAGTGTTTGGTATTTGTTGGAGATATAAAAGAAAAGAGTGTGGTTGGGTGTTTTGTTGAAGATATAAAAGAAAAAAAAAGTGTTTGATTATTTGTTTTGTAGGTAAAAATAAGTTTTTGGGTTTTTTTTTGTGGATTGGAATAGAAGAGTGTTTGTGTTTTGATTGGAAGATAAAATGAAGTCTTGAGTTTTTTTTTAGAGTGTAAGAGTTGTGAATGAAAAATTAGGGGAAGAATGGTGGGTATATATAAGATTTGGGTGAAAATTTTGAATTTTCGTGAAAATTTGAATTCCCCTCAAATTTCAGCAGAATTTGCAACCGCTCGGCGGTTGCAATGTATTGAAAATTTTAAATTTTCGTGAAAATTTGAATTTCCCCCCCCCCAATCCCGCCCAATTTCAGCAAAATTTGTAACCGCCGAGCGGTTGCGAGAAGCCCTTGCAACCGCCTGGCGGTTGCAGATATCGAGTATTGGCAACCGCCAGGCGGTTGCCATGTGACATAGCAACCGCCAGGCGGTTGCCATTTAATCTAGCAACCGCCAGGCGGTTGCCATGTTATCTCGCAACCGCGTGGCGGTTGCAAAAATATTCATTTTGAAATTAGTGATTTTTGAGAAGTATCTTGATGTGTTTGTGTTTATTGAACTCAAATATCATTATTAAATGTGAATAGTGGTAGTAAACAACTACAAAACTAGTAATTAAGTTAGTAAAATAGTAGATTATGCGATTAGGCGAGTTATCAACGATATACCTATATATTATGTTCAACAACTAATCATCACACTTAGTTCTTAATGTTGTCCCTAAGCTTAATTTTCCAATGAAACCTTATAATTTGTCTTGTTTTAACTATCATTAGGGTAATTATCAATTGATCAAACAACGTACCACAACGTATCATACGTAATAGTAAAAAATCAAGTATGAATATTATCTGCAACCGCTTGTCGAGTATTGGCAACCGCCAGGCGGTTGCCATGTGACATAGCAACCGCCAGGCGGTTGCCATAGGATCTAGCAACCGCCCAGCGGTTGCAAGAACTTAATATTGCAACCGCTCGGGCGGTCGCCATATAAGGGGGCGACCGCTAGGCGGTTGCGAGGTCTGAATATCTGCAACCGCCTGGCGGTTGCAAAAACATCCATTTTGAAATTAGTGATTTTTTAGAAGTATCTTGATGTGTTTGTGTTTATTGAACTAAAATATCATTATTAAATGTGAATAGTAGTAGTAAACAACTACAAAACTAGTAATTAAGTTAGTAAAATAGTAGATTATGCGATTAGGCGAGTTATCAACGATATACCTATATATTATGTTCAACAACTAATCATCACACTTAGTTCTTAATGTTGTCCCTAAGCTTAATTTTCCAATGAAACCTTATAATTTGTCTTGTTTTAACTATCATTAGGGTAATTATCAATTGATCAAACAACGTACCACAACGTATCATACGTAATAGTAAAAAATCAAGTATGAATATTATATGCAACCGTTGGGCGGTTGCAGATATCGAGTATTGGCAACCGCCAGGCGGTTGCCATGTGACATAGCAACCGCCAGGCGGTTGCCATAGGATCTAGCAACCGCCGAGCGGTTGCAAGACCTTAATATTGCAACCGCTCGGGCGGTCGCCATGTAAGGGGGCGACCGCTAGGCGGTTGCGAGGTCTGAATATCTGCAACCGCCTGGCGGTTGCAAAAACATCCATTTTGAAATTAGTGATTTTTGAGAAGTATCTTGATGTGTTTGTGTTTATTGAACTAAAATATCATTATTAAATGTGAATAGTAGTAGTAAATAACTACAAAACTAGTAATTAAGTTAGTAAAATAGTAGATTATGTGATTAGGCGAGTTATCAACGATATACCTATATATTATGTTCAACAACTAATCATCACACTTAGTTCTTAATGTTGTCCCTAAGCTTAATTTTCCAATGAAACCTTATAATTTGTCTTGTTTTAACTATCATTAGGGTAATTATCAATTGATCAAACAACGTACCACAACGTATCATACGTAATAGTAAAAATCAAGTATGAATATTATCTGCAACCGCTTGGCGGTTGCAGATATCGAGTATTGGCAACCGCCAGGCGGTTGCCATGTGACATAGCAACCGCCCAGCGGTTGCAAGACCTTAATATTGCAACCGCTCGAGCGATCGCCATGTAATGGGGCGACCGCTAGGCGGTTGCGAGGTCTTATAAAAGCCTCGCGACCGCCGGTGCGGTCGCTACTTCTCGGTGGCGACCGCCTGGCGGTCGCTCTGCGGTCGCAGTTACTGGCGACCGCCCGGGCGGTTGGGGGGGGCGGTTGCAGATGCCCCCCAAATCTTGTAGTGTTTGTATGACCACTTGAACCTATCTTAAACTATAACACATAGCCCATAATCACATGACATGATCAAAGAATATGGTCTCTAAATGTGCATACGTGCTAAGAGCATGACAAAATGTATTTGACCCTTCTAAGATCCATTATTAATAGAATAAAGTTGTGCACAACAACCAAGTTGGAAAAACACAATCTTGCATGAGAATAATCTCCGGCAACTAATACGAGGTGTACAGAATATTTCACTAGAAAGAGAGGAAAACATCAATCCAAACATACCATGCACCATTTTGTTCCAAATGTATAGTGATCTTTCGACTGCTATGGAACCCTTTTACTCTGTCCACGTAAAAAGAATGCACAGACGGTGAATGCCACATTTGCCCCTCTTTAACAGGGAGAAAACCCTCTAAGTTAAACAATTGACAAGCTTCTAAATCATCTGTATAACTCTAAAACCATGACTAGAAAGAAAATATAAAGAGACCACATCAAATTCTAGCATGCAATACTTTCTATATAAAGTAAGACATACCTTGATCATGACGGGAAAACCAATCTCGTTTGCAAGTCTCACTGCCTCTTCAGTACTCTGCAATGGCAGGAATAAAATTCACAATTTCAGACAAAAGAAGATGTTAGCCGGAAATCAAATTTTGATATTGGATTAACTTTCATGAGAAATAATCTAGATGAAAGGCAACACCTGCAACAATCCATCACTCCCAGCGACAGTTGGCACACCAGCATTCTTCATTGTATCTCTAGCCGTTGCTTTATCACCCATGACCCTTATGCTATCAGGCTGTAGGTTTTCAAACCAAAAAGTAAAAATACTCATTCTAAGTGATATTCAGAATTCCAATCAGGAGGAGATTTTCAAAAAAAAACATCAGAACAACATACTACATTTGATTTAATGATTTTTTAGCTTGATTCAGCAAAGACTTTTAATAGGGGAAGTGATAAAGATTAACATTCCTATTAGGAAGGAGATTATATGAATTTATCACAAGATTTTTTTAAAACTTATGAGAAAAATCGAGACTGGAGCTACCATAACATGCTAGTTGAGTTATCCTACGTCCAAACATCATCCACACCAACAACTATTTCAGATCCCCGGAAATATTTTACTATACCCCAATTAACTGTGCCACCAGATATCTCAAGCATCAGCTCCGAGGATCTTACCACCATTGTAAATTTCTCACAAGAAACTCCAACCCTCAAGGCCCTTTATCTGCCCCAAATCCACCAAATATGAGCAGACTCCATCAATAAATTGATCATGACAGGTAAAAACAGTCTGCGTTTAGCAAATTACCACATTAACTGGAGGAGTAGAGTATGCCCAGTTAACGAGAAACTTGTGTTATTAACATGTAATTCCCGAGGAGTCCTGAAGTGGCGGTAGTTGAGGTTTTTTATGGTGTCATATCCTATATAGGTACTTATGAAGGTCATAGCTGGATTGATGATGGAATGAGAAACCATGTGTGTGGTATAGGATTTTCTGGCTTTTCACAAAGCTAAAGTGCTGACTGGGCTATAAAACAATTTTGCAGCACATTGACAGCTTATAAACATACCAAACTCTGATATGGCTTTTCCAAAAATTAAAAAAAGTAAAAGGAGCCCAGTTTTTAACATCTGAAGCAAAGCAGCTATCCAACAAAATAACAAAGAGCTTACGTTTGGTCCAATAAAGTTTATTCCATGCTCTGTGCACATCTCAACAAAAACAGCATTTTCAGCAAGGAAACCATATCCAGGATGCAGCATAGTACAACCACGGCTGATGGCAGCAGATAATACATTTGGAATTACCAAGTACCTGGAAGAAAACAGAAAAAGGAGAATTACTCAAGGAGATCAGTCTCAGACACAATATTGTTTGGCCAAAATTCTCGTATTTAGAGGAAGTATAGTAAGGCAAACAGTTCCTTTATAAAAAAAGTTTTTCCTTACGTTCTCTAAGAGAGGCATCTTCAAAGTATCATTACTTTGTTCAAGTCTGTATAAAAGAATCACAAAAATCTCAACCTAATATTAAGTACTGCCATTTTATTTTCATTTCACATGTAAAACTGTTGACACTTAGAACTTCTAATCAACAGAACAAACCCAGTTTTGCTTTTCTAAAGAACATATAAAATACCCAAAGGAGCACCAATCACGTTGGTTTTATCATCAAAAACTTCAGAAGCATCCAGTAATACAGTAATATATTGACAGCAATAAATCAATAAAGACCTTAGTATGGACACACAAAGTACAATCCAGGAGAGCCAACTCGGGAATGGGTCAGTTTCTGACATTAAATTATGCATTTGACTCATATCACATGAAAAGAATCTTAACAGAGCAAATGCCAAAGAGGATAAAATTGTCCACCACAGCCTTAACAACCAGCAAAATTGGACAGTGTTCGAGGCACTAAGATGATAACTGACAGAACAATAATTTGGTTTCCTGTTAAAGTGGAAAGATAGTAAGACGATTGGATTCCTTTAAAGGGGAGCAATAGCTGAAAAAATTCATACTAGGAAATGATGTTTTCCTTTTTAAAGTTTGTTTATATGTGTGCACCTGAGGGTGTTTGTGGGAGAGTTTGTCCTCATACTGCATCGAACATGCCAAAATAATGTTCCAAGGATGCAGACATGTTAAGTAAGATGTGCAGATTGGATAACTAGAAGCACGGTGACATATTAGAGAGTCAATTGCGTAAATTAAATTACGGATTCTCATCATATATATGACCAAGTTCACTATCCCCGGCTTCCTGAATGTCATAAAACCTGATGACCGTCAAAGCTGTTGCTGGAGTTTATGAGATAAGACGCAAAACATCTTGTTTCCAAAGTCTCAGATTAATTTAACATGGTCAATCTTCTACGTGACTCCAAGTTTAGTCAATAGCTAGAGCTCAAGACGTGGCGCCAGACAAATTATACTGATCGATCACATGTAACGAAATCCACTCGCAACTTGGTTATTGGAACAAATTCCCTTTGCATGAATGGATATCCTTGTAGTCAGTTGTTGACCATGTGAGATTAAGATAAAGTGAAGGCATGAGGGAGCTGATGAAAATGCAAATGCCAGAATCAAGCAAACCAAGAAACCCAATAAAAAATATAGAAACTGGAACTCTAGTCTCTTCTGTTTGCCTTTAATCAGCAAAACCTGGAATGTCAGAAGAGCTATACCTCTCCACGATTCAACTTTAAGCGTAACAAATTTGCTGCAGAACCAATACAAAACACTAGTTTGAGCAACAAGAACCATTTATCATCAGGTCTACGTCATAAAAGAAACTACGAGTTCTCAAATTAGATGATTAATAATCATACTGAGTGATTTCAACAGCAAGCTACAAAAGCTGCTTTCCTATTTTGTTTCCTAATTTCTGACAACTAAAGATTCAGAAGCAATTTTCATGGTTTTTTCACGCTTGAAGTTGAGATCTACACACAGCCCTAAGAGATTTATTTTTTTATTATAATTTGGGCTCAAAATGTCTAAAAACTAAAATATATCTAGTGCACAGACAATGACTTCTTACAGCAAAGAATATAAGGTACTTGTCCACAAAGATATTTATGAGTAAAAAAGTTAGATGTGATATGGTTTTATAAGAGACACGAGAGTCTCCCACCCCCCACCTTGACAATGAAAACAAAAAAAAAAAGACTGACTTTAGTCTCACCCTAAAACATGTATTTGAAAGAAAAAAAAACATAGTTGCAATTGTGATCATGTATTTGCTGATATGATTTTCACCTTATGGGCCTCTCTACCAGCATTTAAAATAGACAAATCCCACGGGTATGGCAAGATGTAAGATTCATGAAGGGTGAAAGGTTTTTGCAGTAATAAACTGTGGGGCGGTGGCACAACACCAAGAGGTGGGGCGGCTGAATTAAAAAAAAAAGATGGTGCAACATTATTGTGTTGGGGCGGTTGATTAGTGCAAGATTTTCTTTAATCTTGCACTAGTTTAATACCTTTGTTAGGCTATAAATAGCAGGCACCTCTTGCATTTTCAATTCATTCCATACAGAGTAGTATTTGCAATCTAATACTCTTATTTCCTCTTGTAATATTTATATATTAGTGTGAGGTATTTTCGGGGAGTGTTACGGGTAAAAAGGCTCTGTGGGGATCGGTTTGGGTTGAGCGAGAAAATTGTGTAGTTGTAACAATTTTCTACACAATTTTCTACATAGTGTATTTTCGTTCGGGCCCCGTGGTTTTTCTCCGGTTTTGGAGTTTCCACGTAAAATCCTTGTGTTGTTACTATCGTCATATTTTATTCGTATTTGCTTCATATATCCACGATGGGCAAATCCTGGGGGTGCGTATTTGTCGACTCAAATACCTAACAAGTGGTATCAGAGCTCAGGTACTGCTGGAGGTGGAGCTTTTGTTGGGGTGGAGTTCTGGTGTGATAGTAGTGTGAATACGCGCTGATAAAGGCGGTTCTTTCAAAGGTAATTGGTTATTAAGCGGGACCGCTGTGACCCCACCAATTACCTGGGAACCTTGAAACCCTGCCTGGAAAGACGAGCTATCTCTTTTCGGGGGTTTACTTTGTGCTATTCGGATCTACTTGAAATTCACCAAGGCTTACTCGTGCAATGTCAGGAAGTAAGGGTACGAGTGCAGTGAGATTTGACGTTGAAAAATTTGACGGAAAAATCAACTTTGGCTTGTGGCAAGTTCAAGTCAGGGATGTGTTGATTCAGTCAGTGTTACACAAGGCTTTAAAAGGAAGGGTCGCTAAAGGTAGCGGCACTACTGGCACGAGTTCCGAAGTAGCTGGTATAAAAGTTGTGGTGGACGATGATGATTGGGAGGATCTAGATTTGCGAGCTGCGAGCGCAATTCGTCTATGTCTGGCCAAAAACATTCTTGCGAACGTGCATGGGGTTTCTTCGGCAAAGGGACTCTGGGAAAAATTAGAAGAGTTGTACCAGGCGAAGCGCGTGTCGAATCGCGTGTACCTGAAGGAGCAGTTTCATACACTGCGAATGGCAGAGGGTGCGAGTATCTCAGATCATCTGAGTGTTCTGAACGGAATTGTTGCTGAGCTTGAATCCATTGGAGTTGCAATTGATGAGGAGGATCAAGCCTTGAGACTCATCTGGTCTCTTCCAAGTTCGTACGAACACATGAAACCGATATTGATTCATGGGAAAGAGAAAATCAATCTCTCTGAAGTTACGGGCAATGTCTGAAGAGAGGAGGCTTAGCGGGGGTAACGGTTCACATGTAAACAATGCATTGGTGACGTACGATGGCAGGAAGACAATCTCTAAGAGGAAAGTGTGTTGACGGTGTGGACAATCTGGCCACGTTAGAAGAAATTGTCCAACAATGGGAGCCGGTTCGGCAAATGGCTCTGAGGCATCAAAGGGAAACACTGGAGCAGATACTAACATTGCTTAGTGCAGTGATTCTGAAGTTCTCTAAGCGGCATGCTCGTCCTGCTGGCATGAGACCCTAAAAGTTGTCATGAGACATGACGTTAATGTTAGTGGGTCTAGTGTGCACACGGGCATTGCTTTTGACGTTAATGCAAGGTGTGGTATATACATGTCGGCGGGCTGATGACTTCCGGAGGAGCAAAAGTGGAAGTTGCACCATCTTATCAGCAGGTTAATGTTCGATATGGGCCGAAAAGGGAAATTCTTGGAATTGGTTTATTCTGAGTGGTTATGCTTAATTTATGGTGGAGCATGGTACTTCTAAAAGTACGACTGTGGTTGCAGTGATAGCGGGAGCTATGGAGATCTTCTGAGGCGGAGTGGGTGTGCGATTGCCCAATTCCGAAATTGAGATGATTTTGAAGACGTGATTAGTCACTAATAATCACATCTTCAAGGTGAAGATTGTGGAGGCGGTGGCACAACACCAAGAGGTGGGGCGGCTGAATTAAAAAAAAATGGTGCAACATTATTGTGTTGGGGCGGTTGATTTTCTTTAATCTTGCACTAGTTTAACACCTTTGTTAGGCTATAAATAGCAGGCACCTCTTGCATTTTCAATTCATTCCATTCAGAGTAGTATTTGCAATCTAATACTCTTATTTCCTCTTGTAATATTTATATATTAGTGTGAGGTATTTTCGGGGAGTGTTACGGGTAAAAAGGCTCTGTGGGGATCGGTTTGGGTTGAACGAGAAAATTGTGTAGTTGTAACAATTTTCTACATAGTGTATTTTCGTTCGGGCCCCGTGGTTTTTCTCCGGTTTTGGAGTTTCCACGTAAAATCCTTGTGTTGTTACTATCGTCATATTTTATTAGTATTTGCTTCGTATATCCACGATGGGCAAATCCTGGGGGTACGTATTTGTCGACTCAAATATCTAACATAAACTTCTGACCTTGTGTTTTAGAGCGGTAAACATGATGAACTTCATAAAAGATACTTTCTCCAACCAATCCTTAAGAAGAAAAGAAAATTTAACCATCTTCTATTCCAAATCCTCAACTTCAAGTTCACTTGCTTTCTAATCAGAGCGTCTTGTAATATTTTCAGTTACAAAAATAGTAGCAATTAGACAAAATACAATGACAAACTTTTCCGCTACTCAAAAATATAATTATATATGACCAAAATATTTCTCCACTGCTCTGCAGTGCGCCTAATTTGCAGAAAGATTTAAGAAAGTACAGTAACTTATATAACTATTGAAAATATAGTCTAACTAGACTTGAAGTTCGTTAAATAATTCATTGCTTCCAAGCCACCATACCTAGAACCATATATATCCTTACTGCGTCATTACTACCCCGACCGTCAATGCCCACATGACTTCTGAGCCATTTTTGCCACTTATAAAAAGACTACAATAACATGCTGTAACTATCACAATTATATGTGGAGGAAATGTCGTGAATCTTGACCAATGAAGCAATATAATGAATTCAAACAAGTATAATATTTTGTCATCAAGACTGCTGCTAAACATATATCACCAACTGCTGGAATAATTGACTGTTAATCATAAGGAAAGTGGCGGTATTAGAATGCATGCATATAACTTTCTTGCTCAGCTCACAGATGTAAGTGACGAAATAATGTTCCAAGAATAAAGTAGAAGAGATCGATCATGATGGTACTTTACGATTGACTGCTTGGTGCTTCTCCAATGCATACAGATTCATCAGCCGGTTTCACATGAAGAGCATCTTTATCAATTGTTGAGTACACGGCGACACAAGGAATTCCCATCTCATGAGCAGTCCGGATCACACGAACAGCAATTTCACCTCTGTTAGCTACAAGAATCTTATCGTCGCGGCATGTGGCAGCAAGAGCTCCCCCGCGTTTCTTAGATTTCTTTCCAACTCGAGATGCCTGAGCTCTCTGTCGAGGGAAGTTAACCTTACTGTCCATCGATCCTAAAGCTACACTTAGGACTCCTAACTCTTGTTCTCCCCATGAATAAACCATTCCACAAATTTATTGGCCATTTCAATCAAATTATGGATGAAGGTACTTAAAATAATGATAATCAAAAATCGCAACTATGTAATGCAAACTTTAGGATAAAAAAGTACCATCACAAATTCCGTACATAATCAAATTAAGGTGAAAAAAAAAGATAAGTATTATTCAATGAGACATTTAAAACCATGTCATGCTCTGTTTGAAATACATTGGTTAGTTCTAGTATAGTCAAAAGATAAGATCATCAAGAAGAAGGGAAATAGCAGGAATAGCTACTAGATAACTAAAAGCACACACGTAACAGCAATGTTGACCTCCTATTATATGACAAGAGATCTCTACTGGGGTTCATATGTTTCCTGATTTTCGTCTACTCGCATAACAGGAAAAAATCACCGGTTCCTAAAGCTTAGCATGGAATTAACTTCTTCTTCTCATATAAGAATCAATTGGAGGTGAATGGACAAAAGATCAAAGCAACAACCTAGAAAAAAAGGAAATGGTTCTCCTTACCGCCAGGATTTGAGTATTGGGGGGCTAGAATTTTTTTTTGAAAGAATAATAGGCAAGAATTTTGAATCGATTTTTTCGGAGTACAAAATCATGGATTTGTGTTTTGTTACTTTTCGCTTCTCGCAAAAAATTCTTTGATAATAAATTCACCATGACTATCGATAACCAAAGAATTTTTTCCGTGCATTGCAATTTAATCAAACATTTATGTACTAAAAAAGTAATGCTATAACTTTTTTACATTCGTTAGAAGTTTAATAAAAGTACTCACGATGTCAAAAAGATGATAAAAATATATGCATATCACCAAAAATTTAAATAAATATTTGTTGTTTATCAAATAAAATAATTAAGATTAAATTTTCTGATCTCATTACATGAGAATTAATCAAATAAGAGTTTTTTTGTGTATCAAATAATAGTGTGATTTTTTTGTTGCTAATTTTAAATATAAATAAGAGTGTTGTGCTAACTAAAATAATATATAAGGTTATTTGTGAATCAAAATATTATACTTGGGTAAGTTTTGCAATTTTCAATATCAACTGTAAGTCAGTCGTTTGTTGCTTGTTAATTGTTGTTAAGAGATTTATACTTCCTACTTATTACATCAAGACCCCAAAAAATTTATGTTTTATTTTTTAACAACCCATTATATTTATACATAGGTACTAGAAAAGAATTTCAAAACAAAAAATGGGGGAGGCTACAGCCCCTCAAGCCCCTTAATAGATCCGCCAGTGCTCCTTACAGCATATACATCATGATTAGCTAAGGAAGCCAGTAATGCGACTACGAGCTTTAAACGTCTAAAACTGATCTGGCGAACTATCAGAGAAAATATCGTAATAGTATTCGAACAGATGGTTAAGAAAAGGCACTTGTAAATTCACTCAACGCACAATGCATAAACACACAACGACAAACAGCATAATCAGCTACATATTGAACGTGGAAACAAACATAGAAAAGGTAAATTAAATAGTTATCATCATCATCATCATCATCATCATCATCATCCTCCTCCTCCTTAGCTTTAGCATTATTCTCACTCTCTCAGCCTCAGCCTTAGCTTTAGCATCAACATTTTTCTTCTCAAGTCTCTCTCTTTGAGCTCTTCTAGTCTCAGTTCTTTGTAAAGCTATTTTACTCATGGGCATAGACCCAATTGGTGTTCTCTTTCTTCCAGAACTAGATCCCCCCCCCCCCAATCACATCATTAAGAATATTCACTTGGGGTTTAGGGTTACCCACATTTACCTCCGATTCAGTTTCCTTGGTTTGAGGAGTATCGGCTTCTGATGTTGCACCAATATTCGACTCAGATTCCATATTTTTAGCTCTCTTTGACTTTCGTTGATAGGGAATTATTGGTCTTTTTGTAGCAACTTGAGCAGCAGGTTGTTCTTCATCCTCACGCGCAGCAGTCCTGGTGCGTGTTGTTGTTTGCTCAACATTCAATGCCATATTTGCAAGAGTGTATAAAGGAGTCTTGCTTACCATGTTAGTTTGAGAATTGAAAGAAAAATATGAGAGATTTTTAGATAATTATTTGCAGAGGGAAAACAAATTGCACAAGTGAAAAAGAAATTAGTGCAAATTGTTCATTTAAGTCGTGCAGAGTGGAGAGTGAAGGGATGAATGTTAGTGGGATTGTGGAATATGATCAATTAAGTTTACTCACTACTCTATTTCCGCGTAAGAACTTCACCACGTGTCATTTAAAAACAACAAGTAACCAGAGCAGTTCAAAATAAAACAATAAAAATTCAGTTTTTAAAATGTTAAACAAACTTATAAGTTACTATTTTCAATGTTGGGCAGACACTTATGGCAATGTTTGGATAACATTCAGCTCAGAGAGTAGAGCAACATTCAAACCAGAAGGTTTTAAACCAAAATTATTGAGGTTCTGGGCTTCTTCAAGGCAATTTCATGTGAGAGCGTGAGATATATCCAAACTTATATCTGAAACTTCACTAAAGTAGCAAGTGAGTACCAAAAACATTTAGATCAAAATCATGAATAAGCAACATATCAAACAGAAAACACACAGAGATAAGCAGTTATGAATTAGAGAATTAATCCACTTCCACAGCATAGAAGGTCACAAATAGTGTGTCACCTGCAGTATGTAACCCAAAGAGTATGCCTCAACATACGAAAGGGACTATATACTCCCCCTAAGCCCAAACCTAGTCAAGCACACTAATCAAAGAAGAATAACAATGCAGTTCTAGCATGAATGCAACAATGTTATGACAACATTGACATATGGTATACACAGTGAATCACTTTTCAAACAAGCAACAGATCACATCATATCAAATCTTCACTATTTTCATTATCTCTTTAGAACAAAAAAACTGAGAGTTGATTAAAAAAGGATAATGACATTACTGAATGATGGCAGCCCTAGGCTCCACACACCCCGGTAACAACATTATCAACAGCAAGTTAGGCGAGTACAAAGGCCTTGAATATTGGCAATACATTTATCATGCACCCCAATATCCAATTTCTTATGCATACTTGTTTACTAACCTGCATACAAGAGAGGCAATCAAAACCCCAAACATCCTAGTAGAAAGAACCACTGTTATGTACCCCTTGGCCAAAACCAAACAGAGACATGCAGATAAGCACAACTGAATATCATTGAAGCTGTCAACATCATGAACCCAGGCTTCTCCACATGTCCAGTAAAACCTTTTCATATGAATAAGACACAATTGAATAGACATCAAAGTAGTGAACTTTGTGTACCCCAACTTCTCCATATGTTAGGCTAACACAACCTCAGACACACTTTAGAGATTTATACTTTTCAAAACTTAGATGTGAATCTGCAAGCTAGAAAGATTAGTAAATCACAGTGATCAACCATACCATCAAATATGCTAAAACAAAGATCAATGTGACTCAAAAAGAAAAGAAAAAAAACAAATAAAAAAGACAAACAAAAAAAACAAAAAGTTACATACCATTCCACAACCATTAACCAGTGCTAGACAGTGGTGTTATGTCAACACTGGGATCATAGCATTCTCACATATTGCACATGCCGAGAGATTTCCTCAAAATGAAGAATCTCTCACTATCTAACAGTTTAGTAAACATATCAGTAAGCTGATTATTTGTATCAATATGCTCAATGTTAATCACTTTACCCTCAACCATGTATCTCAAGTAATGATGTCTTATATCTATATGCTTAGTCCTAGAATGTTAAACAGGATTCCTTGAGATACTAATGGCACTAAGATTGTCACAAAACATGAGGAGAGTGTCACTATCTAACCCATAGTCCAGCAACATGTGTTTAAGCCATACAAGCTAGGTAACACAACTGTCAGCAGCTACATATTCAGATTCAGCTGTATAATGACATACAATTCTGTTTCCTACTATACCATGAAACTAGATTCTTTACCAAATAGAAATAACCCCCACTTGTGGATTTTCTGTCACCTACATCACCTGTCCAATCAGAATCACTAAAACCAACAAGATTTGTTTGTACCAAAAGAATACCAAATGCCCAATGATGAAGTTCCATACACACACACACATATATATATATATATATATATCTTAATATTCTCTTCACATCAATCAAGTGAGATTGCTTTGGATCAGCTTGGTACCTATCACAAACACAAACATAAAACATAATATATGGTCTAGAGGTAGAGAGATATAGAAGACTACCAATCATAGATCTGTACAATGTTGGGTCAACGTTGTCTCCAATGCCATCCTTAGTAATCTTCATAGAAGAAAGCATGGGGGTTTTGCAAGGATTTTGACTCATGTAGCTTAAATCTCTTTACCAGGTTCCTTGCATACTTCTCCTGGTTTATGAATATACCATTCTCCAGTTGCTTCACTTGCAATCCTAGAATGTAGTTCAGCTCTCCAATCATGCTCATCTCAAATGTCCCTGTCATTGACTCAAAAAACTTGTCTAGAGTAGACGTGTTAGTAGAACCAAATACAATATCATCCACATAGATCTGAGCAACACAAACATCAGAACTCTTTCTTAGAATAAACAAGGTTTTGTCTCCATCTCCTCTATTGAACCAAAACTTAACAAAAATTCAGTTAGTCTTTCATACCAAGCTCTTGGTGCCTGTTTTAAATCATACAAAGCTTTCTCAAGTTTATACACATGATTAGGATATTTAGGATCAGCAAAACCTTTAGGTTGTTCAACATATGCCTCTTTGTCTATCAAACCATTAAGGAAAGCACCTTTCACATCCATTTGGTAGAGCTTAATCTTAAGACAACATGCAATAGCAAGAAGTAATATAATAGATTCTATCCTAGCTACAGGAGCAAATGTCTCATCAAAGTCTATCCCTTCTACCTACCTGAGTATAACCTTGTGCAACAATCCTAGCTTTGTTTCTTACAATTACACCTTCTTCATCAGTTTTGTTCTTGAAAATCCACTTAGTTCCTATAACATTCACATTAGAAGGTTTAGGTACTAGATTATAAACATGATTTTTTGTGAATTGTAACAGTTCATCTTGCATAGCATTTATTCATTTACTATCCTTAAGAGCTTCAGTCACATTCTTAGGTTCAATATTATAAACAAAACAGGAAGCATTACTTACAGTGCAAGTGGAAACCATGCAGACACACAACCTTACCATATTTTTATAGTTTACCCTGTCTTTGTTATGAGTCTTCATGCGTCCAGTGATTTCACCTATCACTTGTGAACCCGGATGATCCTTTTGAATCTTAGTAGAGGGATCTCTCCTAGGTTCATCAACAATGTCATCCTATGATTTGGACGGTGGGGATGTTGGCCTAACAGCAGCAGGTGTCAGTTCAACATTAGAACCAGTCTGAATTTCAGTGTCTCCAGCTTCTGCTCCTGATGTTGGGACAGTCTCTATTTCCAATGTTGGGGTAACATCAGAGACAGTAATTTCATCAGTACATGTATCAAAGGTGGAATCATCAAACACTATATTTACTGATTCTTGAACAGTCTTCAATCTTGGAATATAAGCCTTGAAAGCAGAACTATTCACAGAATAACCAACGAATATTCACTTTCAATTTTTGGATCAAACTTACTAAGATAGTCTCTATCATTCAACAAGTAACAATCACATCCAAATTCATGAAAATGAGCAATATTTGGTTTCAAACCCTTCAAGATTGCATATGGTCTCCTGTTCTGATGTTGAGTCCTGGATGTTGGAGCAAGATTGGGACATGTGGCAGTTCTGGAGATCTTCTTCTGTCCAGTTGACTTGAGTGAATAGCGCAGCTGTATGAATCTCTTCAAAGCTTTCTTCAGTATCAGCACTTGATCCAGAGTTGTAATCCTCTTCATTGAAATCATCTACACAAATCCAATTAGACTTTACCTTCTTGCGGATGGTGTTAGCACATTCAACAGCAATATGACCATAACTTTTACATTCATAACATTGAGTAGTTTTCAACTTTTCAATTTCTTCAGGACTAGACTTTGTTGCCATATATTTAACAAATTTGGGAGGCAATTTTCTATAACCAGTGGAAGTATTGCTAGGTTGTTTCTCTTTAGATTTATCTTTAAAGTTCAACCTACTGAGTTTCTTGCTAATATTTTCATAGTTAGAAGAAATAATTTCATCCTCATCCTCACTCTCATGATTTAGATAATGTGTGCCTAACAAAGCAATAACTTGTTGTTTGGTAGTTCTAACAGGGAATTCTAGCTCAAATTCTCTAAGAGTGTTTAACAAGGATTGAAATTCCATGTTGGCAATATCTCTTGTCTCTCCCATGGCAATTCTGTTGAGAGCAAATCAAGGTGACAAAGATCTAAAAGCTTTATAAATCATAGTTTGATTTGAAACAGGAAATCCTAGATTTTCACATTGATTTGTAATGTCAAGGATTTTCTCAAAATAACTATCAATAATCTTATCATCACCCATCTCAAGTTTTTCAAAATCTTTAAGCAATTGTCTATGTTTAGAGTTTCTAACTGCACTATCTCCTTCACAATGAAGTTCAAGGATATCCCTAGCAGATTTAGCTCTGGTGCAGTTCTGAGTTAACTTAAACATCTGATTGGTAACATAACTAAAAATAGCATTAAGAGCTTTCTCATTGTAGTTGTACAGTGTTGCCTCGTTTGCTGTCCATTGTGACTTCGGTTTTGGTACAATGTCTGCATATCTGTCATTTTCAATCTTTGGGATAGAATATCCATCAAGGACTGCATCCCATGCTTTCATGTCAATGGGTTTGATGTGAACTCTGAGCTTGGTCTTTCAGTAAGCATAATTGATGGATCATTCCAAGACTGGGAGTCTGCCAGAATTAGGATTGATGTTTTCCATCGCATTGTATCACCTTTAAACACCAGTGAAATAGGTGCTTGGCCCTAATACCAATTGAAATTGTTGGATCGGGATTATACAACTTTTCCAAAGTTCAAAGCTCAAGTTAAGCTGGCGTTGCCTTAACTTGATCTTAAACAATCTTCTTGATAGGTTATAATGTGCAGCGGAAATAAAGAACACAAGAAGATAAATTTTCAATTGTTTATTATAAATAATCAACCATCTAGCCTTACGATAAAATAACCACGCCGGTTTTACCAAAGGCGTTCCTCACCACAAAATCACTTTCGCTCTTTCGTAGATCGGACTCAACGAAACAGACAAGAATTTTCTGCTTAAATCTAATCCTAGACTTAACTCGAAAACTCACAAACTTTGCAAAACAAGAAACACAGCAACAATGTTAAAGCTATAATCTCTACGAATTAATAAGATCTATTGTTTCTTCTGTTTCTTGATGTACTTCACACCCTATATATCGGTTTCTTCAAACTTGATCTCCAAGGTGCGTTGTACACAGTTTTGGTAACTTATGTTGTTTCCTAGTTGAACTCTTCTTTCCTTCTTGAACTCTATCTCCTTCTTGAATAATAGTTTCCTTTATTAGATTGAGTTCTAATAAGGAAATACTCCTTCTTCAATTCAGAGTTGATCTTGGAAAGACTCCTAGTTGCACTTGAACCCCAAAACTTCCCACCTTTGAAACCGTGTTGACTTGACCGATCTCCTCCTCTTGAATTATGAAAACTTCATCTTAGTAAACTTGCAATGCTCTTCCTTATGATTAAGAGATGTTCCTGGACATAAACAAAGACAACTAAAATCGTTGAACTTGATTAATAGGTGAATAAAGACAAAACTAAAATAAAGCAGCTAAAGACAAATTGACATAATAGTTTCTGGTTTCAATGTTGTCCTGTGGATGTTGGCTCAACATCCATCCAACATTTAATCTAGAACACTTTAATCATGTTTAAAACCATGTTTCATGTTAAAAATGTTTCGGGTTTCAATGTTGTCCTCTGAATGTTGGCACAACATCCATCCAACATTGATTCCAGAACATCTTACACTTTCATGATAGTTCAAATCAAATCAAATGTTTACTAATTTAGTTGTTTTATGTAGGAAAATTATTTTTTAGTTTTGGAGTGGTATCTATCCGTCAAAAGTTGTATTCGTTTTACAAGTTTTGAAATACTTTTTCGACATGTTTCGAAAACATTGCAAAAATTATCGTTAAAATGTCAATGAAGAATACACGTATATTTTGTTTCAATAGAAACAAAGGTAAAATCGTCTTATTACTACACAAAAGTGAAAATTATTTGTTGTTATATTATAAGGTAGGCAGAAATGTCAAAAAAGCCCGTTATCTTTTGCCCACTTTACTTTTTGCCCGTTATCTTTTTTATCTACCAAAAATGCCCGATATCTTTGCCAAAAATGCCGGATTCACAGTTCCGCTGCCAACTCATGAAAGCGTGTCCTACGTGGCGCACCTCCACCTCCACAGTCATCCACCGGCGCACCTCCACCCCCCCAGTCAGCCGCCACCACGAATCGCGCCTCTTCAATCGGCGTCGACTTCAGATTTCGGTGACGAATAGGTACTCTCGTCCGCCGGCGGCAAAATCGTCCCTCGCTCTACAGACGGCGAGCTCCGATTCGATTCCGAGCTCCGATTCTGATTTCACCGATTTCGATTTGACCTCGCCGGCGGGATTTGAGGGGGGGAGGGGGGAGGAGGAAGACGACCTTTTTTTCATTTTTTTTAAAGTTTTTTAATTGTTAAAAAATAAGTAATTGAAATTTAATTGTTAAAAAAATAAGTAATTGAAATTAGATTTTATATATAAAGTTTTTATAATTTAAATGAATAAATTTTATTATACTAAAAAAAATATTATAGAGTAAGTTTTTAAAATTTAAATAATAAAGTTAATTATAAAGATTTAATTTTTTTATTTTTCTGCTTTTTTAAAAAAATTTAGTAATTATAAATTTTAAATTTTAAAATAGATTTATAAATGATTTTTTATAATTTATATATTAAAAAAAAAAAATAATTATACATTTTATGACATGGCAGCCACATTTTGGCCACATATGCCACATTGGATGATTTGGCGGATAAATGGCAATGAACAGTGAATCGGGCATTTTTTGCAAAGATGTCGGGCATTTTTGGTAGATAAAAAAGATAACGGGCAAAAAGTAAAGTAGGCAAAAGATAACGGGCATTTTTGACGGCCTATAAGGTAATTCAATCGAGATCGCATGAGTTGGGTGCAGGTTCACAAATTCAAGTGCGAGTATGAATACAAGGGTGTGAGTAGTTGAGTAAATAACACAAATAGTGGTGCTTAATAATATATAGTAATAGAGGTGGCAAATAGGTAAGTTAGGTCATTAAAGGGTTGACAATATGTTGCCTTTAGGATATTGGAGTTACTTTTGTTTTAAAACAAAATTATCATATCAAAATAAGGTATGAAAACATGAAAATTAAAGTCTCCAACCTATTTTGTGAATAATTTACCCAGCTTGATGTTATTAGAAACTTCACTTTCATCATATGAACTTGCATGGCAAAGATATATAATTTTCTCCCAACCAATATGCATGCATTATTAGTCCAATTATCACGCTTTGAGATTAATTACGAGGCATTGATTTAAGTGGTTAAAACTTCTAAACTTTTGTTGATAAATAACTACATATATAAATAAAAATTATTAATAACTAAAATTTCCTCTTTGAACAAAAAAAGAAAAAAATTATTAGAATATATAAAACACACCCCAAGAAAAGAAGAACTATTGCATTACACAATTACAAAGCAATAAGTCACTAATGCCCTTCAAATTACCAAAAAAAAATGTTATTTAGTATTTACATTGGCTTAAAGTTATTAAATTTCTAAACTTCGGAATTTAGGTTGCTATGTTTAGAATTTTCTTGCAAAACCAGGTCCATGTTACGCTAAAAAAATGCTCATTATACCTACTGCCGATCGAAGCCTGTATAATATGTGATAGCATGTCATCATTATTTTGAAGATACTTATACCTTCTACCTATGCTGACGTAACTAATAACATATTAGCATATAACCATTATTCTGAATAAATTATCCTACAAAAGCAATGAAGTGTGTCCGTGATGTTCTTTAATCTCACATGTTCGAGTGCCCCTTAACGGTGAAGCACCACAGTCCACATATTTTATTTTATCCAAAAAGCATGGAATTTTAAATGATTTTTAGACCCTATAAAACAAATTCAAAAAGTATTTTTCGTTTAAATATATGGAACTTTAATTTTTATTTTATCATCTGAAACATGTGATTACGTTGGCAGCCACATGCCGCGCACATCAGTGTTTGAGTAGCGGTAGAGTGATCCAACACTTGGAGTCTTGGGGCCACTCAATTTGTTTTTCAATTTTAGGCCAGCCTCATGTCAAATAGGCTTAGTAGAGCTTTCCTAGTATATTTTCTTATTAGAGCTCTATAGAATTCAACTATTATTGTCCATCATTATTTTGTTTGAAGAGTATAGAACTCTTAGGAGAACTGTGGGATCAAAATGATCTTGGGAGGGAAAGGGGGGGTCTTTCTTAAATTAAATGTCGAGCCCTAATTTTCTATCTATAAATACACAACATGGTCACTCATTTAGAGTCGTACTCATACAATCACTACTATTCCAAAATAAAGTTTGCACCATGCTTTTCTTTTGCACTTGTGGTTCTTGTCATTAGGTCCATTAGTTCCCCTAGTCCTCCCTCCTATTCCACCACCCATAACTTCTCTGAAAATACCGAAGTCAATATAGTTGTTATTATTCCAATCTTGCACCTCTGAAGGTTGTTGTTGTTGATAAGTAAATGACAAATATAAATCATCATAGAACACCTTAATTATCATATCAGATGAAACAGTAACCAAAAAGTATCTCATGAGGTTCAAATTTCACTTGACAAATAAGGCTAGAGTGATCAGCAGAATTGTTAAAATCGGACCAGACCGGCCCAGTCCGACCAATTTGACCAGTGATCGGCGTCTAGTCCGATACGGTTGAATGCCAAAACTAATTTTCCTATAAAAGCAATTGAACCCGACGTAAAATGCCTAGTTCAATGGTTGGATCAATGTATAAGGGAAATAAGGTTTAGGCATCAAAGTGCCACTTGGCACAACTTGTGTTGGTGCCACATGCACCAAAGTGGCGCTAGGCGCCTCAGGCATCAAAGTGGCACTTGGCACAACTTGTGGAAGCGGCAGAGGAACTTCAACCAACTGAGATAGCTTGGAGGTAGAGGTGGTGCGTGAAACCCCGGGAAATACATGCTCAACAAAATGGACATGACAGGCGAAGTAGCGATGACCTGTAGCAAGATCCAAACATTTGTAAGCAGCCTGAAATGTGGAACCGTGTTCGTCTTTTGCTCACTTCGTGGATAGGGTACTTTTCTCTTCACAAGATCTAAAGAAATTCCATCTTCTCGTTCATGATGATTACAAAGTCCGCCCAGTGACAACATGGATATTTGCTGCATTGAGACGTAATGTTGAGAGTCTTGATGTAGAATATGATGGAAAGGGAATTATACTACCCCATAGGCTTCCCAATAACAGTTCATTAGGAGAGTTAACGCTATAAATATCCTGCATTTTCAAAGTTCCCTCCAATACTCGTTTTCCTAATCTCAAAAGGCTAATTCTTAAGGATGTTGAGATACAGAATGACCTTAATATTGAGACACTAGTATTTACCTTCCATGTTGTAAAAATTGTGGAATTTCTCAGATGCAAATGGTTGAATGTGGAGTTTGTGGAAATTCATGCTCCCGCCCTGACTCCATTCGGGTCTGTGACTTCCCTTGGTGTTGCTGTAGAAGACTATTCAATCCAGCTCTTTGGATCTAAGTTGAAACAGTTTGAACTGATTGGCTGTTTACCGAAGAAATACATTATGTTTGTACAACGAGTTGTTAAGGGTAATCTGCAAAATGATATCGCTGACATTCAGCTGCTTCTAAAGATGGGACTACGGTTGCAAAAGCTAATTAAAGAATTCCCAAATGTAGAAGAGTTGTGCCTTTCATATTCGGCCGCACAGATTTATTCTCAATTACTCCTTGTTGGTTGTAGGGTAACTAATTATTATACACATGTTGGTACTTTCTTTTGAAATCAATTACATCCATATTCCAAGAGCACCTCGACCAAGTTGTTCTTTGAGGTTTTGCTGCTATTATCATTAACAAAACTTAACTAGTCGATTAACTCCTACATATATATGTATGCCCTCAAAACCATTAATATTACTAAACAAGGTTTTATGCACAGATTTACAAATGGACAAAAATATTAGTTTATTATGTATGCAAGGTTGTTCACATACACAAATGGACGAAAAAACTAACTTTTTTCAATGCATGACAATGATATAATAGTCTTCGCTCTTTTTCAAAGCATGGGTAACCACAAACAACTTGAAAATTACTAGAAGTTAAAAAATAGACACTGAGACCAATCAAAGCCTGACAATGATATAATATTTATCACTCTTTATATTGCTACTCAAGCCCCTACTGTTCAAACAAATACCAACTATTTTTTTAACATATAACAACACAAAAGGACTGACTTTATTCAATTGAATATGACATACATGCACAAGTAACATGGGTGGACCACAAACAACTGCAAATTACTTAAAATTAGAATTTCAATCACCCAAACTAAGCAAAGCATGACTATTACATAATATTCTTCACTTTTTTGGTGAGGCTCAAGCCCCACCACTGCTCAACCACATACCCACTATTATTTAACATATAACAACACAAAATGACCTAGAATCCATACATAAATAACCATGTGCCACCAAAAAATAGCAAAATCATAAAATTTAGGACCACAGTTGAAACCCTAGCCCTCGTAATACCCACATAAGGCATATTTAAAGACGTACACGCTTATTCTAACATGCTACAAGCCATATACCACTTATAGAATCAAAAATCAACTCATTATTCACAAAATCTTATAGAAATTAGGGTTTTTGAATCGGTAAGAACTTACCATAATCATGATGATTTCGACCGGTAGGCAATTCGCCACTTGATTCACGTATTTTCACCCCATTTTGGCTTAAAATTGACCAAAAATTGAACGAAAATTAAGAAAGTGTGTTTTTGGTAAGAACCCTAAAATTGGCGCTCTTTTTCCTGATAAGTGTTGAAAGATGGAATAGGTTAGAAGCTTCTGCCCCCTGATCTTTAGGGTTTTTTGTTTATTAATTTTTTATTATTTTAAGTGACGGGTCTATTTTCCCCCTTACGGGTCACATGAGTCATGTACGTGACGGAATATTATTGGAATATTTCGTTAATTTTTTGCCAAAAACACGCAAAAAACCAAATCGCACAGATTGTTAAAGTTTAGGGGGCACGGGTACGAAAATGAAAGTTCCGACCTCGTCTGGATAAAGGTGTCATAGTTTGAGGGGTTTGATGGAATTACCCCATAAGACAAATATATTTATACATGTTGAAAGTAAAGAGACCACACCAAATCCTAGCATGCAATACTTTTTATATAAAGTAAGACATACTTTGACCATGACAGGAAAACCAATCTCGTTTCCAAGTCTCACTGTCTATTTAGTACTCTGCAATGGCACGGATAAAATTCACAATATCAGACAAAAGAAGATGTTACCCCGAAATCAAATTTTGATATTGGATTAACTTATATGAGAAATAATCTAGATGAAAGGCAACACCTGCAACAATCCATCATTCTCAGGGACATCTGGCACGCCATCATTCTTCATTGTATCTCTAGACGTTGCTTTGTCACCCATGACCTTATGCTATTAGGATGTAGGTTTTAAAACCAAAGAGTAAAAATGCTCATTCTAAGTGATATTCAGAATTCCAATTAGGAGGAGATTTTCCAAAAACATCAGAACAACATACTACATTTGATTTAATGAGTTTTTAGCTTGATTCCTCAAAGATTTTTAATAATGGAAATGATAGAGATTAGCATTGTTATTAGGAAGGAGACTATATGAATCTATCACAAGAATTTTTAAAAACTTATGAGAAAAATCGAGACTGGAGCTACTATAACATGCTAGTTGAGTTATCCTACGTCCAAACATCATCCACACCA
The DNA here is from genome assembly GCA_948329865.1 of Linaria vulgaris. Classification (NCBI taxonomy): domain Eukaryota; kingdom Viridiplantae; phylum Streptophyta; class Magnoliopsida; order Lamiales; family Plantaginaceae; genus Linaria; species Linaria vulgaris. Next base: position 105,366,617 of record OX415249.1, read on the forward strand.
ACAACTATTTCAGATCTCCAGAAATATTTTACTACCACAATTAACGGTGCCACCAGATATCTCAAGCATCAGCTCCGAGGATCTTACCACCATTGTAAATTTCTCACAAGAAACTCCAACCCTCAAGGCCCTTTATCTACCCCACATCCACCAAATATGAGCAGACAAGTACCCAGGACATGGCTCCATCAATAAATTGATCATGACAGGTAAAAACAGTATGCATTAAGCAAATTACCACATAAACTGGAGGAGTTGAGTGTACCCAATTAACGAGAATTTTGTGTTATTAACATGTAATTCCCAAGGAATCCTGAAGTGACGGTAGTTGAAGGTTTTTATGGTGTCATATCCTATAGGTACTTATGAAGGTCATAACTGGATTGATGATGGAGTGAGAAACCATGTGTGCGGTATAAGATTTTCTGGATTTTCACAAAGTTAAAGTGCTGACTGGGCTATAAAATAATTTTGTAGCACATTGACAGCTTATAAACATACCAAAATCTGATATAGCTTTTCTAAAAACTAAAGAAAGTAAAATGAGCCTGTTTTTAACATCCGAGGCAAAGAAGCTATTCACAAATATAAAAAATAACTCACGTTTGGTCCAATAATGTGTTGTTAGATTTCCCTACCAATGTGTTGTTGTTGAAAGTCTTGTCATGAATCTATTAGTTTTTGTGTACGGGCTAACCATGTTTGTTTTACTGGAAATTCTTGTACATGTTCTTTAGTGATATATATGAGGAATAACGATTAAATGTGCAAAGTTTCAGATAGGTTGGTGAGACCATGAGTACAATCACTCAAGTTAGCAGAAGTCCGATTGAGGATCCCGAAAGAGGGGACGTCCCAATGGTCATGATGGTGAAGATCACCTTAGCACTTTACGTGAAGGTATCATGTCTCACATTTTGTCACGCCTACCCACCAAGGAAGCCATTAAGACGTGTGTTTTGTCCAAAGCATGGGAATACAAGTCGCCATCCATTTACAATGTTGACATTCGTGATCGAAGGGTTTCGAAACCTCGGCTGACTAAGGAAGCACGTTCATCTTTTTCTCACTTCATGGATATGGTACTTTTCTCTTTACAAGATCTACAGAAATTTCACCTTCTCGTTCATGATGATTACGAAGTCCGCCCCGTGACAACATGGATATTTGATGCAATGAGATGTAATGTTGAGAGTCTTGATGTAGAATATGATGGAGAGGGAATTATCTTACCCCGTAGCCTTCTCAATAACAGTTCATTGCGAGAGTTAACGCTAGAAATATCCTGCATTTTCAAAGTTCCCCCCAAGACTCGTTTTCTAATCTCAAAAGGCTAATTCTTAAGGATATTGAGATACATAATGACCTTCCAAGCTGTAAAAATTGTGGAATTTCTCAGATGCAAATGGTTGAATGTGAAGTTTGTGAAAATTCATGCTCCCGCCCTGACTTCATTTGGATCTGTGACTTCACGTGGTGCTGATGTAGAAGACTATTCAATCCAGCTCTTTGGATCTAAGTTGAAACAGTTTGAACTGATTGGCGGTTTACCGGAGAAATATAATGTCTGGATAACGAGTTGTTAAGGGTAATCTGCAAAATGATATCGTTGACATTCAGCTGCTTCCAAAGATGGGACTACGGTTGTAAAAGCTAATGAAAGGATTCCTAAATGTAGAAGAGTTGGGCCTTTCATATTCGGTTGCACAGGTTTATTCTCAATTACTCCTTGTTGGTCGTAGGGTAACTGATTATTATACACATGTTGGTACTTTCTTTTGAAATCAATTGATCATATCCCAAGAGCACCTCGACCAAGTTGTTCTTTGAGGTTTTGTTGCCATTATTATTAACAATACTTAATGAGTCGATTAACTCCTACACCTATATGTATGCCCTCGAAATCATTAACATTACTAAACAAGTGTATTAACTCTTACATGTATATACATTCCTAGAACCATATATATCCTTACTGCGTCATTACTCCCCCGACCTTCAATGCCCACATGACTTCTGAGCCATTTTTACCCCACTTATAAAAAGACTACAATAACATGATGCTGTAACTATCACAATTATACGTGGAGGAAATGTCGTGAATCTTGACCAATGAAGCAATATAATGAATTCAAATAAGTATAATATTTTGTCATCATGACTGCTGCTAAACATAATCACCAACTACTGGAATAATTGACTGCTAATAAAAAGGAGAATGACAGTATTAGAAAGTGTGCATATAACTTTCTTGCTCAGCTCACAGATGTAAGTGACGAAATAATGTTCCAAGAATAAAGTAGAAGAGATCGATCATGATGGTACTTTACGATTGACTGCTTGGTGCTTCTCCAATGCATACAGATTCATCAGCCGGTTTCACATGAAGAGCATCTTTATCAATTGTTGAGTACACGGCGACACAAGGAATTCCCATCTCATGAGCAGTCCGGATCACACGAACAGCAATTTCACCTCTGTTAGCTACAAGAATCTTATCATTACGGCACGTGGCAGCAAGAGCTCCCCCGCGTTTGATAGATTTCTTTCCAACTCGAGATGCATGAGCTCTCTGTCGAGGGAAGTTAACCTTACTGCCCGTGGTATAGCTACACAGAGGACTTTTAACACCTGTTCTCCCCATGAGTAAACCCTTCCACAAATTTATTTGGCATTTCAATTAAATTGTGGATGAAGGCTTAAAATAATGATAATCAAAGTCGCAGCTATGCAGTGCAGTGCAGAATTTAGGATAAAAAAAAGTATGAAACCCCAGTCCGTTCGATCTAGTAATGAAAATATATGATCTATTGGAATACAAGCTTTAACATCTTAAAAGGATCCCTTGAACTATCATGAGAAAATGAAACGCAGCTTTGCTAGCTCCTAAAAACGAAACAATTGTCAGAGATACATTATTTGAACAGATGGTTAAGAAAAGGCACTTGTAAATTCACTCAACATAACGGCATACAGCATGAACAGCTCCACACTGACAAACATAAAAAAGAAACAGAAAAAGAGAAGTAAATTAAAATAGAAGAATTGATTAGTTACGGGAGGCGAGCAGATGGCTGATTTAGTATAGAAAGTCATCGCCGCAGGGTCCATTTTCGGATCGCCTGAAACTAAAGAGCATTAAAATAAAACCGTTTAGCATTTAAACACAAAAACGAAAAAAAGTGTCGTTATATGTATGATCTGCAAATGGAACATATGTATGTATATATATATGTATATATATATATAATATATACCTCAGAAATTAGTCTTAAAAACGATGAATGGTTTATTAGTTTATTTCTATAGAGAGGCAGAGAATGAACGCAATTAGATTACAAGTAGAAGAGATGCTGCGATTGAATCGAAGGAGTTAAGAGGAAAAAGAGTTGACTTGTGAGTGTGTAAATTGTTGTGATGCACCGATACCGATACGAAGACGGCAATATGCAGTACCCGATACATACCGATACCGATTCAGATACCGATACCGATTCAGATACCGATACTACGTGGCGTATCCTTTAATTTTGAAATTTAAAAAATCTCGATACGTATCTGATACGTTTTTTAGGCGGATCGGAACTATTATGGGTCTTTTTTATAAACTTTTAATATTTGATGGGCTAAATATTTAAATATAAATTCTACCAAATATAAAGAAAAAATGAAAATCCTTTTATCAAGAGCACGATTCAGGTCTCGTTATTTTTACAATTATACTTTTCTTTTTTCTATTCATAATCACCACCACCACCATGCGACATCTTCAAGCTTGTTATGTTGTTGTTTAACTTATTAGTCATAAATAATTCACGTTTATATGTCTTTTCTCATATTTGATGCATGAGTTTTTTTGATTTTAAACCTTTTTTTGTGTATTTCTATTTTTTCTTGTTTAAGTTTTAAATTTTATTGCTTGTTAAAAATAAAAATTACATATAATAAATATTAATAGTTATTTATATATGGACGTATCCTTGCCATACCGGTATCGGCTGTTTTTAAAAAATATCGTATCGGCGTATCCTTATTGTACCGTACCCGTACCGCTGTACCCGAACCCATGCAATGTAAGTAAATTGTAATTGAATGCTCCGCCGCGCCAAAAACAAGTGTGTCACATACACCGAGTGTGGAAGCGCGCCCGTGTAGATTTGTCACACATACACATATAAAATAAAAAGATACAGTGTTGGAGTTGGACATGTATCCAACATGCGTTGCGACCTATTAGTAATTAAAATAAGGGATAAAAGCATCAAGCCCCCTAACCTATGGGGTGTTTTGCGCTTTGGTCCTTAAACTAAGTTTATCAGCACTTTGGTCCCTAAACTATAGGGTGTCTGTGCGATTTGCCCCAGTTTTGCATTTTTGGCCATTTCCGGCCATTTTTCGCCGGAATATTTCCCTCTACCCGACTCATATGTGTTGTACTAGATGTATAATAGTAGTTGGTGAAAAAAAAAAGACAAAAAAACACCTCCAAGTGAGGAATATTCCGGCCTCAAAAAGACCACGAAGGCACGACGAGATTTGCCCATTTCCAGCCATTTCCGGCCATTTTTTGCCGGAATATTCCACTCTACCTGACTCATATGTGTTGTACTAGATGTATAATGATAGTTGGTGAAAAAAAAAAGCAAAAAAAAAACCTCAAAGGGAGGAATATTTCGGCCACAAAAGGCCAAAAATGCAAAACTGGGGCAAATCGCACAGACACCCTATAGTTTAGGGACCAAAGTGCTGATAAAATTAGTTTAAGGACCAAAGCGCAAAATACCCCATAGGTTAGGGGGCTTGATGCTTTTATCCCTTAAAATAAAATAAACTTGAACATCTGTGTAGAACAATTTTCTTAAGCCTATGTGACATAGGTGGCATTTTTAATTTATTTTGTATTTATTAAAAACCAGATGACTAAAATATAGGTAAAATTTGCAAACTCTAAAGTTAATAATTTAAGTTAAAGCTCCAAAAACAACTTTAAGTCGTGAGCCGATGTTTGAAAAATTAGCTAAAATTTGTTTTTTTTATAGTAGACTATTTGTGTAAGGTCACAAACTCTAAGGTCTTGTTTAGGTCCCAAATAAAATCTGTGAATTTTCAAATCAAACATTCACTATACCCTAAACTCACTAAACGAAATCATAATAAAGTCGAACACTGATTTATTTTCTATACCAAGAGATTTCAAGGTTTATAGAGGTTATTATTGCAACCCACACCAAACTCAAAACACAAAATACAAAATACTTATTATAATAACACACAATAATTGGACGAATTTATTTAACACGCTCTTTCAATATCTATTTTAAACTTTCGTACATCTACAATAATTTGATCTAGTCGGTTTATGAGGAATGGACATAGAAAACAACAAGAGGTGTAAGTATTTGATGACTTAATGAGATTCTCAATTCAATTAAAATATTCATAAAGTAGATGAAATTTTCTATGCTATGAAATATCTGCAAGACATTAGAATAGAGAGGCAAAGAAAAACATGTTAATGAACATGTGCTGTACATATACAAATCCAACCTTGTTTCACCCAATATACTATCTTGATATTCCCGGTTGATATACTATCATCATACTCGTGTAGATGTCTACCTAGAACGCGAGTTACAGACAACTCTTGACTACAAGTTGTGCCTCAATGAATGTGTAGCAAGCGAATTTACTTAAACCGACAACTCTTTGCTATCCAATATTAAATCGACTCAGTTCATGGTCTCAACTTACCAAAGAAATCCCAATGAGTATGAAATAAATAGATAAGCTAGTAATCTAGATAGTATTCGTTGCTTTTGAGCCACTTGTACCCAAAATAGTTTGTTGCTCTTTGCACATTTCAATAATTAGCAGTAACGGTTATCATATCAAAAATTTATCGATAGATGGTTAAGAATCAATATTTGAATATAATTCATTAATAAAGATTAATTAAATAATGTAATAAATATGAAGATTATTGCAAAAACACTGTTAAACTAAGGGTTGCTCGTAATCCAGTAGGAAATACCATAATTAGTATGCCAAGTTTCTCAAGTCGGATGCCAAATGGGTTTGAATAAACATTATAAATTCGTCTTGCACAGTAACTTCGTGTTCAGAATAGTCGGGAGTGCCGACTATTATATCCCATGTGTGTTAATAAATCTTAAATTATATAATTATCTCTTGTTATATTTTCACATATGTCTTTAATATCACTATCAACATTTAAATATTACTAGATCACGGTAAGAGTAACATAAAGAAGTTGTTTTAACTTAATTTTATGTAATTTTGTTGTAGCGTTATTAGTTTTCTTAATACACTACAAGATTCAGGGGACTTTAGGGACTGTAAATATTTGTCGGATATCCAAATGAACTTTGTTTTCAAATATTTTTATGGCAACTGATCCCTAACATCACTAGGAACATGTGTACCCAAATGGAAAGAAATATTCAAAGGTTCGCTAGACTAAATAATTCTTGAAAATATAGAACCTATTTTTGGATTTTCAGACAACAATTTACGATTTTGGACTTTCGACCTTCTAAATCATATTATTTGAAAAATATTTCTTCATATAAAAGTTAGAGGACATCATGAGGGGTATTTTGGCCTTGATCAAAAAGGATTTTTCTACAATTAGTTATGATTTTTCTAAGGTGTAGGGCCGAATGGATAATTTCTGCGCAATAAAAGTTTTGGGGTATTTCCGGGTAGAAAAAGATAAAATAAGAACTTGGGATGAATTTTTCCGGAATATAGACTCAAAAATGAAGAGATTGATAGGAAGAAAGAAGGAAAAACCGAAATGATTTTGGGTGTAAAAAATATTGGAAGAAAGCCTACTATTTATAGTCAAAAAATCATGTTATAATACTTTTAATTAAGGTCCCACTTTAATTTATTTTATCCTTGGCCACCTAATGAAGATTCTAATCTGATAATAGGGAGATGTGGCTGATTTTTCTTCCATGCCTTAAAATATGATTTGTCTAATTCAAACAAAATACATATAAATACATATTTATTTATTTATACATGTTAAAACAATTTAACTAAGGTCCCACCTTACTTTCTTTAACAACTAATCACCAAAAATCTGATTTCAATTGTCATAAGGGTGATGTGGCTGATTCCAAAATCATTCATCTATGATGTGATATTATTCTTGTTGTTTATAATAATAAAAAAATAGATATTTTTACACATATTTACTTATGTAAGTTTTTCTAGGTAAAGAAACTCCAAGATCATTATGTACATGTAAAATATATTTCTTAAGGATATTTGAAGCATATAAGATAATAAAAAATGGTTAATTTTCGTTCAAGGACTAAAATACAAATTTTCTCAAACGTTTGGGGTCAAAAATGCTATTTCCAAAAGTTTGAGGACTAAACTGTAAATTTATATTTTTGTTCAAATTTCAGGGGCGTTACATACCTATACCCACTTCTCGAATTCCATCATCTAACCCAACTATTCCCTCACTTTTATCAAACTCAACATTCTCAGTTCCACCAGCTGACTTACTGAGCTCATCATCTTCTACATCACCCTCTATGGCCACATTGTCAACAAATACATTAAGTTCCCATATCCTGTGTGTTACATTATTGGCAACAATCTTTTCTAATTGACCATCATCTAATAAAAGCATAAAGTCCCATTTGATCATCACATAGTCCCATTTATTCATCACATAATACCTCTTGATACCACTATGTTCAACTAACTCTAAAATCTCATCAAATAAGGACAATTTTATCTCACAGAGCTCTACATAGTCGAACTCACAGACAAATCGTCCAATGTAAGCATGCTTTTGAAAGTATTTTGACTTTGGAGTACCCCCAAATTGAAATGAAAGCATCACATCAATACTCTTTGAATTTACAAAAAAATAAATTAATCGTAAATGGGTTCATAAACTTCATTCTATGTAAAAAAGACCCTAAAATTAAAAATCAAACACTGTGAAAAAAAAATCGATCAAAATGCAAAACCCCAAAATAGAAAGAACTTGCGGTACATAGCGAGAGGCATGTGGAGATTCTGTTTAAACTTTGAAAGAGACATCGTGGTTATTTTGTGTTGTTAATATGTGACTTTGATTAAGGATTTATGGAATTTGTGAATGAAATTAGGCGTGTGTATGAACCGTAGGGTTTTCGTAAAAAAAATGGGGTTTTTTGCACAAAAAATGACCAAGTGTTGGATGAAATGCGTGGCTGGTGTCCTAAGTGTAGTGTTGCTAATTGTTATATGACTTTGTGTATACATGATGTGGCGATGCAATTTTATAGTCGAGCGAGCGACTTAACGACGTTGAAAGCGACCGAGGTGACACAAATGACGTGTCAGCAAAAAGCTAGATCGTAGCCCGACTAACTAAACCATTATTACTATGCATATTCTACATTTTTACCTTTCTTTTTTTAATAACTTCAGCATTAATTCACTTGTTAATTTAAATATATATCTTCTATCATTATTTCAGATTATATTCTTCAAAGTTCAAACCATCTCGAAAGCCTCTTAGAAACTTACAAAGCAAATCTAAATGAAAATCTAAATTCAATTCATTATGTTCCGCACGTTAATTAAATTCTCTAATAATATATCATAACATGTATATGAATGAATCTCTTCACAAAATACTAAATTAAAAGGATCGAGGAAGAGTCGTGTTCACGCCAAACATCATCGTCCTCACACACACACACACACACACACACACCTCTTACGTGCTCTGTTTGTTTGATTTTGATTTGATGTTGTTGATGAGGAGATGGGCAAAGCATCTGTAATAATCTACATTGCAGTAGCAATCTTCCTTCTACTCCTCATCTCCCACAACAACCACAAACCCCACAACCGCCGCCACAGCCACCGCGGCCGCCGCCTCAAGATCCGCTCCAACTTCACCTTCAATCCCGCAACCCCCACTCCCACCGATCCCGCTCACCACGCGGCACCCTTTGATCCGCTCGTCGCCGACATCGAGCGCAAGCGCGAGGACCGCCAATGGGAACACGAGCGCTTCCACACGGACGCCGCCCCCGGCCACGAGTCGCAGCCCGAGTGGGAGGATTTCATGGACGCCGAGGATTACTTGAACGATGAGGACAAGTTCAATGTCACAAACAGGCTGTTTCTGTTGTTCCCCAACATTGATGTGGACCCTGCTGATGGGTATGTGAGTGAGGCGGAGTTGACGCGGTGGAACTTGAAGCAGAGTCAGAAGGAGGTGTTGCACAGGACTCAGAGGGAGATGGAGGTTCATGACAAGAATAAGGATGGCTTTGTGTCTTTTGCTGAGTATGAGAGCCCCAGTTGGGCTAGAGTGTCGGGTGAGTTTCTCGTGGAGTATCTTGTAATTGATTCTTCGTGTTTTACTTACCTAACACATTGCTCTGGGATTGGAGGATCAGTAAGACTTTGACATATTCTGTTTGCAATAATGCCCAAGCTAGTTTAGCTCAATTTCCTTAGAAATTCTAGGTGGTTATACAAGATCTTATCCCTTTTATTCGGAAGCATTGACTCAGTATTGAAATGGAAGAGAGCTTGATGGAGATTGGCAATTGGTTATAAAACTCTAAAATCCTAATTAACTTTGAAATAATCCTTATTAGCTGATATCTTTAAGATGATTCTTGATTTCCATCAGAGCTGCATAGGGTGAAACACTTAATCCAAACTTTACATGTATTCAAATCTTCATTTGGTTGACCAAAAGGTGATAGTAATGTGTCAGGGACTTGAATATATTTTATATTAGCTTTGGAGAGTAGAAGTATGTCAAATAATCTTGCTTTTCTAGGTTGATGTGAATCTTCAACTTGGGAAAGCGTTATAGCGTGTCTCTGTGAGCTAGTTTCCCTTTACTGAGACCATGGGCTAACCTTTCAATGCTGTTGAATTTAGTAGTTTCTTTCCTTCGGATCGTATGCTGGGGGCCAATAATGATGTTGACTCAGGTCGGCTTTTCAATATTCCTCAGATTGTATGTCCTGTTTGTTTTCTGGATTTCACAGATCTTTTCCAAAGTATCCTTCCATTAAATACTAAACACGACTGGCTTTAGGAAATTTCTTGAGATTTTTAATATAGTACCTGCCAGTTCAATCTTCACCTCATTAGTTGACTTTACTTTAAAAACTGAACATCTACCAATCCACTAGATTTTGTTGGTTTTACACTATACCATTTGCGGGATATGTAGTACACCATTTATTTTCTTATTTCCTTTCGTTTTTGTTTGGTTTCTACTTTTGTACAGGATTATTTGATCATTATTCTTATACTCTTCCTGTATGCAGTTTGGTAGTATTCTTTGTATGATTATTTAGAACTTTTTCATGGCATGTGTCTGCTCTGAAGAATTAGGCTCAAGCATCCTTTTTTCAGAAGCATGAGTATTATCTGTTGTAAGATATTTTTGTTGATAAATTCTTTCTCCAGACAATAATTCATTTGGATATGATATGGGTTGGTGGAAAGAGGAGCACTTTAATGCCTCTGATGCGGATGGTAATGGTCTTTTGAATATCACAGAGTTTAACGAGTAAGTTCCTTAGCCATAGAAGTTTATCTTTGCATATTTCTATTTGGTTAGCTTTCTTTATTAATTACCCAATATACTCATTTTTTTTCTTGATCATAGTTTTCTTCATCCGGCTGATTCCAACAATCCCAAGTTGCTACAGTGGTTGTGCAAGGAAGAAATAAGGTGCTGTCTTTATTTCATATAATCTAGTTTGCTGAATACTCATTGCAATTTATTAGCTCCTTGCTCCTGCGTTGGAACCCCAACTACCAACTACCGGTCCCAGCCTAAAAGTTACTCCTTAGGTTTTTCATTCATGTGAAGTCTCTGAAAAAGCGATTCTCTTTCTTTTATACTCGGGCTCCTTCAGTTGCTTATAGACCGAAATGATGCTGACTTCATTGAGAAATTGATTCCTGAAAATGAACGATTTGGCTAGCATACATCATAACATGTATGATACATAAAGATTTCAGAAGTTAAGGCTTAGCAATGAAGAATATGGGACGACGCACAGTAGTTACAGACACTCCTTCGTTATAATCCAACAATTAAGAAATATATTTACAGAATAAGAATTAATGGGCATCATATCCGAATTTTAAGCACATATGACATCCATGCATGATGTTGGTTAAAATCAATTTATGATACATGACATGCAGTATACATGTTGCAAATGTTATGAATTTGATTTTATGTGTATTTGTTTTTGTTAAAATACAATTTACTTTTAATGTTTTGGAATTTTTTCATCTTTATGAAAATGATCTAATTGTTAGAATCATTTGAATTTTGTTCGATCAATGCACGCGGTCGGGATTTTTGTGTTATGTGCTCATAAAATAGCACAATACATACTTTTTCCCTGATGTTACCTTATTTCTGTTGTAATTGAACTTTTTCACACGCTATCTTTTCCAATTCGGTTGTAATGTTGCTAACATGCATTATTGTCTCTTTCCACCATTCCCTTTAATCTTTTGTCCATCCCGACTTACTAATAATATTGTTAGCTTATATCCTATTTATCGAGAACAATAAGAGATTTTTATGCAGCTTGAACTCTATATTTCAGAGTTTAATCTTGTTTATGCTCTTAATTAGCTGACTGTTTGAACAAGTTTTGCTGGTACGGGAATTTGTTATTTTATCGTATTTTACGTGTTGTTTGATCATGTCTAACAATCAGATTAATCATTATGTCTTCCATTATTCAGTGGATAGATTGCAAATAGGCATGATAGATTGTCTTCTTCTCAGTTATGTTGACATATTGCTATTCAGTTGTGTAGTTAGCATTTTTGCTTTCGCACTTGTTACAAAATAAAGCTTGCTTCAACAGTCATCTATTACTATTATTCATTCATCACAGGGGACGTATGTTCTGCTCATGTTTAATTTTGTTTTCTTTTTCTTCCTGTTTCAGAGAAAGAGATAGTGACAAAGACGGTAAAGTTAACTTCAAAGAGTTTTTCCATGGGCTCTTTGACTTAGTAAGAAATTATGATGAAGTGGGTCATAATTCCTCGCACGAGTCGGATGATTCAGTTGAGGCCCCAGCTAAAAAGTTGTTCGACCAACTTGACAAAGATGGTGATGGGTAAGTGCATCTCTGGCTGGATTGATTGACAGTTAAATGCTTTTATGTGATTATACTAACACATATTGGTCTTGCTGTAGATATTTGTCTGACGTAGAATTGCTACCCATCATTGAAAAGCTTCACCCATCAGAACATTACTATGCTAAACAGCAGGCGGAATATATCTTGCAACAGGTATTTGTTCTCTACATTATACTTATAGTGCACCAGATAGAAGATAAGTGCTCCACATTATACTTTTGTGGTTTTGGCCATAGGGATTACCAAAAGAAAAAAAGAAATCGTGGGATCACTGTATAAAGCATACTTTTAAGGGGTGCCCTAAAGTCAGGAAAGCACGCTAGGTGCAGTAAAGTGGCAATTCTGGCATTTCAAGACTAACTTCTATTAGAAATTAAAAGCCCTTCCAGTTTTAATGGGATATGAGAATATTATTGATATTGCATAACCCAAAATAGTTTCCAAGCGACAACAACAACAACAACAACAACAACCAAACCTGTAATCCCAATTAAATTGGGGTAGGCTATATGAACCATGAATGAATCACGTCGAGTCGTGAACATGAATCTTCTGCCTCCATAGGTTCCGGTTGACGAGCATGTCTTCATTTAGATCTTTTAGCTTCATGTCGTTCTGTATGACCTCCACCCACGTCTTTTTCGATCTCCCACGAGCTCTAGCCGTCTGTCCTAAGTCGAGGTCTTAAACGAGTAAGCGACGTGAGACAAATTTCAACATGCACCTTCATGAATTTTACAACATTGCCAATCTGAGTATTTTTAGTGGCCAACTTAAAAATGAATTTTACATTAATGCTAATGTCTTTAGCTAGTTTTGAGTAGAATATGATCACACTATCATATAAGTCATATAGGTCTAGAAATGCTTGATTTATTCCTTTTTGAAGCAATGGTATTTGTGTTGTGTAAAGGTTGCCTAGTCCTCACAGACTATAAACTTTATTCACTTCATTCGTAATTTCTTCACCTGCTAATATTTTGAGTTTTCTTTTTGTTTTTACTGTATCAAATCATATATCTTGCTAGAATGTACAGTACATACAAATCCCATACCTCCCCCCTCCCCCCCCAGACATTACAAAGGACTAAATAACTAACGAGTAACGATTAATAATCTAAATGCCGCCTTGTGAAGCTATTGCATCTATCAATTACCTGTTCTCTAATTCTTCTATGTGAGATAAAGTCAACCCATCTGATGCATCACTTAAATGTTTGCTTGTGTAGTTGTGTGATAGAACACTTCTTTATTAGATTTCTTGTAGACATGAAACTTTGTGAAGTTGGTATTTTTGTCTTTATTTATTTATGAACAGGCTCAGAGTTTATACTTCGTAATATAAGCAGATAACTTTCATGAGACATAGCTTTTCGTTACAACTGAGAAGCAAAGAAAGATCGTAAAACGAAAAAAATAATAAGGGTTATATATAATTTTTGTTATTGCCCATGAACTTTGAAGCATAAAATAATGTCTAGGATGCAAAACGTATGGATACATCTTCAGCTTGTGTTGGACCTTGTATGCTTAATTAAATTTTAATTTTAAATTTTGGATACGCTAAAAAGGTGTGTCTGTCATGTCGGACGAGTATCAATGTCCATTAAATATTTTTCACATCATGTATAATTTGTGTATAGTAGTTGGGAGAGAACACGAATGACAAAAATATAACATTTACAGTGGCTATGTTGGGTTAGCTGGGGATAAGGATGTTTAGATCCTAATGGACTAGGTTTAGAGACATACTTTCATCCCAAACAATGGTTGGTTCCAGATGGGCCAGGTTGACTCGATTGACCTGTTAAGTGTAATAAATATAGGGGATGAATTTCTCTTCCTTTGGTAAATCATCTAAAGCCCCATATTGCTTTACACTAAACTAAATTGCAAACTTAAGAGCTTGAGTATCACTTGTAAATAATACAAAGAACATTGTAGGGACTGGTATAACTGAGGGTACTAAAGGAAACGAGAATGGTAACTACAAAATTATTTGCTAAGATACTACAGGTCAAAAAGAAAGCATTTCGAAATTATGAATTTTTCTAGTATGCTAATTGGTTAAAACTTGAAACAATCGAGGTTGGTTGAAGTAGAAACCATTTGGGTTGGAATCCATACTGAAAGTAGTGACCGTGATACCTTTTACAGGCCAAGCAGCTAGGAAGAATTCTCTAACTAGTTTGAAAGATAATACAATGTAGTTGAAATAACTGAATTTGTCGGCAGTTCAATCAAGCAATTGAGAAAAAAAATCGTAAGTTTCTCAACCAAACCCGGGGTGGGCAGATCTGGTCCCAAAATAGCACAATGAGACATGGTCGCACCTTTGCTTGACCGTTACGGTGTGGTTGTGCATGGTTCTCCAGACACAAAAGCATCCGTTGGGCAACCATTGCAGTAAGGTTCCGCATGGCCAATCCAGCTGTCTCAACTAGTTTGTGCAGTGGTCATGGAGTATGTTTCTAAACGGCTGGTTGCACATTGGTGGCGAGACCACTGTTCTTTTATTTGTTTTGGTGGGGGGGGGGGGTGTAAGAATTTTGATTTTCGAGATCCACCTTTTTGAAAGAGAAATATATTGCTGATCAGTTTTTTACCCATTAGATTTGGGTTGGCTTATTCAAAGCGCGATCAGTTTGTTTTTTATTTTTCTTTTGTAAATCTTAGATTTGAAGAAAGGAAACACTGTCGTTTTATAAAATGTGTTAGGTCTTTTAATGACAGTTTTTGACACTGGGGGGCTATATAAATGTCCAAACCATTGTAGAGGTTCTAAACAGAATGCATACAAATAGTATGAAATGTAAAATGTACTAAATTCTTCTACTCATAATCTTGCAGGCCGATTCAAACAAAGATGGACGTTTGACCATGATGGAAATGATTGACAATCCATACGTTTTCTATAGTGCAGTATTTAATGAGGATGAAGATGAAGATGACTATGGATACCATGACGAATTTCGATAAGTACAGAATTTTTGACGAATCTCAAACGTGACTCACTTAGAAATGTTCTTTCTTGTTTTCTTCTCCTTATGATTTTGTGATGTACACAAATATAGCGGTGGTGGTAGTTACGAATGAGACGTAGGTGATGGTTCAAATGTCATCTGGTTCGTGCCCAAGTGCCTCTATAGTCTCTGCTTTTATGTTTGATTCCTGCAAATCTTGATAGTCTAGCTTTCAGTCAATTTTTGTAGGCTCAACATTTTTGTTAAATACTTAGATTCCTGGTCACCTGATTTTTATACCACTGGTTTGTACCACGAAGCATGGAACAAATGTTTATTGGGATCTTGTGGTTCATATATGTCTTAACATAGATCTATGTTATGCTGATTTCCATTTGAATCTGTTGAATTTCGTTCAGCAAGTGTCTTTCATTGCTGCTCGCAGTGAATGAGTCTTGAAAACTTGACTTTAATATTGACGGTCTTTTGATGACCTAATTCGTATTCTCATGATTCGGTTTCATATTAATGTCAAATTAGGTTATAGCTAATAAAGACGGGAATGTAGAAAAAAAATATTTTATTTCTTCACATGTTATTAAATTATATATATATATATATATATATATATATATAAAGTAGCAGTAGCTCTGAATTCTGAAATATGTTCTTTTATGAAAAATCTTTAGGTTTTTAGTTATTAAATAATAGCTTAGAAGGAAAAAAAAAATATCATTCTCTTCTTTCTCACTGATAAGTTTCTTGTAATTAGCTTCATGATTCAGTTTAGAAACCATATTAGAATATATGTGCCTGTGTGGCACAAAAATATTATGATTAAGTTAGTAAATCATGTATACGAATTGATTTACCAACTGTTAAACGTGTGCGTGTGAGGGCGGGGAGAGGAAAACCTTAATCAAGGGTTATTAGTTAAGAAAACAATGATAATTATATAAAAAATCTTGTAATCCTTAGTTAAGAGCCTAAATTAGAGGTATCTTAAAATTTGTTGTGGCTGCCACCCTTCTTCCACCTTCCTCCTCACTGGCATTAATTGTCTAGATCAAAACCAGATCTACCTTTTTAATGGAAAATTCTCCAGACTAACTGGTCACTGGCATAATGGCATCATTGCTCTAGATCCAATCAAGATCTACACAAAATCCCAGGGAAAACCCTTTCAAAGTTATTCACCCAAATTCATCTTCTTAAACTCAAATGCTAAAGGAAACCTCTCTTAATAAAAGGAAGGTCAGTTACCTGCACCAGCCTTAAAGCTTAACCACTCCATTGTAATAAAATAGTAAAATAATAATATTCATCAAACAAACAACATAATAATAATAAGAAATTTTCAAAAATAGCATAAATTTCAGGCTAGCCGCTGGAAACCAAACGCTTCAAGTTCTATTAATAATACAGAAGTCATCATATATTTCTTTGACACATAGGAAACCATAAAGATTCTCCAAGTACACTCACTGTTTTTAACTCAATTTTATGGTAAAGCCTAATACAGTTGCAAAAAGAACATCACACAGAAACAACTTTTATCTATATTCCTCGGGCAAGCGGTAGCCAGTCATCACTATCTTGTCCGCAAACATCTTGCCAGTCTTAGGCATGACATGCCAATGTAAGGTTAAATTAAAGGCTTTACCCCGTAGATTGCTTCCCTACAAGATCAAAGAGATAAAATCAAGCCAAAGTAAATCCGAAAAATGCTAAATTTTGGAAAATCAAAATAAATCTTTAAATTCAAAAGAGCAGAATCGTTCAAACTTCAAATCACTCACCTGGTCAACAAAACGATACTTGTTTGTTGTGTGAATCCAAAACTTTGAATGTTCTTTCGAAGGAATAATACCATCCCATAAGGAGACCTACCAAATGTGCATTCAAACCAACTATGAAGTGATAATACATATTATCTCCGTAACAAAATATAAACTAATAACAAAAAGCATTTAAATCAAAGATAACAATCTTCAAATATGACAAAGATATTGTTCACTCATTATGGAAAAAGGTGCAGATCAAGTAATACGATAGAGTTTCGCAACTTTGGGCACTAGAGTATACTAAATTCGAAATTTAGTTTATGCTGTACAGCTTAATGGGTGTGGGTGTGGGGTTCCGGGGCTGGGAGACTGGAAATAGCACTCACATAGTCACACATTCAGGATCAGGAATGCAAGCTTCAGATATAATACTTAATAAGATTACCAAACAAAACCACACAAGAAGATCTCGTCTAAGCAACATATAGCCCTTGAAAACCAAAGCCTTCTGAAACATAATCTGAATGAATGCTACCTAATATCTCGAATAAATTCACATATACTAACATCATTATAATTCTCCAACTATCGCACAAAAGTATTTTAGTGTGAGATACTCCTAAAAACAAAAGAAAAAAATAAAAGAAAAAGAAAACAGCCAGAACCAGGATTACATTTTACTGAGCAAGGACAGCACCTAAAGCTCCAAGTATTTTGACAAAACAAATGAAGAGAAAAAAATATTTGATGAGAGAATTTTTGGCAAGAATGCTCTACTTTATCGTAGAAAATAAGAAATTCCAACCTACATAACTTCTGCCGCATTTAAAATCTAATTTCTGCGAACATATAAAAGTGCTAATCTTTGTGAACCCGTTCAAAATATTCATACAAAGAGGTGCACAATTTGCTGAATGATCAAAGCATGAGATTAAAGAAAATGTTTTAAGAATATAAACCATCATGATGAAGACAGTGGCTCAGAAACCACAGTAGGACTATCTTATTCAGTCTATTAAGCTAAAAGCTGAAACAAGAAGTAAAACATGCAATTCTTTACACTACAAATCCCACACCATCTAGAAAAATTGTTTCTTTTGGAACAGTACCTGATTAAGAGAGTTTTTCGGCGTTTCATATTCCGCTGCCAAAAATACGAAGACCTGGAAATTCAAGACACATAGTCATATCCAAATGAAATTTCTAAGAAGAGAAAATAAGGTGTACTTTCAGTAGCATAGGTCTTCTCAGAAAGATGTGTAAACATACAATGGCAAATGAGCTTCCATTTAGACTCTAACACAGTGATACCGCCTATACATAATTGAAACAAAACTATACAATATATTTCACATCACAAGTTCAAATTCCAGGGGCCAGAAAATATTCACGATCTTATCATATTAGAGTCCTCCACCAAATAACAACCAATCATTTGAATTTACTCGATAGACAGGGTACATCATCAAATCAAAAGCAATAAACTTGCTCAGTTCTGTGGATAGCAAGAAGTCTTCTCACTCCAAAACCAGATCACATAGAGCATACAACAGACACTGGAAATTTATAGAGTAAAAATATCACATGCCAAGAAGTTGGCTAACCTGTTTCGTATTCCATGTAAACAATGACTCTAAGTTTGCTGAAACATTGAAATTTAGGCTGATCTGCATGCATATGAAAATACATATTAGCAACCATGTATCACATATTCACGTACTTTGTTTACCCTGTTTATGAGAGACAATTTTGCATGAGGTTGAATGATAATCTCAGGAGATTCAGTTTCTACTGCTTTAACTCAGGACAGTGTAGAGTCAGTCTATAGAATAAAATGATGCATCACTTCAGTACGGCCCCAAACTCAAGTGAAATTAAACTAAATAGTAGTCTAGTTCCGAAAAGTTTTAAAATTTTTGCTTCCCCGCAATTGAGGCAACGGGTAAAATAGTGAATCCTCAAGCCCACTCTGCACCTAAAAGTATTCATGAATGACTAGCATACATCAGTGACAAAAATCACATTTGTCAAAAAACAGTCTTCAGCACATATTAAAGCGCAAGTAGCCCATGGTGCAGGCCTCTTGCCTTGTTGAAACGACAGAATTGCAAGCGCAAGCTTTATTGCACATTGTGAATTGTAAATTTGTATTTTTGTGAATTGTGCACTCTTAACTTACATGTTTTAAATTTCATTTTGCCAGATGAAGCCACCTAAAAGAAGAATTTCCGCAGACACGAATTCTCAAAATCACTACTCACAACGCGAATCATCTCCGATAGTTTTCTTCACTCTATTTCTTTTGCGTATCGATATTTCAAACTAAGCCTTCATTTCTTTATTTCAGTTGATCTACTACTAAAATGGGTCAATAAAACTAATTACAACAACAGAGTGAACAAAGGGAAATTTCTGTGGAAAACATAAGCCCTAATAAGATCTACTGTTCTGAGATACCCATCAAATTAAATTGAATAAAACTACCTCATCATCGCCGCCGGGTTTCTTGTGGAACCAATTGATATTTAAAACCTAAAACCCAACAAATAAAAAATTTGAAATTGAGATTAAAAGGAAGCGATTGAGGAACAACAACAACAACAACAACAGTAAATGTAAGAAGAAGAAATACTTGAACTTGAGCGGTTGGGGATTGGGAGCTGAAGTTATCGGAAAAGGAGGCGATGCCGCACATAAGCGCAAGAATGGTAATTGCAAACGTCAGCAAAGCATTGGCCCTGTACCCAAACGAATGCATTTCTTTAGTTTCTTCACTCACTCTCTCAACTCACTGCTTTTTTTATATATATATATTATCAAAGAAAGAAAAGTAATTGACACTGACGTTTCTTCTCATTTTCTGCTCTCATTATTTATATTTATATTTATACTTCTTACACACATAGCATTTACCATTTAGTGCAAGAATTCTTTCTAGTATCGTGTCACTATTAATTATTTCCAAATTGCTAACATTGACATCACTATTTGACGCTCCAACCAATCAAAATCCTCCGATCCCCATCATAAGTTAGTGCTCTGTTTGGTTGGTTGGTTGGTTGGTTCTAAAAGTTTTGGTTTCAAATTTTCGGCCTACTAAAATATTTGGGCTTGGATCCGATCAAGAGAGAGTTGGCCCTCTAAGTAAGTACCTCTTTATTATTATTAAATGTTATAAGAGAATCACAAATGACGCTAATACTTTTGATTATGAGTTAACCACTAGTATGTTTGTAGTAAAGTTATATATGTGATCAATTTATGACTTTTTGATGATCATTCAAATTAGACTTTTCCCTACAATTCAAATCCATTATCTCTCGTTATGAGAGTTAAGTATTCTCTTGTTTGAGCACCTACATATGTCTGAGCGGATTCATCCTGAAATTGATCGGTCTATTGTTTTATTCATGGTTTTTCTTACATCGCCAAGTATTGACGGGATTATATCGCTCTTCTACCCTAACTAGGGGTTTTTTTCGCATCAATTTTCAATTTGCTTTTATTTTTTTCTTTCGTTTTGTTATTTCGTTTGCTCTTCTCCATTTTTCTTGTTTTTCTTTCTTTCGTTGATTTAGAGTTGTGGTACTGCAGGTTTATCAGTTCGTGTCACTCGTCGTAGTGCTATCTTGTTGATTTCATCATTTTTTCTCATTATGCACACCAATGGAGACTGAGATTGATAGATTGGGAAAGAATCTAAAACTCCCGGATGATGATACTACTGTTATTGATCTTTTGAATTTTGACTCGGGAAGGCGAATGCTTCATCGGATCTAACTCTTGTAGGACGACTCCTAACCACGCGTGAATACAACTCTTATACGACTCCTAACCACGTCATTATGTACCGTCATGAAGAACGTTATAAATCCTTGGTCTGGAAATTTAGAAAATAGATGAGGGAAGGTTGTAATTTCAATTCTTTCATATCCTTGATAAAGAGCGTACAACAAAAGGTTGGATGTGGTCCTTTGACAAGCAAGTTCTCACCTTAAACAAAATTGCTTCAGACGAGAATCCATTGAAAGTACGACTGGAGTCATGAAAATTCTACGTCAGAATTCATGACTTACCACTCTCAATGCCAAACTCCTGAATTTGCGTAATTTATTGGGGGACCGTCTTGGTGGTTTTGAGGAACTAGATGCTACAGAGTCGTGGGGTGTTAGCATCAAAATTAAAGCACATATAAGAATTTATAAATCGCTGATGCAATACATTAAAATTTGAGGACCAAATGGGGAAGAGTTAATTGCACCATTCACGTACGACCGCTTACCAAAATTTTCTATGCATGCGATGTTTAGTGCATATTATGAAAGAGTGTGAGGTTAGGTACAAGACAGATAAAAGACGGGTAGAGCTACAGGATTTACCGTATAAACCATGGTTACATGAAATTAACACTCGACCGAATGGGCCAACACGGTACAGAATGCCGAGTAAAGATCAGCAAGGTAGTCGACATTGGGAAGGGAGAAAGAATGTGAACCAAAGAAAAGAGAATATTTGGAAGGCAGGGTTGAACAAGCAACGAGCAGACAACAATCAACTAATCGAACTAAGGAAAGTGCACGCATGCGTGACAAAGGAATGTGGGGGGAAATAATAGCCAACTCAATGTGGGGGATAATAATGGGGAGTCTAAGACATCTGAGACACATACGGATCCGAATATTGTTCATGAGACACATAGAGAACTTGTGATTATTGATTCGAAGTGTAATCACAATGTTAATGACTACAACCAAATCGAGTTGTTAAGTAGAAAGTTAATCTGGAGGCGTTCATAACCAGTGTTGAAGTGGATAAGGACAAACGAGTGTATGCCGTCAACAAAGGCAAGGGGCCTAAAGCAAAGTGGGTTCATAGAAATGTGGTAATGAGAAAAGGGGGAAGACCGAGGATAATCGAGGGGTGTTGATGTTGGGGAAAAAAACGAGGGACACAAAAGGTTGATGAATAAACGATAAGCAAGAGATTGGAACATCACAAGTAAACCGAGTTTAACAATTATTGACCAACGACGAAGATGGCTTAGCCGTCCCTCCAAAATCAATGAAACTTGTCTCATGGAACTATCAGGGATTGAGGAACCCTTGGGCAGTTCGGGAATTGCGTAATTTAATTGCGAGTTATCACCCATCTCTGATCTTTCTTATGGAAACTAAATGCACACAAAGAAAGATAGAGAAGATTAAGAGCAATTTGAGGATGTTTGGAGTTTCAGTTGAGGTTTTTGGTAGATTGGGTGGACTTGCACTGCTTTGCCAAAAAGATGTGGATGTGTCAGATTATTGAGTTTGTCTAAGAATAACATTGATATCATGGTTGTTAATCTGGTGACGAGTGAAGAATGGAAGTTTACATGGTTTTATGGCGAGCCACATGTGGCAAAACTAGATGTTACACATGATTTGCTTAGGACGTTGCACTCTAATTTGCCGCAACCATGGCTTTGTGTTGGAGATCTTAATGAGCTCTTGAGCAATAACGAAAATACTCGGTGGCATGACCGACCATTGAGTATCCTCAGAGAATTTAGGCAAACGTGATGTAGATCTTCACGACCTCGGGTTTTATGGCTTAAACTTCACTTGGTGTGATAGACGATCTGATCCAAACACGGTGGGGGAGCACTTGGATAGGGTGTGCTCGAATGACGGGTGGCAGGCACTTTCAGCACATGAAGAGTGAATCATGTGGTTGTTAAAAAATCTGATCATTCCACCCTCCTCATTCAATGCGAGTACAAGCTGGTAGAAGGCATTAGGTGGAAAAGGGGAACACGGTTCAGATTTGATGGGATGTGGATTAATTCTAATGAGTATAGGCGTAAGCATGTTAGCAAGGTGATAATCCCATGGCGGGGGAATCTGACTTCTTTACTAAGTTAACTGAGAAGGGACTCCTAATGTGGAGTAAATTTTCAGGACATCGCACTAAGAGTAGGACTAATAAAATAATTCAGATGATTTTTGAGTTGAGAAAGGAGCGTATCACGAGTGAGTCAAAGGAGGAAGAGAAGGCGTTGAAGTGTGAATTGGAGCATATTTGGGATCATGAGGAAATTTAGTTGAAGCAATTGAGAAATGTTCCATGGCTTAAAGGAAATGGATAAGAATCCTTGATTTTTTCATAAGTGTGCAAATGAAAGGAGAAAAATGAATGGGATTAGACGAATCCAGGATTCTGATAGGGCATGGTGTGAGGAAAATCAGTGGGCTTTTATTTCTCTTGGGCTTAAGTTACAAGAAAAGAAAAGATATTGGGGATGGGCTGCTGTGGACGCTGTCGTCGGTGCTTACCCTAGGGATATCCAAAATATTTGTTTAAAATATTCTTGAGTGGGTTGACAGATACAAAAAAAAAAGGTCTTTAAAATCTTTGTTTAATATTCTTGAGTAGGTTGACAGATAGATACCTACAAAAATATTTTTTTAAATCTTTGTTTATTTCGATGGGAACCGAAGCTTGACAGGCCACTGACTCTTCATTGCACCTATGCAATTATTAACTTAGCGCACAATGATTTTAAATATATATATATATATATATATAAGTATATAACTAATTAGAACTAATAAATTACAACAGACGATTATCAAAGAAAGTTAGTCCAAATAGATATTTCTCCAAGACGTAACGAAATCCACTATTAATCGGCACATATCTCTTTCTCTCTCACTTTTTTCACTGCATGTTACCTTTTTCCATGAATGGATAACATCCAATTCATTGAAAGAAACAAAATGGAAGAAGGTACGTGAACAATTTCTTCACGTCTCTCCTTAGCTAATACGGTAATACCGTTCCATATATACCTCTCCCGTGATCATATTCAAACATAGTGTGTGTACTCACTGTGACCTGTGGTGTGGGCATTACATCCTTATCATCAATCACACTCTCCTGCTGCCATGCCTTCTTCAAATTCTTTAACCACTACAACAACTCCTCCTCCAAATCATTATGAGAAGTTGCTGGAATCGGCACGGCCATTTCTGCGTGGCCAGCTCGAGAAAGTCGACTCGAGCCTCCCCCGGCTGGTGTCCGTGCTGCAGGCCGAGGGCGCGGGCGAGTGCTGGCACAAGCACGGCAGTTTCCTCGACCACCTTGTCGGCGTCTACCGCATACTCAAGCTCTGGGGAGCCCCTGATCCCGTCTGCCTTTGCGGTTTGTTCCACTCCGCCTACTCGAATTCATACGTCAACTTGGCCATATTCCCGCCTTCCTCAGTAGGCAGGGACACGGTCAGCGGCCACGTGGGACCCGCCGCGGAGAGGCTGATCCACCTCTTCTGCATTGTTCCGCGGCAGCCTCTCATCCACGACTATCTCCTCTTCAAGTACAATGAGAACGAGCTAGTCCAACACCTCGAGCTTTCGGCCACAAACAGATCTGAAAATGAAGGCTGGAGGGTGAAGATCCAATCCATTTTACCTCCTGAAGGGATTAAGGTGAAGCATATCAAGACGGGGGAGGACGTGTTGGTTTCCAGGAGACTTGTCGCGACGTTCCTTCTCATGACGATTGCTGATTTCAGCGATCAGCTCTTTGGTTTTCAGGACGCATTGTTTGACAATTCCAATGGTCGGCTGGAGTTCGAGGGCAACAAAATGGCAACGGCTTTGTGGCCCGGGGATGGGAAGCCGGGGCTGTGGATGAACTCTGCTTCAAGAATGGCCGCGATTTACACGTTGATAGTCAGAGAAGAGGAGATATATAGAACTGAATTGGAGGACAATGGGAAGGTTGATTGTAGAGAAGATTCTGATTTGGAACTTGTGGTTCCACCTGTATTCGATGGTTGCACGAAAGTACTGGACGCGCGGGATCAAATAGTGGCAAGGGATCTGTATTGGGAGGCGGTGTGCGGAGGATCGGGATTGGGATTGGAGAGAGCGGAGGAGATGCTGTTGAGTAGCTTGGAGAAGAATCCATTTGTGGGGGAAGTGCATTTGGTGTTGGGTCAGATATATTTGGGGAAAGGGGAGTTTGAGGCGGCGGAGAAGGCCGCGGAGAGAGGGCTGAGGCTGATGTTGGAGTGGGGGAGCCCATGGGACAAGAGGATGTCATGGCCTGGATGGATTGCTTGGGGAAGAGTATTGCTCCTCAATGCCAAACAAAAGTCATGGCCTCAAAATCCATGGGGTATTCTAAATCTTGGACTTGTTAGGTAAAATAGTTTGAAGTACATTAAAGAAAAACAGCACTTGCATTTCCATTATGTATTTCTTATCATGTCCTTTGTGGTGGAAAAGTGTTTGCCTCAAATTGTTATTCTGATCAATGGCAAGTGTGTAATGTAATAACTTATTGGTGTGCCTTTCTGAATTCCATTGTCAGTATTCAGTAATCAGAAAGAGAGTTGTGGTTGTGGAATTATTCTTTTGTGATGCACTCATATTGGGATTGAGAGTTGTGTTGAGTTTTGATGATGCATTTGTCGTACATAAGCCAAACCCAAAGGAGATTAAGATAGGGCTTATGTTTTGCTTCTAGTAACCATTTAATCAACATATCAATATGGCGAGAGTGTTTTGAAATGGTTTTGTTTATCTTTCGTAGTTGTATGAAAGTTTACTGAATTTTGAGTGTGTGTTGGTGCATGGTTACCTTGCAAATTGCATCCTGCATACCATCACATTTATCTTACTTTAGGCACTTTTTGGATTTTGAATAAGTGCCCATCATTTTTAATACAACACTTGCATAAAATAGGGAAATTAACGAAATTGGCCCACTAACTTGGCTTCGTTTCAGTTTTAACCCACTAACTTGGCACGCGAGAATTTTGGTCCACTAATTTGGCATCGGTGACACTTTTGACCCACTGGTGCCACGAGTCACCAAAATTCGCCAAGTCAGCATGTCGTGGCGCCACGAGTCAGCATATTTTTAACGTGGCATTTTTTTTCACGTCATTTTATTTTGTTTAATCTTTAATTCAGAAAAAAAACACTTAAATGTCAACGGATCAAACTCTTCTCTCTAGTCTCTCCCTCATTCCTTTCCCCACTTTCTCTCTCCCCGATTAGTCCTCTCCTTTTTCCCCCAATTAAAATATAAACCCTAACCCTAAATTGTTCTCACAAAACTGCAAATCCACATCAAATTAACCAAGTTTTATGCCCTACAACATGTAAATATTACGCAGCCTACAAAAATTGACGCCCTTACATTATTCATTGGAGAAATCGTTCAAAACTCAGATCAATAAATAATTTCGCGGTGGTTCTCGTGACGTTTTACATATTGTTGAGTACAGAATTGGGTGAATTGTGATGAGTATTTGCAATTTAGAGGGGGAGTTTAGAGTTAGGATTTATGTTGGAAGGGGAAAAATTGGAAAGGAAAATTTTAGTTCACTGATCCGTATGAACTGTTGTAAGGGTTTATGTTTTTTTTTCTTTTTTTATTGTTTTTTGATAGTTGGAAGGGTTTATGTTGGAAAGAGAGAAAGATTGGGAATGATCCGTGGACCCTCTTTGATTGTTTTTGTTTTCTTCTTCTTTTTTTTTTTAGTTTTTTCTTGTTTTTCGAATTTAAACAAAGATTAAACAAAATAAAATGACGTAGAAAATAAAATAAAAAAATAAAAAACGCCACGTTAAAAATATGTTGACGCGTGGCGCCACGACATGCTGACTGGGCAGATTTTGGTGACGCGTGGCACTAGTGGGTCAAAAGTGTCACCGATGCCAAGTTAGTGGACCAAAATTCTCGCGTGCCAAGTTAGTGGGCTAAAACTGAAACGAAGCCAAGTTAGTGGGCCAATTTCGTTAATTCCCCCATAAAATATGTTTTTCTAAGGAAAACAAATTATGTCACCTTCTTGTATACTTATACAACTGGCAGAGCCGTTTACAACAAATTTTCAACAATCTCCTTTTACTTCTACGACAATTGCGTACGGGTACGCCCCCATAAACACTTATGATAATAACTTCAACCCCATAACTCATGCAAAAGTTCCTATCTAAAATATATCTTCTTATATATTTAATTAAATTGCGTATATGGAGGCCTTTGGTTTTGCACTTTTGCTACATGATTATATCTTCATTAACTTAGTCATTTAAACAAAAAATAGGGAATTACATAACAGTTCATACGTTGTTTTTTTAATGCTATAATCTAAGAACATAATACATTTATCAATCACATGCTGCATATTAAAATTTTTGATGCAGGTAAATATAACTTATTATATCATAAATAAAGAAATTCATCATTTATCAACAAGTGATCAAAAGTAAAAAAAAGAAAAGAAAAAAAGAAGAAACCCGGACCTCCTTAACGTAATAATGATTCTATTAATATTCAAAGTGAAAAAAAACGCTTTCCTGCGATTTTCGAAATAACTGACATTAACCGCCACTTCCAAAATAACCGTTGCAACTGCCATGGAAGGTGACGTCTCTGACATGGACGCCAATGGTCCTCCGCCGCCGCCGCCACCGGTCTTCCAGGATAACCCGATTTATGTCTTCTCTTCATCCAAGGGCAAAGATGAAAATCGTCTTCAAAAACGTTCTCGACAATCTACAGATGGTGCTGATGATTTATCATCACCCAAGTCCGATTCTCATGCACATGCCAACGCGTACGTTGGGAAACTTCATATGCAAATATGGTCAAGCAGCGTTCGGTCAGGCACGATGTCAAAGTGGATGACTTAAAAACTGCAGAAGAACGCAAGTGCATTAATATCATTGAAGCAAATGAAACTATTCCATTCAAACAAGACAATATCAACCAGGAACTGAAGCAGCGCATGCATAGCCAATGGGAGGATGCTATAATCATCAAAATTACTGGAAAGCCGTGGTACTATAGAGCTCTTCACACACGGCTGGATTTGATGTGGAATCTCCAGAATGATTTTGATCATATTGACTTGGGGAGAGGATGCTATGTGATGAAAGGTCTACTGGCAAGCAAAAGAGAAATTATCTTATCTGAGGGACCATGGCAACTTGCTGGTGGCTTCCTCTCTATCCGGAAATGGTGTCCCAACTTCAGGGCTGACACCGATGTCATCAACTGCACCATTTCATGGGTAAAAATCCTCAATCTCCCTGTTGAATACCTTAGGGAAGCAATGCTTCAGTCCCTTGCTTCCTGTATTGGAGAACCTATCAAGTTTGATGGTAATTCCTTCAATGCTACTAGAGGCAACTATGCTCGATTTTGTGTTCAAGTATGCACTGACAAGCCTCTTGAACTTGGTGTTTGGATAGACAACAAAGTTTACCAAGTTGTCTATGAAAACATTGCCTCCTTGTGCTACATTTTTGGTAGAGTTGGTCACTCTAAGACCACATGCCCTTATCATGCTAAGGATACTAATACTATGGAAGCTGAAGGTAATGTATCCATTGATCAGCATAGTTCTGAAGCAAACAAAGAAGTTTGGCTCACTGATAAAGCAAGGAATAAAGAATATGGAAGCTGGATGCTTGTTAATAAGAAAACTAAGAGTTCTTCTGCTTCCAAAACCTCTCCTGAGAAGAATCCTCAATCGAAGCAACATCACCCTAAGACATCTACTCCTACTAAGGTTAGTAGTGATAAGTTAGCTTATAGCAGGTTGGATTCTCAAAGTGGCAAGGGGAAGGTATCTAGAAGAATTCTTCCAGCCTCTCTTAATCCTCAATTGAGAACTGGAGCGGTTGCATCAGGACGTGCAACGGTTACTAAACTTAAGAGGAAACCAAGGGTCACTTCTTCTCCTCAAATTAAAACTTCCAACATTGCAAAGGACTCTAATCCGTTTTCTATTCTGGACACTGATTTTCCACTGCTTACTACTGCTAAAGAGATCATTAATATTTCCAGTCAATCTCCATCTACTTCCAATGGAGGACGGCCTGGACGAGTGGGATTGGATTCCTCCATGGGCTTTTCACACCTTCTTCAGTCAGTTTCAGGCTCCAGTTACCACAGAGAACATCGGAGTATTGGACAGGGTGGTGCTAGTAACTACAATCCCAGCAACTCACTGGGAGATCCAGATTCAAGTTCACAGGGAAGAGCATCAGAATCTGAACCACGTTTGGTGGGAAAGAATGGAACTGACCAACTGGGAGATGAACAGGCAGAGAACTCTCATGTTGGAGACCATGAGTCAGCTTCTGGGGATATGGACATGGATTCCTATTGAGAATCCAGTCCATCCAACTCATCTCTACAATAGGGAAATGAAAGTTGTCACCTGGAACTGTCAAGGTGCAGGAGATGAAGAGTTTAGAAGAAACTTCAGGGATCTAGTAAGGGTGCATCATCCTACTGTTGTCTTCCTTCTTGAAACTAGGATCCAGGAAGATAATGCTTGGGATATCATTCCCTTTCTAGGATATAATAATTACCAAATAGCACCAACTTGGGGTCAGATAGGTGGTTGTTGGATGTTTTGGAATGACTATGAAGTTGATGTAGAAATTATTGATGTTGATGATCAAGCCATTTCTGCTATTATCAAACCTTATATGGGTAATAATTGGAAGCTCACAGCTGTGTATGCCCAACCTAGGAGAAGTGCTAAGATCAAAGTTTTTGATGATTTAGCTAAATCAGTTACTCAGAATCCAATCCCCTGGTTAGTCATAAGAGATTTTAATGAAATCCTTTTTGCTCATGAGAAGAAAGGTGGAAACCCTAGAGCTCTGAGTAGGCTTCAATTCTTCAGGGTTTTTTTTAGAGAAATGCAACCTGCTTGACCTTGGTTTTATAGGGCCAAAATTTACATGGACCAATAAAAGAGAAGATGGTGCCCTGATTCAAGCCAGATTAGATAGAGCCATGGCCAATCAGGAATGGATTGACATGTTCCCTGACTACATTGTTGAACATCTGCCAAGAACACACTCTGATCACCATCCTGTTGGTGTTTGGTGCCATGGCCATGGGAAGTTTAGGGGGGGAAAACCGTTTAGATTTGAGGAAATGTGGTTTTCTAACCCCACTTGCCAACCTACTCTCCAGGACATTTGGAAGGATAAAAACTCTCTATTAGATGCCATCCAGGAGGTTTCTAAAGTCATGAGTGCTTGGAATAAGAATCACTTTGGGAACATATTCAAAAGAAAAAAGATTCTGAAATCAAGACTGGCTGGAATCCAGAAATCTCTCTCTTTCAGACCACAACCTCAGTTATGCCAACTGGAAGAGGAGTTGATGAAATAGTATAATCTGATCCTCAAACAAGAGGAAATGTTCTGGCTTCAGAAATCAAGGATCAACTGGATTAGAGAAGGTGAGAGAAACACTAAATTCTTCCACAAGTCTACCTTGGTCAGAAGGAAAAGAAACAAGATTCTGGAACTGAAGATTGATGGTATCTGGGTGAAGGAGGATCATGCTCTTCAGGAGCACACAAGACAGTTCTATGTGAAACTCTTCTCTGGCTTACCTTCTCATTCTCCTGAGAGAATTCTTCCAGTATCTGAATACCAACTTGTCTTACAACCTGATGACTTTGAGAGCCTCAGTAGGCCTTATTCTTCTGATGAAATCAAGCATGCTCTCTTCTCTATGCATCCACTCAAAGCCCCTAGACCTGATGGGCTGAATGCAAGCTTCTTCCAGAAGAATTGGGACTGGTTAGAACACTCTTTGGTTGAGTTTATTCAGGATGCTTTCACCACCAGTCAGTTTGATACCAGCATCTGCAAAGCTTTTCTGTGCCTGATACCTAAGACTCATCATCCAGAGGGGATTCATCAGTTTAGACCAATTGCATTGTGCAATGTTATTTATAAACTGATTACCAAATGTGTCACAACAAGATTGAGGAATATGATGCCTATCCTTGTGGCCCCTACTCAGTCTAGTTTCATTAAAGGCAGGTCTACCCAGGACAACATTGTTGCTTTGCAAGAAATCCTTCATTCTCTCAGGAAAAGAAAGAACAACAAGGTTGGTTGTATGGTTATGAAGCTGGACTTGGAGAAAGCTTATGACAAGGTCAGCTGGTCTTTCCTTGAAAACACTCTAGAAGCTTTCAATTTCCCTCATAGTCTCATTCAACTCATTTTATACTGTGTGGGGAATGCTTCTACTAGTATCTTGTGGAATGTCTCCCCACTGGATCCTTTTCATCATCATTGTGGTCTTAGACAGGGAGACCCCCTCTCTCCCTACCTCTTTGTCTTGTGTGTAGAGAGGTTGTACTACCTCATCAATGAAGAAGTGGAGAAGGGTAATTGGCAACCTATTATCCCTTGTAGACATGGCCCTAAGTTGTCCCATTTATTCTTTGCTGATGATCTGGTTATCATGGGTAAAGCTACTATAGGAACTACTAATGCTATAAAGAGAGTTTTAGATCTCTTCTGTGAATCTTCTGGTCTCAGACTTAGTCACCAGAAGTGTAAGATTTTCTTCTCTAAGACACATGGTGCTAACATCAAAAGACATATCAGTGATGTCTTGGGTTTTGGTCAAACAAGAAACCTTGGGAAGTACTTGGGAGTTAGACTGATCCATGGTAGAGCTGGCAGAGAGGAGTATGTTGAGCTTTTTGATAGAGTCCTGGGTATATTTGATTCCTAGAAATGTAAATTGTTGTCTTTAGCAGGGAGAGAAACATTAATCAACTTTGTCTCCTCAGCTATGGCTACCTACACTATGCAATCATCTTACTTACCAGAACATGTCTGTGAGAGACTTGATAGGTTGAACAGATCATTTTTATGATCTAGTGACATTAATCAGAGGAAATTACATCTCATCAACTGGAAGATTGTCCTTAAATCCAAGAAAGAGGGTGGCCTTGGACTCAGGAATGCTAGAACCTCCAATGAATCTCTGCTTGCTAAGCTACCCTGGAAGATATTGAGAGAAGAAGAGTCTATCTGGCTTAATTTAATTAAAGCCAAGTATCTTAAAGGCAGAACTATCTCTCAATGCTCTCCACAAGCTTCTGACAGTGCTGCTTGGAAAGGGATTCTCAAGGTCTTTAATCAGATGAAGGATCATATCAGATGGAAAGTGGGAAGAGGGGATCATATCTCTTTCTAGTTTGACAACTGGAGAGGCTCAGGTAGCCTTAATGAAGAGAACATTGTTATTCACCCCTCTGAGAAAAATCTAAAGCTTAATGAAGTTCTGACTTGGGATGGTCAGTGGTGCCTGGATAATCTGATCACCTCCATTCCTCATCACATTACTCAGTCTCTTCATCAGATTCATATCTCTCTTTCTGACCAGGATGATACAGTTCTCTGGGAGGGAAATTCTAATGGTGCCTTATCTTGTCAATCTACCTACAGATTATTTTCCTCTAATCTCCTTTCTCCAGGGGGGAAGGAAACCTGATCTGGGGTGGATCTGGACCCTAGATATCAGCAGCAAGCTTCAACATTTCCTCTGGCTTCTATGTCAAGAGAGACTTGCAACTAATGTTCTGAGATTCAGGTGCAAATCTGCATTGTCCTCTATGTGTACAATGTGTAATTTTCCTGATGAAACAGGGATTCATTTGTTAAGATACTGCAAAGCTGCTAGGGATGTTTGGCTGCGCATTATCCACCCTGAGGACCTGGACAAGTTTGATAATATACCAGATGATCAGTGGATCAAGACTAACTTGCTTACTGTGAAAATCAGAAACCCACTCAGGGCTAGTTCTCATTGGTCTTGGATTTTCATTGCTACTCTTTGGGTTTGCTGGAAACAAAGA
The DNA here is from genome assembly GCA_948329865.1 of Linaria vulgaris. NCBI lineage: Eukaryota > Viridiplantae > Streptophyta > Magnoliopsida > Lamiales > Plantaginaceae > Linaria > Linaria vulgaris. The sequence goes on from OX415249.1 coordinate 105,399,243, forward strand.
AATGATAGAGTTTATCACAGGAAACATATTGCTATCCAAGGCAGGCTCTGTCAAATTAAACAACTCAGCTTGGACCTTTATCTTGGCAAAAGAAAGAAGACTCAATCTATGCCACATTCACATTGGAAGAAACCACAAGCTGCCTGGTTCAAGTTGAACACTGATGCCAGTGTCCATCGGCTTGTTAATAAGGGAACTGGTGCTGGCCTCCTAAGAGATGATCATGGTGCTTGGTGCTGGGGTTTTTCTTTTCCTATTCCTGCTCCTACTCCAGACGAAGCTGAGCTGAGTGCACTGTCCAGGGGCCTCGAAATAGCCTGGGAACGAAGAGTGGAGAAACTGGAAGTGGAAACGGATTCTTATGTTGCTTTTCAACTCATTACGGGTGTGGTTGAACCAGTAGCCGAGCTTCGGAGTATTGTCAACCATTGCAAGATGAATCTTCACAAACCATGGGACTACATTGTCAAATGGATTCCTAGAAGTGCTAACGTAGTTGCGGATACGTTATCTAAGTTTCATGATGTTAGTCTAGATGTGGAACTCCTTTGGGATGTCCCTCCATCCTCTAGCATTAGTAGGATTGTTGCTAAAGACATTATGTAATTGTCTATTATCTCATTTCTTTACCAAAAAAAAAAAAAGTTTCTTCTAGAGTTCCAACTATGGAGAAATTCACTAAAAATGAAAAAAATAAAAAACTTTGCTATTTTCCTTGTGTTGATCATGTATCTGTAAAAGGAAAACAAAAACATTTAATTAATATGTCAAATTTAAGTGAGTGATGAACTGATGATACACCAATTAAAATTTTATTTTAAATAAATATATATAGTAAAATGCGAATTGAAACTGTCTTATTTGCACGATTGGGGTCTGATAGATGATTGTAAGTTCTAATGGTGCAACATCCGTATAATTTAATAACTTATAAGAACCAATTGTAATTAAATTAAAGGTTTTTGGCACAACGCCTCCATGTAATGTGGAAAAGAGGCGCATTACTCTCTGTAAAAATAAATAGTCATGCTACTCTTCCTATAATTTTAAAATGATGCAATATAGCCCCTTATTGAAGGGGGTGTAACTCACTTGCCAAAATGTGAGTGTGATTAATTTCTTCTTATCCTCTTAGAAGTCTAATTTTTGTTAATTATTTTCACTTTAAATTACAAAAAAATGCTATAATATTTCACTAACCTACTATACTAAATAAACAAATAAATAGATATTTGTAAAATAGAATTTGACAAAGTACAAGTACAAATACATGAGAAATTCAATAGGGAGGCGGTGTGCACCAATTTTAGGATTACGACGAATAATTAATGCACCTATTTTGTAGATTACATGGGTTATTTGCCATTTGCTCTTAAATTAACAACACGCGTGCCGTCTATGTCACAATCACAGACACTCTTATGTGTTTGTGATATTAGTATCTCTTTTATGTGTATTATTAGATAGGTTTAACCATTTAATTTTCTTTTATCTCACTTTTGCTTTTAAAAATGGTTAAGTATATTTGTATATTGTGTGTTTCGTTTTTTACAAAATACTTGGCGCACGTGTTAATCAAAGAGTAAAAGTTTCATCTCACAAAAACTTAAAAATTCTTTTATTCATATCCTTTAATGTTAATTACACACACTCAATTGGGCAGAGGTGTGCATGACTTGGTTCAAATCGAAAAACCGAACCAGTACCGAGATTTTGTCCTTGACTTCGATTTTCGATTGGGTCTTTCAACTAAGAAAAACAATTGAGTTCTTTGGTAATCGAATCTTGGTTAACCAAAAGTTAATAGTAAAACCGTTCTTCTAGAAAGAAAAGGCCACACAATGTTGTCCACAAAATCTAACCAAATTTCTCTTTTCTACAATTAAGAATCCATGATTTTCTCTCTCCTACAATTAAGCGTCGTAACTTCAATTTAGAGCTTTCGACCTAATTTGAATTTTTTATCATTAAAAAGAAAAAAAATGAAGCACAAGTGGTTCTTTAACCCCATACAATAGGCTAACAATACTACAACAATTTTTCCCCAGACACAGTCGAGGTTGAGTACACCAATCATAAAATGAACATGTAAGATCTTCTACCTTAACTCTACTCCACGCCTAGAAGAAGAATTAGGCCAAAGACTTGTCGTCGCTATATCCACTTGTTCATTATGAAACTTTAGCTTATTCCTGGTTAACCATATTAGCCACACCACAATACAACAAATCTCTTGCCAATATTATTTTCGTCTTAATTCCACAACAAAGAGAAGAGTGGAGCTGAAAATGATTTGTTGATTCTTTTAGCAACACAATACACAAACTCCACCAATCATACACATACATCCACACCCTATATGCAAAATCAACATTCGAAAAAAGAGTGACTCGAGCTTTCTTTTGCTACCCCACATAACCTACAACCCCCAAAATGATTAGAGCCATGCACTCCAATTTTTGCCAAGTTCAACTTCGTTGGTACTCGATCCAGAAAAATCGAAGGAAGAAAATCTTAGGTGATGTCGAGGACTCAAGGTATCCCAAAAGGAGTTTAAGAAAGTACGTCGTATTTTGTTATTTCGGCATAATGGAGAATAAGCAGATTTCACCGTATATTGACCACTCTACTCAGGTAGCCATTTCCACGAGTATGTTTGGCTTCTACAAGCTGAACTTGTTGTAATATTGTTGCTCCTAGCAAAAGAAATCCCTCCTCCATATAAAACTCCAAACCCAAGTGTCATCATGTTATGATCCCATCTTGTAGATCCTCTTATTCTTATCAAGCGACTATAAAGTCTCGCATATCTAGCCTCTAAAGGTTCCTCCCCCATCCATTTATCCTTCAAAAAAAAAAAGGGTATCACTTCCATCAACTAATGATTTATTCACTACTTTTATCAACCACTCTCGTCTGACTCCGAGTACTTTACAGAAATCAAGTCTCTCCACCATATCGACCCTCCGCCTCTGTTAATTGTTAGCCAATGCAGTATATCATAGGATTCCAATCCACCACATTTAACGGTTAAGTTATCTCTCCCAGTGAATTTCTTCCTTCATGAGTAACCTCCAGCACCACATTCCTAATAATGCCATATTAAAATGAAGCAGGTCTTTTACACCTAAATCTCTCCATCTTCTTTACTTTCGCACACCACTTTCCATGGAACACAATCTATCTTTTTAACTCCATATTCCCCTCCCCCCCCCCTAATAAACCCCCTTTGGATTGTCGTAATTTCTATTATACTTTATTAAAAGCCAGGAGGTACGTGGGAATATCTAAAAGTGCGCCTTTGAGGTAGGTTGCTTTTCTACCAAATGAAAGATGTTTACCTTGTATGCGATTGGTTCTTTTCCTTGAGCACTCGATAAGCGAATTCTAAGACTCATTTCTTCTCAGATTTATACCCACCGTAATCCTGAGATACTTGAACGAAAGTTTATCTTTTTTACTTTAAAAAACTCTGTCGATTTCTCCATCCGTTCTTTTTCGATATTTATTTTGTATAACTGACTTTTTCGATAATTGACTTTCAACCCTGAATCAAGCTCAAAGTTCATGAGAATACACTAAAACAGCAAACACGTTACTATCATTTGGCTCACAAAAAATAGTTGTATCGCCCTCATATTGCATATGTGAAACTTCAAATGCAAACTCACCTACCTTGAATCCCTTAGACAAGACACAATGGATAGCCTTTTTATCATGGCGCCGAGCGCCTCCGCAACCAAAAGAAAAACAAAGGGAGATAGCGGGTCTCCTTGATGATAACCTCTATAAAGCCAAAAGTCTTCCGTTGGACAACCATTTACCAACACAGACATCAAAGCCGACGAGATAATTCACAGATCCATTTCCTCCATTTCTCAATATATGATCAACAAATCCCCAATTCACATTATCATATGCCTTCTCAAAGTCTACTTTAAATATCAAGCATGGCCTACTTTATCATTTGGCTTCATCAATCACTTCATTTATAACTAGCACACTATCCATGGCCAAACTTACAAAAGTTGATTGTTCTTTTGCAATTATACGCCCTATAACATTTCTCAAGCAGTTTGCAACTAATTTAGCCACCATCTTATATAAGTTCCCAATCAACGAAAATGGTCTAAAATTACCCAAACTTTATGGACTCTCGCATTTCAAAATTATAACAACAAACGAGTTATTTAATCCCCTTACCAATCTTCCGTTACAAAAGAATTCCTCATGAAGCTCACAAAACCAAACTTCATTGCGTCCCAACATTCTACCATAAAATTAAGATTAAAACCACCAGAACCGAGAGCTTTATCACCATTGCGGCTCCATATGGTCCGCCTAATCTCCTCTAAAAACGGTTACACCAACATTGCATTTTCTTGTGTCGAGATTTGAGCAAAATCAATCCCATCAAGGAGGGGGTGCTGCCATTGAACTTTGGGGGGGGGGAATATTATGCAAATGATTCTTTATCACACCACGAACCGCCATCACACTATCCACCCACCTATTTCCAACTTTAATTCCTCTTCTCTCATTTCTTTTTTATTCCATCCCCTAATTTCAGTCAATTACATCTAGCCTTTTGCGCTAGTAAACTTTCCTTCATCCTTAAGGTCTACCATAGCTCTACCATCTTTTCCTTTCTTGGCATACTTTCAACACTCGGCAAATCAATGCATTCACTTTTTTGGTCCGTCTCTTTTATTTCATTTTCCTAGGCTTCAATCTTTCTGTCTACATGCCTAAATACCTTTTTATTCCACTCTTTTATCTTTGATTCGAGCCCTTTCAACTTAATTTTTAATTCTATATGCATTATGCAGCACTCCCATCAATCTTCTTCTCCTCCTAATGCTTTTTCACGAATGGCTTGAATTCTTTATTTTCCAACCAAATATCCAGGAACTTGAAAGGTCTAGCCCCTAGTCAATAGTCTCTGCTTTAATTAGGGTTGGACAATGATCCGAGATTGTTCCTTTTAAGCCTTAGTGAGACAAACTTGGCCACTTATCCAACCATTCATCGGATACCATGATGCAGTCTAATCTGCTCATTTTCTTCTCCTCTCTTCCACCTTTTTGACCGTATTAAAATCTCCTAACGAACCAACATTGGTTCCAACCTCTGCTTTCAAAGCGATCAACTTTCTCCTTAGTTCCTTCGTACCTCTACTGATACAAGGTGCATAAGTATTCACAATGTATGTGCGTGAACCATTACAACGCCAAGTACCCGCAATGATTATCGTATTATTCCACCCCAACTGAGTATCCACCTCAAAATTCCCTTTTCTCCACAAAGACAACACTCCTCTAGATTTACCAATTGAAGCACAAAAAGCCCACCCGCAATCATCATCTACCAACAACAACAACAACAACAACCAAGCCTGTAATCCCAATTAAATTGGGGTAGGCTATATGAACCATGAATGAATCACGTCGAGTCGTGAACATGAATCTTCTGCCTCCATAGGTTTCGGTTGACGAGCATGTCTTCATTTAGATCTTTTAGCTTCATGTCGTTCCGTATGACCTCCATCCACGTCTTTTTCGGTCTCCCACGAGCTCTAGCCGTCTGTCCTAAGTCGAGATCTTCAACTCGTCGTACCGGTGCATCTATGGGTCTGCGTTTAACATGTCCAAACCATCTTAAACGATTTTCTCGCATTTTCTCGTCAATGGCCGCCACACCCAATTTATGCCGAATATCTTCATTGCGCACTCTATCTCTCCTAGTGTTACCGCACATCCACCGAAGCATGCGCATCTCTGTAACGTTCATTTTCTGTGCATGACTTTGCTTAATAGCCCAGCATTCGGAGCCATAAAGCAAAGCAGGTCTAATAGCCGTACGATAGAACTTTCCTTTAAGCTTTAAAGGAAAGTTACGATCGCACAGAATCCCTGTCGCACTCTTCCACTTTGTCCATCCAGCTTGGATGCGGTGGTTGACGTCTCCATCTAACTCTCCATCCATCTGCAGTATGGAGCCTAAATACCGAAAATGCGCACTTCTCGGTATCTCTTGGCCATCCAACTGAACCGTGCCATCGTTGTTTCTTCGTTGTTTGCTAAACTTGCATTCGAGGTACTCTGTTTTTGTTCGACTTAGTCGAAATCCTCGTGCTTCTAATGTTTGTCTCCATCGTTCTAATTTAGCGTTAACTCCCATTCTCGTCTCATCGATGAGGACAATATCGTCTGCAAACAACATACACCATGGGACTCGATCTTGGATGGCTCTGGTGATTTCATCAATTACAATGGCAAACAAAAATGGGCTCAAAGCTGACCCCTGATGTAAGCCAATTGTAATTGGAAAGGCGTCTGTTAAACCGCCACAAGTTCGGACACTTGTCACCACATTCTCATACATATCTTTTATGATGTTGATATATTTAATGGGTACCCCCTTTTTCACCAAGGTCCACCATAATACATCTCGAGGTACTTTGTCATATGCCTTTTCTAAGTCGATAAAGACCATATGCAAATCTCTACTCTTTTCTCGAAAGCGCTCAATGAGCTGACGAATCAAATGGATGGCCTCTATGGTCGACCTTCCGGGCATAAATCCAAATTGGTTCTCAGATATGGGAACAATTTGTCTCAATCGGTGTTCGATCACCCTCTCCCATAGCTTCATGGTATGAGACATAAGCTTTATCCCACGATAGTTAGAACAGTTTTGGACATCGCCCTTGTTCTTATATAGAGGTATTAGCGTACTCTTCCTCCACTCTTCTGGTATTTTATTTGTTCGCCATATTTTGTTAAAGAGGTCCGTCAACCAGGTCACCCCTATCTCTCCCATGCTTCTCCAAGCCTCAATAGGGATACCATTTGGGCCAACGGCTTTTCGAGTCTTCATCCTCTTCAAGGCATCTTTGACTTCCGACCTTCTAATACGGCGCATAAAATTGCGGTTCAGGTCCTGAGGGGACTGCGAGATGTCCCCCACTGCTTGGGTGGGGCCTCCATTGAACAGGCCCTCGAAGTACTCCCTCCACCGTGCTTTGACCTGATCCTCACGCACTAAGACAGACTGACCTTCATCTTTGATGCATTTCACTGCACCTAGGTCTCTAGTCTTCCTCTCTCTAATGCGAGCAATCTTGTATATATCCTTCTCGACCTCCTTGTTATCCCTCTTCTCATAAATTTCCTTGTACACAGCCTCTCGCGCTAGTCCAACTGCTTTCTTTGCTTCTTTCCTGGCTAGCTTATACTTTTCAAAGCTTGCTCCATCATGGTTCTTCTTCAAATCCCTGTAGCAATCCCGTTTGGCCTTGATTGCCGCATTTACTTCTTCATTCCACCATGACGTGTCTTTACCTATCAGGCTACTACCTCGGGATTCACCTAAGAGGTCTTTAGCTACCTTCTTGATACAACAAGCCATTTTGGTCCAAGTTGCATCTGCATCGTCCTCAGTCTTCCAGTCTACCTCTTGAACCACTCGCTCTACGAAGGCCTTTTGGGTAGACTCCTTAAGCCGCCACCACTTAATTCTAGGTTCCAACCGGCGCCTACTCCTCTTCACTCCTTGCCGCAGTCTAATATCCAACACCAAAAGCCTATGTTGCGTAACCACACTTTCCCCGGGGATGACCTTGCAATCTATGCAACGACTTCTATCTGCCCTCCTAGCTAAGAAGAAATCTATTTGGCTCTTATTTGACCCACTCCTATAAGTGACCAAATGAGACTCTCTCTTCTTAAACCAAGTATTTGCTACAAGCAAATCATAGGAGAGGGCGAAGTCTAAGATAGCGTTTCCCGGCTCATTGCGATCCCCAAAGCTATACCCGCCGTGGATGTCCTCGAACCCATCACGGCTAGATCCTACATGACCATTAAAGTCACCTCCAATGAAGAGTTTCTCGCTACTAGGGATCCTTTGTACCATCTCGTCCAAATCTTCCCAAAACTTACGTTTCACGGCTTCGTCTAGTCCTATCTGTGGTGCATAGGCACTAATGACATTCAAGATATCCTCGCCTATGACCAACTTGACCAGTAAGATCTTGTCGCCCTACCCATAATTAAAAAAAAAAAAAAAAAAAAAAAACTCATTCACCTCCTCTTTTTTTGTCTCCGGTAAGCAAAAAAGTTGGTTTTATCATCCCAATTCGATCTAAATATTAATTAAAAAAAAAGATCCGTTGAAGTAATTATAAAGTTTATTTCTTCTAATTAATATTATTTTACTATACCTCGCTTTTTTGGAAAATAATAATTACGTGTTTAACTGTTTAAATTATAACATTTCAATCTAAATATTAAATTATAAAAAAAACTGTGCTGTTAGATACAATTAGTCTAATTAGTATTCTTTATCATCCACATTAAAGAATATGAATTAGATAGTGAAGTGATATGATCAGTTAGAGAAAATCATGGGTCTTAACTAAGAAAAGTATATATTATCAATGATGTACTCAATGATTTAAAGTAGTTATAGTATTCAAAAGATCTAACGAGTTAGTAAAAATGTTAATTAGATAAACAAAATATTTAAAAATATAGTTTTTTAACAGAAGATTTTATAATTAAATATCTAGATTGAGATGTGATGATAAACTCGTATCAGTTTAGTTGTGATCCATTAGCATGGGCCCTTTGATTGTACAAACAGCAAATTGTGGAACTTTTATAATACTTATAATTATAGTCTCTTGTAATAAAAGTATTATAGGTAATGTGATGATATAAACAGTTAAATATGTAATTATTAGTATTTAGAAGGAATAAAACGACATAAGAAAAACAAAAGTAACTAGATTAATGTTTAAATTGGAATGCGATGATATACAGATAAGATTGAAATATTAGATTGAAGTTAGGGGCCTTGATTGTAGCAATATGAAAATAATGGAGTGTTAATAATTTTAGAAAAGAGAAATTTGTTGGGTTCCGATTGTTGATGAGAGTCCACAACATGCGCGGGAGACACGGACACTTAGTTGCTTTATTTCATACATACTGATATACAACGTACATATCAAACAAAAACAAACAGCCTTGCATCAGATCAATATTTTTTTTTCTTGTAGCAAATTTGCCATGATGAAGCCTCCAACGGCGAAGAAAGTGAAGCACGAAATGGAGATGTTCGGCGACGTGAGAGTCGACAATTACTACTGGCTTCGCGACGATTCTCGTTCTGACCCGGATGTTTTAGCTTATCTGGCTCAAGAGAACGCTTATACCGCTCATCACATGTCTGGTTCGTTATTCTTTGATTAAATTCATGTAGCAATGACTTTCACATATAGCACAAATTTTATACTTCTATAAATCTTTTCCAAATTTTCTATTTACATGTCTAAGAATCTGTTTTCTGATTCTTGGTTACTAGGGACCAAACAGTTGGAAGATCAAATTTATAACGAGTTAAGAAGTCGGGTTAAAGAAGATGATACATCGGCACCTTCACGCAAAGGACCTTATTATTATTACAGAAAGAGTTTGGAGGGTAAGGAGTACCTCCAATATTGCCGCCGTCCTCTAGCTGATATTAATGCACCGGTGTCTGTGCACGACACCATGCCAACAGGACCGGCGGCACCTCCAGAGCACGTCATTCTTGATGAAAACGTTAAAGCACAGGATCACGAATTCTACAAAATTGAAGCTTTCAAAGCAAGAATTGCTTTCTTTGATTTCTTTTAAACTGAACTATCGTTTCTTTTATCTAAATGTATCTCTTTATCTTTATCTTGTCCAAAGGTTAGTCCAAACCATAAATTGGTAGCTTATGCGGAAGACACTAAAGGAGATGAAATACTTACCGTTCACGTCATTGATGCTGAGTCTCAAAATCCAGTCGGGAAGCCTCTGTTTGGAATTGAAGAGGTAGAATGGGCGGGTGATAACATTTTGGTTTATACCACCATGGATGACCTCCAACGGTCAGACAAGGTATATATATTTTTTGGTTGGTAGGTTGATCAGTTTGTTTGTGGGCTGAATGTTATGAGTTGTCTGAATGTTCATGAAGTATGTAACGTTTCCCTCCATGGCCGAATTAAACTTCGTTCAGTCAAATGCAAACTATAAGGTCAATGATGTGGTCTTTGATGCTCCATTTCGCTCTGGACTTCTACTTCTTACAGTTTGCATGTATCTGAAGTTATCATTTTCCTTTGAAACTTGAAGTGATGTTGGCATGTCTATATTTATTGTTGTCCTTATTGATCCTTTTGTGACCCATTACATCCAACATCCTAGAATGAAAAGTCGTTATGTCAACCAACCAACTCTAGTTAGAATTAACATTATAATGCACTGTATTGATGGACGACTGGACGTGGATATATGTGCGGGAATTGGCTGTGGCTGGGTAATTGTGGTTGGAGGATTGTGGCTTTGCAGTGTACAAAGTGCATGGAGAGCTGTGAGGCGATGGTTAACAAGAGGTGAATGGTTTGGATTTAGCTCACTACTACTATCTGCAGTAGACTTGATGAGTAGGCACATACTCGTAAAGAAGAATCACAATCCTTTTTTTAGTTTTAGAGTGAGACACAATCAAAAGTGGCCTTATTTTCTTGCTGCAGAATAGCAGAACATGTAGCATGCTTGTGTTCCCTTTGCCTTACCCTTATAAAATAGAGTAACTGCTGGTCCTACGGTTGCAGTTTTATATGGTCTGAAGCAAAATAATTGTTTTTTGCAGGTATGGTTGCATAAGCTGGGGACAGAACAATCTTCGGATTCTTGCCTTTATCATGAAAAAGATGAGAGTTTTTCTTTAGGTCTGACAGCTTCTGAGAGCAAGAGATTCCTGTTTGTTAAATCTGGGAGCAAAGTTACGAGATTCGTCTATTACCTTGACATTTCGAACCCTGATAACGGGCTCAAAGTTTTGACACCGCGTGTGGAAGGCATAGAGACAGTAGTAAGTCATCGTGGGAATTATTTTTTCATTAAGAAGAGAACTGAAGAATGTCTCAATTCAGAGTTGCTTGCTTGCCCACTGGATAACACATCAGACACCATACTTCTCCTTCCTCACCGGCCAAGGTAAACAGTGTGCAATATGCATACACTCCTGTTTGTACTACACCTATTTTTAGTATTCGTTATATGCATTGTTCTTCATTCGCTAGCCACGTCAATTATCAGTCTTTTCAGTACATTACTTTCTGATGATCAATTCAGTTAACAAGTACTATGGTTTTACTGCAGTGTTAAAATTCAGGAGATGCAATTATTTAGCAATCATCTTGCGGTTCATGAGCGTGAAAATGGCCTTTCTAAGATAACGATATATCGACTTCCAGCCATTGAAGAGCCACTTGGTAGACTTGAAGGTGGTCGGACAGTGGATTTTCCTGATCCTACGTATTCACTTAGTTCATCAGAGTCGAGCTTTTCTTCAAGTATCTTACGATTTCACTATAGCTCGCTGAGGGTACCACCCTCTGTTTATGATTATGATATGAACTCGGGGATTTCGGTTCTCAAGAAGATTGATGAGGTGCGTTTATCTATGTTTTGGTTTCATATGCTCAAATAAGGACCACTTACTAACATAAATGAGACATTCTTGCACTAAACTCTTTCTAGGATATTTACATTAAACCTCTAAGAATTGGTTAAGTTTTAGAAACTCTTAATATTTGAAAAATTACATTTGGATTTGGTTTAATTATAGAAACATTTCAAAGAGACATTCTATACGTATTACCACAAGTCCAGACATAAGATAAGAGTGCAATTTGTTTATAAGAACACGATATACGCCTTTCAGTTGTGTCCTTAGTCAACCTTTACCCACGTTTGAGATTAGCTCGATTCTTGTACATTCTGCTTGTATCTACAAAACTGTGAAAGTGTATGATCTTCACTTTTCTTTATAGCCAGTAAACTGTTGATGGATCTATGTCAAAACTGATGCCATCTTCCTTGTTGCTGCACATTCTTAGTTTTCATCTAATTGCTCCATGAAGTGACCTTTAAGCAACCACTGTAAATGAAGTTCGTTTCATAATTTGTAAATATTACAGAACTATCTACTTGCTTGTTCAGGTCGGAGGCTTTGATTCCACGAATTACGTAACGGAAAGACAGTGGGCTACTGCTACTGATGGAACTCAAGTACCCATATCAATTGTATATAGAAAAGATTCAGCGAAGCTGGATGGTTCAGACCCGTTACACCTTTATGCTTATGGCTCCTATGAGGTAATATGTCATTTTATCACATGAGTTTCTTTTGATTTCAACTGAAGGAAGTAAAGCTGCTAGCAGCTTTCCATCGTTATTGACCGATTAACTATAATCTTTCTGTTGTGGGTTGTTGTCTATGATGACTCCAAGTTATGGAAAATACAACTAGGAGAATTCTCATTGAAATATAAGATCATATTTCCAACACATTCAATACATATAATGTTGAGTCGCAACAAAAAGAAGCTTCAATACCTGGAGATAATTTCCATAATGAGGGAAAAATACGCGAGCAAGTAAATAAATTAATTTGGAAATCTTCATCCTTCTCGTTTGATAATATTACCTACAGAACTGTGCAATCGTTCACCCTTAGCTTTCATAATGTTGTGAGAGTGACTGTCTCAATGCCTTAAAATCGTTTCCTATAACTATATGGAGATTACAAATACAAATTAATGTTTTGTTATTGGCAAAGGGAGACGTAAAAGTCCGAAAGTAAGACTTTTAGTTGTTGGAAAAATGGGTTTAAGAAATTGAGATTGTACAACCAACTTTGGGTCGAGTTTAGTACATGGATGAATGAGAAATTGATGTTCAACGTTGACTATTTAAAGTTGGAAATATTGTATATGATTATTTCTGTTTTGCGTAAACAAAATTGTGTAAATTGCTGCTATATTTTATATAATGAAAAATAATAAGCATCAAAATTGATAATTAATTAATTAGTTATCTTACGAAAATCTTTCCATAAGATTTTGTGATCAATTTTATTAACTGAAACGCGTTCAATTCATTCCCCAGAGTTTGTTTTAATTACGCAACGCGTAATTAGCATAATTATATATCTTGGTGACTAAGTTTTTCATTTTTTCCTCTCATGACCTAGTCTATAAAATGGGTTGCTCCTCGTAGTTTTGTATCATCGAAAACAAAAAAAGCATACACGCATACAAAAGACTTTATGCGCAATCAAATTTTTTTCGTGTAGTGGTAGAGGAAAGTCATAGTTCGAGTTTGTCGGAGTTATCCTCGCTCGTGCCAATGATCCAACTCGCAGTCATTGTATCATAGGAGACAGTCGCTCACGTATTTTCAAGCAATAGGAGAGGGCGAATCGGTTTTAAGAAAACCAAAAGGTCTTCAGCTTTCATGTTTTTTGACTAACTATCGAATGAGGTTATTCAATTATAGTATCTCGCTACTGTAATTTTCTCTTTCGTCTATAATTTACATTATTCTGTTTGTTTCTCTCGATTATGGTGCATTGCACAAACAATCTTAAAACAAAGAAACAAACAAAATAACGTAAATTTATTGACGAAAGTAAACGAGAAAAATTACAGTATTGAAATATATTAATTAAATAACCTCACTCGACAGTTAATCGAAAAACGTGGGAGTCGAGGACCTCTCCGTTTCTTTAAAACATATATGCCCTCTCCTAATTGTTTAAGAATACGTGACCGACTGTCTCATCGATACAACGACTACGAGTTGGACCATCGGCACGAACAAGAACAACTCTGACGAACTCGAACTATTACTTTCCTATACTACCACACGAAGAAAAAATTGATTGAGCATAAAATCTTTTGTTTTTCCGTGTATGTTGTTTTTCGATAATTAAAACCTAAGGGGAGCGACCCCTTCTATAAACTAGGTCATGGGAGAAAATATGAAAAAACTTAGTCTCCAAAGAACGTAATTAACCTAATTACGCGTCGCGTAATTAAGGCAAAAATTTCGCGATGAATCTGAACGCGTTTCAGTTTATTAACTGATCGTGAAATTTTTTCGCGTAAGGTAATTATAATTGCCAAAAATTATGATACGAATTTTTTTAAAGAAAATATATAATTCTGTTAAGATAAACAGAAAAATATTCTTATGGATATTGCCATAAGACTTGCTATACAGTTCAGCAAGAAATAGGCATATTGGAAAACAGAACAAATGTTTGGTCCCTTCTCTAACAATAGTTTTGTCTGCAGCTTTGATTATTGGCTTTAAAAAAATCAAGTTAAGCTAGTAGGCTGCGTAACTAATAATTTCATAACAAGTGGATGTGTATAGCACGATATTCGTACTTTGTAGAGGATTTAGAAAAATATTCTTGGTTCTTACTTTCCAAGACACAATAACTAATATTACGAACGAAATCCGGCCAAATGAAGATTAGTCACAGCCTGCATAAACTGTTAAACTGCAAAAGCAAAATCATGATCATGTAGTTGAAAGTTGAAACTCACCAAATAGTATCCGTACAAAGAAGGATAGAGAAGAAGTTCACCATTCTTTTATTGATATTTCGTATTAACCTCTGATGATGTAGCAGTTGAAGACCACCCATAATTAACTCCCGAGTATATATTAGTTATGCCGATTTAACAAAATATCAATAGAAGTGGAATGCACTTTCAACCTCAAAAAGTAATGCAAAGGACCTGAGTTCTTTGTACGAAAGGTTCCTTGAAGATGCTTTTGGAGTAGGATTAACCCAGGCCAGCATCGTCCCTTGTAATAAAAATATAGTTCAAACTTTTAAATCTACTCGAGTTACATTGAAGATTTAAAGTTCGTATAAGGAAATATTTTGTCGAATAAAGTAACATGTTCTTGTTTTGTTTTGCAAATTAGAAATAACAACCGCTGGTTTTTTGCTAAAAGTATTTCTTGATTATTAAAAAATATCGAAATTGCTTATGTGGTCCTTGACTACGTGTCTCGATCTAGCGTACTCTGAGAATGGCTCATTAATCATGACAGAGTATTCCTTGCAATAATGATGTATAACCAGAGCGAGGTGAATTTTTACTTTTAAGTACCTCTTCCTGTTTTGATTTAATGGGAAATTTTAATTTCTGAAATTCTTGAACCTAACCCCTTAGACAACCATTTATTTGGTAGAAACTTGATTGCGATATTTGGTACAAACTAACCCCTTATGCATCTGACAGTTGGAATTGATGCATGAGTCAGCATATCATGTTATTAACTGTTGTAATGGTTTAATTGTGCGCGGTTACTTGGTTCATCTTGTAAGCTGTAATGTTTTTATCTAAAACAGATTTGCAAAGACCCATGTTTCAATGCGTCGAGATTGTGTTTGTTGGATAGGGGTTTTATTGTTGCAATCGCCCATGTCCGTGGAGGTGGTGAAATGGGGAGACGATGGTATGAAGACGGGAAGTTTCTGAAGAAAAAGAATACGTTCACGGACTTTATAGCTTGCGCCGAATATCTGATAGCAAAGAAGTACTGCTCCAAGGAGAAGGTTTGCATTGAGGGAAGAAGTGCTGGTGGTTTGCTTGTGGGTGCTGTGCTCAACATGCGCCCTGATTTGTTTAAGGCTGTAGTGGCTGGAGTGCCTTTTGTAGATGCTTTGACTACAATGCTTGATCCTACAATTCCTCTTACAACCTCGGAATGGCAGGTACTTTATTTATTTTTTAAAACTAAGAGACATCATCAATCTGCAAGCTTTTCATGTTATATAGCCTGCCCATAATAATGAAATATGCATTGTACTTACTTATTCCTTTTCTTGCTGCAGGAATGGGGTGATCCTCGCCAAAAAGAGTTTTACTTCTATATGAAGTCTTATTCCCCTGTTGATAATGTGAGCACTTCATTCAACTCACTATTCATATTTATTTTGTTTGTCTTATTTTCATATTGATTCTATATGTGTTCATTGATCTGATTTAGATTTAGCAACACTCACTTAGTACTCAACCATTGCATACTTTTATCTATCTGCAGGTTACAGCCCAAAATTATCCAGCTATACTTATAACTGCTGGTTTACATGGTAAGTGTGATTTGATGTCACTTAACTTGATTCATATTTATTGGATACCATTGGGATCAGGATTTGACTACAGTTTATTACTGATACTCGTTGGAATGGGATGGGAAGAAAAGATAATTCTTTTCTCATCCTATTTGAAGAAAAAAAAAATCAGAAAATCATTATAATCTTGGTGGTTAACATTAGCAAAATTTGTATAAATTTAGTAAGTTTTCAAGTAGGAGGTAGATCCATACTGTTGCCAAACCTCTCAGGCCGTGCAGCTGTAATTATGGAAAAAGTTAATTGATTGGTTAGATAATATTAGACTTGGTAGTTAAAGTGAAATTGTATGTTTAGCAGCTAAGCTGGTTGTTAAATAATATTAACAGATTCGCGAGTGATGTACTACGAACCAGCTAAATTTGTCGCAAAGCTGAGAGAGATGAAAACCGATGACAATCCTCTTCTTTTCAAATGTGATCTTGGCGCGGGCCATTTCTCAAAATCGGGAAGGTACCTATAGTAAAATCCAACATTTCTTATTCTTTCTTGTTCTTTTCGGGTTTCCATTATTATAGCAGCATTAACTTATATTAGACTCCAAGAATTGTTGATTCATTGCGATGCATATATGTCAGGCCTTAGTGTAAAAACTACAAGAGGAATTTACCATGTTGTGTGTTATTGTGATTCAGGTTTGAAAAGCTTCGGGAAGATGCATTTACATATACTTTTATGTTAAAGGCACTAGACATGGTTCCTCCTACCTCATCATAATCACTTTGGAAAGTTTATGATTATTGTTGTTTATTAGTTTCTGCATTTTGTCTTTCTATACTAGAAAACATACATAGACTCCCTTATATAATTTTGGAAGTGTGTCCTTCGACGAATATTGGATCGATCGATATGAGATATGTTACACACACACATATATATATATATCATCCATGGATTGAAAATTCGGCATGTTTCGTATGAAACTATCGAAAGTTATTAGATGCAGCAAAACGAAGCGGTGAAGCATTTTGGAAACTACAGCCCCGTTTGGATGTATTTCATCAGTTTGGTTTGGTTTGGCTTGGCTCATTTTAGTTTGAATATTTGGAAAATAATTTTAAAAATATTTTGAAAAGCGTGTTAGAAATTGAAATTCAATTTGGATGTAATTTTGATGTTGGACGAATTATCAAAAATGCCCGCTAACTTTTTTTTCAATTTTAAATGACCGTATTTTTAAAACATGCTAAAAATGCCCTGTATCTTTTAAAATTTCTACTAAAAATGCACGAAATGAAAAATAAGCACAAAAAACCTATTTTGTCTGAAAATAATGCTAAAAATACCTTGTATCTTTTAAAATTCTACCAAAAATGCCCGAATTTTAAAACGTGACTTTTTAATTCAGCAGCGCGTCTCTTTGACTCGGATGCCACGTTGGATAAAATGTCCGAATTTTTAACATCAGGCATTTTTGTTAGAAAATTTAAAACTTAACAGGCATTTTCAGCAGGTTGGGAAAAAATGGGCATTTAAGATTGAAAAAAAAAGTTAGCGGACATTTTTGATATTTCGTCCTTTGATGTTTGAGTGTAGGTATATACATATCAAATCAATATGGTAGATATGTGTAGAAATAATATTTTAATTATTATAATTACCTGTTAATTAATATATTAGGATATTATTATTTGAATGTTGTGATGCATAATTTTAATCCTTAAATGAATAGAATTGAAAATGATTAACTGGAGATTTAGTTTATATAACATTAGTTTTGTGCCCATATAACTATTACATATACGTAAAAATAATTAATGAATTTGTATATACTAGAATATACATCCATAAAGATATATGTGTCATAAAATTGTGTAACTAAATATTGCAATACTCAAATTATAGCAAAATTATAAATTATACATGTGGTTGTTGTATAATTAATATATATATATATATATATATATATATATATATGTGTGTGTGTGTGGGTGGGGGGGGGGGGGGGGGGAGGGGGTATTGTTTATGCTATATATAATACACTTACAAGATTTCTAAAAACTAATTTAGTGATATTACACAAAGAATACTTTTAAGATCAGAACTAGACATGATCCACCATAACAATAAGTAGCAACATAAATCCTAAATTACATGAATTGCATATGTTTGCATATGCATGATGTATTATTTAAAAAAAAAACAAATGTAAGTTATATATTCTCATTATGAGCCAAAACAAAAGCATAAGTTGCGGCATGCGACCATTTGATGTATATAGGCTTGTTAAAGGTCGGGATCCCGACCCGTGAGATCCCAGCCCACGGGATATGCCTGGAACGAGATCCGTCTAGCAGATCCCGTTCCTTTCGAGTCTGGATCCCGACTCACGGGATCTGCCTGGAACGGGATCCGTCCGATAGATCCCGTTCCCTCATGTCGGGAAGGGAATTCCCGACGGGAAGGAATTCCCGCGGGAATCCCGAAAATGGGGTCTGGAAAAACTCTTTTACAACAGGGGGCTTTCTTCCCCTGTTTTCAAAAGTCAAAAACCAACTCCTCCCCTATTTTTGAAGTCCGATTATTTTCATTTCAGCTTCCTACCTATGACATAACACAAACCGACAAAATACGAATCGATCGTTCTAATTTCCAACGCCAAATGATAAACCATAACAACAAAATAAGTTATTATTTATCACATCATCTAATCATCAATAACATCGCAGCAAACACAATACCAATTAAAATCACTAATCACCACCATATATCACATCATCCAATCACCAACAAGAACAAAATCGGCTCAATACCGTCTAAAAATATTCATCACCATAACATACAATATCATTCGGTCACCAACTAAATATTAATCATACAATCTAACAAAACAATGGTATTATGTTTTCACCACAAACCAATATTAAAACTTAATTAAACATGTGAAAATATCTAACATCATCATCAAACATAAAAATGAAAACACATTCGGTCTTTCATTCAAATCCAGTAATCCACCCAAAATGGACGCATCCTCACATATCACTGCAAAGGTTGCATAAAAATCAAAATATTTGCATTTCAAAATATAAAAAATTAACTAGGACATCAATTAACTATTGACGATATATACCTGCTTCACGTTTCTCCAAGTCCTCCAAGTACTCCTCGATTTGAATTGGCGTATCATCATCTCGTAGCCAATATTGAGAGCATATAAGTCGAACTATTCTCGGAGTCTATGAGCTTCTAAAACTATCTAGGACACGACCCTAAGTACTAAACGTTGATTCTGATGCAACTTTTGAGAGCAGAATAGCCAACAAATCGCGATCCATTTTGGCAAATAATAGGATATCGTAAGCAATTGGCTTTCCACCAAGCGAGAATGTCAAACTCGGCATGAGGCTTTTCAAGCATATCCCTGAAGTATAGTTCAGTCTCGCATTGTGGTTCATTCTCATCGGTATCCAATGCCCTACCCATTTGACAAATGAATATTAATGACACAAATTGGAAGTTTCAAAAAAACAAAGAAAACTTAAAGGATTGTTGTTAAAATGTACCTTGCCCACCGCTCATACCCCGTAGTCAAGAGGTCCTCTGGAATCCAAGGAGCCGTACTCGCAAATGAGGTAGACCTTGAAGTTGGAGCGGTATTTTCTCCGACC
This sequence comes from Linaria vulgaris, assembly GCA_948329865.1. NCBI lineage: Eukaryota > Viridiplantae > Streptophyta > Magnoliopsida > Lamiales > Plantaginaceae > Linaria > Linaria vulgaris. The sequence goes on from OX415249.1 coordinate 105,418,898, forward strand.
ATGGCATTATAGTCGTCAAACAACCGCCAAAACCCGACCTTAATTGTCGTAAGGATTTGCTCATCATCTTCAAATATTGCCGTAACATATTTCCACTTGAGTCGGGGATCTACAATGGCAGCATAATACAACAAGTGATTCATCTCCTTGGCAATACCCCAACACTTGTCTTATTTCTCTTTCAATATCAATGCCATTGCTTTCAAATTGTCCTTCTTTTTGGTTGTAGGCTCCATCATCGGTTATCTCAACCACACACTCAAACGATTGTCGATGCAACAAAGTTAGGTTAACACCATATGTTATGTCACATAAGTGGGGCCCAAAACAGCCTCCGTTAACTTCTTAAAAGGCTCCAAAAAAATCGATAAACAACTTCGCCCTCTTCCAATCATCATCGTTTGGTAAACAACCTCTTGAACTCATTGACATAGGTTGCATCACGTTGCTTGTATCCAAGGAAAGCGACTCTCAAATCATAGGCAGCACTAAGCATCATGTATGTGGAGTTCCAACGTGTTGGGACGTCTAAGCTTAGAAATTTCTGACATTCTATTCCAGCATCCACCACACAATCTTTGAACATCTTATATCGACCCGGTGAACCCTTTATGTACCTGATGCAATTTCTAATGTGGTCTACAGAGATGTCACTGTCGTTGCACTTCAAGCCATCTTGAACCATAAGGTTCAAGATATATGCAATGCACCTTATCTGCACAAGAGCTCCATTATGCGTATCATATGTGTCAAGTACAAGTATCATAAATCATACACGTATACGATAAAACATGGTGTGATTTTTTTTATTTTTTTTTTGCATATTCATGTGACATAGCTTGACCCACCTCATGCAAATTTGACGAAAAAGAATCCAGAAAATTCATTGTACGTATTATAATTTCTCCATTAATTTAGCCTATAAACTACTCATAATTAATTTTTTGCCAATTGTTGTTTGTAATAGGAAAAAATGCATTAAATAAACTATATTTTAAAAATAATCCTCTCAAATAATCGTGATTGACGTGTACATAATTATAGTATGTCAATTTTATCATGTACAAAAATATTTGTTTACATTGTGATTTGTGGATGTTCTCTTTTTAGATTTAGTATTTTAGGTGGTGAATTATTTGGTAAAATTAGAAAAGTAACTCAATTTACAACTTATTTATCTATGAACAAATGATTAATCAAAAGTGCAGGCAAATGACTAAAATCTAAAATAAAAGTTGAATTTATGTTACAACATTTTTTTTTACATGAATTGGTTAAAGGTATATATATGTTTTTTAATGATTTGGCTCGGAGTTACAATATATTAGTGTTAGATTGTGGAGCCTAAATGTTGACTCAGGGCCATATTGTAAATCCAAGCTAATTTTCATGAAAAAAATTTGGGCCATACTTTTAGTCCATGTCAAATTCGTATTAAAAGTCTCCCTAATATAAATAGTCTTTCTAGTGATTGTAACCATACGACAAAAACATATATAAAATTCATGACTTGGTATCGTCGCGAAAGTAGTCATAGAGGAACTAGGTAGACAGATGGTGGTGTTCTTACTTTTCTTTCTTGTATGATTCTATATTTCTTTCTTGTATGATTCTATATTTCTGGTATTGCTGCGCAACAATTAGTGGGTTAGGAATTCAATTGGTCGTAGTAAAGAAAGCAATAAAAGAGGAATTCAATTGGTCGTAGTAAAGAAAGCAATAAAAGAAAATGGTACAATAAAGGCAAAATAATTTAGCTACACGCCTACATATATGCCAGAGAGTTATAAATGTCGCATGATAAGACTGTTGGAAATTTGAGGTTTGAGATTAAAATTGAAATTGAAACATGTCCCAAACTGGATTCAACTGCCGAAATTTTAAAAAACTGAACCAAAGCTGATCCAACTAGCGAGAGAAGGAAGTGACAAATTTGATGGGACCATCCCAAGTTTCGTTGTTGTAATAACGACGCAGATATTTTATATTCACATCAGAGTGTCAAAAGCTATATAAAGGTACACATTAGCAGGTATGAGCTAGATTTCTTCAATGCACTGACCACTGATACATGTACATATGAAAACATTCCAAGGTTAAGCGGGAAAATATTCAAACGTTATCTGGCCAGAACTCCCTGAAAAAATTCCGATCAAATTCTCTCTCTTCCAACTGCTTTTCAAAGTCCTGCAATTTCTTCATCTTTTTTGATATCCCGCTTGCTTTCCTTTTCGGCAACTGTCAGTAATAATTACAAAGATTAATAGAAGCACTAACCAGTCTTACGCAGGCGACAAAAACAGAAATCAGCAATAGCTTTGAAGTATATGTGCTTCATGACCAGGTCTCTCCAACCAAAAATGCTTCATATTAGTAATCATAGCACAAAGCATCACTAGAGTATCAGGGTATTGTAATATTGTCATAGTCACACCGTTAAATTAGATAGAATTGCCTGTACTTGTTCTTGTTCACAGTACTACGAGAATGACAAGTCTCGAAGCAAACTCACAGAATGACAAGATTCAGTTTTGAGGATATTGTATCTTTGCTCTCTGTAGTTCTGTTCATATATCTTTGCTAGGTACATTGTACGCTGAATCTAAGTTAAAATGCATGATGGGTGTATATGTTTCATGAGTGAGAGTTACATGCATATGGTTTAGGTCTATGGTGAGCAACTTAAAGGCTTTAAGTTTCGAGGAGTTGCCTGCGAGGAGGGTGAGGGCAGTAGCGCGATGAGAGGCCGGATGAAAAAGAGGTGCGGAAAGAGGCTTGATATTCAGTTCTTCTTCAATTACAAAATAGTTAGGACAGAAGGCACTGAGGAGTCCGGAGAATGGGTTGCATTCGTTGGAAACAGGCGAAGGGGTATGGGTAAGTGGATTTCTCATTCTTAAAGAATGGTGACCTGCTGGTTGCTGGTCCCAGGTTCAAACCTGGGAAACAGCCTCTTTGCAAGAGAATGCAAGGATAAGGTTGAGCGAAATACAACAACCCTCTCCTACCTGCCCCTAACCATGCAAACCTGGGGAGCTCCTAGCACGAGGGATTGCGAGATTCTGTTGGAGGGGTAACCCCAAGCAAGTTTTCGGACCATGCTTGTCAACTATGGGTTTCTTTCAAAGCAGTTTCTTGGATCAAGCCTACCTAGACGACCAAAACAATTTCCAGATAGCACTTCACAAATAGTAGGGTTCAGATATCAAAATCCCAAGGCCCACCCATATTTCTCCTCTTCTCTTCTCTTCTCCAAACTTCCCTCATATTTTCTAATTCTCTCCAGATTATAATTCTTGCCCTAAATCTTCTCCTTCTATCCTAATCTTCTCAAATTTCCGAATCATTACCCGAATCTCAATCACAACTTTGCTGCATTTCCAGCAGATCATTATCCTGGCTTTATTTTCTACTTATTACATTCTCAGAGAGGTACTTGAGAATACTTATTACACTAAGCCGACAACTTTGGTCATCCAAATAACAGTAGAAACTTCAATCAATTTTAGATTGATAAACAGTATGTTAGTTATTTTAACTTGTTTACCAATTACGAAGAACATATCATGTTTGCCAACCAACAAATGTAAAAATAACATGACCAAAATTCTTTTCATGCTATGAAGGAACAACCGAAACAACAAAACTGGAAAAGCCAAGATAAGTTTCCGAAAAATTATCAAAGAAAAAGTTAGGTTTCAGAAAGGTAGAAGAAACGTACTTTTGAATCCTGGTCATAGTCTTTGGAGCGTTTGGTTTCTTTCTTTGGCTTATCTGCTCCCAGCCCTCGCTTGTTTTTCTTAATTAAAGCCTGTATAGGCTCCAGCCTGCCCTGCGTTCAATGTTGAAATTTGGCAGATAAGTACTACTACTTATGCTGTGTAGAGGTCGAACTTTAAGCATTTAACTCAAAAGACAAACACATAATCTCAATATCTTCCTCAACAATACCAACATAAGCAAAACTATTTTAGCGATTAGAGAAGGAAGAATCCACAAAAGCAACCGAACTAAAATAAGTAAGTACTAAGAAGAGCTCCTGGTAGATAAGAATGCCAGCCTAATTACGACGCGCTGCATAATCGAACTAGTTACGGCTAACAAGTTGGAAGCATAATCCCATTCCAGTAATTTTTAAACTTTTGTAAATATGAGATGAAGGAGAGATAAACAGAACCTGTTCGGAGATGCCAAGGCCGGTCCCTTCTTTCCAGCCATGCTTTTTCAACATCTGAATGCAAAAAGGGTAATCAGATCAAATCATACATAAAAATTAGGGATTATACAAAATCAATTCAGAAACAGGGATTGAGAATTAGGAACCTGAAAACCAATATTAGAGGAATCGATGGGGGTCGTCATCGAGGAGGAGGAGGAGGAGGACGAACCGGTAGCCGAATACGAGGTCGAACCCAGCCCCATACACGAAGAGCCTTCATCAACAGCTTTCAATTCCATTGTGTGGTTATGAATTTATGATCCCAGCAGCAGTATATCCAACAACGTTCGGTCTTCAGAAATTTCTGGATTTTAGGGTTTATACTTCACAATTGCACTCGTATATTGGTACTTTGCTAATTTTTAACATCATTGTATTTTTGGCTTTTTTATCATATTAAATTAAGGGTTTTTTTTTTTTTTTTTTTGGAGCAAGTAAAATTTTTTATTCCAAAAAATCAGTACATAACAGGCCGAGTAAGTCTCCAGGCAAGTTCCGAAAGACTAAACAATACATACTAACCAGTTCCTGTCATATTATAATCTGTTACAGTATAAGTCAAGACCCCTATGTTGTTGTACCCTCACTTTGATGATTTGTATTATATGTTCAGCAAGTTTTTTGTCCAAGCTTCTCTGATTGAAGATCATCTCATTTCTGCTGCTCCAGATGGCATACATGGTTTCTGCTGTGGCAGTTTTCAGGATTTTTGCCCTCATGCTTTTCCCCTTGCAGCTCTGGATTATCCACTTTATTTCTGTCTTCCAGTCTCCAGGATAGTGTCTAAGTTGAAGCCACTTTAGTACATCTCCCCATATTTTCTTTGTTTCAGTGCACTCATAGAATAAGTGATCCATATTTTCCCAGTTAGTGCAGAAGCAACACTTCTTGTCAGTCTTGATCCCAATCTTTTCCAATCTATCTTTTGTAGCCAATCTCTGCATACACCCATCCACAAAGTGAACCTGGCTCTTGGTCTTGCAAGTGAGCCATAAAATAATTTTCTCCAGGGTACATTGGGCTTGCTTTCCCTCATACCTCTGTATACCTTTTTTGTGCAATATATACCAGTTTGACATGCCTCCTTCCAGCCCTGATTGTTCTCCAGTTGTCTTCTGATTTTAAACATTGCTTTTATAATCCAGGAGCTGTTGTTTGCTGGCTGGTACAGTTCCACTGTTTCCCCCTTTATATGATATGTGTGGATCCACTTCACCCATAGCTTGTCAGCTTTCACAATTATGTTCCATAGTAGTTTAGCAATAGTTGCCTTGTTCCACTCCACTAATGCTATTAGGTTCAGTCCTCCCTCATTCTTTGCATCACAGAGGTGATCTCATGCCACATGAGACTTCTTGCTTATATTTTCCTTTCTTGTCCAGATGAAAGTTCTACACAACTTTTCTATGTGTTTTAGGACTTGTTTTGGGAGTGGGAAAATCTGGAGCCAGTAGTTAGCCATTGAGAAGATTACACTTCTCACCAATTAAATTCTTCCAGCATAACTAAGCAATCTTGAGCTCCAATGTTTGATTCTTTCAATGAGGAATACATGATTTTTTCGAGAGTGAACTACACCTCCCTACAAAAGGGTAAATAGTAAATACCAACTTATTTGAGATCACATAGAAATATTTGGCTAACTTATTTTTCACATGAAGACAATTTGCCAATTCAACATAAGGGAGTTAATTTGCCAATAACCATGAAATTAAACCAAGGGCAATTTAACAATTTACTCATACCCAAAAAAAAAAGGCAAATAGCTTAGTTATGTAGAACCGTTGAATGGACGACGTTGTACAACCTAAGATTGAGATTTAAAAAAAAATATATGTATTATAAAAAATAAACACCCAATATCACATCAATGCCGTGGATTAGCAGTATTAACCTATTAGTTGTGGCACCTCATCATACATCAGTCCACCTAGTAATTTCTCTTGAAATAGAAGAATTACTTTATTTTGGGTGAAAAGATGCTAATATATAAAAAAGTAACCAAACTGAGCATAAGTCTTTACACTCCAAAAAAAGCTAGCCGACGAGGTCGAGAAGATGTTCAAAAATTAGGGAAGGGCATTTGAATTCACAATGCCATTCCAAGAGTTGTCTTCGGCCTATTCGGCAAGGTTGTATGCATCCTTGTTTTTTAGTGGTGGAATTTTAGTGATCTTCAAGTCAGGGAACTTTTTCCAAATACAACGAAGCTCTTCGATGTCTTCCACAGCTGCCCAAAAGAATGGGGTAGGAGATTCGGACAAGAGATCAACATCATTTAGGGAATCTGACTCAAATAAACTTTGACAAATCTTGAACAACTTACGAATTTTGAAATAGCAAGAATGGTCGCAATTTCTGCAGCAGTAGAGTCAAATGTAACAAAACTTTTGAAAATTGCACCAAAAAGGCTGCCAGCTGCCACAATGGTTTCAGGCAACAAAGGCTATTTTGGCATCTTCGTCCTTAATGGCAGCATCTCATGAGATCTTAATCCATTTCCTGGTGGTGGGATCCACGAGTAAGATAAAAGAGGTGGTGGGATCCACGAGTAAGATAAAAGAGCAGGGGTTTCGAAAACATGTTTAAGGATTTGTGCTCTGTCATAATCCATGATTTTCGCTCTACAACTGAACCCACTTACAATATTACTGCTTTTTCCCCAAACAACCAAAATAAGGAAATAGCTTTGTGAACCTTCTTCCTGCATGTCATAATAAACTCGTCGTGCCATTCTTGCATTGAAAATGTTTGCCTAAGAAGAGTGTATACATGGGTCATGAGTTCGTAGTCACAATAACTCTATTTGTTAGAACTAAGGTGTTCTAGAACTGTTTTGATGAATTGTAATTAGGAAAAACAATGCATTTAATTATTGTAGATTATAATTTTTTCAATCGTGTGGACTTTTTATTTTTAAAACTATTTGAATTGAGGGTTTGGTGGTGCGTGTTGTGCAACGGATATTCTTGATATCAACAATAACAACGGAGTAATACACAAAACACGAAAAACAATGAACAATGAAAGAACACGAGATACAATTTATTTGCTCATGTCGTCTACGACTACCTCTGGGTGCAATCCAAGCAAGAATTCTCATTTTGATGAGTGATTACAAATAAGATACAACAATTGTCTCTGACAAATCTCTTGTCTTTGACAAATCTAGAACAATCTCTCGCAAGTGTTTTCTCTCTTATTTTATTCTCTTCTTTATTCTCTTTGTGTATGATGTTTAATCACGTTAGTGACACACCGAAACATGCCTTAAACGTCCCTTAGCGGTCGAATGCGAACTAAGACAACTAGAGGAAATTAGGCCAAAAACTAGGTGGCCACTGGGCCGCGTGCGTGTATTACGTCCTTCTTTCGAGCTGCTGAAAGCACCATTTTCACCTTCAGGCCCTCTGTCTTCACTGTTCATGCTCCACAAAGTTAACAATGCGAGAGTGTGATTGACGGGATAACTGGTGGATTTGCACATCATATTACAATGCCATTCTTTTAAGACACACAGGTTATATAAGTATAGGAGTCCTATATTACCTTACTAATGAAACAAACTTTTTCCCCTTTTAGTATGCTTATACTCTTTCCAAGATAATTTAAAGACATATGTCGAACTCTATTTTTATTCCTGGTTTACACTAATGAATATAGAGCTTCAACCATATCTATGTAAAATCTTCCTTCAATTCAATATTTTTTTTAAAACAATTATGCATCGAACTATTAATTCATCACGTTACACACAAATCATAACGTAGTAAACTATTGTTCGCTCTTCAATTTTGTTGTAGTGTTGTATGAAAATGAATAATGATTTATATTTTTGATTTTCATATGCTACCATGCTGGTAAGCCGATGATCGGACAGGTGTAGGCTCAGCCCGCAACTCACCCGTTCAATAACAGGTTTGCATCTTTAAGAATTGTCACACGCTTTAAAAAAAATTAAGGTTCATTACGTCAACACAAAAAAAAAGGCATGAACCTAAGTTCATAAAGAAAAAATAAAACATAAGCAGGTATGGAGATAGCTTGAGAAAGAAAAAAAAATAGGATTGAAGACCTAAATGTTCATGTTGTTGTTGTATTATGTCAAGGTGGGTCCCGCAATTAATATTTTATAATTCTTTTTTATCTCACTGGGCTCACTATAAATTAAATAAAAAAGGCTTGGAGTTAGGTTCAAACAGAGAAAAAACAAGTTTGGAGACTCATTTTTATTATATGTCCGCATGATTAAAAATTTATTTTAATTTATATAGTGAATAAAATAGTTAAGATGAGTAAAGATGGACATATATAATGATAGAGAATTAATATGGAAAGTTTCAGAGTTCATAGTACGGCCATCCATATAGGATTTGTATCAGAGTTCACCATAACTATATTAATTTGTTTGAAGTTAACAAATCCTTATCATTTATTTCACCTTTTAAAGCGTTAAGTTAAATCTCTGAAAACAAAATCCTCAAAATAGTTCATAGTATGAGAAGCAAACATGGATGGGCTAATATAAACATATTGTGAATTCTTGAGTTGAAGTTAATTACTCATAAATTGAAATTAAACACAAACTGCATTATAGCAAAAGAACAATTGAAAGAGGACGTGATTAGATGGGACCATCCAAAGTTCCGTTATATTATCACGAAGCACATATATTAAATTCGGCTTTGGATCCCCTCCTGCAAAATTGTGTTACATCTCCTCTTATATCATTTAGATGAATGTCATGTGGACACAATTTAAAATTTCTTAATTCCATGTTAGCCTCCCCTTAGTTATAAGGATTATTGAAATTAAAATCTCGTCCCTTAAATCTTGCAATATATTTTCTTTTGGTTACTATCCCTAAATTATAATAAAAACTAGGATCACATAATTTATTCATTATCCAAATGTTTCTCTCGTCATTATGATTTTAATTTCATAATAAAGAGACAATTAAATTACATTATGTGCCACAAGTTATTAAAAATAAATTATGGGTAAGTCTACGTACAAAAAATATTTTTTAATTTCAGTGTACAATAATTAGTATAATATAATCATCTTAATGTATGTGGAATATTAAATTTGAAACAGAGATACAAGATATAACTTGAAATACTTTTTTCTGTGAAATACCATTTTTCAAGAAAAAAAATGTAGATGTGATTAAAATCATACTCTAGCTATAATTTATATATATATATATATATATATATATATATATATATATTTCTTATCATCTTTCTCATCAAAAATATATATAAAAAAAACAATATTAAAATTTAGCTATCGAACAGTCAATCATAGCGATATAGAAAATGAAATATAATATATTAATCATTGTAACAAAGCAAGAACAATTTTGAAAATACTTACCTGCAAGTTATTTTTCTACTAACTTGGGTTAAAAGATTTATTATGCTTTAGGATTCAATTTTAATATTGTTAACTCATAAGAGTAAAATTTATTTTTATTAAAAGAAACGCCTTGCCCAATAAGCCAATAAGGAATTACAACACTCTTCAATTTTTTCTTTATCCCCTTCGTTACTCTCCTTTTTCCTCAGATTGCCTTTCTTCTTGGTAATATAAGTGTATTTATAGATGACCAATAGAGTGGAGAGACAACTTATATGTTCGAGTCAGAAGACACTTGTCATGTTTATGAGCTGACAAAGCTTTTGCTGTGTTGACACCTGGTTTATTTGAATCTGATACACCAGTCCTGGCAATGACATCTGGTTTCTATCATGCTGATATATCCTTGCTGATGACACCTGGTTTCTACCATGCTGATATATTCTTGCTGATGACACCTGGTTTTTACGATGCTGATATATTCTGGTCTCCACGATGCTAGTACATTTTGGTCTCCACGATGCTAGTATATTTTTTATAAGGATCTAAAGAATATGTAATGCCATCGGGTAGGTAGTTTTGTCTTCCTGTCGGAGGACTTTTGAGTTTGGTCCGCGCACCACCTTCGTGAATATAATGCCATCGGATAGGTATCTTTATATTCCTATCGGAGGACTTTTAAGTTAGGTCCTCGTGCATCATTGTGAGAATGATGCCATCGGATCGTTCACTTGCTAAAGTATCGGCGATTATTTTAGGCATCGTATAGTCATCCAAGACTGGTAGTGCCTATTGTAACGTATACTCTGTGAGTGGTTTTGCCCTGCATCATTTCATGTAATTCTAAAATAGTCTTACCGATGGTAAATGATATCACGAGGGTTATCAATGTCTACATCTGATGGTTATTAATTTCCCAAGGGGTTAACACCAGTCCTCCCAGTTCCTGGTGTATTTCCTTGTAATCATCATGAACTCTTAGGTATATTTTGAGCAACCATCAGATTTTTTTGTTTCGACCATATTTACTTCTTCATTTAAAGGAGAAGTCTAGAAGTTGTAACGGTTCGTTGTAACGGCTCCATTTTTTTTGGAGAGCGTGCCCTAGGACGTGAGTGGGTATTAACTTCCCACTACTTCACGCGTCCTTTATAAACTTTCCCCCTCATTTCCTTTTTTTCATTGTTTCTTTACCGCCTTCTCTTTTCCAATTTTCTCTCAAGATTTCTTCTTCCCACTAAAATCACTGTTTCAAGTTTTCTTTTTCCAGCAAAATCACTGTCTCAAGCTTTCTTTATGGCTTCAGAAATCCCAACGGCCGAAATTTTACCTATTACCACTGTTGCGACTGAAGCGGCGGTCATTGAAGAAGTTTATACCGCTGTTACAACGGCGATAATGCCGGAAAACCTTGCTAACGTTGAAACCTACCGTCGTAAAAGAAAAGGTAAAGCAGAGATGAATCGCCTCACTTTTCCAAACGGTCTAAAAAATCTACCCTCCCTGCTCCGGCGCCGGAACCTCGTCGTTACCAAAAGGTGAGTGATGTCATAAGTACAGTGACTGAAGAAGAAATTTCTGCACTTTTTCAAGAATTCCAAGTCTCTTCACGAAACATACTTTATCGTATCCCTTCTGATGACGAGAGGGGTGATGCTCCTCCCGAGGGTCATTTTACACTGTACCATGTTTAGATACGTGCTGGCCTTCGTTCTTTTTTTCCTCCATTCTATTGTGAAGTTTTTAAGGCTTGCGGTATCTGCCCAAGTCAATTGACTCCCAACAGTTTTATTATACTATCTACTTTTGTTTTCTGGTGCTTTTCGAAGAGTCTTGAATGTACTGTTAGGAGATTCTTTTCTATATTCACTGTAAATGTTTCTTCAGCGGGTCACCCTTTCTATTTCTTTGCTCATCGGGATCCACTTAAGCGGGTAGTAGTAGGTACAAACCTGTCTTATAGCAGTTGGAAAGATAAGTTTATTTTTATTAAGCCTAAAAAGGGTAAATGGGACTTTTCTTGTACTTGGCGTTGCCCTGAAGCTCCTTTCTACAAGATGGAGTCTTCTTTATCCTTTGATTTGACCTTCGATGCCTCTGAGCTTTTAAAGTCTAAGCATTACCCTACCTTGTACGAGACGGCTGGACTACTTAAGATATCGCCTATCGATGCCGAGCAGGAGGGTAAATCTTTCCTCCATCTGCCAGAGGATGCACGATCCAATTTTGGTAAATTTATTTGTTTTTTCTTTCCTTTAATTTTTCCTATATGCTCTGCTTTACTCTATTTTGTCTATGCTGTCTACAGTGTCAAATTTGAAGGAATCCATATCAGATAAGCCCCTAACTTCTCGTTCTACCACTTCTCGAGCTAGGGCTAAATCTTCAAGCGAGGTAAGTAAGTTGGTACACGATGCTTCTCAGGCATCAAGCAAGGGCTCTGATTTTATTGATCTGCAAGGAGTGGACTCTTCTAAACCTTCGGATAAGGAAACAATTGATCCTACCATCGAAGTTGATCCTTCCCATATCTCCGATGCTCTGTTACCTACAATAACTGCTCTTCGTGATGCTTCTAAACAACTTTCCACCCTCGTTATTCCAATATCTCCAGAATCGGATCAAGTGGGTACGACCGTCCCGTCTGTTTTGCCTTTGGGAATTGACGCCCAATCTCCTAGGCCATCTCCTATTGACATTCCTTCTTCCACATGTATTTTTATGATTCCCTTTTTTTCTTTCTGTTGATGTATGCAATTCCAAATACTAAGACTTATCTTTTTTTTTATAGAGAAAGGTAAAGCTATCCTGATCAGTGATGACGATGCTTTACCACCAGGTTAGCTGTTCACCTTACTTTTCTTATGCCCTATATTTCTTTGGTTACTTAATATCACTTTCCTCTTCTTTTTTTTTAACAACTACTCTCTCTCCGAGTGCTTCAAAGCACTCTTTAGGTCATCAATTACTATCACTTGATGATCTTCTGCAAAGTGAAGATTTCCCCTCCGAGGGAGCTGCTTCTGATCCCTCTGCTCATATTCCCCCTTGCTCTGTGGACTTGGGGCTCCTGGATGAGTTGCTTCCTTCGTTGGTGAAGAAGGATGTGTGGAATCTTCCTTCAAGAGGGCCATCTGTGATGCCATCAGATCCTTCCCCGAGAACTGCTACTTTCTTTTCTCAATCCGAGGGGATGGCCTTCTCAAGTCGCTTCACCCCCACTGGCTCTCCTTACTTCCTTCATACTACCGGTGAGAGGGCGGAATCAAATGTAAGGCCTAGCCATCCAGAATTGGAGAAGGCCTTCGATGTAGTCACACAATATCTCAATGCCTCTTCCAAAGCTACCTGTCACGAGGAGAATGTGGTCAGATTTTTCTCCGAGTGGATGGTCTCGATGGTGAGTATATTTCAATACACCTTTTGACATGCTCTGTTAGTGTATAATAATTAATTACTTTTGTTTTTCAGGTCCCAAAAATTATCCCTTCCATTTGGCGAGAAGTTGATGCGGCTCAAGCCATCGGGCAATTTTCCATGGAGGAGCTAAAGAAAAAGAATCAAGCCCTAGAGGCTGCTGAGAATGAAATCAAGATCCTTCGTGCTAACTTTGCACAAGGTCTTGTTAGAGAGAAGACACTGGAAGACAAGCTGAAGAAAACTAATGCCACTCTTACCTCGGAGCGAGATGCCTTGGATGATGAATTGTTCCCCTTGAAGGAAGAGGCCAAGCTGTGGAACACCAAGGAGAAGGGTCTGAAGGAATAATTCACTCAACTCCATGAAAGGGTAGGGATGCTTAAGGAGGAGTTGAAAAAACCTCCCATTCTTCCTTCGGGCTACGTATCTCCTGAGGACTTGGAGGCCAAGCTGGCCAGCACGGTGCAACTGACGAAAGAGGAATATGAAAGGGAATTTCAGTTTCGTCAACAAGGGTATCTGCTAGGTAACTTTTTGCTGGGATTCGTGGGATGCATCAACCAGTGTCGCGAGGATAGATTGTTTGCTCACATGGAGAACTGGAGATTGCTTACTCTTCAGACCTTGATACAAAATCCTCCCTCATTGAGTGAAGCCTATGCTGCTTACCAACGCGTACTCATGCGCTCTCCTTCTCCAGCTCCTTTTACCAGCTTGCCACCTTCATCATCTCATCAACCGACTCCTTCTTCGCCAAAGGATATTTCCAAGTCGTCCGACGTCTGATGCAACCACCTTTATGAAGACCTTTTGAAGACTTTTTCTTTCTTTCTCTTTTTTTTTTATTGAATGTACAAATATTTCCCTTTTTTTATCAAATATTAAAGTGGATCTTTTAATCAAAGTGGACCTTTTAATTATTTTCTTTATTAATTCTACACGTTTTGCTTTCCCTGACTCATCACTTATGTTCATAGAATGTTTTATTGTCCCCCATTATGAGAGGCAATTTTCCTCACGTGTCCAGCTTGCCAACTGCATATTTTATGATTAGTCCAGGTGTTGCCTTCCCCTTGACACGTTTCTTACTGCCACTCTCATGCAGTTCTATAAATAGGGTTCTAGTTCCTTCTGTTCGTTTGCAGACTCCATATTCACAGTACACTCTTACCATGACTTCACCTCTTTCACGATCGCCCTCTTCTTCTGATCGAGCTTCTCTTCGTCGTACAAATCCTACTTCTCCGAATGGCAATACTCAAGCTAGGAAAACTGTTGGCGGCTTATCTTTGATTTTTAGAGGTTCTTTCGTCATGAATCGGGTTGCACTTCCTCGCTCAAATTCCTGCATGGCTGACTCTTTACGTCTAAATTTTCTACGTCGAGAACCTTATCATCCTATAGATGGTTTATCCATTTTCAATACATCTTCTTTAAACGTTAATGCCATGATGGGGGAAGCAAAGTTGGTTCTTGCCATAGCGTATAATCTCAGGAATTAGTTTTTCAATTAATGCGCGAGTATAATTTGAATCCTGATGATTTTGATGTTATTATTCCTCATGCTCATCAAAGGGCTTTTGAACCTCCGCTAGGTTATCTGACCATTTACTCCGAACAAATTCGATGTGGTCTACGTATGTTTTTCCATCCTATCATACAGTCATTGTTCAAGTACTGGCAAATATGCCTCAGCCAGTTAACTCTTAATTCCTTACGCCATCTAGTAAGTTTTATACTGAATTGCTATCTTTTGAACATATTTGTGACTCCGCATAGAGTAGGGGCTGCTTTCATACTTCGCCCTTGTCCAAATGGTCTTCCTTACTTTAGCTTAGTTCATCGGGACCATCATATGAGCTTTAATGTTCCTAGGTGACTCTCTTTTGTGGTAGACTGGAAGAACATATACTTTTACATTAAACCAAAAGGTTCATCTGCAAGTATATGGGATGTACCCTTGTGCTGGGGTTTGGAATATGTTTTACCGCGCCCAGAAATTTTTGTGCGAGAAATGTCTTTCTTAAATTCTACTGGATTGTTTTCCAGATGCTACGACATTTGCTCTATTCTGACAAATTCATCAGCTTTGCTTATGGCTGGTTTACAACATGGCATCGAACTTATGAATTTCCCCTCAGGGCCTCTGCATTCGAATCCTATTTTTCGTAAGTCTCACAGCTTTTCTGTAATTTTTATGTCTCGGGGTTTAACCTTTATTCTTATGTTTTCAGGTACAGAGATGGAACAATATACTATCAGGCCTTTTCTGCTAGCCTTCTCGACCCTTTGGATACTTTCCCTCAATATTCATATGATTCCATTTCATCTTTTAGTTGTGAAATTATCGAACCCCGTTTGGGTCCTAAAGATTATTTAATGACCTCTGGCTTGGATTCTCTTTGTACCTCCAATATACCTACTATCGATGATTTGTTTAACGGAACCACTTCTGAACATATCCGTGACTCCAACCTTTCCCCTCAGTGGGCTTAACATTATCTTTGGGAGTTTTGCTTGCACCTTCTGTTAATGTGGTTGATGGTGATATTTCCTCCCACTACGTTTCTCATGAGAACTTAACTCCCGTAGGCAATTTTCATTCTCCTCCCCAAATGATACCTCCATCCGGTGAAGGCACTAGCCAGGTTCCTGAAAATACCAACAGTTTTTACCCCGATTTTCCGATACTTACCCCTGATGCCCCTTTCTGTCGAAATTTTCTCAGTGGTTTACTAAATCAGTCTGATTACGAGGCTTTGGATGCTACTTCAATATCCCTCCTTCAAGATAGACTCTGTCGTGACCTTTGTGAGGTAAGAGGTGTATACATTCATTTCTAAGTTGTAATGCCATCTTCCTCTTAACTTATTCTTTTTTTGTTATTAGGTATTCTTGATCACTGATGCCCTCAGATTTCAGAAGAAGTATTCATCCAGCAACATGGGTTTTCTTTTCCACCATCTAGCCGACTTAGAAAGGGATTTAGCTACGGCTCATAATAAGAATGATACTCTGCAAGCTCAATATGATTCAGATCAAAGGACATTGGAATCTTTATGGAAGGAAGCCCAAGATACATCTTTCCATTTGAACCAGCTTTTGATCTTTGAACGAGAGCATTCTCAGGAGCTAAAAAACAGAATGGTCATCCTTCAAGCTCAGATTGAGGCCTCCGATGCCCTGATCTCTTATTTAACCACCGAGAGGGATGCGCTAGCCTTAAGGATGATAAACTTGGAAAACTCCCATGAAGCAACTGCCCGTGTTGAGGCTGCAATTGTACCTTCAAGTATGTCTCATATGAGGGAAACTCTTAGGGAGGAAATGCGAGAAATGGTCCTCATTGGCTATCGTATTTGCCAAAATGTTGTAAGGGTACTCCCAGGTTTTCCTCCCAACTTGACCTTGCCTGATATAGAGATTAGTACCTCCTCCCGTGCAATTGCTCCTTCTTCGTCATTCCGAAGAACAGTGATTCCGACAGTAACTGTTATGGATCCCATTGATCTTTCCCAGGAACAACGTCGTCGTATTATTAGGGAAGGGAAATGCCCCCTGTCAGAATGATTTTCTTTTCTTGTGCATTATTCGTGTGTATATGCAATGTGTATATAGATAAATCGGGTTAGATGGAAAATGTGGAATGACTGTGTATTTTTCCGATTGTGTGTTACCACAATGTATGAAACACAATATGTTATTTCCACTGTGTAAATGAAATGCCATCTTTATTCAACCACGATTTATTTATATGTACACTCGTGATATTTACATTAGATTTATGCTAAATACTTTCTTAAATTTAAAGCATTCCAAGTTCTAGTCAGAACAATACCTTCCGGAGTACTCAACTGGTACGTACCTGGTCCAATTATTCCACTTATCTTGTATGGTCCTTCCCACTTGGGTTGCAACTTGGCCACATTTTTTGATGCTCCAACTCTTTTGAGGACTAGATCTCCTACCTGAAAAGTTCTGACCTTAACCTTTTTTATTATAGTGTTTAGCCATACGAGCTTTGTATCCTTCCATCCGCACAGAAGCTCGATGTCTTCGCGCTTCCAACAAATCCAAAGCTAAAGCCAAGTTGGAGCTATTGCTAACTTCTTCGTATTTTTTAACTCTCCAGCTTCTAGCTACTATTTCAGGAGGAATTACAGCTTCACATCCATATGCCATGCTATATGGAGTTTCCCCGGTAGCGGAACTTGGTGTGGTTCGGTAGGCCTATAAGACTCCAGGAATTTCTTCCACCCATCGTGCTTTGTGCCAATCCAGCCTGGCTTTTAAACTTTTCAACAGAGTTTGATTGGTTCTTTCTACTTGTCCATTACCTTGTGGATAGCCTACCGATGATAATCGATGCTTGATCTCCCAGCGTTCACACCACTTTTCGAGGGGTTCATTATCAAACTGGAGCCCGTTATCACTGACCAGATATCGAGGAATCCCAAATCGGCATACTATGTTTCTCCATAGAAAATTTATGACTGCTCTAGAGGTGATTTTTGCCATCGGTTCAGCTTCTACCCACTTTGTAAAGTAATCCACTGCTACTAATAAAAAACGCTTATGTCTAGGATTGGGAACTAAGGGTCCCACCAAATCGATTCCCCATTTTGCAAAAGGACATGCTAAGAGATTGGGCTCCCATGGAGCCGCTGGTTGATGAATTTGCGACGCGTGTGCTTGACAAACCTGGCATTTACGCGCATATTCTTTGCAATCTTGAACCATCGTAGGTCAATAATATCCCTGGCGAATGATACGATGTGCCATGTTTGCCCCCTGAGAGTGATTTTCGCACTCTCCTTCATGCATTTCCTTTATTACATCCAAAGCTTATTGCTCATCAAGGCAGCGGGTATGGACATTTGAATAGCATCTTCAAAATAAAATTCCCTTGTGCACAAAATAGCGAGCTATGTTTCTTTCCATTCTTTGCTTTTCCTTCTCATCTCCCAAAAACCGAGTGGGATCTTCCAAATATGCTATGATCTCCGCCATCCATCCTGTGGTGATGGGTGCCACGAGGGTATCAACAACTTTTTCATTTTCTTGCCTTTCTGATACAACCGCCTGCAATAACGTGATGCGTCGGGTTCCAACCATTGGATGAGTGGCTATTTTAGACAAGGTATCAGCTTCTTGGTTTTCTGAGCGAGATATCTGGACTATCTGGAATTTTTCAAATAATTCTTTTCTGCTTTGAACTACTTGCACATACCTTTTCAATCGCTCTTCTTTTATTTCAAATCCACCTGCTATCTGCTGTACCACCAATTGTGAGTCGCTATGAATGATTATCCGCTTAATATCTCCTTCCAACGCTAATCTCATTCCTATCAACAAGGCTTCATACTCAGCTTCATTATTGGATAAAGGATAATTGATTCTTATGGCAAAGTACAATATTTCTTCATCTTCAGTGTTTTTAAAGACCACCCCTGCTCCACCATGCGTTCCTAATGATGATCCGTCTACGTGGATATGCCATAACGCAAGTATCTTCTCAACTTGTACCTCCTTCATTTCTAGCAAGAAATCCACTAATATTTGAGCCTTGATGGCTGGTCGAGGAGCGTATGATAGATTGTATTCACTTAGCTCTATTGCCCATTTTATCATTCTCCCTGAGGTCTCAGGGTGGTTAAGGATGGTTCTTAGCGGATATTTGGTGAGTATCGTTATGGGATACGTCAAAAAGTATGATCTTAATTTTCTGGTTGATGTCACGAGGGCAAGTATCAACTTCTCTGTTTGTGTATAATTCTTTTCTGCCCCTTGCAAAGTTTTGTTGACATAATACACAGGTCGGTGTTCTCCTTCTAGATCTTTCACTAGCATTGCGCTCACTGCTTCTTCCCTGGCTGCCAAATATACAATCAATTTGTCTCCTGGTCCAGGCTTTACCAATAGGGGCGGGTTTACCAGGTATTTATTTAAATCTTCAAAAGCCTTTTCACACTCTTGATTCCACTGAAAATTCTTTACATTCCGTAATATCTTAAAGAAGGGTAATCCTTTCTCCGCCGATCGAGAAATGAATCGGCTAAGCGATGTCATTTTTCCAGTTAGCTTATGTACCTCTTTAATTGTGCCAGGAGATTTCATTTCTATGATAGCCTTTGCTTTCTCCGGATTCACCTCTATCCATTTTTCTGTTACCATGTATCCCGAGAATTTTCCACCCCTAATTCCAAAGGAACATTTTTTGGGGTTTATCTTCATTTCGAACCTGTCCATGATGACTAGAGCTTGCTTTAAATCTTTCGGATGATCCTCCGCCCTTTTGCTCTTTACTATCATATCATCAACATAGACTTCCATAGTGTCTCCAATTGCTTCTGAGAACATTAAGTTCACTAATCTTTGATATGTGGCTCTCGCGTTTTTTAATCCGAAGGGCATTACCATATAGCAAAATGTACCCGCATCTGTAATAAAACTTGTTTTTTCCTGATCTTCTTCAGCCATCGGAATCTGATTGTATCCTTGGTCACCGTGCATCGTGGATAATAACGCACATTCGGCTGTTGAATCTACTAATTGGTCAATGCTAGGTAAAGGGTAACAATCTTTAGGACAAGCATCATTTAAGTTTGTGAAATCAACACACATCTGCCATCGTCCTTCAGTCTTTGGTACTAATACTACATTGGATAACCATTCTGGATAAATTACTTCTCTTATCTGTCGTAATTCCAGCAGTCGCTACACCTCGGATCTAATTATTTTGTTTCTTTCTTGTCCCATATTCCTCTTTTTCTGCCTGATGGGTTTGAAGGTGGGTTTTACATTAAGGTAATGCTGACATACCTGTGGGCTAATCCGTCCCGGAGGACCACCTTCCCATGCAAAGAGATGGAGATATTCCTTCAGAACGGTAGTCATTTCCACTTCTACCGTGGGATCCATTTCCTTTCCCATTTTAACCATTTTATTACCTTCATCCAGTTCTACCATCGTTAACTCTTCGACAGGTTGCACTCGGATTTCCTCCGTCTTTTGCTTCTTCCCAGGGGTATAGAGTTTTTCTGCTATCTCTGTTGGGATTGCGTTCATACGACATTCCCTTGCCTTGACCTGGTTGCCCCGAACTTCTCCGATATCCGACATGGTGGGAAATTTTATTTTTAAATGTAAAGTAGACGGTACGGCTTCGAAGGCATGTATGGATGGTCTTCCACATATGGCGTTGTATGTTCGGGAGGATCCTTCTACAACCCAGAATTTCACATGCTCCGTTCGTCTTAACGCTCATTCTCCCCATGACATGGGCAATATCACTATGCCTACCGTACGACTGGATTCACCTGAGAATCCTACTAACGGGATTTCTGTAGGTTCAAGGTGTATCTTCTTCAACCCCATCGCCCCGAAGGTCGGAGTGAACAATACATCCACCGAGCTTCCAGTATCTATCAAGATCCTTTGTATTTCAATCCCCATGATGGTAGTTGTGATTACGAGTGGATCCTCATGAGGATATACTATTCCTTTGAGATCCTCGGGCCCAAAAGATACCACGGGTAATCTTATTCCTTGTAAGGAACATACCAGTAATCCTTGCTCAACTTTTCGGGCTTCTTTTAAGTATCTTTTCTTTTTTCTTGAGGGGGTGATGGATATATCACCTCCTTCAATCATGTTGACTATTCTTCCTGACGAGTGGTTATCTTGATAAGATTCCGGGGGAGAAGGCAAAGGATTCACAAGGTCCTCTTGCTCTATTTTTCTGGAGGGACTTCAGTAGCACTTTCCCTTTCATCACCTCTGGTTTTTTTTCTTTCTACTGCTCGATTATTCCTGTTGTCGCTCAGATAGTCATGTAAATATCCCATATCCAGCAATCTATGAATTTCATTCTTCAGGTTTTTACATCCATCAGTGGTATGCCCGTAGGCTTTGTGATATTTGCAGAATTTTCTTGTATCTTTCCTTTTGTACAGTTGTCGAACAGGCATTGGCCAGGAAAAATCTTTATGCCATTTCATCACATTGAGTACTTCCATCGGAGTAATGGTTAGCGTGGGTAATGGAGTGGGTTGCAAGTGCCTTTTCACCATTCCTGGATTATCCCTTCGTTGTGGAAGTCCCTTAACATCCTCTTTTTCTTTTGCCTTGGAACTTATGTCAGCACTTTCCGCTTTTAATTTCGAACTTTCTGCTTCTTCCATGAGAATATATGTTTCTACTTTTTGCATGAGCTCATTCATGTCTTTCACCCTGTTCCCTATCAAGTATCAAAAGAAGTTTCCTGACCTTAAGCTTTGTACTAAAATGTCAGCTATCATAGCTGGATCAACATTGGGAACATCTAACACTTCATCAGAAAAGCGTTTCATGAAATCTCTGAGTGACTCATCCTTTTGTTGCTTGATAGTAAATAAGTGGCATGCTGATTTAGGGTAACGTCTATTACAAGCAAACTGCCGTATGAATAGACAGGCTCACTGAGAGAAGTTAGATATTGTGCCAAGCGGTATCTGTGTAAACCACGACTGAGCTCTTCCTGTCAAAGTTGTGCGGAATACTCTGCAAAGTACAAAGTCAAGGGCAGATTGCAAATCCATCGTGGCTATGTACTGGTTAATGTGGTCCTGCAGATTCTTCCCATCTTTTTCTCCAGAGTATGTAGGCAAGTTGATAGATCTGGCATTAGCTGGAACTATGGCTTGGGCGATTTCTGGGATAAATGGAGAACCATGATATATTGGTTCCTCGACAGGTGTGATAGCCCTTTTCATGCTAAGCACTTCTCGCCTGAGATAGTTCATCATTTCCCATAAAGATGGGTCATTACTGTGAGGGGGAAACATATTAGGTATTTGTCCTGGAGGCATCCTGTTGTCAAATCCACCCACCAGGTTGGGATTTCTATCTCGATACCCTCTATCCTGGTACACTGGTCGTTGTGGCTCTTGCAATGGGATTTGCGTTATTCTAGATCCTTGTTCTTCCACCCGATACCTCTCCACATAGGGCTGTAAGGGTTGGGGTGTTGGGGTCTTTCAAGAGTTTGTGATGCCCTTCGTAAAGTTGTTTCCATTAAATCTTCAAAAATCACTCTTGGAACATTTATGTAGTCAGTATTAGGTGGTGGAGGATTTTCTAGAGACACTTCTGTGGATTCTTAAGGCATATTTTCACTATGATTCTCCCTTTGTTGCTCCGAACTACCAGATCTCTCCATCGGCTTTAGATGCTTTAAAGGTATTGTGATTCTTTTATTGACGTGACTCGAAGGCAATGATCTACGGCGTTCCCACATACGGCGCCATTGTTAACTCATAAGAGTAAAAAAAAAATTATTAAAAGAAACGCCTTGCCCAATAAGCCAATAAGGAATTACAACACTCTTCAATTTTTTCTTTATCCCCTTAGTTACTCTCCTTTTTCCTCAGATTGCCTTTCTTCTTGGTAATATAAGTGTATTTATAGATAGCCAATAGAGGGGAGAGACAACTTAGATGTTCGAGTCAGAAGACACTTGTCATGTTTATGAGCTGACAAAGCTTTTGCTGTGTTGACACCTGGTTTATTTGAATCTGATACACCAATCCTGGCAATGACATCTAGTTTCTATCATGCTGATATATCCTTGCTGATGACACCTGGTTTCTACCATGCTGATATATCCTTGATGATGACACCTGGTTTTTACGATGCTGATATATTCTGGTCTCCACGATGCTAGTACATTTTGGTCTCCACGATGCTAGTATATTTTTTATAAGGATCTAAAGAATATGTAATGCCATCGCGTAGGTAGCTTTGTCTTCTTGTCGGAGGACTTTTGAGTTTGGTCCGCGCGCCACCTTCGTGAATATAATGCCATCGGATAGGTATCTTTATATTCCTATCGGAGGACTTTTAAGTTAGGTCTTTGTGCATCATTGTGAGAGTGATGCCATCGAATCGTTCACTTGCTAAAGTATTGGCGATTATTTTAGGCATCGTATAGTCATCCAAGACTGGTAGTGCCTATTGTATCGGATACTCTGTGAGTGATTTTGTCCTGCATCGTTTCATGTAATTCTAAAATAGTCTTACCAATGGTAAATGATATCACGAGGGTTATCAATGTCTATATCCGATGGTTATTAATTTCCCAAGGGGTTAACAAATATCATATTAGTTAAAAAGTAATTAAAAGAAAAATAAAGATGTTTTTCTAATTTACTTTTTTTAATAGAAATACGTTGTTAACCTCAAGTAATCATGGTAAATAGATTAGAAAACATATTGACAAATAATTAAGAATGAATTATCACTTTCTTATATTACGTGCTAAATGAGAGAGATTTGAGAAAATGTTACTGATTCCTAAATTAAAGAAACATTAATCAAAATGAATTATCACTTAATTATAATTGTTGACTTTTTAAAAAAAACAAACAAACATGGTATTAAGGAACTTTAAGTTGTATCCACATGACATTCATCCAAATAATACAGGAGAAGATGTAGCACAATTTTGTAGGAGATGATCAAAAGCCCCGAATAACATGTACATATGAAAACATTCCTAAGTTAAGTGGGGAAATATTCAAACGTTATCTGGCCAAAACTCCATGAAAAAAGCCCAATCAAATTCTCTCTCTTTCAACTTCTTTTCAAACTCCTACAATTTCTTCATCTTTTTTGACAGCCCGCTTGCTTTCCTTTTCGGCAACTCTAAGTATATATATATATATATATATATATATATATATATATATATATAGATATATACAAGATTAATAAGAGCACTAACAAGTCTTACGCATGCGACAAAAATAGAAATCAGCAATAGCTTTGAAGATATGTGCTTCATGACGTTGTGGCGCATCTAGGAATCAATTTTTTTTTTTGGGGGGGGGAGGCATTTTTTTTGGTTTTTTTGTTTTTTTTGTTTTTTGTAGAACAACAAGAAAGAAATAATAGGACAAAGAACCAAAACAATGGATGCGTTTTTTTTTTCTGGAGAGTCTAAAAAAAAGATGCATAGAAGAGTTCTTGTTTTTCTATTTCTCTTTTCAACCTTTACTTCTTACATGAAAAATCTACTAATATATATTTTACGATATCGGTATCCAACGAAATGCATTGTATTTTTTTTTTTTTATCAAAAACATATAGTTTATGCATGTATTTAATTGGAGCAATATTAAATTTTCATGCATCAACAAATTTAATAAGATCAAGTTCTTTATGTAGATTAATTAAGTGTAGAATGAAGTATTTGTAATTTTTTCACATCAAAAGGAACTTATTTTGGTTATTAATATAAAAACTAATGTTAATTCTTACTCAATATATATAACAAATTAAGAGGCTCTGTTTTGAAACCTGGATCGGACCGGCCGGTCCGACCGGTTTGATCGAGAACCGGCCTAGTCCGATCCGGTTCTGCCCCAAAAATGGGCTGCAGACCTCCAGCGAGCCGACCCGGTGAATCGGTTCGATCTACGAACCGGTCTGCCCTTTTTCTTTTGCTTTTGTCAATTGCGTACTAGCCCCCTATTTTTTTGCCAATTACAATCCTACCTCAAAAATTGAAAAAAAAAAAATTTGAAAGGCCATAACTTTGCGTAGGAATGTCCGTTTTGGACGCATTTTTTTTTTATTTGGGGTATCTCGACGAGATCTATCCAGCGCAAACTGCCTTTGGGCCAAGGAATTTTCAAAAAAAAAATGATGTTTTCCATACTTAGTTTGATTTTGAAGCGAAACGAGCATGCATTCTAGAATTTCAAGCCTAGTAATTCGTCTGATGCGAAGTTCATTTTCTAGATTTTAGTTTCACACATTGTTGTTCTTGTATTGAATTTTGTGATACGCTTGGCCAACATTTAAAATCCAAAATAATTTTTTTAACTTGTATTAAATTTATAGTTTGTTGGATTATTTATTAAATTTTTGGATAGCTCAATGGTTTCCACTAATTCACAAGAACTTATTTTGTTGGAGGTCACGCGTTCAAGTCCTAATATTGTGATAACCATATTCTTATTTTTCTTATAATATAACAAAATATTAGTGACTTAAAATATTTCTAACAATCTTATAATTTTTTTATACAAATAATATTTATATTATATTTTTTATTGAACGTTAACTAAAGTCAACAAACCGGTCCACCCAGTGGTCCAACCGGTTCGATCTGTTGACCCGCTACCCAGTAGGCTCACCGGTTCTGTGATCGGACCGGGTCTGAAAACACTAATAAGAGGTGAATTTTAGTAATTTACTATACTTACAACTTTCGAGGTTAAATAATTATAGACTTAATGATAAATTTAAATAATTATAGATAAAGGTGAACGTTACTTATAAATTCTTATTTGTTGTTATCTATTAATTAACGGAAAAAATCGAAATTGGTCATTTATTGTGTCTTAGTTACAGTTTTCGTCCTTTATTGTGTCCTTGTTTTATTTTGGTCCTTTATTGTGTGTTTCAGTACGATTTTGGTCTTTCAGATGGAATCTCAGCCGAAAATGTCATGTACGAGCACATGTTGCCCTCAATTCATTTTTTTTGAATTTTTCACAAACATATTCGCATGTTGGAACAACAATTTTAATTTTTTTATTTAAAATTTTTACCCGTCCGATCCGGATAACCCGGTCAAATCGGGTTGGCCGGGTCAGAATTTTAAATAAAAATAAATAAAATAATATTGAAACCAACGTTTCCATGTGTGAATTTGCATGTGGGAATTAAAAAAGTTTTTATTTTGGCCGGCAAGTGCTCCCACGTGATATTTTCGACTCTGACTTCTTTCTGAGGACCAAAATTGTAGTGAAATACACAATAAAGGACCAAAATAAAACAAGGACACAATAAAGGACGAAAACTGTAACTAGAACACAATAAAGGACTAGTTTCGATTTTTTCCCTAAGTAACCATCGCACAAAGCATCACTAGAGAGTACCACTGTATTTTAGTATTGTCATAGGTCACACCGTTAAATTAGATAGAATTGCACGTACTTGCTCTTGTTCACAGTACTACAAGAATGACAAGTCTTGAAGACAACCTCACAGAATGACAATATTCAATTTCGAGGACATTGTATCTTTGCTCTCTGTAGTTCTGTTTATCTATCTTTGCTAGGTACATTGTACGCTGAATCTAAGTTAAAATGCATAATGGATTTATATTGAAAGTGCATGTGTTAGCTCGAAATGTTAGTCCAACGTTGAGGTAAAAAATGTCAGCCTAACATTGAATTTTATTAGTAAATATATTATATATCTTTGATTGATTTGTACTTATTTAGATTAGGTAGTTTACCTTACTTAGACTCCTTGTTGTAATCTATATATATTGACCTCCAGATCAATAAAAGATTCATTCAGCAAATTACCTTCCTACATGGTATCACGAGCCTAAGCCCTAGCCGCCGTGATCCTCTTTCTCCTCTAAGTCCCCCTCTCAACTAATGGCTGAATCGAAATTCCACCCTGCTCTTGCAGTCTCTAATGTCCGAAATTTTATTCTTATTATCCTCGAGATGGAGAAAGGTCAATACTCCTCTTGGGCGGAACTCTTTCGCATTCATTGTCGTGCGTATCAAGTAATAGATCACATCTTCCCCACCACCGCTTCCGCGCCACCATCAAAAACAAAAACTCCTCCTTCATCTTTGGCCGACACCGTCGCCGATAAAGGGTCCGATAAAGCCGCTGCCAGCCCTCCTCCAACCGCCGCCGCG
The DNA here is from genome assembly GCA_948329865.1 of Linaria vulgaris. Classification (NCBI taxonomy): domain Eukaryota; kingdom Viridiplantae; phylum Streptophyta; class Magnoliopsida; order Lamiales; family Plantaginaceae; genus Linaria; species Linaria vulgaris. The sequence continues at coordinate 105,445,607 of OX415249.1, forward strand.
TCCCCCTCCATGCAAGAATCGGACCCCACTCTTTGGTCTAGACTTGACGACATCGTTCTTCAGTGGATCTATGGAACCATCTCTAACGATCTCTTGCACACAATCCTCGAGAAGGACTCAACCGCTCAACAAGCCTGGGAGCGCCTTCAAAACATCTTTCATGACAACAAAAACTCATGGGCCGTCTACTTGGAAAACCAATCTACTCAGGTACAATTAGATAATTTTCCGAATATTTCTTCTTACTGCCAAGAACTTAAAATTCTCGCAGATCAATTGTCGAATGTGGGTGCCCTTGTCTCCAATCACCGTCTAGTTCTCCAACTCATTGCTGGACTCAACGAGAACTATGATGGCGTTGCCACCTTCATTCAACAAAGCGATCCATTGCCCCCATTCTATGAGGCACGCTCCCGCCTCGTGTTGGAGGAGACACGCAAGGCTAAACAAGCCTCGACCGCCGCCTCCGCCGCTGGTACCACTTTTCTCAACACGGCCCCACCCTCCGACGAACAGCACACAGTCCGCGGGTCTTTCCCTTCACCCCGCAGATTGTCTCAGGCTACTCGCGGTCGTCGTGGGAGTCGGGGTCGCGGCCGCAGTTAGTCGCATGGATCTGTCGGCCCACCTGCACCACGCGCATGGAATTCCACTTCGTGGGCCCCTTATCAGTAGTGGCACACGCCCCCTTGGACCTACCCGCCATGCCCATATCCCACGAGTGGTTGGACCCGCCCGCCTCCATCCAATCAGCCCGGAATCCTCGGCCCACGACCAGAGGCCTACACGGCTCATGCCCCATCTGAGTCCTATGCACCCACTGATATTGATGCGGCCATGCATACACTGTCCTTATACCCTCCGAATCAGCAATGGTATTTGGAGAGTGGAGCATCCTCTCACATGACCTCGGGTTCAGGTACTCTCTCGTCTTATTCTTTATCAAGCATGAATCGTTCTATTCTCGTTGGCAATGGTCATGGTATTCCGATTAAAGGTCATGGTAACACTACTCTACCATTTTCCTCCCCTCCCTTATACTTAAATAATGTCTTACATGCTCCTAACCTTATTAAAAATCTAATCCCTGTTCGTCGTCTTACTACTGATAATTGTGTTTCTATTGAATTTGATCTGTTTGGCTTTTCTGTGAAGGACCTAAAGACGGGAACCCCTCTCATGCGATGTGATAGCAGTGGTGACCTATATCCCATCACCCCATCATCCATCCCATCAGCCACCTCTCGAACCCATCACGCCACCACCTTTGCCGCCCTTTCTCCCGATATTTGGCATCATAGATTGAGGTACCCGGGATCTTATGTCTTGCAACATTTAAATTCACAAAAGCTTATTACTTGTAGCCATTTTTCTACTATTTGTGAACCTTGTGTTTTGGGGAAGCATATTCGACTTCCTTTTTACTCTTCTAGTACTTTGAGTTTACGTCCTTTTGACAATTTACCAATCTTTACAGCCTTTACCAATTTTGTCTCGACTACTATTAAAAATTTACAATGTGATAATGGCAGGGAATTCGACAACGACCAATTTCGGAAACTGTGTCACAACTCTGGCATGTCTCTCCGCTTTTCTTGCCCCTACACCTCGGCTCAAAACGGCAAGGCCGAACGCAAAATCTGAGCCATCAATAACATCGTCCGTACTCTCCTTCACCAATCCTCGGCTCCACCCTCATTATGGTCTCACGCATTACAAGTTGCCACATATCTTCTCAATATCCTTCCCACTAAAATACTTAACCACCTATCTCCCTCTCAAGTTTATATAATCGCAACCCAACTTACTCACACTTACGAGTTTTTGGGTGTTTATGCTACCCTCTCTTCCCCTCCACCGCTATCAATAAATTGCAACCACGGTCCTCACCTTGCGTCTTCCTCGGCTATCCCTCACACCACCAAGGGTATAAATGCTTTGACCTCACTCACAATAAAATCATTATCTCTCGTCATGTCGTCTTTGACGAAACAAAATTTCCCTTCTCCTCTCTATAAAAACCATCTCTACCAAATTACTCCTTTCTCGACCATGATATCCATCCTCACTATCTTCTGCCTCACGCACAAACTCCACTTGGTCCAAACCTCCCGGCCCACGCATCGTCGGACCAGCCCACTCCGCCCGCAGCCCTCACTCCATCCGCTCCCGTGCCCGCGGCCCAACCCACTTCGTACATCCAGCCCATGACGATTCTTGAACCGCCCCAAGCTCCCCTGTCGGCCCAACCTACTTCGGTAACACAACCCGACCCCCCTCCTCCCTTTCTCCCTACTCGCACTATTATCACTCGTAGCATGCGCGGGATTCACACTCATAAATGTACTTTTAATCTCTCCTCTACTCACTCTCCCTCTCCATTCCCTAAATCTCCTCTCTTAGCGTTATCTGATCCTAATTGAAAATCTGCCATGCTTGATGAGTATAATGCTTTGATTAAGAATAAGACGTGGGAGCTAGTCCCACGCTCGCCTAATGTGAATATTATACGGTTTTTGTGGATTTTTCATCATAAGACTAACTCTAACAGTTCTTTTGAGCGGTATAAGGCTCAACTTGTTGGTGATGGCAGGTCTCAACAGGTTGGAATCGATTGTCTTGACACATTCAGCCCCGTTGTCAAGCCCGCTACTATCCGAACCGTCCTCAGCATTGCTCTCTCTCTCTCTCGTTCTTGGTCCATTCATCAGTTGGATGTTAAGAATGCTTTCCTTCACAGTAATTTGGATGAAACGGTCTATATGCACCAGCCCTTGGGATTCCGGGACTCTCAGCATCCTGACTATGTTTGCCTACTCAAAAAATATCTTTATGGTTTGAAGCAAGCCCCTCGTGCTTGGTACCAACGTTTTGCCGATTTTGCCGCTACCATCGGATTCTCTCACAGCAAATACGACCACTCCTTATTCATCTTTCATAAGGGTAACGATATTGCTTACTTATTACTTTATGTGGATGACATCATTCTCATTACCTCCTCTCCCTCATTGCGTTGCTCTATTATTGCTCAATTTAGTGCAGAATTTGCTTTGAAAGATTTGGGTACTCTCCACTATTTTTTGGGCATTGCTGTTTCTCACACTGCAGGTGGTCTTTTTCTTTCACAAAGTAAATATGCCGCAGAAATTATAGAACGAGCCGGGATGTCCTCGTGTAAACCGGCCGCCACTTCCGTGGACACCAAGCCCAAACTCGGCACCTCGGGTCCCTCCTTTCCCGACCTCACTCTATTTCGCAGTTTGGCTGGTGCCTTGTTATATCTCACTTTCACTCGTCCGAATATCTCATATGTTGTGCAACAAGTCTGTCTCCACATGCACGATCCATGTGCGGATCATATGGCTTCCCTTAAACACACCATTCGTTACGTTCAAGGGACGTCTCATCTTGGTCTTCATCTCTCCCGCTCACGCATCGATTCTCTCATGTCCTACACTAATGCCGATTGGGTGGGCTACCCCGATACTCGTCATTCTACCTCTGGCTATTGCATGTTTCTTGGTGATAATCTTATATCTTGGTCTTCTAAGTGCCAAGCTACCTTATCTCGTTCTAGTGATGAGGCCGAGTATCGGGCCATGGCTAATGTTGTCTCGTAGTCGTGTTGGCTACGGAATCTATTATTGGAACTTTGTGTTCCCTTATCTAAAGTAACATTGGTTTTCTGTGATAATGTTAGCGCAATCTACCTCACCAATAATCTGGTACAACATCAGCGAACAAAGCACATTGAACTCGATATTCACTTTGTTCGGGAAAAAGTATCTCGAGGCGAAGTACGAGCCCATCACGTCCCCTCTCGATTTCAAGTGGCCGATATCTTCACCAATGGGCTTCCACGAGTTCTTTTTGATGAGTTTCGCATCAATCTCACCTTTCGTGAACCTCCCAATTCGATTACGGGGGTGTATTAGTAAATATATTGTATATATCTTTGATTGATTTGTACTTATTTAGATTAGGTAGTTTACCTTACTTAGACTCCTTGTTGTAATCTATATATATTGACCTCAAGATTAATAAAAGATTCATTTAGCAAATTACCTTCCTACAAATTTGACACAAACACTGCACGGTCTATTTTGTAAAATATATTTAATTTTGCCTTTATTCACGGACTTATCTAGTTCCATGAGTTGTGTTTATCATTGGTATTTTCAGGATATCAAATGATCTAGGTTTCAAAAAGATTAAGCTCGAAGAAAGAAGATCGAGCTGAAGAAGATTAGGATAAGTATGGAAGATCTCTGAAGATAAGGCGTGGCAAGATATGATAAGAGAGCTTCCAAACTGAAGATAATCTCGAATAATATACCAAGACTGTGCAAGAGAATTGAAGAGCAATCCAAGTCGTGTCGGTCACACTTTCATTACGGGTGTGAAGATCTATAAGTAGTGTGATTCACATCAAGCAAAAACACGAGACTAGAACATAGAAATTCTTAGTGAATTAATATTGAGAGTTGAGTATTTTCTATCTTACTGTACTGAGACTATGTCTAACTAGTTAGAGCTATATTTTTTATAGATCGAGATAGTTAGGCTAAGAAGAGTGATGTCTTTTAAATGTTCTTAGTTGAGTTTTATAAAAGCATTAAGTGATTAGTGGTTATTTTGCCTTGAGGCTCGACCGATTACATGCATATAATCTGCTTAAAATTCATATGTTGTGTTTTTACTTATCCGCTGTGTAATTTACTCGTTTAGTAATGCTAAGGCAACATTGAGTACTTCAGTGTTGGCGTAACATTCTAATTAACACAACGTATGAAATCAAAGAGTACCAATCATGGTCCATACATTTTCATATATGTTTCATAAGTGAAAGTTACATGCATATGGTTTATGTCTAAGGTGAGTAACTTAAAGGCTTTAAGTTACGAGGAGTTTCCTACGAGGAGGGTGAGGGCAGTAGCAAAAGAGGTGCGGAATGAGACTTGATATTCAGGTCTAGAGAATGATTTGCTTTTGGAAACGGGTGAAGGGGTATGGGTAAGTGGGATTTCTCATTCTTCTTTTATATGAGATAATAAAGAGTGGTGACATGCTGGTCCCCGTTCAAACCTGGGAAACAACCTCTTTGCAAGAAAATGTAAGGATAAGGTTGAGCGAAATACAACAACCCTCTCCTACCTGCCCCTAACTCGCAGACTTGGGGAGCTCCTAGAACGAAGGATTGTGAGATTCTGTCGGAGGGGTAACCCAACCAAGTTTTCGGACCATGCTTGTCAACTACGGGTTTCTTTCAAAGCAGGTTTCTTGGATCAGGCTTATCTAGACGACCAAAATAATTTCCAGATAATACTTAATAGATAGTAGGATTCAGATATCAAAATCCCCGGGCCCAACTATAATTGAACCATATTATGCAACTTACTCGAAGGTGTTAGACTAAAGCTAAGATAAGGCCAACCACGGGCGAAGCCAAAATTTTTTTGGACCCCCGACTATAGTTAACTTAAATAATATATATATATATATTAAATTATATACAATAGAATGAAAAGTATTCACTGTTTGGTACAAAATGCTAAAAAATTACATGTTAAGTAAAGATGTTATCGAAGTTAAGCTCTACAATTCTATAATAAGTAAAATTAATTAATAGTACTTGTAAACGAGCTCTTAGGAATATACATGCTTCATGTTTAATAAAAATATTTGTTTATCCATAGAATTAGAAGAAAAAATTAATACACATATTAAAAGACCTATAATAATCTTATTTTAAAGCCCCAAGAAAATAATAAGTTTCGTTTGAATGCACAAGACCAACATCAACTAGAAAATAAAATTAAGCAATAAAATTTATTATACTCCTTGTGTATAATAATATAATTTAGTACAACATGCTAAATATCTCAAGATTTGACGTTGAACGTTTGAGAGAAAGATGACCATTTTTTTCAAATGTACAGGAATTTAAAGATGGATGTTCTTTTTACATTGAGTGATATATTGAGATTATTCGGAGATATTGATTTTGTTAGTTATTTGGGCTCCTTAAGAAAAAATCTAACAAAAAAAGTTAATCGTTGCTACCAAGTTTCGAACCTATAACCTATAAAATCCAATGATAACGCTATTATCGTTGTACCATGACCATTATTTCTCAAATACTTGTCGAGCGAACCGGTAAGCACTGAGGGGTCAAGCTTTGGTGATGATACTTAATCTGATGGAAGGGACTGCAGGAGGCAGATGCAAGTTGGGAGACCAAGAGCGAGTTATGGTAGTTTTGGGACGAGATTCAAACATTTTGGAGTTACCAAGCGTTAGGGATGTCCCCTAATCTGATAGGAGAGGATTTCATGGGCGACCACACTTCCCCCCGATCCTATGAGCAGGAGCCCATATCCAGCCAACAGTGTGCATTATGCATAAAAACAGACCAAACGACGCGTGAAAAGCATGAACAAACGCCGTGCTCTTTGGTTGGCCTATCCAATAACCGGAGTTCTAAGGCCACTCAAAAAATTTCCCAACACTTAGGCTCTGTAATGTAATTAAACCAACTCTAAACTATTCCTTGTATGTAATAATGTTGGATTTGTTTAGAACGTGGCTAGAATTGACCAACTCATTTTATTGTAAAAAGAGTGTAAACATTTCTTTAGCCTTTAGGTCCGTTAGATTAGATTGATATGTAACGTTCATGGAGCTCAACTCCTTGTATATATACCCCATGACTTTCACTTAGACATCAAGGAAAAAATTTATTAAAAATTAAGTGAAATACAACAAACATTTGCATGCACAGATGAATAACAGAGTATGTCATGAGTGTAACATATGAATGAAGTCCTAAAGACTATTTGACTATCTAAGCTTTTAGAAATGAAGTGAGGTACAAAAGATATATGCAAGCATACGAATAACTGAGTGTCCAAAGTTTAATTTCAGTTAATGAATACATTGTTATATAAAAGATGAACTAAAAAAAATTGAGTACTAGCAATCAAATAAAAAAACATTACTTTCTTGAAAATAAGTATTTACATGAGGTAGCTTGTGGTGAAAGCCTGCGGTAGGCATGAAAGTGTGGTTCCTTATTATAGTTTTTCACTCCATCATGTTTCATTTTCACACGCACTATCCTTATTTTTTTCGTTTTTGTGAACAATAAGTGTGTGACAAGATTAAAAGGCACGTGTCCGAATTTATATATAGAGCCCAGTCAAAAAAATCTAAAATTATTATGAGCGTAAAATTGTAATAAAGAAACCACGTGCACAGTGGCATGGCCAACGAGAGGAAGTTATCTACTTGTTAGGAAAATCCACAGGGGCGTTGCTTTCCCAATGGGCAAGTCCTGGATTTGATTGTTGATCGAGATTTTTCCCATTGAAAATTTTGACAGGAGAGCCATCTTGAAAAACTGATTTAAATTGAGTTCCATTATTGCCTCAAATATATGTTATTCCGGACCCAAAATAGAAAGGTGTCTCGGGTTTATAGCATCAGCTTAGATCAAAAATATTTTCAGGCTCCACATCCCAGCAAGAAAAACCCCCCACATTCCACAATGTGATCAACAAGAACTCCCTCTTTACCACCGGATGATAATAGAAACACCAAGTTACCGCAATAAGCCTTCATATATTGTGAATGCGTCTTCCACCTCCTGTTGCCAAAACACACAATCCCAAGCACATTAACCCCTAACCTCAAGCTCCCACCTCCCAGTTCCTCCTTTATACCACCGAAAAAACCCTCTCTCAAATAAACCCCACTAAAGCTCAAATTCATTTCCATCTCGGTTTGCGTTTTCCTGCATTGAAAGATCGGGGCAGAATTGTAGTTTGAGAGGATGCATATTCTGAAGCAGGGTAGATCAGGGAAACATCGATGTGCTCGTAAATAACAATAGGGCGGTGATTGGGATTGAGGGTCAACTTGATGTTGTATAGGGCGGTGATAGTAACGTTGGTGGTGGTGAGATTGTAGTAGATGAAACATGGAAGTGGGGGTGGAGGGGTGGTACATGACCCGCATTATGAAATGCATAAGAGAAGATGAAGGTGAGTAGGAAAGTAATGAGAACGAGGTTGGCAACATGTGATATGAACTTCACCTCGCTTGGTGACAGATGGGTAACTGGAGGTGGTGGTTGTGGATTAATTGGTGCAAGTGAATTGAATGTTTTTTCGGTTGTGAAACTGGCGGCGGTGGGCGTAGAGGGGGAGGTGGCGGTGTTGCGGAGGCAACGACGATGACTAATGGGATAACTTTGGCGTCGTTGCCTGCAAAGGTAGTGGCGACTACGGTAGAGGAGAAAGTCATTCATTGGAAATGCTTCAAAGTAGCTATAAAAAGAGATTATCACATGAAAAGTTGTAGGCTGATATCCCAGAAACACGTGGGGTCCATGATCGGCCCTCTTCACCATCGGCTTCCCCCTCATGGAACCACGCTCGCCACCTTCAATTTTGGGAAACCTGCATAGATAGAAAAGAATTCACTTTTTTTTTAAATGACAAAGGAATCTAACTTTTTTGGCTTGGTGGAAATAGATCAAGTTAATCGTGATAACTTTTTTCTTGATTTTCTCAAATGACTACCACAAACTTGTAATTTTTTCTTCCCAATATGACAAAGACTTATTTTTGAAGCAAAACTTTAAGGATACCTGCCAAGGTACACCATGAGCGTCTGAATGTAGTTGTCAAGCACAGACTTGTTCATAGCCCAAGGCAAGTCCTCTGTCATAATAGTTTTCCTCTTCTCGAGTTTGCAATGATCATTGGCTTCACTAGTGATGATTACTATGAACTCACCGATGCTTTCTTTTTTAGCATGTTTGGCATCGTCCAAAATCTTTGCATGCTGGGGCAGGATTTTACGCATGATTTTGATCATATTTACTATTGGAATGAAGTGGTCTTGCTCGCGAAAATTTAGTTCAACATCGTTGGTCATTCCATTATTGCCCTTCGCAAGGTGGTGCAACGTTTCAGGCGGCCCAATTGTAATGTCGTCTACAGTCAGATCTGCGAATGATTGGTTGCGAGTTCTCAATTGAATACAATAAATTCTTTAATAGTGTGTGAAAACACATAACCAAGGAAGTAACACTTTAAAGTGACATATTTTTATTTTTATTTTTCAAAACATCACATAGGGAAGAGAATTTGAAGATTTGATCATATTCCGTTATGGTTAATTATTCAAAGAAATCGAATTCAATAGGGAAGTAGAACATCAACCACAATTTATTAAACAAAAAAAAATATACAAGAAGCCTTGATGTAAAGTCCATAGTTGTTCAGAACAAGCATTATGCCAAACAAAATGACAAAAAGTGGACAAAAGCTACGGAGACACTCATTTAATTTACGTGTCATAAAAATCCTCGTTTTAAGCATTAAAATGGAATATCTATAGCCTAATATAAGAATGCTATAGAAGTGAACTGCATGCGTAATTGTGGGGTCAAATAACACATGCATGCCTTTTTTTATCGTCTTTACCAAAACGGTAAGCAATAACACCATTTGCAATACCACGGTACCACTTCAAGAAAGAATGGTGGATAGACAGATACATATGTTACTAAAAATTCCATAAGAGTTCAGGAATTTATATATTAAATAAACAACAAAACTAAAGCCAAAATGGAGGGAGGGAATTCGAAGGGGAAAAAGGAAGAAAGAAAAAACTCAAACTTTTGTCTAGGTTATGAGAAATGACTCAAACTACATGTTTACAGGTAAAAGAAAAATTGGAAGAAAAATATTTTGCATCCTGATTGATAGATACTAAAGATATATCACTGAGTCACCTACAAATAATATCATGAGCAAACATAATTTCATGGTACACTAATAAAATCAATGGATACAAATATAAACCAGGAAGACAGTAAATTAAAGGGGAGTAGAAGGAGAAAAAAATAGATATAATTATCTTACGAGATGGGATCCTAATTTGGCCATGAGCGCCTCCATTATCATTTCCTTTGAATTCCATTTCTTTGTCTTCCTCTTTCACTCACTGAAAAGACTCACAACTACTAAGATTTTATTTTCTTCTTGAAACTGAAAGTTGGAGAGGATTCAACCGCATGTGTATAAATTTATAAATCAAAACAAATGAGAAACGTATGGCGTAAGAAAAAGAAAAGAAAAAAGCAAATACCACGTGTTAATGACACGCTACAAACGAGAAAATGACATTTCAGTGAGAAATATAGGGCTTTACACACAATTGCACGGCACTGAGGAGCATTGATTGTCATGCGACATCATTTATATGAATTGGGTTAGCTTTCTTATATCATGCCTCAACTTGATTTAATTTCCTATTGAAATTCGACTTAGTTTTTTTCTAGACCATGTGTAATTTATACAAGCTAAAAGTGACATTATGATTCTCTTCGTGTTCTTTTTTGTATTCTCGACATTCATTATGTTTTATAAATATTAATACTTAACGTCGTCTCATCTAAAGGCTCAAACTTTAGCAAGATTAGGCATTTTTGTATGTACGTTTCAACACTCATGAACATGTCGGGAGCTGTGTAATTTTGGTTGATACGCCTTTGAAATGTGACATGTTTTGATAATTGGGTGAAGGTGGAATTAGAATACCGCGCCGCTTTTCCATGTGATATCATGTTGGATTGTCTTCTCTTCTAGAAGCTCCAACTTGTAGAAAGATTAGACATTTTATTTTTTGTATATATTTTAAAAAAAATTAAAATTTGAATAGATAATATTTTGCATTTCATGTTTATTCATCTTAAAATGTTGGACTAGTATGCCAATCTAATCTCACAAAGAGCAAAGCCTTAAATATGTAGTTCCCAAAACCAGCTTAATGTTCCATGCTTCTTGGTAAAATATCTTAGACATTTTGTTCAGGGAAAATGAAGAAGCATGCATAAGAAAGAGCAATTTGGAAGATCACTACACAACCACCAAATGAAACTAAAATTTGAGGAAGAGCTTCAGATATGAGAGTTCTAACTTTTGCCATAGACCTAATAAAAGTGTCATTGGTATAGATGACTCATCCAAAAAATTTAACAAGAGTAGCACTTGGTCAAGGTTCATTATTTGCAACTATCTTTGACCAGCTGCTTTTCAGATCCACGACATTAATTTTACGGGTCATACATCTAACAAAATTAAGGCAAAATAATATTTTATGAACAACGTGTTGGTGCAAACGTACATATGTTATTATACCTTGTAATCATATCTCTCACACTTTAGTACTTAAGAAAATGTAACTCACACACACATATATATATATATATATATATATATGTATGGATATACAATTGTATGTATATATATATATATATTAATAAACCTTAGTATTCGAGCCAATTTTCAAATATATTGATGATCAGCCTACGAGCAGCTACACTCTTGTCGACCCAACAACGTTGAGTGGAGTAATCTGTTGTGGAAAGCTTCAGCACCACAGAAAACCATTCTCTTCGCCTGGAAACTCCTCCAAGACAGGATTCCGACAAGAAAAAACATGCACCGTAGAGGAATTATCACATATTGTGAGTCAAAACTGTCTTCTATGTGCAACTGAAGAGGAGGATACACGACATTTAATTGGTGAGTGTTCAATCTGTAACAAGATATGAATTGAGGTATTTAAATAGCTGGAAATTCAAACGATGCTTCATAATTCACCTTCTGTTAACTTAGCTCAATGCTTGGGAATGATGTCTTGTTGCTTTAAGATTGAAGAATGTGAATGTTTGTGATTTGTGGTTGTGGGGTCTCTATGGCTTGAAAAAAATAGAATTCTCAAATAAGGCGGGGAAGTTAGGATCTTGAAGGTTGTTGATTTAATCAAAGTTTGAATTTGGATTTGGATTAAGGCTAAAATGCCATCATTTACTTTTTCTTTCATTGACTCGTACACTAATCCTAAAGGTTGTTGTTGTAAGGGTTGAGCACCCCTTGTGCTCTTGCAATAAAAAATTTCTTACCAAAAAATAAATCACTCAAACCCCCGGGGTGAAAAATTTTGGGACATTGATCAAGTGGGTTTTTTAGAACGCTGATCTCAAGCCTGAGAGAGGGAGCGGTATTTTATTATAATTTTGATGAAGAGAGGGCTACAAGTGGGGAAGCTTAATTGGGGAGGGAGATGTTGCTGAAAGAGTGGAAGATAAAGTACAATACTACTAAAAACAAGTATGCCTTTTCTGCTGAAAGTCTAGTGCGAAAGTGTTGCCGAAAAGTTGTTGTTGTGGGAGTGCTAACAAGTCCCTATTTATAGGACTTCCAGGGGATTGATAACCAATCACGACATGTCTTCTTTTGAGAGTTATTGCCTGTGTCGGATCAACCAATGGGGTAAGATTTCGCGTCAATGAGTGTTTCTGAGAGTGGCCTATAGTGAAATTTTCCATTCACCAATAGTGATCGTCGGTTGGAGGAGCCAATCAGGGGAGACTCTTATGGCCCAACGGGTGTCGTCTGCGAACTAGACCAATGAGAGTCATTTATTTCGGGTCCAATGCTCGTCTTCTGCAGGCGTGGCCAATCAATTTGGTCTTTCCCTTATTTATGGTGAGTAGTTGGGGGTTGGTTTCCTCAGAGTTTGACATATTTGGTTCCTTCTTGCAGCCTCTCGTTTATTAATATTGTTGCCCTTCTCGTTCCTACTAAGTGTATATTTCTTTAAGTGTTGGTGTGATAATCGTTTAGGTTGGATGCCCTCAGAAGTATATCTGAGTGGGTCGCTGAGAGAGAGATTCATATAAGACTACTTATAGTCATTCGAGTTGGGCTCGAAAGGCATATGCTTAGGGATACTCGTGTGAGCCCTGACTAGAGCCGCTTGGGTAGGACTCATGAGGTAAATGGTTCTTGAAGTAGGATTCGGGGAAAAAGCGTGGGTATGACCTTTGGGGTCATGACCCTGCCGATTAGAACGTAATTGAGTGTTATCTACGAGGGGGAGATAGATCTCTAGAGAGCGAGTCTCAGAGGTTTACTAGAATATGTCCCCCGAGGGAGGAGGAGGAGTAATCGAGTGTTACCGAGAGAGAGAACCCTTTGGATACTGGTATGGTCGGCGGGTGTTTTTCGAGTGTCTATTATTCGTCTCTGGGATGCCTCGCGTTATTGCTCGAATTTTCCCTCGTGGGAGATTGTAACTGTATTTTAGGATGTGTGTCATCACATATCATTACTGTAAGTTTTGTTACCTAAATTATAAATTACAATCTGAACCACGGTGTAAATTATTTCTTCTAACATTTTACTGCACTTTGTTGCAGGCCACATTTTTGTATTTGCAGTTTTTGGCTCATTTTCACCATCCTACATGTCATTTAATGAATTGTCCAAAGAAAAAAGTTGTTAGGTCTTTGTATGAGCAATAATCATAACTTTGCATATGTTTATATAATTTATATGAGATTAAAGAGGAGATCATTAAGGTGTCATTTTCTTTTTAATTTGTTGGCAACATTCTTAATTTATATAATATATTAGGGAGAAGAGCATGGAGCACGAGTATCTACCAAAGAGAAACAATTCTTATTGTGGTTCACGAGGTAACTATGTAAAGAGGAGAACGACGAAGTCAGGACCTAAAAACCATACTTCTAAAACCGTGTTCTTATTGAGTAATCGCATTTTAAAATTATTTTGGAGCTTCTATGTCTCGTTTGCTTTGCCCAATAAAGTCTAATTAGGTTCATAGTGCAGATATAATTATGTGTAGTTTGCAAGTTTATTAGTCTCATGTGCCTACGTAGCGGAGTTATGTTGCGTTATTAAATGTACCCCCACCCCCTCCAAGTATTCGTATCTCTAATAAGATTAAAACTCAAAGACCAAAATATCTCTCAATTAAATTGGTGAAAAGTGATAACGAAGGTAAAGAAGTCATTACTCACAAGTAAGTGAGATGAATAAAAAATTTAGATCTATTAGTTCAAGCAAACAAATATGTTATTTGTTTTTATTGGGCTTTATTTGGAGTGCTTATTTGTCAAACCATTTAACTTAAAGTATATTAGTATGTGAGTTTAATAGTAATGTGCGTGGTGTATCGGACTTAGTTTTCAATAAAGCCTAAGAGTTTTTTTTTTCTTTTTCTAATGCTAAGTGTTGCTCGAATCTCTTGTCTTCGGTAAAAGGGTTAGAATGAGTTATTTCTTTAGTTAGCGTACTAAAGAGAAGACAACCTATTTCAGAAATGGAGTTTGAAATTCCAATCTTGATTTAATTCCGAAGTGAAAATTTATGAATTTGGACAGTCGCAAACCCCAAAGGCCCGTAGAGAGTTGAGTTGATTTAAAAAAGGTGTAGAATAATATGTCGTTGAAGTGCACATAGTGTCATGTATCGTATTTATTTTAAAAGGAAAAAAAATAGAATAAATAAGCTTATAATAGTTGGTTAATAATATATATAATCAATCACTCATAAAAACCCTTGCGTTTCCCGGATCCTTTCCAACAAACAAACGTAATAGAAGAAAAATGAGGAAAATATCAGGGCAATTGGTGTGGTCGAAGCCCGTGTCACTCTCCCGAGCCGCAAAGCTTATCTCCAAATTCGCCGCCGTGGATAACGGCTCCTCCCCGACCGTATCCCTCTACCTACAACGCGCCGCCGAATCCTTTAACCACTTGGCTAAGTACCACAAAGACGCCGAACCTACTAGTATTCAAATTGAGGGCAAGAAGAGGAAGAAGAAGAATAATGCTGATGATGTTAATGTTGATGTTGATGGGGTTCACAATCACAGTACCAAGAAGAAAAAGAAAGAGAGTAGCTGAATGATTCGATTCTTCTTAGGGTTTGTGTTTGTAACCTATTTTTGGGGCTTATGAATATATTATTATTACCTGTTTGGTTATGTTTTCTGGGGCTATGTTTTGTAATCTAATTGCTGGTTTTCGTGTTCGTCGCCGTCTTGGTTTTTTTTTTTTTTTACATTTTTTTTTTATTTTCTTTTTGGGTACAATTGAAAAGGGATCTTCTGACTAGTAAGAGGATTTGAGAGAATGATGATGAATACTTTGTCTGTAATTGCCTTTAAGTTTCGTTTGTAGGGTATTATATATTGCAAAGCTAAAAATAAGATGAATTGTAACTTGTAAGCAAACTATAGGTGTAAACATGAACGACAATAGGGTCGTCGACAACATACATGTTAATTGCTTAAGAACGACAATCGAGTATATATACAAAATGTTGCTTAAGAATGATAATCGAGTATAAACAAAATGTCTATGGAGATATGCATATGTATCTAAAATTTGTGTTTGGGGAAGCTAATTTGTGTCTCTAAGGAATAGTAGCCAAGAAATAAAAAAGAAAACTAAGAGAATAAAAGTTCCAAAGTTATTTAGCCGAATCTCTTAAGATCCGAGGAATGTTTTGCTAACTTTAAAATTAAGAAGGGTTTAATACCAACGATAATTTTTGGCGGTTTTTTTTGTTTTTTTTTTTATTACAGTCGTTCTTTGTAAACACATCCACAACTTCGGAATGTACTAAAGTTAAGACATTCACCCCAAAGATACGACAACTTTTGGATGTAGCTTTCGGAGGCCAAAGTCACAAAAGTTATCCCCTTGTCCTAACATTGAAAATAATTGCATAAAGAATGCGAAATAATATCATCGATGAACTAATTCTCATGCTTGCTTACTGGCTCCACGAAGGAAATGGGTCGGTCTTCTATTTATATGTGGAACACTAATCTCGACTCGAAGAGAAATTCGTGTTACTTGGGAGGTTTTTGTGATTTACGACTAGAGTTGGTCGAATTCAATTTTGCCTTGTCGGGAATCAAACCATATGTATTTATGTTGCCTTTGTGATTGTGGTATTGAATAATGTTGTTTTCGTGTTTCTGTGAGAGGGTTATAAATATGTGTAGTATGAAGTGTAGTATAATCTTCCAAGAATTTGTCCCTCAATGATGGTGAGACAACCCAAACCTCCAATTCCCATAACAGAAGAAGAGGCACAATGGAATGTTGTAGGGAAGGGCACCAAAGGAACCCCAAGTCCTGTGAAAGATGATAATAGGGTCTTTGAAGATATGAATGGATTCAAGGCTTTCAGGGTAAGCCACTTGACATCCAGTTATGATCCTCAGCTGGAATGTGAGGGGGATTAATGAGAAAGCAAGACACATGGAGATTATCTCCCACCTCAACAAACTGCAGGTATCTTGTGCAGTTTTAGTAAAAACTAGGGTTAAAAGAGCTAACATGGAGAGCATCACCAAAAAGTTGGGACACAAATGGGATATTTTACACAACTACTCGCATCACGTGAATGTAAGAATCTGGGTGATATGGAACATTGAGCAGATGGATATTCAATTCAAAGAATGCTCAGACCAATATATTCAATGCACATCTTATGGTAAAGATGGAAAACTCATGTGGCATATGACTGCAATATATGCTCACAACAAGATTGAACATAAGAGAATGCTTTGGCAAGACATAAAGAAGTTGGCTGGGAATGTGACTGGACCTTGGATGCTGGTGGGGGACTACAATAATGTCCTCACAGTTAATGACAGAATAGGAGGGCACCCAGTACTCAATCATGAATATGCAGATTTAGAAGACATGATGAAACATGAGGATCTCCATGAGCATGATACAATTGGAGACCATTTTACATGGTCTAATAGACATCTTGAAGATACTATTTACTCTAGAATTGATAGAGTAGTATGAAACAGAGAATGGTTTCTATCTTATCCAGACAACATTGTTGATATTCTGCAAGCTCACATATCAGACCATAACCCCCTCATAATCACTCCTAACACTAATCAACCTAAAAGGAATGGGAAGTATTTTAAATTCCGACTGAAGAGCATGACTTCATGGTACAAGTCAAAGAGAACTAGCAACAGCCACTTGAGGGAAGACCAATGTATGTGCTATGGCATAAACTCCTTAGACTACAACCTACCATCCAGAGTATGATCAAGAGAATGAAAAGGACCCCTCAAGCAGATACATGAAGCTAGAGAGGAGCTCCAGAATGCTCAAGATATACTGCAGAAAGATCCATTTAAAGAAGAGAACATCAGCAGTGTTAGAAAATGTTCTGCTAAATTACTGGACATTCTGGAAAGAGAGGAATTTTTTTTGCTGCAGACATCTAAAGCTACCTGGATCCATTTGGGAGATGGGAATAATGCTTATTTCCATGCAACTACCAAAGCCAAGAATAAAAGAGTGGGTATTCATAAAATGGAAGATGCAAATGGTAGACATATCACATAACCTAATGAGATAGAAGAGAATGTACTTAATTTCTATAGATGTTCAGTGGGTACCAATAATCAGAATCTGAAATATGTTGATGTGGAAGCAATGAGAAAAGGGAAACAGTTATCCCCAGAGTCTGGAGCTAGCTTGATCACTACATTTACCGATAAGGAGATCTGGGAGGCCCTTAAATCCATAGGAGACCATAATGCACCAGGTTTGGATGGTTTTAATGCCAAATTCTACAAATGTGCTTTGCCTGTGATAAAATATGATGTCACTGCAGAAATAAGGGAGTTCTTCAATCACAACAGAATTTATGCTGCTCTCAGTTGTTCCCTGGTCACCCTTATTCCTAAAAACAACAATGCAAAGACAATGCAAGAAATGAAACCAATCTCTTGCTGCTCTACCTTCTACAAATTATCTCAAAGATTCTGACCAAAAGATTAGGAGGAGTGGTCAATGAAATAGTCCATGAAAGCCAATCTGTCTTCATACCTGGAAAATTATGGCTACACCAGAAAGCATATTTCTCCTAGATGTACTATTCATATGGATCTCCAGAAAGCCCATGACACTGTGAAGTGGCAGGCCCTAGAGGCGATAATGACAGAGATGGGGATTCCAAACCAATTTATCACTTGGATTATAGTGGCCATGAGAACTGTATCTTAAAGATACTTTATTAATGGAAGTCCTAGCAAACTGTTGAAAGCTATAAGGGGCCTTAGACAAGGTGACCCTGTGTCTCATGCAGATCATGTACTTATGTGTCTCCTGCAGATGATGTACTTATGTTCAGTAGAGGTGATGCAAAATCAGTTCAACTCCTGATGGATAGATTCAAAGAGTTCTCTGACTCCACATGCCTTAAAGTGAATCACAATAAATGCAAAGTGTATTTTGGGGGAAACCAGACTAACATTCAAACTCTCATTCTCCAAACTACAGGTTTCACTAAGGGGGAGCTTCCTTTCAAGTACCTGGGGTCCCTCTTAGCAGCATAAAGCTTATTGTTCACATGTGCATAACCCTCATTGACAAAATACTAAAGTGCATCCATCATTGGTCGGCTAAGTTACTCAGCTATGCATGAAGATCTCAACTGATCAGAAGTGTCATATTTGCAGTTACAAACTACTAGATGCAAATCTTTCCCCTCCCAAAAAAAATCCTCAAGCATATAGAAACAACGTGTAGAACATTCCTTTGGACTGGCAAAGAGGAGATGAGCAGAAAAGCACCAGTGGCATGGGATAAAATTTGTGACCCCAAATTTGCTGGTGGACTCAATATCACTTCTCTGATTGAATGGAATAGAGCCACCACTACTAAGCTTATGTGAAACCTACAAATGAAGGCTGGAAAATTGTCGGCGAAATGGATACATACATACTATATAAAAGGGGATATTATTCTGAATTACAAAGCCTCAACTAGCTGTTCATGGATCCTGAAAGCGATGCTGAAGAACATAGATCTAATGCAGACCTCTGGATGGGATGCTATGAGCCAAAAAAGGTAAATACAAAACTGTCAAAGGAGAAAAGAATCATGTGACTTGGAGAAAACTTATATATGGAAACATGGCAAGACCTCAGGCTATATTAATACTCTGGCTACAATGCCTCTCCAGACTCCCAACTAAAGACAGATTGCAGAAGTTTGGGATTCAAACAGATGGGCTGTGCTGTTTTTGCAAGGGCATAGAGACTGCAGATCACCTCTTCTTTGAATGTAGAACTACAAAAAAGATTTGGCATGAGATTCTGAACTGGATGCAGATACCAGTACCAGACACTACTAGTAACTGGGGGCTGTTCTAGATTGGATGCTGAGGAAAAGAACTAAAAAGGGCTGGAGAAGTAAACTCCTGAAACTGGCTGCTACAGAGGCTGTGTACCATATGGAAGAATAGAAACGACATGATCTTCAACAACACCAACCTGAATCTACAAATGGGGAAGGAAATTATCTATACTATAGTGTATAGAGTCAGAAATGATATGAAAATGTACACCCAAATTCAAAGGGTATTAGAGTGTTAGTAGCTAGCATTGAGGTTTGTTGATCCCTGGATCCTCAAATCGGATTGTAATTACTCGGTTTTTGGTTATAAGAAGTGCAACTCTTTGTTCAAAAAAAAATAATAATTTAATAAGCACTTTTATATGCATTTTCCAAAATCCAGTAACGAGTAAGGTGGTGTTTGCAAACTCTAGTGGAAAAGTAGAAGTTCACAATTTTTAGTTAAGCCAAAAGCACCCCCGCACCAGCTTGAAGATTGTGAGTTTTTTTAGCTTAAAAAAAGTTTTGTAACTGAAAAAGCTAGATTTACAAACACTCCAAAATCACTTGTTCAAATAAAAAGCTGATTATAGCTTTTTTAAGAGTTTGCAAACACCACCTAAGAACATCACATAATTTCCAAAAAGTAAAATTAAAAAACCATCGCAGAATATTCTAAATAAATATTAGTAATCCAATTAGTCCTAAATACTTTTTTTTTTAAAAATGAATATAGGGGAAATACATCCATTAAAAAAAAAAAAAATAGGGGAAGAAATACAATGTAGTTCCGTTACAGACATTTGATTGTGCACAGAGAAAACACAATAGAAAGGAAGGAAACTCAAACCCCCTCCGTACCTTAAACCTTAGTCGCCATCATCATCAAGCTCACGGAAGAGTTGAAGAATGGTCAGTAGAGTAAAATGGGTTGCATTTAACCCTAAATCAGCTCTGCAACATTTTATGGTAATTTTATTTACCTCACTACCATTTATTATTCCTTCTTTCTTTCTTTCTTTTTCCGGGTAATTGTAAATGTTGTTGTTATGGCTCTGTTCTCTCCAGTGTGGAAAGTCAACTTCCGTTGAATCGACGATTGCGAGATTTCGACGTTCATTCATACACAATCACCCTAGTAAGATTATTTGGAAACATTTGGTATTCAAATATTTTGTTACTACTTAGTAACACTAACTAATGATGCAATTTCATAGTAATACTGATAACTCAAACAACAGTGATATCGGAAATTTGCTGATACTGATGGTTCATAACATGTTCAGCAGGCGCGTACCAGTTGATGAATAAAGTGGGGAAACAGCCTGGTTTTGCCACTTCAGAGCTGCTGTTTACGAAGCGGTTTATTCACGCTACAGGTTTGCTTCTAAATTGAACCTATACTTCGTGGTTATGGTTACGGGTAATTGCTGGTTTTGGTTTGTGGTGTTTTTCTTAATGCTGTTTGACAGGAGTATGTTTGTCTGCGGAACGTGATCCCTATGAGATTCTTGGCATTTCGAAAGATGCTAATAGAGATGAGATAAAGAAGGCGTTTCACGCTGTACGTAATTGGCTGATCACCATTTATGGTCGTGTTTATTTGCAGTGGGTTTCAATAGGATGCTTGGCGTGTGACGCGACATTTGACCTATTTTTGTTTCTAACTGCTTTAGAGTTTGCTCATTTGTCTCTCTCCGTGTATTTCTCTTCGCAGCTTGCTAAGAAGTACCATCCTGATGCCAATAAGTACAACCCATCTGCGAAGAGAAAATTCCAAGAGATAAGAGATGCATATGAGGTTTGCTTTTTCCTGTTGTAACATAAGCCTTATCGTTATTTCGTGAAGAAGACATTGCATTGGTTTTCCATGATAATAATATACTGATCCATATTGTTTTCTATGGAAATTCCAGACTTTGCAAGATCCTGAAAAGAAAGCACAATATGACAGGGTAACACAGTTATTTCTTTTTCTTTCATCTTGTATTATACTTGCGTTTTTTCTTTTGTTTTCAGTTGTTCCTCACCCAAATATGCTTTTGCAGAGCTTTAGTTGAGGCATTATGACCATACAAGTAACGTTGGAAAATTAATGTATTTTCGTTGTAACAGATGAGGGAGAGATCAGAAAGGACCACAAATTCGAAATATTCAAAGAGGGGTGGAGAGCAGTTTAGTTATGGGCATAATACTCACTTCTCTGATTCATTTCACAAAATTTTCTCCGAGGTACATTAATCGTGCATTTTTGTAATATACGGGAAACTGGTTTGTTTTAATAACGAGACCTTGGGATCGTGCAGATTTTTGAAAATGAAGCTGAAAGTATGGGTGGTGATATTCAGGTGAGCATTGTTTTCTTGTCATCATCAGTTGCCATATTATATATGTTTCTTAGAGGTTTCCAAATCAGAGTTTCTATTCTTGGTTTTCCTTGGATATGTAGGTGGAGCTTGAACTTTCATTTCATGAAGCGGCTGGAGGTTGCACAAAGCATTTATCATTTGACGCAGATATACAATGTGCTTCTTGCTGTGAGTCGAAGTGGATTGGCTTATTGCCTTCTTGCATGTTTTTATTATTTAATTCTGTTTTAGAAAGTTGTACTATTGATCTTATATGCAACAAAAAAAGGTAGATATTAATTCTAAAGTGAACAGAGATATTATCGACCTACGATATCACTCTTTGATCATTTATTAGGTAGCAGTCTCATCGTTATATCTTGTTTACTGATCATTATTATCCAGCTCTGTCTAATGATGATACATAGATTTTACTTGTGCTTCTGTTGAGTGTCTATTTTTCTTTCAGAAGCACAAGTTGAAAACTCTGTTTCTACTTTCTTAAGGTTTGAGTTGCGACATGAATTTGACATGTCTGAGACCAATATGCACAGCTGGTCTTATTTGCAGCTTGAGATTTATTTTTAGCACAATAGAGTTTAGACCTAAATTCCATGTGGTTAGGAAGATGCCTTTCTCAGCCCACTGTTGTGTCAATCCAGGCTCTTTAAGCAATTTGGATAAAATTTAAAATCATTTTAAGCGCATCTGCCTTTGAGTAAATTAAACAGTAGAAAACATTATGTGCTCTAGGTTAGAGATGTAAATTACTTTTGTATTTGTACATAATTATCTCAGCCCCATGATGCTTGCTCTTACTTTGTGAACCTCAGTATGTTCACTTTTGTCCGTTGAGTACAATTTTGAATTTAAATACTTCCTTTAGCATGAGTTTTAAAAGGCTATAGTCTTGGGCATACTATTTGTTTCATGGCCTTTTTCTCATTTAGTTTCTAAGATTTTCTTTTGAAATTATTGAGACAAGCCAAATCCTAAGAAATTTATCTTAGCTTGTCATGAATATAAGTGAAGAAAATTGAAAGATACAGAAACCAAGGCATGAAGAGATATCAACTAAAGCAAGGAATTCATTGTACCTAACATCTGCAGCTCTAAGATCCGTGGTCCTAACTAGCCCAGTGAATATGAGACAAAAATTGGAAATAAGTATCATGTATTTTTTCAGTCTTGATGACTTACACTTTTCTTGTTTCATTTACATTCCAAGATGCATTCACCTGTGGCATCATAACACACTGGTAAATTTTGAGTTGTTTTATTTATTTTTTATTTTTTATGGAGTTCATGGTGAGTCAGAAGCACAAGAAACAATAAACAAGAAACAGAAATGACATTAATGCTGCAGGAGGCAGATTTCTTGAACAAAACCAGATGTATAATTCTAAGCAGGGGCTACCGTATGAGCACCAAACCTAAAACAAAAGCCAAAGGCAGATTTATTACAAATGTTAATTTTCACTGAATTTTTTGACCATTAGAGAGGTCATAGCTATGAGCTTCTAGATTTATATGGTTGTGATCTTATAGGTTAGGACTCAAGTACTTCCAAAACAGTCTTGATGTTCTCATTTTGCCCATAACCAATCAGTTATGGGAAGTAAATGTTGACGATTGATTAAATTAATCTTAAACTCCCTAACATACTATTCTACTTCGTCTAGCATATTCTTCAACAGTTAAAAAGGATATTCATCTTTCTTTTCCCTTCTTTAGTGATGATAAATAGGAGCTACAGAGGCAAACCTCTTCAGCAGTTTTCTCATCCCACACATCAGTTGGTCTCATAGTGATGAGTGGAACTTTAAGGTTTTGAGTAGAATATTTCAAGCATTACTAATATTCTGAGGAAGCTTCTTGTGTGTGTGCTCCGGGAACTTGACTTGAACTAAAAAACTAAACATCTAGATAAACGTGTATTAATGCGCACCTGAATTCGAATTGTTGCTTTCCGTCCTCCCATTCTGTTGACTATATGAATTAATGATTATTTGATTCTTTCAGTTCTTGATTTTCTTGGTTTGAGCTATTGATTCCATGTCGGTGTCCAAAACCTAATCAAACTCAAAATCCAAATCGCTTTTGGATCTAAAGAGCTGAGGTTTTTGCTTGTTCAATACAAATGAACGGCTGGTTGCCAAGAATCTTGGCTGAATTTGGATTAAAATCCATTTCTATTCAAATATTGATTTCCAAGTATATAATTTATAACTCTGCATGGTTCTCAGCATTATTTTTTACATGATTTCACCAAGCACTTAAAACCACAGGTACATCAAATGAGAGAAGTTGAAAAAGAGCTTCATCAGTTGAGAAATTGTTATAGGCAGAGAAGCCCAACCTTTTTTTTCTAACTTGTTACATATAAATAGGCATGGGTAGCTTTGGAAATGTTTATTCAGAACATTTTGAACTGCACTCAAACTCTCAAAGTTTAATAGCAGCCTTCTTGAGTTCAAAAAGTTTGCAAAGATTCAAGTGATTATTTTCCAAAATTATTTCTATTTTTACCTATGTCACCTCTAGTTCTAGCGCTAACCGATGCTGGATGGATTGGAGCCGAATTGTTTGACCAATATACAGGTTTTAGTAAATGTAATGCCTGTATTGATTCCTGATGGAAATTATAAGTCGAATGATCAACTTATTATGAAGAAGGCCAGTTGTATAGATCTCCACGAACTTGAGATACAATCTACTTCACAAAAAAAACCAAATATCTATGTTAACTACAAAATCAAATCTCTAATATAATAATTTTGTTACAATGGTTCTTAAAATGATTATAATGATGTCATTCCCATGAACATTTCAAGATCTCAGAAAGTTCTCAAGAATTACACAATCTTGCAACCACAATCACTATATACCTACCCCCTCACCCCCACCGCCCGTCCCGGTGTAGAAGTGTCACCATTGTGAACAGATTACATATGAGAATGCCTTTTCCTTTCTAAATAGCAACTCTCTATCTAGCATTCTTTGGTTTAGTTAGAAAAGTTAGCATCTTTTTCGGTACACATGAATAACAAGAAAGGGAAACTGCCAGAAGCTCATAAAGAAAGCAGAATCATCACCTAGTGCAATAAAGATTTAATTAGTGGAGACTCCTCTTTTTCTTTCTTTACAACAGTGACGAACTAAGATTATAAAGCCATCCATCATGTCCTGAAGTTGTAATGTTTTGGCTTTACGTTAATGATCCTAATATAGTTCTTTTATGCGCTTTTAACTGTAACATGGTCTCTCACTGAAACCTGTGGTTAGCATTATGCTTAAACCTCATAAACTCAATTGCTTCATATGAACTTGAACCCTTAGCTTCCTTTCTTATCTCGACCTGCAGATGGTCAGGGCCATCCATTTGGTGCTGAGCCAAAGGTGTGTCCAACTTGCCAAGGCATTGGAAGAGTGAGTATTTCTTTTATTTATCTTTCAGAAACCTCAAACTCGATACATTATTCTGTTATCGCAGATTATGTTGTCCAGAGTATTAAAATATTTGCTCTGTTTTCGTGGCTGTTATTTTTAATTTGTAGCTGGTTTATTAGGTTACGGTACCTCCGTTTGTTACGACATGCAATACTTGTAAAGGCTCAGGGCGGATCATTAAGGTCCAGTTGTTACCTCTCTTACATTCCCCCCCCCCCCCCCCCCCCCCTCCCTTCCCCTTATTTGGTATATTTTGAATGGCATAAACTAGTTTTATATGTTCAGGAACGCTGCATGGAATGCAAAGGATCAGGTGTATGTGAAGGGATTAAGGATGTGAAAGTGACTATACCCGCAGGTTAGTCTCAGTGTCTTAGTTTGATGAGCTACATTCTCTAGCTTGTTTAGTTAGACTCGCTCTCCCCCTTTTTTTTAATGTGTATAATTTTTACTTCAGGTTGTCATTCTCAGACAATATAGCAGTCTAGTTGTATGGCTTGGATTCTGCTACGTGGGTTGAGCTTTTGATTTTATGTATAAATTGAACCTATTGCAAACCAAGTTGCGGAAATCCCACACTAAAGTCGTCTTTGGCTGCCGTTATATGGATAGGTTGAATCTGATAGTGAATCTTAGGGAATAGCTGCAAGGCATTGTGGAAAAATAAAAAAATGTCTGGCATTTGAGTTGAAGTTGGCCTCAAAAAAATATGCTGTTCAAACGCTGTCTAGTTTTGTTTGAACTGCTATTGTTTGGACTACTCTAGATGGTGCATTAGCGAAATGGATGAATGAATGTCCTAAACAGATGATTTGTTGATAAACCTTTCTTCCTGTAAGATAGGGAAGAAGATATGTACTGACTTGAAGCTTGCCAGTGTAGGCTGATAGAGATCGGGGGAATTCCCGAATTAGAGAGAAGAGTTCAGATTTCAGAGAGATTACAGAAAGAATTAGAAGAGAATTTAGGAGAGGAGAAAGCATTGCATTTAGCAATTAATATTGATAAAACATGTTCAATAATAAAATCTTATGCTCATATTTATATGCAAAGTAACAAAAACCTACTAAAAACTAGAACTATACCAACTAAGAAACAAAATAACCACTAAAATACTGACCTAACAAACAGATAAACTCCTAGACAAATAAAACTCTAGACTCCTATTTAACTTGGAAATAATCCTTACGAGCAAGTATTTTCAAAATAATATGCTGGATTTCTTTCAGTAGCCTTCTAAACTGTTATATTGGTGGATCACTACAGAGGAAGGAAAGGTAAAAGGAACTGACTGCAGATAACTGAAGGAACCTGCCTTCCAGTGCTTGTTTGATCTACTTGTGATTACCTATTGATTAGGCTCACAGTTCGGTCTCAGGGAGTTAAATTGAGAGTTGGAGTTTGTAAGCTGACAATGATATGTTGATTTTTGCTATTTTCCTTTGATGGAAATGTGGATTTTTGCTGTTGAGTCTGAAGTTTGGCCATGTTTCTTATCTGAGTTCTGACTATGTGAGTTGACTTTGATTCTTGGATTTCTCTACTGAATCAACCCGTATTACGAGGGCACAATAGAGAAGAGCTGTCAAGCAAATTAGAGTTGAGAGATTATGTTCTTGAAGGAACTAATGATAAATAGTTATTCTCTTCCAGCTGATTTTAAGACTAAGCAACCACGTGAACTGGATAGAGACCAGTTCTTTTGCCATTGTAAAGGTCATTGAATTAGAGATGCCTTTTTTGATATACGTCGGCATGGTTCTTACATGTTAACTTCTGAAGCTCTAGATATGATTGTAATCCCTTGATTGGGTCTTGCATCACATAGCCTTTGTCGTTTTATGAAATTTATAAATCTCTTTCGATGGTCCCCAAGGAGCTGTGTCCGTCGCTGTTAAAGTTTGCCAGATTCTTTTTTGGAGTTCTGATTTTTTTCTCCTTTGGTTTAAGTTAACTTCGTCCTATCTTGTTAAAGTCCCCTGACGCTTCCTCATTTACTGTATTACTTTGTATTTGATTAGGTGTGGATTCTGGGGATACCATTCGTGTGACAAAAGCTGGTAATGCTGGTGGATGGGGAAGGTCTCCTGGCAACCTATTTATAAAACTAAAGGTATCATCATTGTTCTTTAGGGCGCGATACGTTTATAGCTCTTCATATAGTTGTCGTCACTTCTCAGCACCTTCTAGTCAGAACTATAGGGTCTCCCAGATAACTGACGTGGAATATAGGGATGACCCTTGTGGGGTGAATGTCTTTTTCAGTTAACCATCATTCAGTGCGTTTTATAAACAATAATCTCTGTCGCCACCCCCACCCCTCTTTCTTCTTTATTTCTAGAGAAAGAGAAGCCAACTGTTTTCCATTTAGATGATAGTACATGTGCATAAGTAAATTCCACTTATTCATATGGACTTAAAGTTACCACCTAAAGGTGTGTCCTCCTTTGAGGAGGACATGTTTCAGATTTTATTTTAATTTTGATACATACAATGATTGTAATGTAGGCAGTTGATGAGTAATTACTTTTGTTTAAATTGTAGAACATCCATCATAATGGACATTCGTCTTTGGACGGAGGAAGTGAGATAATTTTGATAACCGTTACAATATTCTCACAGCAGATATTAAACTGTAGTCAAGAAGTAACTTCTTGAAACAAACAATAACAACCAGCTTTTGTTTTGTCAAGGGCCGCCTATTGATGTTTAGAGGCTGTCACATATCCTAACCTTAACTTGTTAACTAGTCGTACCGGATTGTAGAGGATGATAATTGATGTCTAAAGGATGCCAATCAATTGATTTATTCATTTACTATAGTCTTAACCCCTCCCCTTCACTTATGAAGGGTTTATGACCAATTTTAGTGTACTGAATTCATGTTGTCACACTCTGTATGCGTCTGAAAAATCTGTATTGGTGATTCAGTTTTGTGATTATAAATATCTGTGTTTATAGTTGTTTTTCCATGGAGACAGTTGTGTAATCCTTGTTTGCCAGCTCTAATTGTTTAGTATATTTCTTTTGGTAATGAAGCCAAGGCCCCACATTGACATCTTACTTGATCAGAATGAGCAGATGAAACAAATTCATGTGTTTCACATGACTTCCATGGTTTATATTGTCTATCCCGGTCTCACTGAAGAATGAAAAATGGGGAATGATGTCTCCTTTCTTACCTAGCCTTTAGGTGGGAAAGAACAGCCTTCATTAGTTTATTGAGATTAAAATCACTTCCTGTAGTCTCTTTAGCTCACCTACATCTGCTAAAGAATTCTCATTTTCATGGTTATAAATCCATTTGTAGTAGTATCACCTTCTCAATTTGTGATTTTCTCTTCAAACAATTTTTTGGTTTTATATACTGTAGTTTGGGATGAACTTAGAAATTTTGATTAGTATTTTTCTCACGCAGGTTGTTGAGGATCCTATATTTTCAAGACAAGGAGCTGACATTTATGTGGATACTTATATTAGCTTTACACAAGTAAGAACCGTTATTTTCCTTCTTTTGACTGTTGTTTTCTTGTTTCTTTTGGTGATTTCTTTCTTGTTAGGCTTGTTTCAACAAAACATTTTTTTTGTTGATTTTGTTAAATTCTTTTTGTTTTTGTCTAATAATTTAATTGATGATTCTTATGAATTTCTTGAATATCAAGTGGTTTAAGACTCCAATAATATGTGGTTCTCGATCTGCATTTTAAAAGAATCAGCCTTGTTGCTAGTGAAGTTAGAGATGTTTGTTGTAATTTGTTGCTTCAAGTTAGTAATGGTCTAAATATATTTTGAAAATTACTTTGTCATAACCGCTTTTTTTAACTTACGGAAAATCTCGCACTTACTTGAAAACTAAAAAAACTTTAAAAGTAATCAATAGTAGAGTAAATACAGAAATACGGAATAGTGTCTCCCTCTTTGAGAATAATTTTCTTGACACAGATCCCTTAAAAGTTTTTAAGGTGGCTGGTAGTAACTCATCTCTCATTCTTTATTGTAACTTTTACGTACTGTGCTGTTTATTTAGTATTAGTAAAGGCTTATATCGAAGTAAAGTATTTCTCATTTATTGGGTCATTAAAGAATGCATTACATTGCTCGCTTGTGTTGTCTCTAACAGGCTATTCTTGGTGGTCACATAGAAGTGCCTACGCTCTCTGGAATGGTACAACTACGGGTATGAAACTTATCTTTACATTGTCATATCACCCTTTCGCGAATCAATTTAGAATTGTTGGTTTTCAAGCATTTTCTGGCGGAATTCGGTTTCAGTCTTTCTTATTCGTTGATTGCAATAGAACAAGCAGTTTCGATACAATTTCATATCTGGTCAAAGCTTGGGAAATAATGTAACTTCCATGCTAGTAGGTAATATAGTGGAATCCTTTCATGAACTTACTAAGGGAACCCGAATGATGTGGAATTTAGTCATAGAAGCTGGGACTCTATTGTCACTAGTTAATTTTACTTATTATGAGGAAGCATTATCACAAATGAGCAGAATTACTGAGGTTTATTTATGAACCACGAGGTTGACAAATTAAGAATCTCCTTATTTCATTCATGAAAGTATTTGTCACTTCAGCCGTCACTCCATAGTAGTTCTGATTGCATGTATCACATTTAGAGGTTTAAGTTTTTTGCTCGAGCTGACCAATATTTGAAAGGTTAATTGTCATCTCCTTTGTTTTAATGAATGGTTGTGATAATAGATTCCGAAGGGGGTGCAACCGGGGCAATTGGTTCCGTTGAGAGGCAAAGGTCTGAACTTTTTTCTCTTCTGATTTGACTCTCTCTATATATGTATTTAATATTATATATATATGTGTGTGTGTGTGTGTATGTGTGTGTTCATTCTCTGATGGGCTGATGCTCTTAAGGTCTTCCGAAGAGTGGTTTCTTTATGGACTATGGAGATCAATATGTGCGCTTCTGCATAAAATTCCCATCGTGAGTTTCTTTCTTCTCTTTACTTTTTTTCTTTTGTCTGGGTAAGATACTTGAGATTGTAGACTGTATTACTGTAACATGATTTTTGTCGCTGACAACTCTCTAAAGTCGACAGTAGAAAAGTGATGCTTCTCAAGCAAACTTTGCTTTGATTAATGGTGACCTACTACATTAGTCATTGCATCCTATAAGCTATAATATTGTGTCTAGTTCGTCAAACACATGGCACATTTTAAGTTCTTATTTGAAGTTTGAAATTCTCAACCGTCAGCTTTAAAAACTTGATATTGAGCAGTATATTGTATGAAAATATATATGGACAGAGTTTATTTGGATTTAACAAACTACAAAAATTGTCATATGAATTAAGTGCGATAAAACCTCAAATCTAATGAATTTAGTCATGATGTAGTAAACTGGATGTTTTAGAGGGACTAACAAAAGGCCATCTCTCTAAGAAAAATGGTCATAAAATTCTGTCAAACTTTCAGACCTATCATAGATAGTATTCCTCCTGGCCAGATAGACTTATGCCAAATCAAGCATTCTCCTTTAGAAGAGGTCATAGGTTTAGTTTTTCCCAGTAATAGTACTGCGACACAATTAACGTCGTCATTATTTTTCTTTCCAGTTTGGTTTGCGATTTTGTTTTCATGATATCAGTGTTACCCTGTGCTACTTAATGAGCTTTCTCTGCATCCTGATACTTTATAAATATATAAATAGGTAAAATAGAATCTAAGAAGACAAAGCAATCTATCTTGATTGGCACTGCAGTTGACTAATTAAGAAGATAATTTGTTTGAAGCTAAAGAAATTGAGAATTAATATTGTAAATAAAGGTCGTTCCTATATTCTTAGTGAACATCTTTAAAATGATGTTGATTGCTCATTGAGCATCAGTTTTTTACTGTGTAAAGAAACTAGCATCTTTGCCTTGGAAGCATCTTGATAAATATGTATCCAATTTGAATATCAATTGAAATACGAGGAAGAATAATAGTGGGCGCCTGGTAGAAACTTTGTGCACAGAACTCCGTTCATGAAAACTGATTTATAGCACTAGTGAATTCCCCGTGAAGGAAAGTAGGATCTTGTCAAGAAAAACCAAGTCTGGCAAATAATACCAACTAATTTGAGAACAACTGTTGTACGTAACACGAATCCAGACAGAGTTAAAGATTTGAAAAGATTCTTTTCATGTTTCTTGCGTGTTAGGAACCAAGTAGATCAACGCACATCAGACTAAAAGTTTTGGAGAGTCTATCTAGCTAACTTATATTTTCTGTTGTCTTGTTTCCAGAACTGTAACTGATCGACAAAGGGTTATACTAGAAGAATTGGAGGAGGCAAGTGATGAGAACAACACATCCACGGAAGGCAGTTGGTGAGTATATGCATGCTTGTATGAACGCCTCAATGTGAAAACCCCCTTCTCTCTTCAATGCATTAAGGCCTCCAGGCCTCAAGGCACACCACTCATTCTGGGTGTTCAGTTTTAATGTGAGATAAAGCAATGCAATTCTCTTGAAATAAAAGAATAGGGTTATGAGAAACATGAACCTTACTGTTGGATTATTAAAGTAGTAGCTTGAATATTCCAAAAAGTAAAACTGAGTTACTTGACCACCTATAGCTTGGTGAACCCAACTCTTGCATATATGTGGTACATCAAAAGATGCTTCTATTGCTAATATGTATTTTGTAAATCTGGACCTAAAAAACTGTCTATGTTAATTTATCGTTTAAAGAGATACCCGACCTTGCGTATTTGAGGTTGCATTTTCGTCAAACACTAGCAATTAATACGAATGATTAATAATACTTCACGATGGCTCAAGCATACGTCTTACCTTATCCTATTGTTTCCTCAAAACAAAAGTGAGATCTAATGTTTTCTGCTCCTACTAGGCATCTTGTTGTTTCATTCATTATCTTCCAGTTAGTTGAATTACAATATCATTCCATGACTTTGAAATAACATCATTCATTCATGCGTGATAAACTAAATGAACACCCCTACTGAGTTAGTAGTAGTAGCATATTTCCAAAACGTTAGTTGCATATCATTCATTAGCATGACAAATATGTTTGATATTAGAGGTTGGACCTAAGTATTGTTTAGTTCCAGTATCAAGTCGGATTTTTGGAGTTGTGGGTAATTTCGCCACGAGTCATATAATCTTTTATCCAAAGACTGTCATTAACTGGTCAATTTTGCAGTGTCAGTATATATATGAATTGAATCTAATTATGGGCCATAAAAGCAAATTCCTAAATGAGTATTTACTTTGTCTATTTCTCTGAACGAATTTGAGGATGTTCACCAATATATAGTGCAGTAAATGATTACATCTAACAAGTTTGAAGGAGCATACTATGAGCATGAAGAAATTCCCATCTGGCGAAAAGTTTTTGGTTTATTACTCTTGGGTAAATATTGGAGGTTTAAGTGTTGTTTTCATTGTTTGATTTATTTTGCTGCTACTATAGATTGCTGGAAAATTGATTCCGGATTCGAGTGAGGACTCGAGAACGTTTAACTGTTCCCGGTTTTATGTAGTATTTTTTATATTTCAGCGTTCAGATGATTTGAAACACTGATATTATGGTGAACCACTAACGTTTTGACTGTATTTACTCAATTAAGAACAATAGTTCAAAGTCCAGACTCCAGTGTGATAATGGTAGAAACATGGAAGCACTTTTAGTCTATCTGACTATCTTTATCCTCTCTGGAGCTCCGCTCGGTGAAGAGTCATTAGTTCGATGTTGCTCATGCTATATCTATTTTCTTCAGCTTTTATAAGATGTTAAGAACCTTCTGTCCTTGTTCAACCTTGTCTAGAAAAGTACGTTTTATAATGAATTTCTGCATTTAGAGAATAATTATTTGGACTAAACTTTATCACAAGGTTTCTAGATATCTGTCTTACTCTGCATGTGTGTGTATTTCAGTCACCATTCTTGATATGGTGACAATCTGGCAATTTTTAGCAGGCTTTACCAGCGGCTGTCTACTGGTTGAACTTACAGGTGGCAGAGTTTGATGGAGCGCGTGACCGGGCCTCAGTTCATTCTGGAGTTCTCAATATTCACGTTGATTCTCTTATTCCTCAACAAAGTCCTGAACTGAGACTGCTATTGCATGTTGTTCATTCTGATGGACCGGTGAGTTGTACACAATTCTTGGTGGATTATCTACATTTCTTGTTTATGCCGGGGGTATGACGCGTTGCCAAAGAGCTCCTGAAATTCATTTTAGCTCTCATCTTGGTCAGTTGTTGTCATCACTGGTAAAGAGGATACAGGATTTCTGCACCTGGTGAAAATGAAGACTTAATAAATTCCACCACTGTAAATGCGGTAGATTTCTGTATTTGTTATATAATTTTTTATGGCAAGATGTACATAATATATTGCATGGTTCTGAGAGTTTACTGTACTTTGTTTCTGCTATGCTCATACTCGGGCCTCTCTCACGATGAATACTAATTCTAGTGTGGAGTATGAGGTGGTTGTACAATGTTTATGGTGCCTACGATGCACTTCATAGTAATTTTTGTTGAAAGTGTTAATGAAGAATCTATGGGTTGTGTCACCCTAATTTGGAATGTCTAACTGAGAATGTGGGTAGCGAATATATTTGTCTCATCTAGGTTCCTGGTTTTTCCACTAAACTTGTTTTGTGTTACGTTGACCAGTATTTTATATTCCTATTGGGTCTTGCGGGTTAGAGATAAAGAACTATGAAGTTGAGGATTGAGAACAAGGCGAAAATGGGAGAGAAAAATATTTAATTGCAAAAACTGCCTTCATGTTGCTTAATTTTACTGAAAGGAAACGTGTAATTAATTCTATTTCCAAATATATTTCTTGACTTACGAAGTTAAGAACTCCTTTCAGTGTTGAAATTCGGACCAGTATATCCGGTCAAACCTGTTAATCCAGTGACCGGTGTTGAGCCCGGTCTGGAAGGGCATACTCAATTTCAGTAATACTTGATTTTTTGTTTCTTTTCTTTTTTTAGTTTAAAAAATGGGTTAGAAATTTTAAAAAGCGGGTCAATTTTTTTACCCGGATATTGCTGCGCACATGTGAATGCGCGTGCCAAAAAATAGACATCCAGTCGTCACCTCCGCCATTTCTGGCCAAATTTGATATCAATTTGGCTGAGGGGCTGAATTTGAACATGTTGTACTTTTAGAGGACTAAAATTGAGCGGTGTATCTTTAAATGACTAAATTTGATAAAGTGTATCTTTAAAGAACTAAAGTTGCAATTTCTGTTTCGTTGTATATTTTAATACTTGGATTTTTCTAAAGTGTTCACTTTTGGGCACACCTTTGCTTGTAATAAATTACGTCTTGAGGAATTACTCCTTTTGTGTTTGGGGGTGATTATCATACTCACGACCGCTCTAGGCCAAAATATTTGCATCGAAGACCCTCTTAATGTGGTGCTTCTCATTGGCACAACTATTTGAAGACGAGGTATCACTTATGTAGTTTACTTTGAGATTTTTTGCGGACATGTTTAAGTC
This sequence comes from Linaria vulgaris, assembly GCA_948329865.1. Lineage (NCBI taxonomy): Eukaryota > Viridiplantae > Streptophyta > Magnoliopsida > Lamiales > Plantaginaceae > Linaria > Linaria vulgaris. The sequence continues at coordinate 105,479,946 of OX415249.1, forward strand.
TCCTTGATTTTTGTTTGACCGTCTTAGTAGTTTGTGGTTGGTGTTTCACTCCACTATTATCTGGTAAAACACATGTTACCTATTATATAATGCCAAATTCGCACTTTGTTCTTCTCTATACATAAAGACAAGTTTTTTTTTTCTTTTGTTGCCTTTATGGTTTCTTAGATCTTTTTTTCTTTTTGGTAGAGAAGCCCCACTTTTTATGTTAGGTTGCAATGATATGTGGAGGCTTCTCTTGTTTGTTAGGTTAATTAAAATTAGGCTGAATTGCTAAAAATACCCGATATCTTTTGTCAAATTTTATTTTTTGTCCGATATCTTTTTAAGCCTGAGTTTATGCCCGATATCTTTGATAAAAATGTCCAAAACACTGTTTGCCCGCCAAATCATTAAAACGCGTCTCATGTGGCAAAATCGCGCTTTCACGTGGAATAAATTTTGTACACCTGAATTATCTTTTATTTTAAACCCTATTTACTTAAATACCTAAAAAATTAAAAAATTAAAAAATTAAAAATTTTTATAAATAATGTATTATACATACATACACTTAAAAATATACACTATATGTATCACTCTTCACTCTTCCACTTATCAAAAAATGACGCCACCAAAATCCCCAAAATCCCCAAGAACTCTAAATCGCGTTGATTTTCAAATTCCGCACTTTCACTTCTGAATTAACCACTTTAATCCACCTAAAATGTTGATTCTTAGGTCTTCATAGAGGATTCTCGGTTTCCCGCCTATTTATCGTAAGTCTTCGATTTTGTTTCGGGTTTTTAATGTTGTTTCTGATTATAGATTATATGACTAATAATGTGATTCAGTCGTATTGCCTTTTGTTTATTTACAGCTTAATGTTGGTTTAAGCCGAAAAATATAATTTTTAGGGTTCATTCTAATTTTATTATTTCTGCTGGAATGTAGAATTATAATATAGTATAGAACTAACTAATAGGTTTCCTTCCTTTTTAACAGATCGAGATAGAAAGTGTATTACACTTACCTTATTTCAAGGTGGATTATTCAAGCTGCTTCTATTTCCTGATTACAAAGGAGGGTATTGGTGTAAGTATGACCATGTGGAAGTAGACCACCTTTCTATAGATATGTTAGAAAGTATTTATGCCATACAAGCACTAGTTGGTTACAAAAAATTTATTTGAGGATTATGGGTAAATTTGTGCTTATATCAGATGATGAGACTCTGAAGAAGGCAGGTGAGGCTGCTCTATTCTCAACTAATTTGGCAATTTACATTGATAGTCACAATGATGATCAGAGTGTGCCAGGTGAAGTGAATGGGTGTTGAACTGATGTGGGTAATTTGAGGATGGGAGTGTTGGAGGGTTATGAAATGCATGATACTGATTTAAATGAAAAATTAGGAGGAGGTTTAATAGGAGATTTAGGAGGAGGTATTGGAAAAGGTTTAAGAGAGGGTTCTGGTGTAGATATGAATCAGAATATTAGAGTTGATAGAAATCCCAGTAGAGGAGCTGATGCCACTGGGGAAACACATAGGCTTGTGCAAGCAGGAGCTGAACAGACTGGGAGGATGGGATCAACACACTTTGTACAACCTGAGTTTGAGGGTCTTACTTGCAATGACAATGAAGTTGGTGAGGAGCATTGGGATATTGACACTGATGAGATAGATATGGTTACAACCACCAAGGAGTTTAAATCGGCACCTACCTTTGAGCATGATGAAGAAGCAAATAAATCCATCATTTTTAATGAGGATGAAATCTTTAATCCATGTTTTGAGTTGGGAATGCTATTCAGAGACAAAAACCAGTTAAACTTTTCAATTCAATCTCATGCTATTGCAACAAGACAGAGCCTTACAATCAAGAAAAATGATCCATCTAGGATACATGCAAGGTGTGTTAACCAAGGGATGGGTTGTAAGTGGAAACTAAGTATAGTGAAACTCTTGACTCATGACACATTTCAGATTAGAGACTATCAACCTCTTCACAGTTGTGGTGATACTCATCATGTAAAAAATATGAATTCCACTTGGTTGATGGCAAGATACCTGCATGTATTCAAGACCGATCCTAGTAGGAGGACATAGAGTTTTATGCTTGATTGCATTGGTGAGTTGAGGGTGGACATATCTCTTAACCATACCTACAAGGCAAAAAGATTGGCTTTGGAAAAGTTAGAGGGCAAACCTGCTTATCAGTTCAGTAGGTTATGGGATTATGCTGACCAGTTAAAGAAGTCTAACCCTGGTTCAACTATGGTGATAGGATTGGATGAAACAGGACAAAGCAAGTTTAGTTGCATGTATGTTTGCTTGAAAGCATTGAAGGATGGTTTTAAGAAAGGGTGTAGGCCTTTTATTGGTTTGGATGGAGCACATCTCACTGGTCTTAATGGGGAAATACTATTAACCGCTGTTAGTTTGGATACATGCAATAGTTTCTACCCGGTTGCTTATGATATTGTCTCTGTGAAAAATTATGTCAATTGGATGTGGTTCCTTGGGATCCTAAAACAAGACTTGGAGTTATTCTCCCACAGTCACATGACATTCATGAGTGATAAGCAGAAAGGACTAATCCAAGTATGTAATGTTGTATTTCCAGCAGCAACACATAGGTATTGTGTTAGGCACATGATCAACAACTTGGGTAATGTTGGATTCAGAGATTTGGAGTAGAGTGATAGAGTGTAAGAGGCTACCCACTAGACCACCAAGCCTAAATTTCTAGCATCAATGCAAAAGATCAAAAATAAAAGTGTGAAAACACTCAGATGGTTTGATGACAAGCCTCCATCTCATTGGGCTAAGGCATATTTTGACACAAAAGCTGGAACTAACATTATCATGAACAACACTTGTGAGAGCTCTAATGACATTCTACTGCCAGCAAGAGGGAAGCCCATTATTACTTGTTTTGAGTGGATAAGGATGTACCTAATGAATATATTTACAAGTAATAAAGACAGAGCAATTGGTAAATGGCCCTCCCAGAAACCAGTTGAGCAACTTGTACTTATAGCTCCCAAAATTCTAGAAGAAACTCAGAAGTTGAAGGTGTTTGATTGTATCCCTGCTAAGTCATATAAGTCATATGATCTTCATTATCAGGTCACTCTATTGAGTGGGCTTGGAGGGCCTTATCTGGTGAATCTGGAGAAGAGGACATGTTCGTGTATGGTATGGGATCTTACTAACATTCCATGTAGGCATGCTGCATGTGCAATCCTACATAAAGGGTAGCAAGTGACATCATGGCTATCGGTATGACCATGAAATGTATATGAAGGCTTATGAGCCAGTGATATATGGTGTGCAAGGAATAGAGATATGGGGTTGTGGTGTTATCATACCGTGTTATCATACCACCCATACCTCCAAACTTTGGGAGGCAACCTGACAAACCAAAGAAATCAAGAAAGAGAGGAGCAGATGAACCTCCTCCAGTGAAGACCAGAAAGAAGAGTTTGACAAGAATGCCAAGGCAACATGCCAAAAATAAGTGCAGAAAGCATGGTAAAACAGGGCACAATAGAAAAAAACAAGAAGGAAGAAGAAGCATGAATAATGAACAACCTAGTGACATCCCAACTACTGTAAGTATTTATCAAATGTGAATTGATCATGTATGTGTTAATATATATGAGAATAATGTGTATGTTAAAACCATTTGTAGGATGTTGATGAAAATAGTGGTCCATCTGTACAGAGAACTACCACTGAACATATAAATGTGCAAAATGTTGACAGTGCCCAATCATCTGTGAACCCTCAACAATGTGTTGGGGAATCTGGACAAAGTGTAGCTAATGCATCTGAAGTGTTAGAAGAGCAAGACCAGAGTGTACTTCAAGAGCAATCTCCTGGTTCAAACTTGAATAATAATGACATGAATAATACACCAGTGAACAATGTTGTACTTCAGGAGCAATCTTGTGGTACAAACTTCAGGAACAATACACCTACCACATATAGTGTACTTCAGGAACTCCTTCCTAGACAAAGTGTACAACATCAAGGTCCTAATTTGGGGAATTCTGGGACCAATGCGGTGAACCTGCAACATATTGTTCCTAATGTTCCAACTCAAGGTGGATTCAGGGTGCCAAGACCCAATAAAAGAAAGTTGGCAGAAATACATCTATCAAAAGTCTATGAGCCTCAAATACAGAATTTGGATGGTGTATCTAGAATCAAATATACACCATTTGAACAGTTAAAGAAAATGGTAGCTGGAACTCAGCAACCACCTCCTAGGCCACAAAAGAATCAGAAGCCTCAAGAAGTAAGTATGCCATGTTTTAATAATTTATTATCATTCAAATTTGCTTCATTTTGAAATATTTAATGTCATCACAGATTCCAGCTATTCCCTATCATCAATCACCACTGACAACTAATAAGGTAACAAAGGGACAGAATATGGAGATTGGTGATCAGAGTCATAGAACACCAAGCCTGAACATTGATCTTGAGAGTTCTAACAGCACTAAAAAACATCCTCCCAAGGAATGAAAAAAAAAGAAGCCAAAGAAGTAAGTTCTAATAATTTTGTTATGCAATTCTAGTATTATCTCTTTATTGTATATGTAATAAGGTCTGAATGTGTGTAATAACTACAGATGATGGTGGTTGAATATGATGACAATGAAGATGATCTCACTCTGACACCTAATAGCTGGTTACATGATGTGTTGCCCAAAAACATAAGACAAAATGCTCACACTATGCTGGCTCAATTGAGGGACTGCAATAACTCACCTACCATAAGCTAACAAGTTAACTATAATATACCCCAACACATAGTGGTCACTCAAGAAAGCAACAATACTCCACCTACTAACATTCAAGTACAAGTTTATGCACCAACATTCATGAGCAGTGGAAAGAAATTTGTCAAGATGGCAAACTTGGCAAGTGTGGTGAGGAAATTGAATGAAAAAAGGGGAGGGAGAAAGAAACGAAGCAGTTGCATCAAAAGGAAAAGGAGACTGGGAAGGGTAAACTTAAAGGCAAACATGACAAGTGAGAAGGAAATATGTAGTTTTTGACTTATGGGGTTGTTGGCATACTATGTAGTTTTTTATTTGGTTTCTGCTTATTGGTACACACTATTGTGTTGGCATCTACTAACTAAAATCTCCTATATGGACCACTAAAAACAGTAGTATATGCAAATATGTCTTGTAAATTGCATACATGTCAATAGATAGCACCATCTCTCAACGTCATATTCACCCTCAACAGTAGTAAACAATAATAGTAACAAGATATGTCCAAAATCATTCATTTAGAAATCATATGAGCATTCATACGTTAGTTCAACATACCACAAAACACAAAAGTAGTCACATCAACAAAACCAAACATAATCAGTGGTTCAACAGACCACAAAACATAGGCAAATGTTTAAAAAACCCTAAAAACTTAAATAAAAATGTTCATAAACCACCACAGAAAACCTCTCAAAAACCACCATCATCAATGATGTCCCTATATGACAGGACCCTAATCTTCGGAATTGGGAGAGCTTTGGCCTGAAGAAGGTAACACATCCTTGTATAGTTCAAAAACTCAGAACGTATGAACCTTCTGTCCATCATAGTAGGTTGCATGGTATATAACGAGGACTTAAATACATAACTAAGATTATTCAAAACTCTAAACATATCAATAGGGAGATACTTATGCTCTTGACAAAACGAGGAAAGTCCACTGAATCCTTGATCACGATCCCAATAGGCTTGTAAATCCTCACACATGGGCATCTATACAAGCAGTTAAAAAGCATAAACCTGGTCTCCATTATCACCAGTCTCTCATTTACCATTAAAGGAGAAACTGGACTCCCCCTCTTCCTCTCTAGTTTCTAAGTAACCTTGCCATATATGACATTCATCATCCCCTCACTGATTCAGATGTCGCGTTTGACAAGCTTTCGAATAACCCTTAGCAGCCAGGTTTCCTCATCCTCTGTGAACGAGGCAAACTCGTAAAAAAAACCGCACAAATGTCATCGACCCTGGGATCGCACAGAGATCTTAAAGTTACATTGCTTGGTGCTGCAATTAATACAAAGAGAAAAAGTTTTTTTTAGGGTTTTTTGCTGGAGAAATTATGAGAGATACTGTGATTTTTTAGGGTGGATAGTGGTTATTAATGTTAGAGTTGAAGAGACGCGACAGTTAAAGTGTTACAACTCTCCAGAAGTAACCCATCGGTCACCACTAACGCTTGTCTAATCAACTTCAAATAAAATATTTAAAAAATATATTTAAACTGAGTAACCCTATTGTAATTACATAATCATTAAAACCCGGTTAACTACTATTTGCAGATGACACTCTTTTATAAAACAACATTACACAATGTTATTTACTTACATTGATTGGCATACAGATTTGGTTAATACTTATATAATCAACAACCAAATCTACTTAGAGTTTTAGTTTTATTCTTACCCTTTTGATAGTAGAATTCATTTTGAATTTAGAAGGTGTATAAGATAACTCTTGTTTAAACTTAACCCTATATGATCAGATCTACCAATCTCCCTTTATTACTAGAAATTCTGCATTTTTGTTATAATCTTAGATGATTAGCACCATAAATTGATTAATGTTTATGGTCTTAATAAATATCCATAAACAACAATCTCAACAATAAATACAACCTGAAGTGATTGTAACCAGATAATCAACTTGATCACAATAAAAATATAACCTTAAACAACATCTTAGAATCCATACAACATTACCAAGTGTACATTCAACAAAACAATCAGACAACATTAAAAAACCTTAAACTACTCAAACTAATGTTTTAAAACCTTAATCAACTAAAACAAATCTTAAACAACTCAAACAACACTAAACCTTAAAAACTTACTCAAACATCTCTAACACACACTAAACCTTAAAAACTTACTCAAACATCTCTAACACACACTAAACCTTAAAAAATATTCAAACTTCTGCAATCACAAACTACGATAAATCACCACCAAAATTAGAAAAACAACGAGCATCAACAAATTCCTGTTCTTGCGTTCCAAATCAGAAACTGTTTTTTCTAGCTCCTCGTTCTTCTTATGTGGAAAAATGATAAGTGATAAGTGATATATATATATATGTGTGTGTGTGTGTGTGTATTTAAGTGTATGTATCTATAATACATTAGTTGTTTAAATTAGTATTTTTTAGGTATTTAAGTAAATCGGGTTTAAAGACATGGATGGAGGTCATACGAAACGACATAAAGCTAAAAGATCTAAATGAAGAAATGCTCGTCAACCGAAATATATGGAGGCAGAAGATTCATGTTCACGACTCGACGTGATTCATATAGTCTACCCCAATTTAATTGGGATTAGAGTCTTGGTTGTTGTTTTTGTTGTAAGTAAATCGGGTTTAAAATAAAAAATAATCCAGGTGTACAAAATTTATTCCACGTGGAAGTGCGACTTTGCCACATGAGACGCATTTTAATGATTTGGCGAGCAAACAGTGTTTCAAACATTTTTAACAAATATATCGAACATAAACGCAGGCTTAAAAAGACATTGGACAAAAAATAATATTGAAAAATGATATCGAACATTTTTAGCAATTTTGTCTTAAAATTAAATGCGAGTTACAGAGCTTTTGTCAACACGCAACAAAGATTTGGGGTGGGCCGGGGGTGAAAGAAATCAGAAAATGGGGCCAATAGAGCTTCGATGGTCCATTGTATTTTACCAGGTAAGATTACAATGTGCCTGACCTCCAATTATTACAAAAGTCAGCAATTAAGTGGAGCCTATTTCCATTCAGCGGCGGTTCGATCTGGTCAGCCCCTCTTTTTTCTTAGTCTTCGTTTCCAAGTTATGCCACCGCCCCGCTTAACCCTACCTCACCCACCCCCACTTCCACATATATCCAAATATTAATATTACTGATACATACATACATTCATTTAACCTTTTAAATGCAAACCAACCCTCCAAAAGTCCACATACAACCCTCCCCTCCCTTCTTCAATTCAACTCACCCTACCCACCCACATATACCTCTATTTTCTGTATGTGCTTGAATACTATATTATTATTATCATTACCCTCTCAACCCACATTTCTTTTTAACAATAAAAAAATATATCCCAAATAATGAAAAGAGAACACCCAGAAAAAGAAGACAATATTATTATGTTTCCCAATCTTCACCATCAGCAGCACCCCACCACCTCCGACGAGAACGACAGCCGCCTTTCTCTTCCACCACCACCACCACAACAACCACCGCAAGACGGCGGCACCATCGAAGTCGTCCGGCGTCCACGTGGGCGTCCACCAGGCTCCAAAAACAAACCAAAACCGCCACTCATAATCAACAACACCGACTCCGAGCCCCCCATGGCTCCCTACGTACTCGAAATACCACCGGGCGCGGACGTCGTCGTATCGACCACTCACTTCTGCCGCAAAAAAAACATCGGCCTCTGCATACTCAACGGACACGGACTCGTCTCCAACGTCACTCTCAAACAACCTGGGACCTCAAACGAAAACGTTGTCGTGACCTTTCACGGAAGATTTGAATTACTCTCAATATCAGCTACAATCTCGGATGATATCGCTTCAAATACTAGTTTCAGTTTCGGGGTGTCTCTAGCTGGGCCGCATGGTCAGGTTATTGGCGGTGTTGTGGTGGGGCCGCTGATCGCTGCCGGGACGGTGTATCTTATTGCAGCCAGTTTCAACAACCCTACCTTTCATAGGTTGATGACTCACACAACCACCTCTGATGGTCAAGATGATTGTAATAATAATAATAATAATAATAATATTGACGAGGAAGAGGAGCAGCAGCACTCGCAACCGGGAGGAGATCATCACATGGGGTTTAATAATAGTAATAGTAACAATATGTATCTTCCTACTAGTAATATTAATCTTGATGTTGTATGGCCACCCACCGGTAGTACCGCTAGACCACCGCACTACTCATCATCATCATCACTTCATTAATTAGATTTATTAGCTAGCTTACATATTTACTTCCCAAACTCTATCGATTAGTATCATATTTAGAGTTTCTTCGGCTGGTATTATTATATTTATTTATCTGATCTGCTCAACTCATTTCTCTTTTAATTTCTTGATGTGTCAATACTTTATTGATTATTGTTGGATGATGAGTGTTTGGTAACTGATTAATTATAGAGTATATGGCAATTGCCTAATTGGTAAGGTGAAATGCAGGAAGGTGATGTATGCTTCTTAAATTAGCAATACTATTGTCAAATAAGAAAAAAAATAGTAATACTCTCTTTAATGTAGTCATGCATGCATATAATTAAGAGTGATGTTTAGTTTTAGATCGTCTATCCAGGATGCATAATTTCATATTACTTTTAGTAATAATAAGTTATAACTTTATGTATGAATCCTAAATTACATTATACAATAATATTTTTTTCTAAAATCTGAGGTAATTGTGATGACGACGCACTTAATAATATTGTAATTGAATTGTATAATATATTCATTAGTTCGTTAGAAATTGTTTTATGAGGTGATTATATTATCTTTTAGATTTGATTTGACTATACTAATGAAACAATCTACTTCAAGTGACACAATTTAATTGAATATTTTTTAGTAAGAACAATTCGAATGTTTGAAAGATATAATAATTAATTAATAGTCTATCTTATCTTTTTTATTTTTTATTTTTATGAATTCCTATATATCTTTCTGATTTAACTGTGTCCGTTACTAACATTAAACTTTAATAACTTCAACATGAATATTTCAATTAGGTTAAATTTGTTATTGTATGTAAATAAGTGGTTTACTTTTATTTGGTATGGGTATCTTTGAGTTAAAGAAAGGATCAGCTTCAAGATACTTATAACAATAATGTCACATTTTCTTTGATTTCTCTAGAAAAATTTAAATTATATGACTGAAAGTATTATCTTATTTTCAGAAATTCTATAGGACTAATTAGAGGAATGGTGCAATTTTAATTCTTTTTCTGTTTTGATAGAAATGCGTTGGTTTTAATTCAGTTACTTGTGTATTTTTTATTCTCTTTGTTTGGGTCAGTTAATTCTGTAATTGTATGTAACAACTAAGAAGTAGTTTTCACTTTTTAGAATTCAGTCAATGCAATAGAATTTGATGAAACTTAAAAGCAAAGATTTCGGCAAGTAGGTACGTGGGTGGGTGGGTGTTTGTGGTTAGGGCTGCCCTTTACGCCTGATCCTGCAGCAGAGCAGGGCAGGGCAGCCCACAGCCTGGCTTGTACTTCTTTTCTTTTACTTTTCTTTTTATATCCCTTAAAAGAATTAAATTACAAAATTACTTTTCAGTGCTGAGCTTGAGAATCCTTGATCAATCAAATCAAATCAAATATGTAAATTTGATGGAAACGAGGGATGGATGGGTGATGGATGTATTTTGCTCTATCCAATGAATGTTACTTTTATAATAATTTATTACTATTACAATGAAATGAAATGGATTTTGTCTGAAATGAGCTGGGATGGGATTAGCATCATCTGGATGACTTCTGTACAATTCTTTCGAGGATATATACTTTGCCTTGTCTTTTTCTGTTTGCAGACCTTTTTAATTTCCCAGTGTGTGCCGTATTTAATACGGCTCGATAGATGATAGATTTTTTTTTTATTTATTTTTGTTTGATAAATGGATATATGATTGATTCACTTTCCGCATTTTGCTATTGTTAGGTTAGGTGTAATATTAGAAAGTACGTAATATTCATTAATAAATAATTTTGATCTACTATCATGGACGATTAGTGACAGATGAATGTTGCATTTGGATGATTAAATATTAACTTGAAGGTTAATTATTTATGTATATTTGAGTAACAAAAGAGTTCGGTTTTTATTCTTTAGATGATTAACAACCCATTTTTACTTAAACATAGTTAATCTCATTTGTTCCAAACAAATTAAATCCAAAAATTTAAAAAGTAAAATCTTTATGTTCCTTGTGAGAAAAAAAATCTAACTAAAGCTCTGGACAGTCGTCGGCTTATTAAAACTTAGCTAATAATCTCTTCTCCAAAGGTATTACAATTGATGATAATGTCTTTATTTATTACACTACAAGAAAACCGGGCTTTTCCCGACCGCAGCTCGGGTCGGGAAAAGCCCTCCTGCGGTCGGGAAAAGCCCATTCCCGACCGCAGGGCGGTCGCGAAGCTGCGGTCGGATAAAGTCTGGTCGGAAATACATTCCCGACCGCAATCGGTCGGCAATACTTTTCCCGACCACAAAATATCGACCGGAGCCCGGTCATAACATTCCCGACCGCAATTTGGTCGAGAAACCATTCCCGACCGCAGGTTGGTCGGGATACTACCCGTCCGCCACGCGGTCGGGGGAATAATCTCCCGACCAGAATCTGGTCGGGTTGTAGCCCGGTTGCAAAACCGGGCTACGGGCCAGCGTCCGACCACATGGCGGTCGGGAGTAATATTCCCGACTGCAATTTGGTCGAGAAACCATCCCGTATATATTTTAAATAATTTGCATTTCCCGGCCAACACGTGGTCGGGAACTACAAGAAATCTCGACCACCGATTGGTCAAAAATAATATTCAAAGATTCCCGACCACTTTGTGGTCGGAAGTAATATTCATACTTTCTCGACCGGTGTGCGGTCGGGAGTAATATTCATACGCTCCCGACCGGTGTGCGGTCGGGAGTAATATTCATAGAATTAAAAAAAATAATATTCCGGTAAAAATTACCGGAATATTATATTTTATATGTAGCCCAATCTATATGCTCAATATAATTTAATGTTTCTTTATTATATATATTGTTTCAAAGAAAAATAGAATAAAATTGTTTGATAGAAAAATGAAATAAAAGTGTTTGAAAGAAAAATGAAATAAAAGTGTTTGAAAGAAAAATGAAATAAAAGTGTTTGAAGAAAATGAAATAAAAGTGTTTTAATAAATGAAATAAAAGTCTATGAAGAAAAAGAAAGAAATGAAAGAAAAGTGTTTGAAGAAAAAGAAAGAAAGGTGTTTGAAGGAAAAGAAAGAAAAAAGTGTTTGAAGAAAAAGAAAGAAAAGTGTTTGAAGAAAAAGAAAGAAAAGTGTTTGAAGAAATAAAAGAAAAAGTGTTTGGAGAAAAAGAAAGATAGGTGTTTCAACAAATAAATGAAAAAGTGTTTGGTGAAAAAATTGTGTGGAGTGATGGCAATGGGGTATGGTTTATTTATAAGGTTTGTGGGATTGGTTTTGATTGGTGGGATGTGAGTGGCGCGGATCATGGTTTGAGTCGTTGGATTGTTTTGGTTAATGAACGGATGAGATTGGATTTTGTTTTGTTGAAAAATTTAAATTTTTGGCGGCCCCGCCAAAACTTTTAACGGTTCCGACCGGCCTGCGGTCGGGACAATTATTTTGCCCAGAAACACACCGATGAATATTATTCCCGACCGCAGGGTGGTCGATAATCATATGAATATTACTCCCGACCGAACGCCGGTCGGGAATGATAAATTTTTTATTTTTTAAAAATTATTATTGAGCTATAATAATACTAGTTTAATGTTTATTTGAGTTAAAAAATTAATAATTATTTGTTAAATAATATTATGTCGGGGTAACTTTGAGTTTTACTTGTATATCTATGTATATATATCTATATATATTAATTAGTCGTGTGTATATCTATCTATCTATATATATCTATCTATCTATATATCTATCTACCTATATATAGGAATCAACAATTGTTGTAATCGTTAGTGATAAGTAAAGATAAGCCACTTGTGTTATTGAACACATTTGTTAATTAGAGGTATACACATATATATATAACTAAATTATGAGATGATGATTAGTTACGTTACTGAATTATTAGTGCTACGTAAATATATATGACAAGATCAATCGATTCATGATTCTTTGGATAACAAAATATAATATTTTTATTGCACTTATAAAATTTCACCAATGTTTAAAACACTAGATGAATACTAATCAAATAATAATTGAGAAAATATGAATACTAATCGTTACTGAATAGCGGTAAACCCTAAACCCTAAACCCTAAACCCTAAACCCTATACCCTAACATTCCCGACCGCAAGTTGGTCGGTAAGTTATTTTTCCGACCGCGGCTACAAAGTTTCCCGACCGCATGGCGGTCGGGAGATGTAACGGCTAGTAACGGTAACAAAGTTTCCCGACCGCTCGGCGGTCGGGAGATGTAACGGCTAGTAACGGTAACAAAGTTTCCCGAACGCCTTGCGGTCGGGACTCTTTGTTACCGTTGGTTTTTCCGACCACCGTGCGGTCGGGAATACTCTGCGAATCTCCTATAAATACCCTCTCCTATTCCCTTTAGAAATCATTCCAACATTCATCATTTTTTAAGGTATGCACGATTTTCCCTTTTTATATCCCAATTTTCCTATTTTATAACCATTAAGCTCATGTTTATTTAGAAACTAATGTGTTTATTGATTTTATAATACAAGTCAAAACATAATACAAGTCAAACATAGTCACAATCGTAAAAACCGAAGGTATCCATGGTAGCGGGTCCAACATCACCATCAAGCCCAAGCTCGGCTCCATCGTCTAGAGAAGGGTCGTACAATGGAACATTCTCCACTCCGTGGGCAAATGGATCCTGAGTAGGGTTCGCTGCATCGGAACCCGTAAAGCTAGGTGTGGGTCGAGAAGGGGCACAACCTGTAGTCTGTGTGATGTGATCGGACAAGTATCCGATGTGACCAACAAGCTCGTCAATTTTCTTCGCCATAGTCTCCCTCTGCTGCTGGCTATCTGTCTGCAATACGCGAATGTACTCATCCTGCTCGGCATTGGGGTTCTGCGTGTCGAACCCAAACACATTGTGAGATACATCCTGTGGAAAACCAGCAGCTAGCCCCTTCTTCAACCCTCCACTCGCAAGCTGCCACAACTCATTGTCCAAATGGACCCACTGTGAACGGTCCGCCTCGTACCTCCTTGTCATACGGGCTATGTAGTCATCCTGTTCAATAAGACAAAAATGAGTTAGTACATCATTAATTTCATCACGTATGTTATTAGAATGCTTTACAAGTAAAATACTTACATATATAGCCTGGTAGTCGGAATGAATCCACTCTCGGCGACGTGGAGCTCCCTCTGGCACCTCGACCTCATGTGTGTGCTGATAACGATATATCTCATCGTGTCGAGGCTTAGGGGCACCGGGACCTCTAGCAGCAGCCTGCATATTGATATAATGTAAGAATTTAAATTTAAGACAATAAGTATTATATTCGTATAATAAGTTTTAATAAGACATACCATCTTTTGAGCAATCTTCGTGTAGCCCGTTTTTCCAGTAGCATGCGTCCCTTTTGCTTTCTTTCCTGGGACTGGCTCCTCTCCTCCTCGCCTGTTCTTCTTTCCAGTGACGGCCCTCTTCTGATGCTTCTCCGACTCCCAATGCTCTATGTACATCTTCTCTAACGCGTCGCTCATCCATTCATTCTTCGGACAGTTCGCCCACCTCGGATCATTGAGCCTCTCATAATAGTAATGCTTCGCAGCGTGGTTAACTTCCTTGTAACACTTTTGGGCCTTTTTTAGGAACACTTTATGAACTTCATTGAATATAGTGGGATCAATAATATACTTATCCTGCATTTAATTAAAGTTTATTATTAGTTTTTCGATATATAAAATTGATGAATATGTATATATATATATATATTGTAAACTTTTAAAGTCTTACCCGAAAACTAGCCCACCACTTCCCTTTTGTGGCTGCAGGAACCTTGTCAAATCGGTGACAAACGACCCTCATATGCTCTCGAATACTCGTGGTAATGGATTTGGCCACCGCGTTGCTATCCTCAAATTCGCCCAGAGGCGTCAAACGGATCGTCGGACGCCTGGTGCGATCCTGTGGAACCTCTGGAGCTCTCGCTGGGCCTCGTCCGGGTCGGCGCTGTGTCGAAGATGATCCTGCCTGGGCCCCGTCTGGTCGGGAAGAAGTAGTGGGCCCCACAGGTGCCGTAGGCCTCGATCCACCAGATGTCGAGGGCGTCGCAGCTACGTGATCATCAAGTAAACCTGGTGGAGTCTCGGCGACGAGGGAATCACGGGAATCGTCCGTATCAGATGGTGCAGCCTGATCACGTAAGGCGAGACGAATAGGTATCCTCGGTGGTGGGGCAGTAGTCCCGACGTCAGTAGGAGGAGCAGTCGACGGAGCAACGGGAGGAGCAGTCGACCGAGCAACGGAAGGAAGACGCGGTGAAGGACCAGATACAGTACCAAAAGTACTACTACGACGGAAGGGCTCGTCACGATCACTACTACCACGGGAAGACATCTAAATAAAAGAAAACGCTAATTGTAATCAAACACTAAGTTATATAGTTTTTTCCTAAAGGCATTAAACAGTTTTCATAAAAGCACTAATATTTTCCTAATATTTCCTAAAAGCACTAATATTTTCCTAATATTTCCTAAAAGCACTAATATTTTCCTAATATTTCCTAAAAGCACTAATATTTTCCTAATATTTCCTAAAAGCACTAATATTTTTCTAATATTTCCTAAAAGCACTAATATTTTCCTAATATTTCCTAAAAGCACTATTATTTTCCTAATATTAATTAAATCCACTAATATTAAGTCTAACAATATTCTTAAAACAATTTCTACTAAAATCCTAAAAAATTTAACGATATCTAACAATTAAACATTAAAAATTAAACAAATAAAACATTAAACATTAAAAATTAAACATTATAAATTAAACATTAAACAATAAACAAATTAACATTAAACAAATAAAAAAATACAAGATTAGTCGAAAACTTACCGGATCGGGGTCGCCAAATAAATTTCGGTGTAGAAAAGTGGCGTTCGGTCGGGAGAAGGCGCGGGTATCTAATTAATAATTAAATTTTAAACATAAGTATATATAAAAACATTTTAAACATAATTAATTAAATTCTAAACATAAGTAATTAAATTTTAAACATAATTAATTAACTTTTAAACATAACTAATTAATTAAATTTTACCGGATCGAGAAAGTGACGCGGTGGTGGAGAGGCGGGAAAGGTGGCGGCGCGGCGGTGGACAGGCAGGGGTGGTTGCAGATGAGAGGGGCGGTGGAGAGGGGCGGTGCGCGGTGGTGGAGAGGGGCGGTGGAGAGGCGGAGGAGAGGGGCGGTGCGCGGTGGTGGAGAGGGGCGGTGGAGACGCGGAGAGAGATAGAGGGGCGGTGCGCGGTGGTGGCGGAGAGAGAGAGAGATTGGAGGTGGAGAGGCGGAGCGCGGTGGTGGCGGAGAGAGAGAGAGTGGAGGTGGAGAGGCGGCGCTGGAGGAGGAGAGAGGGGGCGGTGGAGACGCGGAGAGAGATAGAGGGGCGGTGCGCGGTGGTGGCGGAGAGAGAGAGAGATTGGAGGTGGAGAGGCGGAGCGCGGTGGTGGCGGAGAGAGAGAGAGTGGAGGTGGAGAGGCGGCGCTGGAGGAGGAGAGAGGGAAAGGACGACTGGAACGCGGTCGAGATTAAGGAGAGAGGAAGGCGTCGACCGAACTGCGGTCGAGAGAGGGGCGGCGCTTCAGCGGTGAGGCGGCGGTTAGGGTTTTTTTGGTGAGAGAAAAGAAAACGGAGAGAAAGGGGGAGGAAGACGACTAAATCGTCTGTCTTCCTCCCGACTGCCGTGCGGTCGGGACCCTAAGGCCCAGCTGCGCGGCCCAGCTGGGCCAAAAATTCGGGCTGATAATATCCGGCCCAATACACTCCCGACCGCCCTGCAGTCGGGAGATGTTTTCCTGACTACAGCGCGGTCGAGAATAGTCCTGGAACGTTTCGTAACCACGCTGCAGTCGGGAATGTTTGTATCGACTATTGCGCGGTCGGGAATGCTCACGACCAAATGGCGGTCGGGAGATTGCGGTCGGGAAAAGCCCCGAAATCTTGTAGTGTTATATGATCATTCCCAACAAGAAATAAAATTGCAGGTTTTCTTTTTGGTTTCTAAAGTTTTTGGGCTACGGTTAAATTTGCGTTTATTGCTGCAGTTCAAGGGTTTTTTCAAGCGTGATGTTTTCTTGAATGTGCTCAATCACTTTTATTGATCTTATTCCTAAGAAATCCAATGCGCACTTCGTTGATGACCCGTGATCGTTGCAATGTCTTCTACAAAATTTGCTCTTAAATTCTAACTAATATATGTTTATTGCACCTTCATAAGATCACTGATCCTTCCCAAGATACTTTCATTAATAGACTTAGGATCATCTTATCAATGGCAATAGTATTAGCTAAGGTTGTGCATTTGGATCAAATTGAGACTAGTATTCAATTTCGATCCTGGAAAAACGAAGATAAAAACATATCAATTTAAAACGATCCGATTTGATCTAAAAATTATTTGATTTCGATCTGATTTGATTCGATTTCGATCATTTTTTCTTTTTATCCCATTTATTTTAATATTAAGGAACAAATATGATATAACTTTTATGTTGCATTTAAAATTAAAGAAACCTTGAATAAACATGAATACAATGATAAATGTATAACAAAAATTCACATGCATTAGTATTGTTTTGAGAAAGAAAAACACGTGAAGTGTTTACTTTAGTTAATATATTAAGTTAATTAGTAGCATTTCATTAGTATTATATATATATATATATTTATTTATTTATTTTATAACTTAATTCATTATATTATTATATATTTATTTATTTTTAAAACATAAGATGAGTATTCGATTCGATTCAATTTTTAACCTCTGAAAACGAGGACCAAATTGAAAGGGGGGTCGATCCTAAGGCAAAAATCAAAAGTCGGATCAAAATTTTGATTCAATTTTCAACTGATTCGATCGATATGATTTTTTCTGTAAACAACTAGCATTACAAGGTAATGACACATTTTCTCTTACTTGCTTGCTACTTTGGCGAAAATGGGCGATCTATTATTTACATCCGGAACGTCAGTTTCGACTCAAGAAAATTTTTGTGTCATGTAAAGAGGTTTTTGTGATTTACGACTGAATTTAGGTAAATTCCAAGTTGTCTTTGTATCCCTAGCTGAAAATCAAGTCGTACATAGTTCGAAGGTATTTGTATGTTGTTGTAGTTGTAGTTGTGGTGTTGTGGTTGTGTAGGATTTGTGTATATAAGAGAAGGGACTATTGTAATTAAGTTGTAAATGTTATAATAGTATTTTTGTGGTAGTAGCTATTGCAAATTTGTTATTGCAAATATTGTTGTAGTGATAGAGTGTAGAGCGGAAATGTAGGCTCCGTTTGGATGTATTTTTACGAGTTTGGTTTGGCTCTTTTTGGTTTCAGTGTTTCAAAAGCTTTTTTGAAAAATATTTTGAAAACTGTATCAAAAAACTGATATCCATTTGGATGTATTTTCAATCTTTGAGTGTTATGCAGAAAAATATGTATATAAAAATCAAACTAATGTGATAGATATGAATATAGAAACAGTATTTTACTAAACAAATTGTTTTTAAATTAATAATAGTTGAATATAATTACTTGCAAATTGTGATGTATAATTATCCTTTCTTCAATTAAGAAATAAAAAATAATTAATTATAGCCTTGTACTTTATATAGCATTTGTACAAGACCCGAAATTATATTTGTAGCTAATAAATATACAGAAAAAGAAGTTAATGAATATTTGTTATAATTAATGAATATGTTAATACGTATACTTATATATGGTGTAATATATATGTGTATATAACATAAAATATTAGGATTAAATATTTCAACACTCAATTCTCGTAACATAATTAAACATGATACATGTAGCCATTGTATACTTTATTATATTCTTAAATAAATCTCATTTACAAATAGTTTACAACATGCCACACATAAATCTCATTAACTATACAATATTAAAACAATAAGCAGAAAAATAAATTCTAAAGTACATGGATTGCACATAATTAGGGCACATAATGTATTATTTACGACCTTTATTAAAACAAACGTAAGTTATCATGAGGCGAGACAAAAATATAAGTTGTGTGCGATAACAACCATATGATTTCTGTTAGCTACATTGATTTTACTTATAACATGTGTTGATATACGTACAATAAGATACGAATACGGACGTAAGTTATCATGAGGGAGCGGAGGGAGAGTGAAAGCAAGCAATATCAGAAAGTTGGTTAGGGAAAACATGGTGGATATGATTTGTCTGCAAGAAACTAAAAAGCAGGAGGTGGAGAGCAGTTTTTGCCGTAAAATTTGGGGTGGTTTGGACTGTGAATGGGTATTTTCGGGTGCTAAAGGAGCGGCAGGTGGCGTTCTTACAATTTGGAGGAGGGGGATCTTCCGTCTTGAAAACCAATTTGCAGGAGTGAACTTCGTGGTGGTGGCAGGAAGGTGGATTGAATCGGGGTTGTCTTGTTACGTTGCCAATGTCTACGCACCTTGCGTCAATTCTGAGAAAAAGGAACTATGGGCTAAATTGATTAATCTGAAGCAGTCTATTGAGGTAAGAGCATGGTGCATTTGTGGTGATTTCAACGCAGTTAGACACGCAAGTGAACGAAGGGGCAGTAGAGAAGGATCTTTTTCGGGTGATATTATTGATTTCGAGCAGTTTATTATTAACTCTGAGCTGATTGATTTACCTCTCATTGGGAGGAAATTCACGTGGTATAGAAGTAATGGTTCAACAATGAGTCGTCTTGACAGATTTTTGGTTTCCGAAGAGTGGCTCACCCAATGGCCTTCCTTATCTCAATGGGGTTTGAGGAGATCGGTTTCGGATCATTGTCCGGTTCTTCTCAAAGCTGATGGTCGTGATTGGGGTCCTACGCCATTTAGGTTCCTTGATTGTTGGTTAAGTCATAAAGATTTCAAGCCTTTTGTCGAGAAGTTGTGGAACGAAAATAATCCAAGTGGTTGGGCGGGGTTTAGAGTAAAGGAAAAGCTTAAGTTCTTGAAAAATAATCTGAAAATCTGGAACAAGGAGGTGTTCGGCCATGTGGATAAGCGAATCGAGGAGATCCTCCATTCAATTAATGATCTTGACCTTAAAGGCGAAGAATTAGGTCTGTCCGAAAGTGCTCTCATGCAAAGAAAAGGGCTCATATGAGAGTTAATGCAGAATTTAAGATCGAAAGAAAGCATTCTCGCACAGAAAGCTAGGATGAAGTGGATGAAGTCTGGTGACCTCAATACGGGGTATTTCCATGCTTGTGTAAATAGGAACAGGGCGAGGAATTCCATTCGGGGTCTAAAGGTCAATAATAGATGGGTGGAGGATGTCCCGGGTATTAGAGAGGAGGCCAGGGAATTTTATAAGTCACTTTTTTCAGAAGATAATTGGAACATGCCTGTTTTAGAAAATATGGACTTCAAGCAAGTTTCTAGCGCGGCAAATGAGATGATGGTTCTCCCATTTTCGGAAGAGGAAATTCGAAGCGCGGTGTGGAATTGTGAGGGTACAAAAAGCCCCGGTCCGGATGGGTTCAATCTTAATTTCATAAAAAGCTGTTGGGACATTATAAAGGCTGATGTGTGCGAGTTTGTGCATGAATTTCACAGCAATGGCCGTTTCGTGAGAGGTCTCAACCCGTCATTTATCGTCTTAATCCCAAAGGTGGCGAGCCCTCTAAGTCTTAGTGAATTTCGTCCAATATCATTGATCGGAAGTTTATATAAAATTATCGCCAAGCTTCTTGCAAAACGCCTTAGGAGTGTTATGGATGGTATCATCTCCAAAGAACAAACAGCCTTTATTAGTGGACGCCACATCTCGGACAGCATTCTCGTCGTCAACGAGATTATTGATGATGCGACAAGGAATAATAAACCTTGCCTTATATTCAAAGTGGACTTCGAGAAGGCTTATGATTGCGTGAATTGGAGTTTCTTGGATTTTATGATGGGAAAAATGGGATTCTGCAATCAATGGAGAAAATGGATGCGTGAGTGTATTACGTCCGCAACAGCCTCGGTCATTGTTAATGGCAGCCCTACGGAGGAGTTTTCCCTGCATCGCGGGTTGAGACAAGGTGATCCTTTGTCTCCTTTCCTCTTTTTGATCGTGGCTGAAGCTCTTGGACGAATGATTAGTAAAGTTGTCGAAGGAAGTCTTTTTCGGGGATTCAAAGTTGGGTCAGTAGAGCTGCTGATTTCACACGTCCAATATGCTGATGATACAACCATTTTTTGTGATCCAACTTATGAAAATATTCGTGCTATCAAAAGTATTCTTCTTAATTTCGAACTTGTGTCTGGACTGAAAGTTAATTTCAAGAAGAGCAGCTTGATTGGCATCAACGTGGAAGAGAGGATTTTATCCGAATGGGCAGAGAACTTAAATTGCAAAAAAGAGTCAGTCCCTTTCAGGTATCTTGGGATTCAGGTGGGCGTTAATCCTAGACGGAGCGAGAGTTGGATTCCGGTTGAAGAAAAACTCAAGAAAAGTTTATCTATTTATTCAAATATTCACCTTTCCTTTGGCGGCAGAGTTGTGATTCTTAATTCGGTGCTTACCGGGATACCGACTTATTACTTCTCCTTTTATAAGGCTCCGGTCAAGGTTATCAAGTCTTTAATTAAAATCCAACGAAATTTCCTTTGGGGTGGTGAAGGAGAAAAGAAAAAAATATCTTGGGTGAGTTGGGAGAAAATTTGTATGGATAAAGCTAATGGTGGGTTAGGTGTTAAGAACCTTAAATGGTTCAACATTTCTTTATTGGGAAAGTGGCGATGGAGGTGGTGGTGTGATGGGAACGCTCTATGGAAAGATGTCATCAAAGCGAAATATGGCACGGGGATGCCGAATACTTCTATCAATGAAATTCCTCTATCAACAAGAAGGGGTTCAATTTGGTTGAGGGATCTTGCTTCGGTTTTTTCGATTGGTAATGATGAAGATTGGTTTGTGGGCAATATGGTGAGAGCGGTGGGTAATGGTATAACTACACGGTTTTGGGAAGATAAGTGGATAGGCCCATCTCCGCTGTCCGAAAGATTTAGTCGACTGTATTCTGTTTCAATGGACAAAAGAAAAACAATTCATTCCTTAGGTGCTTGGCAGAACGGAACATGGGTTTGGGATTTGAAGTGGAGAAGGAGGTTCTTCCATTGGGAGCTGCAGATGCTTGAAGAATTAGGTAACATCATCCAATGCATTCAGCTGGATGCCACCAAAGAAGATTCATGGCGCTGGAATCCCGATCCCTCGGGCCGATACACGGTAAAAACTGCATATGTGTGTTTGACGCAGCCTTCTGACTTTGCGAATGAGAGTGTTTTTCATGAGTTTTGGGAATTATCAGCCCCCCCCCCCCCCCCGAAAATGTGTTTTTTTGCTTGGCGTCTGCTTCTTAATCGTATTCCTACCAAAGATAACTTGATAAGAAGAGGAGTGAGCATGGTAAGTCATCAAGACAGCTGCTGTCTGTGCAACAGCATATTAGAAACATCTTGCCATCTCTTTTTTGGTTGCGAGACTTCTTACGAGATTTGGATGCAAGTTTATAGGTGGCTCGGCTTCTCCCTTGTTCTTCCGTTGGATTCTATCACTCACATATATGCGCATATGGGTCTTGCTAAGTCAGTAACATACAAACGTTTCTGGAAATGTATGTGGTGCATTGTGGTGTGGATGGTGTGGATGATGAGAAATAGACTTATTTTCCATGGGGAATCATTTAACTCAACTAGAACATTTGAGCTTATTCAAGTGAAGTCATTGAGCTGGGCTAATGCAAATCTCAAGAATTTTCAGTTTTCATTTTACGATTGGTGTGTTAATCCTCGTTCTTGTTTGGCTTGGAAAGATTAGGTGCTCTTTGTAAGGGGTTGAAGCACCCCTTGTGCTTCTTTCTTTTGAATCTATTTACTTGACCAAAAAAAAAAAATCATGAGGCGAGACAAAAATATAAGTTGTGTGCGATAACAACCATATGATTTCTGTTAGCTACATTGATTTTACTTATAACATGTGTTGATATACGTACAATAAGATACGAATACGGATATACAGATTTTCAAAAAATGAAAACGATATAACATGATACGTCCTAATAAATTTAAATTAATATTTATATTATGTATTAACATAAATATAAGTATATTAATCGACGTAAGAAGATAAGTTTTACCTGCAGAAAACCTCGTAACTTCACAAATCTAACTTGCAGAAAGAAAAAAAAGCATACAAGCATGATATAAATCGTAACAAACAAAAACATTGTGATAACGAGTCAATCAAATCATAAATAAAAAGAATACATGATATTTAACTACATAAAGTCATAATAATAAAGAAAAATCAATTAACAGTAACTTAACATTAATAGAAAAGTAATACTCTGTAATTTATACGAGTTAAGCTTCAAATATCTTTTAATATAATATATAAAGATTAAAATTGGAAAAAGAGAGACTTATTTGTATCCGTATACATCCAATATATGTACCTGATGATATGTATCAGAGCTTTTTATTTATTAAAACAATATTGTATAAACTATGTGGCGTATTAGATACATTTGGAGACGTATGAGTATTGGATACATATTTGTGATATAGTGGATTTTTTGACATTTTGTGCAACATAGTTTTACATCACACGTCAAGTAAATTTGAAGATACACATAGTTATATATTCATATGTAAACTATAAATTTTGTATGCATTTTAGCCTATAAAATACTCTTGCAAATTTTAATTTTTTGGTTATTAGTGTTTGCAACTTTAATAAGCTATATGTAAAAATAATTCTCTCTAACAATTGTGGTTGACATGCACACGTAAGTAAAGGTGTCGATTTTATAATGTACAAAATATATTAATAGATTTATATATTGCTTACATTGTTGATTGTCTCTGTTAAGATTAAATATTTTTGATAGTGAATCATTTTACCGATAAAATTAATTAGAACAATAACTCAAGTCATAGACTTATTTATTTATGGACAATTCTTAATCTAAAACATAAATTTAATTTTAATTTGAATATAATGAAACTAGAGCAGTCAGGAAAAAAAAAATGAAACTAGGTCAATAACATTTTTTCATACGAAGAAAAAACATTATAACATTGTGACAATTAACAACAACAAAAGGAAAAAAGAGAGCCTATAGCTATGCACCTATGCCATGAGTTGCAAAAAGTCATGTGATAAGACCCGTTCAGAATTTATTTTCATAGTTCCTAGAAGAAGTTTCGCGGTTTCGTTAATTTCCTGTGAAACAAAAACCTGAAACATAATCCAAATTATATTTCACCTAGTGAAACATTGAAAAATTTGAGCCAAAGCCCATCCAAACGGGGCCGTAGTATTTGTGTAGTAGTAGTAGAATAGATATGACAAATTAAAATATCAAAAATATCACTTTTGAAGAATACTAATTTTCCATAGCATTGGAAATTAAATTGGCATAGGCGCATAGCGTTTCAAACCTAACGACATTCGAATAATCATATTGTCTGCGCAAAGGAGATAAGTCCCTAACCAACTTGTCCACCAATATTGACTATCCGCACACTTTTGCTCACCTGCCTATTCCTTATCCTCTCATCACTTATGAAACCAGGCATGCAAGTTGCATTTTAGCTGTGAAATTCCAATAAAAAGACATGACTTTCTTACCCCGAGCGCTAAACGCACCATCGCTCCGCGGAAATGACCTTCTTATCCTTGCAATTTTCTTTTGCAAAGTGGTTGTTTAACTCCAAGATTCGAAATCATGACCACTTTATTACTACTGGAGTTAGAGCAACTGCCAACTCTACCTCTGAAATCTAAGTAATCATCACTTTGAATTTAAGTAATCAACGCAAACATTATATGTAACCATCACAACAAAAGTTTTAAAGGATATGCATCATCTATCGAAGAAATGATCTGCATGTGATGAAGGGCCGATGTACGTGCTTGCATGGAGGATATTGAACTTGTCCTTCCAAAAAAAAATTGACATAAAAAGTGAACAGCTTTCTTCATTTCTTTCCACAAATTTGTATACTAGTTCATTTGGAAAAAAGTTGAGTTTTTGGCATAAAAAGTTCATTTGGAAAAAGTTGAGTTTTTGGCATAACAGCCCCATGTAATATAAGAAATAAACAAATTATCCTCTATAAAAAAAGAGGACATATTACCCCCTGATATACGAAATATGCATATTATCCCATGTAATAATAAAATAGGCAGATTATCCTCATGTGTTATGTTTAACAGGCACATTACCTCCCCCCCTGTATATTTTTATGCGACACTACAACAAATCATAGCAATAGCATGGAAAGTCTTGCATCCGAATTTTTATTTTCAGATGCAAGATATTTAGAATCGGAAAATTGCGATGCAATTATATTGCATCCCAAAATTCGGATGCAGCAGCGGACACTACAAGAAAATGCATTTCTGGTAACAAAATATTAGTAACAAACTAAGATTTTGTTACTAATTAATGGGCAATGGTAACTAAATAAAGATTTTGTTACCCAAATTTGCACTTTTGGTAACGGAACATATATTTAGTTACGGATGGTATGCTTTCGTTACCATAAGTTTACTTCTGGTAACTAAAATGGATAATTGTTACTAAACATGTCGAACTTTGTAACAAAAACTGTCGTATTAGGTAACACACGAAGGAGTTTGGTACAATATTCCATCTTAGTTACCAATAGTATAAATTAAGTTATAGTTATAAAATTGTCACCAAACTTACATAGTACTTAGTCGAAAGGGGCAATTAATAATTTTTTGTATAAGATTTGAAGTGTAGGTGTTAAACCAAGTGTTAGTCCAACATAAAGATATGCAATGTTGACTCAACACCGAGTATAACACAGTGCACAACACAATCGAGATTTTGTTGCCTTAATTGTGTTTTGGCTATATTCACTTAATAACGTAGTTCCACGAGTTATAGGTAGGAAAGGTGCAAGAGCGAATTAGGAAAGAAGATTTCCAGAGGCGAATCCTTTCAAATGAAGACTTCGAGAAGGAGAATAATACTTCCCCTATAAGACTTCAAGTTAATGAATGAAACTTTTCCTAATTCAAGAAGAAAAGACGCGTGCGCTACAACGGAAAGAATGATGCTTGTGGATTGCAAGAAGGTAACAAGTTTTTAAGATGAAGAATGATTCTTTTCATAGAAGACGTCAAGATGGAGAAAGATTCTTTCCATAGAAGATTTCAAAGATGGACAAGGATTCTTTTCATTAAAGACTTCAAGATGTACAAGGATCTTTTTTATTGAAGACTTCGAGTTGGATAAGGAAATATTTCCCTATTGAAGAAGATAAGCTCAAGAATGAAATTGAATTTTTTCAAGGAGATCTAATTGCAATCAGAAACGTGCACAACATGTCTTGGACCTTAGAAAATATTATATTATAAATAGACATGTTGGGTATCAAGAAAACGACACGAAGACAAGAGCGAATTCCCACAGAGAGAATCATTATAGTCGAGTGTCTTTGCCTTTGTTTTGCTGAAACTTTGTCTAGATAGTTAGACTAATATGAGAGTAGATCTAAGTAACTAGATTGAAAGGAGTGATTCTTGTTGGAGATATTTGGAATTGAGTCCAAATATTTTGTGTGTGAATTAAAATTTGCTTAATGAGAAGCAAGTGGGATTAATCCCAAAATTGTGATAGAATTTAATTTAATCAAATAAATAAAATTCATGGTTAAATATTCATATTTATTTTAAATATGTGAATTAAGTCACACACTTAATGTGGTCAAAAACATTTGAATGAATTCAAATGGTTTGAATGACAAGAGTAAATTATCCCCTTAAATGTATTGTGGTGGTTTCATGTTTTTTCAACTATAAATAGGGGCCTCTCTAGTCTTGTGAAAATCATCCAAATTCAAGCATCCAAAAACCAAAAACATTTTCAGCATACTCATAGCATGAGCATTTTTTTTCCGAGTTCTGCAAATACTATTCGAGTCCGATATGAGAAGGTAGTATTGTCCTTCACTTACTACCTTATTGTGTGAGGACGTTGTACCTTGGGAGGTCGTTTCCCACGGAGGGCTTGAAGGGTAGCCGGGAAAATAGATCTTAAGGGGAGAGGGCTAAGCCTTCGACTCGTCCTATGCTTCAACGGGATTTTTCCGACTCGTCTAATCAACTCCAAGGATTTTTCTACAGTTGTTGAGAGGTCGAATTTATCTTATTGTCGTATTTTAATTTCAGTTTTGCAATACTTGTTATATGTTAATTGTTTACGTATTCTGAAAATATATTCATGTTTATGCTTATGCTTACGTTTATGAATTGATATGTTTATGTGCAACACCTACCCAACAATTCTCTTTAAACGTCCTCAGTTGATATTGTAAACCATTATTCATATAGTAATTATTTTGTCGAGCCACATATTATATTCATATAATCTGCTTAAAATTACCTATTGTGTTCTTTAATTCCGCTGCATAATATCATTCTGGTAAAATAGGTTGATAATATAAGGTTTATCTCCTCAAACATCCTTCACCACCACTACTCCCTTGTATATAGCAATACTCATAAGTAATAAAGAGAGGCGATGCTGGCAAGATGCTCCTCGAAGAACTTATGCTCCTCAAAGAACTTATTCTATATGAAGATATCAACTCAAAATACGGATGCTCCAATCAAAATTCGACATGCACCTCCTAAATGCTTGCCACACGTCAAAACCCAATGTGACAACGAAATATGGACATGCACCACAAAGAAAGAAGGGTTCACCCCGCAACCACATGGCGAACCCTCGTTTGATGAAACAAGAGTACGATCAATGAATCTTCACCCATAAAAGCATCCTATATCGCCCAAGAATAGGGGAGCCTCCTCGAAAACCAAAAAGAGAGAGGACCCTCGTAACCCCTAAGAAAAATACGACCCCCCTCTTTGTCTATCCCTAAATGTTATTTTATCCCTAATCGTTCCAGGAGCGGTGTTTCTACCCTTATGTAAACTAATTTTTTCTTTATACAATTAAACACACAGGAGAACTCAACATTGGGCGTTGTACGAATGCCATTTTTTTAGGCGCCTTCCTGAAACTTTGTTGAATATATGGGTCTGTTTGGCACCCGATGAATTTATGCATTATCACACTTACTATGACCCTCGCTCTATTCTCCCCAAAGGGCTCAAAGGGTTTTATCCCAAGGGCAAGTTTTGATCCGTATTTCAACCTTGGGACATCTTGTCCTCCGAACTCAAATTAGATTACCAAAACATCCTTACTAACTTGAGCGAAGGATTACCTTTACAGGGATAAGCCCCGAACAAGCTTACACATGTTTCTTGGAGTACAAGTGTCGCAAGAATAAAAGCAATGCAAGTGAAGATCTAGTCATACAAAAAAAAATGCCTCACATTAAAGAAACCGCTCAATAATTTTTCGACCTTTTCGATATATTGCGAAACTTGCTATTAAATATTAACTTATTTTTCATAAAAACAACAAAAAAAAAATTGGCAGTAGAATATAATGCTTTTAAAACTAAGACCACATGATAAATAATTTTATAAAGCATCAAACATATGCTATCAAATGTTAACTCGCAATTGAAATTGTTAACAGGTTTGGAATTACGACCTAATTAACTGAATTATTTATTTGGGTTGGAACGCCTTTGTCCGTGGTTCAAAAACTAAGTGCTATTTAAAAGGAGAGAAAAACTGACAAGAACATTCCTTCCTTTTATTCACTATGATCCACTCTTTTTCCGAGTCAATATGCGTATTTCCGAGTCTATACGTGTGTTTTCCCCTAATTGTCCGACCTCCTTTTATTTCCCTTCTTCCTCTGTTTATATAGAGTTTTTAGGGACATGTGTCGCTATGCATGGTTTTACAGGTGTCGTTATGCATGTGGTGATGTTCTACACGTGTTACAATATTTATCTAACCAATAAGATAACGTCTATCTTAAGTGCTGACTGTATCATTTTTTCTTCTTCCGAGGGCTTAGGTCTCCTTTATGACAAGGAGTAGACTGCCTTCTTTGCTTCCGAGGGCTCATTGCTTATAACGGTGACTTGAGGGCCAAGTTTGGGTGTTCTCTTAGTGACAGTGCTTCTCTGATAGGTGTGTATTCTGGAGTGAGTGTTTCAGGATATTCTCCGAGGGGGTGTTTGTTCATGGGTTGATCTCCGAGAGGTTTTTAGCTATCGTGGGTAGGTGTTTTTTTTATCCGAGTGCCCGAAAAGTGTTGTTCTGTAGTTCTTGCGTTATTGTGAAGTTCCGACCTCTGGGTTGGTCGACTGGGGTAGTGTTCCGATAGCATTTGTTTTGGGAGTGCATAGCAATGAAGTACTGGGGTAGTGTTCCGAGAGCATTTGTGTTGGGAGTGCATAGCAAGGAAGTGTTTTTGTCAAGGTTCTGGGATTCTGTTGATTTCCGACAGCTCCAGTGGGCTTTGATAGATTGGTTCTTTTAACTCATCCTTTTCGAGAGTTCATACTTCTCGAAGAAGCAGAATGAGTGGGGCGGAGTGTTTGTCCGATGTTGCGGTAGTTCCGATAGCGGTTAGTCTGTAGAATGCTTTCTTCAGATGTATATTCTGATAGGTATCTGCCTTGGTTACGGATTCCGCCTGTTGGGCCATTAGGCACGACTTTGCTCCAGTATTTGATGTTTGGAGATGTGTTCCGAGGGCGCTTGATGTAGCTAGGAGATATTTGAGTGTTGTTCTCGTTTGTCGATCCTCGGGGGTCTTCCGAGGGATGCTTGGGGTGTGATACCTGTATCGTGAGTGCAGGTTGCATAATAATATATCTGGTAATTCCAGTAATTGATTTATTGTCTACTTTAAGCAGGTGAATTTCCATCTTGTTAACAGAAATATATATTATATATATATATAATAGTTGGATTTGTAATCAATTATAATTTATTTTTTTCTTAAGAAATACTTATTATCATTGATACGAAATTCAGAACTTAAGTAATAATTAAATAGAGTTAAACAATTTTATCAAAAAAACAAAAAAATCAGAGTTTTAACAACATGCACATCTCTGGCGCGAAGAAGAGCAGATCGAGCGGGAACATTTCGGCGCGGAACAAAATTCTCACAAATTACGGTTGGAGGGATTTTGATTTCTAAAATTTCAGAAAGAAACAAAGAATTAAGGGAAATGGGATAGTACAAAACAATCGATGTATGTTGGGCTCCCAAAGGAGAAATGCGTAAGCCCTAATTAATCTCTTTATTTACAATTTTCAATATTATTTGGCGTATCTGCTAATTGCTCTAGGTTTCCAGCTATTAGATTGGTCTTTGGTATTACAAAGAAGAAGAAGAGAATTTTTGAGTAAACTGAATTGGTCTGTCTGATTTTGATGACTTTGTTTTAACTTTTGGATTTTGATACATAATCTTTTTGGGGCTTTTGATTTTTAGATCTGTGACTGTTTTGAGAGGGTATACATAATCCTACTTACAGGGTATAGATAGTGGCTATGTTAATTGACATTTCATTTCTTTTTTCCATTTGACATATTGCTTAAGTGCTTATGTAGGCTCCTTGTGTTCTGTAGATCTGTCTGAAAAAATAGATTCTAGGTGAAGTATGGAATCATAAACTCGAGATATATTGGTCGTGAACGATAATTGCTAGTAGGTTATATTCTATTTGAGTATGGGTAGCATAAACTTTGTGTAATTTAACACTAAAGCTTCAATTTTACAAGTCATTTTATCGAAGTTTCCAGCAATTTTACTAATTTCCTCTAGTTAGTAAATGTAGAAATATAGTGAAAGATGAGAGTGGTCTATAGCAGATGGTTACTCTTATTGAAATCAATCCCGCGTGTACTTGTTGCTTTGATTGCCTGCAGATAGAATGCATAAAATTGGCTGCCTGCATAGTTCCTCATCATTATACCTTTCCTCCCTCCTAGGTACAAACATCCAACAATTCTCCCTTTTTCTTAGTCAGTGTTATATTCATTAAGACTATTTCTTTTATTCAAGTTGCAATATTGAAATTTAAACCTTATTGATCATGCCTCACAATTAGCCCTGGAGCTTGACTAGTTATATGCATAATTACTATACTATAAGGTTCATTGTTGATCATGTCTAACGGCAGTCTGAATCTGTTTTTGATTGTTGATAATACTTGTTAGGTTGTTGCATCTGAATGGACTTATTTTTACCCTTCCACCAATTGGTTACCTACAATTTCTTAGCTTCTTTTTCTCTAATAATGGTTTTACATTTTCTTGATTTCCTGCATATATTTAGTAGTTTGTAGATTTTCTGTTTTGAGTTTGTTAATTATGTTTCTGGTGTGATTAACCATCACGTCTTTCTTGTTAAAGCGCGCTTTCTGTACTTGATAGCCGACCATTAACATTCATGTTTAATTTGTTTTAGAAGTTGTCATTCTTTCATAGTGATATATTAATGGGTGGTTCAGACACTTGTGTTGTTATTAGTTGACATGAATGATAAAGGGAAATCACAGTCTTGTAATATTTCTAGTAACTGCTTGTGTAACATTAAAGAAGACTATCCTTATGCTGGAGCCTGTAAAATTAACAAATCATCTTGCTACAGAGTAGATTAATAACCTAGGGAGAATGTGAACAAATATACGATTAACATGACTTTTATTCATTCTTTTACTAGGGTAATGATTACATATTCTGAGCTGTCATGTCAATATTTCTTGTCATAAATTTGTCTCATCTTTCTATAACTTGCACTGGATTTGTGAGGAACTTGGTATAAGCTGCAAAGTAACTTGAAACCAGGTGGTAGAATTAAATATCAGTGTTCATCTGTTCGCTTGGTCTCTTGCTAACAATGAAGTCTTAATTAGTTTCTAACTAATTGAGGTCTTAATTGAAGTTAAGGTTATAATGTTGTACTGCTGCTGTGTGCATATAGTTATTTTTCACACCCTTATCATCCAGTACAGAGAAAGTTCCTCTTAGTGGCTTGATTTGGAACAGGGATTTTAGTTTAAAAAATGTGAGGAGAACCAGAGCTATGACTGACATGTTTCTCAAACAAGAAAACATAATGTTGCCTGTTGGGCTACTTTTCTCTCTAAGGATATGAGGTCATTTGATAAATATAATGAATTGAGAAGAAATGATAAGATTATTTCAGGATCTGTTTGCAAGAGTATATATTTGTACAAAAAACAATCAAGACCTAAATTCTATAACCGAACTGTGAGATAAATTTAAGGTGGATAAGCACAACGAACTAAAAAAATCTGCAAAAGTCAGGAAATCAGAAAATTGATCACTATGGAAATACAAATGTTTGAAGAAACAACAAAGATAAGGCCAGCAGTATCATGTAAATTTTTCAAGACCATTAGAGAATTAAATATCTCTTACAACCTCAATATTCAAGGAGATAGAGATGCTTTCTTGTATGGAAGTTTATTCCAAATCTTTTAGAAGAACTGTTAGATTTGGACGTAGGTCAAATAAAGCTTACAGTTCATAGATTTTTGTTCACAAGCAGCAAAATGTGGGGAAGTGACTAATTAGCTTTATGTTTATTTTTGTGTTAAGCTAAAGTATAATATCCCAGAGAAGAATGCTGCTTTCTATTTGTATGCACGATGTGTTTTTATAGTTCTAATGCATGAGATGTTTCATTTACTTTTATCAATAGATATGAGATGTTTCAATTTGTCTAGAGCACATTATTGTAGTCTATTTATTTATAATCATGTTTCTTGTTTTCTTTTTGGTTCATGGGTCGCACATTAATTTATTTTTTTCAGAGAAGTATGTTTGCCTATGGTTTATTCTTAGATTGTTCTTTCTTCTATAAAGTAAAGTTATGGTCTACTTGGAAATTGGTGGGAGGAATAGTTAATAATTGTATACTCGCAATGATAGAAAGTACGTACACGAGAAGGCCAAAAAACAACATGTTAGTGAGTTGGTCTAATATTTATCATATGAAATTGATGTTCATCGATTTAGATATATAGAAAGTTTAATATAGTTTTGTTGATGATTCTAAATGAAAAATAGGATGCTATGAAACGGGATTGAAATAAGTACATAAGAGAATTCGCTTTCCGAAAGAGAAATTCTAAGGGAGGTACTTGTTTACTCTTTATATTGTTCTTTCTAATAACTACTTATAGTGAGAAAAAAGGCAAGAAGATTATTATAAAGGGAGACCTTTTTACATTTCTTGTTTCGTGAACTTAATGTAGGCTAATATTTATGTTGTGTTGGTAAGAAAATAATTGCTACTTTGTAGGTTTATTTTATGCTTCATTTCATTCAAAAAGTATTGTTGAGTGTTAATACGAAAGTTGTTTATAAAGTATAATTGATGTATTTTGTTTAGATTTATAGTTTCTTTTGTTCATAAATATCTTGTTGTGCTAATCCAAATTTTATCAGAAATCTTGTACTAGTGAGTTGATATATTGGTTGATAAAGTGTAGGTTTTAGATGAGCATATCGGTTTTTCTCGAGCATTTGAACTAACTGTTATTAATTTATGCTACCCTTGTTCTGCTTTAATGATAATTTATATGGTTTTAATCTTGTGATGGGATGATATTTAAGTGGTTCTGTTTCCTAATTTCATTTAGTATTATGTCTTGATTTTGTTTTTTTAATTACGTATTTATATGGTGTTCTTTTGTTTTCATTTGATTGTTTTGTAGGTTTGTAAAACAACTATATCATATGGAGCAAGTTGCATGAATGTTCAACAGTTGGGAGTATTATTATGTTGATATCTTTTGATTAGAACGTTGTTGTTGCAAACTCGTAATACTTTTAATTTATTACTCATTTGTTAATTTTTGTTCTTTTCTGTTTTAGGGTATTATAGTATGAATTATATCTTTTATATTTTTCATCTTGTTGTTGGACGGAACTAATCTGATGTAATAGACATTTTTTTTTATTTAATTAAATATTGGGTGATTTATATTAGTACTTGCCAATCTACATTTCTAAATTCTTGCAACAAGGGTATAGTAACAAATTTACCTAACTGTAACCAAATTATGGAATTAAAAATGTGAATGTAATTATTTATTAGTAACAAAAGTATTTTTGGTAACAAGATGAAATTATTTTTATAACCAAAATATTAGTAACGAATGCACTTTAGTAACAAAGTGGATGACTTTTTGTAACGCCCCAAAAACTAGGAAGAAAATAAATTTATATTTTAGTCCTTGAACTTTTGAAAATTTCTATTTTCGACCCTAAATATTTAGAAAAAGTTGCATTTTAGTCCCTAAACTTAAAAGATAGTCTTTTATTATTTTTATAGGTCTCTAATTCTAAAGCATATATTTTAAATTCAAATCTTAACCAAGATGATTGAATTACCTAGAAAAATTACAAAGAAATCTAATTTTACTTATTTGAATTTTAATTATAAATAATTGAAGGACTTGATATGCAATTAACCAATTGATGATGTAAGCCATGACATCTTTTTGATGAGGTAAACCATGACATCATTTGAGTATGATTAAATTCAGATTTTTGTAATTTAATATAAAATAATTAAAGTGGGACCTTAATTAAGATATTTTAACATAATTTTTGCCTATAAATACTAGCATTTCTTCCAACAATTTTCACACCCAAAATCATTTCGTTTTTTCCTTCTTTTTTCCCATGAATCTCTAAGTTAGTGAGTCTACTTTCAAGAAAAATTCATTCCAAGTTCTTATTTCATCATTTGCTACCCAAAAATACCCCAAAACTTTTATTACGCAGAAATTATCCATTCGGCCCTGCACCTTAGAAAAATCATAACTAATTGTAGAAAAATCCTTTTTGAGCAAGGCCAACGGACGAATTTTCCTCATGATGTCCTCTAACTTTCATAGGAAGAAATGTTTTTCAAATAATGTGATTTAGAAGGTCGAAATTCCTAAACAGTAGACTGCTGTCTGAAAATCCGAAAATAGGTGTTTTCAAGAATTATTTAGTATAGCAAACCTTTGGATTTTCCTTCCCATTAGGGTACACATGTTCCTAGTGATGTTAGGGATCATTTGCCAAAACATATTTGGAAACAAACTTCATTTGATATCCGATCAAAGGTAAACTCGAAACTACGACGATTTTTCAGCTTATTTTACGATTGAAATAATCATCATAATTCCATGATTGATCACTCACACATGAACCTTATAAGATATAACAATCATTAGAGTCACTTTAATATGATTTGTATTCACGAATTAATATTTTTGAGATTTTTCAATAGTATATAAATAGTATATTTATCATGTTTAACATATCCTTACATAAGTTTAATAAGATTATCATATATACGTTTGAGGTCTAATCCTCTTATATAATTATATATCGTAACTTAAACATTCTTTGATCATTTACCTTGTTAGGTTTACGTATTAATATTTTTAAAAGTTATGAATACAATGTTATGTAAATTAAGATAATCTTGGAACAAAATAATATTAACTAAGTTATACAATTTAATGGATTTCTTCATAAGTTATTTGTTTGGTGTCATGATTCTTGGAATTTTTGGATGTACTAGAAGCTTAAAGAACGATTTTTCCATAAATCAGTTAAGTAATATATTTTGAAGATTTATTATGCATCAAATTGGATAGTTAATCAAATTTTACTTATTACCGTAACTCGTCATCGAAATGACTCTAACGTGAATACTCACAGTCATAAGCTTGAACATATGGTTGTTTAAGATAATTTTGAGATATTAATAAGGTTATTAATTGATATTTAACTTAACCTTACGTTTGTCAATTCATCATCTAAGATTTTCATGTTTAGAGTAATAACATAAATTAAGCTTATGTGTAATTTACTAATATTTACATTGTAACTATTTCATCAACATGAGGATTGAAGAAAAATACAAATATTTATTGTGGTGAATTATAAATTCAGTTGATTAATATTATTTTAATTTGTTAAAGGTTTGACGAACTAATCAACGGCATCAAAGTTGTCGGTACGAGTTAAGGTGAGGTTCTGTTTCTGATTTGTTCTAGCCCCGTTTGGCATCCGGCCCTGAGGAACTTGGATAGAAAAGTCACTATTCCATTACCAAACCTCGAACAACCTATATTTCATCATAATCATGTTTGGCATCTCATCTTATAACATGATTTTCTTACTCATCGCTAAATCATATCCAATCATTTATTATTTATCATATCTATTCACAATCATGATAACTCTCCAATATTGTAATCTCATCTGCTGGTTCTTGAATTGTGCAAAGAGCAACGAACTATGTTCGGGACATATAGCTCAAGGAGCAACGGATATTATCCGGTTTACTAGCTTGATTGTTTATTTGTTATACCCATTGGGACGCCTTTGGGAAGTTGGGCCCTGGGATTGAGTCGAGTTACTGTCGGGCAGTAAGGACTTTCGGTTTAAGTAATTTTGCTTGATACCCATCTATCTAGGCGCCGCTTGCAGTCAGGAGTTGGCTGTAACCCGCGTGCTGGATCGACATGTACTCGAGCATGTCTCTTGATTGTTTACGAGGTCGCTCCTCGTCGGGAGGTATAAGGTAGAATATAGAAGTCATAAGGTTGGATTTGTTTATTGTTAAGCACAAGTTCATTAACTATGATATGAAAATTTCAGTACCATTGCTTCATCAAATTGTCTAGTTGAACTGTTTCTACCGGTAAGGTCACTCCTCGAAATGTATCCATTAAATCACAGTAAATTCTTGCATTACCAGTTATTTTATATGAATCTCACTAAGTC
This sequence comes from Linaria vulgaris, assembly GCA_948329865.1. Taxonomy (NCBI): domain Eukaryota; kingdom Viridiplantae; phylum Streptophyta; class Magnoliopsida; order Lamiales; family Plantaginaceae; genus Linaria; species Linaria vulgaris. Next base: position 105,516,713 of record OX415249.1, read on the forward strand.
ATTAAAGACTTATTCCTCGTTTCTACTGTCCATTCCTCAGGATAAAATCAACATGGCAGCATGGATCAAGTGAATAATTGTTCAAGGCTGCATTTTGGAATATTCGTGTTTTGTCACTAGTGCATAACTATTAAAATAGTCACATTGTTTGTAATACAAGACTTCCGCTGTATATATATCAAAATATATTTTATAAAATGTGTATGGTTTTGATCCTGGACAAGTGAGACCCCTTCCTATGAGTTGCGCTTTAGTCTGAGTTGGGTAAAGTGACTGATCACCACCGAACCAACTCGGACCGGAGCATGGCTCGTGGGGCGCGGTCGTCACACTTTTCCTAACAAATTGTTAGTTACGAATTCTAAGGAGTGGTAACAAAAATGCGATTTGTTACCAAAGTAATGGTAACGAATGCATAAATTTCGTTACTAGAATCTTTCGTAACGGGGTTTAGAGCACTAAATTTTGGTAACAAAATGTTTGTTACCATTATATTTTGTAACGAAAAAACTACTTACAGTAACAATGTTTTTCGTTACCAAAAACGAATTTTCTTGTAGTGGGGCTTTGCATTCGAAAAATCGGATGCAAAGATAGCCTCGGATAAATCCGATGCAGCCTTTTTAGGCTGCATTGGAAATTTCCTATGCAGCCTTTGCATCCGATGATTCGGATGCAGCCACGTAGGCTGCATCCGAAAATTCGGATGCAAAGGATACTGCATCGGATAAAATTCGATGCAGCATTAAAAAAACAATAAAAAAAATATTAAACAAATGTTGCATCGGATAAAACCGATGCAAAAATATAAAAACCTACTGTCTTCGTTCTCCACGCCCCCCCCCCCCCCCCCCCCACACACACACCGTTGGACCACCGTTGATCGCCACCGTCGCCGAAAATTGCCCAAAAACACCGGTAAGCAATTCTACTCTTCTCAAGGATCAATTTGACGCAACTTATACTATTTTTCATCAATTATTTATATTTGTGCAATTTTGAAATTGTTATTATAATTTTGATTATTGTTGTTATTTGTTAATGTGAATATGATTATTGTGTTGTTATGTGCAATGTTAAAATAGTTTTGTACTTAATTGCGATTTTAGGGCTTAATTGCGATTTTAGGGCGTAATTGCGATTTTAGGGGTAGATAACAAAACTTGTAGTTAACAAAACTTGAGGGTAGATAAAGTAGTTTTTAGAAAGTTATAGTCCCAATTTGAAGTTTAAAATATTTGTAGTGTTGAATGTATTTACTAGAGTATATTTTAGGAATAAGGTAATTAATTAGAAGATTTTGGCTTGTTCGCAAATATGTAGAGTATTTGGTTATTGAACTTTAGAGGTTACTTTGTAATTTAGAAAATATTTGTTGAAACAAAATTAGGAATTAGATTATTAATTCGAAGTTTTTGGGGTTTTTTGGGGAATATGTTGAAGTTTAAAATTTTTGTGGTGTTGAATCTATTTACTAGAGTATATTTTAGGAATAAGGTAATTAATTAGAAGATTTGGGCTTGTTTGCAAATATGTAGAGTATTTGGTTATTGAACTTTAGAGGTTACTTTGTAATTTAGAAAATATTTGTTGAAACAAAATTAGGAATAAGATTATTAATTCGAAGTTTTTGGGGTTTTTTGGGGAATATGTTGAAGTTTAAAATTTTTGTGGTGTTGAATCTATTTACTAGAGTATATTTTAGGAATAAGGTAATTAATTAGAAGATTTGGGCTTGTTTGCAAATATGTAGAGTATTTGGTTATTGAACTTTAGAGGTTACTTTGTAATTTAGAAAATATTTGTTGAAACAAAATTAGGAATAAGATTATTAATTCGAAGTTTTGGGGTTTTTTTGGGAATATGTTGAAGTTTAAAATTTTTGTGGTGTTGAATGTATTTAATAGAGTATATTTTAGGAATAAGGTAATTAATTAGAAGGTTTGGGCTTGTTTGCAAATATGTAATTTACTAAAGTTTAAGGACGATTATATTGATATTTTTGTCGGATAATTTAGATGCCAGATAGAGGTCGGGGATCATCTAGGGGTGGAGGCCGTAGGGGGAGGCGTCCGGGGAAGAAACATGCATCTACTAGTCAGCAGCCACGTAGACCCCCGATCCACCCGTTTAACCCATTTGATGATGATGATGATGATATGCCGGTTCACCCTACGCACTATGACCCGTATGGGTTTATTGCTGACTTCGAGATAGAGCCTCTTCCACCGATCAGCACTGCCACCGCCGAGTCGCCGCATGGCTCGGCGCATGCCTTAGGTTCCGACATGCCGACATCGTCTGCTGCTTCAGACAGGCCGACATCATCTCGAGGGTCCGCCGATGTAGGACCATCACATTCCCCCGATGACGATGAGCTGAGAAATCTTCGGGGGCAGGGTAGAGGGGCACATGTACCAAGTGACCGTGATCATAGGCAGTGGATCACATTTTGTCCATAACTCCATATACGGGAGGGTTGAGGAACCAATCGGCCATTAGTGCGTCGATTTTTGCTACTTTGAAGAAGTTGTGTCAGGGCCCGTGGTTTCGATTCAAGGATTTTCCTGAAGCTTATAGGAAAAGCGCATGGAAAGAATTTGAAGTAAGTTTTTTAATGAAATTATTATTAGATATTAAAAATAGTTAATTAAAATACTTATTTTTTCATTTATTGTTGTTTATTTTTCATATGTTTTTGTTTTTAATTATTTATATTATTTTAAATTCGCAGAGCCAATATCAGTGGGATGAAGCCGACGAGTATAGAGTTAGGGATGTTTGGAAAATGATTGGCAACAAGCGTTATAGCGAATGCTTGAACTCACTGAAGAGAATAATGTTGGCGATAAGGGACAAAGGCGAAGATCGTAGTAGACATGATATATGGATTCCAGAAAAAGATGAGCATGAATTCTATGAATACTGGTATGGGCCTGTACACAAGAATAGGAGCGAGAAAGCCAAGATCAACAGGTAGAAGGCGCCATTGGCGAACTGGTTTGGTGGGAGGCATTCGGGCCAAGAAATGGCCGAAAAAGTGGTATTTTTTTTTTTGGTATTTGGTTCTTAAAATACATATTAGGGTGTGGTATTAAAATTTGTAGTATTAACTTTTTAATTGTTCTGTGAAACATGCTGAAGATGAGGGTGTTACGATTAAAGAATTGCCGATAGCGAGGATATACAAGCTTGGCCGAGTGAAAGAAACAAAAACGAGCGAAGGAGTTATAACGGAAGAGTGGGTATCAGATGAAGCTCACGAGGCTTGGGTAAGTAATCTATTATTACTTTAAATATAATTTAAGAGTTAGAAATTCCACAGTTTACTTATTGAATTTTTTGAATTTGGCATTTTTTTTTGCAGCTTAAATATCTGCAAGAGCTCCAGAGGAAATATGGGTCGGACAAGAGCAAATGGCCTCCATGAGACTTCGACACCTGGTTCAAGGCTCAACCAATGAAGAAAAATAAGGTAAAAACATTTTCTACCACAGCAGTTGGTCCGGTTATGGGGGTATAAACCCATTCGCATTTCAGAGGTGATGCCTCTAGTAGTGGTCGTGCATATGCGGATAGAGAGGCAGCGCACCTCGCACGGTTGGCAGTGATGAGGGATGAGCAGCGTCGAGCCTATGCGGCGTATCAGACGGGGCTGAGGAAACAGTACGAGTGGTTGTTACGACAATGGGAGCACAGCAAGCTACTCACGGATAGTCTGAGAAACATGTCGAGGCAAAACGGACAGGAGCCCCTAGATTTGCCGTACCCGGATAGACCAGAGCCACCCGAGGGCCTAGACGATCCCTTTCCTAGTGATGATAGACCGGTCACTCGCTCTCCTGTAGTTATGTATAGTAGTTCGCCTACACAGCGCCACCATCCGCCGCAGCCCGCTTGGCGAGGGAGTCCTACCCAGCGTTCGCAGCCTCACCATTCTCTGACCCCACGGCGTACGCATCCACCTCCTCAGGCTAGTACACAGTATACACATCACTCGAGATCCTTCTTGCCGCATCATGATGACTACGACCCATACTCTGAGGGCGGTATGTACTACCCAGACACGTCACGTATCCTTCGTCGAGAGCGGGAGCCTGAGCATACGACATATCAGGGGACACACCATGAGTCGCCTTACCATCGTACGACATATCAGCGACCACACCAGGGTCGAGGGGAGGTGCAGTATCAGGAGGTGGGTAGACCGCGGTCTCAGAGTCGAGGAGATGTGCAGTATCATCAGGAGGTGGGTAGGTCGCGGTCTCAGTGTCGAGGAGATGTGCAGTATCAGGAGATGGGTAGGCTGAGGTCTCAGGTGCGAGGGGATGCAGCATTACAGCAGCCGACGCAGCAGCAGCTTGATGGGGAGTTTGGCGTTTTGGATCCAGAAGCAGCAGCCGACTTTCAGACGTTGTACGATCAGGTTACTAACGAGATTCAGCCTTCTAGCCCCCAGCCTAGTATCCCACCTCATGCCGATTAGATATTTTGGATCTTATGTGTTATGTTTCTTATTGTAATTTTTATTCCAAGTATGTTATTTTTATTGGGACTCTTGTTATTGGGACTATTGTTATTGGGACTATTGTTATTTGTCGTGGTGTCCTTATTTTTACTTTGCGTAATTTTCATTTTTAAGTTGTTATTAAATCAAAAAATAAAACAAATCACAAAATTAAGACATAGTCGAACAATGCAATGAAACCATACATGAGAAGTTCAATATTATTCAAATATCGTCAAAAACGGAGTAACGAAAGACACAAAGAAACATTTCGGGGTGAAAATGTAATTATTCAAAAGTTGCAAAACAACTCAAATTTAACTTTTTTTTCAACCAACATCTTCTAAACCATAAGTATGAGTGTTCTTTCGAATCTCGGCAAAAACGGAGTAACGAAAGACACAAAGAAATATTTCGAGGTAAAAATGTAATTAGTAAAAAGTTGCAAAACAACTCGAAATCCACTTTTTCTTTCACCAACATTTTCTAAACAGTGTTTTTCCAAATCTCGTCAAAAATTGAGTAACGAAAGACGCAAATAAACAATATAACACTATATGATCTTCAACTCTAAACCCTAAACCCTATATAGGTATACTCTATCCTACTAAAATTGTATTTTCACATGCAGAGAGTGTCAATCAAGTCCACTCGTCGATTTGTTTTTACCATATGCTATGTTATTAAAAATAACAGTGTTCTTCAAAATTTTGTCAAAAACGGAGTATGGAAAGACGTTTAAAAAATATTTGGGGTCGAATATCTAATTATGCAAAAGATAGAAAACGACATCAAACCTCCGTTTTTTTAACCACTATTTTAGTAGAACTTTATGAGACATATGTACATTTAAAATTTATCAAAAATGCGGAACGAACGATGTTTAAAATACTTTTGGGGTCGAAAATGTAAATATAAATTTAATAAGTATCGGTTTTTTTATAAATAGTAATAATTTACGCATATAAATTTTTCTATGCAAATTTGTACTTGTTTACATTTGCATAGGAAAATTGCCATGCAATCTTTATTTGCATGGGAAAATTCCTATGCAATAGTTGTTGCATTGGAATATTCTCATGCAGTACATGTCGCATGGGAATTTTCCCATGTAGTACATGTTGCATGAGAATTTTCCCATGCAAAGAAAATCCTTGCATCCGAATTTTCCAATGCTAAATTTGCAACATTCACCTATAAATACCCCACCCCTCATTCACTTCTCATTCATCCTCTTCTCTCTTCTTTCTCTCTCTACTTCTCCTCTCTCTAAATTTATAATAAAAATATATATACAATAATTATAAATATAAATAGAAATATGAAAAACATAAATATAAATATGAAAAACATAAATATAAGTATATATACGAAAAATATAAATATATGTATGAAAAATATAAATATATATACGAAAAATATAAATATATATACGAAAATTTTAAATATATATACGAAAAATATAAATGTAAATACAAGTTTTCATAACAATTTTTTTTTAAAATATAACTATACGGAAAATTTAAAGTAACTATGTATAGATATTACTTTAAAATTTAAAAGAATATACTTAAAATAATTATTTATATTAATAAAAACAAAAATGTTTAAAAAGTGGCGGATAAATCCCGCCACTTTTTTTTAAAAAATTTTTTGCATTCTTTGCATCGGAAATTTCCGATGCAACAGCAATTGCATTGGAAATTTCCGATGCAATTGCTTTTAGCAAACGCATCGGAAATTTCCGATGCAAAGATTCCGATGCAAACCCTTTTTACCGAAGCTCCCTGCTGCCGCCACGTTGTATTTTCGCACTTGGTCTATGCATCAAAAATTTCGGATGCAGGCTTTTTTTGCATCGGATTTTTTCGATGCAGGAGAGTTCTGCATCCGATTTTTTCGATGCACAGACTTTTGCATTCGAAAATTTCTATGCAACTTTGCATCGAAAAATTTCTATGCAGCCGCCTATTGCATCGGAATTTTCCGATGCAATTCTCTTGCATGGACACCAAAAGCATGAGATTTTCGCATTGGATTTTTTCCATGCAATTGATCAATTGCATGGAAAATGTACCCAATTGCATGGAATTTTTTCCATGCAATTGATGCGTTTTGTTGTAGTGCGAGTGCAAAATACTTCCTTCTTATACACGTGTATTTAGGGGATGTTGAGCAACTTTTTGGAAATTATAGGGGAGTAATGTACCTATTCCATATATTACATGGGGTAACTTGCCTATTTATATTTTACAGGGGGTAATGTGCTTATTTCGTATTCCACGGGGGTAATATGCTTGTTCTTTTTTCACATGGGTAATGCGCCTATTTCCTATATTACAGGGGGTGTTGTGCCAAAAACCCGAAAAAGTTCAAAAAAATCCTCTAATGATGTCATTGGTTTAGTTTTGGTCCCATAAGAATTTTTTTCAGTTCAACTCCTACATTGATAAGAATTTAATTTTCATAATCCAGACCATAATTCTTTAATTTAATCGAAATCTAGCACATTTTTTTAAGGATTCTTTCGTAATTTTCATCCTCCGTGCTCCAAAAATTGGTTTTCCAAATTACAAATCGACCCTCAATTTTCTTCTCTTGCGCCATCATCAGTACTAGCGCCTCATCCTCCCCTTCAAAGGTCTTTGATCGTATTGTCAACTATCGACAATCAATCCCAAAAGCAACAAGCACGAAGTTGTGGCCTCTCTGGTGAGTATTGCTAGATAAGACAAGCCACACTCAAAGCATATACATCTTGATCATATAGATACCCTAAGCCAACGCCCTCGTACCAAAAATTCCAAAATTATCAAATTACGAGGATGTTGACACCCCACGACAGACGATCCGCATCCACAACCAAGGTTGACTCAGGGTCGTCCTAGTAAATCCGCATCATATTCTAGATAAAGATTGAGGATCTATGACAAATCATATTTATCCGGTCATGCCTCATTCTTATCCATCTTACACGTGTCATCAGGCCTTGCGTCCCCTGAAATCTAGCATATCTGCAATAAATTAGAAGGTATCTTCTGCTAACCTCGAGATTGTAAATCCGAGCAGCTTCCCCTACCTATATGAAGAGGAAGCCTCATTCTTTAAAAACCAACCCAAAAAATAAGAAATAAAACTATAACTCTCTCTATGAATCCTCATCATGTCCTTTAGTAAGTTCTCATGTTTCCACTTGCCCTCTCGAAAGTACTAAGTTCAAACCCCGCCTTCCCGTGTTTTTCTAAAGAAAAAGACAAGTGTTCTGACCCCCCCGGATAATCACACAGGAGAATCTATATCATCAAATTGTGCCGTCTTTGGAAACACCCCAATATCCGTACGAAAAATTCTGGATAAGTCAGAACGAAGGAAAATGTTGGATAGAAGTAAGGAAAACCGCTAAGACAGTGGCACCTTTACGTCATGGCCATGGAGGATTTTCAACCTCAAGATGGATCGATCGACCAGCCAAAAGGGGGGACTAGAACCCCCTCCCCCACCAAAATCTTCCTACTTCAGAGCTCTGGAGGAATCGAGCATCGTACGGATCCCTCGAAGCCTTTTCGAGGACCTCATGAGAACTATGCTACGCACTTGTGCACAACAACCACAAGCCTCACGCCACACTGACATGTCGAATCCTCCCAAAATGGAAGACGACTGTAGCCACGGCCCCCTTCCCCGAACGGGAGCTCCCACCACTTGCGGACGAGGAAGAGCGCATCCTCCGTGCGTGCCGCCCGACATCATCAGACCATGGGACGAACGACAAACTACTCGTCCTTCATCCTCCCTCTGTCCGCCACAAAGAGTTAGTGGAGACCACGGGACATCCCACTCGGGGGGGGGGGGGGGGTGCTTGGGGAGTCCTGGAGTCAAAACTTAACCTCGAAGTAGGATAGGCCGATACGCGAAAGAGCTAGCAGATGTCTTATGCGAGCTGGTGGATAATTTGAAGAGAGAGGTACAGTCCTTGAGAAAGGATATAAACCCTCATGAAGAGGCGGTCTATAGGGGAACCTTTTTTTCCCCGAGCGTGGCCAAGTTCACATCCCGCCCAATATGAAGTTAGTTAACTTACCCATTTATGCCGGTGATAAAACTAGCCATGATCCACAAGACCACATCAACCAGTACATGGCCAGTATAGATCTAGTCTCGGCCTCGAATTCAGTGTTATGTCGAGTATTCCAATCTACATTGATGGGAAGACCACATGCGTTGTTCTCTCAACTTTTGGAATTCACAACTTCGAACAGCTGACCCAAATGTTTACACATTAGTTCGTCTACAATTGAAGGTATCCTAAATTTGCTAGTCACTTTTTTGCGGTTAGACAGATGAAGGATGAAATTTTACAGGATTACATGCGACGTTTGGTCGACGAGGTGCTCGAGATGCCCCCTATCGACCCGATATGCTCTCAAAAATATTAGTTAAGGGGCTTCGATCAGGAGATTTTGCTGATTCCCTGATTGCCACGCGAGTTAAAAGCCTGGACGACCTCATGCAAAGAGCCAAGATGTTCATCCTCCGAGAAGAAGCTCGCAAAGTCAAAGAATAGTTGGAAAATGTGCAAGCCCCCGACTTCACAGAACCTAAGGCGCACGAGGAGACTAAGAAAGACAAACCCGCCCAGTGTGGAGAAGAAATACATGGACCCCGACGACCCTTGAGTCTGGTACCACTACCCCTCATGACCATTAAACCGGTCGAGGTCTTGGAAATTATATAACAGGATCGAGTAATGCTCTGGCCGCAAGAAGCCAAGGAACCCAACAGGTTGAAGCACACAGGCAAATATTGAATGTACCATCGCACCTACGAGCACCACACCAGTGACTGCGTGTGGGTACTGATGCGTATTTTTATGTTCTGGTTTTACCTCAATAAAAATAAAATGAAAAGTATAATTACTACCAAGTATCGAATTCCAAGAGAGTAGATATTTGTATATTTAGTAATTATATTGTTGCACGCTCAATGAATTGGTTTTAGTCCCAACCATCGATTGTACCACGTCGGCCATACAACAGTTATACGTAATAATTTTTCCCAACGAAGAAACAATCCACATGCAGCGACGAGGGGGGGGGGGGGGGGGGGGGGGGCACAGGGTGCGGAGGACTTTGTGGGATTGTTTTATTACCCGATGTGATTTCCTTTTACCAAAAGAGTTGGGTTTACTTGTGGGATCATTTAAGGCAATAGAAGCAATATACAATTATGATTGCACTTCCCCAATAGCGTATCTGCAATCAGATGAGATTTACACGACGAGACCATCATTTCACAACAGTAACTAAAGTAATTCAAAACCAATAGATGTTATAAATTACTTCTTGAGATAGTGATCGATGCCCCATAAAACAAATTAATGTTTCAGTGTAACCCGTGCCTAAAGCCATTATTTTAGCATCCGGACCTCCATTTTCTAAAGACTAACAGAAGAAATATTCTCGTAATATGACTAAACCTCGACGCCTACGAAGTCGGAGCTAGTACTGACCAAGTCTAGCACTTGGTTACCACTTGCTACTATTAAAAAGGGGCCCAACAACGCCAACATATTTAAGCATTAAGAATATATTGAACTTCGAATTCCAATAAGGAACCCGTGGAGGCCATTTATATGGCAGAAAAAACATTATTTATATACAAAAGACATATAGATAAAGGGGAAGAAGGTAACAAAATAGGGCTCATTTTCGACCAGAGCAAGGTAAGAGGCTTTTATACATATCATGCATAATACTTCTCTTCTTCTAACCCCTTGAAACTCATTTCTTTTCTTTCTTACAAAATAACTACAGTTGTTTTAAACCGCTCTTCCTGTCATGGTTCTTAAATATAGACATTCCACATTATCACGAGATTTATTGCCGCCTAATCTACTAGAATTATTCTCCCTACAACTACTGCTACTACCTAACTGCCTGCACTCAAAATGTGAATCGGGACCCAAGTGGGTACTTCTTTCCTTGCCCCTGGAAACTTCAACTTTATCATGCGTTCTTTTCCAGAAACCATCCCCGTCACGGCTTGAACTCACATTAATCGGGCAAGATCCATTTGTCCCAGGAACCGATGAGTAACGGTCTATATCGGCCAGTGGTGAATGTCTCGCGTGCAGTGGAGAAGGAGAGGATGACGGTGATGATGTGTCAGAATCGGAGGAGTTTCTCCACTGTCTACTCCAACAATTACGCGTGTCACGCAATACTTGATCAAAATTGTCGTCAATGCTCGTAGAATCCCGATTACTACTCTCTGTGCTGTAAGATCCAGACTCGGAGAAAAATGAAGACTTATCACTCAAACACTCGTCGTCTATATCTTCTCTAAATGATTGAGAACTCGTAGATTGCAGGTAAAAGCAATCATTGCGAATCTGACCATTCAGATCATCCACAGAAACATCCCACGGTTTTGTTCCATGTGTTTTAGGAGGAACCATCAAACTCCTTATCACCCTTGGGGCACGTGGGGAACACCTAATTAGGAATTCAATGAATTTTTTATTGACTGAATAATGCATACAGATAACCGAGAGATAAAGGCTAAGAGAGATCGTACCTCGCGTATAGAAGCATGTATGCTCCTTTCGACAGAACCTTCTCAAGCTCCACAACTTGCACCTAAAATTTCGAAGCACAACAGTCAGATAGTAGTCTTGAAAGCTTATATGGAAAGTACTATAAAAAAAGAAAACATGCAACACTCCAAATATTACAATGTTTGCTAACTTAACCAGCCTGAAAAACATAATCTCTCTATCAAACTGACTGCAACTCTGAACATAAGCAATTCTAAACTCTATAAATTGCTGTCCTGATGCTCCCAGGCAACAGATATTCAGGCTCTGAGTTTCACATATAAGGTACATTGAATTGATATTGATTTCTATGGGAAGGAAAATATAGGTAATACACTTACAAGCTTAAGAGGTTTACACATGGAATAAAATATGAAAATCACAAAAAATAACTTGCAAGAATGGTATCAGGGCCTACATTAACCTCCGATGATGTGTTCGTAATGACCACTTACACCGTGGGACTAAGAGAAAAATACAAGAAAGAAAAAAATGCCACTTGGTTGAAAGCAGTTTTTTTTTTCTTTTTGTTTTTTTTTTCCTTTGGCTGCGGAAAGGGACCTAGGGGGAAAAAGCTTAAGCACTGGAGGCGTCCTGCTGCGGGGAACCAAAATTCCACACCAAGGAGTCGGTTTGCAACTTAACATATCATGGCATAGGAAAAAGAGTCCATCACAACAACCAATCGCGTGTTACCAGCCTCTTGGTTAGTAGAGATGCCGATCCAGCTAAAACGATGGCTCAACTTGGCCAGTCATAGGAATAATTTAGCATCTAACTAAGATTTGATTGCAATACTGCAGTAAACCACAGAAAGCATGCGTCAAAGCACAACAGAAGAATTAAGAAGTGAATTAAAGAACGTACTGTACTGTCATCAGCCTGGAACCACCTTCCTTGATTATTTTTAACATAACACACATAGTGACCAGAAAATGCAGCATTCCCAACATCCAAATGAACTACTACCCCATAAAGTGCATAAATCGGGGATTTGTCACTTGTTCCACTCATGTATGGAGCTAAATTTAAAATCTCCGGAAACTTCACTGCCTTATTCAGCTTCCCAAATTGTCCACTCTGCAAAGACAATAACCATAAGCAACAGAAATAACCAATAAAACTGCTAACGAAAGACAATATTACTTAAACAGTACCTGGAATCTTTTAAGTGCTATAGTAAGGACATTAGGAGCATCAGACACTCTCAGCTTCTTTTTGGCCTTCTCATAAGACTTGCATCTACAACACAAAAAATTAACAAATTTAAATAAGAATTTAACATTTTAGAACTTTAAACTGGTGGTTTATTGCTTCAGTAGGAATAAAGAGACTCTGCATAACTGTTGCATTTAGGTAACATTTCAGTTTAAGAAACAATACAGAGAAGGAACAGAAAAACAAGAGCCGAGATTTCACAATCATATACTATTTATCCACTTTAATTAAAATAGACAACAACAGAGTCGTACACTATCATGCAGAATCAACTGTAAAGGATTTAAAGTCAATTCTACAATCCGCAACCTAAGAATCATACAACAACGACGACCAAGCCTAGGAAGCATGCCATCCATGAAATTCTTATCCCATTGAAAAACTAAGATAGAGAATCAGTATTGCCATTTGAGAAGAACAGGTAATTGAAGTTGATTGACGCACGGAAAATAATAAAGGAAAGCTAACACACCCATGAATGAAATAGACACCTCAATATAAAGATCAACAGACCTGCCACACTGGTATTTATTTTCACCATCTAAAATCTCAGAGCAAGTGAATTGCCGTAGGGCCTCTTCGAGAGTTCCTATATCCCCTCCTATCTCAACGGTGAGATCCATTATTCTTTCATGCTGCTCAGATTTGCCTCTACACCTCATGCACTGAATCTGCATTAGAAAAAGTGTTAACATACATCGTCATAAGCTCTCCATCTCAAAATCAAAGTTCCCTCGAAAGAACCTTTGATCGGAGGTAGCCCCCAAATATCAGCCCCATGAGAGTGGTTTCTTCGACCAAATAACTTGGTACATTAACTGCCACTTCTTTCAGGCAAACAATTTGCATGGCATCGATAGCACATCTACAGATATAAAATATGACTCAGGGTACTGGAAAAGTAAAACCATCAAAGCGAGATTATACCAAAGAAAAGTCCAATAGACAAATGCCAACTCACCGGAGAAAATCATGCGCATCTTCTTCCCTCCCATCAACCAAATGGTTTCCTATACGCTTCATTTGAGATAATATCCGGCCTGGTGATAGAGGAGAAAAGCCTTCCTTTGCCTTTCTAACTAGTGCCTCAAACTCACAAGTGAAGCACCATTCCTTTTCCTCACCTGAAATATAAGTCAAAAAAAGGGGAAATGAATAGGAATTGAAGACTACGAGATATTGAAAATCGAAGGGAAGAAAAAATAAGAAAGACAACTGCAAAAACTATCCAAACATTCTCGTCTGGCTCTTATTTGAGAAAAAAGGCTTACAAGCTTTTGAATGAAGTCCTTGGAGGAAATAAGCTGTGAGGGGTGGGGTGAAAGCCAAACACTGGAGCACAGCATTTGCAAAACAGCTGCAGAAGGTTTGACAAAATATCAAGTCTTGTAGCAATATGAGAAAAATAAATGAACAAACTGATGAACTCAAGGAAAATCAGGCATTCGCACCACCGGTCATTTAACTACCATCAGATTCTGGAGTAACAGTGATATCCACTAATTCATAAGAAACAGATCCTCAACATTACTGACTATACCATGTCATAATATAAATTGCAGTTTGTATAAGTACCCCATTTGGGTGATCTCGCAAAACTGAGATCAGATGAAAAAGAAATTTCTGACACAGTAAAATCTAAAAAACAATGACAGCCGACTTGCTTTAAAATTAAGCCCATCCCTCCAAGTCTTTTCTCCATTTACTTTAAAATAAAAACTCTCATTTTCCAACTCTCATCCAAAACTCCATGTCAAAGCAAAAGGGAGCGTAAACTATAATTGAAGAGGTATTAAAATTTAGCAAGACCAAGAGAAGTTAATCAATGATGTGGAACTCAAGTAAAGGCATCCACCTTAGACTTGGAGACTAACAGATTGCACAAAAGAAAATACAACCATAATCCTAGTCCAGATAAATTGCCAAACAAACATTGCAATATGATTCTGCTTCTTAAGCCCGTACAAAATACCGCTAACCCCTAGTACAACAAAAGAGTTGCTTTTCATTTGATAATGTGATAATACACGCAATAACACGAGATGCACGTCCAGGTAACTGACAGCTAAATTTGTATTTTGCAGGTATCCAGATTACTTAATAACTTGATAAAAATATCCAACCACCATATCTAGCACAGAACTTCAAAGAACTAATTGAGCAAGCCAAATGTTCCACTTTCAATTAGCCAAAACTTCAAGAGAAGCTCTGTTGCGTTTTACCTATTCCCGCAATTTACAAGACCGGAGGGGCGCAGTTCCACCATCTTCCAATTGTATAGCTTCACAAAAAGTTCATATGGAAATGAAACCTGAAATGAAAAATAAAGGGAAAGCTTAGAAGTTCCCTCTGGGTTACAGCAGAATCATTACAGACAAGACGGGAAGCTGAAGAGAAACCTCATGCTTAGCCACAATCCCACTTCCAGTGCCTAGCAAACCATGCTTAACTACGTGAGGTGCCCTATGCTGGTCCAAGATTTTCCTTGAAGATGGTTTAGCTCCACTCCCAAGAGTTTGCGGAGCATCACCATTCTCCAGAGAAGTAGCAGGAACCCTATAAGCACATTCATTTTCTACAGACTGTCCATTCAGGATAGCTTGCTTCCTCGTGCAGGCGCCTAGAGACAAATGAGCTTCAGATGCACTTGATGCTGGAGAATCAATCTCTAGACCTTTCACATTAGTGGAAGTAAAATTCATGCCATCAATTTCACTTTCCGGTTTTTTAGGTGCCAAAGAGTTGGAGCTACAAATTTCCACCTTTTTACTCAATACATGCACTTCACTGATATTAAGTTTGTGACTCGCATCTGAGGAGGGAGATGCCATCATTGAGGAACATCCAATGGATGTATCAGTTACACTACTATCATCAAACGTTTTGCGATTCCAAAAGGACGGACTTGCGGACCGCAAACCGTTTTCAGTCAGTTTTTCCAATGCAGCTCCATCAGTTAACTTCTTGGGGAATGATGCAGCTGGACAACGATCATCCTCCATCACCTTGTTTGTGTCAGTAACAAATACTTCTGTGTGAGAGTTCTTCCTATCCAAAGTGGAAAAGCAAGAGGAATTACGGTTCGACATGTTGGTATCCCTCAAATCGCGAAGTGCATCAATCTTAGTTCGAATTGGTTCAACTGTTCCCTCCCAGAAGCCATGAATGGGTGTAGAGAGCTCTGAAAGTAAATTTTCTTTAGAGCAAGCAGCACTGTCACTTGATGAAGTAGAACCTTCAAACTGCTCATCTGTTGTATCAAGACGACCAGATCTGAGCTGATTTGATGCACTAGTAGCAGAAAACCTGATATCGGGATTGGGTAATATAGGTTGCTTCAGTAAAAGTGGCTTGATGTTCGTAGTAATGCTCTCCCTGTTAGAATCATCTAAGTTGCTATATGGAGCGACTGGCATGTCATTCAGGATAGTGGATGAAGAACGTTCACTAGGATGTGCGTCGACCAAAGTCTCCGCCCTCACATCAGTTCTTCTCCTGTCACTGCTATTGTCAACTTTAGTTTCATTCATCCCGCTAGCTACAAAATGAGTGGCCATTGTAAACACCCTTTCTCCAGAAGATGATTCAAGTGGGCTAGTATTATTTTTAATTCGAAGCCCAATACCATTACTGGTGCTTCGAGTCTCATATCGCTCAAACTCCTTAAGAGAAAAATGGATTCCCTTGTCCATGTCCTGCTGAGAGGACAATGAGTGGCATTCATCCTTGTGACCTTGTCGCCAATGAATAATTTGGCATTTTCCAGAGCTGTAACATTATAGGACATAAAAAATTGCATCTCAAATTGTGAAATATAATATGAGCAAAAGCATTATAAGGAGCAGATAATCTATACACTTTTGGAACCAACACATCACTGGAACCATATAAATATTGAAGTCCAAAAATCAGTTCTAGATCTGTTCCATGAATGGAGAAACTCTAGGCAAGAGCAGAAACATGTAAACACATAGGCTTAACAGCAATAAGAATCCTGTGTACATCAACTTTCCTCTAGACTTCTTTATTTGCCTAATGCAAGAATCAACTACAATTATTGATTACAAGAATAATCAGCAGACAGCCATACCTCACAAGACATAGAACACATTGACAGGCTATTGGACACATGTGAGAAATAACAAAAATCGATGCTAGGTCTGTTTATGGGAGGCAGATGTTTGCAGAAACTTTAAGCTAGTAACGTGCAAATCAGAATATACTGCAGTGGTTGAATCCCTGTGCATTTCAACTTTCTTCTCTGTCACTTTAATTTGCCTTAATGAGAATCAACTACATTTACGTTATTAGGAGAATGATCATTGGCAAACCCTGTCTGCGTCAAACAAGAATATGAAACACGCTGACAGGCTATTAGCCACATCTCAAAAATGATACTAGTAATAAGGAAAGGTCTCCAATATAAGTATGGCTACCCGGCTGTTGACAGAATCTCTACCATAAGAGCATCTAAGAAATGTCTTTATCATATCCATATGAAAGATACTAGGGCTGATTTGCACGGACGTAGGTCCGAATAGGTGTTGAAGCCTAAAACCAAGTTACTTATTTAGGTAATTACTCAACATCAAATTTTGTGATGTGGATTTCACATGTGTCAACAGTTCTGCAAAATTTATGAATGTCGCCTACTTCCAGAACTCCGACAATTTGTTAACAGAAACTCTAATAAATAATCAGTCAGCGTCATTAATTAATTCAGTTCCTTGCAGGCCAACAATTGACACAAAAGTTTCATTAGACCATACGGCATAAACTAACTCATTTCAAAGCTATATCCAACGATTTCACTTTGCCATCAATTTGGTCTCGAGTCATGTTTTTCCATCACAGTAATACAACCATTCAGAAACCAGTGGGACTGGCGAGAGAATTATATTCACGCCTTCTGAAGTTTGACTAAATTACACAAACCTACCCAAATGATTAAATAATTACAAGACATTTTGTGGATCTCAAACAAACACGCAGAACAGATACCGGATTTACGAGATTGAACAGAGTTTGCTAAGAACTACTTAGGAATAACCATCTTACCCTTAGTCGCAGCTAAAAAATGTAAGACATATTTGGTGAAACGTCTACTTTGCACTTTACTAGATAGAAAAATCAATGACTTATACAAAATCGTCAAACATTTAACGACAAAAATAAATTAAAAGGCCCGGTCTTGGTCGTTTTATAGGCTATCTCTCAAACTTTCATAATGAGTGATGTGCCCCCCCCCCCCACCCCCCTCAATCCCAATCTCTGCAGCAATTCTCCCGGCTGATATTCCACAGGGATACTGGTTTCGCCCGAATATTAAGTACAATACTGTTAAATTTAACCCTAATTTAAAGAAGAGCCATTCTTTTACCTTTATTTTAGTTAAACGCACACTGATTCTTTTTTGTTATTTTCCCCTCTATTGACACATTTTGTAATGTAGGCGAATTTATGAATTTTCTTTAAATTGGACAGTAGGAATAATTTGCACGAAAGTAGGGCCCATTAGATGTTGAAGACTAAATTTGAGTTATTAAATAAATAACCGTTTATTATACCATTTGCAACGTCATTTTAGCATGCATCACCATTTCTACAAAATCAACGAATATCAACCACACCTTTAAACTTTGTGCAATTTCCTTAGAAATTCCAATTATTAATGAACTCGCATCTATCGAATCAGATTCTTGCAGCCCCCACAAGTTATAGATCAATTTCAGCAGACCCAATGCAATGCACAGATCATCACTTCTGTTCTCGAGTCTCGCATTTCCATCAAAATATGGCAAAACCGTTGGGAAACCAGTGAGACTAACGAAATAACTATGTATATGCCCTCCAAAGTTCGATTAAATTACACAGATCTCCCCATATGCTCAAATAGTTACTAACTTACCATGACATTTTGTAATTTCAAACCACCAGCATGCAGGATACAATCCTTAGGAAAATGGACAGAAAATCCAGAAATTATTTATGAAATAGAAGTTTACCATCAGGTGCTACAAACAAAAGTTGGCATATTTGTAACTTTTATTTTGCACTGGACTAAATTTAAATTCTTTTTTTAAAAAAAAAGGCTTAAAAACATTTAAAGACAAGAAACTCTTATTTGGTTTTTCACATTGAACAAACTACCGTTCAAGTTTGAAGGATTACAATGGCACGTTCTGAAGCTTGCACGAACTACAGCTAGTTCCAACTTTTAAAAAAGTTGATAAAATATGTTGCTTTACTCAAATACTTTAACAAAATTAAACAAAACAACAAAGGACGAGGGAATAGACACCCAGATGTATTCTTCATTCATAACATTAATAAACATCCCACTTATAAGAGATCGTTCAACTGTTCCAGTAGATTTCTTTTCTTACTTTTTAATAACAGATCTCCATGGCAGTCATCTTTGCACTACGTCAGCAATGTTAATGTAGTTTCATATACGATTAAAAGATAAAAAATTAAACTTGCATCCCCAGGATGTTTTAATATACGTAACGGATACACAAAGATATCAAGCATAACACAGGCCAAACAAATAACCCCGTCAACGGGGCATAAACCAAGTAAATAATGTACTCCAAGGTTAGCTAGGAAACAAACATACCAATAACGAACAGATTTACACCGCTTGCACCGCGTGGTTGTTGGAGAAAAGCACACCTCACACTGATACTGTACTTGCCGTCCAGGAGACGATCCCACCGCTCCCCCCACCACAACCACCTCCTCCACCGCATCTGCAGCAAGGGGAGAAGAACCATAGGCGGTACCGTAATCATTAGCCGCCTCAAACTCGGCTCTAGCGGCTTCCTCCCACGCCAAAGCCATACGTCTCTTGATCTCCTCCTTCCGCGCCACCATGCGGCACCATTTTACCCTCACGACGAGTAACCCCACCGCCACAACCAGCGCCAAAGCCGAACTGAACAATCGTCCTAGATCCCCTCCCAAAAGCATTTATGCAACAGCAGTATTGAATTTAAACAAAGCATCCAAAAGCCCTAATTTTTCGTGGAACACCGCCACTAACTAACGGTAAAACAATCGTAGATCTCCTCACAGTGTAAAACAAACAACAGTATTGAAATTGCAACAGAGCATCCAAAAGCCCTAATTTCAGAATTAGGGATTAGAATTAAATTACTTGCCTTTCCTCCAATTTGAAGCAATAGAGAAAACAGGTAAAATGTTGACTGTTGAGATCGAGTAAATCAATCAGATTCTTTTCTCGTATCGGAATGAGAGAGAAAGTATGTGTGTATTACTGAGAGAGAGAGAGAGAGAGAGAGAAAGAAATATTCTGATTTTACGCGGGGGGTTAATATATTATATTATTCTTTGCTGTTGATAATATATATTTACTTACCTTGGTAATAACGATAACGAAACCTTATTCCTATTCCTTACTCAGTTCTTAAGAAACCTCCCTTTTATATCCTTTTTTTTATATCATTTAAAAAAAGTGTGTGACCAAGTATCTTTTCAAGACCCAAGATATACTTTACTAGTTTACAACAAATATTGTGATTTAGGAAAATGAAAATGGTAATAGAGATAAAAAAAAAAAAAAAAAAAAAACTTCCCTCATTTGAAATATTTTATGGATTTGAGGTCAACAATTGCTG
Source organism: Linaria vulgaris (assembly GCA_948329865.1). Taxonomy (NCBI): domain Eukaryota; kingdom Viridiplantae; phylum Streptophyta; class Magnoliopsida; order Lamiales; family Plantaginaceae; genus Linaria; species Linaria vulgaris. The sequence goes on from OX415249.1 coordinate 105,536,673, forward strand.
CTTGTATTGTTTTTCTGTTACATTACAAGTCCAATTTTTTCAACTTATTCTCTGCATGCTAAGAATATTAATCAAGGTTTCACACGCCGTACACTCATATATGGTGACGAACACCAGAAGTTTGGCACTTTCTTATGTCATGTGTACTTGTATTGTAGTATTTGTATCTATATAAAAATAGGCAAGAAAAAACTTTTCAAATACGGCATTATGGACTCCATTCCAAAATGAAAACTATATTGGGTCACTCTCTCACTACTATCGATGACTTTTTTTATTGGGTTTAGACTTTAGATCGATGACTTCATAGAGATTATAGAACGGTGGTCTAATATGTTGATCATCATGGTGCAAATATATCTAAAGAAATTTCAAGAGAAGAAAATAAGCTACACTGCTATTTGACAATGTTAGTTGCCAAGTCAGCATATACGTACATTCATAGATGAGATCATTCTTATCTTTTTTTAAAATTTAGGGGTGTTTCCAACAACTTGATTATATAAGAAACTTGTTTTTAACTTTTATTTAAAGTTATTTAAGATGGTTTTATAACTATAAATTGGAAGAGTTTTACTTTTAAACAAAAAACACTAAAGAAACGGTTAAAATAAAATTAGAAAGTTTTGCGGTAGTTACTGAAAAGCAATTTTTATGTATTAAAACATAGTAGACATAATTGTCCCACTTCAAAGCATGCAAATATTTATAATTTAATTATGACAAATAATTTACGAGAAGACTCAATACGTAAAAGTAGTAGTACGCTTTAATTATATAAAAAACCTACTGGCCAAAATAATGTTTTTAAACGACTCAGAATATCTGTTCTTACTTACGATTAGACGTCATTGTTAAGATTATTATTTACAACATTATACTTAAACTAAATAAAAATAGAAATATTTAGTTGCCCTACGCCCAACGCTTCAAGGCTGACGCCTCACTTCTAACTATGAAAAAATAAATCCTCAATGACGCGTGACGCCTTTAACAACTTTGCTCAGAATACGAGATAAGTAATCTCACATCTCCTCCTGAGATTAATTCTCTTGATTTTGCCTTAATTTTAAAGTTACTATAAATGTCTACTAGCAACTTTGACACACGCGGAGACCGCATGTAAACTATATAAATTATCAAATAAATTTTAATATAACACAACTTTAATATAATTTATAAAATTGATGCAAATAATAAGGAAACCAATCTATTCTGCACACATTAAAAATCACGTAAGAAATTTGCTAAATATGTGGATGAATTTTAGGAGGGGTGGTAGTTACTTATTTAATTACATATTTTTTAATTGTTGAAAACTCAAAGCAGGGGTACTTTTGGAAACTCAAAATTTGGTATCTCAACTGCCATTTTGTGAGTGAGATGGCTTTGCTTTTAATATAGTAATAGATTACACCCTTCTACAAACTTATAAATTACTTTACTTTCTCTTTATATAATTAGATAAAATATTTTATAAGATCCAAACTAAGAGTTCGAACATAATATTTATAAGGTTTTTGTGGTCGATCACTTTTGTTGTTTAATAATAAATAAATAAAAAATCATTCTTGTGACGATCGCGCCCCACGAGCCATGCTCCGACCGAATTGGTTCAGTGGTGGCCAGCCACTTTACCCAATCCATACTAAAGCGCAACTCATAGGAAGGGGTCTCACTTGTTCAGGATCAAAACCATACACGTTTTATAAATTATATTTTGATATATACAGCGGAAGTCTTGGTATTACAAATAATGTGACAATTTTAATGGTTATGCACTAGTGACAAAACACGAATATTTCAAAATGCACGCGCGAACAATTATTCACTTGGTCCATGATGCCATTTTGATTTTATCCTGAGGAATGGACAGAGGAAATGAGCGATAAGGCTTTAATGACTTAGTGAGATTCATATAAAAGAACTGGTAATGCATGAATTAATTGTGACCTACTGGATACATTTCGGGAGTGATCTTACCGGTAGAAACAGTTCAACTAGACAATTTGATGTAGCAATGGTACTGAGTTTTCATAGAATAGTTAATGATTGTGTGCTTGACAATAAACAAATCCAGCCTTATGACTTCTACTATTCTATCTTATACCTCCCGACGAGGAGCGACCTCGCAAACAGTCAAGACGTGCTCGAGTACATGTCGATCCAGCACGCGGGTTACAGCCAACTCCTGACTGCAAGCGGTGCCTAGATAGATGGGTATCAAGCGAGATTACTTAAACCGACAGTCCTTACTGCCCGACAGTAACTCGACTCAATCCTTGGGCCCAACTTCCCAAAGGCGTCACAATGGGTATAACAAATAAAAACATAAGCTAGTAAATCGGATAATATCCGTTGCTCCGTGAGCTACATGTCCCGAACATAGTTCGTTGCTCTTTGCACAATTCAAGAACTAGCAGATGAGATTATAATATTGGAGAATTATCATGATTATGAATAGATATGATAAATAATAATTTATTGGATATGATTTAACGATGAGTAAGAAAATCATGTTATGAGATGAGATACCAAACAGGATTATGATGAAATATAGGTTGTTCGAGGTTTGGTAACGGGGTAGTGGCTTTTCTGTCCAAGTTCCTTAGGGTCGGATGCCAAACGGGGCTAGAATAAATCAGAAATGGAACCTTACCTTAACTCGTACGGGAACCTTGATGGCGTTGATTAGTTCGTCAAACCTTTGATCAGATATCCAAATGAACTTTGTTTCCAAATATTTTTGTGGCAACTGATCCCTAACATCACTAGGAACATGTGTACTCGAATGGGAAGGAAAATCCAAAGGTTTGCTATACTAAATAATTCTTGAAAACATAGAACCTATTTTCAGATTTTCAGACAGGAGTCTACGGTTTAAGAACTTCGACCTTCTAAATCACATTATTTGAAAAATATTTCTTCATATGAAAGTTAGAGGACATCACGAGGAGTATTCGGCCGCTAGCTTTGATCAAAAAGAATTTTTCTACAATTAGTTATGATTTTTCTAAGGTGCATGGCCGAATGAGAAGAAGAAAGAGCAAAAGGAATCGACACCGGCAAATATTGAGCACACGCCGCCGACAATAGGCCAAACCCTAAGACAAAGTCCGGCGACAGAGCAACAAGAAAGGAAAGTGCCATGGGTGGACATAATTAAGGGAAATCGACAACCAGCAAATGGATTAGGAGTGAAGTACACAGCCCCTAAAGTGGTCGATGGGGAGATTGAAGTAGAAATCGATGAGGAAGATATGGAGTCTGAAATCAAGTTCTAGGAGCACACCCTAGTGATGTATGCAATGGGGGAAGACCTCTCAATGAATGTTGTCAGACTATTCATGGTAAATTCTTGGAAATTCGTTTCTCTACCAGACTTATTTTACAATGATGAGGGATACTTTCTGGCAAAATTCAAGAGTAAGGAAGATATGAAGGCTGTACTACAAGCAGGGCCATATACCATTTATAGAAAACCTCTATTCTTGAGAGAATGGAGTGCAGAGTTTAGTCTTAAAGAGGATATGCTGAGGGTTATACCAATTTGGGTTAAACTACCACAACTACCACTTGTGTACTGGGAAGAATAGAGTATTAGTAAAATTGCTAGTGCAATATGCCTTTATCTTGCAACTCTCTTTGCTGCAGTTCTCCGGATGTGTATGTCTCTCCGTGAGTTTCACATTTACTCTCAAGATGACCAACTTTCCCACACTTATAACACAACGTGGGTATGTTCTCATAAACCACCTGATAAACCTTTTCGCGCATGCCCAAGCCAAGGGTGAGAGGAGTGTTTGTGCTGACTTGGACACACACCCTTGCGAATTTCCCTCGCGTTGCATTTAACATGTTGTTATCAATCTTGACCGGATCTCTTATTTCCCTCGCCAACTCGTGGACAATACCCTCGGACAAAAGCTCTATCGGTAGATTGACGATTCGGACCCAAGTAATCGCACTGTCAATTTTATCCGCTGCTGCATTAAAATTCGGAACCCATTTGCGTATCGAAAGGAAGCTTCCTGCTAGATGCCATGGTCCTTCCGTAAGGATCATATCCCTTTTGAGTTCATTCAATCCTTTCACGCAGTAGCAGCCGTAGCCCAAGTCCATGAGTTCGAAGTCGTTGTGGAGCGACCACATTAGATCGAGCCTTGTGCGGAGTGCCTCAAGATACCACGGGTGGCCAAGCACCCTAATAATAAGGTTGTCTTGCCATTCCTTACTGATCTGTTCCTCTAGCTCGGCAGAAAATGTGATCTTCTTAAGTGGGAAATCTGCAGTTGGTTCGTGGACAGTGACGTGTTTACGTATTTCTGCTGTACGGGCTGCATTAAATCTCGCATCCTTAGTGCTGCTCTTGTTCTTCATGATTGATGCGTACGTAGGTCTAGAAGTCCAGTTAGGATTCTCATCCAGATTGTTTGAGTCCTGCATGGTAATTTCCATTTTCACTTCGACTTGTTTTGATCTCTTCTGTTGCCTTGCGTTGAATGTGAATTCGTCCGGGGGAACGAATTCAGTTGCTACCGGTTGAATGTCGCTCGGAATCGCTGGTTGGGGGGAAGGTTGGTTGTCATTTGCGTTCGGTCTGTCATTTTCACAAACACATACTTGGCACGAAGGTTCAACTTTTTGGCGGCAGGTTTAAAAGAGCGCTTTTAAAATCACATTGTCTTTTAAAATTGCATTCAATGGGACTTTACTTAACTCAATGAACAAAATATAATTATGTAGTCTTATCTATTTATGATTCTGTAAAAGAATATCATAAAAAGTCTGTAAGAAAAATTAATATATAAAATCTTATATGTATTATGTAGAAAAATCGAGTTATATCTATGTTTATTAATCTTAAAATAATAACTACATTGAGAAGATCTGTATATATTAAACCAAAAAAAAGATATATCAAAACTCTTGAAAATTCACTATCAAGACACATTAAGTTTCATGCGTTTAATATATTTCATTTAAATTACGGTTCTACAACTTACAAATGTCAATACTATGAATATTACTTTTATAAAAAAAACGAAAATGATAAAGAAGCATAGGCATTAACAAATATTCTAAACGACAAACAAAAGGATGAAAAAATTTATTTTGACTAGCGGTAAATTTCTTCTAGATGATTAAATCATATATTACTTTTTAGAATATTATTTTCATAGATTATATGCCCTAATCAAATTATATATATATATATATATTAATGCAAGATAATTATTTTGTACTATATTTTAAAATTTAAAAGTTGTTTTTCAATTATTAATACATACAATTATAACTTGGTGGAGGAGTTCTCCAGTGAGATAAGGGAAGCTGAGTTTGAGGTTTTAAGGTGAAGTTTTATGATCACCTTTAGTCCTGGAATCCAAACTCGAAGCACTCGAGAAAAGCCTTCAGCTTGCGTAGGATAGGAGACTCCCAAATTGAAGTCAAATGGATATCACGGAAGGCAAATAGACTTGCGGATCGTATTGCTAAGCTACTAATTGGAGATAGGGAGCGAGATGTGTTCATGAATACACAATCGCCGAATGCGTTGGAATTGTTAATTGTACTACCTTTCTTTAAAAAAAAAATTTTAAAAAATTATAACTTTGTGTTTTTGATGAAATAGTTATAATTTTTTGTGAAAAATTATAAACACTCACAACTTATAATTAAAAGCAGCTTAAAATAATTTTAAACAAAAATTAAAAACAAGCTATTTTTTTTAAACACCCCTAGGACTTTAGCTTGTCACTTTTCCTTCTCCTTCCTCCCCATTCTTATCCTCTTTTGCCTCTTCCTAACAGAAAAATCACAAAAATGTCTGCACTTGGATTTGTACATTTCTCTCCTACAACAACTGCTCACCTCCCCTGCCGGTTCAGCCCTTGTGCCCCGCTCCGCCACACTCTCCTTATCTCTTCTCTCCCTTCCAAAAGGCGTCATCAACTCTTCCTTCTCCATTCCCAATCCGAACCCACAGCTATTCAATTAGAAAACACACTCGAACAAGAAGATTTAGTAAAAGAAGAAGAAGAAGAAGAAGAAGTATCGGACACAAGAGTGCTTCTCCAGAATCTTCCGTGGACATGTACAACAGAGGAGCTTCGAACCCTGTTGGAGAAATACGGCACCGTTGTCGATATTGAGGTAGGGTTTCTATTATTATGTACATGTTCGTTTCGATTCATTCATTCATGATGATGTTATTTCCTGACTGTTGTTCTTTTGTAGTTTTCAATGTACAATAAGAGCAGAAACAGAGGTCTTGCCTTCGCAACAATGTCGTCGCCCGAAGAAGCTCTTGCGGTTATGAACAATCTCGAGTCCGCGGTTAGTCTTTTTATTCATTGTTAGCATGGTGGTAGTCACTAATTATCAATGGATTCCTTGTTAACAGCTCATTACAAGTGTTTCAAAGCGTTTAGACGATTTCGCAAACGCCATCTACGATATACAACTTTAGCTATGTGGTGTTTGCAAACTCTTTGAAAGAATTACAACTTCGTAATTTCAGTTTATAATTTTAAAAGCAACTTGAGTTTATAAGTTTAGGGTGTCTTGGATAATCATCTATAGTTTATACTTGATTTGTTATAAAGAAACTACCATAAGTCAGGTCCATACCAACCTTTGAAATCTTGTGAAGTTTTGACTTACAGAACGTTGCAAAAGCTAGATTTTGCAATCACTCCAAAAGTACTGAATGCAAGCAAAGAGTAGATTTAAGTCTTGTTTAAGAGCTTGCAAATACCACTATGAATTTACGCAATTCTAATATAATTTTTTAGCGAGTAGATTGCAAACATCGCCCTACTTATGGAATGAAGTAGTAGTTTTGTTCTTTTGGATCCAGGCTAACAGTAGTTATTTTATTTTACTGTATAGGAGTTTGAAGGTAGGATTTTGAAGCTTAATTGGGCTAAGCCAAGAAAAGAGAAACCTGCACCTGCTGCTCCACAACCAAAACCACTTCCAGTGCACAATCTGTTTATTGCCAATTTACCTTTTCAAGCAAGAGCCAAGGACATTAAGGAGTTTTTCATTGCTGGTAATGCGAATGTTGTTTCTTCTGAAGTGATATTTCAAGATAATCCCAGGCGGTCTGCGGGTTATGGCTTTGTTTCATTTAATACTAAGGCAGAGGCAGAGGCAGCACTTGCCGCTTTTGATGGGAAGGTAAAGATTGAAGTGTCATGCTTGGATATTGTAAAATATTTTAACAGTTGACGGTGTGAAAATAATGAACTTTATCTCGGTTCTTGGTTTCCAGGAGTTCATGGGCAGACCAATTCGTGTGGCACGCAGTAAAAGATTTTTGAGGGAGGGAACAAAGGCAAGTATCCAAACAGAGAGTGAGACTGTGGCCTGAGTTATGCTAGGAAATCATACTAACCAGATGCCCTTAATCACTTAAGGACGGTGAGTGTTTACATTGCTAAAAATGTTTACTGTTTGAAGAGTTGGTCAAAGTTCTGTCATTTCATTTCGCCAATTTGTATCTATTACTTGATTATTTGGCCTTGAATACTGTGATTGTTATTATAGTCAGTTTGGTAGTTGTGGTGTATAGGTATTCCTGTGTTACTTAGGTGAATTTATGAGTGACATTGATTTTTATCTAAAACATTTTTGTACTATATATTCATTGGTACCAAGGTGAAAATAGGAGAAGAAAAGGAATTCTCTTTGATACTAGAAATCAACCATAACTTCGTATTCATCATTTACAGAAATATTTAGCTTTTTTATCATCCTTTGGCATCTGATTCTACTCTCTGGAGTCCAATATCTATATATATTTTTTGGCAAATTGGATTTGAACTCACTTCTTTGCTTTAAAACTTAGAATGTACACAATTGCATGTGCGCCTACAAAGCAATAGTCATACATGAAGATTATGAGTATCTATGTATAGAACATAACTGAAGTAGATATTGAAGGATCACACTAGATATAAGCACAAGTTTTTAACATTTGGGCCAGGAACAATGTTCTTTCTATCTAGTATCCTATGTTTACTGTATATTCTATGGTGCTAGATGACTCTTTTTTTTATCAGATTAGCTTTCCATGATTCAGGAGCTTCCTTAGATGGTTAGTAGGTTGCGGAAACCTGTGTCAGTTTTAACAATAAGTGCATTGAAAAAATTTCATCATGGCTCCTTAGAAGTCGAATTGTCTACTAACGAACCAGTTTAGCATGCAATTACGCACCTATTGTATTGTGCTTTGTAGCCATGTCCACTTGATTCGTGAAATGGATATCGAGTGTATGTCTATGAGAATGAAGGATTTCTATTACAAAAGATATCCGGAAAAAGAATTACAAGTATAAAGTTGGCAATAGAAGTCTGGTTGGCTATATTATGCGTGCATGGTCTGGTAATTATTGTAAACTTTTGGTATATTTTAGGTAATAGGCCATTAGGAGGAAGACTGCTGGTCTATTGAGTCGGGTCTACCTGATCGCTACACTAGATGAATGAAGAGGAGAGTTGATTGAACTCTCTGAAACAAAGATGAAGACGCCGTGAAAGTATCAGCATTAGTTAAACGAAGACATCTTTTTTTTTCCTTCCTTTGTTCTTAGTTGAGACAGAGAAACACAGCCAGGTCGTTTTGGGATTTAGATTGTTATATGCCTTACCTTCTGGTTTCTCTATGTTTTGAGTTGCTCCTAATGTCAGAGAGGTGGCTATAATTAATTCTTACTTATAATGTCAGATTTTATCTATGCAGAAATTCTTGGGCTACAAACGTTTCTAGGAATGCTATGAATATGGTGTTATTTTGTATTTGAATTTATTTATCTTTTGACTATCATTATGTTTGTTAAATTTCCTTGTATTGTTTTACATGGTTGAACACATTGGCTATCGTTGCGTCTTATTTCTTAGAATTCATCTACCACATGGATTGAATGAGGACAAATCACCAGTTAGAACAGATTTTGGGGCTACATTTCTCAGGTTATTGTTAGATGGATATGTTAACAAGGTGCCTTCTCCATTGCTCCATTTCGTTTTCTGCTTGGGTACAACTTTCAAAACCAACTTGATATTTCTGCTCTCTGAAGTTCTCAAGCACAAATTTTAGCTTTTGGTAACCTCGCCCTATTCTTGATTGAAAAACTAGTTACAAGTTAATTACAACAATAAGGAATCTTGATGTCATTGTTAACTAAGGGTCACTGTGCTTTTTCTTTGGGTAAAAAAGAAAAACCATGTCTCATTAAGCTATTCAGAGCGTACGGATTGTCCATTCGAATAACTCCTTGGCTGAAAATTCAGCCGACAAATTGAACCGTAAACAGGGGTTAATCTCGATTCAGTCCTAAATTCGATAAATAGCCGTTTCCTTCCCCGCGTCAATCTCATTTCAATCCAGAAAAAAATAAAGTTTAAAATTGGTTCTAGAAATTTAATATTTGCCATGAAGAAGAATATGACAAAGATTGAAGAGAAAAGATGAATCTTGGTTACGATTGTGGTTAACTCGAGATGCATGAGTCGTCATAGAAAACAGATTTTCCAGCAAAAGTTTTTGTTGAAAAGTTGACCAAGAGGCAATGTGCATATTCACAAATCACAACACTTGTATAGTTGTATGTAATCTTAGGGTCTCTAGAATTATATCAAAATAGATAGTCACTAGAATTATAATTAATCTTCTGACCGTTCGAGCAACTTTGAATTATTTATGAAATTAAAAGATATCCATTATATAAGTAATCATTTTAGTTCTGTAATCTTAATTTCCTCCAATCCAATATATTCCGTTTCAGTTCGTAGGTGATCTTAATATTCTTATTCGTGCCCGGAATCAAAACCGGAAGGTGATTTTAAAGTATTTTTATACTGGCAGTTGACCTACGACTGTTGCCTTTCATTATTTATTATTTATTTAATTTAACTTATATATAAGCCTATATCATTCTCTTTATTTCCTGTCTTAGGTTAAAGATTATTTTTTAATAAAAGTAAAAGTAAAAGTAAAGGCAAAAGCAGTTGGTGTTAGGTAGGTAATGTACAAGAACAAAAGACCGATTACTAAGAAAATTAACGACTCCTTCGTATTACACTGATTAATTTTGGTACTAGTAATATATCACAACTAATTCACGATATATGTTGTTTTGAGTGGTTTGAGCTGGGACCATGGGATATTATATAGCCTATAGGCGAGAATAAATGAAAAAGAAATGAAGTAAAAAAGGGAGCCGATATTTTATTTTTTTAATAAAACATTTGATATTCAATAAAAACTTAAATGCATCATTTTTCTTACCAATCGATAACACTAAATAAAAGAGTAAAATGCAAAAACCTACTATATGTTATTTCTAATTGACAAAATTCTCCTTGCGCTATTATTATTAGAAGGGTTTGTGACAGATCACCCCCATAATACAAAGAAGAGGCACATATATTACTCCTCTGTTAAGAAAAAACATCATAGTACCCTATGTGATATACGAAATATGCGCATTTTCCTGATAGATTTTTGCATTCTACTCCTAAATTAAATTCAAAATGAATATCCATTGATAGGGTTGATCATTCATGATGTTTATTATTAAATAAAGGATTTCGTGGTCTATTTGAACTCATTGAAATGAGGTCATCTTCAAAGGAGCGTGGGCGGAGATTAGCATAATTTCCGACTTTACTAAAGCAAGAATGTGGCATGGGCTCAAGGCTAGTAAAGAAGTACTTTCCCTATTCTTTTTCCAACTAGTTGAACACAACGAACAAGTGATTCTTTATATGACGTTGAGTATTGATTGTTCGTTACCTTGGGTGTGTTGTGGACTTGTGGTATATTGATAGGCTTGTGCAACATCTTCTTTTGGTTTTGAACTTTTGAGGGTGAATTGAAGTATAGTTTTTAGCAGCACTTGTGATTTAAGGCTTCGTTTATTTTTTCGAAAGATAGGGAAAAAGAAAACGTTTTTTTTTTTTACTTTGGCAATTTGAGATTTTCCTGAAAAAGAAAGAAAATATTTGAAAAAGAGAGAAAATTTAGGAAATATTTGGAAAACAGAGGAATCTTTTTTACATAATAAGTATTTTTTTTTCGAAAAATAAGTATGAGCCAAACGCCTGGAAAATAAGGATTCTCTTTTTATTTTTCTTTTCCCCATTATTTGGGGAAACAAAAGGAGCCTAATAGGTTGGTGTAGTGTCTTATTTGGATTTGATATTTTAAGGATGGTATGAGGTTCTTTTATCAATAAATCTTCATTTTATAAAGAGAAAAATAGAATACATTTGTAGCTTGTGAGTTATACTAATTCACCACCCAGAATAAGATTCACTCACAAATCTAGCCCATAAATTGTTAAGAACCGTTTTTTTTTTGTTTCCATCATGTTTTTGCCTTTTGATTGTTGGCCACATGCAGCACATGGCCACTTCAATGTCATGTGGGTTGATGCATGCACCGATTGGAGGCCACATACAGCACATGGCCACTTCAATGCCATGTGGGTTGATGCATGAATATTTGTCACATGGGTTTTACAAGGTGTCACACGGTTTTGCAAGAGTTTTGTCTACAATTCATGCCTATAAATACCAGCCCTCAAACTCAGTTTTGATCATCCCAAGCAATATCAATCTTTCTCTTATATAGTTATTGAGTGTTAGTTATATAAAGAGTGGTTTAGTGAGTTGTTAGTGTGAGGTAAACATAGAGAGTTTGTGCGACTTTACTACGGTAAAAGTTTGAGAGTTGTAATTCCGATTTTACACTCATAGTGAAGTTATTCTACTTTGCCCGTGTTTTTTTACCCTAAAGACATTGGGGTTTTCCACGTAAAATCTGTGAGTCGTTTATTTTTCCGTCTTTTAATTATTGTCGTGTTTTACGCTATATCCGAAGGGTCCACTTCACAACAAGTGGTATTAGAGCCTCGGTTCATATCCGAGCCTCGGTGATATCTGTGGGTATCGTACTGAAATTATTTTTCAGTGACGGTGGTACGTGATAGAAGCAATGACGGCAAAATTTAAGATCGAGAAATTCATCTGGAGTAATTTCTCATTGTGGAAGCTGAAGATTAAAGCCATCTTGCCAAAAGATGGGTGTCTCGCGGCGATCGACGACATGCCGGTGGAAATCACAGATGATACGAAGTGGAACGAGATGGACGGCAATGCTATCGCAAATATTCACCTGGCGTTAGGTGATGGCGTGTTGTCAAGCGTTGAGGAGAAGAGAACAGCTAAAGAGATATGGGACCATCTCAACAAGCTGTATGAGGCGAAGTCCCTACACAACAAAATATTCCTTAAACGGAAATTGTACACACTGAGGATGGCGGAATCTACCCCGGTAACTGAGCACCTCAATGTTTTAAATACTCTATTTTCTCAATTGACGTCGTTGAGTCATAAAATAGAAGTGGTTGAACATGCTGAAATTCTGCTGCAAAGTCTGCTCGATTCGTATGACCAGCTTGTCATCAAGTTAACAAATAATGTCCTCACGGATTATTTGGTCTTCGACGAAGTTGCAGCCACTATTCTGGAAGAAGAGAGTCAGCGCAAAGACAGAGAAGACATGGAGGCATGTTCGCAACAAGCAGGTGCCTTGTCGACAAGAGGGAGAACGATGGAGCGCGGTGCAAGTGGGAGTAAGAAACATGGGAGATCCAAGTCAAGGACCAAGGGCAGTTGTTGGCACTGTGGCAAGAAATGTCACTTGAAGAAGGACTGTTGGAGTCTTAAGGATTCGAACAAGAAGAGTTATGATCCTCAGGGGAACGTTGCTAGCACTTCAGATGATGGTGATGTACTATGTTGTGAAGTAGCAACAACTATTCGAGGTATGCGTGACTTCGATGATGTATGGCTTATTGATTCAGGAGCCAGTTTTCATATGACTCCCCGGAGGGAGTGGTTTCATGAGTATACACCGATCACTGGAGGATCTGTGTATAGCTGTAAAAATGAACTTTTGAAAGTTGTTGCCATCAGTACGATCAAGATGGAGATGCATGACGGGATTGTTCGGACCATTCGAGATGTCCGACACGTGGAGGGATTATGCAAGAATTTGTTGTCTTATGGACAACTGGATGATCTTGGTTGTGAGATTGGGCCGCGAAACAAGATCATGGAAGTTAAAAGGGGTGCACTTGTACTGATGAAGGCGGACAAGATTGCCGGAAACTTATACATGGTACAGGGGAAGGCTCTGCAAGTGGGAGAAACGTCAGTGGCTTCATCTGAGTCGATTGAGAAATCATCAATGATTTGGCATCAACGGCTCGGGCATATGTCGGAACAAGGCATGAAGGTTCTTGTAGAAAAGAAACTACTTTCGGGCCTCACAAAGGTATTTTTAGCTTTTTGTGAACATTGTGTTGTTGGCAAGCAACATTGTATAAAGTTTCGTAGTTCAGATTCTAGAAGTAAAGTCATTCTAGAATTGATTCACTCTGACGTGTGGCAAGCCCCAGTACTATCCCTGGGAGGTGCAAAGTGTTTTGTGTCTTTTATAGATGATTATTCCAGGAGATGTTGGGTGTACATGATCAATAGTAAGGCAGAGGTGTTCTCGATGTTCAAGACTTACAAAGTGCTGGTGGAACTTGAATCTGGGAAAAAGATCAAGTGTCTGAGATCTGACAATAGAGAGGAATATACTGGCAAGGAGTTTGAAGACTTCTGTAAAGATGCTGAGATTAAGAGGCAGTTTACTACGGCATACACTCCGCAACAGAATGGGGTGGCAGAGCGGATGAACATGACCTTGCTGGATAAAACAAGAGCCATGATGCAGGTCGTGTCTTAGAAAAGTTGTTCTTGGCAGAAGCAGTCAATACCGCCTGTTATGTGGTGAACCGATCTCCATCAACAACACTGGGGCTGAAAACACCGATGGAGGTGTGGACAAGTAAACCAGTTGATTATTCTAATCTTCATGTATTTGGGAGTCCCACTTATGTTATGTTTAATACTCAAGAGAAAACAAAACTGGACCCAAAATCCAGAAAGTGTTTGTTCTTAGAGTATGCTAAAAGAGTGAAGGGGTATCGCTTGTGGGACCCCACTGCCCACAAGATTGTTGTAAGCAGGGATGTTATCTTCACGGAAGATAAGAAAGGAAATGATAGCAGCACAGGGGAAGATCCAGAAACTACAACAGTAGTAGTCGAGAAGGATGCCGAGTAGGAGGGTCCTGCTGAACCAGAGCATGAACCTGAGGAGACAACGGAGTCTGGAGTCTCGGGGATACGTCGATCGACACGTGTTAAGAGACCACCAGGCTATCACACAGACTTTTCAATGGAGAACAATGTTGCGTACTGTCTTTTAACTGAGGACGGGGAGCCATCAACTCTCCAGGAAGCAATGAGCAGTTCAGATGCAGCTTAGTGGATGGCAGCAATGCAGGAGGAAATCAAAGCACTCCATTAGAATAAGACGTGGGAACTTGTGTCTCTACCACAAGGGAGGAAACCCATTGGCAACAAATGGGTGTACAAAATCAAACGTAACAGTGATGACCAAGTGGAGAGGTATCGTGCACGATTGGTGGTGAAAGGATATGCTCAGAAGGAGGGGATTGATTTCAACAAAATATTTTCTCCGGTGGTCCGAATGACAACTGTGCGGGTGGTTCTGGCGATGTGTGCTACATTTGATTTACATCTTGAACATTTAGATGTAAAGATGGCTTTTCTTCATGGTGATCTTGAAGAAGAGATTTATATGCTCCAACCGGAAGGATTTGTTGAAGAAGGAAAAGAGAACTTAGTTTGCAGGTTGACCAAATCTTTGTACGGTCTCAAACAGGCGCCACGGTGTTGGTACAAAAGATTTAATTCATTCATAATGAGCCTTGGATACAACAGACTACATGCAGATCCTTGTGCATATTTCAAGAGATCTAGTGATGACTTTGTTATTTTGCTGTTGTATATTGATGACATGTTGGTTTCAGGCCCCAACAAAGCTCGTATTGAAGAACTGAAGGCTGAACTGGCTAGGGAATTTGAAATGAAGGAATTAGGACCAGCAAACAAGATTCTAGGGATGCAAATCCACCGAGACAGAAATTGCAGGAAGATTTGGCTTTCTCAGAGGAACTATCTGTTGAAGATTTTGCGGCGGTTCAGTATGCATAATTGTAAGCCAATCTCTACCCCTCTTCCTGTTAATTTCAAGTTATCCTCAAGTATGTGTCCTAGCAGTGAAGAAGAGAGGAGGGAGATGTCTCGAGTACCGTATGTGATATGGGCATTTCCCGCATATTGGGCCAAGCCCAAACCAGGCCCATTTTGGACCATATCGGGGGATCACTTTCGATGTCATATCGGTAATCATCACCGATATGTTACTGTGGTCCCCGGATCCCGAGGTTTATAAATACGCGGTGCCCGGATCCCGAATTAAGCAATAATTATCCCTCAACTACCACGCGTCAGATCGAAATACATCCCCGATATCCCTTTCGATATCTTATTCGATATCGGGATTATCACGTGCACCTCTAACACGTCACACCAGCTCATCACCGATATCAGATCGGGGGTCATCCTCGATATCACATCGAAGACAATCACTGACGTCCGTGCGATCTAGTTACCGATATCCCATTCCTATCCAAGCATCAAGGCGTAGGTTCGAGGTGTTCTGGACCAAGTCTACACGAGACACGTAGTGTAGGCCTGATTTGAGATAGACTCGTTGTACCTCCAGACTACTCACTTGTAACCGACACTCAAATATATATAAAACGATCTATTGCCAAATCAGTGGCGCCGTCTGTGGGAACACCAGTTCCCGGACAAAGACGCCGAGATGCAAGGAAGGAGGACCCGATCCGAGTTTAGCGGAGTTGTGACTAGGGGCGCCAGGATGGAGGACACGCAACCCCCTCAACACCCAACTGATCAAGGACATACAGTGGCTCAAGCCGAGATGGAGCTTCCTCAGCCGCAGAGCGAGCCACAACGAAGGCGCGGGCCCCGGGAGGCCGCCGCGAGCCACGAATGCAGTTCTGACCCTTGTTGCACCAAGTACGGCGGGACCCGAGACTGAGGCCCCGCCCACTGAGAACCCCGCAGCAGACGTTCCAGTGACCGAGACGCCAAATGCGGATTTTCCCGGCCTGGAGGAGACAATGCCCGCGGGACAAAGCACCTTTCACCCCCCTGCCATAACCTCGGAGATGCAAGCGCAGATCAACGCCACAGTAAGAGCAACGCTGGATTCCACATTGGAGACCTTGCTTCCACGACTAGTGGAGCAAATGGCAAAGGAAGTTCGGGCGAGGCCCCATGAATCCGGAGCGGGCGAAGGACAGACAAGGCAAGGATACAAGGAACAAGAGGATACAGGGGACTCTTTTAGAGAGATATCGCCTGCAGCTTACGACAGGACGGAGAGACGGGGCCCCGGAGTCCAGGATCGAGAGGTAGCGAGGAAAATGGAACGGCTTGACCGTGAGAGGGCAGAAGTAATCCGGAGAATGGAACGCGGTCGTGACCAGGCCGAGATCAATGGTTCAAAAAATGAGGATGCAGAGATACTGCGAGTAATTTCAAGGAGGATGGAACAGATAGACCGCGAGAGGGCGGAGTTAGTAGGGAAGGTGACACAGAGTCATGGGAAGGGTCACAGTAGGACCCCGTTTTCAGATGAGATAGAGGCAGAGGTACTACATAGAGGAGACAAGATTCCAACCATAAAACCGTATGATGGGAAGAGTGACCCGAGGGATCACATCCACGCCGTTGAGAGTGTATTGAACCTACAAGATTTTTCCGAGGGTATTAAGGCAAAAATAATGGCGACAACACTGATTGGAGCAGCGTTAGACTGATTTAACAGAATCGAAGTAGGATCTATTTCGAGCTTCGAGCAGATGAAGGAGAGATTGGAGAACCACTTTTCCAGTTAGAAACGAATGAAGACAAGCATGTACCATCTGGAAGCGTTGAAACAGAAAGAGAAAGAAACTCTCGGAGAATTCATGAGCAGATTCAATGAGGAGCTACTGAAGGTGGACACCCCCTACGGGGGACAAGTGCTGCAGACCCTGTTCAGGGCAACGACGCACAACAGATTCGCCAAAGAATTGATCAAGCTCGCAGAACCTACCATCAATCGGATAAACAAGTTGGCGCATGCTGTGATCTACGAAGATGCGATGATGGCGGCTAAGTTTAAACCCCAAGAATCCGGCCGGGAAAGGGGTAGAGAGCTATGGAACAAGAACAAAGGAGGAAGAGACAGGTCCCCAAAGAGATATACCCCCTCAATCGGGACATTTGCACTATCTTTGCCGTTGCGCAAAGCAGGAATTGGCTAAGTGCGCCTCGAAAAATTAAGGAGACGGATTTCACTAAGAAATCTAGACGCTACTGCGAGTATCAGCGCCAAAAAGGTCATGACACGAACGACTGCTATGACCTGAAGGATGAGATCGAGAGATTGATTAAGGACGGAAGGTTGATAGAATTTGTTAAGGCGAGCGGGCAGTACGCTGAATCAAGAGAACGGTCCCAATCCCCAAGAAGGGAGGGCCTAAAGGCGATTGAAAGTGGACAAGGACGCAATGCGATAACTAGTGCGCCTTCGAGGGGGGTCATCAATGTGATCAGCGGTGGGACCGCATGAGCGGATTCCACCAACCAGAGGAAGAAGATAACTCACGGATTGAACGAGGACCGATTCGTTGGATTTACAACGTTGATTGAGGAGCTACCAGACGAGGTTATCACGTTTTCCGGCAGGGACCTCTCGGATCTTAGCCACGAGGCCGTCCAGGCAGGCGAGCTCGACTGCCCCCTGGTTGTTCAGCTTGATAGAGTCAGTTAAGTTAGTTGTTAGTTATTTCTAAGCTTCTGTTAGTTAGTTAGTTCATCTTTAATACATAGTTTATGTACTTCACTTGATTAGATTTATTTGATACGACTATAAATTAACAATTCATTTACATTCAACGTGATATCTTTCGCTAGTTTTTGACTCATTTGATTTCCTTTTACTTTGGTTTTTTGCAATCAATTTTGCCCTTGATCTGTGTTATGATTTGCTCCAATCATAATGCAATTCATAAATTTCTGTTGATCATCCCCAACTTCCTTTAAAGTTAAACTCTGGTACGGCTCACTACAAAAAAAGGGGGTCATTCGCGACAGTCCGGGCGATCGCGAATGACCCTTTTGCAGTCGCAGTGGTCGCGGAAGACTTGGACGGTCGCGAATGACCCTTTTGCGGTCGCAGATGGTCATCCGCGCTCGGCCAGCGGTCGCCGATGACCGATCACGGAAGACTCCGGTCGTGGGTCCTCCGTGACCGCTCAGCGGTCACGGATGATCCATTCGGCGACCGTCAGGCGGTCACCGATGACGTTGTGGTTATCCGTGACCGCCGTGCGGTCACAACGGTCATTCGTGATTGCAATGTGGTCATGGAGGCCATCCGTGACCGCCCGACGGTCACGAGCATTGAGCGGTCACGGATGACCCAGGTAGCATCCGCCGCCCGACGGTCACCAATAACGCCAGGGTCATTCGTGACCGCTTGGCGGTCACGGATAATATTCAAACTATTCGTGACCGCTCGGCGGTCACAGATAATATTCAAACCATTCGTGACCGCCCTGGCAGTCACGAATACCACTGAACGAAATAAAAAAATATATTTCGGTAATTTATCGGATTTTGTTTTTGCGAATAGAATGTATGGTTGGTCGATTTTTTTATATAAAACATCATTTAAGAGGAAAAAACTTTTGGTTTTTATTTTGGGTTATAAGAAAAGAAAGGAAGAGAATAAGAGATTTGGTGTTTTGTTTTTGAGGATATAAGGAAAGGAAAGAGGAGAAGAAAAATTGTTGGTATTTTTGTTTTGGGTTTGGGAAATGAAGAAAGAAGGAGAACGTGTTAGATTTTTTAGAAAAGATAATTTGAGTGTAGTGAAAATTATTGGGTGGAATGATGGGTATATATAGAATTCAGGTGAAAATTTTGAATTTTCGAAAAACTTAAATTTCCTTCCGATCCCGCCAAATTCTAAGGTCTTTCGCGACAGCCGAGCGGTCATAAAATATTTGAATTTTTAAAATTCCTAAAATTTCGTGACCGCCCAACGGTCACAAAATCATCCGCGACCGCCTGACGGTCACTAGAGGTCTTTCGTGACCGCCATGCGGTCGCCCCATATTCTTTGTGACCGCCCAACGGTCACGAAAGACCTCTATTCGTGACCGCCGAGCGGTCACGAATAACCATCATTCAACATTTTTTGATTTTCGTTTGTTTATTTAAGGTGCACTGTTTGTTATATTGATAAAATAGTTACTACTAAGTAAATTATAAGGTTTTATCACCCAATCGCATATAACAATTAAAATAACTTGGTATATAAGATGCTTAGTTGTACAACATATAATAGGTTATTCGTTCATAACTCGTCTAATCACATCCAATCTACTATTTTAATATGTTAATTACTAATGCTGTACTAATTTATTACTTCGATTCACATGTAGTAATGAGACTTATTGTTAAAAATCATAAACACGTCGAGATCGCTCAATAAAATAAAAAAATGTTATATGAATATTATTAGTGACCGCCCGACGGTTACGAAAGACCCCTCTTTCGTGACCGCCGAGCGGTCACGAAAGATTCCGCGATTGCCAGGCGATCGCCCCATATTCTTCGTGACCGCCCAGCGGTCCCGAAAGACCCCTATTTGTGACCGCCCATCGGCCACGAATAACCCTCATTCAACATTTCTTGATTTTCGTAAATTTTCTTCTCTTCAAGATCTACCTACTGGCGCTGTACTGGTACTCATGTGTTACCGCCCGTCCCCTTCACCCTCTGCGTATGACCACGTCTGTAGGCCTCATCATATCGAATATGGTCCTTTCGCTGAGGGTCCCTTCACCCTATACACATTTCAAGAAAGAGTACGTCAAACTTAATTACACATATATTAAGATTACTTAATTATACCCATATTGTTAATTTTAATAAATCATACCAATCGACGTCTGATCTCCTCTATGACGATAGATCCACCATAAAAAGTGGGAGGTGCCTTCGTCCCCTCCTTTGGCTCCTCGCCTCCTCTCCTATTTTTCCTTTGGCGCTGGCGGACCGCAGGCGGGAAGTTCTCCCGCCTATGGTATCTGTAACCGCTGGCGGTCGCGGATGCCCCCTGCCATCTGCGATCGTCAGACGGTCGCCCCAGCGGCACTGGCAGACCGCATACGAGAAGTTCTCCCGCTTGTGGTATCCGCGACTGCCAGGCGGTCGCCCCAGCGGCGCTGGAGGACCATAGGCGGGAAGTTCTCCCGCATGTGGTATTCACGACCACGGGGTGGTCGGGAAATCTTTGGTGACTGCTAGGCGGTCGCCGATGCTGGCGAACGCTCGACGGTCGCAGGCTGGCGGTCACGGTTGACCGCCAAATATTGTAGTGATCATGGTCCTCAAAACTTCCATTTACAACCATTAATCGCCGCTTCTCCTATTGGCCCGCTCTTGTTGTAGAGCTTGGATAGGCCTTGAATGTTGCTTACTCCAATGGCCCTTTTCATGGACTCGATCAGTGAAGTTCGTTTTAGGCGCTGAATATAAATTAGTTTTTATCGTTGGTGGCGGGAAGAAACATAGTCTTGACCATCTTAATTTTGATGATTGGTTGCGAGTGGATTGTATGGTCACTTCTTGGATCCTACACTCAATTTACAAAGAGTTGGTGAATGAAATTTTGTATGCAAATTTTACATTCATCTTGTGGAATCAATTGGAGACACAATATTTGGTCTACTACTGTAACATCTACAATGAGATGTAGCCTCTCTCTCTAAAAGTCCTTGACGCATCTCTACTTACTACACTAAACTAAAAAAGCTTTGGGATGCACTTGGTTGTTTAATTCATGCTGTTGCTTGCTACTGTGAGGCTGATGGACTTTTTACATGTCACATTGCACAATATTTTCTTGATTCTCAGTCACTCTCAAAATTGATGCAGTTCATAACAGGAGTTCATGATGAATTTGATGTCATATGCTGTCAAATTCTTGACCGAGAGCCTTTGCCAGTAGTTGAGAAAACATAGACTACGGCACTTAGATTTGAAAAATATAAGTTCAACTTACTTTAACAGGTTCTAAGTCTTCTGAATCTTCAATTTCCTTAAATGATTTCAAAAATAGTGTTAAGGACGAATTCTCTCCGGATGGGCTCTAAACCATGCGGCCCATTCCTTCTCTTTATTGATATTATTTTGTTTAAATTATTAGGATTTAGTTAATCTAATTTGGTAATTATCTTGAAGAATATTGACCTATCTTGAAAGATATGTTATCATCTAAATCCTGATCTATTTTCCTTATCTCTTTAGTGCACTTGAACTAATAAGCGTGCAGATTCATTATAAGATCCGTGAAGATCGGTTCGAATCCTCTTGATAAGGAAGGATAGTCTCACGGATCTACAAGAACAGCTGTCGTGATCGTCTTACTTGGAAAGAAGATCGCCAGTGGATTGCAACTGAAGATTCGATAGAATATTCTGGTGCGCCTATATAAAGAAAAGACTCGAGATCATTATGAGGGCACTTTGAAAAGGATATTAAGCAGTCAGTCTTGTATCGAGTCATTTGTGAAGAACATTAAGTCAGAGTGTCTCTGGAGTAGCTTAGTGTGTCTTCGATTCAATCGCGTTTCTGAAAACAAGTTAAGGGTTAGGTGTTGCAACTGCATATGTTAGAGGGAGTCTAGTATATGAGTTGATTTAAATCCTTCATTGTAATTCTTAAGTAGGAAACAGTTTGAGTCAAACTTTGGGTGAAAGCCCCGTGGACTAGGACCATTTGGACCGAACCACGTTAAAAATCTCTTGTGTTCTTTATTGCTTATGTTTCACTGTTTTTCGCAATTGCAACTGCAAAAACTGTTTTCAAACGTTAAAGAACTATCGTCTGTTGTACTTCAGTGTACAATTGCAACTATTGCTAAGTGCAACTGGACACAATTACAAGTATTGCAGATACTAAGATCTTACAATTGGCATCAAGAGCCGGTCACTATATTTACATAGTGTAGATTCTGGTCTAAAAAGATCTTTGTTTTGTTTAAATTGATTTATCTATGGAAGAAATGAGGGAAGGTCTGTCGACCATTAAGCCACCGATGCTAACGGCCACGAACTACTCCTACTGGAAGAATCGCATGCGAAACTTCATAAAACAACAGGATCAGAAGGCCTGGAAGAGCATTCTAAAAGGGTGGACCCCGCCGACAGATGATCAAGGACGAGTGAAATCCGAGCTGGAATGGACCGATGCTGAAGAACTCTTAGCAAATTACAACTCTACAGCCTTGGACATTATTTTAGTTGCAGTTGATTATGATCAATATAAGAGTATATCTAACTGTGAAATTGCAAAAGATGCTTGGCAGGCTATCGAGAATGCACATCAAGGAAATGACAAAGTGCGCGCATCCAAGTTGCAATTACTCAATGACCAGTTCAACTATGTACACATGGAAGAAACAGATACCATCGCTCAGTTCCATTCCAAACTCAGGCATCTTGCCAGTGAAGCCACCATCCTTGGAGTGGACTTCCCTGAATCTAGGATCGTGCTTAAACTTCTAGGATCCCTCCCTGGACGGTTTGCAATGAAAGTCTCAGCCATTGAAGAAGCAAAAGATGTTAACACACTACCACTGGCTGATCTCATGGGATCTCTAACCGCATGGGAAATGAAACTCAAGAGAGAAGGAGACACCATTTCCAAAGGAGTTGCACTTCAGGCCAGTCTTCCACAGAACAGTCCCAACTCAGAATTAGAGCAATCCTTAGCACTCCTCACTAAGAAGTTCAACAGAATGAACAAACGTTGGAGTAGAGGTAACCCTTCAAACCCAGTTGTAAGTCCCTCTGATTTACCTAATAATAAGCCTTCCGCTACTAATAGACTTGACAACAAAAGGTCTGGAAAGGGTATTCAATGCAGGGAATGCCAAGGCTTTGGACACATAAGGGCAGACTGTGCAAATCTGCTCGAGAAAAACAAAAGTCGTGCTTTACTCGCATGGAGTGAGGACGAATCTGATGACAGTGAAGATGACACAGAAGAAATCGATGACATTGTATTTTCATCGTTCATTCCTCTTAGAGCCAACATGGGAGTTACAATTCGCAGCAATTCTGACTCCGATTGCGACTCACTTGACAATAACGAGTTGGAACTTACAGAGGATATGGAGTCAATCTGTAGAACAAACTCCGAATTGAAGGCCCAACTCAAGATTGTGTCTACTTTTGGCAGCCCTGTGAGAATGAACAACAGAATCCTCGAACTCGAAAGAAAGGTTCTCGCCCTCTCCTTGGAGAGAGACCTCGTGTCCGCTGATCTGGAATCAGCACTTAAAGCCCACAAAGCACTTGTTGAAGTATGCGATCTCACCAAGAAGGAATTGGACACACTGGCTAAGAATGTGAAGCTGCTCACACCAGGCACAAAAAATTTGGAAAAAGTTCTGGACACCCAGAAAGTTGCAACTGGGAAAACAGGAGTAGGATATGTTGACTCCACTTCACCAAAGTTTCTTGGGAATACCAAGATATCCGTTTCCAACAGGAAGAGGATACCCAAGGGAGTTGAAATTCCCTTCGACTATCCCAACACCAACGATCATGTACGTGTCAGTTGTAATTTTCCAGCAACAGTATCTGACCGGAATTCTGTAAACAGGTTTGCAAGAGGAAGATTCATTCCTATCTGCCACCACCGCGGAGTCCAAGGACACATTCGTCCCTACTGCTATCAACTATGGGCACCTCAGGACACACCTTCCATCACTGTTCCCGAAGTACAGAAGAAGAAGAGGAGAAATCAAAGAAAGAAGAAGATCATAATGGATGCACCCACAGTTGCAACTGTCGTGCCACCTCGACAAGTCTGGGCTAAGAAATCTTCTAACCCTCTTATTTGTCTTACTGCTTGCAACTCTACCTCTCAAGAAAGATCCTACTCTAACTCTTGGTACTTTGATAGCGGATGCTCTAGGCACATGACAGGAAACAAGGACATCCTAATTAACTTTGTGCATGAACGAAAGGGCGATGTTATTTTCGGTGATGGAAACAGAAGAAAAATAATAGGGAAAGGAACCCTAAGTGTTAAAGGCTTTCCCAAACTAAAAGATGTTCACTATGTTGATGGACTATGTGCAAATCTCATTAGTATTAGTCAGTTGTGTGACGATGATCTCTTTGTTCACTTTACCAAAGATGAATGTGAAGTTGTAGATCAATTTCAAAATATAGTCTTGAAAGGACTAAGAAGCACTGAAAATTGTTACACTATGACTAACTGTAAAGCTACTTTCAGGTCACTTACTTGCAACTCGAGCAAAGAATCTGTTGCAGAATTATGGCACCAACGGCTTGGCCACCTCAACTACAAGTCCCTGGCACAACTCTTCAACAATCAAAGTGTGAGAGGATTACCAAAGCTTGGAGCAAAGCCAATTGGAAAATGTGGCTCATGCATTGAAGGAAAACAGACAAGAGCGAGCCATAGTGAGTTGCAACACATACCATCGGTAAGAATTCTGGAATTGCTACACATGGATCTTGTGGGACCCATCCAAAAGGAAAGCATCTCCGGTAAGCGTTACATTTTTGTACGTGTTGATGATTTCTCGAGATACACTTGGGTTGAATTCCTAAAAGACAAAAATGAATCCTTTGTATTCTTCAAAAACCTGTGCAACTCTGTTGCAACTGAGAAGGATCTAACTGTTAAAAGAATTAGAAGTGATCATGGTAGGGAGTTTGAAAATTCAAGCTTCGTTGAATTCTGCTCTGACAAGGGTATATTTCATGAATACTCTTCCCCCATCACACCACAACAAAATGGGGTTGTTGAAAGGAAGAACATGACACTAGTTGAAATGGCTAGAGTCTTGCTCAACTCAAAAAAATTAGCCATCAAGTTCTGGGCTGAAGCAGTGAACACTGCATGCTATGTCACTAACCGAGTTTACCTACGACCAGGTACAACTAAAACTGCCTATGAACTCTGGAAAGGTAAAAGACCAAATGTTCAACACTTTCATGTCTTTGGTTGTGCCTGCTACGTTTTAAATGATAGGGAACCTAGAGGAAAGTTTCAATCCAAATCTGATCTAGGAATTTTTGTTGGGTACTCACGGTATAGTCATGCTTATCGCGTATTTAATATGCGCACTCAAACTGTGGTTGAATCATCTAATGTTGAGTTTGACGATTACAGGGACTTTGCAACCACATCATCTGAAGCCCGGATCACTGAACTAACAAATGCTGATGATGAGGAAGAATCACACCGCACACACAAACCTTCACCGCCAGTTGCAACTGATACAGTTAACCAGCAACCTGAGGATACTCCGACGGATACAGTTCCAACAGAGACGGACCCTACCATTTCAGTGCAAGCAGAGAACCCACAAGCACCACCACACATCAGGAGAAACCACCCACCTGAAGCTATCATTGGGGACATAAGTGACGGGATAAGAACGCGAGACATCCCTCGAAGGAGATATGACCAAATGGTGCGTTTTGTGAGTTACACCTCGAAGATTGAACCCAAGAACATAAAGGAAGCACTACTGGAAGAAGCTTGGATAGAAGCCATGCAAGAGGAACTGAATTAATTTGAACGAAATGATGTTTGGACACTTGTCCCTCGCCCAGATAAAGTGAACATCATCGGCACCAAATGGATATTCAAGAACAAGACCGACGAATTGGGAAATATTGTGCGCAACAAAGCAAGACTAGTTGCACAGGGATACACGCAAGTCGAAGGAGTCGACTATGACGACACATTAGCCCCAGTTGCAAGACTAGAGTCCATTCGTCTTCTTCTTGCAGTTGCATGCGAGTTGCATTTCAAACTCTTCCAGATGGATGTTAAGAGTGCATTTCTGAATGGATACTTGAACGAAGAGGTGTTTGTCGAACAACCTAAAGGATTCACCGATCCACACTTTCTTAACCATGTGCTGAAATTAAAAAGAGCACTTTATGGCTTGAAGCAAGCTCCACGGGCGTGGTATGAGAGACTCACCGTGCACCTCCTTGAAAAGGGATACACGAGAGGGAGTGTTGACAGAACCCTATTCTATAAACACTTTGGAACAAACATTCTTATTGCCCAAATTTATGTAGATGATATCGTGTTTGGATCTACATCTCAGGATGAGTTGTAACTCTTCATTTCTATTATGAAAAATGAGTTTGAAATGAGCATGGTTGGCGAACTAACCTACTTTCTTGGTTTGCAGGTCAAGCAGCACAATGAAGGAATATTTATATCCCAGGCAAAGTACGCTAAGAATCTTATCCAACGCTTTGGCCTTAATTCTGCCAAACCTATGAAAACCCCTATGGGATCTACAGATCGCCTCAACAAAGACGATAATTGCAACTCGGTGGATCCTTGTCTCTACCGAAGCATGATAGGAAGTCTATTGTACCTTACTGCTAGCAGACCCGACATTTGCTTCAGTGTTGGAGTATGTGCACGATATCAGGCCAATCCGAAAGAATCTCATCTCAAGGCGGTCAAGCGAATTATTTGTTACATCTCAGGTACAACAGATTTTGGGCTCAGTTACAACTTCAATGATAATCTAGCTCTTGCAAGATACAGTGATGCAGATTGGGCAGGGTGTGCTCATGATCGAAAGAGTACCACATGAGGATGTTTCTACCTAGGAGCAAACCTTGTGTCCTGGTTCAGCAAGAAGCAACACTCAATCACCTTGTCCACAGCCGAGGCTGAATACATCGCTGCTGGGAGCAGTTGCACCCAACTGGTTTGGATGAAACAAATGCTAGAAGATTATGGTATCTCCCAGAACGAAATACTTCTCTATTGTGATAATACTAGTGCCATTAACATCTCAAAAAATCCAGTTCAGCACTCTCGTACTAAACACATTGATATTCGATATCATTATATTAGGGAACTGGTTGAGGCTAAAACTAGTGAGTTACGACATGTGTGCACTGACCTTCAACTTGCAGATATTTTCACCAAAGCTCTGGATGTAACACGCTTTGAGCACCTTCGCAAGTCGTTAGGGCTCTGCCTTATGTGAATTGCAACAGGAGCCTGGTCGCAACTGAGGATGACCAGTGTCAGACCTTCTGCCTATTACTGATCCCAGACAGTCTTCTCATGCTTGTTTGTTGTAATCTTACTCAAAAAAAAAAAAAAAAAAACTAGCCATGAGTTGCAACTGGAAAAAGCTACCTGACCTAGAAGCAGCAAGTGTGAAAGCTAGCAATTCTTATCTCACGCGTCTTCTCATTGCAAAGAGCTACCTTTCTCACAAATGTGTCAGTGTGAAAGCTACCAGTTGTTCACATTCCGTTCGTTAGTTGCAACTGAGTATCATCCAGTGAACCCCTTGGCGAGACTGAATTGGTTCGGTAGTTGGATAGATTCTCTCCACTGGTTACCTTGGTTCCCGTGTTGCTGTATTTAATTTTACATACCGGAGCCCTAATTACTTGTGATTGGGCCTCACTGGGTGTCACATTGTGAGTCCAAGTTTGTTCTTGCAAGTTGTTAAGATGTGTATCTTGCGTATCTTATCTAGCTTTCACCCTATCTTTTCCCGCTTTTGATATCCCTTATCTTGTGAAAAGCGTATCTAGGGCTTGCTAAGTGTTTGTTTTTCCCTCCTAAAATTCTAGGGTTTTGGAGTATCTTATATAATTCTCCCTCTTTCTCTTCCTTCCTGCCACAGATCTCACGTTTTCTCTCTTGTTGTCTAGATTTCTCTTTCACAGGATGGGAGGATCTGCGCGTAAACCAGCCGCCACCTTCTCCGACGAGCCACTTGACCTTCCTCCTCTCCGTACCATCCACCCACCATCCCCGACGACGGCTCACGCCGCTGCAGGTGACCGACATACTTCCCATTCAACTGAGCAGCCCTCACCTCCTTCACCACCATCTTCCCCGTCTCCACCGCGCCGATCCCCATCCCCTCTGCCGCGCTCCCCTGCTCCAACCAAAGAGAAATCCAAAGTGGAATCCGCCTCCGCTGTACCACCACCACCACCTGAGGCCACTCCCGCGTCTCCTGCTGCCCCTCCTTCCTCATCTGGTATGAATACGAGGAAGTGGTCCAAGATTCCGGTCCATCAACCTCCTCGCCGTCGCCGCCTTCACAAGCTCGCCGACGTGCAATCCGACTCTGACACCGATTCCGCGGACAATGCACCTCCACCTGAACCCCCCAGGAAGAAAACCAAATCCTCTGCTCCTCCAAGAAAACCCTCCCCTGTGGTGCCCGAGTCTACCTTTGTTCTTCCCGATGTTGCCCCTGCCTCTACCTCCTTGAAAGCTGCTAGGGCTCACTCTCAACGTTTCTACTCTTCTGATGCAGAGGCCAAAATGGGGGAAATTCGGAAGTGCCCTATGGTTGTAGAACGACCATTGGACCTCAAGTCCTATGAAGAGACTGGTGTGTTGGATCTCCTTCAACAACACGGGTGGCTAGTTGCAACTCAGAACGCCACCAAATACAACAAGGTCCTGGCTCAAGAGTTTTATGCTAACCTCACGACCCAGATAGATGCAGAAGGGTCCCTTCAGTGCCATGTCATCTATCTTCGGGGAAATGTCTGCCCTTTTACTACTGAGCTTCTGTCCCAGGCCATGGAGGCACCAATCGTGGACACAACCGAGCTATCTGAGTTGCGACTAGAGCGCAACATGGACAAAGTTGCATACGAGCTGACTGGAGGATCAATCCGTGTGTGGCCCCTAGACCCGTTTCCCACCAGCTCACTCACCAGCCGGTACAACCTGTTGTTCCGCATCCCTGTCAGCCACTGGCTTCCTTGCACGCAAACCTCCAATATCCGCCCTGAGGTTGCCAGTGTGCTATTTCGTGTTGGCACGGGAGTTGCAATTGATCTGGGAACACTTGTGTTCGAACGCATTTATCGGGGTACCTTTCCCAATTTCCATCTCTCACTTGGGTTCCCTGCCCTCATTTACAGGTACTTTGCCTCCAGGCATCCCTCCATCATGCTGGATAAAGAAGACCTTCTCGAGTGTCCGGTCATGCGTGCCAGCACTAAAATTCTGAACAAGCTGCCACCCTCCCCAGCTGCAACTGGATCCTCCAATAAGAAGCAATCCAGCTCCATTCCCGACGCCTCCGCCAGTCTTGATGGAGTGCACCTGGAACTCTCCAGGTTGAGTAACCTGGTGGCTGAGCTGGTTCAGTCCAATGAGGAGCTGCGCACTTCGATGGCCCTTCAAGCCTCCAAGCTTGACTGTCTGTTGCAACACGCTGGTCTCCGCTCTGGGCCTGGTGAATCGTCTGGGCATGGTACCTCTTGATTTGTTGTTTCAAAAAGGGGGAGATTTTGTGTTTAGGGGGAGTTGTACAATTTTTTTCTCTCACTAAACCTGGACAATTTCTATCTTTGTTTAGACGTTTTGGCGGAAGGTTGCACTGCTGTTGCAACCAGTACATTTTCTACTCTTCGCTTTACTTTCTGCGCGTACTACTTGTTTATGAATGCCTACTAACGATTGTGCAGAGTGGTCAATAATTTTGACAAAACAAATCAAAGGGGGAGATTGTTAAGGCCGAATTCTCTCCGGATGGGCTATAAACCATGCGGCCCATTCCTTCTCTTTATTGATATTGTTTTGTTTAAATTATTAGGATTTAGTTAATCTAATTTGGTAATTATCTTGAAGAATATTGGCCTATCTTGAAAGATATGTTATCATCTAAATCTTGATCTATTTTCCTTATCTCTTTAGTGCACTTGAACTAATAAGCGTGCAAATTCATTATAAGATCCGTGAAGATCGGTTGGAATCCTCTTGATAAGGAAGGACAGTCTCACGGATCTACAAGAACAGCTGTCGTGATCGTCTTACTTGGAAAGAAGATCGCCAGTGGATTGCAACTGAAGATTCGATAGAAGATTCTGGTGCGCCTATATAAAGAGAAGACTCGAGATCATTATGAGGGCACTTTGAAAAGGATATTAAGCAGTCAGTCTTGTATCGAGTCATTTGTGAAGAACATTAAGTCAGAGTGTCTCTGGAGTTGCTTAGTGTGTCTTCGATTCAATCGTGTTTCTGAAAACAAGTTAAGGGTTAGGTGTTGCAACTGCATATGTTAGAGGGAGTCTAGTATATGAGTTGATTTAAATCCTTCATTGTAATTCTTAAGTAGGAAACATTTTGAGTCAAATTTTGGGTGAAAGCCCCGTGGACTAGGACCATTTGGACCGAACCACGTTAAAAATCTCTTGTGTTCTTTATTGCTTATGTTTCGCTGTTTTTCGCAATTGCAACTGCAAAAACTGTTTTCAAACGTTAAAGAACTATCGTCTGTTGTACTTCAGTGTACAGTTGCAACTGGACACAATTACAAGTATTGCAGATACTAAGATCTTACAAATAGGAAAGCTGATAGACTAAATTTTATAGGATAGGGGCCACTTTTAGGACAATTTTTTCAAGTATACATGGGTTCTTGATTGATAAAAGGAATCGAAAGATAAGAAGGTTCATCTTCTTGAAATTCTTTTGCTAACTCAGCTGATTCAATTGTGATTTCTGATGCGTGGCGAGCGTAAGTAGTTTTTCTTCGGATGAAATATTAAAACTGCCCTATAACTTTTTTTCAGAACTAAAAATGCCCGTTTTTTTCGGACCTTGCAAAAATGCCCCGTAAGTTTTGAAATTTCTTGTAAAAATGCTCGATTGCCTTATTTGGGCCAAAAATGCCTACGTGGCGGTACAGTGGCTGCCACGTCATAAAATCGCTCTGCCACGTCATAAAATTGTTCCGACACGTCATATTTTCAGCCAATAATAATAAATATATATAAATAATAATAATAAACATATATAATAATAATAATAAACATATATGTATAAATAATAATAATAATAAACACACACACATATATATATATATATAACATAATAATATACACATATATATACTTTATTAAATAAATACTTTAATAATTTATTAAAAATACAAAAAAACAAATAACAATAAAATACATTAAAAAAACCTACCCCACCCGACCCGAGAACCCCCCCCCCCCCCACCTGGCGACCACGATTGCAACGGTGCTGGTGCTGCCGCCGAGCACCACTACCAAAATCGCGGTGGTGGTGACGCCCAACCACCACCACCGCAAATTTGGCAGTGGTGCTCGGCGGCGGCACCACTGCCGCGATTTGAAGTGGTGGTGGCGTCAAATCGACGCCACCACCACTACAATCGCAACCATCACCACCGCGATTTAGTAGCGGTGGTGGCGGCGGCGGCGGCGGGGGGGGGGGGGGGGGTTCGATTGGGCAGTGGTGCTCGGCGACGGCGCGAAGGGGGGGGGGGGTGGGTGGGTGGTTTTGGGACGGGATATATATATTTTTTAATCTTTTTATTTTTTTATTTTATATAATATTAAAATATTTATTATTTTATAAATAGTTATATATATATTGATATTATTATATATATATATGTTTTACTTTTACAAATGATTATATATATATATATGTGTTTATTATATATATATATATATATATATATATATATATATATATTAGGGGGCAAAGTGCAATTAATTTTGGGGTGCAAATACAATAATTAAAGTTACAAGGGTTTTGGGGTGCAAATATAACTTGTTGACGTGGCAGCCACTGTACCGCCACGTAGGCATTTTTGGCTCAAATAAGGCAATCGGACATTTTTGCAAGAAATTTCAAAACTTACGGGGCATTTTTGCAAGGCCCGAAAAAAACGGGCATTTTTAGTTTTGAAAAAAAGTTATAGGGCAGTTTTAATATTTCGTCCTTTTTCTTCTATATTAATTTTGATGAAATGCTACGCCTAGGTGTTAGGAAGTGCACAATCAAGTAATAATAAAATGAATAGTAAATTACTACCCACGTATCGAATTCCACGAGGACTATGATTATAATTTTTGTATTCTCCTATTACCTTACTAATCTGAAAGCTAATGATTTAAATTGATGAGAAGAATTATTAAAGAACTATTACCTATCTTACTACCTACTTATTGAATTGAATTGATTTGAGTTGGTTGTGATCAAGAGATGTGATGGCTTAGATATTCAAGTTCATTGTCTCATCCATTATGTTCATACTAATTATATGATTCAATTCATTGATGCAATATGTATATGGCCATTTTCAATGCAACAAAGGGGCCAAGTTTTTTTTTTTTTTTTTTTTTTTTTTTTTTTTTTTTTTATCTACACACTCTGAGGTTCAATTATCCCACATAACTAGTTTGTGGCTACGTTAGCGGTTCTCCAAAACTCTAATCAATTTTATGGTGACCAAGTGTAATAAGTCATTGGGCACATGATAATCAAATAAACATAAATATACAGTAAATCGAATCAAATCATAGGTTTTCACATAGTCTCAGATCCAACAAATTCCTAATTCTAAGTATAAAATAACTAGCCTCTCATCGTCTCAAAGCACAGATTCAACACCATCACAAACAATGAGTTAATTTAAAAGCCTGAGAAGAATTATACTGTTGAATGAATATCTAGGATAGTTTTTTTTTTTTTGATCGGCGAAAAAAGAATTTTATTAAAAAGGAGTATGAGACATACTCCCAAAACAGTAGGTTACAAGAGAGTGGTAAAACACCATCCCAAGAAAGCAACAAAATAGAAGCCAGAGTTACGATTCTTCGATATGATCCACGTCCAACCATTCAACGGTCAAGTCTACTCACGCAACTTCCACCAGTTCTCATACACAAAAAATCAACCCAAGAAGTGGAAGAGCTGCAGATCCGGCGAAAAACCTTACCTTGCCCGGAAAAGTCGTCCACGGCGCACCGTCTTCAACCAAATTGCTTTCATCATGAATGGTCTTTTCCATGACAAGCCTTTATCTCCAAGTAGTTTCCTCCAAGTAGTCAGAAATCTGCCCGCTGCCCAACCACATTGCGAGGGAATCACTCGCACTCTTGATACCCCTAATAACAAAACTTCCATCAACCTCCACCTTGTTAAAACAACGATTATTGATTGTTTGAACTGCCCCTATTACCCTCTGCCTGTTCTTTCTTCGAGAACAGAAACATTGATTTATCTCTTTCTTCCATCTTCTCCAATCGGCTAATAACCTCAAACTCGTTAGTAAATTGAATCCCCAATTTTTTTTCCGAAATTCAAAATATCCACAGCTTCCTCATGGCGGTCTTTCCTAATAATTCGATTCCGATTCGCAATATTTGAGTCGCTTAGCGTATTACTAAGAGAGGGTTGGTAGACATCACCTTTGGACGTAAGATCCTTTGTTGATGGAGAAGAATTATGATGCCCTTCTGGACATTTTTCGGGCGGATTTAAAAAGTTCTTTGCCATGGTCAACGAATTACCCTCCTCACGAAGTCCAACACTAAATTTTGCAAAAGCAATACTTTCTTGTTTTTTCTTGATCTTCTTGGTAAGTTTCTTGTGCTGTTTCCGTTGAATATGGAGAAGTTGTGGAGATTTGGGTTTGACAAAGTCCACAAATTCAATTCTTCCTTCAGGGGTAATAATCCTGCCTCTGTCTTCGTTCTCCGTTGCTGCTTTACTATCCTTGGATTTCTCAGGTGGGCAGCTATTTCCAGGCCCGTGCAAACAAGCCCCATCCAAGATCTGTGTTGCAGGGTTCGAAACATTTAAGTCAATTGGGCCGAGTGGAGCCCCAGTTGGAGAAGAAAACAGCCCAGGAGCAAAGAGAGCAACAAAATTTAATTGTGAAGTTTGAAATGATTGCTCCAGGATCTGTGTTGCAGGGTCCACTTTAGTGAGAGGGGTTGGGGAGTGTGAGTTTGGTGGTTTGGCTTCCCCACGAGTTCTTTGGTCAATGCAAACTTGAACACTCTTACGGTTCTCGAGAATTACCTCGGGCTGCATGCCAAAAGTGTCCGGCACTGATTCCCCATCCGAAAGATTATCGTCGGATTGGTAAAAGTCTCCGACACGACTGAAGCCGAAACATTCAGAGTCGGAGCAGTCCGCGTCGGTTTCTCCTGTGATTTTTCCGAGCAGGGTATTAGAACGCTGCGTGAGAAAGCCATCACTTTCTCCAACTCCAATTTCTTCCAAAAGTCTAACCTCATAGATTTTATTATCAATTTGGATTCTAATGGTTCTATTAATCCACTCTGGCAGCTTTGTCAAAATGAGGATCCTGGCCGCATGAAGTTTCCTTTTTAATCTCGTATCATCATCAATCTTGACATAAGTACCCACACTCTCACCAATTTTCTGGAAAAACTCAGAGTTCCATGCTTGCAATGGAGTACCAACACAATTAATCCACGTGAGCCTCTCTTTGATAACATCCTCATTAGACCACGGCTTAATGAACGCAAACAAATCTTGCCACCATGATTTGTCCTTTTCAAGTTTGTCTTTGAAGTCTTCTTCGTCGTCGTCGTCGGCCGATAGAAGCATGAAACTTCCGCCCAGGCAAATACAATTCACACTATACCACCCTTGAAGTTGCAATTTGTTTGTAATCTGGTAAACATCCGCATGGTTCTTAAGCTTTCCGATAAACTTATTGCAGAGCCAACTTAATTCTTCCTCCTTAGTCGAGTAAGACAGCCCCTTCCATTCTTGCTCACCATCCAGTTTCGAAGGAATTCCAATGTGATTGCCTCTCTGCGCTTTGTCATATTTTTGTGAAGACACAATTTCTGAAAAACTATTCTCTCCATAACTCTTTCTAAAAACCTCATAAGCCTTAACTCTGGTCGTCGGGATGTGGCTTAGAGCAGAGTTTCTGTTGAATCTAGGGAGATTCGCCCTAAGGTTATAGCGCCCAATCTTAATTGAATCCAGACTTCGTTCGAGAATCTTAACATTTCCGACGTCTTTGAATCTAGCGAAACCAAACCTCTTACCATATCTGTCTCTTTTTTGAGGGATACACACATCTGCAACACTTCCAAAGCGCGAGAAGAGCTCCCAGAGATCTACCTCTTTCCAATCTTCCGGAAAATTCGTAAAGAAGTAGGTTGTGATTCTCTTGTTGTCCCATTCCATAGCCTCTCCAAGATCCTTAAGTCACCACTCCATTTTCCTATGGTGGTGGTTGTGTGCGGTAATGAAGATGATGTTGGGCGAGGGGCGGCGGCGGCGGGGTGGGGAGAGGGGTTTAGGGTTTTTGATGGAGAATTACTTAATCTGTATGAGACACAGAGAGCATTGAATATCTAGGATAGTTACATATTCTTTAGTTCCAAATCCCCTTAATTGTTTCCTTTTAATGATGATAACTGCTTCTTCCAAACCATGATTGATGATTTCTTTCTTTTGTGATGATTTTCGTGAACTCTTGTGTCTAGTGTATTCTAATTGGCCCGATATATTTTCATGTTGTATTTGGCCTCATCTTAACTCTTTTATACATCATGTTCACTCCTCACATGCTTAGGGTTTCAGTTGATAAGTTGCAGGTAAAAAATTACCCTTTAGTTGGCAGAATTTTGTTGGCGCTCGATGGATGGTTGCGTAGTGCACACTGCTTCATCACGCTGCTCGTGCGACATTCAAGCATTTTTGCGCCGCGTCTCTGCCTGTCTTGTGGGTCGCGCTGCTCGCATGATGTACATGGTTCTAACACTGCGATATGTTTTTTTTGCGCGATCCGTACCCTTCTTTTGTGCTGTTTATATCATATTAATTTTTGGGATAATTCTATTAAACCCCCCAAACTATGGGGTCATTTACCGCACAGGGTCAGAACTTTAGTTTTAGCGGCAGTGCCCCCTAAACTTTGGTCGTTTGTGCGAATTTCTCCATTTTCCAGTTTTTTGCAATTTTTCCACAAAAAATCATCGAAAAAATTATTTAAAGTTTGACTAAAACCTTCGTCTCGATGAGACGGTTCCGATGGTGGTGACGGTGTCGCAAAATTCAAAGCCAATACACGAGAAATTTAATTTAAGTGTATTGCACTTAAATTAGAATTCCCATCTTATAACTTTGAATTTTGCATCACCGTCACCACCATTGGAACCGTCTCATCGAGACGAAGGTTTTAGTCAAACTTTAAATAATTTTTTCGATGATTTTTTGTAGAAAAATTGCAAAAAACTGGAAAATGGAGAAATTCGCACAAACGACCAAAGTTTAGGGGGCACTGCCGCTAAAACTAAAGTTCTGACCCTGTGCGGTAAATGACCCCATAGTTTGGGGGGTTTGATAGAATTATCCCTTAATTTTTCTTACTTTTCTTAGTTTTCTCGACTTCAGTTTCTCATTCCCGTTGCTACTCTTAGCTTTGGCTTTAATGAACGAACAATTCAAAATCCCATCATTTTCATGCTCTTTTACATCGTACTGACTCAACCAATTCCAAAACACAAAACTATCTGAACTAGACGGAAATCTCAAAAAATCGACACAATATAATAACTTCAAATAATAAGGGCTAAAGATGAGTGCTTTTAACACTTATCGTTTCACAACATAATAGTGCGACATTTGGTTCACGCACTCTTGTTACTTCCATTGGTGCAACTCGTAGTAATGGTTTTAGGCTCATGAGGACCAAGATGTCTTAGGATTATGTGTAACAACTGCTTAACGAGGATGCTGGTAAAGTGGACTTTGCTGGCTTTGATGACTTTGCAGGTACAAACCTTAGCTCTACTTTTTCTCTTAGTTTACATCATGGTAGTTTGATATTAGATATTGGTGTATCCAACCATATGATCATTCATGTGGACTCCCCATTAGATCTAAAACATACTACGAGGCCAAACCCTGTGTACTTGTCAATTAATGGTTTAACTTAGTAAAACACACTGGTCAAGTTGATTTGACTCTTCGTCTGTAATTTAAAAATGGTCGTCTCATTTCTTATCTCAAATTTAACTTGATCTCAACTCTCTAGACTCACACATTAAGTTTATTTCACCAACTGAATTTCTATTGCAGGACTGAAATTACAAATAATGGGTCTAAATGTAAGATTTACGTACATGATCTAAACCTACAGTTAAAACATACAAAATTTAAATACAAGATTCACCTACTAAGTCTAAATTTACAATTTGCCCTTACGCAGTCCAAATATAAGGTTTAACCACCGAGTCTAAATCTACATACAATATCAACTTACTAAGTTATAAATAGAGTGTGACTATTGAATCTATGTTTTCCAATATGTTACTGATCTAAATCTACAATTTTGCTACTACAATAACTCTAGCAATAATAATTATTTTTATAATGTGTATTTAATTAATATAAACTACAATAATAAATAGTGAACCCTAAACATATGAATACAAAATAATAAGTAACATATAATTCAAACAAAATATTGACACTGTAGAGAGGTAACGAGAGAAAGAGATGAAAATATGAATTGCATTAACAAAAAACGAGCTACGAAGTAGCCTAAATAATGCATGAGCTGGCTGCTAGAATTAGGCGGGAAAAGCTGTTACAACAGCTGTGCAAAACTGTTCTAACTAACAACATGAAATAACTATTAAAATGGCCCAAGAACTATTACAAACATGTCCAAAGATGGGAACCTGACTCTGATACCATTTAGAGAGGCAACAAGAGAAAGAGATGAAAATATGAATCGCATTAACAGAAAATGAACTACAAAGTAGCTTAAATTATACATGAGCTAGCAGCTGAAATTAGGCGAGAAAAGCTATTACAACAGTTGTGCAAAACGGTTGTAACTAGCTAACAACATGAAATAATTAGTAAAATTACCCTGAACTGTTATAAACTACACCAAGGCATGAAATCCAACTAATAATGTCAATAGACATACTAAATTATATATAATAATAAATAAGAAAACAAAAGTAAACACTTACTTGAGAAATGGGCAAGTAGTGACATAATGTTGGTTACTAATTGGTGATGTAATATCATCCGGGGACCCGGAGAGGGACGAAATCAGAGATACAATCAAGTGAATTTTTTTCGGAACGTTGATCCCGAGCTTGAGAGAGAAAAAGCAGTGTTATTTTATAAAAGGAGTAGAGACTGTTTATAAGGAGGGTCGTGTATAGGGGGAGGGATTTATTTGAGGGCTCGTAGAATGTTATATATATATATTATCTAAGTACAAGGATTGTCTGATTGTTGGGAATGGACTTCTTTTTTTCTTCCTTGTTGGATGGGTACAATTTATAGGAGTCTTCTGAGGTCCTTTGCCCATTGGTCGTTAGTCTTCCGTAATTACTTCTGGAAATGGGGACGACCAATACTAGGTGGTGTTTCCTGCACCAACGAGGGGAGGCCGGTAGAGAGTGCCCAATAGTGTAAGTTTGACGAAGCTTTCCTCTCTAGGTGTTAATGCATATGCTCCAATCGTCTTATGGGGCATTCTGAGCCAGTGGGGGTAGGCTTGTTCTGCTCCAATAGTCATCTTTGTTGTGGGAGGACCAATGCAGCTGATCGTTTGAGGGTCCAATTGGAGTCTTGACCAATTAGGTAAAGTCGTATATCTTGATGACGGGTAGTTGAAAGTTGTCATTAATACTGCTAGTTGCGTGCTATCTCTCCGGGGGTCCTTCCCCGAGGGTAATTAATGTGTCCCCCGGGTAGTATGGCTGATTCCTTTGGCTACGACCTCTCTTGTATTCGTTCTTTTCTTGTTATTTTGCACTGCCTTTCTTCTCCTTGTGAACTCTGAATTTGGTTAAGTGTTGGGCAATGGTGCCAACTGTTTGAATGACGAGGCAAGCTCATTGTATATTGGGGTCTTGCACAACCAGTAGTATATCCCCAACTCCCAAATGAGTCGGTCATGGTGAGTACTGGCTAACTAGGCTAGATAATCATCCCGGGCTCTCGAGTTGCATC
The DNA here is from genome assembly GCA_948329865.1 of Linaria vulgaris. Taxonomy (NCBI): domain Eukaryota; kingdom Viridiplantae; phylum Streptophyta; class Magnoliopsida; order Lamiales; family Plantaginaceae; genus Linaria; species Linaria vulgaris. The sequence goes on from OX415249.1 coordinate 105,575,621, forward strand.
CATGTGGTCACTCGGAGGTCGGGGATCTGCTTTTCCTAGTGCCTCGGGTATTCCGAGCATTTTCTTTTAAGTAGGGCGTACTCGGGGTATTTGCTTGACACCCCTTAGCTATTTTTATAGGGTACCCATTTTTCCCTTCTGAGTACATTTTAGATATGTTTACGAATATGCATCATCACTAATATTCGTGTAAAAAAAAGAGTGGATGGTCCTCTAGTTACCGGTGACCATTGGTATTGGTTACTAATTTGGCAGTTGCAATTACCTTGAGCGACAAAATAAAGGCCGTGTGTTTTTTGGCGACCGATAACACCAACAATGTTCTTTTTACTTGTCTTTATAAATTGTTGCTGAAAATTATTTCCAATTTTCTTTTGAGAACTTGATGAATTGCCATCGAGGGCGTATTGGCGACCATTTAACAAGTATTATTTTTCTTCTTTATTTTTATTTTTTATTTTTTACATTGTTTGCAGCTTAAAATTGTTGGTATTATTTTTTTAATCTTATGTGGCCTCCGCCGATTGTTGAGCTAGCCATCGCAAATAAGTAAAATTGTTGGCTGTGTCTGTCGCCAATAATTGGCCGCGCGACATTTAAACTAAGTGTTTATATACTAGCGCATGAATATATTATTATATAAAAGTGCATGTACGTTAGATCCAGTTTTATGACAAAACTGAATTTGTGATGTTATCGCAACATTAAGGATTATACTGTGGCAACTGGGTTAAAGACAATTGTCCATGTGTAATTGTCAATGTGTATTCACCTTGCCAATTAAGTGAGAAACGTGAGTTGTGGGACACACTTGTTAGCATAAAAGGCAGGTAGGTGATAGGGGTACATGGTGTGTCCTTGGGGATTTCAACTCGGTGCTAATTGAGCAGGAAAGGTGGGGAAGAGAGGGATCCAGTAACAATCCAGATATGAGGGGATTCAGGTTGTTTATTGAAGAAATGAGGCTCGTTGATCTTCCGATGATAGGGAGAAAATATACATGGTACAGAACCAATGGGAGCGCCAAAAGCCGACTAGACAGATGCTTAGTTTCAGATGAGTGGATGGAGCAATGGCCAGACTTGAGTCAGAGGGGACTCGAGAGATCATTTTCTGATCATTGTCCAATCCTTCTAAAAAACACGACTGTCAACTGGGGACCGAAGCCTTTTAGAGTTATTGACGCTTGGTTCGAGCATCCGCAATTTAAGAAATTTGTTGAGGAACAGTGGGCAAACATCTCAATTCAAGGAAGATATGGTTATGTCCTCAAGAAAAAATTAAAATTTCTAAAGCTTAAGCTAAAAGAATGGAACATGGAGGTTTTTGGTAAGCTGAAGGACAAGATTGAAAAGGCAAAAAGAAAAGTGCAAATTCTTGATGAAAAAGAGGATCTTTATGGTCTTAACAGTGAGGAAATTAATGAACGAAGGAAAGCTGTTGGTGACTGGTGGCAGGGTATGCATTCTAAAGAGAGACTCATGCATCAAAAGGCGAGATTGAAGTGGGCAAGAGAAGGTGACGTGAATTCGAAGTTCTATCATAGATGTATAAATAAGAGGAAAAAGTGCAATGACATCACAGGAGTTGAGATTGGAGGTCAGTGGGTGGAAGATTGCGAAGTTGTCAAAGAAGAAATTGGGAAACATTTTGCAAATCAGTTCAGGGAACAACAATGGAGGAGACCGAGGCTCAGTGATATTCGGTTCCCACAAGTTGGCGATCAAAATAATGCCATGCTGATTGAGGAATTCTCGGAAGCTGAAATAAAGCAGGCGGTGTGGAATTGTGAAGGCTCTAAAAGCCCGGGGCCTGATGGCTTTAACTTCAAGTTTATTCGAAAATTCTGGGATGTTTTGAAAGAGGATTATGTGAGATTTATTAATGAGTTTCGCGAAAGCGGTAAGTTTGTGGCAGGCTTTAACCCGTCTTTTGTAACTCTGATTCCTAAAACAAATAATCCGTCGGGGCTGCACGAATATAGACCGATCTCGCTCATTGGAAGTTCATACAAAGTGTTGGCTAAATTATTAGCTAATAGGCTTCAAAAGGTGATGAATGATATTATATCGGAGGAGCAGTATGCTTTTGTGAAAGGGAGAGAAATTCTTGACTGCATTGTTATTGCTAATGAGATCAGTGATGAAGCTAAAAGAAAAAAAGAAACCATGTTTATTTTTTAAGGTTGATTTTGAGAAGGCATACGATTGTGTTAATTGGGAATTTTTGGATCAAGCTATGGAGAAGATGGGGTTTTGCACTACATGGAGAAGATGGATAATGGAATGCATTGGTACAGCTTCGACTTTTATTCTTGTTAACGACAGTCCTAAGAGAGAATTCAAGCTACAGAAAGGATTACGACAAGGTGATCCTTTGTCACCTTATCTATTTCTTATTGTTGCGGAGGGATTGAGCGCCCTTGTTAAATCAGCTAAGGATAATCATATGTTCAAAGGGTTTCGTATTGGTGATGATGGAGTCGAGGTTACCCACATTCAATTTGCCGATGACACTCTTCTTTGTTGTGAACCGAATGATGAAAACGTTTGGGCAATGCGATGTATCTTAAGAAATTTTGAACTATTGTCAGGCTTAAGGGTTAATTTTCACAAAAGTTCACTTGTGGGGTATAATGTCCAAACTCCAAAGTGCAGTTCTGGATAGTTATGCACATACATTAAAATGTAGTGTGGGATCTTCTCAGTTCAAGTACCTTGGGGTGGAGATTGGTGGGAACCAACGTAGATGTTCATCATGGCAGATGGTGGTTAATAAGATGGAGAAAACGATGAATACATGTAGCAATCGAAGTCTCTCTTTTTGTGGTCATGTGTCTTTGCTTAAGTCTATTTTTACCGGTATCCCCTTATATTATCTTTATTTTTACCTTTCCCCTAAGAATATCATAAAATCTATCAAGAGAATGCAAAGCAATTTTTTGTGGAGTGGGAAAACTGACGGGAGGAAGATTACTTGGATGAAGTGGGATCAGATTTGCAATAAAAAGGAGGAGGGTGGTCTTGATATTCGAAATCTGGAGTTGATGAATAAAGCCTTGATGGGAAAGTGGAAATGGAAATTGTTATCAGAAAATGATTCCTTATGGAAGAAGGTCATTGTTTCTAAATATGGCGAGCTAAGCGATGGGAGAGTTTCTTTGAGAACGAGAGGGGCGCACCAGCTGTACTCGAGTTGGTGGCAGGATATTTGTGGTTCAAAAATGAATGAGGGCGATATTCAGTGGTTTGAAAAAAAATATCTACAAAGCCATTGGCAACGGGAAATCCACAAAATTCTGGAGCGACACTTGGCATGGTAACGCAAAGCTAGAAATCAAATATATGAGACTGTACTTACTCGCAATAAATAAAAGCATTTCAGTCTTTGAAATGGGTAAACATAGAGGAGGCGAGTGGGTGTGGAAATGGAATTGGAGAAGAAGACTTTTTGAGTGGGAAAATCAAATGTTGGCAGACCTTTGTGCTGATATTAGAGAAGTGCAGATTGTAGAAGATAAAGAAGACGCTTGGAGGTGGAGGTTGGACAAGTCAGGGGTATATACTGTGAGGTCAGCGTACGAGGCAATTCGTACTTCTACCCCGTGTGACAAAGTCGACATTTGCAAAATTTTGTGGTCTATTCATGCCCCACCAAAAACATTGTGCTTCATTTGGAAGTTGATCTTTGATAAACTTCCCACGCGAAGCAATCTAGTCCGCCGAGGTGTATTGACAAATCAAGCGGTAAATCAGTGTGTGTTGTGCAGGCAACGAGAGGAAAATGTTGTTCATGTGTTTGGAGAATGTGAGGTTACCTATAAAATCTGGATGCAAATTTTAGAGTGGACCGGTATCACAATGGTGCTTCATAATACTCCTGAGCTGCAACTTATTCATTGTAGAAACATTCTGTCTTCTAAAGGCGGGATTAAAGAATGTGAGAGCCTTTGGTGTATTGTGGTATGGTCAATATGGAATGAAAGGAATCGTGTCTGGTCGGAAGGAGTGGATCCGGATGTCAAGAAAGTGGTTGAGATGGTGAAGATTAAGTTGTGGGTATGGATCAAGGTCAAGAATAATTCTTTTGCGTACTCTTTTGTTGACTGGAGTAGTAATCCTAGGAATTGCCTGTAGTTTGAGGTTGGGAGACTTCATTGTAGTGTTTCTGTTAGTTGGGGCCTGAAAAGTCATTAGAATTGTTGGTTAGTCTTGTAATCACTTTAGGAATTGAGCATTGCCGATGCTCTGTTTAATAAATTTCTGTCTTATAAAAAAAAAAGGATTATACTGTAACAATGCACATTCAGGATTTATTGTCATAATTGTGGTTTGTCTTTATTCACTTACTAACTTAGTTACACGAGTTGTAGTTGGTTTTTTATGTGCTTCAGGTCAAGAGACTTCATGGATGGATCTATTTCCTTAAAAAGAATTTACCATTCAAAGAAACGTTTCCAAAGAAGAACTTTACATAATTAAAGAAGGAAAGTTGTATGCGCCAATAAAAAGAATCAAGGCGTGTGAAGTGCAATAAGAAAATAAGATTACATGTAGTAGGAAAGACTACAAGATGAAGAAGGATACTTTCCTTAGAAGACTTCAAGTTAAAGAAAGAAATATTTTCTTATTGAAGAAGAATTGCTCATGAATGAAATTAAAGTCATACAAGGAGATCTAAAGCATTCCAAAAGCGTGCACAACATATCTTGGACATCAAAGAAGATTACATTATATATAGACATGTTGGGCATTAAGAAAAAGACACAAAGACAAGAACAAAAATATCCCGTGAGAAAATTAATAGAGACGAGTGTCTTTGTTTTATTTTTCCAAGCTTTTTGTTTAGTGAATTAAGTATAAGTTGTTAGAGTTAAGGAGTTATACTTGTAAGGACTGATCCTTAGTTGCTTGGTTGATTAGTATGAACTATTCGAGAGTGAGGAGCTTGAGAGTTGCGAGAACATACTTTTATAAAATCATTATTTCAATAATGGTTATTTTTCCTAAGGCTCGAAAGAATATATTTATATATTCTTCTTAAAACTCATCGACTTGTGCACTTATTTTCTGCTGATGTTACTACAATAGTTTCTATTACTATTCATATTACTGTTCATCGTTGGTGTCTCTGTCAGTAGATGTTAGGACAATACTGAGTAATGAATGTTGGTGCAATATTGAGTGTCAACACCAATATTTTTTTTTGAGGTTAAAAACTGCTTATATAGATCACAGCTTCCACAAAAGTCGGTAGATAGAGTCATACAAGATAGCCAAGCTAACTGGAAGCAATAAGTCTTGGCGAAGTCTAAGTAACACACCAACACAAATCAACAAGAAAACAAAAAAAATAATGCTAAAACGAAAAGAAGCTAGAAGATAGGCACATCTTCACGAAACCAAGAAGAATTTCCCACCGTTGTGCGAGCTATATCATGTGCTTCCCCATTAGAGTTTCTACTGGCCTAATGAAACGAAAAGGATTTTTCACTATCTAGAATTCGACGTATATCCGTCAACACATTTGCGTATTCTACCTCACAATTGTTCGAGCAAAGAATATCATGGATCACTACCAAGCAATCGCCTTCAAATAACACATTAGTCCATCCAATTTGCATAGCCACGTGCACTGCAAGTCTCGCTGCACAAGCTTCAATGCAAGTGGCATTCATCAACCCCTTAATAATACTCTGTGCTACTCGAAATATAACCTCCCCCTTCGAGTCATGTCCAAGGATTCCAATGCCCGACGCATTCTCCTCCTGAAAAAGTGCACCATCAAAATTTATTTTGAAATACGAATCTGGTGGCGCCACCCAATTATCCGTCTCCCAACCTCACAAACGGCTTTAATCCTTGCCCCTCCCATCATCCAAGTCTCGAAAAAACCAGCCACAAAGTAGACTATACTCGCAGGTTCGTATGCTTTATCCCCTGCCAACACCCTATTACGGTTAAACCACAGAGCCCTACTAGTAATCAAAATCAGAATCACCGTCGAGCCATTATACTCCTTAATTAAATGTCTGATCCATATCTCGCCATCCTCATCAATGCACATACGTGAATCATGTGGAAGAAAAGAGAGTGCCTAAACCAATCGTGTCAACACCAATATTGGATTGTGCGAAACTGTACCAAGTCCCGATCCAAACTATTTCAGTATAATTAATCATACTCTTTTGAGTTCCGGCCAAAAGGATGGATATTTATTTAAAGCTTTAGCTACTACATAAACATTAGAATTACAGTGTTCGTGTGTAGTTGGTAGAAATAAAACTTAAAAAGGTTTCACTAAAATGGGCTATACCCTTGGAAATATTAAAAGAGGTTGGGGAGAAAAAAGCATAAGTAGCAAGCGGAAAAACTAACTTTCTAGTTACCCGCTCTTTAGACATGCTTAAAAGATCTCAAAAATCATTTACTACTCCAATTTTCCATAAATTATAGATATAGACTAAACTTGTTCTAGTTTAAACATATAATATAAAGTAAATCTCCACTACGAAATTATATATGTCATTGGTTATATAATTTGGAATTAAGTGAAGCAATTATAGTGCTAGTTTATGATAATATTTTGCGTATAATCCGTAGAAAGGAGTGGCATATACTTTTTTCGAACATGTATGAAAATATGAATTGTTAATTTTGATTTGAAATTCTAACTAATTAGTATAGCCGTTAGGCTTAGGCTGCCAAAAACAAATAGCTAGAGATCGGCCCATTGCGATAGATCATAACAACTCAGAAGAAGAGGGGCATTTCCATTCTTGCACCACAATAGTTTTGGCCACACATTTGATATCGCTTTGGGCTTTCCAATGCTCTTCAATTCTTTTAGAATCCATACTAGTGAGCGTCTCAAGAGAAAAAATTTGGAGATTATGAGTAACAAAATTTCTATTTTGTCAAAAGAGTTCACAATAAAAAAAAAAGCAATAAGGAATTTATCTTGGCTAAAATCATCCGGAAAAAAATTTCCACTATTACAAAGGATTAAAGTAAGCCACTCTTTAATGTACCAATCTTTAAAAGCAAGCAAGTTAAGATGCCAACCCGATAAAAGCCAAGTTTAAATAGTAAAACGACATTTAAGAAAAATATGCTCTTGGCATTCATCATGGTCATTGCAAATAGGGCAATGAGTATCAATAGAATTAATAAGACGGTTAAGCCGAGCTCTAGTAGGTAAAATGTCATGCATGAGCTTCCAAAGAAAAAGTTTATGACGATGATGAGACGAGATTTTCAAATAATATTACAAAGCTTAGCATCATTGTCACAAATAGTAGGGAACCGATGGGATTGGTCCGTCAAGTAGGCACTTTTGGAAGAGAAAGTCCCCGACTTGGAGGGAATCCAAATAGGATAAGGGCTTAAAGAATCAGAGTGAATTTGAATTTTGAGTATAGCTTTGGAAGTGTCATTGTCGAAAATACCATAAATCTTAGTTCTTTCCCAATTAAGGGTAGACGGGGAGATGAGGTTTTTAACAATTGGAGGGAGGAGGAGACGGGCTTGGGAATAAATCATGGGATACTCTGAATCCACGGTTGATCCCACGTTAAGACATTGGAGTCTGAAGAAATGGGATAACAAGCACCTTTAACAAGAAGATCCCGGGTGTTAAGGAGGTCTTTCCAAATCCAAGAAGCTTGGTGAATATTAGAAGGAGCATGAAAAAATCATGGACTCTAAGATACTTAGCTTTGAGGGATTTCACCCAAAGACTATTATCATTAGTAGCCACCTTCCAATCAAGTTTAGCCACAAGAGCCCTATTGAAGTCAGACATACGACGAAAATCAAGACCACCAAAGCTTTTGGGGGAACAAATAGAATCCCAAGCAATAAGAGGACAAATATTACCTTTATTATTTTCACCCCACCAAAATCTACGAAAAGTAGAATCAAGTTTGGTAAAAATAGATTTGGGAATGAGGATAGTAGACATGGTATAGACGGGAGAGCTTTGGGCAACCGAGCAAATGAGAACCGATCTACCCGCTTGAGAAAGATTAGAGAGCTTCCAATTAGAAAAATTCTTTTGGAGATGGGGGAGAATAGTATTGAAATCCTCTTTACGAGATTTAATATTACAAAAAGGGAGACCTAGATGGCTAGATTTGTGGTTGCATTCTTTGACATCAAGAAAGTTGAGAAGATCAATTTTAAGGGCATTGGGATGTTAGGACTAAAGTGAATAAAAGACTCAGGATAGCTAATTAATTGGCTAGACCAATTACAAAAATTATCCAAGACCAATTTAAGCACATTAGCATTATCAAGAGAAGCTTTCCCAAAAATAACAAGATCATCGGCAAACATCAAATGAGAAATAGGAGGGATAGTCCTCGTAATTTTGATAGCTTTAAAATTTCCCAAAGCCTCTTGACGAGAGAGAAGGCGGGAGAGAAGCTCGGTGTAAAGCACAAAGAGATAGGAGAAAATGTGGTCTTCTTGTCTAATACCTCTAGAAGGCTAGAAGAAGCCGTAAGGGATACCGTTGACAATGACCGAAAAAGAGGTGGAGGAAATGCATTCGAAAATCCAACCAATAAATTTATTATTAAAACCAAGATTAGAGAGAATACATGAAAGAAGACCCCATCCCACTCTATCAAAAGCTTTAGCGAGATAAATTTTGAAAGCAAAACAAGCATTTTCCCGTTGCGATTGTGGATATAGTTAAGGATCTCATGGGAAAGAATAGTGTTATCTTGAATGTTCCTACCTTTAATGAATGCCGATTGAAAATGGAAAACAATGTGATCAAGGTGGACTTTAATTCTATTAGCAATGATTTTAGAACAAGTCTTATAAGAAATATTGCAAAGACTAATAGGCATAAAAGTCCTCCACGTTGAAAGCATTAGGTTTCTTAGGAACAAGGGAGATCAATGTATGATTAATGGCTTTAAAGAGAGTCCTCGTTTTGGAAAGACTTTGGACAGCCAAGTTGAAAGCAACTTGAGTAGTTTTCCAAAAAGTTTTGTAGAAAACGACCGGAAAATCGCAATTACTTTGCTCTGCTCGTCTCTGTCGAGCTCTCTCTATAGCTAACAGCTATTTTCTTGAGAACCCTTCTCTCTTTTCTGCCGAATTTTTATGGAGTACTTTTCCGATCACCACCGCCATGGACCAGAATTTACAGATCTCAGATCTACTAAGTAACACTACCATTGATTGCCCCCTTGAAATCTATCAAAACTCTCTCAAAAATAAGCATAATGAATTCACCATCTTAGCCAAAATCCTTCGTGAACCTACCATAAATCCTAATGCTTTTAAACTTACCATCCCCAGGGCTTGGAAACCAAAGAAAAAAAATCTTCTTCAACCATATTTCTGACAACACATTCTCATGTGTCTTTGAGCTTGAAGAAGACCTCAAAAATGTCCCCCACCAAACTTGAACCTTCCAAAAACAACATATCATCCTCAAGATTTGGTCGCCTTATAAAGCCCTCTATGAAATAGACCTCTCCACCACCTCCTTTTGGTGCCATGTCTTTCAACTTTTGGCCAGATTCATCAATCCCCCAATGGTAAAATTCATCAGAAACTCGATCGTAAAGTTCGTCAAGATGGACGAGGGAGGAATCGACTCGCCTGGGCGAACGCCGACTCGATTTATAATTGAAGTTGAGGTTGGTAAACCGCTCATCAACACCATCAAAATCAACACTCTAACGAAGCAACTTATAGCCGAGATTCGCTACAAACGTTTGGCGGAGTTCTACTATTTGTGTGGACGGTTGGGACACATACACAAAATTTTCCCAGAAAAACTCGTCGATGTTGAAGAGATGGCCGCCGGAAAGTGCGTCGGAGATGGTGACGCAGGGCTGAAATATGGCCCTTGGTTGAGGTTTGAAAACTCTCTAATCTCTAACCCTATTTTTGCATAAATTAGCCCCAAGCCAACTCATACCTCCAAGCCTAATTCCAATTATAATCCTTCTCTTAGCCCATTCCCTATATTAATTGATAAATCCACACTCAGTGATCCAAACCCATCACCCACCTATCATACCATAAACTCTAACCCACTAACCCATGCCAATACTATCATATCCGACCCATCTACCATAAACCTGAATCCCGATTTTAACTCACTTATACTGCTACAACACAACCTGCCAAACAATGAAAAATCCATCCACCACGGCACCTCCTCTACGTCGATCACCTCCGACGCAAAGCCGGCTTCTACTCCAACGACTTCCACCGCTGATTTCCAAACAACAGAAACTTCTGCACCGTGTCATTGCCTGAAAAATCCTCAACCTCCATCCATCGCCACGACACTCCTCCCACAAATCTCCACATGTAAAACCACCACTCTTAACACCTCTCAACCACTATCCATAGAATCCACTCTCACCATACTCGATAATACAGTAGCCATTGATACTTTCACTTCCGACAACAAAATCACCTACACCTCCACCTTCCGACCATCCTTCCACTGCCACGTCTCTTCGACCACTCTCCATAATAAACATACTAAACACTTCTCAAGAAGAGGCACAAATCCACAAAAAACGATCTAGAGAAAGTGTTGATTTCTCTTCTATTGAATCTCTCCCAAAAAAATCCATATTCTCTAAAGGCAGTGAATGCATTCCCCAAATCTGAGACTCCTCGAGTTACGAGGGGTCGACTAATTAGTGGCCTTATGATCATTCTTGCTTGGAATTTCCAAGGGCTTGGTAAGCCTGAGGCAGTCTGAGCTTTACGTACGTTGCTTCGCAACGTTCGCCCCGATATATTATTCCTCTCTGAAGTGAAAACTTCTAACTTCTCCTCTCTTCTCTCTACTCCCTCTAATGCCCGTCTTACTCATAATTTTATTGTGCCTCCGAATGGTACCTCCTGGGGTATTTGCATGGCTTCGAGTGCTCGTTACTCTCTTACGGTCACTAGATTCAATCTTTTTTTGATTAATGTACTTATCGTGCAAGGTACTCAACCTTGGTCTCTTACTGGGATTTATTGTCCTCCATACTCAGAAGCAAAATCACACTTTTGGAATGAACTTGACTCTTTTGCCTCTTCCATGGACAAGCCGTGGGTTGTGATTGGCGACTTCAATGATATATGTAATCAAGAGGAAAAATCCGAGGGCGCTCTTTTGCGATCTCCTCAACCCATACTCTTTTATCCGATATCCAACACCTCTCACTTTTTGATCTTGGCTTTGTAGGTGATGATTTTACGTGGATTAATGGTCGAGGGGATCACCACAATATTCGTCAAAGGATTGATAGAGGAATTGCTAGGGCCTCGTGGTGCCTTCAATTCCCGCAAGACCAAATCGAGCACCTCACGACCATAGGATCGGACCACAATCCAATCTCTCTTACCACGTATCTCAATCGATCAAAAGGGCCTAGGCCCTTCAGATTTAAATTAATGCAGTTTAGTGATAGCTCTTGCTTTGATATTGTTGATAGTGCGTGGAATATTGATGTTTATGGATCCCCCCTTTAAATTCCATGCTAAAACTATTTCTGTGAAGCATGCTCTTAAACTGTGGAATATTAATAGCTTTGGTAATATTCACACCTCTATCAAGAATATTTCTAGCACCATTAAAAACTTGCAAGCGGGTGCAATCTTTTGAAAACGTTAAGCGTGAAAAAGCTCTTCAAGTTGATCTTGATATTTGGTTTAAGAGGCTTAATACTTTTTGGCGTCAACGGTCTCGTGATAAATGGCTTAAAGACGGTGACGCTAACTCCAAATATTTTCATCTTAAAACCATTCTCCATAATCGTTTCAATCGTATTGATTTTATTGATGACGAGTTTGGGAACCGTGTTTCTTCTTGGGATAATATTGGCAACTCTTTTTGGTGTTTATTACAAAAATCTTTTTACCACTAACCATAACCCCCCTACTTCCCCCCCCCCCCCCCCAAACCTTGATGATCTTTTTACCCCTATTATTTCAGATGAGGAGAACAACATTCTTTGTGCCATTCCTACTCCTAAGAAGATCAAGAATGCACTTTACTCTCTTGGCTCCGAAAAAAGTCCCATACTTTGCCACATAGCTTTTCCAATGACATCATGGAAATGATTGACAATTCTTCTTTTATCACGGAGATAAAAGTATAAATGGCATAATTTACTTTTGGTCCCAAAAGATTGCCCTGTCAGCACATTTACCGCCATAGGAATTCTAAAATCATAGCAATCCCAAAATTTGAAAGTTTTTCATCACATTTGGTCCCATAAATACCAAGGCGGGTTTTTGCAATAACTTGTAGAAGGAGATTGTTGTTAATTTTTAATCACAGTTACGTAAAGCTCATTTTTATTATAAGTTGCGAGTGTTTGTGAATCTTCCAATGAGCCACTTAAAACAATTGTATTTAAAGTGTGTGCAATAACCACTAAAAAAGAATTTAAATATTAAGTATTTTACGAAGAAATTTCACTTCTTGAAATATACAATTATCTATTATTTAATTATGCAGAATAATCTACAAGATTAACTAATGCTATAAAATTAAATATGACTTGATTATGTAGAGTCTGCAGTACTGAATCATAAGCTCAAATCACTACAACAAGCATACATGCAAATCAAACTCAGGTAATGTTCCACCATCAATCAGAAGATCTACCAGATCCTTAACCCTATTTGAAAGTCTATGACTACTCCCTCCCCAATCACTTCACAAATCAAACTCCTTAGTAACCAACCAACTAACTAGTCCATATCCAGTTGATCAATATATTAGCACTGACAGGTTAACTCCCTCATACGTAGCATAGAGTGCACCTATAACACAAATCACAGAACCCTAAACATTCACTCAAGCCAACAAATCAGAAGACTAAAGATTGGCAATGCATATGGAAATACAATCATTAGAAAATACTAACACATGGATACAATCACCACTGCATTGGATACAAATGACTATACAAGATTAAGTTAAATCATATGGGATCATTGTAAGATATAAATCTAGGCTAGTGGCTAATAGATACAACCAAGAGGAAAAGGCAATATTACTTTGACACCTTTTACTAGTTGCAAAACACACCATGTCAAAACTATTCTAGCTCTAGCTACTACACACAATTGACATCTCAAAAAACTGAATATCAACAATGCCTTCCTATTTGGTTATTGGAATCCAACTAACAAGAGATTGTGCTTACTCAATAAGAGCGTACATGGGTTGAAACCAGCTTCCAAACAATGGTTCCTAAAGTTAACTTCTTGTTTAGTAAAACAGGTACAACAAGGCTACAAACAAACCACTTCAGACTCTTCCTCATTTTAAACATATTGACACTAAACTAACTGGTTTATGTAGATGATATCATTTTCACTGGTAATAACATCAACGAAATAAACCCAATCAAATTATGTCTAAACAGAGATTTCACTATCAAGGATCTTACAAATCTAGAATATATCTTTGGCATTTGGATTGAAAGAAGCAAATTAGGGATCAATTTATGCCAAAGAAAGTATGACTTAGACATTTTAACAGAAGTTAGGTTCCTAAGATGTAAACCTATCTCTACACCTATGGATTATACCACAAAACCTCTTCGGTAGTGATTATGAATATCTCAAGGATCCAACAATGTAGAAAAGGCCTATTGGAAGGTTATTATACATGCCCATCATTAGACTAGACCTCAATTTCAACATTCAATGCCTTACTTAGTACATGCGAAAGCCAACATCCTCTCATCTTGAAGCAACACATAAGGTTCTGAGGTACATTAAAGGTTGTCTAGGCCAAGGAATTTTATATCCCTGAGGCTTGGACATTCACCTCAAGGTATTTTCAAACATGCAATTGGGTTGGTCGTCGTGAAACCAAGCGCAACATTACTAGTTATGAAGTGTCCATTGGCACCTAACAACCTACTTTTAATAGGCCTTCTACATAGGTTGTGTATTGCGCTTTAGCAACAACCAACCGTAGCATATAGTGCACTTTATAACACAAATCTTAGAACTGACACTCACTCAAGCCAACAAATCAAAAGACTAAAGATTGGCAATGCAGAAGGAAATAGAATCATTAGAAAAGACCAACACATGGAAACTAACTACACTCTCTAACAATCACCATTGAATTGGATATAAATGACTACACAATATTAAGTATAAATCATATGTGATCATTGGAAGATATAAATCTAGGCTAGTGGCTAAGATATTCAACCAAAAGAAAAATGTAATATTACTTTAACACCTTTACCTAGTTGCAAAACTAACCATGCCAGAACTATTCTAGCTCTGGCTACTGCACACAATTGGCATCTAAAAAAATTGAATGTCAACAATGCCTTCCTACCTGGTTGTTGGAATCTAACTAACAAGAGATTCTGCTTACTCAAGAAGAGTCTACAGGGGTTGAAACCAGCTTCCAGGCAATGGTTCCGAAATTCTTGTTTAGTACAACATGTATAACAAGGCTACAAACAAACTACTTCAGACTCTTCCTCATTTTAAACATATTGGCACCAAACTAACTGGTTTATGTGTTTATGTAGATGATATCATCTTCACTGGTAATAGCATCAACGAAATAAACCCAATCAAATCATGTCTAAACAGAGATTTCACTATCAAAGGATCTCACAAATCTAGAATATATGTTTGCCATTGAGATTGAAAGAAGCAAATTAGGGATCAATTTATGCCAAAGTAAGTATTACTTAGACATTTTAACAATTAGGTTCCTAAGATGTAAACCTATCTCTACACCTATGGATTTTACCACAAAACCTCTTCAGTAGTGATTATGATTATCTCAAAGATCCAACAATGTACATAAGGCCTGTTGGAAGGTTATTGTACATGTCCATCACTAGACTAGACCTCAATTTAGACATTCAATGCCTTACTTAGTACATGTGAAAGCCAACATCCTCATCTTGAAGAAACACATAAGGTTCTAAGGTACATCAAAGGTTGTCCAGGCCAAGGTATTCTATATCTCTGAGGCTCAGACATTCACCTCAAGGTATTTTCAAACATGTGACTGGGTTGGTTGTCGTAAAACCAGGCGCAACTAGTTATGAAGTGTACATTGAAACCTAATAACCTACTTTTAGTAGGCCTTCTACAGAGGTTGTGTATCTAGCTTAAGCAACAACCTCATGTGAAGTCATCTAGTTAACGCAACTCCTAACTCAAATGAAGATCCCTTCACAAAATCTTGTACTGCTCACTGAAAACAAGGAGGTTCCTTGTATCGCACACAACCACACATCTATTGCCACGGTGCACGCTAGACAGATCAAGATTCCTCATGTTTCAAATGAATACTAGAGCACAAAATGAACTAGTTTCTATTTTGGGCAAGGTTTTAAAATTTTGTTTATTAGTTTGTTAACAACTTTATGTTTTCAGTATAGTTTGGCAGTTAGCTCTTAATCTCATTAGATTAGGAACAAAAGCTGTTGATTGGCTAAGATAAGAGTGGTTAGTAGCCAATTTGTATACATATGCACACACGCACGCTCTAAGATCCCAACAAAAGTTTTTTTGCGATTGCTTAGTAATTTTACAGTGAACTCTTTCGATTCATCTGGGGTCTTTGAGTTCAACTTGTACATTTTACAATTTTTTTATGAAAAGTTTTGTTTGATTCCTTTACGAGTAGGAATAAAGTAGCCCAACATGTTCTTTTTAGGATTTAAGTGCTCTTTTCCCATCTCTTAATTGAGGCCATAAGCATTTGTTTTTCGACATCTATTTAATTAGTAGTGCAATCTAATTCTTCACTACAAGATTGAGGGGGCTACTGCAACCGCCCTCTCGCAACTGCCTGGCAGTCGCCAGGATTTGGCGACCGCCTGACGGTTGTCATAGGCTCGCGACTGCCAGGCGGTCACAAGGCTTTGCCAATTGCGATCGTCCAGCAGTCGCGACGCTCCTTCGCGACCGCCCATCGGTCGCCATTGTGGGTTATTCGCAATTCACATTTTAAAGTAATGCATTTCACATGATTTGTTGTGTCGCGTTGTTTGTTCTATTAATAATGACCTCAATAATAGTTAAAATGAGCCAAATTAGAAGTTTTCATTGCAAAATCAATCATCAATTATAGAGGACTGTCTGTAATGAACCTTCTAACTATTTTAACGACAACGAACGTCGCCTAAATACATATATATATATACATAATGCTTTAGATATTCTACTAATTGAACAATCACATATAACCGTTATAACTACTAGGTATATATTATGATTAGTTGTATAACATAAAATAGGTACATCGTTAATAACTCGCTCAATCACATCTAATCTACTATTTTGATAACTCAATTATTAGTGTTTTAATTATTTATTACTTTAATTCACATGTAATTATGATATTTGTTGTCAAAAACCACAAACACATCAAGATCGTTCCAAAAAACCACAAATTTAAAACATGAATATTATTCACAACCATCTGACGATCACGAAAGATAGCATTCGCGACCCCGAGCGATCGTGAAGTGTCGTTGCGACTATCAGACGGTCGCCAGTATGACTTTACGACAGCTTGGCGGTCACGAGACTCTGAGTTTTGTGACCGCCAGGCGGTCACAAAAAGTCCAAAAATAGAAGGAATTCTGGGAGAAATTTGAATTTTCCGAAAATTCAAACTTTTCACCAAAAATTCTAAATATACACACCATCTTCCCCTCTAATTTTCAATGCTCTAAAATTATACCCTCCAAAAATATCCAACACTTACAACTCTTTCCCAAATCCAAAAAATTAAAATCCAACACTAACTTTCTCTTCTTTTCTTTTCCTAAATCTACAACTCTTTTCCAAATCCAAAAACATAAAATCCAACAATAAACTTTCTCTTCTTTTCTTTTCTTATATCCAAAAAAAAACACCCAATACCTGTACTTTCTTTTTCCTTTGTTTTCTTCATCTCTTTTTTGTTTGTATTTTATTTGTTTTGTTAATTTTATTAATAACCTTTTTCATGTTGTTCATTCATTAATGTTTTCATCCGTTTTCATTTCATTTCTTTTTTCTTCATTCATTTGTTCATCTCTTTACTTTTTATTTATGTTATTTTCTTCATATTTTCATTTTTTACCACTCATTTCTTTGTTTCTCTCCCATTTCTTTGTTGGTCAATATATATATATATATATATATATATACACGTAATTTCTACAAAAAAAAATAATATTCCGGTAAATTACCGAAATATTACTGTTTTTTTTCTTCTGACGAAGGCCTTTCGCGACCGTCGGATGGTCGCGAATAATATTCATGTTATTCTGGTCCGTCCGGCGGTTGCCACCATATGAATATTATTCCAGACCGCCAGGCAGTCGCGAAAGTCCTTAAGAGGCTTTTGTAACCGCTCAGCGGTAACGAATAGTTCGCTACCGCCTGGAGGTTGCAAAGTTGTGACCGCTCGGCGGTTGCAAAAAAACATCTACGACCGCTCAACGGTCGCGGATGGGATACGTGTTATGATTCTAAATGCAAGGTATGTGACTTGGATCCCACATTGATATTGTAAGATATTAGTGAGGAGTTTATATGAACTTGAGCTCTTCCACCTTAACAACTAGCTTTTGAAGTTGGGTTCCTACGCCCATATCAATTGGTATCAAAGCCATCCAATACTACCTCCCAGTTGTCATCGTACGACGTGGGTGGTGACGTCGGTATTGCAGTGTTAGCCCGAGGCTAGGTGAAACTAGCGCAAAGCTAGCCTGGGTGGGCGCCGGGGCTGCGGAGCGTGGTGGGATGTTATGATCATAATTGCAAGGTATGATACTTGGATCCCACATTGATATTGTAAGATATTAGTGAGGGGTTTATATGCACTTGTGCTGTTCAACCTTAACAACTAGCTTTTGAGGTTGGGTTCTCCTAAACCCATATCAGTATGACGGGCCGCATCTGCGAACCGTCGATGGCGACCGCCGGGCGGTCGCAGAAGGGGTTTCTGCACCCGCCCATATAAGAGTCATTCGCGACCGCTATGTGCTTACAATTTAATAAATAAAACAAATATGAAATTAAACATCAAAATTATAAGAGACAAAATCATGACCACTTGATTACATGGAGTTTAAAGCCACGGCTAATCACGATGTTTATAATTGAGGCAATATAGAGAGTTCGAACAATATATAATATGTGTGTTGTCTTTCTTTCTCTTTATTCATATAGGCAATAGTTATGCATTTCCGTTAACTTTGAAAAGTTCTTAAATAATGCCATTTGCCTTTCTATCGTGTTCACCTTCCATATATAATTATGTTGCTTGGGCGACGTTCTTTTTTTTTTGACGATAGAGAAAGACTTTTCACCTACTTCACTGACTCTCTCATGTTAGCCCAACTTCCTCTCTACCAGATTGATAAGAGAGAAAAAAAAGTAAAAAAAGGCAGCATTTAGAAAAAAATATGAAAAAGAAATCAATAGGATTACGTCTTACTTTTTGTTAATTTTGGTGATACTCCGAAACTTGATAGAACTATTGCAACATCTTATAAAAACTTTAAAGTATCTTACAATAATTAAAAGCTAAAAAACTAAACGACAAAATGGTCAATCCTATATCATGTCGTTTAGGCTATTAATTATATGTTTATTATGGTATTAGAAGATTGCTGCAACGATGACAAAGGTATAAAGATATAATCCTATGATCCTAGAAAAATCACTTATGGAATGTTGGATAATTTGTACAAAGATGTTAGATGATGAACTTTAAAGTCACGAGAAAAAGAAGTTTTCATTTAAGCGTAATTCGACTCCACTGTTGATAACTTGGGATACGCTAAAAATGATGTTGCAACACATCTCTTCTAACGATACAATTTAAGCATAGAAAAGAAAACAAAAGGAATTAACTTTGCACTTACAAAGTGTCAATATAAAGAAATAAGAACAAGAATGCAAAATATATAAATAACTTTTTCCTTATTTATAACTGTATTAACGAAGAATCACACAAATTTCTTCTTTAAATCTCATCCGGTAATTCAGAGGCGTATCGGGGGGAGTGGGGACTGAGGTGGGCTATAACCCCCCCCCCCCCCCCCCCCCCGTTTTCTAAGAAATTTTTATTAGCTATGTATATAAATATTGAGAAATTGCATAAAGTCGCTCACTACAAAATTTTCGGGTCATTCCCGACCGCAATGTCGGTCGGGAATGACGCTTTTCGGTCGGGAATTGTCTATTCCCGACCGATTTTTGGTCGTGACGAACCGGTCGACATTGCTTCGGTCGGAAAAAGTTTCCCGACCGAAGCTCGGTCGGCCCGGTATTTTCCAGACCGAACATCCCGACCGAATTCCGGTAGGAAAATTCCCGACCGGTTATCCCGACCGAATTCAGGTCGAGAAAAGTCCCAACTGGCAAACGGTCGGAGAAATATATCCCGACCGCTTTTCGGTCGGGAAGCTATTTAAAAAATTCCCGACCGATTTTTGGTCGGGAATGTCTCGATTTATTTCCCAACCGAAGTACTAGGACTCGCCGGTGTAGACTCAGTAGAGCGTGGCCTAGGTGCCGTAGACGGTGGCCTCGATGATGACGATGGCCTAGATGATGACGATGGCGTCGATGCTACATGATCATGATCTAGTCGAAATGGTACTACTAGATCTGGTGGAGTACCGCCGCTCGGTCCGATACGCCTATGTGGATGTGAAGAAGCAGGGGACTCGCCAAGATCGGTATCAGGAGCATCGACAGGATCGGGTGGTGCACCGCCATAATGAATGATCCGTAGACGAGTACCTATCCTCGGTGGACCAGTAGGTGGAGTACTCGATGGAGTGCTCGATGGACCACTACGCCCTCTCTTCGAGGACTGGCCACGATCGCTATCACGGGACGACATGTCGTCGAAGAGGAGTGCTACGGACTAAGTAAAAGCCTAAGTTAGAATTTTTCTAATTATAGAGATGACCTAAATTTAATCAATACTAAGTTATATAGTTTTTTCCTAAAGTCATAAATAATCACTAAACTATAACATTTCCTAAAGCCTAACAATTCCTAAAGGCATAAATAATTACTAAAATAATAAAGGTATAACATTTCCTAAAGCCTAACAATTCCTAAAGGCATAAACATCTAACATTTCCAAAAGCCTAACAATTCCTAATAGCATTTCCTAATTAAATCCTAACAATTTCTACAATATCTAACAATTAATATTAAAACATTAAATATAACATTAATAATTAATATTAAAACATTAAATATAACATAAATACCTCCATAATTAACGTCCTAATAAATTAATTAACACATATAAAAATCATATATAGTTTTCATAAAGTCATAAATAATTACTAAACTATAACATTTCCTAAAGGCATAAAAATCTAACATTTTCCCAAAGCCTAAAGATTCCTAAAGGCATTTCCTAATTAAATCCTAACAATTTCTACAATATCTAACAATTAAACATAAAAAATTAATATTAAAATATTAAATATAACATAAAACATTAAATATTACATAATAAACAAGAAAAAACGAAAAAACTTACCGGATCGGAAGTGGCGACAGATTTTCGGTCGTGAATAGAGGCTAGGCGGTCGACAATAGCTTTTGGGGAGAGAAGATTTGAGAGTGAAAATGAAAGAGGAGAAGGGAGGTATTTATAGAAATACCTCCCTCTTTCCCGACCGCAATTCGGTCCAGAAGTCTCGGCTCAGCTGCGCGGCCCAGCTGGGCCGAGATTAGGGCGACACTCTGGGCGGGGAATTTCCCGCCCAGAGTATTCCCGACCGCATTGCAATCGGGAATATTTTTCCCGATCGCAATTCGGTCGGGAATGGTTTTTAAAAATTTCCCGACCGAATATCGGTCGGAAAAAGTTGTCCCGACCGAATATCGATCGGGAATGCTCCCGAATGAAATGCGGTTGGGAGTTTCCGGTCGGGAAAACCGCTGAAATCTTGTAGTGGCTATATGTTATTTAAATTAAAAACACCCTCATATTAATATTTTAATTAGCAAAAACTTCCATGTCATGTTAGAAAATTAGTAAAACAAACCTCTTTTGACGTTAAGAAATTAGCAAAAAAATCTTTTGATATTAAATAATAGCAAAAACTCTTTTGATGTTACTTAGGACATTAACAAAAAAACCTCTTTTGATTTTAAGAAATTTAGCACAAAACCCCCTTTGATGTTAATAAATTAGCAAAAAATCTCTTTTCGTGTTAATAAATTAGCAAAACTCTCTCTTAATGCTAAAAATTAGTTAAAACCCCCGTTTTGATGTTAAAATATTAGCAAAAGAAAAGCCTTTCGATTTTACCTACTCTTGGTTCTCTTTTCATTTCTTGCACATATCGTTCTTCAAGAAATATTTAGCCCATCGGCATACCAATTCTGGATATGCCATTGCGTTAATTTACTAGATCAACATGCGATATAATGGTTCAAACAATTAGATTATAAAAGTTTAAAATCTAAAAGTATATCCATCCCCATTTATTTCAGATCAATATGCAATCTGCGCCATGAAGTTTAATCTTAACTATTTACGGCACATTTGGTTGCCCCATAAGCTGAAAACCCATATAATTTAGTGTCAAGATTATACTAAATAAAACAATAAATCTTACATTTGGTTGCAAAAACAAATCCCACCTTGTAGCCTTTAATTTTACTAAAACTCATGGTTGGTTGCACATACGCATCCACATAATTTCGTGAATTACCAAAACTACCCTTAAGTTGCTTCGTAATTCGTGATTCTACTTTATGTCATTCAATTGTGATGTAGATACCTTTTTAAGGGTAGGAAAATGTAATTTTTTTTGAAAAAGTGGGGGCAAAACGGTATTTAACTTGAGTGGCTGAAGTTGGTGGTTGTGGCATTAAATTATCATAGGGGGGAGGTGAGATTAGTTATCTTCGAAAATGCTCCAAAAAAGCAATTTATCTTGGGCCCCTTCTACCTTTTATTTGCCAACCAAATGTGGTATAAATCCACACTATTTAATTAATATGGCTTATTAAAGGCATCTAAATGTGCGGTTAACATAACTATGTTAAATTTCGACCGTTCACTTTATTTCCGTGTCAAATAAAAGTGGCACAAGACGTGTTTGGTTGAGCGCCACCCATGCCTTTCTCATTTAATTGCACAAGTAATAAGTGCAAACATTAACAAACCAACTTAGCATATTAATAAATCTAATTTTGAACACTTCAGTTACATAATTATATTTGTCCTATACTAGCTAAATCCTGAAAGTTCTTAACCTATAAAAGGGTTTACGAGATATATGAGTCAATAACCCCATCGTTATTTCACCAATGAGAGAAAGTAGTCATATAAGATTGTTATTGTAAGATAATATTTTGCTGAATGAATGTTCTCATTATTCTTGGTGTCTACAAATAATACAATACAAAGGCTAATTATGGTAATTTGCCTTAATCTAAGATATATACAAATCAATCAAGAATATATACTAAATATGTCTAATACACCCCCGCAGTCGAAACGGGAGGATCACGAACAGTGAGACTGGAACGAAAATCTTCGAATAAAACCCGGGGCAGTCCCTTAGTGAAAATATCCGCCATTTGTGAGCGAGACGGAACATGAAGAACACGAACTTGACCCCGAGAGACCTTTTCGCGGACAAAGTGAATGTCTAACTCAATGTGTTTGGTGCGTTGATGTTGCACCGGATTGTCGGTGAGATAGATAGTACTCACGTTGTCACAATAAACCAAAGTAGCCTTCGAAAGAGGAAGGCGAAGATCCAACAAAAGATTCCTTATCCAACAAGATTTCGACACGACGTTCGCCACAACACGATACACAGCCTCAGCACTGGAACGAGATAGAGTGGGTTGTCATTTGGAAGACCATGAAATCAAATTATCCCCAAGGAAGATGCAATATCCCGAAGTGGAACATCGAGTGGCGGGGCAACCCGCCCAGTCGGCGTCGGTATAAGATAGGAGAGAATCGAGCCGTGAACAAGAGAGATGGAGGCTGAGATGTGTTGTCCCTTGAACATACCGAATAATCCGTTTAAGGGCAGCCATATGTTCCATCTGAGGGTCATGCATATGAAGACAAACTTGTTGAACAACATAAGAAATATCCGGACGCGTAAATGTAAGATACATAAGTGCACCCGCCAAGCTGCGAAACAAAGTGGAGTCGGGAAAGGAAGGACCCGAGGAGCCAAGCTTGGGCTTGGTGTCGACGGGAGTGGCGGCGGGTTTGCATGAAGACATGCCCGCCCGCTCAATAATTTCAGCGGCATACTTGCTTTGTGAAAGAAACAAGCCCCCTGCAGTGTGAGTAATAGCAATACCCAAGAAACAATAAAGGTTACCCAAGTCCTTCATAGCAAACTCAGCACTAAACCGATCAACAATAGACTGACGAAGAGATGTAGACGAGGTAGTAAGAATAATATCATCCACGTACAACAGTAAATAAGCAATATCAATACCCTGATGATAAATAAAGAGAGAGTGGTTGGATTTACTGTGAGAAAAGCCAATAGAGGAGGCGAAATCAGCAAACCATTGATACCACGCACGGGGGGCTTGCTTGAGCCCGTACAAAGACTTTTTGAGAAGACACACGTAATCTGGATGAGAGGGATCCCTAAAACCCAATGACTGATGCATGTATACTGTTTCATCCAAATTTCCGTGCAAGAAGGCATTCTTGACATCCAACTGATGGATGAACCAAGAACGAGAGAGAGAGCAATGTTGAGAAATGTGCGTATGGTAGCGGGTTTCACCACTGGACTAAACGTGTCCAAACAATCGATCCCGACCTATTGAGACCTGCCATCACCAACAAGACGAGCCTTATAGCGCTCAAAGGAGCCGTCAGCATTAGTTTTATGACGAAAAATCCATAAAGAACGAATAACATTCACATTAGTCGGACGCGGGACTAACTCCCACGTCTCATTCTTAATCAAAGCATTAAACTCATCTAGCATAGCATGTTTCTAATTAGGATCAGATAACGCAAGTTTAGGATTTTTGGGAAGAGGAGAAGGAGGCGAGGAAGTGGAGAGATTGAAGAGGCGTTTAGGAGTTCGGATGCCATTCATACCGCGTGTTACAATGGTGCGCGGAGGAGGGGGTGGCGGCACTAGAGGAGGGGCGGAGGAGAGGTCGGTCGCGGTGGAGTGGGCTGGAGGAGAGCTAGGGTTGGAGTGGACCGGTGAGGAGCGGTCGATCTGGGCCGGAGTGGAGCGGTCCGTGAGGGATGGGGCCGGAGGAGAGTGGGCCGTGGTGGAGCAGGCCAGAGGTGGTTGGGCCATTGGGGAGTGGGCCAGAGGAGGATGGACTAGAGTGGGGCGACCCGGTGAAGGTTGGGCCGAAGTGGTGCAGACCGAGGAGGGTTGGGCCGGAGGTGAGTGGGTCGTATGTGGGGCGTGAGGCGGAAGAAGAAGAGGATTTACCGCTTCCTCAAGAAAGGAGTATGATGGAGTGGGTTGGAGTTTTACAGTAGAGAAAGGGAATTTATTTTCGTCAAAGAGGACATGACGAGAGAGAATGATTTTATGAGTAAGTCATAGCATTTATATCCCCTATGATGAGAGGGATACCCATGAAAGACACAAGGCGGGGAACGAGGTTGAAGTTTGTGTAAGTTGGTGGAAGGGGTGAGAGGGTAACATAGACACCCAAAGGTACGAAGATGTGTATAAGAGGGAGTACGATTGTATAGAATTTGAGAGGGGGAGGCGTGATGTAGTGTTTTAGAGGGAAGTATGTTGAGGAGGTAGGTGGTCATTTGTAAGGCGTGAGGCCAAAGAGATGGTGGCGTGGATGAGTGAGAGAAAATGGTGCGCATGATGTTGTTTATGGATCGGATTTTTGCGTTCCGCCTTTCCATTTTGGGTCGATGTGTATGGGCATGAGAAACGAAGAGTCATGCCATTGGTATGGCAAAAGTGTCTGAAATTGTCGTTGTCGAACTCCCTGCCATTATCACATTGCAAACTTTTAATACGACATCCAAATTGAGTTTTAATAAAAGTTGCAAAGGAAGAAAAGATAGAAAAAACATCGGATGTACGCCCAATAGGAAAAGTCCATAACAAGTTAGAGTAGTCATCCAAGAACAGCACATAATATTTATGTCCACTAGAGCTAAGGACCGGCGAGGTCCACAAATCACTATGAATAATATCAAAAGGACATAAACTGAAAGTGGAAGAAGAATAAAAAGGGAGTTTAATTTGCTTCCCCAAAACACAAGGTTCACATAAAGAGTTGTCGAAAAAACGACTACACTGAATAAAATTGTTCTTATGCAAAAATTGTAAAATAAAGGGGCCCGGATGGCCCAAACGATGATGCCATCGAGACAGGGTTAGGGCAAGGAAGGAGGCAGTGGAACGAGCGGTCGAGAGTGATGACGGGTGATGGATAGAGGTCCCCAGTGCTATCACATCGCATAAGAGGGTTCGCGTCTGTAGATCCTTCACAGTAAAACCAAACGGATCAAATTCAATTGAAACATGATTATCAATAGTAAGACGACGAACAGAGATGAGATTTTTAACTATGTTAGGTACATGAAGGACATTATATAAGTGAAGAGGGGATTGGGATAAGGGTAGGATCGCGTTACCATGACCTTTTACTGGAATTTCATGACCATTGCCGACGAGTATGTTATTATTCATGCTTGAAAAAGAATAAGACGTAAGAGTACCTGACGCCGATGTCATGTGAGATGATGCTCTCGAGTCCAAATACCACTGTTGATCAGGTGGTTGAAGGGACATAGTGTGTAATGCAGCATCAATGTCGGTAGGAGCATAAGATGAACCCGTCTGCTGTGTCGCATAGGTTTGCTGAGGACGAGGACCCAATATTCCCGGCTGAGTCGCAACAGGAGGGCGAGCCCACGTGGTGGTCGGATAGGGACACGGGGGTAGGCCCACGGCTGTTGGGGCCAAGGCGGGTACGTGGGCCATGCAGAGGCGGGCGGAGCCAACGGTCGCAGGCTAGGGTTTCTGGATGGGCCGCGACCGCGTCCGCGGTAACTGCCACGACGACCCCGTGGCTGATATTGACCACGGTGGTGCTGAGGTTGACCGCGGGCAGGTGGTTCGTCGGACGGTGGGCCCGTGCTGAGGAGGACGACGGCATGTGCAGCGGTGGAGGATTGTTTTGCTTTGCGGGTTTACTCCATGATGATGCAGGACCGAGCCTCATAAAACGGAGGAAGGGGATCACTCTGTTGAATGAAGGTGGCGACACCGTCATAGTTCTCATTGAGTCCTGCAATAAGTTGGAGAACTAGACGTTGATTGGGTACGGGTGCGCCCACGTTCGAGAGTTGATCTGCAAGCATTTTTAGTTCTTGACAATAAGATGATATATTTGGGAAATTGTCCAATTGTACCTGAGAGAATTGGTTCTCCAATTAAACGGCCCGTGAGTTCTTATTGTCTTGGAAGATGTTTTCAAGACGGACCCATGCTTGATGAGCGGTGGATTTTGGCCGAAATATGCCCCGTTCGAGGTGTTTTTTGCCTACTTTTTGTCATCAACTACTAATATACATCTAGTACAACACATATGTGTTGGGTAAGGGGAAAAATTCCAGCCAAGAATGGCAAAAAATAGCCGAAAACCCGGCCAGGGGGCAAATCGCACAGAATTGCATAGTTTAGGGGGCAAAGCGCTTATTTATTTAGTTTAAGGACGAAAACGCAAAAACCTGCATAGTTCAGGGGGTTTAATGCATTTAACCATTCATTATTTTCTTGGATAATATATATATATATATATATATATATACATACATATATATTATATGAACAATCGCATAACGATAAATTAAACTTAGTGTTTCATTATCATCATTGGCTTTTTCTTACGAACATATAATAATATTTAATTTGAAGTGTAAGCAATATAGGGTTGAGACCGGACAAATCCAAATGTTATAACTTTGTGCTGCGCAAATTTACCTTTCTTTCTTTTTGTCTATTTAGTCTTCATATACATGCGAAATTCTTACTTATATAAGTTAGCTTAGATATTGCAGTCATAATTCTCTCTATACTAAAATATATAATTACATTATACATTTAAAACTATAATCTTGAAATGACATGACAAAGCTATAATTAGAAGAACATTATCTTCTTTCTTTGTGTTGTTTAATTACTGTACGTACGGCGGATTCAATATATTTCGATCACAAGCTTTCTAATTAACGTCGTACTCGATCAGCACAAATATAAAAAGCACATGGCGCGTCCGTGATTGAGACATACCTGATTTTCAGAAGGGTGACTTAATTTGAAAGCAATTTGTCCATTTTTTGGACCTCTTTGGTCAATAAACGAATAAAAAGTTTTCGGAATTTAGCATGCAATACTGGGATATTTCAACAACTACAATATCATGATCATGAAGTTGTCCATCTCCTTAATAATTTCCTTTTGCTTTTAGGTAAAGAGTGTGATTTAAGTTATTTCCATTTGTGTGACGCATTAACTGCAAGATATTATATTTGAGGTTCAAATTAAAATTACCATTTGAAGAATTTTGTGTTCCATCAGTTATTCTAGCTAGATACTGATCATTTGGTATATAAATATATTAGACCATTATGTGAGATGAGATATGGAATCCAATATTATTCTCAAACAAACTAATAGATTTATAAATCTTTAATTTGGTCGATCACTAGAGACAATAATAAATCATCACTGGTTGACATTAGGTCGTATGAAAGATTTACCTCCATGGTACTAATTTATTATATTTCAAAAATTAAAGCACTTCATGAATGTATATGCACATTTTACCTTTGAGACAAGGTATACTAATTAATATATACTACTATTATGGATTACTTTAATTTTCAACCTCGCGATAATTAAGAAACTAAAAGCAATCACGATTTAGTGATCAACTCCATTTCCTTTTCACCTACCCTCACCCTCGACCCGGAATCCCTTGTATATTATAAATAAGGAGATCATGCATGCATTATTTCCACAAAGCCAAACTTTGTCCATCTTTCATTGCAACACCATCCTCAATTAAAGGAAAGAAAAGGAATAATAGTAAATAATTAATCGACAAATGGCCAAGATTAATAGCACTAGTATGATGGTGGTGCTGTTGATACTCTGTGTAGTTCGCGCAGTTCCGGCTGCGGTTTACACGGTGGGTGAGTCCTCCGGTTGGGCTATGGGTGGTGACTACAGCACTTGGGCCAGTGACAAGACCTTTGCAGTTGGCGACACCCTCGGTATAAATTAAACTATATATAGTTAATTATCCCAATATTTAATTCTACTATATTCAAAAAGAAAGGGAAAAAGTTTAAATGAAAGCAGATGGTAGAATTATTATAAAGTAGATAAAGTAGATTATACTTTATAATAATTCTACCATTTGCGTTCATTTAAGCTTTTCCCTTTCTTTTTGAATAAAACACAAAGAAATGAGTTGTGCTAGCCAATTAGTGGATATATTTAATTAATGAAACTTTTGTTAACAGGATCTCTTGTAGAGTCTGAAAAATACATATTGGATCAAGCTCTTATTCCGTTTTCAATGTGATTGTACTAACCAATAAAGATATACAATATGTAATTAAAATTATTTAATTTGTTAAACTTAATTTTAAGTTATAGTGAATATGTTTCTCTAAACTTGTCCGGAGCCTTTTAAAAAATTTGATAAAACGCGCGTTGTGAAAGTAACTGACGCAATATATAACTAAAAGAGTGGTTTAATTTAGTTGTATTTTTATTAGCCAGAACAAATAATAAAAATATTATAGAAGATTGCTTTAGTTAGTCGACCCAAAGGTAAATATAGTTAAT
The DNA here is from genome assembly GCA_948329865.1 of Linaria vulgaris. Lineage (NCBI taxonomy): Eukaryota > Viridiplantae > Streptophyta > Magnoliopsida > Lamiales > Plantaginaceae > Linaria > Linaria vulgaris. The sequence continues at coordinate 105,604,485 of OX415249.1, forward strand.
TAAAATTGTATGGTAAATATGCAGTATTCAACTATTCTCCTGGACACACAGTGGATGAAGTGGGTGCAAGTGACTTCAAATCATGCACCACCGGAAACTCCATAACCTCCGACAGCAGCGGTGCCACCACGATCACCCTCAAAACCGCCGGCGCTCATTACTTCATATGCGGTGTCCCCGGCCATTGCAGCGGGGGGATGAAGCTTTCTGTTTCCGTCGGCGGCAGTAGTGGCGGGGCCGGCGGTGGAGTTTCGACCTTACCCGGATCAACCACCACCCCGTCTCTGGCACCGCCTACGGGCCTCAGGTCTCCGGCAGGAACTTCTAGTGAGCCGTCTTCTGCGGCGGTGGCATCTCCAGCGGTGGCGATATTTTTCGCATTGTGCGTTGTGATGATGTTTCACTCCTACGTGAATTAATATTATATACTCTAAGCCAGGCTAGAGGCAGTGCCGATTATTTCTCTATTTTGATGCATTCCCTACTTGTTTGATTTTCATAGTAATTAGTGTTATTTGGTCTTTCTATATATCTTTTATTTAATTTGGGTACTTCTTGTAACGCTATGTAGCTTTTCTTCATTTCATCCTACGTGGGGATTTAGGTTGTCGTCATTTCAGATTAGATTTACCTTTAGGGTTTGGATCTAAACACCCAAGCCTCTACATCCTTTTTAAACCTCACTTAGAAGAATTAAAAGGACTTAGGTATAGATGGCAAGATGGGGTTTAGAGTGGACTGCAAGGATTAGAAACGGACCAAACATTTTTAACTAATGTGAGCAATTGGGCCAACGCTATCAACTTAGACCCAAAGTAGTACTACACAAGATTAGGGGTGTTTGGGCCGGGTCGGGACTTTGGAGTCCGACCCGACCCGCCGGGTTTTTCCCGATCCGGGAAAAACCCGGCTTGTTCCCGTCCCGGCCAGACCGGGAAAATGATCCCGTTCTGACTCCCGCCGGGAGGGAACGGGATCCAAGCTGGATCCCGTTCCCTCCCGCAGGATCCCGGCCTCCAGTAGCCCTTTTTTCATTTTTTTTTCATTACCCAACTCCTCATATTGTCTTGGTCCAGTGGCAGTAGGTTTATTACCCAAAACATACACAAACACACACAACCCGCTACACACACAAACACACACAAACACATACACACACACACACATTGTTGGTTACACACACACATCACACACACACGCCCATCGCCGCGCCGCCTACCCACGGCCACGAGCCACGACGCCTCATCGCCTCCACCGCCCCACGCCGCCGCCCAGCAGACCTCACAGTCCTCACCTCAGAAGCAAAAACACTCATGGCCAACACACAAACACCGCCGCACCTCCACGCCGCCGCCCTGCCGCACCAGCAAACACCTCGGTCCGACGCTCCCCCTCCACTCCAACAACACCACCAACAAAAATTATTAAAATTAAAAGATAATTTGTCAAATTAAAAGGTAATTATTAAGTATAGAAAACAAAAAAAAGGGGACTGGAATTTCCAGCCCCAAACTCACAAGCTGACCGCCGGGTCACGGGATCCCTCCCGTCCCGGCGGGAATCCCGTTCCACCGGGAACAGTGTTCCCGGCGGGAGGAACGGGAGCTGTTCATCAGCTCCCGCCCCGGCGATTCCCGATGGGCCGGGGTCCCGTCCCGACGGGACCCCGACCCATAACATTACTACCGTAGTAAGATATTTGTTGAACCCAAAGAAATAATCATCATCGTTAAGTCATTATACTTATGATCACAAACAATTATCTATTATCAATGAATAAATTCTTTGACACGAGATTAAATTTTGAAGGGATGTTTTCTAGATTGACAATTCCCTTTAGAACTGTATCTGAATGCAATAGAATCTAGCATAAATTTGTTTTTTTTTTCCTATCATAAAACAGGGTGTCTTGAACAACTGAGTAACATATCGACTATCATAAAATGTAGTTACATTTTTGTCAACCAAAATAATTTTATGCAAGAGACTTCCAAACCAAACTACTTCCTTAAAAGCTTCGGCGATAGCCACATACTCTAATTAGTTGTAGATAGAGGAATTGAGTGGATTTTCAACTTATGCAAGAATCACTCATAGTAAACACACAAGACGTAATAGATTTGCTATTATCCCGATCATTAGCCAAATTGAAATCTACATAACCAACCAATTTTACACCTTCACTTTCATGTCACTTAGAGAATGTTAACTTTACTTGCATAGATGATTTTAAGTATCTTAAGAACCACTTCAAAGATACTTTAGTGAGGTATACCAAAAATTATATCTACTCAAGTAACTATCACAACATATTCAATATCTGTCCCCCATCAGCTTGATTATTTATAATCTCCTCTTGCAAGTTATTTTTAGCAAGAGATTCAAATTGAACACCAATTGATACTTGCTCCACCTTGGTTGGAGCATCATTTTTAGGCAAAAGAACAGTGAATTTCATTAAAAATAACATTTCTACTTATGACTACTTTAAAACCATATTCATTCCTATCTCAAAGCCTATAACCTTTTGCGACTTTACCCCTTCAGAATATCTTAAGAAAATATGTTTCTCAAGATTTAATTAAGTTCTGATCTATATGTCTTTTGATTCACAAAGCCACCACAACCAAAAACTTGGAAACTACTCAAATACTTGTTAATACAGATTATGACACTTTCCTCCCAAAAACGTATGCATATCGATTATTAATTATGCAACTGTACAACTTGTTAGGAATTTGAGTCGACAAATATGTGCCCCTAAGATTTGCACATCGTGGATATAACGAAGCAAACATGAATAAAATATGACCATCGTAAAAACACAAGGATTTAACGTGGAAACTCTAAAACCGAAGAAAAAACCACGGTCTCCGAACGAAAATATACTATGTAGAAAATTGTTACAACTACACAATTTCTCGCTCAACCCAACGATCCCCACATAGCCTTTTTACCCGAAACATGCCCAAAATACACCTCACACTAATATAGAAATATTACAAGAGGAAATAAGAAATATTACACTACAAAGTACTGCTCTGAATTGGATGCTTTTCATTTGCAAAGCCACTGCCTATTTATAAGCAATTCTCCACAAGAAACCGTACATGGTTTCTTCTAAAACCATTGGCTAATAATTTATTAGCCAACCAATGCCCACTACCCCAATTAATGGGGTAGCTGAGATCCAACAATCTCCACCTTGAAGATGTGATTATTAGTGACTAATCACGTCTTCAAAATCATCTTCATTCTGGCCTTGGGCAATCGCACACTCACTCCGCCTCTGAAGATCTCCATAACTCTCACTATCATTACAACCGCAGTCGTACTTTAAAAGTACCATGCTCCACCATAAAGCATAACCACTTAGAATAAACCAATTTCGAGCATTCCCTTTTTTTGGCTCATGTCAAACATTAACCTGCTGATAGGATGGTGCAATTTCCCTATTTGGCTCATCCAGAAGTCATCAGCCCGCCGACATGAATATACCACACCTTACATTAACGCAAAAAGCAATGCCTGTGTGCACACTAGACCCCCTAACATTAACGTCCTGTCTCATGGCAACTTTTAGGGTCTCATGTCATCCGGACGAGCATGCCGCTTACAGAACTTCACTAGAGTCACTGCAATGAGAAATGTTAGTATCGCCTCCAATGTTTCCCTTTGATGCCTCGGAGCCATTTGCCGAACTGGCTCCCCTTGTTGGACAACTTCTAATGTGACCAGATTGTCCGCACTGATAACACACTTTCCTCATAGAGTTCGTCTTCCTGCCATCGTAAGCCACCAATGCATTGTTTACATGTGAACCGTTACCCCCGCTAAGCCTCCTCTCTTCAGACAGAAGCTTGCCCGTAACTTCAGAGGGATTGATTTTCTCTTTTCCATGAATCAATATTGGTTTCATGTGCTCGTATGAATTTGGAAGAGACCAGATGGATTCAAGCTCCTCATCATCCTCCTCATCAATTGCTCCACCCCAACAAAAGCTCTACCTCTAGTAGTACCTGAGCCCTAATACCACTTGTTAGGTATTTGAGTCGACAAATACGCGCTCCCAGGATTTGCCCATCGTGGATATAACGAAGCAAACACGAATAAAATATGACGATGGTAACAACACAAGGATTTAACGTGGAAACTTCAAAACCGAAGAAAAAACCATTGGGCCTAAACGAAAATACACTATGTTGAAAATTGTTACAACTACACAATTTCTCGCTCGACCCAACGATCCCCACAGAGCGTTTTTACCTGTAACACTCCACGAATACACCTCACACTAATATAGAAATATTACAAGAGAAAACATGAAATATTACACTACAAAGTACTGCTCTGAATTGGATGCTTTTTATTTGCAAAGTCACGACCTATTTATAGGCAATTCTCCACAAGAAACAGTACATGGTTTCTTCTAAAATCATTGGTTAATAATTTACTAGCCAACCAATGCCCACTACCAATGGGGTAGCTGAGATCCAACACAACTAACTTTCCCCAGCTGAGATCCAACACAACTAACTTTCCCCGGATAATTTTACTCATCTTTAAATAATCCCATTTTGTTGGGTGTGTAAGAAACATATTTATTCATCTTAATATATACCCGAAATACGTAGCTCAATAATCATTCAATTTGAAATCTAATTATTGTTCTAACTTTGCCATTATATATATAATGAATAAAACTAATATATATATATATATATATATATATAACGGAAGTCACCTGACACCTATTAATTAATACATAAAAATATATCACACATTGACCAAAGGCCATTCGAGAACAGAGAAATAAAAAGTCATTCCCGGCCTTTCACTCCTATAAAACTCCCCTTCTGTTTCACTGCAATATCACGCATTTTAGCCAACAATTTATTTCAACCGTAAGTACGTAACGCTAGGCGTCTTATAACTCCAATGGCTTTTGTTGAGTTAATCCTTATAACACTTGTCTCCATGCTCTTCATTGCCTACAAACTCTACTACCAACGCTTCCGCTACAAGCTGCCTCCGGGACCCCGTCCACTGCCGTTTGTAGGCAATCTTTATGCCATAACGCCAGTCTTATCCCGCTGCTTCGCGGACTGGTCTCGTGTGTACGGCCCTATCATCTCCGTCTACTTCGGCTCACAACTGAACGTGGTGGTGAATACGCCTGAGTTGGCAAAACAAGTGTTGAAAGACAAAGATCAGCAGCTGGCAAACCGGTACCGGACTCCGCATATCGAGAAGCGGAGCAGGAACGGGACGGATCTGATCTGGGCGGATTACGGGCCGCACTATGTCAAAGTGAGGAAGTTGTGCGTCGTCGAGCTTTTCTCGCCAGCTAGAATGGAGGCGCTAAGGCCCATAAGGGAAGATGAGGTTACTGCAATGGTCGAGAATATTTTCAAGGACTGCACTTCACTGGGTAATATATATTTATTAAATTAATGTTTCTTCATTTTGAGTCATTAATATAAGGGCAAATAGCATTTTTTGCCTTATAATTTGGGTTAAAGTTGCGTTTCGCCCTTTAATTTTACAGGCTTCATTTTGTCCCTTAGTTCATGGTTTTTTTTTTAAATGTCCACTGGGCCAAAATCGAGGCCCAGTTACTGTTCTGCCAACGTGGCGACTGACTGGGCTGCTACAGTGCAGCCACGTCGGATTCTAGTTGAATTTTAAAAAATAGACTTTATATATTTTTTTGAAAAATAAAAAACATTATCTTCTTCATTTCTCTCCACCACCACCAGTCCACCACCACAACCACCACCACCACCACATTCCAAACCCACTGCCACCATCATCTTCTTCATCACAACCACTACCACCACATCCCAAACCCACCGCCACCACAATACCCCGACCTTAAAAAAACACTAACAATCAAATTCAAAAACCACCACATAACCATCATCATCTCCGGCCCCCACCGCCACTGGATCCGTCATCATCTTCGGCGAACAACCACCAACAACGACTCTCCTCAACTGCCCCAACAACCACTCCCTCAATCGACAACCACACGTCCACCACCTACGACCACACCGCCACGGCCACCGAATCTGTCATCATCTCCGGCCTACAACCACCACAGAACCACCAACAATAACCCTCCTCAACAACCCCTCATCAACAACAACTCTCCTCAACAACCTCAACAACCACTCCCACAATCGGCAGCTATTGAGAATCCATCAATGGGGTCACAAATCGTACGACGGCTGACCGCCGGAGCAAACCGCCGCCTTTTTGACCGGAGCTTCTCGTCGGAGTTCAATCTGATCTATCGCCTTTTCGACGGAGCTTCTCGTTGCCCCAAAACTCCTCGCCACCACCACCAGCTCCCAAACCGCGCTCCTCACAACCCCAAAACTAGTGGACGTGTGGTTGTCGTTTTCCGTGGTAAGAGAATCGTATACTAGCTTAGCCCACCGCAACAGCTCCTCCTCCGCCGGAGACGATAGCATTTTGACTCTAATCCGCGGAGATCCCGCCAAATTGATGAGAATCGAGTACTTGAAAAGAGGCCTCCGGGTAGCTCTCGTCGGCAAATTACAGATCAGAGTTGCCCGATCTGGAAATGACAGGTTGCCGGAGAATCTCGCCGACATGACCTCGTTCGTGCGGAAGAGGCAGTAGTATTCGTCGTCGTGTAGATTCGGAGGAGATACGATCACGAGCACCTCCCAATTAGGTATGAGAATCGACGTGGTGGAGATCCACGACAGCGATGGGTGAGCATACGAAGGCGTGGGAATGTGATTGACGGACTTTTCATTTGCAATTTTTTTTAAATCCACCTGGAATCTTACGTGGCTCCACAGTAGCAACTCAGTCAGCGGCCACGTTGGCATTACAGTAATCGGACCTGGCTTTTGGCTCAGTGGGCATTTAAAAAAAAATTGAATTAAAGGGAAAAAATGAAGCTCGGAAAATTAAAGGGCAAAAGACAACTTTAGCCCAAATTATTGGTAAGAAAAGTTATTTGCCCTTAATATAAACTCATGCAAGTCGTAATTAAAGATTAAAGCTTAAACTATCATTTGTACCAAGTATTTGTTTTTCAGGTTTAAGTTGCTTAAGTTATAGATTTGAAAATGCATAGTATTTGCAAATTGTTGCCACATTTACATACTTAGGAATACTTATCTAGTATCTTAAATCTTGTTTTTTTTGCTAAGAGTTGACTGTCACGTTATTGTGGTTAACTTATTTGATGTAACTAATTATGTAGGCAACGATTTTTATTATGATAAGTATTCAAAACCAAATCTTGTTGGCTTGATTTTTTTTTTCTTTTTCTGATCAATAAGGAAAAAAAAACAAAAAACAAGAGATGCACATTTGATAGTATTTATATGAGCTCTATAATGAATTTTGTTCCGGAGAAGTTATTCGTTAGTTTAATACGATGTTTTTTTTTTTTGAAGAGTAGTTTAATACGAATTTGACATGCTTGTTTTTAGAGTAAATGAAACCTTCACTGATTGTTAGTTACGTTAAACTGGTTGAGGTCATAAGAAATAACTACATCTTTACCCCTCATGAAAATCGACGTTCCAGTTCCTTCACTGTGATTATAATTAGAAGTATTTCATTTTGACATTGAGATTGAATTCAAGTCACTAAACCATTAATATCTCAGGAACATATATTAAGAAAAAATTGTGAATAAAAGAGACATGCCAGCTGGCGAAGTGTAACTACTAGCTATAAGTAATAGATAGATAAATTACATGAACGTGTCTTAATTTATGTTTGATCAAATAGTAACAACTTCTCTCACGTTTTAGAAATAACAATGTTCTTCTTGTGGATGAATGAACACTGGTTTGAATTTGGTCACCAGAACACCAACTTTTTGCTGTATTTTGATGAAGTCATCCAGCTTTAAATTAATGAAATATCTCAAAAGAATTCTTCACAATTTTATTAGCTAGTTTAAACTTAAAACTATACATCTTTGTCATTTTTGTAAGTTTCTTGTTTATTGTAATAAACAAAATATGATGACATTTACTAACTTGTTTTTAGTTGATGAATCAAAGGTAGCTATTCTACTCTTACCAAGAAATAACGTACGTAACTTTGTTGTTTGTCAACGAAAGAAGGATTCATGATTTTCACACTTACATTATTTTAACATGAGCAATACGTAACAATCTATGTCGACCTTTAACATATTATAACAGTATTAGGTAAGAGTGGCCAACGGATTGATTTTGTAGAAACAAATCGTATTCGATCCTATATAATAATTTGTATTCAAATATGGCTCACGGGACGTGGCATTCAAATATTCAATCCATATCCATTATCCATTGCATTTTTGTTTTTTGTTTTTTTTAATAGTAGAAAAGTCTTTCTCATGATTACCTAAATAGAACTAGATGTTAAAAACTTGTATCAAGATTCAAGGCATTCAAATTCAATTACAAAAACCAACACCTTCAATCCCTAAATTCAGATTAATCAAATCCATGGAATTGACTTGATCACGCTATTGCTTTACTTAGCTTGTTGGGAAAGGCTCTTAATTAACCAGAACCAATAAATTCCCGAAAGTTTTTATTTACCTTACTGCATTATCTATTTTTGCCTCTTAATTTTAGCTGCATTTAATTGGATCATGTTTAATTACTTGCATTTTGCAATAATAGTTAAAAATAAGCTGTAGTAACTATAGTAAACCATAATATCTCGATTAATAATTGATTGCAGAAAACAAGGGCAGACCTGTAGTGTTACGCAAATACTTGAGTTTGATGGCATTCCTGCACATAACAAGACTGACCTTTGGTAAAAGGTTTGTGAACTCAGAAGGCGAATATGACGAATTTGGACAAGAGATGAGGGCTATCCTAGGCAGTGGAGCTACGTTGGGTACAAAGAAATCTCTCACGGAGTACATTCCTTTTTATAAGCACCTATTCAAGGCTGATAATGATGCATTTGATGCACTTGACGTCCGCGCCGGCAAATTCACTAAAAGGATCATGGAGGAGCACAATGTTGCACGCCTAAAGACCGGGAATACCAAGAACCATTTCATTGATACAATGCTTACCCTTCAAAAGGAATACGACCTTAGCGATGACACTATCATTGGCCTCCTCTGGGTATGTGTATCACATAGTTATGCGGTACATGGAAGTCGTACAAGTAATCACTTGAACATGTATTTGAGTCTAACAAACATAATGTTTTATATCAATTTGGTAGAACATGATCGCTGCGGGCATGGACACAACCAGCATCACAGTTGAATGGACAATGGCGGAGATGGTTAGGCACCCGGAGATGCAGCAAATGGTACAAGAAGAACTTGACCAAGTTGTGGGTAGGGATCGAATCATGACAGAAGCTGATATAACCAATCTCCCTTACTTACAACGCGTGATCAAAGAAAGCTTTAGGATGCATCCCCCTACCCCGTTAATGCTTCCTCATAAGGCCAGTATAGATGTCAAGATTGGTGGTTACGACATTCCCAGTGGAACCACGGTGAATATTAACATTGGGGCTATTGCTCGCGACCCAAATGTGTGGAAAGATGCTCTTGAGTTTAGACCTCAGAGGTTCCTTGAGGAAGATGTCGATATGAAGGGCAACGATTTTAGGCTGATTCCGTTTGGTTCAGGAAGGCGGATTTGCCCCGGTGCACAACTCGGCATTTACATGGTTACATCAATGGTGGGACACTTGCTGCACCACTTCACTTGGAGACTACCGGATGGGGTTTTGCCTGGAGAAGTCGACATGATGGAGCAGCCCGGTGCAGCTGCTTACATGAAAACGCCTATCGAAGCGATTCCTACGCCGAGGTTGCCCGCTGAGTTGTACAAACGTGTGGCTGTTGGAACCTTGTGATGAGTTTCTTGGAGCGAATCTGATCAGTTGTGTGCCTTGTCCCTCTTTTCAGTACGGTGTGTTTGATGTTTGTAATATTTTCAACCGTTCTTTCACGTTCCCGAACTCTCTTTGTAGTATATCTTTGGACAAATTAATACTTCTGCCCTGCAACTTTACACCGTTAAAAAAAGTGCCCTGTAACTATGAAATCGATAAAACTAACCTACGTTTTGGGTTTTTATGAATTTTTCTGCCCTGAGCTTGCCACTACACAAAAAATGCCTCCGTGGTATCCGAGGTGGCTTTTTTGGCACACGCCACATCAATATATTTAAAACAAAAATATATTTTTTGTGCTAGGTGGCTGACACATGGAATATATTTAAAATAAAAATATATTTATATCCAGAATATATATAAATATATATAAATATATATATATATATATATATATATATATATTTATGTATTAAAATATATCTAATATATATAAATATATATGAAAAAAAGGAAAATTATAAATATTATTACTGAAATTAAAAATAAATATAAATATATACAATAAATAATATTTATTATTATCGAAATTAGAAATATATATATATATATATAAAAATATATATAAAAAGGCAAAAATCATAAATTATATTTATTATTACTGAAATTAAAAAAAAATATCAAATATATATAAAAAATGAAAAAATCATATATATTATTTTTATTACTGAAATTAAAAAAAATAAAAAACTAAAAAGAAAATTGAACCCCCCCCCCCCCCAACCCCGGCAACCCCCCCTCCCCCCCCAACCCCGCCGCTGCAATTGCAGTGGTGGCGAGCGACGGCGACGCAGAGGTTGGTGGCGTCGGAATTTCGGCGCCGACGACTGAAAAGGGATGGGTGAACGGAACTTACATCGGATCTAAACCGCAGATCTCAAAACGCATAAAAAATGAAAAAAAAAAAAGGAACTTACATCGGATCTAAACCGCGGCGGTGGGGGAACGGCGATGAGCGAAGGCGACATCGACGCCGCCACCGCGGTTGCAGTCGCCAGTTGCAGTGGTGGCGGCGTCGATTGACGCCGCCACCACTGCAATTGCAGCGGCGGGTTTTTAGGGGGGGGGGGGTTGCCGGGGTTGGGGGTTGGGGGGGGGGGTTCAATTTTCTTTTTAGTTTTTTATTTTTTTTTAATTTCAGTAATAAAAATTATTTTTTCCTTTTTTTATATATATTTATATACATTTGATATATATATTTTTTTTTAAAAAATTCAGTAATCAAAATAATTTTTATAATTTTTCTATTTATATATATATATTTATATATATTCTGATATAAATATATTTTTGTCATAAATATATTCCATGTGGCAGCCATGGAGTGTGCCAAAAAAGCCAACTGGACTGACACGGAGGCATTTTTTTTGAGGTGGCAAGCTCAGGGCAGAAAAATTCAAAAAAACCCAATTCATAGGTTATTTTTATCGATTTCATAGTTACATGGCACTTTTTTTAACGGTGTAAAGTTACAGGGCAGAAATATTAATTTGTCCTATATCTTTCTATCTATATCTATATCTATCTATATATCTATATCTATCTATCTATATATATATATGTATATATATAGATTGCAGATTCTGTTAAATATTCAAGTATGAAAGTTGTAATAGTATAGTGGTTATAATTATGTGAAGATAGTGGCATCAATTATTTTTCCTTACAATACCGTAATTTTATTCAACAATTAAACATTCATTCACTAATGGCTAAACTATGAGAACCATGAATCTATAGTTATTATTTATTATTATAATTTTGATAATATAATAATATTTTGCTGAATGAATATTCTCATTACTCTTGGTATCTATAAATAATACAATACAAAGTGAACTGCCAATGCTACTTAAATGTGAGACATCTTAACTTTTTGAAGATAAATTAACATTATTTTCTCAGTTTACCTATTGCAATTGAGACACCTTAACACTTCAATAAGCAATAAATTGGAGAAAGTTCATCTAAAAGTAGAAGAACTTTAAATGGAATGGAAAGGTGTAATGAATTGTAAGAAACAGCGAAAATGCGTCAATTTCATCGCAAAGTATGTGCATTGTAAGAATGAAAAGAATATCAACTACCTAATATCTTTCACTTTGTTATTTACTTTGCTTAAGAAACTCGTGATAATTAAAGAGATTCTATATTTACTTTCATTCATGGTGGGACTTATACATGACAGCACACGTTCTATAAAATCGGGAGAGCTTTGTCCCCATACAGAAGCCACGTAAACTGAAAAGCATTGTAACATTTCTCTTATCGATGCAACCACAACAACAAATAACAAATGGTCATGCCTCCTATTCTCCCTGGTAGAGTTGGCCTAATTTCAACTTATAGAATCATTGTAAAGGTCACTAATACCTAGCTTGAATCAAGCGGCATCTCATTCAAGATTCAAATTGATGCGCTTGATAACAATTTAACTAGAAGTAGAGTTGTGAAGGGAAACCAAAGCTCTCTCAAGATAAAATTGACTTTCATGCCATCTGGGTAGAAGAGTAGCTTGATTCACTTTCTATTGGCGTGAGGAGACATGGGAGAGGTGTTAAGAGATCCAAGCATGGGCCCTAAGGTGGGAGGAGGAACAATCACGTCTCTTTTCCAGCATGCATGTTTCTCAATGAAATAACTCTGCACTAAGTCCTCCAGCTTTTTGATCACCTAATTTATTGTTGCATGCACAAACAAAATGTCGTATCAATAACATTAGTGTTTCCATAGGTAATGAATATCGCACTCTCTCTGGTTTTTCCAAAAGAACCAATATGTCAATCTTATGTATCAAAATAGCAGACAACTCCAAATTATGGTCCCCAATTATAGTTACCTTAGTAGGGGTATATCCAACTCATCGAAGGCAACACAATGATCCCGACTGAATATTCATCAAAACTTGGTCCAATGAAGGAAAACTTGCCACAATGGCTAAGACTTCAGAGAAGTAGTCCCTGTAGTGCAGTGGCCAAATTAAAGTCATTTTGAACAACATAAAAAACCCCATCAGCCAAGTGATAGGTATCGTGTGAGGAAAGCTCGTCCAATTACTACATGATGTGAAGATGCTTCACCACAACATGTTAAGCAGGCTTAGTTATTTGTCAATAATAAATTGTAAAATGTTCTTATAAAAGTAAAAAAAGAAAACCAATGGAATGAAAAGGGTTTAATGAATTAAAAAAGAAAGAGCGTAAAGGTATCAACTTCATCGCAAAGTATTTGAGTTAAAAGAATTAAACGATATCAACTACCAAATCTATGTCACCTAGTTATTTGATTAAGAAACCTATGATGAATGAAGAGATTTTATTTTTGCTTTAATTTTTGGTGGGACTCTTACATTATGACAAGCAAACCTGCTAAAAAATGTGGCGAGCCTCGTCATATGTATTCTTTTTCTATGAGATATTCGAACAGTTCACCTGACTTCATGTACTCTATGACTACATAAAGATTGGGTGGTTTATCCATGAACTCAATCAAGCAAACCATGTGAGTATGATAAAGTTGTTGCAGTATATTGACTTATATCCTCACTGAAAAAATTAAATTGATATTAGAACTCTTATGCAAATAACTATTCGATTTATCTCACAACATCGTGTAGAATATGGAGAAAGACCGTTTATTAACTTTGTTTTTCGAGAGTTACCATGCGATGGGCGATCAATTATCTTTATCGAAACTTCAAGTACAGTCAAGGTATGAATAGCTAATATGAAGTCACATCAATGTTAATTAAAAGTTCCGAACAATTTACCACATATGTTCTGGTACTAATTAAGGAAATGGTAATGAAGTCTAGATCCTGAACTGCCAATGTTACTTAAATGTTTTACATCTTAACTTTTTGGAAATAAATTAACATTATTTTCTCAGTTTACCTATAACAATTGAGACATCTTAACACTTCAATAAGCAATAAATTGGAGAAAGTTCATCTAAAAGCAGAAGAACTTTAAATGTAATGGAAAGATTTAATGAATTGTAAGAAAGAACGAAAAGGTGTCAACTTCATCGCAATGTATGTGCATTGTAAGAATGAAAAGAATATCAACTACCTAATATCTTTCACTTTGTTATTTAATTTGCTTAAGAAACTCGTGATAATTAAAGAGATTCTATATTTACTTTCATTCATGGTGGGACTTAAACGTGCTATAAAATGGGTAGAGCTTTGTCTCCGTGCAGAAGCCACGTAAACTGAAAAGCATTGTAACATTTCTCTTATCGATGCAACCACAACAACAAATAACAAATGGTCATGCCTCATATTCTCCCTGGTAGAGTTGGCCAAATTTCAACTTATAGTATCATTGCAAAGGTCACTAATACCTAGCTTGAATCAAGCGGCATCTCATTCAAGATACAAATTGATGCGCTTGATAACAATTTAACTAGAAGTAGAGTTGTGAAGGGAAACCAAAGCTCTCTCAAGACAAAATCGACTTTCAAGCCATCTGGGTAGAAGAGTAGCTTGATTCACTTTGTATTTGCGTGAGGAGACATGGGAGAGGTGTTAAGAGATCCAAGCTTGGGCCCTAAGGTGGGAGGAGGAACAATCACGTCTCTTTTCCAGCATGCATGTTCCTCAATGAAATAACTATGCTCTAAGTCCTCCACCTCTTTGATCACCTAATTTGGTTCTGCATGCACGAGCAAAACGTTGTGTCAATGACATTAGTGTTTCCCTAGGTAATGAATATCCCACTCTCTATGGATTTCGCAAAAGAACCCATATGTCAATCTTATTTATCAAATAGCCGACAACTCCAAATTATGGTCCCAAATTATAGTTACCTTAGTAGGGGTATAACTAACCCATCGAAGGTAACACAATGATCCCGACTGAATATTCATTAAAACTTGGTCCAATGAAGGAAAACTTGCCACAATGGCTAAGACTTGAGAGAAGTAGTCCATGGAGTGCAGTGGCCAAATCAAAGTCATTTTGGACAACCTAAAAATTCCCAACTGCCAAGAGATAGATATCGTGTGCGGAAAGCTCGTCCAATTACTACATGATGTGAAGATGCTTCACCACAACATGTTAAGCATACTTAGTTATTTGTCAACAATAAATTGTAAAATATTTTACTAAAAGTAAAAAAAAATCAATGGAATGAAAAGGGTTTAATGAATTAAAAAAAAAGAGCGAAAAAGGTATCAAATTCGTTGCAAAGTATTTGCGTAAAGAGAATTAAACGATATCAACTACCAAATCTATGTCACCTAGTTATTTGATTAAGAAACTTGTGATGAATCAAGAGATTTTATTTTTTGCATTAATATTTGGTGGGACTCCTACATAATGACAAACAAACCTGATAAAAAATGTGGCGAGCCTCGTCTTATGTATTCTTTTTCTATGAGATATTCGAACAGTTCACCTGACTTCATGTACTCACTGACTACATAAAGATTGGGCGGTGTATCCATGAACTCAAACAAGCGAAATATGTGAGTATGACAATGTTGTTGCAGTATATTGACTTCTCTCCTCACTCAAAAAATTAAATTGATATAAGAACTCTTAAGCAAATACTTATTCGATTTATCACACACCACCGTGTAGAATATGGAGAAAGACTGTTTATTAACTTTGTTTTTCGAGAGTTAGCATGCGATGGGAGATCAATTATCTTTATCGAAACTTCAAGTCCGGTCAAGGTATGAATAGCTAAGATGAAGTCACATATAGGTTAAATTATAAGTTTCGAGTAATTTACCACATATGTTCCGGTACTAATTAAGGAAATAGTAATGAAGTCTGAATCGTGAACTGCCAATGCTACTTAAATGTGAGACATCTTAACTTTTTGAAGATAAATTAACATTATTTTCTCAGTTTACCTATAGCAATTGAGACACCTTAACACTTCAATAAGCAATAAATTGGAGAAAGTTCATCTAAAAGCAGAAGAACTTTAAATGAAATGGAAAGGTTTAATGAACTGTAAGAAAGAGCGAAAAAGTGTCAACTTCGTCGCAAAGTATGTGCATTGTAAGAATGAAAAGAATATCAACTACCCAATATCTTTCACTTTGTTATTTAATTTGCTTAAGAAACTCGTGATAATTAAAGAGATTCTATATTTACTTGCACTCATGGTGGGACTTATACATGACAGCATATGTGCTATAAAGTGGGCAGAGCTTTGTCCCCGTATAGAAGCCACGTAAACCGAAAAGCATTGTAACATTGCTCTTATCGATGCAACCGCAACAACAAATAACAAATGGCTGTGCCTCTTATTCTCCCTCGTAGAGTTGGCCTAATTTCAACTTATAGAAGCATTTCAAGGGTCACTACTACCTAGCTTGAATCAAGCGGCGTCTCATTCAAGATACAAATTGATGCGCTTGATAAGAATTTAACTAGAAGTAGAGTTGTGAAGGGAAACCAAAGCTCTCTCAAGATAAAATCGTCTTTCAAGCCATCTGGGTAGAAGAGTAGCTTGATTCACTTTCTATTGGCGTGAGGAGACATGGGAGAGGTGTTAAGAGATCCAAGCCTGGGCCCTAAGGTGGGAGGAGGAACAATCACGTCTCTTTTCCAGCATGCATGTTTCTCAATGAAATAACTATGCACTAAGTCCTCCAGCTTTTTGATCACCTAATTTATTGTTGCATGCACAAACAAAATGTCGTACCAATGACATTAGTGTTTCCATAGGTAATGAATATCGCACTCTCTCTGGTTTTTCCAAAAGAACCAATATGTCAATTTTATGTATCAAAATAGCCGACAACTCCAAATTATGGTCCCCAAGTATAGTTACCTTAGTAGGGGTATATCCAACTCATCGAACGCAACACAATGATCCCGACTGAATATTCATTAAAACTTGGTCCAATGAAGGAAAACTTGCCACAATGGCTAAGACTTGAGAGAAGTAGTCCATGGAGTGCAGTGACCAAATTAAAGTCATTTTGGACAACATAAAAACCCCCATCAACCAAGTGATATGTATCGTGTGAGGAAAGCTCGTCCAATTACTACATGATGTGAAGATGCTTCACCACAACAGGTTAAGCAGGCTTAGTTATTTGTCAATAATAAATTGTAAAATGTTCTTCAAAAAGTAAAAAAAGAAAACCAATGGAATGAAAAAGGTTTAATGAATTAAAAAAAAAAAAGAGCGAAAAGGTATCAACTTCGTCGCAACGTATTTGCGTTAAAAGAATTAAACGATATCAACTACCAAATATATGTCACCTAGTTATTTGATTAAGAAACCTATGATGAATGAAGAGATTTTATTTTTGCACTAATATTTGGTGGGACTCCTACATAATGACAAGCAAACCTGCTAAAAAATGTGGTGAGCCTCGTCTTATGTATTCTTTTTCTATGAGATATTCGAACAGTTCACCTGACTTCATGTACTCCATGATTAGCTAAAGATTGGGCGGTGTATCCATGAACTCAAACAAGCGAACTATGTGAGTATGATAATGTTGTTGCAGTATATTGACTTATCTCCTCACTCAAAAAATTAAATTGATATCAGAACTCTTATGCAAATACTTATTCGATTTATCACACACCACCGTGCAGAATATGGAGAAAGACTGTTTATTAACTTTGTTTTTCGAGAGTTACCATGCGATTGAGATCAATTATCTTTATCGAAACTTCAAGTCCGATCAAGGTATGAATAGCTAAGATGAAGTCACATATAGGTTAAATTATAAGTTTCGAGTAATTTACCACATATGTTCCGGTACTAATTAAGGAAAAAGTAATGAAGTCTGAATCTTGAACTGCCAATGCTACTTAAATGTGAGACATCTTAACTTTTTGAAGATAAATTAACATTATTTTCTCAGTTTACCTATTGCAATTGAGACACCTTAACACTTCAATAAGCAATAAATTGGAGAAAGTTCATCTAAAAGTAGAAGAACTTTAAATGGAATGGAAAGGTTTAATGAATTGTAAGAAACAGCGAAAATGCGTCAATTTCATCGCAAAGTATGTGCATTGTAAGAATGAAAAGAATATCAACTACCTAATATCTTTCACTTTGTTATTTACTTTGCTTAAGAAACTCGTGATAATTAAAGAGATTCTATATTTACTTTCATTCATGGTGGGACTTATACATGACAGCACACGTTCTATAAAATCGGGAGAGCTTTGTCCCCATACAGAAGCCACGTAAACTGAAAAGCATTGTAACATTTCTCTTATCGATGCAACCACAACAACAAATAACAAATGGTCATGCCTCCTATTCTCCCTGGTAGAGTTGGCCTAATTTCAACTTATAGAATCATTGTAAAGGTCACTAATACCTAGCTTGAATCAAGCGGCATCTCATTCAAGATTCAAATTGATGCGCTTGATAACAATTTAACTAGAAGTAGAGTTGTGAAGGGAAACCAAAGCTCTCTCAAGATAAAATTGACTTTCATGCCATCTGGGTAGAAGAGTAGCTTGATTCACTTTCTATTGGCGTGAGGAGACATGGGAGAGGTGTTAAGAGATCCAAGCATGGGCCCTAAGGTGGGAGGAGGAACAATCACGTCTCTTTTCCAGCATGCATGTTTCTCAATGAAATAACTCTGCACTAAGTCCTCCAGCTTTTTGATCACCTAATTTATTGTTGCATGCACAAACAAAATGTCGTATCAATAACATTAGTGTTTCCATAGGTAATGAATATCGCACTCTCTCTGGTTTTTCCAAAAGAACCAATATGTCAATCTTATGTATCAAAATAGCAGACAACTCCAAATTATGGTCCCCAATTATAGTTACCTTAGTAGGGGTATATCCAACTCATCGAAGGCAACACAATGATCCCGACTGAATATTCATCAAAACTTGGTCCAATGAAGGAAAACTTGCCACAATGGCTAAGACTTCAGAGAAGTAGTCCCTGTAGTGCAGTGGCCAAATTAAAGTCATTTTGAACAACATAAAAAACCCCATCAGCCAAGTGATAGGTATCGTGTGAGGAAAGCTCGTCCAATTACTACATGATGTGAAGATGCTTCACCACAACATGTTAAGCAGGCTTAGTTATTTGTCAATAATAAATTGTAAAATGTTCTTATAAAAGTAAAAAAAGAAAACCAATGGAATGAAAAGGGTTTAATGAATTAAAAAAGAAAGAGCGTAAAGGTATCAACTTCATCGCAAAGTATTTGAGTTAAAAGAATTAAACGATATCAACTACCAAATCTATGTCACCTAGTTATTTGATTAAGAAACCTATGATGAATGAAGAGATTTTATTTTTGCTTTAATTTTTGGTGGGACTCTTACATTATGACAAGCAAACCTGCTAAAAAATGTGGCGAGCCTCGTCATATGTATTCTTTTTCTATGAGATATTCGAACAGTTCACCTGACTTCATGTACTCTATGACTACATAAAGATTGGGTGGTTTATCCATGAACTCAATCAAGCAAACCATGTGAGTATGATAAAGTTGTTGCAGTATATTGACTTCTATCCTCACTGAAAAAATTAAATTGATATTAGAACTCTTATGCAAATAACTATTCAATTTATCTCACAACATCGTGTAGAATATGGAGAAAGACCGTTTATTAACTTTGTTTTTCGAGAGTTACCATGCGATGGGCGATCAATTATCTTTATCGAAACTTCAAGTACAGTCAAGGTATGAATAGCTAATATGAAGTCACATCAATGTTAATTAAAAGTTCCGAACAATTTACCACATATGTTCTGGTACTAATTAAGGAAATGGTAATGAAGTCTAGATCCTGAACTGCCAATGTTACTTAAATGTTTTACATCTTAACTTTTTGGAAATAAATTAACATTATTTTCTCAGTTTACCTATAACAATTGAGACACCTTAACACTTCAATAAGCAATAAATTGGAGAAAGTTCATCTAAAAGCAGAAGAACTTTAAATGTAATGGAAAGATTTAATGAATTGTAAGAAAGAGCGAAAAGGTGTCAACTTCATCGCAATGTATGTGCATTGTAAGAATGAAAAGAATATCAACTACCTAATATCTTTCACTTTGTTATTTAATTTGCTTAAGAAACTCGTGATAATTAAAGAGATTCTATATTTACTTTCATTCATGGTGGGACTTAAACGTGCTATAAAATGGGTAGAGCTTTGTCTCCGTGCAGAAGCCACGTAAACTGAAAAGCATTGTAACATTTCTCTTATCGATGCAACCACAACAACAAATAACAAATGGTCATGCCTCATATTCTCCCTGGTAGAGTTGGCCAAATTTCAACTTATAGTATCATTGCAAAGGTCACTAATACCTAGCTTGAATCAAGCGGCATCTCATTCAAGATACAAATTGATGCGCTTGATAACAATTTAACTAGAAGTAGAGTTGTGAAGGGAAACCAAAGCTCTCTCAAGACAAAATCGACTTTCAAGCCATCTGGGTAGAAGAGTAGCTTGATTCACTTTGTATTTGCGTGAGGAGACATGGGAGAGGTGTTAAGAGATCCAAGCTTGGGCCCTAAGGTGGGAGGAGGAACAATCACGTCTCTTTTCCAGCATGCATGTTCCTCAATGAAATAACTATGCTCTAAGTCCTCCACCTCTTTGATCACCTAATTTGGTTTTGCATGCACGAGCAAAACGTTGTGTCAATGACATTAGTGTTTCCCTAGGTAATGAATATCCCACTCTCTATGGATTTCGCAAAAGAACCCATATGTCAATCTTATTTATCAAATAGCCGACAACTCCAAATTATGGTCCCAAATTATAGTTACCTTAGTAGGGGTATAACTAACCCATCGAAGGTAACACAATGATCCCGACTGAATATTCATTAAAACTTGGTCCAATGAAGGAAAACTTGCCACAATGGCTAAGACTTGAGAGAAGTAGTCCATGGAGTGCAGTGGCCAAATCAAAGTCATTTTGGACAACCTAAATATTCCCAACTGCCAAGAGATAGATATCGTGTGCGGAAAGCTCGTCCAATTACTACATGATGTGAAGATGCTTCACCACAACATGTTAAGCATACTTAGTTATTTGTCAACAATAAATTGTAAAATATTTTACTAAAAGTAAAAAAAAAAATCAATGGAATGAAAAGGGTTTAATGAATTAAAAAAAAGAGCGAAAAAGGTATCAAATTCGTTGCAAAGTATTTGCGTAAAGAGAATTAAACGATATCAACTACCAAATCTATGTCACCTAGTTATTTGATTAAGAAACTTATGATGAATCAAGAGATTTTATTTTTTGCATTAATATTTGGTGGGACTCCTACATAATGACAAGCAAACCTGATAAAAATATGTGGTGAGCCTCGTCTTATGTATTGTTTTTCTATGAGATATTCGAACAGTTCACCTGACTCCATGTACTCCATGACTACATAACGATTGGGTGGTGTATCCATGAACTCAAACAAACAAACCATGTGAGTATGACAAAGTTGTTGCAGTATATTGACTTCTCTCGTCACTGAAAATATTAAATTGATATTAGAACTCTTATGCAAATACTTATTCGATTTATCTCACAACACCGTGTAGAATATGGAGAAAGACCGTTTATTAACTTTTTTTTCGAGAGTTACCATGCGATGGGGCATCAATTATCTTTATCCAAACTTCAAGTCCGGTCAAGGTACGAATAGCTAAGATGAAGTCACAACAAGGTTAAATTAGAAGTTTCGAGAAATTTACCACATTTGTTCCGGTACTAATTAAGGAAATGGAAATGAAGTCTGAATCCTGAAATGCCAATGTTACTTAAATGCGAGACATCTTAGCTTTTTGGACATAAATTTACATTATTTTCTCAATTTACCTATCACAATTGAGACACCTGAACACTTCAATCGGCAATAATTTGGGAAAGTTCTTCTAAAAGAAGACAAAATTTAAATGGAATGGAAAGGTTTAATGAATTGTAAGAAAGAGCGAAAAGGTGTCAACTTCGTCGCAAAGTATGTGCATTGTAAGAATGAAAAGAATATCAACTATCGCATATCTTTCACTCTATTATTTAATTTACTTAAGAAAATCGTGATAATTGAAGAGATTCTATATTTACTTTCATTCACGGTGGGACTCATACATGACAGCATACGTTGTATAAAATGGGGAGAGTTGTGTCCCCGTGTAGAAGCCACGTAAAACTGAAAAGCATTGTAACATTGCTCTTATCTATGCAACCGCCACAAAAAAATATAAAATGGTCATGCTTCCTATTCTCCCTCGTAGAGTTGGCCTAATTTCAACTTATAGAAGCATTTCAATGGTCACTTTTACCTAGCTTGAATCAAGCAGCACCTCAATCTAGATACAAACTGATGCTCTTGATAACAATTTAACTAGAAGTAGAGTTGTAAGGGGAAACCAAATTACAGTTACCTTAGTAGGGGTACATCCAACCCATCTAAGGCAACAAAATTATCCCGGCTGAATATTCATCAAAACTTGGTCCAATGAAGGAAAACTTGCCACAATGGCTAAGACTACAGAGAAGTAGTCCTTGGAGTGCAGTGGCCAAATTAAAGTCATTTCGGACAACATAAAAACACCCATCAGCCAAGTGATACGTATCGTGTGTGGAAAGCTCGTCCAATTACTACATGATGCGAAGATTCTTCACCACAACATGTGAAGCAGGGTTAGTTATTTGTCAACAATAAATTGTAAAATGTTCTTCTAAAAGTAAAAAAAAAACAAAAAAAAAACAAAATCAATGGAATGAAAAGGGTTTATTGAATAAAAAAAAAAAGCCAAAAGGAATCAACTTCGTCGCAAAGTATTTGCGTTAAAAGAATTAAATGATATCAACTACCAAATCTTTGCCACCTAGTTATTTGATTAAGAAACCTATGATGAAAGAAAAGATTTTGCATTAATTTTTGGTGGGACTCCTACATAATGACAAGAAAATCTGCTAAAAAATGTGGTGAGTCTCGTCTTGTGTATTCTTTTTCTATGAGATATTCGAACAGTTCACCTGAATTCATGTACTCCATGACTACATAAAGATTCGGCGGTGTATCCATGAACTCCAACAAGCAAACTATGTGAGTATGACAATGTTGTTGCAGTATATTGACTTCTCTTCTCACTCAAAACATTAAATTGATATCAGAACTCTTACACAAATACCTATTCGTATTATCTCACAACACCGTGTAGAATATGGAGAAAGACCTTTCATTAACTTTGTTTTTTGAGAGTGATGGGAGATCAATTATCTTTATCCAAACTTCAAGTCTGGTCAAGGTATGAATAGCTAAGATTAAGTCACATCAAAGTTAAATTAGAATTTTCGCGCAATTTACCACATATGTTTCGGTACTAATTAAAAAATGGTAATGAAGTTTGAATCCTAAAATGCCAATGTTACTTAAATGTCAGACATCTTAACTTTTTGGAAATACATTATTTTCTTAATTTACCTATAGCAATTGAGACACATGAACACTTCAATCAGCAATAAATTGGAGAAAGTTCAACTAAAAGCAGAATTTTTTTAAATGGAATGGAAAGCTTTAATGAATTGTAAGAAAGAGCGAAAAGGTGTCAACTTCGTGGCAAAGTATGTGCATTGTAACAATGAAAAGAATATCAACTACCGCATATCTTTCACTCTATTATTTAATTTTCTTAATAAACTCGTGATAATTGAAGAGATTCTATATTTACTTCCATTCACGGTGAGACTCGCACATGCCAACATACGTGCTATAAAATGGGGAGAGCGTCGTCCCTGTGTAGAAGCCACTTAAAACCGAAAAGCATTGTAACATTGTTCTTATCGATGCAACCGCAACAACAAATAACAAATTGGCATGCCTTGTATTCTCCCTCGTAGAGTGGGCCTAATTTCAACTTATAGAATCAATTCAAGGATCACTACTACCTAGCTTGAATCAAGCAGCATCTCATTCAAGATACAAATTGATGCGTTTGATAACAATTTAAGTAGAAATAGAGTTGTGAAGGGAAACCAAATCTCTCCCAAGACAAAATTGACTTTCAAGCCATCTGCTTGGAAGAGCAGCTTGATTCACTTTGGATTGGTGTGAGGAGACATGGCAGAGGTAAGTGGTTGGCCATGTTAAGAGATCCAAGACTGGGCCCTAAAGTGGGAGGAGGAACAATCACATCTCTTTTCCAGCATGCATGTTTCTCAATGAAATAACTAAGTCCTCCAGCTTTTTGATCACCTAATTTGTTTTTGCATGCACAAGCAAAACGTTGTGTCGATGACATTAGAGTTTCCCTAGGTAATGAATATCCAACTCTCTATGGAATTTCCAAAAGAACCCATCTATCAATATGTATCAAAATAGCCGACAACTCCAAATTACAGTTACCTTTGTAGGGGTCCATCCAACCCATCTATGGCAACACAATGATCCCGACTGAAATATTCATCAAAAGTTGGTCCAATGAAGGAAAACTTGCCACAGTGGCTAAGACTTAAGAGAAGTAGTCCCTGGAGTGTAGTGACCAAATCAAACTCATTTAGGACAACCTAAAAATTTTCAGCAGCCAAGAGATAGATATCGTGTGAAGAAAGCTCGTCCAATTACTACATGATGTGAAGATGCTTCACCATAACATGTTAAGCAGGCTTAGTTATTTGTCAACAATATATTGTAAAATGTTCTTCTAAAAGCAAAAAAAAAAATGAAAATCAATGGAATGAAAAGGGTTTAATTAATTTAAAAAAAAAAACGAAAATGTATCAACTTCGTCGCAAAGTATTTGCGTTAAGAGAATTAAACAATATTAACTACCAAATCTATGTCACCTAGTTATTTGATTAAGAAATCTATGATGAATAAAGAGATTTTATTTTTGCATTAATTTTTGGTGGGACTCCTTCATAATGACAAGCAAACCTGCTAATAAATGTGTTGAGCCTCGTCTTATGTGTTCTATTTCTATGAGATATTCGAATAGTTCACCCAACTTCATGTACTCTATGACTACATAAAGATTGGGTGGTGTATCCATGAACCCAAACAAGCGAATTGTGTGAGTATGACAAAGTTGTTGCAATATATTGACTTCTCTCCACACTGAAAACATTAAATTGATATCAGAACTCTTACGCAAATACCTATTCAATTTATCTCGCAACACCGTAGAGAATATGGAGAAAGACCTTTTATTAACTTTGTTTTTTGAGAGTTACCATGCGATGGGAGATCAATTATCTTTATAGGAACTTCAAGTCCGGTAATGGTATGAATAGCTAAGATGAAGTCACATCAAGGTTAAATTATAAGTTCTGAGCAATTTACCACATATGTTCCGATACTAATTAAGGAAATGGTAATGAAGTTTGAATCCGTGAAATGCTAATGTTACTTAAATGCGCGACATCTTAGCTTTTTAAAAATAAATTAACATTATTTTCTCAATTTAACTATCGCAACTAAGACACCTGGACACTTCAATCAACAATAAATTGGATAAAGTTCTTCTAAAAGCAGCAGAATTTTGAATGGAATGGAAAGGTTTAATGATTTGTAAGAAGTCGCAAAGTATGTGCATTGTAAGAATGAAAAGAATATCAACTACAGCGTATCTTTCACTTTATTATTTAATTTACTTAAGAAACTCGTAGTAATTGAAGAGATTCTGTATTTACTTTCATTCACGGTGGGACTCACACAAGACAGCATACGTGCTATAAAATGGGGAGAGCGTCGTCCCCGTGTAGAAGCCACTTAAAATCGAAAAGCATTGTAACATTGCTCTTATCCATGCAACCGCAACAACAAATAACAAATGGTCATGCCTCATATTCTCACTCGTAGAGTTGGCCTAATTTCAACTTATAGAATCATTTCAAGGGTCACTACAACCTAGCTTGAATCAAGCAGCATCTCATTCAAGATACGAATTGATGTGCTTGATAACTTTTTAACTAGAAATAGAGTTGTGAAAGGAAACCAAAGCTCTCTCAAAGCAAAATCGACTTTCCAACCATCTGGTTGGAAGAGTAGCTTGATTCACTTTAAATTGGCGTGAGGAGACATGGCGGAGGTAAGTGGAAGGCCATGTTAAGAGACCAATCACGTGGGAGGGAGAACAATCACGTCTCTTTTCCAGCATGCGTGTTTCTCAAAGAAATAACTATGCACTAAGTCCTCTAGCTTTTTGATCACCTAATTTGTTGTTGCATGCTCGAGCAAACCGTTGTGTCAATGACATTAGAGTTTCCCTAGGTAATGAATATCCCACTCTATATGGATTTTCCAAAAGAACCATCTGCAATATGTATCAAAAGAGCCGACAACTACAAATTATGGTCCCAAATTACACTTTCCTTAGTAGGGGTCCATCCAACCCATCTAAGGCAACACAATGATCCCGACTGAAATATTCATCAAAAGTTGGTCCAATGAAGGAAAACTTGCCACAGTGGGTAAGACTTGAAAGAAGCAGTCCCTGGAGTGCAGTGGCCAAATCAAAGTCAATTTGGACAACCAAAAATTCTCAGCAGCCAAGAGATAGGTATCGTGTGAGGAAAGCTCGTCCAATTAATACATGATGTGAAGATGCTTCACCACAATATGTTAAGCAGGCTTAGTTATTTGTCAACAATAAATTGTAAAATGTTCTTCTAAAAGCAAAAAAAAAACAAAAAAAAAATCAATGAAATGAAAAGGGTTTAATGAATTAAAAAAAATTGCAAAAATGTGTCAACTTCGTCGCAAAGTATTTGCGTTAAGAGAATTAAACGATATCAACTACCAAATATATGTCACCTAGTTATTTGATTAAGAAACATATGATGAATGAAGAGATTTTATTTTTGCATTAATATTTGGTGGGACTCCTACATAATGACAAGCAAACCTGCTAAAAAATGTGGTGAGCCTCGTCTTATGTATTCTTTTTCTATGAGATATTCGAATAGTTCACCTAACTTTATGTACTCCATGACTACATAAAGATTGCGCGGTGTATCCATGAACTCAAACAAGCGAATTATGGGTGTATGACAAAGTTGTTGCAGTATATTGACTTCTCTCCACACTGACAAAATTAAATTAATATCAGAACTCTTATGCAAATACCTATTCAATTTATCTCACAACACTATGTAGAATATTGAGAAATAACTTTTATTAACTTTTTTTTTTAGAGTTACCATGCAATTGGAGATCAATTATCTTTATCGCAGCCTCAAGTCTGGTCAAGGTATAAATAGCTAAGATGAAGTCACATCAAGGTTAAATTATAAGTTCCAAGCAATTTACCACATTTGTCTCGGTCCTGATTCAAGAAATGGTAATGAAGTTTGAATTCGTGAAAGGCCAATGTTACTTAAATGCGAAACATCTTATCTTTTTAGTAATAAATTAACATTATTTTTTTCAATTTACCTTTCGCAATTGAGACACAAGAACACTCCAATAAACAATAAATTGGAGAAAGTTCTTCTAAAAGCAGCAGAATTTTTAATGGAATGGTTTAATGAATTTAAAAAAATCAGCGAAATGGTGTCAACTTCGTCGCAAAGGATGTGCATTCTAAGAATGAAAAGATAGCAACTACCGCATATCTTTCACTTTGTTATTTAAATTGCTTAAAAAACTCTTGATAATTGAAGAGATTCTATATTTACTTTCATTCACGGTGGGACTCATACATGATAGCATACGTGCTAAAAAATAGGGAGAGCGTCGTCCCCATGTAGCTAGTTAAAATCGAAAAGTATGGAAGCATTGCTCTTATCCATGCAACCGCAAAAACAAATAACAAATGGCCATGCCTCCTATTCTCCCTTGTAGGGTTTGCCTAATTTCAACTTATAGAAACATTTCAAGGGTCACTACTACCTAGCTTGAATCAAGCAGCATCTCATTCAAGATACAAATTGATGCGCTTGATAACAATTTAACTAGAAGTAGAGTTGTGAAGGGAAACCAAAGCACGTATATGGTTACAACCTAATATCAGCCTTCTCAATAAATATTCATATCACCGAGGGAGATAACTAAAAAGATAACAACTTCAACGTTATTGACCAAGAGCGACCAGTGAACTACACCACCAGACCACGAAAAGCCGATGAAAGTTCAAGGAAGAGAAAAGGAGGCCCGCTTAACTGTTGCAAGTCCACAACATACAGCTCTGCACTTGCTTTGTAGAGCTACGAAATGATCAGAATATCAGATAATGTTGAAGAAAGTACTTTCAGTGTAAGTTGCAGTAGAAACTTTTCGTATAAACAAAATCAAGCACATATAAACTTTTAGTATGGAAGATCAAAACAATGAAGATTTTGGCAGTCACTCCAGCCTTCACGTGACATAGCGACTTGGCATTCACCCCTTTTCTGGACCGAAATTAAAGTGGCAAATAACCCCCATGTATCCTCATACATGATATATACAAGATCACAATTTGATCATGAAAACAGAGAGTATGACTGAATATGTGTGTGTAAAAAGATACTTGTATAAGTTGTATCCTTATTTTATTTTTTAAAATTGTCTTTCATTTTTAACACCTTTTAACCAAAAATATAATGTTTTAAGCTATACGAAATAACAAAATTAAACACACATAGAGTAATCTGATCAATGGATGGTTGCGTTTAACTGGGACATTTTATATTATGATATCATAGTATCAAAATGCATGAAACAGAGAGGGTATTGAGAAATTTTCTCTCAAATCTTAGGGGGTTATTTGCAACTTTTAATTTTCATAATGTGAGTATATTGCTTATTTATTTTTTGGGAGGCGGGGGAAATTTGATTATTGGCAATACATGGAGAATGAAACTATGACCTAACATAAATGATACGGAGGACTGCTTAAAAGTCTAAAGTTCCTTTTGAACAAAATATCCTGACCTTAAGAGGTATCAGGTTCTTTAGAATGCATAGGAGCCATGAGAACCATGTTTATCATAAAGAACATGACTACACAATTCTATTCCCGTTCTTGTATCTTATAACGTTGCAACTTAACGTAGGAAATGATCAGCCTACCTGAATTTCAAATTTGATAGCATCAGTTGATGTGGTAAGAATTTCCGAAGTAGACGATGAACACCTTGAAGGGGGAGGCTGCCATAAGCATTTCATGTTATAGTGTCCTATTCTCTTCCATTTCACATTCAAGCTGTGGAAAACCTTTAAAACCGCCAACATCACTTGATTTGGAGGTGCTTCAGACTGAATATTAGAAGAAACAAAGAACGTAAAATTGACCAATAGTTGAAAAAAAAAATAACAATATGAGAAACCAACTGCAAAGGTTACCTTGAAGCCAAGAGTCCAATTTTTTTGGCCCGAAGAATCTAGCTGAAAATACGGTTGAAGATGATCCATGCATCCCTGTGTCCAGAAAGAATGTTATTGCTAAAATCAGAGATTAAGTTGATTGTATTATGATGCATGATACGATTTGATGTTGATCACTATTGATGTTCATATTTCTATAAACAGACGGTGACAAAGCAAGCTCACTCTTTTCTTATATCGCTGATTTATCGAGTACAGCCTACCGATAAACTTTATCATTATGTTCAATAAAGGCTTATTTTTGCAGGTCTCGGTTTTTGGAAATAAATTATTTCCTCTTCCTCACTATACACTAGCCTTACAATCATTGGAAACTTCAAAACCATATAAACTTTAGTGCTTTAGTAATATATCTAGAAGTTGAATACAGTTCTCCTCCCATGGAAAACATTAAAATTCGTCTCGACAAAATT
Source organism: Linaria vulgaris (assembly GCA_948329865.1). NCBI lineage: Eukaryota > Viridiplantae > Streptophyta > Magnoliopsida > Lamiales > Plantaginaceae > Linaria > Linaria vulgaris. The sequence goes on from OX415249.1 coordinate 105,634,111, forward strand.
TAACCACAAAGCAATAGTGAACATTCACAATCAAGACTTACGTCGCCCTCTCTGAATCTTTCCCATTTCCAGTGAGCATATAGAAGTTCAAACATTACATTCCAAACTGATTACTATCTAAAGGAGGGTCATTTGAAAGTTACTAAGAAATTGCTGGATACTGTCATATAACAACACAATTGATCTTTTTATTTTCACTTTTCCAGTGACCTAGTGGAGATTTTTCAGGAACCAGAAAGAATTTTTGGCACTCAGGAGATCAAGTTATATTACTTGAAAAAATAATTTGTGAGAAGTAATATTTGGCATTATGTCAAGAAATGAGGTATAACCGGTTACTTCAACTATATTTCAGATGAAAGAAGATGATTATGGACAAACATGCTTTTTTCTGCAATATGCTTCAAAAAAAAAGAATTAGCAGTAATAAAATTGAACTTGCCAGATTTCCTAAATTTTCATTATGATGAGTGATATGAGCTGAGGATCGGCTGTGCAGCAACATAGAATATACAACTGTTGCCTGATGGACCAAAGAACATTGAATTTTATTATGAATAACAAATTAAAATTACAAGTTAAGATGGTTTGAGCACCTTGTTTTGTTGATGAGTCTGAAGAGAATCAATGACTTCACTCATATCAAACCCCATCAGAGCCATTTCTTTAACAACATCTACATCAACCTTCACAAATTCCCATAACGGTGAGCCTTCAAATATATCTTAGTCCTTTGGCAGCGAAACATAAATACACAAACAAAAATAGGAAGGACCTATATATTGCCCAACCATCAATATAATATACATATGAAGGTATTCCAATGTTGATCCCTCAAATAAGAGGGTTCACTTCCAGCCGAGCTCTGGTTAGTTTTAGCATATGCGACATAATTTCTCGAAAATTAAAATGTTGGTATGTAGCATGAGGTCACTTAAGTTGTGTAATCTTTAACAGAAATAAAATTGCACTAACCTTTACTGATCTGTCAAATGCGCCAGGTGACTGGAACGCAATATATAAAGGAAGACGCTTCTGGAACCATGGATGACGGCGTATTTCAGGAATTGATATACGTCTCATCGGATCAACGACAAGTATTCTTGAAATCAAATCCCGCGCAGTCTCAGACCAGTGATTTGAAATGGGGTACACTCCCCTCTATTGGACAAAATTACAGTAAGTAATAACATATAAATTAAGCTGAGAATAATTCAAAAAAAAATGTAAAAGTTTAGTCACTTTTATTTTTGCAAATAGCCCGGGAAGACTGTCATCCTCAAAAGGAAGCCTTCCACACAGAAGTGCATATAAGATAACACCACAACTCCAGATATCCACCTCAGGACCAGCATACAGTTTTCCGTTGATAAGCTAACACGAGAATGTTGTTCAGATTGGAAAAACACAAGGTTATTACAAGATCCAGTAGGTGACCTAGTTAAAAGAGTTGTCAAACCTCAGGAGCAGCATAATTTGGGCTTCCACAGCAGGTCTTTAGGAAATGTCCATCGCGCATCATATTTCCAAGACCAAAGTCGGCAATTTTGACATTTTTTCTGGAATCTAGAAGTAGATTCTCTGGCTTGAGGTCACGATGCACTACCATGTGTTGGTGGCAATATTCGATGCCTGAAATTATCTGTTCCGACATCAAGGTTTAATTAGAAAATCTACTACATTTGGTTATGTATCAGAACAGGAAATCGAGTCCGAATATTGCCACCAGATGTAGTAGATTTATACATGAGTGAGAAGTAATGCACGAGTGCATGTATAACTAGTTGCTCAATTTAACTCTGGAAACTGAAACGTTTGACTTCGTACAGCTAACAAAAATGGAGGGCAATCTTATGCAAAGCCAAAACAAACTTTCATGTTACATAACAGTTTAATAAACTTCGTAAGAAACCACTAAAAGTGAAACGTTTCACATCTCTACCTTTCAGTTATTTGCTTATCATAGAAGAAATTTATATTTACTCGCATTCCTGCTGTTGCTCCTACTTGACAACATACCTGTTGAAAAAGGTGTCGGGCTTCGTCCTCTTTCAGCCTATTTTCTGTGAGATATTCGAACAGTTCACCTGACTTCATGTACTCCATGACTACATAAACATTTGAGGGTGTATCTATGACCTCAAACAAGCGAACTACGTGAGGATGATGAAGTCGTTGCATTATGTTGATTTCTCTTCTCACTGAACCATACATGAAGAAATGATGTCAGAATTATCCATGCAGATATATAGGTGATATTTAATATGCAGATTCAGTTCATGTTAACTTCTTTTGTCAATGATAGTCATCTGTGACTAAATCTTAGTACGCAAACACATCAGCTAATCTATATATCATATGACAGCACCAGCTCTTGCTCCAATTATACGTTCGTAACTTCAAAATTATGGTACTTCATAATTGAGATTATCATTTTGAAATGAAAGAAGATCTCTATTCAAGCATTCTTCAAGCAAGTTCCGATGCAGTCTGATTGTGGAGGACATAAAAATAAAGCATAGTTATTCCATAAATATCTCGGATTGTATAAACTTGACCTGTCATCTCATCATCACATAGTATATGAAGAGAAGACTGGGTGTACCTTTTTCCGCTTCAGAGTTACCAACTGCTTGGCGATCAATTATCTTAATCGCAACTTCAAGCCCGGTCAAGGTATGAACAGCTAATCTTACTTTAGCAAATGCACCAGCACCAAGAGTTCTAATAACCTTGTAGTGGTGCAGAGCATTTCGGCCTGAACTGCTTTCCTTACCGGAGCTTCTGTCCATTTTACAACTGTCGGGAAATCGTTAAAGTTAGCATTAGAGGTGGGGTAAAAAGCCACGAGAAAATTGTTATTTTTTCTTTTCCTGCATGTCGATCATATCCTACTGGTCAATTTTCACTAATTGGTTACAAAACACACGAGAAATGTAGCTTTTAACTGCACATAGATGTAGCAATTTCATAACGAAAACCACGGACAAAAGTAGTTTTAAATCGCAAGCAAAGTCATCTACTGATCCACATTGCACTACTAATTGATAACTAGAAATCATCAAATGTATGCTGATACTATCCCTCCCTCTCTCTCTCTCTCTCTCTCTCTCTCTCTCTCTCTCTCTCTCTCTCTCTCTCTCACACACACACACACACACACACACACACAGAAAAACACACGGACATAAATTGACCCTCAGCTCAAGTTTTATAGAAGAAAATAAATAAAACTTAAAGTAGCTCAATATAAAGTTGGATCAACTCAAGAGTCAAGATTTCTGTTTCACAACCTTCCAATGATTTTTATTTATTTTTTTCAAAATCACACAGTCAACGATCATGGAAACTTGGAAGTATATACAGTGAAGTTTAACTTCACCAAAAGCAAGTCAAAATTAAATAATATAAATAAATCAGGAAAGAACAGATAGCTAAATATTTTTTCACCATTAAGAACATCATATACACTTAATGTAAATACATACCTATGAAGCAGGGGAGAGGAGGTGTAGAGTGAAGTGTGAACTGAGTACTCTTCTGTTCTGTTTTGTGTCTATACTATTGTTATTGGTTGATGCTGAGAAACGCCAAGTAAAGAACCATCAAAATACCTTTGTTTACAACGTCAGCATACATTAATAGCAAATGAAAAGCAAGCAATAACCATAAGTTGACAGAATGTCAAAGATTATTTGCACCTAGGACCCTCAGTTTTGGATCTTTAGCGACCCGCGAGTGTTGTAATCAAGTTATCAAACAGACTAGAGAAGTATTTTTGACCAAAAAAACTCATGGTTGTTTGTTGGATGCACAAATATCTAGGTAGAATAAAAGAGAGATCAACCTACGACATTTGTTTATTGTCGGAATGTTGTTTTAGAATTCTTTTGTCAAATTTTAGTATATTTCTCCTTAAAAAATTAATAACTAAATTGCTATATTTTGTAATTTTAAAAATATAATATATTTATATATTGCAAAAAGATCTCGAAAAGTTTCTAATTTCCTTGACACCAAAGCATACGTCAAAACCGAAACATCAATCCATAAAAATCATTTGTGAAATTTAACATTAGAAATCTTAGTCTCTAATACTTAGGTACTATCAAAAAGAACCTTATTAAATATGCCATTTTATAATTTATATGACAGCTGGATGAAATAAATTATTTTCAGAGATTATTTTTTTCTGCGACAAATTTATTTACAACAAACAATCATAAGAAACCACGTACAACAATTCATCCAACTATATCTTCTTTTGTTTTGCGTTACAGCTAAGCTAGCAAGGTGTTTCAACTTTTAATCGAACCAAGGTGCTGAAACATCTTTCCATGAAACTGTATAATGGTTTCCTAATACGAAAAATGAACGCTTAATAGTAAAAACCACCCATGTGCTGTCTCCATATGCTATTCTTAGTAGCAAAAACTCTCATGAAACAATCTCCTTACAGCACCAAATACATTGACATTTTATTGCAATAAACATTCAAGCATGTCTCCCCACTTTACCATATTCCAGTATCTACATTATCAATTCTTCAAAGAAAATATCAGCCAAATTATTTCGTCTAGCTGCAAATAGCTTCGTGCAAGAAAATTCAATAGCTTGTAGGTCAGTAACCAAGAATATGCAACACAATAGCTAGCATAGGATTGATATGAACAAGAATTTAAGCCTAAGCTAGAAACATAAACTCCATTCAGGTCTATACTCACTAAGATTGATTAACCTTACAAGTAAGAACCAGTCTGAACATAAGCATTTAAAATAGAAGACGATTCACTATAATAACTGTATATAACAGAGACAGATACCAATTCTTAACGTTAGCATTACTAGATGACTTCATTTCTCTACAACGGCAAGAAACTGCCACAAACCAAAGAGTAACAACAGCTCAAAAAAACCCAACACCAAACGCGCAGCAATATGCAGATCCACCTCAAAGGGCATTGACAGGATAAGAAATATCATCAAGATCCATCACCATCCATGCACATCAAATCTTGCAACAAAACCTTGTAATTTCCTACATCACCATGATTGACTGCATGAAAAGAACACAAGTATGTGAGCCATATCAAAAGTACATTATACAGGGCACATATTTTACAACTAAAACAGTGTCAAGTATGTGAATTTGATTCCCAAGTCAACCATCCATTGAATCGTAATCTCGTAAAGTCAGGCAAATGAATATCACAAACCAAAGAACTGATGTAGTAACGAAGCCGGTCATTAGATGCCAAGAACCAAATGAACTGTAATAATACATAGAAACTCACATGAATTCCACAGCGGCGGCTATACTGATAAATCAAAACATTTTAACTCAGACCAGGCACAATGTTGAAAATCTAGATCAAAAAACAACATCGACAGTTCAACACTTTTAATACACACAAAAGTAGCGGACGGCACCAAGTTTTTATTACTCAACTCTAGTAGACTAGATTACTCATTGGTCTACTTCACATACATCACTAGTTCATGGCATACAATTAACCTATCTAAGTACATGAATGTCGCTAAACAACCTAAATAGGATCATATTATTTCGTGCACTACACGATTAATTACTTCACTATATCAATACATCAACACAAGCTCAACGCCAACAGCAAATATAGATAGGATTCTCTTTTATCTAAAACCTTAAGAACCACATTTACAATTAACATTAGCTCACACACCCTGTTTTCAACATCAAGTTTTTCTCGACACACCGGAACACGAAACAATAAACGAGTACTAATAAAGTCGATTTCAGCACGAACCAAATTTAACCAGAAGAAGCAGTAGCAGCAGGAGCCATAGAATTCAAAACCCTCCCAATCTCAAAACAAATAAAAGCATCAACACAAGCATACTGCACTTGATCAGGCGTGAGCCACTGGTAATCCCACCGACTCATCGTCACCCTCTTCGGCTTACTAATCTCCTTATCCAACACCACCCTCGCCAATTCCTTCACCCCGGCATTCTTCAGCTCTCTCCTATCGTACTTCTCCGCGGCCAGACTCCTCAAATCGACGACATTGGCGTTGAATCCGAACTCGTAATCTTCTTCGAGCTTCTCCATGTCGGGCCTAATTCCAACACCGACGAACTCGTTGTTGCGATTGGCGAAGAAATCGACGAGGGAAGGGGGGATGAAAGGGGCGTGAATGAGCTGGAAGATGAGGCAGCGATTGGCGACGCAGAGCTGGAGAGTGGCGGCGGGGTTTTGGATGTAGCGGTTGAAAGAGGGGCGCCACTCGACGTCGAGGCCGACGATGGTGGTGGTGGTGGGGGAGGAAGGGACGGCGGAGATCCAGCGGGTGACGGTGTCGGGGTCGTGTGTGACGGTGGTGAAGATGGAGGAGCCGAAGAAAACGACGTCGTAGGTGTTGTGGGTGTCGTACGGAAGCTCGTGGTCTACGATGCTGATCGTCATGTCAACTACATTGATTCGATTGTTGTGTGTGTGTGTGTGTGTGTGAGAGAGAGAGAGAGAGAGAGGTAAAAGGAGGATTATTCGTAGTGGAAAAGAGAAGAGAGGGATACCCCACAGCAGAATTTTGCTGAAGCTATCGAAAAGTAGCGCGTGAGCTTGTTGTTTGAGCTGTTGGGTGAGGAGACTGGATGCCACGGTCGTAAATTAGCGCGTGACTTTATTGTTGACCTGCTGCTGGCTTTTGCTTTACACTTTCTTGGCGCATTTAGGCCCCAATAGGCAATAGCGGAATAGTGATGAGTTATCTAAGGGGACGTTTGGTTACCACATAATCCTATGGTAGCAACAATTAATTTAGGTATTAATTGAGATATATAGACGGAGCAAAATTCTTAAATTCTGAGCAAAATTTATGATTGTTGGGTGATTGTCTAATTCTTCTCCTTATCTCTAGGAGTTGTTTGATAAGAAGGTAAGGATTAAGTCCGAATTATAATAGGTGTGTATTATATAATATGTTGATTGCATGATTAAATTGATGTTTGGCTGGCATTTATATATCCTGGACCTCGATAAAATATGTAATTCACTAAAAATTGACGAATTATAATATGCCACGAAATAAAGGTCGACTGAATTATATCCATTCGGCTCGCATCTATAATAGTCCATACCAAATGCCCTAATAATGCATAAAATTCAGACTTATACCTCTTAATATTGGGCTACTATAGGCTATCAAACGGCTACTTAATTGGTTCAGCCATGTTTAAATTTAGAATTATACAATCAATTATTTCCTTGTAACAAAGCAATAAGGATCAGACGAGATGGAAAAGTTTCATTTTTTAATTCAAATATTTCTTTTCATTGTCTTCAAGCAAATTATTTTTTTAATCATAAAAGCCTGAGGAAATTAAACAATTTGTTGGAGGTCTGATCTGTATTACTTTTAAGAATCATCATTGTCCATTTTAATTATATATTGTCACCAAACAACTTTTTCTTTACTCAAACGTGTTGAAGAAATCTATTTCAAGACTACTATTAATTTTTTATTGACTAATCATAATATTTCTTGAACCATTTTCGTAAAATCCCGTAACTTGATTTTTTTTAAATAGTTCAAGTTATTTGTAAGAAAACATATTGATATAAATGAGTAAATTGTTTTTGTCAACTATATTTTGATTGAAACAAATTCTGGGAAACATATTGATCATATTATATAACTCCCTTATTTAAAGAAACACGAATTAATCATGCCATAAATATGAAAGATGGTTTTTTTTTTTTACTATCTTTCTAAGGATCATGCTAATTATACTCTAAGAGTTGGTAAGGAAATAAATCTTAACAATTATTTTGTAAAGGGTATAATAGAGAATATATGAAAATTTGCTCTTTTATTAGGGATTTTGTTATGTCTATATCACCTCCCATTAATTGATAACTTTTTAATTAATATGACATTTGGATTATCACACTACCTGCCATGCTAATTATACTCTAAGAGTTGGTAAGGAAATAAATCTTAACAAATATTTTGTAAAGGGTATAATAGAGAATATATGAAAATTTGCTATGTTATTAGGGATTTTGCTCTGTCTATATCATCTCCCATTAATTGATAGCTTTTTAATTAATATGACATTTGGATTATCACACTAACTGCCATATAACTTTCGTAATATTATCTTATCCCACGTTTGGTTTGTATGATATCTTGGATTACCTTAAAGTAATTATCCATTTACCCCAATTTAAATCTTTCAACTACCTCCATTTACCCCAATTAGCCTCTCTTTTTGTTATCACGAATTTATGTTATGTTACGTCAAAAGGAGGCCTTATACTCTCTCCATACTGCATCCCGTCTTTTGAGTTGTGGCTATGCTCACCGATTCCAAAACCCCCTCAGAGACACCTAAACCCTGTATAATAAACTCTCGGTTCACTAAGCCTCGGAATCGGTACAAGAAAAAGTTTAAATGTATATTTGGTGGGTTTCTTGGTTGGGTGGGCCGCACTGGAAGAAGACAAGCTACAACCACTTTTGATCCCTCAACTAATTCTGCTACTCACTCTGCATAAGTTTCTCTCTTTGAATGGTTGCTCTTGCTGACATTTCCAACAAGGTTTTTTGTTTTTTAATAGTTTCTAGCATTTACTAAGTCTTAGAAGGCATCAACTTCAGCCCCTGGGACTTCTGTTGCACCACATTACACTGCCACAATTATACCTCATTGTATACATTTATTTTCCTTAGTTTGCTTGTTATCTCTTACTACATGTCAGTCAGAACTCACAAAACTTGGACTCTTGACATTGAGGCAACTCATCATATGTTATGTTGATATTAAGCGACATGACAATTTTATTCTCAATGATGCATTCTTTGTGCCTGATCTCACCCACAACTTGATTTATGTCTCAAAGTTAACTAGTTTTTCCAACATTTCTCTACATTTTGTCCCATCAATTTGTGTTGTGCAGGACACAACCACGAGGAGGGTGATTGCTTTTGCTAAAATTTGCAATCAAATTTTTGTTTAGTCCACTTGTACTACTGCAGTTTCTAAAATGAAAACTGATACTAGTTTGTGGCACAACAAACTTGAGCATCCATCAGCTAAAAAATTACCATGTATCCCAACTTTACATCTTTGTAATTGTACTTCACATGCTTCTTGTGATACTTGCTATCTGGCTAAACAGAAAAAGTTATCATTTCCTCTTAACACTTATTTTTCTGTTACTTTTGTTCACTATGATGTTTGGAAGCCATTTCCAATGCCTTTAGTTCATGATCATAGGTTTTTTTAACTGTAACTGTTGTTGATGACTTTACACGATGTACTTGGATTTTTTTCACGGCACATACATTTGAGGTGCATACTCACTTGGCTCATTGTTATAAAATGGTTGAAAGGTAATTTTCTCTAAAAATATAAGTCATCAAATTAGATAATGACACTGAATCCATTTTATAGAAGTTTTAGAATTATCTGGGAATTATTCATCAGATGAGTTGTGTTGAAAATCCAAGGGCAAAATGGATTGGTAGAAATTAAACACCAACAACTCCTCCATAGTTGCTAAATCTTTAAGATTCCAATCTATTATCCCCATTTATTATTGGGCTTATTGCATTCCTACTACTGCATTCATATTTAACAAGTTGCCTTCCTGGGTTATAGGAAATGAAATCCCTTAGGAATTTCTTTATAAGAAACCTCTTGATTATTCTTTGTTAAAGGGTTTTTGGTTCTTTGTGTTGTGCTTCTACTTTGACTACCCATAGATAAAATTTTGACTCGATAACTTAGATATGTGTGTTTTTAGGTTACACGCAAGGCTCCAAAGGCTACACTTCGTTAAACTTAGACAAAGAAACCAATTACCTCTAGAAATGTTAAATTTTATGAGAATGAATTTCCTTTTAAAGGGGTGTTTGCGGGAGCTTATGAAAGCTCCTTATTCTTAGCTTCTACTTAAAGTTGTGTTTGACTTAAAGCTATGAGTGTTTGCAAATCCTTCTGAAAGTAACTTAAAACAGATAAAATTAGTTTTGTGGTGTTTGCAATAACTAGAGAGAAGCAGCTTTTGAACCTTAATTAAAATATAATAATATTGATCGTTCTTATTCAAATTATAGAGTATTAATCATTCACTCACATATGCACAATCATGAGGTGGATAGTTATATATTAAAACCTAAAATAATTTAAATTTTAATATAGTGTAGTCAATATATATATATATGTATATATATATATATTACATTACAATATACAAGTTATTCGGCATAATTTCATCACGCGTATATCATGTAGAAATCATAACTATATCTAAAAGATGTTAATATAATAATGTCGTACATATTGTTGTTAAGTAAATCATCTTTAAGATTTTTTTCCTGTCCTTTTTCATTATTGTTTTTTCTTTATTTGCTTTTTGTTAATTATTTTTTTTACTTTTAAAAATATATAATTATGGCGAAGAAGACCGTGTTGGTAAGGAAAGAGAAAAGTCATAGGATTTATTTGAGGCTAAAATTGGATATTTAGAGAAATTTAAGGGATTGACAAATCTAAATAAGATATTCACCAAGATTTGTAGGAGAAGCTCCTTATGGAAGTACTCCATGACATGCTTTTGTTTTTTTTTTTTTTTTATCTTTTTTAGGAGAAGAAGAAGCAAAAGCAGCAACTACAAACACTGATTACATGTTTTTCAGTGACTTAAAGCACATAAGAAGCTTATAAAAGCTCTTGCAAACACCCCATAAGTCTGTTTCTAGACTAACCCCCTTATCTAGTGATTCTCCATAAGAAAATGCACCTTTGTGCACAAATCCCTTCATTGTTTTACATGACTCTATGGATGCAACACCTAATCCTTTACCCCAGCTGTCTGTGATGTAGCAATGATGCTTACTCTCAATTATCAACTCCATCCGAACGCATCGTTGGAAATGGACACTTCACTCACTTCTATTGAGCTTGAACACAACTTTATTTGCTAATTAATCTTCATTTCCTGCTACTACAACTTATTTATGACTGCTTTAAATGAGTCCTTTGTGCTACCTATTGTTGTCCCCGCTAGCAAATCCAATAGGCATGTGATCACTCTTTTATTATTTGAAAAAATTGTGACTATAATCTGTCTAGTTCCATTCATAAAGCTAATTCCATTCAATCATGCTTCAAGGTCAAGTATCCCACCGAGTCTCATGTTTCAGTATCTCAACTTAGTGTCAATCACAAGGCTTTTACTGCTGCTATATCTTGGATTGTTGAACCTAGGACTTTCGTCAAGCTAACAAATCTAAAGAATGGCATATTGTTATGAAAAATTAATTAGATGCTCGTGAAAAGATGAATACCTGGATTTTAACTAACTTGCCTCATAATTGACAATGTATTGGATGCAAATGGATTTTTAAAGTCAAATATATGGACGATGGTTCTATAGAACGGTATAAAGCACATTTGATTGTTAAGGGTTACACCTAAGAATATGTCTTGACTATTTTATTACATTTCGCCTGTTGCTAAACTTACTTGTTCTTACTACATCTAACAATTGATTCCTTCATCAACTAGAAATTAAATAACACTTTTTTGTGTGGTGGCTTAGATGAATTTATTTACATGAAACCACCGCCAAATTTCCATTCTACATTAAATAGTCGGGTGTGTCAATTGAAAAAGAGTTTATATGGTCTAAAACAAATGTCGAGACATTGGTATAATAAACTTACCACTTGTCTCAAATCTTATTGGTTTGTGCAAAATGTGTCTAATTGCTCTTAGTCTGTGAGAAAAAGCACGTTAGTTCCTTTACAACCTTGTGTGTTTACGTTGATGACACTATCCTCACAAGTAGTGACTTAATTAAAATTCAAAATTTTAAAAAACACCGTGATTAAAAATGTAATACCAAGGATCTTGGTAATTTAAAGTATATCTTAGGAATTGAGGTAGCTAAGAGTCAGACATTACATTATGCCAAAGAAATGCTCCATGAACATCTTAATTGAGTCACAGTAGATTGGGTGTAAACCCGCTTCAACTCCCATAGATTGTTCTATTAAGTTAAGAAAAACTATCACCCTCCTTTAACTGATCCTACTGAATGCAAGTGGCTTGTTGGTCGCTTACTTTATCTTACGATTACTCGACCAAAATTGGCATTTAACATTCAATGCCTTACAGAACATATAGCCCATCTGGCTACATATCATTTGGCCGCCGCCCATCCGAATACCAAACAGTCGCCTCTACTATATGCGAGATACTATGGCTCAATCAACTCTTGACAGACTTACAAATTTACCAAACACGTACTCCCCTATTGTTTACGAACAACAAGAGTGCGAATTGCATCGCGATCAATGCAGTCCATCACGATAAGACTACACATATTCAGATCGACTGTCACTTTGTTCGGCAAGAAAAGTACATGAATGTCTTCTCAAAGTGGCACATACATCGAGCAAACATCAAATTATCGACATCCTCTTTGCACATCATCGACATTCATGCCCCTCTTGAAGGGGGGGGGGGGGGTCTTATGTTATATTCAGAAACCTATTTTTTAAAATACGATTATAAATTTATTTAAGTGATGACATCACAATATTAGGATGTATATATAGGAATTATGTAATCTTTTATTCACTTTAGCCATTTTACAATTTCAAATATTAGAGAGAGAAATACTTATTCTCTCTTGATTGTTCTTTCACAAAACCCTAACTGCACTCCTTTCTCATGTCTCGATACTAAGGCCTCCCACTGAAGTACTATGTTATGCGCGTTTACCCCACAAGGGTCTTAAATATCAAGAACAAACAACGACTTTCAATTCAATTGGGTGGAAGATATACTAGAATGTGGAAACACTATTTCTTCGCTAAGTGCTAATTGAAACACAAAAAGCATTGACCATGCCATGGACAAAATTCAAAGGGACATCGTAGGGGAGGCAGAATATAGGTTGTGGAGAGAAAGAGTTTAGATCTAAGATATCAAAAGGGTTTTGCACTATATTACACGGATACGGGGATACCTATTCGAGAGGGTACACAGATCATAAAAGGCTTAAATTGCAAGTTGGGGCAAGATTGGACTTGGCCGACCTATGCAATAACAAGTGCGTCCCCAAGATACATCTAGAGTCACACATAGAGTATTTTGATTCAGAATTTACTTTTAGATCATTTTCAAGTATCTCTTGACTTAAAGTTGACCTTACATCATGAATTTACATTTCAACGCCACTTCTTGATTTGGATGTCAAAAAGACTGGTCGAGCTCAAAGAGGGCATTTTTAGTCATTTTTTGAAAGTTACAGTTCAAAATTACGGCACGAAGAGTTACATGACAAAAAGTAAAAAGAACATAAGTTACATGGTATTTTTAATAAGTCTGCCTTTTATAATTATTATTTGAACCTTTTAGGCAAAATCATACATTTTTAGCCAAATTCAAAATCTAATTACTTTTATGGTGCATATGAAAGCCCCTTTTGAAGGATATTTGACCGATACTGTAGAAATTATGCGGGCTAATTAGGCGTTTGAAATGTAATAAATGTGGCGGACCTTGATTAGAAAAGGTACCTAGAATAACGAATCCAAGAATTCACACAGTGTGCATAAAGTTACACGATGAGTTTGTGGTGTGAGTGTGACTGAGAGGTGATAGGAGCGGAGAGGTCGAGTCAAACTCATCTTGCTTGTAAAGCCAAATAAAGTAGAGACAATTATGTGAATTAACACGATTAAATGTTTGACTAGAAACCCTTGATATGTGGTGACGGAAAATAATGTAGAAAAAGTAGCAAGCAATATTAAGGCAAAAAGGACAAGAGAAAGAATGCCAATAACTCACATTATACATCCATGAAGTCCAAGTACCATATCGTCGTGTGCAAAGATATGCAAGGTATTTGTTCTAGTGCGTAAACAAGAGTGCTTACGGAGAAAAGGAAAAACTGATCCAACTTCTGGATTTTGCGGAATCAAATACATGTTATAATAATGAATCATTTTATATGATAATACCATAACACCGTTCTATGTACTTTCACACCATCACACCGGGCTAAATATTATCCCATCTCATAGCATAACATCATGTTCAGCACCATTTACATTAAAATGATCACAACTACAGAGTACATCTACTTATCTGCAACAAAAATTTGATATAAGGGAATTGCCTTTTCCACTCAATAAATCAAATGTTCATGTAAATATATTTGATAGTTCTTCATTGACATTAGCTTACATTGAGTCTACCCAAGCGGACAAACATAAAAAAGACATTCCTTCTCTTACAACTGGTCTCTTACTTCTGCCATTTCTTCATCTCATGACATTTGCTTTCTTTTTGAGTAATTTGGATCACAATTCCTGAGTTTATTACTGCATCCTTCGTGTTCTCTGATTCAAAAGCCTGTTAATTTTTCATAGAATAAGCCAGCCCCATAACCCCATAGGCAGATACCACGGCAATGGTTTATAAATGCGCCCCCCTTTAGTGCAGTAGAATTGTGTTGAAGTGGAGGACGACCCTGTATCTGAAATTCTGAATAGAAATTCTATAGCGAATTTATAGACCAAACCTCACTGAATCGTCATATACAAGTGTACTATAAAACAGCAGTTTATCTTCAGGAGGCTTATTAAACACACGCACTGAGTTCCTTCTTCCTCGTTAAGACCATTGAGCCCCTAACCCCTACAAATCTTGGACGCCATCAACACATGAATCGTCACTAACAACAGAACAACTCTCTAAAAATGGAATAATGAAATCACCATCTCGTGTCCCACCATTATTTTCAACCCCAATTACTACATCTTTTCTGTATTCCTCAGTTCCCTTATCCTCTCTCAACTCTCGAGTATGGCGACTGCCCAATAATAAAAGATCTAACATTCTCCTTCGAACATCATGAACTGAATTCTGTTCAACAAGACAACCTTTGCTATACCCTTCTCTCAGAAAAACGAACTGACTACTCCCTCTTGTCGAAATATAGAAAATCCCCGGATGCTTGAGGAGAAGCTCGCGGATATTCACCTCAATCCCAAGATCCTTCCTAAAATGCGCAAGCCGTTCAACATCCATCATCTTCTCCACCGTCAAGCACAAAAGCTCGTGAATAATCCCCACAGCCCGTTTCTCGTACCTTTCAACCCCACCACAACTACGAACCCGAACTTTCTCCATCCGCTCGTAAGGCTTCACGTAAGTAACACGCTGCCAGTTCTTCAACTTCTCCCTGAACCCTCGAACTATCTTAAACCCTGTAGGTAAACTAATCGGAAACGCATATTTGGTCTCAAATTCGCTCAACCACTTCTCCCTATACTCTCTTTCTCTCCACTTCTCGACCTCCGCCGAAAAACAAACACTCCCCCC
Organism: Linaria vulgaris; assembly: GCA_948329865.1. Classification (NCBI taxonomy): domain Eukaryota; kingdom Viridiplantae; phylum Streptophyta; class Magnoliopsida; order Lamiales; family Plantaginaceae; genus Linaria; species Linaria vulgaris. Next base: position 105,649,498 of record OX415249.1, read on the forward strand.
TTCACTCAAATTCCAATCGACCAACTCCACAATCTCCAAATCCACCATCCTAAAAATCTCACCATACTTTCTAACAACCGAATCGCGGAAATCCTCGGGCAAACCTAACTCCCTCCTCATCAACCCGATCGCGTGTAAATGGATTCTCCCGTTCACGGACATCATTAAAATCTTCTTAATCCTAACAACATTAACATCCTCCATTCCACGCACAATCTCATCTTCCAACTTAACCAATTCGACGAATTTGGAGGTAAATTTACAACAAGCATTTCTTTTGAGAGAGTGAGTAAATACCTCGAAAACGTGGGGGTATTTTCGTAAGAAGTCACCGGCGGGGAGGGTGGTGAGGCCGGCGTGTGGGGCCCAGCGGGAGAGGAGTTGGATGGAGATGAAGGGGCCGCGTTTCTTGCCGGAGACGAGGTTGTAGAGGTTGAGGACGAGGGAGAGGCGGCGGTGGTGGAAGGCGAGGAGGTCGAGCTTCGGGTCGCGGGTTCGGGTCTCGAGGCGGGTTTGGGCTGTGTTGGCGGGTTTTTTGAACCGGGTTTGGGTCGTGGCGGTGAAGGGGCCGAGGTGGAAGGGAGGTTGGGGTTTGGTCAAGTATCGGTGCAAGGCTCTCATGCCGCCGCCGGAGAAGAAGACCGGAGCTGGTGTACTGATTTTAGCTGACAAATAGCAGATAAAATTTTATTTTTTTTTGCAGCTTAACATTGCTCAAAATGTTGATTTCAATAAAATTACGTATCTTGTGTATTTTTGTTATTTCGTTTTAGTGATCAATTTTTGTCATTTCTAGTTTGCTGAAAGCTTTTTAACTGGTAATTTAACAAACAAATTAAATCTGCCGAGAAAGTGAGTCTGAAAAAATGATAAAAACAGAAAGAAAAAAAAATGTAGAAGTAAATTCATGTTCTAAGGTCAATACACAATTGTAAGTTGTAAGTCGTTAACTAGAGATGCTTGAGAAGTAAATATAAATTCAATTTATTTGAGAGGTCATATTCCAATTTCCAAGAGCAAGTCCATATAATTTGAATCTTTTATATGAAATGTGAATCTTTCTAGTTTGACTAAATATGACAAGAAATCTACATTTTGCAAATACCTTATAGAACATTGATTCAAGCATATATTACATAGTGTGAAAAAAGCTGTCTTAATTATTTCATTATATTATATAAAATAAATAAACTAAGATTATAACAATTTCGTTAGGAAAATGTAAAAAGCCTCAATACAAAACTAACAAAAACAAAAAAGGAAGCACCTTAAAAAATAATAATCTTAAAAAAATAATATTAGTTGCTAGGTCTCTTTTTTTTTTTCTTTTATAATTGGTAGGTCTCTTATTAAACAAGTAGACTTTAATTTTTGAATTGTAATTTGTAACACACCACACACACCACCTACAAAGCAAAAACTGAGTTGAAGAGAAAACCCTGGCGGGAACAAAATCCTTTAAACCCTAACCCCATCAAAATGCCGTCGTTTCCTCAACCAGGCACTGTCACCATTTGCGAAATCAACAGGGAACTAGGTTATTAAAATCCATCAATTTTAATTATCACTCACAACAATACCTCTCCATTTTGTTACTAATATATATATTTAATTTTTTTGATTACCGCAGTTACTGCTGACCACCTCAGCGATGAACACGCCAGGGACACCTATGCTAAAATCCTGGTACGCGGATTTTGAATTTTGATTTTTACTGTTATTAGATTGTCTGATGTTCTCCGTTTATTGATTAATTGAAATGATTGTAGGGCTCTGTGTTCAGTCCGGTCCCGTTCGAGTCGGAAAATGTAGCTGAGGAGGAACCGGTTTCACAAAGGAAGGGACTTATGGCTGCGGCTGTACAGACGCTGCTCACTGGTTCTATCAGGCCGCTGTTCCAACCCGCCGATGTAATCTTTCTCCGATACATGTGTTTAGTATATGTAGTTACTTTTTTGGTGTAGATATTTATGCTCAATTTTGTTCCTGTTAGTTCTCATGATTTGTGTTATTCCTGCTTTTTTGTTGTTGTATAAGCATTTTGATCTAGCATGACTTGTGTTCATTCCTGCTTTTTTATTGTTGTTATAAGCATTTGAGATCTAGTATGTTACTGGCAACTATTTGCTTTGAGCAACTATAACTACTTGTGGGTTGTTATGTTCTTAATGATTTAGAATTATATGAAGTATGCGTTGAGTTGAAGTGGTTTTACTGTGTGAATGTGTGATATGTGAAGCAGAGTGAAGCTGATTAATCAATTCTGAGTTGTAGTCACTACTAATTTTATTGCAAGAAAAACATATGGGCTTGATACAGGACCTGGAATTTTATATGAGCAGTTAGGGGTTGTTAATTGAGTCAAGTTTTTCCCGTCTTAAAACCTAGACATAGAATCTCCTGATGTGAATTATGCACATCTTTTAAACAGACTCATTGAACTAAAGGAAGAATGAAAGTGCATAGTTGTTATTGAGCTTTTACATGGAGTAATTTTAAGTTTGTTTGTTACTTTTCAGGTAAAATTATTACAGGATATTGATCTTCACAGCGTTAGTTGGCATCAGCAGAAACATATTTTAGCATTTATATCTGGGCCACATCATGTGACAATTTGTGACTACGATGATTCTGGTAGGTACCAACATTTGTTTGAGGGTCCGTATAGGATTTGACAATTTTGTTTTGAAGCTGGTTTCCATTATATTTCTTTTCACCAATACCAATTGTAAGTTTTTCATTCTAACCAGATGGGAAGACTCCATGTGTCTTGTCTAATGATTCTCAAAAAGATGTAAAAGTTCTCGAGTGGAGACCAAATGGAGGGAAAACCCTTTCTGTGGCATGCATGTTAGTCCTACTACATGAATCTCTTTGTCATATCAATACATTATTGGGTTGATTCCTAATTATTCAAACTTGCCTCTAGTTTAGTTAAAACCATTAACTGTGGGATGTCACTGACTTTTGATGAACAGGGGTGGCATTTGCATCTGGTCTGCTTCTTATCCTGGTAATGTTGCATCCGTCAGATCTGGGGTGATATCAAGCACGCTCTTTAGAGGCTCTGGGACTAGATGGACTCTGGTAGATTACCTTCAAAGTTCTGATTATGAACAAATAAGTGCACTTTCGTGGAGTCCTGATGGAAGATATCCTTTTTAACTGAATTCTTCTGTTTTATGAAGTAGGAACCATTCAATATGATTTCTTATTTCTTGATGTTCCAAGATACTCTATTGTATCCACCAGAATACACCTATGTTATAGATCTTATATACATTTTCACCTCTCAAAACATTGAGCTCATTTGATGACTTGATTCACTGTAATTCCACATAAGAAGGTGAACATTTCTTGTTTTTGGTAGCTGTAGCTTCTCCAAGGGGATAACTTATATGCGTGCGGCCATCGTTAGATTCTACAAGAACTTTCTTTGGTTTCATTTGTAACTAAATTGAAATTTAATTGGTTATTTCCCATTCATTGACAAAGTCGAGCCATATAAGGCAGTTATATGCTCATATCATTGCATGTTCCAGTCTCTACTAGAGAGAAAGCTGCTCGGGCAACTTTGAATAGGAAAGAAAAATTGTTGAAATGTTTCCACGTATTAATTCCTGTTGATTGTATTGAGCATGTAATATGGAATTTGTTATTTTCATATTATATATCGACCTTTCTGCTTTCATTTGACACCAGTTACGTATTGTTGTCTTAATCTATAAAACATACTGGTTATGTCTGAGAACTGTTATATTGCTGTACCTCCAATTTCCTTGACATAGTTCTACATATTTAGCATCAGCTTCATTTGAGAGTTCATCTTTCACCATTTGGGACATGGCCCAAGGTACCTAATTTCTCACCAAAAGTTTTGTATTTGCGCAGTATTTCGTAAGGTCAGAATGCAAAATGCCGAATTCTCTTGGATGACTTTCATCTACATCTAGTTTTATCATTTTCTTCTTCCACTCATCAGGCCTGGTTTGCAAATTTTTGATTGCCATTGCTTCTTCACCTGTTCTTAGATTTCTTGTATCTCAAATGTTCTTGAACTCTTAATGAGAAGTAAAGTTTACATTTGATGCTTGACGAGGAACCTGTATGCAAAGGGAGGGATAATATTTTGCTCAATTTGATCTTCGTGACAACTTAATATTTACATTCACCCTATGAGAACAGAAAATGGTTTGAAGAAATAACTAGTTTGGAAACATTATTCTTACTATGACAACAAGACTATACCATTGGAAAAATCTAATGATTTATTGGGGATCCAAAATTTATAATTTTCTGCTGAAGTCTAAAATATATGTAAATACATCAAGAATCAAGTTGAAGGATAGAGCACATTTACAAGACTAAAACACATCTCAGCTGAGAGTCGAAGTTTGGTATCTTTGACATAAGGTCATTCAGTTATCATATGAAATCTTTTCTTTTCATGGTGAACGAAGTGTGCTGTTCTTGAAGACTTACCATTCAAGTGGGTGTTGTGCATTTGTTTCTGTAGTCAAATTTCTCTCTCCTGGAATTTTGGCTTCACTTCAACTACCCAAAATATTTGCACGTAACGGCAGTATTATTGTGAAAAAAGTATGATTTGGCATCATGGTTACTACTGTACTTTTAGTGGATGTTTTCATTGGGTGGATATCATGGAGGCCTAGAGATACGCTCTGACGCTGATGATGTAGGTTTTAGATATATTTATTAAGACACCAATTTGGTTGTGGACCTGATTTATCAATCTCAGACGGTTTTAAAACCTGTTGCCACCACAGAGATAAACATGAGATCGTCGTTTCTTTGGCCCATAGATGTGTACTTCTACTTGCTACTGTTGTCCTTATTTGGGTAGTATGTTATATTTGATAATTTTTATAGCTTAGCTTCTGATGCGGTACAAAGAATTAACTGCTAGTATTTTATTTCTTTGTTTCTTGATGTCTAACTTAGTCTATTCATGTATATACAAGTCTGGGAACACCTGCCAATGTCTAACGTAGTCTTATTACGTTGTATTAACAGGGCTGGGAACTCCTATTCGAAGAGGTTTAGGAGGAATATCGCTGCTGAAGTGGTCTCCTTCAGGAGATTATTTTTTTGCTGCAAAATTGTACTGTAACTTTTTAGAAAATGGCGTGCCATTCTATTTCCAGTCATAAAAAGCATGTGATTGTTTAATGATCAGGAAAACACCTATCTTACGACTTTAGTATTTTATGCAGTGATGGGACTTTTTATCTCTGGGAGACAAATACATGGACATCAGAACCATGGTCCTCGAAAAATGGGTTTGTCACGGTTAGCGGATTCTCTATGGTTTCCCATTTGTGATGAATTTTTGATATTCAGTTAATGTTTATGTTTATTTAAAACAACAATCAAAAGAATGAAGTTCTCTTGTCCTTAAGTGGCTTCTTATAAGCAGATTGATATTGATATAATTATTAGCTGCTCTTGTAGCTCCTAGTGTACTTCTGTTTTTCCTTATCCAAGCTATTTAAGAATCTCCAGGAGAACTTGTTGTAACTGTCTCATATATGCTGAAGTATGATATGTTTTTCGTGAATGGCCCTTGCGAAGTTGGTGTTATAGTAGCCCATTGATAAATTGTTTTTTCTATGATATCTTCCTTGTGTCTGGGGGCTGATTAAATGCTTATAGAAAAGTCAGAGATTTCATCAGTTGGGTGGCTTTAGTATTCACGTTTTTGTCCTTGTGTTAAAACTGAAATACTAAGATTCTAATTTCAGATTATCATCTTCCAGATGGACTGCATTGTAATTGTTCTTCTAATTACTGGTTACAGGGAGCAACATGGGACCCTGAGGGGCGTATGATTCTTCTTTCTTTTTCAGAATCTTCAGCATTAGGTTCCATTCACTTTGCATCAAGACCTCCTTCACTAGGTATATCATATATTTTCAGGTCTCACACCTTCTATTTATGTCTTATACTTTCAAATATGTGTAATTAGAAAGAATTTATGTTTTGTGGGTTGTTGCCCAGTCTATTAACATCTTCGGACCAGAAGAGGAAAGTTGTTCTGCAGTGGTTTCCAATGCTATGTATGCAGTTGTTATAATCAGGTGTTTTGCACTGCATTCCTGAAATGAATGGAAACAGATGTATGCTGTAGTGTTCGATGGCTTTACCTTCACTATATAATGGAATGCTATTGTCTCACATTAATGCCAACCTGTCTGTGATGCTATTAAATTCGTCTTTGGACTTCTCTGGGTAATGTCTAATGTCACTGGTTCGGCATCTTGATCCTTATCAATCGATTATCCACTTTTAGCATATAAAAGTATATGAAGGAAAAAAAGTTCTGTATGTAAATATTTTGGATTATGTTTGGCAATTGTGATGTTACTGCAATTTTCGTTGGGTATTCACTTCTTATTTGAAAATAAGTTACCGTAATTACATGATGTAATGTATAACTGAAGCATTTCTGTTGCACTGGTTGTCTTCATATTGTTTGTCATGAGTATATGCAGTTCACTGCATGTTTACATTGGTTAAGATTGTTTTGTGTAAATGATTGTTTAGTTTGTTATATATTTATCATTTACAAACTCATTTCTTTTGACTTTCATTAATGATCTTATTCAGATGCGCACCTTATACCCGTTGAGTTGTCAGAGATTAAACCCTTAACTGGCAGGTAAAGAGATTCTTTAGTTTAACTGTGAAACTTATGTCAGCCACTTTAAGGTTAATCATGTTTCTTAGATCAGCTTTACGTGAATTAGTACTCATACCACTAGTTGGTCACTGCCTTCGAAAATTTAGTCACCCTTTTGTTATTATGCATGCAAGCAGTGAATTCATCAGATTACCTTCTTAGTCCTACATAAACTTTGTCAGTTTTTTATTTCTCGTATTATGAGTCCTTATTTTGATGTGGTTAGCTTTTTATGATATCATAGTTCAGACGAAATAGCATGTCCGATAAGTTAGTTGTTACGTAAGAGTATTATGTGAGGGTCTTAGGCAGGCAATAGTTAAATTCTCCTGCATTTATAAATAGGTGGCTTATTTTGATGGAATGTAATACAAATTCTTTTCTCCATATTTGTACATGGGATCAAGAGTTCTAGGTTACATCTTTTAAGAGAACATAAAGTTCTTGGGATTCAACCTAGCTGCCGTGATGCCGCCCTCTCAGCCAAAGACTGCGGCCATGTAGTTACCTCTCACCAACTCGGATTTGTTTGTACTTTGTTTCTATTCAGTTCATTCAATCTAAAACAAGTCATTTTGCACAAACCCTATTACACGCCACCAGGGAAAGCCTTATCTCCCCATCGTGTCTGCACATTTGGTGAACCACCCACGGTAGACCATTGTCTTGTGTTGGCTACCTATTGGATTTGTGTTGTCAGTTGGCAAGTTATTGGTACGGTTGCTCAAGATAGGACATTTGGTGTATTGATCTGTTATAGTTTATTGATGGACCACCTCGAGGCCTTTCGACAAAAACCAAATCAAGAAATGTCGAGTGTGAGTTGAATATATCCATTTAGCACATGTTGTCGTAGGCTGCCAATTGTTGTATCAAATTATGTCGTGAAGTTATACTTTGTTAAATGTGTTATTGCTACCAAGATCAGAGCGCGTGTTACGCTCCAGCTTGAAAAAGTTTTAGATAAGTCAGGTTTCAGGTAAAACTTTTAGGTTAACGTGTTAGGTAAGAATAGTTAGACATCATACATGTTTATAGGTAGTTCTTTTAATGGAATAGAATCACATTCTTTTTCCAAATTTTTATTTTACACTCTTATCTAACACCTATCTTGTCTAACACTGGCCTTTAAGATGGAGCTTACTATGCTCTAAGCTTATTACCAATACGAAACAACATGGATCTTAATAAACGATAGAAAAGCTACTCAACTGAAATTAGTGAAGAGAAAAAAAAAATTATGTGTTTAACGCGACGTGCTTTGCGTTTGGTTTATAAAGCCTGCCCCAATTAATTGAGATTACAGTCTTTGTTGTTGTTACCACCAGATTTTGTTAACGGCCCATTGTAAATTGGATGTGACTTTCAAACCACTATCCGTTATTACACATTTTAACCTAACCCATCCAATTGACACCCCTAGTTAAAGTTTTGATAGCAAGCATCACATGCTTGGCACTTTCCGGTGAACATCACTGTTTAAATTATTGTCTTGGCACTTCTTGATGAATGCTGTTGCTAATTTTCCGTGCCTGCAGCCAAGTTATTGAAAAGATAGCATGGGATGCTTCAGGAGAGCGATTGGCAGTGTCATATAAAGATGGTGATGAGCTATACCGGGGTCTCGTGGCCATATTTGATGTCAAGAGATCTCCACTAATTTCAACCTCGTTAATGTGAGTACAAGTTTTACTCTTTGTTAGGACCTTGTGATCTTTACAGTGCCTAGGATATCTAAATATCTCATGTGGATTTGGTTTTTTTGTTAATGCAGTGGATTCATAAGAGGTCCAGGAGATAATCCAAAACCAGTAGCATTTTCTTTCTACGACAAGTTCAATCAGGGACCGTTACTTTCTGTGGTTAGTCCGACCTTTTTTTTCTCCTTAACCCCTCTACTTCAAATAGATACTGTTTTAGGAAAATTACACCTGATATGTAATGAGACTGGTATCAGAGTGATGTGAATTGAATATCAAGAACAGCTTTGGCTTTATTCTGCATTTCCACATTTTGGCTAATTAAGATTGTTGTGCAGTGTTGGAGCAGCGGATTATGCTGTACATATCCCCTTATATTTCGGTCACACTAGGTAAGATAAGGTATTGGTTTTCTTTATTCGAGCTTCTAGAAATGCTGATTTCATACTATTATTTAGACCCTTTGCAAGATAATTGACACCTATACTGAATTTTAGGAGTGGACTTGTGATAGGCGAGTGAAAGATTTAAAAGGCCTAACACGTGGGATGGTCGAGATTCCCATCTGCTGGAATCCAGGAGCTCTTCTGGATCCGAGATCCTAAATTCTTCGGAAGACCTATTTGTGAAAATTCAGTGAACTTGGTTGGTATAAAGACTTGAAGACTTTGGCTGTAAAAAATGAACTGTTTTTGTATGCTCAGTTCAATTAAGAATGATCCCCGGATTTTGATGTGTTGTTGAAAATATGTATATGGTACGCCTAGTGACGTTTCCAAATGAAATTCTAAACTATAGTTGGATGATGTCTTTATATGTCATAGATCTCCAAGGTCTAGGTCTTAATTTGAGGAAGATATCTTGTGACTGACAGACTGAGCAGTACTTCAACATTATATTGATATGTCGAACCTAATTCAAAACAATCAATTCATTATTGTCACTAGTTTAATTACGAGACCACGCTTTTAAACCAACTTGTACCTAGTTTGATATCAGGTTGTTATGATAGGGAGTGAAGCATTGAACTATTTACATTTCGTATTTCGACCATCGAAATATCAAATCGTCTAGATTAAAACATCTTTCCAATTGTTACTTGTTTATGGAAGCAGACAAGCAGTATATCGCTCAACTAATTCCGTCATGTCCATTTAATATTTCAGTTTGTAGGTATTGTGCTTATTTTATAGACAAGTGAAACTTCGTGTATAAATAATTATTATATATTATTACAGTACATATAATAATCTATGAGAAGATTGTCATGATCGTGAAGAAGGCGCTTTTAAGTAGAATACGTTTTTGCACACACATGGTCATATATGTCTTTTTAACTTAGCCTTATTTTTCTACTTGCATTTTCCTTGTATAAATAGTTGGGGAGAATATTTGAATGGAGGACTATGAATGAAAAGTTAAATTTCTTCAGGAAAGATCATTTCTAAGCTTATTAACACTAATCGAGTGCATTTTGGTTCATACGATGCCCGTTGGCCCATTTGACCCACTATTACTTATTCTCTAAGAAATTCTTCTTCGTTTCTTCTTCTTCTTCTCAATTTATCGCTCAAATGTCGCTTAATTATGATCGTCCGGCGACGTTCATAACAATGGCATCAGAGCCGTTCGATCCTCGAACGGGGGTTCGTAGTACGGGCGGATCCGTTCATTTCACGGAAGAGAATCGTCTTCTTTTCCAAACAATGTACGACAAGCTCAACAAGATGCTGCAAACCTTTGAGAGGCGCGAAAACTCCTTCAAGGCTGTGAAATCTCATGCTCAGATTGCGGCGGAATTGCGACATAGTCGTAGTAAAGCTCGAGAAGTTGCAGCTAAGGAACTGAACGATGATGCACTCAATGTGTATGACTTGTTCGATGAAATGTCTGATTCGGATGAGGATTTACTAAACGTGTATCACATGTTTGATGTAAGGCCTGTGGATGAAATTGAAGTTTGTGGCGAGGTTGGTCAGGTGATCAAAGAGGAGTTAGATGCAGATTCATTTTACATCCACAACCTGTTTGATGAAATGCCTATGAATCAAATTGAAGATTGTTCGGAGGTTTGTGATACTTTGAATGAACTAAAGGAAGATCATTTTGGGCTCAGTAACCTGTTTGACGAAATGCCAGAGGGTAAAATCAAAAGATATGATACAGTTTATGATATCTCTAAACTATTTGACGAAATGCCTCAAAGAGAAATTAGGAAATATGAAGAGTTGTATGAAGTCTACCAGTTGTTCGATGAAATGTCGGATCAAGATGATGATGTGATAGAAGAGGAGCTAGAAGCAAATTCCTTTTGCATCCACATGTTGTATGAAGAGGTGACTCTAGGTGAATTCCAAAATGATGGCATGGGTGATGGAACTCGTTCTGATGCCCTCAAAATGTCGCCGCTGCCACCTGAGCCGCCGCCAAATTGCTATCACACGTCCAAGAATGACAAATGTGTAGGTATTATAGAGCATACGTTAGATGAACATGAAGAAGATACATTTGGCTTGGGTAAGCTATTTGATGAAACTCCTAAAAGGGAATTGAAGGAAATGAACATTGAAAATCAAACTACTACAAATGGATTGGAAGATACAGTTCTCAATGAGGAAGATAGTAGAAGGAAAACTCATGAGATTGAAGATAAAGCCCTCTTATATTACATTGCAGAATGTATATCTAAAACTCTCTTTAAACCCGGTGTCTATGGTATTGAAGAAATGCGAGAAAGCTTGATTTGTTGCATGACATACAATTTACTAAGATTATGCACAAGCTGCTGTAATTGGTCTGTTCATTCCATATCACACGAACAACTTCATCGCAGAAATCTTGATGGCATAAAGTTATTGGAACTTAGATATTTTGAAGGTGTCGATATGCAAAAGCATGGGAACTTTGTTGTGGTTCTTACAAATGGTTTTCCAGAACAAATGGAATTCTTGATAGCATTTCAGAATCTTGCCATGGAGTATAAGTTCTGTATTAGGTGTGGAGTGTCCCAATCCATAACAACTCATTGTTTAGTGGATTAGTTTTTATTTAGGAGTTTGAGGGAGTATTATTCATGTGTGGCAGCAGCAGGTGTTAACCTTGCTAAAGAAACACGGGACCAAAAACCCATGGAACATGGAGGGGAGATGGTTAACAATCTGGTCACCAACATTTTTAAAAATATGATACATGAATGTTCCTGGAAGGAGGAGAGGAAGAGAAGTTTGAGGGTACATGTTTGCTTATCCATGTCTGGCATCTCAATGAGTTGGAGAACTATTCCAGATTACATCTTTTTTTCAACAGAAGATGTTAAAAGGATTGAAGATAGTGGGACTTCAAGTGAAAACTTGATGATATTGACAGAATATGTAGTATTGGGGATGGAGCATACAAATTATGCTAATCACCCAAAATGTATGAACATCAAATGGAGAGTGCTAATTTTTGAAAACAACATTCTTGTTCCTGTTGCTAATGGAATGCAGCGTTATCAGAGTTATATATCTTCATACCTGGTAGCTAACACTGAAGAAATGGTTGTTTATAATGAGAATTGCAAGTTGTTACTTGCTGACAAGAAAATAACAAATGCAAGAGATCTTATTGTTATTGCTATTATTTTTGAAGGTGTTATTCGATGCAGATATTTTCTGTTGATAATTGTGGAGAACGCTGAACATGGAGGCTTGGAAATTATTGTTGCGAATATGGTGAAGGGAAATTTGAAGGTTGTTGCTCTTAAATCTCCTGGGTCTTGTGAAAGAAAGTGTCGATTTCTTGATGAAATTATGATATTGACTAGAACAAAAGTGATCATGAAGGAGATTGGGTTACATCTCGATGATGATGAATATAAACATGTTGCTGAAATGGGAGACTTTATTAAAGTTGTAGATGAAGACTACGGAAAGGAGAGATTCAATGAAAGACTCATAGAGCTATTTGGAGTAGAATGTGTTATGTATGCAACAGTCGAAAAAGAAACTATTATGAAACACGCTGGCTATAATCTTGAAGATGCATTAAGACTGAAATTTCATGAACTTGATTTAGTAGGAAATTCATTTGGGGAAACTTCCCTGAAGAAAGGAAATGTTGCTAGAGATGATCTACTTGAGGTAGAGCTGCCAATGATTGCCTTAATGAAGAATTACCAGAAATTTTTCAGAACAGGGGGCATGTTACTTTTTGACTTTGCACACAGGAGTTACATGAAGTTGGGACCTTATAAAGAAGTGGAGATTGTCACATATTTCGTCAAGCATCCGGAGTAGCATGTTCGGTCTATCATTGCACTTAGTGTTATTCTTGAAGCAATGTTATGTTGTGTGAATGATCTAATGAAAGAGCTGATTGTCGGATATTATTCTCCTGTTACTGTTACCTTTCCATCCAGTGCCATGAATTATTTTCCTTCTTCTACTGCATCAGAGTCATGGGAAGAAGAATCAAGCAAGTATCAGATTGCAGATTGCAAAATGCCCCATTTCATCTGGAGTATCATGTCATTTTTCAGGAAAGTATCACAAGCACAAATGACTGAGCAAATTTGTTTCATCATGATGATAGTATGTTGTGGTTTGTTCAGCACAAAACAAAGCAAGGCAGATATATGCGCATGACTTTCATTTGAAGAGATTTTGGTGTGTTTCAAATCAAGGCTTGAGGACAAGCCTTCTTGAAGGAGGGAGTAATGTCATGATCGTGAAGAAGACGCTTTTAAGTAGAATACGTTTTTGCACACACAGGGTCATATATGTTTTTTTAACTTAGCTTTATTTTCCTACTTGCATTTTCCTTGTATAAATAGTTGGGGAGAATATTTGAATGGAGGACTATGAATGAAAAGTTAAATTTCTTCTTTCTTCTTCTCTAAGAAATTCTTCTTCGTTTCTTCTTCTTCTTCTCAATTTATCGCTCAAATAATTATGATCGTCCGGCGACGTTCATAACAAAGATTCAGAAAACCCCTACATTACGTCCATATTCCATAATAGAGTTAAATGATACGCTTACAAGTTACACGTAAGAAATGAATCAAGAAAAAATGGATTATTATTAATTTTATATCTTTATAAATAACGAGATCATCGCATCTATACTTACTGACAACAAGAAAATTATTTATCAAAAAGAAAATTTAAAAATCTAAGGTCTATCTGCAAACTTATTTTGAAAAGTGTTTCAAAATATTTAAGGTATAGCATAATAAACTCATGAAATTGTTGTTGCAATAAACGTGAAAAATACTTTTATATTCGTCTTCACAAAGTTATAAAAAAAAAGTACAATATTTTTCTAGAAAATGCTTAGAAATTTTGATTTATGATTCGAACATGTCAATTGAACCCGTAATAATGTTTTTCAAAAAGAAAATCCAAAGTGTAAAAGTTATAAAACAATTTGAGATGTTTCTGTAGTTACACTAAACAGTAGGGGTATAAAGGTAAATATTGAAAAATAAAAAGCAAGGTACACTACAAGTACTGGAAAACAAACAGCAACAGCTTATCCAAATATTGGAAAAAGCAAATTGGAGAAATGGCTCTCCTTCTTCCATTCACCACTCTCCTCACTTCCTCCTCAACATCTGCTATACCAACTGCTCGCCCATGTAAGTATTTATTACTCTACTACTTAATAATAATAATAATAATAATAATTACATTAATGAGTAATGTTGCATCATATCTCTCTTCTGTGAATTTTGGCAAATATAGTGATGAGTAATCCCTAAACTCTGACAAGTAATCTGGTTGGTATTTAACCATATGAACTTGTGCTATTCAATAGAGTATTTGAGAGGTATCTTCATGTTATTGTTTCTTTGAGGTGTTTCTCCAAACAGGTGGCCTGCATTGCTTGTTTCTTTTATGTGCATATCTAATGAAATATCGTCCTTTGTTGCCTTTGTGTAGTTTTTAGTGAAAACCCGTAACTAGTCGAGCTTGTAGGACCTACCGTTACGATTTAGGAATGAGCGTTGTTCTCGTTAATTTGTGATAGTTTTTTAGTAATTATTCCATACTCCTTGGTCTGTAGTTGGTAATGTTTCTGAGTTTTGTCGCAATTCTTTCGTTTTCTGTTAGTCTTCAGGTTATGCAACAAACCTATTGCTTTGCCACCAAAGTCGTATACCGGATGCACAACTCTAGCCCCTATTGTTCTGAACAAAAGAGGTGTATTAAACGTTAAGGCATCATCTGATGTCGACGGAGCAGGATCTGATGCTCCCGAGCCTCCTACTCCTCCAACTGAAAGCTCTGCTGAAAGTATACCTGTTGAGAATCTCCCTTTGGAATCAAAGGTTCAGGCACTGCTTGACCAGAGGATTAAAATGAAATTGGCGAAGAAGTTACGGCTAAGGAGAAAGAGGTTGGTGAGGAAACGCCATTTGAGGAAGAAGGGACGATGGCCGCCTTCAAAGCTCAAGAAGAACAAGAATGTTTAAAGCTTGAGTGCAGGTTCACTTTCATTAATGTACTATTGCGGTTCATCCCCTGTGATATTATAACTGATATTTTTGGTCAATGTAGTTACAGTTGATGCAATTTGTGCGGATGTTAGTTTTCCATTATGTTGATTTCAAGTTGATTGTGAATGAGATGGGTACGGGTTTGATTGTGTAAATTCATACTCTATTTTTCATGCCGTCATTGTAGCATTTTTCTTATCGCAATGATAGTTGTCTTATTTTTTCGTAGTGGTAATTATTCCAGATATTGATATCAACTATGATAAGGATTTGTCTCAATTACACCATAGTGGAGCACACAACTCCCACTTCTATGATCTTTGCTAGTGGAAGTTAGGAATCTTTTGACATGCATCATTTTTCTGTTAGTTTATATGACAAAAATGAAAAAGCAAACTAATAATTTAGAAAACGGCCTTTGTGATTATATCATAATCAAGCTACAGATCGAAGGCTAAAACACGATTCATGACTACTCCGAGAAAGCCAGTACAAAACTATGAAGGAGATACTGTTTCTGCTGTACAACAAAATGGTGGTCCTAAATTTCTGCTTCTGGATAAGTATAAGTTGGGGCTGATCAGACCAAGATGTCGCCCCCGAGAATATTGAATTTGCAGAGAGGACAGGTTGCATTTATGCGAAGCCATTTGGCGATGCACTCATGGTGGAAATGGTGGTTGCACGGTAATGTACACAACTCGGTTCCATCCACATACTTGTGAAGGCATATGCAGCATTCCTGCATGTTAAGAGTGGTCATGTAGGTAGTTAGATTATCATTATAAGACATGAATAAAGAATAAGAATGATTATGCTCAATAAGATGTTAAGCTCAACTTCACAATTTCAAGAGTTTGTCAAAAAAAAAAAACTATATCCAAGTTACAATACACCGGTTTGCAGCAATAAGAATGAAACAGTAGGACTTAAGGGATCTACTGATTGGATTATGCGTGGAAATCTCAGGAGAACTATAGAAAATGATAGAGAAGATAGAGAAAGTAGATGTTTTGGCAATTGGTGAAGAGAGAGAGAGAGAGATGATTATTACTTACAGAATCTTCTGGCTCAAGCACAAATTTAGCTGTTATACTATTGCACGAAAGTTCTGCTACTTCTACATCTTGTTGTTGTTCCAATGCCCCTGAATCATTTTGATGGCGATATAGATACTTTGGAAGAGACTTGATATCATTTTCAGATGCTCCTTCTCCTATTGTCATTGCATATGCAACTGTTGCTATGATCGGGAAGCAGCAGAAAATCACAAAGAAAATTATGCACGTCATCGCGATGCAGAAGATGACAAACACTACGTCAAACGCTAAGAATACCATCGACAACCTGCAGTTTAGAGAATCCATGTTTAGGTATTAGCATAATACACTATCAAATTGAATTGGAAAAGGGGGTCTTAAACTATTCTTTTTGTAGAACGAGATACCTACCTATTCCAGAAAGCACTGTTACTAATGGCGAACAAAAATATGCACACACGGGTGTGTGCGCGCACAAAAGTACAGAGTCCAGATTAAAACCTAACTGTCACTGTAGTATTTAGAATAAGCAATTCTTTATTCCCCTAAGATATATAGTATGATATTTCGTGATAAATGGACTACGACGACAATGTGATAACTAAAGTATTCATTATATCAATCAAACAAGTCTCTCTGGAAATGATGCAGTCAACTTCTTGGCAAGTTATACTCAAGAAAATCTGAGGCACTCAATTAGTTGTAGGATGGGAGAAATGCTACAGATTACTATATGTTCTTTCAGCTTAGTTCCAGTTATCTGTTTGATTGTATTTCTCTTTGAACACGACAAAATCGTAATCAGAATACTACATTCTCCCTAAACGAGTAAGAATAGAATATACCAGTAAAGACGAGGAGAATCTTGAAGAAGCAGCTGTCCTCCCTTTAGTATCCAGTAAAACCCAAAAATCCACCATATTGATGATAAAATCATGTTGATGGACTCCATTTTCTGGATGTTGCTGCAGATTATGTTGAGAAAAAGGAAAGTAGGATTAATGTAGTTGTTATCCTGTCCACTAAAGAGCTCTCTTTTGAATCTTTCAACAGGTCAAACAAAACATTATTGCAGTGCAACTTGTTCTAGTCCTTCAGTAACTAGCATGCCATCAGTGCTAATAATAATATTTTGTCTCTTATAAAATCATTTCTTCTAATGGTCGAGGCACACTTCATAAATGCAATATTATGACTTCCGAATTTCAGTCAAGGAAATCTATATTACGTACTTTATCAGATCAAACACAGACACTGAATCAAATCCACAAAGTGCAACAAGACCCCAGCATTTTGAATACCTCTCTAATGGTCACCAAACAGTAACACCACATCCACCCAAATACCACTGAATTCACACAATAATCATCAAACTGTTGGCTTACATTCTACTCTTTTCTCTATTACTTACGAACTAAATTCCAAAATTTAGCAGCAAAAAAAGAACTTATATACTTAACATGTTTGTAACTTTCTGCGTTGTAACATGGATAACCATACCATAAGCAAACCTGTAACAAACAAAAAACATAGAACCAACCCAAGAACTATTCATGAAAGAAATTCCAGTATCAATTTTATCTTTCACGAAAAGCTGACCCAGAATCCAAACAAAGCTAAAACTACCTGTCGTTAAAAAGAGAAGCAAACAAACACGTTCCACTGAAGCAAAAATCGGCAACACCATCATGAACAAGACTCCATCTTTGGTACTCTAGCCACACAAATCCCACATGCAGAAGACACTGCAAAGCGTAACCACAAATCCAGAGCCTCAAAGGGGTGCAAGGCCTTTCATGGAAAGAGGTCAACAACACCATAACAGATACCAAAACAAATGTCATGTTCCATATCATGTCAGCAAGCATAAAGGGTCTTGCATAGGGACTGCACAGTACAATCGCCTCCGTCTCATGATTGTTAAAATCATTGTCGTTGCAATATTCGGGTTCGTCGTTGATTAAGATGATATGATGCTGATCAGACTCAGAGAGGGTGGTTGTTCTGGTAGAAGGGTTTGAAACTATTGAGGTTGTCATGTTTGTAAAAACTAACAAGTAATTATGGTCGCTTGTATTCTTCTAAGCCTGCAGGTTCATTTCTTGATTGGATTGAAGGCCAGAGTAAATTATAAGCGACGAATTATTTAGCTGTTAATCCATCTGTTAAGTCAAGCATGTAAGTGATGAGTGGAGATTGTGGTGACTGGTGACGACTGGTGGAGGAACTTATTGGGGAGGGGAAATATGACAATTATCTCAAACAGTACCTGGGGGAGCAGTGTTGTTGGAAATTGTTTGTCATATGTCACACACATTAAAAATGGTTTTGACTCACTACTATAGTGAAATGACAGACAACCTCTATCCGGAGTCATGTGATTCTTTCCATCTACAAAGCTCGTAGTAATTTGCTAAGTTAATTAATTATACCCAAAAACACACTTTCTATCTTTCGCCTGTTTTGTGGTAAATACTTACCACTGAACTTTCAATTTTATCACTTATTTCCTCGAATTGTACTACTCATATCACGTTCCTCGTTTCTACATAATTAAGCTCTTAAGTGCCCGGTCACGTGCGGAAACGTGCCACCTAAGTAAGGGTAAAAGGACCATTCGTCTTACTAGGTTATTTTACAATATAATAAGAAAATCAAATAAAATTTATTTTTATATTTTCAATTCGAGTTATCATATCAAAACATAGAAAACTATTATTTATTAGTTTTACCACGTTATTTTTTATTTATTTCAAGTTCTAAAAGAAACACAAAATATTTAAATTTTCACAATATTTATCTCTTTTATCAACTGATGATATAAAAGTAATAAGAACGAAATATTAAAACTGCCCGCTAACTTTTTTTCAAAACTAAAAATGCCCGTTTTTTTCGGGCCTTGCAAAAATGCCCCGTAAGTCTTATAAAATCTTGAGAAAATGCCCGTTTGCCTTAATCGGGCTAAAAATGCCGACGTGGCGGTACAGTGGCTGCCACGTCAACAAGTTGTATTTGCACCCCAAAACCCTTGTAACTTTAAATATTGTATTTGAACCCCACAATAAATTGTACTTTGCCCCCCAAAATATATATATATATATATACATATATATATATATATATATAAATAATAAATATATATATATAATCATTTGTAAAAGTAAAACATATATTATATATAAATAATAATATCAACATATATTATTATTTATACTAATTTATAAAATAATAAATATTTTAACATTATATAAAAAAAAAAAAAAAATCCATCCCCCGCGGTCCCCCACCCCACCCCCACCCCCACCCCCCGCCGCTGCGAATTGCCCCGCACCGCCACTGCCAAATCGCGCCCCGCCACCACCACTGCCAAATCGCAGTGGTGGCGACCACGATTGCAGTGGTGGTGGCGTCAAATCGACGCCACCACCACTGCAATCGTGGTCGTTTGGGTGGCGGGGGGTGGGGGTGGGGGTGGGGGGGGTTGGGGGGGTTCAGGGGGGGGGGGGTGCGCTAGTTTTTATTTTTTTATTTTTTTTTAATTTTTTTGTGTTTTATTGTTATTTGTTTTATTTATATATATATGTTTATTATTATATATATATTTATTATTTATATATATATGTTTATTATTATTATTATTTATATATATGTTTATTACTATTTATATATATATATTTTTATTATTTATATATATATATGTTTATTATTATTATTTATATATACGTTTATTACTATTTATATATATATATATCTTTATTATTTATATATATATGTTTATTATTATTTATATATATGTTTATTACTATTTATATATATATATATATATATATATCTTTATTATTTATATATATATGTTTATTATTATTATTATTTATATATATGTTTATTACTATTTTTATATATATATATATCTTTATTATTTATATATATATATATATATATATTTATTATTTATATATATGTTTATTATAATTATTTATATATATTTATTATTATTGGCTGAAAATATGACGTGGCGGAGCTATTTTATGACGTGGCAGCCACTGTACCGCCACGTAGGCAATTTTGGCCCAAATAAGGCAAACGGGCATTTTCTCAAGATTTTATAAGACTTACGGGGCATTTTATAAGACTTACGGGGTGTAAGTGATAAAATTTAAGACTTTAGCGGGTAAGTGGAAGGCGAAAAAAGTATAAGGAAGAAACTGACTTCCCTTAATCATATGAAGTTTGTAAAAAAATACAAACGAAACTATAATCTCAATTCATTAGAGTAGGCTATATGAACCAAACATAAACTTGAAAGCATAAGTTGTTTGTTTCTATGTGTTTCAGTTGCCTATGACGCCTCCATGTAGTCTTCTAGTGATGCAAATCAATAAATCAAAGTGTTTATGGGAGAACAGAGCATTGTTAGAAGATTGATTTACTTTCCTTATTTAATTTAGTTATTTTCTGAATATATTCTTGCTAATCTATTTCTAAATTATAGTCTTGTTGGTAGTATATATATTAATAGGGAACTGGAGTTCTCGACATATTGGAATTTTTATGATTGAAGAATTTAAGTTTACAAAGTGATTATGTATTCGTTTTCTCTTGCGGCGACGAGAGGTTAATCAACGGGAGAGTTGTTTACGTTAATTTTGGTATTCAGAGTCAGATTTCCTTTTCAAAATTTTAGACCTCCATGCTGAAAACACGCAACGGTACTTCATATACTATGTCGAACGTCCAAAACCCAAATGACACAAAAGCGGAACTATTTTCTGGTCAATCAAGTCAAGAACAACCTGATCTACAACAACATATATCTCAAATTATTGCAGCCCTCACGAAGCTTCCATGTTTCATGTAATTGCATGTGAATCCAATCTATGTTTTCTTTAGTCTTCCTCGTGCTCTTCTCGCCTCGTTTGTCCAAGCTGATATTTTCAATGTGTTTGTCCAAGATGATATTTTCAATGTGTTTGACTGATGTGTCTACGAATCATAAGTGACTTTTTTCGGATCTTATCATCAATGGGTGGCATCTAATTTTAATTTCTTGTGTTATCACATACCATTGTAACATTCACATTTTACTTACGCTCATTTTATGTATATGATTTTGCTTAACGGTCCAACATTCAGAGCCATACATGCTTGACAATTGTTTCATAAATCTTCCACTTTGGCTTTAGATATATGTTCAACACAATTTGTCATTGTGCTCTTCCATTTCGTTATCTAGTTCTTTAACCATTGGGGCAATATGGCCTAAGTATCCAAACTGTGATCTATTTGCCATCCAATTACCACATTATCATCGTTCCTCATTTGTTTACGAAATCTTTCCTTGAGATACTCCTTGTTTCAACTTAGACAAATTAAATATGTCTTTATAACTCTAATTTGTTGTTAACCACTACCCTCGTGTCATGAAATAAGACTACTTTTCCGGTTGGGGGTAGAGTGGGTGAGGGGGATTTACATATAATCGAGAGAAAGTGGCTTATGATTCAATATAAGTGAAATTTTTATAATTGGGTAGATCCAAGTCCATGGCCTATTTTGGGTTCTTAGACCTTGATTCTTCATGCATCATTTCTTATTTAGCTTCTTTTGAGTTTCCATCGTTTTAAAACTCGTTATGTGAGTTTGTGGACAAGATAAGAGCCTATGGCACTGACTGGGGATGTGGCTCGTGCGTATTGTGTATGGCGCCTAACGCTAGGCTTCCATTGTCAGTATGGCTCGAGCTAAATAGAAGGCCTGACACTCTTGTGGGAGAAGAAGGTTGTAGTTGTAGTTGCAGTTGAAAGTTGTTCCCAAAGACATTGAAATACGCTGACATTGAAATACGCTTTAAATCGCTCTTAGTATGATCCTGGTGAACTAGGAATGTTTGTTATTCATCTCTGGTGTATTTCCCCTATACTCAAGTCTCTAGTACTCTTCTCTATT
Organism: Linaria vulgaris; assembly: GCA_948329865.1. NCBI lineage: Eukaryota > Viridiplantae > Streptophyta > Magnoliopsida > Lamiales > Plantaginaceae > Linaria > Linaria vulgaris. Next base: position 105,671,362 of record OX415249.1, read on the forward strand.
ATACGAGCAAATACCTGTATAGTCCTTTTTGGTATTCATTTTTTCAAATATCGGTGTACATTTTGTTACATGCTAGTGCTTCAACACTTTGTTTTGTTTGGTGGATCTCAATGTCTTTCTGATGGTCGTGTTTAGCCTAATGGTTTCTACTGGGGTTGAGGAGAGGAAAATCTATGAGGTGCTCCACGGGACTTCTTGATGAAGGCTTCTCCTCACATCCCAAACAAGAGGGTCAAGTTATGGCCATGCTCGCCTCACAAGTCCATGTCTTGATCAAGCCACTGTTGTGTTAGCCTCTTTCTTTGCTCCTTTGAAGGTATCAACATTTGCTTCATCGTATGTATAGTAATAACTTAAAACAATTTGGAGAGGACGTCCAAAAAATTATAATATCGAGAGATAAAGTACTAGATGTAAATGGAAGTAACTTGAGATCTCTACCTAAATGAAGATCAAATTGGACAATTTTTTATTAGATGACTTAGGTCGATACACATGCACATCAATGACCAACTTTGATGAAAGAAAAACATGTTCCTAACCAAATTTAGGAATGAAATGTACTTCTACAGTATCTTAAAAAAATTACTTTATTCTTCTTAAAAAACATTAAAATCTGGATTTAACTTGCTTTTAGGATTATCTTGAAAATAAAAATACTTTTAATAACAAATAATTTTTTGCATTGGGTAATTCCTTATTTATCGTGAATATTTGTGGTTTGAAACGCGATTTCCGTGACTTTAGAGAAAATACTATCACATGATAGTGTGTTTACGAGAGCGCAATTCGAAGACACTCTGAATATTTAAAGAGCATAAGTAAAAAGGGATACTCGGAGATATATTATTTTGTGGAAGAGAGATTACAAGTGTGTTATGTGAATATGAGTCGCTATACATGGGAATTCCTCTCTTTTTTGTAGGGTCTTGAGCGTAGTTAAGGTTATGGCAACTTGGTCTCCCTTAGCGCTGAGATGGGTGTCCATTAATGAGGCATCGTGTGAGATGAGCTTGCTGCAATGATTAATATAGATAACGCAGTTTTAAAGGTGGTTATGCTAATTATGCTGACAGTCAATTATTACACGCGTGATCTCTCCAAGTGGGTTGTTAAGACGTCTGACTGCATGTAAGATTCACTTTCTACGAGATGGATAGCTATATGTGGCAATATGAGGTCCTTGGATAAAGAGGCTATCACGAATTCTTTGTACAAAAGGGCGTATTCTCGAAGTGTCCATATGGTCTGGCAGGATATTTTGGTTTTTTTATGTCCACTGTATTTATGCATCAACAATTTTTTTTCTTTTAAAAAATATTAGAATTTGGAACTCATTTCACAATTTATTTTCATCTATTTCACTACAGTCACCCTTGCTTGGAATGTGATTATTTAAAGTAAAAACAATCTAAATCATTGTGATATAATTTTAATACAATGACGGTCTTGTTGACTTTCTTCGTAAAACCAGCCTTGGAGGTTAATCATTAATGTGTTATTTCTTTTATCATTTTCTTATGATAATATCAAGATATTCAAAATTATATATGTTTTGATTTTTGAATTGATGAGCTTTTTAGCTTATTATGATACCTTCAAAACTCAAAAGTTACTTTGCAGACTCTCTTTTCTTTTCTTTTTTCTTTTACGAATGTCAAAGAGAAGTTTAGTAGTTAAACCGAAAAAAATAGTTAAATAATCTCTTGCCAGTAGTAAAAGAAATTAATGCAACAAAAAAAAAGGTAATAAACTAATATATGTTATGTTAAAATTAGTACACACTATTGTTCAAAAAAGAAAATAAAAAATAAATTAGTACACATTAGACTGTAAAACTGCTTTTCAGAAACCCCTTTCTCATTTGTCCGATGAACGCTCTCTTTCTCTCAACCTCAGTCAATAGGTATTTTCTCCGTTCAAGATCTCTTACTCTTACTTTGTAAATCAATAGGTATATGATGCTAAAACATTTTCTTTTTGAGTTTATTATCTGTTCTGCGGTGAAAAAAGAAGTTAGTGACTAAAGTTTCGTTAAAGATTTTGTTTTTGTTCAATTTGACAAATGGGTCTGTCATCCTTTGTAGCTCTGCATGTATAATTGGCCCTTACATTTCATTTCCTGTTAATTCTATGACTATGCTTTCTGGGTTTAACGAGAATCTTAGGGATTTCTGATAAATCTTTAAAGACAAGTTTTTTTTTTTTTTTTTAAATGATTTTTGCTTGATATCTGCAGCCTAGGTCTTGATTTGGTATTTGCCCATTTTGCAGAAAGAAGAAAAGAGTTTGTTGAGTTCTGTGCAGCTGTGGTTCATTGATAATATTTGAGGAGACCAGTTTGTTGTTGCTATTTATTATTTAACAGTTTGACTCTCCATCACAGTTGAGAACTTTGCATGTGAAGATTTCCAATTTTAGTTGCTTGAACTTGCATTTAGGCAGTGCTAGGTTGTAGTTGAATGGAACAAGGTATGGGTTCTGCTTCTAATGGTCCACCTTCGTCGATCGATAAGTCTAGGGTGTTGGAAATTAAGCCATTGAGATGTCTTGTTCCGGTTTTCCCGAATGGGTCTGGTACGTCTTCAATTTCAGACCCCCAACCAGCACCCTTTGTTTGTGTTCCGCCCTCCGGTCCCTTCCCACCTGGAGTGCAACCCTTTTATCCATTTCAGAGGCCGAATGGTGCACAGAGCACTGCGCCAAATGCCCCAAACCAACCCAGTAACTTTGGTTTTGGTAGCAGTATACCAGCTCCCGTTCCCTTGAATTCCTTTAGAACCCCTACACCCAAAGCGAATGGGCAGGCGAGTGGGCGCAGAGGCCGGCCTAGGAAGGTATCTAAAGCTAACGTGTCAGAATCTGAAGTTATGGAGGATGAAGAATACAGTAGTTCACAGAATCCAAATGATCAGTACAATAGCGGGTTGCATGCTGCTGATGCTGCAGAAGGCAGCAATTCAGTAAAGCAAAGGGGTCGAGCGGGAGACGGAGGTGTCGAGAATGACGACGACTTTACTGTTAATTCGTTGGTTGATAGTTTGTTGACTTCGTTTAAGCTTAATGAATTGGATGACTCTAGAAGAACTAATGGTGATAAGGATACTGTTGCAACCATACTCTTGGCTTTTGACTTACTCCGGAAAAGACTAACTCAACTGGAAGAAGCACGGGATTTGTCTACAGGGATCATTAAACGTCCGGACCTGAAAGCCAGTAGCCTTTTGATGGCGAAAGGAGTTCGGACAAATAACATAAAGAGGATAGGGCATGTGCCTGGGATAGAAGTTGGAGATATTTTTTACTTAAGAATGGAGCTGTGCATGGTGGGATTACATGCCCCAAGTATGGCAGGAATAGATTATTTAAGTGTTAGATTAACTGGGAATGAAGAACCTCTGGCAGTCAGCATTGTGTCTTCTGGAGGATACGACGATAATGGAGATGATGGAGATGTTTTGATTTACAGTGGTCAGGGTGGAGTGCAGAGGAAAGACGGCAAAATGTTGGATCAGAAGCTTGAAAGAGGAAATCTTGCTCTAGAAAAGAGTCTGCATCGTGGGAATGAAGTAAGAGTCATGCGGGGTTTAAAGGAAAATCCTGGTTCAGTTAGTAAGTTCTATATGTATGATGGTCTGTACAAGATTCAGGAGTCATGGGCAGAAAAACAGTCGGGATGCAATGTCTTTAAGTATAAGTTAGTAAGATCACCTGGGCAGCCAGAAGCTTTTTCTTTGTGGAAGTCGATTCAGCAGTGGAAGGAGGGAACTGCTGCTAGAAGTGGTATTATCCTTCCGGATTTGACTTCGGGTGCTGAAAATCAGCCCGTCACTCTCGTGAATGACGTAAATGGTGAAAAAGGACCTACTCATTTCTCTTATATTTCGACTCTTAAATATTCCAGACCTTTTCCATCGTCCAAAACTTCTATAGGGTGTCATTGCTTAGGTGGATGTCAACCGGGTGATACTCGGTGCCCTTGTAATCAGAGGAACGATGGATACATTCCTTATTCCTCACTGGGGCTTCTTCTGACAAACAAATCCATAATATACGAGTGTGGACCAAACTGTTCATGTCCTCCAACCTGCAGGAATCGTATGTCCCAAGCCGGTCTTAAAGTCCGTTTAGAGGTTTTTAAGACAAAAAACCGAGGTTGGGGACTTAGGTCTTGGGATCCCATTCGCGCTGGGGGGTTTATTTGTGAGTATGCTGGGGTGGTTAAAGAAGGAAATTCATGGAAAGAAAGTGATTGTAATTATACCTTTGATGCTACTCGTTACTATGAGCCTTTACCAACTGCAAACGATGATTCCGATGATTTACCAAAAGCTCCTTTTCCCCTGGTTATAAGTGCGGAAGACTATGGAAATGTAGCACGTTTCATGAACCATAGTTGTTCGCCCAATGTATTCTGGAAGCCGGTTTTACGTGAAAGTAACAATGAATCATATCTTCATATTGCTTTCTTTGCCATCGGACATATTTCTCCGTTTCGAGAGTTGACATTTGATTATGGGAAGGTTCAGCCGGAGAAAGGTGACAAAGATAAGAAAAAGTGCTTGTGTGGATCGACGAAGTGCAGAGGTTACTATTACTGACGATGCCTTGGTAACCTGGTTAGTTATTCTGTTTTGTTGAGTGCTTACTTCTGCATTGTATTTGTTTGTTCATAAATTACCGTTCACATTCTTATATTTTCCTTCAATGGTGTAACTGCTGTTGAGGCGCTCTTTGGTTTTGATATATACTAACAAAACCAATGGCTTTGCTTGTGGAATTTGAAGCTCCTTCTCATTGATCATGATGTGAGAGATTACTTGTGGAAATAGTTGAACGATAATATAAAGTTTTGAAGTAATTGCCAACATGCTTAAATGCAAGAATTCAATTTTGCAGAGTGTAAGCTCGAATTTGAACTTTCAAGAAACCAGTTAATCTAAACCGCATTCCCCTGAATACTAGGGAATTGGTTGTTAAGTATCTTGGATGCAGCTGATCCATGACTCTACTATTTGCTATTTGTTTTTTATTAAAAGGTTCCGCTCTTTTGATCTCCTCCATTTCTATTGGGTATTTTGTAATATTTTCTCTTTATTAGGCCCTGGTGCCTATATGATTGGCTTTTGCTGTTAGTTTACATAGATGGTCGTTTTTTGCAATCTCGCTTCCATGTGTGTGGATTGAGATACATTGTCCCGCTCCGATACCATGTTGAAGGTTGTATAGGGTTTAAAATATCTCCAGAAGAAGATTTTTTTCTTTCATTAAGCAGTCTAAGAACCCTCAATACAGTTTAGTTGGATCAGTAATCTCAACTTAAATCGAAGCAGTTTCTTCGAGGAAATGCTACAGTTAAACAAATTAATTCATATTCTCTTGTGTATATTTCTTTTATGTGTTGAGATTTACTAGCGAAATGACAATTCTTATGATGCTACATCGTTTTTGTAGGTTATGGAAGTCAATGGTTGAAAGAAACTCGACTCCAGCTTTTGTTTGTAGGAATTGCAGTTATAAAAATGGAAATTAAAACATTTCATAATTATGTTAGTGTATCAGAATCATGATTCTGTGTAGTTTGTTGTTCACGATGTTGTTCTGTAAGAATGGTACTTTGGAACACGATGAAGCTGAGTTCTTTAATCTTAAGAGCTACTTCATATTTTGTAGTTACTTCGCTCTAAGTTGAAAAGAACTTGCAAAGACGAATTCCTTGTGAATTAGAATTTGCAGCTGCAATTATATTATGTCACGTAGTTAAATTATTGATTTCTTGCGATGGGGCAGCATTGTAGGCTTGTAGCCACATAGTTTGTTGACTGTAGACTTGATTTAGGTAAATATTTTCCCTTGAGGGGTGCTGGGAAATTGACTCCACCAATTATTCACTAAACCCTCAAGTTCATGGTTTATCGTTACGGCACGTGAGTCAGTGAATGGATGCTAATTATGTCTAGGCTTAGGCTATCACAAGAACAATGCCTATGACAATTAGCTAGGTTCTTTAAATCATATGTTAGAAGATAAAAGTAAAGATTGGAACTGCAAACATGATAGTCAGGCAAACTCATGGTTACGTTTTATTACGTGTCAGATATAACTATATTGTAATTGAATCGAGCTCTCATTATTGCTTTGGTTATGAATCATTTTGGAAAGTAGAAAAATGCACAATCATTTTGAACCATTATATGTCAACTTCATTCTTATCAATAGTTGACGTCATATCTTATCATGCAACTGATATAAGATAGTAATCTCTCCGGCTCTCCCACATACCTCTCCTCTGATGGAAAAATTATTATGTGCAACCTTTGCATGGATGACGTGATACAACCGATGGTTGAGATTAAAAAGAGTTACTTAAATTATAGAAAATAACCACCCAACACCCCATTTCTACCTTGTATTGGTATAACAATAACTAACTGGATACACCACCTCATCTCTACATTGTATTGGTATAACAATAACTAACTGGATAGACCACCTCATCATACAATGACTGCACCTAATAACCTCTAAATTACGAGGGATCAATATATGTTTTTTTTTTAATTATATAAGTCTTATCTTCGAAATTAACGATTCTGGGATGGTCTCGTAACTGCATAATGGCACGGAAAACTCAACATGCAAGGGAGAATGATTTACGTATTCATATAATAATTGATTACTCTAGAAGATTTTTTTTTTTTTTTGCTAATAAATTGCTCTAGAAATTCGAAATGAACTATATATATATATATATATATATATATATATATCTCAACTCTAATTTTAGCATCGGGCTTCATTTAATTTAACAAAGTTGCAAAAGAAATAATTCACATTCTCGAGCGAAAAAGGCGGTTGAAAATTGGAAGATCTCAAAACCAGTCGTTTTACAAATTTTAATAAAGCGAAAAAAGTGAGTTACAGAGAGAGAGAAAGACATCGTTTGTTTGATTGTTTGTTGGGTGTACATTTTTGCTTTTTTTCTCAGAGGATGTAGAAGAAGGGGTTACCTGGAATTTTCGGACAAAGAAAAAAATTACCAGGAAATAAGAGAGACAAAGAATAATAAAAATATAATTAACCCTTTTTTTCTTTTGTTCCTCTCTATGTTTCAACCAGGCCCCTCTTACAAAATCTTGATCTCTTCCTCTCCCCCATTGAGGGATTATTAATATTGTGTTGCATGCATGCTTGTTACAATATTAGAAAAATTAAAAAGATATTGAGTATTAATTAATTGTTCTTTAGGAAAAAAATAATTCGATGGGTGAGACTAAGAATCAAGATTTTGTTCCATCCTCCAACGGCAGCAGCATGGATGCTCCACAATTGAACAAAAGGCTTTATCAAGTTTGGCAGGGTCGAAATGTAAGTCTCTATTCTTTATGTTTTCATCTTTTTATTTTTTAAAAAATGATTATGTGCCATTTTTTGCATTATTTTTATTATCATTTGGCATTGTCAAATTTGACAAAGTTCATGATGCAAGAATATATTGAATGCAAATTGGTCTAGAAACATGCAATGAAGTTAGTTCTCCTGGTTGATATTTTTGTGACATTACCTGACCTCTCTGCTAGATGAACAAGGCAAATTACCCCTATGATTAATTTTTGTGTATTTGTAACATAATATGATTCTTTATTTCAATAGAATTTTCTCATTATTTTGATAATGTAAAGCAAAAACAAGACAAAAGAAATACGTTGTTTTTGAGTTATAAAGAGTCAAACTATCATTTTGTGGGTTAAAATTCGTCCCATGCTCTCTGTTTCTGGCAAGTGTGTTGTAATTCCATATGAAAGGGGTTGCTTGCAACATACCAAATGTGCATGACATAATTTGCCTATTTAGTGTACAAATGATAAGTTGTGCTCAAAACCCCGATGAATGTAGTAAGAACCATCTTTTATGATAACCGTCGTGTGAACCTCGTTAATTACTTCTTCTCTATTTAATGAATGATCAGTAAGTTCATGCATGTATTCTCTGTTTCGTTAGAGATGTAGTCTGCTGATCTACCAGCCTCACGTTTGATACGTAGATGAAGAAAATTATTGTGCACAAAGACCTACTGTGATATATGTCTTCAACAGTTCATTTAGTTGCTTATGTTTGATGACAGAGCATATTATCATGCATTTCTTTCTTTCTCTTGTTTAGTATAACTTTGGGACCTGGTGTCTCTCTGGCCGGGAGGGTCACAGAATTTTGCTGGGAGGATTTAGTTCTCTTTGCATTCTCCAACTAACTTGAGCGATAAAATAGTGTCTCAACAATCTAATAATAAAAGCAATTACAGCTAGCTAGTTTTCCTCTAAGTAGTAACTAGTAAGTACTAATCTAATCTGAGTCTGCTTGGATGAATGGAGGGGTTGTGGAACGCTTTATGAAAATGGACGAAAGAAATCTGCTTTGGTGCATAATTTTCACACTATGGCCATTATAGTGGATTTACAAAGTCAAGATTGTGTTCTCTATGTGCAATGAGCAGATTGACCTTGGACATTTTGGTTTATAATTGTCCATTTGATTAAATCTTGTTGCTCTCTGTTTATTTTAGTTGATGATACATGATCAGACCATTCATTCGTTGCAGAAATGATTTATTAGAAAGTTTTGACTGCTTGTTCTTTAGCCGGAGACTATTTACTTATGTTTAACAAAAATCTCACACTTAATGTTGTTCAACTATTTTTTTTTCTTTTTGACTTCTGCTCAAGTTTGTCACAAATAAACAATTTTTTCTGTTGTAAGTTTAGATTTTATGCTACTTTCTTGGGGATTTTGTAACATGCTTCACCTCGCGCAATTCATTAATGTTTCCCACTGATGGTGCTGAACAGTAGGTTTTGGTTTTAACGGTTTCTTACTCGTATATTCCGAAATAGGATACTTCTATTGCATATGTTTCCAGATAAACTGTCTTTTTCTTTTTAACTATTTGGTCTTTCTGCACGAAAGCATTATAATCAACTTGTTCCTTTTCCTTTTCAGAAATTTCTTTGTGGTGGGAGATTGATATTTGGCCCCGATGCAGCATCAGTTGTTCTATCCACCTTTCTTATTGGTGCACCTGCAATCACATTCTGCATCAATATGATTTTGAGGATTCCAAAAGTTGACGTGGTATATGGGCATGTTGTATTATTTGTGGGACTTATCCTCACTGTTCTGGTAAGGGAATTTTATATATTTATACCGAAGAGTAACGATAATTGGTCTTAAAAGTTATGATTTAACTTATAATCTATAAACTTTACAGGATTTGACTTTTCTGTACATGACATCTGCAAGAAATCCTGGAATAGTACCTCGTAATTCAAGGCCGCCTGATTCAGATAGCGTATCAAATTCCACTTCATCCAAGGGGTGGATCAACACTGCAACTCCTGATCTGAAACTACCAAAAACGAAGGACGTCTTTGTGAATGGACACACCATTAAAGTGAAATACTGCGATACTTGTTTGTTGTACCGTCCACCACGTGCATCTCATTGCTCAATCTGTAACAACTGTGTCCAGAAATTTGATCACCACTGTCCATGGGTTGGCCAGTGCATCGGAGTTGTAAGTGTTTACATCAATATTTAAGCTTAGATTCTCAGCATTTATATCAATATATAAGCTTAGATTCTCAACAATTATATTTGAACTTCATACCACTTATCTCAGTTTCAGTTCTTGTCAACGTGACCCTTTCATACAAAGACTGCGTTTGGTAATCCATAAAAGGTGTTACCAGGAATTGTATACCAAAAGTGTTAAGCTATCTAGGAGGCATTTAGATTTTTTTTTTTGATCATCTTGGAGGCATTTAGATAGTCTGGCTAACTCTAAGCCCAACAAACGGGTATGGGGTTTGGGAGCTTTTACCAGCCAACTCTTTAGCCCATTTTAGTCTTGTCGCGATTGTGTTGTGTCCATGCTATTATGCCAAAAATATGGAGAAAAAGTGTAAGGATTTGAAGGGCAAATACTTATGCTCGATCCGTCTATACCAATCTCCTGTTTCATTCAGAAGATTTTCCTCTTAGAATATCTTTTCTGAGCTTGTGTGTTACATTAGGAACGAAACCTAATATACTGTGTACAGATGTAGAATATTTAATATATTTAGCTTTTCAAGTCACCACTTTTCTGGAAATAGACTAATATTGCTTCATTTATGTGGTACACAATGCAGCGGAACTACCGGACTTTCATAATGTTCATAACGACGTCAACAATCTTGTGCATATATGTTTTTACGTTCTCTTTGTTGAACCTTCTTCGCGAACGGGGACACATATGGAGTGTCATGTCAAGGGATGTGTTATCAGTCATTCTGATTTGTTACTGCTTCATCGCAGTGTGGTTTGTTGGCGGGCTCAGTGTATTCCATTTCTATCTTATGAGCACCAACCAGGTTAGCTGCTTTTTGTTGAAAAATCAGGCTACCTCATATTCTTAAGAGTGGTTTCTGTACTTATTTTTCTTTCTTTAGCTTAATTATTACTACACACCCTTTTAGCTTTGTTATAATCGCAAAGTATCTGCTAAGATTTGAATAAAGGCTCTCTCTCTAATGTTTCTCAAAACTTCGGGGAGTGTTCCCTATCTCTGTTACCGGTCAAACTTCAAGAGAGTTTATAAATCAAGTTTCTATCAACTTTAAAAGGTTTTGCTTTACTTATTCTAATAATATCGAAATTTCTATATCCATACCAATCCTTAGAAAAGAGGAAGTGCACCTGTTTAGGCCGCATTTTGTAACTCATAAAAGTTTTACAATCTCTTAGCAGATTGATCGTAAAACTTATAGATATATATGAGCAATTGTTACCTGTTTTGTAGCATTTAGTCAAAGCCATGAGCAATGCCAGGCCTGCTAAAAATGCATAAGATAGATCTTTACATTAGGTGGTTCACTGATGTTATAATATGTGTACTTAACTTCTTGAAGAAACTACAATTTCTCTTCTGATACAAAATGCAACATTTATGAAAAAGTTTTTCCAGTGCACTTTTGCTACAAAGTCTTTTGACTTTGATGACACTATAGATGCTCACTTGATATTTTAATTAGTGGCTGCATTGATCACACAAAAACTAACCTCTTAGTTTATAAATTCACAGACAACGTACGAAAATTTCCGTTACCGTTATGATAAGAAGGAAAATCCGTATAATCAAGGGGTGTTCAAGAATCTCAAGGAAATCTTTTTCTCTAAGCAAGTACCGTCTCTGGTCAATTTCCGACAATTTGTGACTGAGGAAGAGGACGCCATTGGAACCATGAGCATGAAATTTGGTGGGGACATTATGAAGTCAAATGGGAAGATAGACCTTGAACTTGGTATCCCTCCAAAGGACGGCAAACAACTTCCGGAGATTCTACAGAATTTGGACTATAGTGGAATTGATGAGAGTTTGAAAAAGAACAAAGGAGGAAATATTGATCCTTTTTTCTTTTCTACCTCTCATGAACTAAGTTCTTTTTCCGGTGATAGCGCCATTGATGATGACGGAACTGAAAATAGCTCACAGAGAACATCGTCTGCTGTGCTTCGGAGATGAGGTAAAATGTTAAAAGCGATATTCAGTTTTATAGGTTTAAGATCTTGTTTATCTCTCCTTGACAATTCTTTTACTTGATCCTGACCTCATGCCATCATCACAATAAGAAACTGAAAAAACAAGAATCACAAAGATGTTTTGAATTATTTATGAGAAAAATAAATAAGGAGAGGAGTATTTGAATGATTTCTAGGCTAGAGATGGATTGACTATGACAGAATTTGTGCATATACTAGTTCGGTACAAGCTCTGCAAGCACTTAGTGACAACTCTTAACCAAAATGAGTAATAGCACTAGCTTGATGTTTTTGATGAGGGTAGTGATGTAGCCTGAGTTTCATACTCTATTGGTAGGTAAAGTTAAGCTTTAAGCTAAAAGTATCTATTACTAAAGTTAAATTTTAAGCATGAGGCCGAGCCATATCGTTGATATACCTTTTGGTACTTGTTTATTTTGTAGAGATGCGTATTTTGGTGCATTATTAGTTCAAGGATTTTTAACTAGTAAATCTTTTATTGTGCATGGCGTTGAATAGGTTATATGCGAATTCTGCACAGAAAAACTTTAAGAATAACTTATCTGATAAAGAACAGAATTCCGAAATGGCTGACATAGTGACATTACATATAAGAGATCTCTTTTGCATTAAACATAGAGATAGTTTCATCCACACCCTCTTGAAATTTAGTTTAGTTAGACCAAAACTTTGAAAGCGTACACATAATTATCCCTTCTATATTATTCAGTTTGTAAGTTGTAACGAAGTCTCCATGTTTTGCTTCCTTTAGTATTTAACAGTTGGTTTTGCCTCTGTCAACTGCTGATCTCTCTTTTTTCTATTTTCTTTTGCAGGACAAAAGGTTCGATGTTTTTACGACTTAGTTTCTTGTAAAGTTAAAACAACATGAATAGTCATTTGTGTTGCTTGAAAAAAATTAGCAGCCAATGGTTTGTCAAAGAAGAAAAAAAGCTCTGGATATTGAAAAGGTTGCATAGATTTTGTCTGTTTCTTTTTTCTTTTTCTTTTTTTCCTTTGTATTTTAATTTTGGTAGTAGAGATTAATTGTTACTTTGTCACAGCAGGAAAACAAGGAGAATGATTATTGATGTGTCGTTTCTTTGAATTATAAAAAGAAAACTATGTGTGGTTTACTGGGTTTAACTTGTGCGTTGTATATAGAAAAGCATGCTTTACTGGGTTGAACTCGTGTGTTAATATAATGCATAACTAATAATTGAGTTTAATGTTAATTAATAAGAACTTGTAGTTTTGTTGTGTGACATTCTTCGCAAGACAAAAATTCTTTTACCTGATATAAGGACTATGATGTACGGATACTAAATACGTATGAATTAACAATATGCCTAAGATATGCCACACAACGTACTTTGATTAAAAAAGATATTCAAAACAATGGATATACGTAATGGACACAAGGTGTGTGTGTATCGGACACGCATGGTCATTTATAGGGGTGTTGTAGCAGTTTTCTTAAACTATCAAAAGCCTAACATAGTATACTTAGCAATTTAACAAATATCAATTAAGGCAAAATAAGACCCTTTATACAATTGATTAATAAGAGAAAGCTTCTAAAACTCGGAATGCCTACTATGTTAATACGTTTCTCCTTATATCATTATACAGTTTAATTCATTTACACATGATCGATCATTCTTTTGAAATGATACTGAAAAATGTTCTCTCTGAAAATCCCATGAAAAATTCTAAATTGGTAGTCTAAAATCCATTATATTATGCAATAATGGTTAGATGAAAATTTTAGTTTTGCCCTAAAAATATCAGAAATTTGCAAGTTTTTTAAAAAACATTTTGCGAAGAATGAACTTAACAGAAAAGGGTAAAATCTCCTAAATCTATAGTATTATAGAGTGTTTGCACCAAAATCTTTATAAAGGTCGAAAACCAAAGCGTGCAGACTTTCTTTGTATTGCTGATTAGCAATTTCATTAAGTTAGAATCTACTTCAACAGACACATTTTTCAGATTACGTGACTATAATTTGTTATTTATTTTTTGGATTAAATGCTTCAAGCACCCGAAATTATGTCCGCTCTAGCCCTTTTTACAATGTGTCTTCTAACGTATCAAAAATTGTAATACCTCCTAATCTATTGATTTAGAAAAAGTATTGCCTCTGAGACGACCAAATTAGACGGATACAAATATAGAGATGTCCAAACTAAACGAGTGACTAATGATTAAGGGCCAAAACTTTACAAAATCAAGAAATTGAGAGGTTTTTAATGCAACTTTTCATATATATTAGGGAGTAGTTAATAAAAGTAAGCATAAGTAGGTGGTTTTAAAACTTTATCCCTTGTTTTTTATAGTGGAAAACTTAACACGACTCATAAAAGAAATTCAACTATTCGATGAAATGTGAGCACACTGGAAAGGAGAGAGCTAAGCCACAAGAACTCTCTTTGTTCTAGAGACCAGACAGACACCACACCATTAACCCGAAAACCACCAATGCAATCAACCCGGCCCATAGCAGCACGCCACGTGTCAGATTCCCGTTCAGTTCTTGGATTTCATTGGATGAGATTAGATTCAATCACTTTCATCCAAATTATATATTCCTCCTATCTTCAAAATAATCACCACTCCACCACTCTTGCTCTCTCCCAAGTCCCAACAATGGCGCTCGTAAAACCCATTTCCATATCGAAATTCAACAGCTCAAGGGCAGCAGTACCGGCATTGAGGAGGGGGGTTTTCAGCGTAAAAATGTCGTCGACCGCAACAACGCCAACAACAAATACGAACAAGAACACAGCAAAGAAAGGAATAAATGAATCCCTTTTGACCCCAAGATTCTACACCACTGATTTCGACGAAATGGAGCAGCTTTTCAACACCCAGATCAACAAGAACCTCAACATGGCTGAGTTCGATGCTCTCTTGCAGGAATTCAAGACTGATTTTAATCAGACTCACTTTGTCAGGAACAAGGAGTTCAGAGAAGCTGCTGACAAGCTTCAGGGCCCCTTGAGGCAGATCTTTGTTGAGTTCTTGGAGAGGTCGTGCACCGCTGAGTTCTCGGGCTTTCTTCTCTACAAGGAGCTTGGAAGGAGGCTTAAGGTACAAATGTGATTGAGTTTAGTTTATCGGTATGTTGGATATTGTTGAGTAATGGCATGTAGTATTGGTAATTGTGGATAATAACTGGTTGTGCAGTTGTTTGTGTTGCCCTGGTTGAAATTGTACTATTATTTTTGCTTGGTGGAAGTGGCACATTGCATTGATTAGTATTATGAGCTTACAACTTGTTTAGATTCTGAATTTAAGTTGTTTTAACTTCTAATAGTGATGGAGGTAAGAAGGAAAGGTATAGATTACACGAAAATGTGTAGCCTAGTTAATCAGAGTTCCTATATTCAACTTAGTGTGACATGTTCTTTTGAATCGGTGTTTCAAAAATTAGTTAACTACCCGCTATGATTGCATTCAAGCTGCTCTAACTCATATTCCTGAAATTTATTTTCTCTTCATTGGCTTTCATAATAATCTAATACTGATAATGGATGAAAAATCATTTTGGCCTAACATGTATTGCTATTGTTTGTGCAGAAAACTAACCCTATTGTAGCTGAGATCTTCTCTCTCATGTCCAGGGATGAAGCTCGCCATGCTGGGTAATTAACATTTTTTCCCTTACCGGCACCCTGTGATTTACTTGCAGATTGTTTCAGTAGTTTTAAGAGAGTTCCATATTGTTGTAAACAGGTTCCTGAACAAAGGTTTATCCGACTTCAACTTGGCTCTGGACTTGGGATTCCTAACAAAGGCCAGAAAGTACACTTTTTTCAAGCCCAAGTTCATCTTCTACGCCACTTACTTGTCTGAGAAGATTGGGTACTGGAGATACATAACCATATACAGGCATCTCAAGCAGAACCCGGAATACCAATGCTATCCTATCTTCAAGTACTTTGAGAACTGGTGTCAGGATGAGAACCGCCACGGTGATTTCTTCTCTGCGTTGATGAAGGCTCAGCCACAGTTCCTCAACGACTGGAAAGCAAAATTGTGGTCGCGCTTCTTCTGTCTCTCGGTAATATGACATTTCCTGTGATTAAAGTTCATTTCTTGAAGGCACCTACACCACTTTTGCACATCTTAAATCGTGTTGGATTGTAGAGTCATATAAAAATCTAAGCTTGTAGAGAAGTTTGCTGTTTATCTGTTTATATGTATTTTGCAACACGCTCCCTTACGTAAGGAAAGCGATCTTTTCTTATTGTTTAGTTTGACACGTTTTTGAAAAATATAATATTGACACAATGTATTAATATTCTCCAACAATGTTTGCAGGTTTATGTTACAATGTACCTCAATGACTGCCAAAGAACAGATTTTTACGAGGGAATTGGCCTCAACACTAAAGAATTCGACATGCATGTTATAATTGAGGTAAAGCGTTTGCTTCAATCATTAACCTTGAAACAGAACTCGTAACTGCTGATATTACATTGTTTGCTGTAAACTGATGTTATTTTTTGCTCAAACTGTGATACTTGTGCAGACAAACCGCACGACTGCCAGAATATTCCCTGCGGTCTTGGATGTTGAGAATCCAGAGTTCAAGCGGAAGTTGGATAGGATGGTGGAGATTAATGTGCAACTACTTGCAATCGGTGAGACTGATGATATTCCTCTGGTGAAGAACTTGAAGAGGATCCCACTCATTGCAGCTCTGGCTTCCGAATTGCTGGCTGCTTATCTGATGAAACCCATTGAATCTGGTTCGATGGACTTTGCGGAGTTTGAGCCACAAGTTGTTTACTAATTCTTCTTTATAAATCCCAAGTTCGTTGTTCATTTTACCTGAGAGAATGCATCAATGCTGTATAATAGAGAGTTTGTATTGTAGAGATCAGTGATACTTTGAACTTTCTACTATAATTCTTGCAACCTGAAGATTTTTCTTAAAAAATTCAACCGTATAATATAGAAATAGAAATTTCGCCCTATCACTTTTCCAAATATTCTGAATATATACAGTTAACAATAAAAATGAGTTGATCTATTTGTAAACATATTCCACATATTTTAAAATGAATGTTTAGAGATGGCCTTTTTCATCAGCACCACCAATGAAAACAATTCTAAAAGTAATATCGTAACACAGTTTCTCTAGGATATATGTCGCTTGCGATTCAGAGATCTATAGATCATGTTATTTTTGTGAAGTCAAGTTTCAAAGACACCAATGAATTAAAAATATGAAAACAACAAACAATATTTCCAGCGATGTACATTTGGAAATTTGCACAAGCTAAAAGAAATAACATGTTAAAGTTAAGCTCTTGGAGCTTTCCATGGAGCATAAATTAGCATTTAATGGTAAGCTCTGCCTTAAGATGGAGTAGGTCATCTATGAAATAGACGCAATCCTTTGCCATGAATTTACTCCAAGGCATGCTAAACAAATTACGGACTCCATAGGCCCGCCCTTCAAAGGTTATGGTACTGTTAACCTTGCTGACATACTTTTCCGTGGGTTTTGATTTGGCAGAAAACTCAAACTCGAGATCAAACACACCAGAACCCATTCGTGACAGATAAAGCCCAAAGCACTCGAAAGAACTCTCTTGATTCTTTTCACATTGTGCATACAAGGAGAAATAGTGTTCCCCCATGCGGAAAGCTTTAGAAAAGACCGTCCCGGATGGAAATAGTTTTGCACATTCCTCACGCTTAAGATCTAAGTAGACAACAGACTGTGGGTTTGGGTGTTCAAGCTCAACTACTTTAACTGGACGATACTTGTATGCCCGTTCTATGAAGTGACGGTTGGTGGAGGTTTGCTCCTCTTTAATGTTTATTAGTTGATGATGAGGTGCTTCGGCCTTAAAAAATAGAGCATCAAGCACATAATTAGTCGCAAACTCATGATCAAAGTCGTTGCATGTAAGAACCTCCCTAAGCTTTTGGCAAGACATGTAAGGAAAACGAATAAAAGGACCTAGACGTGTAGAGAGAATCTCCCTTTTCTCCTTGGGCTTTTGGTAGTGGATCGTAGACCATTTTAAAGCGAGGTCGTAAACCTCATCTTCAGAGGTGACCTGAAGGTCATTGCTGGACAAGACCGCCTCAAAACCGGCAAGAGGCAATTTCAAAACTTCGTCTTGATACCTGTCCCAAAATTCAACATCATGAAACTATAAAAGGCATAAAAATTAGGGGCATCCACATTTAAACCTCCTGGGGTTTGTTCTAATCATGATGAACGTTCCATGAATTTCTCAAGTGCAAATGTAATTATCACTAAAGCTCAGTCAGATACCATATCTGAGGGACATGTTTGTTAAAGAAATGTATATGTGATACGAAAAATCATGGCCACCCTTCGGAAAAATAAGTAAGTTCATTTTCTATTGTGTATAAAGAAAAAACATGGGAAAGATGGACAAGAGGACATACTTCGGTATATCCTTATAACAAAGAGCTAGGAGTTGCTTTGCTGCATCAGTTAAGCATTGAAATGCATCATTGGTTTGAATGGTAGGAGGAAGATCTAGATATAGTAACGCAGACTCGACGGTCATGGGTAAAGCTTCAAGTGATAAGCTGCAGTGTGTCATGCATGAGGCGACCTCAAACTTATCAGCAACCATAAGCACGTCGAGTAATGCAGGTGTTGTACTACTAGTCAATGTATTGCAATACATGAAATGTAGGAGTTCCATGAGGGCGGCTTCCTCTGTTTAATCAATTAAGAAATTATACTTAGCCATGCAGTTACACATACCAAAGTTATATTTGAGGACTAAAGATGTTTGGTAAATATCACTAAAATTTTGTCAAGATAAGTTACATTATTACTAAACGTACGAAACAAATACCAAAAACAGACAAAAAAACAAGTTAGCATTCAACGGTTGCAGGCATCTTACAACGATTAATTCATAAATAACTTTATTAGAACCAAATACCTTGCAAATGTGGGGTTAGCGGTTGCGTGTTCAAACAATTCAGAGAAGACAGAGAGAAAGGGGGTTGCGCAACTGAAGTTGATCTATGGAGTATGAGTCATACGACCTAATTTCCGGGGTAAATTGTCTTGGAATTGTTAAACAAGGGATATTTTAGATATTGGTCAAGAAAAAAACGAAGTATTGTTCTTCCTTGATTATTAATTTTCATCTAGAACTAATAATTGAAATCCCTACTAAGTACCGGGTCACATAGTTTGAATCCTGATGACCCGCTATTGTATTAGGCCAACCAAAGCTGGGTGTTATGCCAAGACAGACCATTATTAAAACCTCTGCATCTGCCCTAATATGGGTAACCAAACCAGCCCTAAATATATACACAAAAGACAACATACAAAAAGGAAATTGCTAAGGAAAGAAGACAGTTTTCCTGCACTTCTATAAAGAGAGATTGCTGGAACTACAGAACGATCAAAATATTGAAGAGGCTAAATGTGAAATCGATTACCATTATTGGATGCATTAAAAATGCTCAGTATATCATACCAGACTCGTTAATTCGCAGGGTTGCGCATCTTTCTTTCGATTCCATCATGCCATTTGAGAACAACTGCGTAGTAGACATACAATAAGATTAAATCCATAAACTCTAAAAAAAAAAAAAATGGGACATACATAACATCAAACTACCAAATCTCATAGTACCACCTTACGGAAAAAATGACTTTTTGCCGCCAAAATGGGAGAGCTGATGTGTAACGTTTCAACTTTTAGAACCTTAGAACCATCTTCGGACCAATTTGATTCACCACTTTTTGCAGTTTTATTATCTCCTGCAAGAGTAATATTCAAACAAACAAGTTCTTGCAAACTCTTTGCAAAAGAGTAATAATATTAACACGAGCCAAATTAAAAAAAGTATATTCTATGCAAACTCTTTGAACAAGTATACATGTCGTTCACGGTTCACCCATTTCAGTTGCATGCCGTACTTCTTGATTGGAACACAAAATCTAATACACAAAGCAGTTTATAATAACCAATGCAAATTATCAAATAATAATAGTGTAGCAACTAGCAATTCAACTCGAAACGACTAAAAGTTATACTAACCTGCAGCGACAATCTCAATACGAAGAACTCTGTCCGAATAGTTACTGTCGTTGAACGCAAAACCAAAGTCCGGGTTATCGCCGCTGATCGACGACGACTTACAATCGCAACCCGATATTGCTGCTCTCGGTTTCACGTCCTTATTGTTGGGTGTGAAATTTCCAGCCGCCAACTTTGACAACTATTCCTTTCACGGCTCCAACTATTCATTTGACGGCTTCTCCAACTATTCCTTTGACGACTTCTCCAACTATTCCTTTCACGGCTCCAACTATTCATTTCACGGCTTCAACTATTCCTTTGACGGTTTCTCCAAATTCTTTGCCTATAAATAGCAAAGGTCCTCAGTAGTGAAATGTATCCCTTCAGAGTTCTTTTCTCTTCTCTCTAATTATACAATGTAGTATTTTATACACCGGGAGAGTGTAGATTAGGGAGTGGTGAGAGTGAAAAAGATATGTCGGGATCGTCGGGTCGAGTGAGAATTATGTAATTGTACGAGTTTTGTACATAGTGAATTTTGCTCGGGTCCCCGTGGTTTTTCTCCGGTGAAGGAGTTTCCACGTTAAATCCTTGTGTTGTTACTATCGTCAATATTATATTCGTGTTGCTTCGCAATTACCTCATGGGCAAATCCTGGGGGCGGTATTTGAGGGTGGTTCAAATACCCAACAAGTGGTATCAGAGCCCGGGTTCTGCCGGAGGTGGAGTTACTGCGGGGGTGGAGTTGTGGTGTGGTGTAATATGAATACGTACTGTAAAGGCGGTTCTGTCAAAGGTAATTGGTTATTAAGCGGGACCGTTGTGACCCCACCAATTACCTGGGAACCTTGAAACCCTGTCAGGAAAGACGAGCTATCTCTTTCCGGGGGTTTACTTTGTACTATTCTCAAAAAATTCACCAACTCACCGGAGTAATGTCAGGAAGCAAGGGTACGGATATGGAAAATTTTGACGGAAAAATCAACTATGACTTGTGGCGTGTTCAAGTCGGAGAGAAGTCGATTTGGTCGGGTTACACAAGGATTCAACCTACGGGGGGTATACCTTTCTCCATAGCGATGTCGGAGAAAGAGAACAAAATAGTGACGTTTCCATTCTCGTGGTTGAGTAGAGAAAAGGGGATGATGGTGTACGGAGAATAATTATATCTCCACGAATGTGTTTCCTTTCTCGATGGGTTTTCGGAGAAAGAGATAAGTGTTTGTGTTCCTTTCTTCAGGGTCATACGGAGAAAGATCGAGTATACAGAGATACGCTATATCTCTATGTTTTGTTTGCCTTTCTTCAGGGTTATTCGAAGAAAGATCGGGTATACGGAAATAAGAGATATTTCCATGATCGTTTGCCTTTCTTCAGGGTTATTCGAAGAAATATTGGGTATACGGAGGTGTTGTATATCTCCACGTTTGTTTGCCTTTCTTCATGGGATTACGGAGAAAGAGAAGTTTTGAGCAAGGGGGAGCGTTCGCCCCTACATGTAAAGTCGTTTCAAGGAATGATCCTGGCGAGCGATAAATCGTGTTCCTCTTTTAGCAAGAGAAGAAATAATTAAGTAAAGTTGGGGCTGGAGGGGGAGATTGTTGGGTGTGAAATTTCCAGCCGCCAACTTTGACAACTATTCCTTTCACGGCTCCAACTATTCATTTGACGGCTTCTCCAACTATTCCTTTGACGACTTCTCCAACTATTCCTTTCACGGCTCCAACTATTCATTTCACGGCTTCAACTATTCCTTTGACGGTTTCTCCAAATTCTTTGCCTATAAATAGCAAAGGTCCTCAGTAGTGAAATGTATCCCTTCAGAGTTCTTTTCTCTTCTCTCTAATTATACAATGTAGTATTTTATACACCGGGAGAGTGTAGATTAGGGAGTGGTGAGAGTGAAAAAGATATGTCGGGATCGTCGGGTCGAGTGAGAATTATGTAATTGTACGAGTTTTGTACATAGTGAATTTTGCTCGGGTCCCCGTGGTTTTTCTCCGGTGAAGGAGTTTCCACGTTAAATCCTTGTGTTGTTACTATCGTCAATATTATATTCGTGTTGCTTCGCAATTACCTCATGGGCAAATCCTGGGGGCGGTATTTGAGGGTGGTTCAAATACCCAACACTTATGTCCCATAAGTTCTCGCTCTTGTTCTGTCAGCTCCTGGTTTATCATTATATATATATTGTGTACGTAATAGAAATAGATGATGCTCCTTCTCTATATCTCTTCTTCGTTTCCTTTTTCTTTTGTTATAGATCATAATACATTCTTATAAGTTGTAGCTATCATATCTCAATAAGTTGTTTAGAGTAATAATCCAGAAACAATGTCCCAGGTCAAGGAGAATACTTAATAGAAAGGAAAATGACTATTGTATAGTCTGTGTAGGTACACACAAATATCAGCCACATATCCTTCTTTTTTTCAAAAGTAAAATGACTATTGTACAAGGTACAGACAAATATCAGCCACATATCCTTCTTTTTTCAAAAGGAAAATGACTATTTTTCTTTTTTTTCACTAGATTGCTGAAAAAAAAAGTTACGAATCAATGCTCTATCACGCATAGGAAAACGCTAAAGCGCTAGTGTAGGACTATAACTCGTGTAATGCCTCAATTCAACAATACAATTTTAAGAGTCACCCACTCCATTCCAGCTCCAGCTAAAGACAGTGACTGTACTTGTAACGCCCCAAAAATTAGGAAAAAAAATAAATTTATATTTTAACCCTTAAACTTTTGAAAATTTCTATTTTTGACCCTAAATATTTAGAAAAAATTGTATTTGAGCCCCATTAACTTAAAAGTTAGTCTTTTATTATATTTACAGGCCTCTAATCCTAAAACATATATTTAAATTTCAAATATTAACCAAGTTGATTGAATTACCTAAAAAATTACATAAGTAAATATGTATATAACAAAGAAATCTAATTATACCTATTTGAAATTAATTTTAATTATAAATAATTGAGGGACTTGATATGCAATTAACCAATTGATGAAGTAAGCTATGACATCGTTTTGATGAGGTAAGCCATGACATCGTTTTGATGAGGTAAGCCATGACATCCTTAAGAGCATGATTAAATTCAGATTTTTGTGATTTATTATAAAATAGTTAAAGTGGGACATTAATTAAAATGATTTTTACATGATTTTTTGCCTATAAATAATAGGATTTCTTCCAACAATTTTCACACCCAAAATCATTTCGATTTTTCCTTCTTTCTTCCTATAAATCTCTAAGTTAGTGAGTCTACTTTTAGGAAAAATTCATCCCAAGTTCTTATTTCATCATTTTCTACCCGATAACACCTCAAAACTTTTATTGCGTAGAAATTATCCATTCGGCCCGGCACCTTAGAAAAATCATAACTAATTGTAGAAAAATCTTTATTAATCAAGGCCAACGTCCAAATACTCATCATGATGTCCTCCAACTTTCATATGAAGAAATGTTTTTCAAATAATGTGATTTAGAAGGTCGAAATTCCTAAACCGTAAACTGCTGTCTAAAAATCTGAAAATAGGTTCTATGTTTTCAAGAATTATTTAACATAGCAAACCTTTGTGTTTTTCTCAAAATCTTGGATACACACATTCATCATGACATTATAAATCAGAAACCATAAAATGATTTGAAAACCAAGTTCATTTGGATGTCCGATCAAAGGTAAAACCAAAGCTGCGGTGAATTTTCAGTTTATTTGGCACAACCTTTATTTTCTTAGTTTATAAGTTAAATCACCATCATAATTCATGTATTTATCACACACATGAACTTAACATAATTTAGTATTTGTTATAATCAGATTATTATAATTATAATCATGAATTGATATTTTTGTGATTTTATTTATATCATTTAAATGGTAGATTCATCATGTTTAACATACTACTTTCATAAGTCTTACAAAATTATTCTTGTCACTTCATAACTTAAACATCAAATAAGATTATTTATCATAATAGACATTCATTATCACACGTCTTGATAAATTTCTCATGTTATATCTTTATATTTAAGTTATAACATAATTATGTGTATTTTAAACTAACTATGTAAAATAAAGTAATAATCGATTAAGTTAGAACTTTTAAGGTGTTACTTCATATAATACTTATTTGATGTGTGGTTATTAAATTTTTTGAATTGATCAAAGGCAAAAAAGACGAATTTTCTTAGAGTTGGTTAAGTAATATATTTTAAGGATTCATTATGCATCCAATTGGATAGTTAATCAAATTTTACTTATTACCGTAACTTGTCAGCGAAATGACTCTAACGTGAATACTCACAGTCATAAGTTTGAACATATGGTTGTTTAAGATAATTTTGAGATATCAATAAGGTTGTTAATTGTTATTTAACTTAACCTTACGTTTGTCAATTCATCATCTAAGATTTTCATGTTTAGAGCAATGACATAAATTAAACTTATGTGTAATTTACTAATATTTATATTGTAACTAGCATTCTTAACCAGAACATTCTCAATTTCATCAACATGAGGATTGAAGAAAAAATACTAATATTTGTTGTCGTGAACTATAAATTCAGTTTATTAATATTATTTAAATTTGTTAAAGGTTTGACGAACTAATCAACGTCACCAAGGTTCCCGTACGAGTCAAGGTGGGGTTTCATTTCTAACTTGTTCTAGCCCCGTTTGACATTCGGCCCTGAGGAACTTGGACAGAAAAGCCACTACTCCGTTACCAAACCTCGAACAACATATATTTTATCATATTTCTATTTTTGCATCTCATCTCATAACATGATTTTCTTACTCATCGTTAAATCGTATCTAATCATTTATTATTTATCATATTGATTCATAATCATGGTAATTCCCTGATATTTTAATCTCATCTTCTGGTTCTTGAACTGTGCAAAGAGCAACGAACTATGTTCGGGACATGTAGCTCAAGGAGCAACGGATATTATCCGATTTACTGGCTTATTTGTTTATCTGTTATACCCATTGGGGCGCCTTTGGGAAATTGAGCCCAGGGATTGAGTCGAGTTACTGCCAGGCAGTAAGGACTGTCAGTTAAGTAATTTCTCTTGATACCCATCTATCTAGGCGCTGCTTACAGTCAAGAGTTGGCTATAACCCACGTGCTGGATCGACATGTACTCGAGCATGTCTCTTGATTGTTTGTGAGGTCGCTCCTCGTCAGGAGGTATAAGGTAAAATATTATAAGTCATAAGGCTGGATTTGTTTATTGTTTAGCACAAGTTCATTAACTAGTCTTTGAAAATTCAAGTACAATTGCTACATCAAATTGTCTAGTTGAACTGTTTCTACCGGTAATATCATTACTCGAAATATATCTAGTAGGTCACAGTTAATTCTTGCATTACCAGTTCTTTTATATGAATCCCACTAAGTCATTAAAGACTTATTCCTCGTTTCTTCTGTCCATTCCTCAGGATAAAAATCAACATGGCAGCATGGATCAAGTGAATAATTGTTCAAGCGTGCATTTTGGAATGTGTTTGGTCACTAGCGCATAACTATTAAAAAAGTCACATTGTTGGTAATACAAGACTAAATGTGTATGGTTTTGATCCTGAACAAGTGAGACCCCTTCCTATGAGTTACGTTTTAGTCTGAGTTGGGTAAAGTGACTGATCACCACCGAACCAACTCGGATCGGAGCATGGCTCGTGGGGCGCAGTCGTCACAGTACTCTCTGGTGCTATTTCAGTAGTCTTGTGGACGCTTTCAAATGTGATAGTTGCTATGGCATTGATTGATTCCTTTTCAGTGTTGAGAATGAGAATTTATACCTGATGATTCACCATTTTCTGAGGGGTCAGCTGCTCTCTTGGAGCTTTCCTTCGCATTTCCTTGTAACACAGTAATATACTTCGCAAGAAGTGCTGCGAAGTGCATCAGTAGGTCCAATACATTCATTCCACCATGATCTCATAACTCTATATTATATTCAGTTTTTCAACAATACTCTTTATGAATCTATTGCTTTTCTTACCCAATTTATACCTTATGCGTGTCAGTAGTTCACTTGCTATCTCCTTGCATATTTCCAAGGTTGGTTTTGATTTGTTTTCAAATATTTTTCCATTCCTCCACCTCCATATGCCGTCCAATACAGTCCCTAGTGCTGCTGCTCTCACCTGGAAGACCATACTGCTCTCACCTGGAAGACCATATTTTTCTTTCTGGTAGAGTTGCTAAACATCTTACTCCAGCCCTGCAGCTGCACATTATTTGTACTTACTCCTACTACCCTCATAATTGTATCAAGCACACATTTAACCTCAGGACATTGAAAAAACAAATGCTCAACAGATTCCTCCTCACTCTCACATAACACACAACAATTCTCAATTAATACTTCAAATTTTACCAATCTATCCTTAATGAGCCAGTTTATGAACTTTACCCTAGGAGTAGAGAGAGGGTTCCATACCTGTTCAATCCAAGCTCTGGGTGGGCCTCTTTATGAAAAGCCTGGTAGCATTCACCTATTACCTGTGTTTGTGTCATTTTCCTCCATTTGTTAGGTTGCATTTGTGGAAGTTTGGCTCTCATAGCATCTCTTAGCTTTAAAATGACTTTCCACCAAGGAGAGTCTCCTGATTTTGGGGATATATTCCATGTGTCTCTATAAGGAGCTTGGAAGGAGGCTTAAGGTACAATACAACCCCTTTGCTTCTTTCTTTACTCTTTGGTGAATTGTGTTTGGATTATTTATCGACTCGTTGTTTTGCTTAATTTCTCGAGAGTTGGAATGTGATTGAGTTTAGTTTATCGGTACGTTGGGTATTATTGAGCAATGGCTTGTAGAATTGGTAATTGTGGATAATAACTGGTTGTGCAGTTGTTTGTGTTGCCCTGGTTGAGAATGTACTATTATTTTTGCTTGTGGAAGTGGCACATTGCATTGATTAGTATTATGACCTTACAACTTGTTTAGATTCTGAATTTAAGTTGTTTTAACTTCTAATAGTGATGGAGGTAAGAAGGAAAGGTATAGATTCAGAGTTCCTATATTCAACTTAGTGTGACATGTTCTTTTGAGTCGGTGTTTCAAAAATTAGTTAACTACCCGCTATGATTGCATTCAAGCTGCTCTAACTCGTATTCCTGAAATTTATTTTCTGTTCAGTTTCACTTCATTGGCTTTCATAATAATCTAATACTGATAATGGATGAAAAATCATTTTGGCCTAACATGTATTGCTATTGTTTGTGCAGAAAACTAACCCTATTGTAGCTGAGATCTTCTCTCTCATGTCCAGGGATGAAGCTCGCCATGCTGGGTAATTAACGTTTTTCCCTTACCCGCACCCTGTGATTTACTTGCAGATTGTTTCACCAGTTCTGAGAGAGTTCCATATTGTTGTAAACAGGTTCTTGAACAAAGGTTTATCTGACTTCAACTTGGCTCTGGACTTGGGATTCCTAACAAAGGCCAGAAAGTACACTTTTTTCAAGCCCAAGTTCATCTTCTACGCCACTTACTTGTCTGAGAAGATTGGGTACTGGAGATACATAACCATATACAGGCATCTCAAGCAGAACCCGGAATACCAATGCTATCCTATCTTCAAGTACTTTGAGAACTGGTGTCAGGATGAGAACCGCCACGGTGATTTCTTCTCTGCGTTGATGAAGGCTCAGCCACAGTTCCTCAACGACTGGAAAGCAAAGTTGTGGTCACGCTTCTTCTGTCTCTAGGTAATATGACATTTCCTGTGATTAAAGTTCATTTCTTGAAGGCACCTACACCACTTTTGCACATCTTAAAGTGTGTTGGATTGTAGAGTCATATAAAAATCTAAGCTTGTAGAGAAGTTTGCTGTTTATCTGTTTATATGTATTTTGCAACACGCTCCCTTACGTAAGGAAAGCGATCTTTTCTTTTTGTTTAGTTTGACACGCTTTTGAAAAATATAATATTGACACAATGTATTAATATTCTCCAACAATGTTTGCAGGTTTATGTTACAATGTACGTCAATGACTGCCAAAGAACAGATTTTTACGAGGGAATTGGCCTCAACACTAAAGAATTTGACATGCATGTTATAATTGAGGTAAAGTGTTTGCTTCAATCATTAACCTTGAAACAGGACTCGTAACCGCTGATATTACATTGTTTGCTGTAAACTGAATTTATTTTTTGCTCAAACTGTGATACTTGTGCAGACAAACCGCACGACTGCCAGAATATTCCCTGCAGTCTTGGATGTTGAGAATCCAGAGTTCAAGCGGAAGTTGGATAGGATGGTGGAGATTAATGTGCAACTACTTGCAATAGGTGAGACTGATGATATTCCTCTGGTGAAGAACTTGAAGAGGATCCCACTCATTGCAGCTCTGGCTTCCGAATTGCTGGCTGCTTATCTAATGAAACCCATTGAATCTGGTTCGATGGACTTTGCGGATTTTGAGCCACAAGTTGTTTACTAATTCATCTTTATAAATCCCAAGTTCATTGTTCATTTTACCTGAGAGAATGCATCAATGCTGTATAATAGAGAGTTTGTATTTGTAGAGATCAGTGATACTTTGTACTTTCTACTATAATTCTTGCAACCTGAAGATTTTTTCTTAAAAAATTCAACCGTATAATATAGAAATAGAAATTTTGCTCTTATCACTTTTCCAAATATTCTGAATATATACAGTTAACAATAGAAATGAGTTGATCTATTTGTAAACATATTTGAAATATTTTAAAATGAACGTTTAGAGATGGCCTTTTTCATCTCTAAACACATTAGCACTATCAATGACTTAGAACGTCAGCACCACCAATGAAAACAATTCTAAAAGTAATATCGTAACACAGTTTCTCTAGGATATGTCGCTTGCGATTCAGAGAGATATAGATCATTTTATTTTTGTGAAGTCAAGTTTCAAAGACACCAATGAATTGAAAATATGAAAGCAACGTTAGATTTCCAAACAATATTTCCAGCGATGTACATTTGGAAATTTGAGAAATGATATGTTAAAGTTAAGCTCTTGGAGCTTTCCATAGAGCATAAATTAGCGTTTAATGGTAAGCTCCGCCTTAAGATGGAGTACGTCATCTATGAAATAGACACAATCCTTTGCCATGAATTTACCCCAAGGCATGCGAAACAAATTACGTACTCCATATGCCCGCCCTTCAAAGGTTAAGGTACTGTTAACCATACTGACATACTTTTCCGTGGGTTTTGATTTGGCAGAAAACTCGAACTCGAGATCAAACACACCAGAACCCTTTCGTGGCAGATAAAACCCAAGCCCAAAGCACTCGAAAGAACTCTCTTGATTCTTTGCACATTGTGCATACAAGGAGAAATAGTGTTCCCCCAAGTGGAAAGCTTGAGAAAAGACCGTCTCGGATGGAAATAGTTTTGCACATTCCTCACGCTTAAGATCTAAGTAGACAATAGACTCTGGGTTTGGGTGTTCAAGCTCAACTATTTTAATTGGACGATCCTTGTATGCCCGTTCTATGAAGTGACGGTTGGTGGAGGTTTGCTCCTCTTTAACGTTTATTAGTTGATGATGAGGTGCTTCGGCCTTAAAAAATAGAGCATCAAGCACATAATTAGTCGCAAACTCATGATCAAAGTCGTTGCATGTAAGAACCTCCCTAAGCTTTTGGCAAGACATGTAAGGAAAACGAATAAAAGGACCCAGACGTGTAGAGAGAATCTCCCTTTTCTCCTTGGGATTTTGGTAGTGGATCGTAGACCATTTTAAAGCGAGGTCGTAAACCTCATCTTCAGAGGTGACCTGAAGGTCATTGCTGGACAAGACCGCCTCAAAACCGGCAAGAGGCAATTTCAAAACTTCGTCTTGATACCTGTCCCAAAATTCAACATCATGAAACTATAAAAGGCATAAAAATTAGGGGCATCCACATTTAAACCTCCTGGGGTTTGTTCTAATCATGATGAACATTCCATGAAATTCTCAAGTGCAAATGTAATTATCACTAAAGCTCAGTGAGATACCATATCTGAGGGACATGTTTATTAAAGAAATGTATATGTGATACGAAAAATCATGGCCACCCTTCGGAAAAATAAGTAAGTTCATTTTCTATTGGGTATAAAGAAAAAACATGGGAAAGATGGACAAGAGGACATACTTCCGTATATCCTTATAACAAAGAGCTAGGAGTTGCTTTGCTGCGTCAGTTAAGCATTGAAATGCATCATTGGTTTGAATGGTAGGAGAAAGATCTAGATATAGTAACGCAGACTCGACGGTCATGGGTAAAGCTTCAAGTGATAAGCTGCAGTGTGTCATGCATGAGGCGACCTCAAACTTATCAGCAACCATAAGCACGTCGAGTAATGCAGGTGTTGTACTACTAGTCAATGTATTGCAATACATGAAATGTAGGAGTTCCATGAGGGCGGCTTCCTCTGTTTAATCAATAAGAAATTATACTTAGCCATGCAGTTACACATACCAAAGTTATATTTGAGGACTAAAGATGTTTGGACCTACAGAACGATCAAAATATTGAAGAGGCTAAATGTGAAATCGATTACCATTATTAGATGCATTAAAAATGCTCAGTACCACAACAAATATCATACCAGACTCGTTAATTCGCAGGGTTGAGCATCTTTGTTTGGATTCCATCATGCCATTTGAGAACAACTGCGTACGTAGTAGACGTACAAAAAGGAAATTGCTAAGGAAAGAAGACAGTTTTCCTGCACTTCTATAAAGAGAGATTGCTGGACCTACAGAACGATCAAAATATTGAAGAGGCTAAATGTGAAATCGATTACCATTATTAGATGCATTAAAAATGCTCAGTACCACAACAAATATCATACCAGACTCGTTAATTCGCACGGTTGCGCATCTTTGTTTCGATTCCATCATGCCATTTGAGAACAACTGCGTACGTAGTAGACGTACAATAAGATTAAATCCATAAAATCTTAAAAAAAGAAATGGGACATACATAACATCAAACTACCAAATTTCATAGTACCTTACGGAAAAAATGACTTTTTGCCGCCAAAATGGGAGAGCTGATATGTAACGTTTCAACTTTTAGAACCTTAGAACCATCTTCGGACCAATTTGATTCACCACTTTTTGCAGTTTTATTATCTCCTGCAAGAGTAATATTCAAACAAACAAGTTCTTGCAAACTCTTTGCAGAAGAGTAATATATTAACACGAGCCAAATTAAAAAAGTATATTCTATGCAAACTCTTTGAACAAGTATACATGTCGATCACCCATTTCAGTTGCATGCCGTATTTCTTGATTGGAACACAAAAAATCTAATACACAAAGCAGTTTATAATAACCAATGAATATTATCAAATAATAATAGTGTAGCAACTAGAAATTCAACTCGAAACGACTAAAAGTTACACTAACCTGCAGCGACAATCTCAATACGAAGAATTCTGTCCGAATAGTTACTGTCGTTGAACGCAAAACCAAAGTCCGGGTTATCGCCGCTGATCGGCGACGACTTACAATCGCGACCCGATATTGCTGCTCTCGGTTTCACGTCCTTATGTCCCATAATTTCTCGCTCTTGTTCTGTCAGCTCCTGGTTTATCATTATATATATATTGTGTACGTAATAGAAATAGATGATGCTCCTTCTCTATATCTTTTCTTCGTTTCCTTTTTCTTTTGTTACAGATAATACGTTCTTATAAGCTGTAGCTATCATATCTCAATAAGTTGCTTAGAGTGATAATCCAGAAACAACAATGTCCCAGGTCAAGAAGAATACTTAATAGAAAGGAAAATGACTATTGTACTGTCTATAGGTATAGACAAATATCAGCCACATATCCTTCTTTTTTTAAAAGTAAAATGACTATTGTACAATCATTATAGGTAAAGACAAATATCATCAGCCACATATCCTTCTTTTTCAAAAGGAAAATGACTTTTTTTTTTGTTTTTCACAAAATGTAAATCGATTGTTGAAAAAAAGAGTCTTACAAATTACGAGGAGCATAGCCCAAGTGAAGCTACTCAACGTTTACAATCAATACTCTATCAAACAGAAGAAAACACTAAAGCGCTAGTCTAGGACTATAACTCGTGTAATGCCTCAATTCAACACTACAATCTTAACAGTCACCCACTCCATTCCAGCTCCAGCTCCAGCTAAAAGTCGTGACCGTACTCTCATGGTGCTATTTCAGTAGTCTTGTGGACGCTTTCAAATGTGATAGTTGCTATGGCATTGATCTGATTCCTTTTCAGTGGTGAGAATAAATATACATGATGATTCACCATTTCCTAGGGGGAGCTTTCCTTTGCATTTCCCTGTAACACAGTAATATACTTCGCAAGAAGTGCATCAGTAGGTCCAATACATTCATTCCACCATGATCCCAAAACTCTATATTCTATTCAGTTTTTCAACAATACTCTTTATGAATCTATTGCTTTTCTTACCTAGTTTATACCTTATGCATGTTAGTAGTTCACTTGCTATCTCTCTGCATATTTCCAAGGTTGGTTTTGATTTGTTTTCAAATATGTTTCCATTCTTTCACCTCCATATGCCATCCAGTACAGTCCCTAGTGTTGCTGCTCTCTCCTGGAAGACAACATTTTTCTTTCTGGTAGAGTTGCTAAACATCTTACTCCAGCCCTGCAGCTGCACATTATTTGTACATACTCCTACTACCCTCATAATTGTATCAAGCACACATTTAACCTCATGACATTGAAAAAACAAATGCTCAACAGATTCCTCCTCACTCTCACATAACACACAACAATTCTCAGTTAATACTTTAAATATTACCAATCTATCCTTAGTAGCAAGCCTCTTATGCATAATGAGCCAGTTTATGAACTTTACTCTAGGAGTAGAGATAGGGTTCCATACCTATTCAATCCAAGCTCTGGGTGGGGCCTCTTTATGAAAAGCCTGGTAACATTCACCTATTACATGTGTTTGTGTCATTTTCCTCCATTTATCAGGTTGCATTTGTGGAGGTTTGGCTCTCATAGCATCTCTTAGATTTAAAATGTCTTTCCACCAATGAGAGTCTCCTGATTTTGGGGTTATATTCCATATGTCTCTGTCCTTAAGTTTGTATTCTGTAATCCATATTGTCTAGACAGTGGGCTTTCCTCTATGGTTGTCTATCTTTGTAATTTGTGCACACAACAAGGACTTGTTCCAGCTGAGGATTTCCTTTATCTGTAAACCCCCATGTTTGTAATCCTAGCACACTTGGGACCATGCCACCAGATTCTTTCTTCCATATTCTTTCCCAGACCACATATAACTTCTACACAAAGCCTCTATCTTTCTACCAACTCCTACAGGTATAGGCAACACATAACACCAAAATCTCTGAATTGACAATAGCACAGTTCTTACTAATTGGGCTCTCCCAACATAGCTCGGGTGTCTTGCTGTCCAACTTTGTAGTTTTGCACTTATTTTCTTTATGAATGGCGCATACTCCTCTATTCTTAGTCTCCTTGGGTTTAATGGTATTCCAAGATATCTAACTGGGAAGTCTCCTTCTGGGAACTCCCATATCTTCATCAACTCAGCTTTCTCTTCGCAATGAGTGCCTGCCAAAAAAAATTGAGCTCTTAGTATTGTTTATATGTAAGCCTGAGGCGGAAGAGAACTCATCCAAAGCATGCTTGAGAGTTTGTAGTGATCCTCTATCCCCTCTACAAATAAGGAGCAAATCATCAGCGAAACACATATGAGTAAGGTTCAATTTAGCCGTTTTAGGGTGATATTTGAATAGTTTGCTATCTTGAACTTTATCCTTAATCATTCTAGACATATATTCTTTACATATAACAAATAGATAAGGAGACATTGGGTATCCTTGTCTAAGAGCTTGTTTCCCAGGCATATACTCCTCCAGACTCTCATTGATGCAAAAGGAGAAGCTAGCAGAAGACACACATGTGATAATCAGATCAGTAAACCCCTTATCAAACCCAATGCCAATACGCACATCATAAAGGAAAGACCAATTTATGGTGTCATAAGCTTTCCTTAGATCTATATTTAGCATGCATCTGGGTGATATGTTCTTCCTATTATATCCTCTAATCAGTTTCTGGGCTAAGAAAACATTTTGAAATAAGTCCCTTCTAGTCACAAAATCATTCTAACAAGTGTTGATCAACTCAGGGGTTGCTATTAAAGTATCGTACGTCCTATTTAAGATATCTTAGTGCCATTTCAAGCATCATAGGGGTTGCTTTGACCCTTCTAAAGTATCATAGAGTTATCAAGGACCTTGCAGATCTTTGTCAAACATTGCATCGTGAATGTCCCGTAAGGCATTGTAGATCCTCGAAAGGCATCCGAGTCTCATATAGGACTCGGAAAGCCTTGGTAAGGTATCATAGAACTCTTTTGGGGTATCGTAGATATTCGTCGTTCGACGTTTATATCTGTTTAACACAAGCCCCCCCCTCCCAGTTTTTCGCTTGCCTTTGAAGAGGCGAGGGGAATATCGTGGTTGCCTTCTTCGAGGCGAGAGGTTTTTTATTTCTGATGTCTTCGTTAAGGCGTCCCTTCGTTGAGGGGATATGTTTTTTTACCTTCGATGCCTTCGTTGAGGCGAAAGGATTTTTTTTTTATTTTAGATGCCTTCGTTGAGGCGTGTCTTCGTTGAGGCGAGAGGTTTTTTACCTACGATGCCTTTGTTGAGACGTGAGCTTTTTTTTATTTCTGATGCCTTCGTTGAGGCGTGCCTTCATTGAGGGGATAGGTTTTTTTACCTCTGTTGCCTTCGTTGAGGCGAAAGGTTTTTTTTTTTAATTTATGATGCCTACGTTGAGGCGAAAGGTTTTTTTTTTTAATTTATGATGCCTTCGTTGAGGCGTGTCTTCGTTGAGGCGAGAGGTTTTTTTTTTTACTTCTGATGCCTTCATTGAGGCGTGAGGTTTTTTCACCTCTGATGAATTCGTTCAGGCGTGCCTTTCATTGAGGCGAGTGGCCCCTCTTGGCGCATTGATGGATATCGGAGTCGCGCGGATCCATCGGGGTTTACTCTTTTTTTTGATGTTGCGCTGATATCTTTTCTTTATTCATCGTGACTTTCCAAGGGACGCTTAAGTGGCTCTTCGAGTGCCACTTCTTACTGCTTCGGATTTGTGACACTCGGTGAGCCTCCTCATCGGGAGTGTACGTTCCTCACCGGGAGCGTATGTGACGATAGTATTTTTAGGGTTAACATTTTAGTTAATCCCTATATATTATTTTTAAAATTGTGAACTTTTTACTTCGCATTTTAGCATTTGTAATTACTTTTCATGCTTTGTAAGCATTTCTTTCAAGGAGTCCTCGGCTTTTGATGAATGCGCAATTATTTTGTCCTTCGTTCTATTTTGTCTTTTTCGTGCTAATAGTCATCATAACTTTTCAGCACCTATAAATACTTGGACCCTCTCATTTAATTTTAGGATTTAAGATTGAGTTTAAAGAGATGAGATTAAATCTCATTCTTGTTGGCCAAGTAATTCACTTAGCATGACGTGTCCGTTTGCATTGCAAACTGTGGAGATATGTTTTCTCTAAATAGAGATATCAACTGACACGTAACTGTGGCTATAATATAGCTTGGACAACTCAAGCTTAACTCGGTTATCCAAGGAAAGATTCCTAAGTATATATAGGTGCTTGGAGTTTAGTGAATATTCTCACTTACTTCCAAAAAAAAAAATCCTTTTCAGCTATTGTACTGAGTTGTTTACTCGTTTTCTTCTTCGGGGAGTTTTACATTCTTGTTATTTTGTGCATGCAATGCCTTGGAAAAATATATCACAGTTTGTTTGTCCAGGGTCGTGGAATCCTCGGAGCAGGGTCTTCCTACTCGGAGTGGGAGGAGGCGGCTTAGGACGTTGGCCTCGATTCTGCCTCACTCTTCTAGGGGGACTTCATATGCTCCCGAGGAGGATGAGATTTTTGAGGAGGACTAAATGCCCCAGGGGGATGAAGTTCTCGAAGACGAGACCGATGCATCCGAGGATTAGGATATGAATCCGATGGAGGAGGATAGCTCTACTTTCACTATCGGGGAGGGGGTCCGACTTGTAGGCTTTTGTATCTTAGGACTAGTTGTTTTATTCATTTACTTCGAGAGTAATTGGTGAGTTGGAAGAGTTAAGGTTAATCCTTAACTTGCTTTGCAAATTTTCTTGCATGACAAAGTTGAATTGGCACGTGTCCGTCTCCTGCGCACGCTCCGAGCACGACGTGGGTAACTTCTCCTCTAAGTAGGGAAAGTACCGGGCACGTGGAGGGCATAGTTGACCTTATCGGGCAGCTCCTTTTTAGGGCTTTATTTGTTTAGAAATATTTTTGGGGATATTATATATTGGGATTAGTGAATGTTCTCACTTAATCCTAAAGGTTTTAATTGCAGGCTTTCACTTTTGGAGTTTACTTGTTTAGAAAGGTGAAGTTATGTCTCTCTGTTGAGTTTTATACTTAGGGTATAAATTAATCGAAATCAAAATTGTGTAAGAGGTTCATAACACTTATCTGGAGTCCTGATGCCTCCTCGTTCCATGTGCGCTAATTCGTTATCATCATAATTCTCCTCGGAACTCCGCTTGGAATCCTTTTCTTTTACATGGCGTTCGTCATGCTTCATCCGAGGTTTGTTTTTCACGTCTTAGAGAGAGGGCTAACGAGGTTTTGTTGGCTATCAGAGGGAGCTCTTCGGGGCTCCCGGCTATAATGCTTACATATAGTTTAAACAAATAGCTAGCTTTGCTCGAAGTTTCATCTAGCGGCGTCAGTGTTCAAAATTATATAGAGCATAGTCTATATTTAAGTATGAAGACCTCATGAATTATAGATTCTTGGTATATTTATACACTCTTTTTGTTTTTGATGGAAAAACTATTTATCTCACAATAAAATGATGCGACATTTTTGGTGAATGTGTGCGTATTACTTGTAAAGCCCGAGAGTAAGACCCATTGTATTGGGTTTAGGAGAAATACATATTGGCAATAATTTGCACTTTTGGCCCCATACTTAGAAGATTTTTGATTCCTCATGTAGATACTCGTGAATTACTCTCGATTTCTCACGTGGGTAGCCGTGGCCATCGTTTTTTTTTTCAGACTCATATGGGGGTGGTCACCGGCAAACCTCGTGGTAGGGGTCGTTTCGAGTTCCCGTTTTGAGTGTTTGTATGTGTCGTGCCCTGAGAGTGCTTAGTCTTTATTCCGATGCTCAAAGCTACCACACTTAGAAAAATTAGATTTCATACACGGATACCCGTGAGTATCATACTTAGAAAGAATTATTCAATATTTACGTACAAGTGCTCGTGAGCAGGGTTTATTTCCGGATTTTCTACTTTCATTTTTGTATTGGAGCAAGGTGCCATAATAGCAAAATATTTAACACTATAGGAGCTTGTGTAGGAGATTAGGTCGGAGGGATCCAGTGATAGAACCCTTTCTTTGACTTTTCCTTTTTTCTTTTTCCTGCTGAAAAGTGCAAAAAAGAAAATTTTATATCCCCTTATTAGGGATTCAAACTCAGGCCATCAAATAGCCCAAGCATGGAGCAAACCACTCGAATACAAGTCCCTTTAGGATACAATATGGTTATTATTCTATATATTATAGCAGTAACCTTAATAAAAAAAGAATTGTGTTGAGAAACACAACAAGGATTCAAAACCTGTGTCGGCAACGAAACAGCCATCGGAGAGTTCGTCCGATACCACTGGGCTATCGCCACTTTATGGTTATAATGTTGGAATTTTTGGTACATATTATAGCAGTAGTGATGTAGCGAGGTGAAGACATAAAGGAAGATGAAAAAACACAAGAATCAAAGGCTCGTTGATTCCGCAGAATACCGAGAAATTGACAAAAACTGAGAAAACTCTCAAGTTCAATTTTTTTTATTCAATCAACAACTCACTACAATGACTCAAAGACGACTCACTTATAAAGATGAAACCCTAGACATAAAAATTACCAAAATTACAAGAGACTCTTAAAATAACTAAATAAAACTAAAAATCCCGCTGAAAATAATAAACTGCAATTTTGACCCTCTAAACTTTCGAATTTGCCTAACATCCCGTGGGCTCAGGAGGTCGTTTCCACTTGGAAAAGTAGTATATTTTGTCAAAAACGGGCTCCGTTGGCTTTCTGGTCAAATCTCGACTTGCTTGAACCTCTGGTTGGTTATTTTCGATCAAGAGATACTCATATTTTTTATCTCCATCAAGTAGCCTCAATAATTTTTTTTTATTTTTTTTTTGAGAAACACGTGTGCGGGATTCGAACTCCGATCTCTGAAATATTGTCCATCGGAGCCTTAATCCGATGCCACTGGACCATCGCCCCTTTTGTTGTAGGGTTTGACTATTCTGATATTTGTATCATCAAGGCACCACCCTAATAAAAAGCCTTCGGAGATAGGGATCGATCTCTGGTCATCTGGTAACAGAGCTATCGGAGGGTTCCTCCAATGCCATTGGGCTATGCCCTTTTCATAATGAGAGATTTGTTTTTGTTAGATATCATAGGAGGGTCTTCATAACAAAAAAAAAGGTTTTCGAGAATGGGACTCGATCCCTAGTCATCGGAGAGCTTGCCCAATGGGGGGATTAGGCCGCTGGTCTAAATTCCTAGTTGTTAATAACAAGTTTATATTGGCTACCTATCGTATAGCAGCACTTTAATAATAATAATAATAATAATAATAATAATAATAATAATAATAATGCTTCGGGGATGGGATCTAATCCCGGGTTCTTCTGGAAGAGGCCCTCAGATAGCTGCTCCGATACCACTGGACCATCTCTTCTTTTTATTTATAACAAGACCCTTTTTTATTTTTATTATATTATGACAACCCCTTATTACTAAAATAAAAAATAACTTGAGGGGAAGGTTGGGAATTAATCCCTGGCCATCGGAGTGTAGGTCTGATAGTGGAAGTAGAGAACCATCGGGCTACATCTCTTTTTTGGTGTAGAATTCATTTCTTTCTGTATTTATATTGAGAGTAGCGCTTTAGTAAAAAAAACAAAAAAGGGTAAAGGGAGAGATAGGCAATTGATCGTAAATGGTCTACTATATCTTTTTTAATTATGCAAATTAGCTATTAATGAGTTGATTAATATTTATTTTATAATTCAACTCACCACAACTATAGTGTGACACGTTCTTATAAAAAAGAATAGTGTAGGACACGTGTCTCTTATTCTCTCTCTTCCTGGATGCCATTTTAGGAACTACTCAATTCATTTTTCATTTACAGACTTTCTCTGCAAATCTCAAGCAATAGGAAAAAGGATACACATAGCTAAAATTTTCTTCTAACTCCTAGCCAAGTCTTTTACATACTTCATATATATACACTTGTATAGGCAAATATTACTTCGCACAGCCAAAGAAATTTTCAAAGATAACAATTAAAAATTTTATGATTGTCACATAGATCTCCAAGATTGGAATCGAATCGTGCAAGTTCGG
This sequence comes from Linaria vulgaris, assembly GCA_948329865.1. NCBI lineage: Eukaryota > Viridiplantae > Streptophyta > Magnoliopsida > Lamiales > Plantaginaceae > Linaria > Linaria vulgaris. The sequence goes on from OX415249.1 coordinate 105,710,484, forward strand.
AGAAAATGAGAACTTACCTTAGGGGGCGTATCACCCCGCGACAGTAGCACCTGCTTTTCCTACGGAAGTTGTAATTTCCAGGTGTATGTGGTCATTTGGTTTCAATTCCACTTTTTTTTTTTGTTTCTGAATTCCATCCATTGGGCAAACAGTTGATGATTAACTTTTGGTTTTGGCAGCGATCTCCTCGGGCTTGCTTAAGGATTCAACGATATTTCCCACAGAGGGCGCCATTTTGTTAACAGCTAAATCCGTCGTGCCTGCTAGTTAAGCTTCACGGAAATAGTGTTTAATTTGTTCGAAACGCCGATCCCGGCCCGATGAGATATGTGATTTTTATTGATTTGCGGCTGGACATTCCGAGATGCCTACGTATCCACTGATTGAGAATCAAGCCATATGTAGTTCCGATTTTGTTGGTTCTTGGTGTTGGATATTTGGTACCTATTAATTTTATCGATAGCATTGATTTTGTATTTGTTGGAGGAGTTGTCCTCGTGAAGAGAAAGAGAGAGATCCGATGGGAGGAGAGAAAGGGTTCTCTTTCGGTCTCGAAAAGAAGGCCTTTTTTTCTTATTGATTTGTTATTGTCTCCTTTTATAGAAGTCCAGCCGTGCTCCCTATGTTTGGGATCTTTGGTTATTTTAATATTAGTTTTTCTGTTATTATTTGGTATTGTTATTTATCTTTTTAACGAGCACATCAAGCAACCTTATCTATTTAGGTTGTGTTAGCATTTGTGCGCAGCCACGTGTTGTGGTCTGTGCGATACGGGTATTTTGTGAATACGAATTATTTTACTAAAATAAATATAACATCGTTCGTGTAATAATATATCGAGTCGTGAGACATGTTATAAATACGAGCATAATCCGGGTAGTATTTTAGCTATAAATCCGCTCGATATGCGTGTGTCGTGATTTACGATATACGAATAGTATAATTTTTAACGAAATAAATCGGTAATTAAACCGTGTTATAATGCGATGTCGTTTATGAATATAAATTTATATAATAATATAAAGCAAATAATAATATACCAAGTAATTTTGGTAATCAAACCATCGGGTATCTTACCCACGGATTTTATCAAGAATATTCTTATTATTATATGTTTATAATTTTGATATTTGCTATATATAGTTGCACAATTTACTTGTAGTTCTTATATTTTGATCGTATTCTTACACACACCATAGGACTAATAATATTTAAATTTCGTTTTGCTTCTTCAATTCTGTTTCCATTTTTTTTCGTTTTGCTTAATTTCTCTTCAGTTTCACTTCATTTTGGCCTAACAACATGTATTGCTATTGTTTGTGCAGAAAACTAACCCTATTGTAGCTGAGATCTTCTCTCTCATGTCCAGGGATGAAGCTCGCCATGCTGGGTAATTAACGTTTTTCCCTTACCCGCACCCTGTGATTTACTTGCAGATTGTTTCACCAGTTCTGAGAGAGTTCCATATTGTTGTAAACAGGTTCTTGAACAAAGGTTTATCTGACTTCAACTTGGCTCTGGACTTGGGATTCCTAACAAAGGCCAGAAAGTACACTTTTTTCAAGCCCAAGTTCATCTTCTACGCCACTTACTTGTCTGAGAAGATTGGGTACTGGAGATACATAACCATATACAGGCATCTCAAGCAGAACCCGGAATACCAATGCTATCCTATCTTCAAGTACTTTGAGAACTGGTGTCAGGATGAGAACCGCCACGGTGATTTCTTCTCTGCGTTGATGAAGGCTCAGCCACAGTTCCTCAACGACTGGAAAGCAAAATTGTGGTCACGCTTCTTCTGTCTCTCGGTAATATGACATTTCCTGTGATTAAAGTTCATTTCTTGAAGGCACCTACACCACTTTTGCACATCTTAAATCGTGTTGGATTGTAGAGTCATATAAAAATCTAAGCTTGTAGAGAAGTTTGCTGTTTATCTGTTTATATGTATTTTGCAACACGATTGTAGAGTCATATAAAAATATAAGCTTGTAGAGAAGTTTGCTGTTTATCTGTTTATATGTATTTTGCAACACGTTCCCTTACGTAAGGAAAGCAATCTTTTCTTTTTGTTTAGTTTGACACGTTTTTGAAAAATATAATATTGACACAATGTATTAATATTCTCCAACAATGTTTGCAGGTTTATGTTACAATGTACCTCAATGACTGCCAAAGAACAGATTTTTACGAGGGAATTGGCCTCAACACTAAAGAATTCGACATGCATGTTATAATTGAGGTAAAGCGTTTGCTTCAATCATTAACCTTGAAACAGAACTCGTAACTGCTGATATTACATTGTTTGCTGTAAACTGATGTTATTTTTTTGCTCAAACTGTGATACTTGTGCAGACAAACCGCACGACTGCCAGAATATTCCCTGCGGTCTTGGATGTTGAGAATCCAGAGTTCAAGCGGAAGTTGGATAGGATGGTGGAGATTAATGTGCAACTACTTGCAATCGGTGAGACTGATGATATTCCTCTGGTGAAGAACTTGAAGAGGATCCCACTCATTGCAGCTCTGGCTTCCGAATTGCTGGCTGCTTATCTAATGAAACCCATTGAATCTGGTTCGATGGACTTTGCGGAGTTTGAGCCACAAGTTGTTTACTAATTCTTCTTTATAAATCCCAAGTTCATTGTTCATTTTATCTGAGAGAATGCATCAATGCTGTTTAATAGAGAGTTTGTATTTGTAGAGATCAGTGATACTTCTTTGAACTTTCTACTATAAAATTCTTGCAACCTGAAAATTTTTCTTAAAAAATTCAACCGTATAATATAGAAATAGAAATTTCGCCCCATCACTTTTCCAAATATTCTGAATATATACAGTTAACAATAGAAATGAGTTGATCTATTTGTAAACATATTAGAAATGTTTTAAAATGAATGTTTAGAGATGGCCTTTTTCGTCTCTAAACACATTAGCACTATCAATGACTTAGAACGTCAGGCACCACCAATGAAAACAATTCTAAAAGTAATATCGTAACACAGTTTCTCTAGGATATATGTCGCTTGCGATTCAAAGAGCTATAGATCATGTTATATTTGTGAAATCAAGTTTCAAAGACACCAATGAATTAAAAATATGAAAGCAACGTTAGATTTCCAAACAATATTTCCGGCGATGTACATTTGGAAATTTGCACAAGCTAAAAGAAATAACATGTTAAAGTTAAGCTCTTGGAGCTTTCCATAGAGCATAAATTAGCGTTTAATGGTAAGCTCCGCCTTAAGATGGAGTACGTCATCTATGAAATAGACACAATCCTTTGCCATGAATTTACTCCAAGGCATGCTAAACAAATTACGGACTCCATACGCCCGCCCTTCAAAGGTTATGGTACTGTTAACCTTGCTGACATACTTTTCCGTGGGTTTTGATTTGGCAGAAAACTCAAACTCGAGATCAAACACACAAGAACCCTTTCGTGACAGATAAAGCCCAAAGCCCTCGAAAGAACTCTCTTGATTCTTTACACATTGTGCATACAAGGAGAAACAGCGTTGCCCCAAGTGGAAAGCTTGAGAAAAGACCGTCCCTGATGGAAATAGTTTTGCACATTCCTCACGCTTAAGATCTAAGTAGACAACAGACTGTGGGGTTGGGTGTTCAAGCTCAACTATTTTAACTGGACGATACTTGTATGCCCGCTCTATGAAGTGACGGTTGGTGGAGGTTTGCTCCTCTTTAACGTTTATTAGTTGATGATGAGGTGCTTCAGCCTTAAAAAATAGAGCATCAAGCACATAATTAGTTGCAAACTCATGATCAAAGTCGTTGCATGTAAGAACCTCCCTAAGCTTTTGGCAAGACATGTAAGGAAAACGAATAAAAGGACCCAGACGTGTAGAGAGAATCTCCCTTTTCTCCTTGGGCTTTTGGTAGTGGATCGTAGACCATTTTAAAGCGAGATCGTAAACCTCATCTTCAGACGTGACCTGAAGGTCATTGCTGGACAAGACCGCCTCAAACCCGGCAAGAGGCAATTTCATAACTTCGTCTTGATACCTGTCTCAAAATTCAACATCATGAAACTATAAAAGGCATAAAAATTAGGAGTATCCACATTTAAACCTCCTGGGGTTTGTTCTATTCATGATGAACATTCCATGAAATTCTCAAGTGCAAATGTAATTATCACTAAAGCTCAGTGAGATACCATATCTGAGGGACATGTTTGTTAAAGAAATGTATATGCGATACGAAAAATCATGGCCACCCTTCGGAAAAATAAGTAAGTTCATTTTCTATTTTGTATAAAGAAAAAACATGGGAAAGATGGACAAGAGGACATACTTCGGTATATCCTTATAACAAAGAGCTAGGAGTTGCTTTGCTGCGTCAGTTAAGCATTGAATTGCATCATTGGTTTGGATGGTAGGAGGAAGATCTAGATATAGCAACGCAGACTCGATGGTCATGGGTAAAGCTTCAAGTGATAAGCTGCAGTGTGTCATACATGAGGCGACCTCAAACTTATCAGCAACCATAAGCACGTCGAGTAATGCATGTGTTGTACTACTAGTCAATGTATTGCAATACATGAAATGTAGGAGTTCCATGAGGGCGGCTTCCTCTGTTTAATCAATAAGAAAGTATACTTAGCCATGCAGTTACACGGAAAAAATGATGCTGGTGGTACCACCAGTGGTGGTACCACACACATACATGTGTATGTATATACACACATACATGTGTATGTATATACCACACATATACATACACATGTATGTGTGTGGTACCACCACTGGTGGTACCACTAGCATCGAACTGATCCAGTTACACATACCAAAGTTATATTTGAGGACTAAAGATGTTGGTTAAAAATCATTTTGCACCCCCAAATTATCCGTTTTTATCACTTTATACCCCCTAAAAATATTAAACACAGTTTGCACCCTCAAATTACAGTTAATTATCACTTCGCACTCACAATTATATTTTCAGCATTTGACCCATTTTAAGAGGGGGCAAAATCGTCATTTAACATATTTTCAAGATATGTATTAATATAAACACATCATTATATATATATATATATATATCTTATTATATATTTAATAATATATAAAATTATAAAAAACAAAAAAAAATACTTTAGAAATTATTTCATCTTCACACACACACAAATATATAAATATATATAACCATTTTTTTATAGCTTTTGGTACTGAGCGTCCTTATAGAAAAAGAAAACTCTCTGCTAAAAGAATAGAGAGAAATATTGAGAGAAAATCTCAACGTGAAAATCGTAAAAAAGATAAGAAGAGCCTTATAGTTTGTCATAGATGTGAGAAAATAGGCCACTATGCCAAAATATGAAATTGCTTCTCAGAGCCCAAGGACCTTAGTTCACCATCTTAGTTCATATCGATTTGGTTAATTACATAAGTGATACATGAGGAAGATATTATAGAACTGGAGTCTGTCGAAATCCAGACATGGCAAAACGCAACAACTAAAAATTCCCACAATGCCAAACACACGGCAAACAGGGGTAACGGTTTTGCAACACATGCCACATATCTGGACTTGCCAGTCTCTTGTTCAAACCATGTAATGACAAATGTAACTAGCTAATTGATATGTACATAGATTGTTTACTTTGGTCTTTAAGTGTTGAAGAATAACTTTGCCAATTTCCAGAATATTCATACTTAGGTTTTAATCCATTACATAACAAAGACTTAGCCTTCCATTAGTCTAAGAAAGAACAAAAACAGTAAAGTAAAACAGGAAAATAAAACTTACTTCGTAATGGAACGCCAAGCTAAACTCAAACCAGACAATTTCAAACTTTTAATAAAGATTACAAGAAAATGTTTACAAGAGAGAGAAGGAGGTAGTAGGAGTTCTCCCTGAAAATGAAAACAAAGTGGTCTTATATAGATGGTCGGACTCCAAATAAAAATACATTCTGTTTAATTAAACAATACATCTTTATAAAAGTAATAATGTCATTTGACAAAAGTGCCCTAAACCATGATGTCATGGGCTCATGGCACACCTCATCTTTTTCTAGAAGGATTAAATAATCTCCATACTTTTGTCAGATTTACCCTTTGCGGGTTCTCCTCTTGGTTGTGGAAACACTTTGGACTTCAAAATTCCAAAAGCATCATCAAGATTAAACTCGATGTCTTCATCAAGATCCGCATTGGGATCCTGTGCATCCTGTAACTCATCATCTTGTCTGGATGGGTTTATGAATTCATCATTTTTATTAGAACCCATTGAGGCGTCTTCATTAAGACTTGATATTTCTTCGTTTAATTCATTTTGCATTTCATCAAGATATGCCTCGATTAGACTTTTTCTGTCCATAATTCCAAGTTTCATCTGAATCTTTCTTTTAAAGAAGTCCAGAGGAGTATTAATTTCTTTTTTCTTTTGGCTTTCAGCCATTTGCCTATAAATTGCAATCTTCTCCTCAATATGATTGAGAGCTTCTTGCCCTTCTGGTTGGCTTGTTTCTGGGCTAACTTTAACATATTGTCCCAGAATTTTGAAGCACTTCTTCTGAAGAGACATGGGATATTATCCTCATTTCTTCCCACCTCAGGGAACCATCGCCAAATCCATGGAATAGAAAACTCAAGAAAGAAAAAGAAGGCTGGTAATCCTTCCGGACAGGCAATATTATTCTGTCTTTCAATAATCTTGGGAGAAATATCTACCCAAATTTTGAACTTTTCCTTGAAAACTTCTGGTAAGATTCTTACCGAGGGACCATGAAATTTCCACCATTTTAAAAATCAATTTGGCACATCTTTCTCAAAAACTTTGCTACACAGTTTTATAAACCATGTATGTTTATTATTTTCATTCTCATAAAGAAATACTTTATTAAAGGCCTTGACATAATCCCAATAATTATATTTAACGGGGATTTTGGTAACGGGATGTATAACTTCCCTTTCAAAAGTGGGAGTAGGACCCCATTCATCAATGTGTAAAACTGATTTGATGATGATTTTTGAGAAATTAAAAATTTCTTTCCTTGCTCATGTAAAATGAGCAATTTCATACGATCCTCTGTGTTGCAGAAGCAGTTCATAGAACTGTCTGGATTTATATGTGCCAGTTATAAACTGTGCAGGGCTTAATCTTTTCCTGACAATTGTCCAGGGCTGTTTTTCCCATTTCATGTTTGAGTATTCTATGAGAAGAATAATTTTTTGGTTTGAATTATTAACAAACCCAGAAGTATGATCTTCTTCTGATGTAACTTTAGCATATGATGCATTTTCAGGGCTATCAACTGATTCTTGAGTATTACTTACTTTGTTTTGTTTTCTTGATTCCAGCCATTCCTGAAATTCCTTGTTATGAGACAAATCTGCAGCTATTAGCTTTTGTTTGCCTGCACGACCCATAAATTCTGGAGTCTTTCCTCTGCCTCCTCTTCCTCTATAAGAGGATGAGGCCGATCCTCGGCTGTGCATATCTGCAAACAAAAGAAAGATTAAGCAAGGAAATAACTTGTTTCCTTTTCATAGCACTTTATAACATGCTTTTGCATTGCAATTGTAGCCTGCCTCGGAGATTCATATCTGAACCCAATTTCTTCCTTGGAATGATTTTGAAGATAACCAAGGAACCATTTATTTGATTCAATCTTTTCAATGATTCTTTCTTTAAATTTTTTGGGAAGGGTCATTGTAAATATTCTCTTGTCAGAAAATCTGGAAGACTATTGTCTTCTCCTTTCTTATATAGAATTTCAAAATCAAAGGGTGCTAAGTGTGCTTGCCATCTGGCAAACATTTGTTTCGAAACATCATGTTTAAAATCTTTGTTAAACATAAACTTTGCAGATTTGCAGTCAGTTTGTATAATAAAATGCTGATTATATAAATCATCTTGAAATTTTAAAACACATTTAACTATAGCTAAAATTTCTTTAGCCATAGTAGGGTAATTCTTTTGAGCATTGTTCCATTTTCCAGAATAGAATCTGACAAGAATTTCTTGTTTCGTATTAGGATTAATCTGCTTGAGGATTCCTCCATACCCTATTTGTGAACTATCAGTATCAATAACATTTTTCCAATTAGGGTTGGTAAGCATTAAGCAAGGCAAAGATTTAACTTTTTCTTTAATTTTTCTAACAACATTAGTATGTTGTTCAGTCCAAGGACATGGTTTCTTTTTAAGTCTTTCATATAAGATAGACGTATCCTGAGTAAGATTCTTATAATAAGGAGAAATATAATTTAAACTCCTAAAAAGCCTTTGCAATTGGATTTTTTCACGGATTTCATCCGAAATTTTTTCTGCAAATTCAATGCTTCTATTGATAGGTATTATACTACATTTTTCAATAAAATGTCCAAGAAATCTAATTTTGGACTGAAATAAAGACATTTTGGGTTTAGATATGACCAGTCCCTTTTTTATAATAATTTGTTTAAATATTTGTAAAGGCTTAAAATGCATTTCAATAGATTTAGAAAAAACTAAAATGTCATCAATATAGACGATAATGAATTCACTATAAGGAGTAAAAATATCAATCATAATTTGCTGGAACTCTGAAGGTGCATTCTTCAGACCAAAAGGCATTACAAGCCATTCATAATGTCCTATTGGAACATTGAAGGCAGTTTTATACCGATCCTCTTTACTAATTTGGATCTGCCAATAGCCTGATTTTAAATCCATTTCAAGGCTTTATTAAGAGGTTTATAATTAATAACAAGACGAGGAACACCTCTTTCTTGTTCTGAGTGTTTATTAACATAGAAAGCAGTGCACGACCATGGTGACTGAGAAGGGCTTATTAACTTCTTTTGTAAAAGAGAATCAATTTCTTTTTTACATAACTCCAAATGTTCTTTATTCATTTGGCAATGTCTTGCCTTAGTTTTTATTTGAGAATTCTCAAAACCTTCTTCATAAGGCAAAGAAACAATATGTTTCTTTCTATCCCAAAAAGCATTAGGATGATCATTACAAATAGTAATAGAAAAATCACTTATTAAGAGTTTTATTTTATCCTGTAGTTTAGAATTTTGAAGATCCTTCTCAATATTAAGAGAAGCAATTTCATATTTTAAGAAATTTAGTTGTTTTTCTTTATGAAAGATAGAATCAAACATTTCATGTAAGATCCTAGTATAAGATTTGTTCTTAAATTTAAAGAAAGCTTTGTGCCCTTCATAAGAGCCTGTTAATCCTTCATGGGTAATACCAAGTGGAAATAACTTGGTGAGGAAGAGTGTTCCTAAAACCTTTTGGTTAGTAATATCCTTAGCAAGCAAAAAGCTTGTAGGAATACATGTTTTATTATTACAAATATAAGCCTTTGACAGTTTATATTCAATTTGTAAAGGCTTTCCTCCTGCATGAGATAATGCATGAGTTGTTTTTTGAAAATAACGAGTTGGTATCAAACCTTCTCGTATGACATTTAAGTCAGCACCACTATCAAGTAAAACATCAAAATATTTTGTGAAATAATTATCAATCATTAAAGTTGTCTCAGTGTGCCATTTTTGAGACTTAATAATTTCCATAACGGATAAAAAATCACCATCATCTTTATTGATTTCAAAATCTTTTATTTCATTATGAGAAGAGGTATTATCTTCTATAGGTGAAAAAGTAATTTCTTCAAGCTTCGAAACTCTTATATCAAGAGTCCTTGTACTTCGTTTGAGATTTTTAATCTCTTCTTTAAGGTTATCAACCTCATTTTGTAAATCTAGAACAGATGTAGGAGTTTTACTCACTTTTCTGTCTTTGAGAAGTTTATGAACTTCAGACATGGAATATGGTCCTTTCGGAACCATTGGTTCTTCTGGTATCTCTTCCTTGGCCCCAGAAGTTCCTGGCTCATTAAAAGCAAGATGATCTATTAATTTTGATCTGAGCTCCTTATTAGTCAAGTTTTTCAGAATATCTATAAGAGTATTATATGTTAAGACATTGATATCACTATTTTGAAACTCAGATAAAAGTTTATAAAACTCATCATTTTCTTCCGGGGACTTTTTGTCACAAGGAAGACCCAGATGACATGTATCACATTCCTCAGATTCAGAAGACGTATAATCTTCTTGATAATGAGTCTCTTGCCCTTCCTTGTGAGAAAAAATCCCCGGAAGAAAATAATGAGTTTTATAAACTATTATCCCAATTTCAAAACGCAGATATTAATGTTTTGACAAATGATACTCTTTTGGATAGTATCAAAAATCTTACTAAAGACCTTAAATTTAAATTGATTGATCATTTGACTCAAAATGAGTCAGAAACTTTTGGTTCCAAAGAGGAATCTTTCAAAACCTTACCAGAAGAACGAATGGTCCCAAAAGGGCCATACACCATGTCTGAAGTTCATTAAAGACAGAAAAGTGAGTAAAACTCCTACCTCTGTTCTTGATTTACAAGAAGAGGTTGATAACCTTAAAGAAGAGATTAAAAATCTCAAAAGAAGTACCAGAACACTTGATATAAGAGTTTCCAAACTAGAAGATAATACTTCTTCTAAAGAAGAAGCTCCAACTTCTTCGCATAATGAAATTAAGGACTTCAAAATTAATAATGAAGATGAAGATTATTTATCTGTTATGGAAATAATCAAGTCTCAAAATTGGCATACTGAGACAACATTAATGATTGATAATTATTTTACAAAATATTTTGATGTTTTACTTGATAGTGGAGCTGACTTAAATGTCATCCGAGAAGGTTTAATACCAAACTGTTATTTTCAAAAAAACAACCCATGCATTATCTCATGCAGGAGGAAAACCATTACAAATTGAGTATAAACTTTTTAAAGCTTATATCTGCAACAATAATACTTGCACTCCTACAAGCTTTTTGCTTGCTAAGGATATTACTAACCAAATGGTTTTGGGAACTCCGTTCCTTACCAAGTTATTGCCACTTGAAATTACATTTGAAGGTTTAACAGGCTCTTATAAAGGGCATAAAGTTTTCTTTAAATTTAAAAATAAACCTTATACCAGAATTTTACATGAAATGTTTGATTCTATTTTTCATAAAGAACAACAATTGAATTTCTTAAAATATGAAATTGCTTCACTAAATATTAAAAATGATCTTCAATATCCTAAATTAAAGGATAAAAAAAATTTAATAAGTGATTTTTCTATTACTATTTGTAATGATCATCCTAATGCTTTTTGGGATAGAAAGAAACATATTGTTTCTCTTGCTTATGAAGAAGGTTTTAATAATTCTCAAATTAAAACTAAGGCAAGACCTTGCCAAATGAATAAAAAACATATGAAATTATGTAAAAAAGAAATTGATTCTTTATTGCAAAAGAAATTAATAAGTCCATCCAGTTCACCATGGTCGTGTACTGCTTTTTATGTTAATAAACATTCAGAACAAGAAAGTGGTGTTCCTCGTCTTGTTATTAATTATAAACCACTTAATAAAGCTTTGAAATGGATTAGGCATCCTATTCATAATAAAAATGATTTATTAGATAGGTCATATGATTCTATCATATTTTCAAAATTTGATTTAAAATCAGGCTATTGTCAGATCCAAATTAGTAAAGAGGATCGTTATGCCATTTGGTCTGAAGAATGCTCCTTCAGAATTTCAACAAATAATGAATGATATTTTTACTCCTTATAGTGAATTCATTATTGTCTATATTGATGACATTTTGGTATTTCTAAATCCATTGATATGCATTTTAAGCATTTCCAGGTTTTTAAACAAGTCATTATTAAAAATGGTTTAGTTATATCTAAGCCCAAAATGTCTTTTTTTCAGTCCAAAGTGAGATTCCTTGGATATTTCATAGAAAAGGGTAGTGTTATACCTATTAATAGAAGCATTGATTTTGCTGATAAGTTTCTAGATGAAATTTTGGATAAAACTCAATTACAAAGATTTTTAGGAAGTCTAAACTATATAGCTCCTTATTATAAAAATCTTACTAAAGATTCGTCGATTTTATATGATAGACTGAAGAAAAAACCTTGTCCTTGGACAGAACAGCATACTAATGCGGTTAGAAAGATAAAAGAAAGAGTTAAACCTTCTCGAATGGACATTTAAGTCAGTACCACTATCAAGTAAAACGTCAAAATGTTTTATAAAATAATTATCAATCATTAATGTTGTCTCAGTATGCCATTTTTGAGACTTAATTATTTCCATCACAGATAAATAATCTTCATGTTCATTATAGATTTTAAAATCCTTAATTTCATTATGCGAAGAAGTGGCAGCTTCTTCTTTGGAAGGAGTATTATCTTCCAATTTAGAGACTCTTATGTCAAGAGTTCTAGTGCTTCTTTTGAGATTTTTAATCTCCTCTTTAAGGTTATCAACCTCATTCTGCAAATCAAGAGCAGAAGTAGGAGTTTTACTCACCTTCATGTCTTTAAGAAGTTTTTGAACTTCAGACATCGAATAAGGCCCTTTAGGGACCATTGGTTCCTCTGGTATATTTCCAGAAGATTCTTTCTTGGTACCAGAAGTTCCTGGCTCATTTTGAGTCAGATGATCAATCATTTTGACCTTGAGATCTTTGTCTGTAAGATTCTTTATAATATCTAAAATTGTATCATTTGCCAAAACATTTATGTCTGAATTTTGAAATTGAGATAAGAGTTTATAATACTCATCATTTTCTTCCGGGGATTTTTTGTCACAAGGAAGACCCAGAGGACATGTATCACATTCTTCAGGTTCAGAAGAAGTATAATCTTCAAGATTTAACTCAGCATTAAAATTTTCTTCTGAGCTATAGTCTTCATAAGAAGTTTCCTCACTATCAGAATTAATTAAAAGCTTGGATAAAGATTCTTTTAATTTATCATCCATATCAAGACTATTTAATTTCTTTTTGACCCAACATCTGTTGGCATAATGACCAACTTTTCCACATCTATGGCAGACTACAAGATTTTTCTTTTCTTTCTTCTTATTATATCGTTGAAGCTTTCTATCATCATTTCTTTCTTTTCTTTTGGCAGAAAATTTTCTTTTTCTGTAAGTACGTTCAGTACCATCTCTTTTATGCCCTATCCTTTTAGATGAGCTTGGCTTGTGAATTCTTGGGGTATCAATCCCAAATTGTTCACAAAATTGACCCAATTGTTTTCTTTCAATAAGATTTTGTCTTTTTATTTGTTGATTAAGCTTTATATCATTACATAAAGTCAATCCTTCATGTATACATGTACCTATTAGGTTACCATAAGTATACATATCATAAGGAACAGAACTTTGATCTTTCCTAAGATTTCTACGAATTCTTTCAGCAAATAAGCTGGGAAGACCATCAACAAATTTAGACTTCCAATGAGAGCTATTACACTCAGGAAGTTCCATTACCCGATTCAAGAAAGTATCTTTATACCATCTGAAATCGGTTAATGTCTTGCATCTGAGATTTTGCAAGAAAGTACGGATCATTTCACTATTGTCAGAATATCTCCCTGTGAAATGTTCAATAATAGTAACCACTAAAGTATAAACTGCATTTTCATATTGAGTATTATTCTCAATTTTTACAGTATTAAGAATACTAGCTTTCGCCGCTAGGGGTAAATAATTATCCCACCAACCTTTGAGTTGGCCAGTAAAACCAGCAATAATCATTTCAGCAATATTTTTATCTGTATTATTATTTTGTTTACAAATAGTAGAATACATAAGCATTCTGTGAACAACATCATAAATTTGCTTATCTGTATTACCATCTATATTCCATTCATAGATACTTTTATCATTGTAAGAATTATTATCAACAAATTCTCTTTCTTCATGAAGAGTATCCATAGGGGAAGGTCGTCTATAATAATACAACCTTTGAGTAGGCCTATCAGCCCACTTGAGCTTTTCAATTTGGTCACTAATTACAGACTTATAATCTGGATTTTTCTCTATCTCAGAACTTAAAGTATTAAGTTTTAACTCTATAAATTTTTCATTTAACATTTTTGCTAGCTCTCCCATAGATTTTAATTTAAAATTAACAATTTCAGGGGGTGGTTGAATAGTAGGAGTAGCTGTTTTAACAGCTTGAGAAGTAGAAGCAATATCTTCTACTCTGGTGATTTTAATAGCTTTAAAAACCATATCAAGTCTATTAAGTAAAGTTTTTACTTGTTCTCCTATGATATTAATGCATAAATTAGTATAATTATTTTGTCTTATCAGATCATTTATATGGTCCAGAGTTATAGGGAGAGTATTATTCTCAAGCAATTTAGCAAAAGCAAGAATATTAGTATTAGTAAAAGAACATGCTTGGGACGAAGGATATGTACTTTTAACAATTTGGCCATCTGAAAGACGATAATTTCGTTCAATAGTTGAAATATAATATTCAACATAAGTATGTATAAACCAAGGAACGAAAGAATATTTAGTGTTTTGTTCTTCATAAAATTTATAAAATTGATTTTGTATTAAATCTTTTTCTTCTTTTGAAAAATTTCCAAAAAACCATTTCCTGCAGTATTTTCATTGGGGTCTTGTGCGTCCTGCAGTATTTCATCATATCTTAATGGATTCATGAATTCTTCATTGGTTTTGTTGGAGCTCATTGAGTCCTCTTCCTGGAGACTAGCCATTTTTGAAGCTAATTCCTTGTGCATGTCATTTATGTATGCTTCAATCAGACTCTTTTTATCCAAAATCCCGTATTTCATTTGGGCTTTTCTTTTGAAAAAGTCAAGAGGAGTTTTAATCTCTTTTTTCTTTTGATTTTCAGCCATTTGTTTATAGATTGTAATTTTTTCCTCAATATAATTGAGAGTTTGTTGACCTTTCTGGCCCAACATGGAAAACAGAAGCTTATAGCTACTGATTTATCTCATAATAAATAGTTCCAAAAAATCTTGGAAAAAGAAAAAGAATTTCAGAAATTCCTTGAAAAGGAGGAAAAAGAAAAAATGAGTAATACTCAAGAGTCAGTGGATAGCCCAGAAATGGCACCAGCATCATATGCTAAGACTATTTCTGATGATACTCAAAGTGTTGGATTTATTGATAATCCAAATCCAGAAGTTATGCTTCTCATAGAAGACTCTGATCTCAAATGGGAAAAGGAGCCTTGGACAATTATCCGAAAAAGATTAAATCCCACCCCGTTCATAACTGGGGCATACAAATCCAAAAAATATTATGAATTACTCATGGAAGACAATGGTTGGGAAATTACCCATTTTATAGGAGCGAAGGCTGAAATTTATAATTTCTCAAAGGTTGTCATCAAAGCAATTATACACATCGATCAATGGGGTCCTACTCCTACATTCGAGAAGGAAGTTATACACCCTTCCACGAAAATTCCCATTAAATATAATTATTGGGATTATGTTGAAGCTTTTGACAAAGTCTTTCTCTATGAAAATGAGAACCATAAGCATACATGGTTTATAAAACTGTGTAGAAAAATCTTTGATAAAGATGTGCCAAATCGGCTGTTGAAATGGTGGAAATTCCACGGTCCTTCGGTAAGAATCTTACCAGAAGTTTTTAAAGAAAATTTTAAAATTTGGGTGGATTTCTCTCCAAAAATTTTAGAAAGGCAAAATAATATTGCTTGTCCAGAAGGCTTATCAGTCTTCTTCTTCTTCCTTGAGTTCTCCATTCCATGGATTTGGAGATGGTTTCCTGAGGTAGGAAGAGATGGAGATAATTTTCCATGCCTCGTCAGGAAGAGTGCATCAAAGTTCTGGGACAAAATGTTAAAAACCAGCCCAGGAACAACCCAGCCAGAAGGTCAACAAACTCTCAATTATATTGAGAAAAAAATTACAATCTATAAACAAATAGATGAAAATCAAAAAAAAGAGATTAAAACTCCTCTTGACTTTTTCAAAAGAAAAGCCCAAATGAAATACGGGATTTTGGATAAAAAGAGACTGATGACATGCACAAGGAATTAGCTGCAGAAATGGCTAGTCTCCAGGAAGAGGACTCAATGAGCTCCAACAAAACCAATGAAGAATTCATGAATCCATCAAGATATGATGAAATACTGTAGGACGCACAAGACCCCAATGAAAATATTGGGTTTAATCTTAATGATGCCATTGGAATCTTAAAGGAAGCGGTTTTCCAGCCCGAAAGAGGAAAATCCTCCAAGTCTAAGTCAGAGAAAAGCATGGAAATAATTTAAAATCATCTGGAAGAAAAGAACGTATGCCATGACATCATGGTAAAGGACATTGTTGTCAAATGACATGTTCACTTTTATAAAGTTGTTACTGTTCATTAACAGATTTGTATTTTGGTTTGAGGTCCGCACTCTATATAAGGACTTCATTCCTTTCAGTAGGAGCAGAACTTCTCCTACTCCTCTCTCTCTTCTATTGTAAATTTTTCTTTGTAATCGTCAGTTGCTAGTTTGAATAAACCTTTGGTTTGAAGACATTCGGCTTGTTTTTCAAGTAATTCTTATTTTCCTGTTTTTACTGACTGTTTTTGTTTCCCTTAGCCTAATGGAAGGCTAAGTCCTTGTTATGTAATGGATTAAGACTACTGTATGATTATTCTATGAAGATGGCGATGAATATTTCTTTTAATCAGGATTAAATGAGATCTATTCTTGTTCATAACTATTAGCAAGAAACGATTGTCATTACTCGGTTTGAACAAGAGACTGGCGGGTTTAGATAAGTGGCATGTTCTGCAAGACCGTCACCCCTTTTTGCCTTGTGTTGGCGTTGTTGTGGGGATTTGGTTGTTGCTTTTTGCCCTGTCTAAACCTCGACGGACTCCAGTTCTAGAATAACTTCCCTTGTATCACAATCGTAACTTGCCAAATAGGTATGGATTTGAGTGAAAATCTGAGATCTTGGTATAAGTGGTATCAGAGCCATGGATTAGAGTAATCATGCTTTAAAATTAATTCATTGCATAACCTCTTCTGATCATGAATTTGATGGGAAGAACGAATACTGTTCAAAACAGTATGAATGTTGAGCATGATATTCCAGAAAATCTGGAATTACTTAATAAGTGGACGATTCCAAGAATCGAGCCAAAGATCATTTATAAATTGGGAACTTTTGAAAATTTGGTTTTAAAACAAGTTGTTAAAACTACTGAAGAATCTATTTCTTTGAATAACGAAGAAATGATTGTAAAGCTTTTAAGTGATAAAGATATTTCTTTATACAAACACAGTCATAAGTTTATACACGTAGGTTTAATTCAAATTGCTTTTAAACCTTTAACATTAGAAGGATTACCAGAAAGCTTTATAGCAGCTTTAAGAGATGGGAGAAATCTTGATTGGAAGAAATCATTAATGGGAATGATTCAATCAAGTCTGGCACATGGTCCAGTTTTTTTTGATGTTTATCCTAATTTACAATTATCATTGTCTGATATTAATATCCTTGATGCCTTAACATTAAATGTTAAAACACATGGTTATAATTATTTACCAGGTACTGAAGTTATATGTATTTGTTATAGGGTTTATTATAAACCTCTATATACTTTAAATCCTCAATGTAGAAAGGTTGATAAACCTTTAAATGAAACCATCTTGATTGAAACTAATTTCAAAAAATCTAGAATTACTACTAGAAGAACTATTAAATGGGATGAGATACAGTTTCCAGAAAATTGGATAATTAATAAGGTTGTTCCTATTCAGCAACCAATCATGCATCATGATTCGTTTAATGTTTTACAAACATCTGAAGGAACTGTTCAGATACAATTTGAACAGGGAGAAAATAAGTTATCAAAGACTGATTCTTTGAGATCTTATATCTCTCCTTTGGATTATATCATCGAAACTCCTTCTGGAGCTTCTACCTCTAGAAGAAGGGTTAAAACCCCAGATGATATTAAAAATCTGTTCATTAATAGGGAAAATATTGTTAATGGAATGTATGGTAATGTTCATAATATGGAAAACGCGGATCCTACTGCATCAAATATGCATTTTGATAATTAATGGATTTAAAACAAAATATTGGTTTTAGCCCTGGGTCTCCAGCCAGGCAAGAAATAAGTGGAGAATTTAAACATCCCAGATGGGAAGAATTCAGAAAATGGTTTTTTGGAAATTTTCCAAAAGAAGAAAAATATTTCATACAAAATCAATTTTATAAATTTTGTGAAGAACAAAACACTAAATATTCTTTTGTTCCTTGGTTTATACATACTTATGTTGAATATTATATTTCAACTATTGAACGAAATTATCGTATTTCAGATGGCCAAATTGTTAAAAGTACATATCCTCTGTCCCAAGCATGTTCTTTTAATAATACTAATATTCTTGCTTTTGCTAAATTGCTTGAGAACAATACTCTCCATATAACTCTGGAACATATAAATGATCTGATAAGACAAAATAATTATACTAATTTATGCATTAATATCATAGGAGAACAAGTAACAACTTTACTTAACAGACTTGATATGGTTCTTAAAGCTATTAATGATATTAAAATCACCAGAGTAGAAGATATTGCTTCCACTTCTCAAGCTGTTAAAACAGCTACTCCCACTATTCAACCACCCCCTGAAATTGTTAATTTTAAATTAAAATCTATGGGAGAGCTAGAAAAATGTAAAATGAAAAATTTAAAGAGTTAAAACTTAATACTTTAAGTTCTGAGATAGAGAAAAATCCAGATTATAAGTCTGTAATTAGTGACCAAATTGAAAAGCTCAAGTGGGTTGATAGGCCTACTCAAAGGTTGTATTATTATAGACGACCTTCCCTATGGATACTCTTCATGAAGAAAGGGAATTTGTTGATAATAATTCTTACAATGGTAAAAGTATCTATGAATGGAATATAGATGGTAATACGGATAAGCAAATTTATGATGATGTTCACAGAATGCTTATGTATTCTACTATTTGTAAACAAAATAATAATACAGATAAAAGTATTGCTGAAATGATTATTGCTGGTTTTACTGGCCAACTCAAAGGTTGGTGGGATATTTATTTACCCCCGGCGGCGAAAGCTAGTAGTCTTAATACTGTAAAAATTGAGAATAATACTCAATATGAAAATGTAGTTTATACTTTAGTGGTTACTATTATTGAACATTTCACAGGGAGATATTCTGACAATAGTGAAATGATCCGTACTCTCTTGCAAAATCTCAGATGCAAGATATTAACCGATTTCAGATGGTATAAAGATACTTTCTTGAATCGGGTAATGGAACTTCCTGAGTGTAATAGCTCTCATTGGAAGTCTAAATTTGTTGATGGTCTTCCCAGCTTATTTGCTTAAAGAATTCGTAGAAATCTTAGGAAAGATCAAAGTTCTGTTCCTTATGATAGGTATACTTATGGCAACCTAATAGGTACATGTATACAGGAAGGATTGGCTTTATGTAATGATATAAAGCTTAATCAACAAATAAAAAGACAAAATCTTATTGAAAGAAAACAATTGGGTCAATTTTGTGACCAATTTGGGATTGATACCCCAAGAATTCACAAGACAAGCTCATTTAAAAGGATAGGGCATAAAAGAGATGGTACTGAACGTACTTATAGAAAAAGAAAATTTTCTGCCAAAAGAAAAGAAAGAAATGATGATAGAAAGCCTCAACGATATAATAAGAAGAAAGAAAAGAAAAGTTGGTCATTATGCCAACAGATGTTGGGTCAAAAAGAAATTAAATAGTCTTGATATGGATGATAAATTAAAAGAATCTTTATCCAAACTTTTAATTAATTCTGATAGTGAGGAAACTTCTTATGAAGACTATAGCTCAGAAGAAAATTTTAATGCTGAGTTAAATCTTGAAGATTATACTTCTTCTGAACCTGAAGAATGTGATACATGTCCTCTGGGTCTTCCTTGTGACAAAAAATCCCCGGAAGAAAATGATGAGTATTATAAACTCTTATCTCAATTTCAAAATTCAGACATAAATGTTTTGGCAAATGATACAATCTTAGATATTATAAAGAATCTTACAGACAAAGATCTCAAGGTCAAAATGATTGATCATCTGACTCAAAATGAGCCAGGAACTTCTAGTACCAAGAAAGAATCTTCTGGAAATATACCAGAGGAACCAATGGTCCCTAAAGGGCCTTATTCGATGTCTGAAGTTCAAAAACTTCTTAAAGACATGAAGGTGAGTAAAACTCCTACTTCTGCTCTTGATTTGCAGAATGAGGTTGATAACCTTAAAGAGGAGATTAAAAATCTCAAAAGAAGCACTAGAACTCTTGACATAAGAGTCTCTAAATTGGAAGATAATCCTCCTTCCAAAGAAGAAGCTGCCACTTCTTCGCATAATGAAATTAAGGATTTTAAAATCTATAATGAAAATGAAGATTATTTATCTGTGATGGAAATAATTAAGTCTAAAAAATGGCATACTGAGACAACATTAATGATTGATAATTATTTTACAAAACATTTTGACATTTTACTTGATAGTGGTACTGACTTAAATGTCATTCGAGAAGGTTTAATACCAACTCGATATTTTCAAAAAACCACTCATGCATTATCTCATGCACGAGGAAAACCCTTACAAATTGAATATAAGCTTTCTAAAGCCTATATTTGTAATAATAATACTTGTATTCCTACAAGCTTTTTGCTTGCTAAGGATATTACAAACCAAATGATTTTAGGAACTCTGTTCCTTACAAAGTTATTCTCTCTTGGTATTACTCATGAAGGTTTATCAGGCTCTTATGAAGGGCATAAAGTTTTCTTTAAGTTTAAAAATAAACCCTATACGAGATTTTTTCATGAAATGTTTGATTCTATCTTTTATAAAGAAAAACAATTGAATTTCCTAAAATATGAAATTGCTTCTCTCAATATTGAGAAGGATCTTCAAAATCCTAAATTACAGGATAAAATAAAAATATTAATAAGTGATTTTTCGATCACTATATGTAATGATCACCCAAATGCTTTTTGGGATAGAAAGAAACATATTGTTTCTTTACCCTATGAAGAAGGTTTTGATGACTCTCAAATTAAAGCCAAGGCAAGACCTTGCCAGATGAATAAAGAACATGTGGAGTTATGTAAAAAAGAAATTGATTCTCTCTTACAAAAGAAATTAATTAATATTATTTCTCTTCCTTATGAAGAAGGTTTTAATAATTCTCAAATTAAAACTAAGGCAAGACCTTGCCAAATGAATAAAGAACATATGAAATTATGTAAAAAAGAAATTGATTCTTTATTGCAAAAGAAATTAATAAGTCCATCCAGTTCACCATGGTCGTGTACTGCTTTTTATGTTAATAAACATTCAGAACAAGAAAGTGGTGTTCCTCGTCTTGTTATTAATTATAAACCACTTAATAAAGCTTTGAAATGGATTAGGCATCCTATTCCTAATAAAAAGGATTTATTAGATAGTTTATATGATTCTATCATATTTTCAAAATTTGATTTAAAATCAGGCTATTGGCAGATCCAAATTAGTAAAGAGGATCGTTATAAAATTGCCTTTAATGTTCCAATAGGACATTATGAATGGCATGTTATGCCATTTGGTCTGAAGAATGCTCCTTCAGAATTCCAACAAATAATGAATGATATTTTTACTCCTTATAGTGAATTCATTATTGTCTATATTGATGACATTTTGGTATTTCTAAATCCATTGATATGCATTTTAAGCATTTCCAGGTTTTTAAACAAATCATTATTAAAAATGGTTTAGTTATATCTAAGCCCAAACTGTCTCTTTTTCAGTCCAAAGTGAGATTCCTTGGACATTTCATAGAAAAGGGTAGTGTTATACCTATTAATAGAAGCATTGATTTTGCTGATAAGTTTCTAGATGAAATTTTGGATAAAACTCAATTACAAAGATTTTTAGGAAGTCTAAACTATATAGCTCCTTATTATAAAAATCTTACTAAAGATTCGTCGATTTTATATGATAGACTGAAGAAAAAACCTTGTCCTTGGACAGAACAGCATACTAATGCGGTTAGAAAGATAAAAGAAAGAGTTAAACCTTTGCCTTACTTAATGTTAAGCAACCCACAATGGAAGAAAATTGTGAAAACTGATAGTTCAGAGATTGGGTTTGGGAGTATTCTCAAACAAATCAATCCAGAGACAAAACAAGAAATTCTTGTTAGATTTTATTCTGAAAAATGGAATACTGCCCAGAAAAATTATCCTACAGTAGCCAAAGAGATTTCAGCGATTGTTAAATGTGTTTTAAAATTTCAAGATGATTTATATAATCAACATTTCTTAATAAATACTGATTGTAAATCAGCAAAATTTATGTTTAATAAAGATTTTAAGCATGATGTTTCTAAACAGATGTTTGCCAGATGGCAAGCACATCTTGCACCTTTTGATTTCGATATTGCTTATAAAAAGGGCGAAGATAATAGTCTTTCAGACTTCCTCACAAGAGAATTTTTAACAATGACTCCTCCCATAAAATTCAGAAAAATTATCATTGAAAAAATTGATTCTAATAAGTGGTTTCTTAGGCATCTTCAAAGTCATACTAAGGAAGAAATGGGCTTTAGAACTGAAGCTCAAAGACAGATTGTCATCAAAGCTTAAAAGCAAATTATAAAAAGTTATGAAAGGGAAGCAGGTAATTTCCTTATTTAACCATTGTTATTTTGCAAGAATGCAAAGCCGAGGATCGGCTTCATCCTCTTATAGAGAAAGGGAGGCAGAGGAAAAGCCCCAGATTTTCTGGGTCGAGCGGGCAAACAAAAGGTAATAACTGCAGATTTGTCACATAACAAAGAATTCCAGGAATGGCTGGAATCAAGAAAACAAAACAAAGTAAGTAATACTCAAGAATCAGTTGATAGCCCTGAAAATGCATCATATGCTAAAGTCACATCAGAAGAAGATCATACTTATGGGTTTATTAATAGTTCCAACCAAAAAATTATTCTTCTTATAGAAGATTCAGACATGAAATGGGAAAAAGAGCCCTGGACAATTGTCAGGAAAAGATTAAGCTCTACGCAGTTTATAACTGGCACATATAAATCCAGAAAGTTCTATGAACTACTTCTGCAGCACACATGATCGTGTGAAATTGCTCATTTTACAGGAGCAAGGAAAGAAATTTATAATTTCTCAAAAATTATCATCAAATCTGTTTTACACATTGATGAATGAGGTCCTACTCCTACGTTTGAAAGGGAAGTTATACATCCCGTTACCAAAACTCCCATTAAATATAATTATTGGGATTATGTTAAAGCCTTTGATGAAGTCTTTCTTTATGAGAACGAAAACAATAAACATACATGGTTTATAAAATAGTGTAACAGAATTTATGAAAAAGAAGTGCCAAATTGGTTTCTTAAATGGTGAAAATTCCACGATCCCTCGGTAAGAATCTTACCAGAAGTGTTCAAAGAAAAGTTTAAGTCAAGTTTAAGTCTGGGTAGATATTTCTCCCAAGATTATTGAAAGACAAAATAATATCGCATGTCCAGAAGGATTATCAGCCTTCTTTTTCTTTTTTGAGTTCTCCATTCCATGGATATGGAGATGGTTTCCCGAAGTGGAAAGAAACGAGAATAATATCCCCTGTCTCTTCAGAAGAAGTGCCTCAAAATTCTGGGACAAGATGTTAAAAATTAGCCCAGAAACAAGCCAACCAGAGGGGCAGGAGACTCTCAATCATATTGAGGAGAAGATTACAATTTATAGACATATGGCTGAAAGCCAAAAGAAAAAGGAGATTAATACTCCTCTTGACTTTTTCAAAAGAAAGATCCATATGAAATTTGAAAATATGGACAGAAAAAGTCTGATCGAAGCATATATTGATGAAATGCAAAAGGAATTAACTGAAGAAATTTCTAGTCTTAATGAAGACGCCTCAATGGGTTCTAATAAAAATGATGAATTCATGAACCCATCCTGACGAGATGATGAGTTACAAGATGCACATGATCCCAATGAAGATCTTGATGAAGACGTCGAGTTTAATCTTTATGATGCTTTTGGAATTTTGAAGTCCAAAGTGTTCCCACAACCAAGAGAAGAATCCTCAAAGATTAAATCTGACAAAAATATGGAGATTATTTAATCCTTCTAGAAGATGATGAGATGTGCCATGATATCATGGTTAAGGGCACTTTAGTCAAATGTCATTGTTACTTTTATAAAGATGTACTATTTAACTAAACAGATTGTATTTTTATTTGGAGTCCGGCCATCTATATAAGGCCACTTGGTTTTCATTTTTAGACAAAACTTCCTACCCCCTTCTTTCTCTCTACACTCTCTCTCTTGTAAAAATCCTTTCCCTTGTGATAATCTTTCAGTATTAATAAAACATTTGGTTTGAAGTTTCCTAGCTTGGAGTTCCAAGTAAGTTTTTATTTCTGTTTTTTTTTTGTTTGTTGCTCTTCCTTAGCCTAATGGAAGGCTAAGTCTTGGTTATCTAATGGATTAAGACTACTGTATGATTATTCTATGAAACTAGCAATGAATATTAATTTTATTCAGAATTAAAAGAAATATATTCAGGTTAATAACTATTTAATAACTATTAGTAAGAAACGATTGTCATTACATGGTTTGAATAAGAGACTGGCAGGATTAGATAAGTGGCATGTTTTGCAAAATCTTTACCACTTTTTGCCTGGTGTTGGCGTTGTTGTGGGGATTCGGTTGTTGCGTTTTGCCCTATCTAAGCCTAGACGGACTCCAGTTCTATAATATCTTCCCATGTATCACTCTTGTAACTTATCAAATAGTTATAGATTTGAATAGACATCTGAGATCTTGGGTCACATAAAAAATACTTTAAAAATTCTTTCATCTTCACACACACAAATATATAAATGTATATAACCATTTTTTTATAGCTTTTACAATCCTTTTTTATGTTTTTAACAATTTCTAAGAATTATTTAAATATTAAAAATCAAAAAAATAAAATACATTTTAAAAAATACTATTCATCATCTTACAACCACTTCCCGTCACCCCCCCCCCCCCACACACACAAACGCCGCCCCCTACCCGCCTCAAATTCGCGTTGATCATAAACGCCGACACCATATGCGCAAAATTGGGGGTGGTGTCGGCGTTTATGATCAACGCGAATTTGGGGCGGGTAGAGAGCGGCGTTGGGGGGGAGGGGATGTGACGGAAGTGGGTGGAAGATGATGAATAGTATTTTTTTAAAAATGTTATTTTTTTTTTAATATTTAAATAATTCTTATAAATTGTTAAAAATATAAAAAAAATTTGTAAGAGCTATAAAAAAATGGTTATATATATTTATATATTTGTGGTTGTGTGTGAAGATGAAAAAATTTCTAAAGTATTTTTTTTTGTTTTTATAATTTTATACTGAGATTGATTCTTTGTTAAAAAAGAATTTAATCAGTCCTTCTAATTCACCATGGTCTTGTACCGCCTTTTATGTTAATAAACATTCTGAACAAGAAAGGGGTGTCCCTAGACTTGTTATTAACTACAAACCGCTTAATAAAGCTCTTAAATGGATTAGACATCCCATTCCTAACAAAAAATATTTACTTGATAGATTATACAATGCTATCATCTTTTCAAAATTTGACTTAAAGTCAGGATACTGGCAAATTCAGATTGATAAGAATGATCGTTACAAAACTGCTTTTAATGTTCCAATAGGACATTATGAATGGGTCTCTTGACAAGATTGCCCTTCCCCATAACGTCATGGCTGACGTCCTTCTGCTTTTAGCTGGTTTCCATGGATTTTGCCATTGTGTCTTTTGAAGGCCTGCCTTAAGTGGGCTTGTTAATTTTGGGCCTAATTTCTTCTTCCATTTTGGACCTGAGAATTCCAAAAACGTCTCCAAGATTGAAGTCAATTTCTTCATTTGGATCTTGGGCATCTTGTAAAATTTCATTTGAATCTTGAGGATCATTGTTGGAACTAATAGACATGTCCTCCTTGAAACTATCAATTTCTTTAGAGAGTTCTTCCTGGACTTCATCAAGGAATGCTTTGAGCATGCTTTTCCTGTCCAGATTTCCTGATTTCATCTGGGCTTTCCGCTTGAAAAAATCAAGAGGAGTGTTGATTTCATTTTTTCTTCTGCTATCAGCAATTTTACTATAGATTTCAATTTTATCATTGATGAGGTCAAAAGTCTATTGCCCTTCGGCCTGTTTTGTTTCTGGATTAATTTTCTTCATTTTGTTCCAGAATTTCGAAGCACTTCTTCTGACCAAACATGGAATATTATTCTCATTCCTGCCAATTTCAGAGGACCATTTCCATATCCATGGTATGGAAAATTCAAGGAAAAAATAGAAGGATGACACTCCTTCTTGGCAGGTTGCATTACTCTGCCTTTCAAGAATTTTTGGGAAAATGTCAACCCAGATTTTAAATTTTTCTTTGAGTTCCTCTGGTAGGATTCTTACAGAGGTGCCATAGAATTGCCACCATTGGAGGAACCAATTTGGGACATCTTTGTCAAAAAAAATTTGGCAAAGCTTAATAAACCACGTGTGTTTTTGATTTTTGTTTTCATATAAGAAAACTTTGTTAAAAGCCTTGAATAATGCCCAGAAGAATTACCCAACTGTGGCCAAAGAAATTTTGGCAATTGTTAAAAGTGTTTTAAAATTTCAGGATGATTTATATAACCAACATTTCCTTATTTACACTGATTGCAAATCTGCTAAGTTTATGTTTAATAAAGATTTTAAGCATGACGTTTCTAAACAAATGTACGCCAGATGGCAGGCTCATCTTGCACCTTTTGACTATGAAATCATCTATAAAAAGGGAGAGGATAATAGTCTTCCAGATTTCTTAACAAGAGAATACCAATCATGAGTTCTCCTGCAAATTTCTTAAAATTCTTAGCACTTGATATTAAGCGTCTTAAAATGAGAATTGAGAGATATGAAAATGAGTCTCTGGATGAGTTATGGCTTTTTCATGAAGGAACTCGTCAAGAAATTATTGTCATTCTTAAAAATGGCTTAAAGCAAAGAGAAAAATTAGTTAGCCTTTTACTTGTCTAAATCTTGTCAATGGTTGCAGATATGCAGGGTAGAGGCAATGTTCCTTTCTCTTATAGAGGAAGGGGAGGACGCGGTCCAAATTTCCAACAAAGGCCAGGCAAACAGAAGCTTATAGCTGCTGACCTATCCCATAATAAGGAATTTCAAGAATTCTTGAAAGAAAGAAACAAAAAACAGAATTACACTCAGGAATCAGTTGAAAGCCCTGAAAGTGCTAATGCATCATATGCCAAAGTTACAGAAGAGGATAGCTCTACTGGTTTCATTGATAATATCAAACAAAAAACTATTGTTCTCATTGAAGATTCTGATCTCAAATGGGAAAAAGATAATATCATCAGAAAAAGATTGAACTCAAACCAGTTCATAACTAGCACCTATAAATCAATAAAGTTTTATGAGAGAATTCTCATTGAAACAGGCTCAGGTGAGATTCAGCATTTTACAGGAGCAAATCATGAAGTTTTTAACTTCTCAAAAATTATTATTAAATCTGTCCTTCATATGGAAGAATGGGGTACTACTCCAGACTGCGAAAGGGAAATGGTTCACCCTTCTACCAGAATTCCTATTAAATTCAATTATTGGGATTATATCAAGGCTTTTAACAAAGTTTTCTTATATGAAAACAAAAATCAAAAACACACGTAGTTTATTAAGCTTTGCCAAAAAATTTTTGACAAAGATGTCCCAAATTGGTTCCTCCAATGGTGGCAATTCTATGGCACCTCTGTAAGAATCCTACCAGAGGAACTCAAAGAAAAATTTAAAATCTGGGTTGACATTTCCCCAAAAATTCTTGAAAGGCAGAGTAATGCAACCTGCCCAGAAGGAGTATCATCCTTCTATTTTTTCCTTGAATTTTCCATACCATGGATATGGAAATGGTCCTCTGAAATTGGCAGGAATGAGAATAATATTCCATGTTTGGTCAGAAGAAGTGCTTCGAAATTCTGGACCAAAATGAAGAAAATTAATCCAGAAACAAAACAGGCCGAAGGGCAAGAGACTTTTGACCTCATCAATGATAAAATTGAAATCTATAGTAAAATTGCTGATAGCAGAAGAAAAAATGAAATCAACACTCCTCTTGATTTTTTCAAGCGGAAAGCCCAGATGAAATCAGGAAATCTGGACAGGAAAAGCATGCTCAAAGCATTCCTTGATGAAGTCCAGGAAGAACTCTCTAAAGAAATTGATAGTTTCAAGGAGGACATGTCTATTAGTTCCAACAATGATCCTCAAGATTCAAATGAAATTTTATAAGATGCCCAAGATCCAAATGAAGAAATTGACTTCAATCTTGGAGACGTTTTTGGAATTCTCAGGTCCAAAATGGAAGAAGAAATTAGGCCCAAAATTAACAAGCCCACTTAAGGCAGGCCTTCAAAAGACACAATGGCAAAATCCATGAAAACCAGCTAAAAGCAGAAGGACGTCAGCCATGACGTTATGGGGAAGGGCAATCTTGTCAAGAGACCCATTCATAATGTCCTATTGGAACATTAAAAGCAGTTTTGTAACGATCATTTTTATCAATCTGAATTTGCCAGTATCCTGACTTTAAGTCAAATTTTGAAAAGATGATAGCATTGTATAATCTATCAAGTAAATCTTTTTTGTTAGGAATGGGATGTCTAATCCATTTAAGAGCTTTATTAAGCGGTTTGTAGTTAATAACAAGTCTAGGGACACACCTTTCTTGTTCAGAATGTTTATTAACATAAAAGGCGGTACAAGACCATGGTGAATTAGAAGGACTGAATAAATTCTTTTTTAACAAAGAATCAATCTCAGTATAAAATTATAAAAAACAAAAAAAAATACATTAGAAATTTTTTCATCTTCACACACAACCACAAATATATAAATATATATAACCATTTTTTTATAGCTCTTACAATTTTTTTTTATATTTTTAACAATTTATAAGAATTATTTAAATATTAAAAAACAAAAAAATAACATTTTTAAAAAAATACTATTCATCATCTTCCACCCACTTCCGTCACATCCCCTCCCCCCCCAACGCCGCTCCCTACCCGCCCCAAATTCGCGTTGATCATAAACGCCGACACCACCCCCAATTTTGCGCATATGGTGTCGGCGTTTATGATCAACGCGAATTTGAGGCGGGTAGGGGGCGGCGTTTGTGGGGGGGGGGGGGGGTGACTGGAAGTGGTTGTAAGATGATGAGTAGTATTTTTAAAAATGTATTTTATTTTTTTGATTTTTAATATTTAAATAATTCTTATAAATTGTTAAAAACATAAAAAAGGATTGTAAAAGCTATAAAAAATGGTTATATACATTTATATATTTGTGTGTGTGAAGATGAAAGAATTTTTAAAGTTGTACTGTTCATTTAAACAGATTGTTATGTTTTTCATTTCCGGCCGTCTATATAAGGCCTTTCCTTTCTTTTGTGAGCGGAGAGAGTTCAGAGTTTGATTTTTCTGCTCACTTGTAATCATTTTCCTTCACTTTTGTAATCGTCATTTCAAAGTTTGAATAATATTTGCGGTTTTGGAGTTTGTAAAGCCAGGAGTTCAAGTAAGTTTTTTTTTTGTTTCTTTTCATTTTATTTTGTGTTTTCCCCTAGCCAAATGGAAGGCTAAGGCTCTTCGTGTAATGGATTGAGTCCCTGATGTGTTTATTCTGAGTAAATGGCAAAGAAGCACCTTGTGTTCAAAGAACTAAAGAATATCTATCTTTGTTTATATCAATCAGTGAAGAACAATTGTCATTACTAGGTTTGAACCAGAGACTGTTAGTTTAGATCTGTGGCATGTGTTGCAAAGCCTTCACCCCTTTTTGCCTTTGCTTGGCGTTGTTGTGGGGATCTCTGGCTGTTGCGTTTTGCCCGATCTAGACATTGACAGACTCCAGTTCTGGAATATCTTCCCTAGTATCACTTTTGTAATTTACAAGATCGATATGGACTTAGGCGATCTTCTTGGGTCTGGATCTGAAGCTCTTGGTTATCTGTAGTCCTTGAGTTCAGTTTTAGATCTTTGGGCTAAAGTGGTATCAGAGCCATGGATTTGAGTAACTACGTCTTGGAAACAATTCATTACACGTCTTCTTTTTATGGATTTGTTTGGAAGAATGACTACTGTTCAGAACAGTATCAATGTTGAGTGCGACATTCCAGAAAATCTGGAATCACTTAATAAGTGGACGATTCCTAGAATCGAACCCAAAACAATTTATAAATTAGGTACTTTTGAAAGACTGGGATTAAAACAAGTAGTTAAAACTACGGAAGAATCAATTTCTCTTAATAATGAAGAAATGATTATCAGGTTATTAACTGAAAAAGACATTGCTTATTATAAGATTAGTCATAAGTTTTTGCATATAGGTTTAATCCAAATTGCCTTTAAACCTCTAACTCTTGAAGGACTTCCAGAAAGCTTTATAGCAGCTTTAAGAGATGGAAGAAATTTAGATTGGAAAAAATCTCTTATGGGAATGATTCAATCTAGTCTTGCTCATGGTCCGGTGTATTTTGATGTTTACCCGAACTTACAATTGTCTTTATCTGATATTAATATATTAGATGCCTTGACTTTGAATGTCATGACCCATGGTTATAATTATTTACCTGGTACGGAAGTTATATGTATTTGTTATCGTGTTTATTACAAACCTCTTTACACCCTTAACCCACAGTGTAGAAGGGTTGATAAACCGTTAAATGAAACTATTCTTATAGAAACCAATTTTAAAAGGTCTAAAATTACTACTAGACGAACAATTAAATAGGATGAAATTCAATTTCCAGAAAATTGGATTATTAATAAGGCTGTTCCCATTCAGCAACCAAGAATCAATTATGATTCCCTTGATGTTGTACAAACATCAAAAGGAACTGTCCAAATACAGTTTGAGAAAGGCAAAAGGATAAGGAAGACTGAGTCTTCTAGATCTTTTATTTCTCCTTTTGACTACATAGTCGAAACTCCTTCTGAGCTCTCTACTTCTCAAAAAAGAGAGAAGATATACACACCTTCAGGACAATCCGGAAAGATTGAAAATCTTTTTATTAACGAAGAAAAAATGGTTCGTGGTATGTACAAAAATATTCCTGATAAGGAATATAATAATGTCCATGATATGGATGAGGCAGATATGACTGCTTCAGAAATGGGGTATAATCTTTAATGGATCTTACACCTAAAATTGATTTTAGTCCTGGATCTCCAGCCAGGCAAGAAATAAGTGGAGAATTCAAATCCTCTAAATGGGACGAATTCAGAACTTGGTATTTTAATAATTTTACCACTGAGGAAAAAATTATGATTTGTGATGAATTTTATAAATATTGTGAAGAACATAATAAAAAATGTTTATTTGTTCCTTGGTTTATTCACAATTATGTGGAAAAATATATTTCTATTTTAGAAAGAAATTATAATCTCTTAAATGGAAAAGTTGTTCAAGGGATTTATCCTCCCCAGGATGCTTTTGAAAAGGATAAACTTAATTTCCTTGCTTTTGCCAAGTTTGACCAAGCTGTTTTCTTTCATTAAGATTCTGTCTCTTGATTTGTTGGTTAAGCTTAATGTCATTACATAAAGATAAACCTTCTTGAATACAAGTACCTATGATATTACCATAAGTATATTTATCATAAGGAACAGAAGTGTGGTCTTTTCTTAAATTTTTCCTAATTCTTTCTGCAAAAAGACTAGGAAGACCATCAACAAATTTTGACTTCCAATGAGAGCTATTACACTCTGGAAGTTCCATAACACGGCTAAGGAAAGTATCCTTATACCATCTAAAATCTGTCAGTGTTTTACATCTTAGATTTTGTAAAAGGGTACGAATAGTTTCACTATTATTAGTAAATCTACCCCTGAAATGCTCAATGATAGTAACAATGAGATTATAAACAGTGTTCTCAATTTGAACATTATTTTCAATTTTCACAGTATTTAAAATCTGAGTTTTAACTTCCTGAGATAAATAATTATCCCACCAACCTTTAAGTTGACCTGTGAAGCCTGCAATAATCATTTCAGCAATAGCCTTATCCGAACTATTATTTTGTTTGCAAATGGTAGAATACATTAGCATTCTATGAGCAACATCAAACACCTGTTTATCAGTATTACCATCAATGTTCCATTCATAAATATGTTTACCACTATAAGAGTTATTAATAACGAATTCATTTTCTTCATAGAGAGTATCCATAGGAGAAGGTCGTCGGTAATAATACAAACGTTGGGTAGGCATATCAGCCCATTTTAGCTTCTCAATATTATCCTGATTTTTATTATCAGAATTTAAAGTGTTTAACTTTAATCCTTTTAATTTTTCACTTATAACTTTTTCAAATTCTTTCATATCAAATTTTTCATTTATGATTTTCTCAAATTCTCCCATAGATTTTAATTTGAAACCTACAATCTCAGGAGGAGGTTGAAGAGTAGGAGTAGTAATTTGAATAGCTTGTGGTTGTGTGTGAAGATGAAAAAATTTCTAAAGTATTTTTTTTTGTTTTTTATAATTTTATATATTATTAAATATATAATAAAAGATATATATATATATATATATAATGTTGTGAAGTTGATGTGTTTACATTAATACATATCTTGAAAAAAATATATAAATGTTGTGTATATGTTAAATGACGATTTTGCCCCATTTTAAAAATGGGTCAAATGTTGAAAATATAATTGGGGGTACAAAGTGATAATTAACTGTAATTTGAGGGTGCAAACTGTCTTTAATTTTTTTTGGAGGTGCAAAGTGATAAAAATGGCTAATTTGGGGGTGCAAAGTGATTTTTAACCAAAGATGTTTGGTAAATATCAGTAAAATTTTGTGAAGATAAGTTAGGACTCGTTTGCTTTGCCCAATCAAACCAAATTATATTAATAGCCGTAGCTATAAGGTGGTTTGCTTCGCATTACTAATAATCGGGTTATCCTACGTGGCGATCTTATTGGGGTATTAATAATTGGGTACCCCTCCCCCCCCCCCCCCCCAATTATTAATACCCCCAATTAAGCCTAATAAGAATAAATTTCGTGGGCCTAAATACCCCCCTCTTTTTAATTTATTAGACCAAAGTATCCGTGTGGGTATTGTTATTTACCCTTGGTCCAAGTACGATTGTAAAAGAAAGAAGCTTGGGATCTAGGTTGGACGATAGACATAGAGATGAATAGTTTAATTTGCTAGAATCTTTAATTATGAAGGTGCATTTTTATGAAAGTTGTTTGGAGAGAATGTGCATTTATAGATCAATATGTGTAATGTATAATTTTCAGCACAATGTGGTTTTTATTTTAAAATGTCCAATAGTTTTTAGGTGTCTTCAAGCAGGAGGACAAACTACTATTCCAAATAAATGTTCTCCCTACCATAAGATGTGAACATAATAAAAAAAAATCTTAGATCTTGTATTTGCAATAATTTGAAGTGTTGTCCGGCCACAATAGAAATTCAGTCGTATTACATATTGTAGTTTTAAGTGGGATCTTAAAATTCTAGTGCATATAATAAAAAAAATCTTAGAAGTCTTGCCTGGCCACAATAGAAATTCAGCCGTATTAGATATTAAATTCATAAGTGGGATCTTTATATTCTAGTGCATATTAAATTGGTTGATCACCAATAATGCAATATGTCATCCTAGACTCGCCTATTGTGTTATTATAATTTGAAATTGTCTTTTTCCGTGTTCTTATTTAATCTTACCCCAATCAAATCAAATTTTGTGTGTAAGGAGTTATATACCAACGCCCGTGATCGATTGTTGGTGGAAATGAGCAATTAGTGTAATAATTGATTGTGACCTTCTTGTGTATTATAAGATAAATCCAATAATTATACATGGTTGTGTTATTTTCTCAAAATGATATGTTTATAATTAGCATAAATCCAATAATTATACATAGTGGTGAAGTTAAAAATTAGAATAAGGGTAAGAATGTCATTAAATACAAAAAAGTGGCAAGATTAGAAATATTTGGTAATTAGCCCAAGCAAACATGTGATTTTTTTTTTGTTGGGTTTAATCTAAGGTACCAATTTGTCTAATCATGCAACCTAATAATAATACCCAAGACTATTAAAAAGGGTAAATTAATAGTCATGTGACTATTAATTTTGAAAGCAAACGAGCCCTTACATTACTACTAAACCTACACAACAAATACCAAAAACAGACGAAAAAACAAGTTAGCATTCAACGGTTGCAGGCATATTACAACGATTAATTCATAAATAACTTTATTAGAACCAAATACCTTGCCAATGTGGGGTTAGCGGTTGCGTGTTCAAACAATTCAGAGAAGACAGAGAGAAAGGGGGTTGCGCAACTGAAGTTTATCTATGGAGTATGAGTCATACGACCTAACTCCGGGGTAAATTGTCTTGGAAGTGTTAAACAAGGGATATTTAGAAATTGGTCAAGAAAAAAACGAAGCATTGTTCCCCCTTGATCATTAATTTTCATCTAGAACTAATAATTGAAATCCCTACTAAGCACCGGGTCACATGGTTTGAATCCTGATGACCCGCTATTGTATTAGGCCAACCAAAGCTGGGTGTTATGCCAAGACAGACCATTATTAAAACCTCTGCATCTTCTGCTCTAATCTGGGTAACCAAACGAGCCCTAAATATATACACAAAAGACAACATACAAAAAGGAAATTGCTAAGGAAAGAAGACAGTTTTCCTGCACTTCTATAAAGAGAGATTGCTGGACCTACAGAACGATCAAAATATTGAAGAGGCTAAATGTGAAATCGATTACCATTATTAGATGCATTAAAAATGCTCAGTACCACAACAAATATCATACCAGACTCGTTAATTCGCACGGTTGCGCATCTTTGTTTCGATTCCATCATGCCATTTGAGAACAACTGCGTACGTAGTAGACGTACAATAAGATTAAATCCATAAAATCTTAAAAAAAGGGGACATACATAACATCAAACTACCAAATCTCATAGTACCACCTTACGGAAAAAATGACTTTTTGCCGCCAAAATGGGAGAGCTGATGTGTAACGTTTCAACTTTTAGAACCTTAGAACCATCTTCGGACAAATTTGATTCACCACTTTTTGCAGTTTTATTATCTCCTGCAAGAGTAATATTCAAACAAACAAGTTCTTGCAAACTCTTTGCAGAAGAGTAATATTAACACGAGCCAAATTAAAAAAAGTATATTCTATGCAAACTCTTTGAACAAGTATACATGTCGATCACCCATTTCAGTTGCATGCAGTATTTCTTAATTGGAACACAATATCTAATACACAAAGCAGTTTATAATAACCAATGAAAATTATCAAATAATAATAATGTAGCAACTAGCAATTCAACTCGAAACGACTAAAAGTTATACTAACCTGCAGCGACAATCTCAATACGAAGAACTCTGTCCGAATAGTTACTGTCGTTGAACGCGAAACCAAAGTCCGGGTTATCGCCGCTGATCGGCGACGACTTACAATCGCAACCCGATATTGCTGCTCTCGGTTTCACGTCCCTATGTCCCATAATTTCTCGCTCTTGTTCTGTCAGTTCCTGGTTTATCATTATATATATTGTGTACGTAATAGATAATATCTCTATATCTCTTCTTCGTTTCCTTTTTCTTTTGTTATAGATAATACATTCTTATAAGTTGTAGCTATCATATCTCAATAAGTTGTTTAGAGGAATAATCCAGAAACAATGTCCCAGGTCAAGAAGAATACTTAATAGAAAGGAAAATGACTATTGTACAGTTTGTATAGGTACGGACAAATATCAGCCACATATCCTTCTTTTTTCAAAAGTAAAATGACTATTGTACAACTCTGTAAAATATCAGCCACATATCCTTCCTTTTTCAAAAGGAAAGTGACTATGTTCAGCCACATATCCTTCTTTTTTCAAAAGAAAAGTGACTATGTTTTTTTTCTTTCACGAAAGTAAATAGATTGCTAGAAAAAAAAAGTCTTACAAATTATGAGGGACATGCCCCAAGTGAAGCTACTCAACATTTACAATCAATGCCTTATCAAGCAGAGAAAAAAATTAAATAGCTAGTATAGGACTATAACTCGTGTAATGCCTCAATTCAACAATACAATCTTAACAGTCACCCACTCCATTCCAACTCCAGCTAAAAGCCGTGACCGTACTCTCCGGGTGCTATTTCAAGTCTTGTGGATGCTTTCAAATGTGATAGTTGCTATGGCATTGATCTGATTCCTTTTCATGGTGAGAATGAGAATTTATACCTGATGATTCACCATTTCTTGGGGGTCAGCTGCTCTCTTGGAGCTTTCCTTTGCATTTCCCTGTAACAGTAATATACTTCGCAAGAAGTGCATCAATAGGTCCAATACATTCATTTCACCATGATCCCAAAACTCTATATTCTATTCAGTTTTTCAACAATAATCTTTATGAATCTATTGCTTTTCTTACCTAGTTTATACCTTATGCATGTTAGTAGTTCACTTGCTATCTCCCTGCATATTTCCAAGGCTGGTTTTGATTTGTTTTCAAATATTTTTCCATTCTTTCACTTCCATATGCCATACAGTACAGTCCCCAGTGCTGCTGCTCTCTCCTGGAAGACAACATTTTTCTTTCTGGTAGAGTTGCTAAACATCTTACTCCAGCCCTGCAGCTGCACATTATTTGTACATACTCCTACTACCCTCATAATTGTATCAAGCACACATTTAACCTCAGGACATTGAAAAACAAATGCTCAACAAATTACTCCCCACTCTCACATAACACACAACAATTCTCAGTTAATACTTTAAATATTACCAATCTATCCTTAGTAGCAAGCCTCTTATGCATAATGAGCCAGTTTATGAACTTTACTCTAGGAGTAGAGATAGGGTTCCATACCTATTCAATCCAAGCTCTGGGTGGGGCCTCTTCATGAAAAGCCTGGTAACATTCACCTATTACCTGTGTTTGTGTCATTTTCTTCCATTTATCAGGTTGCATTTGTGGAAGTTTGGCTCTCATAGCATCTCTTAGATTTAAAATGTCTTTCCACCAATGAGAGTCTCCTGATTTTGGGGTTATATTCCATATGTCTATGTCCTTAAGTTTGTATTCTGTAATCCATATTGTCTAGACAGTGGGCTTTCCTCTATGGTTGTCTATCTTTGTAATTTGTGCACACAACAAGGACTTGTTCCAGCTGAGGATTTCCTTTATCTGTAAACTCCCATGTTTGTAATCCTGGCACACTTGGGACCATGACACCAGGTTCTTTCTTCCATATTCTTTCCCAAACCACATATAACTTCTACACAAAGCCTCTATCTTTCTAGCAACTCCTACAGGTATAGGCAACACATAACACCAAAATCTCTGAATTGACAATAGCACAGTTCTTACCAATTTGGGCTCTCCCAACATAGCTCGGGTGTCTTGCTGTCCAACTTTGTAGTTTTGCACTTATTTTCTTTATGAATGGCTCATACTCCTCTATTCTTAGTCTCATTGGGTTTAATGGTATTCCAAGATATCTAGCTGGGAAGTCTCCTTCTGGGAACTCACATATCTTCATCAACTCAGCTTTCTCTTCGCAATGAGTGCCTGCCAAAAATATTGAGCTCTTAGTTTTGTTTATATGTAAGCCTGAGGCGGAAGAGAACTCATCCAAAGCATGCTTGAGAGTTTGTTGTGATCCTCTATCCACTCTACAAATAAGGAGCAAATCATCAGCGAAACACATATGAGTAAGGTTCAATTTAGCCGTTTTAGGGTGATATTTGAATAGTTTGCTATCTTGAACTTTATCCTTAATCATTCTAGGCATATATTCCATACATATAACAAATAGATAAGGAGACATTGGGTCTCATTGTCTAAGACCTTGTTTCCCAGGCATATACTCCTCCAGACTCTCATTGATGCAAAAGGAGAAGCTAGCAGAAGACACACATGTCATAATCAGATCAGTAAACCCCTTATCAAACCCAATGCCAATACGCACATCATAAAGGAAAGACCAATTTATGGTGTCATAAGATTTCCTTAGATCTATATTTAGCATGCATCTGGGTGATATGTTCTTTCTATTATATCCTCTAATCAGTTTTTGGGCTAAGAAAACATTTTGAAATAAGTCCCTCCCAGTCACAAAAGCATTCTGACAAGTGTTGATCAACTCAGGGGTTGCTATTAAAGTATCGTACGTCCTATTTAAGACATCTTAGTGCCTTTTCAAGCATCATAGGGGTTGCTTTGACCATTTTAAAGTATCGTAGAGTTATCAAGGACCTTGCAGATCCTTGTCAAACATTGCATCGTGAATGTCCCGTAAGGCATTGTAGATCCTCGAAAGGCATCCGAGTCTCATATAGGACTCGGAAGCCTTGGTAAGGTATCATAGAACTCTTTTGGGGTATCGTAGACATTCGTCGTTCGACGTTTATATCTGTTTAACACAAGCCCTCCCCCCCCTCCCAATTTTTTGCTTGCCTTTGAAGAGGCGAGGGGAATATCGTGGTTGCCTTCTTCGAGACGAGAGGTTTTTTTATTTCTGATGTATTTGTTAAGGCATCCCTTCGTTGAGGGGAAAGGTCTTTTACCTCCGATGCCTTCGTTGAGGCGAAAGGATTTTTTTATTTCCGATGCCTTCGTTGAGGCGTGTCTTCGTTGAGGCGAGAGGTTTTTTACCTACGATGCCTTTGTTGAGGCGTGAGGTTTTTTTATTTCTGATGCCTTCGTTGAGGCGTGCCTTCATTGAGGGGAGAGGTTTTTTTTACCTTCGATGCCTTCGTTGAGACGTGCCTTCGTTGAGGCGAAAGTTTTTTTTTATTTCTAATGCCTTCGTTGAGGCGTGTATTCGTTGAGGCGAGAGGTTTTTTTACTTTCGATGCCTTCGTTGAGGCGTGCCTTCATTGAGGTGTGAGATTTTTTTTACCTCCGATGACTTTGTTGAGGCGTGCCTTCATTGAGGCATGCCTTTCATTGAGGCGAGTGGTCCCTCTTGGCGCATTGATGGATATCGGAGTCGCGCGGATCCATCGGGGTTTACTCTTTTTTTGATGTTGCGTTGATATCTTTTCTTTATTCATCGTGACTTTCCAAGGGACGCTTAGGTGCCTCTTCGGGTGCCACTTCTTACCGCTTCGGGTTTGTGACACTCGGTGAGCCTCCTCATTGGGAGTGTACGTTCCTCACCGGGAGCGTATGTGAAGATAGTATTTTTAGGGTTAACATTTTAGTTAATCCCTATATATTATTTTTAAAATTGTGAACTTTTACTTCGCATTTTAGCATTTGTAATTACTTTTCATGCTTTGTAAGCATTTCTTCGAGGATTCCTCGGCTTTTGATGAATGCGCAATTATTTTGTCCTTCATTCTATTTTGTCTTTTTCGTGCTAATAGTCATCATAACTTTTCAGCACCTATAAATACTTGGACCCTCTCCTTTAATTTTAGAATTTAAGATTGAATTTAAAGAGATGAGATTAAATCTCATTCTTGTTGGCCAAGCAAATCACTTAGCATGACGTGTTCGTTTGCATTGCAAACTGTGGAGATATATTTTCTCTAAATAGAGATATCAACTGGCACGTAATTGTGGCTATAATATAGCTTGGATAACTCAAGCTTAACTCGGTTATCCAAGGAAAGATTCCTAAGTATACATAGGTGCTTGGAGTTTAGTGAATATTCTCACTTACTTCCAAAAAAAATAATCCTTTTCAGCTATTGTACTGAGTTGTTTACTCATTTCTTTCTTCGGGGAGTTTTACATTCTTGTTATTTTGTGCAGGCAATGCCTTGGAAAAATATATCACATTTTGTTTGTCCAGGGCCGTGGAATCCTCAGAGCAGGGTCTTCCTACTCGGAGTGGGAGGAGGCGGCTTAGGACATTGGCCTCGATTCTGCCTCGCTCTTCTAGGGGGACTTCATATGCTCCCGAGGAGGATGAGATTTTTGAGGAGGACTAAATGCCCGAGGGGGATGACATTCTCGAAGACGAGACCGATGCATCTGAGGATTAGGATATGAATCCGATGGAGGAGGATAGCTCTACTTTCACTATCGGGGAGGGGGTCCGACTTGTAGGCTTTTGTATCTTAGGACTAGTTGTTTTATTCATTTACTTCGAGAGTAATTGGTGAGTTGGAAGAGTTAAGGTTCATCCTTAACTTTCTTTGCAAGTTCTCTTGCATGACAAAGTTGAATTGGCACGTGTCCGTCTCCTGCGCACGCTCGGAGGACGACGTGGGTAACTTCTCCTCTAAGTAGGGAGAGTACCGGGCATGTGGAGGGCATAGTTGACCTTATCGGTCAGCTCCTCTTTAGGGCTTTATTTGTTTAGAAATCTTTTTGGGGATA
Organism: Linaria vulgaris; assembly: GCA_948329865.1. NCBI lineage: Eukaryota > Viridiplantae > Streptophyta > Magnoliopsida > Lamiales > Plantaginaceae > Linaria > Linaria vulgaris. Next base: position 105,750,819 of record OX415249.1, read on the forward strand.
TTATATATTGGGATTAGTGAATGTTTTCACTTAATCCTAAAGGTTTCCATTGCAAGCTTTCACTTTTGGAGTTTACTTGTTTGGAAAGGTGAAGTTATGTCTCTCTGTTGAGTTTTATGCTTAGGGTATAAATTAATCGAAATCAAAATTGTGTAAGAGGTTCATAGCACTTATCTGGAGTCCTGATGCCTCCTCGTTCCATGCGCACTAATTCGTTATCATCATAATTCTATTCGGAACTCCGCTTGGAATCCTTTTCTTTTACATGGCGTTCGTCATGCTTCATCCGAGGTTCGTTTCTCACGTCTTAGAGAGAGGGCTAACAAGGGTTTGTTGGCTATCGAAGGGAGCTCTTTGGGGGGGCTCCCGGCTATAATACTTACATATAGTTTAAACAAATAGTTGGCTTTGCTCGAAGTTTCATTCAGCGACGTCAGTGTTCAAAATTATATAGAGCATAGTCTATATTTAAGTATTAAGACATAATGAATTATAGATTCTTGGTATATTTATACACTCTTTTTTGTTTTTGCTGGAAAAACTATTTATCTCACGATAAAATGATGCGACATTTTTGGTGAATGTTTGCGTATTACTTGTAAAGCCCGAGAGTAAGACCCGTTGTATTGGGTTTAGGAGAAATACATATTGGAAATAATTTGCACTTTTGGCCCCATACTTAGAAGATTTTTGATTCCTCGTGTTGACACCTGTGAATTACTCTCGATTTCTCACGTGGGTAGTCGTGGCCATTGTTTTTTCTCAGACTCGTTTGGAGGTGGTCACCTGCGAACCTCGTGGTAGGGGTCGTTTCGAGTTTCTGTTTTGAGTGTTTGTATGTGTCGTGCCCTGAGAGTGCTTAGTCTTTGTTCCGATGCTCACAGCTACCACACTTAGGAAAGTTAGATTTCATACACGGATACCCGTGAGTATCATACTTAAAGAGAATCTTTCAATATTTACGTACAAGTGCTCGTGAGCAGGGTTTATTTCCGGATTTTTTACTTTCATTTTTGTATTGGAGCAAGGTGCCATAATAGCAAAATATTTAACACTATAGGAGCTTGTGTAGGAGGTTAGGTCGGAGGGATCTAGTGATAGAACCCTTTCTTTGACTTTTCCCTTTTTTTCTTTTTCCTGCTGAAAAGTGCAAAAAAGGAAATTTTATATCCCCTTATTAGGGATTCAAACTCAGGCCATCAAATAGCCCAAGCATGGAGCAAACCACTCGACTACATGTCCCTTTAGGATACAATATGGTTATTATTCTATATATCATAGCAGTAACCTTAATAAAAAAAGGATTTGTGTTGAGAAACACAACAAGGATTCAAAACCCGTGCCGACAACGAAACAAACATCGGAGAGTTCGTCCGACACCACTGGGCTATCCCCATTTTACGGTTATAATGTTGGAATTTTTGGTACATATTATAGCAGTAGCCTCAATAAAAAAAATTTGAGAAACACGGGTGCGGGATTCGAACTTCGATCTCTAGAATATTGTCCATCGGAGCCTTCATCCGATGCCACTGGACCATCGCCCCTTTTGTTGTAGGGTTTGACTATTCTGATATTTGTATCATCAAAGCACTACCCTAGTAAAAAGCCTTCGAAGATAGGGATCGATCTCTGGTCATCTGGTAACAGAGCTATCGGAGGGTTCATCTGATGCCATTGGGCTATGCCCTTTTTATAATGAGAGATTTTTTTTTGTTAGATATCATAGGAGGGTCTTCATAACAAAAAAATAAGGTTTTCGAGAATGGGACTCGATCCCTAGTCATCGGGGAGCTTGTCCAATGGGGGGATTAGGCCACTGGTCTAAATTTCTTGTTGTTAATAACAAGCTTATATTGGCTACCTATCGTATAGCAGCACTTTAATAATAATAATAATAATAATAATAATAATAATAATAATAATAATAATAATAATAATAATAATAATAATGCTTCGGGGATGGGATCTAATCCCGGGTTCTTCGGGTAGAGGCCCTCGGAGAGCTGCTCCGATACCACTGGACCATCTCTTCTTTTTGTTTATAACAAGACCCTTTTTTATTTTTATTATACTATGACAACCCGTTATTACTAAAATAAAAAATAACTTGAGGGGAAGGTTGGGAATTAATCTCTAGCCATCGGAGAGTAGGTCCGATAGCAGGAGTAGAGAACCATCGGGCTACATCTCTTTTTTGGTGTAGAATTCATTTATTTCTGTATTTATATTGAGAGTAGCGCTTTAGTAAAAAAACAAAGAAGGGTAAAGGGAGAGATAGGCAATTGATCGTAAATGGTCTACTAGATCTTTTTTAATTATGCAAATTAGCTGTTCATGAGTTGATTAATATTTATTTTATAATTCAACTCACCAGAGCTATAGTGTGACACGTTCTTATAAAAAAGAATAGTGTAGGACACGTGTCTCTTATTCTCTCTCTTCCTGGATGCCATTTTAGGAACTACTCAATTCATTTTTCATTTACAGACTTTCTCTGCAAATCTCAAGCAATATGAAAAAGGATCCACATAGCTAAAATTTTCTTCTAACTCCTAGCCAAGTCTTTTACATACTTCATATATATACACTTGTATAGGCAAATATTACTTCGCACAACCAAAGAAATTTTCAAAGATAACAATTAGAAGTTTTATGATTGTCACATAGATCTCCAAGATTGGAATCGAATCGTGCAAGTTCGGAGAAAGGAGAACTTACCTTAGGGGGCGTATCACCCCGCGACAGTAGCACCTGCTTTTCCTACGAAAGTTGTAATTTCCAGGTGTATGTGGTCATTTGGTTTCAATTCCACTGTTTTTTTTTTGTTTCTGAATTCCATCCATTGGGCAAACAGTTGATGATTAACTTTTGGTTTTGGCAGCGATCTCCTCGGGCTTGCTCAAGGATTCAACAACGTTTCCCACAGAGAGCGTCATTTTGTTAACAGCTAAATCCGTCGTGCCTGCTAGTTAAGCTTCACGGAAATAATGTTTAATTTGTTCGAAACGTCGATCCCGGCCCGAGGAGATATGTGGTTTTTATTGATTGCGGCTGGACATTCTGAGATGCCTACGTATCCACCGATTGAGAATCAAGCCATCTGTAGTTCCGATTTTGTTGGCTCTTGTGTTGGATATTTGGTACCTATTAATTTTATCGATAGCATTGATTTTGTATTTGTTGGAGGAGTTGTCCTCGTGAAACCCTAAGAGAGAAATAGAGAGATCCGATGGGAGGAGAGAAATGGTTCTCTTCCGGTCTCGAAAAGAAGGCCTTTTTTTCTTATTGATTTGTTATTGTCTCCTTTTATAGAAGTCCAGCCGTGCTCCCTAAGTTTGGGATCTTTGGTTATTTTAGTATTAGTTTTTCTGTTATTATTTGGTATTGTTATTTATCTTTTTAACGAGCACATCAAGCAACCTTATCTATTTAGGTTGTGTTAGCATTTGTGCGCAGCCACGTGTTGTGATCTGTGCGATACGGGTATTTTGTGAATACGAATTATTTTACTAGAATGAATATAACATCGTTCGTGTAATAATATATCGAGTCGTGAGGCATGTTATAAATACGAGCATAAACCGGGTAGTACTTTAGCTATAAATCCGCTCGATAGGCGTGCGTCGTGATTTACGATATACGAGTAGTATAATTTTTAACGAAATAAACCGATAATTAAACCGTGTTTTAATGCGATGTCGTTTATGAATATAAATTTATATAATAGTATAAAACAAATAATAATATACCAAGTAATTTTGGTAATCAAACCATCAGGTATCTTAACCACGTGGATCTTTACCCGTTAACATATACCATTTAGAATGTTTTGCACAAAACCTCTGTGTTGTTTGAGAACATGCACGGAACTCCTTGTGTTTTTTTGAATCATCATGTTAAAAAAATAAATCACAACTACAAATACACAACCATTGTGAGTTAATGTTTTCCTTCTTTAAATATATTGTTGATTTTATCAAGAATATTCTTATTATTATATGTTTATAATTTTGATATTTGCTATATATAGTTGCACAATTTACTTGTAGTTCTTGTATTTTGATCGTATTCTTACACACACCATAGGACTAATAATATTTAAATTTCATTTTTGAATTTATCATTTGGTAGAACTAGATGAATTTATCAATAAAGTGTAAATAGTTTCAATTTTGGGAGAGTTTGAATTTCCATGGCCAAACTTTAAAACTGTGCACCCGACTATTTAAAGTTTGCTCCGGTGAGCACTTTACTATCCAAACTTTAAAAAATCAAATTTTCAGCCAAATGATATAACTTTTCGGAATTGTGACGTCATTACGACACACCCATTGTTGCATTTTATTATCCAAATTTTCATTTTTTTGGCATCTGCATATCTGAAGTGACATCACCATGACGTCATGGAGCCAAAAAATGACGTCATTTGCCTAAATTTGATTTTATAAAGTTTGAATAGTAAAATGCTAACTAGAGCAAACTTTAGATAATCGGGTGTATAATTTTAAAGTTTAGTCACGTAAGTGTCAAATCTTCCAAAATTGAGATACTAATCTGTAATTTCCCCAAAGAATTAATAGGACCTGTTTTTCCATAAGGATTATTCTTCCCCATTGTGTGTGCGCTCGCTCTTTGCAGAGTAAGACTCTCTCTCTCTCTCTCTCTCTCTCTCTCTCTCTCTCCCCCTCACACACACACACACACACACACACACATCTCTTTTACTGATTCGTACTTAGTATCGAACCAATTTCGGATTTGCTGATTTTACAATTTTGTGCAGGTTTACGGATCGAAGTTGCTGCAGATTACGATTCTAGGTTTGACCTTTTCCCGATTAAATACAGATTTGTTTTGTACTTGTGAATTTTATCCCGATTGCACTCGATTTACGCTTATTAATAATTTCTAATTTCCGTTTTTTACACTCTTGAAAGGGATTAGCTGGAAATTTGTGTTGTTGACCCAATGGAAATAGTTTTTATTTTTTATTTTATTTTATTAGGGCTCTTAAAAACTTTGTTCTTCTATGATATCACTGTTAACTTCTGAATCTTTAGTTTTTTTTTTAGTTGTGTTGATTCAGATTTCGGCGTTTTGTTAATTTTCCGAGGTTTGCATCCTGTGTCTGACTGTTTTACTTTTTTTTTTTTCCTCCTGCAATCGTTGGTCTAAACATTGGAAATTAGATTGTCATGTCAAAATTTGGGGAAATCATGTAGTTGTAGTGAAAAGTGAAGCACACATGGTATAAGTTTTGAATTCTCGTGTTTCTCTCATTGTTTGAGGACATTTAAGCTTCAAGCAGCAAAATGTCTATGCTTTTGAGAGGTATAAACCAAAACGGAAAACACACGGGTAAAATTGTTCGGTATTGTTTTTTTTTTGGCTGCCTATGATCAAACATATGTACCTAATGATGACCATTGGCTTCTTTTTTTTCACCATATTTTCGGGGATTTGAATCTCACCGGAAAATATGAAAGGTGTCAAAAGGTCATTGGTTGTTCATGCCAGATCCCAGAATATGCAAATGATGTGGCTCTTGGTATTAAGTATAACATTAGAAGAATACAACACTTGGTAGAACTTGATCTTGTTTTATTAGAGTGTGAGTCTTATTTACATATACTAGTTCTCTTATGATTTTCTGAAAATGGTTTGGGCATAATTAAAATGTTTAGGAGTTTTAATTGCAGAGACGATCAACCTCTAGCAAGAAGTGCAAATGGCTGGTTCTAGGGTTGCTCATGTCACTTTGAAAGGTCCAAGCGTGGTGAGGGAGATAGTGATTGCAACTGTGCTTGGTATAGCTGCGGGAAGTGTGTGGAAGATGCACCACTGGAATGAGCAGAGAAAAGTTAGGGCTTTCTATGACCTCTTGGACAAGGGTGAAATCACTGTGGTTGCCGCCGAAGAATAAATACCTGGTTTCTTTCTCGATCATTAATGCCGTTAATGATGTTCGGCAACACTGTTATTGGCGTGGGCCCAAGACTTGAGCTCTTTTTGAATGAATTTAAACAAAATAAGTTGTGAATTCAATGGATTTTACTGATACCTTATGCATTTTGCTAATACTTAAGCTTTTTGGACTTTGTTTTTTTGATTTATGGCTGTTTCTTTGAATCTTCATGGCATGATTTTTCTTGTTTAACTTTTGCATTGTGCGTGGACCTTGTCTGATGGGCTTATCATTTTACTTATTTAGTTGATTCTGGTTTTCATCTAAAAAGAAATGTAAGTAGCCTTTTACTTTCAATTTGACCTTGCAGTTACTGGCCTCCTTTTATATCTCATTTTTGTTTTCACTTGTACTTATAAAACTTAAAATTGTACAGCTGCAAGTTTTCTGTTTTGAACATCCAGATTCTGTAAACTTTGTTGTTTGTGATCATGAATCGCAGTGAGCCAACTGATGTTTTAGCTACATGATGGAATGATCTCTTTTCGTCATTTGGTAGATATTTTGAATGTTGTGAGAAGAGCAAAGTCTGCACTTTAGTTGGTTATGAAAATATGGCAAGTAATTGCCGTTAAATCATGGGGTTTACAGGTCTCATACCGTGTGTATCAGCTTGTTTTCGTTATCTCTTATGTTTACATGCTTTTAGAGCTTTCTTTAGACCAATGTGTCGTCCGAACTATGGTTGATACATTGGCAACCATAGTTAAATTACCTGAATGTGTCGTCCGAACTAAAAAAAAAAAAAAAAAAAAAAACGTGACAGCCCTGCCGGAAACACACAGTTTAATCAGCTTATCCGCTACAATTGTATTCAAGTGCGGCAAGGAAGCACTTGATCAATGATAAAGGAAATGTAAAATCTTGCATAGCCATCATTGCCTAGGATCTAGAATCATTTACCTGAAACATATAAGGTTATAACATCAAGGTCCATCCATAGGGGTCAGTTTTCTGGCAAGGTGAACATGAACATCTACTTATATGCTGACAAGTTTGAGATCACATCAAAAAGTTTGTCCATCTCGTAAGCAATGCAATGGATTCATACAATGTTTAGGAGTTTCTTGAGAGAAATGGAAAAGCTGTCACTCCAGATAATACACAATAAATACCTGACTTTCGCACTAGTCCAGTATACTCAATGTCTCAACATCTATCACACACCTCCTATATCTTTACACGAATAAATGACAATTGACACAAGATACAATATCTTTGTAACAACACTTTACAAATGCAAAAACACTGAATCACAATCTCTTTTCGGCCAGCAAGGTGTACTACAACCAGGCATTTTCTCCATAAACCCATCAAGGACCACGTTTCTCTCATCTCAGTAAGGCTTTTACTGTGTGCACCAATATGGAGCAGGCCAATCATAAAAAAATAAGCATAATTCATATCATCAGAAGCGAGGAGCAGATAACAATAACGCTTTACTAAATACGGAAGAAGCTACGAACCGTTTGCCCAACCATAAAGAAATCTTCCTTCTCTACTACAGAGAGATAGGTTCCCATGAAGAACTGATCAACATGCTCCGACTTCAAGTCTGGCCTGAACTCGTAAAAACTGCTCTAATGACGTTTAAACTGATGCAGATGAGATGAGGTAACCTGTCCACTATATTAGAGGGTATACACCTAACCGGACACATTAACTTCCTTCCCGCTATGTTCTTCACCACTATGTCGTCTCAGCCTTCTCAGCCATATATCGTAATTGACAGGATACGGTGTCCCGCATAGGCTATCAACATAATCTGCAAATGCTTTCAAGACAGCAGAGATGTCCCCAAGCTTCTGTTGAATCAGCCTCCTCGACCATGCGGTTTCTCTCCATTTTAGTGCTCCCTCAACGGAATCGAGAACAGGAAATTCCCCACCAACAGAAAAATACAACATATACACGAGGCTCTCAGCATCCGAAGCTGAGAACAACTTTCCCTCCTGAAGAGCAGAAGTAGAAGAGAAAAGGAGGTTCAGTACTGGACGGTCCCTTTCTTCTAAAATTGCATGCCCCCAACCAATAAGGACGTAGTAAGGCTGCCCCACACCAGATTCAGTAAATATAACATTTTCTGGCCTGATGTCCCCGTGCCTGATTCCAGCTGAAGCAGTAGCTGACAGCGCAGACAAACAGTCGTGACAACACCTCATAGCGTCATCTGCGCTAAATTGCCCTGCTCTCACCATGTCAGCTACGGTCCTCCCAACTGGACTGGTCACTAGAACCGGAGTTCCACACCAAGGGTGGTTACAATTACTACTTGAGCTTGATTTCCGACACTGACCTGGATGAACAACCCGGCCAGATGCACTAAGTTGGGGAAGATACTTACTTGATAAACCTTTTTGTCTCATAACATTCAAAACTTTAGTTTGCCTTTGTACTTGATACCATAGTTTCATATCTTCCCATGCTGGCTCCATCTGTGTAGGGCGTGAACCAACATAAAGAAACAAAGACTTTGCAGGATCTTCAACCGGAGATGCAATATAATATAGAATCTCCCCATCATTCACTACTTCATTTATCTGATAACCACTTTGCCAGCTTGAGTCCTCTAACAATAATACAGATCCGACTTCTAGTTTAACTGGCTTTGCTGTATCCACTTGGATGGACTCTTCGTGTACTTCCACAATTTCCGGAGAAGCTGTACGATGTTGTAAATGAAACAAACCATTCCCATTCACCCTCATATCCCCCAATTGCCTCTCAATCCTCCTTGTTTGAAGACGGGAACCATGGTCTGCAGCTAGATCTTCAATGGAGTTCTTAGGAATTCCAGCGTATTGTGTTATAGAATGAAATGTAGCATAAAGTACCTGTAAAGCACCAATATCCCCCCAATTAGAATTTCCAAGCTTGTTCCAGATCCTATCGACTGGGGAAACTGCAATCTGGGCATGATTTTTAATCCATGCTGCAGCAGATTCATATACATTATTGACATCACACTCCAACCTATTGAGATCCCCTTCAACTTTTAAAACACCACCATACTGAGTGTCAACAAGAAGTACAAAAACAGAATTCAAACTCAGGTGAGTATTTGACCTGCTGATACTTCTCGCAAGCAACACTCTAAGAGCGAAGAACAAAGCTTCGTTGATCATAGAGATAGAAGGTTTAGAATCATTTTGAACTGAAGCAAAGCTTCCAACATCTGGCCTGAGCAATGCCAATTCAACAATGTCATCCCACTTCCCCTGTGGATGTCTAGGATTCTTTAGCATTATAGCTGTGGCACAAAGCCCACCGAGTTTACCTTTAGCAATTGCCTTTTCAGCTGGGTAAAATCTCAAGTTCCTATGGTACAAAGAGGAAACATAGAACGGCATCAGATCATTCTCTTGTCCCCAGAAAGCTTCCCACAAGCCGTTCACACTAGCATGCAGGAAATCCTCAAGAGCAAGATATGCAGTTTCTTCGACGGTGCTGGATGTTGACGCATAAATTGCACTAGGCATCCTAACAAGTTGCTGAAATGGAACCCCTTCTAAAGCATAATCAAACTTTTGAAGGTCTATCAATTCAAAAGGAATATCAAAGGAAGGCGCCGCATTATGTTCGGCTAAATCGTCGATCCAACCAGCAAGATTGGCTTGAAGGATTTCACTATCCACAAATCTATGGAGAAACTCTTTCCTATCTTGAGTCCTACTGCCTGACGAAATACTCGATTTTTTGGTTGCAGAATCCACCGAATCCTGATCTGCAGATTTGCATGGACATTACATGATATTCACACATTCAGCAGTTATTTGGGTATTTCACCAGGACGAAAATATACTTCAAATGAATCGAACAGGCAAAGCAAGGGTACCTCAATATCATACAAGTTAAATTCAGGAACATGTAAAACTAATCTTGATGGACAAGACGAAAATAACACTCGGTAATATTAAAAAGGTGAGCCAGAAGGTTAATAGTTTCAAAAGGTTTCAACTTTTTGTCTGTAACCCATACAAATTCCTCATCTTATCTTGCAAAATTATTACAACAACAACAATCAAGTCTGTAATGTAATCCTAATAAATTGGGGTAGGCTTGTGACAGCCAACGTAAAAACCTCATCACCTCCTACGATATGAACCATACTATGTATCTTGTAAAATCATTACTAATCTATAATCCAATCTACCAAACTATAGTAGCGTGAAGATAACAACCCTCCAGCCCTGAGCCTGTCCTACACACAAACACGCCCCAAAGAAATCATTCCACACTACAATTGAGCCGAATACGCAAGCCTTTGCTTTTAGCCTCATCCCGAGGCCAGCTCTTTCAGAGGCCTGTTGCACCTAATAATTTCTCAATGCTACTTGATTTTGTGTTGCTAGTCTTATACCAGGTAATTAATTATTTCTTCATCCATCCTCAGTTCAACTCAATTCTCGAAAACGGAGTAGTATTCGATATCTAAAGTCCTTTTGACACATAATTGGGCTAATAACTGCACACTTTGACCTCCTTCTAAAACACTTACAAGTTCAAGTTTTGGGAACCTACTGTGCACTCTCCGTTGATCTAATTTTTTTTTTCTCTTCTCTCCTTTTTTTAGTTTGTATTAAAAGAAAAAAGTAACACCAAAAGAAAGAGCGAAGATCATACAGTAATCAGAAGCTTAAAGCTAAGCCAGATCTTTTCACTCATAGGAACAGAAATGAAGAAGTCATAACTGAGTAAAACCTTAGTCTCCCCAAATTCTTACAGAAACATAAAAACCTCGTTTACCTTCCATAGATAGCAGCAAATCGAGAGTCAATTTTGAAATCGATGTTTCTTCTAGATCCTTCCTTCGTAGTAACCAATCTTCAACGGAACGATTTTTCGCCTCTTTCTCTCTCTAGCCTACACAATCATTTCCTCTCTCTTTCTCTCTCACTCTCCAGTGTGTGTATCTATGTGTGAGTGTGCTGAAAATGCCTTGGTGTTGGTGTAAGCGTGGAATATTTTATTACGACGTAATAATAATAATAATAACTGCCCCAATCCAATTAAATAATTTAATTCGGGAATGAACTGGAAATAAAAGAACAAAGGTGTCAACGGCGACCTGGAATATTTTCTTGTTGTACGTTGTGCTTATCGAGGTATACGTGGCCCGACTATTTCATTTCCTTATTAAATTGGAGAATTTCAATTAAATGCTGGCAATAATGTTCTAAACACCACTTGGTTTATGGCAAGTATTTATGTAACAATTCGGAACGGTTTTAATTGTACTTAATTATTGAAAAGTTGGTTTTAATACTGACAAGCGAATAATGTACATTTGATAATTAAAAATGGGAAAAGAGAAGTTTGTTATTAGACTTATTACAACAACTAAGCATTTATTCCAATAAATTAGAGTAGGCTATATGAACCAAAAATAAATCAAGTCGAGTCGTAAACATGAATTTTATGTCTCCATACGTTTCGGTTGACGAGCATATCTTTATTTAAATTTTTTAGATTCATGGCATTCCATATGACCTACATCCACGTTTTTTTTGTCTCTCATGAGCTCTAGTCATTTGTCCTAAGTCGAGATCTTCAACTTGTCGTACTGAAGCATTTATGGGCCTGCGTTTAACATGTCCAAACCATCTTAAGCGATTTTCTCGCATTTTCTTGTCGATGGTCGCCACATCTCATTTATGTTGAATATCTTCATTGTCAATTTTATCTCTCATAGTGTTACCGCACATCCACCGTAGCACGCGCATTTCTGCAACGTTCATCTCATTTGCGTGACTTTTCTTAATAGTCCAACACTCGGAGGCATAAAGCAAAGCATGTCTAATAGTCGTACGATAGAATTTTCTTTTAAGCTTTAAAAGAAAGTTACGATCGCTCAGGATCCCTGTTGCACTCTTTCATTTTGTCCATCCAACTTGGATCCGCTGGTTGACATCTTCGTCTAACTCTCCATTCTTCTCCAGTATGGAGCCTAAATACCAAAAATGTGAACTTCTCGGTATCTCTTGGCCATCCAACTGAAATGTGACATCGTCGTGTAAAAGTTCGTCTCTCAAGCCATGTGCAACGAGTGTCCATGGTGGAGTGATTGATGGAGACGACTCCTGAACTAGATTCCCCCGTCGAGCAGAAATATGGGCATGGGTCCAGCGGGTTGTAGAAGGCTTTGTCGGTGTGCAACTGGAGTCTGCTGCGTAAGGGGTTTCTCCGTGTGCACTATTAAACATGCGAAGAAACCCAAGGGTTCTATGTAGTCATACATTTGAAATATATTGGGTATTTGAATCAAACCCCCCATCATTTGGAGCCATTTGCAGTCCACACCCTTAACTTTGTTTTGGAGCAGTCAACCCCTCATCGTATGGTGAAATAAGCAACTTACTCCAAGTCAACATTTTGCACTTTTGATCAGGGATATTTCGTCTAATCTTTGACCCACCTTTTGATATGTTAAATGTGCCCCCTAACCTATTGAGTTTGGTGTAGATTGCCCCCACCTAATGTTATAACAATTTCAGCAATTTTTTTAAAATCTTTAGATAAAATTAAAGATTTACTACATTTTGACCCACCTTTTTAGTTTCTTATTTTTTAAGACCAAGGAATTTAGGCTTCTTTTTCGACAATTTGTTTTTTTAATCTTTAGACAATTTTTTAAAAAGTCTTTAGTCAAAATTCTTTTTATTTTTTAGAATGGTTAATTGTTAACAGTCCTCCAAAATAATTTATTCTAAAATAAATGATTAAAGTCTTCAACACGCTCAAGTTATGATCATTTTTGTTGCACTTGTCTCATTACGAACCGTTCGGGCTCCACAAACACAACAATTACACGAGGAAGTTTAATGAAATGAACGAATGAAGATGCATTTGGACTACTGAGCGAGATATCAAGCACAATGCTAAGTGCTAGTGGAGCACTGGAAGGACACAACTGAGAAAAAACACCTTGAGTACATGAGATTGATGACATCGCAACACAATCAACGCTCGTAGATGCATTAACTAGAAAACTGGAAAACTTGAACACCAATAAAACATCATTCGCCGTACATGTCTATTTGTGGAAGTGACCACACAACTATTGGTTGTGGAGGATTGAAAGTATTGATACAATGAGAGATTAGTGATGATGGCAAACTATTTAGGCTAGAATAATGCTTATTCCAACACATACAATCTAGGATGGCGGAATCCTCGAGACTTCTCATGAAGGATAACAAAACTAGCAGCATCAGCAGTCACCCAATAATACACCACAAAAATACTACCTGGTTTCCAACAACGTGAGAAAAGGTCTAATTTGGAGGAAACACGCGGTCAATTCATTACTAAAATAGACATAAGGGTGGCACGGATAGAAGCACGAAGCCAGTATATTGAAGCGTCACTAAAAAACATTAAGCAACAAATTAGCCAATTGGTGACGTAGATGAAATCTCGTCCCTCTGGAGGACTACCAAGTAATACTGTGAATAATTCAAGAGAGCGTGTTACTACCACTAGATCAACGAAAAGGATATGGAGAAGGAAGCACGACCTACACTGAAGGAGATAATTGTGTTGTCATTAGTCCATAAAGAATATTATACGAGCAAAATGTGCAAACTTGACCCATAAGTTGTTAATTGACCGTTTATTTTGGACACAATTTAGCAAACTTGACCCATAAGTTGTTAATTGACCGTTTATTTTGGACACAATTTAGCCACGCGTTCAACATCATCTTATGTTAAATTCGGCCTGAGGAGGCAAGTCGTAACTTTTTTAATAGGTCGAGAGCAATTTGTATAAAAATGGATTGGAGGGCGACATGCTTACACACCACATAGGTTGTGAGATCTAGTCTTTTTTACCAAATTAGATGTACACATAATTTATGGAGTCACTGACCTGAACGTGTTAAAGCTGGATGTTTTTTTTTTTCTTTTGCTCTATGGATAATCAATTGTCTTGTTTCATTTTGAAAGTTGATTTAGAAATTTTAAATTTAATGAAGTGGTATAGTTTACTCAACAAGCTGGTGATATTTGAATTGATAACTAAATGGTAAAGGGAACAAATTCCCAAATCACACGGTGAATAGACACTAAACAGTATAGTAAACAAATTCCCAAATTACATGGCATGCAAGTTTGAGGCCTTGACTCTTATCTCAACAAGTGAACTGAATTTTACAGTTTTTCCGCTTCTGCTTCCGTTTTCTCCATTGCTATTGTTGTTTCTCCAATCCCATCAGGATTCTTCTTCGCCTCAGATTCTTCTCCACTCTTCACATCTCCATTCTTTGCCTCCTCAAATGCATATCTGTTCTGAAGAATTTCCTTAGTCCAGTTGCCCAATTTTTGAACCGCGGCTTCATCTGCACAATCAGATCAAACGAATAAGCTAAAGTATCGTACACATCAAGTGATCTCATATCATCCCCCGCATCACGTATTCTCAAAACAACAACGGAATAAGCTGCACCACTTCATATGCAACGACTACATGAAACCGGATCCATAATATGACATACGCGGCACTGGCACAACATTGTAAAATGTGTTTTCTCTGTCTAACATTAATTTAATGTCATTACTCTGTACAAGAAGTTTAAGCTTTCGAATTATTTGACATTTGATGCTGTATAAAGCAGTCCAAGTAAGTATGTACTATTTCCATCCGGAAAAAGAAAGTCTAAGTTTCAGTAGAAAACAAACAAATGTTAACCAGAAGCGAAGCCTACCAAGCCTCGGGACGGTGTGGCCTTGAGGATGGTTTATGATAAGCGGGTTCTCAAAGGCACTGGCTAGCTCTTCCGACGGCACTTTCAACCAGTCCTTTTCTCCTATGAAATGAACTGATTTCACCTTGATAGGATCTTTATAAGCAACTTCACATATGCTTGGGTCCCTAAACTTTGAACCTGATATGGATACAAGCAGTTTGAATTGTGGATGCTCCTTCAAGATCTTCCCCTGCATTCATTCAAATTTACACATTACACACTTCAACTATGGAAAATCAAAATCAGTGTTGTAACTTTTGTTGTTCACTTTTGATTAGTGTACCTGAGATTTATAACCTAACAAAAGGGCAGACAGTGTTGCTCCCTGAGAATTAAAAAGGAGCATGGCTGTTAGCATTACAGTACAATTTCAAGAATTCTTTAATAGTTGGCATACTCGAGCTGCACTGATACGTAATGAAACTCGTTTTTCGGCTAATATCTTTCTTCAAGCAATGTCATTTAATTTGAGTTTATAAGATGAAAGACCATCATCATTTAATAACAAAAAACAATAAACTAACAAGTCTGCATCTAGAATCCCAAATGATTGGAGTAAGCTATATTGAAAATGAATAAAATCAGTGGATGAGATGGAAAACCTGGGAGAAGCCAAGTAAACCGTCAAATGGACCGTTGTTGGAGATATAATCGCATAACTTAGTTATGCATTCTTCCAGATTTTTGTACTCAGTAAAGTCCTGATTACATACAGAGTGACACTTCTATTGTTACATAATAGAACAACTAGTATCATTCAAAACCAAATTCTTGCTGTCAGGTGTCTATTGTACTGCAGTAATCTTAGTTAATCAATACATATGGCCTTTTAAATAAGTACCTGATTGAACTGAAACCACTCGAAATAAGGAGGTGGAAATATGCCCTCAATTTCTGACTTTCCTCCGGCTGGATGAAAACCATCTGGGAAATCCTACATTATTTTATAAATAAATAAAATCAAAGGGATTGCACTAATTGTTACTACTATATGTTTGTGATGAAAATGTAAATTAATCTAATTCGCATAGTAGTACCATATCAAAATGAGCAAAAATGGAGGGATCCCATTTGCTGATTTGCTTTTTGAGGAAGCTTCCACTTGTTCTAAATCCATGCAAACACAAAATTTTCATCTTTGCTCCATTATCTGTGCTTCC
Organism: Linaria vulgaris; assembly: GCA_948329865.1. Lineage (NCBI taxonomy): Eukaryota > Viridiplantae > Streptophyta > Magnoliopsida > Lamiales > Plantaginaceae > Linaria > Linaria vulgaris. The sequence continues at coordinate 105,766,693 of OX415249.1, forward strand.
CATTCTCACTCCCCAAAAAAGAATCACAATAAGTGATTACACAAGTTTTAGAAACAATAAATTTTCGAAGAGAAGATTATGCTATTTTGTTGAGTTCGGTGACCGAGTATAAATGGAGCTTTAAAGAAGAAGCTGAGTCTTAAAGAGTTTGGTAGTTTACTTGGCTAGCAGACGGTGCAACCCCCACACAAAAATTTATGTTGACTGCAAGGTACGTACCAACTACCTGAAAAAAGGCAGGATTTATTTTCAAATGCTTTTGTTTTCATAATTTTATTACTGATTTATATAATTTTTTGTTCAAATTTTAATTCTTACTTTTTTCTCTTATTACAAATCTTCTTTTATTAATTTGTACTTAGAATACTTATTTAATACTTTCCAGTATTAATTTTCTTTTACATTCTTTTCTGTAAGTAGCATAAAAAAATGGATCTTGGAGCCATGATGCGTGTTGTTTTATATTTATATATATAACTGGAGACTGGGGTACAGGTTTAAATCTAGACTCGGAATTAAATCCAGATCTTGACCTGAGTTTTCGTATGAGCATATACCGCTTGGTTATTTTTTGCAACTTCCAAGTATATAAGGATATGTTTACACAAGTAATTAAGTACTTAGGAATAGGCTATTTGTTGTCCCCAACAGCACCTGTATATTGCCATTACTAAAGAGGTAAGCTGAATAAGAACGATATTAGAATCCCACCACGAATTAACAAAGACCATCAAAATATTCAGAAAGGTAATTCATAAAATGCTAAAGATGAACTGAAACAGAAACCTAGAGACCAGTTACACTAGTTCACCCGCATATTTCACACCAATAAAGCTTCTAAATTTCATAAGAAATGGAAACATCACTTGGCCATCATAATCTTCACAAACTCGTCGTAATTGATCTGTCCATCACCATCGACATCAGCCTCCCTAATCATCTCGTCCACTTCCTCGTCTGTGAGCTTCTCACCAAGGTTGGTCATCACGTGACGCAATTCAGCAGCAGAGATGAAACCATTCTGATCCTTGTCGAAAACGCGGAAAGCTTCTTTAAGTTCCTCCTCAGAATCAGTATCCTTCATTTTCCTGGCCATGAGGTTGAGAAACTCGGGGAAGTCAATGGTTCCATTACCATCGGCATCCACCTCATTGATCATATCTTGAAGCTCAGCCTCAGTTGGATTCTGCCCAAGGGATCGCATCACAGTACCAAGCTCCTTGGTGGTGATGCAACCTGCAAGTTATGCACATAGCAATTAGTGAACTGAAAACACCCCAAAAGTGCAATATGAGAAAGCTTGAAAAGTTACACAAATTGCCAATAATATCGATTCATGCTAAAAGTGCACCAGAATCTCATCCGAATCCTTCTGCAACAAATCATCTGTCACTTTTAGATTAAGATCCACCACGCATTACACATGTTGTAAGTCAAACGGTGGTTCAGGTATCGATACACTATTGGACAATAGAAACAACTCTACCAAAAGCCACACACAAACAAGAAAGGAAAATATTGCAATTAACACAAGTAAATCCCAAGATTCGTAGGTAGCGAATCGACACACGAAGCAAGCAACCGACAATAACGAACAACTCAGACGGAGTAACAATAAATAAGTCCCAAGAAGAAGTCCTCAAACTATCACTCACATGTTCCTCAATATTGGTATTAAAATGACAACGAAATCGAAGCATACAACAACACGATGTTTGTAAGTCGATGTTTTTCCCAACTACATATATATATATATATATATATATATATATATATATATGTGACCGGCATGACGGTTGACCTCAAAGAGAAGCCAAACAATTTTCACGTGTAAACGAACAAAGCATTTAGGGTAACAAACAAACAATATAAGGAAAAGAAAAACAGGTCACAGGTGTATATATTTAGGAGCAAATATAATCGATTTGAAAGTTTGTTTTAATTAACTCTCTCAGCTAAACGAATCACCAATCAGATTAAGAATAAAATGAAATCGAGCAACAGCTAAAAGTATAATAATAATAAGATAGATCTAACAACAAGTATAGCAGAAAAAGGAGGATCTGACTGACCATCGCCATCCTTATCGAATAGGCTGAAAGCTTCCTTGAATTCCGAGATCTGTTCGTCGCTCAACTGCTCTGCCATTTTTACTTTCGATTAAAGAAAATTAAATAAAATCAAAAAAGAGGCAAAGATACTTTTGTAGAGGAGAAAACTCAGCGTTATTTTTCAGCTATATATGGTCAGTCAACAACGGAGTCGTCGTATGTGTGTATAAGTCAATAAAGACAGTCTCAATTACTCAATTTCACGTAATAACCCCATTCTTTTTTTCTTTCTTTTTTCTTTTTTTATAAAAACGGGTCTGTAATATTACCAAAATAATATTAATATTAAAAGGCATTGGTTCAATGATAAGTTATCATTTATTACAACAAAACGACAGTTTTAGTACAAGAAATCTGAGAAAAAATAGCCGTGTTACAATCGAAAAAAAGTAAAATTTGCATCCATGTGGGACATACGTCTCAAACACTGTATGTTGGCGACAACAAACGGGCTGATTGATTTTCTACAGTTGTCACTGTAGAGGCACATAACTTTGTAAGTGTATCGGCAACCTGATTAATTTCTTTATAGCAAAACATGGCAGTGACCTTCGTGAAATACACGATACTAGTCTGAATCTCCGTCAATAGTCCCTCGAGATGGGCCGGCGTCATATGTGTCTTGGTGATGCAATTAAGCATAAAAATAGAGTCGGTAGCAATAACAAGGTGATATATCTGCATAGCTCGTGCATGCTGCACACTGTCCCGAAGTGCCCAAAATCCGGCTTGGTTGTTGGTGGAATATCCCACCGACGCAGAGAAAGCGAGCATGAAAGTGCCATTTGAGTCTCGAATTATACCGCCAACTCCTGAAGGTCCTGGGTTACCATAGGCCGATCCATCTACATTTAATTGAGCACAACCTGTTGGTGGTGGGCTCCATTTACGGTATAATAAGCTCTTAGATTGGGAGGGTTCTCCAATGCAGGAAGGTTTCTGAAAGGGGGAATTATGGAGTTGATAGGTGTAGATGTCTTTGATTGATTGGGTGGTAACAGGGGTGTTTTCAAAGACCAACTTGTTCCTTGATTTTCATATAGCCCATTTTGGTCGCTTGGTGGATGGGATAGAGTATAGGTGGATGAAAGGGTGGTTTAGGCACAAATCTGGTACACCTGGCAGAACGCTTTGGATAATAGGGTGGATGACGTGGCAACAGAAGAAGAGATGTTCAATGGTTTCACGATGTTGCTGGCACAATGGGCATATAGGATTCTGGATAAGGTTTTGGGAGAAAAGACGAGCCTTGGTTGGAGTTTTACCATGACAAAGAAGCCACATGAAAGATTTTACTCTCGGATTGGCTGGAAGGTTGTGGATGATTTTCCAAAGAAGGCTAGGGCTAGCGGTTATCGTGGTATTTGATCTTAACATAGAATATGCACTAAAGATCGAGAACTTACCGTTAACCGACCAAGCCCGGGAGAAGTTGTCGTGGAGGCCGATTTGTTTTTAGCTTTTGATATGCTCTATTTGTTATCCATCAAAAAAATGTATTACAGTAGCTTTTAAGAAATTTAATAGTAAAGTTGTTACACTAGTACATTGAGAATGTATGGATGAATGTTTCATTTTAGAAATACGTTTTGGAGGGTTAAATATTAATTTCTTTTTTTTTGAAATGTTTTAATTTTTTTGGTTTTGGTAATATTATGGTTGCGAAATGCTTGTGTGTTGTATTTTTTTTTTTTTTTGATTTTCACTTGTGCCTGCTTATGGGACTAATTCAGCTGAGTATTGTCGGGGCATTTTTTAAAGGACGGCTCTCCCAAATGTGTTTTTTACATTCACAGGGTTCGAACCCAATTTAGTAGACCCATAAATAACAACTTTCTCATGAAAAAAAAAAAAATTGATCCATGTCAATAAGAAATGGATTAATCTATTTTACAATTTATTTTTATTGAGTGAGAAATAAAAGTATGTTAATATTTGCTATGGAAGCACGCGTAAACTTTCATTTCATTGTAGTTGGATACAGACGAGCTACAATCTCCATTATCTTACTGTTTTTTTGAAAATCACATGTTAGATAAATTACTTGATTAACTTTGAGATATAACTAATAGTTTGGCAAACTAAACTAATTTCATTCAAATTTCACTTAAATCAGGGACAAGATGGTAATACTGAGTACAATAAGAAGATCATTATAATTTATAACCATTAACCACGAAGCTTGTACTGATTATCATTAAAGTCCATAATTTATCACGTCTTTTCTTATTCATGCGTTTGTGCAACTTCCATGAATACTCCTAGTCCTAGACATTAATAGACATTAAAATCTTCATTTACTTGGACCCGAAAATAAAATCTGCCATCATGTAAATTGTAAACCCCTAAATTTCTCAAGCAATGCCACGCCACGGTATAAGATTTCCTACGCAACAATATTGTTCTATCTAATATTCTTAAAAACCGCTAATGGAGGAGTATTAACGGTAACAAGCTAATCATATTGTCACCCATCAACGGCATTCTAGTTCTTTAAGACCCAATCTTTTATTTGTTTTCAGAATTATGTTTTATGGTTTTCATCAGACTTACTTGAATCAACTGGTATTGAAATCCTACAAAAAGATTCAATATTAAACTTTGTAACTTAAATATTTTATAACTGGGATTGTGGAACATGGATTCCAACAGCTACCTGTACAGAGAAATATATCTAAAAAGGAAAAATGCATACTATTGTTCTACGAAGAAGGGCTATTATGGAATAACACTCCAACAATTACAAATGGTGGTGCGATTTATCAGTTTCTCATTATCTGTCAAACAATTTCCAGACAAAACCATCTTATATCGAGCATTGGGAAACGCCACAATCAATCCATAATCAGCTTTTAGATAGTTTACTTCCACTACTTCCTGGATAGTCATTCATCAAGCAAGAAAGATCCTAATAATGGAGAGTAATTTGAAGCAAACCTCATTAAAACTTCACTCAGTGTCATTGTATTGAGCTGTATACAATATAATGTCTAAGCCTCTAAGGTCAGCAAACAGTAATCATATCTGTCAGATATCAAGACACTAAGAAATAATATAAAGGTCTGCACTCTGCACATATTTTACAGATTCTTCACTATGTGTGATATGCTATAACAAGTTCTCACTCACCAAGATCAAAGCTACTCTACAGAAAATTAGTAAACTGTCGAATCAAAGGAAAATCTTTGTCGAGACCTCAAAACTTCAAGAAATCCAATGAAAGCTCATTCTTGAAGAATCCTACCAACTTTCTAGTTACAGAAGGCAAATAAAATTCCATTGCTTGAAAGAAGAAAGAGAAAGAGCTACATACTTCTTGTAATACCTGGAACGGACGAACGATAAGTACTATCAAGGAAAACACCAATGAACTAATGGGAAGACTATGAGGAATGGACCGAATAATGTGCATTTCTCCCAACTACGCATTCCTTTTCTCAACCACAATCACTTGAGGTGGTTTAAGAGAGAACTTGCACTGAGCTTGTGCTTAAGAGATTTTACTTTTCACTTCATGGTCTGTCTTCTCAGCAGCAGGAAGAGTGGTTACCTTCGATGTTGATTCCTTGTCCATCGCAGATGATTCCACTTTGCCTGCCTGTACTTCTCCTGATCCATCACTGGAAGCTGGCATCGACTGTTTTTCTTTGTTATCATCTGACACTAGCTTGACGGTTTCTTTTAAAGCTGACTCCTTTTCCACAAAGGAGTCCACTTTGCCTGCCTTGACACCTTCTGATCCATCCTTGGTCTCCGGTTTCATATGTTTCTCTTTGTTACCATCATATACTTGCTTGGCAGTTTCTTTCAAAGTTGACTCCTTGTCCACCGAGGCCCCCATTTTGCCCTCCTTGACTTCTCCTGATCCATCCTTGGTTTCCGGCTTTATCTGTTTCTCTTTGTTACCATCTGATTCTAGCTTGACAGCTTCTTTTAGCGTTGTCTCCTTGTCCACTGAAAACTCCACTTTTCCTCTCTCGGCTTCTCCTGATCCTTCCCTGGCCTCCGGCTTCATCCGTTTCTCCGCGCAACCATCCAACTCTTTCATGACGGTTTCTTTTGAAATCGACTCCTTTTCCACAGAAGATTCTACTATCCTTGCCTTAACTTCTTGCGATCCTTTGCTAGTGTCTGGCTTCAGCTGCTCCCCTTTGTTACCATCTAAGACTTGCTTCGCTTCTTCTGTAGTCGACTCCTTTACCACTAATGGTTCTACTTTCCCAACCTTGACTTCTTCTGCTGATCCACTGGAGTTTGGTTTCAGCTGTTTCACATGGTCGTCATCTAACACTTTTTTTGGAGGTAAAGCCGTATTTTCAGAAGATTTGGGTGCTGCAACATGTAACTCCGATGAGTTTTCTTATCTTTATGTGAGTTTAACATCATGCAGAATCTAATAAACTGAAACAAGAATTTTATGATTACCTGTGCTACCTTCACTGACTTGCTTCTTTTCCAAACTAGTGTCTTTAGCTGAAACTTCAGGAATTGGTGTCTCTTTAGTGGAGCTTATCACATTTGAAGTTCTCTGCAGTATTGCATCCTTGGAATGCTCAGCTTCCTCACTTGTGCTTGCAGATTTGTGTGCCTCTGAAACATCAAGCTTCCCGTTCTCCTTATCCTTATCCTTGATTTGCTTAAATGCCAAATTAATATCGTCAAGTGTTTGAGCTTCAACTTCAGGCATTATCGTAGGGGGACGAATTTGACTTTGATGTGACACCAGAGTACTTTCCCTGCTGTGTTCAGTCTCCACAGACGTTGATTCAGGTTTCTTGGCAAGAGAATCAACTTCAGGCTTCCCAGAATTACCATCTTTAGGAACTTCACTAACCACCGAAGAAACCGGTTTGGTTTCATTTATCTTGGATGGTTTCTGCTCTTGAGAAGAATTCTGACCATCTCTTTCATTGAGCTCCTTGACTGATATATTGAGATGCTCAGCATCTCTTTCAGATGTTTTTTGGCGCTCTGATGTACGGTTCATGCCCTCTTCATGTCTAACAATCTCCTCCCGTGATATTCCCGAACGCACTGCAAGTTTTAGTGTATTCACTTCAACAGAATCTATCCGCTTCTCGAACTCGACTGACCCAGGTCCCCAGTGACTGATACTATGGTCCCCAACACTTTCTAACTCCAACATAAGTCTTTCATCAATTTCCCTGATGACATCCGCATCTTCACTCATTGTCTGCGCATCAGTATGAGAACTAGCAGTTTCAGAAGCAGTGGATGGAATGGAAATAAAGTCAGGAGTCAACGGAGAGTTGACATTTGATAACATCTCCTGATCAAGCTCTTGGAGCACTGGCATATTCAATTCATGTAGAGTTCGCGCTGCATCTAGTGACTCTGTAACCGTTTTTTGAACCTGTAACATAGTTGACAAGAAATTAGTGGCTTTTTTTTTTCTTCTAAAAGTTTGTGCATAGTTATCAACATAAAAAGCTACATGTAATTTTGTCACAGTACAATACCGAGCTATCGACAAAATATGAAAAACATCATCTTAGATGAGAAAGCTATAAATTTGAACTTACCTGTGCTTCACTGCGATGTTGTTTAACAGTTGGTTCATGCATTTTATCATCATAAAAGAAAGAGATGGGGTTTCCTTCAGCAGAAGGTGTCAACATTAGCTTCTCATATGCTTCATGGTATATATCAGAATCAGAACTCGGCGATTCAACATGGATCTCAACATTCTCCTTGGTTTCTTCCTTTCCGCTTGATCCGTTTAAATTCAATCGACTCTCAGATGACTGTCCACTAACTTCTGCTGTTCTATGTCCTTCAGGAATTGTTGAATTCCTATTCTCAGCTCTTTCGGCCGGATCTCGATCTCCAGATGAGCTGGCCGCTGCAAGAGCATTTTCACCGGAAATTGATCCAGGAACCTGACTTTGTGACTGCTGATTGATGGGGTTTTTCTCTACTGAAGCTTTGACCGGCGATTCTGATGGAATGGGCACATGGCTCACTGAAACACCTTCACTATCTGATCTCTTATCAACTCCTGCGACTTCAAACTTTATCTTATCAGACTCTTTTTTATTAACAACATAGGAAGGTCCAGATTTATGTTCATCTAGTGGAACGGGCCCATGGCTCACTGAAACAACTTCGCTTTCTGATCTCTTATCAACTCCTGCGACTTCAGACTTTATCTTATCAGCCTCTTCTGTATTAACAGCATTGGAAGGTCCAGATTTATGTTCATCTAGTGGAACGGGCACATGGCTCACTGAAACACCTTCGCTTTCTGATCTCTCATCAAGTCTTGCAACTTCAGACTTTATCTTATCGGCCTCTTTTGTATTAACAACATTGGAAGGTCCAGATTTATGTTCATTTAGTGGAACGGGCACATGGCTCACTGAAGCACCTTGGCTTCCTGATCTCTTATTAACCCCTGCGACTTCAGACTTTATCTTCTCCGCCTCTTTTGTCTTAACAACATTGGAAGGTCCAGATTTATGCTCATTTAGTGGAATGGGCACATGGCTCACTGAAGCACCTTCGCTTCCTGATCTCTTATCAACTCCTGCGACTTCATACTTTATCTTATCAGCCTCTTTTGGATTAATAATATTGGAAGGTCCAAAGTTATGTGCATATACTGGACGAACTATTGGTGACTCCGTAGCCTGACTAGTCCCTTCAGATTCTCTATCAATAAAGGATACTGTGCGCTTGACTACAATAGGTATATCAGCTTCTATATGCAGATCGGAAGAAATTGATGAGGAAGAGTTCTTCCTGACAGATGGGGGGCTAGAATCATAAACAGGCTCCTTATGTGCAACATCATCAACCGCATCACGTTTACTCCTCAGAATGGTTGTACTTTCAACAGATGTTTGCGTTGTGATGCCTGCATTGCTGTCTCTTCTTCTTTCCGACACTGACGACCCCTCACCCTCTGTCTCAATGAATATCCGTTCACTCAATTCTGACAGAGACGAAAAGCTCGAGTCCGTGCTATATCTTTCTTCTGAAGATTGGCTTCCATGTCCAATATGCTCAGAAACATGTTCTATATTGGAGATCAATACTGGTTCCTGAACTACATCTGCTTCAGTGACTTTTTCCACCTTGGAAATCAGCTCAGGGCCCACTGACGCGCTCTTTCCAGTGATTTCGTTTGTACTGGGAATTGACTTTAATGCTTCTGGTCGATCTTGTTCGTCTATTACCTTTCTGTCCTCAAATTCCTCAACAGAACCGAGTGATTCAGTCTCAGGACCAGAGCTTACCTTGGAGTCGCTAGCTTCACTCGACTGTCTCAGCAATGGCGAGTAGCTAGGTTCTTCGGGAATCATTCTCTCTGGAACAAAGTAGGGACGAAATCTGATATCTTGCCTATCTTCCCTGATGGGTGAGAAGAATGATGGTCCCACATTAAAACTTTCACGCGTACGATAAAACGGCTCTCTTGATTGAAATGACATGTAATTCTCTTGAAGGAATCCTCCTCCAATGATATTAGGTTTCTCCTCAGTTGATCCATAAGGTATATCAAAAGGGTTCAACCTTGGTACCAGAACAGAAGGAGCCGAACCAGGAATATCATATGAATCACGAGCAAAGTCGAACGGGTTTTGTCTACTTATTGAGATAGGAGCAACGTTAAATGGAAGATCAGAACTTTCCAAGTCTATCAAGTTCATTTCTGGCACGACACTCATCGTTTTCCTTTCTCTCCTCCTCATAATCAATTTCTCCAGCCATTGGTTCCTTTCAATCTCAGAGCTTCCGAGATCCATGAGATTCTTTTCATCTTCTTCTGTCCACGTGATCGCAGGCTTTATCCCTTTATCCTCTTCATCTTCACCATCTTCAATAAAGTCACCTAGAACTTCTTCTTCCATCATGTCGTCGTTATTCTCAGATTCATCATCCGAATCACGACTATAGGTGCTGGACTTTGAAGACCGTAGTGAAACGGCATAAGATTCGTTGTTGGACATATGAACAGTTTGTGGGGCATCTTCATCCAAAAGTGGATGAAGTTCATCGAGCATTGGCATTAAGTCAGCCATTGAAGCATCCGGAGAAGAACTCTCCGCCCTATCAGAACCAGAATCCAAACCACCATCGTCCTCGTCGCCTTCCTTTTTCTCTCCCATTCCTTTCCAAGGAGAATGAGGAGGAGAGTCCAACGGATCCACATTAGCCCTCTCGGAATCAAAAGAATCAGCTTCTGACCTCTCCTCATCGGATTCAAGACGACGTTCATCATTCACCTTAGCATAATGATTCTCCACAACTACCTCTGCATCACTAAACCTCTCTTCATTCCATTCATCTTTTTCCTTGTATCTCTTATCACTCAACTCTATGCTCTTCTCCCAAACCCCACCATTCTCCAACTCCATCTCCCGTGATTTCTCCTTAATCAACGGAGCAGTATCTTCCGAAATGCCCGTTCCAAGAATCTCACCAAGCTTACCAATCGACAAACTCGGTTGGTCATTCATCGACGACTGACCTTGTATGTTGGTTTTCTTTTCACTGTCTCTCTCAAGAGAAAAGCTGCTGATATTTTGTCCACCAATGACACTAGTATTAGCACCTGGAGCTGCAGTCTTGAGAGATACAGCTTCATGAAATGTTCGGTATTCGACTACAATCTGAGGTATATTTGGTTGCCCAAAACTCAAAAGGGCACCAAGCAAAGCAGCAGTACATACAAGGAAAGGGAAGGCAAACACCAACAGTGAAAAAACAAAAGGACATGATCTGTACACAAATATCAACAAACACAGCATTCCAACGAGGAAAGGGTGATTAAAAATACCCTTGATCGTAAAGATCACACCTTTTTTCATCTTAACTCCAATCCCTATTGATTTAACACCCATTTCTTCAATTCCCACTCGGAAAAAAGTGATCTTTCTTTTTTAAATCGGCAATGTCATTAAATATTCAGAAAATATTTACGTCGAAATTGGATTTTTGAGAGCGGGGGGCAATAGGGCGACGTGGGGTTGGAGGGTCATGCACGGAGGTGAAGGTGGGGCTTGATTCGCGGCGGAGGATTGACAGGAACAAAAGTGACGCAATGTGAAGGAGGAGGAAAACAGACAAGGTGAACATGAAAAAATAATATGAAAAAGGAAAAAGGGAAATAATAAGAAACAAGTTTTAAGTGGAAATAGGAAATAAAAAGTATATAAGAAAAAACAAGAAATGAGATTCACATTGAAGAAAGATTAAAAAAAAAAAGTCAAATTATTAGGTACAATCGATGCATAAGGAAGTAATATAATTAATTGGTTTAAGAGTGCAAACAATCTGAATCGATCGAATCATTGATAATTGTATCAATTGATAAATAATCTGATAAATGAAATGTTATAAAACACCGAATTAATGTTTGATTCGGTATTTGATTTTATATGTCGATTATCGATCCGTACCGAATTAACGAACTCCTTACTATATATATATAGACAATATTTATATATTAAAGTCTAAGACTTCAATTATTAAGCATGCCTTTTTTACAATTAAATACTTATCATTAATTAAGTAAACTAATTAAGTAATTTTTTTTTATAATAACTAATTAAGTAATTTAGATTTTAGAATGTGCGCACATATATTTAAGAGTCATTTACAATTGATGAATACACATTACATAGTGATATGATTTCATGGTTGTTTGCTGTTGAATGTCATAAGTTAAAAGCATTTTCATATCATCGAGTTGAAGCTTATGGAGAATATTAGCTTAAAGTAAAATTTCAAAACAATACAAACTATAAGCATAAAGAAAGGTAACAACTAAAAACACAAATTAATTAAAAAAAAACTAAAAACACAAATTAAAATGTTTTGGGGAATAATAAAGTCCACAATCAAAATTACTACCAATATAAAAGATGAATTCACGGCTATGGTAGCGCCACGGCACCTCGGCCGTACCCCCGCCTTCTTTTTCACCGCCAAACCAAAATCCTCACGGCAGATTTTTCAGAGAGAGAGAGAGAGAGAAACAACAAAACCTTAACAAAAAAAAAATAATTAAACAAAAATGGATCATTACAAGGTGTTGGGGATAGAGAAGGACGCGAGCAAGGAAGAAATCAAGCGCGCATTTCGCGAACTGGCGATGCAATTCCACCCCGACAAGCATTCACAATCTTCCCAACACTCGCGAGATTCCGCCACCCTGAAATTCAAGCAGGTCTCCGAGGCCTACGATACCCTAATTGACGATCGGAAGCGCGCCGATTACAATTTCACAAGAAGCAACAAGAATTATTATACCCACAATAATAATTATAGTTACCGGAATCGCAATACGTATAGTAATAGTAGTAGCGGGAGTACTTATGGTAATTATGGTTATGGGTATAGCCGTTCGGGAAGGAGCGGTGATACTGCTTTCACCAGATTTGAAATCGGCATTCGGTTTCTCACCACTAAGGCTTTTCTTCTCAATGCCACTTTCATTGGGTAATTCGTTTCGTGATGCTTCGTTATTATTAGGCATTATGTATGTTCTGTTTTAAGGCACATTGTTCTTTTCTTGTTTTGCTATTAGTTAGGTTGATTCTTGGGAAAAAAAGTATTTGCTAATTCTTGGGAGTTGATTGGATAAGGAATTTTAGTGGGAGCTGCTAAAAAGTCGCTTCGTTGAGGTCCGAAAACTTATGAAGATGTAAACTTTTAGATGCTATGAAGGATTCTTACTCAATATTGAACACTCCTTTAGTTTGCTGAAGTAAGATGGGTTGTGTTCCTAACAGAAAACTGATGTAATCAAATATCAGTCACCATTTTGAATGACATAGGCTCCAAATCTTTAAAGTATTTGCAATTCGAACTGTGACGTTTAGATGTGATTCTTGAGATATTGGAATGAAGCTGATCAAAAGTTGTGAAATGCAATGAGTTTTATGTTGTTTCTGGGGGTTTGGAGCTAGTTACTTCTAGAAGTATTTGTTCTATATTTTCATTAATGTTGTTGATGTGAACCAATGGAATCAAACAGAACGTGTACCAATGTGTTATCCTGCTTTCGATAAAACAAGCATCTTCAGACCAAATGTTATGATGTAGACTCTTGTTTTCTTGGGTAGTAACTTACTTACGACAGGAGTTACTGAGTATATACATGCTTCTAGAATTTGTGTGGTTACCTTGTTTCATTGCCTAGCCTATCCATGATGTATCTTGTGGAACTATTCATTCTTGCTTGTGTTAGTACACATGCGTCGGGAAGCGTGGGATATTTTATTTTCTATTCTTAACCTTTATTGTGAATGATTGTTAATGGATGAAGAAGAACTGAAATGCTATGGTTGTGTATGTATTATACTTCTTTCTGTGATGGTTTTAGCAATTTTGGCTAATGTACATGTCAACACAGTGTTTTGGTAGGTGGGATGTATATCGTTGATGCAGGCGGCAAAGCGTTATGGAATATGCGCAACTCTGGCGTAAGTTGTTGACTTTGCGATGAATCATTTGCTGCTAAATAGTATTTTGTCTTTTGGTAAATAATATACATATGTTGTAACTTGTAATTACAGAAATCTTTTGAAGAAGCCATGGAATCTGTAGAAAAAGCCAAAGCAATTAAGGATGATTCTTATTGAGCTCTCTTACTACACTGGTAGTTTGCAGCTAACCGGCCTGCCGATTTCCACATTGTTGTGATATGTGATGTTGTGCAGTTGACGCTAACATTGTATATAATTTATAGTAGATTTAGTTGGGGCAGGAGTGCTTAATTTATGGTACCTCTTCAGTAAAAATAAAATGCCCCTGAACTTGTATTCATTTTTGTAACTTAAAATGTAATGAGGAACCCTATTATATACTAGAAGATTGCAAACTCTTCGACCATCTTATCCGTTTGTAACGTTTCCGTTTAGTCACGTAAATAATTGTTACGTTTATCGTGTTGGACCTCTAGAATGTCTGTCGAGGTAGAATTGCAGTGTACAACGACTGCAAAACGGCCATTAGCTAGTTTTAAGAGCTATCAGCCATAATGCTCCTTTTGTCCGTATACTATAAGGTAGCAGTTGGTTGGTGACAGGTACTAATCCACCAATTGTCACGGAGCTACCTTGATTATACGGACGTAGAGGAAGTGTACGGCTGATAGCTCTTTACACTAGCTATGTCTGTTCTTGAGGCTATACAGACGGAAGAGGGGGTGTACGGATGTAGCTCTTTACACTAGCTACGTCCGTTCTTCTACCTCACAGTTTCGCCGCCTCGAGAGGTACGTTTTAGAGTACACCACTATGAAAGCAACATTCATTTTCATCCAACTAAAGTAAATGTTACAATCTGATAGGATGACCGAAGAGTTTAGTGATCATTATTTTATGAATTTGTTTCATGTGAGAATTTTACTTAGTGCCTTCTAGGGAGTTTCTGGTGTGCTCTTCGGAGCACAACTCTCTCCACTCACATGCTGTGAGTGGAGAGAGTTGTGCTCCGAAGAGCACACCAGACAAATCCCTATAATCTACTCCCTTCTAATTGTTAGATTGACGCACGACTGCTCCAGATCATTCGGCAATGAAAAGCTAAACCTTTTTGGGTTGTTTATTTGTACTTTTCGTGTCCCTTTCTTTGTTTGTTTTGGTTCGAACATAGCTCGTCCCATGTCTAAGTCTAGATGAACACTACATACATTTTATAAATTTTAAATATTCGAACTTAGATTATTATCTATGTGTTACCCTGAATTTGTGAAAATGAAAATTTTAATTGTGATTATTGTTTTAACTTATATCTATATATCGCTTCAATCATTAGCAAAACACTACTTTGCAAAGAAAATATAATATATACGTCAATCCGAGTACATATTGGCGGACGTTTTATAGATTTACTGCAAAGTGTTCCTTCCCGGAACAATTTTTATCATACACCACCCTCCGATCCACCCGACTAAATCCAAGATTCGGAACTAGCCAATTCAGGTGGTCCCAGGAGTACTTGAGGATGACTCAGTCCAGTATTTTTGGTTCTGCTCAATCTATACAAAGCTGTAGCAAAGCAAGAACGTACTTGCAACTAGATAGAATGGATTCACATTGAAATACATGAAAAGTTCACTATCAAAAAAAAATAATATGAAAAGTTCTGACTGACTCATCCATAAGCTGCGATGTTAATTAATCTTTATCAATCGTAGTTGCACAACCTAACATAGATCTCGAGTTCCACAAAAGAAAGAGAAATAAAGGTTGAAAAACGAGTTTTCTCTGTTATAGTACAAGTCTCAAATTCAACTTGAACTCATTTCTGAGTCCTATCATCCCTCATAAACTTTCATTGCCGCCGTTAGGTAAATCAACTTATTGTCATGCTAATTGAGCTGCTTGCAGTTATTCAGGCGAAAAACACCCACATATCAATTTGAAACCTCTCCTATGGAAGCTCAGAAACACTAGGACTAAGAAATTGCAAGTTTCAGATAAAAGCCTGATCGAGCCTAGTTTCTGAATACCATATTTTTCTTTTCTTACCGCAAGCAATGTGCTTTTTCTATATCAGCTAACAACGCTATGTTTCTAGAAAGAATCCAACAACAAAATGACTGAGGAGACCAACAACTAGAAAAACGCGGTTGAAAATAATAGGCCATTGCCCAAATCCAATATTAGTTTCCGCACCAAAACATAATCTATACTCTTGTTCAAACAACATTTCATAAGCAAGAAGACATAACCGAGGTGTCAACACTTTATAACAACCCAGACTCGAAACCTTGCGGTATATATTAAGAACATGGCCTCCTCTTAAGAGTTCAGATATACTGTAAGTGGAAAGTGAAGAAAAGTTTCTTCAAGTGAAGGCCTCCAAAGATCATGTCACTTGAACAAAATAAAAACGGAATAGAACAAGTTCACGGCAGAATGAGAGGTGATTTGGGCGACCAACCATCACCAAAACAACTAATTTTGAAGTATATAAATTGAAAGACAGACACAAAGTCAGACTGAACCAAAGATTCGCTTTAATATCATTTCTTATATGCAAATCATAAGATATATATCTCAGTAATATTCTATCAAAACACAAATTCAGAGTCAACAAATAACAGATCAGACCTGCGAATGGTGACAATTCTCAAGTCATTCCTGTACAAGGTATGGCTGCAGCTGTTTTGAAGCAATTACACCTTTTGTCAAGACAATTATCTCATATCAGGTAACAATCTACTGTCATTAATCCACCACTGAAGCTCAAAGCAGGGTGACACATCAGAACATCATCAAATTAGTAGAAGCCCCAACCACAAAGGGCTCCATTAACAGTCTTGTCAAGAAGTAAAACAAAACTCCCAAAGCTATTGAAATGGGAAGTGCCGGCAATGCTTGACGGAAAACAGCCAATAGTATGAGAGTACATCCAAGTCCCGATATAATAGCAAGATAACAAGCGTAAACAGTCATTAGGTCATACATAGCCGCCCTCCCCACAAGTACACTGTAAAATATGAAATCCCCCATACCAAGCTTTATCCCCCTTGGACTCATTTCTTCCATTTCGGACTCATCACCCTCATTTCCTCGCGACACCCTATTCCCACTGCCTCTATTTTCCACGCGACCAGCATTTACAGTATCACTGTTACTATTATTATCAGTCACATTCTCCGTAAAATCAACCTCTCTAATCAAAGGTGACGTCTCCCCTACATCTTCCCGTGCCTCCTCAATCTCACTCTCATTAATCCTTTCATTTTCGTCAACATTAATAACCAATTCCTCCATTTCCCGATTTCCAACGCCTCTATCACCATTCCTCAAAAACTCTCTCAACTCTACCCCGCCATTACCATCATTGCCACTCGTCTCAACCCCCATTCCAATCCCAGCAGCCACCAAAAACCCTACATTCGAACCCCTACCGCCTGAACTCCTTCCCACATTGGGCCTCGACTCGTAAACCAAAGCAGGCAACTCCTCATCCCTACTGGAAGCCAACTCCACCAACATCTTCAACGGCCCACCAGGCGCCAAAACCGCCACCAAATCATACAATGCCAGTGCCACCAACACAATCCACGTGGTCCACTCCGGCAAACGCGTAAACCACGCGGCCACAATAATCCCCAACACCACCATATTACTCTGCTTCACGACAATCGGAATCCCATCCGAAAACACCGAGATCGTCCCCAAAATCGTGAAATTAAACAGCAACACGACGAAAGTAACCGCGTCGACGGGGATATTGAACCGCTGCACGATCGAGATGAGAATGGAGCTGCCCATGGCGGAGAAGATGGTGAAGACGGAGAAGCGGGTGTAGTAGACTAAAAAGTTGTTGAAGCGGTAGTAGTAGAGGAGGACGAGGAGGAAAGTGACGAGGGTGATGATGACGACGAAAACGACGGCGTTTAGGAGTGCGCCTTCGAGTTTCGTGGAGGTAGAATCGGAGGGGGATTCGAGGTAGACTAAATTGGCGGCGGTGCGGATAGGGGCGGTGGCGGAGATGGAGGAGGGATTGTATACGGTGTAGACCAGGAGGACCACGAGGAGCATGCAGATCGACACCGGTGACATCACGCCGATGATCTCTTGACCGAGAGTCTCCAGTACGCTGCCGCTCTCCATTTTTCGCGACGGACGGACGGTGGGGTTTGGGGTTTGTCAGATCGATTGTATTAGTAGTAGTAGTCCATTTGGTCAAAAGAGGGGGAATTGTTTCGCCTAAATAAATTGTTAGTTTTTTTTTTCTTTTTGGTAGAAAAATAATTGTTAGTTTCTAATTATGAAGGTTACAAAAGATTATATTACTAGGAAAAATTGTTAGTTTTAACTTAAAAAGGAAGAAATAGTCAAAAGCACAATATTGAAGTACTTCAACAAGTCTCCTTTATCGTTGTTCTTTTTGAAATAGGTCATTTTGATTTCTTTCATTCGCAACTTAGCATTAACAACTCAACAATACATCTCTATCGCGAGCTCTAAGGTAATTGAACTAGTCATCTTGTTCGAGATTCTTTCCCTATCTTACTTTAGCTAATTCAACATCCATGATAAAAGAAACACAAGATTCAGTCTAGAAAATCTCTCATCATATTTGTGTGAGATAAAACCCGTCACCCAAAAGAATATGCGAAGAAATGTCAAATGTGCATCTGAATTGATTTTGAGCCACCCAAAAGAAGGCAGAGACCAAGTTGAAGTTTCAGGCGTAATAAGAGCTCCAAATTCAGACAAGGAGAGGGAAAATTACTGAGTCATTCACCAGATATAAATGGCGAGCTTTTGGGACATAAGATAAACATTGTTGTGAGTAATTCGGTTGCAAGACTGCAAGATAGATTCCATAGCCAAAATCGCAAAGACTCTATAATCTTGATTACCTTCCAGCGGGACGAGATTATGAGAATCACCACAAAATGTGTTGATCTAGACAAAGATAGACATGTGGCTAACTTTATCAAGTCGAAAAGGCCAATGCGATGCAAACCGCACCTGGCTAGCAAAGAGGCAAATCAAGAAGAGATTCTCGGCAAAAAGAGCAAATCGGGCAGGCTTGATTCGACATGTCCAAGAAACAACATGTCGAGATTTAGTAGGAAAGCAATTAGTGACAATTTTCTAGGAAAGCGCTTAGAAAAGTCGTGAATATTCAATTTCCAAATTTCACTACAAAGTCTCGCCAACTCGAGGCATTAATATGACATGATTGATCCACAGGGTATGAGTTCTTGGCCGAGAGACACTTTTCTGAAATGGAGTCTAAACCAAACGCTCTGGTTTTGAGGATGGATGTGTCTTAGGAATAGCCAAGCAAATTTCAAAGTCAAAGAGAGAAAAGAAAACAAAGTCTCACTGGACCGTGGCGGAATCCATGAGAGAAAAACTCAATCACATCAAGTGATGGTGACAAGATTCAAGTGATTGCAAGATGTGATGAAGCCATCTAATGATAGAATCCAAGGATCAATCCAGATATAAAGGTTAGATTGGCTACAGACTCAAAACACGCCCCTTTACAAATGATATCAAGGCCTTTATTGATGCCTCGCCAAGTTCAAGCGCTACCACAAAAGGACTTGACAATATCAAAAAAAAACATTATACTCCCGGGGTATGTAGAAGCAATCAAGTTAAACCAAGGTGAAGAGGAAGGGTTCACACAGATTTTCCAAGCAACTTTAGAAACAAGGTGTTGTTCATGTCTTTCATATAACAAAGTGTGAGGCCTATATCGTTTTAGGTTGGCAAAATTGAATTCTAAGAAATGAGGTGCAATGAATCTTTTCGTGAAGAATGGATCCACAAAATGTTTTCAGTTTTTTTTTTCATATGAACTGACAAATATAAGTGCTCATATGATAGTTAGGAGTGGCTTGGGAGACAATTCAAGGTAAATAAGTTTTACAGGCTTAAGAGATATTGCGAGATTTTCACGACGAGAGTGGGGTTCAACCTTGATAAGGTGGCAATCAATACACCCTGGTAGATGGTAGAACGACACCCCTAAATATTTTTGCTTATGATCGCATTACAAAAATCCAAGAGTTCTTAAAATATTTTGTTTTGTGCCAATAAGCGTGTTTTTGCTAAAGTGCACCACTGATTTCATAAAGTTATCTCCTAGACTTCTCCAATAAACGAGAAGCTCCAAAATATTTGAAAGAATCGAAGTTTCTTCATAGCTAGTCCCACGAAAAAACGACAAGATTATCTGCGAACATCACATTAGGTTTCCTTGACGGATTAAACTGTATCACTTAACTTCAGTATCAATTTCCATTATTTTAGAATATTGATAGATACATAGCAAAACTCAATAACAGAGCATAATTGGTTAAATTCTAAAATCACCCTTTAATGGGTGAAATGTTGTAATTGTCTTATTTTATTTCCTTAATTGTTGGTGCAATGCATTTAGGGCACATTTGGATGGTATAATATTCCCTCATTAATAGCCTAATCTTACTTTAACTCATATTTGGATTTACTAATCCATAATTAAGGAAGCCCGCAATTATCTTCCTAATCTTATGATTAACCCATATTAGGAATTGCAGCCCCCCACCCCCTTTTTCAGAATCATGGCCACAATTATTATTTTCCATTCCAACTTTATCCTCATTTTATCATTTTTATTTCTTGATCTTGCCCCCAAAATAAAATATCTCGTTCCCTCTGTAGACAAATTAATTTTGTCTACTCCAATTAAATATTGACAAGTGTCAAATTGATTATTATAAATTAAATTAATTATTTCTATTTTTAATTTGGAATTTTACTAAATTAAATTCCATTTATTAATAAGTTAATTAATTGATTTATAATATAAAGATGGAGAATTGTTGGCCGATCAAATAAAGCCATGTGGAAATACGATGTGTTCTAAGAATTTCTTGATAAAGGGCAACCCAATGCACGAAAGCATCCCCGCAATGCAAGGGTCCGGGGAAGAAGTCCACCACAAGCTAAATTAAATCCATGCCTATATTAAAAAAAATAAAACCGACCAATCACAAGCAAGGAGGCTCGGTTCTACAACTATAAATAGATGAGCTCTTGAAGAACAAAAACACAACAACAAAAAACTTCAAGAATTGAGAGCAAGGAAGTTCAACAAATCCTCTCCAACAAGCTCAACAATCTTCAAGGTGTTCTTCGTTAAGAACTCCTTTCAATCCGATATCAAGCCTCAAGTTCATCCAAAAACCGTTTTTGAAGATCGTGTCTTTATCAAGAAGATCAAATCTTCAACAATTCAAGAAAACTCAAATTAAATTCATACCGTTCTTCAACAACATTCAAACCAAAAATTCGTTTGATCCGAGATCAAGTCACAAGACCCTCGGAAAACCGTTTTGAAGATCAAAATCCATACTGGAAAGATCAAAATTCACAAATCCAAGGAATTGAGGAAGAAGATCATATCATCCTTCATCAATCCTCAAATCAAATCACCATTTAATCCGAGATCAAGCCCAATGACCCTCGAATTAACGTTTTTCCAAGTTCAAATCATCTCAGTGAAGATCAAATTGAAGATTTCCACCACAGATTTCAATATTGTTCTTGTAGAATTGAATCAGAGGATTAAATAGAGATTGAACCACAATTGTACTTCAAATATACTCAAAAATTATTTTGTAATCTTTTTCTTGTCTTTCAATTACAGAGATGGCAAGAATTTGTCGTTACAAATTTGGCACGCCCAGTGGGATGGGACAACTCTACCTCTCATCTCTTTTCATCAAGAACAACCAGTCAACCATATGGCATCACGCAAAACAAGAAGGTTGTCTGATCTATTGTCTGATCCATCCACGAAGATGCCAAGTGAAGACGTTCACGACATTGATCAAAAGGACTCATTTGTCTCCGACAACGTCAACAATGATGAGGATGTTGAGAGCTGCGACTCCTCCCCACCAACTCCTCACTCTGCATCGGGTTCTTCACCTCCGTTGGATACACTGCACGCATTGACAGCAAGTGCTACAACTTTGGAGGAACAAATTGGGATGTTGACCAAAGCCATAGAGATGCTGAACAAACATGTGCAAGACCAAGACTCCAAGATAGAAAATT
Source organism: Linaria vulgaris (assembly GCA_948329865.1). Lineage (NCBI taxonomy): Eukaryota > Viridiplantae > Streptophyta > Magnoliopsida > Lamiales > Plantaginaceae > Linaria > Linaria vulgaris. The sequence goes on from OX415249.1 coordinate 105,788,363, forward strand.
TGCTGAGTAGGGAAGTCAAGGTGGAAGAAAGTCATGTGAAGGAACTGAAGTTTGGAGGCTTTGAAAAGGGTGAAACATCCATGAAGCAATTATCCAATGAGAAGGAAAAATCTATTGCCAAGGAGTTCCAAATCTCTTCAAATGGCATGATCCCTGCTGATCAATTGAAGGAGTTCATCATGGGAACTATCAAGGACAAACTAGACGAAAGCTTCAAATCATCATTCTCTTATTCCAAACCGTACACTCAAAGGATAGATAACCTCAAGATGCCGAATGGCTACCAACCACCACATTTCCAGCAGTTTGATGGCAAAGGCAACCCAAAGCAACATGTAGCTCATTTTGTTGAGACTTGCAACAATGCCGGAACTTACAGTGATCATCTTGTCAAGCAATTTGTTCGCTCGCTGAAGGGGAATGCATTTGATTGGTACACTGATTTGGAAGCAAACTCGATTGATAGTTGGGACGAGTTGGAGCAAGAATTCCTCAATCGCTTCTACAGTACAAGAAGGACCGTCAGCATGATTGAACTAACAAATGCTCGCCAATGGGATGAAGAGCCAATCATTGATTACATAAACCGTTGGAGAAATTTGAGTCTCAATTGCAAGGATCGATTGTCCAAAACCTCGGCTATAGAGATGTGCATCCAAGGCATGCAATGGGGGCTCCGTTACATTCTTCAAGGAATACAGCCAAGGACGTTTGAGGAGTTAGCAACTCGTGCTCATGACATGGAACAGAGTATGGTGGCAAGTGGAGTTAATGGACCACCTATGCAAGATCCGCGAAGATTCAGTGACAAGCAAGATGCAAGGAAAGGAGGCAAATCTTTCAACAAAGCACCTACCAAAGAGTCTATAGCGGTGAATGTTGCTCCGTTGAGAATCCAAACCAAGACGAATGATAGCAACGACCAACAAAAATGTGGTTTAATATCTGAAAAGGCCAATAATTCACAAGCTAATGAGCAAAGGAAGACGACACTCAAGGAGATGCAGTCAAAGCAATATCCATTCCTCGATTCTGACGTTTCAGCCACATTTGATGATTTGCTCAAAGCTAACCTGATTGAGTTACCTGAAATGAAGAGACCAGAAGAGGTTGGTCGCACCGATGATCCTAAGTATTGCAAATATCATCGTCCCGTAGGACACCCAATCCATGATTGCTTCACATTCAAAGATAAGGTGATGTGGTTGGCTCATGACGGAAAGATCACGCTAGAAGAGGATGTTGTGTCATCAAACCTTGTCGCACTCTCAAGCCCAGTTGATAGCCTAGATGACTCCCACATCGTCGTTTCATGCAATGCGACTCACGAAGGAGAGAAAATTGAAGACTCTACTTCAAAGACTGCTCATGTCACAAACCAATATATGTCCACTATATGCTTCACTGATGAAGACCTTCTACTAGGTTCCAAACTCCACAACCGACCATTGTTTGTCGCCGGCTATATTCGCGAGAAAAGAATCAATCGAATGCTGATTGACGGGGGCTCTGCGGTCAATATCTTACCTCTACGCACTTTGAATAAATTAGGGATCTCGGTGGATGAACTATCAAGTAGTCGTCTGATGATCCAAGGTTTCAACCAGGGGGGGCAAAGAGCCATTGGCATCATAAGATTAGATCTTCTTATTGAAGATATGCCGTCTAGTATGCTATTCTATGTCATCGAATCCAACACATCCTACAACATGTTATTGGGTCGACCTTGGATACATGAAAATGGCGTTGTTCCTTCAACATTACACCAGTGCTTTGGATATTATCAAGATGGAGTCGAAAGAAAGGTACATGGTGATGTAAATCCTTTTTCTGATGCTGAATCACACTTTGCAGATGCAAAATACTATATTGAAGGAAAGAGCACTGTGAAACTCAATGGAACTGAGCAACTCCAGCATCATGATGTAAAAGGCTCTGATAACACAAGTGACACAGAGAAGAGTAAAATTCATGGATCTCCCCTTGAGACAAAGCCTTTGAAAGAACTAATATTACCTCTTACAACACTTGAAAGGAAAAGGGCCATCTCCTCCACTTGAAGGATTTGTTCGTCCATCCAAAGGACCAGAAACAGAGTATGGAACATTGCCCACAAAGAAAATTGAGCAATGCTTTGACCCGAAAGCTTTCAAAATGCTAGTTAAAGCTGGATATGACCCTAATGAAGAATCGCGATTGGAGGGCCTCGCTCTTGATGCTGCTGTAGAGAAGCCATACGAACTCAATTCCACACAAGTTATGCTAAAGGAAAAATGGCATACCATTCTAAACATTCGGGTAGGCCTTGGCTACAAGCCACCAAACCCAGTTCGTATTGCTATAAAAAGAGCTAACGCCAACTACATAGGCGAAGTAGAGGGTTCAACAACAGGCTGTGAAGAGAAGATACCACACATGTCGATCTTTAATAGACTTGGTCCGAATAAAACATTCTTTGATAGGCTTGGTCCGAATAAAACAGTCTTTGATAGGCTTGGTCCAAATAAAAGGTTTGATTGGAAAAAGTTGAGTGTTCCACATATGTCGACACACGCTAAGAGAAACCTCAAGTCATCAAACTCTAAGAAAGTTCAAAGTTTGATCCCATCTCGAATGACTCGCCGCGAAGGCTTGATAGTGTCTTGTGGGGAAACTCTCAAAGTCAAGTTACAAACTGTGGTACTCACGAAGACCAAAGACGGAGATGAAAAGAGTGTAGGATCGTCATGCCATATCACTTCTCGTGAAAAAGATGTTGAAGAAGACGCCGAAGATGCGCCTATTGAGTGGGAGGAGGGTGTCAAGGCCACTGTTGATGAGTTAAAAGAGGTAAACTTGGGCAACATCGATGACCCAAGGCCGATTTACATAAGTGCATTGCTCGGAACTGATGAAGAACGAAGTTACATTGAGTTGTTGCACGAGTTCAAGGATGTGTTTGCTTGGTCATACAAAGAGATGCCAGGCTTGGACCCAAATGTGGCAGTACACAACTTATCGGTAAAGAAAGATGTTCATCCAGTCAAGCAAGCCCAAAGAAGGTTTCGACCTGACTTAGTCCCATTGCTCGAAGCCGAAGTTAACAAACTCATTGAAGTCGGGTTCATCAGAGAAGTCAAATACCCAACTTGGATTTCTAGCATCGTGCCGGTAAGAAAGAAGAATGGACAAATCAAGGTTTGCGTCGACTTTAGAGACTTGAACGAAGCATGCCTTAAGGATGACTTTCCTCTACCGATTGTTGAACTAATGATTGATGCTACCATGGGACACGAAGCCTTGTCTTTCATGGACGGATCTTCCGGATACAACCAAATTCGTATGGCTCCAAGGGATGAAGAATTGACTGCTTTCCGTACTCCGAAGGGTATATATTGCTACAAGGTGATGCCGTTTGGATTGAAGAATGCCGGTGCTACCTATCAAAGGGCAATGCAAAATATCTTCGACGACATGTTGCACAAGAATGTTGAGTGTTATGTGGATGATCTTGTCGTAAAGTCGAGAGAAAGTAAAGATCACACAGATGACTTACGAAAAGTCTTTGCGCGACTGCGGAAGTATCAATTAAGGATGAATCCTATGAAGTGTGCATTTGACGTAACATCGGGAAAGTTCCTTGGTTTCATTGTTCGTCAGCGAGGCATTGAAATCGAGCAAGCCAAGATTGATGGAATAGTTAAAATGCCAGAGCCACGAAATATTCATGAACTCAAAAGTCTACAAGGAAAATTGGCATATCTCAGAAGGTTCATCTCGAATTTAGCCGGTCCTTGCCAACCTTTCAGTCATTTGATGAAGAAAGACGTTCCATTTAGGTGGGATGAATCTTGTCGCAATGCTTTTGAAAGAATCAAGTTGTATCTGATGAAACCTCCCGTTTTAGCCGCTCCTGTGCCGGGACGTCCCTTGATCCTATACATTGCTGCCCAAGAAAGATCAGTGGGGGCATTACTCGCCCAAGAAAATGACAAAGGGAAGGAAAATGCACATTATTACCTGAGCTGAACAATGACACCGAATGAGTTGAATTACACTCCTATTGAGAAGCTTTGCCTAGCCCTTGTATTCTCAATTCAAAAATTGAAGCATTACTTTCAAGCTCATACTATTCGTCTTGTATCCAGAGCAAACCCTTTAAAGTATGTCATGACAAGGCCGGTGTTGTCTGATCGACTTGCAAGATGGTACCTCCAACTGCAACAGTTTGAGACTGCATATATCCCTCAAAAGGTTGTGAAAGGACAAGTATTGACGGATTTTCTAGCTGACCACCCTATTCCTGCCGAGTGGGAGTTAAAGGACGACTTGCCAGATGAAGATGCACTCGTGGTTGAAGTTACACCTCCATGGGAAATGTACTTTGATGGTGCCGCACATAGAAATGGAGCCGGCGCTGGCGTTATCTTTCTCACACATAATGGAGAGGTCTTGCCATATTCCTTCACATTAACTCAAAATTGCTCAAACAATGTTGCGGAATATCAAGCTTTGATACTCGGGTTAGAAATGGCAATTGAGCTGAGGCAACCTCATCTAAAAGTGTATGGTGATTCCAAGTTGGTCGTGAATCAATTGTATGGCGAATTTGAGGTTAAGAAGCCAGAGCTCCTACCATATGTTGAATATGCAAGAAGATTGATCAAAAATCTTGGTGACGTTACAGTAGAGCATGTGCCGAGGAAAGATAACGGGCAAGCCGATGCTTTAGCTAAACTTGCTTCTATGTTGGTTACATCAGAAGAGAAGACGTCCGTACCCGTGTGCCACAAATGGGTACTCCCGCCTATTCTAAAAGGTAACGGTGAGCAAGGTAATAATAATGAAAGTCATGCTGTGGAGGTATACGAAATTGAAGTTGAAGATTGGATACAATCATTCGTGGAATACTTAAAGCACGGAAAATTGCCCGATGACGTACGACAAAAGATCGACATTAGGCGTCGTGCAACTCACTTCATCTTCTATAAAGACACACTCTATAGGCGCTCATTTGATGAGGTTTTCTTGTGCTGCCTAGGATAAGAAGAAGCTATGCAAGCTATGAAAGAAGCACATTCCGGAATTTGTGGAGCTCATCAGTCTGGTCCAAAGTTACATTTTCGCATCAAAAGAATGGGCTACTACTGGCCTACCATGGTTTTAGATTGCATGAAGTACGCACGAAGATGTCAAGCTTGTCAATTCTACGCAAACTTCATCCACCAGCCACCTGAACCTTTACATCCGATTGTAGCTTCTTGGCCTTTTGATTCGTGGGGTTTGGACGTTGTCGGTCCTATGACAAAGCCTTCTGGCGGACACTTGTACATTTTGGCTGCAACCGACTACTTATCAAAATGGGCCGAAGCTGTGCCTCTCAAAGAAGTGAAAAATGAGACCGTTGTCAACTTCATTCGTACCAATATCATTTACCGCTATGGAGTTTCTCGATGTATCGTCACTGATAATGGAAAGCCGTTTTGCAATAGTTTGATAGACAAGTTGTGTGAAAAGTTTAGATTCAAGCAAAGAAACTCTTCCATGTATTATGCTGCTTCTAATGGCCTCGCTGAAGCATTCAACAAAACTCTCTGCAACTTGCTAAAGAAAGTGGTGGCGAAGTCAAAGAAAGATTGGCATGAAAGAATTGGAGAAGCTATATTGGCATATAGAACTACACTCAGAACACCAACTCAGGCAACCCCGTATGCATTGGTCTACGGAGTAGAAGCAGTTCTCCCTCTTGAGCAACAAATCCCGTCTTTAAGGATAGCTCTGCAAGAAGGACTCACCGAAGAAGAGAATGCTCGTTTGCGCTTGCAAGAATTAGATACTCTTGATGAGAAAAGACTAGAAGCGCAACAGGAACTTGAGTGCTATTAAGCTCGTATCTCCAAGTCTTTTAACAAAAAGGTCTGCCAACGCTCCTTTCAAGTTGGTGATTTGGTTCTTGCAGTGAGAAGGCCCATCATTATCACTCATCGAACCGAAAATAAGTTCACTTCAAAGTGGGATGGTCCTTATGTCATCACAGAAGTATACACGAATGGCGCATATAAGTTAGTTGCCGAAGATAGATTAAGAATTGGTCCTATCAATGGAAAATTCTTGAAATAATACTACCCTTGATGACTGAAGTATGCTCCATGACGCACGAGCTTAAACTGCATGTTACTCCTGGCCCGCATGAGTATAAACTGTGGATGGCAACCACCAATGGTAAATTATGTGGTTAAAATGATAACTTACCCCACTAAAGGTGTTTTATGTGGTTAAAATTTTAAATACCCCACTTTGTTCAAAGTGGTTAAAGAATGAATACTCCTGGCCCGCATGAGTATAAACTGTGTACGGCACCCCCCTTAAATCAATCTTGATTTCTTTGAACTACGTTATGACTTGATCCTTTTATTGAGGTACGTAGGCAGCTTAGAATTTTTCTAAGTTCAGTCATGAAATTTGCTTAAGTTGGTTTTGTTGCGTTACGTTACAGTATTCATGAGAAAGAAACGTGATGTCAAATGCAAATGAAAAACTCAAAATGAGTAGGTGAAGGACGTGCTTGTTAAGAAAGTGTCAAAACTGACTGATGATCATGTAGATATGGCCTTATTGCTTGGTGGGATTTTGACTCGTTCAACCGGACCAATCCGATAACAAACATCATGAAGCGGTGAGTTATACATGCTGAGGAGACAGAATGGAGTAGTTGAGCATTGGATTTATGTTTCCTGCTAGCTGCTCGAATGGGAAGCATTTGATCCCAAGCGCCGTCGTTGGATGACTTTAACGAGTTTGAATCCTAATCAATGCTTTGTCTTTGGAGATAAGGAATCTTTGGCGGTTGGAACTGAACTTTTTCTTTTTGGTAGAGAACTCGTGTCTTACGCTATCTATCGTTACAGTTTGTTGACAAACACGTGGGCTACTAGAATGAGTACAAATAAAAGACTCGAAATGAGGTAAATAAAGGTAAATCTTTTATTAATCTCGGAGTTTGATGACGCTACAAATCCAAAGCAAAACAGAATAAAGCAAAAAAAAAAAAAGGAAATCTCTTTCAAACAAAAGGCCTCACATCCCCCAACTTCAGTTGTGCAGTCTCCAAGTTCAATCTCATAACATTCAATTCGTCCATCTCCGCGTCAGTAAGTGAATGAGTGCTTTTAAGGACATATATCTTCTCTTCCAAATTAGAGATCTTACTGTCGACACCTCGAAGAAACTCTTGTTGGCTCTTTAAGGATGACGTCAAGCTTGCTTTCTTCGGCTTTAAGTCTTTCAATCTTCTTTTAACACTTTGAAGTTCATCTTTGGTGGACCTAACTCGTGAGGATCCCTTTTCTTTGTCAGATTTGGCGTCGGATATGTGGTCCTCTATTTCTGAAATTTGTTGAAGAAGTGATGAGTTTTCTAATATTGTGGAGTTTCGCACATCATAAGCAGCAGCTTGATCAAAAACTTTGCTCACTAAGGCCTCTAAGGGAGCAACTTTTTCTTTCCCAACCAACTTCATTCTTTCAAAGACAATGCAGAATTCATCTTTAAAAGAAGAATTTTGGTTAATTGGTGCACGAACAATCCTCTCACTAACATCGGCCTATAGAGAGTTGAGATACCTCTTGTCATGAATCTCTAATAGACTTTCACCCTTAAAAACAGAGACAACAATATGGGGAGAACTTTCCTCACCATTCTTTGAGTCTCTTGGCTTCAAATGCACTTTGTCATCTTTTGAAGGTTTAGTACCAGCACATGACGTTGACCCTTCACTTCTTTGAGGATGTTGCTCATCACCCTTCAAAACAGAAATCCTCTCTTTGCCCACCTACAAGGAATGTGTCGAAAGTTAGAAACATATACATATATTTATGTATGTATGGAAATAAAGAGCAAAGTTGACCAATACCTGTACAGCCAAGTCCAAAGTCGCGGATGAGGTGCTCGAAGGACAGCGAGGAGAATTGATTTCTCTAGGTTGCGAGATACTTGAGCCTTTCTTAACCCTCTTCCAGTTGCGATCGCCGTTTTCGCTGCTGCCACTCTCTTTGACAATGCTTTTTCTTTTCACTGATTCCTCTACCGCAATGTGTGTCGCGTCTCGCGAGCTCTTCCCAAGAGGAGTAATTTGGTTGTCACGACTTTGTGCGACCTTGTCATCTCCACCGAGTATCAAGTGCTTTTGAGGCGAAAGTAAAGAGTCGATATTGTCTTCAAGGTAGCTCATATGGGTTTTGGTTATCCATGACTTATAACTATCTGAAAAGTGCCTTTTTGCGTTAAGAGGAGCATTGGGAATCCAAACCTTTGAATATGTCCTTTGTGCAAGACTTAACCTCCAAAAACGAAGTCCTTCATCCAAAGAAGCTTCGTGGTAGTCATTTTTGAGTACGCCAGGAACATCTTGATAATATCCAAATTGTCGGCCAAATCGATGTGGACTATAAGGCTCAACATCAAAAGTTTCGCCTTGCCTCAGAGTAAGATAGCACGATCGAATGTTGATTAAATAGTCATGCTCTGCTTCGCTAAGAGTACTGCAATCCACAAGTGTGACGTTATTGACGTTTGGAAGAAGATTGCATGCCCAAGTGGTATAGTCTCCTTTGTGAATTCTCTTACGAGCTTCTTTTGGATCAAAAGGTCTTGCTCAATTTTCTCCAGAAAACACCGTCATTCCAGGTTTTTGCGACTCTTGGTGGATAGAAAACTGAGTCTTGAAGTACAGCGCCACCCACCCGTAGACAAAATGGATCGGAAAAGGAAGGCACCCTAGAGACGGTTGAGTAGACCTTGATATTGAGTTCAACCCTTTGTAGATCGACGCTAGCACCGGAATGGCAAGGCATACTCTTTGACCGCTGGCTATAAGACTCGCCATCTTGAAAGTACTTGGACGGATAAAGCCAACGTTCTTTATAGGGAGAACAAAGATGCACAACCAACAAGCTAAGTGCGCGGCAAAAAACGTCTCTTCCTTCCAACAACCTTTGATACCGAGTTGTGAAAACATGATCTCTTCTTGCGATGACCACCGACTGTATGGTTCGAGCTTTCCGGAAGGGTTATATGTCGCTTGAGGTCGATGCACACTTTTTCTCTCCTTCCGTGATGGGGGACATTTGTATTTGACTTCTTTCTTTGACCAAAAGTTAACCCACTCTTTGACTGGCACTCGAGGATCGTCATCACCACCATGTGCTCGGATTAAGTGAAACGCATGGAACAAAGCTCTGCATGACCTCGGCAAGCGATGGTTTTCTTTTTCTTTGCCGAAAAGTTCTCTCTCGCTCGGTATGACTTCGTCGTATAAGGATCCAAATATGGGTAGGCCGACAAGGTGTTTCAAGTTCCATAGGGAAACTGAGAGCTCTCCAAGTGAAGTGACAAGGGTGTTTGTAGACGGTGACCACGCTTCGCACAAGGCTTTTATGATTTCCAAATTGCACTCGTATGTGAACAAGGATGCATAGACTGGCTCGTACGTGTTGGTGGAAATAGGTGTAGGCTTGCACCGAACAAGGACATCTTCTGTCCACTCCCAATATCCCGGAAAGTAATGAATTTCCCCGGAAAAGTGAAGAAAGGCATCGTCCCACATGGCATCTCCTTTGGTAATGCGTCGCCCCAAAGTATCGAAAGGAAGATCATTGTTTGATATTCGGTGGTGAGGAGATCGGAGCACGAACGACGACAAAGATCGATTGGAGGACTTGGGAAACTCTTCAGTCCAGTCTTTGGGTTTAATGGTGTTAATCAAAGAGGGCCATCGGCTTGTGTAAATTCCGGCGAAAGGGGTGCCGACCTCCAATATTGTGTCCCGTTGGGTTGATTGATTTTTATCACCGGTGATGGTTAGGGTCTCAACTTCCTTCGAATTATAGGCACGACCAAATTTCACCATTTTGCGTGTATTGTTTCCTCTTTGCAATTGTATTGTGAATAACTCCTCTTTCCAATTCAAAAATCCACTGCAACCTGTTACAAAAAAATATTGAGATTAGCAAAACAAAACAAGCTCCGAGTTCATCTTTGAGATTTGGTCAACATTTACCTTCGGAGTTGACTTTTCGAGGGTCAACGTTGACTCAGTCAACACAGCTGATGTGGCACGCGGGTCCACATTGGTCTTGCAAAGTGAGATGTCTAAAAGGGATGACAAGTGTGAAGAAAGGGGCCACATTCATAATGGGAGACACAAAGACAAAGCAAGAGCACTCTTGTCCCCCTAGTGCTCTTACACATCCACTAAGACAAAGTGGGGAACACAAGGACAAGCAAGAGCACTCTTGTCCCCTATGGTCCCTTAGGCACAATCACACCTCCACTACCAAACCCTAGCTGCCAGTTGACCGCCGCCAAGGAAGCGTTGACCGGACGGAGGAGGACGGCGGTGGCGCGGCGATGCGACTTCGGAAACTCGCCGGAGACGCGGTTGTGGTCGGAAAAACCAATCAGAGCCACTAAAACGTAGCTACGGACGAGGCGGATCTGAAAACACCTCCAAACTAAGAAGAATCAAAACGAAATGACAAGAAATCCAAGAGAAAGAATACAAAAAGAAGAAGAACACAACACAAAAGAAATCCAATCCTTAAGGGCCTCAAATCCTAGCAAAAGAATGTCCGGAAACACCTCGGGATTTAAGAACACGCTTAAGAACAAGAACTCTTCCAAATCCACCACACAAACCACACGTCCAAAGCAACAAGACGTGAATGTCTTGATGAGGAGCGCGAGGTTTGAATATAGGATAAGGGTGAAGTGTTAGAAAGGCGGAGGTGAGGAGAAGACAAGAAAAACAACGAAGCTAAACAACAACTACGGATCCATGAACGAAACTCGCGGAATCCGCCATTAAAGCTCCAAAAACTCGTGAGGAGGTGTTGTGCTCCGATGATACCGGCGTCAAGATGAAGAAGACGTCAACGCACGGAAATACCTCGAAACCACCACACTAACCGTTCCTCTTGAGCTCACGATTATGATGATGACATTTTCGAGATGAAAATCAATCACCGTCGCATGGAAACTCCGGTGAAAGGGGCGGCCATGGGAGGAGCTAGAGGAGAGAGAAAGGACTTTTTTTATTACTTTTGTTGTTGTATAACACGAACAAAAATATATGTTGCGAACAAAAATATATGTTGCGACATATTCACTTCAAGACGCATTTTTACGATGCTATTAGTGACAAGTCGCAAGGGGGCATTTGTAGACAAATTAATTTTGTCTACTCCAATTAAATATTGACAAGTGTCAAATTGATTATTATAAATTAAATTAATTATTTCTATTTTTAATTTGGAATTTTACTAAATTAAATTCCATTTATTAATAGGTTAATTAATTGATTTATAAAATAAAGATGGAGAATTGTTGGCCGATCAAATAAAGCCATGTGGAAATACGATGTGTTCTAAGAATTTCTTGATAAAGGGCATCCCAGTGCACGAAAGCATCCCCGCAATGCAAGGGTCCGGGGAAGAAGTCCACCACAAGCTAAATTAAATCCATGCCTATATTAAAAAAAATAAAACCGACCAATCACAAGTAAGAAGGCTCGATTCTACAACTATAAATAGATGAGCTCTTGAAGAACAAAAACACAACAACAAAAACTTCAAGAATTGAGAGCAAGGAAGTTCAACAAATCCTCTCCAACAAGCTCAACAATCTTCAAGGTGTTCTTCGTTAAGAACTCATTTCAATCCGATATCAAGCCTCAAGTTCATCCAAAAACCGTTTTTGAAGATCGTGTCTTTATCAAGAAGATCAAATCTTCAACAATTCAAGAAAACTCAAATTAAATTCATACCGTTCTTCAACAACATTCAAACAAAAAATTCGTTTGATCCGAGATCAAGTCACAAGACCCTCGGAAAACCGTTTTGAAGATCAAAATCCATACTGGAAAGATCAAAATTCACAAATCCAAGGAATTGAGGAAGAAGATCATATCATCCTTCATCAATCCTCAAATCAAATCACCATTTAATCCGAGATCAAGTCCAAGGACCCTCGAATTAACATTTCTCCAAGTTCAAATCATCTCAGTGAAGATCAAATTGAAGATTTCCACCACAGATTTCAATATTATTCTTGTAGAATTGAATCAAAGAATTAAATAGAGATTGAACCACAATTGTACTTCAAATATACTCAAAAATTATTTTGTAATCTTTTTCTTGTTTTTCAATTACAGAGATAGCAAGAATTTGTCGTTACACCCTCATCCAAGATTTGTAAATTTTATTCCTATATATTCCATGAAATTTCATGAGATTTAATTATGTTCCTATCGAAGATTTCAAATTGTAGGGTTTCTTTTTGTTCCAGAGCTCTGTTCATCGACCAAGAAATCCAACAAACAAGTGAGTTTATGCATTGCTTTGAGTTTATACATTTTTTTGAGTTTATATTTAACGATTCGAGATGATGATGAGGAGAAAGAAATTAAATATGGCTTGGACCCAAAGTTTTTATTTTGTGACCCCTGTTGCATTTATTTTTAATAAATCATGATTCTTTACTCTTTATCCTTAACATCGATTTTCTTTTGTTAATGATTTATGAATAATTTTCATGTTTCTTGACTCTTTTGCTGAACCGTGAGTTATTTTTCTTTTGTTAATGATGTTTCTTGATTCTTTTGCTTACTTGTTAGGATTGCATATTTTTTGTTCAAACATGTATTTCTTCTTTTATAATTTATATTTGAATTAGACTTCTCAACTTACAGATGGATTCGTCGGCTGAATGCGTTAGGCAAATTATATTGCATCCGTTAATTTTTCGAGCCTTTATTTTAGCGTTACTTGTGGTACTACTTCGTCGTAGGCAAACCAACCAAGGTCGTAGACCTCGTCGTTTAGGAATACGGTATAGTATAATAAATCGCATTCCCAAAAGAGTAAGGTATCTTGACAACTACAATAAAAATATCCAAATTGATTTTTTTTAATGAATTAACACAGTAAGGGTAATTTGGGAATTATCATGCAATCTACCGCTGAAAACTACAATCCAAATACGAATTTAGTATATATGAAATTAACAATGACATATTTTAATTTGACAATCAAACATGAGTTTGAGAATTGGGAGCCCCATTCAAATCACATCATTACTAATGGTGGGATTATTTGAAAAGGTAACCAAATGTGCCCTTACTGTAATATATCAATTTATCCATTACATAAACCAACATACAAATCTGCAAAAATAATTTCCTAAACAATATTCTTGTATGCATTAAAGATGATAATAACTCATACGTGACTACCAATCTACAAATCCGAAAAATAGTATACATGTTTTCCTTTCAATGCAAAAAATCGACTCCACTCTGTAAACTAAACAAGTGACTACACATTCGTTATCCACACATATATATATACTAGAAACGCTGGCACGCGGTTCCCGCGTGATTAAGAATTTATTTTAATTTATATGGTAAAATAATAATTTGAATAAGTAAAAATTAAATAAATAAGGATAGAGACTTTATATAGAAAGTTTTAAATTTTGGGAAACTAAATATTCAATCACAATAATTACTATAGTTATTGATTCTACTTAAATTATAAGGCTAAATTAGGAACTCAATAATTAAACTATTGTGCTAACAATAAAATTATAAGGCTAAAACCGGAAATCAAAAGTTTGGTGTCACATTCTTTATTTAATAACAAGAAACGATGGCACGCGGTTCCCGCGTGATTAAGAATTTATTTTAATTTATATGGTAAAAGAATAATTTGAATAAGTAAAGATTAAATAAATAAGGATAGAGACTTTATATAGAAAGTTTTAAATTTTGGGAAACTAAATATTCAATCACAATAATTACTATAGTTATTGATTCCACTTAGGCTAAATTAGGAACTCAATAATTAAACTATTGTGCTAACAATAAAATTATAAGGCTAAATTCGGAAATCAAAAGTTTGGTGTCAGAGTTTGCCTTTCTTTATATAATAGTATATATATATATATATATATATATATATAGCAAGATAATGTACTTTTTAGATCCAAATACTGATGTGCCTACATTTTTACCAGGACAACGAAATTAGCTTAACATATGAGTAATTTGCTCAAAGCTCCATGTTGTGGAGTGCCAAAAAGGTTGAACATCAACTGGATGAATTATCTGTTAACTAAGTTTTTTTCCCCGTCTTTTTAACATTCTCTAGAGTCTTAGGTACATTCCAGATGCAACCACAATAATCCATCAGAAATCCTGTTAAGTGATCCCCACGGTTCAACCACAAACTACCACTCCAAATCCAAGGGTCGACAATTATTCTTACACACAAAAAAGAAAAAAAAAACATCCTTTAAAGAGAAAATTGCAAAAAACAAACCTTATGTCGTTTTCATCTGGCTGATAAATCCCGGTGCAATTTCAATAGTAATACCTACTATAAAAATTAAAATTATGCCGATATCCTCAACTGCAAGTCTGCAACTGATAGCATAACCCAAATCTATTATCAGTTTAGTATACGTGTTTGATATTAAAATAAAACACTTTTAATATGAGTGAAATAAAACACACTACTGATTTATTAAGGAAAATATAAGAATCTATAATATTTAATTTTATCAATCCAAGTTAAATAAAAAGCAAGCTAGAAATAAAAGAACAAAATGTTTTTAGTTAATATTCAAGTCTCACTCTCACATGCCAGTAAGATCTAATGCAACGATATTTTTTAAAAATAAACTATGTTGTATAAGATACGCTTTTGATACACATACATGTACAATATGTATTATATGATATGTAGTATACCAGTTAATTTTAATAAAATAAAAAATTCTCGATACGTATCCTATATAGACGGATTTGGACCGTATCGGGCTTATTTTGATTTCTTTTTTTCTTTTTGTAAACTTCTAATTGTTGGTGGGTTAATAACATAAATACTACCTAAAAAAAATTATAAAATCTTTTTAATTAAACTTAGATGTAGGATCATAGTTTAGAAAATAAAAAAAATCGTGATTCTCTCAAACCCTTCTCTCTCTATCACTGTCTTCACAAACCACCATGGTAAACGACTCGACCACTCCTTAAACTTTAATGCTAGATCGTGCTGTTAATTTGAATTTTAAGTGAATTACTTCAAAACAACTTGTGGTTAGGGTCACTATTTTGTTATTATAACTTTTTCATATTAAAGTTCTTTGTACTATTTTTTATTAACGAATTGTTTTACTTATTATAAATGTGGCATTTATTGTAATATTAATATTAATTGATAAACTTATATTGCCCTATTAATATCGTTTGTTTTCTCAAATTAGTATTGTCGTATCCGTATCTGGATTGTGTCATAACTCATATCAATCGTCGTATTTGTAATTGTACTCTTGCAAGAAAGCCGGTAAGAGAATATTTGGCAATTAAAACTAATATAGGGGTCTTTTTGCAATTGTTTCTTCTTAATAAAGACAAAAATGTGAATACTGATGATACCTATTGTTGCCTTAAGCCCTCAAATTCAATCCTGTTCCAGCAGTTATCCTCTCTCACCTCTCTCTCTCTACATGGCTGCCACCACCGTTCTGAAATCGCCGACGGCGTATCTTAGCACCGCCGCCGTAGCCTCTGGTGGATCCTCACTGAATTCCCTTAGTTTCCCCCGCGTCTCCTTCGCATCGAGTAGGCGGCATCCATTGATACGATGTCGTATTCATCCCTCGAGTTCTATTAGTAGTAGTAGTATCAAATTGCCGAGCCGGTCGTTTGAGAAGTTCTTATCGTTTGCCGCCAACGGAGAAACCGTCGAGGCTGAGGTTGAGGCCGATACCCTAGAGAAAGAACCCGAATCCGAAATTGAGGTATCTTCTTGTATCTGCAATTTTGCATATATTTTTCTCTTTTGTGTCAGGAATCATAAATAGTTGTGCCCTCAATTGTATGGATGAACGCCTTTTGGAGTAATGTTGTGAAACTGCTGCAGAGAGTCATTTAGTCAACGCTTCAGTAGGATACCTTGGTTTCTTTCTCTTGGCAATTACGGAATTCATAATGTTCGGAGTTATAAGTAGGATATTCAATAGAAAGACCATTTTTTTATGATTGTTGGTTGCGCAAGAGAGAAAATTGCTACGTCAGTGCAACTCCTTCCTGACTGTGCCATCGAACCACGAGATGAGAATTGCAAAATTCATCATCTTTATCATAAATTTTCCTATCTTTTCTATGTACTTGCACCGTTATGTCACTTAAAGCTGTAGTCAGTGAAACGCTTTGGCTAATCGGTGGCGCTACTTTTTTGGCTGGCATTAGCACCATTACATACTAGAATAGCTCGAGCACGATATTTGTTTACACTGTGCTTAAGTATCAGTAATTTTGGTATTAAGTACATGTAGGATTTTGGCACGACTGATAGGGATGGTTTGCATCAATGTCATTGTGTAGTGAACCATTGTGCGTCTTTTTGTATGACGCGAAACAAAACTTGGTATCTGGAGAAAAATATGCCAGAAAAAGCTTCAATTAAGAAAAATGTCTCAATATTTATTTTGATAAACAGGGAGATGCAGACAGCGCTGTTGGTGTAGATGCTTCTGGGGAGAATGATGAGGCAGTTGCAGAGGAACCTAGTTCTGTTGTTCTAGCTTCTTTAAGTTTGTATAAAGAGGCTTTAGCAAATGGCGATGAGGCGAAAGTTTCTGAAATAGAATTATTCCTTAAAAACATTGAAGATGAAAAGATTGATCTGGAAAAGAAAGTTGCTGCTCTCTCTGAAGAATTATCAAGTGAGAAGGTTCGGATTCTCAGAATCGGTGCTGACTTTGACAATTTCAGGAAGAGAACGGAGAGAGAACGCCTATCGTTGGTGACTAATGCACAAGGAGAAGTTGTTGAAAGTTTATTACCTGTTATGGACAATTTTGAGAGAGCTAAAGCGCAGCTCAAAGTGGAAAACGAAGGAGAGGAGAAGATCAATAACAGTTACCAGAGCATATACAAACAGTTTTTGGAGATTCTTGCGTCGCTTGGTGTTGTACCTGTTGAGACGGTGGGAAAACCATTTGATCCCATGGTAAGTTCCAAATGTTCTTTTAACTATTGCTAAGTTGTTAAATAAAACTCGTATAGCGAAGTAATTTTCTTATTGTGTGAAAAACTTACATTTTTTTTAGCTACACTTTTAAAAAAGCCATACAAATGTTTTCTGGATTTTCTTTCTCTTAGTTTACAGTTAAGCAAATCTAATTATTTACAAATACTCTCTGGTCATTCACTCAATGCAGGTAAGCTTCCGAGTTGGCTCAAAATTCAGTCGAGTTATAGATGATCTCTTTGTAAGGGTGTATAAAGTTTGTTCAGGTTTTACGAAGAACTGGGTACAGTTTTAGTTTTGAATAATTCTTGATTGATTCGAGCCAACTCGGCCAGTTTGCTGTGCAGAGAGGCGTGGCGTAGTAAATCCACACATCTTTGTTATGTTTTAGCGTTAATATTCTTTTTCTCGTTTGTGCAAGAAACTTATTGTTGCTCTATTTTTTGTTTATAAATTTTATATATTTTTACATAGTCAATTCTTTTAAAAACTCATTTGGCATTTGAATATTTTTTGTTTTTGTTACTTATTTCTTAAGAGGGAGGAGCCAAAACGTTTGCTTGTTTTTTTTGTTTTTTGTTTTTTTTTTTGCTGCGGGCATGGATTTGAATTCATATAGTAAACAATCTTTGGTTGTCTGCTGGTCGCCCCCAACCAACCTCAATTGTAGATAAGAACAATTCTCTTAGAAGTTTTCAAAATTTAACCTTGTTCTTGTCTCTTGCCAAAGTTACATGAAGCTATAATGCGTGAAGATTCCTCAGAATATGAGGACGGGATTGTCCTTGAAGAATACAGGAAAGGTTTCCAACTCGGGGAGAGACTCTTAAGACCGTCAATGGTGAAGGTGTCTGCTGGCCCTGGACCTGCAAAACTTGAACCTGAAGGAACAACAGAAGGTGAAGAGGAAGTTAGCAATACCGGTGGAGGTGGTGGCCCTGAAGCTACACCCACTGAGGAATAGTTGACAGATGCAACAATTTTGTATTATCATATACTTTTTCAGGACTTGTTGTTTGTAGGAATAGATTTATGGGCTGTCTTTGATTAGTCATTGGGAGGAGCTATGCTGGCTAAGGAGAAGAGAAGATCTACATCCATATACTTTTGTTATTATGCTACTATTTATGAGGTGATACCCATGTATCAAAAGTGCATATCATTTAAAGTAACCCTTAATCGTATTCTTTCTTAAACTTGGTAAGCTAATATTGTCGCGATGGTTGGTGTTTTACATTATATATGCTTAGTATCTCTCATCTATAAGCAAAAGTTATTACATGAAGTTGTATTCAATAGACTGGCGTAGTTTCACTATATTTCGTTGGTATTGCAGGGTTTTTGTTTGTGCTCGAGGTAGGCCTGTCAAGGGTAGGGTATTACCCTACCCTTGCCCTGAATATCAGTTAAGGGTCTGGACCCATACCCTATTGTTAGGGTAAGGGTTCGGGTCCAGACCCTTACCCTAAATTTATTTAATTCAGGGTAAGGGTTTGGACCCTACCCTTTTGTGAACGGGTCGCCGGGTCTTACCCAATTTTTTTTTTATTTTTTTTTATTTTATTTTGTTTAAACAACTCTTTTAATAAAAAAAATCTAAATTCCAAATTAAAACAACATTTTTTTTTCTTCCCGTCAAATTCTCAAATTAGTTCCCCAAATTCTCTCTCTTTCTTCTCTCTCTCTCTCTTTCTTCTCTCTCTCTCTCTTTCTCTCTCGTCCCGGTAACTCGCCGGAGAAAGTAGATCTAGAGGCGGCGGCGGAGAATTGGAAGTCTCTCTCTCTCTCGTCACGGTAACTCGCCGGAGAAAGTAGATCTAGAGGCGGCGGCGGAGAATTGGAAGTCTCTCTCTCTCTCTCTCTCTCGTCACGGTAACTCGCCGGAGAAAGTAGATCTAGAGGCGGTGGCAGAGATTGGAAGTCTCTCTCTCTCTCTCTCTCTCTCTCTCTCTCTCGTCACGGTAACTCGCCGGAGAAAGTAGATCTAGAGGCGGTGGCGGAGATTGGAAGTCTCTCTCTCTTTCTCTCTCTCTCGTCACGGTAACTCGCCGGAGAAAGTAGATCTAGAGACGGAGGCGGAGATTGGAAGTCTCTCTCTCTCTCGTCACGGTAACTCGCCGGAGAAAGATAGGGGCACCATTGTTATCTGGTTAATTGATTATGATAATGTTTGGGGGGCGATTCATAATGTAAAAAAAATTGGGGTCAAAATAAAAAAAATGAAAAAAGTTTGGGGGCGCAAACGTAAAAAAGAAAACAAAAAGAAAACAAAAAATTTTGGGGTCAAAATGAAAAAACAAAAAGTTTGGGGGGCGCAAAAGTTAAAATGAAAACTAAATTTGGGATCAAAATGAAAAAACGAAAAAAGTTTGGGGGCGCAAAAGTAAAAAAAAAAACAAAAAAAAAAGAAAGCAAAAAATTTGGGGTCAAAATGAAAAAATAAAAAAAATTGGGGGGCGCGAAAGTAAAAAAAGAAACAAAAAAAAAAGGAAAACTAAAAAATGCTGTGAAATAATAAAAATATAAGTTACAGGGTATATTTTGTACCCTACCCTCTTAACAGGGTAGGGTAAGGGTCTGGGGAAGCGGGTCTTGAACGGGTAGGGTATGGGTAGGGTCTACAAACTCTCACAGGTTATTTAGAGGGTATGGGTAAGGGTCAGGATAATACCCTACCCTTGACAGGCCTCGAGGAATATATAGGTTCCTATGTTCATTCTTCTTGCTCCCGTTTTTGTATAGATTTTTCTTTTGCCCTTTTTGGCTTGATATTTCCCTGCATTTTCGTTTAGGATGTGACAATGGAGAAAGTTTTACACTGTATTTTAGAAATTTGCATTCATCGGTTGGTCGGACGAGATATGGTGCAACAATTGTATGAAATAATCATATTATATGAAACTCCAGGTAACTTAATTCTATGTTATAGACACTTATAGTCGTTAAAAGGAATATGTTTTTCTGACAGATGGCTATCCTTTTGACTACAACTCTTTGTCGTTAATATAAGTTGCAGGTTATGTAAAGTTGGATAGATAGTCACATTTCTTCAGTAGCATGCGCCATCTCCTTCAGTTTATCTTGTTAATTTTTATGATACTGGCCCTTTTCAATACTCTACGCAATGGGGTTTTTATTTATCAAAATTGACAAGATCTGTTGGATCGAAAGTGTATCAAGAAATATATCAGCTAACAGTTGAGTTGTTGTAAGATAACTGAGTTGTGAGTGGAGGAGTCTGGTTATGTTCAATAGTGTCAGGTCTGTGTGTTGTACTCTAAGCGTAGCGGGAGATTGAAGTCAAACACAAATGTAGTTGTTTTTGTAAGCAAAGATTGCCCAAGTTTTAACTCAAAGAGCTAGAGAATCAAGCAAGTAAATAGTGATCCATTACTCAAATAACTAGAGGATATCTTACATGCAGGTAAACAGCGATCCACAAGGAAGAAACCACTGTTAAGTGTAACATGTTCTGTTGATGTTTTTTTTTTTTTGATAATCAGTAGAATTTGTTTCTTTCTTGAATGTATTCGGCAAGGTGACATGGTATTATGAGTACCTCTTGTGTGGAAAAACAATCACCGGTCTTTTAATTTCACCTTATTTGGATTGCATTCGGAAATCGGAAGTAAGTTATTAGCATGGAATACTGTGCAGAGGTACTAGCCCAGTTAAATCGATCGGTTTATGAATATGGGTGCTCACGAGAGTCAGTCACTGATATGTATAGTAGGTACTGTTAATTTCACCACTAGTGCCTCCATATATTAATTGGAGAAGAAAACGGTTCATTTTATATGGCTCCTGGACCTGCATTAGTTAGTTGATAGATACATAGCAAAACTCAATAACAGAGCATAATTGGTTAAATTCTAAAATCACCCTTTAATGGGTGAAATGTTGTAATTATCTTATTTCATTTCCTTAATTGTTGGTGCAATGCATTTACTGTAATATATCAATTTATCCTTTACATAAACCAACATACAAATCTGCAACAATAATTAAATAGGACCTCAATTTGGTAAAGTAAAAGTAGCTGTACCAGATAAACTTTGTTCCATTTGGTAAAGTAAAAGTAGCTGTACCAGATCCTTCAATCAATTTAATAGGACCTCCTATTGTACCGACTTGAAATTTTGAGGGTTCTAAATATGTAAAATATTTCTTACTTGTGAGAATGGTACGAGTTGTACAACAGTCAAGTAGGCAGAAATCACCAGTATGCTCCATATCACGCTTCACTTCAAATAAACAATATTAAAACAAATATTGCAATAAACAGGGTATATATTTGAAAAAAGATTATTTTATTGAAAGCACACAATATAAATGCAGGAAGTAGATAATACAACTTAAAACATAAATCACAATAAGCATATTCAGCCAGAAGATCACATAACACATATTAAGCCAAATGAACATCATAGTCATCAGTAAAGTCCATCGCCTCCATAAAGGTGGAATCACCATTTGAATTTTGTTCGACAAGGTTAACTTCCTTTTCTTTACCCTTCAAACTTTCTTGGTACATCTTACAAAGATGTTCTGGTGTACGACATGTGTTGGCCCAATGCCATTTCATTCCACATCTAAAACAATAACCTTGAGGATTTTATTATGTTTTTCTTTGTTCTGGTGGTTATTCTTAAAGACAGTGTTGGTATGCGAGGGATTGTGAAAACCCCCTCGACCACGACCACGGCCACGACCACCTCTTTTACCGCGTCCACCTCTATAGCCATATCCTCCTCTATGACCACCTCTACCTTGACCATGACCACGACCACGACCTTGATTGGCATTCTCAATGTTACCTCGTCTATAGGAGTTTGAAAAATTAATGGCATTTGCCTTAGGTAATGCATGTGCTCCAGGAGGACGAGATTGATGATTTTTCATCAATAAATTATTGTAACTTTCTGCCATTAACAACTTTTGTTGTAAGTCGTGATATTTTGAAATATTCAGCAATCGGTATTGCTGTTGAACATTTACCATGGACACATGGAAAGTAGAAAGTGTTTTCTCTATCATTTCTCTATCAGTAA
Source organism: Linaria vulgaris (assembly GCA_948329865.1). NCBI lineage: Eukaryota > Viridiplantae > Streptophyta > Magnoliopsida > Lamiales > Plantaginaceae > Linaria > Linaria vulgaris. The sequence goes on from OX415249.1 coordinate 105,810,486, forward strand.
GCTTTCTTCCACAATAAATTAAATCTGAACGAATCTCCATAAGCGCGGAGTTGTATGCGCTTACAGTTTCAAAATCTTGGAACCTTAAATTGTTCCAATCATCGGTGGCTTTTGGCAACATGGTTTCCTTTTGATGGCCATATCTTTCTTGTAGATTTGTCCATAATTCATGAGAATCGGTAACATCGAGATATTCTCTCTTTAAGGTTTAATCTAGATGTTTTCTCAATTAGATCACAGCCTCACATTTTTCTGGATCCGTATTTGTATTTACTGCAGCAAGAGTTTCAACAATGCTCTTTGATCCGAGGTACAATTTCGTATCCGATTTACATTGTCCATAATTCTTGCCAGTGATATTGTGTATACAACTAATTGTACTCGTGAGGTTAGACATTTTGCTAGCTAAATACATAACCAAGAAAAATATAATTAGGATCGAGATAATTTATTTAACACATAATCATAGAAGCATAATTATTACAATAATACAATGCAATTATCTCATCTCTAGCCAAATCTTGAACTCGAACATTATTATGATAAAAAGGAGGAATATCATAGGGACAAACATATGAGTGTCTTCATCTACTAGCATAAAAATAAAAATTGAAAGGTAAATGAGGATCAAGATCACTGTTGTCGTAGAGATCATTTTGCAAGATGGGAGAAATAAGGTGAAGATTTGTGTGGAGTTTGTGTTATGAAATTTGTATATTTATAGAGGAAAAAATATCCGTAAGTAGCCGTTTATAGCCGTTGGAAAAACAATCATTTTTTTTTATTTTGGCATGTTTTATGAACGGTAATGTATTTAATAATTTAGCAACAAAAATTAATTGTAATAACATGTAAAATAATTTTCGCGTCATTAATGATATTTTAACAGGCATATGGAATAATATTACGATAAGTAAATATATATATATTTTCCGCCACATTACTATGTAAAAACTTTCATGGGCTTAAGGAATAATGTAAACAAGTAAAATAATTGCAATGAATTAATTGCGTAAATAATTTCCGCCACATTACTATGTAAAAACTTTCATGGGCTTATAGAATAAAATAAGCAATAATAAATTGTCAGTAGTCGTTTCTAGCTTGGGGTTAACTCAAGCATCAACGAAAGTTAAAATTAACTTTAGTGTTAGGGTTAGAATACAGTAAAATAATCATAAAATTATGGATAGGCGGTAGTCCTCCTTGTCTATAATAATGTAGATAGATGAACACATAAATATTAAACTTTAAGAACAAAATTATAAACACATATTCATCTAATCATAAAATTATAGATTGGCGGTAATCCGCACTGTCTATAATAATTTAGATAGATGAACAAGTAAATATAAAATTTTCGTACCTTTTAACGTTGAACGTTTTCTCTAACGAATGAACTAAATTCTTCCGGATCGAGCACTATCGTGCTGATAATGTGTTATGGAAAAGCTAAAACTATTTGAGTTTATAACAATATATTTAAAAGGACATAGAGAAAGAAGAGCAAATTATGAGTATATTACTTGTGAATTTTGTGTTTTTCTCTTCATTTTGATGGCTCCTTATATAGGCAAGAATTTCCAATATTTTATACTATTTACAACAACTACTACTATTATAAAATAGTATTTGTACATAATTTTCAACAATGACCACTAGGCATACGCCACTAATTATATTTATAACACTATGAAGAATATCACGCCTATTTTCGTCTATTTTTATGGGGGGGGGAGGGGGGAAATGATCATTTCCTCCCTTGACATCAGTAGCCAACCGATGTTGAATTTGTAATGACGCCTCATATTGACTTTTACATCATAATAAAGAAAAATTACAACTGAACCTTATAATTTCTATGCTAGTCCGTTATATAGTTTTGATTAATAGACATCACGAAAAAAATTCTTCCTTATCTTATTATATGTTGTAGAGAATTATTTAGAATGGTATTTCATTAAGTTTTTTGTAAAGTGAATTACAAGAGTATTTATACAATACAAGTGTATACGATAAGGAAAAGATCTTCTATCTAAGTATGGTAAAGTTGACTATCTAAGTATGATAATGATAGGTAGGAATCTCTTAATCAAGGGAAGAAGATTCGGTAGTATCTTCCTTCCTAATACGCCCCCTCAAAATTGTCGTTCCATTGGCTAAGGCAATTTTGGAGCGCAAGGAGATGAAACGTGGCCGATGGAGGGCCTTTGTGAGGATGTCAGCAAGTTGATCATGAATGCTGATATGGGATACACGGAGGAGCCCTTTGGAGACGACATCCCGAACAAAATGAATATCAATAGCAATGTGCTTCATCCGTGAGTGTAGGACGGGATGTCGAGAGAGATGTGTAGCACCAATGTTATCGCAGTAGATGGTCGGAGGTGACGGTGGTGAGAAATGAAGCTCAGACATAAGATTTTGAATCCAGCGAACTTCCGATGTGGTAGTCGCGAGGGCCCGATATTCGGCCTCGGTCGAGGAGCGAGCTATGGCCCGTTGCTTGCGAGAGCTCCAGGAGATTGGAGTGTGGCCGAAAAAAATTATGAAGGCCGTGGTGGAGGAGTGGTCAATAGGGTCGCCGGCCCAGTCTGCATCGGAGTAACCGCGGAGAGTAAGGGAAGAGTCACGCCGGATAAGAAGACCATGAGTGATAGTACCCTTAAGGTACCGTAGGACCCTCTTGGCCCCGGCCCAATGTGCCTCATTGGGCTTGGAGACGAATTGGGCAAGACGATTGACTGGGAAGGCAATGTCCGGGCGAGTGAGAGCAAGATACTGAAGTTCGCCAATGGCTTGACGAAATATACCGGGATCGCAATTGGGCGAGGATTCCTGAAACACAGAAGCAGCATTGGAGGCCATAGGAGTGGAGACAGTTTTGGCACCTTCCATATGGTGACGATGAAGAATGTCACTGATATACTTATGCTGGGAGAGGAGAAGACCTTCCTTGCAGGGCAGAGCCTCAATACCGAGAAAGTAGGATAGGGAACCAAGATCCTTGATGGCAAAGGACGACTGAAGACGACGAATGAGAGACGAGATAAGATCGGGATCCGTGCCAGTGAAGAGAATGTCGTCCACATACACCAAGAGAAAGAGAACGGTGCGGCCCCGACGAAGAATGAAGAGAGAGGTGTCAGATTTAGACTGAAGGAATCCGAGAGAGAGAAGAGCATCGCGGAGAGCCTGAAACCAAGCACGGGGAGCTTGTTTGAGCCCGTAGATGGATTTCCGAAGGAGACATACGTGAGAAGGGCGAGCCTCGTCCTTGAAACTCGGGGGTTGATCCATAAAAACTTCTTCAGTGAGGTCACCGTGAAGAAAGGCGTTGCTCACATCAAGCTGACGGATGGGCCAAGAGTGTACAACAACGAGTGAAAGAACGAGGCGTATAGTGACGGGTTTGACAACCGGGCTGAAGGTGTCAGTGTAGTCAATCCCAGGTCGTTGGTGAAAGCCTTTAGCAACGAGACGGGCTTTATATTTGTCAACGGAGCCATCGGGATTGCGTTTAATACGGAAGACCCATTTGCACCCAACAATATTAGAGGCCCGATGTGCAGGAACGAGTTCCCAAGTCCCGTGTTGAAGAAGCGCATTAATTTCCAAGGACATGGCATCACGCCATTGTGGAATCTTGAGAGCGGCGGTAACAGTGGTTGGCTCAGTAGTGATGTTGATCGGATACTTGGTGGCAAGGTTGAGAAGTTTTGGCTTGAAAATGTTGTTCTTAGACCGGGTCGTCATAGGGTGACGAGATTCGGACGGAGCTGAGGTCGGGACCGGTGGGACAATGGGAGACTCGAAAGTGAGTGCGGGCGTTAAGGAATGCTGGGCCAAGCGGTCGGGCGACGGGCTTGGCGAGGATCCGCGTTGGGTCGTGCAGTCGGATTGGGAGGCGGGCTCTGGAGCGCTCCGGGCGGAGTGCTGGGCCGGTGAGCTGGGCGCTGGAGCGCGTTGGGCCGGCCGCTGAGTAGGCGGGCTGGGCGCGGGAGCGCGCGGGGCCGACAGCGGGGCAGGAGGGCTGTTAGGCAACGATGGGCCCAAAAGTGGAGGAGGGGCCTGGCAGAGTGGTGGCCCAAGTGCAGGGGTCACAGATTTGGCCATATGTGACGGGAAGTTGTCTTCACAGAAGCGAACATGGCGTGAGATAAAGAGCTTGTTTGTCTGAGTGTCCCAACACTTATAGGCTCTTTGTGAAGTCGAGTACCCAAGAAATAGGCAAGGTCGTGACGAGAAGCTTAATTTGCCTGATTCATACGGGCGGAGCCATGGATAGCAAAGGCACCCAAAGACACGTAATTTGAGATAATTCGGGGAAGTCCCAAATAATTTCTGAAACGGTGACAAATTACCAATAGCAGAGCACGACATTCGATTAATGAGATACACCGCGGTTTGAAGGGCAAAGGACCAAAATATAGGTGGTAATTTGGCATGATGCAATAGAGCCCGACCCGTTTCAACTATATGGCGATGACGACGTTCAGAAATCCCATTTTGTTGTGGTGTATGTGGTGCAGTTGTTAACCAGCTTATGCCCGATTTTGCAAAAAGAGATTTAAGTGCCAAAAATTCACCGCCGTTATCACTGTAAAAGTTCTTGATGTTTTGAGAAAATTGTTTTTCCACCAATGGTTTGAAGTGGAGAAAAATATCATAGACCTGTGATTTAGCGACCAATGGAAATAGCCAACAATATCGAGTATATAAGTCCACAAAAATCACATAATAACGAAAACCATCAAGTGAGGTCACAGTGGGACCCCAAACGTCCGCAAAAATATAGTGTAACAGATGTAACACAGTAAAAGAAGAGTCCATAAACGGTAAGCGGTGAGACTTGCTAACATGGAAAGAATCACAAAATAAGTCCTGCGCAGAGGAAGTAGTGTTCAACGGTAAATTAAATGACGAAATTAAAGACGAACTGGTCTTGGAGGCCGGATGACCAAGACGGGAATACCAAGTGTGGAACGTTGTTCGGACTCCCAAGGTAGCCAAACGAGCAGCAGACTTCATATAGTATGAGGGAGGCCGAATGTGAGCAACTGTTAATCAAATGTACAAAGGGAATATATGCCCTCTTGAAATCAAAACAAGAGAACAGAGCATACCATAACACTCCTCACTATATACATACACAACTGACCAATACACAAACACAAAGCAAATGCAGACACATCACTGCACATAACCATAACAAAAGGGATAAATACCATAACACTTCATAATATCAATATTCATAGTCAAAACTCATACAGGAAAATAGTTCGCAAGATTCCTCATCATCAAGCCATAATCAAAATACTCTGGTAGCAAACTACCATGGACGAAATAAGCATTAGTTCAAAATATGGTGATCATTTACTGCTTCTTCATCTTCATTCCTTCCAATACAGAACTCACTTCTCTCCTCTTGTGACTTAGGTACAACATAGACAGATACAAGTCTATCTTTACCAAACACCCTAGCCATCTGCAGAGCTGCTCCATCATCAGTTATAGGAACCAGATCACCACAGTTATCCCATCTAGATGCATTGTAGAACAACACAACATACTTTGGAGCCCCAACTTCCTTCAACATTTCTAAAAGCTCTAGATGAGACATCTCATCTTCTTCACAGTAATCAACATGATCTACCTTTCCAGCTAAGTAGCATTTTGACCCTAAATTGTACAAGTTTCCATGATGGTTGAGCCTGATGGTGAAAAATTGTTTATGGTTACCTGCAGTATGGCTCGCACAGATGTTTAATCAACAATATACTTGTATAGTGGTCTTAGAACAACATTATAGTCAACATTATTGAGTGGGTGACGTGTAAAAGTACATTTAGACACTATTCTATTCAAAAAGCAACCAACTTTACACACATGCATACAAAATATCCTCTGACTACGCTCAAAAAGACAAATTGATGCACATTTATACATGTTGGACCACCAAAACAACTAAGTTTAACAACAAATGGAACAACTGACTATAAAAATAAACCCCAAAATTTCACACTAAAGGCACAACCTTTAATCAAATGATTCCAACGCAACGCTAAATGACAAAATGTTTTTCAATTACCCTACTTGTACATCATAACACAAAAAACACACAAATATTAAACAACTAACACACAAAAACACACAAAATATAAATTTTAGGTTATACTAACCATAATCGAGCGTCATTCTATCGTGTATTACAAGGTCTGCCGCGGCCCGAATTCGCCAACCCATTTCGCGGGAAAGTACGAAGCAACAACATACAAAGTGGATTTTGGGAACAATTTGGGAGAATTTGTGTTTTCGCGGGTAAATCGTGAGTGTAGATTTTGGTGTAAATTATGGTTTGGAGTGTGGGTCGAAATAGGGCTCCCTCTCTTCAATGATTGTAAAGCGCTGATTATTTGAATTATCGAACTTGCCCTTAGTGTTTGCCAACACGTGCACGCGGAGCCAAAGATTCCATAGAATATTCTCTTTCTCACGTGTGGCGGGTGTTGCGGGGGGTACAAAACTTTCAAAATTTAAGCTTGGAGTGTTAATGCTCCAAAACAAAGTTCAGGGGGTAAGTGCTCGCGGACTAAAAGTTCAGGGGGTAAGTGTCATTTTTCCTATATTAAAATATGTCCTACATTTTCTTTTTAAGAGAAGCGTTTGTCCTACGAGATTAGGAGAATACATTTTGTAAATTTCAGTGGCTCACAAAAATTGTAACTATAGTAACTTAATTAACTCTAACTACTAGCTAAGGAACTAAAAACTTTTTGTCTTGAGTGAATGATGAGAAAATTGATATGATAAATTAAACATTTAAATAAAATAAAGGATTTTCAACTTAGCCTTACTAAGATAACAATAATTTATGGGCAAAATATTTTGTTTGCCCTTTATTTTGTGCCAAATTCAAGTTATGCCCTTTAATTATTCGGGCTTAGTAAAATGCCCGTTAACTCTTTTTTTTAAAAAAAAAATGCCCTGCGGGCTCAGAAATAGGGCTAGGCTAATTTCTGCCTACGTTGCCTTTGACAAAGATGGCACACAGATGCCACGTGAAACCACGTCATAAAAACTTTATTTTATAATGTTTATCTTAAATCTTTATAATTAATTTTATTATTAATAAACCATAATATATAATTTTAATTTCAAAAATTTAATTTTTAATAACTAATAATTTAATAAAAGAAAAGAAAAAGTAAGGCAAAAAAAATTAAATTTTTATAGAGTAAGAGAATTCAACACCAAATTTTAAGAAATTAGAATACAAGTTTATTAAGAATTAGAGCCTTAATCTCCCCCCGCCTCTTTCGCCGTGAAACCCGATTTCACAACCGGCGCCTCCTCCATGCTTCAATCACCAGCCTTCCCTCTTCCGTACGCCGCCTCTTTCCGCACGAAAAAACCTTCACCACCATAGCTAATTTCTCCCACACGTTGGGGCTCTGACAAGTCCGAAGATTTGAGTCCCAAACACAGTGTCCCACTCTCCCGCTCACCTTTCCCATCTTCTTTGGCAAGTCGAGCTTCGAATTCCCAAATAAAATATGTTCATAATTCCTTGACCTTTCCCATCCAATTACTAATAAGAACTTAAATTAAAAAAAAAAGTCTTTTTCAATCAAAATTAAAATTAATGGAAGTATCGAAGGGTAAGAAGACATCATCGTTTCGTTCGCTGGCATCGGGGCTCCGATTCCATCCAACAGACGAGGAGCTGGTGCGCTACTAATTGAGGCACAAAATTTGCGGCAAAGCTTTTCGATTTGACGCCATTTCCGAGATCGATATTTACAAGACCAAGCCTTGGGATCTACCTAGTATGTATTTAACCCCTTTGACCGGAGTTTATATGTTCATTTTATTTGAATTTTAGTGTGTTGTGTGCAATTTGGGAGTTGACTATTTGTTGTGTTAGTCATTTTAGTTTTGGTGATTGAGACTGGACTGTGTGTGGGAGACGCGGTTGATTGAGAAGGATTTTGGTGAGAGTGGTGGCGGCGGCTTTGACGAGGTCGCCGCTTTTTGCTGTGCATCGCCGGCTTCATCATCGTGAGGGGTCAATCATTTTTTTTTCTTCTAGTTTTTAAAACAATTATTAGTTATTATTGAATTTTTTAAATTAAAATTATATATTAGGTTTTTATAATAATATAATGCAATTATAAAGACTTAATATTAACTTTATAACATAAATGATTGAACCAACTGGAATAATGGGCATTTTTGGATATTATAATTTTTTTATTGCTCATGTGGCTCGACGTGGCATCCTAGTCATACGCCACGTAGGCTAAAATTGGCCTAACTCCAAATCTGAGCCCGCCGGACATTTTTTATATAAAAAATAAGAGTTAACGGACATTTACTAAGCCCGAAAAATTAAAAGGCATAACTTGAATTTGGCACAAAATAAAGGGCAAACAAAATATTTTGCCCATAATTTATAGTCTACAGGTTATCGTGATATTAGGGTTGCAAAATTCAGGAAAAAAATAAAACATAAATTTTCTTCGTGTATCGCTTACTTATCATGTAATTTTACATAATGATAATGTTGGTATTTAATAATTTAGGAAAGACATGTCTCTAATTACGAGAGGACACTTGGCATGAACAAATCACCTAAGCAATAGACAAAAGTACTTTTGATTCCACACCGGATTGTTACATCCGGACTCTACACTGGATCCCCTAAATGAATACTTATTATGTGTTAGAGGCCATTCTGATGCGAGGTTCTGATCTGAAAACCTGTGCCAACTAAAAGCTTTCTCAAAGCACTCTGTTAGCTTTTAATATCCCACTAATATGCATTAAATGTACATTTTTACATCTCGACCTATAGCATGTATATAGGCTCAACCCTACATGAACATCATTTGGTATTGAAGTATAAACGTTGGGTTAGTCCGGCGAGAGTTTATGTGTCGTGTTTTTCAATGTAAAATTCTTGTACTCAAATTTAACTCGAGAGTCGAGACTATTCATAAGGTTGAATTAGTGAGACCTAAAAAATCTAGTTATGAGACAAAAATACCGGATTCTCTAAAATTAAACATAATTATAGTGTCCACATTAAAAGAATATAACCAAACCGTTACATTTTTTGGGCCAGAAAAATTGAAAAGTAAATAAATTTACAAAAGTCACGGCTCACTCACTCACACTGATTTCCAGGCAATCCATGCCATTATCAGGCCTAACAGTTCTGACAGATGGAGACTGTCTGGCATTTATGCTCAGCCTAGGAAGTCTGCCAAGATTAGTATTTTCAATGACCTTGTTAAGCTAGCAAATGATCAACCAATGCCATGGTTAATGACTGGTGATTTCAATGAGGTGGCATTTGCTCATGAGAAGCAAGGGGTAAAACCAGATCAGTACATAGGCTTCAATTCTTCAGAAAATTTATCTCTGGCTGCAACATGATTGATCTGGGATTTATGGGTCCAAAGTTTACTTGGACTAACAAAAGAGATGGAGGAAACTTAATTAAAGCTAGACTGGATAGAGATATGGCTAATGCTGATTGGATGGACATGTTTGCTGACTCTGAAGTTGAACACCTGCCTAGAGCTTACAGTGACCACCATCCTTTGATGATCTGGTGCTTTAGCAGGAACATAAGCAAGGGTTCTAGGCCATTCAGATTTGAAGAAATGTGGTTCTCCAAACCTGAGTGTGAGTACATTCTGCAAGACATCTGGAAGACTAATCAATCTCTTCTGGAGGCCATTCAGACTGTCCCTAGGGCTATGTTAGAATGGAACAAGTCTGATTTTGGCAACATTTTCAAAAGAAAGAGGATTCTTAAGGCTAGGTTAGGAGGGATTCAAAGAGCTTTGGAAGTGAGAACTAATCAGTTCCTTATTCAACTTGAGGCTGACCTGATTGTAGAATATCAAGAGGTTTTGAAACAGGAGGAAATCTTCTGGTGTCAAAAGTCAAGAATTCAGTGGCTTAAGGATGGGGAAAGAAATACCAAATTCTTTCACAGAGCTACTATGGAACATAGGCGCAGAAACAAGATTAGCAGGCTAAGAGTGGATGGAGAATGGGTGACCTCAGACACTCAGCTTCAGTACCATGTTAGATCTTACTACATTAGATTGTTTGCTGGTGACTCCTCTACACCAGACTTCTCTCAAGCATGTATTCTCCAGAAGTCCAGATTTCAGATGAAAATCAGTCATGAGGATCTTCAGAACTTATCAGCACAGATTGATAATGCTGAAATCAAGGAGGCTATATTTGCCATGCATCCTATGAAAGCTCTTGGTCCTGATGGTCTTCATGCCACATTTTATCAAAGAGGTTGGGAATGGCTTGAGGAATCTGTTATTGCCTTCATTAAGGAAGCTTTCCTCAATCAGTCCTTTGACAAGTCAGTGTGTGAGGCATTTATGTGTCTGATCCCAAAGACTCAATGTCCTGAATCAGTTGCACAGTTCAGGCCAATTTCTCTATGCAATGTCCTCTATAAATTGATAACTAAGTGTGTTACCACAAGGCTCAGGAGATTGATGCCTACACTGGTGGCACCAACCCAGTCCAGTTTTATCAAGGGGCGTAGTACTCAGGACAACATTGCAGTGCTACAAGAGATCCTGCATTCACTGAGAAGTAAGAAGAAAAATAAGTTAGGTTGTATGTTCATGAAGCTTGACCTGGAAAAGGCTTATGATAAGATCAGTTGGGATTTCCTAGAAGAGACCTTACTGTTCTTTGAATTTTCTCAGAATCTGGTTTCTCTTATAATGTTTTGTGTTAGAAATGCTTCAACTAGGATCCTCTGGAATGGAACTCCTCTGGAAGCATTTCCTCACTGTTGTGGACTCAGACAAGGTGATCCTCTCTCACCTTATCTCTTTGTTCTGTGTATAGAAAGATTATCTTACCTTATTCAGGATGAGGTTCTGAAAAGGAAGTGGCAACCAATCACCCCATGCAGGAATGGACCTAAGCTATCTCATCTGTTTTTTGCAGATGATTTAGTCCTCATGGGAATGGCTAATGTTAGGACTGCTCAATCCATCAAGGGAGTTCTAAATAAATTTTGCAGAGCTTCTGGTTTTAAGCTAAGTTTTGAGAAATCTAAAGTTTTCTTCTCAAGGACTCAAGGAGCTAATCTGAAAAGACATATCTGTGAGATTTTGGAGTTTGGACAGACAAGGAATCTGGAGAAGTATCTTGGGATAAGACTTATTCATGGGAGACTTACAAGGGCAGATTTTGCTGAACTGTTTGATAGAGTCATGACCAGATTTGGCTCTTGGACGAGTAGATTTCTTTCTTTAGCAGGGAGGGAGACTCTCATCTGCTCAGTATCTTCAGCCCTTCCTGTTTATACAATGCAATCCTCCTATCTACCTGAACAAGTCTGCCATAGGTTGGACCAGTTGAACAGAGAATTTATGTGGTCTTCTGATACCACTCAGAAAAGATGCATTTAGTTAACTGGAAGCAAGTCACTAGATCTAAGCATGAGGGGGGCTAGGCATAAGAGTCTCTAGAACTTCTAATGAATCTCTCCTGGCTAAACTGGCTTGGAAAGTTATGACACAGCAGCAATCCCTGTGGTGCAGTCTTGTGAAAGCCAAATACCTCAAACACCAACCCCTCCCTCAGTACATATCTAAAGGAACAGACAGCCCTACTTGGAAGGGTGTGGTCAAGTGCATGCAACTGATGAAGCCTTATTTGAGTTGGAAGGTGGGGAAAGGGGATTCAATCTCCTTCTGGTTTGATAACTGGAGAGGATCTGGACCACTGTATGAAGAAGATGTTATCATTCATGACTCAGAAAATGGATGGAGACTCAAGGATGTTCTGGACCATGATAATGAATGGCACCTACAAGACATTCAATCAATTATTCCTGATAATATTCTGCATGACATATCAGAGAGAGTGGTTGAGCTTAATGAACATGAGGACCTATTGCTGTGGAAGGGGACTTCAAATGGAGCGTTCTCTTGTCAGTCTGCTTATAAACTTTTCCATAATAGGAATGTGACAAATGTATCTCATTCTGATCATCTTAAATGGATTTGGAGAGTGGATGTCAGTAACAAACTGCAACACTTCTTATGGTTATTGTCTTTGGATAGGCTTCCAACCAACTCTCTAAGATTCAAAAGACAGGTTGCACTTACTGCAATGTGCACCTTATGCGAGTACAGTGAGGAGACTGGAATTCATCTTCTCAGATATTGTAGGGATGCCAGAGATGTGTGGGAGCAAATTATTGATCCAGATGACATTCTGATCTTTGATTCATTACCAGATAACATGTGGCTCCAGGAGAATCTTCAACACCTACAGGTCAGAAACTCAATGGTGCCTTCCTCTCAGTGGCAATGGCTCTTCATGGCCATATTATGGGTATGTTGGAAGCACAAAAACTGCAAGGTTTTTCATAAGTAGGAGTTAAATGTGAAGGGCAGATTATTTCAAATTAAGCAACTGTGCTATGATCTCCTCAAGGGTAGAAGACATCAGAATGCCTATCAGAATGATCAGCATTGGGAGAAGCCAAAGGCAGGCTGGTTCAAGCTAAACACTGATGGCAGTATTGACTTTAATTCTAATTCAGGAAGAGGAGCAGGTATCTTAAGAGCTGATGATGGACATTGGTGTTGGGGTTACTCTAAACACATATCAACGCCTACTGTTGAAGAAGTAGAGCTTACTGCCCTCAAGACTGGTCTTGAGTTGGCTTGGCTACGGAGAATTCAGAACATTGAGATCGAGGTGGACTCTCTTGTGGTATTCAAACTTATTGCTGGTGAGGTTGAAGCACTGCCTGCTCAGAGGGACCTTGTCGAAGAATGCCGACGTTTGCTGCGAATGCCATGGACTCAGACCTTTCGATGGATTCGTAGAGATTGTAATAGACTTGCGAATGCTCTTTCAAAAGTGCATGACATTGCATGTGAGGAGTTTGTGCTATGGGACAAACCTCCTTCTAGTTATATAGCTAATCTTGTTGTTAAAGATTTGATGTAATATTTCGAACTTCTTATTTACCAAAAAAAAAAAAAAGTAAATGAAGGAAAAGTTCGGATGTATATTGCCTTTTTATATGGAAAAATCTAAATGCAATAAATAGAGATATAAATATATACATACATACACAGCGCACATGTGTATGTATGTATAGGTTGGGTGGTGGGTGGGGCCGGCACAATTGGGGGTGAATTGAGGAGTATAAAACGAGGGCATCGGCAATTAACTTTATTCGAAGAGAGAAAGAGAACTGATTTTCCTTTCCATTTCATTACTTGGGGATACAAATCCTCATTCAATGAATCACTGAAACACCACCAGTACCACTAATAATAACATTTTCCTCTTAATTTCTCTCTCTTCAACCTCTCTCTCTCTCATACATATACATACAGATACGTACAACTCTGAGGAGCTGATTCAGCAGCAACCATGGGCGGCGACGACAAGGCGATTAGTCTTGAGGAAATCAAAAATGAGACCGTTGATCTGGTATACCCCACCGCCTTTACTCACGTTGAAATTCGATTCTTAATTATATATTTCTTCTTTACTAAATTTGAGATCTGTGTATTTCACTTTTTCTGATTATTGCTGGATCCATAACATGATTTTTTTTTTTTTTTGTTTTTTACAATTTTGTTTGATTATTTAAATTGACTTTAGGAGCAATCGAAAAAGGCTCTATACCTTAACTGCAGGATTTAGAAGCTTTTTTTTATTGACTTTCGTTAAGTTTCATATCTGCTCTTATTTTTAATTTCTTTTTTCCTTTGTTTTTTATTGCATACAAACAAGAGTAAATAAAGTAAATAAAATAAAATATTTGCACGAAAAGCGCGTGAGTTTCATTTGCTCCAGCTTTTCCTCTGGTTCTCTTTGTCCTTTTGCGACTAAACGTTTATTTTAACTGATCGGTGTAATTTATTGGTATATTGTATATGATTAGCTCTGTTACACACTGATGTATTATTTTGTGCAGATTTGTTCATAAAATAATTTATAATTACTATTGTGGAACTTATTTGATATTTTTTAAATTATGGTCAAAGATTTTTTTATTTTTTTCCGTAACATGTAAATATGGTGTTTACGTGATATTGACGGATGGATCCATGTAATCTGCAAAAAATCGGGAATAAACTCCAGATTCCAGAAAACATGGGATGATATGTATAAGAGAAAATTCCGTAATTCTTTTCTATTTTTGAAATTTAAGTAATTTTTGCATAATATTTGATTTGAAGTCAAAAATAGTAGAATATATAACTAGGTACAAGAAGAAATAGCTTTATGTCCCCAATAATTTAGGTAAGTTTGAGAAATATAAATATACCATAGGCAGAATATGAGAATCCGAACATATATATTCTTATGCATAAAGTTAGCGTTCTTCCCACATGATGCGGTTGCACAACTTGTCATTAGTCAATCATTGAAGAGTTATGGAAAATTGTACAAGTTGAAAATATTTTGGTAAAAAATATTTAAGTTGCATACGTTATTCGCGGCCATATTTGTTAAATTATTAATTGATTATTATTACCCATGATACCAATTAATTAAGAAGAGGATAAATTTAGTTGATGCCTCACCCATAAATCACGGGCATAATTTGAATGAATACGATAAACGTAAATCTGCCAAAAAGTTATCTTTATGAACTTTCCCTTAAAAGCTTTAAAATGCAAATTAGTTTAATGACAAAATTACCTAATAAATTATTTTTGTCATAGTTGGAAATTAGTTTAGGTACTTTTTCCGTGGTACTTGACCTTATGGCCTCGAAATGGGTGTTTTGGGCATTCCAATGTGTTTTTTCAACGGCTCCGACTATTCTATCCCCTCAAGTGTCCGACTCTGACACACTTACCCCTCGATTTTACATAAATTTCAAAACTGTCCCGTCTTTTAGTACCGGTGGGATTTTTTTACCCAAATATATGTTAATTCTGGCGCGTGGATCGTACGCAATTGTTGTGACCCGTAAAGCGTGCTGGATGCTGCACGTTGATTGGCTGAGAAATCAAGGCCATTCTTTTGCCGATTTGAAAGAAGCCGTTGTGGTAGTCCCCACGCACGATTTTTCTTTTTTAGTCACAAACTCAACTTTTTTATCACCCCTTAGTGCGTTCCCACGTGGCTAATTGTGCCTTTCATGTGACACACTTTAAGCAGTAGGTACAAGTGTGTGCGTATCATATGTGATCTTGTGATGCATACAACAACTTTTACTTTTCAGCGTCGCTTCTAAGCATAACCCTTGACATTTTTTTTTCCTCAGAGGCGAAAAATGGGTTCTCTTGGCAAGGTACGTTATCTCCTCAAAAGGGTATCCGATTAATCTTGTATTAATACAGTTTGTTAGCTCAATTGATTGATTAGTTGTCATTTATTGCTCAATGGAAATCAATTGAGCTAACCAGAATCTTAATCCATTTTTCTGATTGATTAATTAATGGATTAAGATTCTGGTCAAAGGGTTATGAGAAAAATTAAAACTTGTTAGCAGTTGGAATTGATCGAGGGTTTGTTAGCATTTAATCGATGGTGTCGAAATATGTGTTGTCTGATTTGTGGAGTAAAATAGGTTTGGTATATTCTTTACGGTTCAAAGAGATTTATCGTTGTTCTTTTCTGTTTGAATGGATGTATTTACAACAATTTGTAGTTTAAATAGCTGAAACGCAGCTGCTAGAAGGTGAAGACCAATGAATTCAACGGTGAATTGATTTGGTTATGCGGGCGTCACCTTTTTCGCTTCTTGTACGCTTCCTCGTTCCCATTCACGACTTAAATGATTGTTCCATTCACCTTCCTTTCGTTCTGTTGGTTATTGCCCTGATCTCTGAAGCACACACACACACTCTTTCAATCACCTCAATTGTTTAACTCCGTAACCAAGCCAGGCATATGCCTGAGAAGTTTGTGCAATTATCCCCATCCCGTCGGCGTTATGATTTACAAATAAAGCTCCATAGAATTGTTATTTTTGTAACCATTTGGCAGTCTTCCGTTCTGTACATCCATCTAGAAATGGAATATATTATACTCATCGGCAAATCAACTTGTAATCTCAGGATCTGTTTATTGATGCTGTCATCTTCTGTGTCTCATCCAGATATATATTCTTATCTTTTAAGTCATGTGTTGTGCAAAAGTATTTTTATTATTGTTAAGTTGCAGATCGTTGTAATATATCTTAGTTACATGATTTATTAACTGTTGTACAAACGTAAACTTGTAGTATTCTCTTGCTGACATGAGTGAGCTAGGTTAGTTTTTGAAGTCTGATTATAGGCCATGGCCTTACATGCCTAGTGTTATTTCAGTTATAGTAATAGTAAATGGTTATATTTGATGTTTTTCAATATTAGTGTATACTCATTGCAACAGAAGATCAATAGAACTTACTACTAGCTATTGGTAGCTCGGTTGTATCTTATTTTTTTTAAATAATAATAGTTCGTGGCCCCTTGTTGTTATCTAGATATTATGTCCAAGAGAAAGTAAAAGTAACATAAAACTATTAATGGGATGTTTGTCAACGCTGATTGAAAATTAAGCAACAACATAAAGAAACCCCTAGTTTAAGCTCTTACAAATACCAACCCGTGACTCTTTGAAGAATATGTTGAATTGCAGGATAATAGGGAGGAAGTCATTCAGGCATGGTACATGGATGAAAGTGATGAAGATCAAAGGCTCCCACATCACCGGGATCCAAAGGAATTTGTGTCCTTTGAAAAACTCGATGGTAAAAATACTTAATAGGTGTTCCATTATATTTTTGTATGAAATAGCTTTCTTTTTCTCGGGTGTAATTCACACTTAGAACTACCATTTGCAACCATGCCGAAATGCACTTGGCCAAACATTATTCAGATATTGTATTTTGATTGGTCTAATTAAGACTTAAGTCATGTAAATTGTATCCCGTATAAATCGTTGTCTGGTTTCTTGGGAAGCTTTTAATGGCCATCCTACCACTTCTGGTACTCATATTCTGCATTTGAAATTTCCAATTATTTTAGAGCTTGGAGTGCTTAGCTGGAGGTTGGATGCTGACAACTATGAAACAGATCCAGAGTTGAAGAAAATTCGTGAATCTCGTGGATATTCTTACATGGTATGCTTACTACTTCATACAGTTGAAGTCATCGATTGAAGTTTCATAATTATCTTTCTATCAAATATTGACTTTTCCACGAAACAATACATAACGGAACATTTCAATCTTTCAGGACTTTTGCGAGGTTTGCCCAGAAAAACTACCAAATTACGAACAGAAGATCAAGAGCTTTTTTGAAGAACACCTTCACACAGATGAGGAGATTCGTTATTGTGTTGCAGGCAGTGGTACGTTCACGTTCAGCACTTGGCTATTTTATTCTGCTATGCTTACTGATTATCCTTTTATCTAAACGAGATTTCTTTGTGGTGAAGGCTACTTTGATGTTCGTGATCGCGATGAAGCTTGGATCCGCATCTGGGTGAAGAAAGGGGCAATGATTGTTCTGCCAGCTGGGATCTATCACCGTTTTACACTTGATTCAGACAATTACATTAAGGTAACACGAATACCAACTGCTTTGCTGGAGAACTGGTTACTAGATCATGTAATGACTTATTATTCACTGAATTCGTGCTAATATCTTAGTAGTATGCCAACCTATAGTGGGAAATAAAGCGTAACATAAAGCAAAAGTACGTTGTCGTTGTATTTGCAATATATTTGATTTGCGTAAAAGTGTTGATAGTAAACGATTTTTACTTTAAAGATTTTCAATTTTCCACTTGCAATCACCCTCTCACGTTACCCCCTTTGAAAGAGTAGTACAAGGTTGTTGATGACGCTTTTGAAAATGCATATACTGACCATGAACGGACCATATACAGGCTATGCGACTATTTGTTGGTGATCCTATTTGGACCCCGTTTAATCGCCCTCATGACCATCTCCCTGAAAGGTACGTAATGTCTTCCAATCACTCAATAACACTCCCTCTCCCCAAACAACCAGAAAAAGAATCAAAATTTACTAGATGGTCTCTTTATGCAGGAAACAGTACGTCGAAGCTTTTGTTCAGAAGGATGCTACTGGTAAAGTAGTAGATGCTACGGCTTAGAACCCCTTTTCCTTTGAAAAGATATGGGGAAGTGTTGTGTGTTTGGACCAAGGGCTATTTCCCTGTAATATAATCCCTTAATAGAATAAAGGACCCGAGGTCTATTATATACTGAGTGCTTGTTGAATGTTTGTACTAGTAACTATGCAAGTTTCTCTAATACGTTGGCAAAATGCAGTTTTAGATTATGTTGTTGTGTCTATACTATCGGATTTCTTGCGGTTTTTAAGGGTAGATCATGTCTATAGCTTTCATGGAACTTAGATGCCTTGATATAGGTTGTGAAAAATAAAAGTTTCTTTGTTTTTTTTTTCTTTTTTTGACTTATAAAGTTTCTTTGGTTTTTTTTAGATATCGTTAAAGTCTTCGATTTTCTTTTCTCTCTAATTTCATGACATTTTAATATTTTATGTACTGATACATTTAGTATACTGCCATTAAACATGACTACGGAAAATCTTTATGCAGGAAACAGTACGTCGAAGCTTTTGTTCAGAAG
This sequence comes from Linaria vulgaris, assembly GCA_948329865.1. Lineage (NCBI taxonomy): Eukaryota > Viridiplantae > Streptophyta > Magnoliopsida > Lamiales > Plantaginaceae > Linaria > Linaria vulgaris. Next base: position 105,829,134 of record OX415249.1, read on the forward strand.
GATGCTACTGGTAAAGTAGTAGATGCTACGGCTTAGAACCCCTTTTCCTTTGAAAAGATATGGGGAAGTGTTGTGTGTTTGGACCAAGGGCTATTTCCCTGTAATATAATCCCTTAATAGAATAAAGGACCCGAGGTCTATTATATACTGAGTGCTTGTTGAATGTTTGTACTAGTAACTATGCAAGTTTCTCTAATACGTTGGCAAAATGCAGTTTTAGATTATGTTGTTGTGTCTATACTATCGGATTTCTTGCGGTTTTTAAGGGTAGATCATGTCTATAGCTTTCATGGAACTTAGATGCCTTGATATAGGTTGTGAAAAATAAAAGTTTCTTTGTTTTTTTTTTCTTTTTTTGACTTATAAAGTTTCTTTGGTTTTTTTTAGATATCGTTAAAGTCTTCGATTTTCTTTTCTCTCTAATTTCATGACATTTTAATATTTTATGTACTGATACATTTAGTATACTGCCATTAAACATGACTACGGAAAATCTTTATGCAGGAAACAGTACGTCGAAGCTTTTGTTCAGAAGGATGCTACTGGTAAAGTAGTAGATGCTACGGCTTAGAACCCCTTTTCCTTTGAAAAGATATGGGGAAGTGTTGTGTGTTTGGACCAAGGGCTATTTCCCTGTAATATAATCCCTTAATAGAATAAAGGACCCGAGGTCTATTATATACTGAGTGCTTGTTGAATGTTTGTACTAGTAACTATGCAAGTTTCTCTAATACGTTGGCAAAATGCAGTTTTAGATTATGTTGTTGTGTCTATACTATCGGATTTCTTGCGGTTTTTAAGGGTAGATCATGTCTATAGCTTTCATGGAACTTAGATGCCTTGATATAGGTTGTGAAAAATAAAAGTTTCTTTGTTTTTTTTTTCTTTTTTTGACTTATAAAGTTTCTTTGGTTTTTTTTAGATATCGTTAAAGTCTTCGATTTTCTTTTCTCTCTAATTTCATGACATTTTAATATTTTATGTACTGATACATTTAGTATACTGCCATTAAACATGACTACGGAAAATCTTTATGGGCATATATAACTTACTAAAACTCAACAAATGCATTTTTCTATTATAGCATGCTTTTTCATTGCTTTATATATTGATTAGTAAAACTATCAGCTGCAAAATGCTACTTAAAAAAAGCACTCACGAAAGTTGTAGCAATGGAAGAGCGCGACAGAAATTATATGTGATTGTAACCTTCAGGTTTGAAGGAAAGCTCTATGGAAGGTTGTTAGACCTACATTGGTATATAACTCTGAGTATAATAATGCTCATGAGATAAACGTAACTTAGATGTGTATGCGCGATAACACTAGAAGAGACAATGTTCTCTATGAATATATTGTCATAAATCGAGAGTAACATCCATCGACGAGAAGATACAAAAAATCGTTTAAGAAGGCTTGGGGCTAAATGTAGACATGTTTGACGCGTTGAAACTACCAACTTTGACATACAAACAGAGCACGAAGGAGACCGAAGAAAATGTGTATGAAGTCATACGAAATAATATGAAGCTTAGAAACCTAAATGAAGATCTATGTCCCAACTGAAATAAAATGAAGACGAAGAATTTATGTAGCCGACTCAACTTGATTTAATTAGAGTTCATATACTTATTGATTATAGATTGTATAAACCTTTTATTGGATAATTATGTACCTCCTTTATTTGAATACTCCCTGCCTACGTTGCACGGGTACGGGTACGGGTACGGGTACGGTACGGTACGGATACGTCGATACGACATTTTTTAAAAATAGCCGATACTGGTACGGCAAGGATACGTCTATATAAAAATAATTATTAATATTTATTATATGTATTTTTTATTTTTAACAAGGAATAAAATTTAAAACTTAAACAAGAAAAATTAGAAATATACAAAAGAATGTTTAACATTAAAAAAAGTCATGCATGAAATATGAAAAAAGACATATAAACGTGAATTATTTATGACTAATAAGTTAAACAACAACATAACAAGCTTGAAGATGGCGCATGGTGGTGGTGGTGGTGATTATGAATAGAAAAATAAAAGTATAATTGTGGTGGCGCATATGGTGGTGGGGTGAAGATGGCGCATGGTCGTGGTGGTGATTATAAATAGAAAAAGAAAAGTATAATTGTAAAAATAATGAGACATGAATCTGGGCGGGCGGGTCGCGGGTTATCCCGCCCACCCGCCCGCCCGCCTGCCCCATAAGTATTAAAACTAAAAAAAATAATCCCCCTCCCTCATTAAGTCATTTTCTAGGTCACAAGTACAGACCAGTGAACAACTCCTCACAGCAGCTGCGCCTAGGTCACCCCACCCAACCTCTCTCACGCCACCGCCGCCGCTAACTTCACCACGCTCGACGTCACCATCACGAAGCCATAGTACCACGCTCAATCGCGCTCGACGCCACGCCACCACGCTCGACGCCAAGCTCCACCACGCTCGACGCCTCGCTACACCACGCTCGACGCCGCGCCACCTCACCGCGAAACCACCAGCCCTCTCCACCACGCTCGATGCGACGCCACGTCACCGCACAACCAGGTACTATCTCGAACTTCAGAACTTGGAATCTTTTTTTTGATACAAGACTCCATCGCCTGCAGGTTTGATAAGTGACAAATTGAGCCGCTAATTCAATTTACTGATTTACTAATTTCTGTTGGCTACGTGCTTCGTGCTTCGTGCTTCAGTTAATGAATTTAGATTAGGCATAATCAATCCGTGCTTCAAATCTAATGAATTGAGCCTATACTCGTAATGTAATTAAGTTAATGAATTTAGATTAGGCTTAATCAATGACTTAGATGCGCATTGGTATTGGATCAGACAATGAAGTCTGTTAATTAATTTAGATTATTAGCCTCTGCGCATTGGTATTGGATCAGACAATGAAGTCTGTTAATTAATTTAGATTAGCCTCTGAATGAAGTCTGTTGTGTTGTAATTAAGTTAATGAATTTGGATCTTTTACTGCTACAGCTTTTACCCCAAAGGCTCAAGTTCAATTTTCTCTCGAACGTGGAATTTCAGCAGTTCTCGACATCATCTCAACTCAGAGACTTCCATTTCCTTCAAAATCTTGACATCTTTTAACAAATGTTTGTTATATTCTTCTTCTTTGATGATGAGAAGTGACATGTTTTAGTTTAAATCTATTTTTTGTTGCATGATAGTTTGATTAATGCGTGTAAATTAGGTATAATGAAGACCAATGAATTCGACGGTGAATTGATTTGGTTATGCGGGCATCACCTTTTTCGCATCTTGTACGCTTCCTCGTTCCCATTCACGACTTAAATGATTGTTCCATTCACCTTCCTTCCGTTCTGTTGGTTATTGCCCTGATCTCTGAAGCACACACACACACTCTTTCAATCACCTCAATTGTTTAGCTCCGTAACCAAGCCAGGCATATGCCTGAGAAGTTTGTGCAATTATCCCCATCCCGTCGGCGTTATGATTTACAACCGAACCACTGAACCAGGAAATTGATAAAGGAAAGTACAAAAATGTTCATAGTTCGCCATATTTGGTCAAACCGACCAAAACTGTTGAGGTATTTGGTTGTGCACATTGGTTCGGTTTGGTTTTGGTCGGTTTGACCAAGTATGGCCAACTATGAACATTTGTGTACTTTCCTTTATCAATTTCCTGGTTCAGTGGTTCGGTTGTAAATCATAACGCCGACGGGATGGGGATAATTGCACAAACTTCTCAGCCATATGCCTGGCTTGGTTACGGAGCTAAACAATTGAGGTGATTGAAAGTGTGTGTGTGTGTGCTTCAGAGATTAGGGCAATAACCAACATAACGGAAGGAAGGTGAATGGAACAATCATTTAAGTCGTGAATGGGAACGAGGAAGCGTGCAAGAAGCGAAAAAGGTGACGCCCGCATAACCAAATCAATTCACCGTCGAATTCATTGGTCTTCACCTTCTAGCAGCTGCTTTTCAGCTATTTTAACTACAAATTGTTGTAAATACATCCATTCAAACAGAAAAGAACAACGATAAATCTCTTTGAACCGTAAAGAATATACCAAACCTATTTTATTCCACAAATCAGACAACACATATTTCGACACCATCGATATAACTATAATTTTCACAAATCTTTCTAAACTTGTCAAAAATATCGCGAAAAGTTTTGAATATTTAGCCTACCGAAATAGAGTCTCCAAACCAAAATTTTATCCATGTATATAAGCACCAACATTCAAAATACATGTCTAGTGATTTTTTTTCACATATATTGGGCCGATAGGATCTTTCCGGTCCATGGGCTTTTGACCCAATTTAAGTATGTCCCATTAATTGAATTAATTATTAAATCATTAATCCGCTCTCTCCTCCGCCGTCCCACCACCTCCGCCGCGAGATAAACCCTCCGGTCAGGTACTTTTTTCAGTTTCTTTTTAATGGAGTTTCTCTTAAAAGTAAAATAGACACGTTGGCATAAAGAAAATAATGATTCTGTTATGCATGATTCTTCCTTTTTTTATTCTTTTGTTAATAAAATAAATATATTTTGTAAAACTAATCAGTGAATTTATTTTTCACCCATTAACCAGGTTGTGATTATTTGATATTTGGCTACAAAAAATCAATAAAATAGTGTACTGGAAGAAAAAGATTGCACCTTTGAAGTAGTGTACCGAGCTGCTGACCCCATGAAAATGTAATTTTTATTTTTGTAAATTTTGAATTCAGTCTCTTGTTTGTGGATAATGTTATGGATTCACTCACATTTGTAAGTACTGTGTAATATTATTTGCAGACTTGAATCTAATGCTGGTGCACTTACTAACTTCGAAGTGCTCGACCTTTTACGGCGTAGAGGAGCTGGTAAAGATCCTACGCACGTTATAGCGTCAGTGTCGCCCTCGGAATTCAAGGTTGTGAGATGCTTGTGTGATTAGTAGTTTGTTGTGTTGTTAGTTAGTTTATTGGAGGGTATGTGTGATGAGTTTGTGTACAGGTTTTTGATTACTTGGAGCAAACTGCGGCGTGCAATCAAACGAGAGAGATCGTGCAAAAGTTTGCGGAGGAGTGTAAAAGATTTGACCTTGCCAAGGCTGAGATTCTCAATGTTGTCAACGTTAGGCCTTCCTCTGCTGTCGAGGTTTACACGGTAATCTTTGGTCATAGTTTTTGATGTTGTTAATTTCTTTGTTGTATTTGGTTGTGCACGTTGGTTATTGAAATGTTTGGTACTTGTTCTAGACATATTGTATTGCTGGGACTTGAATAACTTACGAGCATTAGCTCTATATGAAGTTGGAGAAAAAAAATCTGCTCTAAAAGCATTAGGATTCTATGTCGTGGTCTGTCACTAACTGCAACGTGTTGAGGTATTTATATCTCAAGATGTCGTGTCTCTTTCATAAATCCAAGTGGGGATGTGTAAATATTTATGCAGGGTGGGTAGTTTAGGCGTGTATCAATCATGAACTGTTGGCGATTTTATATCAATATGAATGATGCAAGACCTCTAAAGGATTAGAAATTTCAGTTCGTTTAGCTTCTTCTTACCATCTGTATGAACTCAAAGAAACTCTCTCTTACGGAGGAAATTACTACAATCGTTTTGCTGCCTCTTTTGGTGATAAGAACTCGTGTTCATATCGAAGAGAATATGACTCACGATAGTATAAAAGAAAGCTTGAGTGCAAATTGTTTACTGCTTGGCTTCTATCTCCATATCGTGTGTCACTTTTTATTTGTTTTAGAACATAGAAGTTTGAGGCATTCTAAGTTTCTATGAATAATTTATTGCTTTGTTCACCGTGTTGCCAGATTATAGAGGAATGTGATACACGTATGGATGAAAAAATTGATGAGTTCGTAGATACCATCGCGCAAGTCTTGCCACCACATCCTTCACAAGCTGAGTCCAACATGGAGATCGCTGAGGAGGGTAATGCTTCACAAGCTGAGTCCAACATGGAGATCGCTGAGGAGGGTAATGAAGAAACACCAAATGATGAACAAGCAGAACCTGTAAAATGACAACAACAGCTTCTCATACCTCCATATCAATCAATGTATATTCCTAATTACCCGTACTTACAAATCGCGGGGTTTTGGCTATTTCCTTGTAGTTTGTTATTGTTCGTTCCATAATCGCCTGGCTGGGAATTACGTTTACCTTCTTGTTTCGGAAACCTCCATAACAACACTACTCCTTTGTCCCTTTAACTCTTGATCTTGTTCTGTTTTGCACAAATAGGAGAAACTATTTTCTTAAGTGCAACTTTTGTAATTATGTAAAATGTAGGAGAAACTTACATGTCTTATTAACTAAGAGGGACTACTCTTTCAAGATCTTGACTTTGCAATAACATAAAGTAAAATTATCCTATCTTTTTGTAATAAACTTTGTAAAAATGATCCAAATAAGGCAGACATATTGACCCACCTCACATGTGGAACCTATGTTGGCAGAACCATTTATCAACAAATCGGAAGTCTGCCCATTCTCAGACCGTGAGCTTGTCTTAAGATTTTTATGAAAATTGGCACATTTGAATATAAATAATTTAAACATCTATTCATTCATCCACAATGCTTATGGATAAAATAAATACATTGTCTGCTTGAAGCATATATATAGTAATATAGTATGTATGTGTGTGTGTATATATATCCTAAGCATAAATGATAGAACTACTGAGATTGAAATCTGACTAGTGTTGGTTTCATTAGAGATTAGATCTTTGTATTAACCTAATAATAGTACTCATTATTAACTAAAATAAAGGTGTTTAAACTTTAAACAAGGCGATTGTTATGAGAGGAGTGAAACTTGTCATACTTCAAAACATAGAGAAATAAGAAATTTAACCCGATCCAAGGGGGAGTTTATGCATAATGGTCCTTACTGTGGCATGCTTCTAATTTTAGCCTCGAAACTATTTTTTTTTGTTTTTTTAATGTTCAATTTAAGTCTCCTGACAGTTGACACCACATACACGTGATTTTGAAATTCTAGAATGTTTATCAAAAGTAATCTCCTGATGTGTAAATCAAGGGACTATAACCGTAAACATGTCCCATTGAAAAGACCAATTTTGATAAAGATCTTAAAATTGCAAACTCACATGTCAGATTTTAGTCAATTTTGCTTGATTTAATGATCTCGACAGCGGCAACGTAAATTGAACACAATATATATCAAAAACTGTGTCATATTCTCAACTATCGACACATTTTATCTACGTTGGCATAAACTCGCAATCCCATGATGTCGTAGAAATGCCAGCGGGTATCGTTACCCTTGCACCGTTATACCATTCACGGCGGTACTGCCTAAACTCGCCTTCATAGCTCTCCTCGATATAAAACTATCGTCTCTTCCAATCTTTCCCGTATCCGGTCGCCCCATCATTCAAGAACTTATGATGCGTTTGTGCCTTGATATGACAAAACCCCTCATCCCGCCTCGCAATCTCGAACAATGCGTAAAATTCATTGGGACTTTGTAGTTGGCGCAACGCCTTCATAACAATGATGAAGCCGATCAAGTCCCCATAAGAATTTGGCGTGAGTTGAGCGGGCACAAGATTAATCTTCCTCAGAAGCCATCTTAATTCGAAGGAGATTAGAAAGCGAAGACCATTGATGAGTTGACCGACAAACACAGTCATATGCCCGGGTGGTGGGGTATGCATTCGATCAATTGGCCCGGGGAGGATGATTGTATACTTATCAGGTATGTCGAATTTTTTGCGGAGCCCTTTACAACTATGTTGGAGGCGGGAAACGTACAGGTCATAGGCCATTCCGGAGACCTCAACGTGATCATCAAACTCCCTATTGATATAATCTACGTCTTCTTCGCCCTCGCTGGGAGCACGATTATCCCAGTAGGATGACACTGGCGAGTTATCGCTTTCAAACTCACGCGATGTTTGTTCAGTGTTTGCGTCGAGATTGTTACCCGCGGGTGAACCAATAGTTTCTATGTCTATTAACTCAACTTCCTCTACTGTGACTATGCTCAAACCCGCGGGAGCATTAGGTGGACTCACCATATTAATCGAACTGGAGCTCGAGCCACTACTCGACTCACTCTCAGATGTTGACTCACTGTTCACCATCTTTGACGAGAACGAACTGAAATAAATTAAAAAGAAACAGAGGCTGACTAAAGACGAACACGTCACTTTAGGCTCTCACATATCTCTCAAACATGCATAAAATTAACTTATTGAAAAGATAAAATCTGATAAATAAGGGCATATCATTTACCTTAACAGAATTTCCAGGAGAAAAGCTTTTGCTTGATTAATTGATCTGTTAAAACAACGACAAAATGTAAAATATTAAAAAGCAGAGTTAAACATCGTAAATGTCTCATGTTAGGTCTTTAAAAAAGGCTAAGGCACCACATCGAACACTCACGGTTTGATGCCAAGGGAATCGAATCTATGTTGTTTGATGCGGGCCGCATCGTATTGGTTCTGTTCGATGCGCTTTACCTCGAAAACTAAACGCGTAAGCAGCAGAATGAATATTCCTATGTAATCCAGCCATTATATAGGCAGCGGGCGGCCCACTAGGCCCATATTACAAGCGCATTGAATCTGCGCATCGAATGCGTTCGATTCGATGCCACAATACAAACGCATCGAATATACTCTATTCGATGCGACAATACCAACGCATCGAATATATTCTGTTCGATGCGTTTTATAAATTATCGGATACCAATTGCGGACATTCGCAATCTGTTCCGAAGTAACGAATGATTAGGAACATCCCTAATCAGTAAATGTTTGGTATCAGGTAAATAAGTCTCATCGAGGTGGTACAACGTCGACCATTCATCAATTCACAGTTTATTATTTAAGTTTGGAAATCAATCTCAGATTGACATCGTCTCCCAAACTAGGGGGACTATGTGATGGGTATATTTTATGATTGGCCCAATACTTGTATATTGGACAAGCCCATAACCGCATCGAATCGGTATGATTCGATGCGCTTTTTGCATCTGGCATTGGGACCCACGGAACGATTGCTATATATAGCCCGTCCCCTTGTAATTCATGTACGTTTTAATTGGAGAATTACTTCAGCACAGTCAGCATCAAATCACTGTTCATTCGAGGCGTATTGGATCGAACGGTTTTCATTCGACACGTGATTGGACCGAATTCGCTTCATTCGATACGACAAAGTACGCATCGAATTCGATACCATAGTGTTCAGCATCGAATATCTTGAATTCGATACCCTTGAGTTCAGCATCGAACCCTTGCCATATATTTCATATCGAACATAGGCATTCGATACGCCAACATAGAACGCTTAGGATTCGACACACTACAGTTATCTTGTAATTAGTTTATTTAACCTAGTAAGCTTGTAATAGGTGTTCCGGACCAAGCTAGTCCGATAATAAAGTTGGATAGCGTTATTTTAGTTATTTATATCTCAATTGTAATATTTTACTGTGTTCTATTATCGTGACGAAATAAGACCAAAATAGCTTGGAATATTGTGCAGAGGTACTAGCCCAGTTAAATCGATCGGCTTATGAATATGGGTGCTCACAAGAGTCAGTGTTGGTATGCGTCGCAAACGTATAACAATAATAAATAAATAACGACAAGAAATAACGTGTATATTGATTTCTAAAATAGATACATATGAAAACTAATAAAATTTACCGAAAAAGCAGTGAACGATCGGATTGAAGAACGGTTTTGGACGAGTTGAAAGCAAGCCTTCTCCCCTTAAGATCGAATTCCCCGGCTATCTTTCAAGCCCTCGTGAGGAAGAGATCTCCCAAGGTACAACGTCCATACACAAATAAACAGCAAGTGAAGGGCTATACTGCTTTTCACTTACGAACACAACAGTACTTTGCAAAACTCTGAATTGTATATGATATGCAAATGCGAAATGATATGTTTTTGCTTGATGATTTCTTGATTATCTTTTCCCTTTGCGCAAAAGCCCTTTAAATAGAAAAAAATTTCATGTAACAACCAAGCCATTAAGGGGTGATTTTAATTCAGCCATAAAGTCAAATTCATTTCACATTATTATAGCATTTAGGTGTGGTTTGAATTCTCAATTCAAATCTGATTTTTATTAAATAAAAATCTAATTTATATAAATAAAATCTCACCAATTAGCTTGTCATTAAGCCAATACAATCCACACCATTAAACCCAAGTTGCTATAATATCAATTGGATTCAATTCCAATTTAAAAAAAAATTATATTTAGCCTTATGCCAAAATAATAATTTCTCCAACAATCAGTAACTAATATATATAGTAGGTACTGTTAATTTCACCACTAGTGCCTCCATATATTAATTGGAGAAGAAAACGGTTCATTTTATATGGCTCCTGGACTTGCATTAGTTAGATGAGCCAACTCTGAGATTTTCTTCTTAAAATGGCGTGCATGGTATCTTTTATTTATTTATTATTTTGATTGTACATGCTAATTGATATCCTTTGTTCGGGAAGCAAGATGCTACAAAGTGGAGTAGTGCTCTAACACTGTTACTTTACCGAAATATCCTTCCTTTTATTTGTAAGAAATGGTTCCATCTTTTATGAAATTGCAAATTTACCCCAATAGATTAAACAGTTCTATTTTTAGTGTTCTTCCAATGGATATAGTCCATTACGACCATATCAGGCCCAGCATGCTTCCGTACAAACAATTAAAACATAACCGTAAAAGATACCTCCTTTTGACCGCACCACCGTCGGGTATTCTGCCAGGTTTTACGAAGACTCCTCGCCCTCAACCACTCGATCGCAACCGATTGTTCTGCAACAACTCCTTCAACGGTAATCAGCACAACCCTGGTTCGTTTCCTACTCCGGGTGTAAAAGGCAACTAAAACGGAATGTTTAAAAGCTCAACTTCGACATACTCAAGCGAAAGCAAATCAATATTTATTTATGTGGAGATTTATTCATTACAACACACTCATATCTCCTTAGAGAGGAGTAACTTGTTTTAGCTACTCAGAGTAGCTAACTCTCTCTCGTACATTCACTCAAAACAGAAATCTAAACTATTATACAGACACTCGTTTATTGACAGAATTGAAAAACGCTCACACTAATACAAACTATGCTTCTTACTTGTTTAAAAGAAAACTAAGGGAAATGTTCGATGCCTTTAGCTTTCTTCAGCTTGTGTATTTATAGGTGAAGATCCGGATTTGAAACGCGGATTTCAGCTACATCCTGATGCTTTTTCTTCCACTAGCGTAGTGGCCTGGCCCTCCTGTCATTTTAGTGGAATCTTTTCCACCGCAGCTTGTTGTCTTTTCCTTCCCACTATGATAGTGGTCTGGCCCTCCACTTATCATCATGTCGTTGTAGTGGAGATGGTCCTGATTCGATCACATGGCTACTTTAGCTTTGCCAGCTGTAGTAGCCCACTTACCTGTCCCACGCGGCATCTTTCCTTGTCTCGCATGGCCCTCTTTGTCGTTTTCATCTTTGTCCCGTTTCATCGGGAATCCCTTTCCAAAGAGGGGTTCTTTCTGATCTTGACACTTTGGACAGATCCTTTCCCTCCATTGGTCGACGTGTGCCATGTTGCAGAATTTTCGGCTAGTTTCTGCCGTCGACGGAATCTCGTTCTTCCACAATGTTCTTCGTTTATTTTCGAACATTGTTTCAGCGAACCTTGTGGTGGTGTTGGTCATGCTGTTAAGCATGAGCGTTCCTTTTTCCTTGTCTTGGAAAATCTTGAATGCGTACTTGACTTTGTCCATCTCTGTGAGACAGACCCAGAGTCCCCAAGCTCTCCTTGTTGAAACGTCATCTTCTGAGAGTGGGGCGACTAACATCTGTCCTTCTGGTGGAGGCTTGATGTAGTCCAAAGCTTTCCAATTGGGTCTTTGGATTTTAATAAAATGAAAACATGGTAAAGACCCTTTGCCTGTGATTTCCGGGGTTGCGGATATGAACTTCATTTCAAGAACATCGCCCCTTCCAAGTGTATGATTGTTTTGCCATGTTTCATACACATTTTTCTGGATCCATTCCGGTAATTTGGCAATTTCCGGGAAGCTCGGTGATTCGGTAAAGATTGAGGCTATACAGCCAAAATCAAACCATTCTCGTACTTGCTCGGGTTTTGATCTGGGTAGTATCCAAATTCTTGGATATTTTCCCGACCAGTCTGTAATTGTCTTTCCAGGGACAAGTCCCATCCTCGTGTTCAATCTTTCCCACGTTCTCTGATATTCAATCAAAGGCGGGGTTTTCTCGTTTTTGTTTATCTTAGATGATCTCGTCTGGGGTCTAAGATTAACCCCGTCCTCTTTAAATTTAGAGGTGTTTTTTGATTCCTTTGGTATTTCTACCTCTGGATCATCTCGCTTCTGGCTCGTTGATTCTTTAGGTATTTCTACCCTTGAATCGGCTTGCTTCTGGCTCGTAGATTCTTTAGGTATTTCTACCTTCGAATCGGCTTGTCCTTGGGTGTTTTCCTCGAAAGGATCACCTGTTGGTCCAGTTTTACTTGGATCATCAAACTCGTATGTATTTGCTTGTATTTCCACTTCCAGTTTTGAAAGTGAAGCATCTCGAAATAGTGGTGCCGCGAGGCTATCCCACAAACTCGTACTACCCAATAAAGTCGCCTTCATTGAGTTTTGAACCTTAGAAAGGTCCCTTTCCTGTACATGACCGGAAGCCTGAGCATTGATTGCCAGACCTTCGATTGCTTTGCGGAGCTCGTCCAGGTTATCCCTGTGGTGTCTCCATCTTGTGAGGATGGTATCGGCCTCATGTACCTCCATCCCTAGTTAAGAAATCTGCAAGAACATTCTCATGAGATTTGATAACTTGAACATCAAAATTATAATATTGACATTCAGCTTTCCATCTTAATAACCTAGCTTTCTCGGGTTTGCTTTCTATCTTATTTTTCAAGAAAGCCTTGACACTAGTGTTATCAATCTTAAGTGTGAATTTTTAGCAAGTAAGAATAAAGGCCATTTTTTGAAAGCCCTTCGAACTGCAAAGAATTCCTTCTCGTTGATGTGCCATCTTGCCGCCTCATCTTTCGAAAAGAGGCCGCTACAGTATCTGCATGGCACTTCTCCTTTTGGCTCGACTTTGGTAAGAACCGCCGCCCACCAATGGTCGCTTGCATCCGTATAAAGTACCAAATCATCATCATCATTTGGTATTGCAAGCTTGGGGAGGTTTTGACAGATAGCCTTAAGCTTCTGTACCGATTCCTTGTGTTCATCCGTCCATCTAAACTCTGAATCCTTTTTAAGCAGTGGACTGAATATTTTCCTGTAACTTGCCAGATTGTTAATAAACATTCCAGCAAAATTAACTAACCCCATAAAACTTTGGAGTTGTTTAACCGTCTTGAGGTTGTCAGGAAAATCACGTACCTTTTCCACCAAATGATTTTGGAGGATAATACCTGACTCGTCAATCTCGACTCCAAGGAATTCGATCTTCCTTGTAAGGATAACTGCCTTCTTCTGTGACAGCACTAATCCTTCTTTGTGACAAACATCTGAGAAGATCTCCAAGTGTTTGATGTGGTCTTGGACGTTCTTCGAGGCGATGAGAATATCATCGACGTAGACGAACATGAACTTGAAATAATCTTTGAAAAGATTATCCATTTTCCTCTGATATATTTGGGGCGCATTAGCCAATCCCATTGGCATGACATTCCAAATATAGTGACCTTGCGGTGTGGAAAAGGCTGTAAACTTCTTACTTTCCTCATCCATCTTGATTTGGTAGAAACCTGATTTGCAGTCAAACTTGGAGAAGACTCTCGCGTTCTGAACGCAATTGATCAGGTGTTCTCGGTTCGGGATGTAATATCCGTCGAATTCCAAGATCTTGTTGATCCCTTGGTAATTGATCACCAATCTTGGCTTTCCTCTCTTGATCTCTCCATGGTTCCTGACTAAGAACCTCGGACTGCTGTAAGGAGAAACTCCTGGTGAGATGAGCTTCAGATCCAGATGTTCCTTAAGAATCATCTGCATATCCTTTCGATCCTCCTGGTTCATGAGGATGGGTCTATATCTGACCAGCTCGTTTTCCTTTCCCTTTTGAACTCTTAAGGTAGCCTTGAGTTCATTCTTGTTCCACCACGCCAGAGGGTCCTCTTCGTAGTTCCTTTGAATCTTAACTTTGACATCTTCAATTGAGATTTGTTCTTCGTTTGTGATGTCATTGTAGAGACTTGGTTCAAGGCTGACCTTCAGGATTTCGATCGTTTCATTTCTGATTCTTTCGATCTTCTGGCCGCCCAGGCTTTCAATCCTGAGCTGTAGGATTGCCTTACCATATTTCCTCTGGTCCTTCATTTTTGGGTGTAGAAGTCGTCCTTCATCACCACGCTTGCTGCGAAATTGAATTGGGAGTTTGCGATAAAACGCCTGCGTCAACCGCTGCACCAAGATCTTATGATCACAAGTTGTTGTGAGGATAAGACGTCTTGTTTCATTGTCCTGCGTAAAACGTTTGAATGTTTGCAGGAAATTGTTGCCGAGTAAGATATCAGCTCCGGTATCATGGAAATAAATTGGGGGCGTCTTCACTTTGTACCACGGGGTACCTCCTGCTCCACCAATTAATATCTCTGCCTGTTTTATTCCTCGTTTGAAGATGATGATCTTCTTCGAGAAATCTCTTCCAGCAATTGCTGGTAAATCTTCCCCGAGCTCTTCTGGAAAGATTCCTGGTTTTGCTGCGCAACTTCCTGCTCCTGAGTCGATATACGTTGCAAAGTATTCGGCTCGATATTTCTCGTACAACATCCCAACCGAGATGTAAATTGAGAATGGATTGGTGGTCATTTGAGCCGGTATCTTTTCCCTTCCACCGTAAACTCCATCCCTTCCGGCACCTTTTCCCAAGGTTTGTGGTCCTCGAGAAATTCGATTCCAAGAACAAGTTGTTCTGGGATCTGTCCTGCACGTCCATTGATAACGAAATCAAGTCCTCCTAGCTTTAGGTTTCCCTGATATCGTCCAACAAATGGTTGCTTGAGATAATACAACGCGTCGCATGGTAATGTATTATCTTTCTGGGTGGTGTCGAAGATGACTTCGACTTCTCCCCATCCTCCTGGACATTGCAACTCCCCTTTGGTTGTGAATTTCTTTGGTTCGCTCACAACCTCCATAATTGGTTTCTTTCCCCATGTGAGGCTTTGCATCCTGTTTTCCCGGAAAGAGACCGTTCTGGGCTCGAATCTTTGGCTCGTATCCTTGCCAAAAACCGGTTGGTCGCGGATTATTAAATCCATCTCATGAATATGTGGCAGGCTAGAAATCTCTGGCCTGACTGCATGTGCGACCTTCTCGAAGATCTCCGGTATCTCAACAAACTCATTCCTCTGGAAGAGATCTGAATGGTGAGTATTTGAGAGCGCGTAGGAGATATTGTATGTAATGGAGTAAGGCCGGTTTCCTTCCTTCATTAACTCCTTGTTTTTGAAATCCTGATGTAGAGTTAGGACTCTACTGAAATCTTTATCGGCTAGGTTGAAGGCGATCTTTGGATATATGAATGTCGCCACCTTTCCTGCAAATAGATTTCCTGAAATACCTCCGAGACAGGCATCTCGTAGGTTCTGGATTCTCCGATCAAACACGGCAATATCAATTGGGGAATTGATCCCTTCTTTGAATGTCGCTTTGAGCAGAATTCTTATGGCTCCGATATGGATCCATGACATTTTCTACGCGATTTCCGGCTTGAGTCTCCTTAGTTCCTCCTTGATCTCATTCATAGGAACTAGCTGCATTTCCATCACATTACTGGTTAGTTCCATTGGGATAGCAATCTCTCCCGCTGTAACCTTGTAGATGGTGTGATGTTTTCTCCTTCTGAAGCTTAGCTGAGCTAAGGTTCTTTCCATTTTTCCGATGGTGAATCCATCCTAGACTCTCAACTTTGGATCTTCTCGCATAATTCTCATTAAGGCTTTGTGAGAAATGCTGGTTTGTGAGAAAAATCATGTCCTGTCTTCTTGAACTTCCTGATGGAAGATCTCCTCGTCTTCAGTCTGATTCTGATTCTGATTCTGAAGACTCATCTAGTCCTTCGTCTTCCTCATATATACTTTCGTCTGAAGGGATATCTTCAAACCGGTATACATGAACAAGGTCCTGAAAGTAGACAGCTTCCTCGAACTCCGGCGTAGCCTCGAACTGTCTAACACCTCTTTTCTGGTTTTCAGGACAATCCGTTGAGATGTGTCATTTGGCCCCACACGTCCAACAGTTACAATCTTTGAAGCTTTCATTAGCACGTGTTTGTGCTCTCCTGAAAGTTCGCCTGACTGGTGGTCTGCTGGTACTCCCTTGACTGGACGCCGTTCTTCCACGGCTGGGTCCTGGTCTCTGCCCTGGTTTGTAACTTCGGGCCTTTTGTTTTGACCAGAATCTTCTTGGTTTCCACGAAGATCTTCTGGTAAACTTGCTTCTTTGTGCATAGGGATGATCCCTATGCTTCTTCTTTCGATGTCTCTCTGGTGCTCCAACGACTGTTGGAACGTCATCATTGTCGCAGCAAAGCCGGGCTGATTTATTGATTCGTTTCAGCCTCTTGAAATTCTTTTGAATTGCTGCCTTCTGGCACCATTCACTCAATTTGGCTTTGAGGAAAGACATCCTTTGAGCCACCGTGTCTATTCCCAGAGGAATATACTCACGTAGTAACATTTCTCGCCATGGGCTTGGAATCTTAGCGAAGAAGAGGGGAAGCGCCGTTTCTTCTGCAATCCGGCTCTTCCATCTGTACTCGGTGAACAACTTGATGTATAGATCAACACTACATATGTCATGTAGCTCCAGGCTATACAACGCTTGTTCGTATCTCTTGACCTTTTCCTGGTCACCTCCTCCGGTCTGGGGATCAACAAAGTATCCTTCTCCGATGAAGTAGATCTTGAAAAACATCGCCATTCTATCGACGATGTCTTTGAGAGACTCGCCAGATAGGACCCCACTTCTAATCTCTGGAGTTCCATGTTCCCATCCGATCTTGACCGATCCTTCGAGACTCATCTGTAACATCATGATGAATCCTTCCTTGTCGAGTTCAAGCGTCACCGCCGCAATCCTCATTGCTGCTGCCCATTCATCGATCAGGGCTTCGCGATTCTTGAAATCAAGCGTATCCAGATTGAGCATAAGTCCGTACGGGTGGATTGGATCGAGTTGCGATTTCCCGTATGGTGTTCCATGAACATCTGGCCTTCTGGCTCTTGCTCTAGTCGGAATCCGATTGTACATGTTTCCCGCAACAAAATCATGCTGGTGCGGCATGGCTTCTTCTCGAATTGGTTCTCCCCGAATTGGCTCTTCCTGAATTGGGTCTGGATTAGCGATGGAAGATCATGCGCCTTCGGTAATTGTTGATTGTCCCGGTGGAGGACCTTGACTTGGTACAATTGCACCAAACGTCTGCACGTTTTCCAGGTTGAGACCTGAAAATGATTCTGCAAGATCAGAAAGGTCTCGTCCGATCTCGAAGTTGAAATCGTCAATCCTGAATCTGGCCATGATTTTACTTGGTGCTGGGTTCTCCCCTAATCCGGGCTTCCAGCTTCTCGTTCGTGGTCATCTCTCTTTTGACCTGGATTGCTTTGCCCTTTTGATGTAGCAAAGGATCCTTCCCGAAAGATGGTGGCAACCACCCAACCTTCCTTCTTTCTGACGATCTTGGCATGGACTCCAAGCTCTTGACTCGTTGCTGGATATCTTGTAAAATTCCCAAGATCTCCTTCTGTCTTTGAGACATGGTTTCAAGCTTGTCTCTGATTTCCTGCAGATGTTCAGGCACATGGTATTGGTGATTGCCATAGGCTTGAACTGTTTTCTGGACTTCCCTGAGGTCCTGGGAAAGCTTGGAGCTTTCTGGCACGAGCTCTTGGAAATCTGGCAAAACTAGATTACTCATGAAGAACGGTTATTTCGTTCAGTGATTAATCTATTAATTCTCGCAATACTTGCCAAGAGACTATTAACTCTAATGAATTTGACTCTAATGGCATGTAGATCGTCTGGTCTATAACTAGCTAGGTCATCTAACTTAGTTATCAAGATTTGGAGCTCTCGTTCAAGTGTAATACCAGGCATACTAAAGGCTTAGTATTGAACTCTGTTTATTAGCCCTTTTTAAGCTAATTTCTACCAGCCTGATTTGTTCAAGTCTGGTTCTCTGGATAGGACATATTTGTCCTGTTTGTTCCATGCTACAGCGTAGAACATCATGGTTCCTTAATTCTCTTTTATGAAAATTAAGGTATCTTGTTAGGGCGGCAATTCGCCCTTTAATACTCGTACATGCGTTTCCTTTCATAGGAGCCCATATGATGAGATCCCAAATGTCATCCATCACTGGATCACTCATGTTTTTGAAAAACTCCTCTCATAAGGTAATAAAGAGTTGTAATAAATAAATAACCACATAAAATAAATAAACCATGCTCTGATACCATTTTCAAGCACCAAAAATAGGGACCTCTAACATATGGGGTATAAGCGAAATATCTTAAAAGTTGGAGAAATTCTTGAAAGAAAAGGTGAAGGGTACAATGGTAATTGAAAGGGTGTTGGAGTAGTGCTCTACCTCCTAGCATCTAATTTACCCCTTTGTTCTTTTGGCTGGTCAAGCTTCATCAGATAATTCATAAATGCATGACGAGAAGAAATAACAGAAGATGAATAGATGATGATATCTCCACATCTCGGGACTGTTGGAGACATATATAATAAATCATAAATGACACAACTTGCAACCCGCGATCGGAGGACACAAATAATAATAAATTACTGACTATATGAGAGGCTGATGTCTCGGGCGTGACAAATCAATGTACGTAGTTATAAACTATATTCACTGAGGCACGTTATTTCTTAATAGATCTTTTGGTTCTTTGGTTGGCTCTTGTATTCGACTACTTTTTTTATTCAAGGACCTAATGATATGGCACAGGATTTCTCCTCATCATGGAGGTCGGAATTATAAATCACATGATCGAAATTTTGTCGTCTTTTAATATAATTTTGGATGATACGACCAAAATATGACATGAAAATCCGATTACTTGTGGGCTGTGGCCAAGTTATTATTCTAATGCGGATTGATAAACATGTGAACGAATTATATAGGCTAAATTTGGCTGTGAACTTAATTCTATTATTTATGAGAAACACTGAACAAATACACAATTAGTGAAAATTTTGAAGTCAAATTTCTTCTACAACTGTTCTAAAACAAATAATAGAAAACTCTTTTTTTTTTTCTTTTTTTTATACGTTGATACCTTTTACATTATACTGTTACCTACTGTACTGTTGCACATATTTTGCAGCCTATTCTTCATTTGTCACCCAGTATATAAAGGCATACATCAGATGACAGTTGATCTCTCTCTCTCTCTCTCTCTCTCTCTCTCTCTCTCTCTCTCTCTCTCAAGTTCTTAATTATCTTGATACTATCAAAGGATATTTATCTTGCTTATTGATTTAAGCCTTCTGGATAAAAATAATTCAATATTGGCAAAGGTATGCACTCTCTTGACGTAAAACTCCTTTTTTTTTTTCTTGTATATATATATATATATTTGTGTTTTGTTTATTTTCTCCAAGCTTTTGTCAGCCATTAACTATCAGACTCATACCAGCGTAAAGCAAATTTTGACACCGGAAAATTTGTTGCCTGTTTAATTTGAGTTTATGCATGTACGGGTTAATTTCATCTTTGTATCTGTATTGTTTCTCACACGATACCAAATATCAGTGTTGTGAATGTGGCCAAATTGAGTTTACTGTGAGCTTCTAGCCTTCTACCTCTAATAAATTATATTAACTTAGCTCATTTCTGTAAGCTAATTTAAATATAGACTAAAAACACACAAGCATGAGTTTGTAAATCACATATAGATATAGTTTGTATGGAATCTCCATACATTTTCAACATTTTTTGCCTACATCAAATTAATTATTCTGCTTTAATACTTATCACACTGTTATATATCGATCCTTGTTTAAGAACACGATCTCTCGAATTTAGTACGGTAAACTGTCCAACTCCAGACAAAAGAAAGGTTCTGGAGAATCTTGAAAATCACATTTAGATTAATTAAGTTCAATTCCTTATTTTAATCTTGAGCTTGAATATATTACAAGACTCCTTGAGATATTAAACTTAAACACATATATATATATTTATATATTAAGAATAATATCGTGATTATGTTGAAATGAAATATCATATAGAGAGCAGGAGGCTTTCTTACATTAACTCAATTACATTAAATCATAATCACATAACTCAAAGAAAAGCTATTGGCTATCTTACTTTTATTATTATTTCTAGATGGTACTAGGTCTAGGTGGTAGTTGTCTACTTTTATACAACGCCAAGGGTTTTTGTAAAACTTAGCCCACTAAATTGATATCTTTTCATTTATTTTACACCCACTATATTGTCATACTCCAAACTTAGCCCATTAATTTGACATTTTTTTTATTTTATACCCACTATCTTGGCCGACTCCGAACTTAACCCACTATGTTGTCAATAATCACTCTCTATATATATGTTGACATTGGCGTTGATATTCACCCTCTAGGTTGGCACACTTGATGGGCGAATATCGACGATGATGCCAACATAGTAGGTTGAGTTTGATAGTGTGCCAACATAGTGGCGTAAAATGAAATGGTGCCAACTTAGTAGGTTAAGTTCGGAGAGTGCCAACATAGTGGGTATAGAATGGAAAGATGCCAACTTAGTGAGCTAAGTTCGGAGGGTTTTTTTTTTACTTTTGGTACCCTAATTTGGCACCTTTTCAATATTGGTACCCCAAGTTGTCACCTCTCCAAAATGGTACCTTAAGTTGTCTCCGATCAAAATATTTAATCCCACTGTGCCTATATTTATGCGTTTTTCGCCCCAAAACTTTATACAACTACACTAACACCCTAATATTTTTTAAATAACACATATTTGATCCTCCAACGATAATTTGGGGATATTTTCAATTTTCCTCCAAAATATTTTTATGTAATTACACTTTAAATATTGAAATAATTATATTTACAATTTAAATAATTTTGATATTTCAAAAATAGTTGGGAGATTTATAGTTTTTGTTTATTAAAATTTGTTTATTATACTAATTTAAATTATGTTTTATATTTTTATTGTAAATATTTATTAAACTCAATTTAAATTATGTTTTATATTTTTATTGTAATTATATAAAAACTTATATATAACTATTTGGTAAAAATAATATATATAATAATAATAAATCTATATATATAGATAATAATAATAAACATATATATAACTATTTATAAATAATAAATATTTTAACAATATATAAAAAAATAGAAAAAAATTAAATTAAAAAAAGTCATCTTCATCCCGTACCCACCCCAACCACCCCCCCCCCCCCCCCCCGCCGCCGTCACCACCCTCCGACCCCCTACCCCGCCCCCACCAGAATCTCGACGACTTTACCACCACAGCAGTGGTGGCCCGCGTCGATTCGACGCCACCACCACTGTGGTGGTGGCGTCGAATCGACGCGGCCACCACTGCAGTGGTGGTGAAGCCGCCGCGATTCTGTACGCGGCGGCGTGGGGGCGGGGTAGGGGGGTCGAGGATGGTGGAGGTGGGGGGGTGGGTGTTTTTCTTTCTTTTTTTTTCATTTTCAATAATAAAAAATGATATATCTTAATTTTTAATATATAAAGATATCGTTTTTTTATTGTTTTTAATATATAATGATATACTTTTGTTATATACTTATATATGTTAAGGATTTAAATTTGTTATTGTTTTTAATATATCATAAAGCAACCTTCGAAACAATTAAAAGAGATATTTTATAAACTTTACATAAAAAAAGAAAGAAGATATCTTATAATTTGATTTTATTTATTTATTTTAACTAAATAAAGATGGGGTTGATTTTTGAATAATATAAATTGTTTTTTTAACTAAATGAAATAAAATTTATAATCAATTCTTATTAATAACATAAAATAAAATAAGATTCTTTGTATTATTTTTAATCAAATATGTGTTATTTAAAAAATATTAGGGTGTTAGTGTAGTTGTATAAAGTTTTGGGGCGAAAAACGCAAAAATATAGGCACAGTGGGATTAAATATTTTGATCGACGACAACTTAAGGTACCATTTTGGAGAGGTGCCAACTTGGGGTACTAATATTGGAAAGGTGCCAAATTAGGGTACCAAAAGTAAAAAAAACCCAAGTTCGGAGTGTGCCAACATAGTGAGTATAAAATGAAAAGATGCCAACTTAATGTGCTAAGTTTGATAAAAACCCCAACGGTGGTAGATGGCGTGGTGCGAAATTAAATAATATATCTTTCTTACGGAAACTCCAAACATAGATTTTTCAGTGTTTTTTTTCTTAAAATCTGCTAAATGTCACGTGACTCGACTCACCTATATATGGATTTGAGCTAATAACTGATTTTGTTTTGTGGTACTTCAATCTTTTTTTTTTCTTTTTTTTCCTTTTTAATTTTCTCTTTTGTGAATTTTAACTTTAAAAAATATAATTCCAAAAAGGCTGCATTCTTAAGAATATAAATGTGATTATGTAAAATTGTTTAAGATTATAACTTAACCGCATACTGAATGCCAAAGGTGTGCCAAACTCGAATTCATGCATAGCGGACACAATAAACTACGTACGTATACTGCAACTGGGTTTGGGTGGTTAGTTATTATTATTTATGCGCGGCCGATCATTATTTTATTTGCAATTTGTTGTATTTCCAATATTTTATATACTAGTTTTTTTTTTTTTGGTAAGATATTTTATATACTAGTTGTAAGTGGTAACTGTAAGACTTGAATTATTAAAATTTGATTGGTAACAGAAGTTAGGTGAATCTGAGTCCGCCGCCCTCCTGTCTCTTGGTGTTATGGTCCAGTCCACTGCCAAGGCCATATTAATTTACTTACATTTTCATAAGTCATTAATTTGCTTCCAATGGTAAAATGTACCAAGTAAAAAATGAAAGGGCCAAAGAGGTAACAGTAATTCTTTTTACGTGAGATAAAACTCTAGTAATAAGATTATAATTCCATCAATAATGGTCATGGAAGACTTCAATCCCACTAATTAAATCATGGTGGAATAGCAGACTTCAACTTCATGACCAATTTAATCACACCGATGACTAAAAGTTCGATATAATCACATTTGGAGTCTACGTTGATAACATTCATCAAGATAGCCATGATAGCCATGATCTTACAAGACAAAAATGAGATCTTACAAAACAATGTATGAATGTATTATCTAGGGTTTACAATAAGGAAAATATATATATATACAAGACAACTAAAGACTAAACTACCCTTAACATAATTAATATACAATAATAATATTCTAACATCCCCCCTCAAACTCGAGAAGGTACTGCAATAAGTAACGAGAGTTTGCCAACAAAGAAGTTGTGTCGCTGAATCGTATGTGGCTTCGTAAAGAAGTCAGCCAACTGCATCGAAGACGAGATGAACGGTAGAAAGATAACACCATGCTGAAAATGATGTCGAGTCACATGACAATCGATCTCAATATGTTTGGTACGCTCATGAAAAACAGAGTTATGAGCAATCTGAACATCACTTTTATTATCACAATACATGGGTGTGGGGGATGACAACAACACCCCCATATCACCTAACAACCGTCGTAACCAAACAAGTTCAGTTGTGGTGGAAGCCATAGCACGATACTCTGCCTCGGTGGAAGAACGAGAAACAACATCTTGTTTCTTGCTTTTCCAAGAGATGAGAGAATCACCTAAAAGAATACAGTATCCAATGGTAGATTTTCGATCGGATGGATCACTAGCCCAGTCTGCATCTGTATATGCTCGAAGTTCTAATGAAGAACTCGAAGGAAACAATAGACTCTGATAAATAGTACCACGAAGATAACGAAGAATGCGAGTAACAGCAGCCCAATGATCAGAGGTAGGTGCAGCAACAAACTGACTAACAACATGGACCGCATAAGCAATATCCGATCGCGTAATAGTCAAGTATACCAAACTACCAACAATAGACCTGTACAAAGTGGGATCCGGAAGAAGTGTACCGCCAGTAGGAGTATAACGAACATTTACCTCTAAAGGAGTAGCAGCAACACGAGTGTCTGTAAGACGAGCTCGCTCTAAAATATCTGAAGTATACTTCGACTGAGACAAAAGATAGCCCTTTGGAGATGAGACGACTTCAATACCTAAAAAGTAACGAAGAGGACCCAAATCCTTCATATCAAACAAACGAGATAAGGTGTGTTTCAACACCTTAATACCCTCAACATCGTCACCTGTAATAATCATATCATCAACATACAGTAAAAGCATTATGCGACCAGCATAACTGCTTTTAACAAATAAGCTGAATCATTAGGACTAGAGGAGAAGCCAAGAGAACAAACAGCAGTAGAAAACTTCTCAAACCAAGCTCTGGGAGATTTCTTAAGCCCATATAATGCTTTCTTAAGTCTACACACCTGCCCTTTGTCGTGAGGAACACCCGGAGGAGGTGTCATGTACACTTCCTCATGTAAATCACCATTCAAGAATGCATTTTTCACATCCATCTGTGAAATATACCATTGTCGTACTGATGCAACTGCAATAAGAACTCTGACAGATGTCATCTTAGCAACATGAGCAAATGTCTCCTCATAATCCATGCCATATTGTTGAGCAAATCCTTTTGCCACTAGACGAGCCTTATATCGCTCAACTGAACCATCAACTTTGGTTTTAATTTTATAGACCCATCGAGAACCAATTGACTTTTTCCCTACTGGAAGAGGAACCAAGTCCCAAGCATGATTTTTGTTCAAAGCTGATAGTTCCTCAGCCATAGCCTCTTGCCAAACAATATCTTGTGCCGCCTCAGAATAAGAGGTAGGCTCACAAAGAGGCCAAACAAATGCCAAAAAGGAAACAAAATGCTGAGAATAACAAGAGTAAATGAAATCAGGCAGTTGAGTAGACTTACGAGTACGCCTGGGATACTGCTCCTGAGCTGGATCCAAAATCGTAAGAGAAGGGACATGAGGGAGTAACTCTTCAGCAGCATCCAAGTCATCTCCATAACCAACACCAATATTATCATCCCCAACAACATCACCAATACCAATATTCTCATCAGTTGGATCATTAGTTCCAATATCAGAAACATCAAGAGTAAATGGGTCAATGTGAATAATATCCGATCGTGTCACATTATGGGAGCTTCTCGGAATGGAAAAATATGGAATATGCTCAATAAAGTGAACATGAGGAGAACACATAACATTTTCTACCAACTGGATCATAACACTGATAACCCTTCTGACCATTTCCATATCCCAAAAAGACACATATTGCAACACGTAAAGACAACTTAGTTCGCTCAACATGTGGACGAAGAACAAAACATGTGGACCCAAAAACCCGTAAATGAGAATAATCAGGAGTTTGACCCAATAACTTAGCATATGGAGAGATACCTGCGTTCTTGGGAGTTGGAACTCTATTTATGATATAAACAGCAGTGAGAATCTCTTCTCCCCAATACTCACTAGGTACACTAGCAGACAAAAGCATAGAACGTGCCGTTTCAACAGTATGCCTATGTTTTCTTTCAGCCACACCATTTTGCTGAGGTGTATCTGTACAAGAGGATTGGTGCACAATACCATCACTAAGAAGAGTGTCAGAGAGTGCATTACTCGTATATTCCCCACCCAAATCAGATCTAAAACATTTTATGACTTTAGAGTGTTGAGTTTTCACATATGCAACAAAGTGAGCATAAACGTCAATGAATTCAGAACGATTTTTCATCAAGTAAACCCAACAATAACGAGTATAGTCATCAATGAAAGAAACATAATATCGTGACCCCCCTTTGTAGGAGTAGGGACATGTCCCCAAACATCAGAATGAATCAAATCAAATGGTGCAAAATAAGTGGATGTACTGTGATTAAAAGGTTTTGCAGAAAACTTCCCAAGTTTACATCCACTACAATAAGAAATATCCTGAGACTGCAAGTCTCCCAAAACACCACTATTACATAAAACCTGAGACAAGATCCAGATACATGACCTAGTCTAAAGTGCCATACGTAAAACTTCGAAGAAGAAGAATTCAAATGAAATGTAGATAGATCAATAGTCGTAGCTGCAAACTGACCATCAACCTTCATGACATCCAAAACATAAAGTCCCCCTTCTCTACTTCCAGTCCCAAGTATTCTCTTTGATTTCGGATCCTGCACATGACAAGAAGTAGAGGAAAAGTGAACATCAAGACCACGATCACACAATTGACCAACATAAATAAGATTCATAGCCAATTTAGGAATACAATAAACATCATGTAATGAGAGATTTTCTGTTTGAATTGTACCAACACCTACTACTGGCATATGAGTGCTATCAGCAGTCATAACAGATGTATGTGGCAACACATGAGACATAGATACAAATGAGTTGCGATCAGGAGACATGTGATTAGATGCTCCAGAATCCAACACCCATAAGGACGAGTTTCTACCTGATGTGGATGGAGCAGACATAGCATATGGTGGAGACTGGTTTTTGTTTGCCTGAAGAAGGTTCTGCAATAGATTAACCAAAGATGCATTGTCTGACAAAGATGAATCGACAGAAGCTGGATCCAATGTAGGCATGACAACAGCTGTATTAGGATGTCCTCCAAAACGAAGATTCTGTGAATATGAAGGTTTGTCACTTGGCCTCTTTCCATACTCCTGTTGTGGTTTGCCTTTCTGGTTCAATAAAGGACACTGATTCTTCCAATGACCCTTTTCATGACAATAACGACACTCATCCTTATCATAACTCTTTTGTTTAGATATGATATGATTAGGTTGAGTAACCAAAACAGAACCAACAGGAGTGGACTTCTCAATTTGAGTCTTGAGGCGGGTTTCTTCAGCCAACAATTCATGCACAACTGAATCAACTGAAGGCAAAGGAGTACGGTGCAAAATTGATCCACAGATGCCTTCATACTCAGAGCGGAGATTGTACAACAGTTAAACCAAACGTTATTGTTCTCGCCTTTCAATATACGGACCGAATGCTTTCAGTTCAACGCATTCTGTCATAGCCAACTGATCCCAAAAGTTTGTCATCTCAGAATAAAACTCTTGAACACTTCGATCGCCCTGTGTAAGAGCACGAATTTCTCCTTTAAGTTGATATTGAACAGCAAAGTTGGACCTCACATACAACCTCTCCAAATGGTCCCAAACTTCTTTCGCAGTATCAAACTTAGCTAACTGAACACCAATCTTATGCTCAACAGAATTGTTAATCCAAGTGATAATTTTAGAATTATTGGTATCCCACACATCCAATAACTCAACAAAATTAGCATCATATAATCTAGGAGCAACCAAAACACCAGAAATATAATTCCACATCTTTTTCCCCTTTAGAAAGTTTTTCATAACATAACTCCAATACCCATAGTTTTTCCCATCAAAACGAACACTAATCGACTGCAACGAATCATCCCCTCCCGTCATGATAACAGAAATCAAGAATTGCAGCAATACACAAAGCAAGACTAACCCAGAAACAGAATTGGGGCAACAAATCGAACAAAAATTGCACCAAATCAAAATCGAAATTAACACACCAACAAGTTCAGAGAGTGCAGCGGATTACCAGAAACCAGTAGCAATACGAAGACGAAAAACTCAAAAAAAATTTGGCGAACTCACCGGTGAGTTCGATCGGCGTGGTGTCGTGTTTGCCTACCGGTTGGGTCAGAGATTTGGCTCTGATGCCATGATAACATTCATCAAGATAGCCATGATAGCCATGATCTTACAAGACAAAAATGAGATCTTACAAAACAATGTATGAATGTATTATCTAGGGTTTACAATAAGGAAAATATATATACAAGACAACTAAAGACTAAACTACCCTTAACATAATTAATATACAATAATAATATGCTAACATACATTTGGTCAAATCATATGAATCTTCTTCGTGGTTTGATTAATTATATATAGAAAGAAAAAAAATCCTGAAACGTATGGAAAAGTATGACAAATCATTAATGGTTTGTAATGGTTTTTCAAAATTTACTGGACATCTTTATAACGATGTAACAGAAAATTAATAGGGGCAGCAGCTGCACAATAATGTCGTGCTGCCAATTCGGTTATTAATTTTGATATGCAAGTTAGACGTGGAGTTGGGAAGACATTCAGCTAATATGCTATGATTTAGGAAAAAATAGCCTTTTGTTGGATTACGTCACTATTCAATGGTTGTATGAAATAATTCTTCATCTTTTAGGCCTTAAGGGCCAGTTCTGTGATGTTTAACAAGTGACTTCGTAATGCCAGAGCTATAGAAAAGTTTCTACAACTAGATTGACTTGTAAAGGATGTTGATACAATTTTTTTCTTATATGTACATTGGTGGGGAACAAAAACTAGCATAAAACGTAACATCTCATGCTGAAAAATTCGAAATAGATCGAAAGATTGAATAACTCATCTCTAACTTTACTCAACAGAGGTATGGATAATGGGATGCATGAAAAACTAGTGGTTGCAGAAGGAAAAGAGGTCGTAGGAGATTTGAAAGAAAGGGTTTACGATGAATCCAAGAAGATATGGAGGGTGGCATTGCCCGGAATTGTAGCAAGAGTTGCTTCCTTCGGTACCATAATCGTCACACAGTCGTTCATTGGCCATGCAAGTTCTGTTGATCTTGCCGGTTATGCACTTGTTCAAACTCTTACCGTTCGTTTTGTCACTGGAGTACTCGTAAGTCTTTCCCAATCATGGATATTCTCATAAGAAGCTAAATCTATTTATGATCCCCTGTTACGTGCATTCTTCATAGATTCATGATTGTGCAGATAGGAATGTCAAGTGCAACCGAGACATTGTGTGGCCAAGCTTACGGGGCGAGGCAACACCACATGATGGGCATATATTTGCAAAGATCGTGGATCGTTGATTTCTTAACTCTTACCCTCTTACTCCCTCTTTTCATCTTTGGAACACAGTTATTTAAACTACTCGGTGAGGAAGAGAGTATCGCCTACTCTGCGGGATATATCTCCTGGTGGTTCATTCCCATGATCTACAGTTTTGTTTTTACTTTAACAATGCAAATGTTCCTACAAGCCCAGTCCAAGAATAGTATTGTCGCTTATTTATCCATCGTGCAGCTTATATTGCACGTTCCATTATCTTGGTTGTTTGTGTACCATCTGCATTGGGGAGTCGGAGGGGCCATGGCAGCACTGTGCATATCTTCGTGGTTTGTGGCATTTGCAGAATTCGTGTATATTTTTGGAGGATGGTGCCCTCAAACGTGGACGGGATTTAGTACTGCTGCTTTTAAAGATATTATACCTGTAATAAAGCTGTCGATCTCCTCAGGCATTATGGTTTGGTAATAACAATCCATCTCTAAGAAATATTCAGTTATTCTAACAAAACTGATTCTCAAATTTGAAAAGGTATTTCATTTATCTTGCAGCTTAGAGTTGTGGTACAATTCTATACTGGTTTTGTTAGCAGGCTACATGAGTAATGCTGAGGTTGCCATATCCGCATTTTCGATCTGGTGAGATTTTTGCAGCATACATAAAAATGCACAAGTCCTTGTTTACTCATTGTAATAGGTCTTATTAGTATATAATTGACACAGATCATCTCCCAGACCATGTGAAGTAATTCTCAACACTACGATATTCCGTTTAATGTTTTTCTGACTTAAGATGTCCATGGATCGAATTATCTATATTTTTCAGCCTCAATGTCAACGGATGGGAGTTTATGATCTGCCTCGGCTTTCTTGGAGCTGCATGGTACAATATTATAGCCACGGCCTAACCGTTGTAACTCAATACTTTTTTGTTTGGTACCAACATTGCACCAACTCGAAACCTTTTTATGTAGCGTTCGTATTGCAAACGAGCTTGGACGAGGAGATGCTAATGCTGCACAATTCTCGATCAAAGTCCTTGTAACAACATCTGTGGTGATTGGGGTAATCTTTACTATAATTTGCTTGGTCTATGGCAGTAGTATTGGATACTTGTTCACCAACGATGTGGAAGTGGCAACGACTGTGTCCGATCTCTCCTTTCTGCTAGCTATCTCAGTCTTACTAAACAGCATCTACCCTGTCCTGTCAGGTTAGGATATATACACACTATGTTGCTATCTGTATATACATTTGTTTGTCCGTCTGACAATGTTTGACAATATACTGAATATGACTTTCATTCCTGTTGAACAGGTGTGGCAGTAGGCGCGGGCATGCAAGGCACAGTTGCGATTATCAACCTTTTCTGCTTTTATGTGATTGGAATACCAGTTGGAGCTTTGCTTGGATATGTGGCTCATCTCCAAGTTCAGGTGACACTAAAACTTATCCATGTCATAATTAAACAAGGGCCACCAGCAGCAACAACGTATTCATAACCGTATAATTATCCTCTTGTATGAGAAGTTTATGTAATTATACTGAGCATCATAAGATAATATAGACGAAACTTTCTTTAATTTCTAAAGTGGTATGACTACAGAAATTGTTGAATCAGATGCTTTTGTTTTTGACAGGGTATATGGATTGGTATGAACTTTGGGATTTTGGCTCAGTCGCTCGCGCTGAGTTACATGGCATGGAAAACAGACTGGGATCAACAAGTAAAGAAAGCAGCGGAGCGCCTCAACCGTTATTACCTCAAGTCGACGTCTGAAGAGCCAAATAACAATGGACATGCTTGAAATGCAATAACCATGCAAAGGAATTTGAAGAGAATGCATGACAAGGATTTTTTTGACAAATTCTTACAGCTTTAACGTCCACCATAGTCTGTATTTACCTTTAATGGTAATTTGAATATGTTTTCCTCAGTTATAATCCTGTAGGGCGTATCCCCGTATTGTTCCCCATTAGTTCTGGTCGAATTGGTGTGCTTTTGTTCATAATAATAGCAAAATGGCTCCTTTATTTATCTTTCTTGTCTTTTCCTCAGAGGAATTCTAGTCTAGGATTCTTGAATAAGTTTACTTGCACAACTTTGTTAGAGTAATTCGTATTTAATCATTTACAATATGTGGTGATTTGTTCTTCTAATGTTCCAGAACGGGTACCAAAAACAGAATCCTTTTAACTAACGAGAAATTGAGATTTTACTTCATGTACATGGGTTCCAACTTCCAACCCCAACAATACAAGAGATTCATGAATCAAATTATATACAAAATCTACAAGTAGTTCCAGAAAACCTCTTACGACGATCAAGTCCAGTATGGAGCTCACGGCCACAGTTCAACCATGTATTTCATATTACGAGTTCTGAATGAATGACAAAATGATGGCCGACGAGCTCTTTGGATCCCGTCTCAATAAGACTTATCCTAGTATCTTAAAATAATATACTTTGGAAAATATACAGCCGAGTAAATACACAGAGGAGAAACAAAAGAAAGGCAACATGATTAGGTTGGGTTCATTGTCTTCTTAACATATTGAAAGTGGGCATATCTTTAATACTGGATACATCTTCTAATGCGAGTTCACGCTCCAGTTGTGCTCTTGTCGACTTTAGAACATCCTGCATAGTAGAATTACAGATTTGCACGATAAGAACATAGTCCACGAATTTCCAATGAAAAAGGTAAGGCAAAACTCGACAAACAAGAGGATGTTTCCTCACATTGAATTCCATATATGAAGCACGTTTTTTCAGCCACTGCTTGTCCAACATTATAAAGGCAACACAGAACAAGTTGTCAAAAGCCATTTCGTCTTCCCCCAGCAGTTTCAGAAACCGGTGTCCAGCCATATTTTTTGGCTTCCCTGCAAAATTATTTCATAATTCGATATCATTGTACGATTACTAAGCTGTAGTACAACTTGCATGAAAGCTAACAATCTTATCAATCATTGAACCTAGGACCTAACCAAACACCCTATCAGCGTATTAGATACAGACTTCATGAGCTTCAAATAGAATCAGCAAATTGATCGAAGGAAAAGGAAGAAGTATATGATCTAATTCCAGGAAGATCTCGTAGGCTTAATTACCTCTACACCTCATTAGGTTGATTATGGAAGCCTTATGCTATTTGCATAATCACAAAAACATCCCATGAATCTTCAAAAACATGTAAATATATGAAGTCTAACTGTTATATTTTCAAATTTGAGGTTATCTCTGTAACTATTAGGCCTCAAGAAAACCTACGCGTGATGTATATTTCAAATATTAAAGTTCATGTAACTATTCAAACGGTAAGGATGTTAATATAACTAGATGAAACCTCAAGGTATATAGATGTAATCATGGAATCATGCCACGATGTTGTATAAGGAACTGTTTGTGGTAAAATGATGAACGCATTGACTAAAAGGCACCTGTCTGGAGGTCTAACATCTGCACAAGTGTGAATGAGATATTGATGCCAGCGACAGCAAACGGGTACTCCCATTTAGACCTGTCTCCTTCACTTTTGTTCAACAAGCTTTGAAATGCTTCCTATCAAAGTGAGCCATGATATAAGATATATGTAAGATCCAATATATATTGCATTTTATGAACCAAAGTAAGAAACAAAACTGCCGGCAAGAGAAATTGTTAAGTCAAGGATAATCTCTTGCACTTCTAAAGGCATACAAAACCCACCAAATAGTTGAGCAAAAAAATGAAGTGGGGTCAATCAGAGAAATATATTCTGCAATGTAACAATGTTAACAACGGTTAAATGGCTGTAACTGATCTGAACGATAGGCCATTCATGACTCAAATTTGTCTATCTGAATCCTAGATGCTGTCACCATGCAAGCTCAGTTCCCAAGAGAATGTAAACTGGAAAAGAAAAACTCTCTGCTTAAAGTGAAGGATCTGCAAAAATGTTGAAGGCACTGTTCGAAGTGGTCCGGTTCGTCTATAACAACTATTACAGACAAAACCTGAAGATATCACACCAAAAGGTCTCCCTTTTCCCTCTACCAAATGCCAGTTGTTTAGATAGATTTTTTTGTTTAATGCCGATTGCATATTAAATGAACATACAACCTAGGCAGAGCAAGCTTAGTTTTCTACTTTTGTTGATTTCCTACATAAGGTATTCAAGAAAAAGTCAAGACACGGTTTTATGCTTTAGCAAGTTTGCAGGATCATCTCATGCTGACCCATGTCAGTGGAGACTAGAGAGTATCAACGGATATATTGACAATCAGTATAATTACATTAGTCAATTATGTAAATATATATTCTTACTTTAGATATATTATTTCCTTAGATAGGTTACTTGTTTTGGTAAGTAGTGCTGTAATTTAGCTACTGATTTGTAAATGTAATCTATATATATTATGTTGATAATGAAGGGTTAGGGCATGGAGCCTAATTACACAAAACTTGTCATGGTATCGAGTCATCAAATTTGAAAAGGGTTGATTTTTTTTTTCTCTGGAGGTCGAATTCTCCGATTGCCTTTTCCGGTGTGTGTTCCGGCAACAATTGTAGACGATAGCCTACCTCAAGCCAGCGACTTTGCGAATTCTCGGCACCCATCTTGTTCCGATGTTTTCCGGCGGTGAGGTTTTCCAGGCAAGCGATTCTCCATTCCGATCTGACCGATATTGATTGTTTGTGAGCGGTGAAGGCAGCTCCTTTGCGTGGCGGTTGCGTGAAACTTTTCTGCGGCGGAATTACTCGCGATATTTGGAGCAGATCGTAAGAAAATTTATTTTTTTTGCTTCAATTTGCAGTAGCACAGTTGGTGTAGTTGGCTATTTGCATTGGATATTTGCAAATTGGGTGTTGTGTTTTCCTTGAAGTGTGTTGAGAGTTACATACTTATACTTTGGATTTTTTGAATAATCATGACTACTGATGGTCTTTCTGTTAAATTTACGGGACGAAATTACGCCGCTTGGGAGTTCCAATTTAAGATGTTTTTGAAAGGGAAAGAGCTATGGGGGCATATTGATGGGACCTCGGTGATGCCTACTGAAGCAAAGGCGCTTGCTCAATGGGAGACAAAGGATGCTCGGATTATCACTTGGCTTACAGGGTCCATTGAAGTTCATATGGTGAATAACTTGCGCTCTTTTGAGACTGCAAAACAGATGTGGGATCATTTACGACGTATTTATCATCAGGATAATACAGCTAGACGTTTCCAATTAGAACTCGACATCTCCACCTACAATCAAGGTAATCTTAATATTGAGCAGTATTATTCAGGATTTCTTAATCTGTGGAGCGAGTATTCTGGTATATTGTATAGCAAGGTGCCGAAGGACGCCCTTCCTGCTCTTCAGAAAATCCATGCTGACACGATGCGTGACCAATTTCTCATGAAATTGCGTTCGGAGTTTGAAACTGTTCGGGCTGGCCTACTCAACAGAGATCCAGTTCCATCTTTGGACATATGTTTTGGTGAATTACTTCGAGAGGAACAACGATTGGCTACACATGCTACTATGGCCCTTTCTTCCGAGACTTCTGAGGTGATGCACGTTGCATATGCTGCACAAGGGGGTAACAAAGGACCCGACACCAGAAAATGTTATAAATGCAACGAGGTTGGTCATATTGCTCGGGCTTGTACCAAGATATTTTGCAAGTACTTTAAGAAAGGTGGCCATCTCATTCAAGACTGTCGTGCTCGTCCTGAAAACCGTCACGCCCACGCTTTTCAGGCTGCCGCTCCTTTAGGTCAACCTTTGGGCCCTACTCCTACCCCGTCTACTCTTACTCCAGATATGGTTCAACAGATGATTCTATCAGCATTCTCTGCCTTTGGACTTCAGGGTCAAGGTAATATTGTTTCTCATCATTGGTTAGTCGATTCTGGTGCATCCAATCATATGACAGGTTCCTCACACTCTTTGCATAATTTGAGGAAATATACTGGTACACAGACTATTGAAATTGCCAATGGGTCTGTTCATCCCATCAAAGCAGTTGGTGATATTAGGCCTTCTTTCCGTGATGTGTTTGTCGCTCCTGCATTATCTACTAATTTACTGTCTGTGGGGCAGTTAGTGGATAACAAATGTACCGTAAGTTTCTCTCATAATGGTTGTCTTGTGCAGGATCAGGTGTCGGGGAAGGTGATCGCGAGGGGGCCTAAAGTGGGACGCATGTTTCCGTTGCAGTTTTCAGTTCCTCGTCCCTTATGTTTGGCAGCTGTGATGGTTGGAAATAAGTCAGAGGATTGGCATCGACGATTAGGTCATCCGAATAATGTGATTTTATCTTATATGTTTCGAAATTCCATGTTGGACACTAGAGAACCTGTTTTGGGTAATTTTGATTGCACTGCATGCCGACTTGGCAAAAGTAAAACTTTACCATTTCCTACACATGGTAGTCGTGCTACTGCTTGTTTTGATATTATCCATAGTGATGTTTGGGGTATTTCTCCAATTATTTCTCATGGTCAATATAAGTATTTTGTCACATTTATTGATGACTATAGTCGGTTTACTTGGATATACTTTCTTCGTTCCAAATCAGAGGTGTTCAACGCTTTTCAGAAATTTTTAGCTTACCTTGAGACACTTTTCGGCTACAATTCGAACTCTTCGCTCTGATAATGGTGGTGAATATGTGTCTAACTCATTTCAAACCTTTTTACAAGAAAAAGGTATTATTTTTCAACGGTCATGTCCCTATACCCCTCAACAAAATGGATTGGTAGAACGTAAGAATCAACACTTGTTAGATATGGTTCGCACGTTACTCATGGAATCATCTGTTCCTTCTACCTTTTGGGCTGAGGCTTTATCCACTGCTGTTTATCTCATCAATCGCTTACCCTCTAAAATCTTGGATTATGAGTCACCTCATTTTCGTCTTTATAGGAAGCACCCAAATTACACCAGTCTACGTAAGTTTGGTTGTGTCTGCTTTCTTCTGTTGCCTCCACATGACCGTCATAAGCTATCTGCTCA
Organism: Linaria vulgaris; assembly: GCA_948329865.1. Taxonomy (NCBI): domain Eukaryota; kingdom Viridiplantae; phylum Streptophyta; class Magnoliopsida; order Lamiales; family Plantaginaceae; genus Linaria; species Linaria vulgaris. The sequence continues at coordinate 105,865,185 of OX415249.1, forward strand.
ATCCGTGCGTTGTGCCTTTTTGGGATATAGTAACACCCATAAAAGGGTATATCTGTTACGATGGTGTTTCTAATCGCATGCGCATTTCTAGAAACGTCATATTTTTTGAACACCAGTACTATTTTCAGCAACACATGGCTCCACCTGATAGTATTCTCCTACCCTCTTTTGAGAGTCTATCTCCAGACGAGGGACGTTTTAAACCAGGTGTTGTGTATCCAGATCCTGCTCCTGCCCCTCTAGTCCTTCGACGATCCACTCGTGGGACTCGTCCTCCTGATAGGTATGGTTATGCTGCTATCTTGGCCCCTATTTCTATTCCTAACTCTTATTCTCAGGCGGCTAAAGAGGCATGTTGGGAGCGAGCTATGTAGGAAGAACTTCATGCACTTGCAGAAAATCACACATGGGACATTGTTCCTTGTCCTTCTGGTGTTAAGCCTATTGGTTGCAAGTGGGTTTATTCTGTGAAGTTGCGTTCAGATGGTTCACTTGATCGTTACAAAGCACGCTTAGTGGCCCTTGGCAATCGACAAGAATATGGGGTGAATTATGATGAGACTTTTGCTCCAGTGGCTAAGATGACATCTGTGCGCCTTATTTTAGCTATCTCAGCTTCTCATAGTTGGCCTTTGTTGCAAATGGACGTCAAGAATGCATTTTTGCATGGTGATCTTAAAGAAGAGATTTATATGACTCCACCGGCTGGGTTGTTCTTGGTCCCCTCTTCAGACGTTTGTAAGTTAAAGCGTTCACTTTATGGTCTTAAACAAGCCCCACGTGCTTGGTTTGAGAAGTTCCGTGCTACACTTCTTAGCTTCTCCTTTGTTCAAAGTCAATATGACTCGTCTCTATTTCTTTGCAAATCTTCTAATGGGATTGTATTACTTTTGGTTTATGTGGATGACATTGTTATTACCGGGAGTGATACTGGTTTGATCTCGCGTCTTCAGAAGCACCTTCAATGCTCCTTTCTTATGAAAGATCTTGGTAATTTGCACTATTTCTTGGGTTTGGAAGTTCACTCCACTGCAGATGGTCTTTTTCTAAATCAGCATAAGTACACTCAAGAATTGATTACATTAGCTGGTCTTCAAGATGGACGTTCGGTTGATACTCCGTTAGAGGTCAACATGAAGTACCAACGCGACAATGGTGATTTTCTCGCTGATCCTTCTTTATACAGGCAGTTAGTTGGGAGTCTCAACTATTTGACGATCACTAGGCCTGATATTGCTTTTGCTGTTCAGCAAGTAAGTCAATTTATGCAGGCTCCTACTCATCTTCATTTGGCAGGCGTTCGTCGTATTATTCGTTATTTGCAGGGTTCTTGTTCGCGTGGTCTCTTCTTTCCTATCAATTCTCCGATCAGTTTGACAGCTTACTCTGATGCGGATTGGGCTGGCTGCTCTGACACTCGTCGTTCGATCTCTGGTTGGTGTATGTTTCTTGGTAACTCTCTTGTGTCTTGGAAGAGTAAGAAACAAGACCGTGTTTCTAAATCATCTACCGAGTCTGAATACCGTGCTATGTCCTCTGCTTATTCAGAAGTTATTTGGATACACGGCCTATTAGCTGAGCTTGGATTTCCTCAGCATCAATCGACTCCTCTACATGCCGACAACACTAGTGCTATTCAAATAGCAACTAATCCAGTATTCCACGAACGTACCAAGCATATTGAGGTGGATTGTCACTCAATCCGTGAGGCCTATGATAACCATATGATCACTCTTCCGCATATCTCAACCGAGCTTCAAACTGCCGATGTGTTTACTAAAGCTTTATGTCGACAACGACATCAATTTCTTGTAGGAAAATTGATGCTTACTGATCGTCCCGCATCAATTTGAGGGGGGGGTATCAACGGATATATTGACAATCAGTATAATTACATTAGTCAATTATGTAAATATATATTCTTACTTTAGATATGTTATTTCCTTAGATAGGTTACTTGTTTTGGTAAGTAGTGCTGTAATTTAGCTACTGATTTGTAAATGTAATCTATATATATTATGTTGATATTGAAGGGTTAGGGCATGGAGCCTAATTACACAAAACTTGTCAGAGAGTTGAAAACAAAGACAAGTTTTGAGCACAATGCCAAGATCTTTGATAATATTTTCTTCAAATAGCATGTTTACTTAGAATAACACAAGATTCTACTAGTTTAAGGTAATAGAAGGATAGGCAAAATCAATGGTCACATAGAAAAGGGATACAAACCGGATAAGTCTTGGCAAAGTAGATTAGATTCTCCAAGGATATGAATCCTCCACCCCTGAAAATTATAGACATGAACTTGTAAATAATTGACTGTTGGTAATCTTGTTCCTTAGTGAACTCAATGCATGACCACACACCTGAAATCCGTAGAAGGATCACATCCCTGCCAACCCATTTCTTTCCAAAGCTCTGATTTAAGAGATGGAAGGTGTCTGCCAGGATAAGCTAGCCTCCACAGTTGTCGGAGGGCGTCCTGCCGTAAAAAAATAATACTTGTCATGCATGTTTGAATGAAAACTTGTCTCAATAAAAGTATTCCTGAAAGTAGAGGCAAATCATACTTGGTGCTCGAAAAAAGCCCCATCAAAAAGAACTGCCAACCTCTGCTTCAAATGTTCCAGCCTTGATTCCTATTGTGATACCAAGTCAACAATCGAGAGTAAACATTGTACATATGTTTCTCTCCAAAGAGGCTGAGGAATGTCCAGAAACATAGAAAGAGGCGATTGTGCAACTTCCGTAGAAAAAAGTGCACAACTCAAATGCTGGTGACAACTAAAAGCTTTTACAAAGATTTGGTGCTATATGAAGTTATCTTTGCTATCGAAGATGGTTAGACGAGTTAAACTCAAATAAGACTAATGTACAACAAACAATGTTACGCAGAAAATTTTCCTAGAACCATAATAGAATTTGGCTTTTTATGCCCATCCCTGCATCACTAAACGTAGATCACTACTGCACATGTATTGTAACGTAACAAACATTTGAAACATACAGAACCATATACTCTGCGGCAAAAAAGTGTGCACAATATTCTATTCCACCTTCTCAAGGAGTATAGACATGTAGAGTTTGACAATGATCATCTTCGCATGCATAGAAACAGATGCCAATGTAATCAAGCGGCAGAAAGTACATGGAGTACATGCATTGACCACTTTAGTTGCAAGGCAACCCACCCCTTGTAAGCCCTTTCTCATCAAGAAAATGTAAAACTATATAATTTGGGTTGGAGATGCAGTTAATTATTCATAAAAACCACGCAAACAAACTAATAAAGAGAGAACAATAACTCATCTTTCTTGAAGATGGTCCATGAAGTTGCTCGAATGATACCTGCAAGGGACTGAGTAGAACAGGTGGAAGGTTGTTGTTTGCTCCATCTTGAACGCCCGAGATAAATGGTAAAACCCGTCCAATCACTGTCCCAGATCCAAGGACAAATTTTGCTGGAAAAGAGTTAAAGAAACCAGAAATACTGATTTAGTACATTACACCAAGTGTTTTTTGGCCTAGTAATTAATGAGCATTTCTATTAAATAAAACCATCCTGCTTGACCATGAAAAGGGAAGTTACTCACTGCATTTGTGTAACAGATAAGAAAAGATGATTTCAACTTTTAGAGGCTTGGGGACTAAGAGTATTTGGACTCTTGAGCTAGAATAGTTGAAAAGAAAACTGTTGTGCTCGACTTAACGTGGTACATGTATTTGCTTCATATCTGTTTTACTATGCCATTGGGATTAAAGGCTTTAATCATTTCATCTGTAACTTTCCTAAATGAAAATCAAGTAACAAAATTGCAAAAAAAAAAAGGAAGAAATTCCAGACCAAACCATTGAGCCCACTGGGAGATTAAATGTGAAAAAAGAAGCGACCAGTGACGGAGTTCTTTGCTCCTTTCGTCATACCGTACATCATCCCCCTTTTACAATAATTTTTAGTCACAACAGTGCTTCAAATTATGTAATAACAATAATAAAAATCGAATTTACGTACTATTATTATAAAATTCGAGTCAGTACCTCATAATGTTTATCGGCATGGTAACCAAGTAAAGGCTCGTTCAAGCACGAAGACTCGTAATGATCGACATCTCCATGATGAAGCCTCCTTCTCAGCGTCCGCGAATTCATCGAAATCACAACTTAAAAACGTGCTTTCGAATACAAATGAGAACCAAACAATTTGCGTATGGGAGGAATATTGTGATGAATTCCAATTGAAACACTTTTCTCCAATATATATAATGTTAAGAGTTTTTGCTAATCCACTACGTAAACTTGTGTGCTCAGTCCTCCCTTTTCTCTTTCTTCAGAATTAAGGAATGGTATTGAAAATTTATAGGAAAGGACACAGATTTGTTATTAATATTAATGTATGTATTTGACATGCATATTCAACTGAGTTCTGATTTGAAGATTTATTCAGCTCTTGGTGACAAAGCAACGATCATCTTGACCGTCCAAAAAAAATATAAAAATACATACCCACCTGTTTGTTTAGTTACATGCTTCTTTTCCCAACACAGTTAGTACTAATTGTCTTTTTTATACAAAACAAAGAAAGGGAAATTCGAAAAAACAGTATGAAAGATACAATTAGTTGCACAATAAATGGTCCATGGTTTATTTTATTGAACCAAGTAATCTGAATCTTTTATTGCAAACATTCTTAAAATTTGAACTGAGTATAACAATGATTATTCATTAGTACGTAGATAAACAACACAAGATTGATTGATCGATTGATCATGCAGTTCCGTTTTTCCTCAACAATAATTCACAGCAAGCGCCACAGATTCCACCACAGCAACCACACTCACAGTTGCACTGCAGCTTCCTATGGTGTTTGTATAAAAATAGATTATCATCAGAGATAGCAACGTCATCATCAACTCCATCGGCGGATTCATCATCAAATGCCAGTTTCATGAGATTGTTGGAGTCTTCATTGGTAGTAATAGTCGCCGTACTAGTATTACTATTATCTAGTGAAACGGTCGAGATTATTGGAGTGGTAAGATAGCACCAAAGTGCAAATCCCATGAGAAGTGCGAACACTACTGGTACCGCGTTACTAGTCTTCTTAGACATGATCCAAGTTTTAACTACAGATTAGTACATAACTGATAATGCATGTCGATTTTATATAGCAGCATAGTAGATAGTGTTTCCACTATTAACTATGTTTAATGGTAATTCCAATGGAATCTATTTGTTGGCGGCAATGGCATGCCATGTTTTATTATTCTTAGCAACAAAGTTTTTCGCTGTTTAGCTCGCCAGACAACGCCTGTCCTAAATTTTGTAATCATAAAAAAATTATAAATGAGCTCTTCACCGTTAGCACAAGAATCCATCTTATTAACTTGTATGGTCCAATGGTTTCCAATAAGACCATTTTTCCCGTCTATTTTATAAAGTTTAAATTATGCCAACATGAGTCTAGGGTGTAAGGGTAAACTGCCGAACAAGTATATGTTCTTGTATTACATCTTTTGATTGGTTACTTCATGGATCAATCGTTTTCGGGAGTATGTTTTGATTTGTTAAATATTAAAAATTTCTAGCAATGTTTTGAGATTTTTTCACTTGGATAAAAATTATAATTACAAATAACTTGAAAAATACGTGTGATTTGTTTAAATATAATGCAAAATAATACCTTTTCAGTGTTTTTCTAGGAATAGAGAAGAAACTTTAATCATCTAAAGACAGAAAACAATACCGGAATCTTACAATGAACTTAGGAAGAAAAGAAAAACAAATAAACGAAAAAAATGCTCAGCTTCATCTTCATTGAGCAGCAAAACCAACAACACAAACGTTCAGGTATCGTCAAGTATCAGTTAACAAAAAGAAACTAAATCTCGGTTCATCATGAGAGAGATATATGCTAAAAATGTCAAGATAGGCCAAAAGGGAAAAATGCCAGATTTCCCCTTTGAATCTTGGCCAAGTTCTATAAATAGCTATGTACTCGATACTCACATATCTAGTTTCTATGTGCTACTAGCACCCAATTGCTAAATAAAAATGACCCAAAACAGCTTCCACATCAAAGCTCAGAACATAATACTACAGAATTCACAAAAGTTCCTAAACAACAGACAACAACCCTATTGGTTAAACAAAAAACAGGGTCCCCGGTTACAGCAAATCACTGGCGGTGCATCCTTGGAGGTGCTGGCCAATGCGTTGCAGGCCCAAAGTTTCCCATACCAACAGGCATGTAGTACTGGCCATTTGCAGCCTGCTGCGGTGGGGGCCCCTGCCTGACGAGCCCCATAGAAACATTTGGAGACATGGTCGTTGGAACTAAGCTGGTTGCACCATAGCCGTAAGGCTGCCTCCCCATTGACTGATTTGCAGAAGAATTAGCCGGAAGCGGGAGCTGCCATGGCGCACCGTTGTTGGCCTGAATGGGCGGCAAATTACTCATTGACGAAGGGAAATAGGCTGAACTGGATCCCTGAGAAGTGTTCATATTGTAAAAAGAGAATGGTTCATCATTCAACTTGGGCCTTTTCAAACCGCTGCTCAAGGATGCAGACTCTTCTGTGACAAGTGTCGAAGAAAATTTTGCAGCAATGGCAGCAACGGACTTAAGCATCTCTGCGGGAGACGGTAACGAAGAAAGTTTTGCAACAATGGCAGCTGCTTTAGCCTTTGTATTCTCCTCAAGGGCCAGTTTGTTTTTTGATGAAGCTGACAAGGTGGATCTCATATTAGCAGCCTTCTCGATGAGTTTCTGTGCAACCTGCATGTCAAATAGATACAACAGCTCATTGCAATTTGCACACATCATATATATATGTGTATGTGTAGAGAGAGAGAGAGAGAGAGAGCTTACAGCTAACTCATTTTGAATCAGGTCCAGCTTTGATTCCTGCAAAGCATAACTAATTAGTCAGTTAATAGTAATATAAAGAAACCCTTTAAAATGATAAGAAAGACACTATCTTGTAACATATAAAATGATAAGAAAGACACTAAAACTAATTAATCCTGCATCACGCACACATCAATAGCATATTTCGTTATTACTCAAACATGTTATATTTTCGTCTGAACAATTTGTTAAGAGCTGGTCAGGTTGATTATGGTAGGACAAAAATAATCATTAGTTGCTCTTTTGGACGATCGCCAGCATCTTCCACCATAAGTGCCAAGGGGCAGGGGCAGGAAGAATGTATACATAGCCAAAACACAGACGGCTGAGTGACCAAGACCAACATTGGGATATTGGGATATACAGCCATATCATTAAGTTGAAGTAACTTCATAGCAAGCAATACTCAGAAATAAAATATGACCTGTTCCTTAATCGCGTCTACAATCTCGAAAAGTAAATCGTTCCTCAGTGAACGAGATTTTTCTAGTTGGTTTACGCACTGATGAAGTATAAGTTCCTGTTGCCATACATTTTCTAGAACATCGGAACTCGGTTGGCTTCCTGAATTCAAAGTTATAGATCAACAAAAGATCAGAAATGTAACAAACATCAAAACAAGAAATATCTTTTACTAGGCTCGTAATATATATATATATATATATATATATATATATATATATCTGAATAAAAATGGGAATGTTAAAACACTCATGTGTTTACCAATTCAGACACGATATTTATCAGCAGGAGACACGTTGTGGAGAAACGAGCAGAAACCATACCTTGTGATGAAGCATCTCGAATATCCATCTCCAATTTTTCTAATCGGGGAACGACATTTCTGCAAATGCTATAGGCTTCTTCGTCATTGACTACTTCAGCATCTATCAACTCGAAAGCCCTTGCGATTCTTTCTGGCAAGCCCCCCGCAGCCAATTTCTACAGAGTAACAAAGTAAAATAAATACATATTAAGACCTTCAGCTTCAATGAAACATATGCAACGAAAAACATGTTATCGCACAATGCAAAGGCATTTATAATAGAATATACACTTGCAATTCTCAAAAAACTAGCATCTCTGTTTACTACCTTCATGGGATTCGAGTTCTTTGGATCGTTGCCTGGACTCCTGTCCGACAACACTATGTCTATAAGATTCTGACCTCTTGATCCGAAGACTCTTCGCTCGTCCCAGATTTCGACCTGATATAAAGATAAGATCAATGACCAAGAAAATTAAAATGAGAACAATGTTAACACCCCCATCCCGAAAGAAAAGCAAGACCTATAACCATAAAGCTCGGGAAAGATTTTCGATATTATAAGCTATTATTTAATTTTAAGTAAATCTTTTGTTTTGTAAACTTTGAATAACAGAACAACCCTGAATATTGCTAATAGCTACACTATATTAATGGATTTTTGTTTTCATACTTCTGCAGGACGAGCAAAAGCATGTGAAATTTTATTCATTTTAAGATGTGATTACGTAACAGTAAGAGGAATATGTGATAAGAATCTGATTTCATTAGTAGCTGATTCCAAGTCAAAGTCACTCCTATAAGACAAATAACCGAGAAAACGCTAGACAATCATAAGTACAGAAAGAAAAAGAAAAAAAAAATACCATACCCGCATCCCACGTTTTCATCAGAATACCACATGCACAAGAGTATATAAGAGGCATGCATCTATGAGAAGCTTTTCCATGCTGTGACATAAAGGTAAGCAATAAAATGCTGTAGTAGGATAACTAAATGTCATGAATGTAATTACCAGTCTTAGAGCCGTTTTTCTGCAGGTTACGTCACCGTTATCAAAGAAATTCTTGAGAACACCAGGGATAATCTTCCAGAATTCTGTGACAAATTCGCTACAGTGACGTCTGCTATTTTGGATGATATCATTCGCCAAAAATAGAAAGGCAATTTGTTGCTCTCTTGATCTAGATGTGAATAATCTCTGCCATGTCTCAACTATTAGTTTGGCCTTATTGCGTTCCGATATACACAATAAGGACAACGCTGATCATGTTAAGGCCGAACTTTAAATTGTTAATATAATAATACTAAAAGTTCAATACAAGCTTCTCGTTTTGGCTTCTCGTCAAGCGTCATCCAAAAAGACAGAGGAGAGACTATTTTACGAGTAACGTAGATTTCATTTACTTAATGAGCATGCACTAACTAATATCCACCTTCATCCTGTCTTTTAAGTAGAGAGAGAAGACATACTTGAAGAAAACTAATTAAAGTATCATTCATCAGGTATTCAATTAATCAGTCTGTGTTTCTTATCAATCCATTGTCACAAGTTAAATTTTTTACAGTATTTGATGAAAGTAAGCATCATCAAAACCACCAAGTAATATGATTTCAATCTAGAGGCAATCAATAGCTAAAGCAACACAGAAGTGTATATTAGAATAATAATTAGTAGGTTTTTAGTTTTTTGCTCTTTTTTTTTTTTTAAGTATGCGGCTCATAGTTACACTTCTAGGGTTTGGCTTGCTTTCTTGTTACTTTTTTGGTGGCCAGGAAAAATTATTATATACATCATCTATATAAATTATATACAATCGATGATTGAGATTCAAATGTGATCCCTAAATTGTAGGAATAATCACCCAACACTACCTTGTATTATATTGGTAGTGGATGGATATACATATCAGATGAGGTACGAAATGGGAGTATGACTCCCAATCCCAAACCCGAAAGGATGGGCTACACACCACTTGGGTACGATAGCCTCACTCTTGGCAATTAAAATTATCGTGGGATTTCAGGTTTAGAGGAACTAGGGAAATTTGATTGTATTTGTGACATACTCACTCTAGTTTCTCCAAAATCTGAATCCAACCCAAGATAAAGAAATCACTCAAAAAAAAAGAAGAAGAGAGAAATTGATTATTTATGATAAAGATAATAAAAAAGTCAACCTAAAGAAAAATCGAGTTGTCGTGATCGAGTATGATGGTTGAAAGAGAGAAGTGCCTACTAGAGAGTGAAGAGTGAGAGATTTTAGAGTGTACCAAGTGTAATTTAAGGAATCGGGGGGGGGGGGGGGAGGGGGGAATAAAACAACGTGAGAAACATGCATACAAAAGAACAAAAAGTACAAATAGGTGTGGGTTCTAGGGCTCACTTACCGATCAGAGTGAGTATAGGTGAGCAACATTTGATTCTCGGCCCGTGTCAATACTCAATACATGCCTTTTTCACTAATTGGGGTTTCTTTGTAATTTAGAATAGTTGCGTTTACTTAAGTATCTTAGAATTATTACCGATGTCGTGTAAACTATAGAAACTAAGTGCAAACTATAGAAACTAAGTGTAAGATATAAGTGATATACACAGAAGGGATTATTCCATCAAACCCCCAAACTATAGACATTTTATAGGTTTAGGGTCACCGATCACATCTTTGTTTTGAGACCCAGTGAGTTCTGAACTTTGGTAGTCTGTGCGAATTGCCTCATTTTCCACTTTTCTGTAAATTTTTGGCCAAAAATCATCGAAACAATTATTTAAAGTTTGACTGGGATCATCCCCTCATCGAGATGGTTTCGATGGTGGTGATGGTGATGCAAAACTCAAAGTTATAACACATGACTTTTAATTTAAGTTCAATACACTTAAATTAAATTTTCCATGTATTGACTTTCAAATTTTGCAATACCGTCACCACCATCGGAACTGTCTTAACGAGAGAAAGGTTCTAGTCAAACTTTAAATAATTTTTTCGACGATTTTTGGCCAGAAGATTGTCGAAAAGTGGAAAATGGAGCAATTCACGCAGACTACTGAAATTTAGAACTCACTAGGTCTAAAAACAAAGATCTCACCCTGAATCCATAAAGTGGCCATAGTTCAGGGGGTTTGATGGAATAATCCGTAACTATATATAACAAGTTTACATGTTAGATGGATTAGCAGGTACCGATTCTAGCTTGGAGATCTTTGTGGATGAAAGATCAACGTGAAGCATAGAAAGATAATATTATAAATTTTATTTATCAAATGATAATGCTAAAACTCAAAAAGAAAAGATTAACTATCAAGGAACCTGGAAAGTTTGCCTCAGAAAGTCTTCAACGTCTCACAATAATCTCCCAACTACTCTTAACATAACAAAAACTCAAACATCATATAGCAAGAGCATATATTATTGACCTCAAAATCTTTAAAAGGGTTATGCATACATGATACAACATCAGGTAAGCAACAAACAATGAGACATGCATGTCAATTAGAATAAGTGAAAGAGTAACGAGGTTAACCTTAAGAAAAGGCCGAAAAGCATGGCAACTATATCATATTATCAACCTTAGGTCCATGTACTACTGAGAGATGCATGATGTATTCCATAGATAAAGAAACCATGGTCCCCTAAGTACTCTCATTCAGTCATTCAAGAAACATATAATTATTGAGCAATGTATATAAAATTTCAAACCAAGAAAGGATACATTCAATGCTATGATGAGAACCGGTTAGACTTGACAATTTTTCAATCAATAGGCTCTCGCTGAGAGTCTCATAATCCATTTCCATTTATGTTCAAGATAGCCTGCAACAATATATTCAAGATTAAATAAAAAGGATTGTTTCAGATGACAAGAGGAATAGAACGACATCTCTTCTCTTCTTAGCAAGGAAATGAAAGCATGTACTTAGCAATTGAACTAATGTATTTCCAATCATATAAAAACTCTACATGTTCAGATCACACAAATATTTCTTATTTTGCTTGATGTGAAGGTGGTGCCCTTTGTCGCGAACAATAACTCATGCTACATTAAATCCATGAAATTGATGTAAGATAGACCATGTGATAACTGATAAATCACTATTGAACCAAAATGTCATAGTTATGCTACATATAATGTATACTTTTGTCAAACTAATGTCACTAGAGAATAAAATTTGTTTAGTCCTTTAATTTGGCTACATCACCATTTCCGTCCATCAATTAGGCAAGTCGCCAAGAACGTCCACTAAGTTGGTAGATTGGTCATTTCCCTTTGTTATTGGCATTTAGGACATCACCATTCTGTCTATTTTGTGTTGCATTAAGTGTTGCATTCTCACTATGCCCAATATCCTCTATTTCATAAACTCATTTCTCTTTCTTGCCTTTACTTCTGGTCACCAATGACAAAGGGAATGGACTAATTTACCAACTTAGTGAACGTTTCTGGCGACCTGCCTAATTGATGGACGAAAATGGTGAGGTAGCCAAATTAAAGGACTAATAAAATTTTAAACCCTCATATATACACACTAAGTCATTTAAATGTACCTATTTAGTAGTTTTTAAAAAAACTTCACTCCACATCATTTAGATCTAGTTTTGATCTCATTGAAAGAAAACATGTGCTTTTTTTATTTTCTAATTCAATTTGGCTGAAGGTATTTTTATTATGAACAATGTAAACCTTAATTTTTAAATCTTCAATCTGAAATGTGTTAGAAAATCATCGTCATATGTCTAAAATAAGTAAACACAACTTATTTTCTTGTTTGACATAAAAAATCAAAATCTCAACTCAATTGGTCAAGAAAATTTCGACGAGTCTCCAAACACATTTTTAAATTGAGACGATTTACATATAAAAACTTAATGGGACAATTTTATCAAAAAAATTACATCTATATTAAATAAATTTTACTACATATGGACGATAAGATTTAGATCTACTTTTGCAGATACGAAAAGATTTAAACTTCACAAAAACGAAGGTGCCTCGTCCATGAGTATCTTATATTCTAAATTTTTCATATTTGATTAGATCTAGACATCACCGCTATAAGTCAGTAATACTCTTGCATCTCAAAAAAAACTTCAAAGATCCAAAGAAGATTCAACCGTTACAAAACAAAATTAAAAAAAACAAAAAAAATTGCAGATCTATAAGTCGAATTGGATCTTCTGATATCAAGTTCTCCGAGAAAAGAAAAACCAAATAAAAATCTTACCTTATTTTGTTTTCTTGTCAAATCTTCAACTCTTTGACCATGAAAATGAAAGACCCTCCTTTGTCTAAGTCAGAATTGCCCTAGTAATTGTATGCGTTTCAATATTGTTAAGGTAGGGGCATATATAACTGTACAAAACCCTAACCCAAGAAAATATTTGTATAACCGAGTTTTGCTTAATCCTGACCCAAACAGGTAAATCTTTGGGTCGACTACAAACTAATCAACCCATTATCCAGCAACTAATACGGCCCACTCAACCTAATTTTGAAATGTGTAAAAAATTAAATAATAGGTATCAAATTAACAAATAAGGATATAAATATATATTATTGTTTAAGAAGATTTAGTTATTAAAAATCTCAATGTCTACTGAACAATCTTAGATATGGAAACTCCATTTATAAATCAATAACACCCCCCTCTCCCTCTCCCCTCCCCCCCTCACACACATACACATACACAGAAGGTCTTAGGAAAAGAGAATCTGAGGCTTTCGACAGATCAATATCAATAATTCTATCCCAAATACGGCACGTGCCTTTTCAGTTATCGAACCAAAATAAAACCCGATCTCCTCGCCCAATCTTTCAACGCAAGAAAAGTTTCATCAATGCAACACATTTAATAATAACTTTCCAAGTCGGACTATCCAATGCTTTGGCCGAGACATGGAGCAAATCCTTTTTGCACAAATACTTACACTTGATGAACTCGCTCCAGATCGTTCTTTCTTTGACAAGTATTTTCCAAGCCAATTTGGATAGTAACGTTTTATTACACATACATGAAACCCAAACACCGAGCCCTCCTTGATCCTTCGGCCTTGTAACCTTGTTCTATGCTACAAAATGTAGCTTCCTCTTGGAGATATCCGTAGACCACAAGAAATCCTGATTAAGCTTGTCCAATTTATCACAAACCTGCTCTGGAAGCCAAGAGGATTGCATCGTATAGACCGGGACTGCCGAAGAAATTGATTGAATAAGTGTCGCCTAATAGAAAGAAGTTTACTCTTCCACAAACTAAAACGTTGTAGTACTTGGTCAAAAACCTCGACAAGTGTGTCCTTATTGACACGGCCATGTATAAGCTTAACATGTAGATACTTGCCCAAGTTCACTGTTTGCCCAAATCATAGAAAATTGCTTATCGTCCTTTTTAGTCCGGCTCCTCAAATCTTCGAAAAAAAGATCTTAGATTTTTTAGGGTTAAGCATTAACCCTGATGCCGCACAAAACTTGTCAAGGGTCTTTTCAATCGCCCTCGTCGTGCCTATAGTCAACTGCCCCAATAAGATAAGATCATCTGCGAAGAAGAGGTGAGAAATTCTCAAGCCCCCTCAACATGGGGTGATTGGAACCCATTTTTTCCTTTCGACCTCTTCATTAATCAAATATGATAAGCGTTTGACGCAAAGTACAAAAAGATAGGGTGATAAAGGGCCACCTTGTCTTAATCTGCATGTGTGCTTGAGGGGTTCCATTGGGGCGCAAAACATAATAACTCCACTATTGCATTCGGGAACTCGAAAGCTTGCAAGGTTTCCTCAAGAAAATTCCAACGGACTTTGTCGTACGTCTTCTCAAGCTCAAGCTTCATGATCATGCTTCTCACCTTGTTTTTCTTCTTTGCTCTTAAAGAATGGAGTATTTCTTGTAGGATAAATATATTATCCTGAGTACTCCTTCCTCGTATAAAGTTAGACTGATTAGGCGTGATGATGTGTGGCATAATCCCTCAAAGCCTCGTAGTAATATTTTTTGTAATAACTTTGTACAAGATATTACAAAGTGAGATCGGCCTATATAGCTTGATAGACTCCTGATTTTCTATCTTGGGAATTAAGCAAAGGAAAGCCTCGAAAATATTGGGATGAAACCTTTCCAAATTAAACGCCTTTTTTCGCAAAGAACATGAGCAATGTATTAATCCACTCCCAACTTTTTTGATTAAAAATCGCTTGTAGACCATGCAGACCCGGCGCTTTGAGGGGGTGAATACTATTCACCATTTCTTTAATTCCCTCCATATCAACCTCATTTTCCAGTGCGCTTTTCTCTTCGTTACTCAAACAAACCTGGTATCGAGACCTACCAAGGCTGTCGTGACTGGTTTCGATGCTTGGAAAGAGCCTCGCATAATAGTCCCTTACGTGTTCTTTGAGGATTAACTCGTCTGTGTCCCACTCACCCTCTACCCTTAACGTTGAAATCTTGTTACGACGATGTCGCACCAACATGCTCTTGTGAAAAAACTTGGTGTTCCTCTCGCCCTCGTTGATCCATTTAACCTGCGACTTTTGGAGCCAAAATAATTCCTCATTTTGCAATATTTCATTGTACTCCTGCGTTAGTTCATCCTCCAATTTGCACAAGAATGAATTCAGTCTAAAACTAAGAGATTTTTGGAGTCCACTAAGTCGCGCCAACGATTCTTTCTTCTTTGCAAAAATATTCCCAAACCTTTTTTTATCCACGGACCAAGAATCTTTGATACTTCCTCAATCGCCTCCACAATATACGTCTTTGATTCCCAAATCTGTCTTACAAGAGTTTCACACTCTTTATGCATGAACACATGGCTTCGAATCTGAAAGGACGATTCCTCGATGACAACTCCTTCCCAAAGTAGCATGTAGCCACAGGGTGATAGTCAGGATGCGTTTGCGGTAGGTGAATACCCTCAAAATCTGGGAACATGCTCATCCATTCACGAGTAGCCATCGCCCTATCAATCCTTGCTTTGATGTTGGCTCCATTCTTCCTTTTATTTTCCCATGTGAATTTCTATCCCGTAAAGCCAAGGTCGGTAAGGTTACATCGCTCAATAAAAGATCTAAAAAAGAGAAGTTGACTCAGCGTTCTCGTCCTTACCCCAACCTTCTCATGAGTGTAACACACCTATTGAAATCTCTAGTAACCAGCCATGGTGTAACCTGATCCAATGATTTTTTGACCAAACTATCAAAAATGCGAACTTTAGCCGCGCGCCGGGGTTGTGCATAAACTCTAGTAAGTCTCCACCTATCTTGAGAGCTTAGGTCAAATGATAGCATGGATAGCCTAGTAATCCACCTCGGTGATTTCAACTCCCATCTCGTGTTCATTCCACAACATCCAAATGCCCCCGACCATGCATTCAGTAGGCACAATCTCATAATTTGTATACCCTACGAATGGAGCAATTCTTCGGGCATGTTCCTCCCTCGCCCTAGTTTCTAGTATATAAATCACCGTTGGCCGTTTAGTTCTCACCAACTCTCGAAAGTTTCTACGAAACTCCTCATCCCCCACACCTTGAGAGTTACAAGATATGATCTTCATTGTGGACCTAATAAGATGCATATGGTGGACCGGGTTCTCAAGTTGAGTCATGTTCCATGTCGCATATAGTTGTCTCAGGCTGTTGTCGAGCCTGTTCCCATGCAGTCTAGTTGAACTTTGCCACCATGTATGTAGGTTGTCCCACCTCTCTATCCGATATACTGAGGCTACGATTTCCAACATGAGCCCTTGAATCTCGATCACCTGGATTAAGCGTTCCCAGCGTTCTGTCTGTGTTATCAATTCATGGCCCCTAAATTGATGCATTATCGTCTCAAAAGGCCAACCATGTGGCTAGTTCACTACAATGGCATCGTGAATGAAGTTGATTTTTATGTCTTTTAGCACGCGCGGTGTCGTTCTCCCCTGAATTGATAATACTATTTAATCTGCGACTCTTCGCATGCGAGGATGTTAAAGGAGTTAGTGGTCCTTAAATCCACCATCTCTTCTCCCTTTCCACTTTAGTGACGTTAGGACTCCTCCTATTAATAGACACATTCCTTTTAGACAAAACCTTATTTGCTTTCCTCAACATAGGGTTCAAGGATGGCGATAAAACTCATTTCTCCTTGTGCTTCCGGGTTTTGAGCCGTGAACTGGATCAAATAGTTTCTTCCATTCTTCTTATTATTTCCAACTTTGGGTACCATCAGGGCGTTGTTTCTTTCTGCTCTCTCTTTTCTTATTGTCGCACTCTTTCTCCTTCTATTCAAGAGCATCCAGTCCCCAAATTCCTTGTTATTAACATTCCCGGTAAGCCATTGCTCATCCCTTTTCTTGTTCCCTTCCTTTTTGTAGGTTGGTGTTTTAGTGGGGGAGGTAACAGTAATTTGAGTATCCTTCGTCAGATTGCATGCAACCTTTGAATGTCCAACCCTTCCGCATTCATAGCATAAATGACTTCATAAACTTTGCCATCAACCCACAAACCTCTCTCGAGCGGTTTGTCCAGACAAATTTGGGCACAAAACGGGGCAAAGTTTTCCATCGTAGAATTATAGGTGTTTCTATTGATCTTGATGGGCTCCCCTATGCATCCGGCTAAAGCTTGGATCATGATTCTCTAAGGTACTCAAGTGGGAGATTCATGATTCGAACCTATGTAATAGTGCTCTCAATAATATCTGTGTTGGCCCAAAAATTCAGAGTGCACGTTCTAATTGATAGAAATTCCGCGCTATTTGTCATGGTCCCTCGGTGAGGATAATCTCTCTTTTGTTCGAACTCAAGACATAATGTCCAGTCTAGTATGAAGAGCTTCCATGTACCAAGATCTTCCAAGTATCCGAATGATAATTGTGTCTTCCCACTACATGCGCATTCGGTCTCTGAGCTCCTGGGTAGTACGAAGTTGCTCAAAGGGAATAACCTCATCGACTTCCCTTACCTCAATCAATTTCCTCTCTTCAACAATTTTGTTCGCATCCATTCTTACATCGTTTTTCTTATTGCGCTGCGTAAACATCCCTGCATACGAACGTGGCGTAGCATTAGGGTTTGGGTTAGGCCTAGGTTTTGTTCGTTGATGTTCATTTGATAGCTGATCATCCATGATCTCCGAATTCTCGTCCATTTACTTGAGACATTTTTGGTTGCGTGAACCTGATGATTCCCCATTCCCGAAACAAAATTCCGGTGAGACCGGTGGTACTAGTAACGGTGGCGATGGCGGAAGCGCGGCTCTAGGGTTTCTTTCATAGGTCGCGTCAAGTTATATCTTTTTTCTGGGCATGACATGTTAGGTGATTTATGGGATCGTATGTAGGGATTTTCAACAGTTTGGTCCTTTAAGTTGGCTTTTGTTCGATTTTGGTCCCATAAGTTGGCAGGCCTCGATTTTGGTCCCATAAGTTGGCACATGAACTTAATTTTGGTCCCATGGTCAACATTTTCGAAAATATATCCGTTAAAATCCTACGTGGCATCAGTTGACTGACCCGTGGCAATTCTGACCAGAGATAATGATACGTGAAAAAATCAAAAACCCTAAAAACTAAAAAACAGTTCGATTTTCTTCTCAAATACCAAACGGCACTGTCCCTTGTAAAAACGACAATATTCGTCCCAAATTCTCTCTTCAATCGGCCAGATTCCCAAACGAGATTCCCAAACGACACTCTTCAACTCGTCCCAAAATCTTTTCCAAAAAGCTCTCTGTAGCAATCGTCGAGCAATTCGAAGGTAAAATCCCCACTTTATATAGTTAGGGTTTAATTAATTTTCTGTTTTTCTTCATCTAAATTCCCAATTCTACAAATGTTTGAGAGTTAAGGTTTAATAAGGGTTTATTATGTGTGATTGTCGCGTCTGTGGTTTGTTGTGGTGATGAAATGTTTGTGGTGTTCGTAGATGGATCACCCTCGCCAAATTTTCTGCGTTTGTGGTCGAGGAACAATGATGTATTGTAAGGCTAGTAGCAAGGCATCTCGCCCCGGTAGTTTTTACTACATATGCCCTATGCGTGTTCGTCACACAAATTACTTTTTGTGGGCGGATGACATGAATGAGGCTGAGAATCTGAGGAGAAGAAATTATCGTAGTGAGGAGGGTTCTGGAGTTAATGAAAGTGAACCCCAGATTAGTTGATTTTCAACCGCATCAACTGTTGGGAAGAGTGGAATTGAGCATTCGAGTCTAATTATGGACTGTGTAGTCAATATGAATGCCACTAGGGCTGCCATGATTTGTTGTGTAATTGGGTGGTCTCTGTTTTTTATTGTATTTGTGTTGTTGGTGGCTCTGCTACTCATTATGTATTCAATGG
Source organism: Linaria vulgaris (assembly GCA_948329865.1). Classification (NCBI taxonomy): domain Eukaryota; kingdom Viridiplantae; phylum Streptophyta; class Magnoliopsida; order Lamiales; family Plantaginaceae; genus Linaria; species Linaria vulgaris. Next base: position 105,884,171 of record OX415249.1, read on the forward strand.
TGTAATTTGAGTAGTTGTTTAAGTCTAGTTCTAGCTTTTTGTCTTATGTAAGACTATGTTACATTACAATTGTTTTGATCTTCATGTAAAACTATGTTAATTTGCTTCTGTGAGACAATTTTTTTAACTGGTAATGTGTTGATTTATTTATGTATATTATAGTATATAATAATGGATCAACATCCAATGTTGGTTGGCCTCAATCTTCCCTGGGGTAATAGGATGCTCAGTGAGGAGGCAGAGCAATTTATTGTTGATTACCTGGTGAAATATGGTAAGGGTCATAGAATCCAGAATGAGAAGCCACTGCTGAGAGGTTTGAGGCTTGCCATCCCAAGGCTAGAGGAGATCACTGGTATGTGCTTCAGCATTGCTCACATGAGGAGGATTGTGGAGAATCTGAGGCTGAAGTTTCAGAGTTTCAAGCACTTCATAACCCTTCCTGGAGTAGGTGTTGATGGTCCTGGTATGGAAGTGTATCTCACAATGGATTACATTGAGGATGTAGGTGATGAGGTAATTCAGAACCTTTACTAGTTAATATTTGAACCTTTACTAGGAGATGGGGTTGATGGCACTAATATTTCATTGTTTGAACTAACTTTTTCTTATTGTAGGAGCCTGATGAATACTATTACTTCAGGAACTTTGGTCTTGCAAATGCTCCATTGTACTTCAAGCTTTTTGAGGAGATTGGAGTCTTCACCTTTCCTCCAGAACACAACAACACTCCCGATGAGCCTATTATGCTGCTGGATGACAGTGATGAAGAACATGTTGGTGGTGATCATCCTGCTCCAGAAGCCATGGAGATTGATGGTGGTGCAGGAGGTGTTGGTGCTGCTGTTGGGGCTGGTGATGAAGGTCAAGTCTATGGGGTGGCTATTGATGCTGGTGCTGAAGATGGTGGACAAGGCACTGGAACAATAACTGAAGTAGGTGAAGGTTCTGGTACTACACATGAAGGATTTGAGGGGTTTGGTATTAAGCTCAGTTGGCTCAATGATGTTGATTGAATGATCTGGTTTTGGGAGGTTTTGAACAATTGTTTTTAATGGTGTTAGTTTGTAAGTTTTAATGGTTGTTGGTGCCTGTTTTGGTTGATGTTTGATGAAGGATTTGGTGCAAGTTTGATGAATGTTTTGAATAAAGTTGTTGTTGTCCTTTGCCATTGTGTTTAAATCTTTAAATTGTTCCTGTTTGGATTAGGGATTTTCATAGTTTACCAGATTCATACATTCACTGAAATGAGTTGAAACACATTTGAATCTCCCACTTGTCATCAAGACAACTAATTGACAAAAGATACTTGAGACATACATTCACTTAAATGAGTTGAATCACATTTGAATCTCCCACTTGTCATCAAGACAACTAATTGACAAAAGATACTTGAGACATACATTCACTGAAATGAGTTGAATCACATTTGAATCTCCCACTTGTCATCAAGACAACTAATTGACAAAAGATACTTGAGACATACATTCACTGAAATGAGTTCAAACATAATTGAATCAAGTACATGTCATCAAAAGATGTTTAACAAAATCCAAACAGCCAATTCTACTTTTTCTTCAATGAACTTCCAGCTCCTATGGACCTTTGCAACAACACTGTTCCACCCCCAGTCTTGAGTTTCTCAACTCTGTTAATAGTTATCTTCCCAGCAGCTTCTAGTTGGTCATTCATAGAAGGACCTTGTGTAGGTGGCATTGGTGGTGCTGGTGTGTATGTGAACAGATCATCATGCTTCCTTGTTTGCTTCTTTTGACAAAAGACTAGTTAATGAACCATCACTGATTTTTGAAACAAGATCAACTAAAAATCATAGAAAATGTACCTGGTCAGATTGGTTGTTGCTATTGTTTGATGGAGCATCTACCCTTTCTTCTTGTGTCAAATCAACTGAAGGCTGAGAATAATGGATTTGAATCTCCTCATGGACATTAACATCAACCAGGGGCTCATGGACAGTAACATCCACCAATGGCTCTGCAACCTCAGCTGGTTCTATGTTCTGATCCATGTTATCCTCTTCATAATCCATTGTGTTACCAAATAGGATATCATCTAAATCAGCAGCATACTGTTCTTCATGTGGATTTCCTTGTTCTTCAGGTTGTTCTTCAAGTGGATTTCCTTGTTCTTCAGGTGGATTTCCTTGTTGTTGCTCTGGTACAGCAGCATCTCTACCATCTGTCATTTCAGATGGATTTCCTTGTTGTTGCTCTGGTACAGCAGCAGTTCTACCACCTGCTTCTTCAGTTTGCTTCAATGAATCCTCTTTCCTGACAACACATCCTTTCTTGTTGTGACCTAATACTTTGCAATACCCACATCTCACAGTTCTTTGGTCCTTAGTAAGCCTAGTAGGATCAGCTGAAGAGACCACCACAGGTTTACCTCTGCATCTTCTCTTCTTCTTCAAAGGCATTTCACCAGGTTCCCATCTTCTAATCCCTCAGGTCTACCCACTGATCTGCCTTCATTAGGTGGATTAATTGGCAAGTAATTCATTTTCTTCCACTCCTTTCTTCCATTCATATGATAGATTGGTCTGTTATATGCTTCCAAGTAAAATCCTGTGTGGTATGAATGATGAATGAAACTAAGTGGATCAAGTCCTTGAGCAACTATAGCACTCACAGCATGTACACAGGGTATCCCACTGATATCCCACTTCCTACAGCCACATGTCATGTCAACCAAGTTCACTGCATATGTGTCTCCATTGTAACTTTGCACAGAGTAATTAACATCATCAGACTTCACTAGTCTACATAACTTTACATGGATTTGTGCTAAGTGCCACACAATTTTCTTAATCTTAGGACACCATGCATCCTTCCATTTAGCCTTTGCTCTGTCTCTGTTCTTCTGATGCCTTGTCATCATGTACTGTGTAATCCATTCAAGCATTGACAGTATTGGCATCTTCCTTGCGTCCAGTATGCATGAGTTGAAAGCCTCACACCCATTGTTCAGCAGCATATCACATTTTAGCTTTGGATCAAAGTGTGACCTGCTCCAATGTTCTGGTGATTTATCCTCTAACCATTTATGTGCTTCTGGACTTATTTCCTTCAAGGCCAACATTTTGTCATTCCACTCATTAACTGTAGTAGCTCTTGCTGCCTTCCATAGAGCATCCTTCAATGCATCTCCAGTGAAGCTGGCTCTTTTGAAATTGCCAAGTAAATGCCTCACACAGAATCTATGGATGGAACTTGGGAATACTGTCTGGAATGCTTGCAACAACCCCTTCTGTTTATCTGACATAAAAGTCCATCTGTCATTTTTAATGATATGAAGATCCAACTTGATCACATTTAAGAACCATTCCCAGTTTCTCCCATTTTCCTTGTCAACCACAGCCCATGCAAATGGATATATATTGTTGTTAGCATCAATGCCAACAACAGTCAATAGAATACCCTTATGTGGACCCTTAAGATATGCTCCATCTACCCCAATAATTCTTCTACAACCATAAAGAAATCCCTGCCTCAAAGAAGCCAAACACATGTACATTCTATCAAACTTGTTCTCTCCAGATTGATTGTTAGTTGACAACAGAATAGTTGATCCAGAGTTTGATCTCTCTAACTCACCCTTGAAGTCCCACAATGCAGCATATTGCTCTGTAATTGTGCCATTGAGCATTGCCAATGAAAGAATCTTAGCTCTGTAAGCCTGGTGAATGGAAACTTGTATTCCAGTATCTGCTTCTGCATCAACAGTGAACCCATTCACACTTCTATTTGGATCAGATTTCCAAAGATGAATGTACTTCTTTGCAAGGTAACTTGATTTCATGTTCCTTGATTTTTTCACTGCTGGACAACCATGTTTCCCCCTGTATAGCCTGATTCTGAAGGTTGACTGCTCACCCTTGATCTTCTTTCCATTCAACCTCCATTTGCACCTTGGGTTATCACACTTGGCATACATCCTAGTTCTATCATGCTTAAATATGTGTATTGATCTTTGTTGGTTGATGGCATCTGCATGAATAGCATCCTTCAGAATAGACTTGTCTGTGAACCTCATTTGAACTTCAAACTGAGGGTTGAAGATGTCCTTGACATCAAAGAGTTTTCCTGGCTTTTCTTGTCTTTCTTCATCACTCCCACACTCACTTTCCAGCTCATTAGATGACTCAAGCAAGTTATCTGAACCTTCATCAGACAATGTCTCATATGGAGCATCAATTTCTTCTTGCACAACTAGAAAGTGATTTGCATTTTGTTCACTGCCAGCAGTTGAAGGCCCAGCATTATCTTGTCCTTTGCTTGAATATCTGTTCCTTCTCCTTGCATTCTTTTCACCAGCTCTGCATTGGGCTTCAAACAACATTGACTCAACAACACTCTCATTTACAACATGCCCCATATCCAGATCATCTTCCATACCATATTCATCATCACTGAAATACTCCAGATTATCTTCACCATCTCCTTCTTCTGCCTCATCTTCATCACCAATTTCATTATCATCTACAACTTCACTGTCTTCACCCTCAAACATGGCTTGTTGTTGTGTATTGATCCTCAATTCACAGTCCACAAAGAGCACCATTGATCTACTCAGTTGACAGGACAGGAAGTAGGTTGCAATTTCATGGTCTTTCTGGAGGAGGACATAACCACCTTCATGCTTCATATATATTCCCTTCACACCCAAAAAGCCAAGTCCTAAGCATAAACCTTCAATACCACTGCAGCTTACAGTTGAAGGCCCCACATAATCTACAACAACTTTTGCATTTTCATGGTTCTCCAGTATGCCCGCACCATTTACAATTCCACCATACTGCAATTGTAGAGTAACATCCAAGGAGCAACCATCTGTTGATTTAATAATGACATTTCATTAGGCAAAGAACAAAATTTCATTTGGCAAAGTACTAAATTTCATTTGGCAAAGTACTAAATTAGGGTAAGGCAGTGTAAACAAGTAGGGTTCAGATACTAAGGGTTAACAAAATTAATAGATTACAAGATTAGGGTTCGAAAATTTGGGGGTTTTTCAAAATTAGGGTTCGACAATTAGGGTTTTATCCAATTAGGGTTGATTTCAAACATGCAATCCGAGAAAACGTTTTAATTATGTGACAACATTCATTTAACATAGAATTAAACAACATACTTACCATAATTCGGAATGGGATCATCGATTTGGTCAGATTTTCGGATTCTCATCTTCCTTGCTCTACGCGCCATGTGTTTCAGTGTTCACCGCGAAAGGACGACGGCATCGCCGGTGAATGTTCACGTCGCGGAAGGCCGGAAAAAAATTGAGCAAATTTGGGTTTAGGGTTCAAAGTGGCGCGAGATGAAGAAGTAATGAAATGATTCGCGCCGGTTTTGTTGTATAAATTCGATTTTTTATGCCATGTAATTGCCATGTCGGGTCAAAATTGCCACGGGTCAGTCAACTGATGCCACGTAGGATTTTAACGGATATATTTTCGAAAATGTTGACCATGGGACCAAAATTAAGTTCATGTGCCAACTTATGGGACCAAAATCGAGGCCTGCCAACTTATGGGACCAAAATCGAACAAAAGCCAACTTAAAGGACCAAACTATTGAAAATCCCTCGTATGTATGTTGACGTTCTTATTCAATTTGCAAAGAATACCAACATAATTCATTTATTTTAAGATTTTGTTGACCCAAGTATATGAAATATATGTAAAAGTTTTGTGCACTTTCAGTAATGAATCAGGACTTCACAATCATTATCGAATCCTCAAATATATCTATTTTTCTCCATTTTTGATTAAAAGTTATTTTTATCCCTAAAGAACTAGGAGACTTGATGAAAATGGACTTGATCCAAGCCTCTCAGACACCACCAACTCATGTTCCAAAACATTTTGGTGTCTCATTCTCCAAAACACACGATTATCTGTTTCTCAATCTTTTAACTCAAAATATGAGCACCATACAAAATGATTCTACAATTTTTAAGATAGGCATAAGAAAATCTCAACCCCATACGTTTTTCCTCGAACACTTCCATTAGTAAATGATTCTATAGGTTTTAAGGATACGCATAAAGGTATCTCATTATGTATTTATGTTCCTTTTTCTTTGAACATTTTCATCTCTACATGGAACGTTCTGGTTGAATTAATAACTTACATTGTTGTGAATTTCTCATTAATTTAGGTGAGTTTTCCAATAAAAATTAGTAGGAACATATGCATGACTACCATTGTATCACTTAGGTCATGTACAAGATATCATAGTTTAAATAAATTTATTAATTAAAAATATAAGATAATTGTTGGAGATAAGTAATTGTAAAAAGTTGGAACTTGGAAACAAATCTGCAGCTAAAATATTGTGAAACATTTCGATCATCAAATTAAACACGTGATGTTAAAACTTAAAATAAGCCATTGTGAAGATGAAAATTAAAAAATATTGCCATTTTGGTGCTTTTCTTTAATAAGTTATTATATTCATATAAAAAATATTGTAATGTTAAGAAATACACTAACTATCTTTATCTTTGAAGTGCATATGGTATAATCTATCAAATTAAAATAGTATTTATTTCATGGGTTGCTGATGTTTGAAAAGTTTTACATCAAACAATGAATACAATTACCAATCTCCATTATATATGGGCATGCTATAATTCTAAAGATACATGACAACTGATAAAAAATTATTTTATCCTTAAATTAGCTCTTTATGTTGAGTTTGTGTAACTAAAGATTCGTAATTGATACAATATAGAGTGCATAACATTAATTTAGCATATTACCCACAAGTATCTAGGTACAAGAATACGACTAAAACGATACGATTACTCTCCTTACAAGAAAACATCATTCAAGAAAATTATTATTTCTCCTGAATTCCTATTATATTTTAAAACTAAACGTTAAACCAGGGGTTGGCGCTGCGGTTTTTGAATGAAGGATCTGATTTTTGTTCATTACTAAACCACAAACTAAACAGTTTGGCAAGGTTTGGTTCGACACAGACTGACACTAGTTAAGTTTTGTTTTCTTACACCGATTTCGGTTTTGTTTTTTGTTTTTTGTTTCTTTATTTTTATTTTTTACAATAGAATATATAAACCTTCTCATTTATCTATCACAAATTAATCTTTGGCTTGAAAAATAAATTGATGGACGACATACAAAAAATACAAATAACATGTAATAATTAATAAAATAACTTAGTAATCTATATAGATCTTTCATCAACCACTTAATCATCAACAATAAAAAAATCTCGAAGGTCGCTGCAATCGCCTTTCTAACATCAGACTAACTCGATACAAATTCTTCAGGGGTACACGTAATACAATAAAATAGAACTTATACACGAACTATGCTAAACCAATCCTATACGTGATTCTAGAGTAGTTTTACCAGGAACGCCTTTAGAGAGGATGCAATAAGATAGACGACCGTGTTAGATCTTCAAGTAGTGGAAACTGGGATGTCGAGGATTATGTGCATCTCGAGGATTGTCCAGCATGTCGAGGATTCTGGGGTATATCAAGGATTTTGGAGTATGGCGAGTATTCTGGGGTATATCAAATATTCCAGAGTATGTCGAGTATTGTGGGGTATATCGAATATTCAGGACATGTCGAGTATAATATGTCGAGAATATGTCGAATATGAGATGTGGAGTAATAATACTCGACCTGATGATGTGACCTATGAACAATGTCGGACAATAAATGAGCTTACCTTGATTTGTGGGATGAGAGTAATTAATAAGCATCAGGGTGCGGGGACCACCTCGGCGTTTCTCGGGATTTGTCAGGCATGTCGAGCGTATATCAAGCATAAATGCTCGAAATACTCTAGGCCGAGTGGGTGTGCATTGGGTCGGCTCAAAATTATTTGGCTAATAGGCCGTAAGATTAGCCCATATCACATGCAAAATATATACCCATGCATGCGAAAAAACTATCTATTAATACTCGTGAAGCAATACAAACGTCAATGTAATACTATTTTTTTTATAATTAATAAATTGCAAGGAATTTTAGTTGAGTTAGATTTTTTATGAATTCATCTACTTAATTTCATTCATAAAATATATAAACTGAATAGTTTAGAGTATTCATAAAATATATAAACTGAATAGTTTAGAGTATTGGGATATTATACTATTTAACAACTAGGTTAAAAGAAATGCAATTTCGGTTTGATTCGGTGAACCAAGGGTATAAATCAAAATCAAACAATATATGATTTCGATTTTGACTACCAAACCACACAACAAACTAATCATTAGGTCCAATTAAAAAACTAAACCCTCAGACCGATTATCGGACGATTTGGTCGGTTTCGATTTTATGCCCACCCCTAAACTCAACTAAAAAAATACGAAGAATTTCACATTAGACTAAATTACAAATATAAATTACCATGAATAGATGTGATTACGTGATATTTAAGGAGTGTACGGTGGGGCTAGTCTATTTGCATCTAACAATACAATTTTAATTTAGAAAACTGATTTCATGTTACGCTAAAAAGAAAAATTACAAATCTAATTAGGTAGCATATATTCCTAACTAGAAAATAAAGTTTTAATGATCGATTTAAAGTGATCACAACAAAAATTATTCCAAAATTTAAGTATTCACAACAGCTAAGCGATCACAAAACAAAAAAAATGGTAACTAAAAAAGTTATCGTTACCGCATTGCAATTATAAATGTTCAAATATCTTTACACCAAAAATAAATATTTTATGAAATCATTGTATTGCTTAGGCAGTGCAGTCAAAATTTAAATTAAAAGTATTTATGACCACAAAGCGTTAGCACAAAATATTGGTAATCATAAAAAGATTTGTGATCACATTTCACAAGATCCAGGGGTCAACAGGGACCGTCTTTGGGTCGCTATTGTGCGGTCCCTATTGACCATGGTCGCTTGTCATCAGGGACTGCAAGGCGGTTCCTATTGAGGGTCAATAGGGACCAAAAAATCAGCGACCGCTTTCCGGTCCCTGTCGCTGATGACTTAATATCAATAGGGACCGCACTCCGGTCCCTATTGCCTTAAAAATTAGGGACCGCCTTCATGAAGTATGGACCGTCATGCGGTCCCTATTGATTGAATATTAGGGACCTAAATGCGGTCCCTAATATTTATAATAGGGACCGGAATGCGGTCCCTAATAACAAAAATAGGGACCGCAATTCGGTCCCTACTAATATTCATAGAGAATATTAGTAGGGACCGAATTGCGGTCCCTATTGACCCCCCAGAAAAAATAAAAAATAATAATAATATTCCGGATTAAATCCGAAATATTATTTATTTATTTTTTTATAAAATTATGATTTTAACAAGATCAAAACAATAAAATAATAAAGAAAAAGTTAATATAATGACATGAAAGTATTAATGAATGTAAAAAGATGAATAAAATGACTAATAATAGAAAATAAAATATGAATTAAAACAAAAAAAATGAATGAATAAAACAACAAGTGAAAGAAAAGTAAGAAACAAAAAAGTGGTAAAATAAAGAAAGTGAAAGAAAAGAAACAAAAGAAAGATTGTGTTGGTGATTTGTTTTTTTGATTTGTGTTGGTAAAAAGAAGAAAGGTTTTTGTGTTGGGTGATTTATGGAGACAAGAAGATAGTGTGTTTGTGTTGGAAAATAAGATAGTTTTTTTTTGTTTTGGGTGTTTATTGGAGGTAATGAAATGAGATGTGTAAGAGTGGTGAGTATATATAGAGGGGAGGATGAGATTTTCAAATTTTTGGCAAACACAAATTTCCCGCCTAAAATTGTTGCCAAAATTTTAAATTTTTGGATTCACTGACCGCATTTAGGTCACTAATAAAAGTTAGGACCGGATTTAGGTCACTAAATTTTTGTAGTGACTGCAGTGCGGTCCCTGTTGGTATTTTAGGGACCAAAGTGCGGTCCCTAATAATATTCATCGATTTTAAAGTATGAATATTAGTAGGGACCGCAATGCGGTCCCTGTTGAGTCAATAGGGACCAAATTGCGGTCCCTACTAGTTTTCATACTTTAAAATCGATTTTTTTTATTGATGTTGGTGTGTTTGTGATTCTTAGCAACCAAAATCATTGTAACATGTGAATTGAAGTAATAAATGATTGTCAAACCAACCTCATAGTAGTTTAGTTGTGAATTAATAGATTGATTGACATTGAGCGAGTTATTAACGTTCAAGATATATTTCATGTTCTACAACTAATCACTACTAGTTAGTTGTAGTTGTTATTCGTTTGTATGCTTTACTTCACTAATGTTAGAATATATAGGATTATGAGGTATAATCATTAGATCAAGTAATCATTATACTTACATACGTATATAGAATTAGTTTGTCATTATGATATTCGTCGTATAAAATAGTAAGAGAATCTTCAAAGCGGTCTCTTCTTCTCACATAATATTTGGATTTAAAATTTTTTGTTGTAATTATTGTTATTTGAACTATTACAATGGTTATTATGAACTAAACAAACAACGCGGCACCTCGAACCATCTTAAAATATCGATTTTAAAGTATGAATATTAGAAGGGACCGCAATTAGGTCACAAATATGGACAATGGGGACCACATTGCGGTCCTTGTTGACAACTTAATGTTAATAGGGACCGCATTGCGGTCCCTATTGACAACGCTAATGTCAGTAGGGACCGCAATGCGATCCCTATTGACAACGCTAAACCGTTGTAAAGTCCCCTCGCCTTCGTCTGGTATGCCTTATGTACATCTCCTCTCTTTGACCGCCGGATCCCATAGATATTCTACAAAAAGGATAAATATAAAATAATAAATTAATACACTAAATTAATAAACTAAATTAAACAATATTTGAAAAATACTATATTTACTTCACTAAATTAAAAAATATTAAACAATAAATTAAAAACTAACCGTAAATCTTGCGTACATCTCCTTTCGTACATCCTTAGGAACCTTCAAGTAGGAGGGCCAAAAGTCACTCATAAACTGTCGAATGAGTGTATTGATCGTCTTCGCGATCTCACGACCGGGGGGTTTAGAAAACAACCCCGCTTCAATTCTATAACCTGCTTCTTCTGCCCAGGTTTAAGTGTCGTAACCCCTATATTTGGTCCCCTCGGGGGTCGAGTCTCGCTCGGTCCTGGAGTCTCGATCAACCCCTAGCTCGGTCCAGCTCTGGTGTCGTCTACAGGCGGTGGAGTCTGAAGTCTGCCAGACTCGGCTGATGGGGGCACGTGAGTCCCAACTGAAGCTGAAGTATGTGGTCGTGGCAGCTAGGATGCGGTGGACTCTGATGATCGGGGTCTATCACCCACTCTGGGGACGGACGCCTCATCCTCTACAAATAATTGTCGCTGCAACGCATGTGTCCTCGATGTAGATCTGTCACCTGACCCTAGTGGCAGGACGGATGGCTCGGTTGGATCGCTAGCCTCTGCACGACGACCCGATAGGACAATCCGTATAGGTCGGCAACTACCACGGCCACTATCGCTAACACCGCCACTACCACTAACACCAGCAACACCTCCACGGCCAACACTACCACTACCACCAACACCTCCACGGCCAACACTACCACCACCAACACCTCCACGGGAAACACTACCACCCCCAACACCTCCACGGGCAACACTACCACTACCACTAACTCGCCCACCACTACCAGTACGCGATATCCCACTACGACCTCTACCTCCACGACCTCGACCTCGACCTCCAGTACCGCTAGTGGTCTTACGTGACGACATGCCGAATATATGTATATACTGTAAAAATAAAATATCACATTTAAATATCAAATCAACATTTAAATAAAAACTTAACATCTATATCAAATCACCATTTAAATAAAAAATCAACATTTCAACATCTATATAATCTAATTTTCATAATCAAATTATAAACTAATCTAATCTAATTTAACAATCTATTTTTCACAATCTAATTATAAACTAGTCTAATTTAATCTAATTTTCACAATCTAATTATAAACTAATCTAATCTAATTTAACAATCTAATTTTCATAATCTAATTATAAACTAATCTAATCAAATTTAACAATCTATTTTTCACAATCTAATTATAAACTAGTCTAATCTAATCTAATCTAACAATTTAATTTTCACAATCTAATTATAAACTAATCTAATTATAAACTAATCTAATCTAATTTAACAATCTAGTTTTCACTTTAAACTACTAATCAATCTTTAAATTAACAATCTAACAAACTAATAATCTTACAAATTAACACTAACCTACTAATGATACACTAACTAATATAATCTACACTAATTAGTATAATCTTACAAATTAACACTAATATCCTTCACAAATCTAAATTTATAATCTAACAATCTTTAAATTAACATGCTTCAATAATCTAACAAAAATTTACTAAAATCCTTCACAAATCTAAAATCCTTCAATAATCTAAAATCCTTCACAAATTTTTAAATTAACATTCTTCAATAATCTAACAATATCAACAAATCTAACAATATAATTAAACCTAAATTCAGATTTTACTAAAAATTGAGTAAAAAAACAAAAAAACAAAAACAAAAAAGGAGGCGGGCCTTTCACCGGCGGAATCGACGGAAATAGGGGCTGCAAAATTGATGACTCAGCGAGTAAGGGGCGTAAATCGGCGGAGAAACGGAGAATTTTGCCGGAAATGTTGAAGATTTGAGTTGGTGACTCAAATTGGGTCGCTAAAATTGAAGGTTGGTCGTTGATGGTGAAGAGTTGAGGGGGGGTGGGTCGGATTTGCGCTGGAGCGGGTGAAGAAGATGAGAGAGAATTGTGTCTGGAAAAGAAAGTATTTTTTTATATATATAGGGAAAAATCAGCGACCGCGATGTGGTCGCTGATTTTTTCTGACCAAAATTAGGGCAATTGAGGCCCTAATTTTGGTCCACATTTTGGCCCAATTCGGGCCAAAATGTGTGGCCCAAGTTCTCATGGACAATTTGCGACTCAAATGCGGTCGTTGTTGTCTTCAGCAGTCGCTCAAGACCAGCGACCGCATTTGAGTCGCTACTGGGCGGTCCCTATTGACCGCCCAGTCTTGTAGTGATATTACTATTCAAAGCCTCTGATAAGCACTTCCTGATCGCAAAAATATGGACATACGGATATTGTAACGTCTCAAAATTTGAAAGAAAATTACAAATGTACACTTTAATCCTTAAACTTTTGAAAATATTATTGTAACCCCCAAATATTCAAATATATAAAAGTTATGTATTTATTCCTTAAACATGAATTTGCACGTCATTATGCGTATTTACTTTATTTATCCTTGAATTTTATCTTCAAAGTTCAAATTTAACCTTCCTAAGTAAGTTACCTCGAAATATTATTACCTAGGTAAATATATGGAAATGTTTATGGTGTATCATTGTATTATAAACAAATACTAATTGCTATATCATGCATTATTTAGCTATGTGTCATCCCTAATCTTGAGTAATTGGGCAAGAGCACTTCAAAAATCATGATAGGTTTAGGTAAATCAATCAGTTTTCTAATTCTTGGTTATAAATAGTAGACTTTTTTTGCCAACAATTTTTACATCCATACCATTTGAGTTTATAAAGAATTTATTCCTACCAATTTCTATCTTTCTTTTAGTCTAGTTTCAGGAAACAAATATTCCAAATTTTTATTTCATATTTTTCTATCCGAAAACACCCCAAAACTTTTATGACGCACAAACTATCGATTCTGCCTTGCACAATGAAAAAGCCATTTTTGATCTCCGTTTTTGGCCACATACTCTCCATGATGTCATCTAACTTTGGCATGAAGACAAATTTCTCAAATAATGTGATTTAGGATGCCGTAATGCATAAACCATATAACGTTCTCTATAAATCAAAAAGCAGCGTCTCTTCTTACAAAATTATTTAGCATGAAAGCCTTCGGATTTTCAACTAATTTTAGATACACATGTTCCTCATGATGCTATTAGTCATAAAATTCAAAAATATTTTGGAACTAAGTTCATTTGGATTATCAATCAAAGGTAAATAATTTCTTACGAAATTATTTAGCATGAAAGTCTTCGTATTTTCAGCCAGTTTTGAATACACACGTTCCTCATGATGTTAATAGTCATAAAATTCAAAATATTTGGGAACTAAGTCCATTTTGATGATCGATCAAAGGTAAACCCGAGACTGCGATAATTTTAACTTATTCTGAATAACTTATGTTCCTATTTATAATTAAAAATAATCATGATTCAAAAATTGACCATTCATACGTTACTACACTTAAATGCTATAAAAGTGGTTAGAATCACATTATTATAACTTATAATCATGAATTAATATTTTTATGATTTTTCAATAGCATTAAATAGTATACCTATCACGTTTAACATGCTTTTCCTTAAGTTTTATAAGGCTATCATAGTTACTTTCATGATGTAATCATTTAACATGATCATTTTCCATAACATAAGATTATCATAGCTACATTAAGATGTAATCATCTAATATGATAATTTTTCATAGGATAAGCCTTCCTTGAGCATTTATTTTGATTAAGTTTACATATTTATATTTTTTTTAAGTTATAAATGCAACATGATGTAGATTAAAGTAATAATCTGGAAACGCAATTATAAATTAACTAATTTATACATTTTATAATGCTACTTCATAGGATATTTGTTTGATGTTGTGATTATAGAAAATCTTGGATTGATCATGGTCAGTCGAACTTTATTGGATTAATATGTGTTTTATCATTTTAGAGAATCTAAAATATGCAATTATTATGTTTCCGAGACACTTATACCGTGTCTTATTGTTTAGAAATTATTATATATCTTGCGTTTGTGTCAACTTGAATCACCCTGAAGAAAAACCAATGAACAAGATAGTTGTAGTAACAACACATCTGTGAGGAAGATATACAAGTGGTGCTAACTCCACTGCACAAGTTTATTGAAAATCCAAGGATAATAGATTCTAGATTAAGCATTTTAAGAGTAGTAACTTAGAAACTACGACTCCCCCATTGCTCAAGCTTAGCCAGGAGGCCAGTTCATTTGACGTCCTCCAAGCAAGTGAACATGAAGATGATGGACAGATTGACCTGCACCGACAATATTGAAGTTAAGAGCAAAGAAAAAGAGGATTTAAACACTGCACGTGCAATTAGGAGGAGATGTGATACATACATCCCTTTGGACCATCGTTAATCACAACCCTGAACCCATCGTCAAGCCCTTCCTGTTTAGCAACGAGCATTGCAGTGTAAAGAAGATGACCAAGAATCTTGCAATGCCTCTCTTCAGCCTATATAATAACCATAAATCATCATAAAAATCATGTCTAGACCGATACAAATGACATGTTCTTCTATGAGAATACGAGAGCTGATGAAGGCATACACTCTAGTACATTGAATTTATCTAAACGAAGACAATGTCTAGCAAATATGAAACTTAAGCTTGTGCTCATACAAGTACAATTAAGATAGTATGCAGAACTCATATATCTAGACTTTATACTTAATCCTTGATCGGCCATGAGTTTATATTCCCACCTCATCAATATGACTCTTCCATACTTCCACATCAGACATCGCAAGTATTTTCCTGATAAGTAAGGAGCAGCATTGTCGTGTTACTTGCTGGTTGTTCGAATGTATTTACCAAGTGCTCCAACTACAACATGAAAAACTCGTGGAGACATCAAACCAAATTTACATGTGTTCTAATCAACTGCAAGTTGACATGGCCACCACTTCACATGTTATTTCCGCTAGATTAACTACCCTTGCCATCAAAATTTCCCATCAAATTACTTCCTAATTAACACATATCCATCATCAAATTTGGTTGTGACACATAAATAGTACTATAGTATTTTTGTCATCCTTCCTGAATTGGTCGAAATCTGTCTCCCAGACTCAAATGCCACCAGAAAAGATCAATTGTGTAGAGTTAGTTAATTAGTTGTTAGTTGTAGAAAGGCATAATGGTCATTTCACACTATTTAACTAGTTGTCGTTATTTCTGTTACTAGTTGATTAGTTAGTTAAGCTTGCATATAAACTTTTCTTAGCTGCACTTTGTAACCGTACGATTCAGTTGCAATAATACAAATTTCATTTTTCTTCTCTCTATAATCAACATGGTATCGTTTGCCGGCCGATCTCCGATCATCTTCTCCGGCTGATTTTGGCGCGATTTTTTGCAATTCGCCATTGTTGAAGCTCGATGCAGCTTCTATTCTCTAGTTTTTCCTCCGATCATGACAGATCTTGCTTCATTTTCTACCGGAACTGTCAAATTACTTGCTCGCATTGTCCCCGCTTATAGATCGTTGTCACTAAGGGTTCTGATGCTCCTAACATGAAGTCACTACAAGGTTGTGATGCTCCTAACATGAGGTTAACCTATATTCCTCTCTGGTATTGCCAATTACTCGTCGTGATGTAGATCTGTTAAAATCGCACTTGGTGCGAAGCGTAAATTGGGTTTTATTACTGGTGCTACTCCTAAACCTAATCCTGATGATCCTGAGTTTTAGGATTAGATTCATGTTGATTGCATGGTCACATCATGGATCCTGCACTCAATTTCTCAATTTCTGATGATCTGCACGGTGCTCACCTTTTTACTAGTTTTGTTGTTGATATGTGGTCTCAGCTGGAAAAGCTATGTGGTACGCGCAATGGTCCCTTACTATGCCAATTACAGCGTGAAGTTTCTTCCATTTCACAAGGTTCATGTCCAATTTCACAATGTTACACTCGTTAAGAAACTATGGGATGAATTGAACTGTTTAATTCATGTTGTATCATGTCATTGTGATGCCGCTACATTGTGTACCTGTGGCATTGCTCAACATGCTTTAGATGCCTCAACTTTGAAATGGTTAATTCAATTTCTTATGGGACTTAATGAGTGTTATGATGTTGTTAGAAGTCAGATTTTAGGTTGTGAACCTTTGTCTGTTGCTGAGAAAGCTTATTCTATGATATTAAGAGTTGAAAAGCAGCAAGAAGTTCAACTTAGCATTTTTTGCTCCTATGGAGAATTGTGCACTCTTTGCTAAGAACTACAACCCTTCTGGAATTAAGTCCTCCCAAGGCATGACTTACTCCCCTAAAGACTACAAATAAAAGAATGCTGACATGTTTTGTGATCACTGCAAAAGGAAGGGTCACATTAAGGATTCTTGTTTCAATCTTAGCTGGCATCCGTGATTGGTACGAAGAGTTAAAGGACAAAAGGGCCGGTGATACTTCTGGTAGAAACTCTGCTCACTTTGCTGACTCTTTTGTCAACGCTGCTAATGCTCCTAGTTCTAGCTCTTCAAGTCTAAGTCCTTATACTGAGTTTCAACACTAGAACATGATGACATCTGCTAATCTCCAGATGCTCTCTCAATCTGATGTTGGCAAAGTCAACTTTGCACACTTCGGACACTTTGTTGGTACCAATCTCAGTCTTCTTACATTTGAACACATTAAGCCAACACATTAAGCCAACTGACTGGATATAGACATTGGTGCTTCAAATCGTATGGTTGTTCATTTGAGTTCTATGGCTTCATCTAAGCCAACTACTTGCAACACTCATGTTTACATGCCTGATGGGTCTATTAAAATTGTGCATCATATTGGTGTTGTCAATATCACTCCTCATATATGTTGACAAGTGCTCTTCACGTGCCTGAGTTCAAATTTAAACTTTTCTCAGTACCTAAACTCACTCAAACTACTCATATCAAATTCACATTCTCCCCTACTTATTCTGTTTTGCAGGACCTACAAACTGTTCATGTCCTTGCTTTTGGCGCTTTGGTGGGAAACTTATACATTCTTGATCCCTTAAAGTGTAACAATTCTTATTTTTTTCTTACAAACATTGTTCAACACACAATAGTTAATATGCCATCTCACATGTACTCTTTGAACTACAATAAAAGTAATCACTCTGATCTGTCTTTCCTTTGGTATAGTAGGTTTGGTCATTCCTCCTTTGCTGCTTTAAGACACTTACATGACTTATTACTTACATGAATGTGTTGCTTCATTCTATGATTGCCATATTTGTCATCTTTCTAAGCAACACCGAACATCCTCTCCATTGAGCACTTCAAGATCTGCACATGCTTTTGCATTATCACGCGTTAACCTATGGGGTCCTTATAAGCTGCCGATTGTCAATAAGTGTCACTATATTCTCACAATAGTGGATGATTTTACTAAATGCACATGGACATTTTTGTTGAATAACAAAACACAAGTGTTATCCATACTCACTCATTTCTTGGCTTATGTGAAGACTTACTTTAACACCATTGTTTTGGTTATAAGGTCTGAAAATAGATCCATAATATATCAGAATTCCCTAACCTTGATTTTCAACAATTATTTTCCTCATATGGAATTCAACATAAAAAAATTCACCCCATACACTTCACAACACAATGGAGTGGTTGAACGCAAGCACAGACACCGTGAATCACCAGGGCTCTTTTATTCCATGCAAATCTTCCATTATCCTACTAGGGTCATGCAGTTTTGAATGGCTACTTATCTGATAAACTAATCACCTTGATCCATTATGGTGGTCTACTCCATATGAGATGATGCATTCCTCACCTCCATATATATATATACACATTGAGGGTTTTTGGTTGTCTTTGCTACTACACACTCACCCAGACCACACAAGACAAAGTTGCTCCAATAGTAGCTAAAGGTTGCTTCATTGGTTTTGCTCCTAGTCAGAAAGCTTTTAAGGTTTTCTCTTTTACTAGCACGAAAGTGGTTATCTCAAGACAAAGTTGCTCCAATAGTAGCTAAAGGTTGCTTCATTGGATTTGCTCCTAGTCAGAAAGCTTTTAAGGTTTTCTCTTTTACTAGCACGAAAGTGGTTATCTCGAGGGATGTCGCCTTTCATGAGGAATCATTCCCTTTCAAGGTGCTACAGTCTGAACCAGTTGCTTCCCCATTACCTTGCCTGCCAGTTAGCAGTTCATACCTTCCTGATTCACCTATCTCCACTTCACCTAATAACCTAACTACTTCATCTACCCCAGATATACAACCTACCTCCTCTTCGAGACAATATTGAACCCCATAATACATCACCGCCTACTCTTTCTGCACCCCATGTGCAACAAGAAAGAGCTCTAACAAGAAAGAGCTCCAGAACACATAAACTCCCTTCTCACTTACAAAATTACCTCATTTCTTGTACTATTGATCCTTTAAGCCACCTTCATTCTGCCTCCTCCTCTTCTCTATATACTCCCCCTACTTTCCCTTACATTAGTACACCTCATTTCTCTACATCCCATGTGCAATTTCTTGTTAACCTCTCACTCACTACTAAACCCCATTCTTACAAACAAGCTAGCTTAGATCCTTAGCGGACCAAGGCTATGGATGCTAAAATTAAAGCTCTAGAGGATAACCATACATGGGATATGGTTCCCTTACCCTCTAGCAAGAATCCCTATAGCAAGAAGCATATTAGGTTTATGTGGATTTTCAAGTTGAAACTCAAACCGATCATTGAGCACCATAAGGCTAGACTTGTGGCTAAAGGTTATAATCAAGTCTTTGGCCTTGATTTTAATGAAAGTTTTTCTTCGTTGTTACACTGGTGACAGTGAGAATCATATTAGCTGTGGTTGTACAGTTTCATTGGCATATGCAACAATTGGACATCAACAATGCATTTTTACATGGCTTCTTAGATGAAGACTTGTACCTCAAACCTCATAAGGGTTATCCTCAAACCTCCTAAGGGTTATCCTTTTCCTCCTGGTAATGTTTGCAAACTGAGAAAATCTCTTTATGGTCTTAAACATGCATCTCGCCAGTGGAATGTTGAGTTCACTTAAGAGTCTGCTATCATGTGATTTCATACAGTCTACTTTTGATCATTGCATGTTTACAAAAGGATTTGGCACTTCTTATCTCTGCCTCTTGGTCTATGTAAATAATGTCTTGGATATCTGGTCCTAATTTGAAATTGAACCAAGAGGTTCAATACCTCAATCAGACCTTCACCATCAAAAGACCTTGGTGAAGCTAAGTATTTTCTTGGATTGGAAGCTAAATGTTTTCTTGGATTGAAAATCATTCGTTCAGTTGATGGTTTATACATCAATCAAAGCAAATACATTCAGGATTTTAAGCAGATGCAGGACTCCTTGGAGCTAAACCTCAATTTACTCATTACCTCAAAGGTTTAGCTCTTACTTTTGACGGTCCCCTGCATCCTGATCAAAACCGCAGATTAATTGGGCGTTTATTATATCTCAACATGACACGCCCTGACAGTTGCTTCATGGTCAACCAGCTCAACTAATTCATGAATCCTCCAAGAGTGAGTGAATGCTGCCAAGACAATGCTTTTTTACCTCAAGAACACTCTTTCATTCAACTTATTTTACCCATCTTGTGTTGCAATGTCTCTCAAAGCCTCCATCACTGGGCATCTTGCTCTAACACACGCATCTTGCTCTAACACACGCCGCTCCATCACTTGGTTTTGCATCTCCCCTAGGGATTCTCTAATTAGTTGGACGTCGAAAAAATCGACCACGATTTTGAAATCTTCAACTGAAGCAGAATTGTGACGTGCAATGGATTAACCACCTGCTATCTGAACTCCACTTTGATATCAATTGTCACATTGTGCGTGACTATTTTAAACGAGGTTTCCTTTTGCCTCAAAATTTGTCTTTCTCGTTTCAGCTCGCTGACTTGTCTACAAAAACCCATGGGCCTCTCAATTTTCCTTCTTGGTTATTCAAGCTCGGTCTTCGTGATGCTCACTGCGATCCTACTTGAGGAGAGGTTGTAGAGTTAGTTAATTAGTTGTTAGCTGTACAAGGGCATAGTGGTCATTTCACATTATTTAATTAGTTGTTATTTATGTTAATAGTTGATTAGTTAGTTAAACTTGTATATAAACTCTTCTTAGCTGCAGTTTGTAATCATACGACTCAGTTGCAATAATACCAACTTCATTTTTCTTCTGTCTACAATCAACAAATTGACCTTTAACCTAAATGACATCATGGAGTAGAAGAAATATACTTTCCATTGTTTGTTTGATCCACCCTTCACAGTGATTGCAACTGAACGAATAAAACACCAACTACGCTGTAGCATATAGCGTTAACTACAAGAACTATATTATGCTCCATAGCAAATACTTAGTATAGGGGAACTAGAAATGTATGAAATCCATATAAAAACATCTCCAATATGCAAATCCTAAATACCACCAACTTCTCACAAGGAGGGTCTGCTGTATCTATCACTCACTATTGCAAGGACATGTGCGTTGAGAAAAGTACGTGATCTCAAGAGGGTCACTTTCAGATTTAGGAGATAACTGAAAAATCATTCCACGTAACAACGGAGCAACCGAGGTCACGAAGTCGGGCTCAACGATATGAAATAATGAAAAGCAGAAAAAAGAATAATTATTAATTACCATGGACAATCCAGTTAATCCATCTTTCACTTTGGGAATAATAATGATGTGAATGGGTGCTTGGGGAGATATGTCCCTGAAAGCAAGAACCTGCAAGGGAATGACAAATAACTAAAAATACAATCGTTGACATTTCATCATACAAATGGTGTCCAAATCAATAAATACCATAAAAAAAGGCATAAGACCCTTTTCACAGAAGGGGAGAAGAAAAAAGACCTTGTGATCCTCATAGGCTATGTTGGCTGGTATTTCCTTGCTGATGATTTTGTCAAATCTGCATATATTTGCAAGAATTGTGAAAATCAATTGAATACATAAGAATAAAAAATGCATTAAAAATAGAGGGAAAGAGGGGAGATAGGTGACATGGTGGGAGAGTCAGTGACGTGGACAGCAGCGGCAAGGGCAGCCTCTTTCTCGGAAGCCATGGGGCCGTCGGCGTTCAAATTGAGAAAATCAGTAGTAGCAGTCGGTCAGTTGGGCTAGTTGGGGTTTCTGAATAAATTTATGAAAGACATATTATAACTTTTATTCATAATTTTATGCTTTAAAGAATAAATATATTGGTTTTTTTTATTTTATGAATGAAATAATAATTATTAAAACGTAATTAGGTTATTACGAAGTAAGGAAAAAGATCACGGTAATATTAGAGGGACCTTAATAACTTTTTTTTGTTGAGTAAATAAATAACTAATTGTTAATCATTTGTAAATTGAGCATGTATAAAAATGGAGTACTTCAATAATTCAAACTTTGTATACATAGTTGTAAAATGTTAATTCATGTGATATCTATCAGTATGAGAATCGTGAGTAAGTTTAATAAATGGAGGTTTTTTATATGAAGTTTGTCGTAGAAAAAATATTACATTTATTGTATTAGAGCCGCATTAAACAATAAATATTATGGAAGAATAAATATTCATTTCAATGTTAAGCAACTCGGTATTCTATTTCGTATACCCAACATGATCGAAAACTGAAAATTACAAAGATTTTGTTGACGGCCTCGATGGTCTTCCAAAAGGTTCGAAGTTCTAAGAAATGATGGTGATCATTAGCAAAACTATGAATATTAACCTCCATCAGAGTTTTGCATTATGATCACAAATGTAATAGGTACGTATTATAAATGTTTCTAGCCCACTAAAAATCTTCTATGCAATGCCCATAACATTGTTTATGATATTCACAAATTTTATGACATGTATTTCAAGTGGATTCTATTTTCATGACATGGCAATCAAATACATGAAATACATTATGACATATATCGTTCAAAATAAAATCTATGGCATTCAGTTTGAGACATTATATGTCTACCCTTCAATATTTAATTTCAAGATTTTTAGGTGTACTAAATTTTAGTGTAAAAAAATTTATTTTCTAATAGATGATGGTATTGTGCATTGAAATTAAATTTATATTTTTGGAATTTTTTGAATATACAAAAAAATACGTTTATTCCTTATATCATTTTCAATATGAATCCATCGTGGATGGTTCGAAAGTAGGACTGATAGAACTATGTTTTTTTATAGGAATGTCAAGTTAGACATTGTTTTCCTTGATTTTTTAGATATATTTGATGAATATTTATTTTGGTCCTATTTCGTCCAGGTAACAAAACACCGTAGAACGTTATAATGGGCTTACAGTAGCCAAAATAATGCTAATCAATTAGAATTCGAACTAACTTGGTCATGAACACCTATTACAAGTTGAGTAGGCAAAACAAGTAAAATTACAAAGTATCAAAAGTGTATCGAATCACTTGAATCGATCTAGGCAGTATCGAATTGAGGTCATTATATCTAAGAGTGTATTGAATTAGGACATTCGATCTAAGTATGTGTGTGGTTGTTGTGTATAGAATTGGCCTACTTCGATGTTAGGTTGAGTATCAAATGCAGTGGCTTTGATCGAGTGTTGTATCGAATGCTTCGGGTTCGATGTTGAGTAGGTTGGAGATAGCCTTGAATGAGTATTGAGAATATCAAAGGGCAGGGTATTTATAACTCCCTTCCCGCGGGCCCCAGTGGTAGGTGGGGAAAGTGTATCGAATTGGGATGATTCGATCAACTCCTTAGATCGAATCGCGTTCGTTCGATGCTCGTCCAGTATCGAATTTCTCATGTTCGATGTACTATTTCAGTGGGTCTTTCTCCTTGGGCCGACCCAATATTTGTATTTGGCCATTCCTAAAATACCCCCATCATATAGTCTTCCCCCAGTTTGGGAGACGGTGTCGATCAGAGAGCGGGTTCCAAATTTATAAAATTGTATTCTTGACTTGTTGCTTTATGATTGTTATTTTGATAATGTTGAAAATCAACATGTTTCAATCCCGGTTGGCTCAGAGTTTTTGGGAATTGCGGAATTCACTTGCCACTTTGGACAGAGTGTCCATCCCTTTTTTTATTTTTCGAGAATTACGGAATTCACTTGCCACTTTGGACAGAGTGTCTGTCCCTTTTTTATTTTTCGGGAATTGCGGTATTCACTTGCCACTTTGGACAGAGTGTCCGTCCCTTTCTTATTTTTCGGGAATCACGGAATTCACTTGCCACTTTGGACAGGGTGTTCGTCCCTTTTTATTTTTCGGGAGTTGCGGAATTCACTTGCCACTTTGGACAGAGTGTCCGTCCCTTTTTATTTTTCGGGAGTTGCAGAATTCACTTGCCACTTTGGACAGAGTGTCCGTCCCTTTTTCATCTCTTTTAGATTTACGGATGGCATTTGTTGCTTGGGACAGAGTGTTCGTCCCTAGTTTCATGGGAATGAACCTTCTTGGATCCTGCATTGCCACTTGGGACAGAATGTCCGTTCCTTACATATTTGGAGTGAACCTTCTTAGGTCCTGCATAAAATTGAAATTATGCATGCCTCCGCATAATTAGATAGTTCACGTTTCGTATTTACAAAGATGATAATACGATTGATAAGTCAAAAGCGTTTCTTTTGGAAACGAATTTATATAAAGAGAATAAGGATGGAGCCTAATTTCATAACCCGCTCTTCTATGATCTCCGAGGCAGCCCTCGGGGCTCAAGTCTTCGGTGTCCCTATTTTTAATTAGTACATGTTTCCCCTACCTGCTCGTCATGGCAGAGGGGATGAATAATAGTTGTTCAAAATATTCGGGAAATTAAAGACTTGCAAAAAATTAAATAAGGGCACTTCAGTCAATGTGCTCCATCGCCATGGGAACCAGCGCCTCCACTGCTTCTTGCTCCACATGTGGTCGTGATCGAAGCGACGCTACATAGAATTTCCAGCCCTCAATATGGTCTGCGATTACTTCACCGGTTCCGGCTGAAGTGGAGAATTTTACCATTTGGTGGTAAGTTGACAGCAATGCTCGGAACGTGTTCAGCGCTGACCTTCCTATAATGCCGTTGTATGAGAAAGGCATATCGACAACAACATAACTTGCCAGTAGTGTTCTCCTCTGAGGCGCGGTTCCCAGTGAAGTAGGGAGCGTAATCATTCCGCGAGGCACTATTTCTGGGCCTTCGAATCCATGAAGCGAAGTTCTTACCGGTTCCAATGTCTCGCCATTCAGCCCCATTTTCTCCAAAGTGAAGCTGAATAGCACATTAGCTGAGCTGCCATGGTCCACCAACATTTTTGTCACGCCGAAGTTGGCTATGTCCACCGTTATCACCAACGGGGAATCTAGATTTGCCGTTTGAATGGTTTGGGCGCTCAGCTTGTGCAAATTCGCTATTGAGAAGGTGATCTCTTCCTGCGGCATTTCCTCGATTCTTAATATGTCAGCAAAATCGAAAAACTTGTTCAATTCAACGATCCTTGAAATCTTCTTCCTACCGTTCGTGGAATCCGCCCCCACTGGGCCACCTGATATCATGTTTATCATTCCCCTTCTAACGTTGTCGTATCCAATTTGAGGATAGTCCAACACATGCGGATGGTCGACTATCTTTTGCTTGTCCTTTCTGGACGATTGTGATCTATCGTTGTCGGCATTGTCCTCTTGCTCTTTCATTTTTCTGACAAACTCCACGAGTTTGTCATCCTTTACCAGTTGTTCGATCTCGTCCTTGAGATCCTTGCAATCCTCGATTTCGTGGCCCTTCTGATTGCGGTATATGCAGAAATGGTTCGAATACCTTGTTGCCTTTGACTCCTTCATCTGTCTGGGCTCTTTCAGCCACCCTTTTCTTTTCGTCGTTCCGAACACTATCATGATGCTGTCATTCAGTGGCGTGTATAATCTCGGCGATGCGTCTCAGTACCTGTTGTTCCTGTTTCTGTTGTTGTTGTTGTTGCAGTTCTGGTCCTCATTTCCTATTTCCTTATCTTTTGGGGGCACGACAATGGCTAACTTGGTCGTCATCATCTCTTCACGGTAGACCACCCCCTGCGCTATCTTGCTTATTTCTTTGATAGTGTTGGGGTTCGCTTGAGTAAGTCCTCGCTGAAGACTGTATTGCTAGTTGCTCGGAAGAGTATACTCATTACCATCTCTCACTTGGGCTGTCTATCCTTAGCAGTTCTACGTTGAAACGCCTCATGAAATCCTTGCATTGACTATAGATGGGATTGGTCCAAAACCAGTCTCGCCTAACTTGAGAATTGGTCCTCGAACATGTTCCTCCGTTGCTTGTAAGTTTTGATCGACCCTAGAGCGATTCGAGTAAACCAGTCCATTGCTACCCCGGCCAAGGTAGTGGCAAATATCCTGGCTTGTACATTCTCGTTGAAATCGTACAAGGCCAGCTTGCTGTCCAAATGGAAAAGATGATCGCGGAGATCAGATTTTCCGTTGTAAGTTTTCAAATTGGGGATCTTCTCCCCGTGCCCTAGGATCTCTGCCTCTATTTCTTCAGAAAATGGAGAACTCCGTAGAGCACTTCCCACTCGCTCCATTCGGCCTTCGACCATAGCTTTCTCCCTTTCAAGCCTTTCTATCTTTCTTACTACCTCATCGTGCTCCCTCCTGAGGTCGCGGCTTTCTCCGCATCTCCTCTCATTTTTATCTTCTTGTCTCCTTGGTCCATCCTTCTGATTTTCCACTCTTTCTCTTCTTCTTGCGTCTAGGGGTGGGTAATCGAACCCGAAATTCGGGTACCCTAACCGCCCCGATCGGTTATTACCCGAATTTCGGGTATTAAAACCCTACACGTACCCGAAAATTCGGGTGCCCTAACCGAATAGGGTATTTCGGGTACGGGTTCGGGTAGGGTTTTTGAAAAAGATAGGGTACCCGAATACCCGAATAAAAAATATATGTTTTTTTTTCCTTCTTTTCCCTTTCTTTTCTCTTTTTTTCCTTCCTTTTTTTCTTTCTCTTTCTTTCATTTTTTCACTCACGCTCACTGTCTCTCTCTCAGACATCAGTTCACTCTTTCTTTTTAATTTTTCAAATCTCATTCTCACTCTCTCTCTCCGCGCCGCCTGTCCGACTCCGTCTCCGCCTCCGCGCCGCACCGCCCGCAAGCTTCCTCTCTCTCCCTCTCCACCGGCGGTACGAAGCTCCCGCTCTCTCTCCCTCTCAACCGACGGCGACGCTCTCTCTTGCCCTCTCAACAACGGCGCCGCCGCGACAGCGGTGACTCTCCCCCTCCCTCTCAAAAAATCCCCTGTTTTCAATTCGAAAACAGGGGATTTCGAAAAAACATCCCCTGTTTTCGAAAACAGGGGACTGATTTGTCCAGGCGCCAAAATGGCGCCTAGAGAAATTTCGGGTACCCTATACCCGAAGGTTGGGGTACCCGACCCGATACCCGAAATTCCAGTAGTTTTTTTTGGCTACAAGCCATCATTCGGGTACCCCAAACCCGAAGTTTGGGGTACCCAAAATTTATGGTACCCGAATCCGATCGGGTACCCCAGATTTATATAGGGTATCGGGTAGGGGTTTTACCCTACCCGAAAATACGGGTACCCTACCCGAAACATCGGGTACCCTAACCGAATCTTCGATTACCCACCACTACTTGCGTCATGGTGCCTCTTTGATTGCACCTCCATAGAGTTTGGTCTGCCTCTGCGGTCGTTCCTATGTGATTTTTCCTTATTTTTCACCTCCACCGAGTCAGGTCTCTCTCTTCTGCCATCCCTATTTGACTTTTCCTTGTTTGCTTCCTCCGGACCTATGGCCACGAAAGCCTGTTCCCTTACGGCCTCCGCGCGTCTCACTGGTGGTGGTGTTTGCATTGGTGGTGCGGGGGCCAGACACTCAGCCAATGCGGATTTGACCATGGCCATAATTTCATCTCAAATTGTTTGGGAGTGAAGCTCTGGTTGTTGTCGCCCTAATTGCACCTGCATTCGTTGTTGGTATCTCCTCTCCTTGAGGTTCTGGCATCTCTCGCCTCGCAGGCGTGGATACCCCAGCGGGTTGTGTTGATGGTCCCACAACCTCTGGGACAGTTGGGCTAGCGGCTGCTCGCTCACCCTCTTCATTTGGGCTTTCTATTGCTCTACTCCGAGATCGGGTGATAACTCTATAAGTCATGCCTAATAAACTGGGAAATGTGGTGTTTCCGCATACAACGCCAATATTTTGGTCTTATTTCATTCGGGTAACAAAACACCGTAAAATGTTACAATGGGCTTACAGTAAACAAAATAATGCTAATTAATTAGAATTCAGACTAGCTTGGTTCGGAACACCTATTACAAGCTGACTAGGCAAAACAAGTAAAATTACAAAGTATCAAAAGTGTATCAAATCACTTGAATCCGATCTAGGCAGTATCTATTCAGTATCGAATTGAGGTCCTTCGATCTAAGAGTGTATCGAATTAGGGCCTTCGATCTAAGTATGCGTGTGGTTGTTGTGTATCGAATTGGTCTACTTCGATGTTAGGTTAAGTATCGAATGCAGTGGCTTCGATCGAGTGCTGTATCGAATGCTTCGGGTTCGATGTTGAGTAGGTTGGAGATAGTCTTGAATGCGTATTGAGAATGTCAGAGCGGGCCCCATTGATAGGTGGGAAAGTGTATCGAATTGGGATGATTCGATCAACTCCTTAGATCGAATCGCGTACGTTCGATGCTCGTCCAGTATCGAATTTCTCCTGTTCGATGTACTATTTCAGTGGGCATTTCTTCTTGGCCCGACCCAATATTTGTATTGGGCCATTCCTAAAATACACCCATCAATATTGAATCGGTAAACTAATATATGCTATTTGTTTGATGATTTGATGCTGTAACTTAATAAAGAATTGAGAAGTTAATGTCAAGGATTAAATATACACTTGCACAACTTTATAGTTAAAATATCTTCTCCACAAAAGCAAGTGTTTAATATATCGTGTTTGTCTATAACATGTACAACATACAAGTTTCACTTGTTCTAGGATTTAGTTGTTTATTTGTTGGTGGTTTTTGTTTTTATGTCTATTAAAGCTTTTCTTTCTTCATGTTTTATTTTTTCCTGATTTTAAATATGAGGTATAAACATTATTTGCGACATGTAAACAAGTGCTATTAATAAAATATATTCTTTGAAATGAATTGAACTTGGTCGGAAATGCTACTCATGACCCGCCAACCAAACCCGAATACCTGGTAAAATTGGTACACCCTCTGCCCCCTATTTCAGTTAATGTGAAAAAAATCACACACTACCCATTCAACAACCTAAATATATAAGTTGCAAATTACCGCCCCCTGTTTCAGTTAATGTGAAAAAAATCACACACTACCCATTCAACAAACTAAATATATAAGCTGCAAATTACTAAGTAACTAGAGCTACTCTCAAATCTCTATGAATATGCTACCCACATCAAACATACACTTTACAAAGTTTTTAACCAATTCCAATTTAAATTTTCAACAAGATTTAAGAATCTATAACTTTTAACTTAAATCACATGCTCGTCAAGGAACAAGCCATCCAAATCACAAATCCAAATTAGGATTCACTAAATTTGAAGGAGTGCGAATTTTCATACACAAATACAATATATATATATATATATATATATATATATATATTGTACGACCATAATTTGTGCATGTCACGTGGCACCAATTAAACAAAGACTTTAACTCAATCGAAGAGGTCGTGTAAGCTAACACACTAAGAAGAACTAAGCAAACTCGAAAATCATGAGGAAATTGTCTCTTAAATCCTATTTTCCGGACAGGAAATGAGCGCCGCGAAAGAGCATCATTCACTCAAAATCTAGTCGAAACACGTCTTTAAATCTTACATTCGCGACAATGAGACATTTCAAGTTAGAGATAGTTTTCGGGATAACTTAATTTCGTGACGATGTAATTTCTCATAAGCAATTTGGAGACAAGCGTGATTTGTGGAATGAAGGACGAGTTTGGCATCTTAATTTATAGGATTCATCAATTATATAAACCCCTCACCTGAACTCATAAAATGTACATCATTTTCACTTGTGTTAGACTAAAACTTTCACCTAGTGTGACCGTGTTAGTGTTAGCGTTAGTGTGCTAAGTAGTTTTTTTCCACATGTAATGAAATCGTTTCAACACGGCGACACCCGTTTCTCTCGTTGAAATGGGTATATCAGTTTAGGAAATACTCAAACGGGATGGGACCCCGTTCAACGAGCCCTAGGTTTACGTAAATCATATATAAAACTAAAATCAGGCCCAACAATATAAATTTCGTAATTCAACTGGCCCAATATCTCATAATCTGGTCATTTCAATAATCATAATCGAAGCCCACTCCTCTATTTCCACTTATTAAAACCCTATTAGGGTTCATCTGCAAAATACACTCACACTCCCATATCTCGTGCGCCGTTCCCTTCACACCTTCACAGCAGCAGCAATCATGGCAGAGAGAGGCGGAGGAGATCGCGGCGGTTTTGGCCGTGGATTCGGCGGTCGTGGAGACCGTGGTGGACGTGGCGGAGACCGTGGCGGCCGTGGACGCGGCCGTCGCCCACGCCGCGACGCCGAGGAAGAGAAATGGGTCCCCGTCACCAAACTCGGTCGCCTCGTAAAGGACGGCAAAATCAAATCACTGGAACAGATTTACCTCCACTCGCTACCAATCAAGGAGTACCAAATCATCGACACATTGGTGGGCCCCTCACTAAAGGATGAGGTTATGAAGATTATGCCGGTTCAGAAGCAGACCCGGGCCGGTCAGAGGACCCGGTTCAAGGCGTTTGTGGTGGTTGGAGATGGCAACGGACACGTCGGGCTTGGAGTGAAGTGCTCGAAGGAAGTGGCGACTGCGATTCGTGGCGGGATCATATTGGCGAAGCTGTCGGTGATTCCGGTGAGGAGAGGGTACTGGGGGAATAAGATTGGGAAGCCGCATACCGTGCCCTGTAAGGTGACTGGCAAATGTGGGTCGGTTACGGTGAGGATGGTGCCTGCGCCTCGTGGTGCTGGGATCGTGGCGGCTCGTGTGCCCAAGAAGGTTCTCCAGTTCGCTGGGATTGATGATGTGTTTACGTCTTCGCGTGGTTCTACCAAGACTCTCGGAAACTTTGTCAAGGTAACTTTTGCTATGATCAATTCTTTGATTTGGTATTATGTAGGAATTGATACTGTGCTGTGTATTTGGTTTTCATATTTGTTAACTAATAGTTCCAAATGCGTAAATTTTGTTTCGGTGTATTAGCTTTCAGTTTGATCTTAGCGTAAGTTTGTTCCGCTGTTTGTCGTTGATTAGTTTCATTAGGTGCATGTTGCTACTACTATTAGCTCGGTGTTGGTAGGGTTCGCTTATAGATTTACATCTTAAGTCGCTTTCGTGTTTGTATAAGGAGGCCGATCTGTGTTATGCAAATGCTTGTGTAATTAAGTCGCACGATGCTCTGAATGCTGAGTGGCCGTGTATTGAATAGCATAAGCATATAGTTAGATTAGTCGTTGATGTATGTATATTTGTATGGAGAGTGCGTGTGATTGTGAGGGCAATGTCCCTTGGCCTGAAGAACTCAATGAAACTGACGCTAGTTTGGAACTAATTGAGAATGTCTTATTACATTATTAGCTTATGAAATTTCTGTCATTTTGATGTCTATTTTGTGGTATTATTGCTGACACGAGTTCTTTGTTAGGCAACTTTTGAATGCTTGTTGAAGACCTATGGCTTCCTCACACCAGACTTCTGGAAGGAGACTCGGTTCTCGAAATCTCCTTACCAAGAGTACACTGATCTTTTGGCAAAGCCGACCTCTAAGATAGTCCATGTTGTGGAAGATGTAGAGGCCTGAATTTTGTAGTCTGAGCTGTTGGCGTTGCTAGTTTAAATTTTTGTTTGATGGATGCTTTGTTAAATTTGATTTTCTTTTGAATTTCACTTTCATGTTGAAACAGGTTCATGCTGTGTCCTTATTTTCCTGTTAATTTGAAATTATTCTTGGAACATTTCTCTGTTATGCCTTAAATTTAGTTTGATAACTTGGCATGAATGTGGTAGTGTTACATTTTCTCAGTTAAGTTTTTGACATGGGCGCACTTGCGGTTTCTTCAGATTTGGTGCTAAGATATTCCTTCACTTAACACAAATCATATCATTTTCTTTTTAACTTTTTGAGTTGTCTCTCTTGAACTTTTTGCGAATTCGTATATTATACCGCGTGCAAATTTTTCTTTGGTGTAAAGAGTATGTTACCGATAACGTGTATTTGTTATCATGCTTATGAGACTATAAATAAAATTTTATCTAATAGACGTGACTATAATTAGGTTAGTGTGTGTTGCGCAACAATACGGATAAGATTAAATATATCAGGGAAAGAAGGTATAGTTGAAATCTGCAAACAACGAACACTTGATAAGTTCGTCAACAACTCCAACTTACATTATTCAAAATTAGCAAAAAAATGTCTGGATAAATTTCACAATCAATTATTTAGTTAATCTTTGAACCCATATGGAATATCTAGAAAATTAGTTCTAGGGTCTCAAGACTTGCAATAAACTATCAAAGACAAACAAAAAAGATAAAAGTAGATTACCAGAACTAACAAAAAATCATATCAACACAACATATATAGGGCAGTGATGTTAATTTGCAAAAAAGCCTGCATGTTAAAAACAACACATGGAAATCATGAAAGTAGAATGAGATGCATTCTATAAATTAGTTAAGAAAAAAATAGATAAATAGAAACTAAAGGCAAAACTCTCAAATCAGTAATCAGAAGAAAAGCGTTGTACAAAAAACATGGAAATTATGCAAGTCGAAGGAGTTGTATCAAAATGATTAATTAATTACAAAAGAAACTAAATAAATAAAAGATCTGAATATTGGAATGTTAATAATATAATTGTATATCTTACAATCAATCGTTAAATCCAATTAATTGGGTCATATTGGTCAACATATTCTTACGAAATAACAAAATAAATTAGAATATGAACTTAATTACCCACAGCAAAACCAGCCGCCTCTTCGCTGGTATGCAGAAATCTGAAGCTAAATATCCGAAAATATATCAAAGTGAAATTGATAAAATCGGACATTTCAAGGATATAGAATATATGAATTAATTAAAAACAAAAATATCCAAAAGAATAGGAACTAAAAACGAAAAAAAAAGTGATACAGAAATGGAGCAAACTTGGTAAGAAGTTACTTATGATTTTTTGAAATCATAACAACCCTTTATCTATATCTATTCATTTTCCATGATTCAACCCCGAAAATAACTGCAATCACCAAATATGTTCAACAGCTATAAATTGTTTATATGATACCTTGAATAATATAGGAATATGTCACCAAACCACCATACCTCTAAGTTATAAGTATTAAGTAATCATATATTTACCAAAAATCTAAGATAAATTCTCAACAGTAGTGTAGACAACAAAACAATTTATCACACACCTAAACTAATTAACCAACTCATTAAGAATTATCATAATTGTATACAACAACCAGCGTAGAAGACATGCAAACTTTTCTCCGACATGAACACTCTTAATAAAAGCAAAACTTTTAAAGGCAAAAAATAAAAATAAAAATTAGGTAGACTAATCTCCAAAAAATAGCAATTAAAAAGAAATGCGGAAAACGTCAAACTTACTTTTCACCTTGTTTCGCACTCACAGTAGTCCCGATTTAGATAAATCTTTTAATACATAGAGCTGCAAATTAAAAAATAAATCACATTGTTAAAAAAGCAAACAGGAAGTGAAAATACCGTACTGTACTATAAGCAATCAAAGAATGAAAAAAAATAAAATAAATCGTGGACTTCTTCATCCGTAAAATTTGACTCATTTTTCTTATTAGGAGTAGCACAAGGCACAAACTAAAAGAATGATAAAGGCAAATCAAGGACAAATTTGATAAGTGACGTCTATGAAATCTGTAAAAAATGTTATAAAATTTCTTATAAAAATCAATCGATTTACAGTATACATTGCTTATACGTTCACTTTCCTAATTCCAAAACAAAAATGGCAGCATCAAAAAAATCTTAACAATCCACATAATACCTTCAAACACTCAATATGCACTGGTTCTGTTCTGCATAGAAAACAAACACAAAAAAAAAAAACCATTAATAATAATAGATTTTACCAAAAAATCAGTGCGAACGAAAAAAATACATGATGAGAGAGAGAGAGATAGAGTTTTGGACGGAATCAATAAACCTTATCTTTTGAATGAATCGGTTGGAGCGAAAAACATGGAGAAAGTGGATGAAGTTAAGGGAAAATTGTTGCTAAAACCGCTTGTGCTAGATGCTTTTACAGTTTGAATACAGTAATTCAAATATTTTGGATTAGATATTACGCTATTACCTGTTTTTCTTTTATTTATATAGGCAATGCAGGGGTAAATTTGGAAAACACTTTATTGGACTCCCAACTACCCATGTGATTGTTTTGCTTATATTATTAATAGATAGATTTTGTCCACACAGAGAAAATTTCTCTTACTAATCCCTTAAAATATTATGATTAATTAATATATTATATATGTAAAAGTGCCTACAATTACTTACGGTCGTAATGGAGGGAGAGAGAGAGGTGCTTGATTTTATAAGTGGGGTTTACATATCTAAAATTGTTGTGTAGATCTTGAGTTTCTTAAAAACTAAATATTCTTAAACAATAACATATACTATATCCTCATTTGTTAATATGATACATATTATTTATTTTTTTACGCAGTTCAATATTTGGTTGAGTGAGCCGTGCCCGTGTTAGTTATTGAGTATTGGGTTGATCCATTTGTGGTAGACCCAAAACTTTATACGTTAAGGTCAGTATTGTGCAAAATCAGGTTATGCAATTATTTTTTGGGTTAGGTTTTTTAAATATATATATGCCCTACCCAAACGATATTGAACTTCATACAATTACTACGGCTATTTCTGACTTAAGACATATGAGGGTCTTTCATTTTCAAGGTCAAAGAATCGAACCTTTGACAAGAAAACAAAGTAACGTAAGATTTTTGTTCGTGTTTCTTTATTTCGAGAACTTCACATCAGAAGATTCAGTTCAGCTCGTAGATCTACAATTCATTTGAATTATTTCTTCCTTTTTTTAAAGGCTGAATCTTGTACTGATGTTAGAGAATTTTTGAGATGCACATGTATTTTTTACTTTAAGTGGTGATGTCTAAATCTAATCAAAGAAGGAAAATTCGAAATATAAGATACTAATGAGCAAGGCACCTTTGTTATAAGAACAATGTATTATATGTTCATATCAAGTAAACGTTTAGTGTCTTTAATTTGTAACAACATAAATGTTAACAATGTAATTATATGAAACACAGTATTTAGGATACAACGTAAATCATTCGTTTGTAAGGTTAGCATTCTTTTAAATTGGTTAATTATAAATGTTCTCTTTCAATTTATATACCTCTCTATAGACGATTCTTGACTTATACGTATCTCTGGTCTGGTCTGGTTGTGTGATGTGAGGAGATGCCAAGTGAAGACGTAAATTTAGTTCAAACTTTCCAAGGAAATAAACTTGCATCTCTGCAAACGGTGGAAGGGTGAGTTACTGCTTCACATGAGTAAGTCGCGGGATCTGGGCGGATGGATAAGATTTTTTTGAATCAAATAATATAAAACTTTCACCATTAGTAAACAATGTTGACATCTTAAAATAAAGGGATAAAAGCATCAAGCCCCCTGAACTATACACGTTTTTGCGACTTGCCCCCTAAACTAATTTAATAAGCGTTTTCCCCCCCTAAACTATGCACGTCTGTGCGATTTGCCCCCTGGCCGGATTTTCGGCTATTTTTGGCCATTTTATGGTCGGAATTTTTCCCCTTACCCTACACATATGTGTTGTACTAGATGTATATTAGTAGTTGATGACAAAAAGAATGCGAAAAAACACCTCGAACGGGGCATATTCCGGCCAAAATGTGATTTCGTCTTCAGTTTACTTTAGCCGGAATATGCCCCGTTCGAGGCATTTTTTCGCCAACTTTTTGTCATCAACTACTAATATACATCTATTACAACACATATGTGTCGGGTAAGGAGAAAAATTCCGGCCAAGAAT
This sequence comes from Linaria vulgaris, assembly GCA_948329865.1. Classification (NCBI taxonomy): domain Eukaryota; kingdom Viridiplantae; phylum Streptophyta; class Magnoliopsida; order Lamiales; family Plantaginaceae; genus Linaria; species Linaria vulgaris. The sequence goes on from OX415249.1 coordinate 105,920,155, forward strand.
GGCCAAAAATAGCCGAAAATCCAGCCAGGGGGCAAATCGCACAGACGTGCATAGTTTAGGGGGCAAAACGCTTATTAAATTAGTTTAGGGGGCAAGTCGCAAAAACGTGTATAGTTCAGGGGGCTTGATGCTTTTATCCCTAAAATAAAATTTGAGCAGGTTCTGTAATAAGAACTTACATTGGTAACAAAAGCTTCGTTGCACATATAATTCACGCAAATGTATAAAATAATGTTTGCCATATATTGTACAAACTATGACTAACTAACTGCCTAGTGAAAACCCGAAAGCTAACACCATAGAGTGATACAATGCAAGAGTAGAATTTTTCCACACATTACACAGATCTCCGGATTCAGGTGGAGATTAACAAATATGCTGATGCCTCACTACAATGGGTGACCTGAACCTGTGAGAAAGAACCAATCTCTTAGCTTCCCAGTAATGAATCAATGAAATGCGAAGATTGAGACGACAATAGATGAATACTGTTCACTTAAACACCATGGATTTCACAATTATAACTACCACTTGTATTCTAATGCTTTTCTCGCTAAATCCATCCACTGTTGCCCTTAGAATTCAAGCTTCAGTTAGACAACAGTAACACACAAAAAAAAGTATCTGCTGATGTTTACAGCAGCAATGAAATGCGAAGATTGAGACGACAATAGAAGAATACTGTTCAGTTAACACTGTATAGCATACCTATCGCATGGAGGAATGTGATATAAAGAAAATTGTCTGGTGAGACATAACCGTTCTCCCTTCTAGGGAGAGATAAGTTAACTTCTTTTGAAAACCTTGGATCAGTAGGAGGGCAGCAACATCCTGACCAAATGTCTCCCAAAAGCCTTTACAGGAAAACTATAGTTTGAGATAGGTAGTACTGATATATGCATTGAGACTAGAAAAGCTCAGCAGTAAATAGGTCGAAACAAGAATCATGTAGAGGTGGAATTTTGAGCATACTCGAGTAAAGACGGAATAATAAGGTAAGTTAACCGAGAACACGCAGAAGAGAGAAATTGTCGGAAAACAATTTGAAAAGTTATAACACATGCAATGAAGGAAGGTTAAAACTCACTACTGAAAAATTATGTTCAGGGTAGAGGGCTTTCCTCTGTCTCAGCAAGAAAAGGAATGGAGAGCAGAAAAAGAAACTGACGATACTAAAACTTGTTGGGTTGATCCACATACACATAATACTTAACCTTGTACAGGTCATCCATCCATCGTAAACAAAATCAGAGTTTTTAGGTATATTTCCAATATATCCCACAGTAGAAAACAGATGCATGATATATCCATAAAACTTAAAAAACACCAGAGACACATCAAAAAAGAACTAGGTTACATTTACGTGGCTGAAACTTCAAGGTAGACAATGTCAGACAAGAGTGAAAAACTGTTAAGAAAATAGATATCTTTCTGGTAGGCTGGATATGCGATTGGTTCAATTGCTATCCCGATATGCCACGAGGAAGGGAAGGAGAACAAAAAACCGAGGATACAAAAGGTAACTAGCTCCCTGATTTTAAACTATACTAACAGTTTCTTTTGCTTAAATAAGAACATTTGAACTGTTAGATTACTACGTATTAAACTTCATAAGAACCAAAAATAAGCATTGAGTAAGCATGTATTACAGTAGATACTAATACAACGTAGAACAACAGAATTTGTTCAAGAATCAAAGTCATGCTTACTTTTGACTATCTCAATTAACGGTTGAAATATGAGGAAAATGGTGTAGCTGACGATGCGCCACTTGCTGGAGCTTTCGTAGCAGTGATTGTTGTTGCCGCTGTACCTATGGAGAACTGCCTCATCTGCGGATTCTGGAAAGCTCCCAATCCTTGCAAAGCAGCTTGTGCTCCATAGCTTCCCATTACACCAGAACCAACAGTATTCATACCGTAATTACCACCCATTCCCACAATAGGTGCGCTCAATCCCGCTGGATTATACCCAGCAGCCAGCAACGGATTCCCACCAGGCAAGCCCATTCCCGGATTCTGCGCCATCATACTCAGATTAGCTCCCAACATCCCAGGATTCATTCCCATACCGCCACCATAACCAAAATCAGTAACACCAGGATTCACATTACCCGCACTAGTTTGACCAGCCGCCACATTGTTGTTCTTATTATTCTTATCATACTCCACAAACTTCTTGCAATGCATTTGACAATTCTCAAACACCTTCACCGGCTCCTCCAACGCCTTACTAAATCCTTCCGGCGACTTATAAGTAATAACAGCAAACCCTCTAAATTTGTTAGTCGCGGGGTCCAACCCAATCGGAGCATCCTCAAGCTCACCAAATTTCGCGAAAAACGCTTTAAGCTTGTCGGGGCTCACGTGAGGCCCAACATTCCCCACGTAGATTTTCTTCCCACCTCCCTCGTTGGCGGCAGTCCCAGGGCCAATGGCTGCCAGCTGACACGATACCATCCTACTCCCAATCTTCTTTTGCGGGAGTTTTAGGGCTTTTTTGGCTGCGGCCCGGGTTTTGAAGAGAACGAAAGCGTAACCCTTGGCGCGGCCGGTGAGTTTATCGGTAACTAATTTGCTGTCCTCGATTTCACCGTAGGGTTTGAATGCTTGGAGAAGCTGTTCGGGCGTGGCATCGTAGCCTAAGCCGTGGATAAATATCTTACGGTGAATGGGATCGGCGTCGGCAAGTTGAACAACCTTGGCGAGGAGTGCGGGGTCCTTGGCGGCGGCTTCTTTTACGAGGTTGATGATTTGGTTTTTGTCCAAGGGTTCCAATAATTCGCGGAGATTTTCTGTTTCTAAAGCGTCGTCGTTTGAGTCATCATCTTCTTCAGATGAGCTTGACTCTTCTTCTTCATCTTCTTTGGATTCTGATTCGGATTCGGAACCCGACCCGGACTTTGAGTCGGATCCGGATTCGGATTCGGATTCTTCTTCTTCTTCTTCTTCTTTAACTATTTTGGGCTTTTGTTCGGGGGGAGGTTGAGAAGTTGGGGTTTTTCGTTTTCTCGCCATTGAAGCTAAACCGCAAAAGCTTCTTTTTTACAGTGACCGAATGAAGCAGCTGATTAGGGCTAAGTTTGAATAGATTTGTGTGTGGGCTTTAGTTTAATTTGGTCGTGTAATGTAAAGCCCAAATCATTTGATAAACGTACATATATTATTTTCTTTATGGTCTTGATTCACAAGGTATTCTTCTCTTTCTCTAATGTTATCTTTCAAATCGAAAAAGAGAATGATTCATTCACCTCGCCCAATTCACAATATAGATGCCGAAAAAATTGTACAAACTTAGTGTGAATTCTTAGTTTAAGAATTAAGGATCCTTAGTCCGCCTTCAAGTCGAGCACATACACTGAGTTCGTCAGTTCACTGCTAGTGCGCTAGTGCGACATGGGTAGTAGGAGGATTATATGACAATATCCGACTACAACTGGGAGCCTTCAAAAACATTGAGCTTGTAAGGTGCAAGTACAACTTTAAAATTGGAAAATTAACCACACACGATGATTTATGAAAGTTGTTATAGTGAGGTTGAACGATGAGATTGAAAGCTTAAATACTTTTCGTCAACGTATGAACTCGACATGCTTAAAGGTATAATTGTCTATTCTTTATATTAGAAGCTTGCACGATTTATTGATGGTCAAATATAGAATAAAAATGTAAGTGATTGAGTGAAAATCACAATAAAAAGATCCTAAATGTTTGACGCAGGTTGTTATAATAGAAGATTTTGTGAAATAATTCATGAGATGAATGAAAAAGACTTTTCACAAAACTTGCCTTCCGCGATTTTGAAGACAAACTTATGATTCAAGAAAGAAAATTCTGGACCCATGATATGATTTCTTTTTTTTCCGCACGAAAGATAAATATATTAATCCGAAAGAGTGTCATACAGAAATACGAGGGGCATACCCCAAGATTGAGCTCAAATAACCGACACTCATAGCATTCAAGATACAATCAGTATATCGTTTAGCTAAGAAAAACACAAAGCTCTAGCCAGGACTATGACCCGTGTAATGCCTCATACCATATTTACAATCTAAACACTCCTTAGATCCTTAGCTATGCCTACTTCTTTCCAGCTCTAATGCAACACTGTGATTGTACTCTCCCGATATAACTAGTAGATCATGGTTGCCTCAGAGATAGTTGTTTTTGTACTAATCCGTCACTCTTTCGTGGGAAGAAAAAGTTTAAGAGAACTACCTATTAAAATCATGTGGCCAACAACCCTCTTGATCTCCACTGCTACTTTTATGTACCTTGGGGTCTCCTTCTAAGATCAAGTATAATAACCATAGTCCAGTCATACTAACAGATATCATGTTGTACTTTGAAAGGATACTTTTTATAAATCTGTTCAACTTCAATCTTGATTTGTACCTGATTCCTGCCTCTATTTCATATGTTATTTCCTTGCATAGTGTATCCACAAGTATCAACCTATTCTCAAATATTTTGAGGTCCTCTAACTCCAAATATGATCTACAATACTGCCTAACATGGTTGCCCTCGCCTGGAACACAATACTCATTTTCTTGGTAGCTTGACCAAACATCTCTATCCATGCCCCTAGCTGCATGAACAAACACTCCAAATGCCTTCATCATATTCATTAGAACATGTCTAACCAAAGAACACTGGGAAAATAAGTGATCCAATGTTTCATCCATATTATTACATAAACAACAGACACTATCAGTTTTCATAGTGAACTTAGCTAATCCATCTCTAGTAGCTACACATTTATGCATTACTAACCAGTTTATAAAAGTAGTTCCATGTGTTAATATTGTGTTTCATACCTGCGAGCTCCGCTCAACATTAGGGGTTTCACTATGGAAGCTTTGGTAGCATAATTGTATTACATGTGTCTGGGAAAGCTTGATCCAATGATTTGGTTGCATGTTAGGGACTCTCATTCTCATCTCATTTCTTAGTCTCAAGATTTAACTCCACCATGGAGAATCCTCCTGTTTACGCCGTATACTACATATGTTTTTATTCTTCAGTTTATACTCTCTTACCCAGGCTGTCCAGATGGTCAGCTTACTATGATGGTTATTTTATTTGTAGAATCTGGGAGCATAGTATAGCTTTGTTCCAGCTAAGGACCTCCTTGATTTGTAGGCCTCATTTAACTTGTCCTTGGCATAATTTTAGCACAACCCACTAAGTTCCCCCTCCTTGTTTCTTTACCAACCCACAGAAAATTCCTACACAATTCTTGAATCTTTTTTACAACTCTACTTGGGATTGAGAATATGTGACTCCAAAACCTTTATATTGCTCTAAGCACAGATTTGACAAGCTGCAACCTCACAACATAGCTAAGTTGTCTTGCAATCCAACCCTGGATTTTTGCACTGATTTTTGATATTAACATTTAACGAATCATACTTTGTGTTTCTCAACTTCCTTGGACTCAAAGGGATACCCAAGTATCTGACTCGGAAATTGCCTTCAGGGAACTTCCATATCTCCCTCAGGCTTTCATTTTCTTCCACTTGAACCCCGGCTAGGAAAATTGAACTTTTACTGCAATTGATTTGCAGTCCAGATTGTTCAGAGAAGCTATAAATTTTTTTCCTCAGTCTTTCCATTGAATTCTTGTCTCCTCTGTAAAATAGTAACAAATCATCTGCAAAACAAACATGTAAGGTTATTTTCGCAGTTTCTGGGTGGTACCTAAAACCCTTGCTTCTTTTTATGTCATAAGTGATAAGTCCAGAAACATACTCCATACACATCACACAAAAGTAAGGTGGCATTGGGTCTCCCTGTCTAAAGTCTTGTTTACCTGGCATGTGACCATCAAGGCTACCATTAATACTGAAAGAAAAACTGGCAGTAGAAACACAAATCATAACAAGTCTAACAAAACCAGTGTCAATGCCAAAACCCTCCAAAGCATCTTTAAGAAAAGTTCAGTTAGTAGTGTCATAACATTTCCTAAGATCAATGTTCAACATACATCTAGGAGATATATTACTTCTGTTATAACCTCTAATTAGCTTCTGAGCCAAAAACACATTCTAAAATAAATCCCTCGCAGACACAAAGACATTTTGACATTGATTAATCAAATCACACAATATGTGCTTAATTGTATTTGGTAGGACTTTGGTAATGATCTTATATATAATATTACAACATACAATAGGTCTGTAATCTACCACAATGGAGACCTTCATTGCTTTTGGTATAAGGCACACTGAAGTAGAGTTGATTTGCTTAAGGATTTTACCCGTATGCTAGAATTCTTTAATTGCCTCGAATACCAGGTTACATGTGACTGGCCAACTCTTCTTGTAGAAGCAAACATGCATCTCATCTGGTCCTGGACTTTTGTTGTCATTCATGCTGAAGAGTGCACTCTTGACTTCCTCCTTTGTGATTAGTTGTTTGTAGCATTTTGTTCATGTCATCTGTAACTTTGTTCCCTTCCTGAAATACATTTGGATTTAGTGGTTGTACTTATCTTTCAATACCAAAAAAAATCATGATAGAACTTAAGGATATGATTTGTAATATCTGTTTCAGAGATAATAATTTGCCCATCAGGCTCAATAAGTAAAAGATACCGTTATTTCTCCTTCTAGCTTTGATGTGTTGAAAAAACATCTTGCTGCATCTGTCTCCATCCTCAAGTCAATCTAATTTAGCCTTCTGATGTAACTATTGATTGAGCGTTTGTTGCATGTTGATACAATATATAACTATTATAAATATTTTTATAAGTTAATTTGTAAAAAGAAAAAATTCAAATCTAAAAATCTCACCCCCATCACCCCACCACCAGTCCCCCTAACCCCACCCCCGCCCTCTTTCATCACAGCCACCCACCACCAGTTCATCACCGCCACCACCCTCACCATCAATTCATCATCTTCAACAACCCTCAACCACCCCCTCCACCCCCCGCCGCCTTCATTCATCACAACCATCCACCCCCATCACCTCCACCACCAGTCCACCCCCACCATCAATTCATCATCTTCAAGACTTCAACAACCCCCTACCCCCACCCCTTCTCTTTCATCAATTAATTAATACTATAAAGTTAATAAATGGTTAATTTATGTTTAGAAGAAGAAATATGAATAAGAGTTTATTGATTTGTTGTATATAATTTTTAATTTTAATAAATTTTTATAATTATAGTTAATTTCTTAGTTTTTATGATTTTTCAATCTTTTATTAAATAATACATGTCATTATGGCCATGTGTCAAAAATAAGTCACAATCTTCAAATTTGGGTCAACGGCGGTATACATAGACTTTTGGGGCGGCAATTTTGGGGCTCCGCCGCGGGGTCCTAAATTTGATGAAGTTTTCAAACATATGGTACAAAAAAAGGTTGTTCAAGTTAAGATACCAAAAGCAAACAAATGCCAAAATAAGGTACCAAATGTGATTTTTTTTTTCCGAAACATAGCAGAATCTTAAAAGTAGAACAAAAGATCCTCCACCTTTCAAATATGGAGAAGCACGGGTGGAGCCAAAGTGTGAGCATGTAGTGGCCCCACCCCCTTTATATATTAAACTCGTATATGCAAATGGTATTTACATAATTACCTATATCTTCTTCTTATATATTTATTTATATATATATATATAAATATTTATTTATATATATATATATATAAATATTTATTAATATACAATAATTATACATAAGTACTTTTTGTTATATTAAATTGTAGGATCGGTATAGGTACCAAATACACGTTCTCAACATTGTTGTTGAATTCCAGTGCGCACAAGTGTTTATCTAATACCTATAGACAACAAGCACAACGAAGATTTAATGAACACATGCATGAACTGCAAACTTTTAATTAAGCAGATTATGAAATTATAATCTGTTGAGTCTCATGGCAAAATATTCACTATGATTATATATAATGAATTAACAAAATTGTTACTCAACTATTCTATAAACAATTGAGCTACAAATCAGTCGAGTGGTAAATGAATTATACTCCTTTTGACTAGCTTCTTAACTGTACACACAACAACAAACTTAACCAGCAAAAAAAAAAAACTCGAAAAAACAAGGCAATAATACTCTGACAAATATAAGCTTATCTCTCGAGATGATTTGCTTTTGTCTCATTATCTTTCTCTTGAAGCACACTCGTCTTTACATAGTGTGTTGCAATGAATCTTCAAGACTTCGCGTACACGGATAGTTTGATTATGTTTTCCTTGTTGTTTTCTTTATTTCCTTCATCATCCGTTGTTTTCTTTTTGACTTCACACGCCTGGTTCTTTCCATTGTTCTGGACGAAACGTTCCTTATTTAATTATGTAATTTTTTTCTTTGAAAACTATTCTTTAAACCGTAACTTCTCTTGAAGGAAACAAATCCATCCTTGGAAATCTCTAGATTGGAGCACATAAAAAAAATACAAATTTACGACTTAAAGACAAGACATTAATTATGACAATCGAATCTTAAAGGGCAGACACATAGTGTTATACACAGGTAACTCATCACCGAATCATTCAGTGTTAGCTTTACAATTAGTCTAACACTTGCACTTACATATTTTTATGTATTGTCTAGTTTGTTGATGAAACTCACAATAGCTTATTAAATTTACAATTAGATAAGAAGTATCTTATATGTTATATCACATTAAGCTTATATGATTAAAAGTTTTTGAGTGAGATATTAGTAATAATCTCTTGTGATATGTAAAAGTGAACAAAATGTCGTTTGTGTTATACAAGCAAACAATGCCACTTAAAAAAACTAGCACATATTTTGAAACACGAGAAGGGGTTCTTCGCATTTGGTTTTTTTTTGTGTGTGTGTGAACCTATATTCCAAACACGAGGTTTTGTGTTTCTTTTAAAGTAGGTTTTTTAAGCATGGATACGGATACGCGATATGGATACGGCACGGTACGGGTACGTCGATACAGATACAGCAAGGATACGTCTATATATAAATATATATTAATATTGATACTACACAATTTAAACGGCACGTTCGCAGTAAGTAAACTAATTTGTAAGTAAAAATTGATACCAAAAATATTAATTCATAAAAGTGATAATAACAAAATAGTGAATTACGGTGGTGGGCGAGTAGAAGGTGGCAAGCCATGGATTTGGTGTTTTGGTGGAGGTGGGTTGAGAAAGAAGAAATTTTGATAAAAAGTGAGAATAGTAGAATTTTGATCGTCAGCTAGTTAATTACTAATTAAATTAAAAGACTTTTTTTTTTACTTTTTAATTGTAGATGGTATTTATTAAAGTTACGAGTCAATTAAAAAATTTATAAAAAATATCTAAAATATTTCCGATACGCCCCAAATATGTATCGGATACGTATCGAAATTTTTTTATTTTCTTTTAATTAACCGATACACGACGTGGCGTATCAGATTCGTATCGGTAGTGTATCAGTAGCGTATCGATATCGGGTACGTATCCGATATAACATTATTAGTTTTTTAGGTGTATCCGTGCCTCATTTTTTTTTGTTTTTTTGTTTTGATACAGCTCGCATACTTCATCACTTAAATACTTTTTAAAGTTTTCTAACAAATTTCTCAGTTTTGTTGAGCATTCCATGTAAAAAAAAAATTGATGACTGATCTCCACGTGTCAAAGTTGTCGATTTCCTTTAATTTGCCGTCGCGCTAACATTATTAAATAAAACCTATCCACGTCCGCACATCTCTCTTTCTTCATTAGGTTCATATTATCTTTTTATACTTTTTTATGAATCTCTCATCAGTCAAAGGGAACAAATTAAAGGTATACGGTAGTTACATTAAGAATTAAATCTTCATGCAGTGTTGTTTCAAATCTGACCAAATGATAAGGAGTTAAATTAAAGGTTTCTAATTTTCGTTTGTACAGTACGTAGTTCAACTCACCCATTTATTATATAATTTGAGATCGCTTCAATTTGGTAACGTTGTTCTTTGTTGAGTACTTATTGTACTCATTTTTGTATGTAGTTTACCTCTTCTAATAAAATTCTTATTGCTGATAAAAAAAATATGAAATAACTTTTGATAAAAAAATGTAAATACTTGAAATTAATTTTTGTTGGACTTTATATATTATTTAATTTCAACCATTGAATAAAAGTTAAAACTATATATATATATTCATATATGTATATATATTATATATTACAAAAACCAGACTTTTGACTATGTAGTTTTAAGCCAATTCGAAGTGGACAAATGTTGCAAAAATTAAAGGCGTGTATTGGACTTGTATTATTAGGTGCGAGCGACGGCTTTTATTTTGTCGAATGAACTCGTCAATGAGATCGATAGATTGGTGATTTTTTTTTTTTAATGGATTGGTGATTTATATTGTGACGAGGCGTGTTTTAAACTTTCCAGACAAGACGTACTGTAAGGATACAAGCCCTCATATGTCCCCCAAAATGAGATGCGCGCGGGAAACCAGTACTAACTCGTACATCAGGTTGCTTGTTCCTTTATGCTCACATTTCTTTTATCGAGAATCGACCTTCATTTTGTATATGATCATCTAGTTAGAAGCCATTTGGTAGTCTAGATAATAGTCTCATACTACAAATTAAGCATGTAATTCCAATAAATAAGGCATACTAGCTAATCTGAACAATATGTGAATCACTCGGTCGAAAACATGATTCATTTGTTTCAGTTGAGAAGTATATATGTGAGATACACTTAGAGAGCAATTTTTTTTTTATCGTGTACTATTATATACCCTTTGAAATTTTAAGTGCAATATCGTTTCTTTTTCTAATATATGTCAATGAAGAGCAGAATTTTTAAGAATCTAATTAAAGTATCTATCTTTCCAACTATAAATACAAATATAATCTTTCTCTATTTGAAACATTCATCATTGATTTGAAATCGTAAGTGACAAGTGAATAAAATAGTTACACATAAATTTGATGAAATACTTAGAAATATAATTGCATATTATGTGATGCTGGTTTCTTGATCAAAACTAAAATCAAATAAAGCTTATCTTTGATAATATGTCTTTAAATTTACAATCTAGATAGTTATCGCAATAGCTTTACGAAATCCTTCATGGCATACTTTTCCGGCAGAAAGTCAGAGCTAGCAAGGTTTTAAATTGTAATTCAAAAGAGTTTCGGGTTAATAAAAGTATAACACACACTACAAGAAATCTTCAAATTTGGTACAAACTATTTGGTAAGAACACTAAATTTGTACCAATAATGAGCTTTTGGTATAAATATATTATACTAAATGACTTAATACCAAAAGAATAGAAAAGCAGGTATTGGTACGGATTGTCTGTGCCAAGTATTCGGTACAAACAATTTGTACCCACTAACCAATAAAAAATAATAAAAAAGGAGAAGTAAAATAGATTTTATCAATTTAGGCTTTTCGGTACAAACTTTCTATACTAAGTATTTGGTTCCAGCGTAGCTGTACTTAATAACGGATACTTGGTACAAAAAGTTTGTCCCAACAACTTGGTTCAGCAAAATCGTACCAAATGACATAGACATGAATTTGTAGTTGTTACTACTCACTATTTTTTATAATTATATTTTCACCCCAAATATTTTTAAAACGTTTTTTGTTACTGCGGTTTCTACGAAATTTGAAATTACATGCCTACTTAGTGTTGTGAAAATAATGGTGAAAGAAAAAGTAATTTTGTAGTTGTTTTGCATCTTTTGCATAATTAAATGAAATTTCCAAATATTTTTTAAACGTCCTTCGTTATTCTGTTTTTTACGAAACTTGGAAGAACACACATTTTTTTAATAACATAGTGTATGGTAAAAAAAAAAAAAAAGAGGATTTGAGGTGTTTGACAACTTGTACATATGAAAACACAATTTTGGTTGAGTAGACTTTGGGGTTTAGGGTATAAGGTTTAGGGTTTAGGGTTTAGGGTTTAGGGTTTAGGAAAAAGTGTTTAAATGTTTTGAAGGTTATAATGTTTGTTTAATGTTTTTTGTTACTCCGTTTTGGACGAAATTTGGAAGAACACAACTACTTAGTGTTGTAAAAATATAAGCGAAAGAAAAAGTGAATTTGTAGTTGTTTTGCAACTTTTGAATAATTACATTTCCTACTCAAAGGGTTTTTCAACGTCTTTCATTACTCCGTTTTTGACGAAATTTAGAAGAACACACCTACTTAGTGTTGTGAAAATAGCAGTGAAAGGAAAACCGAATTTGAAATTGTTTTGCAACTTTTTAATAATTATATTTTTTACTCAAAGGTTTTTTAATGTCTTTCGTTACTCCGTTTTTGACCAAATTCGAAAGAACACACCTACTTAGTGGTATAAAAATATACGTGAAATAAAAATTGAATTTAAAGTTATTTTGCAACTTTAGAATAATTTCATTTTCCTACCCAATGGTTTTTTTAACGTCTTTCGTTACCTACTTTTTGATGAAATTTGAAAGAACACACCTACTTAGTATTGTGAAAGTAGAGGTGAAAGAAAAACTAAATTTAAAGTTGTTTTGCAACTTTGAAATAAATTACATTTCCCATCCAAAGTTTTTAAAAATTTTTTTTACGAGCTTTTTATTGAAAAATGCATATATTAGTGCAATATACTGCCATTGAGTAATCTATATTGTTTTGTCAACCAAGTATTAATTGAAGAATTATATATTAGTGTATAGATAAGTATATACAAGTAAGAATATCACAAATTTGTTGAATTAAAGTATATAAGTCATTACCCTAACAACTAACATATATTCGTTCAGTTAAATAATAATATATTAGTGGATTTGATATATCATATAATACTGAAACAATTCATACTAGAGTTTAGATAATTATTTATTAGTTAATAGTCATATGTTGGTCTAGTATATCATATATTAGTTATATCATATATTAGTTAAGTAAACTTATATACTAATAAATATGGCAACATTTGGTACCGACATTCCATACCAGAAACAATCAGCTAAAACAAAAAGTAACTTTTAAGTTCTTGGTACATGTGTTTTGTACCAAATAATACTTTCGGTACAATACATTTCCTACCAATTACTTAGCACAGTAAAATCGTACCAATAGCCTCTTTTCTCGAAAATTTTCAAATTTTTGATGATGCTTTTGGCGGAAATTTTGAAATTCAAAATAATATTTAGTACATATATTTTCCTACCAATTACTTAGTACAAAAAAGTTGTACCAATAGCCTTTTCGAAAATTTTCAAATTTTCAATGGTGTTTTTGGCGGAAATTTTGAAATTTAAAATTATATTTGGTACATATATTTTGTACTTAGAACTATAACACTCTCCTATAAATATACCACTTCCTCTCCACAAAATCATAACAAACACTTCTGCTTTCCTTCTCCAACATCTTTTCTCTTATATTTTGTTTTTTTATTTTTTTACTTATAATCTCTTCATGTCATAATATTTGTGCTAGAGATTTTTTTTCTTACCTTTTCCAAACTGAGTTTGTTATGTCTTGACTCTTAATTTTAGTTTTTATTATATTTGTTAAGTTGTCAATATTACTTCTTATAGTTTTAGATATATTGAAAATACTTATCTCAAGTTAATTTCTTAATTTTGTAAAGTCTTCAAATATAGTTATTTCCTTTTATTATCATATAACTATTAATTTGACACAAATAAACTTATCTACATGCATGTGCAGAATTATAGATTTCTTTTTTTGATTTTTTTTTTTTACAGAAATTAGATCCTTAGCATATAAATACGTACATTTTATATATATTAATTGTATATAAATATCTAAATCCTAAAATCTAGTGGCGGTAATCCGCCACTAGCTTTTTTTTGAAAAATTTAAACATTTCGGTACAGGTAAATGTGTACCGAAAAGTTTTAATTTAAATTTTGAATTAGCATTTCTAGGTAGGGATTATCTGTACCGAATAATACGTACACCTTTCTTGGTACAGAAGTCCCTACCGACAAGCTTCATTTGTTGGGAGGGATTATATATACCGATTAAAAGGTACACATTATTTGGTACAAACTCTGTGTCCCAATTGTTTAGGACAACAAATCCGTACCAACAACTTTAGTAGAGCTATTCTCTACCAAAAAGGTACTTGGTACAACTCTTCTGTACCAAGCATTATTAGGGATGTGAGCTATAGGGAGGAAGATTGGTACGAGTTTTCTATACTAAAAACTTTATTGGTACTGCTTTGTAGCTTATGGTAGGAAATATGTTCTACTAAATTTCATCTTTTTTTGTAGTGACAATTTATATGTTAAATAATGCTTGAGTTGTGATTATAAAATTAAATGTCATTTTGACTACATTCACTTCCAACGTGTATACGTTCGTGCAGTAAGGATTTTGAAATCCAACATTTTTTTTCATCAAAGCATAAAGAAAGAAAACTAACATTTTCACTTTTTGAAACGTTAGGAAGTACTATGTGAATAAAACCTCCAAACGTTGGGGGGAAACCGGATTTACCCTTAAAACAATGCTCCGAACCATAAAATTCTATTGAACAGAATATTCTTGTATTAAGAAATAAAACTTTCCGCCTTAAGGGTAAAATAATTAAGTTAGTATAGCTATACGCAGTACGTAAATAGCAACTGCAGTTTGTAACGCGTATGTATGATTGTATGTTATTCAAACAACAATTTACCTGTATTATATATATTCTATCACATTTGCTCGTCGCCGACTTCGTGACACCCAGAAAAGACGAAACTTTTTTCCTATATATGTAATCCAACAGATTTCTTAAATCTTCAGATTATAAACAAATCCTAAACTTGATCATACAAAATATCACATGAATAAAACAGTACTAGTCGTTCTTTTTACCATATCTTGCATTCTTCATGTTACAAGTGCTCAACTAAAAGTTGGGTTTTACAGTTCTACTTGTCCCAAGGCAGAATCCATTGTTCATGGAGTTGTGCAACGACGATTTAACACAGATCGTTCCATAGCAGCGGCATTGCTCCGCATGTATTTTCATGATTGCTTTGTCACGGTAATTAATTTATAAGGAAATACCTATCTATGTCGTTTCTACCATTTCATGAAATATAATATCAATGCCTGATTTTACTTATTGCTATATATCTTCATCATTTTATTATTACTTGGAGTTCTTTTCCAATATTCTAAACTGGTGTAATCGACGTAACAGGGTTGCGATGCATCAATACTCGTAGACTCCTCTTCATCTAAGTCCACCGAAAAGGATGCTGGAGCAAACCTCAGTGTCCGAGGCTTCGACCTCATCGACGCTGCCAAGAAGGCCGTGGAAGCCAACTGCTCCTCCACCGTCTCATGCGCGGATATCATCGCTTTAGCCACCCGCGACGCCGTGGTTCTATCAGGCGGCCCCACCTACAGCATTCCGACAGGGCGACGGGATGGCCTAGATTCCAATGTGGATAACGTTGATTTACCAGGCCCCACCCTAACCGTGCCTCAAGCATTTCAGATTTTCAAAGCCAAAGGGTATACATTAAACGAAATGGTCACACTTCTTGGTGCGCACACAATTGGCGTGGCTCAATGTGGATTTTTCTCGGATCGGCTTTCCAATTTTCAGGGCAAGGGTAAACCGGACCCAACCATGGATCCGAAACTGGTGGCAGCTCTTTTGAAAACTTGTAAGAAACAATCTAGTGCGTTCTTAGATCAGGGATCGCCGTTCACTGTTGATAATCAGTTTTACAATCAGACGATTTTCAAGAGAGGTGTATTGCAGATTGATCAGGAGTTGGCGTTGGATACATCTACCGCGCCGATTGTCTCGGCCTTTGCGAAAAATGGGACTGCATTCAGGCAGAGTTTTGTGAAGGCGATGATCAAGTTAGGTACTACACAAGTTCTTACGGGAAAAGCTGGGGAGATTAGGAAGAATTGTAGAGTGTTCAATCCGCGTAAAACAAAATTACTTCGTCTTGGATTTTAAGGTTTATAATCATATATGAAGGTGTAACTTTTTTGGATATTGTCAAGTGGGAGTGTTTGTTTTTTCATATGCAGGCATGGTGATTTTGATTTGTTGTATTCAGTTATGATTTTTAATAGCTTCGGTTGTTTCTATGATTTTTTAGATTGTTAATGTTAACTCGTAAATAAGAGTATTGTCTGTTACGTTGAATGTTTTGTCGTCTTTGATTTTTCTTATGAAATAGAAAATTTGAAATGGATTTGCCTTCACTGAGAATTCAAGGGTAAAAGAAGTATAGTATCGGCGAGAGTCTCCTTGTGACAAGTTATATAATTCAGGAACATGAAGAGGGGTTTTCTTAAGTTCAAAATCCTATTAATAACTGCGTCGTTTCTTGTATTTTTACTACCATAATCACACTGTAATCCTTAATTTACATGACTTTAAATCGTTGAACATTATGATCATCACAAATAGATTCGCAAATAGATATGAAAGAAGTATACCTCTTTTATCGTGTCGTGGAGAGTCTTTGATCCGCTTGAACACGATCCGCCAACGAACAACTTTAATTGGAGCTTTTGGATTTCTCTCTTTCTACCTATACACCTTCATTATGTGTTTCTTAAGTATTTCTTGAGTATGTTTTATGATGGCCTAAAGACATAATATATATAGGAGAAGAGAGGACCAAATTCCAGTCAGGATTTTATTAGAACTTAATCTCGACCGTCCATCACGGAAGAACTTTAGTAAGAAAATAACTCTAATTAGGTAACTAGAATTATAGAATTAACATGTTCCCTTGAAAACAAGAATTCCTATTAGACCACAATTACGGAAAAGATAAATACCATAATTAATTTATCTTACAGTCTCCCACTTGGTCGTTAGGAATACTCATTAATGTTTTCATCAAGAATCATAAGCGCGCATAAAATGTTAAAACTTTTCTTTAGCTAGTTGTCGTAAGTACCTTAATTAGTCAAGTAGTTAATAAGAGTCATGGCGGGCACATTATGATTCCTTCCATGTACCACAATATTAACGACTATTATAACTAGGCCATTAGTAAGAGTTTTCATAATGGTCCCATAATGTCTTGAACAAAGACAAGTTCTATTATCATAAATCCAAGGATAATATGTGTACACAATAGAAAAACAGAATATAATAGATGTAGAAGTACATTAAGAGCTCAATGACTATTCTTTCTCTTCTAACATCTTTTTCCAGTAATCAATATTTAAGGTTCATGTGTTTTGATCCCTTAAATATTATGTCATAAATGGAGAATTTGATTGCGACTTTATTGTCAAATTATGCAATCATACTTCCTAAATTACAGCCTTAAAACATATCACAAATTCAACTTTAAAGGTAAATGTGTAGAGCAACTCATGATTTATGGTTTTTCCAAGATGTTATATCTCTAATCATGAGATGAACCTAGCCAATAGTGCAGTCTTTAAGTTTAAACATCTACATACGCCTGAATATTAAAATCCCACCATCTGTGGATGTGTTGGTTTTCTATAAGTGATCATGTGATTTCTTCATATCTCAATACTTTCTTTATGTTCCAATTCATAATGCTGATATTTATCAAGACAAAGCTTGTATCCTATATGCAATGGAACAACATAAAAATAGTCATAATGCCAAGTATTTATGAACTTTATAAGTATGTGCTTTATAAGGCATTCTCAAAATTTAAAGTGATATATCATGAAATAGTTTTATTTCAATCACATATGCTGAATCACATCTTTCTAAAAGTTCTCACATAAACAATTCTTAGTCTAATGTAAAAGACCAAGATCGCTATTGGCGAATATAATGTCATGCATAAGAAAAAATTATGAACTGACTCCCACTGATCTTGAGGTATATACATGAACCAACAATACTTTATTTATAACCAAAAAATACATAATGGTTCCCCTAATGTGAAGTTGGTTTTCGTGAGAAGTGGTATACACGATATAAATGATGACAAACCAACAATGACGTTATTGAGATATAACATAATTTAAGGCATTGAAAGAACATAAACAACACATAACAGAGAATATAAACGACAAGAAAATATGGTGCTCATGTGGGTAGTCACCGTAAATTCTACAAATAATACCATTAAAAGTCGTAATATTCAACGAGCATAATTCAAGTAATATATCTACTTTACATAAACACATAAGGAATCTGTGGATTTTCTTAGTCTACAAATACATTACCTCTTTATATTTGATACAAAATTATGACATTGATTGCATGTAGGTAAACCACATAATCCATATCTTGATCAAATAAATCATAATAATGGTAAATAAATCTTCAGCCGATTAAGACTACTACGATAATTTTAACTTAATTAATACAGTAATTGGTAAACATAAACATAATGTACCATAAAAATTATGTAATTGTCTTAATCCATAAATATTTACTAAGCAACCGTGAGCCTCCTGTGGGTTGACTCTTATGATTTACAAAGTAAATTGGTTTGTCTATTAGTTATGCAAAAATCTTAGGAACTCAATAATTTCACTAGCATGGATTGTAAATCCTTAAATGTGAACTTAGTCCAAAATTTGTAAAGAACATCATACGCCAATATATCATACAAGAGACAATTCGATAACAATGTCAATCTCATTACTTGAGTGACTAACAAAATAATATATCAAAAACGTCTTCTTCATAATGTACAATATTATGATATTAGCATTACATATGTCATTGTATGCTTAAAATTTTAATAGACAATAAACTTAATTGAGGCAAGACTGAATCATTGAAACTTAATGCACAATATAATAAATTCAAGTAATATTCAAATTTCACATGGAATAAAGCCACTGCGGTGATTAACATATTCCAATAAGGTGGATATTTGATTATTTAATACATGAATCATATGCAACAATTAGATACGTGTAATAAGAATTTACTAGCTATTGATTGGATCACTTTCGTGATAAATAATCAATCTTTACATAATGTAAATTTTAAATTAATACACATAATATTTGTGCGATTATATTTCACAACATGGAATAAGATCACTGTAGTGACTAACATATATTCCCTTCATGCGAAAATAAATATTTCTTGAGTATGTTTTATGATGGCCTAAAGACATAATATATATAGGAGAAGAGAGGACCAAATTCCAGTCAGGATTTTATTAGAACTTAATCTCGACCGTCCATCACAGAAGAACTTTAGTAAGAAAATAACTCTAATTAGGTAACTAGAATTATAGAATTAACATGTTCCCTTGAAAACAAGAATTCCTATTAGACCACAATTACGAAAAAGATAAATACCATAATTAATTTATCTTACACACACTTCATTATTTCCTATATCGTTCCTACTACTATCATTCATTAAACTTTCTTTTCTGGAAGCATTGATTCTTGCAAATTAGTTCAGGAATGAATCAGACTGCAAGGAAGTTATCGATATTCAAAACGAAAAGTCCATCGCCTCTAACTGAAGCTCCAAATGTTTTGTGAGTAAAATCGGGAAATATGTTCGGTCAAAATGGAAATTCCAATTTTGTTTCTAATATTAACAACCGTGCAACTCACAAAAAGTCCATAGTTGCCTAGTTGGGCTAGTTTTGTCCTTCGGATAGAATGTCAGCTAATATTTTTTGTGACGAGAATTATCCGGTTGAGGGTCTCCTGTTTTAATGTTTTTTTTTATGTAACTATCTTTCATTGTTAATGAAAGCCTCTTTATCAAAAATAAAACAAAAACAAACGTAGATTGTTCATAAATTAATAATAGGATAAATGAGATAAATTAAAAGCGTAAATATAATATTTAAATGTAGTACAAATAATCACATCATGTGAAGCTAAAATCTCAATTTTCTCCATCAATTCCATGTCGGAGAGGCGAATGCGGGCAGAGTATCACACAATGAAGGCACTACGAGAGCAATTAGAGGTAGAGGAAGACCTAATTTCAGAGGCCGGTGATGAGGAAATCAAAGAGGTCATTGGCGAGGAAGAAATGGAAGCTCCCGCGATTGACTCGACAACAGCGGCGATGGGATCCCAAATGCCACCTAGGGTTACACTGCTCAGCTAATTGGGGGAGAAACCTAGGGCTCCGACGAATAGAGATTTGGGGGAAACAGCTAAGGTTATGATGCACAACAATTTAAAGGGTCATAAATTGGCGGACGGAGCTGCTCGATCATGGTCACCACCTAAGGTTCCGGGAATTAACGATTTAGGTATGAATCAACATAGAAATACCAAGCAATTTAATGAATTATTTGCTTGAAATAGGAGGTTTGAAAATGGAGTGTCGATAAATACTATCCACATGAAAATAGAGAAGTGTTAGAATCCCAAGGACATATGTGAGTCTGTGAAATACTGGGAATTTGCATTGATTGGTACTGTCGTTGGGCTGAAAATGCTATTTGAGGTAATTAAGAGATATATAGAAAGTAGATGGAATAGGAAGCCACATATCCATGTAGCACAACATGGAGTTTATGTTTTTTGATTTGATACAGAAGAAGAGATGTTAGAAACATATGGAGGGGGGCCATGGATGGTGAAGGGAGCATTCCTGCTTGTGCTCCAAAGATGGACACCAGGAATGAAACTAGACCCTAACAAGCTCCAATACTATCCAGCTTGGATTCAACTACCAGCCTTTGACCTGCAGTTATGGATACCGGTTATGATTGGGAAGATAGCGAGTATGGTCGGCAAACCTTTCTACATTGACAAACTAACAGCTTCCAAGGAAAGACTAGCATATGCTAGGGTGTTTGTGGAGCTACAATCAGGCCAACCATTGATCAATAAAATGACATTAAGAGGGCCTGGGGATTGCAATGTGAGCAGAGAATCGCCTATGAACAGAGACCACATCAATGCTTCAAGTGCCATAGGTTTGGCCATAATGCTAACCGAATGAGGAAAAGAGAGTGGTAAAGGAGCATAGTAGTGCAAAGGCCGACAAACCAAGTGGAAGAACAGACACCTAATAGAGCATAGACACCTAATAGAGCAGAGCTAGTGAAGGACAATGGGAAATTAGAAAAGGCTAACGAAGCTGACAGGGGAGATGAAAGTGTCTTGGTCACAACCATCTAGAACCTGAAAGCAGGAGAATTTCAGGTTGTACTAATAGAGTTTAACATGGATCCGGGGATACATAAACAGTTGGGAAAGGAAGCACAAATGACACCAGGAATCAGAGTAGAAGAGGAAACATAACTTGGGAGAAAGAATTGTAGGATCATGTTAGTTTGGAAAAGTGAGAGAGTGAAATAGGAGAAGAGCTCAAAGATGTGATGTAAGACAGGCCTGCGAGATCACTTGTATGTTGGCCAATATACACATGGACTAACTCTCATACATTTGTAAGCTGGACAAAGTGTTAGTTAACAAAGAGTGGATGAATTCCAATAGAGTTTATGTGGTTCACTTCACGCCCCAAGAATATCAGACTATTCACCCAGTATGACCAAATTATTTGCCAACAATCACAAAGCAAGATTTTTTTTTTAAATTCAAGAATATTTGGGCCCATGATGAGAAGTTCATAAAAATTGTCTTTGAAGTTTTGGATGGCCAAGTGTATGGGTGCAAAATGTATCAACTGGTGACCAGGATAAAGGCTCTGAAAGAGAAATTCAAGGGCCTTAACACTAGAAGATCTCAGAATCTAGAAAAGATAGTCCAAGAAAAGCAGAATGAGCTCCAAAAGCTGCACGATAAACTATTTCATAACCCATGGATTGATGAGCTCAGGCAAGATATTGCACAGGCGAAGGAAGATATTTTAACTTTAAAGTTAATTACAAAGATTTATAAAAATTATAAAGATTTAATAGTAAATAGTTATAGATTTTAAAGTTATGATTTTCTTTGACTTATTTTTTGTTTTTCTTTAAAATTCATTAGTTATAAAAGCTATTTTTTTTAAAATAGAATTATATAATAAGTTTTTACAATTTATATAATAAAGTTAATTACAAAAAAATATTAACATTAGAAATTGTGATATAAGATTTTATATTTTTTTTTTGTTTTTTAAAATTAACTAATCCAATCATCATGGCCATGTGGCAAGAAAAAAGTCAAAATTGGGATCTTAGGAGTCAACGGGGAGCCACGTAGAGTTTTGAGGTGGCAATTTTGGGGCTCTGCCGCGGGTCCTACATTTTATTAGGTTTTCAAACATAGGGTACCCAAAAAAAGGCTGAACAAGTTAAGGTAAAAGAGTAAAGATATAAGCGAAAGAGGACATCATAATAAAAGAGTAAAGATAAGATAAACTCAATCGTCAATCTCCTTTGCTCTGCTTCTCCCGACGTGTGATGCTTGTGGCCTGTCACACTCAATGATCTCACAAGTTGTGTTTTGATGAGATATGAAGAATGCATAGCCCTAATGATATATATAGGAAAAATTAGATGTGCGCCGAAATTATGGCTTCTGTACTTTTCTAGACCAAAATTAAAACCCGACAGTTGTTGACCTTCGGCTGTACTGTCGGAGCATGGGGCTCTTGTAGAGTTGTCAGATTGACTTGCACAAGAGGCCGTGATGGCACACGTACCCTAGCCGCTGGTGCTGCTTTTGCTATGCGGCGCATTTTAGTGTTCGATCTCTCTGCTCCTCTACTATGCGATCGGGTTACCTTAAACATCCTTTTTTTGCGCGACCGTGCTTGTGGTGTTCCCACGAATAACGCCAAAAAATTAGTATTGTTTCGTCTGGGTTACACGATAATGTAAATACGTTACAATTGAGCCTAAAATAAACCAAACTATGCTAGCCACTTACAAAGAAATGGACCAGCTTTGTCTGGAACATCCATTACACGATAAGAAGTATAAAATGACTAAACTGACCCTGAATAGTCGAACTGAGAACGGTCGAACAGAGGATGATTTGATGCTAATATTACTGTCTAATTCCCGGACAGTTGAACAGGCCTGGATTCGACCCATAAAACTCTCGAACATGACTGGCAGATTGATAACGATCGAACGTGTGGGCAAATTAATCGAATCGTAGAACTCTCGAACAGAAATAATAATCGAACGGTTGATTCGATTGATGTATTGGTGAATAATAATTAATAATATGGCATGAATCTCGGGATCCGGGATATTTTTAGACTTTGGAATGCAGGACCCGCTTTGTGTAAAGGCAATAACAATTGAACGTTTCCATTCGATCTTCCAAGAATGATGGAACCACCTTGGTTCGACTCTTCTCCATTTGGACTGTTAATAGGCTAAGCCGACCCATTTTGTCTTTGGGCCACCTAAAATACCCCCACCAGATACGTAAAATAGTCTTACAAGAAAGACGAGTGTTTGCACACTCATCAACAAGTGCCTGTCTTTGATTTCAACTTCAAAAAGTTGAAAACTCCCTTCAATGATTTCATTCACGGTGGATCTTATTTTTGTTTATTTGATATAAAGATCATTTATCATATTGAAAGCTGAAGGTTGAATTAGTGTACATGCACCCATACATTTGGGCACAAAAAAAAACATATTTCTTGCGCCATGGATAATGACTTATATCTAGGGGCCGTAACAACACCCCTCTAACTAAGGTTTTATTTAGTTGGGATGCACCACTGGTCTGCCTTCAACACAAGGGTAAATTCAAGATTTTGTGCGATGGGGGGAGAGACGAAAAAAAGTTGAATGTTTTTTTCTTTAACATCTATGATTTCTATGTTTAATCCAATTTTTTTTTTCCGGAAAAGTTTGTTTATGTTGAATACATAACTACTTTAGAAGAAACACAAAGTCCCATGTATGTAATATAAGTTTAAATAGAAAAAAAATACAAATGCGGTGAACCCTTCTCGTGTTTTTTAGTATGTGCTAATTTTTTTAAGGGGCGTTGTTTGCTTGTATATAACATATAAGATATTTTGTTCACTTTTACATATCACATGAGAATTATTACTAATATTTCTCACTTTAACACTTTAATCATATAAACTTCATGTTAATATAAGATACTTTTTCTTTCATTATAAACTCAATTAACTATTGTTAGTATTAATCAACTAACTAGACATACATAGAAATATGTAAGCGCATGTGTTAGACTAAGTGTTAAGCTAACACTGAGTGATTTGATGTTGAGTTAACACTGCTATAACACTTTGTGTGTGCACTTTCAGATTTCATTGTCGTGTTCTAAGTTCCAAAGAAAATTTTCAAAAGAAGAACTTTCCATAATTGAATAAGGAGAGTTGTGTACATTGCAAGGGGAAGAACCAGGCGCGTGAAGTGCAAGAAGGAAATAATGGATGTTAAAGGAAATAAATGGAACAACAAGGAAGACAAAATCAAACCATTCTTGTACTCGAAGTCTTGAAGATTCATGACAAATCACTATATAAAGACGGTGGCGCATCAAGTGAAAGATAAGACAAGAGCAAATTATCCAGAGAAGAAAGATCATAGTTATCAAGTATTTTTGTCTTGTTTTTATGAGTTTTGTTTAGCTGGTTAAGTCTATTGTTGACCGTCAGTTAAGAAGCTACATTGAAAGAATTGGAATTCTTTTACCATTCGGTTACTTTGTAGCTTGATTGTTCTTAGAATATATTGCAGGCGATTTTGTAAATTCATTATAGTGAATATTTTTCCTTGAGGCTCGACTGATATAATTATATAATCGGCTTACAAGTTTACACATGTTATGTTTTTTAAATTTTCGTCGTGCTTGCTTCATGTAAGTAAGTGTTTATGTAAACACTTGTGTGTGAGTGTTGGATCAACACTGGGATTTGACACCAGTGTTAACATGTATTTGGTACTTGATCTTGATCCTACAACTCTCAAAATATAACAAAAAGTATTTATATATGTAACAATATTGTATAAATTATAACTATGTATTTATATTTACATAAACATGAATGCAATATTTATAATTATTATTTGTATATATGAATGTAGTATATATTTTTATATATTTATATATATATATATATATATATATATAAACGGATGGGACATGACCCACCACATATCCCTCTTTCGGCTACGTTCCTGCTTCTACATATGATGAAGTGCTGAAATGGAGATGATATTTTATCCCACTTTTGGTGTCCCACTATGTGTCCCCTTCTGCTATCATGTGGATAAAAGATCCTTCCTTGTTTGAAGGCTTATTTTGTCTAGAGCGAGCACTCTAGGCAATTTTTTCAGAAACACCTATTAGACTAGAGGTCCCATTTTATAAATGGTACACTACAAAAAAATATGTTTTCTACGACAAAGTTTTCTTGGGGAAAGTTAATATCCTCACATAAAGCTTCAATTCATATTGTGAGAAAATTTGCTTTCCTCACATTAAAGAATAGATATTGTGACAACCTTAATTTTTATCACTATACCATTCACAATTGTCATAAAATATAAAATTTAACACAAAAACCTGATGATACTCCTCACGGAAAATAATACGCTATAGAATGACAAAATATATGCCTCACAATAGTTGTTTTTAATATTCGATTGCACCATTCTATGCTTTTTATACTTTATAACTATATATATAAGATAAGTTAATATAATTCTACTTAGTTTCTTAATTTAATAATATATCTCTTAAACTATGTAACACATTCATAAGATAAATATTTAAAATGCATGTAAGGCACGTGGCAGTAATTGATCAAGTAACATGACACATAAGATTAATGTTGATGAATGTAAATGATTAATGATATATATATATATATATATATATATATATATATATATATCAAATTTAAGAGTTTATATTCATGAACATAAATAAGATATATCTCTTATATACATTCGGTAGATTGATGAATATATCTCTCAGATTGATTAAATCATTGAAGGAAAATGGGTATCAAGGCAAATTCATTTCCCCCCACCCCGCCAAAATTTTCACTGATTCCCGCCCCAGCTCATCGATTTCCCTCTTTCCATTGAATAAGTTCATTTCATTTGACCCTTAGTTCAGGCCTCCTTCTCCAATATTTCGGGCATGTTTGTGTTTCTTTTGTTTTGTGTCTTTTCTTTTTTAAACTCTTGGATTTGTGTTTATGATGTGAGTATTGTATATGCCTGAAAACTTGGAAATATGTGTAATGAACTTGAATTACGGTTAACTTTTGTCAAAATATTCTTGATTTCAGATAGCAACACAACTGGAAAGATCACCCTTACATGTTTCACTTGTAATTTACTGGATATACAAATTAGACATTGTTAAAAAAATTGATTTTTCTAATGTAGTCTTAATATATATATATATAGTTAAATATCAGAGTAGCGTCAATGCTTTTCTTCATTAGATTTATTATGCTTTTGCTTATACATGTAATGTTTAGTTTGTTCTGATTTATATGTATAGATGGCTGGCTGGCTGGCTCCAGGGTCAGGAACAATTGGAGTGAAAAGGATTCGTGCTCAGCAGTCAAAAGAAGGTAATACTTCACGTGCACACAATGGAAGTGGAAAATCAACATGTTCACAAGATAGACTGAGGATTGCAACTCGTTCGGATGAAGTACTTGAAAGATCTGTTGGTGACAATATCACACCATCAACTAAGTCTTCAGTCTTTTTTATGTGTTTGAACTTAATTGTGGAGTTAAAGAAAATTATACATTTGTAAATATAATTTCTTGTCAGGACTAAATGGCTTAAGACTTGATAGTGTTCCACCTTTATCTGACATTTCCATGCCGCCACCGTGTTCAAACCAAAGACTTCAAAACCCAAACAATCAAGATGAAGGTCAAAGTCAAGGTAAGTGCATTTTCGAGTATAGTTTACTTGTTTGTTCAATTTGACTATATATAACTTTCTATCGTTTCTGATGTAAGAATAAACTCTCATCAAAGACAATGTCTTACACTATTTTTATGCATTTAAAATAAGTTGGGGAGTTAAAGATCAACACATTACAAGCACAAATGTCTGCACAAATGTTGAGGATGCAGGAGTTTATACGAAAGATACCCGGAGTGCCATGAGATATGATTCTTGGTATGGCTTACAACATTGACTATATCTATTCTTTTTTATGAAACTATATCTAGTTTGAAGTTCCAAGGTTAGTTGTGAGGATCTGTTTTGATATTTGAAGTTATGCATGAATGTTGCATTTGATCCTTTTATGTGGAAGAACATGGAGAGCTACTTTACTTTGATTTCTATATATGTCTGAATTTGTTTTGCCGTGTTTTAATTTTCTTGGAAAAGTGTTTCTTCACCATTTAAAGAGTACTCATACTTTGGTCCTGGCACAAGAAACCATTATTTTTTTTTTATTTGGAGTTATGTTAATCTGGAGTAGAGTTTGCCATTTATTTTGTAGGAAGTGTTTGTTCTTGACTTTGTTCTTGACTGAATTTGAGCAATATAGTAATAGTAAATTACCTTATTTTTTTAGTATGATACTTAAGTTTAGTTGTGACTTGCAGTACTATTCAGATTTTGATAAGTGTAGAGTTGTAAGATTTATGTGACTTACACAAGAGCATTGTTTTGTTTGAGTTGCAAGGTTTATGTGACTGATAACATTGATTCTTATTGTGTTGAAAAGTCATGACTTGCGAAGTTGATTATGTTTGCTCTTAATTCTGTTATTGATCACTTGCTCTTCTATTTGTAGATTTGAATGATGGAAGAGATTCATCAACTTGGATTTGCTGTTGCTGTGGGATGAAGAAAATATGTTCATTTGATTATTTCTAGAAGATTTGCATTAGTAGAGACTTCATCAACTTGTTTGATACATTAGTTTCATTTTGCTAAGTTTTAACTTAGATATTTTGGTTAACATGTTCTCTGTGTCCTAATCTATTATATGATATGAGTTGATTTGTTATTATAAGGTATCTTATTATTTTTTTATGCAATAGGAGAAATATATAATATATTGTGAAGGTAATATTTCTTAACTTGAGCTTATGACATATGATAAGTATGTAATAAAAAAAGTCTACACTAATATATTTTGGAAAATTTTATAATTTATTCAAAATAATTATTTTGTGTGATGAATATCTCATCACGATTGATGACAGGAAATGTGAGGAAGAAACAGTTTTTTGTGACAAAATCTTTGTCCTAATTTGGGCTTTATTTAGGGTTCGTAATACCGTATGTGATGAAAATAAAAGACTAAAGTAAGGAAAGTCTCATCACAGTAGATGTCATATAGTGAGGAAATGCAAATTCGTCACAGAAGCAATCAAGTGAGGAAAGTTTCATCACAGTAGATGCCATATAGTGAGAAAATGCAAATTCGTCACAAAAGCAATTGTGAGGAAGGCCTGTTTCGCCACAATAACCTTTTTGTGGCGGCCCTACAGTGAGTGAGGAAAGTTTCATCACAGTAGATGCCATATAGTGAGAAAATGCAAATTCGTCACAGAAGCAATCGTGATGAAGGCCTGTTTCGCCACAATAACCTTTTTGTGGCGGCCCTACAGTGACAACCGTGTGAGAATTTTTCGTCACTGTAGCCTACAGTGACAAAATTCTGCCTTTCTGTGGCAAAAAGTTTTATAACAGAAAAATGTTTTTTTTTTTTTTGTAGTGGTAAGGCTAATCTCCTTGTAGTTATTCCGGTTCAAATTGTGAACCTACCTAAGTAATGGAACCAGCTGTCATTACTATACTTTATACAAAACCAGTGATAAGAAGATTTCTCTTTGAACTTTGGTCCTGAGTTCTTGGTACAGTGATACTATATATGCTAATGATGCAGTCGAGAAAGCGTTGGAGTTTATGGTGAAATGGGATCACCCAAAGAGAGGCTGATTTTGGCTCGGTCTGTTTTTGACGTGCGAATAGTCAAATTTTATCCGAAACGGGCCAACGAACCATAGTAATGATCAAAAGATCATTGAGGGAGCGGATTTTAGCCAAATTCCTTCGTTTAGGCCTCGAAAAGGCTGTTTTTGCCGTTTTTAGTAATTTTCGTTTCAGTTATATCTTTATTTCTAGCACTCGGAATTGCATTCCGCTTGTTGGAGCGTGTTCCTTCTGAGTAGCACTTTTAGTTTATGCTTTTATTTTGATTTTTTTCCTTTTTTTTGAAAAAAAACGTTATTTCCTATTTTTAGTTATGCTTTTAGGGTATATATTCTATTATGTAAACCGTAAGAAGACATTCAGTTGATTATTGAATAAATTTCTTGAGAGTTTCTCTCTTTTGCATCAATTTTTTGGTATTCTTTGTGAATCAACAAGCTTTTGATTTTCGTGTGTCGTTCCTATCTTTCCTATAAGCTTCCGCTACGTCAATTGATCGAAAATAACCAACCCGAGGTTCAAGCGAGTCGATGTTTGACCAGAAAATCAACGGAGCTCGTTTTTGACAAAATATACCACTTTTCCAAGTGGAAACGACCTCCTGAACAAAACGTAAAGACTAGAAGTCTTTACGCCCACGTGATTTTAGGCAAATTCTAAAGTTTAGAGGGTCAAAATTGCAGTTTATTATTTTCAGCGGGACTTTTAATTTTATTTATTTATTTTAAGAGTCTTTTGTAATTTTGGTGCTTTTTATGTTTAGGGTTTCATCTTTATAAGTGAGTCGTCTTTGAGTCATTGTAGTTAGTTGTTGATTGAATAAGAAAACCTAACTTGAGAGTTTTCTCAGTTTTTGTCAATTTCTCGGTATTCTGCGGAATCAACGAGCTTTTGATTTCTTGTGTTATTTCATCTTCCCTTATGGCTTCACCTCTCTACATCAGTTGGCATCAGAGACATGTTCGTTCCTTCACCATGGCGGCAAGGAGAAACTCTGCAGTCCATCATGTTCCGGTAGAAGAAGATAGATGTGATGAATACACAATGTTACGTCGACAAATTAACTTGTTGACGCAATAAATAGCGGTGATGGTTACTCGACAGCCTGAACTCGCACCAACACCTGAAGCCCCATTGTTTACGGATGAGGAGAATCCGTTTGTACCACTAGAACAACCATTGAATCCGCCTATTCACCGGAGACAAGATGATCTAGAGGAAAAACATTGGAAATCAGAGTTTCAAGGTGATATTCTAAATTTACATGGTGATTATGAAGAGGATTGTAAACCTTCATATGATGTGGTTTATGATAGAGATTGTGATGATATTGTGGATGGGTTCGAGATTTCTAGATTAAAAGATTTCATGGAGGGTGTGGACGAGAAGATCACGGTGGAAAATCCAATAAAAGAGACGAAAATGTTGGAAAAGTACGAGGTTGCCAAGAAGAGCGATAGATTTGAAAGTTTGGTAATAGAAACGAAGAATATAGGTGTGGAAGTGGTCGATGACGAGAAGAAGCACGCTCCTATTATTGTTGCCACAATTGAAGATGTTCATCCTCAGGGTTTTAATGTTTTTTATGTAACTAGTCATATTTTGTCTTATGGTGATAAGTTCTTAGTTACTAAACACGATTCAGATTCTAGGTCGAATCTTTTTCAACCAGAGGAGAATGATGGAGATCAAAAATATGAGTATCTCTTGATCGAAAATAACCAACCCGAGGTTCAAGCGAGTCGAGGTTTGACCAAAAAATCAACGGAGCCCGTTTTGACAAAGAATACCACTTTTCCAAGTGGAAACGACCTCCTGAGCAAAACGTAAAGACTAAAGTCTTTACGCCTACGTGATTTTAGGCAAATTTGAAAGTTTAGAGGGTCAAAATTGCAGTTTATTATTTTCAGCGGGACTTTTAATTTTATTTCTTTATTTGGACGAAATATTAAAACTGCCCTATAACTTTTTTTCAAAACTAAAAATGCCCGTTTTCTTCGGGCCATGTAAAACTGCCCCTTAAGTCTTGAAAAATCTTGCAAAAATGGCCGATGGCCTTATTCGGGCTAAAAATACCGACGTGGCGACACAGTCAACGCCACGTCATAAAATAGCTCAGCCACATCATATTTTCAGCCAATAATAATAAATATATATAAATAATAATAATAAACATATATATAAATAATAAAGATTTATATATAAATAATAAAGATATATATATATATATAAATAGTAATAAACATATATATATATATAATAATAATAAACATATATATATATATATAAATATAAAGATATATATATATATATAAATAATAATAAACATATATATATATAAATAAAACAAATAACAATAAAACACAAAAAAATAAAAAATAAAAAATAAAACCCTACCGCACCCCCCTCCCGACCTACGCCCCCCCCCCCCGCCACCCAACGACCACGATTGCAGTGGTGGTGGCGACGCCACCACCGCTGCGATTCGCGGTGGCGTCACCGCGAGTCGCAGCGGTGGTCTCCACCACCACCGCGATTTGCAGTGGTGGTGGCGTCAAATCGACGCCACCACCACTACAATCGTGGTCGCCACCACTGCAATTTGGTAGTGGTGGTGGCGGGGTGGGTAGGGGGAGTGGGGTTCCGGCGATTCGCAGCGGCGGGGGTGGGGGTGTGTGGGGGGGGGGGGGGGAAACAGCGGGGATGGAATTTTTTTTTTAATTTTTTTTTGTTTTTTATTTATTTTATATAATGTTAAAATATTTATTGTTTTATAAATTAGTATAAATAATAATATATGTTGATATTATTATTTATATATAATATATGTTTTACTTTTACAAATGATTATATATATATATGTTTATTATTTATATATATATATATATATTTTGGGGGGCAAAGTGCAATTTATTTTGGGGTGCAAATACAAAATTTAAAGTTATAAGAGCTTGTGTGAAAAACGTGTTTTGGCTAAAAAATATGACGTGGCAATGACAACTTGTTGACTTTATCGCCACGTAGGCATTTTTAACCCAAATAAGGCCATCAGACATTTTTGCAAGATTTTTCAAGACTTACGGGGCAGTTTTACAAGGCCCGAAAAAAACGAGCATTTTTAGTTCTGAAAAAAAGTTATAGGGCAGTTTTAATATTTCGTCCTCTTTATTTTAAGAGTTTTTTGTTATTTTGGTGATTTTTATGTTTAGGGTTTCATCTTTATAAGTGAGTCGTCTTTGAGTCATTGTAGTTAGTTGTTGACTGAATAAAAAAAAAAACCTAACTTGAGAGTTTTCTCAGTTTTTTTCAATTTCTCGGTATTCTGCGGAATCAACGAGCTTTTAATTTCTTGTGTTATTTCATCTTCCTTTATGGCTTCACCCCGCTACATCACTTTTGCTTCTTAAAATTGAAAGTGAGACAAATATGTATTTCGGACCTTTTATTAAACACATAAACCAATTTCCTACATCCAACGTAACATGCAATGAATCTTTTTCAGTATATCAATTAACAAATAATATAGAACGCTTTTCGCTAATACATGAAAATGCACAAAACAAAAAAACATTTTGAAGTCGAATAAACGAAGATTGAGTTAGTTTAAAAATCCCAGGCGAGGTGATTTTGTTTTCCGCGGATTAAACACCCTACAATTCTTCCTAATCTCGCCAGCTTTTCCCTTAAGAACTTGTGTATTACCCAACTTGATCATCGCCTTCACAAAACTCTGCCTGAACGCATTCCCATCTTTCGCAAAACCCGAAACAATCGGCGCGGTAGACTCATCCAAAGCCAACTCCTGATCAATCTTCAATACACCTCTCTTGAAAATCGTCTGATTGTAAAACTGATTATCCACAACAAACGGCGATCCCTGATCCAGCATCGCACTCCGAACTTGATTAGGATCGCTCGATTGCGCCCCACAAGTCTTCACAAGATCCGAAACCAATGTCGGATCCATGGTTGGATCCGGTTTACCACTACCCTGGAAATTTGAAAGTCGGTCCGAGAAAAATCCACATTGAGCCACGCCAATTGTGTGTGCACCAAGAAGTGTGACCATTTCGTTTAATGTATACCCTTTGGCTTGGAAAACCTGAAATGCTTGAGGCACGGTTGCGGTCGGTCCTGGTAAATCAACATTATTCACATTGGAGCCCAAGCCGTCCCGTCGCCCTGTCGGAATGCTGTAGGTTGGGCCGCCAGATAGAACCACAGCATCGCGGGTGGCTAAAGCAATAATATCCGAGCACGAGACTGTGGAGGAGCAGTTGGCTTCCACGGCCTCCTTGGCAGCGTCGATGAGGTCGAAGCCTCGGACGCTGAGGTTTGCTCCGGCATCCTTTTCAGAGGACTGGGATGAAGTGGAGTCTATGAGTATTGATGCATCACAACCCTGTTCATTAGACCAATTTTTGGAACATGTGAAAACGTTAGATTCAAGATGATATCATTTTTTTAAAATGTTTTCACTAAAATAGCGACATGATTGTGTTTTTCACTCACGAGAACCACACCAAACATATTTTTATACTGGTTACGTTGCAATAATGATTTTCCTAATTATTACAAGACGTTTCAGAAAAACTCCCAAAAACTTATGAACATTTTATAATATTTAACTAACCAAAACGACAAAACTTATGCCATTAGAACCATTGATTTCAATGAGGAATACATGCATGGATAAAAAACCTAAAAGTATATGTTCAATGTTATATTCACACACGCACGCACACGCTTTTACCATTTTCCTGGCGCATTATCTTCAAATACTTTTCTACGTACTGAGATGATATAAAACAATATCTTTTCTAATGGAGTTTTATTGCATGTCATATTTGCATGTAAAATGGAACTTGCAATTACTTGGAATAAACATAAGATCCAGTCCAGCGCATGCAGCCCCAAATAACAACAAAATGATAAGCATGATCGGATCCTTATCAGGTATTTTCTATGGTTTATGCAAACACAGAAAAATAAATGAAGCTTCTTAATTAATAACTTACAGTAACAAAGCAATCATGAAAATACATGCGAAGCAATGCTGCTGCTATGGAGCGATCGGTATTAAACCGTTGTTGGACAACTCCCTGAATAATTGATTCTGCCTTGGGACAAGTAGAACTGTAAAATCCAACTTTTAGTTGAGCACAAGTAATTTCATGAAGGATGCAAGATAGAGTAAAAAGAACAAGTACTATTCCCTTCATGTTTTGTTATGAAATTGATATGATGAATTTGTGTTCTGAAGATTTAGAGACATCTTGTTGGATATATATAGTGAAATTCTGGGACTATTTCCTGGTGTTAGGAAGTTGGCGACGTGCAAAGGTCAAAGGATGTTACAGTAATATTGCTTAAATAATGCATACGCGTTATATATTACAACTTGACTATATAAATAGTATTATTTATGGAGCTACTGTATAACATGCTTATCCTTAATTTGATCAAAATTTAGAGGATTTAATTGTTCTTTTAATTGACTAGTAATTAATATATAGTTAAGTAGTACGTATTAGCCATTGTGCAGAGATGTGAAATGCATGACGTCCAAAGAGCTAATATATATATATATAGGGCAAAATATTTTTTTTTGCCCTTTATTTTATGCCAACTTCATGTTTTGCCCTTTAACTTTTCGGGCTTAGAAAATGCCCGTTAACTCCTTAGTTTTTTATAAAAAATGCCCGGCGGGCTGAGAATTGGGTTTGGGCCAATTTTGGCTGACGTGGCGTCTGACTGGGACGCCACTCGGACGCCACGTCATATATATATATTTTTTTTCATATGTATATATATACAAAACTTTTTATATTAGGCAAAAATATAGGGCTAAGAGTAAAATTAGGGCTAGGATTCCAGTTCCACTGCCGATTGAGATTCCGACGATTGCGGCGGTGGAGAGTCGTTTGTTGTCGTTGTCGTTTGATTTGTGTGGCGGTGGAGGTGGTGAAGTCGCCGGCGCCGGCGCCGGTGCCGGAAAGAACGGATTGCACGGCGACAGAGGTGATCTGCACAGTGCGAGATTATTCGCAAATGCGGTGGTCGGAAATCTGGATAATGAGGCGGGGATGGATCCGTTGAGCTTGTTGTTACTGACGTTAAATTCGATTAAACTCGGAATCGCAATGATGGGGATTCCGCCTTCGAATGAGTTGCTTTGTAGAAACAGACCAGTGAGCTGAGTGAGATTCGTGATTGCAAACGGAATTGTGCCGCTGAAGGTGTTTATCGACAAATCGAGGCGGTTTAACCGAGTTAATTCTGTTAAACTGGTTGGAAACTGGCCGGAGAATCGGTTGCTCTGAAAGTACAAGTTGGAGGCTGAGTACTCGGAGCTGTGTGAGGCGGCCGAGGGTGTTGGGGTGGCGGCGGGGAGAAGGCTGAGGGTGGGGGGTGGCGACGGGAGGGGGCGGGGGGTGGCTACGGCGGATTCGTCGGATTTCGATTCGTCCAATTTGAACGGCGGTTCGACGCGTAGAATATCGAGCTCCAATTTGCCGGATTCGGAATCGAAGAATTATTGCAATTTTGTGGTCGTTTGTGCGTCGGATTGAAACGCCATTGTTGTTGATTTGAAGTTGGTGGTGGGGGAGAAGGCTGGGTGGTGGTGGTGATGTAGATGACGAGGTTGGGGTGGCGGTGGTGACCTTGGGTGGGTGATGAAGATGATGGGGGCAGCGGTGGTAGCGGTGGTGGTGATGATGACGGCGGGGGAGTGGGGGGTGCCGTGGTGGTGGCCCTTGGGTGGGTGATGAAGATGATGGGATTTTTATAAATAAATATATAAAAACTATTATTTTACAAATAGTTTTTAAAGATACGAAAAAATGATACTTACTTTTTTTATTTAATTGTATTTTTGGTGTTAATTATAACATAATTAAAAAGTTATTATGAAAATATAAAAAGTTTTGTATATATATACATATGCAAAAAAAAAAAAAAAAATGACGTGGCGTCCCAGTCAGACGCCACGTCAGCCAAAATTGGCCCAAACCCAATTCTGAGCCCGCCGGGCATTTTTTATAAAAAACTAAGGAGTTAACGGGCATTTTCTAAGCCCGAAAAGTTAAAGGGCAAAACTTGAAGTTGACATAAAATAAAGGGCAAAAAAAAATATTTTGCCCATATATATATATATTATATAATGATAAGACAAATTAGCAATTTGCGTTATATATGACCAACTAGCTAGCAAATCTACATTGTGAGAAAGCTAAATGAAAAATTGATCGAAAGTAGTTTGATAGAAAGTTCGGACCTCATGCCATCTTGTGTAGATATATTTTGTGTTGTGATCAAATTAAATTTACTACAGTGTTTGCAATTTGGGATTTTTATACTGTCAAATAAAAGTACAGAATTCATATACTTTTCCGTACAAACAGTAATTAGTTTATAATTTTAGTCATTTTATTTTCTTTTAACTACTTAATAATAATATTAATGGAATAGAGGATGTCATTGTTTTTTTCTTCAGACAAAAGATCTCTGTCGAATTTGGCAGAATTAACTATAACTCTTTACTTTCGATTGACAGGAGTTTTTACGGTTTTACCTGTATTGGAGTTTTTTTTTTTTTTGGGGGGGGGGGGGGGGGGGGGGGGGCGTAGACTGAGAGGTCACACGTACGAACGAGATTTATGAATATTTGACAAATAACTGGTAGAAATGAGTATTATATACAAAGAATAGAATATCCTACATATATTTATATGTATATATATATGTTCGATTTGGTGAAATTATTCGTATGCATGCTTAGAGACATTTTAATGATTAGTATATATAGTATAATTATATTATGCCATTCAACAAAGTACATAAGAAAGTTCATGCACCGGAAACAAGTCCACGATATATATTCTTTTTAATATCCGTTGACCCTGCAGGTTCAATGCCACTTATACAACTACCAAGTAATAAGCTTTAGCAATCATTATGTTAGCTTGATAAAAAAAATTAAAAAGATAATCAATATGTTTGTTAATAATAAGGGCGAACCTTGCATTGTCCGCAGGTGTGCCTACATATATACATTCCTGTATGCCTGTGAGTGTTTATATGAATTCGGATATAATTAAACTATTAACATTATTAATGACAGTAGTTTCTACAACATTAATTATAGTTCTTAAAACGTTTTCATCGAAATATCAAAAAGCAAATAGAAGGACGATTTCTCCATATGGATCGCTTTACGGTGTGCGCGCAACGGCAAAGAAAAATATCAATCAATTTGACATTTGGAGGCCACTTAATTCAGAATAAAATAAGAACGGAACAATCTAATAAGAAAACGAAATGTGATTTAGTATATATGAGACATGCGAATAGTTGCAAGCTGTTAGAAATTAAAATTTATTTGTTGGAACTATTATTTGTTTCACAGTTACAGACAGAGTAGCCCGTCAAATTTAAAATTAATTAAGATGATAACAGATGGCTGATTTCTAACAATAATTTCGGCCCTCACACTTTTTAAGGAAGAATTATATTTTAGGTAATGGCTTTTGTCATTTTTGAATACAATAATGATAATGAAGAATAACTCTATTTCAATGCATGTATTCTACTTAATTAAGAATGTAGTCTGGTTTCTTTCTTTTTTTTTTGGTAAAAAGAAAATGTTGACAGTATCTCCGATCTATTTGTTAATTATATTATGGACCCAATCAAATGGGGGACCCGCAGATTTTAGTGACCCGGAGTCGGACATTTTTTGGGAGTAATATTTACTGCTTCACTAGGAATCAATATTAACAAGGATAATTATAGTTACACCCCTAAGGTTTGGTGTAATTACATGTACCTCATCTCTAATTTTAGAATTTACAATCATCTCCCCGGCCTCCAACTAAAAGATAAAAATCAACTTCCAAATTTGCCCATATAGTCAACTTATGTGTAAAGAGATTTATATCTAAGTCTAATATTAAACAAGAAACATTTAATAAATTTGGTTCAGTTTAACTTATAAACTATTGATAAAATCTAAGGCAACAGTAAATAACTTTCTTTAGTTATTTAATTAATGCTATTATTATCCATTAATTTTAAATCCCCATTTTAAATAGCTGTGATTTTCGCAAAAAAAAAAACAGTTAATGCTCAATATTCTAGCTTGTGAACTTTTATGTTTAAACTGTCTTATGTACTAAATGTAAAAAAATAATATTTATGAAATAACTCATTTCTTAATATAAACATCTTTCCCACCATTAAGGCGTGAACATATATGTTACTCCCGCACTAATATTCATCTTAGACCCATTAAAGTTTACAAGATAATGTAATATTTCATCACTACAAGATTTGGGGGGTTTTTAGGGACCGCCCAGCGGTCACCAAAAGGCGGTCGCGGTTGCCCTTGGTCCCCTACCCTTTGGCGACCGCTTGGCGGTCGCGGGGACCACTTTTCGCGACCGCGAATTTAGGGACCGCCGGGCGGTCCCTAATGCCTTATGAGGACCGCTCGGCGGTCCCCAATAATATTCAGACTTTTAGGGACCGCCCAGCGGTCCCCAATAATATTCAGACATTTAGAGACCGCCCAGCTGTCCCCAATAATATTCAGACTTTTAGGGACCGCTGGGCGGTCACCAGGGCTATGAATATTATTGGGGACCGCTGGGCGTTCCTAAAAGTCTGCGGCAGAATAAAAAAAAACCCAATAATATTCCGGAAATTTACCGGAATATTATTGGGTTTTTTGTACAAATTGCGTGTAAATATGTGCAACAAACATTTAAAAGAACAAAAACAAACAAAATAATGACAAAAAAGTAAAATGAAATGAAAGTTAACAAAATAAAACAAAGAAAATAATGAAATAAAAGTAAAAACAAATGATAGTTATTAAAATAAACCAAAAACAATGAAAAAGAAGAAGCAAAATAAATGAAGAACATATTGTTGGTGTTTTCTTGACATTTGTTAAAAGAAAAGAGAAGAAAGGATGTGTTTTGGGATTTGAAGAAAAAAAGAAAGGTTGAGAAGAAAGGAAGAAATGTTGTGTTTTGGATGATTTTTATTTTTGGGATTTAGGAAGAGAAAAATGAGAAAAGAAATTTTAGAGTTGGGTGTTTTTGAAGAGTGTTGAAAAATTGGATAGAAGAGTGGTGGTATATATAGAATTAAAGTGAAAATTTTGAATTTTCGGAAATTTCAAATTTCCCCCCCAATCCCGCCTATTTTTTAAACATTTAGGGACCGCCGGGCGGTCCCTAAATATACTTGGTGACCGCCGGGCGGTCCCTAAAGACATGTGGTGACCGCTCGGCGGTCACTAAATATGCTTTTTAGGGACCGCCCGGCGGTCCCTAATAATATTCATACTTTTTTTTTTGATTTTATAAAACGATTTCCATGTGTTTTTGATATTTAGAAACAAAATTCATTATAAAATGTCAATTGAAGTAACGAACGATCATAAAACCACTAAATTAGTTATTTAATTGTAGATTGAATGAGATTGAGAAAGTTTTTTAACGTTGAACATATTCTACGTTATACGTACAATTCATCATCGTATGTTGTTTCAATTTGTATGAAACTTTGTAATTTTGTTCTTTTAACTATTATTAGGATATTTATCAACTAAACAAACAACGCGACACCTTAATCGTTCCATAAAAAAAAAGTATGAATATTATTAGGGACCGTCGGGCGGTCCCCAAAGCCACCTTTAGGGACCGCCGGGCGGTCCCTAAAGACAATTGGTGACCGCCCAGCGGTCCCCAAAGGTGGTTTTAGGGACCGCCAGGCGGTCCCTAATAATATTCATACTCTTTTTTTTCGATTTTATGAAATGATTTCCATGTGTTTTTGATATTTAGCAACAAAATTCATTATAACATGTCAATTGAAGTAAAAAAATGATCATAAAACCACTAATTTAGTTATTTAATTGTAGATTGAAT
The DNA here is from genome assembly GCA_948329865.1 of Linaria vulgaris. NCBI lineage: Eukaryota > Viridiplantae > Streptophyta > Magnoliopsida > Lamiales > Plantaginaceae > Linaria > Linaria vulgaris. The sequence goes on from OX415249.1 coordinate 105,959,851, forward strand.
GAGATTGAGAAAGTTTTTAACGTTGAAACTATTCTACGTTATACGTACAATTAATCATCGTATGTTGTTTCAATTTGTATGAAATTTTGTAATTTTGTTCTTTTAACTATTATTAGGATATTTATCAACTAAACAAACAACGTGACACCTTAATTGTTCCATAAAATTAAAAAAAAAATTATGAATATTATTAGGGACCGCCGGGCGGTCCCTAAAGACAATTGGTGACCGCCGGGCGGTCCCTAAAGACAATTGGTGACCGCCCAGCGGTCCCCAAATGTGGTTTTAGGGACCGCCCGGCGGTCAGTAATAATATTCATACTCTTTTTTTCGATTTTATGAAATGATTTCCATGTGTTTTTGATATTTAGCAACAAAATTCATTATAACATGTCAATTGAAGTAAAAAATGAACATAAAACCACTAATTTAGTTATTTAATTGTAGATTGAATGAGATTGAGAAAGTTTTTTAACGTTGAACATATTCTACGTTATACGTACAATTCATCATCGTATGTTGTTTCAATTTGTATGAAACTTTGTAATTTTGTTCTTTTAACTATTATTAGGATATTTATCAACTAAACAAACAACGCGGCACCCTAATTGTTCCATAAAATTAAAAAAAAAAGTATGAATATTATTAGGGACCGCCGGGCGGTCCCCAAAGCCACATTTAGGGACCGCCGAACGGTCCCTAAAGACAATTGGTGACCGCCCAGCGGTCCCCAAATGTGGTTTTAGGGACTGCCAGACGGTCCCTAATAATATTCATACTTTTTTTTTCGATTTTATGAAACGATTTCCATGTGTTTTTGATATTTATCAACAAAATTCATTATAACATGTCAATTGAAGTAACAAACGATCTTAAAACCACTAATTTAGATATTTAATTGTAGATTGAATGAGATTGAGAAAATTTTTAACGTTGAACCTATTCTACGTTATACGTACACTTAATCATCGTATGTTGTTTCAATTTGTATGAAACTTTCTAATTTTGTTCTTTGAACTATAATTAGGATATTTATCAACTAAACAAACAACGAGACACCTTAATTGTTTCATAACATAAAAAAAATATGAATATTATTAGGGACCGTCGGGCGGTCCCTAAAGCCAATTTTAGGGACCGCCAGACGGTCCCTAAAACCCGTTTTGGGTTGGGCGGTCCCCCTTTTGGGCTGGTGACCGCCTAGCGGTCCCCCTTTTGGGCTGGTGACCGCCCAACGGTCCCCGTTTAGGATGGGGACCGCCCAGCGGTCCCCCTTTTGGGCTGGTGACCGCCCAGCGGTCCCCGTTGCTCTGGGCGGTCACCAAAAAGCTGGGGACCGCCCGGCGGTCACCAGGCGGGGGTCGCGAAAACCCCCCAAATCTTGTAGTGCATATCCATTTTGTTAATGGCGTTGCCTTAAGATTTTGCAAAATATATAGCAATAACAGTCATCTATCCATATTATTATATAAAGAAAGACAAATTGTGAACCCAACCTCTTAATTTTTGGCTTCTACCTTATAATTTAAGTGTTGGCACAATATTTTATTATTATATTTCTAATCTAGCATTAGGGTTTAAGTAGAATCATTAACTACAATAATTATGATAATTGGTAATTTAGTTTCACAAATTGAAACCTTTTATATAAATTCTCTATCTTTAAATATAATGTTTACTTATTTAAGTTACTTTCTCCACCATGCAAATTGATATAATTTATTAATCACGCGTGGAGACCGCGCGCTTGCCAAAGTCTCTAGTACAATTATATAAAGAAAGACAAACTGTGACACTAAATTTTTAATTTCTGATTTAGCCTTATAATTTTAGTGTTGGCACAATACTATATTCGCCGTAAGCTTTAAGCAATTTTTTTAACTACAATAATTATGGTGATTTGTGATATAGTTCTCCAAAAATTGGTACTTTCCATATACCCTTTCTATTTAATCTTTACTTAAATGTTTAATTATGCGGGAATCGCGTGCCAACGTTTTTAGTCCCCAATTATTTGAATTTCATACACGGTATATTTGACCACTGAATGTGACTTATAAAACACAGATCGGAATATTTTTTTTCCTTGCTAATGCTAACACCATAGAAAAGCTTTTCAAATTAATTATAGCTCAATTTCTTTTCACTACATTACATGAAAGTTTAGTTATCAAATACGTACACTTACAATGAAAATCCAAAATGCAAATTGATAATTGTGAATTATTTGTAATTACAAAAAGCCAGTCAACCGGCATAGTGAGCGAATGATGGATTTTCTAAAAATGGTACGTGATAAAATCTTGAGTCTAGGTACATAACAAAGCTAAATATATTTTAACCGTGTCTCGATCGGTACATATGGCATAATATTGAACTTGAAGGTGAGGGTGTGCCAATCATTCATAATCGTATCAATTGGTACGAATCGGTTACTGAATTATTTAAATGAATCCCACAAACGATCTACTATCAAATACCGAATTAGTAATTGATACATTTGGGTTTATGAGTCGATAATCGATTGCCGCGAAATACTGAACTATTTGAGAGATATGTCCCCAAAGCAAAACACGCACGTAATGCTAACTTGTTACGTTCTTGATAATATATTAGTTATGATTGTCATAAGTTTTTCTCAATTCAATTATAAGTTTTTTAAGGCGCTAAAATGATGGACTTTAATATAATTTCTTTTGTTTTATTTTTGTAATAATTAAATGTTCAAGAGAAAAAAAATATCGAGTCGATCGAAACTACCAACTCAAGCTCAATAGTTACCAAATCATACTGAATTAGTTTAATATAGCAAATAAACCAATTTTTTTATCTTCCGAATTAAACTATTTATTGAAACACCGAATCATTGATACGTTTTGCAAATCGCCACTTGAATAGCAAGCGATACTTATTTGTTACATTTGCAGTTATAAATTATCATAAATTCTTGCCAAAAGAAAACCATCATATGACTCATGAGTTCAAGCTTCAACGAAAGCATCATAAGCAAAAGAATTACATTCGTATGAGTTTATGAGCGAATATATTGTTGAAAAGTGGACCCTTCTCGATAGAGCGGAAAACACGACAATAATTGAAAAGACGGAAAAATACGACACACAGATTTTACGTGGAAAACCCCAAATTAATTTAGGGTGAAAAACCACGGTCAAGGTAGAAGAACTTCACTATGAGTGTAAAATAGGAATTACAACTCTCCGACTTTTACCATAGTAAAGTCGTACAAACTCTCTATTTTTCCTCACAATTACAATACTCTAAACCACTCTTTATATTAATTATTTGCTAATTATATATAAGAGATACTTGTATTTTATTTTGGGATACTTTCAAATGCAAGGAGGCATCAACTATTTATAGCCTAAACTCCAAATTAACTAATGTTAATGCACCTCCCCATTGTGTTGTTAATGCTCCACTTCAAGGTTAATGCTGCACTTAAACATTAATGTTGCACTTTGAAAGTTGTTGTTGTTGCTTTCTACCGCCCCAACAATCTCCCACTTGAAGATTTGATTAGGGACTAATCAGATCTCCACACCATTCTTTCTACCTCTCATTTCATGTTGCTTACGTTTTCACCAGACCACACGAGGACCGACACTGAACAAACTTGTCAGCATTAACACTCTTCGTCATGAAATCAGCTATGTTATCTTTAGTGTGAATCTTCTGCACATCCACAGTACCCTCCTCGACTTTCTCACGAACAAAGTGATACTGCACCCGAATATGCTTTGTCTTGGAATGGAACGCTGGATTCCTTGCAAGATGCAACGCACTCTGACTGTCACAGAATAGAGAAATACTCTCTAATTTGTGCCCGAGTTCCTCCAGAACCATTTTCAACCAAATCGCCTCTTTACTGGCCTGCGTAGCTGCCACGTATTCAGCCTCCGTTGTTGATGTCGCAACAACTGACTGTAACTTCGAAACCCAACTCACTACACCTCCAGCAAGAGTAAATACATATCCTATCGTGGACTTGCTTTTGTCAAGATCACCTGCATAGTCAGAATCAACATAGCTTTTGACTGTAAAACCCGATCCTCCATAACATAATGCAACATCTGAGGTTCCCTGAATGTATCTCAGAACTCTCTTTATTGTACTCCAATGCTCTCTTCCCGGATTCGCCATGTATCGACTAACCACTCCTACTGCATGTGCAATGTCTGGTCTAGTACATATCATAGCAAATATTAAACTTCCCACTGCTGATGCATACGGTACTCGAGACATCTCCCTCCTCTCTTCTTCACTGCTAGGACACATACTTGAGGATAACTTGAAATTAACAGGAAGAGGGGTAGAGATTGGTTTACAATTGTGCATACTGAACCGCCGCAAAATCTTTAACAGATAGTTCCTCTGAGAAAGCCAAATCTTCCTGCTATTTCTGTCTCGGTGGATTTGCATCCCTAGAATCTTGTTTGCTGGTCCTAAGTCCTTCATTTCAAATTCCCTAGCCAGTTCAGCCTTCAATTCTTCAATATGAGCTTTGTTGGGGCCTGAAACCAACATGTCATCAACATACAACAGTAAAATAACAAAGTCATCACCAAATCTCTTGAAATATGCACAAGGATCTACATTCAGTCTGTTGTATCCAAGGCTCATTATGAATGAATCAAATCTTTTGTACCAACACCTCGGCGCCTGTTTGAGACCGTACAAAGATTTGTTCAACCTGCAAACCAAGTTCTTCTTTTCTTCTTCAATAAATCCTTCTGGTTGGAGCATGTAAATTTCTTCTTCAAGATCACCATGAAGAAAAGTCGTCTTTACATCTAATTGTTCAAGATGTAAATCAAATGTAGCGTACATTGCCAGAACCACCCGCACAGTTGTCATTCGGACCACCGGAGAAAATATTTCGTTGAAATCAATCCCCTCCTTCTGAGCATATCCTTTCACCACCAATCGTGCACAATACCTTTCCACTTGATCATCACTGTTACGTTTGATTTTGTACACCCATTTGTTGCCAATGGGTTTCCTCCCTTGTGGTAGAGATACAAGTTCCCACGTCTTATTCTTATGGAGTGCTTCAATTTCCTCCTGCATTGCTGCCATCCACTGAGCTGCATCTGAACTACTCATTGCTTCCCGGAGAGTTGATGGCTCCCCGTCCTCAGTTAAAAGACAGTATGCAATATTGTTCTCTATAGAATAGTCTGAGTGCCAGCCTGGTGGTCTCCTGACACGTGTCGATCGACGTATCCCCGAGACCCCAGACTCCATTGTCTCCTCAGGTTCATGCTCAGGTTCGGCAGGACCCTCCTGCTCAGCATCCTTATCGACTACTACTGTCGTAGTTCCTGGATCTTCCCATGTACTGCTATCATTTCCTTTCTTATCTTCCGTGAAGATAACATCCCTGCTTACAACAATCTTGTGGGTAGTGGGGTCCCACAAGCGATAACCCTTCACTCCTTTAGCATACCCTAAGAACAAACACTTCCTGGATTTTGGGTCCAACTTCGTTTTCTCTTGAGTATTAAACATAACATAAGCGGGACTCCCAAATACATGGAGATTAGAATAATCAACTAGTTTACCTGTCCACACCTCCATCGGTGTTTTCAGCCCCAGTGCTGTTGACGGAGATCGGTTCACCACATAACAGGCGGTGTTGATTGCTTCTGCCCAGAACGACTTTTCTAAGCCTGCAGCCTGCATCATGGCTCTTGTTTTATCCAACAAGGTCATGTTCATCCGCTCTGCCACCCCATTCTGCTGAGGAGTGTATGTCGTAGTAAACTGCCTCTTAATCCCAACATCTTTACAGAAGTCGTCAAACTCCTTGCCAGTATATTCCCCTCCATTGTCAGATCTCATGCACTTGATCTTTTTCCCAGATTCAAGTTCCACCAGCGCTTTGTACGTCTTGAACATTGAGAACACCTCGGCCTTACTCTTGATCATGTACACCCAACATCTCCTGGAATAATCATCTATAAAAGACACAAAATACTTTGCACCTCCCATGCATAGTACTGGTGCTTGCCACACGTCAGAGTGAATCAATTCTAGAATGGCTTTACTTCTAGAATCTGAACTACGAAACTTTATACGATGTTGCTTGCCAACAACACAATGATCACAAAAAGGTAATGATACCCTTGTGAGGCCCGGAAGTAGTTTCTTCTCTGCAAGAACCTTAATGCCTTGTTCCGACATATGCCCGAGCCGCTGATGCCAAATCATTGATGATTTCTCAATCTACTCAGATGAAGCCACTGACGCTTCTCCCACTTGCAGAGCCCTCCCCTGTACCATGTATAAGTTTCCGGCAATCTTGTCCGCCTTCATCAGTACAAGCGCACCCCTTTTAACTTTCATGATCTTGTTTCGCGACCCAATCTCACAACCAAGATCATCGAGTTGTCCATAAGACAACAAATTCTTGCATAATCCCTCCACGTGTCGGACATCTCAAATGGTCCGAACAATCCCGTCATGCATCTCCAGCTTGATCGTACCAATGGTAACAACTTTCAAACGTTCATTTTTACAGCTATACACGGATCCTCCAGCGATCGGTGTATACTCATGAAACCACTCCCTCCGGGGAGTCATATGAAAAATGGCTCCTGAATCAATAAGCCATATATCATTGAAGCCACGCATACCTCGAATAGCTGTTGCGGCTTCACAACATAGTACATCACCATCATCTGAAGTGCTAGCAACGTTCCCCTGAGGATTAGAACTCTTCTGGTTTGAATCCTTAAGATTCCAACAGTCGTTCTTCAAGTGACCTTTCTTGCCACAATGCCAACAACTGCCCTTGGTCTTTGATTTGGATCTCCCATGTTTCTTACTCCCACTTGCACCGCGCTCCGTCGTTCTCCCTATTGTCACCGACAAGGCACCTGCTTGTTGCGAACCTGCCTCCATGTCTTCTCTGTTTTTGCGTCGACTCTCTTCTTCCAGAATAGCGGCTGCAATTTCGTCGAAGACCAAATAATCCGTGAGGACATTATTTGTTAAGTTGATGAAAAGCTGGTCATACGAATCGGGCATACTTTGCAGCAGAATTTCAGCACGTTCAACCACTTCTATTTTATGACTCAACGATGTCAATTGAGAAAATAGAGTATTTAGAACATTGAGGTGCTCAGTTACCGGGGTAGATTCCGCCATCCTCAGTGTGTACAATTTTCTTTTAAGGAAAATTTTGTTGTGTAGGGACTTCGCCTCATACAACTTGTTGAGATGATCCCATATCTCCTTAGCTGTCCTCTTCTCCTCAACGCTTGACAACACACCATCACCTAATGCCAGGTGAATATTTGCGATTGCGTTGCCGTCCATCTCGTTCCACTTCGTATCATCTGTGATTTCCACCGGCCTGTCGCCGATCGCCGCGAGACACCCATCTTTCCGCAAGATGGCTTTGATCTTCAGCTTCCACAACGAGAAATTACTCCCGTTGAATTTTTCGATCTCGAATTTCGCCGTCATTGCTTCTATCACGTACCACCGTCACTGAAAAATAATTTTAGTACGATACCCACAGATATCACCGAGACCCCGGATATGAACCAAGGCTCTGATACCACTTGTTGAAAAGTGGACCCTTCTCGATAGAGCGGAAAACACGGCAATAATTGAAAAGATGAAAAAATACGACACACAGATTTTACGTGGAAAACTCCAAATTAATTTAGGGTGAAAAACCACGGGCAAGGTAGAAGAACTTCATTGTGAGTGTAAAATAGGAATTACAACTCTCCGACTTTTACTGTAGTAAAGTCGTACAAACTCTCTATTTTTCCTCACAATTACAATACTCTAAACCACTCTTTATATTTGCTAATTATATATAAGAGATACATGTATTTTATTTTGGGATACTTTCAAATGCAAGGAGGCATCAGCTATTTATAGCCTAAACTCCAAATTAACTAATGTTAATGCACCTCCCCATTGTGTTGTTAATGCTCCACTTCAAGGTTAATGTTGCACTTAAACATTAATGTTGCACTTTGAAAGTTGTTGTTGTTGCTTTCCACCGCCCCAACAGTCTTCATCACCACCACCACGCCCCCACCCCACCCCCTCTTTAACTCACTTCATCTTCATCACAGCCGTCGCCTGCCCTTCACTGTAACCGCCGATGTTCTGCGAATCGACGGATATTCTGCAACGGTCTTCTGCAAATCGGCGGATTAAATAATATATATTATCTGCAACGATCTTCTGCAAATCTGCAAATCGATCTTCATCTCCTTCAAGTAACGATGTTCTGCAAAACGGCATATTCCCACGTCGTCGAAGGCGGGATTGAGATTGGAGAGAAATTGGTGAGCGTTGGTGATTGTGGAGACAAGAATGGAAAGAAATTGGTGAGTGCTGGTGATTCCGCCATTGTTGTTGCCAGCTGGTGGTGGTGCTGGTGGTGGAAGGGGGGAGGGGGGAGGGGGGAGGGGAGGAGAGTGTTCCGAAGGGGATGATGAGTTTTTTCTTAAATATATGTATACAATAAAGATATAAAAAAAGATATATTTATATATATGATGAATTTTTTTTATTTGGATATATATATATATATGAAAATGATGAATTAATTTATTTGTTTAATGTATTTTTTTTTAAATTTTATAACTTTTATAAATTATTAAAGATATAAAAGAATTATATATGTATATATATATATATATATATATATATATAAACCATATATATATGAGGTGCAACTGCAATTCTTAATATTAAAAACGTTTTTTGGCTGAAAAATATGACGTGGCAGAAAACTTATTGACTAGGCGTGATAACTTATTGACTGGGCAACCAAATCAGCAAAAAAAACCCGAATAAGAGCAATTGACATTTTTAGTAGAAATTTTGAAAGTAACGAAGCAGAAAACGTCGGAAAAAAAGAGCATAAAGTAATTTTAAGAAAAGTTAAAGGACAGAAATAATAATTTATGTTATTATTATTATTATTCGTACTAAAATTATTATTATTATTCTTATTATTATTATTATTATTATTATTATTATTATTATTATTATTATTATTATTATTATTATTATTATTATTATTATGTAATGATTCTATTAGTTAAGTAAATATAAATCAAAATATGTTCCACATTTGCGCGCGCTCATGCACACAGATGTGCATGTGTGTTGTTTGTGATATAATTAATTATGTCTAGGACGAATTATTAAATTTGCTACTTATCTTTTTTTAAAAATTTAATATGCCTTGTTTTTAGGCCTCGAATAAATGTCCCATATCTTTTAAAAAGTTTACTAAAAATGCCTCCGGCCCTTATTCGGGCTAAAATTGCCTATGTGGCGTTGCTAAGCATAGTCAATAAGTTGTCATGGCACGTTATGTTTTTCAGCAAAAAAATATTTTTTACGCAAACTCTTGAATTTTAAATATTGTACTTAAAAGCCATAATAAATTGCACTTTGCACCCCAAAATATATATACATAAATAATAATAATAAAGATATAATTATATATATTAAAATAACAAAAAATACAAAAAATGGCATATTAACTTTAAAAAAATAAAGAACAAATTTAATAATTCGTCCTTAAGTCTATTAGACAAAAAGTGCATATTTCATCTTGACTTGGTAATAATTGACATATTTACCCTTATAAAAACCTCCATTCCCGAGGTTACGGAACCATTTTGCCGACTTCTCTTACCTACATTGTTCCATCGACCAGAGGTTGTTCACCTTGGAGACCTGATGCGGTTATGAGTACCAAGAGGAGGGCAGTGAATGGAAGGCTTTCCATAGGTCATAGTCCTAGACTAGAGCCGAGTGGATAAGCTCGATAGTTGCATTGTTCTTTGCATAAGATGCTAGAGTGTCTAGTTTGTAACTTCCACTTGGGGTCTTATCCCCTCGTATTCTTGTAAACACTCTTCTGGTTTCTAATATATTTACCTTTCGTGCGAAAAAAAAAACCTCCATTCATTTCTAAATCTAGTTATTTTTTGGCTTAAATCTCAATTTTTTCTTACGCATATGACTTTTTTAATTGAAGAATGAACGAAGACAAGTATTTCAACGTTGTCATATTATAACTTACTACATTTTATATAAGTGGATATATAGGTACACAAAATGTATATCGATTAGTACTTTTAATATCTAAAATTTAATTTTTCGCAGTTTAATGCTAAATAAAGTAACAGTTGATGTTAAAGAAGCAAAAGTAAGGGATTGTTTGCAAGAACTTTTATAAGCTTCTTATCGGTTTTAAGTCACTGAAAAATATTTAAAGGTGTTTGGAAGAGCTTTTAAAATTGTTTATGGCTTTAAGTCACTGCCAAGCATTTGTTTTGTGTTTGCAATTCATGTTTTTGATTCTCTTTCTCTTAAAAAGAAGTCAAAAAAAAAAAAAGCAGAACCCAGAAGCATGTCATTAGGCGTTTCTGTAAATTGCTTCTACTTATATATTCCTTAAATTTCTCTACATATCATATTTAAGTCTTAATTAATTAGAAAAAAAATCTTTTGATTTCCCTCTTTCCTTATTTACGTGATATTCTCTATAATTCTAAATTGAGGTGTTTTTAAGAATAATAAATTAATAATAAAAAATAATTAAAGAAAAATAATAATGAAAAAGAATAGAGAAAATTTATAATTTTCTTACTTAACAACAAGATATTTAAATTAACAACTTTCAGATAAAGTTATACTTTCTAAAAATAAATGCTTACACCAAATAAATTGTGCTATGTAATGTAATAAACGTATTAATTTACTTATATAAAATTTAAATTATTTTATTTTTAAATATAACCATCATTGTGTATGTGTGAGTGAAACATTTATATTATGTATACTTTAAATATGAGTAAATAAATTTTATTGCATTTTAATCAATATTCAAAAGCTATTTTTCACCAGCTATTGCAAACACCACAAAACTATTTTAACTACTTTAAGTAACTTTTAAAAACACATTTGCACACTCACTGTTTTAAGTCAAACGCGACTTTAAGTAACTTTAAGTAAAAGCTATGAAGAAGTAGCTTCCATAAGCTCTTGCAAACACCCCCTTAATGAGTGCTTGCAATTGTTGCTTTTGCTTCTTCTTTTAAAAAAAAGTCAAAAAAAATATGAAAAGCCCAAAAGCATGTCATTAGGTGATTCAATAAGGAGTTTATCTCACAAATCTTGGTGAATATCTTACTTAAACTTATCAATTCCTTAAATTTCTGGAAATATCTAATTTCTCCCTCAAATAAATTTCACGATTTCTCTCTTTCCTTAACACCGTGATCTTCTTCTCCATACATTTATATTTTTAGAGTAAAAAACAATTAACAAAAAGCAATTAAAGAAAAAATAATAATGAAAAAGAACATAGAATAAAATCTTAGAAATGATTTACTTAACAACAATGATGTACACCATTATTTTATTAACATCTTTTAGATATAGTTATTATCTCTAGAAGATATATGTGTGATGTAATTATACTAAAAAACTTGTATATATATATTGATTAAACTATATTAACCTTTATATTATTTAGTTTTTAATATGTAACTATCCACCTCGTGATTATGCAAATGTGAGTGAATGATTAATATTTGTATAATTTAAATAAAAACAATTAAATATTATTGTATTTTAATTAAGGTTCAAAAGTTGATTCTTTCTAGTTATTGCAAACACCACAAAATTAATATTATCTGCTTTAAGTTACTTTCAAAGAAGGATTTGCAAACACTCATAACTTTAAGTCAAATGCAACTTTAAGTAACTTTAAGTAGAAACTAAGAAGAACGAGATTTCATAAGCTCTTGCAAACAGTACCACCTAAGTCGTATCGTATGCGATATCATCCATGAGTTCATATCTTGCCGACATTTCACAAGTTAAAATATTGTAAATGGCATGTCTTACGTTGAAACATAGACCAATTGGAATTGAAAGATCTTAGATCTATGTTACTTATAATCGGATGCAGTTGCACTTGACAGTAGTTGTAACTGCACACGTAAGTAAGACATATGACAATTATTTAACGTTTAAAAGTTGTTTTACTGTTGCAATTGTTGAAAGACAGTTTAACATAAAACGATAAAGAACACAAAGGTTTTTACGTGGTTCGGTCCAAATGGTCCTAGTCCACAGGGTTTGCACCCAAATGTTGACTCAACCAGTACACTACTTAAGAATTACAATGAAGGATTTATATCAACCCAAATTTTAGACTCCCACTAAATTTGTAGTTGCAATACCTAACCCTTAACTATTTTATGTGTACTCGATTGAGTCGAAGAACACATCAAGATACTCCAAAGTTTCTTTGACTTGAATATCATCACTAAAAGACTTTGACTCGATACAGGGCTGAAATCACAAACTATCTTTTTCAAAGTGTTCTTCAATTGTGTCGAGTCTTCTCCTTATATAGGCATGAGCAGAATCTTCAGCAGATCTTTAATTGCATCCTCGGAATACCTTCTTTCCTTAAGCGATAATCACGTCGATAATCCAGTTGCAATCCGAACAAATCTGCTTGCCTTATCCGATAGATTCTGCATGATTATCAAAGATATCCAACGAACATGCCTAATAATATGTCTAAGTACATAAATATGAGATAACATGAATATCATGCAAGTTAATCTTTTAGGATATAATGATATCTAACAAAGATAAAGTAATAACATCAAGATAATTACCATCTAAGATTACCTTATCATAATGATTTAAAAACAAAACAACATCAATTAAAATCATAGTTGGACCGAGTCGTAATGAGCCCATATAATCATGAGAGATCGGCCCTAACAGGAATCAGCATATAATAGTTGTACATTGCGCTCGCGTAATATGGTATGTACTACTACTGTTAGAGAGGGTAGACATTTAATATTTATATATATTATCTCCATCAACTACTTCACGAATCCACCGTTAACGAAAACCATATATCATCGGTCGAACATTATATTAACATCAAATCTGAATGTACCGGCAAGTTTACTGCATCTGATTAAAATTTTTTGGAATCATAAATTAAGTACCGTTTCCAGCTCCAATCATATATAAAATAAACGTTTCGACTTATTGTATTTTGACGTGAAAAATGGTACGGTACACATGTTGAATATCCTTCATGGCCAGAAAATAATAAGTAGGCCAATCATCAAATTACATATATCTCATTTGAGAATCCACCAATTCAAATATGTCTTTCCCGTCGATATACACATAGCCTTTTCACAAGAAAATAATCAAACACTTTATGAGTAGTATCTAGGTATATATATATTTTTCATGCAAAAAAATGGTATACAGCAGATATCTGTTCTGATTTATGCATAATCGCATATGCCATAAATGCAGAGCCCATTTTTCATGCACTTGTTGTTGCAAACCCCACAATGTCTTTTATCAAATGCAAGATTCACGCACTCCCCCCCGCAGCAAGTTTCTGTCGCCGCACACTTGTTCTTGCACGCCCCACAGTTGTTGCTGTCGTACCCACTACAACAATTCCTCCATATCACTACAAGACTGGGCGGTCAATAGGGACCGCCCAGTAGGGACTGCATTGCGGTCGCTGATCTTCAGCGACTGCATTTGTCAATAGCGACCGCAATGCAGTCCCTATTGACCCATTGTCAATAGCGACTGCATTGCGGTCGCTATTGACAATGGCGTTGTCAATAGGGACCGCATTGCGGTCGCTATTGACATTAGCATTGTTAATAGGGACCGCAATGCAGTCCCTATTGACCCTGTTGCCAATAGGGACTGCAATGCGGTCCCTATTGACATTAGTATTGACAAAAAGTATTGCGGTCACCCAACACAAAAAGTTTTCTTCTTTTTACCAACACAAATCTAAAAAACAAATCACCAACACAATCTTTCTTTTGTTTCTTTCTTTCACTTTCTTTATTTTACCACTTTCTTTTCTTACTTTTCTTTCACTTGTTGTTTTATTCATTCATTCATTTTTTTTTTCATTCATTTTTTTTTTCTATTATTAGTCATTTTATTCATCTTTTTACATTCATTAATACTTTCATGTAATTATATTAACTTTTTCTTCATTATTTTATTGTTTTGATCTTGTTAAAATCATAATTTTACAAAAAAAAACAATAATATTTCGGATTTAATCCGAATTATTATTGTTTTTTTTTTATTTTTTATGGGGTCTCAATAGGGACCGCAATTCGGTCCCTACTAATATGAATATTAGTAGGGACCGAATTGCGGTCCCTGTTTTTGTTATTAGGGACCGCAATTCGGTCCCTACTAATATTCATAGAGTATCTACGAATATTAGTAGGGACCGAATTGCGGTCCCTGATATTAAGTCAGCAGGGACCGGAAAGCCGTCGCTGATTTTCCGGTCCCTATTGACCATCAATAGCGACCGAATTGCGGTCCCTATTGACAAGCGACCGTGGTCAATAGGAACCGGGCAATAGCGACCCAGTGGCGGTCGCTGTTGAGCATCAGGGACCCCCAGGGGGGTCAATAGCGACCCAAATTCGGTCGCTATTGACCCCTAAATCTTGTAGTGTATAGATGGTCAACTTTAGAGGCGAAAATGGGCCTCCGACCTTTATAGGCGTGTTTAGAGGCGAATATGGGCCTCTAATAACGTAAAAGGCCCATAATCCCCTCCTTTTTTGGTGTGAGCTATTTTAAGCATTAAGTTGACTAAAATACTCCAATAGAAATGTGCCATGTGGTTAGAGGTGATTTTTCGCCTCTCATTAAAAAAAAAAAAAATCAATATAAGACAGGAGGTGACTTTTCGCCTTCGGTCTATTTAACTGCACTATAAGAAAATAAAAATGATAATTTCGTGGAAAAACACTTCTTGCAATTTAGAAGGATCGAACATAAGACCTTTTCAATAGATCCTCTCAAATTTACCACTGGAGCTTCTTCTATTGTTCAAACATAATTCGTATCTTTCTATATTCAACATAATCGTTATATATACATTATTCCCACCATTCCGTAACTCTTAGATATTTATATTTTTTACCCCAATAGTTTCTTTGATCTATTCCATAACGCCATTTTTTATGAAATTTTGTGAGACACCTATATTTCACATAATATAGAATCTGGTAAAATATCATCGAAATTGGAGGCGTTTTGGATGGGTTTTCAAACTCTTGGATATTTATATTTTTTACCCCAATAGTTTCTTTGATCTCTTCCGTAACTCCGATTTTGATAAAATTTTGAGGGACACATAAATTTCACATAATATAGAATCTGGTAAAAAATAATTGAAATTGGACATGTTTTATAGTGGTAATTTAAACAACTTATATTTATATTTTTCTCCCCTATAGTTTATTTAAAGTGTTTCGTTACTCCATTTCGATTGATTTTTTACGGAATAAACATACTTACCATTATCAAAATGCTTGTCAAGATTCATAAAAGTTGAGGTTCATTTGGAGGTAAATATAAACTTTTATAAGGACATAACACCATTTAGGTTTATAGAAGAAGAATAGTTGTAAGGTTTAAGGTTTATGGTTGTAGTGCTTTTAAGCTAATTTTAAGCCAATAGTTTCTTTAAACTCTTCTGTAACTCGGTTTTTCATGAAATTTTGGGGGCCACATATATTTTACATAATATAGGATCTGGTAAAATATCATCGAAATCAGAGGCTTTTCGGAGGTGTTTTCAAATCCTTGGATATTGATATTTTTTACCCCAATAGTTTCTTTGATCTCTTTCGTAACTCCATTTTTGATGAAATTTTGAAAGACACATATATTTCACATAATATATATTCTGGTAAAATATCATCGAAATTGGAGGCGTTTTGGATGGGTTTTCAAACTCTTACTTTTTTACCTCAAAAGTTTCTTTGATCTCTTCCGTAACTCCGATTTTGATGAAATTTTGAGGGACACATACATTTTAGATAATATAGAATCTGGTAAAAAGTCATTGAAATTGAAGGAGTTTTTGAGGGGTTTTCAAACTCTTGGATATTTATATTTTATACCCGAACATTTTCTTTGATCTCTTCCGTAACTCCGATTTTGATGAAATTTTGAGGGACGCATACATTTCACATAATATAGAATCTGGTAAAAAATCATTGAAATTGGAGGAGTTTTGGAGGGGTTTTCAAACTCTTGGATATTTATATTTTATACCCGAACATTTTCTTTGATCTCTTCCGTAACTCCAATTTTGATGAAATTTTGAGGGACGCATACATTTCACATAATATAGAATCTGGTAAAAAATAATTGAAATTGGACATGTTTTAGAGTGGTAATCGAAATAACTTATATTTATATTTTTCTCCCCTATAGTTTATTTAAAGTGTTTCGTAACTCTGTTTATGTTGAATTTTTACGGAACAAATATACTTACAATTATCAAAATGCTTGTCAAAATTCATAAAATTTGAAGTTCATTTGGAGATAAATTTAAACTTTTATAAGGACATAACACCATTTAGGTTTATAGAAGAAGAATAGTTGTAAGGTTTAAGGTTTATGGTTGAAGTGCTTCTAAGTTAATTTTAAGCCAATAGTTTTTTTAAACTTTTTCGTAACTTCGTTTTTGATGAAATTTTGGGGCACACATATATTTTACATAATATAGAATCTGGTACAATATCATTGAAATCAGAGACGTTTCGGAGGTAATTTCAAACCCTTGGATATTTATATTTTTTACCCCAATAGTTTATTTGATCTCTTCCGTAACTCCATTTTGAGGACATTTTGAGAGACACATATATTTCACATAATATAGATTCTGGAAAAATATCATCGAAATTGGAGGCGTTTTGGACGGGTTTTCAAACTCTTACTTTTTTACCCCAAAAGTTTCATTAATCTCTTCCGTAACTCCGATTTTGATGAAATTTTGAGGGACACATAAATTTTAGATAATATAGAATCTGGTAAAAAATCATTGAAATTGGAGGAGTTTTGGAGGGGTTTTCAAACTCTTGGATATTTATATTTTATACCCGAACATTTTCTTTGATCTCTTCCGTAACTCCGATTTTGATGAAATTTTGAGGGACGCATACATTTCACATAATATAGAATCTGGTAAAAAATCATTGAAATTGGAGGAGTTTTGGAGGGGTTTTCAAACTCTTGGATATTTATATTTTATACCCGAACATTTTCTTTGATCTCTTCCGTAACTCCAATTTTGATGAAATTTTGAGGGACGCATACATTTCACATAATATAGAATCTGGTAAAAAATAATTGAAATTGGACATGTTTTAGAGTGGTAATCGAAATAACTTATATTTATATTTTTCTCCCCTATAGTTTATTTAAAGTGTTTCGTAACTCTGTTTATGTTGAATTTTTACGGAACAAATATACTTACAATTATCAAAATGCTTGTCAAAATTCATAAAATTTGAAGTTCATTTGGAGATAAATTTAAACTTTTATAAGGACATAACACCATTTAGGTTTATAGAAGAAGAATAGTTGTAAGGTTTAAGGTTTAGGGTTGAAGTGCTTCTAAGTTAATTTTAAGCCAATAGTTTTTTTAAACTTTTTCGTAACTTCGTTTTTGATGAAATTTTGGGGCACACATATATTTTACATAATATAGAATCTGGTACAATATCATTGAAATCAGAGACGTTTCGGAGGTAATTTCAAACCCTTGGAAATTTATATTTTTTACCCCAATAGTTTATTTGATCTCTTCCGTAACTCGGTTTTTGATGAAATTTTGAGAGACACATATATTTCACATAATATAGATTCTGGAAAAATATCATCGAAATTGGAGGCTTTTTGGACGGGTTTTCAAACTCTTGCATATTTATACTTTTTTACCCCAAAAGTTTCTTTGATCTCTTCCGTAATTCCGATTTTGATGAAATTTTGACGGACACATACATTTTAAATAATATAGAATCTGGTAAAAATTCATTGAAAATGGAGGAGTTTTGGAGAGGTTTTCAAACTCTTGGATATTTATATTTTATACTCGTTTAGACTGTGAACTGACCTTCTTTTCTAATTATCAAGTTATGCATATCTCACTATTTTACATTTTTTTTTGTTAATTTCGACATATCAATAATCTCTCTTTAAGATCCTATGTTTTTTTTCTCGAAAATGGTACTGTTGTATATCCTAATTACTATCTAAACGTGAAGAGGCCCTGTTTAAATCTGGCATATGACCAGAATTAACATATAATATATGTATAGAAATCTTGTATAATTTGAGGCGTGCCAGGGCCCATTAGCTCAGCTGGTTAGAAAATTAAAACAACTATTTAAAAGTTTCTTAAAGATCCATCACCAATTATTTTTTAAATTTTATATAATGGTTCCAATTTTACTACTGGTATTATCCATTTTGGCTCGCTCAGAGATTCAATTTTAGTTTAATATAACAGGACTTCTATTAGTTACACCATATTATACTCAACCGGTGTTATATTCAACTAACATTTATGAGATGGATCCAACTGGATTTATACAAATCTTAAACCTTTAATTTATTTTCGTGTACTTCTTGTTAATTGCTTCAGGTTTTGTATTTCAATTTTAAAAAATTACAGGCGAATTTTCGCCTTTAAGCAACAAAACCAGAATCCTTGTGCCAGATCCTAGGGCTGTTGGATCCTAGGGCCAGATCCAACGGTGGAGATGGTTGATCCGCGTGAAAGACAGAAGGCGATTTTTCGCCTCTAATCTCCTACAGATTTTTATATATACACAGAATTTCCACAACAAATATTTATCATCTTCATTCCAAGTTCCTCCAATGTTCTCCAAATTCGTCTTTGCATTGTAAGACTTACAAGTTTTCTTGTGTTTTGTGTTTTAAACTGCAAGTAATTAGTTTTTTAAGGATTTAATAGTTTTAATAGTAATGATATATCTTATTGATTAAGCAATATAGTGTAATTCTTTTTTCATTTATTTTATTATCAATGCATAATATTAAACAAATGTGGTTAAATAAATGAATGATATTGTATGCACATCATTATTTTGCTATACTATTGGATATTTTTTGAATTATTTGATGTTATTGAATAAACAATATGTTTGTACAAATGCTAAATATAATATCATGTGTCTTTAACTTTTATTTTAATTTAAATTTAATTGTTACAGTTTTACAAATGAAAAAAAGAATTATGGGGGGAATGAAATAAAATTGAATCATAAAAAAAAAACCAGCGGCAAAGAATTGCCGCTATTTTTTTCACAAATCTGGAAAAGAATGGAGGCGAAAAATCGCCTCTAATCTTTAAAAATATCAATACCATATTCATTAATTTAATTAAAAATCAACAGGCGAAAAATCGCCTCTAAGCTATTTATAAGACTTTTGATTTAATTATAAACAAAGGAGGGGAATGAATCGCCTCTATCCACATCAGCGGGAGATATTATTAATAAAGAAAAACAAAAACTGAAGGGAGGCGAATTCGCTCCTCTAGCCTTTTCCTGGCCCACAAAGAATAGAGGCGAATAATCGCCTTCAATCACAATTATCTTAAAGGCGAAAGTTCACCTTTGACTGCGACTTCTGACAATTAAGGCGAAAAATCGCCTCTAAGCTGCTAACATGCGGCCATATAAAAGGCAAATGATAAAAGGCATGGAATCGCCTTTTAGCTTGAATATTAGAGGCGATTTTGATAATATAAAAGGAAATTATGCGCCTCTTATATTGAGCAATTATGCGCTCGCGTAATATGGTATGTACTACTACTGTTAGATAGGGTAGACATTTAATATTTATATATATTATCTCCATCAACTACTTCACGAATCCACCGTTAACGAAAACCATATATCATCGGCCGAACATTATATTAACATCAAATCTGAATGTACCGGCAAGTTTACTGCATCTGATTAAAATTTTTTGGAATCATAAATTAAGCACCGTTTCCAGCTCCAATCATATATAAAATAAACGTTTCGACTTATTGTATTTTGACGTGAAAAATGGTACGTACGGTACACATGTTGAATATCCTTCATGGCCAGAAAATAATAAGTAGGCCAATCATCAAATTACATATATCTCATTTGAGAATCCACCAATTCAAATATGTCTTTCCCGTCGATATACACATAGCCTTTTCACAAGAAAATAATCAAACACTTTATGAGTAGTATCTAGGTATATATATATTTTTCATGCAAAAAAATGGTATACAGCAGATATCTGTTCTGATTTATGCATAATCGCATATGCCATAAATGCAGAGCCCATTTTTCATGCACTTGTTGTTGCAAACCCCACAATGTCTTTTATCAAATGCAAGATTCACGCACTCCCCCCCGCAGCAAGTTTCTGTCGCCGCACACTTGTTCTTGCACGCCCCACAGTTGTTGCTGTCGTACCCCAAATCGACGCACTTATTGTTGCAACAAGTTGTGTTCCTTCCTTCCATAATGTAACCACAAATTTCATTATCCTTGTGGCAGTGATCTGCCGCGTTGGGATTTCTTGCCTTTTGTTGAAGAAATCGGCTCACCCTTTTGGTGGCAGCCGGTTTTGTGAGACGAGAAGCCGGTTCCACCCGTGGTGATTGATGAAGGTTTTGGTGGGTGAGGATTAGGATTAGTGCCATGGTACTGGCTATTGTAAAGAAGATTAATTGGATACGGTTCATTGTTGTGAATTTTTCTTTTTCTTTTTTTTTTCTCTTTTTGTGGGGGCTTCTTAATTATATAAAGATAGTTATTTTGGTTGTATGTGTTAAGGGAATTGCAAATGGTCAGGTTAATATTTATAGGGTGACAAAAGGGAAGCGTTGACGCCGGAATGAGAGTGAGACGGAAGGCATGTACTTTGGGCTGTGCTAATGACATAATATATACATAATTGTATACTGGATGGAGTGTACGTGTTCTAGTTCATTTTATTGGGTTGATGGAAATAATTAATTAATTATAGTGGACCATATAATCTATTTGATTTACAATATCTTAATATTTAATTCAAATGTTGCAGTAAAAACTGTGGAGGAAATGTCGTGAATTAAGAATCGACATCTACGATTATATCATGCATGTGTTGATGTAAATGTGTGTTTATAAAAAGAAGTTCTCCTCCTTTTTGTTAATGCACAATATGTTCGTTGGAAACTCGATCGGTACATGATCTAAAGACTCTTTTCCAGTTCTCTTTCTTATTTTAAGGCTTTGGAGATGAATATAATGAGTTATATATAGCTAGGGTAAAAGATGAATTATTAGGCAATCCAAATTTTGAAAGTATAATGAACTTAATTAATTTCGTACTAAATTTAGAAATACTCCTAGCTAGATTCTATTATAATTTACTTGCATGTGCTGATTCCTCATGAATAATATAAAAACAAGGGTTTCTGTAAGAAAGGCAGCCTGGAAAATCTGAGTATGCTAACAGGTGAAGTAAAGGAAGAAAGGCAACTCGGAAGTCCATGGTTCCTCAATGAACACGGAGACAGTTGACATTTTGCTAAGTCATATATATATTTAACATCAATTACTAAATTAAAGCTTTAATTAATATTGAAGCAGGGTCTTTTCGCTGCTGTGTCAAGATACAAATGATTAGAATATAAGCTAAGCAATTGAAGTCCTGAAACGACAGGTGCACCGTATGGTCAAATACACCATATATGCATTAAGCCCTTTTTAGTGCACAAGCATGAAATTAAAATAAATAGATAAAAAAAAATCATTTAAGCGGGCCGGATTTCTGTATTACGAAATAAACTTAAGCGTGACGGCCGGATTCTAATTAAGTAAATTTCAGGATTTCTAGGAGCCTTTACATGTGAACTGTGTTTATAGAAGACATGCGTAAGGTATTACATGTGAAGTGTGAACACTGTGTTCATACAAGACATTAGTGTATTAAATTTTCCGTTAACCTGACAACTTATTTATTTGGCACAAATTAATACTAAATTTGCACATTACATTTAGCCAGTTATGAGCTTTGCATGTATGTTTTCGATGGGTGGAAATTTAGTTCTATAACTCTTCGAATATCTCCAAGGTCGAACAATTTTTTTTTTTTGGATAAGAGAAAATTCATTGCATAAGCACAAAAGGTGCTCAACCCTCGCATAACATCAAATTAATCCCATACAACTCCCTGGATTTAAGTAGCAATCAGTGTAGGAAAAAGAAAATGAATACCTTTTTGCTTTTATTATCCAAATTCACATCCTAATTTTCACAAGTTCCATGACATTTTGGATATCCATCGCACCTCTTTCTTTGAGAAGTCTATTCCTTTCAAGCCATATGTACCATACCACACGACGAACCAAAGGCATTCAAATTCAACAAAACTATTATGAGAATTTACCAGCCCTTTGCATTGCCGCAAGCTACCTAAAGGTGTATTGTGCAACACGGTTTGATAGCCCAACCATTTCATCACCTCCATCTATGTCTTATATGCTATGGGCATTGTCCAACAACATGCCAAACTTTCTCTTTCTCGGCGTCACTAAAAAAGGCAGAGTTTATAGTCGTTATCCGTTAATACCCCCCTTCGATATAAGTTCATTCTCGTAGAGAATCTGTCTTGAAAGAGTTTCCAAGGAAGAAGCAGATTGTTTTTTGAGGAGCTGCTGCTTTCCATATGAGAATGCTCCAATCAAAGTTTCCCAAATCACTTGGGAGTCGTAGCTGATTATAGACGGACTTAACCGTGTAAGTCCCCGACGACTCAAATTTCCATATCCACTCGTCCTCTTTATTATCTTGCAGACGAACAGAGTTTAGTTCTTTACACAAGTTCTGTTACGTAGAGAGATTGCCTAGAAGATTATGTTACCTCATTGTCATATTTTATTTCCTTTCTTTATTTCTAGTTTTGAGCAGTAGGATTATGTTACCTTCTTTTGCATATTTTTATTCCTTTTTCTTATTTAAGTTTTGAGCAACAATATAAGTAGGACTTTTATTATGTATTGAATTCATTAACAGATTTTGGAGTAGGTCATCAATGGAGTTTTACACTTGACTCGAAGAAGTGTGTATCTATTGTTAAGAGTTTGGGCACGACTCCAAGGTGCTATGTATCTTTTCTATAATCCGTATCAATTTCATATTAATTTCTAACAATTAGTGCTTTCACTTCGAACTCATTATGAGGAACGATGAAATTACCGTTTTATTGACCTCAATGAAGTCCAAGAGGATTGCTCAGCCGGCAACATTAGCGGAGGCAATGGCTTTCTCTCAATTAGTTGAAGAGCGTTTTGTTCATGGCATTCCCAACCTTAAGGACAATGTCATTTTGAATGGGAATAGAGTGTTACGTAGAGAGATTGGCTAGAAGATTATGTTACCTCATTGTCATATTTTATTTCCTTTCTTTATTTCTAGTTTTGAGCAGTAAGATTATGTTACATTTTTTGCATATTTATATTCCTTTTCCTTATTTATGTTTTGAGCAACAATATAAGTAGGACTTTTATTATGTATTGAGTTCATTAAGCATATTTTGGAGTAGTTCATCAATGGAGTTTTACACTTGACTCGAAGAAGTGTGTATCTTTTGTTAAGAGTTTGGGCACGACTCCAATGTGCTCTGTATCTTTTCTATAATTCGTATTAATTCGTATTTTATTTGCAACATTTTTTTTTTACATAAGTTTTTGTTTTATGCATTTGTTCATTGATACGAACGTAATACAAATTGTTACAAAGTGTTACGTACAGAGATTGCCTAGAAAATTATGTTACCTCATTGTTATATTTTATTTTCTTTCTTTATTTCTAGTTTTGAGCAGTAGGATTATGTTACCTTCTTTTGCATATTTTTATTCCTTTTCCTTATTTAAGTTTTGAGCAACAATATAAGTAGGACTTTTATTATGTATTGAATTCATTAAGCAGATTTTGGAGTAGGTCATCAATGGAGTTTTACACTTGACTCGAAGAAGTGTGTATCTTTTGTTAAGAGTTTGGGCACGACTCCAAGGTGCTCTGTATCTTTTCTATAATTCGTATTAATTCGTATTTTATTTGTAACAATTTTTTTTAAAAAAAATATGCAAAAGAATGTAACATAATCATGCTTCTCAAAACTAGAAAATAAAGAAAGAAAATAAAATATGACAATGAGGTAAAATAATCTTCTAGGCAATCGCTCTACGTAACAAGTTCTCGAACAACTCACTCTCCCAACTGAAAAGTCGTCTTCGCCACCTCCATCTCTTACACGTGTCCCTCTCCCTCTCGTTGCACAAATCAAAACCGTAGCCTCCTTGTCTCTGTTTAATGCAAAAAGTCTTGGGAACCTTGATTCCAGGCTTGAGTTACCCAGCCATGGATCTTTCCAAAATGACATACCTTTTCCGTTTCCAACTTTCATAATTATCCCCTTAATAAACCAATTATCGTCATTATTCTTCCCTATAAGTTCAGCAATATCGCGCCACCAGTTGGAGTATCTATGCTGCAACGTTTTCTGCTTTATCGAATTTATCGACACAATTTTGTCACCATATTTAGATCTCAGCACTCTACTCCACAACGAATCCTTCTATGTGAGTAATCGCCATTTCCACTTTCCTAGCAAAGCTTTGTTAAGAACGTGCAAATCTCTAATGTTTAACCCACCTTCTTTTTTTTCCGTTGCACACTCTTTTCCAGCTAATCCATGAGATTTTCTTGCCACCAGCCTTTCATGTCCAAAAAAATTGCGTCTGGAGGTTAGCGAGTTTATGAATGAAATTCTTAGGTACTTTATAAAATGAAAAGAAATAAATTGGGATCCCTCTCAAGCTCGAACAGTTTTTTCGCATGTTTGGCTGTAGTGCTCATCGATCCGGCATGGTTGACTAATTAGATAACAATTAGAACATATTGATGTCTAAAATCACATAATTTAATTTGCACTTTTGTCTTAAAATATCAAATAAAATCAAATTTAAGGTTACAAGGTTATTTTAAATAATTACGTGTTATTTAAATACTGTGATGCACCGATACCGATACTAAGTCGACTATGCAGCACCCGATACATATCGATACCGATTCAGATACCGATACCCGTACTAACGTATCTGATACGCCACGTGGCATATCCTTTAATTTTGAAAATAAAAAAATCTCGATACGTATCCGATACGTTTTCTTAGGCATATCGGCGCTATTGTGGGTCTTTTTTACAAACTTTATGTAGTCATTAATCGTCGAGTATCAAACATCTTGATTTTATAATATTACAACAAGCTTGTTAACTTGTTGTTTAACTTGTTAGTCATAATTCACGTTTATATATTTTCTTTTAGTTTTGATGCATGACTTTCTATCATGTTAAACATTTTTTTTTGTGTATTTTTAAATTTTCTTGTTTAAGTTTTAAATTCTATTGTTTGTTAAAAATAAAAAACACACATAAAAAATATTAATAATTTATTATATATAAACGTATCTTTGCTGTATCGATATTGGTTGTTTTTAAAAAAATGTCGTATCGGCGTATCCGTACCGTACCGTACCCGTACCGCCGTATCCGAATCCGTGCAACATAGTTTAAATATCTTAAAAAGCTTATTTAAACATTCGAATCCAAATATTCAAAAAACTGAAATATCTCATACTTTATAATGCTAATTATGTTTGCAATATTATCTAGAAAAAAATATAAATTAGTTAGAAACAATATTTAAAACTCGACATTGTGTAAAAAAAAAAACACTTTTGATCCCTTATTGTGGCAGAGTTACCGTTTTGGTCCCTTATTGTGCCTCTGTCCACATTTAGTCCTATATTGTGGCTTTCTGTTCCACATTTAGTCCCCCGGCAACTATTTTCGGCCAAAATCGCACGTGACCACACGTGCCGGTCAAAATTTAGGGATTTTGATCCCGCATGTGTGGTCCCGCACGTGTAATGCTTTGACCCTATTTTTTTTCTTTTTAAAAAAATCATAAATCTGATAATTATCCTTGAACCCAAAAAATTGAATTTAATTAAACCCCAATCCGCCCCACCCATATTTAGACCCGCCCGATTCGCTCCTCTCTTACACTCCAACCCGACTCCAACACATAAAAACCCCATATCAAAATCCCCAAATCAAAACCCCAAGAACCCTAATATCATTCTTTCACAAATCGCGATTCACCCTACGAAACGATGAATTGGGATCGACCCATACCAATTTGAAGTTGCCCATATATTCAAATTGCGATTTGCCCCCAATTGAAGTTCACAAGAACCCTAAATGGTGACTCAATAGTAAAATGCAAAATCGTGAAGCTTCGACGCATCTCTAAGTCGGTATTTGGCGAAGACTCGCGGTCCCGATTCTGCTTCACGATGGTTCGCACGGGATGAGGATGCTTTGCTTTGATTTCGTATTTTTGGAGCCATGATGGGCAACGATTTAGGGTTCTTCAGTCTCGAATTCGGGGGGGGGGGGGGTTATGGGTGGAGGTGATTCGCGATTTAGGGGACGAATTGGATCAATTGGATCGATTTAGGGGCAGCAAATTAGGGTTCTTCATTTTATGAATTGGGGTTTTGGTATTTGTGTGAAAATGAGTGAATGAGGATCGGGTTGGGGTTGGGGTTGTGGTGTTTAGTTGAACTGAATTCCAATCGGGTCGGGCGGGTCTGAATATGGATGGGGCAGATTGGGGTTTAATTAAATTTTTTGGGTTTAAGGTTAAAATAAGGGACCAAAATGGTAACTCTGCCACAATAAGGGACCAAACGTGATTTTTTTCCCTGTGTAAACAGACGAGTATTATACTTAAACAAGACTTGGTAACAAGATGTTATTGTGCACGTGACACTAAAAAATAACGTGAATATAAAAGATAAGACGAATTATTAAAAATGCCCCGTAACTTTGTCATTTGATAAAAGCACCAAAAAGAATTTTGGACTTCATTTATGCCCCGTAAGTTTTCGATTTTACTTCAAAAGTGCCCTTTCGCCCTTATTCGGGCTTTTTTGTATATGTGGCTACCACATCGTCGCCATGTCAAAAATAGCCTTCTTAGGTTAGAAAAACAACCCCAATATTATTTTAATTAGCAAAACCTCCCCAAATAATTAATGACTTTTACAATATTGACACAATAATAAAGAGAAGGATATGGATGATGGTGGATCCGACACCCTGCCTGGACACCGACGACGAACTTCGCCGGAATATACTTTTTGGGGGCAGGTTAGCCTGGTGAGAGACGAATTAACCCACTTTACGGAATATTCAAAATATTTTTCATTACACGGGAAATCGATTTTTGGTGTAAGAACGCGACGAACACCAAGAACACCGACTAGTGTGTGTAAGCTCTAATCTCCAATTTTGGCGCAGTCGATTGTCGTATGTATGATAAAAAAAGAGGAGAATCCCAATTAAAATAACATGCATCCACTTCAAAATTCTGAAAATTTTATGAAGGACGCCAAGGTGCTTGAGAGAACCTTTGAAGATTTGAAGATCGGATGAACACAAAAGATAAGATCTTTGGAAATCCAACCCTCCCCCCACTGTTTTTCAACGAGGATTCCAAATATTCGCCTAGCAATTCGAAATACACCCGCAACTATGTGCAATTTGGAGAAATCGAGAGTAGTTTTTAGGTAAAAAACTTGAGTTTCTTTGAAGATTTGAAAATAGTAAGAACATAATTGTGAATTTTGAAGGAAGACTCATTGACCCCAACTTTAATTTTCCTCAAGGAATCCAAAAATCCACTCAGATCTCCCAAGAAACAAACACAGCTATGCAAATTCGATTTTTGGATTTTTTTTCCTAAGAAAAGGAGGATTTGTATTATGAGTGGCAAAAGGAAAAACTTTTTTTTTTAACTTAGAAAGTTGACTGGGAGTGACGTTTTTTCACGTGGCGTAGCGTTTTATCGAGTTGGTGACGATGTGGCAACCACGTATGCAAAAAAAACCCAAATAATGGCCAAAGAAACACTTTTGACGTAAAATCAAAAGCGTACAGGGCATAAATGAAGTCAATATTCTTTATGACACTATTGTCAAAATGACAAAATTACAAGGCATTTTTAATAATTTTTCCTAAAAGATATATTAAACAGTGATATCCCAAGCAATGCATGTCAAACTAACACAGTTTCTGTTTTATTGGAATTCCTTTCATATATATCTGCAGCACAAAATATTCCTCACCTGCACGTAATAATCTACAGAAATCTAGAACTATATATCATATTACAATCAATACTATTATTTGCAATACTATCACTCCAAATAACACCATGAACACCTCAAATCAAACTCCCACAAGTAATTTCACAACCATGAACACTTATCTAGCAATTACCCCTAAAAGGGTTATTTGCATCTCTTATTCGCATTCTTTTGCAACATCAACTTTTTTAGGAGAATCTTCAATCTCCTCGACCCAGCTCCAGGCCTTAAAACACCATAGTTCTCACC
Organism: Linaria vulgaris; assembly: GCA_948329865.1. NCBI lineage: Eukaryota > Viridiplantae > Streptophyta > Magnoliopsida > Lamiales > Plantaginaceae > Linaria > Linaria vulgaris. Next base: position 105,988,287 of record OX415249.1, read on the forward strand.
CCTCAATTCCGAACACTTGTCTTCATCCTTCAAACACCATCCACCCAATGCAAATTGCCTCCGCCCCCTCTTTAAGAGATCACGGTCAATCTTGTTAAGGACTTGATCATTTTTCTTGAACTTTCGGGCAAAGGGGCGGTTACTCAGGACCATTTTTCTATAGTCCTTAAGTCCAAGTGACTTAGGATGTTGCTTTGGGGGAGTGTCCCATGTAATGTAATGAAGGTCATGATTCACTGTCCTGTTCTTCAATTCGTCCGAGTTGCATAGTAATGTCTGGAAATAACCTTCTGGAGAAGAGACAAAATTTGTGTAGTAGAGAAGAAGTGTTCTAGGTAGATTGTCCCAACCTAGTATGGTGTATTCTGAGAAGGACCTTGAGAGGATTGTCCATGCTGAACCTGCACAAATTAATGTTGGAAGGAATTTATATTTTTTAATGATTGCACAAATTAATGTTGGAAGGAATTTATATTTTTTAATGATTAGTCCAACAAGGATGCTTAACAATTCTCTTGAAATGTGAATTTTGAACTATTGAATTTCACCTATCACGACTTAATTAAATAGTTTTATTCAAGCATATATAGTCTTACACTATTGGAGATTGGTATTTGTAAAATACTATCAACTTATTCCTGGACAGAATCACAGAACATAATTTTGGATACCTGAAATTAAATATTAGTTTAGGATTCAATATTATATTCACTAAGGATATGAACTTCCCTTAACTATTTCATTAAAACATTAATTGGATTTATATGGCTCGTAAGTATGACAGAAAACAATGCATTTAAATATGGTATAATATAAAATGATATACTAATTGTCAATTGATGATTGATGACTGATTTATTTCTAAATAAGCACCTTTATAGTTTTACTACAATTGTGGACTTTGACTACGCTATAGTGTTACTTTGAGATTTTTGACAAATCTAAGCCCAAATCTCAAGAAGCCCAAAGAATCTTACTTTACTTATCCCGAGAGAGAGCATCAAGGAATCAAGGATATATATGTGGAGAAGCCCAACCAATGAGAAGCACGTGCAGGGGCGTTGCAAATAATGAAATAAAGCTAAGCAAACATGTGCAGTTACTGGATCATGCACCCCAACTTCTTGTTTAGTAGTGTAATTTCCTCTATTTTATTTCATCTCATCCAAAACTAAATGTAAAGTAATCTCTAGAATTTTTCAATGGTTTTACCAAATTATTTGGTAGAAGTTCCTTTTCATCCTCCTTGAAAAGTAATATATAATTGTATCACTGGACTAAATTTTACGCCCTTATACACAAGTGATAACTATAAATACATAATCATATCATAAGATTTGCTAGTGGAACAACACACAACCAGATAGTTGAAGCAAACAATATAAAATGAGTTCAACTTTGAATTTTCAAGTTTATTATCTTATTGAGCTCACTCGTGTTGTGATTATTTCCCTTTTATTTTTTAATATATCGAATCAAATTCATAAATAACTTATCATATATTCCCGCTGAATAATGTATAATAACATGTACAGAACCTTTCACACGCCATGATTAATATTCTGAAAAGTTGACACAAAGCTATCTAATGCTAAATAAACAAATGTTAGGTACTAAGATCTAAAGTCTTCTGCATATTCGAGAGGGGTTTGCATTCTCTTGTTTCTTTAATGTAATGACGGTGACTATTAAATATGACACATATCATCAAACCATGACTTTCACAATAAATTTGCCACCCACAACCAACAACCGATCACTATCATCTATCTTATCCCTTACTTTTTTTACAAATCTCAACCCTCTATGGCACAAAATCAGCCACTACCATTTGTCTGTTCCCGTTTGACCCTCGCTTCTTCGGGCCAAAACTCCAAAAACTACGAGGATTAATAAGCCAATACTCACATTTTATTATATTCTATGAATTTCACTTGTTTTGTTTAACTCATACCCACTAATTTCAATACATTTACTGTCTTAATAATCGATAACCTGTTTTCTTTTCTTAATATATCATGTAGACAGCCACTAAATATGACTATTGTAAATAAACTTTTAATTAATTGGGTGTACACTCTAGAGATGCCTTTTTTCTATTCTTTACTAAAAAAAAAGGTTCGATTTATCCTACTAGGCAATATTCATAGCTTGTACCCATAGTGGAACATGTGCTTTGGACCCTTTTGCAAAGTGTGGTGCGCTCAGACTCCCACATGTCACGTTTATTAAAGAAAATTAAACTCCCAAAATTTTGTGAGCCACAAAGATTGGCTCCAATCAAATAAAAAAGAAAAAAAGCAAGAAATAAGAATTTATATGGTATTAAAAAAATAGAAAGAAAAACCTGTGTAGAGCTTGAAGGCAGTGGGCAGAGTTCTTTGCTTGATAGCCCACCAGATCTCAGACTTATTAACACTATGCAAACCAGGGTCTATTATGATTGGTTTTCCTCTTTTATTCCTGTAGCAATAATATTAATCTGAATGTTTAACAAGAGAATTTCTAATAATGACAATATATATAAGGATTTAATTAGAATCTGACACAATATTTTTTTGATGGAGTCTTACGTTTTCCAACCCAAGTGACTGGTGTGCTGTACAAAGTTGAGATCTCTTGGCAAGTCAGAGAAGGCATGGATCAGATCTATACACCATTAAAAAGAAAACAAACAAAATTGTCATTCACATCATGTTCTTGTTGGTGTGATCAAGACAATTAAAATGATGAATAATAAATCTTTGACCTCCATTAACGTTTAAATGGATCACATAACAAGGAAGGAACCATCACAAAAGAACATATACAAAAACAATTAAGAAAATATTATAGAGAAGTATGTGCAACTTTCAATATGTCTCTATTTCACATATGAAAGATGGAAGAAAAGTTCTTTAGTTAATGAATTTAAACAAATAAAAAGACAGGTTTCACACTCACCATACCATCTTGGGTGATTAATGGATAATCAGAGGCACTGAGATTAATGAACCAATCCCATTTAGCAGTCCTCAAAAGCATAGACATAGCATGAAGAGTTGTGGCAAGCATGGTTGGACCTCTATAAGTCACCAAATTAGCCTTCTTCACTATCCAAACATTCCCAACTTGGCTAAAAACGCCGTTACTCGACACGAATCTCGCGATTTCTTGATGCTCACTCTCGGGCGCACCCGCGTCCAGATGGATCAAATAGTAGTTACCCGGGTGATAGAGTGCAAGCATGAGGCGCTTGAGCTTCATGGTGTCACCATTTGATGCAGAGATCAAGTAAGCAAAGGTGGCATTGTATAGTGATGATGAGTTGGTGTCTTTTGGGACGATGAAGTGTTTTGATGGTTTGAGAATAGTGATGGGGTGTGGTTTGGTGGATTGAATGTAGAGGAGGGAGAAGAGGAGTGTTGTTAGAATGAAGGAGATTGTGAAGAGTTTGAGGTCCATTTGGGAGAAGGTGTTTATTGGTTTTGATGTGTGGGGAGATGTTTTGGGGGTTGATTTATTTGATTTGACTGGGAGGAGAAAAAAAATGAGGGAATGTGAATGGGTGGTAGTTTAAGTTAGTTTGGTTGCTTGAATTTTAAGTGTGGTAAATTGAAATGAGGAAGAGGAAAAAGAAATTAGAGAAAAAGGAATGTTAGAAAGAGTGCAGATGGGTTTTAGGGGGCTTCCTTTCTTGGAAGGCAAGGGCTCCAACTGTCAGCTTTTATAATGTTTTGTACCATAAGTTGGTATGGGCTGGTCCATTGGTATATGTCATAAATAGGCGGATACATTTTGTAAATTATTTTAATTTTAAAAGTTTTTTTTTTTGTTTTAAGTTATAACCCCACGGTTCTATTTCAGAAGTTATGTTAGCCACGTAATAAAATTGTACATAACTCAATTTTGCCGATGTAATTAAAAGTAAAGAATGTGTAAACGAAAATCGCATGAGATTGTAAACGAATATAGCAAAAATCATATATTACCAAGCCAATAGGCAAACAATTACTACAAGAAACAAAGTTGTAGAGAAACAACAGAAACGCTAAAGACCGAACGCACAAATAATACAAGTTGAACAGCCATGAAATCGGAAGGTGCCGTGCGCGCAACATTGGAAACGTCAATATTTTCTTCTCGCGCAATCCACTGGAAATTCCAATTTCACCGTTGATCGAAATAGCTTTGAATATCCCCAATAATGTTGTGGCGCTCGCCATTTGTCTCATCCGAGAAGCAAATATCATGACTAGCATTCAAGCAGTCGCCCTCAAACACAATATTGTCCACATTCTCTTGAGTCGCATATCTCACCGTGTCATGAAAGTCGCACAAGCTTCCGCTTTACAAGCCCCAAGATTACCAACAGTTCAGCGTTGAATACTAAGCGCGTGGTTTCCTGATGCATCTGTAATGAAAACTCCAAATCTCGTTTCCTTCGCAGCCTCAAAAATTGCACCATCAAACAGATTCGAAGCCAAGGCTTTGAGAGGTGGACCGCAGTGCGGATCAACGCTATGGGGGTCCAACTCCAAAGTTCCCCATCTCGTGCCCCAAAACTACAATTTACCGCACACATACTAAGAAATCTCATCTAGTTTTTCCCCGCGACATTTCTATTACCCACAAAGCACAGCAAATTGTCACAATTTTTCCCAACTCGTGAGTTTCCCCCTCTTTATACACGTGTCTCAACCACATTTCCATGTCTTCATCATTGAGCATTAGCACCACAAAAGGAATGAATAACAATGTTCAAACTTGTCTTGCAACGTGACATGAGATTAGGATATGGCGAAGATCTTCCTCCCCACAAGAACAAACATGACATTGCAATTCACTTGTGATATCACGGCGCGTCAATGAGCACTAAGTAGGGAGAATATTATGACACATTCACTAGATAAAAAGATCAATTTTACTTGGATACTTAAACCTCCAAATAAATTTCAGTCCCCCCACACACTCGAATTCTCCTCACTATGGCCTCTCTTTTGATGCAAACTCCAATATGATCAGGTGATAAACACTTTTTGTTGTGAAAAAACTCGAACTCGTGAAGGACTAAATCATTTTATCCAAGTTAACATTCCCCTTCAGCTGCAAAGACAAAATTTCCAAAACATCCTTGTCCCAAAACATCTACCGAATCAATTCTATTTTTCATCCCCCGGTTTCCCGGTTTCTTCCTTGATGAGTTGCAACACATGGATATCCCTGAATTCCTCAACACACGAGCATCAAGATACGAATAGAAACAGGCTAACGTATTCAAGCTTCCTTCTAAACTCGAATGTTCTCCCCGTTCCTCATCCTCCATCGGAATCCAACATTAAGGACATTAGTTGTTTCAAATAGGCATATTCACAAAAAACGATGGTGTTGCGCCAAGTCGAGTATCTAGTATCGAAGACGATCAAAAGTGCTTGATATTGTGTTTTTTTGATATCGAAGCATGAGAGTTGTGTTGAATTATCAAAATTAGCATGTGTAGTTGATTTTGTTGAGGGTAAGGTCTATGGGGCATGCAAGGGCCCCCGCCCCCAGCCTCACCACCTTCCTTACCTAACCTAAGTTATATGTCATTTGATTTATGAATATGTGTATGTGCCTAATCTATGATTTGTTTGAGTGTTCATATGTCTAGATTGATTGATTTTATATGTTGCATGTTAGGATTAACTCTCACTGGAAGAACGGAAGCACTAACTTGTGACCGCCAGAGTGCAGATGTTAAACTAACTATGTATACATGCGATTTGTGACATTGATGTGATAACACAAACTTGCACAACCTTAGATCACACTGTAAATCAAAGAAATATAGATAGTTTGTTTTTGAACTATCATAGTGAATCAATAGTGAATCCTGAACTCTAAAAACTGATGAGCGTTTATTTAACGTGATTTAAGTACCTATTTTAGTACATTTTTTTATGAATCCTTAGTGCATATTTATTGATTTTAGTATTGTTCTATCGTTTTTCAGTTTTTAGTCAAGTAAAAACCAAATGACGAAAAACGAGCACAAAATGAATGTTTTTGTAGGGGGTTGCATTTGGAGTACCATAGTGCTACGACCGAGCCCTACGATGTTATGATAATGAAAAATGTAGCCCTGGAACCGCACACAAGGAGAGCATAGCAGCCGACCTTAAAGAAGGCAAGGCCAAAATGCAACTGAGCGGTGCGAGTTGCGCGGATCAAACTGAGGTCTTATCACACGCATTGGAAGTGATGCGACTCGGTCGCCCTAAGCACGGACCAGTGCAACCAGAGACACGATACATGCGCCCTAAAAGATACACGCGACAGAGCGGCTCGATTTGCAAGCTAGCCGAGTGACATGAGTGTGTGAAAAAGAGTTGATCGAGCGACATAGGGCAAAACTAACAATTCCCACATTTGAAGTGGCAACTAAATATCTGACTCAGGGCAACACGACTTATCTATGACAAGGGGCGATGGTTAAAACTGAGAGCATTACGATTTTACACCTTACAATGACATTCAAGAGTTGTGAGAGAAAGAATTGGAGTGAAGTGTGAAGAAAGTTGAGAGAAACACCATTTAACTCTAACTCTAAAGTTTTGTTCTTATATTCAAGAGTTAATAGTTGTGAGGGAGAAGACAAAGCACATGAGTCTAGAAGATAAAAGACGTCAACATTCCTCCGAATCCGAGAAGTCTTTCATATTACTATCCTTTATATATGTTGTTTAAAATTTTATTTGTTGTTGAACTTATGACTATGAGTTGCTAAACTACTACATGTTTGGAATATGGAGGTAGCTTAGATTTATGGATATTCGTGTATCTGAGATTTATTTGAGAGTTCATGTGTCTAGATTAATTGGTTTACATGTTTCATGATTAGTATTGATTCTCACTGGATGAACGAAAGCACTACTCTGGGACCGCGAGAGTGTAGAAGTTTAGCTAACTATGTATACATACATTTGTGACTTTGATACGCTAACTCGTTCAATGTGCAACCTTTAGATCACATTAATACAATACTGACTAAGTACATTATGGTAACACGAATGGGTAAGTGAATTGGATTTGCATACTTAATTTCTCTTCTAAGATGATTGACAACCAGACTGATTTTGCTAGCACGATGGGTCATTAGAGAGTTAAGGACTTATAGTTTCAGGATAACTTCGGTTATAGGCCACGAATTAGAAGAAATCAAACAAGGCTCAGCAATTCAATGACACATAGGTATTTTTCTATGAATTATCAAGTTAAATTAATAGTTTTGAACCACACTTTAATCAGATTTTTACAACCTAAAGCAATCACCATCAATCATATTCAATTCTTTCTTGTTTTATTTCTTGTCTTGCATTCCTTTCATTTAAACTGTTTTCTTGTCATTCAACCTGCACTCAAAATATTATCCATTGCATTCAAATCATTGTTTTCATTGAATTATTATTTTCATTTAAAATCATGTTTTCCAAAACATAAGTTCATTGTTTTCTGCATTCTAAAGCATTCAAAGCAATTTGCGTCCGGCATTCATACAAACGAAGATAACAATAATTTGATGCAATCTGTAGAGTCTTCTTATGGACAGGGAAAGATGGGGTAAGCAGAAAGGCCCCTGTAGCATGGGATCACCTATGTGATGCAAAAAGAGAAGGAGGCCAAAATTTGATATCACTGGCGGAATGGAATTATGCTACTATTAGCAAACTCCTCTGGAGTATCACAAGAAAAGCTGATAAGTTATGGGTGCGCTGGATCCATGCTTACTACATAAAAGAGCAGAATGTGGAGCAATACAAACCTGTGCCATCATGCTCATGGTTAATTAAATCTATTTTCAAGAAAAGAGAGATGATGGTAAACAACAAAGGGTGGAAAGAAGCTTGGGAACAGGGGAAGTACAATACCAGGAAAGTGTACAGGGGTCTCAGAGAAGATAAACAAATAGTACCATGGAGGAAGATTTTCTATGGTAATCTGGCCAGACCTAGAGCACTTTTTACACTTTGGATGGGATGCTTACAAAGAATGGCAACCAAAGACAGGCTGAAGAGATATGGGATGAACACTGATGGAAAATGCAAGCTGTGTGGAGGCCAAGAGAGTATTGATCACTTGTTCTTTAGATGCAGAGAAACCAACATAGTCTGGAAGGAGGTCTTAAAGTGGCAGAAAATACATCACACACCAAGGAGATGGGGGGAGGAACTGGAATGGATCACACAGAACAGCAAGGGGAAGAGTGTGAAAGCTAAAATGCTAAAGCTGGCAGCTGCAGAAACAGTCTATGAGATCTGGAAAAGCAGGAATGCAGCAGTGTTTGAAGAAAAACAAATGGATAGGGAATTGGCAATGAAGGTGATTCAAGCAATCAAAGGCATAGCCCAACTCCAGAAAGGGCTACACACATACTGTTCTAAGTTGTAATAGACTAGAATAGAGTTAAGATGGCTGTTTGAAAAAACTATAGTTCGCAGTAGTTAACTTGTAAGCCTGGATCGAGGGATCGGCATTTGTACTTGATACTGTTTTGGTAATGAATTTATTCGGTTCCAAAAAAAAAAACGAAGATAGCAATAATGACAACTATTAGTGCTTCCATGCTTGAGTGATTCTAGAATCGAGTCACCACTTCCTTGGGATTAGATACTTGGTTTATAACTATATTTACCATTTTATTATTACTTGACTGGGCACTTGTGAAACCATAGGCATAGCAATTTATTGCATTAAGAAACTACACGCTTTGTAACGCATCAAACACCTTTTTATCATCTATTTACAATCAAAAGAAATCACCCTAATCTTCTTAAATTCTATTTTGCTGTTATTTTTGTTTTGTATTCTTTTCCATTCAACCCACATTCAAACTTGTTTAACTGCTTCAACAGTTTTCTTGCATTCAAATTTATTTTCCTTGCATCCAATCATTCTTTTGCATCCATTGTCTTTTGCATTCTTGTTTCCATTCAAAATTATCTTTTCAACATCTAAATTCATATTTTCTGCATTCAAAGTGAAAGTGCAGGTATTCTGGCAATGTTAGTTTAACATTGAGAAGTCAGTGTTAGAGTAACATTGCTGAAGCAGAATCCAATTTACAATCGTGTTGTCATTTATTATTATTGTTTTGCCTTATTCATTTAACTAACTGAGTTCCACAGTTGTGATTGTCGTTGATTATTATTCAGGAAACAAACTTGCTATAGGTTGGACGCTCAAGTTTCCAAGAAGGAAAGTTTCCTTAAGCAAACCGCTCTACAAGGAAAGAAGAGTTCAAGTGCAACTAGGAACGCTTTCCAAGTTGAGTCCTGATTTGAAGAAGGAATATTTCCTTAGTTATATCTCTAACGAAGGAACTATTATTCAAGAAGGACTGCGAGAACAAGGAAGAGGAGTTCGAGAAGGAAACAAGGAGAATTACCAACCGTGTACAACACACCTTGAAGTCCAAGTCAAGAACCTATATATAGGTGTGAAGTACATCAAGACAAACACGAGACAAGAGTCAATCAATCCGAGAGATTAATTCACACGTTGTTGAGTGTTGTCTTGCTTTAGCAAAGTTTGTGAGTTGTTAGAATAGATCTAAGAGTGAGGAGCTTTTAGAGATAGTCGAAGCAATTCTTGTGTGCTTTGCTTAGTTTGATTAATTTGAGAGTGAGGAGCTTGAGAATTGAGAGAACGATTTTTGTTAAAACCTTAACAGGTTATTTGCCTACAGCTCGGAAGTTAATATAATCTTATATTCACTTCTTAAATTCGGTGTTTGTTTATTCCGCTGCACTATTACTCTGGTCTGTTGTTAAAGTAACATCGCTGAGTTAACAACATATCAAACTGTTGTTAACACTTCAGTGTTAAGTTAACAATAACAACGTATTGACCCGATCCACGGTTACAATTGGTATCAGAGCCAAGCACCAACTTCACCGGTGTTTGGCGTTGATACGACAAGATGGACAACTCCAACCCCAATACCAGCAGGTTGCCAGTATTGGAGGGTCCCAACAACTATGCCTACTGGAAGATCAGACTCAGAGTTCACATCAAATCCATCGACCTGAGAGCTTGGGACGCAAAACTAGAAGGCTACACCATCCCCTACTTACCAAGAGATGGAGATGTTGATGTGGTACCTAAGCCTAGAGGACAATGGACAGCCAATGAGATTGCTCTCTACAACTTCAATGAAAAGGCTCTCAATGCTATTTTTAGCGGGGTAGGTAACCATATGTTCAAACTTATTCAAACTTGTACTACTGCTAAAGCTGCATGGGAAGTTCTTGAATTACATTGTGAGGGTGATGTGGCTGTGAGGGACTCTAAATATAAAAAACTTTTGAGGGACTTTGAGAAGATAGAGATGAGTGAGGATGAAAGCATTGATAGTTATTTTGAGAAACTTCTTGATATTTCTAATCAGTGTCAAAACTTAGGTTTTACCATCCCAAATCAAACCATGGTCTATAAAGCTTTTAGAACATTATCTTCTAAGTTCACTGTCAAAAGAATTGCTATGAATGAGTCTAGAGATCTTGCCAACATGGACTTCCAAACATTAATGAATACTTTAAAAGAGTTTGAACTAGAGTTCCTAGGAAAGTCCAGTAAGCAGCCTGCTTTAGCCTTACTAGGAACTAGCTTAGATTCTACATGAAGTGATGAGGATGAATATGAGTTGATCTCTTCTAACTATGGAAACATTACCAGAAAGTTTAGTAAATTAGGCTACAAAGATAAAAATAAAGAAAAACAATCTGGTAATGCTGCTCTAGGTTATAAGAAATTGCCCCCAAAGTTTGTAAAATACATGGCATCAAAGAGCACGCCTCAAGATGCTGAAAAATTGAAAGATTTCCAGTGCTATGAATGTAAGGGGTATGGTCACTTTAAACATGAATGTGCTAACATCCTCAGAACAAGAGGAAATTCTCATTGGGTTTGTGTAGATTACTTCAATGAAGCTGACTTCGAATCTAGAACAAGTGCTGATGAACAATCAGAGGAAATCAACACTGATGCGCTTTGCACTCGGATCACCTGGTCAGGAGAAGACTTCAGAAATTGCCTAAATTCTCAATGTTACTCAAACATTGGAGAACCAACAACAAAGCCAAAAATCTTCTTTGGAGACTGGAACAACGAGGATACGCAGGTTAACTATGATGCACTCTTTGACTGTGATGATACTAACTTTGATTGTTTTCATGGCTCAGTCGATCTAGAGGAAGAGTACTTCAAAGAAGAAGAAATGTCCCATAAGGAAATCCTAGATGATCTACATACAACCTTTCTCAGACTTGAGAGAGAGAATGTCAAACTCATGAAGAGTAACAAAGCACTGAAGCATGACGTTGAATGTTTGAAGAACATGTTGAGACTCTATGAGAGAGACCTTGACAAAGCTGAATGTGAGCTGAAAGAGGTAAAAGAGAAACTCAAAAAGGATTCACATAGCATAGCCAAATGGAATGGAGGTACTTCTAAACTTGATGAGGTACTAAACATGAGTAACACAGGTACATGTGGTCTGGGATTTGTTGAGAAACCTTCCTCTTCTAATGGTAATTCTGCCTATTTAACTACAAGATTTGTTAAAGAATCTGCTAATATGAGTTCGGGTGCCATCAATACTGTAAAAAGTAAACCTACTTTCATCTGCCAATACTGTTTTCAACCAGGCCACATTAAACCATTCTGTAGAAAACTCATAAAATAAAGTGGCAAGAAAACAGCCTATGTGTCCAATGTTAAAACTATAACAAGTCCTGATGTTGGACTAACATTAGGTGCAGGACAGAAAAGTAGATCTTGGATAGAAAAAGCTAAAACCCCTAAGATTAAAGTTGTATGCAATGTTTTTTTCTCTACTATGTACTCTAACCTTTCAGGTAGATGGTACTTCGACAGTGGATGCTCAAGACACATGACAGGCAGCAAAGAGAATTTTAAACAAATGATACCTTTGAGTGCTGGAACAGTGACCTATGGAGGTGGCACCAAAGGAAAGATCATTGGCAAGGGGATACTAGATGTTGATGGATTCCCACCCCTGAAGGATGTGTTTTTGGTAGATGGGTTAAAGGCAAATCTAATCAGTATCAGTCAACTGTGTGATGATGACTTACTGGTTACATTTGACAAAGGCTCTTGTGATGTTTATGATAGTGATAATGTTCTTGTTATGACAGGTACTAGATCCAAAGATAACTGTTACCTAGCCCAAGAGGAAGCAGAGTGTTTCCATGCCAAAATAGATGAGGCTTCTATATGGCATAGGAAACTTGGACATGTTCACTATAGAAACCTTGAGAAACTGCAGAAAGTTGATGTTGTAAGAGGCTTATCTAAGTTGTCTTGTCCAGGTAAGCTTGTGTGTGGTGATTGCCTCAAGGGTAAGCAAACCAGAGCTGTTCATACACCCCTACAGGTACAGTACACTAATCCTAGATCTAGTAGGCGTTTTGAATTGCTGCACATGGACTTAATGGGTCCAATTGAGGTAAGTAGTCTCAGTGGTAAGAAATATGCTTTTGTGATTGTGGATGACTTCTCTATATACACTTGGGTCAAATTTCTAAAAGAAAAGTCAGAAGCTTTTGATCAGTTCAAAATTCTTTGTGCTAGTATTAAAAACTTGTATGGCTCCACTGTGACTAAGATTAGGTCTATTCATGGTAAAGAATTTGAAAATGCTAGTTTTGATAACTATTGCAATGCTAAAGGTATTTTCCATGAATATTCAGCTCCTAAGACTCCTCAGCAGAATGGGATTGCTGAGAGAAAGAACAGGACTCTTCAAGAGATGGCCAGAGTTATGCTCAATGCTAAAGATGTATCCAAAAGACTCTGGGCTGATGCTTTGAATACTGCTTGTCACATTAGTAGCAGGGTGTATCTTAGGCCTGGAACTAACATGACTCCTTATGAACTCTTAAAGGGTGTGAAACCAAATATTACATATTTTCATGAATTTGGTTGTGATTGTTATCTACTGAAGGGCAGGGATTATCTGAGTAAATTTGATCCTAAAAGTGAAAAATGCATCTTTGTAAGATACTCAGCCAATAGTACTTCCTTTAGAGTCTACAATCTTAGATTGAAGACAATTCAGGAATCAGTGAATGTTGTGTTTGATGATTTCGCACTTGATACATGTACTGGTGATATCTCTGTTCCTAATGTTGAACCAACAGTGGAAACCGAGAATGTTACTCCTGACAATGTTGCACCAACATTGGAACTAGAAGCTGGAAGCACTGAACAGAGACAGGGAACGATGTTAGACTAACACCAGCGAGACCTGATGTTAGATTAACAGAAGAAGACTCTGACTCAAAACATGAAGTTGCCTCTGGACATAGAAGAGATCCCCCAACTAGGATTCAGAAAAAACATCCAGCCTCCCAGGTAATAAATGAACTCACTGAACGGGTAAGGACACACAACAAAGAAAGACTTAATTATAGAGATATGGTTAAATTGTGTGTTTGTATGAACTTCACTTGTATTGTTGATAATGCCTCTTGTTTTGTCTCCTCTGTAGAACCAAAGAATGTGAATGAAGCCCTCCTTGATAACTTTTGGATTAATGCCATGCAGGATGAGCTATTACAGTTTACTAAGAACAGTGTCTGGAAACTGGTGCCTAGACCATCCAATGTTAATGTAATAGGGACTAAGTGGATATTTAAAAACAAGAGTAATGATAAAGGGGTCATAGTTAGAAACAAAGCTAGACTAGTTGCTCGGGGGTACACACAGGTGGAAGGTGTAGATTTTGATGAGACCTTTGATCCAGTTGCTAGGATTGAATCTATTAGATTACTTCTAGCCATTGCATGTTGTCTTAGGATAAAACTATACCAAATGGATGTAAAGGGTGTTTTTCTGAATGGGCTGATTGATAAGGAAGTATATGTTGAACAGCCTAAGGGATTCACATATCCTAAGTACCCCAACCATGTGTACAAGCTTGACAAGGCCTTGTATGGACTTAAACAAGCACCCAGAGCATGGTATGAAAGGCTTACACAATTCCTATGAAGTCTTGGCTTTGTTAGAGGTGAAGGAGATAGAACACTGTTTGTCTTGAAGAAAGATTCTCATGTTTGTATTGCTCAAATCTATGTAGATGATATTGTTTTTGGCTCAACTAACAATTCTATTTTAGAAAAAATTGTTGAATCAATGACAGGGCAGTTTGACATAAGTATGATGGGAGAATTAAATTTCTTCCTTGGCCTCCAAGTAAAAAAAACAGGTAATGGGATATTCCTAAGTCATGAAAATCTGCAAAGGATTTGGTGAAGAGGTTTGAATTGGCAGATTCAAAGCCTTGCAAGACTCCCATGTCTTCATCTGTGAAGACATCCAAGGATATTACTGGTGCAGATGTTGATCCAACATTGTACCGTTCAATGATAGGAAGCTTACTCTACTTGTCTGCTTCAAGACCTGATATAATGTTCTCTGTTTGTGTGTGTGTGCTAGGTACCAGGCATGTCCAAAGCAGTCGCATCTGATTGTTGTGAAGAGACTCCTTAGATGTATATCTGGCACTTTGGCCCTTGGGATCTGGTACTCTTATGACACTAACACAAATCTTGTAGGTTTCAGTGACTCGGACTGGACAGGAGACACTGATGAAAGAAAGTCTACAAGTGGAGGATGTTTTTATCTGGGGAACAACTTTATCTCATGGTACAGTAGAAAGCAAAACTGTGTGCCACTCTCCACTGCTAAATCTGAATACATAGCAGCAGTCAGTTGTGTCACTTAGTTAGTATGACTTAAACACATGCTACTGGATTATGGGTTAGACAGTGATACCTTACTTATGTTATGTGATAATCTTAGTGCTATAAACATCTCTAAGAACCTTGTGCAACACTCTAGAACTAAACATATTGATATAAGGCATCACTTTCTGAGAGACATGGTAGAAGATAAGCTCATTGACATTGAAAATAATAATCAGCTTGCTGATATGTTCACTAAACCCTTAGATTCTAAGAGGTTCTTCAGTTTGAAGAATTCTCTTGGCATGTGCACTGTCTAGGGATGTTAGTACACCAGTGTTGACATAACACCACTGTCTAGCACTGGTTATTGGTTGTGGTGTATCTGTAATTCTTTTTTTGTTTCTTTTCTGCATTCTTCTTTCTTGCATATTACATCTTTGTTAGAGATTCTGTTGATTTGTGTGGTTAATCTGTATAAATAGCTGAGCTGACTGGTGAACAGGTACATATCAAGAGTTTGAAAAGTAAGGGCCTGATGTTAGTCTGTGAATGTTAACCTAACATCTGGGAGAAGCTGGGGTACACAGAGCTCACTACTCTGATGTTATTCAGTTGTGACTTATCCATGTTAGGTTAGACAAAGCATGAAGAGAATATGGGGTACATGATGTTGAGAGCTTCATTGTCATTCAGTTGTGCTTATTGTTTTGTCTTTGTCTATGGCCAAGATTATGCATGATAGTGATCCTTACTACTGGGGTGTTTTGAAGTTTTGACTGCTTGCATTTAGTAGCATTTTTCACTTGGTATTTCCCTTGTAAACATGTTGGTAAACAAGTACGCATGAGGAGTTGGGTGGAGAAGTATATGATAAATGTATTGTCTTCATTCAGTTCCTTTGTACTTGCCTAATCTGTAGATCATGGTTAAGTTGTTGGGATGTGTGGAGTCTTGTGCTGCCCACATTCAGTAATGAAACTATCCTTAAACATTCATTAGTTTTTTGTTCAGCAGAGTTCATGATAATAGTATAAGATAAATTGATGTCCTGATCCCAGTCAGTAAAGTTGTTTGTACTTGGTTCCATCACCCAATGTTGATCTAACATTGTTGCATTCATTCTTGTTCTGCATTATTTCCTTGTGTTGGTTTAGGCTTAGGGGGAGTAGTAATCCTAGGAATCATGTGTTGAGGCATACTTCGTAGGTGACCAACTGCAGGTAAAACACTATGTTTTGTGATCTTCTATGCTGTGGAAAAATCTTTTCCCTGGATATGTACATCCACTCTGTGTTTTTCTGTCTGATTTGTCACTTATCCATACTGATGATCTTAAACTGTGATTTTGTACCTACGTACTTGGTTGAGGTTTCAGATCAGCATTCAGGAATATCTCACGCTCTCACATGATGTTGCTTTGGATGAAACCCTGCACCTACAACTTCCCTCCATGATGTTAACTTGCCAATGTTAGTTCAACATTGTAACATTGTAACTTATAAGTTTTCAGGATTGGAGACTGCTCTGGTTACGTGTTAATCTAACACTGACACGTGGTAAGTTAAACATGGGTATGATTGTGTGACAGTGGTCTGATTATTTTGGTAGCATACTACAACACTATCTATACTCTTCAGCTAATTTCCTATATATTTTGCCCTAATTTCTTCTTACTGTTTACGCAATTCAAAATTCTTGTGCAAACAACATTCTCTGCAAATTCAGTTTCTTCTTTTCTTCTCTAAATTACTCTAACAATGGCACGCAAGTCCTCCATTGATGCTCTTGTAGATGCTGCTGAGTAGATGGAAAAACCAGTACGCCGCAGTACCAGACGAGTAACCACAAAAGTTGTTGTCGCCGCCGCACCGAAGAGAAAATCGACTTATCAACGGCGCAAGGGCAAGAAATCCGCAAAGGGTGGTGTTGGTTCAACATCAAAAACTGCTGAGCAAACCTCCACTCCCACCAACGATGAAAACGAGATAATGATGGCTAACCCTACTCAAGATATTTCTGCTGAAACTGCTATTGATGGGGAGAAAGAGGCCCATGTTGTTGTTGGGGGTGAGTCTGAGGTTTTGCATGAGGTTGTTACTGAGGAAGGTGAAAACCTTGAGGTGAATGCTCAGTCGTCTGAGGCTAATGCTGTTGAGGGTGCTACTGCTGCTAAGATAGATACTCTTCTTGCGAAAGTTGATCAAGTTGAGGAGGCTGTGGCTGAGGAGGTTACTACTGAGGGTAACCAAGATGCTGATGACGAGGGTGACAATCAACCTGAAGAGGTTGAGAGAGAAGAAGAAGAGAGCCTGACTCTCTTTGCCTTAGCTACTGCTGCTAAGAAAAGAAAGGGGAAGCAGTTGGTTGTTGAATCTTCTGAGTCTGAGTCAGAAGAAGAAAAAGAAGAAGAAGATGATAAGGAGGAAGAGGAAGATGAGGAAGTTGAGGAAGAGGACCAACTGGTAGCTGATGACCCTGCTGATGTTACTCCAACATCAGGCAGTGATGAGTATTTTGATGTGCTTGAATGAGGAGTACCCCAAGAAGCCTTATTCTGGCTTTTATGTGTCTGCTGAGGCAGAAGAACAGTGGGAGGCTTATCAAGCCAGGGTTATTCACATGGAGAGGAACATTGATGAGGAGATGTTCAAGGAAAATAGGATGTTTGAGTTGCTTGAAGCTAGAGGAGTGTTGGGCTATGTGATGAACCAGTCATCATATGTCCCTGATGTGATCAGGGAGTTCTACATGAACCTCTCTCAATGGGTGTGCCACCAGGGTTCTCCCAAGTTTGGAAAAGCTTGGATAAGGATGAATGTCTATGACATTAGTCCTTCTGTGATCAATGAAGCTTGGAAACTTCCTGGTCCTGAGGAAACTGAGGATCCTAGCATGGATGAAGTGATTACTGACCTCACTGGTGGACTCACAAGGAAGTGGAATGATAGTTTGCCAACTACAAAGCTGACATCCCTAAGTGCTGTACTTCACAAGCTCTCTACCTACAACTGGCTGCCTTCTTCCAACACCACTGTTATGACAAAAGAATCTGCAAAGCTAGTGTACAAACTGAAGAATGGGCTGAGTGTGAACATAGGGGAGAAAGTTCTGAGGCACATGAGGGAGGTCACAACAAAGGCAAAGGGAATCATTCCATATCCCTCTCTGATATCCAGCATTCTGGTGAAGCAAAACTTCAAGATCAAGAAGACAGAGGGTTGGATCAAGAACAAGGCCAAGATGATCATCACCAGGAGCTACTTCACTCGAGTCAGGATTCAAGACTTGCCCTGGAATCCCAATGCAGAAGCTGGTCCAAGCAGGAAAAAGAAGAAGAAGACTATCAAGTTTGCTGCTTCTTCTGTTCCAATTGCAAGTGGTGACAGCTGCTCTGTCATCGTTGATGCATTTGTAAAGGAGACTCTGGTTTGGCTTGGCAGAGAGTATAAAGATACTCAAAGAGAGATAACAGACAAGCAAGCGAGGTTGCAGGAGATTGACAGCCTCAGGAAGCATTTGAAGGATTTGCTTTCCTCACAAAAAGGGGGAGAGTAGATCAAAAAATTCAAAATTTTCTAAGTTCTTTTAATTTTCTGTTTCTATGGCAGTATGAACAGTTCTATTTTCTTAGCATTTTTCTGTTTCATCAAGGAGTGTGTTCCTTGCTACTAAGTATGGTCTGTAATTAAGTACTTTTTTATTCTGGTACTTAGTGTTTCTACTTATGTTATTTGACATGTGGTTACAAAGTACTAACTCTGTTTTGCAGGTGTTAACTGTTCTCTGATGTTAAGTTAACATTGAGATGTTCAATGTTAGAACTTCGGCCTGGACTCAATGTTAAATCAACATTGATAAAGACGGATGTTATGACAACATTGAAAGTATCACTGTTAGAATAACATTGAGTTGGTCCCTTTTGATATTCAGGGGGAGTGTACTTAGTTTTTCATTGTTGAAGATAGTGAAGTTTGTCT
Source organism: Linaria vulgaris (assembly GCA_948329865.1). Classification (NCBI taxonomy): domain Eukaryota; kingdom Viridiplantae; phylum Streptophyta; class Magnoliopsida; order Lamiales; family Plantaginaceae; genus Linaria; species Linaria vulgaris. The sequence continues at coordinate 106,006,993 of OX415249.1, forward strand.
GAATAATTTGATCTGATTAGAACAAGTTCTTAGCTTTTGTGATTAAGGCAAAAAGGGGGAGATTGAAAATGCAGGTATTCTGGCAATGTTAGTTTAATATTGAGAAGTCAATGTTAGAGTAACATTGCTGAAGAAGAATCCGATTTACAATCGTGTTGTCATTTATTATTATTGTTTTGCCTTATTCATTTAACTAACTGAGTTCCACAGTTGTGATTGTCGTTGATTATTATTCAGAAAACAAACTTGCTATAGGTTGGACGCTCAAGTTTCCAAGAAGGAAAGTTTCCTTAAGCAAACCATTCTACAAGGAAAGAAGAGTTCAAGTGCAACTAGGAAAGCTTTCCAAGTTGAGTCCTGATTTGAAGAAGGAATATTGCCTTAGTTATATCTCTAACGAAGGAACTATTATTCAAGAAGGACTGCGAGAACAAGGAAGAGGAGTTCGAGAAGGAAACAAAGAGAATTACCAACCTTGTACAACACACCTTGAAGTCCAAGTCAAGAACCTATATATAGGTGTGAAGTACATCAAGACAAACACGAGACAAGAGCCAATCAATCCGAGAGATTAATTCACACGTTGTTGAGTGTTGTCTTGCTTTATCAAAGTTTGTGAGTTGTTAGAATAGATCTAAGAGTGGGGAGCTTTTAGAGATAGTCGAAGCAATTCTTGTGTGTTTTGCTTAGTTCGAATAATTTGAGAGTGAGGAGCTTGAAAATTGAGAGAACGACTTTTGTTAAAACCTTAACGGGTTATTTTGCCTACGGCTCGGAAGTTAATATAATCTTATATTCACTTCTTAAATTCGGTGTTTGTTTATTTCGCTGCACTATTACTCTGGTTTGTTGTTAAAGTAACATCGCTGAGTTAACAACATACCAAACTGCTGTTAACACTCCAACGTTAAGTTAACAACAACAACAACAATGTATCGACACAATCCACAATTACACAAGGAATTCAATTCTTTATGCATTCATAAAACAGGTAGTAACCCATGATAGCTATCACTTTCTTTACACTTAAGTGATTCTAAAGTCAATCAGCCACTTTCTTGGGATACGATAGTTGGGACGTAATTATATATACCATTTTATTACTTGATCGTGCACATACAAACACATAGATGTAGCAATTCATTACAAGCATATTTATGAAACTACACACTTTGCCACTCATCAAGTTTTTGGTGCCGTTGTCGAGGAGCAATAGAATTGTTTTCTAAAAATATTGAGCTTATTTGTTGAGGCATTGATCTATATTTTGTATTTTTAGGAGAGACTATGGAACAAAGTGAAAGAACACCAATATTTCCACCAAGAGAAAACAACATGAAATACGGATCCATTGGAAGAGGCAATGGACGAGAAAAAACCGATGAAACCACAGGTAGCCAACCAAATAAACAATAACAGTTGGTATGGTCCAAGGTCTAACAATTACATTAACAATTGAAGGATCACAACAGTTCCTCAACCACTAACTTTCGACGTCATAATGATGAACGAAGAATTGATGTACGCGGTGTCTAGGGAGAAGTTTCAAGGAGAACCTTATGATAATACTATGAGAAAAAAGCAGACCACCCCCTTAGCTTTCGGCCGTTTTGCACTTCCCCCTACCCTCCCCAACTTTGATTTTTAGCACTTTGTCCCCCCGACTTTGTAGTCCGTCCAATGATACTCCCCCACAAGAATATTATGTCAAAAAACGAATATTCCGTTAAATTTTGACACTTTGCTCCCCAGCTTTAGGTATTTTTAACGGAATATTCATTTTTTTTACGGTCATGCTACTTCGGGGGAATACAAAGTTGGGGGGCAAAGTGCTAAAAATCAAAGTTGGAGGGGCAAAGTGCAAAACAGCCAAAAGCTAAGGGGGTGGTCTGCTTTTTTCCCTAATACTATCAACCATATAGAATGATTCCAAGGAGACTTGTCGTTATTTCAAAGTGAATGAGGAGTACAAACTAGCGGGGTTGTTTTCTCATTTCAATCATTTATTGTGAATGACGTGTTCACACTTTTGTTTGTTAGATTTAGTCCACAGAGTATTCAACATACTTTAGGGAGCACATTGCTAATTTTGAAACATTAGGGGGCAAAGTGAGAAACAATGTATACATAAGGGGGTTTAGTAATATTCATCCTAATGTTATTTAATTTCTTTTATGCATTTGAATATCCCTGCGTCTTGGACTCTTGTTTGTGTCAATCTATTTAGGGCAGACGAGTTTGGTCGATTATATGATCCATGGAGTGAATTATTCTTCTTCTAGTGTTGGGATCATGTTCTCCAGGTGCTCTATTTGTTAGTGTTCAATGATTAGCGATTGTATCTTTTTCAATTTGGTTGATTTTTAGATCACTTTTGAGTTGATTTTCAGTGGCATTGTGCGGTATTCGATCTTTTTATGCAATCAATTTGCTATATCCTAATCAAGAGTGGGGGAAATTTTGATTTGGGGTAGCTTATGTACATCATAATTTTTTAATAATGACGTTGATTAGGAGACTGTCGAATGTATGATTCACCTGTTTCTTTTTTACCATGTTGTGCCATCTTGCGCAGGGACAACTTCACATTCTCTCGCAGAAATTCATGAGGTTATGGACGCATTTCAGCAGTTCAATCTCAGCATGGGTGAGGATGCAACATTATATCTTGTTTCAAACTCCACATTCTAATATTCTACATGTCCATGGGGAGCAGCGACATAGACTACTGTTTTTGTGATGATGCAACAAATATGCAAACTCTTCATCAGCCTTGGAGTTTCAATGAGCTTCCAGTGCAGAAAGTCAAGCAAGAGATTAAGGTTATAAATATACAATGTTCACCATAAGCTTATACTACCACGCGTTTTTCCGTAGTTTTTTCTTGTTGTAATGCTACTAATGTTTTTCATTTATAAATGCATTAGTTGAAGTCTTGCCAAGGTTTCTCAACCATATCATAGTGTGTGAGTTTCCATTTTTTCAGTACTTTTAAGGAGGTCAATATCACTCCAAGAGCTAAGCTCTACCAAAGTTAGGATATTCCCAAGTCCACGTAGTTTATCGTAAAAATCATGTGACATTCTTCTAAAATTCTAAAGCATACATTGATCTTACATAATTTGTATGATTTTGAATGTTAGAAATTTGGTTCGGGTGGGACTGGGTCCTTTAGGATGTCCTCCTCATACTTTTGGCATTAAGTATGGTATAGAACTCCCTAAAGCAAACGTTCTCTTATGCGATACCTTTGAAACTTCTACGGGTATAGAAGAGAATCCTAATCGTCATATCAATTACATTTGATTAAGTACGAAACTAGAAATTACACATTTAATAAACAATATGAAAGAAAGTATCAAATACTCTATGTTATACCACATCTTGAAATTTGCTCCTTCACCTCTATTATTAGCTTCAAAAGGGGTACTTCTTATTCCCCTCCCTTGAGGTTTGCGCCACCGGCAAAAACTCCCTTGAAGTTTTAGTTTTTGACAAATACACCCTTCAATTCTTTCACTATTAGTCAATAGTTAAATATATGACAATTATGGGATTTGTACTTCAAACTATTTTAACTTATCTTTTCATTTTTGTAAATTTAAAATAACATACAACATGGACTTAAGCATTTATCACCCAAAATGAGAGAGAGAGAGAGAGAGAGAGAGAGATATGGAAGTTAATTGAAAAGTTTCCTTGGTTTCTCAAAAAGTAAAAGTTATGAGGTATTTTATACAAAAAATTGAGAGAGAGAGATATGGAAGTTAATTGAAAAGTTTCCTTGGTTTCTCAAAAAGTAAAAGTTATGAGGTATTTTATACAAAAAATTGAGCTCAATGAGCGACTCATACCAATTTGATCTTACAGTCCTTGTGAAACCTTCTACACTATTATGTTGGTCGATTCTTGTATATTATATTGTTAGAATTTCTAATTCCATATTCAAATATTTTGATAAGCATGGATGTTTTTATACTTCTAATAACGAAGACTCGTTTAGCTACTTGCATTGTTCCATAACAACATTTATATTTTCTTAATCAAACAAGAAAATATTGGTTTTTGGCGAATTACCTCCATGTGTTATGCTATGTTGGCAAGTTACCTCTCTGAGAAAAATAAGTTGATGAAACACCCACATGTGATCTCAGAAGTCGACATTTTACTTCCTTCATACAAGGAGGTGTAGTTCAGTCTCCCATAAATGAGAGTGAGGGCTAGATTTTGTTTTGATAAAAAGATATTTAAACCCTCATGGTTTGAAGAATCAATTATATCTTTCATTTCTATATTTGAAACTATTAAGAAATATAAAATTAGCTTAAAATTACAAATCAAAGATTATCAACGTATATGCTGAAATTGTTGGATCGGAACTTGATACTCTTTTTCAAATGTTAAACTTGTTGTTAGTCTAACATTGATCGGCTCTTTCAATGTTATGTTAACACTGGACTCTCGATGTTATCTTAACATCCGTTTCACAACAGTTAACATTTAGCACAAATCTACTTGATAGAGAATATAACACAACGGATAATTAAATAACACAAGTAGATGTAATTTTAAGAAGATAATATATTAATATGATCTTTCGAGCCATAGGCGAAATACCACAAGGGTTTAACAAAGATGTTTCTCTAAACTCTCAAGCTCCTCACTCTCGAATTGATCGAACTCAACAAAGCAGACAAGAATTCTCTCCTTAAATCTAAACCTAGACTAAATTTGATAATTCAAAAACTTTGCAAAACAAGACAAAGACACTCCACTATAACAATTTTCTCACGAGAGATTTTAGCTCTTGTCTTCATGTCTTTTTCTTGATGCCCAACATGCCAATTTATAGTGTAGTCTTCCTTGATGGCCAAAACATATTGTGCACGTTTTTGGTTGCTATTAGATCTCCTTGTAATGACTCTAATTTCGTTCATGGCAAGTCTCCTTCAATAGGAAAAGGTTTTCTTGTCCAACTTGAAGTCAATGGAAAGTTTTTCTTCTTTAATTAGAAGTCTTTAATGGAAAGGTTTTCTTCTTTAATTAGAAGTCTTTAATGGAAAGATTTCCTTCTTTGACTTGAAGTCTTCTAAGGAAAGAATCCTTCTCCATCTTGTAGTCTTCTATGGAAAGAAGCGTACGACAAGTAATCGTCTTTCCTTTTTGCAATTCACACTCCTTGATCTTTCAATTGCAGCGCACACAACTTTCCTTCTTTAATTATGGAAAGTTCTTCTTTGGAAACTTCTCATTGAATGCCAACTTCTCTTTTAAGGAAATAGATCAATACTTGAAGTCTCTAGACCTTGAGCACATACAAATACCAACTACAACTCATGGAACTAAGTTAGCAAGTGCATAAAGGCAAAACAATAATTTATAAGATATAAAATTGAAATGTTAGAAAGTTTTTGTTTCCAATGTTAAGCCAACATTGTCGTCTCACTGTTGTTCTAACATTGACCCAGAAACTTGCACTTTAAATCTCCCCCTTTTTGCCTTTCTTCACAAAACCAAACCTGTTAACAATTCATATCATGCACGGTGCTCGAGCAACACAACATCATTAATATCTTAAGCTACTCCCCTTAATATGACAAGTTCAATCTCGTAGCCTTAATATACTAAACAGAATACACAATGAGTTAAACATAACAATTATAAGCATACTAAGAAAACATTAGCTATAAGAATTGCAGAACCAGTAGAATAGACATGAAGATATAGTGGCTTACTTCTCCCCATTTTTTTGATAAAAGCAAAACCTTGACGAATCACTTCATAGGATAAAGTTCTTATAGCTCTTCTTTAGCAACTATTTTTATTTTTCTCTCTAGAAACTCTATCATCCATTGTTTCTTAAAATCCTCCATAACCATAGTCTTTTCTCCCCAAAAGGGAAACAAAAGTTAGCCTCAATTTTCAATATTACCTCAAGTGTTACCTATGATGTTGAGTCAACATTGTTCTCAAACGATGTTATCATAACATTTGGCTCAGACTCAACATCATCATACTCCTCAGAACCTTCTTCATTATCCTCTTGATCTCAATGGTTTCATCATCACCATTCTCGGTTTCCTAATACTTTTCCCTAAAACCATCTTTTCTTATTCACCACTTCATCTTCATTCTCAACCTCTTTGTCCTTTTTCTCGTTCTCATTCTTCTCATCACCTTGCAATTAACCAGCAGCATCAACATCTCTTTTTCTTTATAAGTACAAACGGTAAAACACTGATCCCCCTTGATGCAAACTATTGATCTCAATGTTGGCATAACATTGACATCTATCATTGTTGTCATAACATCAGACTTTATCAATGGTAACTTAACATTGAATCCAGATTGTTGTTCTAACATTGACATTTATCAATGTTGTCTTAACATTGAAACTAGAATGTACCTGCACAAGAGTTTACAAAAACGAACAACCAAACCAAAATTATCACCCACATTAGTCTCTCCAGCAACTAAAGTGTTCTCCCCCTCAATCAAACCATTTTTTTGTGCAAAATGTTCCTCAAGCATTGTATCATCAACTGTGTTTGAAATACCAACATTAACAACACCATGTTCCTCAGTTTTAACTTGTTTTGTATCAGCGACTAAGTCTCAAACGAGTGTTGTACCTACGAGAAAGAACTATAGGAATAGGGGTGGGGTTATATCCTTGATTCTCCATACCAAGGGACACATAATCAAGATCAGAGATACATGCCAAGGATTTCAATTACAAGTGAAAATCTTAGTATTTCATAGAATTGGGCACAAAGAGATTAAAAATTCAAAATCACAAGCGAAAAGAAGCATGGGCGATTTTTTAAAATAAATCATGTATTATCCACGCCTATTGAGACAACAAGTGACACCGAGTTACTTTACACATGATTAGAGCAATTCACGAAAAACTTATAAGTCATAATGTTAAACCTGGATGTTGGGATAACGTGCTCACAAACTGATGTTGGCACAACATTGACCTGTTCTGAATCGACATTGGTTCTTGTGAATGTGGAATTATTAGTCTTACCCTCAAGATATTTTCAAGTAAAATCATGAGCTAGATCTAAAAACACATATCTAAAACTTAAGACATATTAGCAAGTCAGTACCACAAATATATCAGACATGTACATGGAAAGGAGAGTTAGTTAACAGAAAATCCAACCTTTTGGGTATGAAGTAAACTAAATGAGTTAATCTACTTCCAAGTCATAACAAGAGACAACGTAGCGTGTCACCGCAGTTGAATCACCCAAAATATATGCCTTCACATGAGAACATAACTATTTCTCCCCCTTAAGCCCAAATCGACACAGACACATCAAGAAAGAAGAATGAATGCAGACCTAAATGAAATGCAGAATGTAGAATGTTAAGTCAACATTGGAAGATGGCAAATACTTGTGAAAGACTTTTCAAACCAGCAACAGACCACACTACACCAAATCTTTATTATTATCATTAACTCTTATGAAACATGAAACACAAACTGAAGGTTGTAAAAAATGATAACGACACCACTGAATGAGGGCAGCACAAAACTCCACACACCTCAGCAACAGATTAGGCAAGTACAAAGGACTTGAATGATGGAAATACATTTATCATATACCCCAATACCCCAATTCCTTATGTATACTTGTTTACCAACCTGCATTGAAGAGATAACACCAAGTGATCAGTGCTACTAAATGTAAGGCAATCGAGACCCCAAACATCCCAGTAGAAAGGATCACCATCACGTATTCCTTTGCAAAAAATAACAGAAACATATAAATAAGCACAATTGAATATCACTGAAGCTATCAACATCATGAACCCCAGCTTCTCCACATGTCCTGTATAACCTAAACATGGATAAGTCACAAAAGCAGCGAACTTTGTGTACTCCAACTTTTCCTGATGTTAGGTTAACACCCTCAAACCAACATTAGAGTTTTTACTTTACAAATTAGAGATGTGAATCTCTCAGCCATAATGTTTAGTCAATCACAGAGTTTAACCACACAACCAATTATGACAAACATTCATGAAGACAAACAAAGACGAAGACAGAAATCAAACATAAAAAATCTTATGCAATCCTATACACCACAAGCAGTCTACGGTGTTAGCCAGTGGTGTTATGGCAACACCGGAATGCAACAGTGAATCGCAGAACATTCAAGCCGAGAGTCTTCCTCAAATTGAATAATCTCTCGCTATCTAATGGCATATTAAACAAATCAGCTGACTAGTTGTTAGTCTCTAAGTGATCAATGTTTATAACCTTGTTATCTAATAGATTACTCAAGAAATGATGCATAAAACATATATGCTTTGTACTAGAATGATGCACCAGATTTTTTGATATTTTAATGGCATTAAGGTTATCATTAAACAACACTAATGTGTCACTTTCTATCCCATAATCATGCAATATGTGTATAAGCCATATAAGTCGGGTATCACAGCTGCAAGCTACAAATTCAACAGTTGATAGTGACACACAGTTATGTTTCTTGCTATAACATGAAAAAGGATTATTTCCCAAATAAAAACAACCCCCACATGTAGATATTCTGTCAGCTAATTCTCCAGCTCAGTCAGAATCAAAACCAAATGCCTAGGTCTACAGTACCAGATATATATTTCAGTATTCGCTTCACAGCAATTAAGTGAAAATCTTTAGGTTCAGCGTAATACCTGGCACAAAAACAAACACAAACCGAGTTCATAATATATGGGCGGTTCATGGATAGATATAGCAAGCTTGTGTCTCCTTTTTCCAATCACCAAAGTAGAAGATATTTGAGTCTTGCTCGATTTTGACTCCTCCAAACCAATCATGCTCATCCAATCCTCATTTTTCTTCAATTTCAAACCCAAGAAGAAATCAAGTTCACCAATCACGCTCATCACTAATGTACATGTCAAAGCCTCAACAAACTTGTCTAAAGTAGACTTATTAGTATAACCAAAGACAATGTCATCAGCAAATCTTTGAGCTAAGAAATTATCAGAATATGTGGCAGACATGCAAACACTCAACATTATTATATCTCTATAATTTACCCTTTTCTTGTTGTGTGTTTTTATGTCATTAATGATTTGAACCATAACCTGAGATGTAGGATGATTAATCTTAATCCTATCAGTTGTATCCCACTAAACATCTTGAACTTGAACCTTTTCATTGTATAAGTTTGACAGCTCGAATGTTGTGTTAACATCAGGACTGGTCGATGTTGACATAACATCAGCTTCTGGTTCTGTAGATGATGTTGGAATAACATTGTGTGGAGTTAATGTTGGAGTAACATCAGAATCCAGTAGACTTGGCACATGAGCCTCTAACTCACCTGCAACACTTGGTAAATCATCAAAAACCACATTTACAGATTTTTGAACAATATTCAATCTTAGATCAGACATTCTAATAGCAATATTGTTCAAAGAATAGCCATCAAATATACATTTTTCACTTTTTGGATCATATTTGCTCAAAAATTCTTTACCATTTAAACAATAGCAAACACATCCAAATTCATGAAAGCGAGCAAGATCGGGTTTCTTCTTTTTAACATTTCATAAGGAGTCATTGGTATAGAGAATTTACGAATATTTTCATTAAACACGCACAAGTCAGAGAATGACCTATTTTCAAATTCTCTATCCTGATTTGACCAAGTATTACCAAATGAAGCACCATGTAAGTTATCAATACTAGCATGCAATGTTTTAAAGGTAGTAAGAGCTTCTAATTTTTCTTTGAAAGATTTAATCAAAGTATATCCAGAAAAATCATTCATAATCACACAATCATATTGTTTACCCCCAACTCTACTTACTTCAATAAGACCCAAGAGATCCATATGAATTTGTAGAAAACAATTAGAGGTACTTGTAACCTGTTCATCCACATGGATTGGATTGTGAGAAGCTTTGGCCACCTTACCTTTTCAGCAATCATAACATACCATCTTACCAGAACTCGTGAGATTGTGAATGCCTCTCACGGTTTTGAGTCTCAGCACTTTCCCCAGATTCTTGTTATGCATATGTCCAAGTCTCATGTTCTTTAAAACTGAATAGTCCACCTTTGTTTGAAAGCAATTCACTTGATCCATCACCAAGTAGTTGTCTTCAAACCTATTACCTATCAAAGCCCACACATTTGCACAATCAGATACATCACAAGAGTCTTTATCATACCTTACCAATAAGTCATCATCACACAATTGACTGATGCTTATATGATTTTCACAAAATCCATCCAACAACATCTTATCCTTCGAGGGTGAGAATCCATCAATATTCAACACTTCTTTGACAATAATTCTTCATTTACTTCCATCTTTATAGGTGAAAGTTCCAGTGGTTAGCGGTGCACACTTCTTTGACAATAAATCAGATTTGCTTTCTTTCCAGTCATGTGTCTTGAGTAGTGTTAAGGCAATACAATATGTTATCAATGTTAAGGTAACATTGGTTATCTAGTGTTGACTTAACATCGTGCATAACCGTATCAAATCATATTTGTATCCAGTCATTTGCCTCAAACTTCCACTCTCAGAGTACCATTTACCTGCAAGGTTAGTATGCACAGTAGGAAAGATAATATTGCAAACAATATAAGATTTAGGCACCCAAAGTCTAGTGTATCTCATCTCACATTTCTGTTCAGTGTTGGAACCGAATATAAGATAACACTGGAATGACTAGTATCAACATTGGAATGTCCAGATTCCAGTGTTGACTTAACACCAGCATCGACATTGCATGAATCCATATTCCGTTTAACTATTTTCTTTTTAAGAGACTTTATGTATTTATAACAATATGATTTAAGATGTCCAAATCGAAAATAATATTGACAAATATAACCCATTTTCTTATATTCTCTTGAAAGTACCTTTGCCTTTTTGAAACCAAGAATAGTGGATTCAACAAAAGTAGTGGAGTGAGTAGCTTGACTTTGATATCTTAAACCAGAATTATCATCATTGCCTAAACATAAACTTTCATCAAATTTATATGTACCTGTTTTCCTCTTGGCAATGGTTGGTCAATTTCTAGCTTAGAAGTTACCTTTTCTATTTCATCATCTTTTTTGTCCAAACTAACCTAAAGTTGAGTGATTGTGGCCTTCAAGCTTTCGTTATCTTCCATAGCCTTCTCAATTCCACTCAACTTGTTCTTCTCCTTAAGCAGGTCTTGGTAGATGATCTTCAGTTCATCAAGAAACTCTTCTTGAATCAATTTACCTTCAAGGACATTATCATCTTCCAAACCTGTAGAATCATGCAAATACTCAAAGTCAGAATCATTATCAAACTTATCATTATCAGAAGTCAAACATTCAATGTTGTCTAAACAAATGGTTTCATTCCAATGGTCAACAAAAAACTCTTGGACTGGTGTTATCTTCTAGATGTTGACATAACATCGAGTTGTCTGGATGTTGGCAAAACACCAAGCCTTGTCACCAGCAGGTCTGACCACCTTTGCACACATTGTTGTTTGAGTTTCTTCAATCGTTGGTACATGTCCATCACCATATTCTTCAAAACTTGTCTCATCATTATCATCTACACAAACCCAGTTAGAATTTCCTTTTGTTCTAAGGTTGTTACACATTCAAGAGCAAAATGGCCCCAACCTTTACATCCATAGCATTGAATCTGTTTGAGATGTGTATCATTATGAGGAGTAAGTTTACAAGAATATTTGGTTATATTTTCAGAGAAATCTTTCTTTAAATCGGCAAGAATATTTTTATCAATTAGACTAAGCTTATTAAACTTGTCAAACACAGTTTCATTATAAGCTTGAGTTTATTCTTCATCTTCTACTTTTTCAAGATTCATCTGAAATTCTTTCAGTGTGAAAAATAGAGTATGAAAGTCTAAAGTGTCCATATTCCTAACAATCACCTCAAATTTCTTAGAAAGAGTTCTCGCAGCTTTGTACACCAGTTGCATATTAGACAGGGAATCACCTAAGTCTTGAATTTCATTAGCAAGCTCCATTGAGTTTCTCAAAATAAGCAGTAATAATTTCATCTTCCCCCATTGTTAAATTATCAAATTTGCTCAAAAACATTCGTAGCTTAGTCTTTTTAGTGCATACATCACCTTCACAATGATTTTGTAAGATATCTCAAGCATGCTTTGCATTTGAACAATTTTTAATTAACTTAAACATGTGACAATCAACCAAACTAAATATGGTATTTAGGGTTTTTTCATTGAAGAAAGCGTTACTTATCTGAGTTTGAGTCCACTTTGATTTTGGCTTAGGAACAACCTCATTATCTTCTTCTGGAGCACACATAAGACTGCATACCCTTCGATCAGCGTCTTCCAAGCTCGCCAACCGAATGAATTAATGAGCGCATGAATTACGATCTTTCAATAAGAATAGTTGCATCCATCCAATACAAGCAATTTGTTGTTGTTCGGATTCGTGTTGTCCATCCATTAATATCAAATCCAAACACCAGTGGAATCGGTTCTTCGCTCTGATACCAATTGAAATTGTGGGATCGGGACTTGTTCCAGTGTTAAACTTGATGTTAGTCTAACACTGATCGGCTCTTCCAATGTTATGTTAACACTGGACTCTCGATGTATCTTAACACCTGTTTAACAGCAGTTAACGTTTAGCACAAATCTACTTGATAGATAATATAACGCATCGGATAAGTAAATAACACAATTAGATGTAATTTTAAGAAGATAATATATTAATATGATCTTCCGAGCCATAGACGAAATACCACAAGTGTTTAACAAAGATGTTTCTCTCAACTCTCAAGCTCCTCACTCTCGAATTGATCGAACTCAACAAAGCAGACAAGAATTCTCTCCTTAAATCTAAACCTAGACTTAATTTGATAATTCACAAACTTCGGAAAAAAATACAAAGACACTCGACTATAATAATTTTCTCATGAGAGATTTTAGCTCTTGTCTTCATGTCTTTTTCTTTATGCCCAACATGCCTAATTATAGTATAGTCTTCCTTGATGGCCAAGACATGTTGTGCACGTTTTTTGTTGCTATTAGATTTCCTTGTATGACTCTAATTTCGTTCATGGCAAGTCTCCTTCAATAGGGAAATGTTTCCTTGTCCAACTTGAAGTCAATAGAAAGGTTTTCTTCTTTAATTAGAAGTCTTTAATGAAAATGTTTCCTTCTTTGACTTGAAGAGGAAAGAATCTTTCTCCATCTTGTAGTCTTCTATGGAAATAATCCTACTGCAAGTAATCTTCTTTCCTTCTTGCAATTCACACGCCTTGATCTTTCCATTGCAGCGCACACAACTTTCCTTCTTTAATTATGGAAAGCTATTCTTTGGAAACTTCTCATTGAATGACAACTTCTTTTTAAGGAAATAGATCAATACTTGAAGTCTTTAGACCTGATGCACATACAAATACCAACTACAACTCGTGGAACTAAGTTGGCAAGTGAAAAAAGGTAAAACAATAATTTGTAAGATATAAAACTGGAATGGTAAAAAGTTTATGTTTCCAATGTTAACCCAACATTATTGTCACATTGTTGTTCTAACATTGACCCAGAAACTTGCACTTTCATATGCCTTGGTTTTCAAGCATTTATTTTTATAAAAATATAAAAGTGTAGCAAAACTAAATTTGAAATTTACACAAAAGAAAAACATTATTACTACTAAGATATTTTTGTCTGTTAATAAAAATCTGGATTTTTGACTTTTTAGTCCTTTATAATAACCACCTTTCAAAATTAGTCCCCTATAGTACCTTGGGCCTTTTTTTGGTCTTCTAAAGTAACCAGAGTTCCAATTTTGATCCTCTGGGCAAAAAATCTTGATTAATTTGAATGGACTTAGGTCAAATTTGGGAATTTTCCAATTTTCCCTCCAAATATTTTTATGTAATTATACTTACACCCCAAAAATATTGAAATAATTATATTTAAAACTTTAATAAAATTTATACATCACTTACATCACTTTAATTAAATTTATACATCACTTACATCACTTACTCTTATGATTTGCATTTTTTGTCCTTGATTTTGTTGATTTTACTAATTTAAGTTGTGCTTTTATAAATTATCTTCAATATTTATTAAACTCAATTTAATTTTAAAGTTTTCTTAAACATAAAAAAACTCTTGAAATGAAATAAAATTAAACAATTTATACAATATATTTCTTGAACTCTAAAGTATTTTATTTTATACAATATACTCATGAAATCTTCTAGTTTTTAATTTAGAAATTGACTATTAAATACTACCTTGAAAAACTAAAATAACAATATGATAAATCTTTTCTGAATTTGAAAATATAATCAATACATATGTCACTTATTGAAAGAGTAGGTTTAATTAAAGGGAGATTATTCTAAAATGAGTTTTCATAATCATAAGTGAACATAATTGAAAATATTTTTCTTCTTTTTTTCGTATTACCTAGTTAAAAAATAGTCTCTTTTTTTGTTCAAGAATTTCTTTTAATTGGGTTTTAATGTAATTATATGAAATATTTGGAACACAATAAAAAAAAGACTCAAATTCGGAGGCAAGTATACTTATTTAAAAAGTATTGGGGTGTGAGTATAATTATATAAAACTTTTAGATAAAAAATACAAAAAGAAACTGAGATTTGAAGTCATGTGCCGTGCACATGCGAGCTTCCTGGAGAATAATGGAATATTCCGTTACCGGAGGAACAAAATTAAAACTCAGTTACTTTAGAGGACCAAAAGGGCCCGAGGTACTATAGAGGACTAATTTTGAAAGACGGTTACTATAAAGGACTAAAGAGTCAAAAATCCCCATAAAATTTACAATACAAAGTTTTCAGAGGGGTCGTGTGCTAACTTTTTAGATCAAAGAGGGTACTTGGCCAATTTATTTTTCACAGCGAGGTAATTTGCCAATTTAGCATAACACACAGAAGTAATTTGTCAGGAATCCTAAAAAGGCTAAACTAATCAAAATAATTTGTATAAGACCTTAAAATACAACAACTTGCACTTTATGATTAAATCTTTGGACTCTTCAATCGCCACAACCACATAATTAAATTTTGGATTCAACGATGCAAAATCTTCTCCACGAAATGGCCATCATCCATGTCATCTTCATACCTCTTAATTGGTTGACAACAACCAACATCCTCGAGATATAATCCGAGACACTTTCAGATCTCTTCATCTTCATCGACTCAAATTCACCTCTTAAAGTTTGAAGACAAATCTTCTTCACTTTATCAACTCTTTTCAAAAAAGTTTAAATGCTTGCTTGGCGGTGGTTGCACTAGCCACCTTCTCGAACATCTTATAATCCAAACCTTGATGGATGATAGTGAGTGCCTTTTGATCTTTCTTCACGGCAGATGCATCTTCATCTGCAACACCGTTCTCCACAGGTCACCATACATCATATGTTCCAAGCAACGCCTTCATCCGAATGCACCAATTATCATAATTTGCTTTGGTGAGCATTGGGACTTGAAATAGAATTTCATTCAACATCATTTCTCCAAGATTTTCTTCAAAAGCAATTGACTCTGATGCCACTTTATTAGATATATTCAAATGAACAAGCTAAAAACTCAACACACTAGCACACACACGAAGAGTGGAGGAGGAGATTCTAACTCAACTCTAATTAACTTGTTATAAAATAAAGAAATTATATAGATACTTATAGGATTTTCTAACATGAACCTAGGCTAGTTCATGTACCATAATTTAAATTCCATACACTCACCTATCTAGTACATGAATATCACCAAAGACAAATACATGTTCACTCTAATTCATGCACTAGATTATTCTAGAATAACTTTACTATTAATGCACCTAATTAAAATATTGCATCAAGTTAATTCACCAATATACAAACCGGGAACCTCTTAGCTAACCTTAAGGTTAGCATCCATACCCTCATTTTGTGGGTATGTGTGTGAGACCCACAACACTTTTGGGTGTGTGGGACCCACATCCATACCCACAAAATGGGGGTATAGATTCTAACCTTAAGGTTAGATAAGAAATTTCTCATACAAACCCAGCGGGTCGCTGGAGGAGAATGACAAATAAAATGCTTTGATGGAATCATTGACACAATGTTCAGTGTTGGGTTCACTAGATGGGCAGACTATGTCTCCTTTCTTGTAGACCCTTTAAGCATCCTGCACAGCGCTACTTTCTTCGTCCCATCAGACGACGCCCTTTCCTGTATCCCCTGCAGTAGTGCATTACAATGCAGCCCCTATAATATCTTTATGTATCACGTCGTACCAAATACGATCTTGCACTTCTTCAACGCTAGTCTAGTGACACTCGTCTCCCCACGCTCATGCCTTCCAAAGCCCTCGTTATTACCAACAACTCTCCCTTAAATTTCACCATCCATCACTCCCTAATCACCACTCCTAATCTATTAGTAGATACTCGTTACTCCGTGCATGGAATCTCTAATGTTATGGATTACTACTCAGCTCCTAGCGATGAGGTTGCAGTTGCTAAATTAGGAGAAATTACTTTTACTATCATAACTTCCACTGGTCTAGGTGTTTCAGTATCTAAAGTCTTTTAAGGTTTTATTTATTAGGAATCATGCATGATTATTGATGGATCAGAGAAAATAAATTTTTGATGCTTCGTACTGGTGTAGTGTTTTATTAGTTATGTTCACTTAGGCTTTTTGATATTTGTATTTGTTGTCGATCCATTTAATCTATTGATAGAGAATATCATGTGTTTGTTGTACTACTTTTAATATTAATGTGTTAGTATCACTGCAATAATTTACCCAAGCATTTTTGTTGCGAAATGAGTGACCATTCTTGGCAATTTTATCACATATCTATGGATTTTAAATACAAATGAATAAAGATTTGCAGGTACGTGCAAATAGAGAGACATCCATGGAATTAATTTCAAGCGCAACGTACATTTAATCAGGTGACGGATCATTATGAAAATGGTAGTAAAAAAAATGAACAGGAAATCATGCTGAGAGAATTGCAGAGAGAGTAATATTTCTAATGATTAGAGTTTGTAATTAAAATGCATGTGCTACATTTAGAGAGCACTACGAGAATGCGTCTTACAAAAGACAAAACTAACAATCATGACTAACTAATATTCTCTGCAGAGCCACATTTTGTACATGGAATTTTGTGATCATATTGCTCCTATCATTTGCCACATCTGGTCTTCATAGTCCTTTTCCAGCGAAAGACCCTAACCCTATGCAGGGTCTCTTACATCAAAATAAGGAGTATAAATCATGCACTCCTATCTTGCTCTTCAATCTCTTCAATATCTTTGAATGCTCAACCCTTTTGTTCACACATCCGCCAATTCATTTTTTGTTAACGCATAATACAACTTGAAACGCATAAAACAACTTGAACAGACCTTAATGCAATTTTTCTCTTATGACATGCCAGTCTATAAGTATATGCTTGGTTCTCTCAAGGTAAATTGAATTAGAAGCTATGTGCATAGCTGTTTTGTTGTCACAAAAAATTAGTGTATGCGATTCATGTTTGTAGCCAAGGTCTTTAAGAGGGCTTTTAATCCAGACAATCTACATACCATGGAAGTCATTGCCATGTACTCTATTTCTACTAAGTATTTTGAGTCCATTTGTTATTTCTTGGGTCTCCTTGACACTAGAGCTTCTCCCTGAAGCACAGAGTACACGATTACAAACCTTCTAGTAGCAATGGTTGCCGGTTAGCATCACAATAACCTTTTATGTGAATGGAGTTGTTGGTAGGAAGAAAACAAACATTGTCTTGGTGATGCCTTCAAAATCTTACAATCTTTAGTGCAGCATTCATGTGAGATATTTGTGGAGTTGACAGGAACTAAGCATTTAAATGAGATCTTTCTGATAGGATCTAACTTAATGTTTAAACTGCATATGACATGTATAGTTTTATTACAACTAAATATAGGAGTCTTCCTATCCATCTTCTATATTCTATAGGATTTTCAATGTTGTCTCCCCCTGTTTGAGATAGCTTTCAGTTTTGCTAAATAAGACCTATTGCTTGACGCTTTTCCAGCAACAAACCACAACCTTGAATGATCTCAAGAGCATACTACCTTTAGTTGAATAAATTCCCTTTGAACCTCTGGCTACTTCAATGGTAAGAAAGAAATTGAGGTGTTCACTAAGATATAGCTTTAGTGCTAGTATTTCTTCGTCTTTGTTCCTAGCTATCAGAATATCATTTACATACATACCAATAGAAATATTGTGGTGGAGCCTAAGTATATAACAAATAAAGAGTGATCGTCAACAAATTGTGTGAATCCTTGTTTAGTAACCACACCTGTAAGTGTGTAATTCCGCTATTTTGAAGCTTGCTTCAAGCCATACAAGAATTTATGTGACTTGCATGAAGACAAGGTTCTTCCTCTCACGAACAAGACCATGTGAAATCATATAAACTTCTTCCTCAAGCTCCTTACAAATGGAAGTAATATTGACATCAAGTTGTGATCAGTCTACTTGTAAGCAGCAGCAAAAGCTAAAAGACATTTGGTTGTACTAATCTTAGCAATAGGAAAAAAGATTTCAAAATAATTTAGCCCCTTCCTCTAATTATAACTCTTAGTAACTTTTTTTTTGGTATTTTTGGTATTGAGGTTTGAAGATAACTACATGCTATTTTGAAAATAGCTTTGAGTTATTTTAACAACTAGTTTCGTATAATTTAACTGTTAGGGGATGTTTGGTTCGGTATATTAAGTGAAATAAGGGGCCTAATTTGACTTAGTACGTAGTTTGGTTTGTGCGAAAAAGGAATTGAGCTTTGACCATAAAGTCTGGCGGTCCACATCTGTTCATGTTAATAACTCGGATAGTAATCGCTAGCCTCCCCCCCCCCCCTACCAAGCGATTATATAAGTTGAGTTAGGTTACGAAATCACCTCACGCGAAAAGTGTACATTATCCTTACTTTTAACAAACGCGTTGACAACTTATGAAAGTGTTGTTTCTTTGTTTGAATTCACAGCAACTTCATAAAATCATTATAAACAAAATTAAATTATTTCAAAAATAAATTGGGCACGATTCTACTGAGAGGTAAGTTTCTCGAACCCTAATTTTGAGCCCCATTCCTCTAATTACTTTAATAATGGTGCATGTATCTTCTGAATCTTGTTATATCCATGTCATGCGTTACTCCTGATGTCTTAATTTCATTATAATTTTTAAATCTATTGAAACATATTTTCGATTCGCGTAGTTAAATTTCCAGGAATCAAATTGTTCTTCACATTTTCCAAGAATGTATACTTCCTCTGACTAAGTCACAACTCTTGCTCTGTAATGTTTTACTCTAATGCGAACCCTAATTCGTCATACTATAGTTCATGGTTACGCATTGGAGATTTTTTTTAAAATCCCAATTTTGCGTGCAATGAACTACTACCTTTACGCATTACCTAGTGTAACACATGTTAATGGTTGTAAAACCACGATGTTCTATTAACATTGTCCGCGGTGTAATTGCCTTACATTTGGTTTGATGTAGTTTACGTCCACATGAATGTTGACGATTAATGCGGTGATAATATTTAATCGCTTGATTTAGTGCAAAAGATAAAACTTTGTCCATTTGAATAATTATTTGTCATCATTAAGTTAGATAATACAATTAACTAGAGAGTACACTAGTATATACGCTTGTCTTGTTCATTCGCTTATGTGGTTGAACTCTTCTTTATGATTCCTTGATCTATATACATGCACGCAATGAAGTAAAACAGCCAACAACATATCTTCCTCATTGTAGTTAGAATATGTCAAATCAATACATTGTAACTGGTGAAAGTTCAAAATGAACACTAATGAAAATCATAGCATTCCCACACCAAAGTAAATCAGTGATTCTGGGAAAATATTCAAACACTACACAAAATAAATCATCAATAGTTAAACAATCCCCAAACGAAATGAGGGTAAAGGGAAATATTTCGAAAATTCACCAAGACATAAAACCAACAAAAGAAATTATTCATAGTTATACATTACCAAACAAAACATCGTGCGCCGACAGCACCCTAATCTCAGGGATGGGGAGTTCCTTAATAATGAAGCAATAATAGATAAGGTCATAGTTGAGGAACTTCACATCCTCGAACATCTTGTCGATCATGGATGGTTGCATGGTTCATGAAAGAGTGTTACAAACATTGACAGATTAAAGAATACATATACATAGGTAAACAGACTTACCGTTTTCACAAGTCTATCATACATAACGTGATCAATATCCACTTTGCATGTGTCCTCATCAAATTTCACCCCCGAACACTTGTAAAATTGGTTGAATAGGATGAACCGAGTTTTGATAATTCGGAAGCAATCCATGGCCATTGAACGAGTTACTTTCTTCTCCGTGAATGTCGTGAGTACCTTTGGGAGTTCCTCATAGATCCCGTCCGTCATCTGAGTAGTGAATCATATCTCGCGGTCCATAATACCACGGAACTTCGACAACAACATATATTCATCATCAATTGTGAAATCATCAAAATTAAGGAAAACCTTATGGATGTGTTCCTGCAACAATCAAACTCTATCAATAATGCAACAATAAAACCGTAAGGCCTTATAAATTCAGAAACATAATAAATTCGTTGCATGTTACCGTGGTTGAATCGTAAACTTTCTTCAGAGTTATGCTGCTAGACGCCATAAGGTGTTTACTATTGATTTTGGTAATTTAGGTTTTGAAATAATTTGTGAGGATGGGGGTAGATGGGAGGTATCTATAGTAGTAAGTGTCCAATTAAAATGCCCGGTTTATTAAATATGAAGAGACGCCTAGTAAATGTTGTACATCTCCTAGTCGAAATTTCAACAGTTCACCTACTTTAGGTGTCTTTTCGTGATCATATGCATTGCTGCTCAAATCGGTTCCTAAAGAGGTGTATGGATTGATTACAATATGCGTTGATTTAGGAGTTTTGTTTTATGCTAGAATTTAGGTAGTTGAACCGACCCTTTTTCAGACGCAACTCTCTGCAACTATCGTTTCCAAGATATCATGTACATATTTTCACATTTATATAAAAATATCAAACTCCCTATAGTCTGTGGATTGAGAAATATTGTAAATCATAAACGTTGTGAATATCAATAGCATCACTGCCACAAACAATATAAATAGATTCATAACAATCTCAATTTAACTAATATTTATTTTTAAAACAAGAACATTAATGTATCAACAATGAACCAATTTGATGAATTAGAGAGAGGTTAATGGACGGCTTACCAATATTGATGTCGTGGAGCCACGAATTAGGTCAATGATGTCTATAGGTGACATGGATTCGCCTGAGTATCTACTCTATGGTATTTTTGTGCTGCAAGAGGAAGAGTGTGTTTGGCAAATCGAGCCAACAAAGAGAATATATGGTGCAGGAGGTAGCATTGAAAATTCACCGTAATTAATAACGAAATAGGAGTAATATGTTAAACCAAATGGTTTATTAAGTCCAATTATTAAGTTGTAACTTATCGCTTTTTACAAACCAAATAAGTTACTAAAGTAATATTACTAAATTGGGCACCGTAATTCTTAACTTTTAGTAACTACTCGAATTAAGTCACACAACTTAATATAGAAACCAAACGGCTCCTTATACTTTTAATTTGGGAAAGAAATAACCAAGAACAGGACAACATATTCTTAGACAACTTGAATTCCAAAGAATCCCTTGGTGTTTGTTGGACCATGTTGGGGAGTACGTGCCTAACTATAATGCAGTACAGTTTTCATGAACTCCAACCGAGATTGGGAATCTAATAATGTAAGTCACTAAGATTCATTAACGAAAATGTCAGTGATTATCATCGACACAAAACGTAGGAAAACTGAGTGGAAATACGTTTAATTTGTAACGAAATGCTTGCTTGCAGTGAGTTTCTTTTTGTGACGTGGTTTTTTTTTTTTTTTGTTAACCTTTAGATTCTACCATCTGTCTATCGATCTATCTAGGTTTATTACGTGTTCGCTTTTAATTGTCTGATTCTTAAATCGAAATCATCAATAATATCTTTTTACTAAATTAGATATCAAAGGATAGATGATTAGTTGTTGTAAACTCAATTTGATTTATTAATCTGAAAAGTATAGTTACTCAGTAAATTTATTTTGACCCTATCGTGAAAAATCAAGAATAATAAAGAATCAAAGTGATAAGATTTATCTATCAAAAAGAAAGTGATAATATTTTAATATCAACCTTTAATCTAAACTTAATTTTTAATCTCTTTTTTTTGAAATCAATTTTTAATCTTTTAATTGTAGCTCTATCAGACATGATTTAAGCATCTTGAGTATTTAACGATGCATGGGGTGGGCTACTATGAAACCATTGCTAAAAAATAATGTGACTTAGAAGTTTCTTACTCCTAAAAATTCGCTAATATAATATAAAAAACCAAGAATTCCAATTATTGCACATAACTGGTTACATATTTCGAAATACTTAACGTGTTGTTATTGATGATTACCTCTATTATACTGCGATGGCTTTTTTGTATTAAATCATGGAAGCAAAATGAAGCTTACTTCCAAGTTCCAAGTCAGTCGCAAAACTTTAGTAGCTTTAACAGAAGCGGTTCATTTTCGCCGGCAAGCACAAAAAGCAGACGACATTTTAGTTAACCCTTGGACTGGGAAACAAAAAGCATTAAAAAAACAAGCCCTTTAACTAAAAAGTAGAACCTTTTCTTTTGACGATAAAGTAGAACCTTTTGCCATACCTTTTAGATAGTACAGGCCCAAACGCAATCCAAAAAAAAAAAAAACAATAGCAAACTACATCACGAGACCCATGAGAAAGAGAGAGAGACCTCTTCATTACGCCACCGCTGCTCAAATAAGTTATCCTGCCACCATGCATACTGAATCTCGTGAAAAAAATAAGAATTTACAAGTACATATAATAATAAATTTACTACCCAAATTTTATTTTACTCTACAGGACATATGACAAAACATGACTCAGTGCACAAAATTGTAAAGTTTGTTACCTAAAATTTGAGACATGTTATCCACCCACAAAACAATCAATATTTAAACTTCTGGAGTATATAAAGGAGTAGGTCTGATTAGTCAATGGTATGTAACGTACATATACACTCCATGAAGCTATATATAAATAATGTATTCAGTAGACTTCATGAGCTTTAATTCATATTATATTTGAAGGGGTTTGAAATTGAAACTATCTCCTATCTGCTGAATCGTGGATGTCAAGGAACTGAATGAAGAACCATATAACTTTGCACCCAAAAAAGACAGCGGCATCAACTCTGTAGTACTTAAAATACTGGTGAAAGGATTAACTTATAAAGTAACTTGGATTCAAAATCAACAACTCATCTTTTCTTGAAGAAACAAGGTATCCCTTCTCCTCCCTCTCTCCTCTCCCTCCCTCCCCCCGCCCCCCCGACTCCATCTCATATACAATCGAGCTATTTCGTCTGCTCCTTTTGTAGTCTTTTGTCTATATATCTTGGTCACTACATAGGCTCCAATAGCTTAGTATTGTTTCTTACTTCTTTGTTTATCCTCAAACCACTCAATGCATTAGTCCTCAATAATCCAAAGTCTACTTGTAAATTTATTGAATGGAGATACAGGTAAGGAATGGTCCCCCAATAGAGATGAGGAGGGGGGGAACCTTCCTCAACAAGTTCTTTCAGTACCTTTTCTACCTACACTTTCTCCCGACTATCGCCCTGGTTATTTTTCTCATACTCCGTGGTGTCTTATTTGCTGCCCGCAACCACCATTTCCATCCAGAGAAATGGTACCCACCGGTTCTAGCTTCAACGGCCTGTGCAGGAATCATAGGATTTGCATGGCAAGCATTTACCAAATGTTATCCTTCAAGAATAATTAAGGCTGCTTTTTGGCTTAGCCCGCTGCTTACCTGCGGATTTGGGATTTTACTCATCTCAATAGGCACTCCCGGAGGTTTCGCAGCGTCTGTAATTGCTCTAGTTTCTTCAATACTTCAGTCACTTTATGCATGCTGGGTTGGTTCCAGATTTCAGCATGCAAACAAAATAGTAAAAGTTTCCATAACGTATCATCCTCTCAAAGTCAATGTTGCAGTCATTATATCAATCATGACATGCACTCTTTATTCATCTTTATTGGTCTGCGGCATTGGAGGAGCCACTGCCAACAGAACTAAGGTCGATACCCTATTCATTTTCATAATTCTAGGAAGCTTCATGTGGACAATGCAGATTGCAAAGAATATGATGCAAGTCACGGTATCACACGTAAAGTATATGCAATTAGCAAGTGCAACAGAAGTTGATTTTTGTAAAGTAGCACGAGATGCAGCTAAATACTCAATGGGGAGTATTTGCATAGGCTCAATTCTTGTACCGGTTCTTGGTGTAATCCGTGGTGCAGCTCGAGCTGTAAGTTTAGTTTCAGGGGATGTAGATGAGTTCATGTTCTCATGTGCAGACTGCTGTTCTGGAATAGGGTCGAGCATTGTGGCATATGGAAACAGATGGGGCTTCCTACAAGTAGGGGTGTACAATAAAGGTATTGTGCAAGCATCAATGGACACATGGGAGATGTTTCGAAGAGTTGGGATGGAAACGGTGATCAATTCTGACCTCACTAGTTCGTTCTGCTTCCTATGTGGGGTCGCAGCTGGATGTATGTGTGCACTAGTTGCAGGTTCTTGGGCACTTGCTATTCAGAAGACCTATGCAGTAGAAGTTTCAATGTATACATTTTTAGTTGGATACTTCATGGTAAGCAAGTAAATCTTGAGGGTTTTATTTCTTTATGGTAAAAGCAACACTTATTTAGTCAATTAATGCCTGACTTCACAAATTGCAGAGCAGAATTGCCATGTCATGGGTACAAGGAAGCGTTACAGCATACTATGTTGCTTATGCAGAAAATCCGCAAGGCCAACAATTTGATACCACAATTCCAGATTATATCCGGGAGATAGAGAGGTCTCACGAGTATAGCAGTTAAACAGCAGATACCTATAGCTCAAGTACAATGTACATTCAAAAAAACACGACGCATTCTTAATTGTTTTTTCGCAGAAAAGTTCATTGCAATTAATTGTAGCTTGTATAGATTAATAATGTATTGAATTATAAAGATTTTATCTACTCTAATTTTATCACAATACTTTCAATTTGCAAAGTCGAACAAGTATATAAAAGCAGCTGCAAACTGGAAACACGAAGCTGTATGTTGTGCTGATTCATGAGAAAACAAAACCTAACGGAACAAGCCTACAGGATAAAAATGCATCGGTAAAATGCAGCTGTAACGATAATCGGCATAACAAAAAGGAAAAGGAGAGATTCCACAATACTTATCTGTTTGCGCACATTTTCCTTCCACCACCAGAGACAGAGTAGAGTGCACTACCTGCAACGGTCATGTTCCATCCTTCCTCTTATTAGCAAATTGCAAACATTAAAAGAAAGAGAGAGAGAAATGTTAATTAGAAACACTAACACGAGAGGGGGCGAAACGGCGGCGTTGTGATGACCTAATCGGGGAATAAACCAATTAAGAATCTCTCTGCAATTGATAAGTGATAACTGAAAGGTAAAAAATCTTTGGACATTGATTTGGCATTCAATTTGTGTATTGCAAAGTTGGGATTAGTATTACGAGTAGCGAATAGTAATGTTTGATGATTTTTTAGGAGCAGAGCAGATTACAATCTTACTTCTTTTTATGCCTGGATTTGGGCTTTTAACTTTTTGCGATATTAAACTATTAATTAGTGAGCATACATACATGTCGAGAGAATCAGAATGACATGAATCATCATAAATATATAATGAGGTGAGTTCTTAAATTACAATATTTCGCAAATTCAAATTAAAGTTTTTAAAACGATTGTGTTATTTAACCCAACTTTTGTTTTCGGCTTCTCATAGCAATTGTTGGATCACGGCGACTAGTGCTTCTGATATGACTACTCACTCGCAAGTCGAGCAAATCATGATAAACTAACCATATATGACTTATGAAGACCTATAAGACATAAATAAATTTCTCCTCCTTAACTTGAGGCAACTAAGAGAAATCTCTTCTCTTTTAACCAATTGGGGCTCACTATGTGGGTCGTTTTGGGGCCAATTTTCACCGCAGAGATATATATGTTATATACCAAATAACTTAACGTGCAAAATGAGTTTGTCAACTAGTGGTTACTCGTATATGTATATTTTGGTCTTATTTCGTCATGATAATAGAACACAGTAATACAGTACAATGGGAATATAAATGACCAAAATAATGTTAATCCTCTTAAAGTAAACGGACTAACTTTGTCCGAAACACCTACTATCTATTACAGATCTTACACTGATTTAAATACAAAAGTAATACTAAGTATGCAACGCATCGAATAGCGGTTGTTCGATACACGCCTCGAATGGTGCCGGTTCGATGCTGAGTCAGCGCTAAATAATCTCAATAGGACTTTGGAGCGTATCGAATCTTGGCTCGTGTCGAATTGAGGAGCGTATCGAATGGAGGGACGTATCGAATGGCTGAATTCGATGTGGTCAGGTTGAGACATAAGTTCGATCTGCCTCTGAATGCTCAAAGTTGCCCTATATATAGCAACTCGCACTGTGGGCCCCGAAAACAGCTGTAAATTACGTATCGAATCATATCAATTCGATACGCGCATCGAATCATAACTATTCGATGCGCTGAAGGTATCGAATGGGCCAGATTCGATACGTTAATGGGCCGGCCCAACTGTATTGCCGGCCCAATCCTGAAATACCCCCATCATATAGTCCCCCCAGTTTGGGAGACGTTAATAGAATAATGACGACTTCCAAACTCACAACATATCTGTATTAAGAATTGTTAGGCATTGAATTGTTACAATTCGATGCGTGAAATTATGAGTATCGAATAGTGATCCGTTCGATACGCGCATCGAATTATGAAAATTCGATGCGCACAGAACAGTTGCGGCCCATGGGCCTATATATAAGGGACCATATGTCTGACACTCTTGTTTTTATCTGGAGGGAATATTTTTGTTTGTTTCTGGACCGCATCAAACGCAGTCTGTTCGACACGGGACGTATCGAATCTCCGATATTCGACACGTTACTAATTGTTTAATTTTATAGAAAACTTATTAAAATTATATTTTTAGGCTGATATGGCTCGTATAAAATCTCGAAGTCGCAGCAAAATTGTTCTATCTCCTGAGAATATTCATGGTGCTCAGGGAATGGGCGAACGAAATGAGCAAAATGAGCCTTCAGGTGCGGGTCCATCTAATACATCTTCGCGGAACCCTTCTACCATAAGACTTGGAGGTATCAGTGCGGGCACTCGGGTGCCAATAGTGAGTGACTTTGAACGTCAAGAAAACTTTGCTACGAGGAGATTGGTGATGACACCAACCGATACCGGTGGACGTATTAGAGTCGGCACCAACCGCCAAATTGAGATAATGGAGGCGCTGCCAACTTAGCTAAGTTTAATGCTGCTCATCCCCATTTCAGGGAAAAACGCAATGTAGAAACAGCAAGTTCTTCTCACTCAACCGATGAGCCCTGGTATGAAGCCGCTAAACGAAAATCAATGGAGAATATATCCGCCCGCGAAGCTCAGAGCATTCCTCCCAGGAGGCCTCGACCTTCAGGGAATCCAAGACCTGCTCCGCCTGGAAGCCTTAGTAATTATGATTTTCTCAATGATGAAAACTCAGAATCATTGAGTGCCACATTGGGCGGATACCGACTAAGAGAGGAGCAGGCTGGAGAGATTATGCAAAGTTTGTGGCCGCAATTGGATCGTCAAAATGTAATCAACCGATTGGGGTTTCAAGGTTTGGCTCGCTTTGGGCGCCTTTTCTTTGCTGCTGTCATCTTAGCCGTTTATCGGCTATGCAGAGATTATAGCGGGTTAGCCGAGGTGCAAAATCAACACAACGCTGTTGTCGACAAACTACGTACTACTATCAATAATGGAAATTACAGTCGCCAAAATGCACTTAAACGCGCCAGAGAGTCAGAATTGAAAACATCTAAGGCCATCCGTGATAAACATGATGCCGAAGTGAAAGCCCAGAAAGCGGTGGAGGACGCAATAGCTTTGCGTGCTGAAATCGATGCGTTGAAAAAGGATAACGAATCCCTAAAACGCGTGAATCGTTCTCTCGAGGCTTCAAATACAGATGCTGAAAATGCCATTTCCAACTTGCGTCGCCGAATTCAGTATTTTGAATCTGAAGAATATAGGTGTGCTGTTGTTGAGAAATTTAGGCAGAGTAATGTATGTAAATGCCTGGAATTATTACGCGGTGCTGCTGACATGCAGTATGGGATGGATGTATGCGTTGGTCAAATAGGGCATCTTGGATACCTTGGAGAAGGTTTTCGCAATGACATGCTTGATGTAAGGCGTGACGCAAAAATGGAAACACCCAAAGATAACAGTGATGATGGCGATGATGAGTTACACACGCCTCGTTCTGGCGATCCATTCTATACGGTGTGGCGGGACCGTAAAAAATCAAAAAAGTCCCATTCAAGCCCTTTAAGGCCCAAATCACCTCATGTATCCAAGGGTAAAGAGAAAATCACCCCCAGCACTACTCCGGGTGATTCGGAAAATGTTAAAAAGGTTCTTCATGATGTTTTTGGTTCGGGCGATAGTGAGCCAGAATTGCTACCGAGAACTTCCAGGTCTACGATTCTTCTTAGAAGTCCTCCGAAAAGAACTGATTTCAAAGATACTCGCCCTGCAATTGCGGCTAAAAGAAAGAAGGTGAGCAGCGCATCTAAGGCTTCAGGTCCTTCAACAGCTTTTGTAGGTATAAAATGTCCTGCTCAAGGTAACCTGGCCCCTTCGCTGGCCAGCAAGAAAGGTGAACCAGGATTATCAGTTAGTGCCCAGTGTACAATTTCTCCCAGTAGGTATCAAGTCGAAGATCCTGCTGACAGAGCAGAAATTGTCT
The DNA here is from genome assembly GCA_948329865.1 of Linaria vulgaris. NCBI lineage: Eukaryota > Viridiplantae > Streptophyta > Magnoliopsida > Lamiales > Plantaginaceae > Linaria > Linaria vulgaris. The sequence continues at coordinate 106,036,026 of OX415249.1, forward strand.
TGCCTGACAATTGGGCACAAACCGAAGAATTAATCCTGACAGAAGATCAGATTCAGGGCAATTGTGCCAATTTTGTCCGTTCAATGGGATTGGTTCTCCGTAAGGAGTCCCCCCATTCTTCTGAAGAGTAGCGATAGTTTGTCTACACTATTTTGCGGTTATTAAGTTCATATTTTGTACAAAACCTTGTAATTCGTAAATGGTTGCTTTTTCAATGAAAACGACTCAGTCGTTTGACATTATCTGCTTTTTGGTATGCATTCATTCGTTAAATGGTATTTATAACGTATTCCATACGCAATATTTCATCAATTTGCTCGTTGCTGTGATTTTGTCCAATTAATATCCTACTTTCATTTGCAGTAAGATCATGAGCACTTTGAGTTGTGACTGTTTTTGTTAGAGTAATATTGTCTTACCTAATGGAGATGCCAACTGGGTTATTCCTGCATAGGTTATGAATTGCATCAGGCCTTATTATCCCTTCATCATGTTCTTCTGTTTTGGCATGCGTGGGTGGACCACTTTGGGCCTTCTTACCCCTCCGTCATGTTCTTCTTTCTGGCATGCGGAAGTGGACCACTTTGGGCCTTCTTACCCCTCCGTCATGTTCTTCCTTCTGACATGCGGGGGTGGACCACTTTGGGCCTTCTTACCCCTCCGTCATGTTCTTCTCTCTGGCATGCGGGGGTGGACCACTTTGGGCCTTCTTACCCCTCCGTCATGTTTTCTTTTTGACATGCGTGGGTGGACCACTTTGGGCCTTCTTACCCCTCCGCCATGTTCTTCTTTCTGCATCATTTAACAAATGAAGATTTTCAGTTAATAATAATCTCTAAACAGAATCATCGTAAAGTGTGTAAGAAACATATATTTAACGAAATTTCTTCTATTTATGCATAATAACGCCTGAGATGTTGCACATTCCATGGGCGTTTCTGTTGAACTCCTTTTAAAGTCTCCAAATAGTAATATCCTCGTGAACTTGCTCGTGTGACTCTAAAAGGCCCTTCCCATTTTGGTTCAAGCTTCCCGATATGCTGTTCAGCTGCAAGGCTTCTAAGAACCAAGTCTCCTACTTCAAAACTTCTGAATTGGACTCTCTTATCATAGCTCTTGGCCATTGCGGCTTTATATGCAACAGTGCGCTGATAAGCATCCTCTCTTGTGGATCCTATCATATCTAGATCCATCTGTCGTAACCTGGCTGATTGTTCCAGATCATAATCAGTGATCCTGCGCGTTGGCATACCTATTTCCGCAGGCAATACTGCTTCAGTGCCATAGACAAGAACGAATGGGGTTTCTCATGTCGATGTTCTCGGGGTCGTCCTATATGCCCATAATATTCCTTGAAGCTCTGCTGGCCATGTTTTCCCCGTGGCTCTGACTCTCCTTTAAAGGTAATCCTTCAATGTTTTGTTAGTGGATTCTGTTTGGCCATTGGATTGTGGGTGATATACCGACGTGAGATTGTGTGATATCTTTAATTCCCCAAACCACGATTTAATGTGCTTCCCAGTAAATTGCGTTCCGTTATCACACACAATGGACCTTGGTATACCGAAACGGCATATAATGTATTTCCAGATGAACTCAATCATATTATTCTCCGTGATTGACGTTATAGGTTCCGCCTCGACCCATTTTGTATAATACTCCACTGCCACTATTAGATATCGTTTTTGACCTTTGCCCGGTGGAAACGGACCAACTATATCAATTCCCCATTGATCAAAAGGACATGCCACGTCGATTGGTTGCAGTTGACGTGCCGGTCTGTGAATAAGGCGAGCGTGGTATTGGCAACTGTCACATTTTCTCGAATAAGCTGTTGCATCTTTACGTAGAGTTGGCCAATAATATCATTGACGTAATATTCGTTGAGCTAACGCTCGGCCCCCGGAATGATTTCCGCAGCTACCTGCGTGGATCTCTTCCATGACATATTCAGCTTGCGTAGGGGTCAAACATCTTAACAACGGTCCTTCGAAAGACCTTTTATACAACTCTCCATTACTGATAGTGAACCTGTATGCCTTGTAACGCATTCTGCGTTGAGCATTCGGATCCGCTGGCAAAATGCCCTGTTGAAGATAAATCATAATTTCATCCTTCCAAGACGGGTCCTCTTGTATTGTCATTATAAATTCCACCCTGACTCCTGTGGTAATATATTTTGACTTCCCAATTGAAGGTTTGTTAGCAACCATAAGTGTGATTCTTTTTTCTGCCAAAATTTCTGAAGAACTTGCAAATTTAGATAGTGCATCTGCTTTGGCATTGTCGTCCCTGGGGATTTGAGTTATATCAAAAAATTTGAACCTCCTTGCCAATTCTTTAACTTTTGCGGCATATAGCTTCATAGTTTCCTCGCGTGTCTCATACTTTCCGGAGAAATGATTTGCCACCAAAAGCGAATCGGTGAACACATCTAAATGTTCAATGTTGAGTCCGAGTGCCATTTTAATCCCTGCAATTATTGCTTCATATTCAGCTTCGTTATTTGTCACCATGTAATTCAAGCTGATGGCAAATTCAAATTCCCTTCGCTCTGGGGACAGGAAATGTATTCCAATTCCCCCCCCCCCCGTGAGTTGTGGCAGATCCATCAGTATGCAATATCCATGTTGTCGTTGCTCTACTGGTTCCTTCTTGGTTTGATATAGAAAATATACAACATGCGGTCTCCACTACACTATTACCCAGGGTTTCGGCCATGAAATCTGCTAGGGCTTGCGCTTTGACCGCGACTCGCGGCTTAAATTCCAACCCAAACTCACTGAGTTCAATCGCCCACTTCACCAGTCTACCAGAGGTTTCTGGTTTCGCCAATACTTGCTTCAATGGTTTGTCAGTCACCACAGTAATCGGATGAGATTGAAAATACGGTTTCAGCTTTCGAGCTGTAACAACAATTGCCAATGCAAACAGTTCTATCTCCAAATAATTTCTCTCCGCCCCCTGCAGTACTCTGCTCACATAATGTATTGGTAGTTGCTGAGCTCCTCTCTGTTTAAGTAGTACTGTACTGATTGCATTTGCAGATACTGCCAGATAGAGATACAACATTTCATTCTCCTCCGGTTTTGCTAACAACGGCGGGCTTACTAGATATTTCTTCATTTGCCTAAACGCTTCTTCACATTCCGGAGTCCAAATACAATTTATGCTCCGTTTCATCACTTTAAAGAAAGGGAGATTCTTTTCGGCAGATGTTGATATAAATCTTCCCAAGGCCGTCTGGCGGCCCACCAAGCATTGTACGTCTCTCACTGTCCTAGGCGAAGGCAAATCCAGTACAGCTTTTATTTTATCCAGATTAGCCTCGATTCCTCTCTCATTTACCACATATCCTAGAAACTTTCCAGCCGTCACTCCGAAAGTGCATTTTTTAGGGTTTAGTTTCATTCCATATGTCCTCATTATGGTGAATGCCTCATCCAGATGTCGCACATGTTCATCAGCTTTAAGACTCTTTACAAGCATATCATCAATATATACTTCCATTGATTTCCCAATTTGATGGTAAAACATTTTAGCCACCAACCTCTGAAACGTTGCTCCCGCATTCTTTAATCCGAAAGGCATCACCCTATAGCAGTACACTCCGGTATCAGTTACAAATGCCGTTTTACTCTGATCTTGCACTGCCATGAAGATTTGATGAAAACCGCTCTTTGCATCCATCATACTCAGTAATGCACATCCTGCTGTAGAATCTACTAGTAGATCTATCCGCGGCAAAGGAAATGGATCTCTCGGGCAATGCTTGTTTAAATCAGTATAATCCACACACATCCTCCATGTAGCTTCCTTCTTTAAGACCAACACAATATTGCTCAACCATTCTGAGAATCTTATAGCGTAAATATGTCGAGCTGCTAAGAGTTCCTGCACCTCTCTTTCAGCTGCTTCATTCTTTTCTTTGCTGAAATTCCGCTTCTTCTGCCGTATAGGTTTCGCACTCTTATCTACATTCAGATGATGTACAATGATTCTCGAGTCTATCCCTTGAAGGTCTGAATCTGACCACGCAAATATATCTGAATTGCGGCGAAGGCAATCTATCAAAGCTGCTTCTATCATCCAATCCATTTCTGCTCCAATCTTGATTACTTTTTCAGAACTTTCTTTGAAAAGCTGTACGATTTTGAATCCTCCCAAAGGTTCCATCTTGCATTCTTGCCATTGCTTCAACAATTGACTCTCTATTTTATCTTGCCCCTGTTTTTTAGGCTCAAGCCTAACTTGTCTCGGATCTGACTTTGTTCTGAGCTTTTTCTCGGTTTGCTGTTTCTCAACCACATTCAAGTGCCTTTTACTTGTCATCCTAGCTACTCTATCTAAAAACAGTGTTTACGGTGTTCCCACAGACGGCGCCAATATTTTGGTCTTATTTCGTCATGATAATAGAACACAGTAATACAGTACAATGGGAATATAAATGACCAAAATAATGTTAATCCTCTTAAAGTAAACGGACTAACTTTGTCCGAAACACCTACTATCTATTACAGATCTTACACTGATTTAAATACAAAAGTAATACTAAGTATGCAACGCATCGAATAGCGGTTGTTCGATACACGCCTCGAATGGTGCCGGTTCGATGCTGAGTCAGCGCTAAATAATCTCAATAGGACTTTGGAGCGTATCGAATCTTGGCTCGTGTCGAATTGAGGAGCGTATCGAATGGAGGGACGTATCGAATGGCTGAATTCGATGTGGTCAGGTTGAGACATAAGTTCGATCTGCCTCTGAATGCTCAAAGTTGCCCTATATATAGCAACTCGCACTGTGGGCCCCGAAAACAGCTATAAATTACGTATCGAATCATATCAATTCGATACGCGCATCGAATCATAACTATTCGATGCGCTGAAGGTATCGAATGGGCCAGATTCGATACGTTAATGGGCCGGCCCAACTGTATTGCCGGCCCAATCCTGAAATACCCCCATCAATGTACTTGAAAAAATTTAAAATTCATGTAGGATAGAGAAGTTATACTATGCCTCATACACCTTGGGAGTGTTTCATCAATCACTAAGAGAGAAAATAAAGGTTTTCATTCAACAAGGTCCCAACTTTAATTAATTGAGTTACATGTTTATACGTACTGATACTCCACGAGAAACTATATTAAAATATCATCCTTCACTGATACTACAATTTTCCATGACACCCACCACTTGTTTAATCATCATATTTATCAATCACTAAGAGAGGTGGCATATGTAGACACCACAAAGGTGTTGTCTAGAAACATTACTATGGACTTTTAGTTGTTGGCCAAACCTAACATACATGGTGCAAGGTGTGGTACTAAAAGTGCAAAAAGAGATGAAAGTGAGAAAATGATTAGTGTTGTCGATGTAGGTTTAACAGGTGGTGGTTTTTCTTAGATCAAAAGTGGAGTCATAGCTGATGTGTCTAGATGGTTGTTTTGGGTACAATTCACATTTAGGCCATGAAGAGGTGAATCTAGTGATAAATGTTTGGAATTACCTCTATTGCCACCGACTCGGGAGCGGATCAGCACTGGCATTCCGCCAACTTCTATTATTTGTGGTATTCGTGTACGTCTAAATCCACCATATGAGGAAATGAGGATTACTGAGATATTTGGTAGAGCATTTAACTATCGAATCTTGTAGCACTTTATGAAGACTACATTCCATCGCAAGTACTAATTAATATAGATATTTATACTTCAGTTGATGTGGTTCTTTCCCATTCACTATAGCACATTTATCAGACTTCTCTTTTCTTTTGTATATTGCGGCTTTATGTGGAGCATTGGTGCTCCAGTACTTTGCCCACTTTGTATATGCTGCTTTAGGTGCAACTATAACAGACATTATGAAGGTGCGTACAAATGATAGACACCACAAGGGATGTTGTGTACATTTAAATGCATAGCTACTAGACATGCATTTCAAGGTGTGTTGCAAAGCACTTCAAGAAAGTAGTTTTCTAGTTAACACTACTTTGGGGCGTAGATCCAAATATTTCTACACCTCGAAAAGTAGATTTTGAGCTAACACTACTTTAGAGTGTAGCTGGAGGTAGGTTTACTTCTCAAGAGGTCGTTCGTAGCTTACATGTCGAAGGTAACATCCCTTAATGTATTTTTTTTCCAAGGTTCAAGTAAGTCATTACTCAAAATAGGCTAATCTGAATTAATAAGAAGATGCCTGAAGATAAGTGAAGTAGTAGTGAGAGAGAATATACCATGCGAAGCATCATTAGAGGAAGTTGAGAACTAAGGGGAGGCTTCCAAGGCCAAGCTTTATAAAAGGTAGATAACGTCTTCTTGCTTTATAGGTTTGACGAGAGGCGTCAAAGAGGCGAAGGTCATGTTGAGGCTTGAAGATGTCAAACAAGTTCTCTCAGGTATAACCTAGACATGTTTGATATTACTCTTAAAGAGGAGGAGATCATCCTGAAAGAGGCCTTCAGTGATAGTAACAATGATCATGATACAAAAATGATGGATCTGGTGTTAGTTGCAAAGAAGTTTCTTGAGCTTCTTATGGCCGCACATGATGCATATTTGACCATTTTCTTACATTGCTACGAGGTGTACCTTAGTCACCACTAAGGTGGTCTTGTAGCCGCCACTGCTATGGAGTGTAGCTTTGTGCACTGATTGAGGTGATCGTAAGGCTGACACTGCCATGAAGTGTAGCTTTTACATTGTTTGGGATGATATTTTAGCTAAGCCTTTTTGTTTTTTTGAACACTTTTATTTAAGCGGTGCTTCGTCTTTTATTTGGACTTTTTTTGTTCATTTCGAACCTTGCGTCATATTTTTGCTATATTTTTGTTGAACGTCATGGTTGTATTATCGTGGATTTCATGTTTGCTTGAAATCTTCATCTACATGTGATGAGAATATATTTGCCACTTCATTTAGTACTTGGTGACACATTCCATGTTGAAGTTGTATCGTACCACTTAGAGTGGATTGCTTTTGAGGTGATTACCTAGTATACAGAAGATGTTAACCCCGATGGTCGAGCATATGCCTCATTAGTTTGTTAAAATTCTACAATTTCAAATTTTGTTTATTTGGACGTTGTGTTGCCGTTGTTCGGATACTTTTGCATTTGAATATTTTGTTGCATCCTTGTTTAATGATTGCTTGCGTTTTGCTTATCACCGCTTGTTCTTTTGCTCATTATTTGCTTCTTGATACATAATTTTGACTGATATTTTTTAAGTGGTATATGGCTTACACTGAATTTATACGTCGAGGTTATCTGACGGGGATATGTTGAGTAAAAAAAATCGAAGTATCATAAATACTCGACTTAAGAGCTTGGCGGATCGCTCTCTCTTCTTGTGGTGAGTAAAAAGGTATATATGCATCAGTGAAGGGATTTATGTCGAGTTTTTGGACTTACATCGAGTATAAAAACTCAACTTATGCGCCAAAACTCGGTGTATCCATATGTCGAGTATCTTTGCATGCCTTTACGATTCGGACTATATCTCATTGTGGCAATTTCGTCAAGATCTCTTCGTTAGTTGGTGGAATAATTCATTTTTTTTCACGAACGTATCGAGAGATCATTTGTGTGGGTAGGCCAAAATCTTAATCTGTTACTTGATATATAATTTAGACTCAAATATACTTCTAGTGATATATGGCTTTTACATTGATTATATATGTAAAGTATTTCCATACGTCGAGTTTGTATGTCAAGTTTATTTGACAGGAAAATGTCGAGTATAGAAACTCATCGTATCATAAATACTCGATGTAAGAGCTCTCAAACCTTTTTTCCTTCTTGCGGTGAATAAACATGTATATATATGTATATGTGGAGTGGTTTATGCCGAGTTTAAGGGCTTACATCAAGTATAAAACTCGACATATGCGATAACACTTTATGTATGAGCCATTTGTGCTAGATCTGCGCAGGTCCATCAATTTGAGCATAACTTTCACTCCAGATCTTCAATTTGCAGTCCGTTCGATGCTTTGTAAGTTAGACATCGTTGGCTTCCCATTAACATATTAAACAATATCTAATTCGTTATGTAGATCTATTAGTGAAACAAACACAGTTCATCAAGTTCTACTTTCCAGCATTTATAGGCTGTCGAGCACTCATTAGTCAATTCATGTCATTGTGGCTTCTACGCACACACCATGTATTATGGTCATTGTTAACAGGTTTGGAACTATGACCTAATTAACTGAATTATTTGTTTGGGTTGGAACGCCCTTACCCGTGATTCAAAAGCTAAATGCTATTAAAAGAGACAAAGTAACAAGAACATTCCTTCATTTATTCACTATGATCCACTCCTTTGTATGATAGTCAGTCTTTTCTTTCTCCCCTTTGATTATGAGATCACCTTCCTTTATATAGAAATTTTTAGAGACATGTGTCTCTATGCATGTTGACAGGTGTCGCTATGCATGTTGCTATGCTTTGGGATGAATACAAGTGTCACAATGTACACCAATCAATAAGATAATGTCTATCTTGATCTACTAAGTGTTGACTGTACTACTTTATCTTCTTCTGAGGGCTTTCGCCTTCTTTCCGATAGGTGGTAGGCTGCCTTCTTTGCCTCCGAGGGCTTATTGCCTCTAGTAATGACTTGAGGGCCAAGTTTGGGTGTCCTCTTAGTGATAATGCTGCTCCGATAGGGAGGTATCCTGAAGTAAGTGATTCTGGACATTTTCTCCGATGGGGTGTTCACCCGTGAGTTGAACTCCGAGGGGTTTTTAGCCTTCGTGGATAGGCGTTTCTTTTTTAGAGTGCCCGAAAAGTGTTGTTCTCTAGTTCTTGCATCAATGTGCGGTTCCGTTCTTTGAGTTGGCCGTATGGGGCATTGCTCCGAGGGCACTTGTGTTGGGAATGCATAGCAAGGAAGCGTTCTTGTCAAGGTTCTGGGACTCGGGAGTCCGTTGGGGCCCTGCTCGGCGTCTTGATGGATATCTGAATCAGGCGGATCCATCCGGGTTTGATTTTTATCCGATGTTGCCTTGATATCTGGTCTTGATTCATCGTGACTTTCCGAGGGACGCTAGGTGCTCTCGTCGGATGGCCATTCGTACCGTTTTGGGTTAGTAACCGAGCGGTATTGGTCACACCCGATGGGCCTCCTCGTTGGGAGTGGATACAACTCATCGGAAGTACTCGTGACAATAGTATTGTCCATTTATTAATCCTTCTTATTTAGGACTAATATTCTCTTTAATCTTGTATTTATTTTATACGGTTAACAGTCACCAAAGCCTTAGAAACTCTTTCAGACGTAACTCCGATGTAACTCTGTTGTTATGTCTTGAGATAAGCCTTGGAGACTCTTGTCGACATAACTCTATATACCTACATATTGTAGCTCTTTAGTGTATTTCGAGATAACCCTTTAACACTCTTTTTGACTTTAATTAGTTGTAGCTCCGTTGTTGTATCCTGGTATATGCATAGAGAACATGATTTCATACATGAGCTTTGAGAAATTCTTGTCTTGCCAATGTTATAGTTTAGGACGTTTAGCTTTGGTGTCTTTCTTGCTGCCAAGTGACAAGCTGTAATTGTGGTCTTTTTTTATTTTTCTCTTTTATTGGACTGTTGGATACTTAATATAATCAAATTCCATGTCACGGCGTCCATTCATTTCTATTTATGGTATCAAAATGTAACTAAAGTTCTACATGTGGAAATTCTTGAGAAACCAATGCCAAAGAATTTTCAACAATTCTATTTCACAAAGAACACGCGTGTTTAATACAAAAGTTCGAAAGGTGCATGCTTAACAATTCTATTACATATACGGAGTATTGGTATTAACATTCGCAACACAGTACTTATGTAAGTTTTTTTTAAGAAAAATATTAAAGAAATTAAACGATTACAAACGGGACATCTGAAGAACTAAAGCGTGATAAGAGTACTTAAAGAAAAGAAGTGGAAAATATCTCTTTTGCGAATTTGAAATTACAAAGTGCCCTTGAATCTGTCAAGAAGCAGACAAAAAACACTTTTAAGAGGTAAACTGTAAAATAGTTTATAGTTTCGTGAAGGGCGAGATTGTTGCTAGATAAGTTTAGATGGTTAACACATTGGATTGAAGATTTTATTTTACCTTTAAACAGATTGCAAGTGCGTTGAAAACATTTTTGGACTGGCTTGGAGATCGTGTTGGACTCACTAAATTTAAAAAGAAATTGTCAAAATATACAGTGTAGATAAAAATTAAATTTCCAAAATATTTAAGGATTATAGTGAAAAATTAAGAGTTTTAATATATTTCCGAGGCATTAGAGGTATTTTCAATTAAATTGTTTAAAGTGGGAGAGGACATATTGTGAGTGTTGATGATAATACTAGAGGTGATTGCAATATATATAGATATGTAGGTGTTAATAATTAGAAGATTTTCAGTTTATAATACACGCATGCATGTAAAATATTACGCGCGAGTTACAATTTTTAGGAAATTAAACTTGAACTATATGTGCCCCTAGATATAAATACGTTGTTGCATGTTGACGTAAAAGGGTGGGGAAGGGATGGGATCCCACGATGTGGGATTCAAAAACTCACTCCCGTTTCCGTCGCTTCAGTTGAAGGGATCCCTCGCCGCGGGATCCCTTGCCGAGGGATCCCTCACCAAGGAATCCCTTAATCCCGCTATTTTTTAGTCTCCAATTAGTCACTTTTTAACACTGGAAAGTGGAGGGATCCGATTTCATGTTAGCCAAAAATAAATCAAAGTCATGATATAAGTGCAATATGTTCCTCATTGATAGTTGAAATAAATAAAAAGGCCAATGATAGTTGTGAATCATTTCCTCTGGTATTACTATTGCTCGTATTAGTTAGGTTTCAATTCATAAAGACATGAGCCTGAGGCTGATGATATGAGCATGTTGGTGGTTAACTTCAGTCGGAGTCAAATTACTTAGTTTAGTGAAATATTTGGATCGGGAATCATTTATAGCATCTGAAATCAAGAATGAGATGCACTGTAATTTTTGTTATTTTCTATTATTTTGTTTTGTTTTCGAGACATTTGCTTATGCATGAATTTAGAACTAGACTTGAATAATTGATTCAGATTTATTTGCATTGTGTGCAGGTTATTTTAAACTGAGAGAAATTGTTGCGGTTAAGAGCATATCGGACACGAGCAAATTTTGAGTTGAAATTGTGGTTTTGGAATTGAAACTTATTCTAGTGGAATTTGACCGTTTTTTTAAAATTGTTTTTCTATTATTATTTTGTTTTGATTGTATATGGATAATGAAATTACTTAATGATTTGTTTAACATGCTACTATTTATAGAATGGCATTTTAACAAAATCTTAAACTTTTTGTGATTTATGATGTTGTGATTTTTTTTATGATACGCTTATTAGTGCTTAAAGATTTAATTATGCAACACATAATTCTTCTCTAACTAAGGATATAGAGACGCTTATTAGTGCTTTAAACAACTAATTTTGCAACACATATAAGTGTTCTCTAATCAAGGATGTAGAGACGCTTATTAGTGCTTTTAAAAACTAATTATGCAACACATATAAGTGTTCTTTAATCAAGGATATAGAGACGCTTATAAGTGTTTCAAGAAATGAATTAGGGGACCTTTAAAATTGTCCCATAAGTAAGGCTTTAGAGACCCTTAAAAACCTGTCCCCAACTTATTGCAACGCTAGGTATTGAGGACGGATATTTTAAAGGTCTCTAAAGCTTTAAGTGTTGCAATATGTGGGCTTTTGGGACCCTTTTCTAGGTCCCTAAAGACAATTTTTGTTGTAGTGTCCAGATTGTAGTAAATTAATTTCCAGATTGTAATACGTTGCAATCTAGAAATCGGAGGAATTCCTGACTTCCAGTTTGTATCTAGCACAAAATGTGTGTTTTTTTTTCATTCTCCACATTTCCCCCCGAATATTTCATCTTTAAAAGATGTCTTCGTTTCGACATTAATAACGAGTATCGGACTGTTAACACGAATCACAATCCAATAACTAGCCCGAATCACATTTGAAAATTGCAATCCGCCATCACAAATCCCAAAGGAAAACCTTTCGCGGCTCAAAACTCACAAGACACAAATCACAAATTGTCTAACCATTACAAATAAATAAATTTCACAATTTAAATAACTAGCAATAAAAAGTTGTCCAAACCATCAATCCAATGAACCATAAATAATCTATTCATCATATTACAAGTTCATAAATCACAACGGAATGACAAAAAAACTTCAACCGCAAACCATCTTCAACTTCCACGTCTCCACTTCTATTATGCTTGAAGGAAGAATGCATCCAGATCCATTGGGATTGTGAATTTGTGAGGAGTGAGTTGAAAGAGAGAGTGGGATGTGACTTGAGAGAGAGAGAGAGAGAGAATGAAGTAGGTTACATATTTTTAATTTGGTCCCTCATTTTTCCAATATTTCTGATACGCACTCACATCACATGTGTTTTTTATTTTGCAACTAAACCCTCAATAAACCTAGTAATTAAATGGTGGGATTCCCTCCTCCCGTGGGAACCAGAGAATGACTCTCGTTCCCGTCCCTCGACTGGAGGGAATCCCGTCCCTCGTAGTCCCACCGTGAAGGAGCTAGTGTGACGGAAAACTTTCCCCCGGGAACATTTCCCGTGGGGAGGTACGGGTAAGGGAATTTTCCTTACCCGCTCCCACCCCTACGTAAACCTAAGTTGGTCTACTGAAAAAAAAATGTTTTTATAGAGATAATGAAAGAATTATATAGACAAAAAAATCAGCATAGTTCTGCATAAGCCCCACATTTGGAAGAATTTCCCATAGAATGTACACAGAGGCCATATAGACGAGCTCATTAACAAAAACAAGCTGATACACAGACCCGTAAACCCCATGGTTTAACGACAATTACTTGCCATATTTTCATAACCAACTAAAGCGCAGACTTTGCTCTTCTCACAACATTCAAATAACACATTTACTTTTTTATTCATGTAGACAAACTTGTAGCCCTTTTACAAAATACAACGACTTTCACTAGCTACCCCTCTAGAACTTCACAATCTGTAGGCCTGAAAGAAAACTTTGCTGCCGTTAGATCATACTGTTAAGTAATGGTGAATGGCATAATAAGTAACATAATGTAAATAAAGGAGAATGTGAAGAGGGAATGAATAACAGAGACTTTTGGTTAAATGAATTGTGTTATTACTTCATAAACTAGAGCCTATATTTATAGTACTGTACAACACATAATCAGTCCTAATTCTATGGCATAATGACTGTGATCCACAATTAGTGGGATTTAATTTACACTAACTAAAGTAAAAATATATTACAGAATATTTTCTAATACTCCCCCTCAAGTTGGAGAGTGAATATCATGAAGTCCCAACTTGTTGCGTAGAGTGACAAATTGATCCTTCCCCAAAGCTTTTGTAAAAACATCCGCTAATTGGAAACGTGTTGGAACATATGATGGACGAATCATTCCAGCTTGTAGTTTTTCTCGAACTATATGACAGTCTATTTCGATATGCTTTGTTCGCTCGTGATACACCGGATTTGCTGCAATATACAAAGCAGATTGGTTGTCACAAAATAATGGCGTCGGAGTTGTTTGTAGTGCTCTTAGATCTTGTAGGATATAGCGTAACCATGTTAGCTCTAGGCATGTGTTAGCCATAGAGCGGTACTCGGCTTCTGCTGATGATCGAGAAACATTTGCTTGTTTTTTTGATTTCCATGAGATGAGGGAATTCCCAAGAAAAATACAATATCCTGTAATCGATCTCCTTGTGGCGCAACATCCTCCCCAATCTGAATCACAATAAGCATTCAAAGTAAGACTGTTTGTGGAAGAAAAGAGGAGTCCTTGACCAGGAGTGCCTTTGATGTATTTAAGAACTCTTATTACAGCATCCAAATGTGGTTTCCGTGGCTCATGCATAAATTGGCTTAGTGTTCGAACGGCGTAGACTATGTCCGGTCTTGTAACGGTAAGGTAAATCAATCTCCCGACCAGTCTTCGATATTTAGTTGGAGCATTTAATAATTCACCATCTGTTGGTGTGAGTTTCAGATTTTGTTCCATTGGAAACTTATCTGGACGAGCACCTAGAAGGCCCGAATCTTGCAAAATATCTAACGCATACTTTCTTTGTGACATGAATATGCCTTTCTTTGAACGGGAAAATTCAATGCCCAAAAAATACTTTAAGTCTCCAAGATCTTTGATACGAAATCGTTTGAGAAGAAACTTTTTGATACGCTTCATTTCTTGAAGGTCATTTCCTGTGAGAAGTATATCATCAACATATATAAGAATAACAGTAAAATGAGGTACCTTGAGCTCTAGTGAAAAGAGAATAATCAGCTTTTGATTGTTGATAACCAGCTTTCTGAATGGTATCTGAAAAGGTTGAAAACCAGTTTCTTGATGCTTGTTTAAGTCCGTATAGGGACTTGTTGAGCCGACAAACAACGTTCTCCCCCTTTCGGCGATGTCCAGGTGGAAGATCCATGTACACTATTTCATGCAAGTCGCCATGAAGAAAAGCATTTTGGACGTCTAGTTGGTGAATGAATCAATGTCTAGCAGCAGCAACACTGATGAGGCAACGAAGTGTGGTGAGTTTAGCTGTAGGAGAAAAGGTTTCCTGATAATCAATGCCCTCCACTTGGGTGTAGCCCTTAGCAACAAGCCGTGCCTTATAACGCTCGAGGGTGCCGTCGGACTTATATTTGATTTTATAAACCCATTTGCATCCAATTGGTTTGTGTCCATCTGGTAAAGGAACAAGACTCCATGTATTATTGTGTTGTAAAGCTTCTAATTCAGCATCCATCGCTTGTTGCCAATGTGGATCAAGAATAGCTTGAGCATAAGATGTAGGTTCTGTGTGCCCTGTAATGTTAGCTAAAAAGGTACAATGTGCAGTAGAGAGACGAGAGTAAGAAAGAAAATGAGAAATGGGATACCGTGTACCTGATGTAGAGCTTGATTGCGGGGTAGAGTGATTGACATGTGCTGACAATATGAAGTCTTTATGCCATGTTGGTGGATGTTTAGTACGAGTGGATTGTCGAATTTGTGGATGTATAGGAGTCGAAGTATTTTCTTTGTTTGGAGAAGTATGAGTAGGTTCAGTTTGAGGTGATGGTGGAGATGTATCAATGGAATTTTCAATGGTGTTTGGTGAATTTATGGTGGATTCTAGCTCGGGAGTGTTAACATGTTTAGTTTGCTCATGTTCTGGAGATAGGTCTTGTATATGTAAGTTGTTTGTTATTTCTGTTGAAAAATGAGGTATAAAAGTAGGATCGGGTGGAAGTGAGTTAGGATCAGGTGGAAGAGAGGTAGATGAAAAAGGAAAAGTTGTTTCACAAAATCTGACATCACGACTAACAAAGAAATTTTTAGTTTCCAAATCATAAAGCTTGTAGCCTTTTTGTCCGATGGGGTATCCAACAAATATGCATCTTTTGGCACGAGGATCAAATTTTTGAGTAGGATGAACAATAGTTGCGTAGCATAAACAACCAAAAACCCTCAAATGATCAAACGTTGGTGGGCGTTTGTATAATAGTTCAAAAGGTGATTTATCGGATAACAATGGTGATGGTAAACGATTAATAAGATATACTGTTGTTAATACGCACTCTCCCCAAAAAATAAGTGGCAAGTTAGATTGAAAAAGTAATGCACGTGCAATGGTGAGAATATGACGATGCTTGCGTTCGACGACGCCATTTTGTTGTGGGTGTAAACACAAGTGCGCTGGTATTCTATTCCATGTAACTGAAAAAAACTCTTCATGGATAAAAACTCTGAACCATTGTCTACCCTTATAGCTTTAATTGATGCATGAAACTGAGTTTGGGCAAATGTGATAAAAGATTGCAAAATTCTTTGTGTTTCAGACTTAAATTCCATGAGGAATACCCAAGTGCATCTTGTAAAGTCATCGACAATCGTAAGAAAAAAACGTGCTTATGAATGGGTGGGAATTTTATGAGGCCCCCAAATATCACAATGAATTAAATCAAATGGAGCATGGGTTGATATGGAACTTGATGAAAATGGAATTCTAGTTTGTTTAGCCATAGGACAAATATTACAATGATCATTATTTAAAATTTTATTGGATGACAGTAATGGGGAAATTAATTTAAATCGAAGTGGTGAAGGATGGCCAAGGCGCATATGCCACAAATTAGAGGGTTGAGAAACTTGATGTGAGGGAGGGGTTTCTTTTTGTGATGGAGACATGTAATAAAGACCACCATGTTGTTTACCCGAGCCAATCATCTTCCCCGTAACCAAGTCCTGCAAAACACAAAAGGTGGGAAACAAAATGATGCAACAGTTTAATGCAGAAGTAATCTTACTTGCTGATATTAAATTTAAGCGAAATGAAGGAACGCATATAACGTTATTTAAAGTAATGCTTGAATTAAATGGTATAGTGCATGTGGAAGTGATTGATGCGGAAGATCCAGTGGGTAAATTAACTATAGGTATCGGGGATGATTCTTTTTTTGTGAAAAGTGTTGAATCGGAGGTGATGTGGTCAGTGGCTCCGCTATCTAGAATCCAAGGCTTAGTGAATATAGAATTAATTGATGCAAAATTAGACAAACCTGCAGCATTTGCATACACGTTGCTATTACCAGATGTATGATTTTGGTTCATTCTTGACATAACATCGACAAGTTGTTGGATTTGAGCAGCTGAAAATCCATGTAAAGATTGAGGAGAGTTGTAGTTGTTGTGATTCGCCTGTGAGAATTCATGCGACGAGTCACATGGTTTGGAGGATTGCGTCTGGACATTGACATCATGCAAATGATTTTCATTCGCATCTACTGCATTAGCCGCAGGGAAGGAGTTGCGCGAGTTTCCTCGAGACCCATAATGTTGTTGGTTTTGGCGATTATTTTGAGCTCCTGCATTGTTAGTAGCCCATGTGCCATTTTTAAACTTACACCTATCTTCTGTATGGCCTCTTTTGTTACAGTATTTACAATGAAATTTTAGAGTTCGACAATTTTCAATTGTATGTCCTTCTCTATTGCAATGTTCACATTGTTTAATTTTTGAATTATTTGATCGCACCTGAATTGCGGCAGCAATTGAAAAATTTTCCATTGTTTCTGATGTCACTTGTCGTTGTGTTTCATCTTGAATGACAAGAGAATAGGCTTGACGTACATTAGGCAACGACGACATCATAAGGATATTGGTACGTACCACATTGTATGTATCGTTGAGGCCCATGAGAAATTGCATCATTCGATCTTCTTCTCTTTGCTCGTTATGCGCTTTCATCTCGCTGCAGGTTGGAAGAGGCTTATACGTCTCCAATTCATCCCAAAGTCCTTTGAGTTTTGTGTAGTAGGCTGCTACGGTCATGGATCCCTGTGAAAGAGAGGTTAAGGATTTTTGGATCTGATATATTGCAGGTGCATTCTTTTGTGAGAATTGATCTTTGAAATCTTTCCACACTTGATGGTAGGGGTGGGTTCGGGTAGCTTCGGGTAGGGTACCCTAATATACGGGTAGGGGAAAACCCCTACCCGATACCCTATCCCCAAATGGGTTATCCGATCGGATCGGATACCCTAAAATTCGGGTACCCTAACATTCGGGTTTAGGGTACCCGAACGTCAACAAAAAAGGAAAAAAATGGCGAAAAAACGGGTAGGGTACCCCAAAAAATCGGGTAGGGTACCCCAAAATTCGGGTAGGGTACCCCACACTTTGGGGTACCCGAAGTCTGTTCCGGGTAAAAAAAAAAAAAAAAAAAATTTATGTATAATCGGGTATTCGGGTACCCTATTTTTTTCAAAATCCCTACCCGAACCCGTACCCGAAATACCCTAATCGGTTAGGGTACCCGAATATTCGGATACGGTTCGGGTATTAACACCCGAAATTCGGGTAGAACCCGACCGGGTAGGGTAGGGTACCCGAATTTCGGGTTTACTTACCCACCCCTACTTGATGGGCTGTTTTGGCATTAACGACTCCGTCGATCAGATCTGATTCCACTGCATGAATGAACCATGATAAAATCATATTGTTGCATTGATTCCATAAGGCGTATTCGACGGGTTTCTCGATCTCCGAAGGTGGTTTAATGGTTCCATTGACAAAGTCGATTTTATTTTTTGTTGTAAGTGCATGGGTCATGGATTTACTCCATGATGGATAATTAGTCCCATTTAATTTTGTAGGAACCAACATGTGCCCTGGATGATCAGAAGGATGAATAAAATATGGATCTGATGCATCCATACTAGAGTTGTTGGTGCTGGTGTTAGAGCTTTTGGAATGAGATTTTTCTGGTGGTGTATTTTGATTTTGTTCTGTCATGCTTTTGTATTTTTTTTTCTTTTATAAGGGGTGGTGAATTGCTGATCAGGCCTAAGATCGTTGCTGTGATACCATGTTAAGTAATGGTGAATGGCATAATAAGTAACAGAATGTAAATAAAGGAGAATGTGAAGAGGGAATGAATAACAGAGACTTTTGGTTAAATGAATTGTGTTATTACTTCATAAACTAGAGCCTATATTTATAGTACTGTACAACACATAATCAGTCCTAATTCTATGGCATAATGACCGTGATCCACAATTAGTGGGATTTAATTTACACTAACTAAAGTAAAAATATATTACAGAATATTTTCTAATACATACGCCGCGTAGAAATTCTGTAGCATTCTATTACCTAAAAGGCTATGAGGTAAACGGACTTCACAGTCCAACGGTAGGAATCCAAGACAGGAGACTCCAGGGTCCGCATTGATGAAGAGGTTTTCCGGCCGAAGCTCCATTGTTGCACTATCCTTGAATATAAATTGCACGGTGGGGAAGGAATTGAAGTTATTAGTGCTATCAATATCATAGCAAAGCCGGTCATAGTCAAGAAACTTGGAAAGCGGTCGTTGAATCCAATGGTTGTTCATATCTTCTATGAGTGTCAATCCCTCAATCATTTCTACAACTTGTCTCGGAAGGAAGTTATAAGTGGAACCCGTGTCGATTACCATTCCACCAGTGTAGTTATCCGGGTTTCTAGCGAAAATACTTGGGTCAATTGATAAAAGTTTATTTGCAAACTTTATTTTTTCTAAAGTAATATAATATCTTTTCTCAATTATTAAAGGAGTTTGAGTCTCGTCCATTCTAAAACTATCTCCAATAAAGAGTGTATGATGTGCGGATGCATTAGATATATTGCCAAAGCAGTGCGCAAATTTAAAAGAGGAGGTTTGCCCTAATATAGATAGAGGATGCATACCTAACCCCATTATTCCATTAACATCCATATTTGTATTGCTAGCACAACCAAATACAATACCTGTTAAATTGCCACTGGGCGATTCGAAAGAAAACGTTTCTCTGGCAACATGTCCATTGGCTCTGTGACCATCCCCATATCCTACGTAAAATCCGCACCTATTTTTCTTATCGCAAGACATCCCATTGATACCCAATGTCCAACAGGTTTCGTCTTTACAAGCTATAGGGGAGTAAGTAGAAGATTGTTGTGGGTCGAACACTGGGTCAGGTACACGGCTATTAAGATTATATGGCACGCAATTAATCCAGAGAAGGTAACTACCAGTGTCGATCAATACAAATTGCTTTATTTTGCTCGTCCCAGTCATTAGCGAAGCAAGAAAACCGGTACGATGATATGGGACGAGTGCGGACTTGATGTCCGGTGATTGAGAAGAAGAAACATATTCTTGTATTAAATATTTATATTCTTTTTCCAAATGATCCGTCATTGTCTGTTTGGAATTGTATAATGGCGACTGAAGGGATGAGTGTGAATGGACTAACTCAATTACGAGCTTAGCTGGCTTGGAATTTTCCAAGGCCAACATCCTCGAAAAAGAGAGATGCGTTACCACTGACAAGATTGACATTATAGAGAGAAGAAGCACTGACGCAGAAGTCATTGTGAATGTAAAATGGAGACAAACAAGACAGTAAACTTTGTCAAGATGCAATTGAATGTGTTGAATATGAAGTATATATCCTATATAGTTATTTATACTAAGATCAAGTTGTACTGTGTACGTGTTGCATGGCTGACATACAAGGAATAGGTTGAACCTAACTTGTAAAAGTGGGTATACTGCAAAAGTTGTGTGTTAAACTATATGCCAGACATACAAATTATATGTTGAACCTAACTTGTAAAAGTAGAACTCTTCCAACCAGGTGGCCAGAAGTTCGAATTTGTCTCTTGAAACCCTTTTGTTTCCTTTCAAATCTCTAGCTCTGGTGAAAATGTTATTTCATCCTGAAAGAGATGGTGGTTGATTCGAGCTAGGGAGCAGAAAACCTTGAAATGCTTCTCTGGATTGTCAATGGAATTGTGCCAACTGTACAAGGGAGAATAGTAAGCATGACCATTTGTTATCGATCTGTTCAGGTTGCATGGATACACCATCAACATGTTGATTGCATGCTTTCCAGTTTTGACTGACTTCTCCATTCTTCGATCAGAAACCGTAAAACCAGCCATGTTCCGCAGTCCTTTATGTAGATTGTTGAGGACATGTCGTTGCTTCTGCTGTACTGGTATAAATGAAACCAGACCAAAAATAAATCAAATGGCAAACAAAATTTCGCAGAATGGCCACAAAATAAATGTAAATGAATTCTGAGATGGATATTGGCACGTAAAATTCACTTGAAAACAGAAAGATGCCCACAATCAGAGACATAATCCATGCAAGAGAACATTGTTCTGGAATTCAGCTGAACACGGTTGTTTCTGGATGAGGCTCCCGTAAAAAATGGTGCAGAATTTTACAAGATCCTTCCCCTTGTCATAAACAGCCTTCACCGAGAATCTAATTTCTGCTCTCCGCTTTGGTGTAGCAGGCATGTTCTTCTTCATCTTGCTAGTTGATCGAGAGATAACAGAAATTCCAAAGTCTACATATATGAATTTCGTTAGAACCAAAATCTGGAGGTAGATTATAGTCAACATCACAAGAGGCTGAAATAAGGATAGGGATAAAATAAATGACGAACGTACAAGGCAAAATAGCGAACAAAAATCAAGAGTCGATACCGGTAAAATAAACGAGGCCTTAAAATGATCAGGAAGACATGCAGGAAAAGTTGAAATAGTCCTCTTTGTGGTTACTAGGGCATTAATGCAGAATTCGACCTGGAAGACTGACAGATGAGTCAAGATGTGTCAGGGAATCTCTCTTTCTGAAAAAATCATTGTGTTTCTTATTGGTGATTTGATTATCTTTTGGAAATCTTTGAGATTGCAAATTTAACTGATTCCCATGGTGCAGTTTTTGGACATCCTTGGAAAGTTGTCCCTGAAACCAAGAAGTCTCCTTATCGGAATCCTGAAAAGTGAGTACAGCGGCAGATGTGGCATTTTCAGCTGTCTTATTAGGAAATTGCAACTGATCACCTCAGGAAAAGAACATGAATCGTCAGTGTTCTACAGCAGAAAAGTATGATGAGAATCAAATACAGTTCTACAACCAGTTTCAGAAAATATCCACAAAAGATAACCATGCTCATGAGGCATCTGAATGAATCTAAAACACTGTTGCAAATTATGGTGGTTGATTTGACTAGGCCTGTCTAACGTTTTTCATTGGTTTGAAATAGAGAACCTTATTCCATCTTCAACAACCAAACGTGACATGAAAAAAGTCGGATTAAGGTTCTAAGTATCTACAATATGCAGCCACGGGAACTAAGTATCTACAATATGCAGCCAGAATGACAGTTGAGACAATATAAAGTACCTTTTGTTACAAAACGAGGCATTTATATTCTTCTTGTTCTTTAGATCCACAGAACAAGATTTTGGTTTCCAGGTTCATTTGATCAGATATTGGCATGCCCAGTTGCAGTCTCTTGTTCAGCAGTAAAATATTTTCTTATATTTGTCGGTACTCCAAATTTTAAACTGTTATCCTACTCTTGTTTGAAGTGATCTGTAACAATTACTAAAAATACCTAACTCTTACTTCAATTTCCCAAACTTGTCTTTGATGTTTGTGACGTTTGAAGAAGCATAATCTTACTTAGTGCTCCCTTTCTGGTATATCGTGCTCTGTGAACTATCGAGGGTCTCATGCATACGTGATCATGCACAAACGTAGAGGAGTAGTAACTTAAACAGCATCAGCTCTCACCTCTTTGTTAGAATAAGTAGGTTGGCTTTAACTAGTATTCAGGCTTCAACGATTTAAAGGTCTTAAAACAACTAACAAATTGACTAGACAACAAATGAAATCTCTTCAAGGTTTCCGGTGTATAATGAACCATCTCAAATTATTTACAAGGGATAAGACAGGGATAATGCTGACAATATGCAAATATTAGCTGCCTGATACGCTGACATGTTGAAGATGAATCATACCACATCTCATCTTACATTTTCCAGGTCCGGAATTTTAGGCGGTTGATCAGAATGTTGGGTCACCATAAATGCCCATCGCTACGCTCTCAATTTCAAAGCGGTGAGAATCATCGGGGTCTTTTAGAAAATACTATGTGATGCGCACTGTGTGTGCTGTTGTTCATTGTTTGAACTGAATGCATGAAGAAAGAAGAAGAAGAAAAGTAACGGTTGTATTCTATTAATCAGAAAGAGAGAATGTATTGTTTACATTATTGTCTCCTATTTATATACAAAATGAAAAGTACATATCAGCATGAAAAAAACATAAATAATTATAGCTTATATTCTTGTTGTCTGTCCTTTCCTTCATCAGCTTTATATAGTGGATGAGTTGCATGTGTGTTCCCATGTGCTGCTCCAATAGTGCAAACTATTGTCTCCCATGTGTTGGTCCAACTGTACAAAGTAGTGCTGCTGATTGCTTTTGATATTCCCCCTCAAGGTGAGAGTACATATCATGTACTCCCATCTTGAACATTAATCCTTTTAACCTCTCAATACTTAGAGCCTTAGTGAACGCATCTGCAAGTTGAGAATTAGTTGAGACATGGAACAATTTTATCACTCCTTGTTGTAACTTCTCCCTAGTGACGTGACAGTCTATTTCAATGTGCTTAGTTCTCTCGTGGAAAACAGGATTGGAGGCAATATGAACTGCAGCTTGGTTGTCACAGTAGATTAGACCAGGATGTTCATGTTTGTCACCTAGATCATTGATCAATTGCTTTAGCCACACTACTTCACATATTGTTGTGGCAAGAGCTCTATACCCAGCCTCAGCTGAGGATCTAGATACTGTCTGTTGTTTCTTGGATTTCCAGGATACCAAAGCATCTCCAATGAAAACACAATATCCTGTCACAGATCTCCTTGTGTCAATACAAGCACCCCAGTCTGCATCACAGTAGGCTTTAATATGGATTGTGTTGTTGTTAGGGAAAAACAATCCCTGTCCAGCTGATCCCTTCAAGTATCTTACCACTCTGAGAGCTCCATCCATGTGTTGTTGTTTAGGATCACTCATATACTGACTTAATGTTTGGACATCATAGGATATGTCAGGTCTAGTAACAGCCAAGTATATGAGTCTTCCTATCAATCTCCTGAACTGAGTTGGATCACTTAAAGTATCTCCCCCTGACTTGGAATGCTTCAAGTTCTGTTCCATGGGGGATCCCAAGGGTTTAGCTCCAAGTAATCCACAATCAGCAATGATGTCTAAGGCATATTGCCTCTGATTGATAGAGATTCCTTTAGTACTTCTTGCCACTTCTATACCTAAGAAATATTTCAAGTCTCCTAAGTCTTTTAACTTGAAATGTTCCTTTAGGTATGCTTTCAACTCATCAATTGTGTGTTTACTGTTCCCACAAATTATAATATCATCAACATACACTAACAGAATTGTAGTGGTGCCATTAGAGTGTTTGATGAATAAAGAATGGTATGTTGCAGACTGAGTGAATCCTTTACTAATTATGATGGAGGTAAGCTTGTGATTCCATTGTCTAGAGGCTTGCTTTAACCCATATAAAGACTTATGCAAGTGACAATAGAGATTCTCCCCCTCAGGAGCAACACCAGGAGGAGGAACCATGTAAACTTCCTCATCCAGATCACCATATAAAAAAGCATTATTCACATCCAATTGTGAAAGATGCCAACTGTTAGCAGCAGCATAGGCTAAGAGACATCTTACAGTAGTGATTTTTGCTACTGGAGAAAAAGTTTCAAAGAAATCCCAACCTTCTTTTTGATTATATCCTTTTGCAACCAATCTTGCCTTGTACCTCTCAACTTGTCCAGTAGAGGTGAGTTTAACTTTATATACCCATCTACATCCAATGGCATTCTTACCAGGAGGTAAAGGAACTAAGGACCAAGTGTTGTTATCATGCAAGGCATTGAGTTCAGCAGACATAGCTTCTCTCCACAATGGATCTTGTTGAGCTTGCTCATAAGATGATGGTTCAAGATGAGAAGATACAGAAAGGATGTAATTGAAATAAGAAGGTGAAAGTTTATGAAAAGATAAGTTAATAGGGTAAAGAGTACCTGTAGAATCATCACCAGTAGGAGAACTCATAGGAGCAGCTGTAGAGTGAGCTAGGTTGTGCTGGTAGTCTGCAAGATGTGAGGGAACCTTTCTAACTCTAATAGAACGCCTGAAAATGGGAGGAGATGGACTGTTTGGTGGAGAGGAGATAGAAGAAGGGAGAGAAGGTGGTGAATTCTCCTGTGATGGTGGAGAGCTAAGTGAAGATGATAAATCAGGAGAGTGAGATGAGTGAGGTGGTTCAGGAGGTGAGGAAAGAGGAATTGGAGTGTTATGTGCTTCATGGTCAATGTGCATGGGTAGAATGTGAGTATGAGGTATAATGGAAGAAGGAGTAGAAGTGAGAGTATGAGTTTGATAAGGAAATATGTGTTCATAGAAGGTTACATCTCTGGATATAAATATAATATGTTTCTCAAGATCATATAGTTTGTATCCTTTGATGTTGGCTGGATATCCAATCATGACACATTTAGTAGCTCTAGGCGTGAACTTGTTGTGAGGTTTAGGCATGGTAGCTGCATAACACATGCATCCAAAAGTCCTGAAATGAGAATACTTTGGATGTTTTGAGTATAAGTGATAGAATGGAGTGAGATTGTCTAAGAGAGGTGTTGATGTTCTATTGATGAGGTATGCTGCAGTAAGTACACAGTCCCCCCAGAAGGATAGAGGAAGATTAGCATGAATGCGCAATGATCTAGCAACATTCAATAGATGTCTGTGTTTCCACTCAGCAACAGAGTTCTGTTGTGGAGTATAGGTACAAGTTTGTTGGTGATTCACACCATGAGTGTTGTAAAATTCAGGCATGTTAAATTCTTGTCCCTGATCTGATCTCAGAGCTTTAATATGCTTGTTGAATTGAGTGAAAACAAACTTGAAGAAGTTATTTAAAATGGTTCTGGTTTGGATTTTGTTTGTCATGAGATATAGCCATGTGAACCTACTGTGGTCATCTACTATTGTTAAGAAGTATCTAGATCTATTAGTAGATTCAGTACTAAATGGCCCCCAAATATCCACATGAATCAAATCAAAACAATTATCACACTTAGTAGGATTAGAAGGAAAATGAGATCTGGTTTGTTTAGATAAATGACATGAATCACAAACAATATCATTAAACTTCTGTGGCAGGTCATTACTTGTGGGATATATTAGAGACATTCTGCTTATAGATGGATGTCCTAGTCTATTGTGCCACAACACTGATGGAGAAATAACAGAATGTATGTTGGAATGACATACATTTTTTAAGCTAGGAGATTCTCTATCTTGCACTAAGAAGTACAACCCTTGTCTTTCTTTAGCCATCCCAATCATTCTCCAACTGGCAATGTCCTGAAACACACAGAAATCAGACCAGAAAATTAGAGAATATGATGTGTTGTGGGTGAGTTTACTCACTGATAGGAGATTGAATGAAAAAGATGGTACATATAAAACATTAGTTAACATTATGTGAGGATTGATTTGTATTGAGCCTGTCATTGTAACAGGAACAGATATCCCATTTGGTAATGTAACAGAGGAATTTGACAAAGTATTGCATTCTATATATAGAGATGAGTTACAAACAATGTGGTTTGTGGCTCCTGAATCCAGAATCCAGGTTTTAGTGTCTAGGAGTGGATGAGAAACAATTGAATGAGCATAAGTTATGGGAGTGAAACAGTTTAGAGTGAAGTGATTACCTGATGGTTGATTAACTATGGTACTGCTACCTTTGGGATTCGAATTCATCTGATTAGCAAGCCCAACATTTCCTTTGATGAGATTGTAAAGCTGCTGGAACTGCTCCTGCGAAATTGGAGGTTGTTGTCCTGCAGTTGCCATTTCCTGGCTTAGTTGATTCACACTCCCAGTAACTTGCTTTACTCCATTGTTCTGTCCATGTTTGAATCTAGCATACTTATGCCCTGGTGGATACCCAAACACTTCATAGCAATTATCTATAGTGTGGTTGTTCTTTCCACACGTAGCACATGGTGGTCTGCCTTTAGCACCATTGGGCTTGTTCCATGGCTTGTTACCCCTCTGAAAATTTCCAACAGCAGCAATAGCTTGTGGTGAGTGCTGAAGAGTTGAATGTGTAAGAACATTCATAGCTGCTGATTCGATGTGGTTCTGCAATCCATATGACATCTCCCTGTTTGCTTCATCTTGAAGTACAAGACTAAAAACATCATCAAGCACAGGGAGAGGATCCTTCAACAAGATCTGGTTCCTAACATGGCCATATGATTCATCTAGACCCATTAAAAATTGCATAACCTTTCTCCTTTCATTCTTTTTATGTAATACAGTCATAACCCCACAGTTCAAGTTCTCACAAGTATACACTTCTTCATATTGAGATATTTCATCCCAAATAGATCTTAACTTTGAGAAATATAACACCACAACAATCCCATCTTGTTTTGTATTTATTAATTGTTGTTCTAACATGAAAATCCTATTATTACTGGATTTAGCAAATCTGCGTTTAATTTCATTCCAAACTTTAAAAGCATTATCAGAAAACAAAGTGTAATCTCCAAGCTCATCAGACAGGCTTGCTGAGATCCATCCCAACACCATATAGTTGCACCTCATCCATTTCCCATAAGATGGATTTGTGAGAGCTGGTTCAAGAAAAGATCCATTTATAAAACCAATCTTATTTTTAGCTAACAAAGCCACATACATGGCGCGGCTCCATTTGTGGTAGTTTTGTGTGGTTAATTTTTGACCAACAAGGGAGGTGTTCGGATTTTCACCATGATGTAAGAAAAACGGATCCGAAGGATCATCATTCATGGTCTGGTTCTGCACAGTCGGCGCAACACGACTCGCACTGTCAATAGAACCAGAACTAGGTGTAGCAGCATCTTCTGGATTCGCCATGAATTCACGAAAATAAAATAAAAGGAAAATAAAAAAGAGATTATGCGGAAGCTAAGATACCTGAGACAATGATGGATTCATTGCTCTGATACCATTTTAGAAAATACTATGTGATGCGCACTGTGTGTGCTGTTGTTCATTGTTTGAACTGAATGCATGAAGAAAGAAGAAGAAGAAAAGTAACGGTTGTATTCTATTAATCAGAAAGAGAGAATGTATTGTTTACATTATTGTCTCCTATTTATATACAAAATGAAAAGTACATATCAGCATGAAAAAAACATAAATAATTATAGCTTATATTCTTGTTGTCTGTCATTTCCTTCATCAGGTTTATGTAGTGGATGAGTTCCATGCGTGTTCCCATGTGTTGCTCCAATAGTGCAAACTATTGTCTCCCATGTGTTGGTCCAGCTGTACAAAGTAGTGCTGCTGATTGCTTTTGATAGGGTCTGATGTTAGATTGTTTACTGCAGAAACAGACATTGCCACGAGCTGACCGAAATTTAGGAAAGAACACTCAACATGTGAATAATCATCCAGATAATATTTTCGTTCACTTACTGTTTTGTTTTTTTTATATAAGTATTCGTTCACATACTGTAAGTATAAGAGATGTTACCTGTTCTGAATGAATCTAACAATTTTTAACAATTCAAAATTCAAACAAAATCAGATAAACCCAACAGAATTTTGCAAAAAAAAAAAAAAAAAAAAAAAAAAAAAACAAGAAAGCCTTAATATATTTTTCGTAAATGAACATGCATCTTGGGAGCTATTTAAGCCAAGAAAATGCCCTTCCAGAAAATTCAACAATTTGGTAAAACACAAAACCTAAGCTTGTCCTCTTAAGATAAGTCAGTCTAGTAATTTAACTATTAAGAACAACAAAGAAACTTGTCCCTGTTTTCAAATTAAGGTTTCAGGTCATCTCAAAGATCAACAAAAACAAACAGGGATAACAGTACATAGTGTACATACTACATACTGACATCGCACTTTACATTCTTCGGCAATCATAAACGACTTCGATCTTTGGGCTTCTTAATTTTCCACATTTTGCTTCACCCTTATTTCTAAAAAAAAATAAACAATTAGTTCGTGTCCATTGCCATCTATAGTATAAAACCATCGTATTTGGAGTTTAAGTTCATTCTAACTGCTGATTTTGTGTCCGTGTCTTGTGATAGACTGATAGTTGTTGCACACTCTGTATAGTCAAATTATTTTAGTGCTTATACAAAATAGGGATAAAAGGATCAAGCCCCCCTATCCTATAGTCCATTTTTAACACTGTCCCTTTTCCTTTTTTTCTAGGAACTTTAGTCCCTCACCTATACCTATTTGTTCGAATTGCCCCCTGACCGGATTTATTTCTATTTTTGGCTATTCTTGGCCGGAATTTTTTCCCTTATCCGACACATATGTGTTGTACTAGATGTATTTTAGTAGTTGATGACAAAAAGTAGGCGAAAAAACACCTCGAACGGGACATATTCTGGCTAAAATGTGATTTCCTCTTCAGTGTATTTTAGCCGGAATATGTCTCGTTCGAGGTATTTTTTCGCCTACTTTTTGTCATCAACGACTAAAATACATCTAGTATAACACATATATGTCGGGTAAGGGGAAAAAATTCGGTCAAGAATAGCCAAAAATAGCCGAAAACCCGGTCAGGGGGCAATTCGAACAAGTAGGTATAGGTGAGGGACTAAAGTTCTCAGAAAAAAAAAAAAAAAAAAAAAGGGCAGTGTTAAAAAAGGACCATAGGATAGGGGCTTGATGTTTTTATCCCTACAAAATATGTAATAACATAAAATAATACAAGTTAAATATCAAACAAAAGAACAATTGAAAAAATAAAATTAAGTATCTGATAATGCATAAATAAATTGGGTACCAAAAAGACCTCAAGTACCCCGCAAAGGTCCCAAAAAGATGTATCGGCAAGAACTTCTCATTTAACTAATTCTCCACATCCCTTTTACTGAAGAACAAGATATCGCCTCGTAGAAGATCAGTCTCGCACGACATACACTTTTTATATGATTAGATACCTTAAAAGTCCAGTTGGGGGAGTCACATAGATATTAAAGGTTTGACATTCATTATTAGCTCGACCATCGGTGACCCACATTAATTGGCAGATTCATCCCGCACGAGGCAACATTAATGAATACCAATAGATTCTCCCATTGTAAACCATCTCAAATCTCAACACTGCATGTGTATACTCAATTTATAGCAATATAAACATTTATTCCCTCTTTATATATTTATATCATTTACAAGGGTCATCGTTTTCATGAACCCCCTCGTAAAACCTCGCACCAGAGAAATTCTCTCATGATCACAGGAATTGTGTTCCAAACCACACAAAACTGAGATAAAATTAAGAAGTTACTCCCCTTGAATAATTTTGTGTTATCATTTTGGCGACATCTGTGGGAACGCAAAAATAACAATTCTTGAGCACGATTCGAAGAAGTTCCAATCTAATTACCAGATAACCAAAATGTCGATCCGCATAATAGAGGAATGCAAATCCCCCACAAATCCCCAATGCGGAACGAGAAACATTTTGTATCTGGTTTAGAGGTCCTCAGAAATGGGTAGAACCCGGCAAGAAGGGGTTAATTATCAGCCTCGGGCCTGAAGATATGAGGGAAGTTGCATATCCTCACTAAGATCCTCGCATCATAAAAGCCCTTGTTTAGGAAATCGACGTACCTAACATCATGATTGACACAAAGAGTCGGTTTAACATCATGTACCGCTCCACCTCCCGATCCTTGGGACTCGCACCATCTCAAATCAACCCTAAGTAGATCCCGCTCCAATGTTTCTCGGGACCCATGACATGAGGGACAGAACCACACATGAGCATAGAAGCAACCGAGGCCTGAGAGGTCACTAAAAAGACAATCCCCCAAATCCGGACAAGGAGACAAGGGGCAAGAGAAGAACAAACGCCCCTGAACACATACGGATGCAAAGGAAGTATGCCCGCCCATGACCGAAGGAAGTTAGAAGGGAGAAACAGGTAAATGGCACGAAACGAGTTAAGAGATTTTTTGTAGAATTCCTCATTTTCATTTGCTTACTTCAAATTGAGTAGAACAAGACTTTTTCCCTAAAGAAATTGTGTTACTTTGTCGTCAGAATCTATTTTGATCGAGCTCAACTGTGATGCTATCAAATTGAACTCATTCAGATGATTAGAAACTACAAAGCCTTGTATGATCTTCATGTAGAGAAAATGCCACAGTAGATGAACCTTGTTTATTGTTGATGGCTTCTTGAACATATCTACAATATGTCGTTCATGGTTGTCTCCTTCGTAGTGTGAAACGTCACATGTTATGACAGAGATAACTAAACCATGCTTATCACCTCCTATCAAAGACTTTCCACTCGTCGTCATTCATCTCCGTCGATTTATACTTCAAAGGTACTTACAGATCTTTACCATACAAGTAATCTTCAATCTTCATTCTCCATAACCCACAACCCGACCCATTAAACTTTTCGATTGACAATTTCATTTTGCCCATTATACAAGCCCTTAGAATTACACAACTCTCCCATTTTGGTACCATTTGTAAAAGACAAGAGACATAATTTGTTTACCTAGTTTGTTTATGACTACCTCAAGGGGTGCACCAAGCTAGGTCTTTTACTATGATCTTGATAAACAATTACAGTTACAATAAAAAAGACAAGATGTATCACATAGACCTAATACTATCTCTTGCGGTTTGATTCACTCTTATTCTTCATCTTCTTATTCTGTTTTTATACACATAAGACGTAAAAGGCATGTTATTTATAATTGTTGTTGAAGGGAACACAAAATTAGGGTTTTTGTGTGTTTTTTGAACGCATTACTTGATGGATTATACGTGGCATGCGTGTATAGTATGAACCATATATGAATAATAAGCTATGCCTACGTATTCGCAAGTGCACAGTTTAGTAATTATAGAATAAAAATTAAACATGTTTTGAGTCCCGCATAGGTTGTATAATTAATATGCAGAATTGCTTATGTGTAAGACGTGAACTATGAGAATGATTGGAGTTAAATACTACTAAACTAATGCTACCTATTTAACTAATCTAGAAGACATGATTGAAGATGAATGAACGTTGATTGTTTTGGATGTATAGCACATGAATAATAAATGTGTTCACATGTCAGGTTCACTTCAGATTTACTTAGTAGTTCATAAACAACCACATATGCTTCTTTAACTTCTTGAGGCTTGTTGAGTTCTTACATGTTCGATGGATCCGTGAGTCTCTAATTACCTAGATAGTTAGCTGCAACAGTTTAGTCGCCACTCATTTTAGAAAAGAGATGAAGTCTACAATCCAATTCAACATCGTCTAGTGTTAACTAGGCGTACTTACGAAGATGTGCATTCGTGTGATCTAAGTATTATGCTTCAATTCGCATTTGCTAGTCATAGTCACACAATCAGATCGTACATGCATAGTCTAACATCACTACCATGGCTTCTAAGAGATCAATCGTCGTTAGCCTATCATGGACCATATAAAACAAATCACTCCAAACATGTTGAACTTAAAGAATACTCAAAGATACTAAATTGACATATTCATAAATCAGAGCTACTTTTTACTTCACACACAGAGTGGTTTAGCCACTCATGATCTTAAGTTTAACATCAAATAGAATTAAACAACACAATTAAAGAACATAGATTAGAAGAACTCTTGGATCTGGCAGAATTTTTTTTCTTCACAACTCTTGACTCTTTGGCTTTAAGACTAAAACTGTGATTATGAAATATGAGTGGATGTGGTGTTTCTCTTAGACTCTATCTTCACAATTGCTCTTTGTGTTTATGTTTTCTTACCTAGCTTTACACACATGTTTGACATAGATCAACACCTCTTTTTTTTATAGATATTTGTGTTGCCCTAGGGTCTGATCAGTAGCTATCACTTTTAATTCCCGTGAAGTTACAAATTTGCCCATGCCGCGCTTAGCCCAGCGATATGTCGCACTTTGTTTCTATTCATGTGTCATGCGTGCTTCATTTTAAGTGCTACTCGCGCTTAATTCTGATTCAACCTTACACCGCGCAATGTTATGGGAGTCGGTTGTGCTGGTTCTCTGACGCTTAAGATCGACTCGCGCTTGGTCCTAATGGCTCGTGATAAATTAGGGTTGTAGCCGAGGTGGTGCTCGTGCTCTCCATGGTGTCATGGTGTCTCTGCCCTAGTCCTTCGTTTTGTCCTCTTAGGTCCTTAAACTGGTATTTACGTGCTTTCATCCATTCATGCTCCAAAACAGTCATTTCCCCTTGACTCGGCTTGAAACTACAAAACAGTGAAATAAAGCATAAAATACTAGGAATGCTATAATGTTAGACAAAATACCAAGTAAAAATAATACTAGAGTCACATCATTTAGACATTCACCAGTGGTGTTAGGGGTGCGCCACTTACACGTCCACAACACCATCTACTACCCAACAACAGCGACCAACGTCTTTCTAGTGGCGCGACTAGCACCACTTATGTTGTGCAATTTATGTCATTTCAAATTTCTCCAAAGTTGAGAACACTCATTTTTGCTGCACAGGGCACGTCACGAATCGTTCAGGCTCCCCAAAACCCAATAATTTTCGTTGATAAATAAGGCGTGGATTTATATATATTTTTTTGCCAATTGGAGGTAACACATTGGCATTTTCGCATTTTATTCTTTGTGTTAAGATGTTAAATGTGGTTATTTTAAAATTATGGGTGTAAATTTAATAACTTAAAATATTTGAATGAAAATTGAAAAAAGAGAACTCAATTACTACGGTCATGTTCACACCACATGTCAGATTTAAGGATAAAATTGAGAACACATTCACTTGAGAACCATAGTGGTTACACCATTGGAACAAAATTGGCCTTTGACACTGTATATGATCAAATTTGATAAGTTATTCCCTTAAAGGACAAGATTTTGCAAAAATCTACAAAATCACCTTGAGTTGTGGTATCCATCTAGTAGCGACATCAATGTGGCCACGAACGGCGGTTGGATGAAGGTATTCAAAATACTTTTTGGTTTTTGTTTTTTCAATAATAGTTTATTAATTAATAAAACCATAAAATATATAATAGAGGGGTTTAATTTTAAGATGTTAAATGTGGTCATTATGACAAATTCTGAATATTTGTGCAAGTAGTGACATAAAGAAACAACTTAGTGGTCATGTGCACATCACTTGCAATATTCGAGGGCACGTTTGCAAGTTTCCTCACTGAAAATCCAAGACACACAATATATGATCATAATATGACATTTGGTACTATAGATCAAATTTGATAAGTGTTTTCTTTAAAGGATCATATTTAGGAAATTTTGGCTAAAATTGTAGCTTTATAAAATCACGAACTTGTTCGTTTGCTTTTATAGTTTTAGCGACTGAATAAATTACCTAAATCTACTATTAGCTTTTAAGTTGGTATGCTCTAGGTTTGTCAAACATTCCTTTTTAGTTTTTATTAAGTAGGTAGGTCACAATATTTCCATTCATTATTTAGTAGGTTCTTCACGAAACTCTTCATTCATTTTGAGATTTTGACAGACTAAATTACCTATGGGCTGTGACTGCCACTCCAGTCGATTCAACTATTTAAAAAATAAAAATAAAAATAAAAATGATGAATACTATTTTAACTTTTCTCACTTACTAATACTAGCAATTTTGACACACGTGGGGACCGCGTGTAAACTATATAAATTATCAAAAAAAAATTCATGTAACACAACTTTAATATAATTTATAAAATTGATGCAAATAATAAGGAAACCAATCTGTTTTGCACATTAAAAATAACGTAAGAAATTTGCTAAATATGTGGAGGAATTTTAGGAGTGGTGATAGTTATTTATTTAATTATATATTTTTTAATTGTTAAAAAGTCAAAGCAGGGGTATTTTTGGAAAATTAAAAGTTGGTATCCCAACTGTTCTTTTGTGAGTGAGAGGGCTTTGCTTTTAATATAGTAATAGATTCTCTAACTCACATTTTTTTTTCTTTCACTCGTCAATCTTCCATGTTGGAGAATCAACTCAGCGTGAGATCTATAAAAACAAAAAACAAAAAACCAAATGGATTATAGTAATATAAGATCACTCAGTTCAAAAAATAACTGTTCACATCCACAAATTGTTCAATGTAAGGTAGACATGCAAATTGTTGTATAACTCTAGCTATTTCAAGTCATAAAGTAGAATTCACAAAAAAAAAAAAAAAAATCATACGATAGAAGTTCAGAACACCACAATTTGCCAAATTGTTGTATACCTCTATATTTAAGTCATACAATAAATAGAGGTTTAAAACACCATAATTTGCATAACTTTATATTTCAAGTCATACAATAATAAAAGTTCAGACTTCAGAACACCACAGTTTGTTTTGTTTTATGTTGTTTTGCTACAATATCTTAATTTGAGGGTAGTGCGATAACCATGATACAAAATTTCTTGCCTATGTTTAAGGAAATAGGATTATTACGGTCTATTTCACTTGATCATATAAAAAGCGTTTCCAAGATTTAATTTTTTAAGGGATTTTCCTCTATTTCAAAGTTTTCAGCAAAAACCACCTTTGTGTTATCTCTAATTGGCATAAATCTCCCATGTTATTTAAATCAGCAAAAAACTCCCCTATGTAATTTTTTATTAGCACATTGCACCCAAAGTTTTATTTTTGCTTTGACTAAACCAAGACTGAAATTTTGTCCTTGTGCTCAAGCAACCAAATTTTCAATTCTAAAAGTATTTGAATTAAATGGTTACTAAAAATGAAAAGGAAAAAAAGGGGCCAAATTTGGTACTTGGTGGTCTTCTTCGCATTTCCCCCAACTTGCAACGCCATCTCTGTTGCCGAGTGAGGGTCGACATAGATTTTGGTAGCGGCTGCCCCCAACCTCTACAAGCACGACTCAAGAAGACCCAAGCCTGGGTTGGCCAACTGATAAATAAGCATGTGGGAATTCATATAGTATTTATGCTTCATGCATCTTGGACATGAAACACGACACATGATCCAATATTTCGAGTCCTATAAATAACTCGGACCTGATAACTAAGGTAAGTCATTTAATACATTTTACTATTTATTCAGCATATATCAAGTATTTGCACTGAACATATTAGATTCGACATATCCATCACGTTCAACATATTCTGGGACACTAGGTATTCGACATATTCACACATTTGATTTATTAGCAAGTTTGGGTATTCATATATTCGGCGTATCCCGATACTCGGCGTATTCTAGAAACTCGATGCAATTCTTGTGTCGGTGTTTCATTGGTGCATTCCAGAAAAGTTGGTCTCATAGTACCCTTACAAGCTCTAAATAAATCATTTGGTGTATTTAGTCTATTTTGTATTTGTGTAATTTGCTTACGTGTAATGACATATAAATCTATACTAAACTGATGATAACATCAATTGGTATTATCTATGCTTCAAACCCTATGTTATTAGATATTAGACAATTTTGTTTGCTTCAATCACAGGATTTGTTATGAGATTCTTGTGAAAAATTATGTTGTTAGTGATGGTGGAGTCCTTCAATTTTTTAGTTTTAGTTATTCATTAATGTTTTCTGTCTAATTTTTTTTTTTACAATTCAGAAATTATGGGTAGAAAAGTGGCAAAAACTAAAATCTCACATGCACATCCGGTGCGTGTACAAAGCCTTTGACTTTAAGGGCGGTTTTTGCCATTGACCGAAAATACCGGGGAAAGTTTTGCCAATAAAAAAAACGAAAGGGGGGGTTTTGTCAATTAGAGACAATACATGTAGTTTTTCGCTTTTTTACTCTTTTTTTCTTTCTTTCTTTCTTTTAATTCCCAAAATCAGGGCATATTTGAACCGTCTCTCAAAAATCAAAATCAACATGAAGGCGTCGCTCGCTCACTCAATGAGCCTAGCACTTTTCGTTCTTGCGTACCTGCTAAGAATATCATCGTTGAGCCTAGTTAGAGCTGATGATTATCGTAACAACGACCTCCCGGATCATGCATTGTTTGTGATCGGAGACTCTTCTACGGACTGTGGCCCTCAACAATCTCCAAGCGCTTACGCTCGCGCCAATAGCCTTCCCTATGGAAGAGATTTTGATACTCATCGCCCAACTGGCCGCTTGTGCAATGGGAGAATCACTGTCGATTATCTTGGTAAATAATAACTAATTTCACGTTCTTTGCTCTGTGAATTTGTTCATGATGTTTTTTGCACTTATTTTTCGTATGAGCTGCCTGGAATGCATATTTTGGCCAAGTAGGATGGTAAAACTGAGGAGTCATGGAAGATTTAGTGTGTGTGAGTTCGTATACTTTATTAGATGTTTTTTTTTTTTTACTTTCCTGTTTTTGCATTTGAACAGCGCAGCGTCTTGGATTGCCGTTTGTGCCAAGTTATCAAGGGCAGGCGGCTTCCATCGATGATATGATTAACGGAGTCAATTACGCTTCTGCTGGTGGTGGGATCATCTTCTCCAGAGGCCCCGAATTGGTATAGAAATATTCATTTTTCGAGGCCTTTTTGGTGTTTTATTAATTACTAGTGATTGAACTTTATTAACTTGGTAGATTTCAGGTAGTCCCTTTTGAGTTGATTTTCAATGTTATAAGGCGACACTGTGTGCCTTGGCGCACTGGTAAAGGTGTTGCTGTGTGACTGTGAGGTCACGGGTTCAAGTCCTGGGAGCGGCCTCTTGTTAAAATTGACAGTGGAAGGCTTGCCCCTTATACACCCTTTGTGGTGGGACCCTTCTCCGGACCCTCGCATTGCGGGGATGCTTTCGTGCACCGGGTTGCCCTTAAAAAGACGACACTGTGTAGTAACCATTCTTCCCATGCAATCACTTTTGGTATATTCATGATCGAGAGTGGGGGAAATTTAGCTTATAATGATGTTGATTAGGAGACTGTCAAATTTATGATTCAGTTGTTTCTTGTGCAGGGACAACATCTCTCTCTCACTCAGCAAATCCAGCAGGTTATGGATACATTTCATCAGTTCAATGTCAGCATGGGTCAGGATGCAGCATATGATCTTGTTTCAAACTCCATATTCTACATTTCCATTGGGACCAACGATTATATATTCAACTATTTCAAAGAGTTATCAAATACGCCAATGTTATATCTGCCTTGGGATTTCCACGAGCTTCTAGTGCAGACAGTCAAGCAGGCGATTAAGGTTATAAATCTACTGGTGTTCGGTTTCTATTTATACAAGATTTTCGTATGGCTGCTTCTCCTTGCAATGTCGTGAATGTTTTTCTTTTATAAACGCTTAAGTTCAAGTCATATCAAGGTTTCAACACCTGTCATAGTCTGCGAGGTATCACTTTTAATCTGTAATTTGAACGAGGTTAATACTACTGAAAGAGTTAAGCTTTTCCCTAGCTACGTACATGTAGTTTATTTAAAAAGTGATGACTTGAAATTCTAAATCCTGCCTTGCACTGATCTTCCAGAATTTGTACTATGCAAATGTTAGAAATGTGGTTGTGATGGGATTGGCTCCCTTAGGATGCGCTCCTCGTTCCTTGTTGCATCATAAAAGCATTAACGGAGAGTGCATAGAGGAGATGAACGACGTGATACTTTCGTACACTTTTGCGATGAGATACATGGTTCAACAACTTAATGACGAACTCCTTGAAGCCAACATTGTTTTCTGCGATGCATTTGAAGGTTACATGGACATAATAAACAACAATGACCGTTACGGTTAGAATCTTGACCTTGTCCATATGGAGACCAATATTTTATGATAACTAATGCCATGTTGATGCTAAAAACTTCCAGGATTTAACGTCACAAAGGATGCATGCTGCGGCCAGGGCCATTACAAGGGTTGGATAGCTTGCATTTCTCCTTCTATGGCGTGCGATAATGCTTCTACTTATCTTTGGTGGGATCATCTTCATCCAACAGAAGCTGTCAATGAAATTCTAGCAGACAATATCTGGTCGAGCATGCATAGGAGTATATGCTATCCCATGAATTTGCAGGAGCTGATAGCCAAGAGGGGGAAATGACCATAACAGGAGACTTATACGGCACACCCGGATTCTTGCTACTAACTGAAGAACAACATTTTGTGTAGGAATCATAGATGAGATAGTGCAATGATGACTCAAGGATGGAATTATATAGCCTTTTGTTTCTTTGGGAATTGTTACTCCTAGAAAATATTAAGGGAGGGTGTGTATTAGTGGGAAGAAGTTTTGCATTAAAATACCAGTCACTTTATCATTCTCTTACATTAGGCAGTCACCTTCGCTGAACTTAGGATCCATCTAAACTAAAATCAAGGAATAATATAAATGCTCTTTACATTTTTCATGTGTCGGTTGATTGCATTGGCAAGCGATTATGTAATTAAGCCTATATGTCTTAACTTAAGTTCACTCTCAAGTTAGGTTATATGTAGCTCAAGAAATTTTATAGATGTAAACTGGTTCTTGAATTGCTTCAAATAAATAACAGTGGCAACAAATCCGTAATAAAATATTTGGTACAACAGTATATATATTGCAACAAACACGAAAATACTTGTATGTTCATTTTGCCAAAACCGATAATGAAAATCGAGGAAACGTATGAAAACTTTAATTCATTTTATTGTTGAGTTTTGTTTAAGTTATAAAATCATTTGTTTACTATAAGTTGAGTGTTCGCAAATTTTTCAAAAAGAAAAACTACTTATAGCTTTTTTCACCAGAATTTCATCTTTCAAGCTGTGGGATGTGTTGCAGACTTTCTGCGGTTGCAAAACATGAAAAGACAAAAAGTCTTTGACTCGTCTTAATTAAAACTGTAGACATAGAACTTTACTACGGGAATGATTGTGAAATGGAATTCTTGAAATATTTATTAGCATCCTCGACTGCACTCGAGGAAATGTTGATCGTGCCCTGTGGAGGTAGTGTTATAGATAAAGGTTAATTTATATCAAACGGACTTAAACAATATTCCCGTGAATCATTGAGGGCGGAGATCAAGTACAACTTCGAGACTATTTCAGTACATAAATGCATTTTGCAATGGTTTCCAGTAGACATGTTCCTCTAGCCATTTAAAATAGGTTTCTTGTGGCTGTATATTCAGCACCAGAAGTGTGGAATGTTTGTAAATGGCTCTATTGTTATGGGAATGGCAAGAACGAAAGTTTTAATGAAACATGATCCTTGGGTGTTTAATAGGGCTTATCGATAATCGATCCATAGGAGGTTCAGAAAAAACTGTTCCTGTGGTTCATATATTGGCAAAACTCCATTATATTATGCAAAACTCCATAAAAAACTGTTCCTGTGGTTCAGATCAGGAAGGAATGGCAAAACAATCTTATCATCAAGGTTCTTGGCCGCCCGTGGTATCTTGAGGCACTCCGCACAAGGCTCGACCTAATGTGGTCGCTCCACAACGAATTCGAACTCATGGATTTGGGCTACGGCTGTTACTGTGTGAAAGGAGTGAATGAACTCAAAAGGGAGATGATCCTTACGGAAGGACCATGGCATCTAGCAGGAAGCTTCCTTTCGATACGCAAATGGGTTCCGGATTTTAATGCAGCAACGGATAAAATTGACAGCGCGATTACTTGGGTCCGAATCGTCAATCTACCGATGGAGCTTTTGTCCGAAGGAATTGTCCACGAGTTGGCGAGGGAAATAGGAGATCCGATCAAGATTGATAACAACACGTTGAATGCAACGCGAGGGAAATTCGCAAGGGTGTGTGTCCAAGTTAGCACAAACACCCCTCTCACCCTTGGCTTGGGCGTGCGCGAAAAGGTTTACCAGGTGGTTTATGAGAACATACCCACGTTGTGTTATAAGTGTGGGAAAGTTGGTCATCTCGAGAGTAAATGCGTAACGCATGGGGACACATACTCATCTGGTGAAATGCAGCAAAAAGAGTTGCAAAATAAAGGCATAACACAGATGACGGGGGAACGTCAACACTGGATTGTCGAGAAGGCTCAAAATAAAGAATTCGGGGACTGGATGCAGGTTACAAGGGGAAAGAAAACGAGTCCTTCCAACACCGTGCCACAGAAGAAAATGGAGGGTTCAAATATCACAAACCCAATTTTATTATCCAGGAATAAGAAAAGTCTTGACGGTGGAGGAGTGAAGAGCATGGGACTGCAGGATCCAAACTTGGCATTTAGTCTGACAAAGAAAGGTAAGAGAACACTGCCGATTTCGTTCAACCCTCGGGAGGAGGCTGGGCCTAGCCACGTGTCTAAGGAGAAACCAGTTAAGAGTTATATAAGAGCTCGAAAGCCCAAGGCGAATAAGACAAGTAATACCAGTACACAAAACAAGTTTGACTCTTTAGCTAGTTACAAAGATCTGGAAGCCACAGATATTGAAAAAACTCATCCAGTAGCAAGCAAAGGAAACGAGGTAGAGGTGAGGTTACAACGAGATGGACCAGGAGATGTGGGACAACTCTCTGTTGGGACAGTTGGAGCTTCGACAAATAGAGACAGTGCAACAAAAGTTCAGCGAGCCCTCTTGGATATCACAAATATGCCTAGAGGTCCGGAGGATCGAGATCCTAAAGATCCCAAGCTGTATAGGGGTGATCCCAAGCTGTATATGGCAGGAAACGCTACGGAACGAGTGGGAGAAGACACGCCAATCAGCTCTTGCTCTAGAGGCGGCACAACTGATATGTGCGATATGGAGGGGGTCGATTGTTGAATACCCGACAGAATCATACCAACTAAATTAAATGAATATGAAAATTATATCTTGGAATTGCCAAGGGGCCGGTCATGCTGATTTTAGGATGAACTTTAGAGAGTTGGTACGTTCACACAGTCCAACCGTGGCTTTTATTTTTGAGACGAGGGTGAATCAAGAGAGGGCATATGAGATTGCAGCGAGCTTGGGTTTCTCTAGATATATTTTGGCGCCTACGACGGGTATGATTGGAGGTGTTTGGATGCTTTGGAATGAGGTTGACGTCAACATGGAAATTCTTGAGGTTGAAGACCAAGCCATACATGCGCTTATTAATCCTAATTTGCAAGAAAGGTGGCGTCTATCTGGGGTGTACGCACAGCCAAGGAGGAGTGCAAAAGTACGGATCTTTGAAAGCATTGAAAACCTCTCGAAAGGGTCATCTACACCGTGGCTAGCAATGGGGGATTTTAATGAGGTTTGTTACGCACACGAGAAATCGGGTGGGAGTGCGAGGACGTTGGGCAGACTACGTTTCTTTCGAGGCTTCATGGAGAGGAGCGGCCTCATAGATACAGGGTTTCGAGGTCCGACCTTTACTTGGTCTAACAAGAGGGAGGACGGGGGATTTATTCAAGCACGGTTGGATAGAGCGATTGCAAATCAGGCATGGCTGGACATGTTCCCCAATAATGATCTCCTTCACTTGCCGAAGGTCCACTCGGATCACCATCCAATCTTGATGACATGCCATGGCAGCAGGATTATTAAATCTAAACGCCCGTTTCGTTTCGAGGCAGCTTGGTTCTACCACCCGGAATGTACTCCACTACTCCAAAAAATTTGGGTGAGAAATCCGGACATTCTTTCTTCTATCGAGAAGGTGCCGCGAGTTTTAGAACCATGGAACAAAGATCGGTTTGGCAACATATTTCATAAGAAGAAAATCCTCACAGCTAGAATTAATGGGATACATAAATCATTAGCTCGTCGGACGTGCCATTATCTTATTGATCTGGAGAAGAAGTTAATTGTTGAATTTAATGACGTCTTGAGGCAGGAGGAAATATTTTGGTTTCAAAAGTCGCGGGTGAGGTGGATCAAGGATGGCGATAGAAATACAAAGTTTTTCCACAAGTCGACGTTGGTTAGACGCAAATGTAACAATATTCAGTCGCTGAAAATTGATAATATTTGGACAGATAATGAGGCCGTTTTGCAGCAGCATGCTAATGATTTCTATGCAGCGTTATTCTCAGGTAGACACGGTGCGAATGATCCAGCGAACTTGAAATCACTCCCTCACTCACGGTTTCAAATCTGCCTACCAGCAGACTGCTTAGGAAAATTATCTCGACACATGGACCCAGCTGAAGTGAAAGAGGAATTATTTTCGATGCATCCATTTAAGGCCCCGGGACCCGATGGCTTACAGGCAGGCTTTTATCAAAGGAGTTGGGAATGGTTGAAGGATTCTCTAGTTACGTTTGCTGGAGAGGTTTATAGGGATAGGCGGTTTAATCCCAAAATTTGCGAGGCCTTTCTCTGTCTGATCCCGAAGGTACAAAACCCCGAGACTATTGCACAGTTTAGGCCAATCTCATTGTGCAACGTCTTGTATAAATTTGTCACGAAAAGCATTACGACGAGACTGCGGGGAATAATGCCGGATATCATTTCCCCGACCCAATCGAGTTTTATTAAAGGTAGAAGCACACAAGATAATATTTTCCTACTCCAAGAAGTCTTACACTCGGTGCGTAGTAAGAAAAAAAACAAGGTTGGGTGTATGATCATGAAATTGGATTTGGAGAAGGCTTACGATAAAATTAATTGGGAGTTCTTGGAGGAAACACTTATTGCATTTAATTTCCCCATGAATATTGTTGAACTCATTATGTTTTGTGTGAAGAATGCGTCAACACGAGTCTTATGGAATGGGACGCCGCTTACACCCTTTAAGCACGCATGTGGTCTAAGGCAAGGAGATCCGCTTTCGCCATATCTTTTTGTCCTTTGTGTGGAGAGGTTGGCTTACTTGATCCAAGAGGAGGTCGAGAGGAAAAGATGGCAGCCGTTGGTACCTTGTAGGGGTGGTCCTAGGCTATCTCATCTCTTTTTTGCCGATGATTTAGTGCTGATGGGTCGGGCTACGAAGAAAACCGCTAAAACCATTAGGGAAGTCCTTGACAGATTTTGTGGAGCGTCGGGTTTGGAACTTAGTGCTCAAAAATCTAAGGTTTTCTTTTCTAAAAGAGAGGGGTCGGGTCTCAAAAGATGTATTAGCGAGATTCTTGGATTCGGGCAAACGAACAATTTGGGAAAATACCTCGGTGTATCGCTTATTCATGGGCGTGTTACGCGGGCTGACTTTGCAGGAATATTGGATCGGATCATGGAGCGGTTTTCGGGGTGGAAAGGGAAACTTCTGACTTTGGCGGGGCGTGCTACCTTAATTCAGTCCGTGTCTTCCGCACTCCCAGTTTATCACATGCAAGCATCGTGGATCCCCGAAAACGTATGCTTGCAAATCGACCGACTTAATAGAGATTTTTTGTGGTCTACCGACGTTACAAAAAAAAAATGCATCTCGTGGGTTGGCCAAGAGTCACAAAACCTAAGCGAGAGGGAGGGTTAGGGATTAAACTGGCGCGCGTAAGCAACGAAGCGTTGCTCTCGAAGCTTGCGTGGCGAATTATGCGAGAAGAGGATACGGTTTGGAGGGATTTGATAGCTGCAAAATATTTGAAGAAGGGACGCATTAGCGAATGTATAACGAGGCCTACCGATAGTGCAACTTGGAATGGGATCATTAGGTGTGTTGGACTCATGGCCTCTTTTCTGCGGTGGAAGATAGGGAACGGAAAGAAAATAAAATTTTGGTTCGATAATTGGATTGGGGATAAACGATTATGCGAGGTGGGGTGTAGAGTTTTTCAGGCCGAGGCGAAGCTAACTTTATGTGATGTTATGGATGAGGAAAGAGGTTGGCTTTTGGACTCGCTCGAGTCGTATATTCCTGATCATATCAGGGCCGAAATACTGAGCAAAAGGCTGCATTTAAATGAGTTCGACGACAAGATCCTTTGGAGCGAGAATGCGAGTGGGGAATTCAGCTGTCGATCTGCATATTTTACATACCTGGAGTATTTTTCTGAGGAGCAGCAGGTTTATGCGGATGTTAGCTGGGTTTGGGAATTGGACGTGAGCAATAAAATACAACATTTCTTGTGGCTTGTTGCGCAAGACCGACTGGCAACGAACGAGATGTGTAGAAGGACTGGAATCCCCACGGACGGCAAATGTCCGGTGTGCTCTTCTCATGTGGAAACAGCCACTCATATGCTGAGGCAGTGCAGATCTGCTCGTCAAATCTGGAGGCGAGTTATATTGTCGAACTGTATTAACTCATTCGAGAGTATGGAGGACGAAAACTGGATTGAAAAAGGGATGGGAAGAACAGATTTATCGAGCAGTTTTTCGAGCAAAGATGACTGGATTTACGTCTTCGCCGCTGGACTTTGGGTAATATGGAGA
This sequence comes from Linaria vulgaris, assembly GCA_948329865.1. Taxonomy (NCBI): domain Eukaryota; kingdom Viridiplantae; phylum Streptophyta; class Magnoliopsida; order Lamiales; family Plantaginaceae; genus Linaria; species Linaria vulgaris. The sequence goes on from OX415249.1 coordinate 106,080,737, forward strand.
AACAGAAATGCTAAGGTATTTAAGAGGAAAATGGACACTGTTAGCTCATGTGTTTTCCAAATTAAATTACTTAGTCACGACTTGAAGTTAGGAAGAAGAAAGTTCGAAACAAAAGGCAAGGGAATTAAATGGCAAAAACCGGACTTGGGGTGGGTTAAATTAAACACCGATGGTGGCGTGGTGGAGGCTGAAAACCGAGGTTATGCAGCTGCTGTGATGAGAACAAATGAGGGTACTTGGCTTTGGGGATTTGCGACGCCAATTCAATCACCTACGGTGGATGACGCGGAGATGATCGCCATCAAGAGAGGTCTAGCACTTGCATGGGAGAGGAGATATCCGAAAGTAATCCTGGAGACGGACTCCCTCACGGTTTTTAAGAGATTAACGGGATTGGAAGCAGCGGACACGCTGATTCCCGAATTGGAGAAAGATTGTCGAGAACTCATGAAACTCCCGTGGGAGTTCAAAATGAGGTGGATACCGCGCGAGGCGAATAAATTGGCGGACATGCTTGGAAGAAGTAGATTAGTTGATTGGAATTTGGAGCACTTTTGGGAGTTTCTTCCATCTCATGTTTCACGCTTGTATGAGTACGAGTTGGTCTAACGACCTTGTTTGATTTCAGTTATTACCAAAAAAAAAAAAAAACATATATCACACACCAACCAAAACGTAACAACATCCTCGTGCATCGCTGAGGGCATAAATCATTAATTTAGATGGAACTGGTGGTAAGAACGTCTCTAGGCCTTTTGTTCTTGGCTCGATAGTCAGTACGTAACGATATAGTCCAGTAACCAGTTTTGGCAGTTTTTCCTCAACATATAAAACTACCACTGAGGCTGATCTTACAGCCGAAAATGCTATATATATATGACGTTGGCCAGCATCGAAAGAAGAGGTTATAGGTCAAGGCTGGTTTTCATTTCTTTAAAAGTTTAACTGGTCGTACATTGCAAAACACATTATAGTTGGGGTGACAAATGTGTTTTTACTCTTTTGTAACTTTGAATAGTTAAATTCGTTACACCATACAAAAAGGTTTCGATTTGGTTATATCTGTTGCTTCGCTCTGTTGGAAATTTGTAAAGATTATTGTTGCAAAGCCTGAAAAAATACCTATGCATTTATATTTGGTTTTTGCATTGTTTAAAATAAAATGTTTTGATACTTAAAAAAAAAAACTCTTATTATATTCCATTCATGCTCAGATGTACATTCCTTTCTTTCGTTTCAGCTCCAGGAAGTAATTTTACTCTCTCTGTTATTAATGTACTAGACATGTCATATATACTTTTAATCGAATGTAAGCTATAAACTATAAAGATATGAATTTATGATTACTCAAATTGAAATTATTTGCTCTTAAGATACAAAAATTTATTGAAATATCGACAATCTTACAAACCATATTAGATATCACAGAAATCTTGATTTTTTATCTCACTTTTAATCTATACTATATTTTAAGATAAAATTCATCTATAAAACCAAACGACTTCTTAGTATTACGACTTTTTGAACATGCGACCTTATCAATAGTTTACTTACATTACATTATTATGATTAGAAATAATATGATTTTTTTTTCGCACATTTGCATACATTTTCGAGAAATAAATAAAATGATGTTCAAATAATATTGGGGACCGAAAAACAAAAGCCCTTGGGATTTAAGCTTTATTATTTTGACATCAGCACTCCTACCAGAAACAAAGGGGAAGTGGATAAGCTATTACACACACACAGTGCCGTCGAACCGCCGCAGATATGCTCGGCGCCTCCGTCTCCGGCCATCCATTGTTACACTCTCAAACGAATGCTGATAATTTCATAAACAACAACTTCTCTCCATTTCATTTTTATCCTTCCAAAATATTTAATTACTCGTCACGAAATGCTGTTATTAATTGGAGTTCGAGAACCAGAAGAAGGAGAATCAATAAAAGCGGGAGGCGAAACTCGCTTAGCAAATTTGCAGTTGAAGCTTCACTACCTGCAGAGGAAGCTGGCTCTCAGAGCGATGAAGTTCTGCAACAACCTTCCTACGCTCCTTTCTCTATTAAAATTCCCGTTGGGGACCGCCATGTAAGCCTTTTTCCGAGCGACCATAATCAATTTAAGTATTTGAACGTTGGCTGATGTTGTTAAAAGATGCTAGCTACCACCTTTCGTTTTGTTTTTTGCTTGCTATTTGTCAAATGTTATGTTAAGTTCGTTTAAGGGTTTAATAATAGCTTTTTCGTATACAATAATTATTATTTAAAGATACTAGTGGCTAAGCCACAATGACACAAAATCTGAATAATGACGTGTGTGTTTAGTCCTCATACATGAGAGTGGGTGGCTTGATTGTACATAAAGTGGTACACGTGATCGTTTGCTACACATAGATCAGTACCGAGGTAGGTAGCTTCCAGTTTGAGGACAATGTGTATATTATGTGGGGGTGAAACAGCAAAACACTTACTAGTTACTAATTTGAGAAGCTTTAAGTGTTGGAATCTAAGCATTTGAGTAGACGGGTAGTGCAAATCTTGTTCAAGGCTTTTAATGCAGATGCTTGATAAACAATTTCTTTGGTGCCAATCATTGGATGGATCTCTGTTAGGGCTTTGAGGAACTTCAGACTGATTTGTATGTTTTAATTGCTAAAAATATGTTGAGGGTGTTATCGATAAGCATCATTGAACACTCCAGTGAAACAATCTATCTCGAACCAGTGGTCATGAGAGCTTCATTGTCAGCTTATGTTTTCGAGGGTTTAGCTATTTATTTTGATTGACAAAGTTTAAAGTATATCTCTTAGCAGAAGCTTCTACATTTTCTTACTGTGAGATAATGTTATGCATATCTATCCTAGAAATAATATGATCCTGGTCTCTCATTTTGAGCTCTGGTATTAATTGTCGTATTGGTGTGGATACACTTTCCCTGTGAATCTTTCTCGCGACGTAATCTTCTCATTTTCTACAGATAACTGTTGAGACTGGGCATATGGGAAGACAAGCTAGTGGTGCTGTTACAGTTACTGATGGCGAGACAGTAAGTTTTCGGATTATGCGCTCTCTCATTTATGTATTTGTGGATTCTTTTTGAAGTACCTCCTAAACTCTTTAAATGATATATTTTGTTTTTATACCAGAAGTCATCCATTGGGATGTGAATCCACTTGTCTCATGTTAAAATGTCGGGACTAAAGCATAAACACACATGTCACGTTGAAACTACACATTTGTTTCTTTTCTTTTTCCAAAAGTAAAAAACAATTTTGTTAAATGGGAATCAAGCATGCTTCCAGTTTATGCCATAGAGAATTTTTGTATATCATGGATGCATAACATCATTTAAGAAGTCAACGAAAAGAAAAAAGCAATTGCCAGGTACAGGGTCTAAATCTTTATGTTTTATTCAATATGTTTTTCATGTAGATTATCTACACAACTGCTTGTTTGGCTGATGTTCCTAGCGAGCCATCTGATTTTTTCCCCCTTTCTGTACATTATCAAGAGAGATTCTCAGCAGCTGGTAGAACAAGGTAACTCCCAAACATTTGGCCATTTTCATTTGGTCTCGAAGTAGCCTGATATTGAAACTTATTATATCCTATTGTCCTGTTACTCCAGTGGGGGATTTTTCAAAAGAGAAGGAAAGACAAAGGATCACGAGGTACTTTTGCTGTTGTTTGCTGTCTCAAATATTTACTGCAGTGCCTCTGGAAAATATATCATTAGTCATTTTATATTTTGCTTAATCACCTGATCTGAAACAGATGGCCTGAAATTTAGCCATTCACTGATATATTTATTCTGAAGGTAGATGATTTTATCTAGAATAAATAGGCTCATATATCTTATTGAAGCTATAAATGTTTTACTACCCGATGCGAGATCCCTTTGCAATATATGGGATATTGAGGCATCTATTAAGATTATTAATTTTTTAGAGAATGGTTCTGTTGATGTATGATCCGTAAGATAGATATGTGCTGTATGAAGTATGAAAGCTGATGTAGAAGTAGGAATGCTAAACAATTCAATGAAATTTTCCGGGGACAAGAATATATAATGCCCGAGGAGAAGTCATAAATCTGCAACATATGATCCAATTAGTAATATGACCATTTTATCCAAACTTCTAAAGACAGCTTACGATTGAATAATCAACAATTAGAGTTGTTACCACCCAGGTGGCTGCACGAGTTTTCCTGTTCATACTATGTGAAGAATGTTTACTCGAGCAAAGAAGAACTTTCTTGGCCAAACTTATTAGTACATATAGAAGAATATTGTAAAGCATCACTTCTATCCTTTTCATTTTGACAAATATTATAATTCCTTATATTCTTGTGATTACTTGAACTGATAGTAACATATTAGGATGATCTTTCGCTTGTGGCTATGATGACGATGTCATGCAAGCGCACACTACAATCAACTAAGTAATTTCCTCTTTCCCAGCCTAATTTCATTAACCTTTAAATGTCTTCATCCAAGATTCATGGTATAAAATTGGCAATGTTGTGGACTTATGAAGCATTTTTTGCTGAGAGATTCACGAAGGCTTCTGAACAGAAGTGGTGGTTCTGGACAGTATTATAAGATTTTTTCGGGTAATGAGAGAGAAAGAATGTAGTCTTCCCAGTGTTTTGACAATTTTTGAAAACTGAAGACAGGTAGACGTGCCCCAACTGGTGGAGAGTAATAGATGTATTTGTTGAATTATGACAGGGCTTTAGTTAAGTCACACTTACTGTTGCCTTTCCTTGAGAGATTCACTGGTTTAAGCTGTGTTTTACGTAGTATTTGCTATAATGAGTTTCTTCTTGCAGGTTCTTATTTGCAGACTCATTGATAGGCCTCTTCGTCCAACAATGCCCAAGGGATTTTATCACGAAACACAGATATTATCTTGGGTATGTATTTCGATGATCTTACGAATGGGTAGGGTTCTCTTGATTATTGTTGTATTGTAAAATCTTCTCGTTGTTCTTGTTGTTCAGGGCATGAGGCCCTTGATTTATGTTATTATTTTAAATAAAGTAAAAATGTGCATAAAATTGTAACTGGGGGTGGGGAGATGATTGGAAAGGTCTGATATAGATCTTGATCAATTAATGGGCCAGTGACATTTTGTTCTACAATCTATACTCCTGTAATTGGAGAAAGTAACTTTCTAAAATGTATGTGCCGCCGGGCATGACTATAACAATCTTCATAATATTGAAAGGTTTCTAGTTGACGTGAAATTATGTGAATCTTGTTTTAGTTTTGATTCGGTTGCCGAAGTTTGCAACTCTATTATTTGAAAATAATTTGAGATGAAAGATAGTCACAATTTCTTGCTGGGCCGACTTACGGCAAGAGTGTTTCTAAAAGTTTGAATAAAGCCTGTCAGGCCGCCAATATTTCTTTAAGACCCAAATTTTTAAGCAAATCACAATTTTTTCTGTTGGCTTACGCAAGTCAGACTGAGTTTTCTAAGAATGGTTGCTTACATCTTTTTGAACTTCATCATATTCACGAGACAGGTGTTGAGTTATGATGGTTTACATCCCCCAGACTCCCTAGCAGTCACTGCAGCTGGAATTGCAGTGTATGTCTATTGGTTCCATTCCCCTTGTTCTTGTTGAATATGTAAGGTTAATTAATTTAATTTAAGTTTTCTTGTAAATCATCAAATATGACAGGGCTCTTTCAGAAATTCCAAATTCTGAAGCTATTGCTGGGGTCCGAATTGGTCTTATTGGAGACAAGTTTGTTGTGAACCCAACTACCCAGGAGATGGAAGACTCTAAGCTTGACTTGTTGCTAGCAGGGACAGATAGTGCAATATTGATGATTGAGGTAAACTTTGAAAACCCTGCTGTGTTGATGCATGCCAGTAAATGACCAATTATCTTGAAACATAAGAGACCTTTTGGCCTGATGAGCATGAGGATTCTTGTTCCCACTAGTCCAATTTTCTTTGCCGTCTTGCTTATTTCTGGTCTTGTTCCAAGAGACGATATTATGTAATATGATTATTTTATTTTCTTTAATCAACTGTTCTAAGGCTCTGCTTGTCAATTATTAAAAAAATAGCTTTTCTTGTCCAGTAGTCATTGTAAACTGTAGAAGCTTTACGATGAAAGCAAATGTCTTGATAGAAACCTCCTTTTCACAGGGATGGTTACCAGTCTCTAAGCCTGTAAAAGCTCTTTTTTTTTAGAATAAGCCTGTAAAAGCTCTTGGTTAGACTGATACCTGTCAGATAAGTTTTTAACAGCTATTCCAGATATCTATGGAGACCGCTTTAGATCCTATCCCCTGAACTGGCAAAAGTAGGTTGCTTGTGGATCCATCTTGTATCTGTTACATAAATTGCCATCAAAATTATGGCCAAAACGTATTGAATCCTTTTAAACCTTTTTTGTCCTACCCTACTTCTCGACTCTCTCCACCTGCTATCCATACTACCTGCCTTCTCCTTACCACCTTTCCCTTGCGTACCTACTTTTCTCCTCTTTTTGTGATTTTCGAGCTATGAGCTACCGCGTTCGGGGTTCGAATGAGTGGGTTATGGGCCCGTTCTTGGATATATGAGATGGTTGTAATTCAACTTCTTTTTAAATGATGTTCATGGAAAATGTTCTAGTTATACATGATTTTTCTGTTCTTGTCATAAGAGGATTCTTTTCAAGAATCACTGCTCAGTAAGTTTCTCTGACTCTGATCTTTTTTATTTGGTTGAAATGGATCAACATAGGGATACTGCGACTTCCTTCCTGAAGAGAAATTGTTGCAAGCAGTAGAAGTTGGACAGGTTTGTTATATCTAATTGTTTTCTTTTGTTAACTTATTTGCCTTTGGTTGAGGACATACAATACATTCTTATAGCAATTGCCACTGCTCACATTCCTAAAGAATACATTCATCAGTCACAACTTCTGAGCTACTCTCCATTTAAAGTGTTCTAGCTGCGGCCGTATCCAACATATATTTCTAAAGAATTTATAATATCATTCTGGGGCTATTATGATTTCAAAAAAAGAACTTTACTACTTTGCGTTGCAACATGAAACCAATCAAAACTTTTTTTTTCCCCGGCATTTCCCCGGATGTGAGATCTTGGATGCTTAGCTTTCCCCGAGTGGAGTTTTCCATGCTCGTTACTTATCTTTTTTGGTCAAATACACAGAAATGTCATAAGATGGCTGTAAAGTTGTATCACCTTTTGTAATTTCCCCTCGTCTATCGTCTCCTTTGATTAGTAAGAAAATCCACCTTACTGCCTGTTTCTTGTTTTTGGGTTTTTTTTTTCCAAACAAAATTTTCCATCAGTAATGGAAATTACATTACTAGGTTTTTTAAATCTATCACTTAAAACCACTTCTTATTTAATCAACCAATTTTGCTATGCTCCACTATCACCTACATCATCTTGGTTACATGTTTCTATGTTGAAATCCCTTGAAGCAGATTGAGTTGCTAATAGCATATGGTACCTCTATAATTTATGACCACGTTTCTAAGATGAAATCCTTAGAAGATGAATGAGCTACTCTTCACGTTGCATTTTAAATCACAAATAAAGTAAGAACAACGATAAATATTTAGGATGGTTACGCAATTTCAATAACAGTATCTGACTGGATGCAAAATTACCCTCAGGAGGCATGAGAGTAAATGTAGCTACTACAAGCCCATTAGATGCGACCAAACTAGTTGATTCATGTGCATGTGTCGTGACAGTTTAGAAGCCTAAGTCTTGCCTTTGGATTTATCCTTATATCCACATGTTACCAAGCACATTCAACGGTCTGTACAGGAACATTATGGAGATTATTTCTGAAAGGAGAGATGTATAAATATATACGTGTAGATTCTTATGCTATTCTCAAGTTATTCTATATATGTTTTATAGATCCTGTACCAACAAAATCATTGAGGAAGCTGTTCCAAAATACACAAGTATTACATACGTGGAATTGTTTTAGTAGCGTCATTCATTACCTTAATTACCACTGTATTTTGTGGCAAAATACAGGGGTGATTCCGGTAAAAACCACGATTGGGAAAAGGGAATAGTGAAGTTGGCATTCTAAGCTTTACTTTCCTCTAATATATCATTATTCAATTATCTAGAACAAAAATATTAAGAATTGATTACTAATATTGCAAATGTTAAGTTCAAATAAGATGCATTGGTATTCCGACTGATTGGATTAGCCAATACTTGCACAGGTTCACTATTATTGAGGTGATGAAGTTTCTGCTTCCTATGAATGGTGGCTCGGAAACTAGACTATAGAACTGTTGTGACTCAATGTTTTTATTGTTTGCAATGTCAGGAAGCTGTGCGGGCTATATGCAAACAGGTGGAATCATTGGTGGAGAAGTGTGGGAAACCGAAAATGTTTGATGCAATCAAATTACCCCCTCCTGAGTTGTACAAGCATGTTGAAGTATGTTTGATTGTTCTCTTACAATGCTGTTAGTTGTTAATCATCTTGTTATAAATTTGATTGTTCTCTTACAATGCTGTTAGTTGTTAATCATCTTGTTATCAAATCATAATAGTTTCAATTCATTTATTTCCTGGGTGCCCTATTTTTATGAATCGCTTCTGTCTCATATCTTTCCAATGTAACATGCTATTTATTTCATCAATGCTTTTGCGTGTGCCTATGTGGATCTATCATGTCGTTCTGTTGACTTGAGTCGAGGTCTTTTACGCCAATATCATTTTGCTTTATTTTGCTATTCTGATCTGCTCAACTGTCTTCTACATATCGAAAATAAGGATTTCAGGTGACATATCATATGCATGGTATTGTTGAACCATTAAAAAAACACTTTATGCAAATATGATGATGAAATCTAGTATTTGAATGTTATCTAAATACTTTAGGCCATCAAATAGTTATGCTAGACAATTCGATTAATTATAACAGCTGAGAAAAACCTTTGCATGGAAGTATCCCTGGTAAAATTCGCTACATGGATACTGAGGCGTTATCTAGTTAGTATGCTGGACATTTTCTTACAGGTTTTAAGTGAATTGGCAATCTGACTTGTAATATAATATTTATGGCTCAAATGTCTATAAATAGAATAGTTTACAGGAAAGGTGAAGTTCTAGATTGCCTTCTTGCTTACAGTTTGACAGTTTTGTTGCCACAGTTAATAAGTTTGTTGGTCTACGTCCTGACTTCTGAATTATTATACCTTAAATGATTGATTACCTTCCTCTGTTATGGATATCAGCATTCTCCTTATGTCATTTTTTTTTGTAGGAAATTGCAGGTGATGAGCTAGTTGAAGCGCTACAAATAACGAACAAAATCCCTAGAAGAAAGGCATTAGCATCTCTTGAAGCAAAAGTATTGAGCATACTTACTGAAGATGGTTTTATTAGTAACACACAAGCTGATGTTACCAGTGAGGCAATTACCGATTTAATTGTGGATGAAGATGAGGATGAAGAGATTGTAGTGGATGGTGAAGTTGATGAAGGTGATGTTCATATCAAGCCAGTTCTGCGGAAACCCGTCCCAATGGTAATTGTTGTCCTCTTAAGAGAACCTTTGGCTCCTTTTTTGGGGGGGATAATGTGGGCTGAGCTGGAATGATCATCTATAACTGAGTTTGTGATGATTTGTTCTTTGTGTGACATATGCTGCTCTTTATGCATTGGCCTTACTGATGGCAAACAAGCCGCAGTTGGGTATCTGCTGATTTTGGTTTTGTTATAATCTCTGTTGCTAATTGAAGTTGGAGAATCAACATAAATAATATATTCATCATTCACAAGGACTCTATTTATAATTTTGTGTGCAATCAATGGAAAAAACTTAGATTCAGTTATTGTGTCTTTGTAATCTTTGAAATCCTTGAAGATTTTCAGGGAGTATACTTGGATGTTCAGGAAAAAACTTGTGAAGACCTTGGTAAAGTCCGACATACTTCTTTATTCCTAATTTCTTTTGTATTAGAGCCTAAATTAAGAATCATTCGTACAAATCCATTGCGCTCTTTATTTATTTAGTACTCCCTTTAAATAAAAGTCGGAAGTACAAAAGAGAACAGAAAAGATTTTAAAGTATGGCAATGTTGGGAGGTAAATGACTCGAACGATTTGAGGGGTTTAGGGTATTTAACTTTGCCATTGAGGTTTTTTTTTTTTGGGGTGGGGGTTGGGGGGGGGGGGGGGGGGGGATTTGAAGGGCTCTTTCTCGGGTTTATATAGTGCAAGCTCATTATTTCAGGCAAAGCATGAGCTAAAAGTCCTTTAATTGTACGGTGACTATTAGTAGATACACTTTTTAGTTCTCTACTCATCCTTTCTCTACAGGTTGCTTCTCTGCACTGCTTTCTGAAATATTTACTGCTATTTTCTTCTACTCGTCTCTGCTCCTCTCTTCTATTTTATTTTTTGTTTTTTACTTTATATTTAGCCCCAATGCTGTTTCTCTTTCATTCCTCTTGTTTCTTATTTTTTTGTTATAATGTACAAGAAGCTTGTGAAATATGCAACTTTTGGCATTTCTAATTACTGACTTTTAACTGATTTATATGATTTCCATGCTAAAATTAATTTCTTAAAACCAGAATCAGTGATTACTTATAAAATATGACATTAAATTGCTTATATTTATCGATATATCTATCTGCATATATTCATAATATTTATTGAGTTTTTCGATTTTTGTCATTAGATTCCACAATCAGACATCAGAAATGCATTTAAATGAAACGGCACTCACTTTAGCGCGTGCAAAGTTACGATGGAGATATATTTCTATTAATTGATTAGACTCTTTCAATACATGCCTTTGATTAGACTCTTTCACTTCTTTTCAGTAGTTAAGGTTAGCACTTGTTACTTTAGGTATATAAGTTGATGAACTTTACCAATTGTTTGGTGAGAAGTAAAAACTACAGTTGTACTCTCAGTTAATAACACAACTGGTGCTTTTCACTCAAATGGTAGGTGATATCCCTTCTTCTGAATGCCTTGCTAATTGAATTCTTTTAGTCGTCATACAATCTTTATATTTGAGTTGTATGTATTTCATGCTTGGATTAATTATTCTTTCTGTTCTTTTTATTTTCCAGCTTTTCTCTGAAGTAGATGTGAAGCTTGTTTTCAAAGAAGTCTCTTCCAAGTTTTTGCGCAGGCGTATTGTGGAGGTAAAATTTCTTATGAGAATTAAATCTTATATAAAAACTCCGCTTGACTTTAGTTAGCAATTTTCTATTAAGTTATGCTCACTCCTTATAACCATTAGCTGTGCTATTTTCGTGGACAAGCTCTTAATATCTGGTGATTTCGTCCTTCTATTGGAATTTCGTTGCTTAGCATAATATGGAATGCTTTCCGTAGTCTCAGTAAATAATTGATGGTTTCTGTTTTTACTTTTAAGAGAGAAATGTGGTGATTCAGGTGTCTACGTCCCACACTATCTTAATGTACTGTTTCAGTAGTTACTGTTTTTGATGTTAAACTATAGTTGTCTAGTAGCATGCTTTTCCATTCTTTCTCGTGTGCCTACAGCTATACATATGTACTATTATAAATAGAAAAATCATGTATGATATATTCTTACAAGTATCTACGTATATATTTCTTGCAAGGTAATGTTATAGTCCTGAAACATTCCAAATCGAGAATATGTACCTTTTGGGCATTACAGTTTATTGATAGCATAGCCTTGTTGTTAGTTATTGGGGTAAAATGAGGAGATAAAACCAAAGCCAAATGAAATTTAAAGATGTTTGGTTAGGGCCTCTCTGTTTATTATTATGTATCTATTGTACTACCCGTTGTGACTGCCATAGTCTCCCCCAAAAGATCTGGTCTCGAAATGGTCTTCATCTTAGTGAAATTGTTAATTATTTGAGTCTGTTTCTTTCTGATAAGAACCTTTCCTCTGTTTTTAACTGATTTACTCAGGGGGGAAAAAGAAGCGATGGCAGAACTCCTGAGGAATTACGATTGATTAATTCACGATGTGGTTTACTTCCTCGTGCACATGGAAGTGCTCTCTTCACACGTGGGGAAACACAGGTTCTGTAATACTTGTTTGTTGCTGAAATCTACATAACACAAATGCATGGCTTATATTCAAATTTCACATAGTTCTTGTTGTTATCTGTTTTGCATATCATATTTAAATGGTAAACACTTTCACGCTTCGATATTTATGCTTGTAAATCGTGGTTCAAGTTAATATGTTTAGAGACCTGTTGTGATCCCTGTTATGTATCTGTTCATTTTCGGTCCACTCTAAGCTTTCTTCAGATTTCTCTCTTAGAGATGCATGACTTTTGTGTTGATAGGTGTAAATAGTGCAATGCAGATGTTGTGGTGGTGGCAAGTATGACTACATATTGGAAAATGGTTTTATGAAAGTGTCGTGTTATTCTCTGTATAAGTTGTAGACTCTTGAAATGAAGTTTTTGTTTAGTATTTCCTTGAGGTTGTATAAGTGCCTGTTGAGTTATTTTTTTATTTTAATTTTAATACCTATTGAGACTTTCCTACTATTCGAATTCTGGTTGCCTTTTTACGACTTGGAAACTTTACTTTACCTCCATACTGGAAAAGTGTTCAGTGAGTTTTACTTTAAGATCTTCCAGACCTAGCGTATTGTTAATAAAATCATGGATTTTTCCTCGATCATGAGGAAAGAAGATTGACTCAGTTCCGAATAATTGAACCAGGAGCCATGGGGTCTATAGAGTGGTATTATGGGTCACTTATCTATCAACTTCCACGTTCACCCTGAAAAACGAGACTTGCATTGTATAGATTTGCCTGGGTATGAAAAAGACAACGATGACATTCTCTTTTGGTTTGATATTTTAGTTTATTCAGACATAAATTAGATAATTTGGTTGATTCTTTCAGCCTCGTATGTTTGTAATTTATTTTGTTTCATTTCTTGGTTTGTAGTCGCTAGCAGTGGTTACACTTGGTGATAAACAAATGGCACAGAGATTAGACAACCTTATGGAAGAAGATGAGTTCAAGAGATTCTATCTACAGGTGATACTTAAGAAATTGTATAATTTCCACTTGAAAATATAAGTTTTAAGCACAACTTAGTTACATATTAGTCACAGATTGACTAATATTACAACAGGAAATGATTTACTTTTGACTTTGTCAAGCTCTCTCCTATTCAGATATTCTTATCAACTCTCCTACCCTCGATAGCTAGAGCTTTTCCTGTTTGGTTTATATCTCAACCAACCATATATTATTCTTTTCTGAAGATATTTTAATGCTTGATCATCATTATTACTTTGATATTTTGCGTATCAGAACACCACAAAATATTTAGTCGTAGAAGAGACAAATGATCAGAGGACCGAATTTCTGTTGTTATTTCTTCATTTTGGTAATTCAAAGGACTGTGTTGTGGTTTGGAAGCTTTATCATTAGGATAGTTTTATTTTCTTTCTTATTTTTTGATTAGTACGATAATGATACTTGATTTTTTTGTCCATTTTTGTAATTGTTGGGTAGGAAGACTAGTTAAGAATTGATATTCAGGTCAGAAGCATAAATAATAACATTTCGGCTACTCAACTTTTAAATAATTCTATGCACAGTATAATGTCGTATATTATGCTGTTAAAAACAGCAAAATAGTAGTCAACCTGTTCATTCCTTTTTCAGTCCGGTGACTGAAAAGTGATGGCGAACAAGAATCTGCTCCTTACAATTTCTTCTGCTGGAGATTGTGATTTAACACTATGCACATACATTTCCTCCTTCTCCCCAGATGTTGAAGTATATATTCGCTCACATAATAGTTTATTCTTGGTTCATCATTGGTTAGGCTTATGCGTTCTGAATTGGTATTTGATTCTGATTTGGTTACTTGTGCCTTTTTGCGGTTGTGTATGTAGTACTCATTTCCGCCCTCGTGCGTTGGAGAAGTTGGCCGTGCTGGAGCACCATCTAGAAGAGAAATTGGCCATGGAATGCTTGCAGAGAGAGCGTTAGAGCCTGTGTTACCTTCAGAAGATGATTTCCCATATACTATACGTGTTGAAAGTACCATCACGGAGAGCAATGGTTCTTCAAGGTATTTTATTGATCTGATCAGTGGTAGATATTTCCAGTGAGCTCCTTATGCCATAGAGTCAAAGTATTGTAGAACATAGGCGACATAATTGTTAAAAGTGTGTGTAGTGTGAGTCTTAGCACAAGCCTCCTGTATATTATTGTTTTTACTCAAATTAAGGTATCTCCTGCGTTTGTTTTCAGTACAGTTGTTTGTTAAATAAAGTAGATATTTATGGGTATTTCATTAAAAGACTCTGTAGCTATAAGATATCTTTCCATTTTGGTGTGCCTGGTGGTCTTAATAACTGAGACGTGGCATCTTAGATTGTGCTTGTTGGGAGGGTATGTATTCCAGTAGACTAAGTAGCGTTCTACTGTTCATCTCCAGCACAGTATGCTTTATTCCTGGAAGGCTATGTGTTGACGGATTTCTTTGACATTAGCCCATAAGCCACGGGTCACCAAATAATCTTTGAATGAGTGCAATATATCTAACCTAATACCAAATAGTTGTCCATATATTCTAGTCTCATGCCAGTTCGTCCTATCTCTATGTCATGTTGGTCTCTGCCCGTCCCTCTAATCGCTACTGTTGGCACATTTTCCTACTGATGCGTCCATGCCAAACCACACCTGGAGTTGGTGCTGACCATGATATATCCAACCCAGCTGGCATAGACCCACCAGCTCTACCCAGCCTCAAAACTATTGTCCAGCTGCAACAAAACCCACCATCAAAAAACCGTGTCATTTTCCAAAGCTGCTGCTGGTGTCACACGTGTTCATCCTTAAAGACCTGGATTTCCTTTCATTACTGTGAATCTTTTCTACTTACCACAGTTGTTGGAAAGTCTAGTCCACAAAGACACTTAACAGTTACCCCCATAATCATCCTTGCCTCTCTTTCAATGTGTGCCCCATCCATGTATGCCTAACGAAAAATCCCCTCGCCCAGATCAGAGGTAGTTTACTCACCTTACCACCTCCTCCATGGACGTAGAAGAGTATGGTTAACTTAATGGTACTGGCTGGAAGAGCAGAGCATGTATCACGCCCTGATTGGGATGTCAATCAAGAACAGGAACCTGAATTCCATTGCCGCGTTCGCTCATGATACATGAAGCATGGGGTGTTTGCGGCTATTTGTGTCTTCTTCCGCCGTTACTCTATTCTTCATGCTCCCAAAGATGCATTCCTGCATGCTAAGCAGGCTTTACGTTGGCTTATTTTATTATAAGGCATTAAAGCTTTGGAATTTGAGGAGTTATTTTCTTAGATATCTGATCTATTTGCTTCGTAAGTGGACGATTTGTATATAACATGTACTTGTGGCAGCATGGCTTCCGTCTGTGGTGGGTGCTTAGCATTACAAGATGCTGGTGTGCCAGTTAAGGATTCAATTGCTGGTATAGCAATGGGTATGGTGTTGGACACCAAGGAGTTTGGAGGAGATGGCACTCCACTTATCCTCTCTGATATAACTGGAGGTGAAGATGCGTCCGGAGATATGGATTTCAAGGTGTGGAACCACTTGTGTCTTGAGTCCCTTGTTATAGATTTGCCTCACATCTATTATACTTGAATTTCCCTTTAATTGTTATCAGCCCTGAAGCTTTGCTTTTGCTCCACTTGCAACCCGTCTATTCATCTTTGCTTTTGGTTCCATTTTTCACTGGTTTTGTTCTTTCACATCCTAATCGATAGAAATGCTAAACATTTTGCTCATGCCCGAGGTGTGAACTAGTAATTACTTGTTTACTGAGATATCGTTTTGATAATGCAGGTTGCTGGAAATGACAGTGGTATAACTGCATTCCAGATGGACATAAAGGTTGTAACTCATGTATTTGTGAAGTGTTATTTCTCTTCTTTTAGTAGATTCTTATGCCTTGATGTGATTAAGTTTGTCACTCAATTTCAATGGATCGGAGTTTTCTTACAGTATCTCAATTAATATCTTGTGTTTTGAGGTCATCTGTCGTAAAACCTGGGCTTGTAACTGTCATGGCAGGTTGGAGGAATAACTTTGCCGGTCATGCGGCAAGCACTCCTGCAAGCAAGAGATGGTCGAAAGCACATTCTTGGTAAATTATCATCTAGCGCGTAATGAACTGTAGTGGATTTGGGTTTTGAACTTGCATATGCGTGAAAAGTGATTGATGAAGTAATAGAAACATATATGCTCGCTCTGTAGAATGTTGGATACACGTATCAGTGGAGAAGTGAAGCATACTGCTAACTACACCTAAAAAAAAATTCATTAGAGCGGAAACCAGGTCTCCATGTATGCGAGCCTTATTGCTCGAGTCTGCCTGTTTTTATCTCTACAAGAGGTCTCATTTTTTAAGCACTGAGTCTTTCATCCTGCTCTTAATTTGTTGTATTAATTTCATAAAATAATGAATTCCAGTGATTCTATAGTTATTGGGTCCTGGGGGGGATTACCATGTGATTCAGTGTGCAGTCTGTCATCCCAACTAGTACATTGTACTATATTGCGAACCCCGTAGTCCTTTTTAGAAATCATTAGGGAGTATTTGTCCGTTCACTGCTTCAACTTGGTTTATCAGATTGTCATTTTCTTTAGCTTTACAGGTTAAGTTTTCTTAACTGTGGAGGTTACAATATTTTCACCTTTTCTTATGAAATTGTAAACTTGATCGGCCTATTTCTATAGAATGGCGAGCTTTTTTTATTTGAAGAGAAAAACAACATTGTCTGCTGCACAGTGATGGAATATTTAGTGGCCAATGGTGTACTATGCCAATGGGTATTTTTTGCCTAATGCTGACAGCTCATACAGATTTATATATTATTTTTAGTCTACTGAAGGTTGTTTTTCCTCAACCATCTCGCTTGCTTTTTACTGAGGATGTGCATGCTACAGAATCTCGTTGAACCTTATCTGTTACTTGACATTCTTATAACTATTTATTTTAAGTCTTTTGTATACATGCAATGTTTGTGATGATGGTCATTGGCTGTTATGCCATGAAATTGGGAAGGAGTTGACTATGTGATTCTCATTGTATTACCTTAGAAAACCAACAGATGCTCCAAAACCTAGAGCAGCCGGTACCTTATTATTCCCTTCCATGTCTCAACTATCTTCTTGGTTTTTCAGCTGAGATGTCAAAATGTTCTCCTCCTCCTGCAAAGAAACTCTCGCATTATGCTCCCATTATACATGTTATGAAGGTTTGTCAATTTCATATATCCACTGTGTAATAATATAAAACTTATATGTGAAGGTTCTCACAATCGTATTCCTGATGACACAGGTAAGACCAGATAAAGTTCATCTTATCATAGGTTCTGGTGGGAAAAAGGTGAAAAGCATTATTGAAGAAACTGGGGTTGAATCCATTGAAACACAAGATGATGGAATTGTAAGCTGACTGGAGTAGTTATCTTATAATGGATCATACTTTGAATTTGTAGAATAACATATGATTCATTTCAGGTTAAGATAACAGCTAAAGATTTGTCAAGCTTGGAGAAGTCTAAAATCATTATCAGTAGCCTGACAATGGTCCCATCTATTGGTGAAATTTTCAGGTCTTCTTTGATCTTTTGTTGACTTGCATATTTTGTTTCATGGGAAATTGGGGTTAATAATAGCTGCATTGACTAATGCGGGACTATCAGTTGAAAGCCTGAAGTTTTAATTTTATGCCGAAATCCTTAATCGTGAATAACAGAAACTATTTTGTACTAGCCACAATGTTATTAAATCACATGCCACAAGTATTCTTAATCTCAAAGCTGTGAATACTCTGTCTGACTATGTTTTTTAAAATCAGGAACTGTGAGATCAAATCAATTGCTCCATATGGAGCTTTTGTTGAAATTTCACCTGGCCGAGAGGTAATCTACACAGTTACAGTTAATGTGTTTGTGAAATTTAACAGTGCGTATGAAGTCCTTCCCTATTACTAGGAAAGATATTTCTGACTCTTTTGCCCACTATAAAATGGCTATCATGGTTGTCAAATTGATATTATCTTTCTTTTGCTTCCACACTGCAGGGCTTATGCCATATTAGTGAGTTGAGTTCAGAATGGCTGGCAAAGGCAGAAGATGTAAGTATACACCATAATAACTTTGTAAATTTTAATGCCTTGTTGATGTTGTAATATTCTGAACAAAACGCAGGCTGTCAAAGTTGGAGACCGCCTCGATGTCAAGCTCATTGAGGTAAGGATGTTTTTTTTTTCTTTTTCTTGTGTTGCTGATGGAGTTTTGCTTGTTCCTGCGATATATTCCAGGCAGGCTGTTGTTTCTATGTTTACTTGCTCTTCAATTTGCATTATTGTTAATTATGACCTCTGAACATACAAGTAAAACTTTATAAAGTTCAAGAGTGAAAGTTTAAACAAACAATATGCATTGACTTGTTCACAAAGTACTAATAGGGGAACCTTTTTGTTTACATAATTTTTTAAATTATAGGATGGGGAATTGCTATTCTTTAGTCCTCTTCTGTGCTGGAGCGGATTGCATTCAGAATCCGTTAGTTTTTGGAGCTCATTGCACTATCATATATTAGAAGACGACTCACACAAAAAACTTAGTGATAAAATTACTTCTTAATTGTATTAATATTCTGTGTAACTGTTATGGTGCATGCCCCCCCCCCCCCCCCCCCCTCTTTTTTTTTCCTGCAAATGTCTATTTGCATCAAATGTTTACATGAAAATCGTGCGGAGAATATCTGAATATTTCAAGTCAACAAATCCTCTTATTTATGAGAGTTGCATATACAAATGAGTTTTTTTTCTAAGAGCTCTTGCACACATTCCCAGATCTGCATTCATCTTCCAGACTCTGATTGGTGAACATCTCATATATTTCTGTCACCTTCTTAATAGATTGTTCCTTTTCTGTCCCCTTCTTAATTTGCTCCACAATCGCTTTAGCTCCGCGGTTTCTTTATATTTTCACCACCACCACAACTTACTATGAAAATGTGTTACAGATCAATGAGAAAGGCCAACTTCGGTTGAGTCACCGTGCATTACTTCCAGACCCTAACCCAGAGAAGTCAGGCACAAAGCAACGTGCTGGTAATGTCAAAGAAACTTCTGATTCCCAGAAATCTCCTGAGAAGGGTAAACCAAAAAAAGATTCAACAGTTCTGACTGCTGTTGAAGCTGACAATGGTGAGTCCCCCAAAAGTGAGTCTCTAGAAGCCGATTTCATGGTGGAGGATAAGTTTGTCAAGAGATTAGTAAGATCTGTAAAAGATACGGCTGGAACTGACAAAAAGTGGTCCAGAAAAAGTAGCAGTAAACCCATCAGCAACAATTCCAGCAATAATGAAAGTGCCTTGGTAAATGGGGAAGCCAAGATTGGTTGACAGGCATGTAGCTACATATATGAATGCATTTGCATTCAATGGCATTGTTTCATGGCCTCTCTTCATTATTGAAGCATAGGTATGAGGAATGCTCTTAAATCTCTTTTTGTCATCTGGTAATAATTACATCTGCACCTCCTGAAGTTAGACTAATTACAGAACATTTCTATAGTTTGAATAAAATTGGAAGTACCCCCAAAGTTTTAAAACGATAAGAAGTAGGGAACCACCTGTAGTTATTTTCAGACTTCAGCTGGTGTTTCTGTACTTATTCCAACCTAAAGGGAGCCAAATGTGGTGTTTCTTAAAATGTCAAGAGGTGTTTCTTTGATTATTCAAACTATTATTTGACCAAACCTCAAGGATGTAACTTGTAAATGTAATTATCACTTTTTTTACATTATCCATATGTTGTCAGGCTTGTAGTGTAGAAATCATGACCTAGTAAATCTTATTTTCTAAAGATTTAAAAAACGTTGTTGTCTTGATTAGGTTATAATGTGGGTGTCATTTTACTTTTTTCAAATTACTACTGATTCTGATATTTGGATCCCTCTTGTCAAAGGTAACCGCCTGTATATATCGAGCCTTGCACAGAATGCCTCTACAATTGCTTCTCCAAAACCATTAGACTCAATACTCAAGTGAAGCACTTGTTCTGACGTTTGATCATCTGATACTCAAATCTGCATACTGCTCCTCAATGTCACATACCATTGACCCAGCATGGGACCATCCCTGCTTTAGTTGCTGGGCTAAGCATAGTCTGTGGGCAATTCTTCTGTGTGTTCAGCATTATGTATGTCCCTTTTCCTCGATATTGAAGGGATAATTGAGATTTCTTTTCTCTTTTAGGAACGTTCGCTTTATTGGTGTCTGTGAGCGGTGAACATCTCCGTTTTGATGAAAGACTTCATATTGGTTTTGTCGTTCTTCCTATAATTGATTATTCTTTGGATGGTTATGATCTGAGCAATAGAATTCTTGGACTGCATTCAAATTATTTCTAAACTTGTGGTTTCACTAAGTGTAGAATCTGTACAGTTTTTGTTTTGCGTGAACCGTAACGTGTAAAGGCGGTTTAAGTTGTCATTTTATTGGTAAAAAAATAGGAATGCCTTTAATTTTCAGAGATTGCTGTTGACAATATGTTATGATATTTCAGAAAAATGAAATTTACCTTTAACCTATGGGCTGGTGTCCTATAGTGCTTTATCATAAAATCAATGGTGTCAAAATGCCTTCGAAATTGGACTTTGGAGTTGTTTTCTAATGTCATTTACTAGGGTGTGGCGCTCACCTGTAGGTTTTGAATCGTCCAGTGAAACTTGGACTCAACCAAATGCTGGTCCTTCTCAATGAGCAAGAGCTGCGTTGCTTAAGTCTACACAAGTGGGCAACTCAACGGCTGAATTGATGAACAATCTGTTCGAGTCCTATTCATGCTTGAAGGCCCCGTTTAGCTAAAATCACCCGAGTTTATGCACTCTTTCTCTGTCACATGAGTTTGAGAAAATCCCCCTCTGCCCTGTGGAGTTTCCTCTTCACAGAAACCACTGCCATATCATCTGGACAACATTGTGCTTACGATTAATACTGGAACTCATAAAAGCACTAAGACTTCCTTTATCCTTCTCCACTTTCTGGTGTGTCCGTGTCTGCCAAGGTCTCTGACAAGATTCAAAAGAAAACTTTCCCCTAGAGTGTGTAACTTTCGAACAAACATGCAGAATTCAGCGTAGTTAAGTACGTCTTTGTATGAAAGCGCAATTTCGTTCCATAAAGTGCAGGCACACAGTGTTGGCAATTGCATCAAGTAGATGGTTTGATGAAAGACCATTGCCCGCCATGTTGACGAAGGAATTCGGATAGTGCATTCTCTTGGAGGCATTAGAAGTGCCATCCCCTTGAACACTTTCAAACGAGACGCAAATGTCAAATGTCTTACTGTTAAATACCTTCGCTCTTAAATAACGGAAAAATAAATAAAACTAAGTATGGCTATCACAATGTGGCATTAATATGAGGCAATTTGAGGGAACTCGAAATTTTTTATGAACATATTTCAATAACACAGGCTAAGAAACTTGAAAAGTTATGCAATCTTTTTTTGAACACATTTGTTGCGTGAAAAAAGTACCAATGGTCTGCACATGAGACTTCTGTATTTTAGGGACTGATGATAACCATTCCGACAAGATCCACTACATCATTTTCTCACTTCCTAGTATATTTGTTGATTGTGCCACTCTTGAAATGATATATGCCAAACACATGACTCGCTAATAAAGCATCAAGAACAAATGGACTGATTTATAAGGAAGGCTGGAACATAAACAATTCACACCTAGAAATCAAAGGAACAAGTTACAGCTTTTTTGTATATAGGTCCCTAGAAAACTAGAAAACAATATCCCAAGAAGATGACTATTCACAGGTTCGTGTTTTGTTTCAACCTTAGTTTCTAAGAGAAAAATCTTTGATAAACTATGACTATGCTATAACTTTTTAATATATGTTCGAAGTTTAATAGAAGCATAATAAAACTAATCATACTCTTTATGTTCTTATAAATAATAAATCTAGAAACTAATGTGTTCTTTAAAAAATATAGGAACATGCATATAATTCAAATTAAACAACAATAATTCCTTCCATATCAAGTAAAAATATTCAACTTTTTTATTTCATTACATGCAAATTATGAAATAGTACAGCCTATTTTCTCAATTTATAACATCAAGAGTTCTTTTTGCTAATTAAAATAACACAAAGTTAATCAGACATAGTATATGGTAATTTTTGCAATATCATTCCAGCTTTTTTGAAGTCAGCGTTTCCATTCTTCTTTTTTGTTTGCTTTTTGTGTAATTGTGTTTATAGAATTGTACTTTATTCATATTATAGTAAGACCCCTAAATCTCAAAAAACTTTTGAAGATCCATAGACTAACTAATATGCCGTGCATCATCGATTTACTCTTAGCACGTTATATTCACAAATGCAAGGGTCAGAACGCAACTTTTCAAACACATGTAGTTTCAATTTTCAATCCATTATATACAGAACGAGAATCACGTCAAAGACGAGCAAACGAGACATACTTCTATTAGTTTCTTGTTCCCTGGTCATTTATGTTGAATAAATCATTTATTCAGAGTCTTCTGATGGTTATGTGCAACATCACAAAATTGTGTGAAATACAAGAAAATATACTATTTCCGAGACAGATACAAATTCATAGGTAACCAATGGACTATTGATGAAGATTAGGTCACGATTTCCCGGCATGGTATTATTCATTGAGAAAGAAGAACAAAAAATCATGATAGTACAACAGTTCAATTTAAAAAGTTCATCCTTCATGAATAGAATCAATCAAGTCTGATGAGACTTGATACTAAAATTAGAACTGGAATTGCATCTCAGAGGAATATCCAATAGCATCAAGATGAGCAGCCATGGCCTTGTTCATGGGAGGTGGGCCACATCTCAGTATCTGAAAAATTGAAAATAAAATTAGTGATTCAATCAGATTTTTCAGCCACATTTCGTAAATTTTAGACTGAAGTAATATAAACCTTGATATCAGAGGCTGGTGCTGGGCAGTGTTCCTGAATCATTTCCTTGGAGACAAACCCGACGCCTCCAGTCCATACCTCTGGTGGCTACAGAAAACCAAAAAGCAACTCATTGAGTACTGAGAATATCAGGCATCATGGTCATGATGGCAAACCAGAACGAACGAGAATCGAGACATCAAACCAAATTGTTACAGACATGACCAATAATTTCATTGATATGAATGAATCCTTTATTTCTTTGCTAAAACACAGTAATTAACCAGTTAAGCTAATGACACCGGATGCCTCTACAATGTTTGTGCAGCAAAGATATTAATTTCTCTCTGAAAAAAAAAAGGAAAAGGATTTGCTGCCGACTGCCAAGGTGAGTTGGAGATGACCCACCAACATTTAACTGGAACAGAGTCACAATTGAAGAAACACCAATCATCACCATACTGATGTATGTCACATGCATAACCATCCACTGCTTCCATCTAACTATGAAATTGAACGAAAAAGGCTCTACAACCACCCACCTCTAGTCTCCTACCAAAGTTACACGAGACATCATAGTCCACATGATCACATGAGATGTATAATCACTTCAAATATACCAGTATCTAAATTCCAAAATGCAGACTATTGAAAGAAAAGAAAAGCCTGTATAATACAGAAACAGCTTCAATGGATCAAGTACAATTCTAACCCTCTGCATGACAGTATGAGCTAACGTTTCTTGTGTTCCGAGCAAAAAAGTTTTCAGTAAAGTTTACTTTAAAAAAAGAGTGCAACTCAATCAACATGGCATGCCTCATTGACCACCTTCATCTAATACGAAGGACAAGTACCATAGATAAGAAAATGCAACCAAAGCCAATAAGGGTCATCAAGCCTTACTTAAATTAATATCAACCTTTAACAAAAGGAGCCCACATCTCACAAGTGAATGAACATAATACAGGTCCAAAGGGAGAAAACAGACAAAGCCAAATAGCAAATGCATACAGAGAAACTTTAAGATGCCAAAAAATGTTGTATACTTGGTCAATGTTCAACAAGCCACAGAAAAAGGATGATTCAGCCCTCAACGATTGATTTCTCAAGCTGCCCTACAGTTTTGATCAGGGTGCTATAACCGCAACTACCGTTCAAAAATATCAACAAAGATGGAGAAAGATTGGTATACAGGCCATCAAACAAGACAGTTTGAATTATTTTACATAAAAATATTAGAATTTTTACGATGCAGCAAATGGCTCCTGAAAAATGGCAGATTGACTATAACCCTAAACGGTCACATCATATCTTGACAGACAATATCTGGCAGTGAGGGTATCTTTAGTATTTTTTTTCACTTTGACAAAGGAGAGTGACAGGCACAAGGATATCCAAGATCTCATGACCCAAAAATTGAAAGTGCCATAAAAAAGGGAATCTGTGTTATGATCTGATTCTAGTTATAAGCAGAGTTGGAGGTATTTTTTACGTCAAACAATGAAAGAACGCGATGGTAGTAGAAAATAACAAGAAAAATGCAATAACTCAATCTAAACTAGCCAACATATAATATGACAAGTATGCTGAGTATGGAAACACACAATAATATGCAACTAAACATTAATAACTTAATATGCTTAAAGAATATATATAAATGCTAAGCTCACCTGATTGAGTACATAGTAGACTTTGAACCTCTGAGGGTATTTTTTAGAAAGACCATCCAATTCATCCTGTAAATCAAACGAATAAATTTTTCCGGTGCAAAACAGCTGTATCATCTCCAAGTCTCCTGTCCTTACAACCACCGCTTTTTTAACTAGAAGAAATCCTTAATAATTAGGGTAATAGTCCTGGCTCCTACATTGTTATTTTATAGGTCATCCATAAGACACATTATCCTCTCGTTGTTAAACTTCAACCTTGTACAAAAAAACTAGGTAAGAAATTCTCCAGAAACATCTTTACATATAAGTTCTCATCCAGTAATCCCAAGTGTAAATGCAACTGGGATTTTCCAAAAGCAAAACAAAATTCAGTCCCACATTTCATAATAGTGAAGGCTTGGATCATGGTCCGGCTAGTATTCCATTCATTGTTCATAAAATTTGACAACTTACATACATGAAGAATTTAACAGACAAACAATATTAAAAAAACTAATGACTTACCTTCAGCAGAATGTCATCAACTGTAACATTAGCATAAATCAGATGCACCATAGTAGTGTCGGTGGGGTTTTCCAGAACTGCTCTAGCGACCTGAACAGAAAGTCAAGAAATAAATAGGATATCCTTATTATGTATATCAAAACAGCTGATTAGGCAGTCTCTTCAGAATATCAAATCCATATTGATGTGGTATAGACCTGGAACATTGGGGTGATTCCAGAGCCTCCAGCTAGCATGCCAAACGCCCTTACTTGGCCTGGCTGATACTTGAAACGACCCTAATTCCAAAGATTCTCACTTAGTGCAAGTTCAAGTAGATTAACAAGACGAAACAAAAAACAATGTTCTTGTTCTTTCTTTCTGCCGTTCCACTACTTGAGGAAGAGGTATGCATGTTGATTGGATAATCTTGAAATTATCTAATACAGCCTCATAGGCATGCACTAGGGGTCTAAGTGGCATGTACTGCAAATGTACCTTTGGTCCTTTGACAGCCATATAATCGCCTTCACGCATCTCTCGGAAATGATGGGACATTCTTCCTTGTGGATACATCTAGCATCGTGCACAATTTACAATATAGAGTTACTTCGGAGAGCCAATACAAGAAGTAAAAACTGCAGTACTATAAAAGGTAAAAAGTATGCACCTTTATAACTAACTCAAAGTAACCAACATCTGAATCCAAAGTAGTCGGCGTGTATGGCTTGAGGACCTCTTCACCTTGACTATCCTTACCCCTGCAATAAAAGGTCAGATATTATTGCAAGGCGTTAAGCAATTACTGGCCCAGCATACGTGTTGTTCTAGTGATTAAAACGAGAACAATTTGCCATCACTTATTTTATTCACAATGAAAATAAATAACTAGAACTAGTAGACACGAGCATAAGACAGAGATAATAAAATTACACCTGCAGCTTATGTGTTGTCCGATAGGAAGGCCCAAAACGGAAGTGGGTGTAGGAAGAGCAAACTTAAACTTAGCGACATTGTGACTGAGTTGTGTTTTCTTGACAAGCTTGAACTCCTTGAAATTCTCAGAATCCAAGCAGACTGCCAACCACAAAGGACACTACTACATCATGTATAAATAAAATACATAGGCCATACATACAATCTTTATGAAAGACGATATATCACTATCCTCGTTCTCGAGAACATTTTAAGCCCAATACCAGCAAATAAGAATCATTACGTGGCAAATCCGAGCATGAGGGAAAATAAATATGAATCCTTATACCAGAATAAGATCTGATCTACCCAAATGAAATTATAAGACCCTTTGCAAAACTACCAGATAAGTCCCACAAACACATATACAAGCTTAAATGTATGTAACAACACCTCTTGGTTTCTTAGGGGAAGAGAGCAAGAAATAGGCAGCACCAACAGCAACAAGACCAACAGCAACAGCAACAGACAATTGCCCTTCAGGTGTTGCCAGGAAATCCATAACTCCCTAAACTCAAATTCTTCTACACAAAAACAAATCTTAATGAGAACATATATAGCAACTACAGCATTCTCATGAATTGCAAAAAAAAAAAAAAAAAAAAAAAAAAATTGAAACTGATTGTTTTGTAGTAAAAGATGCCATTTTTTTGTTTTTTTTTAATAATCCTGGGAAAAGGGATTTATGTATGTATCCTGAGACCAAAAAATAGAATCTTGATAGATCAGATTTACATTTACCAGTTGTTCAATAAAACTGGATTTGAGATTCCTCGTGTGTGACGAAGATGATAGATACAACTTATTATAAGTACATACAGTACAAGTAGGTGGATGTATTCTTCTAGACTAGAGAGAGAGAGAGAGAGAGAGAGAGAGAGAGAGATTCTTCACCTACCTACCCAACCTCACCTTCACCTCTACCACAACAGCAACAACATTAATAAATAAAAAACTAAATTCAAGATCAAGTTTGGTGTGCTACACTAACTAAGTTTTCAAATAAAAAACAAAGACGCTCATTTATTATGGAACCAATGTCATAATTTATTCTATTATATTTATACTAGAAATATTGCGATATTCGCATGATTAGTAATTTATTTTAAATATAATATAATTACTTTGTATATTAAATATTATAATTTAATTATTGATGCGTAATTTATATCTTTTAATCTTCTTTTTATTTAAGATAATCAAGTAATAATGTTTTTTTACTTAATAAAAAGCTTTAAATAATGATAAGGCTAAAATAAATTATAGTTATACCCAACTAATAACAAAATTTAATAGCACCTAGAAGGGTAAGTAAGAAAATCAAAAAATTGATCTTAACATGACTTCCTTTTATATAATAGTATAGACTATCCTTTTGAGCTGTTTTGACATAAGAAGAAATAATTATTATACTTATAAGAAATTAATTGAGGAACCAGTGTATACGGGAGGTTTTTGGCGAGCGCGCACAATAAAATACCAAATTCTAGTTTATTGGATGATTAGTTTTCAAATAGTGCGGATGTATTTATTTTATAAATTATGATTGACAGATGGTGGATCGTGATGGGCAGTGGCAAATTTTAACGTAAAAAGAAATTCAAAATACGATAAAAAAAGTAAAAGTATATGGCCTATATTTTTCAAAAACATATATGTGTAACACTTCTTTTTTTGGTGAAAAGGGGAAATACATACAATATTACTGCATGTCTTTAACAACTAAAGAACTAATCAAACTAGAAGGAGGAATGTCCCATAAGACATCCTCCACGTTAACAACCGAATGCATTTTCGTCAATGCATCCGCAACTACATTGCATGATCTCGAAATCCATTTGAACTCCAAGGACCATGGAAGGCCGAGTAACTGTTTGCACTCTTCAACCAAAGGCAGGAGCCTTGGCAATGATGTACCTTCTCCTGTAACCAGTTTGAAAACTGTCATTGAATCCACTTCTACTTGCAGCTTCTGAATGCGCCTGCTCCAAGCCATTTCCAGGCCAAGTTTGAGAACCAACAACTCTGTTTCATCCACAGTTGGGGCAAAAATCTTCTTGTAGAAGCCCCAACACCAAAGGCCATCTTCTGATCTTAGTACACCAGCAGCACTGCCTGAATTGGTATTGCTAACAAAGCTTCCATCAGTGTTCAGTTTGCTCCAACCCGGTTTAGATTTCTCCCACTTCTCATTCTTCTGGATCAGCCTGTTATTCAAAAAAAAGGCAACAATATGCATATATAACTAATAATTATACAACAATTTGTAATTATCTAGAAGCACTATTATATGTACATTGATATTGTAAAATAGTTAAAAAGAAGAGTGAAATCACACTATTAGACTAATTGCAATAATATGATAATCAAACTTGTAAACGTGGAGGCAACCATTTGCAACCAAAATATAAGAACTCCAAACTAGTTGGCTAGACATAGAATTATAAAACGATATAGTCTCATTAACACATTAAATTAACATATTCATATTTATTTCTATCTCTACACAAAATAAGAATAAGATGCACTATCAGTTTATTTTCTATACAGAAAAAGTGAAAAACAAGCACATGCACGAATCCATCCAAACAAGTTATTGATGGTTTATCTTCAATATGGTTATACTAATGTATCTATAAGTCATGAGGAACATAAATACACCCTATATTAGACCTTCATTTAGTGCAAAACTAGTAGAATTCTTATAGTAAAAAAATGTGCGAGTGAAGCATATGGCAGGCGGGGTAAGAAAATAAACCCACGATATAAAATTTACGCGCCTACAATACAGTAAAAATAAAATATTGTCGGATGTGAATGAGGCAAATTCATGCGGATCGGGCTCATGAACGAATTTTGTACACCCCTATTTTAATTTTAAGCATGTTCTTTTCCAATGTAAGTAATTAGGTAATGTAATTTAGGAGTTGGTTAGCTCTCAACTTCTTTTGTTCTTTTAGATTACTTATTTCTATTTTTCAGGCTATGATATGGTTGTATATATAAATGATTATGTGAAAAATAAAATCATCCAAATAATTTAAATGAGACACACAAGAAAATATTAGTCAATGCAAAAGAAGATCAGATAAAAGTAGATCATCTACACAGAGAACCACAGTAATTACTAATTATTTAAAGTTATATCCCTTTTACGTTCCTCTTGAAAGTGTTATATATTAATGAAAAATGAGGAGATTAATGATATACAGAAGTTTGGAAATATTCCAATTCTTTCCAAATACTGTGGCATAGCTTTCAACACAACACCTCAGTCCTCAAGTAGTCAAGTCACGTGTTATGTCGCAGGCCCAGCATGATCTTATGTAAACTTTAAATCTTTGTAGAAACTTAGATCCCCTCCACGTTCTCCTTAAAATGCCTTTATTAGAAGAGATGGGGAATTTTATTAATACAAGCCACTAGTTATTCTCAAGCAAGAAAGATAGCTGCTTCCAACAATAACATATTCCATGCCCAATAATATATTAAAAATTTACGATCTCACCCTCACGACCAAAAGTAAGAGGT
Organism: Linaria vulgaris; assembly: GCA_948329865.1. NCBI lineage: Eukaryota > Viridiplantae > Streptophyta > Magnoliopsida > Lamiales > Plantaginaceae > Linaria > Linaria vulgaris. Next base: position 106,110,379 of record OX415249.1, read on the forward strand.
CGAGGTTAAACTATACAAAATACAACCATACAAGTTGGTAAATAGAATCAATCATCAAACAAACATGACCATCTAGGGTTAGTAAACTGTCTTACTCGGATTCCAATAAGTCAAACGAATCATAGTATTATTTACAATGTCCCAGTGCTCAGGGTTACTGACTTACTGTTACAAAAAAATGCCTATCTTTGACCATCCACCCTATATCTTATATCTTACACCCCCCACCACAAACTAACACCACAAAAAATTGGACTATGTCTATGCATTATGTTACATAACAATTGGATAAGATTGCAATAAAACTGAATATTATGGTACTTGTTGGGTTTCTGAAATGTGAAACACAGCTTAATGTCTTATTGTCCAGGTAAGCTGAGGGCCTAATGAGTAAAGACCTGCGTGTTTTTGATCACCAAGGCAATTGCACGTTTTGCCCGTCATTTGCCAATAGAAGAAGATGAATATTGGACTTCAACGGAAATGCAAGATTATGAGAGAGAGCTGGAAGAGCTCTCATAAATTTCATCAACATGAGATGCAGGAACATAAACAGCATCCAACAACGAACTGTGTGTCCGGCCGTAGAAAACGTAAATGAGTATTCCTGCCACTAGCCACACTGATACACGTGCCCAAGTAGCAGCACTGCGTCGTTTTGTACATAACAGTGAATAAGAAAAAAGATCTGATACATCAACTCCAGCAAATATGGAAATATCATCACCAAAGAGTTATAGTTTTTTTTCTTTGAGAGATAATCTTTCAACATCTTGTTTCATTAAACTTGAAAATTATGTTATTTCTTCTAATGAAGAAAATGGTCCCATTTTTTGTTCCCCAGAAATTTTTTTGTTCTCCAGAAAAATCACTGTATAAATAACAAGTCCTAAAAACATTATAATAACTTCCACAAATGATTTGTTTATCAGCCAAATAAGGTAGGTTATTGAATGGTTACTCACCCAAGGTTAATTAACAAATAGACATTGATCAGAATGCACGTAACGGGTAGCAGTGGTACAAAGGGGCACATGAAACCTGCAAGAGAAACAAAAGCTCATTAAATATGAAACACCCCCTCCGTGATTTCACAACGTATTCTGCAAGATTGAATTAAAAGACGAGATGCAATATCAAACCAAGATAATATACCTCCTGTGTACCCAAATTTGTGCCTCGCATCATCCTGATCGATCAAGGTGAGTACGAGGAGTCCAGCCAAGAGAAGAATGCCACCAATTCCACAAAGTGTAAATTGAAGAAGGCTGGTAAAGATGGATATACTTGTTTACATATTTTTGTATAGAACACAAGATTGTCAAATGCAAAATCTAGAGAAGCTTATCCATGCAACTAAACATCAAAACATACAAGATACGCCAATCATTGTTCTAAAAAACACATACCTACTGAGGCTCAACACTGAAGCTGCAGATGTCAGAATAAGTACCCCAATACAAGTAACCAAGATAGCCCAGCCAGCAAACTTTCGACGGTTCTCTTTCTTTACGCTAACTGCAATGGGGAGATGAGTAAGATGTAAGAAAGTAGATAATAAGGTTAATGCTATAAAAGTATTGAATATTCTAAAACTCACAATTGCACTGTCCTGCTGCTTTTTCTAATAGAGGATATCTATTTCGCAAATCATCTTTGACTAAAAGTGGAGAATTGTCTTCTGGGGTTATTTCACAGACTTTTGTGGTCTTCGACTCGACATCTCCAAGGCTATTGCTTACACTATGTCGCCGCGATACTGAATATATTGCTTCCTGGAAAGACGATGGGAGTGGAACCTCGTCTGGTGGAACATATCTGAGTATTAAAACTGAAATTGCCACCATTGTGAATGCGAGAAGTGTGCCAACACTAACCTGCACATATAATTCATAGATGTGGACCTCGGAAAAGAATCAAACAAATAATAAACAATCCAACTGCTGAGTATCGATAAAGATAAAGTATAGTCCAACAATCTCACTGGATAAATCAAGGTACAACTCTGTAAACATTGAAAGTTTTACTTCCTACGATTCAAGTTTCAGTGCTAACATCCTCATTATCACCATCATGCAGAGAAACATGGATGAAGAGAATCCACATCACCATCATGTGAGAAGCATGAACGAATAGAATGCTTATGTAATCTCAAATTCTATTACTACAAAATTTTCTAAGAATTAACATCTCTTTAAGCCTATTTAATGGATGTAAAGAAAAGGTTGCTAGAAAATAAAATGAAGCTCAGGAGTATACCATTCCTGATAATTGTTCCACGTCCATGAAAAATGCCAAGGCTCCGGCACCAAAACCAGTTATTATGGTGCTCTTCGCAGGAACTTGCGTCCTTTTATTCACATCTGAAAAAAATGACGGCAGCAGCCCGTCTCTAGCCATTGCCATTAGTATTCGTGGCTGAGATGGACAAAGAATAAAATTTGTATGAGTCGTTTCCCATTTTTATATAATGTAACTCTAGCTCAATTAACTTGAAATCATAAAAAAATAAAAAAATAACAACATTATAACGCTACATGATTTAATTAGTCTACCAAGAACAACAAATTTAATTTTTTTATTATGACGTGTGTACCGGCAACCGCTATCCTTTGGGTGTGCACTTGGTAAACCAGTAAGTCGAAGCAATAGCTTGCAAACCTCGTTAACCATGTGTGACAGGCCCAGACCTAGAAGGCACAATATCAAGTCGCTCCTTGTGGGAATCAAACTTAAGACCAAGAGGAAAAAGTCCTTCCTCTTTAACCAGGCCACCCTTGCGTGCAAATCTAACTTAATTATGTTTAATCTATGGATATTATCCTTGGCATAAAAGATTGAAAATTGAAGATACCTTCAAGAGATATCTAGTTTCTTAGGACCTTAGAGATAGAGATTCCAGATTTCCAGTTTATGGACAATGAGTATTCATTAATATACCAATGCCAACTCTCTAAAATACGACCACATGGCATTGAAACTTAACCATATATTTAGCTACTCTTAGACTTTGTAATGCCAGAGATGATATCACAAGAAGTTTCCAAACCAGAGAAGTTCTCAATGAATTAACACATGTCAAATTATTTGTAGGCAATAACACTACTTACCTGGGGAAGTATACCACCAATCAATGTTGAACAAAGAGCAGTACAAGCTCCAATGCTTATTATGTAACTGCACTAAGTGAAATGACCAGCTAAGTGAAAAGATACAATAGGCTTGATGAAAATCTGAAATAAACAACCCAGAGACACTTGTCTACTTACGCTGCTGACGTAAATCCATGGCTAGCAAAACTAGAGGATATGGGAGTGTCAGGATCCATTGCATAATATGGTATTAAACCCACAATGACAGCTGAAACCAACATATATAAGCCACAACAAATGGACAAAGCAAGGCCAATACCCAAGGGCAGATCTCGTTGAGGATCTTTGACCTGCAAAGGGAAAAAGTTATAACCGAGTTTTCTTACATGTTCAGCAAAATGTAACTTCTAAGGATATTGACGTAAACCTCTTCTGCTGCACTAGCGACTGCATCAAACCCGACATATGCAAAGAAAACAGTTGAAGCACCAGTTAACATTCCTTTAGCCCCAAACGGTAAATACCTAAAAAAACAGAAATTAAAAAGAAACATTCTAGCTCAAGAATATAATAAAAAGTGGAGACAGAAAGCTCAAGAACGTGACGAAATGCAAATCATCAAGTACGATGAAAAGTAATTGCTGATTACCCATCTGTAAGTTCATAACCAGGCCATCCACTCTTGAACCCCAGATATCCACCAGCTACAATGACAAACACCATGGCACATACATTTGCTGCAGTGACAAATCCTTGCACATATGCACTCTGAGGAAATTGTGTTTCAAGATTGCATAGGTTAGAAACTTAGAATAAAGTACATAATAAACTTGTTGCAGCTAAGTCCACACGTAAGCATATTACCTCCTTGACTCCCGCACACAGAAGTCCAGTGACCACAAAGACTAAGATAACAGCACATGGATCAACAACAACACCAAGCCCAGAGATGGTATGGCGAGCTAGAAAACAAGGGAGGCTATTTGGACCTCCAAAAAGCAGTGCCTGATGAAGGAGATATTATACAAAGAAAAAAGTAGTTAATACCAAGATATTTACCGTCTAAGATCAGGAAAGGGGAGAGAAAAACCATAGTTATTACTTGCAGCAATTGGGTGAGTTCAAAATGGTCCTCCGATGATGGCTACTGTCCATTTTAGTCCTGTATTAATCTCATCTCAACTTCAGTCCTCTAGCCACCACTTATTCTAATTTTACTCCGTTTACATCCTGTAATGCACATTGTTCCACACTTTTGCGAGTTTTTGAGTTTTATTACAAATCTTTTTAAAAACTCACACCTACACCCTAATTTTTTTTAAAGAGGAGCATTTGGGATCTTGAGATAATTGTTTACTTCAAAGTTGAATTTTATATTTTATGTTTAAATTTGTACTGTATCAATTTTATTTTCAATCTCCTTCAAGTTATGGATAATATAACTGTAACTTTCTTCCATTATTATCGTATTTACAACATTGTATTACAATTGAGATGAAATGTAAATTTTAGTTCGATCTCACAATGCATGTTTCAGGGTTAAAGTTACCTCTAACTATATATAGTATTGCTTTGACTTTAGTGTATCATGATGCTTGAACTGTTGAACTTATAACATTTCTTTCACTGTATGAAGTAACTTGATGAGAAAGGTTTCCCACATCCAAAAAAGATTCGACAGGCTTGTGAAAAATTATTCTCACTTTGTTTCCTTCCCAATTTACATATAGCAAAAGGAATATACTAAAGATGTATGTATTTTGTCTTCTCAATGCCTCAATTCATGTAATGCTTACTCGATTTAGTTTGAAGCATCTCTCAGTTTTACCGTCAACCACACCAAAGAAATTAAAGAAGACACGTAAGAGAGTCTTCTACTTAAACTAGACAAATAGTATAATTTTTTTATGTAAAATTTATTTTGCATAGACACCATAACTGATCTTGTTGATTTAGGTACACATGCAGATAGAAGTAATAAGAAGACGAAATATCATAGAAACCGCACCAGATTAGGGGATACACCACGAGCAACTGCAGCACTTCCTATAGTGTATTCCAATATCAATGCCCACCCAATCAACCAAGCAACACTGCGAAAGAAAAATTATGTTAAAATTAAAATTGATCACCAAAAGAATGTCAGATTGCAAAAAACGCCAGAGTAATGCTTGTTCAGAGCGAACTAGAGACGTGGAGTTTTGGGTAACGGAGGTTCATTTAAAAGGAATCATTGCTTTCAAAACAGAAAGAGGGAACTATTATCTATCGTAATTCTGTAATTTCAATGGCCTTACTCATTGATAACAAAAAAGAAAATTGCTACCATAATTATATGGTATCTTTATTTACACAAAGTTCATCTAACCGGATTCTTAAATACACTAGTCTAATAAACTAAAAGCCATTATAAATTTATGGTTAGATAACTGATCTTTTCATTAAAACTTAATGATCATCATGCAAATTGAACTGTCAACATGACTTGTCGAGTTAAGATTCTACCTGACTGTTTAAGTAAGCTATTTACTTTTATTGAAGTATAACGGTATAGCATTAAATATAGAAATATAACTACCTATAGATTATATAATGTCTAAATAGCCATACGATTAGTCACAAAATTCGACATTTTGAGTTTGAAAAATATAAAAAAAAGGAAGCATGCTTATTGGATAACACGAGCATAATCAAGTAATACAGTTTCTTGATAAAAAAAAAAAATAAAAAAAAAATCTCCAACATAACTGAACAATGTGAGACGAATACCAAGAAATTACCCTTCTCCGACGCATATGTAGGAATAATGATAGGCACTTCCAGCAGAAGGGCAGCGACTTGCAAGCTCAGCATAGCAGAGACCAGAGAGAGCAGCGGCTATTCCAGCAATCAGAAATGAAATGGTAAGGGCCGGCCCCGCATGCTCTCTAGCAACGGTTCCAATAAGAATGTAAACCCCCGCACCAATTGTGGAACCAACTCCTACAAGAGCGAGCAAACAAACTACTTGAAACATACGATCGACGTGTTAACAAAAACTCATCATCCATGTCAGTGCAATAGCAAGTAACACTAATCCTAAACGAAGACGATTATATATCACGTTACGTAGACGTATATAACATAAGGATCAAAACTAGTTCTAATTAAGCATAAGCAGAAACACATTATTTATTATACAAAATTACAATCAAAAGGAAAAAAAAAAAAAAAAAAGGAATAGGCCAGGCCTGTGTGTACCTAAAGCAACAAGATCAGGTATGGTCAATGCCCTTGCCAACTGTTGACCATTTTGAATTGGAGAAAAAGCAACAGACTTTGTATTAGCAGAATCAACCTGCTTCCTTCTTACAAGGCTTCTCAAACCACCCATCACCCCTATTGGCTATTGCAATCGATTTGCCCTAATAATATGGAAATTTGTCATCTTTGTGCTGATGAAATCATTTTTATTGAGACGACAGGCAATTCCATTGTTGAAGATAAAAAAATTACCAGAGACTATTGGGAATTTCTTTTTGTCTTTTATTGTAACCTGAATTTTGCAATTATTGAAGAGGGCATTTTTCTGTTGTGAATTTGATCATTTGCGTATTTCTCGATTCACAGGTCAGCATTTGTTGTCGACTGTTGTTTTTACAGTTGTAAAAGAGAAAAAAGACACGACTCTAGCTAGGCTTTCGAGCCTCCTTTTGTGCTTAACCAACTTAACTGTTTATTTATTATCTTTTTATTTGTGAACATGCAAACATCAGATACGTAATCCATAAATTTCTTAGCTAAGATCAATGTTAGCATCACAAGCCCATTTTATGGGCATGGCATGGGTGTGGGTTCCACAATCCCCAAAAGTGTTGTGGGACCCACACCCATGCCCATAAAATGAATTGTGGATGCTAATATTGATGTTAGCTAAGATGTTCTCTGTCAGACATACCGGAATCTATTAAATAGTTTAAATCTCAGTTCGATGAATCCCCATGTTCTCAATATTTTATTGCTTTTCTGCAAAATAAAAACGTGTCTGAAGTAGCTTTGCATAAATGTATTGTTGGAAACATTTGGGACAATCGTTTAAGATGGTATATTATCAATTCAAGAGAAGTATATGAACTTTAATAGTTGTTATTGAAGTAAATTAGAACTGTTAATTTTTATTATTTCTTCAATTTGGGTTCGGATTTGTTGGTTTTGTGCAGAATATAAGAGAGCGTTAGAAGGGTTTGCGTAAACTATTACAACTGAAATACACATATATCATCACTATTCATCCACTTTAGAACAAACTTCTCAAACTAGAATAAAATGCTGTTTGAAACGAAGACTCATTACAGCACCTTAGAAACTAAATAAAACTATACATAGGTTTTCAGCCAATTTGAAAGTACGTACTTTTTGAATAAAAAATGAATGATTTCTTACATATATAATTTATATTTTATGTACAGTAAATACAATTTGAGAGGTTAACCTGAATAAGCATCCATTATAAGGAACAAAGGAAGAAAATAGCTAATTTTACTTTATTCAAGAGTCAAAATTGGGTTTTCAGCTCAAAGTAACAAAATCAAAATGTGGAGACGAGGCCAATCCCCAGCTCTTCTGCTAGTTCATCCCACACTGGGAGGAGTGTCAGCCCTACAAGTATAATACCTACTGTAAAAAGTGTTTTTCGCCAAGTCCCGACCTCTGTCACATCATTTAAGCATGGTTTCTCTGGAGCCCTCTGCATATGAATTCACAAATAGGGAAAACATGATGTTTTATGCTCATCTGGGAAGAGAATCTACAGAACTGGAGACCTATTCTATGTTAATAACCTCGTATTTTTTACCTGACATATCAGCACGTATAATCCCCAAGGAAGTGACAAAGGTCCACCTAGCTGCAGTTGGAGAAACAGGATATTTTAATGAAAGAGACTGTAACTTGCAAAGAATGGTTTGGAAGAGTCGTTGCAGAATAAGTATATTAGCATTTAGTTAGTTTTTTTGATCCATCGAAAGTAGTTTCTCTTTAATCGAGGTGGGGGTTGAAGGAACGATAACAGGAAATAGAACTGAGGGAGTAAGAATTGGACAGAAAAATCCGCCAAGAGAAGGAACATCTTCAGTTTGGAGGTTGAATACTATTAGCATGAAATAAATGAAAGAACGCAAGAATATAATTCTTTTTCTTCGAATTGAAGCATACCACTCCCAATCCTAGTAAGGCATAAGTTGCCAAACCGGAAGCCATTAGTGCATCTTTTCCAAAAGCCCCCTGACAATAGTATAGAAGGTATCAGTAAACAAAGAGAAAGTGGTTCTATAGTCCACAATTACGCCTGTCTCATACAAAAACATGAGTATATCTCGAGCACGCAGCTAAGAAGGCAAAATCACGAGCAGAGCAATGAGTGATTTCACTGATGTGTCAACAACAAAGCCACGGCCAGATATATAATTCAGAGCATTCAAGCAGTGTGAAGGCTAGACTGAAATTTTAGAAACGCCAGCCACATTCAATACCAACAAAATTTTACAATTGAAGAATTTATATGTATAAACTACTTTAGATATAATGAATGATTTCTTCGAAGTGTCAACACCAAAGCCACCGACAAATATGTGATTCTAAGCATTCTGAAGGCTAGACTGAAAATGTAGAAAAGCCAGCCATAGCATGAAAATAAACACCAACAAAATTTTGTATTGAAGAATTTATATGCAAAACTACTTTAGACATATGGTATAAATAATAGTAGACACACCGAAAAGGTATTTGACAAACTCTGCGGCCCAGTAGTTGTTTTGTGAAGAGTGAGTGTATAAAGCTTAACTCATAGAAAAATCAATAACTACTACTTTATGTTAGAAACTGAGGTTATGTTGTCTAGAGATCTTTAGTTATTCTTTTGTGGTTCCTCAGAGATCAGTTAAGGCACCTTTCCCAATGCAAAAAAGAACTGTAAAAATAGAGAAAGAAGCTACCTGCATAGCTCTTCCACCATCAAGACATCCAACAGGTAGCAAATTAAAAGCTGATGTTGTTAACCCACACCTGAGTAACAACAGCTCAACATTAAACATACTTATCGAAACATAACGAACTTATGCTTCATGAAGATACTCACCAGCCGGCAATAACCAGAGGATGGATTGATACCGTCGCTGCATGCATAGTCCTATGGATATAAAGGAACAGCATCAGACAACTTTCAACAGAATACATCTCATTCAGAAACGAAGATGTCCGGCTAAATATGAACAGACACCTTTAGTTGAACGACCCACAAATTCTTGAAGACAAATGATTTCAACATACAATCTCTCATTCTATCTAGTGCATTTGCAGTATTCAAGTATTTCGGGAATTTCTAGCTAAGAAACTCGCAAATGTAAAGCACGGACTTACGTAAAGCCCAGAACACCTCTACTGATTAGCCCAAGAAGCAAAGAACCTTGAAAAAGCATACTTGGAACCTGCACCAAGTCTCCCGCATGTGTTGGGTTCGATGAAAGCAGCAGGCCGACCGTGAACATAGAAAAAGACAATGCAGCTCCTGCAAATGGTCCCGCCAAGGAAATATCTAGTTTTGCTTTCCGGTCCGGGAGAATAGACATGAACTGAACAAGAACTTTGGAAATATTAGAAACTTAAAAAGCTACAATTTGAAAGGCGAACATGTACTTGGGAGCAAATACTCTTCTGGGTGATGAGGCAAAGGAAGAAAAGATAAACTTTCTTTATAAATAGACTGAAGCTGTAGTGGTAATGCTACACCCTAACCAGGACAAGCTGCAAAGTGCAAACAAGCAATGTTGAAAACACTAGAGGCGAAATTCCTTAAAGTTTCTTAGTATTTCAGGAATTTTTTGGTACACCCCTATTCTGTAGATAGAGGGACAACTTTTATTTTTTACTCCTGTGAAATGGAATATTATGTTAACATTTAATGTCTTCCCGGAAATTTCAGCAACACTAGAGGCGAAATGTAAATAACGGAGTAAATGCACGTACACATAAGAGCCAACTTTAAAGAACTTGAAAGAACAACTTTTCGTAGATTAGCTTTCTTCAGCTCAAGTAAGGTTGAGTTTATATGCAACCCCAGAGTTCTATCACAAATTGATATATCAATACAATATGAGTAAATGCATATATAATCCCAGTCATGCTTTCCACTACAAAATTATCTGCGTTTGTTGCCTTTAAGAACGAATAATTACCTGAGTGATTGCTCCAAAGCTCCCAAGGGTAATGTTTGGTATAAAAAAAGGAATACTTAGCTTCACTTTCCTAGGAAAAGCTGTAAGAAAATGGCCGACTTCCTGCAGGAAATCAACTCCTTCATGTAGAAAATTAAATCCACAAGATATCATTCCGAATGACCGACCCCATGTTTGGTAGTCGAACCGACTTAGCAAGATATTCTTAAATCTGGGATCATCTTAAGTAGAAATTTGTGACACACAAGAATTAAGGGTAGTAAGTTTTACACTGCTGAACACGGAAAATAGACTTTGTTGGAACAAAAGTACACTGATTCTGCTGAGAAAAGTATGAAACCCTGGCTTGGAGGTTGTATCAACAGAAAGAGTAAATCTAAAGAAACTTTTTACACGCCTAGTTGTGTCCTAAGTGCATTCGACTAGTGTAAAGTACTGGATACTCACATGAAATAGTTGAATCCCCAACACGCCATAGGCCAGAGGCAAAGCAGAGTCCACAAATGGATATAGGAGCTGCATATCTGGTGGTTCAATAGCATTGGGATCTGTGAAGTATTTAATTACTTCCGGGGGGAGTCTATTTATCTGTTCAATTAAGAAAATAACTAGTTTAGGCATTTTGAAATAGACAACCTCGCTGGATTCGTAACTGAGAGATGAAAATAGACACACGCAATCCAAAAATAGATATTACTTGTTGCAAATTAGCTTACCTGAGATGCTATCCCCAGCTCCACTGAGGAGCCAATAGTAAGAAGAAACAACAGAAGTGCAATTACGTACTGCCAAAGGGTTGTTTGACCTGGTTCTGAAACCTCTTTCCGCAGCATGCCAAAGCTGACACGAGGCCCACCACGGGGATCTTCTCCTTCAGAATTGGGCTCCTCCACCATGAAAAGGTTGTATTTGTCACCCGTTAGCTCAGCCAACTGACTCTGAAGTTTCGCAAAAACATCCTCCCTCTTTCCCCTGAGATTACCAAGAAACAGAATACCTTCTCCTAGATCACCAAATGGCTCTTCCCTAGTCACCCAAAAGGTTGAATAGCCAAAAAGCCTTTCCTTGATAACCTTCACGTCAGAGGGATCGACCTTCTCCGGCCCGAGCAGTTCCATTAACTTGAAGGAATCTACTTGGAAGTTACTGTAAGCTTGTCCAAGCGGCGATATAGTCGACGGCTGAGTAATCAACATTTATGTCAATACAAGATACATAATCCATTCTCAAATTGCCAGCAAAACACAGCTATTCATTGAAGTGATTTAAATGGAACTGAAACTTTTAAACACGTGCACAAGTATTTTAGCGTCATATTTGACACACGATTAATCGCATTCAACACTTGAGCTCACATATACACCAAAGTTGACACTTTAGGCCAAATTTGTCCACAAATATCAAGGTTACTGACACAATATACAATGAACGAAGCACAATGTAACACTTCAAATAGGCGCTTCAAGTATCGAATGAAACGGAGAGAAAAAAGCTCACTCGTGAAGTATCATCGGACTTGTTCTGAGCTGGCGTCATCGTCGCTAATTCTTTGTTCTTTTCTCGGTCGCCGCTACTGTTGTTGTTACTAATATTAGTCTCATCATCACTCCTATTATCCAAACACGACCTAATCACGACATTCCGTTGCTGCGAAATCAATCGGCTTTGTCGTCTCTTTAACAGCAACGATTCTCCGCACAAAAAGCATTTGCCACTTGAGATGATATTACGCCGCCAAATCGGAGGAGGTGGGCGGATTAAACTGAAGCTAAAGCTGGATAGGGTTCCCATTGAGGGGGAAAAAAATGGTTACAATCAAGTGCAAGTATCTATCTATCTATCTAGTGAAGAAGAAAGAGCATATCTCTTCCAGTGTTTCAAAATATCCTTCTTTTTTTTTTTTTTTTTTGTTTTACTACTCTAATTTTTAACATTTGAGAGTTTTTAGGAATTTTTTTTTTTTTGAACAAATGAAATCAGTCACTAACAAATTAGGCTACATCCGTTGTAATAATAGAGACTACACTATGGGGAGGGTTAAGCAAAAAGCAAAATTCTCTGAAAGCGTTGTAAGAGTGTGCTTTGTAATTGCATCAGCGAGTCGATTTTTTGCCCTCGGTATCCATCGTAGAGTGCTGGACCATGGTCTCCGCAAGAGAGCTCGACATTCTTTAACTTTAGGGAGCAACATATGTTCGCCTTGCATTGTGCCCTCAATCATCTATCTCTAGGCCTCCTTCGAATCCGTCTCAACTTCAATCCTTTGGACTCTTCTTTCCCAAGCCGTTTGAAGACCAACTCGTAGAGCTTCAATTGCAGTTTTAAGTATTGTTGGACATTGGAGTTGAACCGCAAACCCCCATAGCCAATTACCCTTGTCGTCTCTTAACACCCCGCCAATCGCTCCTCGATTAAGATTGTTCGCAACGCTTCCGTCCACATTAAGTTTAACCCAACCGTGGTTCGGTTTTTCCCATTGCACTAATTTCTTTACGCTTCTTTTCCCATGTATTTTTGCAAGAGCAATTACGAGCCCACAGATTTTCCCCAAGGTTACCAACGGTCCATCTCTTTTCCCCGTAAATATGCGGTTGTTTCTTGATTTCCAGATTTCCCAAACACACGCCGCAACAATAATTTTCCACTGGATTTGTCCGAACTCTGAGTATATAACCTCCGTGCATTGCAAATTTACCTTCAGCCAAAGGTCTTGATTAATTGCCATAAATCTACCCCACAAGTGAGCAGGGACCAGGCGCTTCCATACTTCATGTGCAGCTCGGCAGTCTCTCAATACATGGATAACTGACTCTTCCTCTCCATGGCAGTTATCGCACTCCGCATCTGTCGTCATCTTTCGGTTCTTTCTTAGTTTGTTTGTTGCAATTTTATTTTGCAGCACAAGCCAGATAAAGAACTTTATTTTACTGTTGCAGGGTAGTTTCCAAGTCCAGTCGATCCGATGCGGTATATTAGGAGTGTTCGTGTAGTTCCGGTGAAGGGCGCGGTATGCGCTTTGACAAGAAAACTCTTCAGTCGCGCTCTCACCCCATAGAATTTGGTCCTCCTCGTCATGACGAATAAATCTTCGTGCTCGGATTTCTTTTTTCCACTGTTCCGGGATATGTGTTTGCATTTCCGCCCATCGCCAATTACCCGCTTCATCTATTACATCTGCCAAGGTTAGATTGTACTCACCTTGGGCAATACTTGGTACAACATTACAAAGCCTCTCGCCGCCTAACCAATTATCGAACCATAGGGATATGGATTTTCCGTTCCTCACTTTCCATCGAATGAATGGTGCAATTAACGTCATGCATCTCGAGATACCCTTCCATGTGGAACTATCCCCCGGCTTTACGCAATACTCCTAAAGCTTCTTCCCTCTCAAGTATTTAGCGTCAATTAGTTTCGACCATAAGTTTGGATTTTTTTGTAGAATCTTCCAACAAAACTTTGAGAGGAGTGCCTCGTTGTTAAGTCGCGCCGTTCTCAATCCCAAACTGTTCTCTGCTTTACCTCGCGTTACTTTATCCCAGCCGACGAGATGTATTTATTTAACATCTGGGTTGTTTGACCATAGGAAATCCATATTCAAACAACACAGAAACAAACTCGATATTAATTTAGTCTAAAGGAAATGTCTCACAGCCAGGATCATACCATATCCAAAGAAAATCAATTTATTACATATCACAGCGGAAGTCTTGATAAAATACAAATAACAACGTCATAGTTGAATAAAAGTAACAATACTTAGTTATTCAAAATATCTATGATTATTGAAATGCATACTCAAAATCACACTTAGCAAAATAACTTCTTGATTTGAAAAACCGCTCACACCAGCCACACGTAAGCCGCCTTTTATTCTGAGGAATGGACAGACAAAACAAAAGAGGAATAAGTCTTTAATGACTTAGTGAGATTTATAGATTTAGGCAGTAAACTGAACAAGAATATGTAAAATCCAAAAATGAACTGAACGGGAAAGAATGGCAAGAAATAATTATTGAGCGTTAATAACATATGAACATGAAGTAATGAAAATGAACATGTGCACATAACAACTAGATTCAACCTTATATCAACGAATATACTACCTTATACCTCCCAACGAGGAGTAACCTCGCAACAAAATGAAAAGACATGCTCGAGTACACGTCTATCTAGCACGCGGGATATAATCAACTCCTGACTATACGCGGCGCCTGGATCGATGGGTATTATGCAAAAATACTTAAACTGACAGCCCTTGCTGCCCAGCAGTAAATTAACACAATCCCGGGCCCAACTTTCCAAAGGCGTCCCATTGGTGAAACATAATATCATATGAGCTAGTAAGCCGGATAATATTCGTTGCTCGTTTGCACAGTCCAATAATCAATATATAGTTTATCATATTAGATTAGGTAATACAATTATGAATTGACAGATCGTAGATTAAGCATTTGAACATTAAGTAACAATAGATAAAAGAAACTGAATCGCCAAAGAGAATATGTAAATGAAACATAAATGCAATATAAAGGGTGAAAGAAGTCGCTCGTGATTTTTGTTCCTGAATCCTTAGGGCCGGGTGCCAAACGGGGCTAAAATAATCAAAATCAAACCTCACTTTTTACACACAATTGCCGCTAGTTGTCCTCGTTAACTTCGTCAATCCCTAAATAGGTTTATAAAGTGTTAATAGTTATACAATTAGCTAGTAAGTTCATATTTTTCATAAGTTGTTCTAACTTGTAATTAGGCTACCATTTAATACTAACTATGTTAAAATGTGAGAGAATCGTGTCCTAATATACATCATAGATTCATACAAAGGATTAATATAAAAGTTAACTAAAGATCACTTAAAAACATGCATCATCATTAGTAAAAATAAAACATACTCAGCTACTACTATCTTTGCCATCTAAACTATGATCTGATGAGTGATTTGCTTAAATAACCTTCAATATAGTAGATCTATCGTGAATTCACATTTCAACTCTTGATATTAAGCATCATATAAAGAGATTGGTAAAATATTACATAATATTCTAAAACAAATAACTAAAAATAGTGACATGTATAGATTTTTATACTAAATTGACCTTTGTAAACAAATGAATATCATAGTTAAATATTTTTTAAAGAATCAACATATATATAGAGGAATAAATGCATGGAGTATGAGTGATAAAGAAAGAGTTTTACTATTTTGTAAAAATCCTTGTGTGATAGAAGCTGTTTTTGGACTTTCTGGACAGAGGCTGATTGTTGCTTGCTTTAGGCCTTCAAAAACTTCTCTTTTGGAAATGGTGTCTGAATATGAAAGATCTCTAACTTAAAGGGGAATCTGGATCTAGAATGTCAGAATTTCTGGACTTGATTTGGATGAGTTATGGTGTTTTTAGTGCTCGGATTCGAAAGTAGTTTTTCTGCATAATGAAAAGTTTTGGTCTTTTATGGGTAGAAGGACGATGGGGAAAATTCTGAAATAATTGTTTTATGAAACTAGACTCAAAATAGTTGAATATAATGAAGAAAAACGATGCATTCACGTGAGTAATATGACAGCTAAAATTGTTCAAAGTCAGATCTAGAGTGCTGACATATGATGATAGGTTCATGTGCAATTATAGTAACAAGTTGGCAACTTGTATAGTTGTCTCCTTATCACTTATTTTTTATTTTATTTTACTTTATACACCTTATAATATCAAATTCAGATCATATATTCATCCTGAATAATTCACAACTTGTAATTGATTAACTATTATGCAATTATATTTATTATATAAAAGATATATATACATAATTAAGGAGATAACTATGTAATTAACATGTTTTAAGCTAATTTTGAAATAATCATTATTATTTAGGGTTTATGAACCTAATTTAATAACACATAAGTTGTGTAAAAGCTATCATAAGCTAATCATAAACGTTGAAGGACTAAATTTGTAAATTCTAAAACTAATTGGTGTCAAAATCCTAATTTGTGTAAGTTGAAGGACTAAAGTGCAAATTAAACTAAAATAAATTGAAAACGTTATTTCTTTCGGTTCGTGACAAAAAGTTTCCTTCTTTAACTTGAAGTCTTCAAAGAAAAGTATCCTTCTTCATCTTGTAGTCTTCTATGGAAAGAATCCTACTTCAAGTAATATTCTTTCCTTCTTGCAATTCTCACGCCTTGATCTTTCCATTGCACCGCACAGATCTTTCCATATTTAATTATGGAAAGTTCTTATTTGGAAACTTCTCTTTGAATGGCAACTTCTCTTTAAGGAAATAGATCCATCTTTGAAGTCTCTTGACCTGGAGCACATAGAAAAACTAACTACAACTCGTGGAACTAAGTTAGTAAGTGAATAAAGGCAAAACAATAATTAATAAGATATAAAACTGGAATGTTAGAAAGTTTATGTTTTGTCAGCAACCAATTGATAGTCCTGATTTAACTATAGACATTGACAAGCTTTCAGATAAGGTACATGCCTTTATTTCTTAATATCATCATCTTGATAAGGTACATATTTAATATAAGTTATTCCATTATATTAACTGCTCTTGGCTCCGGTTTGCGCTTTAACTTTTCACCTTGTGTTAGCCTATTAATGCCTCCAAAAATCTCCATGTGTTTGTGTTGAAGTCAGACGTATTGACAAGCTACGTCCATTTTTCACGTAACAAGCATCTTTGTCCTGGAGATTTTAGTATCATTACCTGTTGAGATAAACAATCTGTCATTTGGTTAGAGAATTCTCTATGATTCCACTGCACTCTGCTTTGTGGGTTTTCGTCGTTTAGTAGGGTTCATTGTAACGGAAGCCTTGATAATTGAGTTTGTCTTGTTCCTTTATTTTGGGATTGATAAAGTTTTTAAAATTCTTGCAAAGTTGATGGTTCTTCCTCTTGCCAAGGTGGCCACAGATCCAAGGAGCTATTCCATGTTAATTTTCTCCACTGTTTTCGATTCATTAAAGACCTCAATAATATAATTTAGCCTTTTAAGGGGACATCCAAGAGTTTTTATCACCATATTGAATATCACAATATTCTTCTTCGAGGGTTTTAGCTACATTTTAAATGCCACTCCCTCCCTTTAAAGTTATTCAAACCTTCTTGCCAGCACATGAAGTTTGGATGTCCGCACCACTGGTGCTCCTTCACATGCCGTTTATAGAACCTGACAAGTCTCTGTTAGAAAATAGGAGATTTATATATAATAGAGGTTTTGTAAGATAGCGAAGATTTGTATTTGTATTTATGTGGATAGTGGGGGAGAAGGTAATTTTAGATGTAGTGGAGAATATGAAGTATTTAGAGTGTTTAGAATATGGAGTACTTATCTCCAAAATCTTTAGAGTGTATTGCTCAAGTGTTTTTGGATTGGTTTACAAGATTCACCCATGGGGTGTATTTATAGGCGTGGGAGGAGATATCTAGAACCCTCCCATTACATCATTTCTAGACTTCTCTAACTTGATATGTTACAAGATTTCTCTAGATAAATTCCTAGCATATTCCTTGAATATTCCTTAACTAGTGTAGTATGGACTACTCTAGATTCATCCATATTATTATTACAATTACATAGATATATTTAGAATATTATAGATTCTTCTAGAAATGTTTCATAGTTTAATACTCCCCCTTGAAGCATTTCTCGGATACTCCAAGCATACTCCTTAGTAGTTGAAATCGATCTCTTGAAAGTGCCTTTGTGAAGATATCGGTTTGTTGTTCTTCCGTGGGGCAATACTTCATCTCAATATCTCCACTTGCTTGGACTTCTCTTATGAAATGGTACTTGATAGCAATGTGCTTCGTTCGATTGTGTTGAACTGGATTCTTGGCCATTGTTATAGCTGATTTACTATCACAGTAGATCTTTGTAGGTCTATTTTGTGGCTGTCCCATGTCTTTAAGTATTCTTCTTAGCCATATAGCTTGACAAGTTGCTCTTGCTGCTGCAACGTATTCTGCCTCGGCTGATGATTGTGCAACAGACTCTTGTTTCTTTGAACCCCATGATATTATACTTGAGCCAAGCTTGAACGCGTACCCAGAAGTGCTCTTCATATCATCCACAGATTCTGCCCAATCACTATCAGTGAAACCTGAAAGGTTTCCTTTTGGACTTGGTTTATACCATATGCCGAAAGTCTTTGTTCCTTGTAGATATCTGAGGAGTCTCTTTGCAGCTCCAAAATGTGTTTGGCTTGGGCTCTACATGAATCTTGATAGCAAACTTGTCGCGTAAATGATGTCGGGCCTCGTAGCTGTTAAGTATAGTAGACTTCCAATTAGGCTACGATAGATGGATGCATCTACTTGCTTCGTTCCATCTTCCTTTTTTAACTTCTCATTCGGAACCAATGGAGTAGCAACGAGTTTGCATTCTTCCATCTTAAATTTCTTCAACATATCCTCGATATACTTCTTTTGTGATAAGAAGATACCTTCTTCTTCTTGGCTTATCTCCATTCCAAGAAAGTAGTGCATCAATCCCAAGTCACTCATCTCAAATGTGTTCATCATGTCTTTCTTGAATTCTTCAATTAGCTTTATATCATTCCCTGTGACGATTAAGTCATCAACATAAAGAGAGATGATGAGTATATTGGTGTTACCTTGGGACTTTATGTAGAGAGTTGGCTCATTTTTGCTCCTCCTGAATCCCTGGTCGATAAAATATCCATCGATCTTGATATACCAGGCTCGAGGTGCTTGCTTAAGCCCGTATAGCGCTTTTCTGAGTCGTAAGACTTTTCCTTCTTTCGTCATGAATCCTTCAGGCTGCTCGACGTATACTTCTTCTTGTAGCTCTCCATTTAGAAAAGCTGACTTCACATCAAGTTGGAAGATTTTCCATTGTTTTTGTGCGACAAGAGCAATAAGTGCTCTTATCGTATCCAACCGAGCAACTGGGGCGAATGTCTCTGTGTAGTCGATCCCCGGTTGTTGAGCATATCCTTTGGCTACAAGCCTTGCCTTATGCTTTTGTATAGAACCATCGGGATTCAACTTTGTCTTGTAGACCCACTTGACTCCAACTACTTCTTTATCTTTTGGATGATCAACCAACTCCCAAGTTTTATTCTTCTCAATCATCTTTATCTATTCCTCCATAGCTTTAACCCATACTTTTTCTTTAGATGCTACTTCGTAGTTGGGTGGTTCCAAGACAGTAAAATTGCAAGTTTCATATATATATATATATATATATATATCACTTAAGGACCTCATCCTTAGTGGCGGAGATTCTGGTGATGAATCGTTTTGTCTTGGAGTATTAGATCCTGAAGAGGATATAGATGTCATACCTGGATCTTGTTCGTTATCCTCATCATTGTCTCTCGCACCTTCTTATTCCATTGGTGTGGATATCCATCTCCTCTCTATATTCTCCGTTTCCCAGTTCCAGGCCGTTTGCTCGTCGAACTCAACATATTGACTCGTAACAAGCTTCTTAGTCTCTAGATTGTAAATTCTGTAACCTTTTGACTGAGAGCTATAGCCGAGGAATATACCTTTCTCTGTCTTGTCTTCTAGCTTGTGTCTCTTTACGGATGGAATGTGGACATAGCATATACATCCAAAAACCCTAAGATGTTTGGCGGAAGGCTTATGTCCAGACGAAGCTTCAATTGGCGTTTTGTTGAGTACTGCTTTTGTTGGACACCGGTTAACTAGATAGACTGAGGTGTAGACAGCCTCTGCCCAAAACATCTTTGGCATTCCTTTCTCAGCGAGCATGGATCTTGCTATCTCTATCACCCGTTCGATTCTTCCTTTTCTAGACTCCATTTTGTTGTGGAGTGTAGGCGATCGTTTGTTGGTGCTCCATGCCTTCATCTTCATAGAACTTGTCAAAATCTTTAGAGTTGTACTCCATACCTCGATCACTTCTTAACTTTTTAATCTTGTGACCGCTTTGTTTCTCAACAAAGTTCTTGAATCTCTTGAAGATTCCAAAAACTTCTAATTTCTTTTTAAAGAAATATACCCAAGTCATTCTTGTATAATCATCTATAAAGAGGATGAAGTACCTGTTTTGACTTAGGGAAGGTGTTCGCATTGGGCTGCATACGTCAGTGTGGACAAGCTCCAATATTTGTGTTGCTCGCCATGCTTTTTCCGTTGGAAATGGTTGCCTATGTTGCTTTCCGAGCATGCACCCTTCGCAAACATTCTCCTTCTCATTTATAAGTGGGAGGTCTCTCATCATTTTCTTCTGATGAAGTAGTCGTATGGCATTGAGATTAAAATGTCCAAATCTCCGATGCCATAAGCTTGTGTCGTCAAGTTTTGCTACCATAGCTTTATGTTTTGAATATTGCTAGTGAATAGGAAAGTTTCTATTTCTTCCCATCTTCACTTCAGCAACCTCCACATTATTTTTCAAGTCATGAATTCGACATAACTCCCCCTCAAAGTGAAGCGAATATCCGTTCTCCATCATTTGGCCAACACTTAATAGATTTTGATCAAGACTAGGTACTAGGAGAACGTCTTTGATAAAACGCGTACCTTTCCTTGTTTTGATGGCGATCGTACCTTTACCTTTCGTCTCCACCAATTCTCCATTGCCCATCTTAACTTTAGTTTTGATCGATGTGTCTAGATCACAAAAGATCCTCTCGTTGGATGCCATGTGATTGTTACATCCGCTATCGATGTACCAATATTGCAGATTGACATGCATAGAAGATATGTTCCTTCTCATGTTGATCTTCTGAGTAATTGGCTTGATGATTCTTCTTCAATCGAAAATTTCTCTCCACATGCCCAAACTTCTTACAATTTCTACATTGTGGCTTTCCTCGATGGTAGCAATCTTTTTCTAGGTGATTAGTTTTCTTGCATATTCGGCAAGGAGGGTACTCACCTTTGGTCTCCTCGTGCTTTTCTTCTCGTTGCCACCCTAGCGAGCCTCCTTCGCCTCTTGATTTCTTATTTTTGATGTTGAGCTTTGATTGAAAGGCACTCTCAAGTGAGCCTTCATGTCGCCTATTCATCCTTAGCTCATGTGCTTGTAGGGAACCCATTAATTCCGTGACCGTCATTGTTGATAGGTCCTTCGACTGCTCAATAGTGGCTACGATAGGATCGTACTTCTCAGGAAGACTGATCAACATCTTTTCGACAATTCTTTCATCGAAAATGTTGTCTCCATAAGCTCTTATTTGGGTGACGATCTCCATAAGTTTTGAACAATAATCCTTGGCAAGCTCCGAATCTTTCATTTTAAGATTTTCTAGATCTCTTCTCAGGCCTTGTAATTTAATAGTTCTCACCTTAGCATTACCTTGGAATTCCTCTTTTGAGGTGTCCCAAGCTTGCTTTGCGATGGTGGCATTTCTTATTCTTGAAAATATAGATTCACTAATGCCTTGTTGAATAATAGAAAGAGCTCTAGCATTTTGGCGTCTTAGTTTCTTGGAACTTACCTCACTTGTCGAAGATTCGGCCCCATCTTGAATAATAATGTATTCTTCAACAACATCCCATAGATCTTGAGACTTGAGGTATGTCTTCATCTGAATGCTCCAATAGTCGTAGTTTTCTCCATAGAACAATGGAGTAGATTCCATAATGCGAGGATTAGCCATGACGCCCGTTCTAGATCGAACAAGCTCTGATGCCACTTGTTAGAAAATAGGAGATTTATATATGATAGAGGTATTGTAGGATAGTGAAGATTTGTATTTGTATTTATGTGGATAGTGGGGGAGAAGGTAATTTTAGATGTAGTGGAGAATACGAAGTATTTAGAGTGTTTAGAATATGGAGTACTTATCTCCAAAATCTTTAGAGTGTATTGCTCAAGTGTTTTTGGATTGGTTTACAAGATTCACCCATGGGGTGTATTCATAGGTGTGGGAGGAGATATCTAGAACCCTCCCATTACATCATTTCTATACTTCTCTAACTTGATATGTTACAAGATTTCTCTAGATAGATTCCTAGCATATTCATTGAATATTCCTTAACTAGTGTAGTATGGACTACTCTAGATTCATCCATATCATTATTACAATTACATAGATATATTTAGAATATTATAGATTCTTCTAGAAATGCTTCATAGTTTAATAGTCTCTTTTGTAAATTTCCATTTTAAAATAAATTGGAACAGTTGGGCTCTGAAGGTGTGAAACATAACATTCTTGGCCTCTAAGTTGTAGTTTGACCCCGTCTTCCTCGGTTGTCCAATGAAGTTCACTCTTGTTTTATTTTCCTCAGCATCCAGTGGAGGACACCATTGTAGAAGAATACTTTTCTGGGATTTTTCATCAATGACTTTGATGTACGTCTCGATTTGTACTTTCCAGATCAAGAAGTTGACAAAACCCAGATTGAGGGATCACATGACGTGTTCACCCCTACTGATAAAAGTAGAAATTATGGAAATCTTTGTGCTAAGAACCTTAAAGCGTCATTGACTCGCTTGTGATACCGAATGAAATTTTAATTTAATAACTTTACTAAACTTATTTGGTTAATTATAAGTCAACATATAACTTATTGTAAAACAAGCATTAATCAGTTTTAGATTGATAGAAAATAAGAGACATGAAGTTTATCTGCTCCACATGGCCACGCCTTACAAGTAACCGTTACTATAAGGTTGAGGGATGTTACAACATGTTGTTTATATGAACCCAATACCTCAAGCGTCCACGCAACCACCGGTCTTCCTATTCTTGTCGTCTTTCAATTCATCTAAAATGCAAATTCCTCGCCTGCTCGATATTTCTGAGCCTTTCGCTGTACTCTGGTAATGCCGACTAATATCTACTCCCTTTGATAGGGGGTACGTGGGATGTGAAATTATTGACAAACGTATAATCTCACTGCCACAACTTGCACATAATGAAATTTGGGCTACTTTAATGTCCCAACTTGCATGATCAAATTCTGCATGTAGGTACAACATTTATAGGCGATTGTATGTATTTTTGAGATAATGTTAATTATCTTAGACAATCATTCATGTCAATCTTGTGCACATATCGAATTGTGCTTTGAATAGGATATTGTTTCTGATAGTATTTAAGATACTATATGATTTACATTAATTATTTTATTCAAATATTCAGTATTCTCATGTGAAACGATACTCTATGTATAAGAACTATATGCAAACTTTTGGTATTAACTTTTTACAAACTTTTTACAAATGTTACAAACTTTTTACAATCTACTTTTCACTTTCAGTTTGTTCATGAAGGCGAAAAGGAACGCTCCGTGCTGCATTCTGTTACACCAAATGACAACCCTACTACTCAGGTACAAATTGAAAAATATATATTTGCTTGCATTACTTTTTAGAAGATTAAACATGCATGTACAGGGAAGATGATGCAGTAATGTGATAGATTTAAGTAATCTGCTATCCTTTATGAATTTTTAGAAAAAGAAAACTTGTAGTTTCATAAGAAAAAATTGGCTCATATAAGGAACAATTTATTCAGTGGACTTCTTAAGTTTGAATCATTTACTAAAACCTTTACTAGTTGAAATGGGCAGAGTATTGCAGAGAGAGATTTCACGAGACTGAAGCCCGCTCATTGAGTTTTGACTTTTGATAGCGCCAATGGAAGAATACATGCCTGAGAATATACGAGAATCTCAGTTGTAGGTCATCCTGGATCAGGCTCAGCTAGTCCGAGAGCATTTGCGGCATCTACAAGGGACAACTCAATGGTTATTTAGACAATGACAGGATTGCAGTATTGACTGCTATAGATGGCCAACTTTCTTTAAAAAGATGGCATGGATGGACACATCATATGAAGCTAGTGAATCTCCATCTCGAGAGGAATTTCATAGTAGACTATATGACTAAGCACAAGATAGCTCTTTTTGTGAAGAGATAAACACAAGTACACTACTTTTAAGAGAATACAACCTTTGAAAACTTTTATCTTAACTTGATGATGTGACTCGCTTCTTTCCTTGGGTATTCCATTAAACATTAAAGATATTCTAACTTGGTATTGTTTTACTATTCATGATCAAAAAACTTGGTTATGTGTTATTCTACAATGATATTCACATCATGCTATACACTTTTCATGGTATTAACTTTTTACCAACTTTTTACAAATGTTACAAACTTATTACAATCTACTTTTCACTTTCAGTTTGTTCATGAAGGAGAAAAGGAACGCTCCATGCTGCATTCTGCTACACCCAATGACAACCCTACTGCTCAGGTACAAATTGAAGCATATATATTTGCTCTCCTTAAGACTTGCAAAACGGAGTTGCTTGCATTACTTTATAGGTGTGGGAGGAGATATCTAGAACCCTCCCATTACATCATTTCTAGACTTCTCTAACTTGATATGTTACAAGATTTCTCTAGATAGATTCCTAGCATATTCCTTGAATATTCCTTAACTAGTGTAGTATGGACTACTCTAGATTCATCCATATTATTATTACAATTACATAGATATATTTAGAATATTATAGATTCTTCTAGAAATGCTTCATAGTTTGATAGTCTCTTTTATAAATTTCCATTTTAAAATAAATTGGAACGGTTGGGCTTTGAAGGTGTGAAACACAACATTCTTGGCCTCTAAGTTGTAGTTTGGCCCCGTCCTCCTCAGTTGTCCAATCAAGTTCACTCTTGTTTTATTTTCCTCAGCATCCAGTGGAGGACACCATTGTAGAAGAATACTTTTCTAGGATTTTTCATCAATGACTTTGATGTACGTCACGATTTGTACTTTCCAGATCAAGAAGTTGACAAAACCCAGATCGAGGGATCACATGACGTGTTCACCCCTACTGGTAAAAGTAGAAATTATG
This sequence comes from Linaria vulgaris, assembly GCA_948329865.1. Classification (NCBI taxonomy): domain Eukaryota; kingdom Viridiplantae; phylum Streptophyta; class Magnoliopsida; order Lamiales; family Plantaginaceae; genus Linaria; species Linaria vulgaris. The sequence continues at coordinate 106,135,502 of OX415249.1, forward strand.
GAAATCTTTGTGCTAAGAACCTTAAAGCGTCATTGACTCGCTTGTGATACCGAATGAAATTTTAATTTAATAACTTTACTAAACTTATTTGGTTAATTATAAGTCAACATGTAACTTAATGTAAAACAAGCATTAATCAGTTTTAGATTGATAAAAAATAAGAGACATGAAGTTTATCTGCTCCACATGGCCACGCCTTACAAGTAACCGTTACTATAAGGTTGAGGGATGTTACAACATGTTGTTTATATGAACCCAATACCTCAAGTGTCCACGCAACCACCGGCCTTCCTATTCTTGTCGTCTTTCAATTCATCTTGTTAACCATATAAATAAGAAAAGGGGAAAGAAGAAGGTTAATCCTAATCAGAGAATCAATAGATGGACAATACAGTTGTCACGAGTACTTCCGATGAGATGTATCCACTCCTAATAAGGAGATCCCCTCGGATGTTGCCCTACTTCTCGGTCACTGACCTAACAAAGACATAGAAGAGCACACGAGGAGGAACATAAGCGTCCCTTGAAAAGTCAAATGGTGAGTAAAAAACAGATATCAACGCGGCATCGGAAAAAGAGCAAACCCCGATGGATCCGCGCGACTCCGATATCCATCAATGCGCCAAGAGGGACCACAACGGACCCCGAGTCCCATGAACTTACAAGAAAACTTCCTTGCTGAACACTCCTCGAAGAAAACTGCACTCGGACGATCATCCGATGACACATTTTCGGAGAAAAACAAGAAATGAATAATAGAGCGCCCAATAAATGTATTCCGAGAACTCAGACGGAAAAATCTCATTTCAAACAGAGCAAATACAGCCCTTGGAGACCAAATACAGCCCTCGGAGACCAAATACAGCCCTCGGAGATCAAATCAAACCCTCGGAAATCAACGTAAGCCCACGAAGATCACATTATGACATCAGAGACCCTGTTACGCTGTCGCATTATGTACTCGGAGACCACCCTAGATCATTGAAGAACGAACCCGAGTCAAGAAAGAGAAGTAAAACCCCTCGGAAAGCATATACAGCAGTTCTTACTTTCATACGAGCATTATTATTATGTGTCAACAAAAGCCTAGCCCTCGGAAGAATAGCGTCCCCAAAATAATCGTTCATTGGAGATCCTAAAAGCCATCGGAAAGCACAAAATCGGGTCTAGTCAGCATCCAGTAGATCAAGAGATAAATCTTATCCTAATTTGTACACCTGTATTAGTGAAATGACACATGTCTTTACTAAAGCACATGCACAATGACACCTGCCCTTATCAAAGTCTATATAAAGGGAGGTGATCAACAGAAGAGAGAAGGGAGGCCTAACTTAGCACAACTTATCACCCATACACAAAAGAGGAGGAAAAGTTCAGTGAATAAAGGAAGAGAATATTCTTGTACCTCTTGTTATTTTCCAGTCATTTCAATCCACGATTGCTTCTGAATCACGAACAGGGCGTTCCGACCCAATATAAATATCTTCCGTTAAATAGGGATAATTACGAACCCGTTAACAAAGTGGCGCCGTCTGTGGGAACGCCATAATACCTGTTCTCGAGAGAATTCAGCAAACATCAATCAGGATGGATGATCTCTTCGAAAGTGAAAGTCTTCCGATTCATTACAACGGCTCGGAAGAAACTCTGTCCAACTATGAATCAGGTACGAGAGATTTTATTAATATTCCCCGATCTGTCTATGAAGGGCTTGAGGATGCTACCTGGGCACCCCGGAGGGGGGACTATCTCGGAAACATGTCCTCTATATCCTCCGAGGACAGAAATTTCCCTTTAGAAAGAGATACACCCCAGGCGGTGCGGAATTCCAACTCAATCCCTTGGCAAAGGGAACCCCGACAAATGCCCCAAAGGTATGAAAAAACCCCGGAGAGGGGTCGGGGAGCAATCTCCCATCCCTCGGAGTATCGGGGAGATGTTGAACACTCCTTATGGGGAATGATGGATGACTTACGAAAGGAATTGGGCGATCTTAAGAAAACTATGGCTCCTGAGGAGGATCCCACATTCAAGACCTCTCCTTTCATTCCCGAAATTGCTTTAGCCTCCATCCCCTCGGGGATGCGGCCCATCAATATCCCATTATATACCGGAGAAGCTGATGGAAGAGATCCGCAGGACCATATCCAGCAATATCTGGTCGGAATGGACCTATCTTCCGCCCCAGACCATGTATTATGCCGCGTATTTCCTGTCACCCTCGGAGGACGGGCTTAGTCGTGGTTCACTCACCTTCCACCTAGTTCCATCACGAGCTTTGACCGGTTAGCTCATTTGTTTGTACGACAATTTGCTTGCAATCGGAGACACCCCAAGTCCTCCACCCATCTTTTCACTATTAAACAGAAAAAGGATGAACCCCTACGAGGGTATATAAAGCGCTTTACGGATGAAACCCTAGATGTTCCCAATATTAGCCCGACCATCATGGCGGACATATTGACTCAAGGACTTCGGACAGGGGATTTCTTCAGGTACCTTATGGGCAATCGAGTCACGGACATGAATGAACTAATGCAAAAAGCGGAAGTCTATATCTTGATGGAAGAGGCGGAAGGAACGAAGAAGCAAATGGAGCAGGAGGATAACGAGCACCTAGAGCGCGCCGAGAGAGAAGCAAATACTAAGGAGAAGGGTAAAAAGGGAAAACCTCCTCCGCGTAAAGACGAGGGCGGGGTGGTTAAGAAGTTCCTCCGACCCGTGCCCTTACCTCCCATGACTATCACTCCCCTGGAAGTGCTCAATATAATGAGAGGCAGCAACGAATTTCATTGGCCCGTACCAGTTAAATTCCCTAATCGAGATAAGGACACATGGAAATATTGCAAATACCACAAAACATACGGGCATACTACTGAAGAATGCACCACTCTTCGAAGAGAAGTACTTCGTCTCCTCGAAATAGGATACTTGAAGAATTACCTCAAGGAAAATAATCTCGGGGATCCCAAGACAAACGTATGGAAGAGGTCACGAAGAGAGGAAGAGGAAGAAGAAGAGGAAAGGACGTCCAGGCAGAAGTCACGAGAAAGGACACTTAGTCGGAGGCCACGGGAAAGGACGGCTGGACGCCCACGACCTCAGGAGAGAACCAAAGACCATCGACAAAACTCCCGAGAACGGACCATGGGGTATCGGAGTTTGCCTCCTCCACCTGACTCTTATAAAAATAATCCCCCGTCAGGGCGAACCATCAATATGATTGAAGGAGGGGAAATTTCAATGACGCCCCAAAGTAAAAAGAAGAAATACTTGAAAGAAGCCAAGCGAGCAGAGCAAGGATTCCCAATCTGCTCGGTCCAAGAGTCAAAGTTGCCTAGCATTACCTTTGGTCCCGAGGACCTTACATGTATAATATATCCCCACGAAGACCCGTTAGTTATTTCTGCCATTATTTATGGGTATGAAACCCAACGGATCCTCATAGACACAGGCAGCTCTGTGGACGTACTCTTCTTACCTACTTATCTTGCTATGGAGCTGAAACAAGAGAAATTGGAAACCGTTGAAGTTCCCTTGGTAGGATTCTCTGGGGAAACTTATCACACCCTCGAAACTGTGACTCTTCCAATGTCATGGGGAAAGGGAGCCCTTCGGAGAACGGAGCCCATCAAATTTTGGGTTGTGGAAGCTTCTTCAAGAACATATAATGCCATTTGTGGGAGACCATCCATTCGAGCCTTTGAAGCTATCACTTCTACCTTGCATCTTAAGGTGAAATTCCCCACCCCCTCGGGAATTCGAGAGGTCCGAGGAAGTCAATCTAAAGCCAGAGAATGTTGCATGAATGCCATCCCCTCGGAAGAAGACGAGCCTTCCCTCGGAAACAATAAAAAGCGCAAAACCGAAGAAACACGAGTTCAACCTGTGGAAGAATTAAAGATGGTAGAATTGGTGGAAGGAAGCCCTGAGAAGGTGATCAAAATGGGTACCCACAGGACAGTAGCAATAGAGGCTCAACTAATTTCCCTCCTCAAGCAATTCCACCACCTCTTTTCATGGGAAGGAGGACCGCCCGGGAGAATTAGCAACAAGGTATGCCAGCATTTTCTTAATGTGAAGCCCGAAGCTAAACATGTCCAACAAAAGAAAAGGAAAATGGGACCCGAGCGTAATAAAATTATTCGCTCGGAAATACAACGTCTTCTCAGCTTGAAGCAAATTCGGGAAGTTACCTATCCCGAGTGGTTAGCCAATGTTGTATTAGTCCCCAAACATGGAGGGAAATGGCGGATGTGCGTTGACTTTACTAATCTTAATGAAGCATGCCCGAAGGATTGTTATCCTTTACCGAGCATAAATCAGTTAGTTGATTCAACCGCTGGATGTGCACTACTATCAACATTAGATGGAGACCAGGGATACAATCAAATCCCGATGGCGGCAGTAGACCAAGATAAAACTAGCTTTATTACGGATGCAGGCACATTCTGCTATCTAGTCATGCCCTTCGGGCTAAAAAATGCTGGGGCTACCTACCAAAGATTAGTAAGTCTTATGTTTGCCGGACTTATTCGAAAATCAGTGGAAGTCTACGTGGACGACACGGTGGTCAAAAGTAACATGGCCGAGGAGCATCCCGAGGACTTACGGAAAGCATTGGTCATTATGAATAACTTTGGTATGAAAGTTAACCCTAGGAAATGTTCTTTTGGTATCCGAGGAGGAAATTGTTTGGGATTTATGGTTACGGAAAAGGGAATAGAAGTAAACCCCGAGAAAGTAGAGGCCATCATGGGGTTACCTACCCCGAAGACAGTGAAAGACGTTCAAAAGCTGACAGGAAGAATGGCATCACTAAGTCGATTCGTCTCCAAATCAGCAGAAAAAGGGCTTCCTTTCTTCAAAATACTTCGAAATGTTAAAGAATTTCAATGGACCCCCCAATGCGAGGAAGCCCTCGGAGAACTAAAAAGGTACATGTTGAAACCACCCTTGCTGGTAAAACCTTTACCTCAGGAGGAGCTATTTCTATATTTGTTGGTCGGAGAAGAGGCTATTAGTGCTGTGTTGGTCAAGGAACAAGATGGAGAACATCGTCCGGTATATTATGTCAGCAAAACCCTCCTCGGAGCCGAGACCAGGTATACCCTAACTGAAAAACTCGTCCTAGCATTGGTTATTACGGTCCGTAAGCTGCGCCCCTACTTTCTTTCCCATCCAATTACAGTGCTAACAAAGTACCCCCTAAGGACAATTCTTAATAAACCCGAATCATCGGGGAGGTTAATAAAATGGGCCGTAGAACTCACCGAGTATGACATTTTTTACGCTCTGAAACCCTTCATCAAGGCACAAGTCCTGGCGGACTTTGTAATGGAACTTACGGGCATTGGGTCCGAGAGGAAAGAACCCTTGTGGTACGCTTATGTAGATGGGTCCTCAGTAAGCACGCATCGGGGGGGGGGGGGGGGGGGGGCAGGAATTGTTTTTGTAAATCAAGAAGGGGAAGATGAAAGGCTCCATTTTGCAATCAGAATAGATTATCCCCTTTCTAACAATGAAGCGGAATATGAGGCTCTTCTTATTGGTATGAGACTAGCAAAGGAGGGAGGAATGAGGAGAATACTCCTCCATAGTGATTCTCAATTAATTGTTCAGCAAGTCAAAGGATCATATGAAGCAAAAGAAGAGAGAATGCAAGAGTACCTCCGAGTTGCCCGTCAAAGGTCCGAATGGTTCGAGGAATATGATATAGTTCAGATTCCCCGAAAAGAAAACCAAGAGGCGGATGCTCTATCCAAAATGGCCACTCAAACAGCCGCCGTACACACTCGGAAGATTACTCTACTTCATGTCAACGAGTCTGAGAAAAAGGAAAGCAAAGAGGTAAATGCCATCCCAGATCCCTCATCTAGTTGGGTGACTCCTATCAAGGCATATTTGCAGGATCCTGGGGGATACTCTTCGGACAAGAGTATCCGGAGGATGATGTCCAGAAAAACTATTCGATACTTCCTCAAAGATGGAATACTTTTCCGAAGAACGTACTCGTGTCCCCATGCTCGATGCCTTAATGAAGAAGAAGCCCAACTGGCTTTGGCGGAAACTCACGAGGGGACATGTGGGAGCCATACTAGTGGAGAAAGCATGGTCGGACGCTTGATTCGACAAGGCTATTATTGGCCCACGATGGCTAAAGACAGTAAAAGCCACGCCGAAAGGTGTAAATCGTGCCAAGCTTACGCCCCTCGGATCCATCAACCCGCGGCCCCGTGGGAACCCCATCTGACCCCTTGTCCGTTTTCTAAATGGGGTATTGACATACTTGGACCTCTTATTCTTGACTCCGGTCAAAAGAAATTTTTACTAGTAGCCATCGACTATTTCACCAAATGGGTGGAAGCAGAACCCCTAGCTAGGATAACCGCCGGCGCTGTTATCAACTTTCTTTGGAGAACTATCATCTGTCGCTTCGGTGTCCCTCGGAGTTTGGTAAGTGACAATGGTCTGCAATTTACGGACCAAGGGTTACAAAAGTGGTGTGACCATTGGGAAATAAAACACCGTTTTGCTTCAGTGAGATATCCTCAAGCCAATGGTCAAGTTGAAAGGACCAACAGAACCCTTTTGAAGAACATGAAAGCCCGACTCGATTGGCATAAGGCCAAGTGGGTTGAGGAAATACCCGGTATACTATGGGCCTATCAGACCACGCCAAGCGCTGCTACGGGCGAAACTCCTTTCAGTCTATCCTACAGATGTGAAGCTGTCCTGCCGTCGGAGGTCTCCATAGAAAGTTGGCGAGTCAAGGAATACGAGGAAGTAACCAACATCTCAAACTTAGCCCTCGCCCTTGATCTGCTCGAGGAAAAGAGAACCCGAGTAACCCTCCGAATGGAAGAGTACAAGGCTCGGATGTCACGATACTACAATTCCAAGGTAAAGCCCCGAACTTTTCAAGTTGGAGATCTAGTGATGAAACGAGTAGGGGCTTCCAAGAATGTAGGCAAGCTAGATCCACGATGGGAAGGACCCTATAAGATAGTGGAAATTGTGGGGCCAACAACCTATCGTCTTGCCGATTCCGAGGAAGTAGTGCTTCGTAATACCTGGAACTCCATTAACCTTAGAAAGTATTATGCTTAATGTAATAGTCATGCGTGAATAAGAAAAGTTATTCATATACGAAGGGTTCCATTACAAAAGAAAATAGAGTTGCTTAACAAAAGGATAACTCTACATATGAGTCATCTTAGCAACCCAACAAAAAAGCCCCTCGTACTATGAACTAAGCTACATAATATCCCTCCACAAGTTAAACCCCTCCCATAGGGTGCTTTCCTTCTCGAATAAGTCGTCGGAGCTGCTCCTCGGAAAAGGAGACTGGATCATCAATAAACACCATCGGAACGGAAGGATCTCTAACAAGTGAAGAAGGAAATTCTTCGAAAACCTGACGAATGTAAAGTTCCAGAATTAGCAAGCCCGGAGAAAACTCTGGTAAAGCTTGTAAAGCATCTCGGCACAACCGATAGCCTATATGAACTAAATCACGCATTTCATCCCGGAGAGACTCACGAAGGCTAGATGGATCCATCACTTCCAGCACTGCTTGGACTCGTGCCATAACCAGCGCCATTGCCTGGGTACGAGTGGCCCATAGTATTTGCTGATTTAGGGCATCTCTTTCCTTCAAAGCCTGCGACAGTTGCTCCTCCGAGGACTGCATTTGATCATGTAACTCCCCTATTCTCCTCTCTAAAGCCAATACACGAGCTCTTTCTAGCACCAATCGGCGTTCCAAATCCCACGCTTTATCCCGCTCGGATTGTAACATATTGTTGTGGATTCCCTGAATGGACTCGTGAACTTCCTTTAATTGAGCTATCTCCGCTTGAGCCTCTAAGAGACCTTGCTCTAACTCGTCTCGACGACGGTATACCAAGCCAGGATCAGAAGAAGAGCTTCCGTAAGATCCGAGGGCATCTAGCACCATATAAATCTGCTCAAAGAACAAAGCAAATTTCATCAGGCATTGGTGACAGGTTAGTAGTAAATAGAACAGATAAAATAAATAAGATACCTCACACAGGTCTTTGCAAGCAAGGTCTTGGAGAATGGATGCTGAAAGGGTTTTCATCAGCCCGCAGTCCGTTACATTCAGTAAACCACTGAGGAAGTTTCGACAGAATCCCACCGCTGATCCTAAGGGAGAAACATCCTGGCTATCCCCGGGGGGAAAAGACCTCCCGAGGGAAGGATTCCCATCGGGTGGCGGTGCGGGAACACGATCACGGACACCCTCAAAGGGCGACAAGTCCTTCGTATTGGGGGAGAGAAGATACTCCTCTAATACATTCACCACGGTCGAATTGCGGGGAAAAGGTTGTGACACCACTGGAGTCATGTGAGAGTCTGTTTGGGAGGAAACCGCTATCGGATCCGGCTCTCCGAGGGGAATTGTAAAATTTACTGGGGGGGCTTCTATAGGCGATGCCTCCAATCCCTCCTCCGAAGAAATGTCAACTATCGCTTCTTTTACGAGGGAATCAGAACCACCAACTTCCAACGGTCCGAGACTACCATGCAAGGCCCTCCCCAGAAAAACATCTTCAGAAGACCCGAGGGAAAACGCTCCCATCTCTGCGCCTGTAAAAAACATCAGTAGGCAAATAGTCCGAGGACACCCAGAGAATTTACAAGTTAAATAGGTAAAGGGTGATCAGTAAAACTTACTAAAATAAAAGTTACTATAAAGAGGACGAGATGTAGGGGTACACCCCTCCACCCCCTCTTGCAAACCCGCCAAAATCAGGGCCTCGGGGAAATCCAGTAGCTCGGACATGTCAAAGGAACCAGAAAAAAGTCCCGAGTGAGGCAATACCTCCCTCACCTGGCCTTGTGTTTCGATGTTGGGAGCAATATATCCCATACCCCATCGGATGGGCACCCCCCATGATCTAGCTGATTGACCTCTCGGACGGACAAAGAAAAATCTCCGCCTCCAATCCCTTCTACAAGAGTGGATATTGGATACACGAGTGAAGATATTTTCCTTGTCCCGATAGGTCAGGCTAAAAAAGGGAGTCCCCTCTGAACAAGGTCGAAGGGCAAATATTGTTCCCACCCGATAAGGGGACATTGGAAGGTTTAAAAGCTCACAACGCAGGACATATCCCACCAGTTGACTATATGAACTTGGTGTTAACTGACTCGGACATACCTGCCAGTACCGAAAGAGTATTTGGAAAAAAAGGGTGGAAAAACGTCCGTAACCCACAACGCATTTGTTAGATAACCCGAGGGAGGCGCATAAGCTCTCTGACCCGAGGAAGGCACTATCACGTCATATTCTTCGAAATCCAGGTTATAACCAGCAAAAAGAGATCTTACCGAGTTCTCGCACTCCGTACTCGTAGTGGATCCTACACGTCCCCTACCTATCAATCTGGACGGATTAAGAGGAATCAAATCAAATTCCGAAGACTCATCTGCCAAAGGATATGGCTCCCTGCCCATGAAAATCTCCCTGATATGATTTACTCTACGTGAATTTATAGATGAAAGCCTACGAGCCGCTCCCAAAGAGGAACTAGCGCCAAGTGCCGCTTGGTTTTCAGATAAATTATCCCTCGGAGAGGAATTCTCACGAGAAACAGGAGGAACCCTTGATGGTCTAGAAGGACTTCGAGCGGTGTCCCGAGAGGAACCACAAGATGAAACTGAACTACTTCTTCTATAGTAAGGGGGCAACATCCTTTCGGGTAAGTATTATCCTCGTGCTCACAGCTATTGACAAACTTGAAAAGAGATCAAAGACTAGCTATGATTATAAAGTTATGATTATAAGGTTAGTATTCAGTATATAACTGATGAAGAGCTTAAGTACATATATACTCTTTATTCCGTGATTGAAAGAAGAGGATTAGATTCATATTGCATAAAGTAAGGGACACGTGTCAAAAAAATTTCTTAATTAAAAGTGACACGTATCTCCCTTTACCATGCAAAGCAACACCTCCTACTTAGGAGATAAACTTAGTCAGCAATCTTATATGGTTTATCATTATCCTCCCTAATTAAATCTTAACAATAACGACAAAAGATAGAGAAATGAAAAATGAAAAATATTTATTTATTTAAGAAGCCGAAGAGCCCTCGGAAAGGGTGATAAGTACAAAGGACATTTATTTAAAACAAAAAGTGAAAAATTACAAGGAAAAAACTATGCCCCCGTGGTAGAAGGGTGTGAAGAGGTCGTCTCCTCGGCGGAAGTACCCAGCGGAGCAAGGCGAGAAATTGGAGAGAATACCCCCCCCCCCCCCCCCCGGAACCGCTAGCCCTTGGACTCGAACTACTGGCCGAACGCATTGGAGAAGGTGCGGGAGAATCCCTAGGGGATAGCAAGCCCCCAAATCTCCCCACAAAGTAATGACAGTCATCGGGAGTTGGCTTCTTCAACTTGCGAAGGTCAAAAGACTTTGAAAAGTCAACGTCCGGCCTTAGAAAAGACTTGGCCAATCTGGCACACTCCAAGTAACCCCACAAAAGGTGGCCTGTCAAGAGCTCGTGAGAAGGCGTCTCGGAGACTCCTGAGTGCTGCCTTGAGATTTCTTGTTGAGCAAATTGAACTGCTGCATCAACCTTAGCCTGCACATCCTCGGGAGAAAGAAAGTTTGACAACTTTCCCTCGGCTGACTCAGCCCTATCGGTGACTTGACTTAATGTCTCCTGGAGACTCCTTTCCCTCTCACCACCTTCTGCCACTGCCTTCTCAAGAGCGGCGATACGAGCAGTGAAAACCCTCTCAGACTCTTCTCTTTCCTTCTCCAGAAGAGCTATCTTAGCTGTTGCAGCCTTCTCGGATGTCTCCATTTTCTTATAAGCAGACTCGGCAGCGTTCAACTTATACTGCAAACCCCCCTTCGCCTTCTTAGCTTCTTGAAGAACGAACTCGTAGTTAGAGATCTTGGTAAGGAGAACATCCTCCCTCGTCTGACTTTCTTTGTCCCGGGCCAGAAGAGGTGCCAGTTGCGCTCGGAGAACTTCCACCTCCTCTATGTCCTTCCGACCACGCTCTTCCACTGCAGTAACCGCCTCCCGAGTCTTTCCAATCTGCGGAGAAATCAATAAGAAAAAAGTTAACACAAATGTATCATATAACCCCAAAAAGACTAGTACGGAGAAACTTACCATGAGCCCCAACCAGTTAAGACTGGTATACAGAAATTGATACCCCTCGGCGGGTGCTGAACTGGAGGAAGCAAAAAATTGGAGAATGTCCTGATAAGCTTCCCCCACTGTCCGAGACGAGAATTGCCCCTCAGGTCCACTAGGAGGAATGGGCGCCTGGAAGGTGTGACCTCTCGGAGAAAGAGTCACTGTAACAGAGGAAGATGCTGGAATACGGCTCCACGGAAGAGTAGCTCCGGGTACTGGAGTCATCACTTCCGAGTTAGTAAACACGGCCCGAGAACCGCCAGCTACTACGGATGGGCCAGTCTCCCCCAGGAGCGAATGCAAGATCCCCTCCTTCACATCTCTGTCCTCGGAAGAGGGATCAAACGCCCCTTGAATGTCCTCAGAACCCCCTCGTGAGGCCTCCTGCTCGGGAACACTAAACTGGGCCAAAAAAATCTTCCTCTACAAGAGATAATCACTGAAGGTAAGGAAGAGAATGAAACTAGAAAAAATTATGAATAAAAAAGGACGGGTAATGAACACTTACCGTATAAAGAGGGCTCTTCCACCATCGGAGCCTTGCCTTTATCCACAACCACTATATCAAGAAGGAAAACATCAGCACATGAAGGAAGTCTACAATGAGAATATGAAAAATTTTGTTAAAAACTCATAAGAACTCACTACGAGAAACAGATTCAGGAATTTCCGAGGACGTAAGTTCAGTAGAATCAGGAGAAGGATCATCAGAAGACAAATCAACCACTTCAGTAGCCTTCTGAACCGCCTCTTCCTCAACCGCCCTAGGAAACATCCCTTCTTCAGATGCCCTCGGAGAACTTCCAATATCGGATCCAGAAGCAGGCAAATCTCCTGTACCGTACTTAGAAACTGGCACCAAAGCCCAAGAGGAAGAAGGAGCTACCTGGCGTAAGGGAACAGCACTTCTGATAACCCCTGTCATATCTATACACAGAGGAGAGTGGTCCTCGTGAACCCCCACCACCTCCGGAGCTGTGTGCTCGCCCTCGGGAGCATTGACCTCCTCTTCCTCGTGATCGCCCTCCTCTGGCGCATCAGAAATACCACTCGGGGTAGGATCACTCGGACCCGACAAGTAATAGTTGGCCATAACCTCCTCTGCATCACCCCAAAGTCAGGATACATAAGTACAATTTATCATTATACGCAGAAAAGGAATAAAAGAAGAGAATAAGGAACTTACGAAAAAGATTCCTGGCCTCGGAAGACAGGGACAAGGGCTTCTCCACAGCATCATCGGTAAACATGATGAAGACCGGATGTCTCAAACAACATCGTGAAATCTTCCAACTCCATCAACTTATGCTGAGAAATCACGGAGATAAAACTGTCTCCGGGTCCAATGTATGCACTGAAGTTGTGCCCTCTCTCCAATCAAAGGGCATATCCCATTCACCTTGTGCGGGCCTCATGAAAAAATACCTATTTTTCCAAACACTATGCGAAGTAACTGCCGCCCCCAGGATCCTCTTTGTGGAATCCCCTGAGTTGTCCCGATGACGAATATTATAAAAGGGATACCCCCCGGGCGACACCCCCACATCAAAAATTGAAAGAAAGTGATCTACCTTACACTCCAACCCATTCACTTGACACCAAAAAACATAAATACAGAGAGCAGCAAATCCGTTCGGAACCATTTGACTCGGACTGATGTTACAACTTTTAAAGACCTCACAAAAGAAAGGGGGCATGAATGAATGCCACCCATATTTTACTTGAGCAAAGTAAACTGTCAACATACCCGGAGGAGGATAACATGCTCTCTCGTCCCTCGTCGGAATTTGGAACACCATGTTCTTTTGAAAAGCCCCTGTTGAAGTGAACAAATCTAACACCTGTTCACGAGTGGCAATACTCGGAACCCTCTCCACTTTAGCAAAAGTCCGAAGAGGCGCCTTCTTCGGTTTGGGAACCCTAGCTTTCTTAGAAGAAGTAGTGCCGCCCTCAAAAGAAGTAGCAATCTCTCCTTTGCGTTTACGAGTAACAACTCCCACCGGAATGCTCCTCACATTTGTAGAAGAATCGATCGGAGCAGTAACTTCCGAGGAGGTAGCAGCGGCAACGGGGTCCGTGTTGGCAGAAGAAGCCATGGATACAATAATAAAAGAGGAATGTTTTTGAAGAAGAGAAAAAGAACGAGTAAGTCTGCTGGAAATTTGAAGTGTAAAAGACGAGGAACAGAGGTTAAGGAAAGAGATTTTTTGCTCTGAGAGAAAATTACCACAAAGACGAATTGAGAGAATGAAGAAAAGAAGGCAACAGTGTCCCTATTTATAGCCGGAGATAACAACGGTCAAGAAATTTGAAGATGTGGAACTTAGTTAAAGCTCCACGTAACTGCCACTTGATCATGCCACGCCGTCCCTATTCTGACAGTTGCCAACGGTCAGATGTTTCAATTTTCAAAGATGGTCAAACAACAGTCCGCCACCTGCGCCCCAAGATCTTCGCGTGCCTAATAACGATACCCTAAGGGTATTCAGGTAAAATCCTTATAAAATTATAAATATATATACTTATCTCTCGGAAAAATATCAAAAGATAAATATAGAGGACACCAGAACAAGAACTAACCCCTCGCCCCACTGAGGACGATGATTAAAATTTCGCTTGTCTCTATGAAGGCAATCGAAATTTAGGGGGGCTAGTGTTAACCATAAAAATAAGAAAAGGGGAAAGAAGAAGGTTAATCCTAATCAGAGAATCAATAGATGGACAATACAGTTGTCACGAGTACTTCCGATGAGATGTACCCACTCCTAATAAGGAGATCCCCTCGGATGTTGCCCTACTTCTCGGTCACTGACCTAACAAAGACATAAAAGAGCACACGAGGAGGAACATAAGCATCCATTGGAAAGTCAAATGGTGAGTAAAAAACAGATATCAACGCGGCATCGAAAAAAGAGCAAACACCGATGGATCCGCGCGACTCCGATATCCACCAATGCGCCAAGAGGGACCACAACGGACCCCAAATCCCATGAACTTACAAGAAAACTTCCTTGCTGAACACTCCTCGAAGAAAACTGCACTCGGACGATCATCCGAGGACACATTTTCGGAGAAAAACAAGAAATGAATAATAGAGCGCCCAATAAATGTATTCCGAGAACTCACACGGAAAAATCTCATTTCAAACAGAGCAAATACAGCCCTCGGAGACCAAATACAGCCCTCAGAGATCAAATCAAACCCTCGGAAATCAACGCAAGACCACGAAGATCACATTTTGACATCAGAGACCCTGTTACACTGTCGCATTATGTACTCGGAGATCACCCCAGATCATTGAAGAACGAACCCGAGTCAAGGAAGAGAAGTAAAATCCCTCGGAAAGCTTATACAGCAGTTCTTACTTTCATACGAGCATTATTATTATGTGTCAACAAAAGCCAAGCTCTCGGAAGAATAGCGTCCCCAAAATAATCGTTCATTGGAGATCCTAAAAGCCATCGGAAAGCACAAAATCGGGTCTAGTCAGCATCCAGTAGATCAAGAGATAAATCTTATCCTAATTTGTACACCTGTATTAGTGAAATGACACCTGTCTTTACTAAAGCACATGCACAGTGACACCTGCCCTTATCAAAGTCTATATAAAGGGATGTGATCAACAGAAGAGAGAAGGGAGGCCTAACTTAGCACAACTTATCACCCATACACAAAAGAGGAGGAAAAGTTCACTGAATAAAGGAAGGGAATATTCTTGTACCTCTTGTTATTTTCCAGTTATTTCAATCCACGATTGCTTCTGAATCACGAACAGGGCGTTCCGACCCAATATAAATATCTTCCGTTAAATAGGGATAATTACGAACCCGTTAACACATCTAAAATGCAAATTCCTCACCTGCTAGATATTTCTGAGCCTTTCGCTGTACTCTGGTAATGCCGACTAATATCTACTCTCTTTGATAGCGGGTACGTGGGATGTGAAATTATTGACAAACGTATAATCTCACGGCCAAAACTTGCACAGAAAGAAATTTGGGCTA
Organism: Linaria vulgaris; assembly: GCA_948329865.1. Taxonomy (NCBI): domain Eukaryota; kingdom Viridiplantae; phylum Streptophyta; class Magnoliopsida; order Lamiales; family Plantaginaceae; genus Linaria; species Linaria vulgaris. The sequence goes on from OX415249.1 coordinate 106,150,690, forward strand.
CTTTAATGTCCCAACTTGCATGATCAAATTCTGCATGTAGGTACAACATTTATAGGCGATTGTATGTATTTTTGAGATAATGTTAATTATCTTAGACAATCATTCATGTCAATCTTGTGCACATATCGAATTGTGCTTTGAATAGGATATTGTTTCTGATAGTATTTAAGATACTATATGATTTACATTAATTATTTTATTCAAATATTCAGTATTCTCATGTAAAACGATACTCTATGTATAAGAACTATATGCAAACTTTTGGTATTAACTTTTTACAAACTTTTTACAAATGTTACAAACTTTTTACAATCTACTTTTCACTTTCAGTTTGTTCATGAAGGCGAAAAGGAACGCTCCGTGCTGCATTCTGCTACACCCAATGACAACCCTACTACTCAGGTACAAATTGAAAAATATATATTTGCTTGCATTACTTTTTAGAAGATTAAACATGCATGTACAGGGAAGATGATGCAGTAATGTGATAGGTTTAAGTAATCTGCTATCCTTTATGAATTTTTAGAAAAAGAAAGCTTGTAGTTTCATAAGAAAAAATTGGTTCATATAAGGAACAATTTATTCAGAGGACTTCTTAAGTTAGAATCATTTACTAAAACCTCTACTAGTTGAAATGGGTAGAGTATTGCCGAGAGAGATTTCACGAGACTGAAGCCTGCTCATTGAGTTTTGACTTTTGATAGCGCCAATGGAAGAATACATGCCTGAGAATATACGAGAATCTCAGTTGTAGGTCATCCTAGATCAGGTCACCTAGTCCGAGAGCATTTCCGGAATCTACAAGGGACAACTCAATGTCTATTTAGACAATGACAGGATTGCAGTATTGACTGCTATAGATGGCCAACCTTCTTTTAAAAGATGGCATTGACGGACACATCATATGAAGCTAGTGAATCTCCATCTCGAGAGGAATTTCATAGGAGACCATATGACTAAGCACAAGATAGCTCTTTTTGTGAAGAGATAAACACAAGTACACTACTTTTAAGAGAATACGGCCTTTGAAAACTTTTATCTTGACTTGATGCTGGGACTCGCTTCTTTCCTTGGGTATTCCATTAAACATTAAAGATATTCTAACTTGGTATTGTTTTACTATTCATGATCAAAAACTTGGTTATGTGTTATTCTACAATGATATTCACATCATGCTATACACTTTTCATGGTATTAACTTTTTACCAACTTTTTACAAATGTTACAAACTTATTACAATCTACTTTTCACTTTCAGTTTTTTCATGAAGGCGAAAAGGAACGCTCCATGCTGCATTCTGCTACACCCAATGACAACCCTACTGCTCAGGTACAAATTGAAGCATATATATTTGCTCTCCTTAAGACTTGCAAAACGGAGTTGCTTGCATTACTTTATAGGTGTGGGAGGAGATATCTAGAACCCTCCCATTACATCATTTCTAGACTTCTCTAACTTGATATGTTACAAGATTTCTCTAGATAGATTTCTAGCATATTCCTTGAATATTCCTTAACTAGTGTAGTATGGACTAGTCTAGATTCATCCATATTATTATTACAATTACATAGATATATTTAGAATATTATAGATTCTTCTAGAAATGCTTCATAGTTTGATAGTCTCTTTTGTAAATTTCCATTTTAAAATAAATTGGAACGGTTGGGCTTTGACGGTGTGAAACATAACATTCTTGTCCTCTAAGTTGTAGTTTGGCCCCGTCCTCCTCGGTTGTCCAATCAAGTTCACTCTTGTTTTATTTTCCTCAGCATCCAGTGGAGGACACCATTGTAGAAGAATACTTTTCTGGGATTTTTCATCAATGACTTTGATGTACGTCTCGATTTGTACTTTCCAGATCAAGAAGTTGACAAAACCCAGATTGAGGGATCACATGGCCACGCCTTACAAGTAACCGTTACTATAAGGTTGAGGGATGTTACACCATGTTGTTTATATGAACCCAATACCTCAAGTGTCCACGCAACCACCGGTCTTCCTATTCTTGTCGTCTTTCAATTCATCTAAAATGCAAATTCCTCGCCTGCTCGATATTTCTGAGCCTTTTGCTGTACTCTGGTAATGCCGACTAATATCTACTCCCTTTGATAGCGGGTACGTGGATGTGAAATTATTGACAAACGTATAATCTCACGGCCACAACTTGCACGGAAAGAAATTTGGGCTACTTTAATGTCCCAACTTGCATGATCAATTTATGCATGTAGGTACAACATTTATAGGCGATTGTATGTATTTTTGAGATAATGTTAATTATCTTAGACAATCATTCATGTCAATCTTGTGCACATATCGAATTGTGCTTTGAATATGATATTGTTTCTGATAATATTTAAGATACTATATGATTTACATTAATTATTTTATTCAAATATTCAGTATTTTCACGTGAAACGATACTCTATGTATAAGAACTATATGCAAACTTTTGGTATTAACTTTTTACAATCTACTTTTCACTTTCAGTTTGTTCATGAAGGCGAAAAGGAACGCTCCGTGCTGTATTCTGCTACACCCAATGACCACCCTACTGCTCAGGTACAAATTTAAAAATATATATTTGCTTGCATTACTTTTTAGAAGATTAAACATGCCTGTACAGGGAAGATGATGCAGTAATGTGATAGATTTAAGTAATCTGCTATCCTTTATGAATTTTTAGAAAAAGAAAACTTATAGTTTCATAAGAACAAATTGGTTCATATAAGGAACAATTTATTCAGTGGACTTCTTAAGTTAGAATCATTTACTAAAACCTCTACTAGTTGAAATGGGTAGAGTATTGCCGAGAGAGATTTCACGAGACTGAAGCCTGCTCATTGAGTTTTGACTTTTGATAGCGTCAATGGAAGAGTAAATGCATGAGAATATACGAGAATCTCAGTTGTAGGTCGTCCTGGATCAGGCTCAGCTAGTCCGAGAGCATTTGCGGCATCTACAAGGGACAACTCAATGTCTATTTAGACAATGACAGGATTGCAGTATTGACTGCTATAGATGGCCAACTTTCTTTTAAAAGATGGCATGGACGGACACATCATATGAAGCTAGTGAATCTCCATCTCAAGAGGAATTTCCTAGTAGACCATATGACTAAGCACAAGATAGCTCTTTTTTTGAAGAGATAAACACAAGTACACTACTTTTTAAGAGAATACGGCCTTTGAAAACTTTTATCTTGACTTGATGCTGGGACTCGCTTCTTTCCTTGGGTATTCCATTAAACATTAAAGATATTCTAACTTGGTATTGTTTTACTATTCATGATCAAAAAACTTGGTTATGTGTTATTCTACAATGATATTCACATCATGCTATACACTTTTCATGGTATTAACTTTTTACCAACTTTTTACAAATGTTACAAACTTATTACAATCTACTTTTCACTTTCAGTTTGTTCATGAAGGCGAAAAGGAACGCTCCATGCTGCATTCTGCTACACCCAATGACAACCCTACTGCTCAGGTAAAAATTGAAGAATATATATTTGCTCTCCTTAAGACTTGCAAAACGGAGTTGCTTGCATTACTTTATAGGTGTGGGAGGAGATATGTAGAACTCTCCCATTACATCATTTCTAGACTTCTCTAACTTGATATGTTACAAGATTTCTCTAGATAGATTCCTATCATATTCCTTGAATATTCCTTAACTAGTGTAGTATGGAGTACTCTAGATTCATCCATATTATTATTACAATTACATAGATATATTTAGAATATTATAAATTCTTCTAGAAATGCTTCATAGTTTAATAGTCTATTTTGTAAATTTCCATTTTAAAATAAATTGCAACGGTTGAGCTTTGAAGGTGTGAAACATAACATTCTTGGCCTCTAAGTTGTAGTTTGACCCCGTCTTCCTCGGTTGTCCAATCAAGTTCACTCTTGTTTTATTTTCCTCAGCATCTAGTGGAGGACGCCATTGTAGAAGAATACTTTTCTAGGATTTTTCATCAATGACTTTGATGTACGTCTCGATTTTTACTTTCCTGATCAAGAAGTTGACAAAACCCAGATTGAGGGATCACATGACGTGTTCATCCCTACTGATAAAAGTAGAAATTATGGAAATCTTTGTGCTAAGAACCTTAAAGCGTCATTGACTCGCTTGTGATACCGAATGAAATTTTAATTTGATTTTACTAACCTTATTTGGTTAATTATAAGTCGACATGTAACTTAATGTAAAACAAGCATTAATCAGTTTTAGATTGATAGAAAATAAGAGACATGAAGTTTATCTGCTCGACATAGCCACGCCTTACAAGTAACCGTTACTATAAGGTTGAGGGATGTTACAACATGTTGTTTATATGAACCCAATACCTCCAGTGTCCACGCAACCACCGGTCTTCCTATTCTTGTCGTCTTTCAATTCATCTAAAATGCAAATTCCTCGCCTGCTCGATATTTTTGAGCCTTTCGATGTACTCTGGTAATGCCGACTAATATCTACTCCTTTTGATAGCGAATACGTGGGATGTGAAATTATTGACAAATATATAATTTCACGGCCACAACTTGCACAAAAAGAAATTTGGGCTACTTTAATGTCCCAACTTGCATGATCTGATTCTGCATGTAGGTACAACATTTATAGGCGATTGTATATATTTTTGAGATAATGTTAATTATCTTAGACAATCATTCATGCCAATCTTGTGCACATATCGAATTGTGCTTTGAATAGGATATTGTTTCTGATAGTATTTAAGATACTATATGATTTACATTAATTATTTTATTCAAATATTCGGTATTCTCATGTGAAACGATACTCTATGTATAAGAACTATATGCAAACTTTTGGTATTAACTTTTTACAAACTTTTTACAAATGTTACAAACTTTTTACAATCTACTTTTCACTTTCATTTTGTTCATGAAGGCGAAAAGGAACGCTCCGTGCTGCATTCTGCTACACCCAATGACAGCCCTACTGCTCAGGTACAAATTGAAAAATATATATTTGCTTGCATTACTTTTTAGAAGATTAAACATGCCTGTACCAGGAAGATGATGCAGTAATGTGATAGATTTAAGTAATCTACTATCCTTTATGAATTTTTAGAAAAAGAAAACTTGTAGTTTCATAAGAAAAAATTGGTTCATATAAGGAACAATTTATTCAGAGGACTTCTTAAGTTAGAATCATTTACTAAAACCTCTACTAGTTGAAATGGGTAGAGTATTGCAGAGAGAGATTTCACGAGACTAAAGCCTGCTCATTGAGTTTTCACTTTTGATAGCGCCAATGGAAGAATACATGCCTGAGAATATACGAGAATCTCAGTTGTAGGTCATCCTGGATCAGGCTCAGCTAGTCCGAGAGCATTTGCGCCATCTACAAGGGACAACTCAATGTCTATTTAGACAATGACAGGATTGCAGTATTGACTGCTATAGATGGCCAACTTTCTTTTAAAAGATGGCATGGACGGACACATCATATGAAGCTAGTGAATCTCCATCTCGAGAGGAATTTCATAGTAGACCATATGACTAAGCACAAGATAGCTCTTTTTGTGAAGAGATAAACACAAGTACACTACTTTTAAGAGAATACGGCCTTTGAAAACTTTTATCTTGACTTGATGCTGGGACTCGCTTCTTTCCTTGGGTATTCCATTAAACATTAAAGATATTCTAACTTGGTATTGTTTTACTATTCATGATCAAAAAACTTGGTTATGTGTTATTCTACAATGATATTCACATCATGCTATACACTTTTCATGGTATTAACTTTTTACCAACTTTTTAAAAATGTTACAAACTTATTACAATCTACTTTTCACTTTCAGTTTTTTCATGAAGGTGAAAAGGAACGCTCCATGCTGCATTCTGCTACACCCAATGACAACCCTACTGCTCAGGTACAAATTGAAGCATATATATTTGCTCTCCTTAAGACTTGCAAAACGGAGTTGCTTGCATTACTTTATAGGTGTGGGAGGAGATATCTAGAACCCTCCCATTACATCATTTCTAGACTTCTCTAACTTGATATGTTACAAGATTTCTCTAGATAGATTCCTAGCATATTCCTTGAATATTCCTTAACTAGTGTAGTATGGACTACTCTAGATTCATCCATATTATTATTACAATTACATAGATATATTTAGAATATTATAGATTCTTCTAGAAATGCTTCATAGTTTGATAGTCTCTTTTGTAAATTTCCATTTTAAAATAAATTGGAACGGTTGGGCTATGACGTTGTGAAACATAACATTCTTGGCCTCTAAGTTGTAGTTTGGCCCCGTCCTCCTCGGTTGTCCAATCAAGTTCACTCTTGTTTTATTTTCCTCAGCATCCAGTGGAGGACACCATTGTAGAAGAATAATTTTCTGGGATTTTTCATCAATGACTTTGATGTACGTCTCGATTTGTACTTTCCAGATCAAGAAGTTGACAAAACCCAGATTGAGGGATCACATGGCCACGCCTTACAAGTAACCGTTACTATAAGGTTGAGGGATGTTACACCATGTTGTTTATATGAACCCAATACCTCAAGTGTCCACGCAACCACCGGTCTTCCTATTCTTGTCGTCTTTCAATTCATCTAAAATGCAAATTCCTCGCCTGCTCGATATTTCTGAGCCTTTCGATGTACTCTGGTAATGCCGACTAATATCTACTCCCTTTGATAGCGGGTACGTGGGATGTGAAATTATTGACAAACGTATAATCTCACGGCCACAACTTGCACAGAATGAAATTTGGGCTACTTTAATGTCCCAACTTGCATGATCAAATTATGCATGTAGGTACAACATTTATAGGCGATTGTATGTATTTTTGAGATAATGTTAATTATCTTAGACAATCATTCATGTCAATCTTGTGCACATATCGAATTGTGCTTTGAATATGATATTGTTTCTTTAAGTATTTAAGATACTATATGATTTACATTAATTATTTTATTCAAATATTCAGTATTCTCATGTGAAACGATACTCTATGTATAAGAACTATATGCAAACTTTTGGTATTAACTTTTTACAAACTTTTTACAAATGATACAAACTTTTTACAATCTACTTTTCACTTTTAGTTTGTTCATGTAGGCGAAAAGGAACGCTCCGTGCTGCAGTCTGCTACACCCAATGACAACCCTACTGCTCAGGTACAAATTGAAAAATATATATTTGCTTGCATTACTTTATAGAAGATTAAACATGCATGTACAGGGAAGATGATGCAGTAATGTGATAGATTTAAGTAATCTGCTATCCTTTATGAATTTTTAGAAAAAGAAAACTTGTAGTTTCATAAGAAAAAATTGGTTCATATAAGGAACAATTTATTCAGAGGACTTCTTAAGTTAGAATCATTTACTAAAACCTCTACTAGTTGAAATGGGTAGAGTATTGCCGAGAGAGATTTCACGAGACTGAAGCCTGCTCATTGAGTTTTGACTTTTGATAGCGTCAATGGAAGAGTACATGCATGAGAATATACGAGAATCTCAGTTGTAGGTCGTCCTGGATCAGGCTCAGCTAGTCCGAGAGCATTTGCGGCATCTACAAGGGACAACTCAATGTCTATTTAGACAATGACAGGATTGCAGTATTGACTGCTATAGATGGCCAACTTTCTTTTAAAAGATGGCATGGACGGACACATCATATGAAGCTAGTGAATCTCCATCTCGAGAGGAATTTCATAGTAGACCATATGACTAAGCACAAGATAGCTCTTTTTTTGAAGAGATAAACACAAGTACACTACTTTTTAAGAGAATACGGCCTTTGAAAACTTTTATCTTGACTTGATGCTGGGACTCGCTTCTTTCCTTGGGTATTCCATTAAACATTAAAGATATTCTAACTTGGTATTGTTTTACTATTCATGATCAAAAAACTTGGTTATGTGTTATTCTACAATGATATTCACATCATGCTATACACTTTTCATGGTATTAACTTTTTACCAACTTTTTACAAATGTTACAAACTTATTACAATCTACTTTTCACTTTCAGTTTGTTCATGAAGGCGAAAAGGAACGCTCCATGCTGCATTCTGCTACACCCAATGACAACCCTACTGCTCAGGTAAAAATTGAAGAATATATATTTGCTCTCCTTAAGACTTGCAAAACGGAGTTGCTTGCATTACTTTATAGGTGTGGGAGGAGATATCTAGAACCCTCCCATTACATCATTTCTAGACTTCTCTAACTTGATATGTTACAAGATTTCTCTAGATAGATTCCTATCATATTCCTTGAATATTCCTTAACTAGTGTAGTATGGAGTACTCTAGATTCATCCATATTATTATTACAATTACATAGATATATTTAGAATATTATAAATTCTTCTAGAAATGCTTCATAGTTTAATAGTCTATTTTGTAAATTTCCATTTTAAAATAAATTGCAACGGTTGAGCTTTGAAGGTGTGAAACATAACATTCTTGGCCTCTAAGTTGTAGTTTGACCCCGTCTTCCTCGGTTGTCCAATCAAGTTCACTCTTGTTTTATTTTCCTCAGCATCTAGTGGAGGACGCCATTGTAGAAGAATACTTTTCTAGGATTTTTCATCAATGACTTTGATGTACATCTCGATTTTTACTTTCCAGATCAAGAAGTTGACAAAACCCAGATTGAGGGATCACATGACGTGTTCATCCCTACTGATAAAAGTAGAAATTATGGAAATCTTTGTGCTAAGAACCTTAAAGCGTCATTGACTCTCTTGTGATACCGAATGAAATTTTAATTTGATAACTTTACTAAACTTATTTGGTTAATTATAAGTCGACATGTAACTTAATGTAAAACAAGCATTAATCAGTTTTAGATTGATAGAAAATAAGAGACATGAAGTTTATCTGCTCGACATAGCCACGCCTTACAAGTAACCGTTACTATAAGGTTGAGGGATGTTACATCATGTTGTTTATATGAACCCAATACCTCCAGTGTCCACGCAACCACCGGTCTTCCTATTCTTGTCGTCTTTCAATTTATCTAAAATGCAAATTCCTCGCCTGCTCGATATTTTTGAGCCTTTCGATGTACTCTGGTAATGCCGACTAATATCTACTCCTTTTGATAGCGAATACGTGGGATGTGAAATTATTGACAAATATATAATTTCACGGCCACAACTTGCACAAAAAGAAATTTGGGCTACTTTAATGTCCCAACTTGCATGATCAGATTCTGCATGTAGGTACAACATTTATAGGCGATTGTATATATTTTTTAGATAATGTTAATTATCTTAGACAATCATTCATGCCAATCTTGTGCACATATCGAATTGTGCTTTGAATAGGATATTGTTTCTGATAGTATTTAAGATACTATATGATTTACATTAATTATTTTATTCAAATATTCGGTATTCTCATGTGAAACGATACTCTATGTATAAGAACTATATGCAAACTTTTGGTATTAACTTTTTACAAACTTTTTACAAATGTTACAAACTTTTTACAATCTACTTTTCACTTTCATTTTGTTCATGAAGGCGAAAAGGAACGCTCCGTGCTGCATTCTGCTACACCCAATGACAGCCCTACTGCTCAGGTACAAATTGAAAAATATATATTTGCTTGAATTACTTTTTAGAAGATTAAACATGCCTGTACCAGGAAGATGATGCAGTAATGTGATAGATTTAAGTAATCTACTATCCTTTATGAATTTTTAGAAAAAGAAAACTTGTAGTTTCATAAGAAAAAATTGGTTCATATAAGGAACAATTTATTCAGAGGACTTCTTAAGTTAGAATCATTTACTAAAACCTCTACTAGTTGAAATGGGTAGAGTATTGCAGAGAGAGATTTCACGAGACTAAAGCCTGCTCATTGAGTTTTCACTTTTGATAGCGCCAATGGAAGAATACATGCCTGAGAATATACGAGAATCTCAGTTGTAGGTCATCCTGGATCAGGCTCAGCTAGTCCGAGAGCATTTGCGCCATCTACAAGGGACAACTCAATGTCTATTTAGACAATGACAGGATTGCAGTATTGACTGCTATAGATGGCCAACTTTCCTTTAAAAGATGGCATGGACGGACACATCATATGAAGCTAGTGAATCTCCATCTCGAGAGGAATTTCATAGTAGACCATATGACTAAGCACAAGATAGCTCTTTTTGTGAAGAGATAAACACAAGTACACTACTTTTAAGAGAATAAGGCCTTTGAAAACTTTTATCTTGACTTGATGCTGGGACTCGCTTCTTTCCTTGGGTATTCCATTAAACATTAAAGATATTCTAACTTGGTATTGTTTTACTATTCATGATCAAAAAACTTGGTTATGTGTTATTCTACAATGATATTCACATCATGCTATACACTTTTCATGGTATTAACTTTTTACCAACTTTTTAAAAATGTTACAAACTTATTACAATCTACTTTTCACTTTCAGTTTTTTCATGAAGGTGAAAAGGAACGCTCCATGCTGCATTCTGCTACACCCAATGATAACCCTACTGCTCAGGTACAAATTGAAGCATATATATTTGCTCTCCTTAAGACTTGCAAAACGGAGTTGCTTGCATTACTTTATAGGTGTGGGAGGAGATATCTAGAACCCTCCCATTACATCATTTCTAGACTTCTCTAACTTGATATGTTACAAGATTTCTCTAGATAGATTCCTAGCATATTTCTTGAATATTCCTTAACTAGTGTAGTATGGACTACTCTAGATTCATCCATATTATTATTACAATTACATAGATATATTTAGAATATTATAGATTCTTCTAGAAATGCTTCATAGTTTGATAGTCTCTTTTGTAAATTTCCATTTTAAAATAAATTGGAACGGTTGGGCTATGACGTTGTGAAACATAACATTCTTGGCCTCTAAGTTGTAGTTTGGCCCCGTCCTCCTCGGTTGTCCAATCAAGTTCACTCTTGTTTTATTTTCCTCAGCATCCAGTGGAGGACACCATTGTAGAAGAATAATTTTCTGGGATTTTTCATCAATGACTTTGATGTACGTCTCGATTTGTACTTTCCAGATCAAGAAGTTGACAAAACCCAGATTGAGGGATCACATGGCCACGCCTTACAAGTAACCGTTACTATAAGGTTGAGGGATGTTACACCATGTTGTTTATATGAACCCAATACCTCAAGTGTCCACGCAACCACCGGTCTTCCTATTCTTGTCGTCTTTCAATTCATCTAAAATGCAAATTCCTCGCCTGCTCGATATTTCTGAGCCTTTCGCTGTACTCTGGTAATGCCGACTAATATCTACTCCCTTTGATAGCGGGTACGTGGGATGTGAAATTATTGACAAACGTATAATCTCACGGCCACAACTTGCACAGAATGAAATTTAGGCTACTTTAATGTCCCAACTTGCATGATCAAATTATGCATGTAGGTACAACATTTATAGGCGATTGTATGTATTTTTGAGATAATGTTAATTATCTTAGACAATCATTCATGTCAATCTTGTGCACATATCGAATTGTGCTTTGAATATGATATTGTTTCTTTAAGTATTTAAGATACTATATGATTTACATTAATTATTTTATTCAAATATTCAGTATTCTCATGTGAAACGATACTCTATGTATAAGAACTATATGCAAACTTTTGGTATTAACTTTTTACAAACTTTTTACAAATGATACAAACTTTTTACAATCTACTTTTCACTTTTAGTTTGTTCATGTAGGCGAAAAGGAACGCTCCGTGCTGCAGTCTGCTACACCCAATGACAACCCTACTGCTCAGGTACAAATTGAAAAATATATATTTGCTTGCATTACTTTATAGAAGATTAAACATGCATGTACAGGGAAGATGATGCAGTAATGTGATAGATTTAAGTAATCTGCTATCCTTTATGAATTTTTAGAAAAAGAAAACTTGTAGTTTCATAAGAAAAAATTGGTTCATATAAGGAACAATTTATTCAGAGGACTTCTTAAGTTAGAATCATTTACTAAAACCTCTACTAGTTGAAATGGGTAGAGTATTGCCGAGAGAGATTTCACGAGACTGAAGCCTGCTCATTGAGTTTTGACTTTTGATAGCGTCAATGGAAGAGTACATGCATGAGAATATACGAGAATCTCAGTTGTAGGTCGTCCTGGATCAGGCTCAGCTAGTCCGAGAGCATTTGCGGCATCTACAAGGGACAACTCAATGTCTATTTAGACAATGACAGGATTGCAGTATTGACTGCTATAGATGGCCAACTTTCTTTTAAAAGATGGCATGGACGGACACATCATATGAAGCTAGTGAATCTCCATCTCGAGAGGAATTTCATAGTAGACTATATGACTAAGCACAAGATAGCTCTTTTTGTGAAGAGATAAACACAAGTACACTACTTTTAAGAGAATACAACCTTTGAAAACTTTTATCTTAACTTGATGATGTGACTCGCTTCTTTCCTTGGGTATTCCATTAAACATTAAAGATATTCTAACTTGGTATTGTTTTACTATTCATGATCAAAAAACTTGGTTATGTGTTATTCTACAATGATATTCACATCATGCTATACACTTTTCATGGTATTAACTTTTTACCAACTTTTTACAAATGTTACAAACTTATTACAATCTACTTTTCACTTTCAGTTTGTTCATGAAGGCGAAAAGGAACGCTCCATGCTGCATTCTGCTACACCCAATGACAACCCTACTGCTCAGGTAAAAATTGAAGAATATATATTTGCTCTCCTTAAGACTTGCAAAACGGAGTTGCTTGCATTACTTTATAGGTGTGGGAGGAGATATCTAGAACCCTCCCATTACATCATTTCTAGACTTCTCTAACTTGATATGTTACAAGATTTCTCTAGATAGATTCCTATCATATTCCTTGAATATTCCTTAACTAGTGTAGTATGGAGTACTCTAGATTCATCCATATTATTATTACAATTACATAGATATATTTAGAATATTATAAATTCTTCTAGAAATGCTTCATAGTTTAATAGTCTATTTTGTAAATTTCCATTTTAAAATAAATTGCAACGGTTGAGCTTTGAAGGTGTGAAACATAACATTCTTGGCCTCTAAGTTGTAGTTTGACCCCGTCTTCCTCGGTTGTCCAATCAAGTTCACTCTTGTTTTATTTTCCTCAGCATCTAGTGGAGGACGCCATTGTAGAAGAATACTTTTCTAGGATTTTTCATCAATGACTTTGATGTACATCTCGATTTTTACTTTCCAGATCAAGAAGTTGACAAAACCCAGATTGAGGGATCACATGACGTGTTCATCCCTACTGATAAAAGTAGAAATTATGGAAATCTTTGTGCTAAGAACCTTAAAGCGTCATTGACTCGCTTGTGATACCGAATGAAATTTTAATTTGATAACTTTACTAAACTTATTTGGTTAATTATAAGTCGACATGTAACTTAATGTAAAACAAGCATTAATCAGTTTTAGATTGATAGAAAATAAGAGACATGAAGTTTATCTGCTCGACATAGCCACGCCTTACAAGTAACCGTTACTATAAGGTTGAGGGATGTTACAACATGTTGTTTATATGAACCCAATACCTCCAGTGTCCACGCAACCACCGGTCTTCCTATTCTTGTCGTCTTTCAATTCATCTAAAATGCAAATTCCTCGCCTGCTCGATATTTTTGAGCCTTTCGATGTACTCTGGTAATGCCGACTAATATCTACTCCTTTTGATAGCGAATACGTGGGATGTGAAATTATTGACAAATATATAATTTCACGGCCACAACTTGCACAAAAAGAAATTTGGGCTACTTTAATGTCCCAACTTGCATGATCAGATTCTGCATGTAGGTACAACATTTATAGGCGATTGTATATATTTTTGAGATAATGTTAATTATCTTAGACAATCATTCATGCCAATCTTGTGCACATATCGAATTGTGCTTTGAATAGGATATTGTTTATGATAGTATTTAAGATACTATATGATTTACATTAATTATTTTATTCAAATATTCGGTATTCTCATGTGAAACGATACTCTATGTATAAGAACTATATGCAAACTTTTGGTATTAACTTTTTACAAATGTTACAAACTTTTTACAATCTACTTTTGACTTTCATTTTGTTCATGAAGGCGAAAAGGAACGCTCCGTGCTGCATTCTGCTACACCCAATGACAGCCCTACCGCTCAGGTACAAATTGAAAAATATATATTTGCTTGCATTACTTTTTCGAAGATTAAACATGCCTGTACCAGGAAGATGATGCAGTAATGTGATAGATTTAAGTAATCTGCTATCCTTTATGAATTTTTAGAAAAAGAAAACTTGTAGTTTCATAAGAAAAAATTGGTTCATATAAGGAACAATTTATTCAGAGGACTTCTTAAGTTAGAATCATTTACTAAAACCTCTACTAGTTGAAATGGGTAGAGTATTGCAGAGAGAGATTTCACGAGACTAAAGCCTGCTCATTGAGTTTTGACTTTTGATAGTGCCAATGGAAGAATACATGCCTGAGAATATACGAGAATCTCAGTTGTAGGTCATCCTGGATTAAGGCTCAGCTAGTCCGAGAGCATTTGCGGCATCTACAAGGGACAACTCAATGTCTATTTAGACAATGACAGGATTGCAGTATTGACTGCTATAGATGGCCAACTTTCTTTTAAAATATGGCATGGATGGACACATCATATGAAGCTAGTGAATCGCCATCTCGAGAGGAATTTCATAGTTGACCATATAACTAAGCACAAGATAGCTCTTTTTGTGAAGAGATAAACACAAGTACACTACTTTTAAGAGAATACGACCTTTGAAAACTTTTATCTTGACTTGATGTTGGGACTCGCTTCTTTCCTTGGGTATTCCATTAAACATTAAAGATATTCTAACTTGGTATTGTTTTACTATTCATGATCAAAAAACTTGGTTATGTGTTATTCTACAATGATATTCACATCATGCTATACACTTTTCGTGGTATTAACTTTTTACCAACATTTTACAAATGTTATAAACTTATTACAATCCACTTTTCACTTTCAGTTTGTTCATGAAGGCGAAAAGGAACGCTCCATGCTGTATTCTGCTACACCCAATGACAACCCTACTGCTCAGGTACAAATTGAAGAATATATATTTGCTCTCCTTAGGACTTGCAAAACGGAGTTGCTTGCATTACTTTTTAGAAGATTAAACATGCATGTACAGGGTAGATGATGCAGTGATGTGATAGATTTAAGTAATCTGCTATCCTTTATGAATTTTTAGAAAAAGAAAACATGTAGTTTCATAAGAAAAAATTTATTCAGAGGACTTCTTAAGTTAGAATCATTTACTAAAACCTCTACTAGTTGAAATGGGTAGAGTATTGCAGAGATAGATTTCACGAGACTGAAGCCTGCTCATTGAGTTTTGACTTTTGATAGCGTCAATGGAAGAGTACATGCATGAGAATATACGAGAATCTTAGTTGTAGGTCGTCCTGGATCAGGCTCAGCTAGTCCGAGAGCATTTGCGGCATCTACAAGGGACAACTCAATGTCTATTTAGACAATGACAGGATTGCAGTATTGACTGCTATAGATGGCCAACTTTCTTTTAAAAGATGGCATGGATGGACACATCATATGAAGTTAGTGAATCTCCATCTCGAGAGAAATTTCATAGTAGACCATATGACTAAGCACAAGATAGCTCTTTTTGTGAAGAGATAAACACAAGTACTCTACTTTTAAGAGAATACGGCCTTTGAAAGGTTTTATCTTGACTTGATGCTGGGACTCGCTTCTTTCCTTGGGTATTCCATTAAACATTAAAGATATTCTAACTTGGTATGGTTTTACTATTCATGATCAAAAAACTTGGTTATGTGTTATTCTACAATGATATTCACATCATGCTATACACTTTTCATGGTATTAACTTTTTACCAACTTTTTACAAATGTTACAAACTTATTACAATCCACTTTTCACTTTCAGTTTGTTCATGAAGGCGAAAAGGAACGCTCCATGCTGCATTCTGCTACACCCAATGACAACCCTACTGCTCAGGTACAAATTGAGGAATATATATTTGCTCTCCTTAAGACTTGCAAAACGGAGTTGTTTGCATTACTTTTTAGAAGATTAAACATGCATGTACAGGGAAGATGATGGAGTGATGTGATAGATTTAAGTAATCTGCTATCCTTTATGAATTTTTAGAAAAGGAAAACATGTAGTTTCATAAGAAAAAACTTATTCAGAGGACTTTTTAAGTTAGAATCAGTTACTAAAACCTCTACTAGTTGAAATGGGTAGAGTATTGCAGAGAGAGATTTCACGAGACTGAAGCCTGCTCATTGAGTTTTGACTTTTGATAGCGTCAATGGAAGAGTACATGCATGAGAATATACGAGAATCTCAGTTGTAGGTCGTCCTGGATCAGGCTCAGCTAGTCGTAGAGCATTTGCGGCATCTACAAGGGACAATTCAATGTCTATTTAGACAATGACAGGATCGCAGTATTGACTGCTATAGATGGCCAACTTTCTTTTAAAATATGGCATGGATGGACACATCATATGAAGCTAGTGAATCTCCATCTCGAGAGGAATTTCATGGTAGACCATATGACTAAGCACAAGATAGCTCTTTTGTGAAGAGATAAACACAAGTACGCTACTTTTAAGAGAATACGGCCTTTGAAAGGTTTTATCTTGACTTTGAAAGGTTTTATCTTGACTTGATGCTGGGACTCGCTTCTTTCCTTGGGTATTCCATTAAACATTAAAAATATTCTAACTTGGTATTGTTTTACTATTGGTGATCAAAAAACTTGGTTACATGTTATTCTACAATGGTATTCACATCATGCTATACACTTTTCATGGCTTTACTTTTTTACAAACTTTTTACAAATGTTACAAATTTTTTACAATCTACTTTTCACTTTCAGTTTGTTCATGAAAGCGAAGAGGAACGCTTTGTGCTGCATTCTGCTACACCCAATGATAACCCTCCTGCTCAGGTACAAATTGAAGAATATATATTTGCTCTCCTTAAGACTTGCGAAAGGAGTTGCTTGCATTACTTTTTAGAGGGTTTAACGTGCTTGTTCAGGGAAAATGATGCAGTGATGTGATAGATTTAAGTAAATTCTTTGAATTGGTTCATAAAATATTTATTATGAAGTTGAGTAAATTCTTTGATTTTTTTACAGCAAGCCAACCAAGTTATTCCCGTTCGAGATGTTAACGTTAACCAGGTTTGCTTGGCCCTAACACGAATGCTTCTTGACCGTGCTTGGGTGACCCTACCCCCATTGCTGAGGTCGTTGGTCACCTTGACTGGAATCTTCATCACCTTGACTGAGATGGTGATTATATTTACATGGACATTGCTTAGGCTCTGTCTTTTGTTGGTTACTACGATCCTTTTACTTATGTTGAGGATGATGTAAGAAGACTAGTAATTGAGCTTATGTTGTGGAGAGAGAAGTTGGCCCCTTCTAGTACATGGTAACAGTGATGTAAATGTGGTTTTTTTTGTGATTTAGGATTTGACTTTTGGCCTCAGAACAGAATGACAGAGGACTTGCATACTGGTATTTGCTGCTGATTCGTGTGGAACAGTACTTCAAAAAATTCTTTTGTTACTACTACTGTCTATTGAGATTACTTGTTGCTTGATCAACGTCATACTACTTCAAAGTGCTTGTGTTACTATGCATTTTTGGGACTCCTTTGATGCATTTGATGTAGGAATATATTGAGTTGTAATGATGTTCATCCTTGTGGATTCTGGAAAAACTCTTTCCTTATTCGTCTTGCCAAAGAATATGTTGTTTTATGGAGTTGTAATTGGGAAAAAATCACTTTTGTCCCCTTATTGTGTGGCATAGTTACGATTTTAGTTCTATAATGTGGCATTGTCCACATTTAGTCCCATATTGTGGCATTTTGTACAATTTTGGTCTCATAGTCATTTTTTTGTCCCCTAAGTTATTTTTATTAGCTAAAAATACCGCATATATTTTTTAAATTAGTAAAAAGCCCATGTATGTTATACATTTTTCTAAGATTATATTTTCACCAAAAAAAACATATTTAATCAATGTAAACTTCTACTTTTTTGATAAATTTTAATTACTATAAATATTTATATTTAAAATTTCTAAAAAAAATACCCAATTATAATAAAATAATTATATAAAAAAACCTTCTCCCTCCCACCTCCCCACCACCATCGCTACCACCCGATTTTTTTTCTTTTTTTTTTTGTCCAATTTATGATTTTTCAATAAAAAATAAAATTATTTATTTCATGTTAAAAAATTCAAAAAGTCATTTACCATAGCAAGGAACTTCGAATCGAGGGTATTGAACCTGCTCTAACAAAACTAGACGATGATCTTCAAAGCAACAAAAGTACAAAATGAAGTAGAAATTTCATTGACGATGTCTCTAGCTCATATTTATATTTAAAATTTCTAAAAAAAATACCCAATTATAATAAAATAATTATATAAAAAACCTTCTCCCTCCCACCTCCCCACCACCATCGCTACCACCCGATTTTTTTTTTTTTTGGTCCAATTTATGATTTTTCAATAAAAAATAAAATTATTTATTTCATGTTAAAAAATTCAAAAACAAAAAATACCTAATTTTAATAAAATAATTCAAAATATATTTATTCCACCACCACTCAATTTTTCCTTTTTCCCCCTCCCAACCTATCCATAAAAAATCCAAGTTAAGGTTCATTGACAATGATTATTTCGTTGATAATCAAGCTTCGAAGTGGCCCCTGAGAGGTGGTTTATCACCTCCTCTGAATCCTTCAGCGCCTCCAACTTCTTTTTCAAATCAGCCTCCTCATTTTTAAACTGGTGCGTAATCGGCCCGGTCCTTAATTCTTTAATTCGTTGCGCCAGTCTTTTGATTTATTTCTTCAAATCTCTTCCACTAACTTTGTTCCATTTAAGTAACCCCAGCTTACACCCCTTCAACTTAAACTCAAGACTCAGTCAGGTTGACCATCCGTGATATCTTGCCATATTTGTTCAATGACTTTCGAACGCTATTCTTTTTAATCTAGATTGCCTCAAACCGAGCCTCTTTGGAGTTGGTTGTCTCTTCTTGTGAAACCCAGCGGCATTGAGAGATACAAAAAGTTACGAATGATCAGAATATTCCATTGACAAATGATCGACCCTCGCCGTCTCAAAACATTGTCTCCATCGTGCATCAACGCATGCTCTATCCAATCTTTCCCACACAGTGTCGGGTTCTGAATGCCTATCACACCAAGTAAATTTTGACCAGTGGCAGCCAAGTTCACATAACCCCGTATCTGAAGAGAGCCTATCGAAAATGTTTAAAGTTCCAATTCGGTTTTGGGATTCCACCTAATTTCGGCGATTGATACAACAATTCATTAAAATGTTTGGCATACACCGATGGTTTAGACGAAACAGACTTTAGATACAACAATAAAACCCAAGAATTTTTTCTCATCGAGCCATCTGGTTCTCCACAGAAACCCGTAAAATGCCACTCAGGACTTCCATCCTGTAATAGAACAAGAGCGTCAATATAATAAAATGACATACTCATGAGGTGAACGTCGACATCTTTTTTTCCATAATAATGCCAATCCCCCAACTTCCCTTTTAAATTCACGAGGATTCCAAAATATCCAACTTGTTGCTTTAAAAACTCCATCTTCCTTTGTGAACTCTGCAATCATTTCTTAAAGCCAAACTAACTTCTTGCAAATTATTAGATATACATGTTGTATATTCTTTATTGATTTGTGTATATCTTAGATTAGGCAGTTTACCTTAATTAGCCTTGTACTGTATCTATGTATTCACAAATGACTAATGAGAATATTGATTCAGCAAAATACTATCTTACATAGTATCACGAGTCTAAACCTAGTCGTGAAATCCTTCTCTCCCCCAATAGTCGTCCGCCCCCTCCTCTCTTTCTCTCTTCAATGGCTGAATCAAAATTTCACCCCGCTATCGTAGTCTCAAATATTCGTAACTTTATTCTGATCACCCTTGAAGTTGAGAAAGGTCAATACTCTTCTTGGGCAGGACTTTTTTGCATTCATTTCTGTGCATACCAAGTCATCAATCACATTCTACCACCAACACCTTCTGCAAAATCTAAAACACCATCACCACCCGCCACCACGGACGCAACAAATGCGGCCGACCCTTCGTCTTCCGATGCCGCTCCAACCAAATAGATGGGTGATGACCCCACTCTCTGGACCCGCCTCAATGCGATCATTCTTCAGTGGATATATGGCACCATATCCAACGACTTACTGCACACTATCCTTGAGAAGGATTCCACCGTTCATCAAGCCTGGGTCGGCCTTGAAAATATCCTCTAAGACAATAAGAACTCATTGGTCGTTTATTTGGAGAACCAATTCTCTCATGTACAATTGGACAATTTTTTGAATCTATCTTCTTATTGTCAAGAACTAAAAATGCTTGCAGATCAACTCTCGAACGTAGGCGCACTGGTACCCAATCAACGTCTCATTGTAGGACTCAATGAGAACTATGATGGTGTTGCCAGTTTCATTCAACAGAGTGATCCCCTCCCTCCGTTCTATGAGGCTCGGTCCCGCCTCATCATGGAAGAAACCCACAAAGCAAAACAGGCTGCCGCTGCTGCCACGGCCACCGCCTTGATCCACACCGCACGACCATCGTACCCCCCGCCCTCACGGACGTGGCTCTGCCCCTCCCCACCGCGGCTACTCTTCTCCCACAAGAGGACGTCGCGATGGCACCCACAACCATGGGGGCCGCATTCAGCCCGACTTCTTCTCACCGCGATATGTGGCTCATTAGCTAAATTTGTGGGCCCAGTACCCGCCTTGGCAGGCCGGCCCGTGGTCCTATCCATTGTGGCCATATCCAACCACTGGTTGGGCTCGACCTCCGACTTTTTCTCAGCCCAAAATTTTGGGTAGTCGTCCGTCGTAAGCTTACACGGCTTACAATACTTCACAATCCTCTTATGCACCAACGGACATTGACCAAGCCATGCACACCACCATGTCCTTAAATTCTCCCGATCCATAGTGGTACTTGGAATCCGGTGCTTCCTCTCGCATGACCTTGGCGAAAGGTATCTCTCGTCTTATTCTTTTTCGAGTATCGAATCGAGTGTGTTCGATGCAGGCGTGTCAAACCGTGGTCGTTCGATACTGAATACACAGTAGAGGTTCTGTGTCAAATTAGAGTGTATCGAATCAGCCTGATTTGATGTAGTGTTGAGTGTCGAATTCGGTGTCTTCGATATGATGTCGTATCGAATGCTTCGAGTTCGATCTAGATTAGTGTCGAATGCTCAAAGTTCAATGTTGAGTAGGTCTGAGTGAGTCTTGAATGTGTGCTCAGATTGTCAGGGGATGGGGTATATATAACCACCGTCTCGCGGGCCCCATTGACAGATGGCTCATTCTGCATCGAACAGGTGGTGTTCGATGCGCATTTAACATCGAACAGTGCATGTTTGATGTACTATTTAGCAGGCCGGTGTTGCTGGGCAGGCCCAATACATGATATTGGGTCAATCCTAAAATATCCCCATCACATAGTTTCCCCAATTTGGGAGACGGTGTCGATTAGAGAGTGGCTTCCAAATTTATGAAAATAAGTCCTTGATTTGCAGGCCGCTATGCTTATATTTTGAAAATGATGCCTCCGATTGGGAGCTGATCACAAATAGAGATCGAGTTCCAAACTCAAAACTCTATCGTTTTTGTTCAAAATCATGCCCTCAATTGGGAGGCGGTCAATTGTGTACGACCTTTGTAGGTTTTTTGTGGTGGTTTGAGATATTCTTAATCATAAGTTTCTTCTGAGTGGATCCCATTATATTCGTTTGTAAGCTCCCAATTTAATGGGCACAGCTCGATGTGGGATGCATCGAACATCTTGCGTTCGATGCTTGATGCATGATGTATAGGTTTTGCGCCTCATTTTTCATATTGGTTTTTCTGTTTTCATGCAAATTGTTCGAATAATCGCTTTTGCTCTTCCACCGTTAATTAAGGTAATTTATTACGTGCTTACTTGTGAGGTTGATTTATAATCGCTTAGCACGTACTCGTTTCAGATATGTCGCGTTAGTGTTGCGAGAGCCGAGAGTGACGTATTCACTCGGAGTCAGTTTTTTTTTTTTTTTTTTTTTTTTTCAGTTTTTCTCGACCAAAATGGTGAATTATGAGTCAACTTCTTGGAGTGAATCGAGTAGCGGCTCGAGCTCTGGTTCAAGGAACTATGTGATGGGCCCTTCCAGAGCTCCCGCGGGTTTGGGTATGGCCCTAGGAGGCGACTACGAGCCTATTGACATAGATTCTGTCAGTTCACCCGTGGATAATAGTCCCAGTGTTGCCGTTGGACAGTCATTCTCTCGGGGTGAAGATAATGATTCGCAAACATCTTCGTCTGAGGATAATCGTGCCTCTATTGAGGTCGATGAAGATATTGAGCTCTTCAATAGGGAGTTTGATGATTACGTGGAGGTGCCAGGGATGGCATATAATATGTACGTGTCTCACTTACAGCATAGTTGCTCTCAACTTTGTGAGAAATTTAACATCCCGAATAGGTATAAATTAGTCATTCCTGGTCCAAATGACCGCATGGATACACCGCCACCAGGACATTTGACAGTGTTTGTGGGCCAGCTCCTGAATGGGTTGCGGTTCCCGATACCAGTTGAGGTAAGATGCTATTGAGGTCAATTGATCTTGTGCCAGGACAGCTTACGCCAAATTCATTTGGCCATATCATAGGTTTCATCATTGTAATGAAGGCCTTACGCGAGCCTCAGAGTTCCAATGAGTTCCGGGCTCTTTTTTAGGTTGCCCGGAGGGAGGAAGGTTTCTACCATGTTAAGGCGATGAGGAATCGCACGTTTTTGAATGGCGAAGCCACTGGTTGTGGAAAGAACTGGAAGAGACGCTATTTTTATATCAAGGAGAGTTACGAAGATGAGTTTTTTGGATTATCGTCGCGACTGGTTTACCGGTTCTAGGGTTGCGATACCACCCGGTGTTGCCCCGACCTCATAGGATTGCGATTTTATCCCAAGCTTAGTGCGTAACCACCAACTTGACGTTAAAAAATTAGTGGAGAGTCGTGTTTTATCTTTAGCTGGTCTGTCCCCGATTCCGTATAACAGGAGGTTTACACTTGGTATAATATTGCGTTTTTAGTTGACTTTCTAGTTCGTGTTAATACTATGATGATTCTGATAGTGTTACATTTTTGCAGTCGACTATATCATGGATCGACATGCTCGCATGAACTAAGTTTTTGCTGCTGATCAAGAGACTTCTGAGACTACCGTTGTTCCTCTGATACCTCCCACACGGAAGAGGAAGAATAAGGGTAATAAAACAGCAGTCGGGGCATCGGCGTCGGCCCATGTTGAAGCTCCAAGTGATCATTTTGAGGATATTTTGGGACGGGATTGTGATACTGCGCCTCCTACTGCTGATTTTAGCTAAGCGGGAGGTTCAGAAAGTATGGCGGCTGACTGAGGTGATAGTACCGAGGTTGCAACCCGGGCCAAGAGGAGAAGAGTTCATCAGACTCGTTCTCAAACTGGGGGGGTTGTTCCCCCTGTTGCGCGGACGTCTGGTCCAGATGTTGGGAGTGGCCCTTGTCCTGCGGAGGGGCCGAATGTTGGGGTGGGACCTAGCCATGGTCCACGTGCCCACCTAGGTGGATATGAAATTCCAGAGGCTGCTTTGATTGATGCCCTGAAGGTCCTTCTTCCCAATCTTGTTGTGTCTCACCCGATTTCTGCGGAGGAACGAAGAATGGTGGAGCGGAATGCTCTTCATGTGCTAACAGCGGTAATATATGTTTCTTTTTGAGTGAATTGTTGTATGACTGGTTCGTGAATGTTGACTTCTTTGGTTATTATCTTTTATTAGGGTGGCAGAATAGTGGACTCCATGTTTGCGGCCCTGGTCCAAGCTCACGAAACGGCCACGAGTGGACAGCCACAGGGCAGAGGCGAGCTCCATTGTGGAGATGCTGAAGCCTTAAGGCATGCTCTTGATGCGACGGAGAAGGCCTTTCAAAAAGTCAAAGAGTATGTCGCGAGAGCCCACGCCGACAGAGAGGCGGTGAGACACGTGAAGGAGGCTGTTGATCAACTCCAATTGCAGGTATCCAATCTTCCGGCTAGCAAAAGGGAGTTGGCCAAGCGAGTCACCGAGCTCGAAAAAGAGGTGGCAGGCGAGAAAGAGAAGGCTGAACATGCTGAGGGTGTTGGCTACTCCCGTGGCCTTAATGAGGTAAATAATTTTAATTCTTTTGTATATTTGTATTCTTTTATTCCTTTTTTTTACTCTCTTTTGTGCTCGTATAGGTTTTCGCTCAGCAGAGGGTGAAAATTGCCGAGGCGTTCCTTCGGAGCAATACCTTTCGAGAAATTAGTGCTCGGAGGTGTGCCAGTGAAGCCCGTAAGGCTCAGGTCCTTACTGTGCGTCAATTCTACAGCAGCAAGTACGTTTGAGGGGGCTTCAACCCTAAATGGATGGATCCCAGTTTGGGGCCTAATCGAGAGGTTTTGCCACCCCCAATGGGTGATCGGTCTGTTTCTCCGGATGAGTTTGTTGTGCTTCTTGAGGACAACAGCCTTGTCCTTAGTGGAATCTCGCCACCGCTTCATATGCCTCATGTTTATCCTTCTTCCGAGGATGAAGATGATGCTGACGCCTAAGGGCGTTGGTCTTTATTCTGTTTTGTAATGAACTATTTCTATTTTGTTTTTTTATGGCGTTGCGTCGCCTCTTAATGAGTTGAACAACTTGATTAATTATATGATTATTTTTCATGAATTTTTGCGCTGGTTTGCTTTATCTAATACTTGTACTCGTTCTCTTTTCTTTCAATTGTTAATGTTGCTCTTACTTTATTTTGACAACTTGAGCATTCTTCTATATTCTTGGAAAGTGGTCCATTTCGCTTCGAATCATAGGGTTATTGTTTTATTCGACAGCGTTATAACCGCTCTGCTTAGTGTTATTCCTCGTGGGGATAGGTATTGTTTGTCACTTTTAGACAAAGTATCCTTCTTTTTCGTATTTTTGAATGGTCGGTGTCATTCGCCTTTTTGGAAAAAATATCCGCTTTTTTTTTCGTATTGCGGGATTCGCGGTAACACTTGTAACTTTGTACGCAGTGTTTGTCCCTTTCTTCCTCTCTAGGGATTTCCGGTATCACTTGCAACTTTGGACAGAGTTTTCATCCCTCTTCATCATCTTTTGGGGATTTGATTTATCTCGTGCCACTTTGAACAGAGTTTCCCTCCCTCTTCATCGTCTTTTGGGGATTTGCGGTATCTCGTGCCACTTTGGACAAAGTTTCCGTACCTCTTCATCGTCTTTTGGGATTTGCGATATCTCATGCCACTTTGGACAGAGTTTTCGTCCCTCTTCATCGTCTTTTGGGATTTGCGATATCTCGTGCCACTTTGGACAGAGTTTCCGTCCCTCTTCATCATCTTTTGGGGATTTGCGATATCTCGTGCCACTTTGGACAGAGTTTATGTCCCTCTTCATCGTCTTTTGGGGATTTGCGGTATCTCGTGCCACTTTGGACATAGTTTCCATCCCTCTTCATCATCTTTTGGGATTTACGGTATCTCGTGCCACTTGGATAGAGTTTCCGTCCCTCTTCATCGTCTTTTGGGATTTGCGGTATCTCGTACCACTTTGGACAGAGTTTTCGTCCCGTTTGTTGAAGCGAATCATCTTGATTTCTACATTGCCATCTGGGACCGAATGTTCATCCTTATGTGTCGTATCTAACAATGTTATGTCCTGCATAAAGGTTGATTATGCAATTTGAATGGATTTCATATAGATGGATTAGTGAAAAGGATTTCTCTTGGAAACGAATTCATATAATCTGAGTAGGGCAGAGCTTGATTTTATAGCTCGTTCTGCTTTGCTTCCCAATATAGCCCTCCGGGCTCAAGTCCTCAGTGTCCCTGTTTTAAGTTAATACATGTTTGCCCCCCCATACAGTAGTAAGAGGTTTCACCATTTGGTGGTAGGTCGATGGTAATGCTTGGAATGCATTCAGTGCGGGCCTTCCTATGATATCATTGTATGCGAAATGCATGTCGACAATTACATAGTTTTCCAGTAGTGTTTTTCTTTACGGTGTTGTACCTAACAAGGTGGGAAGCATAAGCATTTCGAGAAGAACTATCTCTGGACCTCCGAATATGTGAAGTGACGTTCTCACCGATTCCAATGTCTGGCCGTTCAATCCCATTTTGGCCAGAGTAGAGCTGAATAGCACGTTAACTGAGCTACCGTGATCCATTAGCATTTTCGTGACTCCATAATTGGCTATATCCTATCACCAACGAGCAATCCAGTTTTGACATTTGAATTGCTTGGGCGCTCAATTTTCACAGGTCCGTGGTCGAGAAAGTGATCTCTTCCTGCGGCATTTCCTGGATCCTTAGTATGCTGGCCATGTTGACAAAATTGTCCTATTTGACGAGCCTCGAAATCTTCTTCCGGCCGTTGGTGGAATCCGCCCCCCTAGGCCTCCTGATATCATGTTTATCATGGCTTTCTTGATGTTGCCATTGTCAATCTGAGGATAGTCGAACAAATGTGGTTCATCAACCATTATTTGTTTATCCTTCATGGGCGATGGTGTTCTATTTCTGCCGGTGTTGTCCTCTTGCTCCTGCATCTTTTTGACAAACTCTACGAGTTTTCCATCCTTCAGTAGTCGTTCGATCTCATCCTTGAGATCCTTGCAATCTTCGGTTTCATGTCCCTTCTGATTATGGTACTTGCAGAAGCGGATTGAAAATCTTGTTGCCCTGGAATCCTTCATTTGTCTGGGCTATTTCAGCCACCCTTTCCTTTTTGTCGTCCCGAATACTGTCATGATGTTAGCATTCAGAGGCGTGTGCCGCTTAGGCGAAGCGTCTCGGTACATGTTGTTCTTGTTCCTGTTATTGTTGTTACGGTTTTGGTCTTCCCTTCCTCGTTCCTTCTCTTTTAGGGGTGCAACGACGGACACTTTGGTTGCCATCATCTCCTCAAAGTGGACCACCTCCTGCGTTATCTTGTTAATTTCTTCGATAGTGGTGGGTTTGCGTCTGAGTAAATCCCCGCTAAAGATTGTGTTGTTGGTCACTCGGAAGAGTATACTCATTGTCATCTCTCCAGATGGGTTGTCTATCCTCAGCAGCTGCGCATTCAAACATCTCATGAAGTCCTTCAGACTTTCATTGGTTTCTTGCTTCATGGTATACAAATGGGAGTGTTCCAAGACCAATCTAGCTTGACTGGAAAATTGATATTCAAACATTTTCCTTAGTTGTTTGTAGCTTTTGATTGATCCTGGAGTAATCCGAGTAAACCAGTTCATTGCTACCCTTGATAGGGTTGTTGCGAATATTCTGGCATGTATGTTCTCTTTGAACCCATAAAGAGACAGTTTCATGTCCAAATGAAAGAGGTGATCGTGGGGATCAGACTTTCCATCATAAGTTTTCAGATCAGGGATCTTCTCCCCGTGTTCTAAGATCTTCGCTTCTATCTTTTCGAAGAACGGGCTACTCCTCGGAGCATCACCTCCTTGTCCCATCCGGCATTCGATCACAGCTTTCTCTCTCTTGAGCCTTTCCAGTTTCCTGGTTATTTCATCATGTTCCCTTCTAGAGTCATGACTCTCCGCACGTCTCTTGTCGTCCTTATCCTCTCTCCTTATTGGTTCATCCTTTTGATTTCCTCCTTTTTCTTTTCTTCTTGTCTCGTGGTGCCTTCTCGATTGCACCTCGATTGACTTAGCCTTCCTCTCTATTCATCGTGGGCTGACTTTTCTTTGCTCTATTGTTCTCCTGATGTAAGTTTGCTCCTTCTGTCGTCCTTCCGCGACTTCTCCTTATCTGCTCCTCTTGGAGCCCTGGCCACAGAACCTTGTTCCCTTACGGCCTCTGCATGCCCGACAGGCGGTGGTGTCTGCACGGGCGGTGGTGGAGTCGGCACTTCTGCCAGTGCGACCTTAACCATTGCCATGATTTCGTTTCTCAAGTTATTCGAGATCAAAATAGTAGTTGTTGTCGCCCCAGTTGCACCTGCTTCAGTTCTCGGTGCCTCCTTGGGTTGGGGCCTCGGCATTTCTTGCCTTGCGGGCGTTTACACCCCAGCGGATATTGTCAATGTTCTCGCGTTGTTCGGGATGGTCTACTCACAGGCCGCCCGCTCGGCCTCTTCATTGTGGCCCTCTGCAACTCTACTGCGAGATCGGGTAATTCTAGAAGTCATGCCTAATAAACTGGAAAAATATGGTGTTCCCACAGACGGCGCCAATATTTTGGTCTTATTTCGTTCAGGTAACAAACACTGTAAAATGATGCAATCAGAATGTAAATAGCCAAAATAATGATAATCAAAAGATAATCGGACTAGCTTGGTCTGGAACACCTAATACAAGCTTACTAGGTAAAACAAGTAAATTACAAAGTCAAAGTCACGTATCGAATCGAGTGTGTTTGATGCAGGCGTTTCGAACCGTGGTTATTCGATACTGAATACACAGTAGAGGTTTTGTGTCGAATTAGAGTGTATCCAATTAGCCTGATTCGATGTAGTGTTGAGTGTCGAATTCAGTGTCTTCGATATGATGCCGTATCGAATGCTTCGAGTTCGATCTAGATGAGTGTCGAATGCTCAAAGTTTGATGTTGAGTAGGTCTTAGTGAGTCTTGAATGCGTGCTCAGATTGTCAGGGGTTGGGGTATATATAACCACCGTCCCGCGTAGGGGTGTGCATTTGGATCGGATCAGATCTAATCAGATCGAATCAAGGCTGGAAGTCGATTTCGATCCTAGAGAAATAAGGATCAAAATCTAATCAATTTAAAACGATCCGATTCGATCCAAAATCATTCAATTTCGATCCGATTCGATTCGATTTCGATCCTTTTTTTCTTTTTTTCTTATTTAATTTAATATCAATGGGACCAACCAGAACATTCAAATAGAGTTACTGAATTACAAAATTCACTTTCATATGGTGAGAGAAAGGTGTTACAAATTTACAATTGTATATGTTTCTCAAAGACAGAAACGTGGCCTTCCAATGGACCAAGAAAAAGATGTTAGGTATGTGTATATATAAAAATATAATATTAACATTATATATTGAAATATCATAGTAGCATTAATAGGCTTAGATTTATAGATAAAAATATAATAATGTATATATTATTATATATTTATTTATTTTTTAAAATTAAGATAAGTATTCGATCCGATTCGATTCTCAGCCTCTAAAATCGAGGATCGAATCAAATGGGGGTTCGATCCTAAGGCAAAAATCAAAAGTCGGATCAAATATTCGATCCGATCCTCCGATCGGATCATTCGATCGATTTTCACCCGATTCGATCGATCCGATTCTTTTTGCACATCCCTAATCCCGCTCCCACGAGCCCCATTGGCAGTTGGCTCATTCTGCATCGAACATGTGGTGTTCGATGCGCATTTAACATCGAGTAGTGCATGTTCGATGTACTATTCAGCAGGCGGGTGTTGTTGGACTTGCCCAATACATGATACTGGGCCAATCCTAAAATATCCCCATCAGGCCTCACGTTCTCCAAATGGCCACTTACCTCACAAATATACTTCCTCACAAAACACTCCAACAATCCTCTCCCTCTCAAATCCTATATTACCAAACACCATCCTATATGCACCTACGTACCTTTGGGTGTCTATGTTATCCATAAACTCCAACCTCGCTCCACTCCTTGTGTCTTTCTCGGCTATCCCTCCAATCATAGGGGATACAACAGCTATGACCTCCAATCCAACAAACTACTCATCTCTCGTCACGTCCTCTTTGACAAATCCAAATTCCCGTTCCAAAATCTCCTCAAATCATTTCCACAAAATTACTCCGTCCTCGATGAACCCGTCAACCCTTACCTATTACCCACGGCTCCATCAGCCCAACCGTCCTCTCTAGCCCACTCACTCCCGGCCAACCCCTCTTCGGCCCACCTTCTCACGGCCCACCAAATGTCCCCAGCCCATTCCCCCATAATTGCCCCACGTCCGGTCCAACATCCAACCCCCTGGCCCAACCCGCGCCCCTATCCACGGCCTAACCGCCCATGGTCTCACCAAGAGCGGCCCATTCTACCGTGGCCCAGCACCCGGCCCCATCTCATTCGGCCGAAACCAACACTCGCCCTTCTCCTCCTCCCTCTCGCACTATTGTAACATGGAGAATGCACGGTATCCACACTCCTAATCGTCCTTTCAATCTCTCTACTTCTATATCTCCCTATCCTCTTCCTACTAACCTAAAAGTTGCATTACCTGATCCTAACTGGAAATCAGCCATGCTAGATGAATATAATGCTTTGATTAAGAGTGAGACGTGGGAGTTAGTCCCTCGTTCGCCTAATGTGATTATTATTCGATCTATGTGGATATTTCGTCATAAGACTAACGCTGATGGTTCTTTTGAGCGCTATAAGGCTCGTCTTATTGGTGATGGCAGGTCTCAACATGTTGGCATTGACTGTTTGGACACTTTTAGCCCTATGGTTAAACCTGCGACTATTCGCACTGTTCTCAGCATTGCTCTATCTCGTTCTTGGCAAATCAACCAACTGGATGTCAAGCACGCTTGGTTGCATCGCACTCTCAATAAAACCGTCTACATGCACCAGCCCCTCGGCTTTCGGGATTCCCCCGACCATGTTTGTCTCTTAAAAAAGTCTCTCTATGGTCTTAAACAGGCCCCACGGGCTTGGTAGCAACGGTTTTCCGACTTTGCTTTCACCATTGGATTCTCTCATAGTAAATTCACCACTCTCTCTTTATCTATCACCGGGGTAACGGTGTTGCTTACTTACTTCTTTATGTTGATGATATCATACTTACAGCTTCATCTGTCACTCTACGCTGCTTCATTATTGATCAGTTTAGTGTTGAATTTTCCATGAAGGACTTGGGTACCCTTCACTATTTTTTGGGAATTGTTGTTTCTCACTCTGCAAGCGGTCTTTTTCTCTCACAAAGTAAGTATGCAGCTGAAATTATTGAGAACACATGCATGGCCTCTTGCAAACCCACGGCCACGCCAGTTGACACGAAGCCGAATGTCGGATCCTCGGGTTCTCCTTTTCTCGACCCAACTTTGTTTTGCAGATGGTTGGTGCTCTTATGTACCTCACCTTCACTCGACCAGATATATCATATGTTATTCAGCAAGTATGTCTTCACATGCACGACCCTCGTTTGGAACACATGGCCGCTCTTAAGCGAATCATTCGCTATGTCTAAGGCACCTCTCACCTCAGCCTCCATCTTCTATGCTCCAGTCTCGACTCTCTTGTCTCTTATACTGATGTTGATTGGGCTGGGTGCCCCGACACGAGACGTTCCACTTCGGGGTATTGTATGTTTCTTGGGGATAATCTTACTTATTGGTCGTCTAAACGACAACCCTCTCTCTCTCTCTCTCTCTCTCTCGTTCCAGTGTCGAGGTCGAGTACCGTGCAGTCGCTAATGTTGTTTCGGAGTCTTGTTGGATTCGTAACCTATTATTGGAGCTTCGCATTCCTCTCTCGAAGGTTGCATTGGTTTATTGTGATAATGCAAGTGCCATCTATCTCACCAACAATCGGGTGCAGCATCAACGTACTAAACACATTGAACTTGACATTTTGTTCGCGAAAAAGTGTCTCGGGGTCAAGTTTGGGTTCTCCATATTCCTTTTCGGTCGCAAATTGCCGACATCTTCACTAAAGGATTACCTCGGGTTCTCTTTGATGACTTCCGTTCCAGTCTCACCATTCGTGAACCTCTCGATTCGACTGCGGGAGTATATTAGATATATATGTTGTATATTCTTTATTGATTTGTGTATATCTTAGATTAGGCAGTTTACCTGTTATGTATATCTTAAATTAGGCAGTTTACCTTAATTAGTTTTATACTGTATCTATTTATTCAAAATGACTAATGAGAATATTGATTCAGCAAAATACTATCTTATAGCAATAATAAACTCAAAAACCCACCACAAAATTATTTCCATGTGGCAAATATGTATAGTTATATATAATTTTACTATGTAACTTTTCAACATTGTCCTTGCAATGAGAATTAATTAGTTAACAATGTACTTCATTCCCTATCTATATATTAATCGATATTATTGTTAATTAATGTCATGAAACAAATTGAAATCGATTTTATTGACAAATTCGCACACCAACACGAGATAATAGTCTGGGGGTGTTTGCAAGAGCTTATGAAAGCTACTTCTTCATAACTTCTACATAAAATTACTTAAAGTCGCGTTTGACTTAAAGCAGTTAGTGCTTGCAAATGTATTTTTAAAAGTTACTTAAAGCCGTTAAAATAATTTTGTGGTGTTTGCAATAGCTAGTGAAAAGCAGCTTTTGAATATTGATTAAAATGCAATAAGATTTATTTTCCCATATTTAAAGTATACATAATATTTATGTTTCACTCACACATACACAATAATTGTTATATTTAAAAATAAAATAATTTTAATTTCAATATAATTGAATTCATACGTTTATTACATTTCAATGCACAATTTTATTTGGTGTAAACATTTATTTTTAGAAAGTATAACTTTATCTGAAAGTTGTTAATAAAAATATGTTGTTGTTAAGTAAAAAAAATAAATTAATTTTTTTTCTATTCTTTTTCATTATTACATTTTCTTTAATTATTTTTTATTATTAATTTATTGCTCTTAAAAATACTACAATTTCAAATGAGAGAGAATATCACTTAAATGAGGAAAGAGAGAAATCATGAGATTTTTTTCTAATTAATTAAGGCCTAAATAGGATATTAAGAGAAATTTAAGGAATATATAAGTAGAAGCAGTTTATAGAAGCACCTCATGACATGCTTCTGGGCTTCTGCTTATTTTTGACTTTTTTTAAGAGAATGAAAAGCAAAAGCATGCATTGCAAACACTAAATAAATGATTTTCAGTGACTTAAAGCCCACAAGCTGTTTTTTAAAAGCTCTTGCAAACACCCCAGAATACACAATAGATTTAAGAGCAATCGAAGAAAAAACCAGATCAATCATATACTATCAAGCATGCATATATTTTAGTTAGTGAGAGAGATTTTATTTGAGGTAACAAAATAATTAATTTTATAATATAGGCCTATGGAATTAATTTGATAGATTAAAGTTGGAGTTACATGCCACAATCGTTATATGATTGAGGGAAGAGAGAATGCAATAAGATTTGTTGGTCTTGTTCATATTTCTAGTGCTTGTTTACCACATCTGGTTGCTAATAAGACAACGTTAAATCAACTGAATATTAGGTAACAATAGATAATTCTCATCAAATATATATGAGATACTTGCATAAAAAATAACTATTTGCACTTTATAGTTTATTCATATACAATAACAACAACAATCAAGCCTGTAATCCCAATTAAATTGGGGTAGGCTATATGAACCATGAATGAATCACGTCGAGTCGTGTACATGAATCCCCTGCCTCCATAGGTTTCGGTTGACGAGCATGTCTTCCTTTAGATCTTTTAGCTTCATGTCATTTCGTATGACCTCCATCCACGTCTTTTTTGGTCTCCCACGAGCTCTAGCCATATGTCCTAAGTCGAGATCTTCAACTCGTCGTACCGGTGCATCTATGGGTCTGCGTTTAACATGCCCAAACCATCTTAAACGATTTTTTCGCATTTTCTCGTCAATGGCCGCCACACCCAATTTATGTCGAATATCTTCATTGCGCACTTTATCTCTCCTAGTGTTACCGTACATCCACCGAAGCATGCGCATCTCTGTAACGTTCATTTTCTATGCATGACTTTGCTTAATAGCCCAGCACTTGGAGCCATAAAGCAGAGCAGGTCTAATAGTTGTACGATAGAACTTTCCTTTAAGCTTTAAAGGAAAGTTACGATCGCAAAGGATCCCTGTCGCACTCTTCCACTTTGTCCATCCAGCTTGGATGCGATGGTTGACGTCTTCGTCTAACTCTCCATCCATCTGCAGTATGGAGCCTAAATACCGAAAATGCGCACTTCTCGGTATCTCTTGGCCATCCAACTGAATCGTGCCATCGTTGTTTCTTCGTTGTTTGCTAAACTTGCATTCGAGGTACTCTGTTTTTGTTCGACTTAGTCGAAATCCTCGTGCTTCTAATGTTTGTCTCCATCGTTCTAATTTAGCGTTAACTCCCATTCTCGTCTCATCGATGAGGACAATATCGTCTGCAAACAACATACACCATGGGACTCGATCTTGGATGGTTCTAGTGATTTCATCAATTACAATGGCAAACAAAAATGGGCTCAAAGCTGACCCCTGATGTAAGCCAATTGTAATTGGAAAGGCGTCTGTTAAACCGCCACAAGTTCGGACACTTGTCACCACATTCTCATACATATCTTTTATGATGTTGATATATTTAATGGGTACCCCCTTCTTCACCAAGGTCCACCATAATACATCTCGAGGTACTTTGTCATATGCCTTTTCTAAGTCGATAAAGACCATATGCAAATCTCTACTCTTTTCTCGAAAGCGCTCAATGAGCTGACGAATCAAATGGATGGCCTCTATGGTCGACCTTCCGGGCATAAATCCAAATTGGTTCTCAGATATGGGAACAATTTTTCTCAATCGGTGTTCGATCACCCTCTCCCATAGCTTCATGGTATGAGACATAAGCTTTATCCCACGATAGTTAGAACAGTTTTGGACGTCGCCCTTGTTCTTATATAGAGGTATTAGCGTACTCTTTCTCCACTCTTCTGGTATGTTATTTGTTCGCCATATTTTGTTAAAGAGGTCTGTCAACCAGGTCACCCCTATCTCTCCCATGCTTCTCCAAGCCTCGATAGGGATACCATCTGGGCCAACGGCTTTTCGAGTCTTCATCCTCTTCAAAGCATCTTTGACTTCCGAACTTCTAATACGGCGCATAAAATTGCGGTTCAGATCTTGAGGGGACTGCGAGATGTCACCCACTGCTTGGGTGGGGCCTCCATTGAACAGGCCCTCGAAGTATTCCCTCCACCGTGCTTTGACCTGATCCTCACGCACTAAGACAGACTGACCTTCATCTTTAATGCATTTCACTGCACCTAGGTCTCTAGTCTTCCTCTCTCTAAAGCGAGCCATTTTGTATATATCCTTCTCGGCCTCCTTGCTATCCCTCTTCTCATAAATTTCCTTGTACACAGCCTCTCGCGCTAGTCCAACAGCTTTCTTTGCTTCTTTCCTGGCTAGCTTATACTTTTCAAAGCTTGCTCCATCATGGTTCTTCTTCAAATCCATGTAGCAATCCCGTTTGGCCTTGATTGCCGCCTTTACTTCTTCATTCCACCATGACGTGTCTTTACCTGTCAGGCTACTACCTCGGGATTCACCTAAGAGGTCTTTAGCTACCTTCTTGATACAACAAGACATTTTGGTCCAAGTTGCATCTGCATCGTCCTCAGTCTTCCAGTCTACCTCTTGAACCACTCGATCCACGAAGGCCTTTTGGGTAGACTCCTTAAGCCGCCACCACTTAATTCTAGGTTCCAACCGGTGCCTACTCCTCTTCACTCATTGCCGCAGTCTAATATCCAACACCAAAAGCCTATGTTGCGTAACCACACTTTCCCCGGGGATGACCTTGCAATCTATGCAACGACTTCTATCTGCCCTCCTAGCTAAGAAGAAATCTATCTGGCTCTTATTTGACCCACTCCTATAAGTGACCAAATGAGACTCTCTCTTCTTAAACCAAGTATTTGCTACAAGCAAATCATAGGAGAGGGCGAAGTCTAAGATAGTGTTTCCCGGCTCATTGCGATCCCCAAAGCTATACCCGTCGTGGATGTCCTCGAACCCATCACGGCTAGATCCTACATGACCATTAAAGTCACCTCCAATGAAGAGTTTCTCGCTACTACGGATCCTTTGTACCATCTTGTCCAAATCTTCCCAAAACTTACGTTTCACAGCTTCGTCTAGTCCTATCTGTGGTGCATAGGCACTAATGACATTCAAGATATCCTCGTCTGTGACCAACCTGACCAGTAAGATCCTGCCGCCCTTCCTTCTGACCTCCATCACGTCTTTGAGCCAAAGCTTATGATGATTCCAACACCATTTTGGTTCTTCTCTATCCCGGTATACCAAAGCTTACAACCCCAAGGGTCTACTACTTTGGCCTTTTCACCAACCCACTTGGTCTCTTGCACGCACAAGATGTTGATCCTCCTCCTAGACATTGCCTCAGCTAGCTCGACCAATCTTCCTGTGAGTGACCCCACATTCCACGATGCAAGGCGAACTCATCGTTCCTGGACTAACTTCTTTACCCTCACCCGTCCTGGAAGGTGAGGGAACCCTTGCTCATTTGACACCACACCCGGGCGTCGATGTGGCGCGTCGCTTCCGGGCGACGACCTAGCAACCCTTGCCCATTTATCACTACACCCTGGATCCGATGTAGCGCGTCGCTGAGTAGGGAACGCCCCAACGAAATTCATAGTATGGTTCATATCATAGGATGTGACGGGGTTTTTACGTTGGCTGTCACAAGCCTACCATAACCCTCCTCCTTTATCCTAGCTTGGGACAGGCAGTGAAAGCTCACTGGCGGAGTTTTTATAGTTTATTCATATAAATACAATAATATAAGAAGAAATTTTTAACAATATATAGTTATTCGAAGCAATTTATATTATAAAAGTTTTTAAAATTTAAAAAAATGAATTGAAATTTGATATAATTTCTCCCTTTTATTTGACTCTAATTAATAAATGTAACTTTTTAGCTGTTTTAAAAGTTGATTTTGAAGTAAATTAAAAGTTTTCACGATTAATTGTAGGGGATAAATGCATCAAACCCCCTGAACATGCACTTTTTTGCGAAGTCCTCCTTAAACAAAATAAATAAGCGGTTTGCCCCTTAAACTATACCATTCTGTTCGATTTACCCTGCACCGGAAACCATCGAATATTCCTCAGAATATTCCATTCTCGTACGAGTCACGTGAGTGTCAGAGGGGCATTTTTGGTATGAAAATTGGTGTGAATAGTTAAAGGATTTTCACACTAAAACTATGCTATACGGTGAGATTTGCCCCCGGAGCTATGTAAACATATCATCGTACCCCTCCGCCGTACTCCTCCTCCTCCACTTCAACGTCACCACCACCACAACCTCCGCCGTAATCAACAACAACCCAAACTGTAATCACGAAGAGCTCGAAACCACACTCGAAGCCCTCTACAGCCACAGGCCCACATCTACACTCTCTTTACCAACACCATCACCACCACCGACCACCATTACCAACTCCGACCTCCATCACCACCTCCGACCTCTATCACCACCTCCGACCTCCATCACCACTCACTTCACTAACGCCAATGGCTACACTCGGTTTGAATATACGGCACCAATAACCTGTTTTGGGTGGCGAGTCGGGTCGGTTCTCGCCTGTGGAATCTCTGAGTCCTTTATCTTGGAATATACCGACGGAGGTGGTGATAGAGGTCGGAGGTGGTGATGGCGTTGGCGAAGAGAGTGTAGCTGGCATAGGGCTTCGAGTGTGGGTGGTGACGATGAAGAGGAGGAGGAGGAGGAGGAGGAGTACGTCGGCATGTTTACATAGTTCAGGGGGCAAATCGCACAGTGGAGCATAGTTTCAGGGAGAAAATCCTTTAACTAATCACATCAACTTTTATACCAAAAATACCCCTCTGATACTCACGTGACTCGCACGAGAATGAAATATTTCGAGGAATATTCGGTGGTTTCTGCGCAAAGGGGCAAATCGAACGGAATTGTATAGTTTAAGGGGCAAACTGTTTATTTATTTTGTTTAAGGAGGATTTCAAAAACGTGCATAGTTCAAAGGGTTTGATGCATTTATCCTTAATTGTAGTTTCAAAATTTGAAAGGAGTAGGTGGAATACATAAAGAACTCGTGTAAAACCAAGATTTAAACTGAATTTGAGAAACACGCTATGTAAGCTCTCTCGTAAGTCGTAACACTTCCAAAATATATTATTAACGAGACACCAGCAAAATATAAGATAAGTACCAAAAACACTTTTCTCATCTTTTTTTTTTATTTTGGTAATCAAAACGAAAACGAATGCCCTCAGGCTACATCAGTCTCGATAATAGATAAAAGAGAGGGAGGAGGATCAAGCAACACGCTAACATCCCCGTCCTTGTTGCACGCACTTTTCGCTATGGCATCCGCTAGCCTATTACTTGATCTTGCTATCCACTTGATTTCAATTTCCCATGACTTGTGTAGAAAAATTCTACACTCTTCAATCTTTCCCCTGAGAGGATTTGACGCTATATTTTCCTCCAAAATTAGTCCAATCGCCTCTCTAGAGTCGGACTCAATCGCAATCCGACGAACTCTTTTCTCCCATGCAATTTTCATTCCGACTCTTATAGCTTCCAGTTCGGATTCCAGCACTGCTGGCTGTTGCAAAAACGTCCTAAATCCCCACTGCCATTCGCCCCTATCATTCCGCAACACTCCGCCCGCTGATCCCTCGTTCCTTTTGTCGCACACGCTCCCATCGACATTCAATTTTAGCCAACCTTCTCGAGGTTTCTCCCAACATGTTTTCTCTTTTCCATTCTTGTTTCTCTGCGCAGCAATCATATCTGCCACCAGCAACTTCATTTGAGCTAATATAGCACTCGTTGAGACATTATGTCCTCTGAAAATCCGTGCATTGCGTGACTTCCATAGAAGCCAAATCCCAGCCGCGAATATAATATTCCAAGGAGCCTGTTGCAGCAGAGTACATTCTGGAGCAGCACATTTCAAGTTCTTTCGCAGCCAACCTTCGTCCGCGATGTTCAAAAATAAACTGAGTTGAGTCGAGGTCAGTAATTTACTCCATAGCTTGCTCGCTGCTGTACAGTCCCGGAAGATGTGGAGGACCGTTTCTTCTTTACCTTGGCATATATCACACGTTGCGTCCTCTGTTATCTTGCGCGTCTTGCGTAAGGAATTTGTTGCGAGCCTATCTTGCACAGCCATCCATACGAAAAATTTAATCTTGTTGCTACAATGTAAATCCCAGACCCACTTGAACTTACGTGGCCGAATCGGTGCTTCGCCATATGTTCGTTGGAGAGCCTTATAAGCGCTTTGGCACGAGAACTGCCCATTTGCCGTTTCTCGCCAAATCCTTTTATCCTTCTCCTCCGTCAAAGTAACGTTGCATTCCCGAATACGCTGCTTCAGCAGAGTCGGAATATGTGTCTTGAGGATTTCCAGTTTCCAGTTCCCTTCTTCATCAAATAAGTCGCATAGTCTCAAGCCATAGTCAGCACAATCAATATCCGATATTTTGTCGCGAAGCCGTGCAGTTCCCATCCAGTTATCAAACCAGAATGATATATCTCTTCCGTCCTCGATTTTCCATCGACAAAAAGGAGAAATAAGGGCCATGCATCGAACCACTCCTTTCCATGTTGGGCTATCACCCGGCCTCACAATATACTCACTCAACTTCGCCTTCTTAAGATACTTTGCCTCAACAAGGGATGGCCAGACACTTTGTTGATTTTGCAGTATTTTCCAACAAAGTTTCGATAATAAAGCCTCATTATTCATGCGCGCCTTTCGCAGTCCCAGTCCATTATTCTCCTTACTTTGCGTCACTTTCCCCCATCCCACAAGATGGATTTTCTTGATATCTGGATTGTTGGACCACAGAAAATCTCGATTTATTTTATCGAGTCTCTTACACACTTTCTTCGGCAACCAACTAGATTGCATAAGATGGATGGGGACGGCCGTTGACACCGATTGGATTAATGTGGCGCGTCCTGCCAACGATAATGTGTTACTCTTCCAATTAGCTAGGCGAGCAAGAAGATTGTCAAAAATATCATTATAGTGTTCCTCTTTCACGCGCCCCTGCACAAGTCTAGTCCCCAAATATTTTCCCAACTCGGTCGTATGTGCGAACCCCAGTCCCGCACAAATTCTTTGCTTCATTGCCGCGTTCCCTCTACTCGAAAAATATATTTTAGATGTCTCCTTATTCAATTTGAGACCAGAAGCCCCACAAAAGGAATCTAAAATCTTTTTCATGCATTTTGCTGTCTTGACTGTGGCCTTACCCATGAGAATGAGATCATCTGCGAAAAACAAGTGAGACAGTCGAGGGCCTCCCCTACACGGTATAATCGGGTCCCAACTCTTTTCCTCCACCCCTTCTTGAATCATATAAGAGAGTCTCTCCACGCAGAGTACAAATAAATATGGGGACAGCGGGTCTCCCTGTCTTAGCCCACACCCATGTTTAAATTCCTCCAACGGTTCACCATTCCAAAGGATTTTTGTTGAGGCGTTCCGAACACAAAACATAATAAGTTTAATTATGTTATCGGGAAACATAAAAGCGTGGAGAGTTTCCTCAAGAAATTTCCAGCAGATTTTGTCATACGCCTTCTCGAGGTCGAGCTTAAGAATCATAAACCCCACCTTATTTTTCTTCTTCGACCTCAACGAATGTAATATTTCCTGCATCACGAAAATATTGTCCTGCGTGCTCCTTCCCCTAATGAAACTTGATTGGGTGGGAGCAATAATTTGAGGCATGATATCTCTGAGTCTCAACGTAACACTCTTTGTAATAAACTTGTACACAACGTTACGGAGAGAAATCGGGCGGAATTGAGAAATCAACTAGGGGTTACTCACCTTCGGAATGAGGCAAAGGTATGCGGCACAGACTTTTGTATCAAATTTTCCCATTCGAAAAGCCTCCTGGACGAATTCAAACAGCGATTTGCTTATCCACGGCCAAAATTTCTGGTAGAATAATGCTTGTATGCCGTCCGGGCCTGGCGCCTTGTTTGGGTGGGTCGCCCAAACAGTACTTTTCAGTTCGGCCACACTAATATCCTTCCCTAAGTTCGAACTCTGCTCCACGTCAAGACACATTTGATATCGGGAAATCGGGAGCGTTGGTGTGTTGTGGTTCGCACCCGTGAACAAATTCCTAAAGAACCCTCTTGCATGCGACTGCATGAACTCCTGGTCTTTTACCCATATATCTTCAATTTTCAGGGTAAGAAATCTATTTCTTTTTCGCCGCGTTAGAGTTGCTCGATGGAAGAACGCCGTGTTTCTATCTCCCTCTGCGAGCCACTGAACCCTCGACTTTTGTTTCCAAAATATCTCCTCCCTCGTAAGGATATTGTTATACTCCTCCAGGAGTTGTCGCTCCAGATTTTGAAGAAAGCTGGTCGGTCTCTTCGCCAAAGCCCGTTGTGCCCCTTCGATCCGTCTCAATAATTCCTTCTTGCGTCGGAAAATATTACCAAAGCTAGTCGCATTCCATGGAATCATCACCTTGGGGACCTGGTCTATAGCCTGGAGCAGATCTGATTTCTCTTCCCAAATGTGTCGAATTAGACTTTCACAATCCTTGTGTTTGAGCCACATCGCTTCGAAACGGAACGGCCGTTTATTTGCCACGCAGATTCCTCCTTCGGTGTTTGTGAGAATAGGGCAATGATCGTCGTATTTTCGTGGTAGATTAAACACCGCATTATCCGGGAACCGTGTCACCCACAATGAGTTTGCTAGTGCCCGATCAAGTCGCTCGCTAATAACAGCCCCACCAGCTCTTTTATTTATCCATGTAAATTTTTGGCCGTGGAAACCCAAGTCCTGAAGTCGCCAAGAATTCATGCGCCTTTGGAACGCAGCACATCTATTATGCACCCTCCTGTTGCCCCCTTGCTTCTCATGGGCGAACCCAATTTCATTAAAGTCCCCTTGCACCAACCACGGAACCACCATATCTTTGGACATAAGCTCTAACTTGTCAAAAATTCTCTTTTTATCATCTGCATATGGCTTCGCATAAATTTCGGATACCATCCATTTTTCCTGCTTTATAGGACCGATAAGAGCATGAATCCCCTGATCCTCAATGCTCTTAATCTCTACTTCTAACGAGGCCGCATTCCAGAGCATCCATATCCCCCCATCCATACCGTCAGTAGGAGCTATACAGAAATCAGTAAAGCCTAGAGTAGGTGCAATCTCGTAGGCATTCTCCGGAGCTACACGAGTCTCAAGAAGGTAAACCACATCGGGTCGATGGACTCTAACTAACTCTCTGAAATTAGTTCTAAAATTGCCGTCTCCGGCGCCTTGGCAATTCCATGAAACCACTTTCATTGATGGATTAAACAGATGGGTCGGGTGGATGGGGTTATCAATTTTCAGCCCCCTCCATGACAACATCAGTTGTCTCATTAGTTCGCAAGCTATGTGTAGTTGTCTGCAGCTTTCCCATTCGCTCATGCTCAGATTCTGCCAAAATCTCGAGACATTCTCCACCCTTTATGTTTTCTGTATGAGGATCTCCGCTTCCCAGATTAGGGGTGACACTTCTATCATATTGATTACCCTCGGCCCTGTTTGTAATATCTTCAAATGTCCGTCGAATTTGTGGAAGTTTGTCTGGAACTCCCAGAACTGCGGGGGGATGGCTATGTTGAGGATTCCTTCCTCCACATTCCCCATTATGTTGTCCTCCGGGTCCATGATTATGCTTCGAATTCCCAGCTAAAAAAGTCAATTCGAAGTTCTTATTCGCTCCGTTATCGCACTCTTCCGTATCGGCCAAAACAGCGAAGGAATTAATATTTGCTGATGGTTTCTTGGCACTACCTTGCCTCCTTGGTCTTGTGTTTCCTTTCTGTTGTTTTTCTTTACCAGTCTGTCTGTCTCTGAAGGAGTGTTAAAGACATTGGGAGAATCCTTTTACCCTTAGAACTCTCGGGTATGTCTATCACCTTGCCTGGATGATAATTAGTTTCCTTAGGTAATGCTAATTCCTTTCCTTTAGGAGCTCCAACTGGGTCAGATTTTCCTTTGTTGACACCCTCATTTCCTTTGATATTCAAATTGATTTTTCCTTCCTTATTCTTCCCTGTATTACTGTTCCTATTCGAATTCCTTTTACGCGAGACTTCCATCCAGTCCCCGTATTGGTTTTCTTTCACCTTTTCGACTAACCAATGTACGTCATTCGCTGCACTGCTTCTCATTTGTTCCACCTCCATGCGGGAGTTAGTCTCTTTGTTCGTATCCAAAAACTTAACCGGACATGCATTCATCGTGTGACCAACCTTTCCACACTTGTAGCAAAGTGGGGGATGGTTTTCATACATAACCTGATAGATGCGGCCCCTTAATCTAATCCCTCTTTGCAATGGTTTGTTCGTTGGCACTTGCACACAAAATCTAGCATATTTTCCCCGTGACGCCGTGAAAGTATTCCCGTCAATTTTGATGGGATCTCCCATTCCCTTTGATATGGATTCAACAATCACTGGATGGAAGAGCTCAACTGGTAGGTTTATAATACGTACACAGGTGATCGCATGCTCAAACTTGTCACTATCGGATCGATAGTCCGGCGTCCACTTCCTAATAGAGAGAAAAGTTCCCGCGCTTTGCCACGGGCCCTGCGTAAGGATCAGTTCCCGTTGCATTGGCGTAATTCCTTTTAGGCAATAGCTACCATATCCCAAGTCCACAAGTTCGCAGCCCTCCGTTAGCTTCCATAACGTGTTAAGTTTGTTTACCAGTGCCGGGTAGTACCAGGTTCGTCCTACGATTCGGATCAAAATCGTATCTTTCCATTGCTCTCTCAAAATCTCTTCCATTTCATCCGAGAGGTCGAATGAAAGAAATGGATCTTCTTCAGATGGCTGTTGAGTTCTAATTTTGCCCTCCATATCCGAAATATGTATTTCATCAATTCTGACATCCTTAGGTTTCAATTTGTTCGCATAAGAAGTTTTATCAGTAGTCATCCTGCTTGAATCCGAATTCTTCAAGATTCTCTCTGGATCCTGAGCCTTGAATTCGTACTCAATGCGTGTTCTTTTCTGCGTTCCAGTGCCCAGATTGTCTTCGCTGGTTGGAGGGGTCATGTATGCCGGTTCAGCATCAAGACCCATGTGCATGTCCATGTCAGGTTGTTGGGGGCTCCGTGAGAACTGAGTCTCGGGTGCCCGAAGATGGTTGTTGCCGTCGTACGCCACCTTGTTGTCGCCGTCGTAGGGTTTTTTTTTTCCTTCTACCCTTTTGAATATCATAAAAAGAAAAACACTTTTCTCATCACTAGTATTACTTAGTGAAATACATGACTAGAATTTTAATTTCTTAAAAAAGGTGGGATAAGGCTAGAATTCAAATTTGATAACAAGAACTCGATCATATAATAAGATATACCCTAGATCGAGTCCTAAACAAACTCGATAACGTGACCTAAGGCTCCAAACTATATATGCATTACATTATAAGATCGGATACTGATTTCAGATCAGTAACATTCTGTATTTAGCCATAGCAAATATCAGCATGCAAACATTATCAATCACCACCATCATTATCACAATCATCATCATGGCTACTCTCATATGGGTAGGGCAGTGCACTTGGATCCGATCGGATCGAATCGGATCGAATCGAGGCTGGTAGTCAATTTCGATCCTAAAGAAATGAGGATCGAAATCAAATCAATATAAAACGATCCAATTCGATCCAAAATCATTCGATTTCGATC
Organism: Linaria vulgaris; assembly: GCA_948329865.1. Lineage (NCBI taxonomy): Eukaryota > Viridiplantae > Streptophyta > Magnoliopsida > Lamiales > Plantaginaceae > Linaria > Linaria vulgaris. Next base: position 106,195,392 of record OX415249.1, read on the forward strand.
TTTTTCCTTTTTTCTTATTTATTTTAATATCAATGGAACAAACATACATGATTGATTATTTTGCATCTAAAATTAAAGGAAACTTAAATAAACATGCATACAATGACAATTTAAAACAAATTAACATACATTAGTGGATTTTTCCTTACAAAATACTAACCCAATGTTCAAAGAGAAATCCCAAAAGGAAGACAAGTCATAGTTAGTGCTAGTAATTAGTATGTTATAATTCAAGATTGTACATATGTACTAGATACATAAGTATTATAACTCTTAGTAGTTAAACTTAAGTCATAATAGGGCCGATACTTCACGAGTCACGACCAAGGAAACGAAAATGTAGCCTCATTTTTTCCAAGGAGGAGATGTTAAGTATTATATTTTTTTAATATATTAAGTTAATAAGTAGCATTTTATTAGCATTATATATAAATATATAATATTATATATATATCATTATATATTTATTTATTTTTAAAAAATTAGATGAGTATTCGATTCGATCCGATTCTTAACCTCTGAAATCGAGGATCAAATCAAATGGGGATTCGATCCTAACGCAAAATCAAAAGTCGGATCAAATATTCGATTCGATTTTCGGATCGGATCATTGGATCGATTTTCACCCGATTCGATCGATCCGATTTTTTTTACACAACCCTACATATGTGGTATCAATGGAGGCGAATCGGATTTAATTGCGAACGAAGAGATTTCCAAATCATGGTTATGGTGCTTCAGGCAAGAACAAGCAAGTCGCGAGAGAGGAGAGGATTCTTATGACCTAGTATGTTCGGACTTCTTCCGAGCTGTTAAAATGGGTTACGAGGATACCGAAAAATTACCCCCCGAATACTTAGAAGCTTACAAAGTGTTGCATATCAACAACCAAACTATTGTAGAGCTTCATGTTTGTGGCCTTGATCCTTCACGTTGTTCCCCTGCGACTATGAAGCGCTATTGGGATTGGAGTGATCAGGAGTACTCTCGCATGAGTTGTGACTGAATGATGAAATCTTTCTTTTGCGAATTTTTCACATGATTATATTTCTACAATCAAATAATACTATAATAGTAAGATTATGTTGACTTTGTTCCGTAACAATATTGTCAAAGTGCTTGTGTTTCTTTGTACATTTTTCAGAAAAGATTGCATAAAATCGTCATGTGTCGTTAAGAATCTGCGCAAAAAAGCCATGTGTCTTTGAATAATGCGAGATGGTTTGACAACTTTGAACGTTGCAGCAATTCACTACTTTGCAAGTTTGACAACTCAACATGGTGAAATAGAAACGACTGATACAAAGTAAAGAGCTCAAAGTGTCCATGAACTCTTAATTTTCCATTCACCAACTCCAACCTTTTCCTCCACTTTCTATTCCATTGAACAATCTCCCGAGTTGAAGTTAAAAATGAGTTCTAGTAAACAGATCCCACCACATAATCAACTTATCCCCACACCTAAGAAATGTTAATAGTCCAACGAATAAACTCGACTAATCAATATCTATTATACAATGAAGCTAATAAGAGAGCTAGAAAACATCATTTTCTACAGAAATCTGCATAAATAATCAAAACAAGAAAAAAGAGATGTACTTCAACTCCAACAAAATCAACCTCCAAAAAAAGAAAAGTCACATTATTCAAAAGTAAGAGAGCAGTTAAATGAGATAATTCTAGCTTCTTCGATTACACAACTTTTTTAAGCAAAAAAACTCCACAATCTTAAAGCTGGTGTAGGAGTGCTTTCAGCTTATAAACTTCTACTTTTCACTAGAGTTTGCAAACACCGCTTAAAGCTATTTAAGAATATGATCAAATTTTAAAAAAGTATTTAATTCTAAATGTGCGATCAAGTTACGTACTAATAAGAAATAATTAAAAATACTTTAAATTCAGCATATTAATCCTAATCCTAAAACGTAGGTAAGAAACTCTATTTACAGATCATCCATGGACCATGATCCACCCCTATAAAAAATTAAGAAAATAGCTTTCAGGGAGGGAAAAAAACTGAGTTTTGTTGTATATAATAACTTGGATTATCCAATAATTTGCATGAGTGTGAAAGAAAAGGTGCGAGTTAGAAAATATAAATGAAAAAGTGATAGAAAAAGTAAAGTAGTAGTCAAATTAATCCAACATTTGAAATGAATGAAAGTTACATGAAAAACCTACTTAATAATGAGTGGAAATCCTGTGAGCTACCTAGTTTTAAAACGGAATGCAAATGGGTGTGACACACATAAATTAAAGTATAACAACCTTAGAAAGTGCTTGTAAATTTAGGTCATTTATGCAAGTGGCTAAAACTATATATAAAAGCAACACAAGTTCCTGATTTTATAAATTAAGCTACAACACAGAAAATTTAAAGAACCAACTTCCATTAATAGTTTGTGCATTCGTCACAAAATCCGATATGCAGTCCACATTAAGCCAATATTTTCTTTCCATTTTTGTTGTCAGCTTACTCCACGCTTGTTTTTTCACTTTACCATTAACCTCTGAAAGTCCTAAAGTCCGACTCTTGGTAACAACTAACAAGGCTCGTACATTCTGATTCAGTTTACTCTCCTTTTTATGATCCCCTAAAGAAATTGGAGGACCTTGTCCACATTGACTTAATTAAAAATGCAAACTTAAGTGATTCTTGCTTAAAACGAAACTCTTCTGTTCTTTCAAAGGATCAACTTGAGTCTTATCTCACCCCGAGAAAGGAATCCCGATTTCTTGCTCACTTGGAAGTTGGGGAGAAAGGCACACCACAATTTCTGAATGTGGACACGGGGAGCTCTTTGCTTTGGGTTAACTGCGAACCATGTGGTCATAATATACCAGGACCAGTATTTCATCCTATAGAGTCATCTACCTATAAGGTAGTAGACTGCGATGATTATGATAATTGTGGTGCATTGGGTGGTGCTTCAAGCAGTTGTGATTCAAAAGAGAGATGCAAATTTGAATTACTATACGGAGATGGTCAAAAAGTTACGGGACTCTTAGCTAAGGAAGAATTTAGGTTTGCGGCCAGTGATGAAATTCTGAGAGATGTTGTATTTGGCTGTGCACAAAAGACGACTATGTATACTAATGGAGTATTGGGGCTCGGTATGAGAAGAATCTCTATAATAGCGCAAAGGCAATCCGCAAGATTTTCTCATTGTTTCGGGAACATCAGTGACGAGTCCTATGCATATAGCACGCTAGTTATCGGAGACGATATTCATCTTACGGGAGCTCAAACTCCAATGATCGTTCAAGGAAAATACTACATAACATTGGAACGTATCAAGGTTGGTGATACACTATTGAAAATTGACCCACAAATTTTCGTTAGAGATCCTGATGATTATAAAGGTGGAATGGTCGTAGACACAGGTGCAACGTACACCTATCTCCCACAAGTTGCAGTGGAAACGATTGAGGCTGAAGTCAGGGGTTTAATCGACTTTTCTTTGACCCGAAATTATTCCCACGTTCGTTACGACTATACTATGTTATGTTATAACGGGATTCTTAACAGAGATTTGAAAGGGTTTCCAACCGTCTCGTTTCTGTTCAAAGATGATGCAACCATGGAGCTTACGGTGGAGAACATCTTCCACCAACGTTCCGAACAAAGTTTCTGCATGCTTAGGAATCACACCATCAGAGAGTGCACGCCTTTCAGTTAGCATTCTAGGTAACCGAATGATGCAGTACTTTTACATTGTTTATGACCTTGAAGTAAACAAGCTTTCCTTCCAGGCGATGGAGTGCAGTGCTCTAGGTGATTATATTGCTCATGCGCTTTTGCAATAATAAACTCAAAAATCCACCACAAAATAATTATTTCCATGTGGCAAATATATATATATATATAGTTATTATATATAATTTTACTATGTAACTTTTCAACATTGTCCTTGCAATGAGAATTAATTAGTTAACGATGTACTTCATTCCCTATCTATATATTAATCGAGATTATTGTTAATTAATGTCATGAAACAAATTGTAATCGATTCTATTGACAAATTCGCACACCAATAGAATGCACAATAGATTTAAGAGCAAGAGAAACCCAGATCAAACAAATAATATAAAGCACGCATATCATTTAGTTAATGAGAGATCATTGAAGTTTTATTTGAGGAAACAAAACAATTAATTTTATAATATTGGTCTATGGAATTAATTTGATGGAGTGAAGTTGGAGTTACATGCCACAGTCGTTATATATATGATTGGGAGAAGAGAGAATATATGATTGGAGAAGAGAGAATGCAATAAGATTTGTGAATAATTTCGCTGGTCTTGTTCATATTTTCAGTGCTTGTTTACCACATCTGGTTGCTCATAAGACAACGTTAAATCAACTGAATTTTTGGTAACGGTAGATAATTCTCATCAAGTATATATGAGATACTTGCATAAAAAGTAAAAATTATTCGCACTTTATAGTTTATTCATATAAATACAATAATATAAGAGGAAATTTTTAACAATATACAGTTATTGGAAGCAGTTTATAATTATATTATACAAGATGTTTAAATTTAAAAAAAATAAATGAATTCAAATTCGATATAATTTTTTCCTTTTATTTGACTCTAATTAATAAATATAAATTTTTAGCTGTTTTAAAAGTTGATTTTGAAGTAAAAGTTTTCACGATTAATTGTAGTTTCAAAATTTGAAAGGAGTAGTAGAATATATATAAAGAACTCGTGTAAAACCAAGATTTAAACTGAATTTGAGAAACACCCTACGTAAGCTCTCTCATAAGACTTTTACAATTAATCGTAACACTTCCAAAATATAAGATAAGTACCAAAAACTCTTTTCTCATCACTAGTATATGGTGAAATCCATGACTAGAATTTTAATTTCCTAAAAAGGTGGGATAAGGCCAGAATTCAAATTTGACAACAACAATTCGATCTTATGATAAGATATATATATATACCCCCAGATCGAGCCCTAAACGAACTCGACAACGTGACCTAAAGCTCCAAACTATATATGCAAACATTATAAGACCGGATACTGATTTCAGATCAGTAACATTCTGTATTTAGCCATAGCAAGTAACCAAGTATCAGCATGCAAACATTATCAACCACCACCATCAAAATCACAATCGTCATCATGGCTACTATCGTATGCGGTATCAACGGAGGCGAATCGGATTTAATTGCCAACGAAGAGATTTCCAAATCATGGTTATGGTGCTTCAGGCAAGCACAAGCAAGTCGCGAGAGAGGAGAGGATTCTTATGACCTAGTATGTTCGGACTTCTTCCGAGCTGTTAAAGTGGGTTACGAGGATACCGGAAAATTACCCTCCGAATACTTAGAAGCTTACAAAGTGTTGCATAACAACAACCAAACTATTGTAGAGCTTCATGTTTGTGGCCTTGATCCTTCACGTTGTCCCCCTGCAACTATGAAACGCTATTGGGATTGGAGTGATCAGGAGTACTCTCGCATGAGTTGTGACTGAATGATGAAATCTTTCTTTTGCGAATTTTTTACATGATTATATTTCTACAATCAAATAATACTATAATAGTAAGATTATGTTGACTTTGTTCCGTAACAATATTGTCAAAGTGCTTGTGTTTCTTTGTATATTTTTCAGAAAAGATTGCATAAAATCGTCATGTGTCGTTAAGAATCTGCGCAAAAAAAGCCACGTGTCTTTGAATAATGCGAGATGGTTTGACAACTTTGAAAGTTGCAGCAATTCACTACTTTGCAAGTTTGACAACTCAACATGGTGAAATAGAAACAACTGATACAAAGTAAAGAGCTCAAAGTGTCCATGAACTCTTAATTTTCCATTCACCAACTCCAACCTTTTCCTCCACTTTCTATTCCATTGAACAATCTCCCGAGTTGAAGTTAAAAATGAGTTCTAGTAAACAGATCCCACAACATAATCAACTTATCCCCACACCTAAGAAATGTTAATAGTCCAACGAATAAACTCCACTAATCAATAGCTATTATACAATGAAGCTAATGAGAGAGCTAGAAAACATCATTTTCTACAGAAATCTGCATAAATAATCAAAACAAGAAAAAAGAGATGAAGTTCAACCCCAACAAAATCAACCTCCAAAAAAAAGAAAAGTCACATTATTCAAAAGTAAGAGAGCAGTTAAATGAGATAATTCTTTTATAGAACTTCATACCAATAAACTTCCCTTATATTCCACTCCAAACCTAACGCCTAGCCCCTATTGTCATCAGAAATCGTCTCTTCAGAAGACGCGTCACTTGGGATGACAATCAACTCAGCCTTCTTCACATCCAGTCGTGCAGTATCTCCGCGACCTGTAACAGCCGGAGGATCTTTCCTCACATGAGAAAAATGTCTTGGCTGCTGGGAGTTTTCAGGCTGTCCCAAGTGACTTTGATTTGGCCGCTGCACTCCAGAGACTGCATCTCTCAGCCAATGTGGCAAGTTTCCCTTCACTGGACCAGCTTCAGATGAATATTCAGCCGGGACCATTGTGTTGCCTTGAAATGGGTTGGATGGACCCCCACTGAAGTAACTGGGATTCGGCACTGGAATATGGAGCTGTCGACTGTTCTGATACAAAAGATTGACAGATGGGTTCTTTTGGGGATGTCCATAGAGGGGGGGATATTCACCGCCTAGGGAACCTCTAACGTCATCAACAGGGCATTTTCCTCGTGCATGCAGCAGCAAATTAGGTGATGAAAAAACTGGAGGACTTACTGCATAGTTGTTTCCTTGAGAAACAGGCATGCTGGAAACGAGACGTGATTGTTCCTCCTCCCACCTTTGGGCTAAGTCCATTGGAGTTTTCCATGGGACAAACTTCAGCCTTGGATCTCTTAACATGGCCTCCCAGTTACCTCTGCCATGTCTCCTCACGCCAATCCAAAGAGAATCAAGCTCCTCGTCCAACCAGATGGTTGGAAAGTAGATTTTGTCTTGAGAAAAGCTTTGGTTTCCCTTCACAGCTCTACTTCTAGTTAAATTGTTATCAAGCATCAGTTTGTATCTTGAATGAGATGCTGCTTGATTCGATTTAGGTAGCAGTGACCCTTGATATCCTTCTATAGGTTGAAAATTAGGCCAACCGTAAGAGGGAGAATAGGAGGCATGACCACTTGTTATCTGTTGCTGTGGTTGCATGGATAGAAGCAATGCTTGCATGCTTTCCGGTTTAAACTGGCTTCTCCATTGATCAGGGGCCGCCAAAGCAGACATGTGTGGCAGATTCTTGTTCATAGAGGGCATATTGTTGCTTTTGCCATCCGGGAATAACTGAAATCCAAACCAAAATAAACCAACTAATAAATAAATGCATTGTCGGTAGATATTGACGAGTAAAATCTCATAAAAACAGAAGGGTGCACACAATTAGATAAATAATCCATGCAAGATAATGTTTTTTCTGCGATTCACCTGGAGACAGTTGTTTCTGGGTGAGATATCGATCAACACTGGTGTAGGATCTACAGGTTTCTTGCCCTTGTCACAAACTGCAATTACTGGAGAACCATTCTTTGCTCTCTGCTCTGGTGGAGTTGGCATGTTCTCCATCTTGTTAGTTAAATCGAGAGAGGAATGAACGACTTCAGAAGGCCCAGTTAGATGGATTTCACCAGAACCAAAAACAGGAGGTAGATTACAGTCAATATCACGAGAAGCTGCAGTATCATAAAATACAAGGTGAAGTTGTAAACAAAAATGAAGAAACAACAAGGATAAAACAGATGAGGCCCCAAAATGATCGGAAAGACATGAAGTGATGAATAGTCCTCTTCTTAGTTACTAGCTAGTAGCTACCTGGTGGACTGACAGATAAATCCAGAGATGCCGGTGAAACATCACTATGTTTTTTAATGGTTTTTTGATTATCTTTTGACAATCCTTGAGATTCCAAATCTACATGATTGCCAAGATGACCTTTTTGGAAATCTTTGATTTCTTGTCCTTGTGATGAAGATGTCTCCTTACTAGAATCCAGAACCGATGGTACAGCAACGGCAGATTTGGATCTTTTGATTCTCTCCATAATTGAGCGCAACTGATCATCCACCAGCAGAAAAGTAAAACGAATAATCAGTGTACTTTGGAGGTTAATGCAGAAAAGAAAATTCATGAGCAAAAATTTACAATGGTACAATCAATTTTAGAAAACAATGAACAAAGGGTAACCATGCTCATGAGGTATCTGAATGAATGGAAGGCACGGCTGCACAGTGTAGTGATTGATTTGACTAGCTCTGTTTAGTGTGTTTCATTAGTTTACACCTTCAACAACGAAAGACAAAGACTTCGGGGACCAATCATGTCATGAAAAAAGTTGGACTAAGGTTCTAAGAATCTACGTAGTCATGAAGTCTTGAGGCTAAAAGAGGTTTTCTCCAAATTCCAAGCTAGTTTATGGAGTTTTCAGCTGTCGCGGTGCGACAAAATAGTGCGTTTCGTACATTGAAAAATCTCCACTACCAAGATTATAAATACTTACCTGACTTGTAATGATGAGTTTGACTATATATAGTAAGTCGAAGATTCTGATTGAAAGAAAAATGGAGCTCTTATGCTGAAATAACATGTACAAAGGAGTTCCTAATTACTTCAAGAATAAGACAAAATGTTTCCTCGCCGAAACAACAACGACATCATAATGATCAGCATAAATATTTCATCACTGGACAAGTAATTGTACCTTCTGTTTTCTCTTACAAAGATTATAAGTTTGTTGGTCAAATTTTAGAATCAGAGGAACTTTTTCTTTTCCTCCTTTAACCTGCAGGACGACAGAAATAAGCTCAACTCTTAGCATCTGAACGCCAACACTGAGAGGAGAAAGTTTCAACTACAAAAGGTGGCTATGACCACTCACATACCATAAAAATCAACTTTCTGTTATTCGTAAATTATGATTGGAGTTCAATCAACCTGACTGTATTTGTTCAGCTGTTTTCCCTCATTAAGATAAAAACTTTTTGGAAAGACAACTCAAATTTAAACATAATTAAGATTTTAAAGATATGAACATTCCCAAGTATGATAATGTCCATGCTGGATTACGGCAACTTAACCAGAACAACAAGATTTTTGTTCTAGATTTTATTTTTTACCAAAAAGAAACTCAGTTTTTACAAATGGTATATTTGATCTATCCAGCCTCAAAACAAAGTTTTTTGGCGAATCACCTCCTTGTGATAAATAAGTTGGCAAGATACCTCCCTGTGATCTCAAAAATTGGCATTTTACTCCCCTATGTAGGGAGGTTCAGTTCCTCTCCCATATATGACAGTGAGAATTATATTTTGTTAAAAAAAAAAAAACATTTTACCCCCATTTTTTCAATCAAAGATGTTTTTATATTTTAAACTATCAAAAAATATGAAGTGAAACTAAAAACAAAAATACAAATTTAAGATACATATGTATATGCCTTGTTTTTTTAAAATAGAAGAATATAGCAAAATTAAATTTGAAATTACACAAAAGAAAATATTATTAATTATAAATGTATTTTGGGCTTTTATATAAAATTTACAATACAATTTTTTTCAGGGAGGTGGTGCGCCAACTTTTTAGTTTTGAGATCACATGGAGGCATAAATAAGGGAGGTAATTTGCCAATTTAGTATAACAAGGGAGGTAATATCCAAAACCCTCAAAATAATCATAATTTAGATAAATTTGCAGACACCTTAACATGTTCTACCAATCTATATTTTCTTCCAGAGTGACTTCCTAAATCTGTGTTATCATTATATATCACATTACAAAGAGCGGATAGGAGTCTCATACTCAAGGACCGGAAGCTCTCACAGCGTCAAGGCATGACCACTCTTTTTATGAAAGTACTTTTCACTCCCCACAGTAGTATTCTACTCAGGAAAGGGATGGTTCTTTTAGAAAAGTGATAAAGCTACAAAAATTATACCCATCCTCTCATAACCAAGAAGTATAGATATCAGAATGACAGTTGACTGTGTGACTTACCTTTGGTTCATTACAAGGAGATGTATTTGTGTCCTTATTGTTCTTCAGATCCACAAAAGTTGATGGTTTCTCAGATTTATTTGAGGTATCGGAATGTCCAGCAGCAGTCTCTTGTGCAGCAGTAGTGGCTACGTTCTTTTTTGATTTGGATCTCCTACTGAACGTATGCAATGTCGAGGGCCACTTTCTTTTAGCACGTGTATTACTGCACGAACTACTATTTTGATCTTTATGAACTTCATCTTTTTCTCCTGAGGTAAATTTTCCATTTCCAAATACAGATCCATGCTCTTTTTCATAATTGGAACATGTTTCACCAGACGTTTTTAAGTGTGAGACAACTGATGGCATATTAGAATCTACATCAGGAGGTGCCAATAGCGAAGATGACTCCAGGCACTTATCCTCATGTTCCGAGCCTGATTTCACTAACACAAATGGTTCCGACTGCATGTCAGTTAAGTTTATTTCACGGTGTATGTTGTTATTGGATTGACCAGGAGAACCTTTCCGACATTTTTCTTCTCCACAAGTTTCCTCTAAAAGTACGTCTCTTCGTAATGTCACTCCTGTTGCATCAGCTTCCAGGGACTGGCTCATTTCTTCCAATCTAATTGATTTTTTATCATGGTTCGAAGTTGCGGAATCTTGCTGTTTTGCACAAGCAGAGCAAAGCTCTTGTTTTTCCGGGGAGAGCTTCATTACAAACAATAAAGAGTTCAACTATAAGATAAAATGATCATATTTTTATCAATAGTCTAATTTACGAATGGCATTATGTAGTGAATAAAGAAAGAATGAAAGTTGGTGTACCTCGGGTAGCTGATCATCGTACAGGGCGCCACAATTCTCACACTGCAAATTCATTTCTTCAGCATTGTCTTTATAAAGTTCACGATATTTCTGTGAACAAAATCAAAAATTAGCCGCAAAATGAAATTATTGCTCTTCATTGAGGAACTAGAAAGGTATGGCTATTGAAGAGTAGATATAATGCTAACACATTGTTGTGGCAGTTGAGCTTCAGCGTAGTCACAGCACAAACTACTGGACTATTAACTACATGGCAAAGTTGAGGATAAGACTCACCCTAATTGACATAATAATGCGCCATGATTAGTTTCAGTAATAATGACCAAATTATTATTTGAGCGTTCAGGATGAACAATGATGCCAGCAGTGAACAGGTTTTGCCTCAAAAGAAGAAGGAACATATTTTGGGCGCTAGTTCTTAATCAAGGAGATGCATCAAGTTAAGGAATCACACGTACTGAAGTAAATCCATGCATACAAATTTCGACTTGAAACCTTTCTGTTGAAAAGTGGAACTTATTCTATATGAAAGCTTTTTCGGATGGACAAGATAGCGATAGCCTTGATGCATCCGATTTAATAAAATTATCTCAAATCACATCATATTTTTCAGGGTGGAAAGGCATGGTCAGTAGTTACCTAAAAAGATTTAATCAGATGCATGCAATTATAAAGCAACTTAACGATGAGAGATCCAGACAATCTTTCCAAAACTCGGTGTATTGCAGAAACCACGCCTTGAGCTCATTTTACCACTTTTTTCCGATGAAGAAGAATCCAATAAAACCTTTTACAGAAATTAATGTCACGGGCTCAGAACTTCAATTTTCTTTAAAAGTTCATTGATAACAGAGAGGCCTATGGACACATTACCGCTCGTTTCTCAAACAGCTTCTAATCCTGCTCCATTCCGGGAATCGCGGAATTCATACTTCGCTCGTGATCTATTAAACGTATCAACTACTCTGTCGTATATTTGTCAGTACATTCAAAAAACCGTATCCTACTCTTGTTTGTCGTTATCTGTAATAATGATTGCAACGGCCAACTCCTACTTCAATTTCCAAACTTGCATTTGATATTTATGATATTTGGAAAAAGCATAATCTTATTTAATGCTCGTGTACTACTCTCTGAATAATGCATTAACGAGGGTTTTTCATGCATACGTGATCATGCAAAAACGTCGAGTAGTAGTAATTCCGACAGCATCAACTCCCACCTCTTCACTCCATTGTCAAAATAAGTAAGTTAAGTCAACTATTGATCAGGCTTCTGGGAATCTAAGGTCTTAAAACAACAGACAAATTGATGAGACAGCAAAGGCAATCTCTTCAAGGGTTAAAATCAGGCTTCTGATATATAATGGACCATCTCAAATTATTTACAACTGATAAACATGGATAATGCTGACAATACGCAAATATTAGCTGCCTGGAATGCTGACATGTTAAAGATGAATCATACGGCATCTCACCTGACATCCTTCGGCCATTTTCTGCAATATATATTCAGCAGTTTGCAGTTGATGGTCAAAATCAGGTAAGGCGTCTGGCTCAGGAATCTCAGGCGGTTGATCAGATCTCGGGAATAGGCGTTTCCTCCTATATGTTAGAACGACGTCAATGGGCATCGTTATGCTCTCGGTGCTAGATTAATAACTGCAGAAACCAACATTGTCATCAGCTAACTGAAAGCTACAATTTTTACAAATCAAAAATCAAACAGAATCAAGAAAAGCCACCAGAAATTTCAGAAAACAGAAAACCTTACATATCTATTTATTTTTCATAAATGAAAATGCATTTTGGAGCTGTGAAATCCAAATTTTATTTTTCAATTTGAAGAAAGATAAATGTTGTCAGGATGATTCACCCAGAGAAAAACCTAAGGCAGGAGAAATAGACATCCAATTTTCCTATCCCACCAATCTTTTTCCCATTCACACATTTAACTCAATAAAAATGCCCTTCCACAAAACCCCATCATTCAGCATTCAAAAAATCATTTCCTCAATCATAAAAAAAAAAAATCATAACAAAATCAATTATTTTGTAAAACGACAACACATTCAAACACTTCAAAACAAGCAACACACAAAAACAAGAACAAATATGAAAAGCTACAAACTTTACAATCATATCCATAAACCCATGTCAGAACAACAACAAGAATCACAAAAGAGACACAAAAAAAGAGGTATGCCCACATCAAACAAAAATAAAAAATAAAAAATATTTAGACCAACCCCACCTCCTGACATGCACAGACACAGCATACAAGATAAAGAAAGCAAGAAAAAATAAAAAGGAAACATCACCAGTGGTGTGGAAAAACAAGAAGCTTGTTGAAAGAAATGCTGTATTTGTATGGTTTTGTGGTTGCTTGTTTTCACTCAATAGTGTGTACAGAGAAATAAAGAGAGTAAAGGGTGGAGTGGAGTGGAGAGGGGTGCAATTAAATAAGGCATTAAATTGTGTGTATGTGAGCAGTAGGCAGTAAACTTGACTGCTGATGCAGAGTACGCTTTTTTAAGGGTGTGTTTGTGATTGTGTGTGTGTGTGTGTTTTACTTTTGCTATTTTAAATATATGTTATGTATATATTATATTATATATATTGTAATGTATATCATATCGAGTATCTGTCCTAATTCCTAAAGAAACCAGCATACACCTTGCTGTTGGATGCATGGGGTCCACTGCCATTGTTCTTTCTTTGGCTTTCCTTTTGCTTTTTGTCCTCTCCCCTCGATTCTCGTACTTGTGAACTCACTCGCTCAGTTACTCACACACTCCACCTCTTACTGTGTGTACTCTTCTGTCTTTCCTTCGTCACCTTTCCTTATCTTCTTCAATTTTTTTGATTTTCACTTCACTGTTCAAAATATTCTCCCGCCGTTTCTCTAATTACAATTTTACTGTCAATATATTATATCTGATAAACGTTTTGCATTATTTTAACTTTGCTGTTATAATTACTTCATTTCTTGAAAAGTTATGAAATGAAACATATGATAAAATCCTATTTACAAATTTACTACATGAAGAACTATTTAGAGCTGACCTTGTTTAGAAATTTAGGAGTTTTCCTTGTTTATGTGAACGAATTTGCCTGGATTTAATATTTTACCTTAACAGGTTGTTTTCTTTTCTTTTTTTTCCTTCCCAAGAACTGAATTTGCTGTGGACAGAGTACCATAGATCATGATTTTTGGAATTGTTAATTTTGGCAGATTATTGAGGATTTTCCAGATTCTTCATTTGATTTCAGACATGTTAAAAACTAATGTATTTGACATTATTGAGATCTCACTCATAAACCTCAACCAAGATACCTCTTTTGCAAAGTAAGTCAGATGATTGTTTTGCATACTTTGCAAAGTTCATTGACTCTCACGAGCAAATCTGGTAATTTTCCATCAATAATTAATTTTCCATCAATAATTATAAAATCTCACCTATAATATTGACTGACATATAAGGAATTCTTGGCCGCTCTAGTGAATTCAAAACTTCATCTATTACTATTAGTCACCAATAATCAAATTCTAAAATCTAAAAAGTTTGAACTTTATTGCAACAATCAACTTTACCATAATGATCCAATGCAGAGATACGTTTGAATATTGGCTTAGTACATTATTTTGAGAGAATACGAGAAACTTCGATGAGTTCCTGCCATTATCCAGCAGCCTAATCTAGCACAATATCATCTAACTTTAAACTCGACGATTCTTTTCCACTCACAAGACTCTTGAGGCCATCTTTCAACTCTACGATTCCTTCTTCAAGAACAGCACAAACAGGGAAGATAGGAACACCATTCACCCTTTCTAGTAACTCTTCATACACCTCTTCTGCCCCTACCTCATCGATTTTATTCGCGACCACTAAGGATGGCCTTTCAGACAAGCCCTCACGATAGCATTCCAGCTCCAACATCAGGTCCCTCAGTTGTTCCCATGGCGGAATACCCTTTCTGCCATCTATTGCTGCAGCCAAGTCCACCACATAAGCTAACACTTTAGTCCTTTCCACGTGTCGCAAAAAGGCATGTCCAAGGCCACGATTTTCGTGTGCTCCTCTTATAAGACCGGGGATATCAGCAACAGTTATAGAAAGATCGTCATAATTTAACTTCCCTAGGTTAGGTCTCAAGGTAGTGAAGGCGTAATGACCAACTACAGGTTTAGCTCTTGATATAGCACCAAGAAGAGTGCTTTTACCAGCATTTGGCATCCCTACAAGTCCCACATCAGCAATACTCTTTAGTTCTAACAAAAGAACAACCTCTGTACCAGGCAAGCCAATATTAAGAGGCGTACGATCTTCATCATCAGAAGCTTCGTTGTTTAAGTCAGAATCTTCATAAACTTTGGAGCCCCTAGCTAAACGAATATTTCCCAAGCCTCCAACCCCTCCCTGGGCAATGGTAATTTGTTGGCCAGGCTCTGTTAATTCAGCAACGTCGTATTGTATTTCTTCTGTCTCTTCCATATCCTCCTCACACTCTTCACCTGATGTAATTGGTTCCTCATCCACATCTTCCCATACACTATACGCCTGTGCCTTGTGAAAATAACGAGGTTTTGGTTCATTTTCACGGTTGTTTCTAACTCGAGTATAAACTTCAGGCCCTGAAGATCGTGCCTGTTCTTCTATAAACTGTTTATGTTCAGGTGACAAATTTTTGTTCTTGTCAGGAATAGATTCTTGAGAAGGTTCAGATGAGTCAACGTCGAGCAAACCAGGAAGTTCCCAGGGATCCAAAGGTCCAGCTGTTTTCTTTTCGACTGAAGAAGGGATTTCACCATCTAGAACATGAATCACTGTACCAACAGGTACAAGGGCAACCTATAAGTTGCAATAACTGTCATCTCAAGTTTCGTAAAAGATATAGAAGTTGCCGCACGTAAGAAATTCAATTCATTAACAAGTCTACAACCTTGTCAGCTCCTCGGCTTCCTATCATATTCTTTGGAGCTCCATGACCCCCTCTTTTTGCATTCTGGGGAAATGTCAAGACAATAGATTCAAGCGATTACATTATTCAAAGAAGATGCACATGAATCCATATATACTCGAGAATGGAAAAAAGGCCACTGCCAATGGATGAAACCTTCAAGATGCAATTAGAAAGTAACTTACAATATGGTGTTGCAGACTGCTGAAGTCCCAAACTGCAGGGGAACATTCTAAGATCACATCACCACCTCTCCCACCACTCCCACCTGCATGTCGCAGAAAAGAAAAAAAAAGTGATGAGCATATGGCCCCTAATAAAAATCTTGTTGGTTTGAATCTCGTTGGTTTGCCAATTGCCACCTTCATAACTCAAGTTGAATAATAACACTGAGGAACAAACAAATATGGAATAAAAGGTTGATGAACTCAACCTGAAAGCAAAAAAGAAATTATCCAACTTTTTATTTTCAGGGTTCCTTTATTTTGTGAGTATCTAACTCAGTCATGACTATGTAAGATGACATATAAGTAACCCATTTCCAATCTAAAGTAAGGCCGAATGGTCAAGCAAACAGAAAAAGTAAGAGCCCAAGAGGAAACCGTCAAGTGAATGAAAAACAAGCAATACAAGCTTATACTAAATGCAACTCCAACATACTGAACAAAACCTACCATCAGGTTTACCACGGCGATCACTACGGCTACGCCGAAAGCTGGCACAACCATTACCTCCATCTCCACCTTTAACGCATAACCTAAATCTGTCTATCATCCTGCGCTCCTACAATAAAGGAAAGGACAGTACATGTCCATGTGAGCTGGTCACTCAAATTAATACGGAAAAGGAGGAAAAAACTAAATATTTGTATACATAACCTCGTCACAAATCCAAGTGATTGCAAAAGACGCATATAGAACGGGAAAGACAACAAGTTAGTACCATATACCTGTAACGGCGCCATTTTTGCTTTCTTGTGCGGAATGCCAGAACATGAACGGGATAAAACAAGCCATTCTGATCTTGAAAAGTTGGTAACTTTCTCAAAATATAATAGAGTATTTTTGCTCCTCCACATCGCTATTATAAGGGCTTGAATTCCCAAGACTATTGTCAACACATTTCCATATTCTGCATGCCTAATCTTACACAGGAGAGATACTTCAGTCTATCCTCACTCGAAAAACTTCAGCAGCGTAGTTAATGATGTAGGGACCTCAAACGAGTTACTAACCTAAGCGGTGAGGTTGGTTTACTTCGAATCTGAAAAGGCCAAAGTGTGGAAACAGCATGTACATTGAAACAAAAGTGACAAAAGAAAACAAATAAACAGAGATACAAGTTTCTATAAATAAATTGTCAAGCGAAGTATAACAAAGAAAGATGGATGGTGCGCAATAACTTTCTGCTGATAATGCAATAAACATCTACTCCGATACAAGAAAAAAGTGCACTTGCACATTTCATCGAACAGTTAATACTCATAAAACAGTAACAACGAGCTTAATCAAACTGCCACTTACAAGTTACCTTTCAATTGATTATAAATCAAACACGGAGGTTGTCGGAGCCGCGATACTTTCAATTGGCGAGAATCGGCGGCGGAGGGTTTAACGGTCGACGGGGTTTAAGTTACGAGAATTTTACCGACCACTGAAATTAGTTACCCTTACCCTCCTTCAAATACTAACTAAATAAAAGTGATTTTCTAATTATTAGGAGAACCTTCACAATATATGTAAAATAAAGTGATTTTTAACTTATTAGTAAAACCTTCACACTAGATGAAATTAATAGAGTTTTATTCTGCACCCATACAAAATTAAAAGAATAAGAATGTGAATTTCAAATCCCGAAAGAATTTATAGGCGATTATTAAAGATTCTTTGAGTGAGAGTGAATAGTACCTTCCGGTAAGGTTTATTGAACTCCAACGTCGTTGTTCATCCCGGTTTACCCAATATCGGCATCGATGCGCGTTCTACTGAACCAGAGAAGTTGTTTCACCTCATCACGTCTGGTTTATTTATGTTATCTATAGTCTAGGGTTTCTTTGCCTTCGTTTTTTCGTTCATGTTTCAGTTTTTCCTTTTCGTTTTTGTTTTGTCTGGGCCGCTTCTCTTTCGTTGTATTACAGGTTGTCTTTTGTTCGTGATTCACATAGGCCGTTAATATTCGTCACTCGTAACTCTAATCAATGTGTCGTCGCTTTGTCTATTATGGCGGATGAACAGGAAAAACTCGGGGATCAGCTTCGACTTACGGATATTGAAGAGGGGGTATCATGGTCGTTGATTCAGCGTGGCTTGACACTGATGAGGATTTCGAATTGGCGTTGGTTAGTGGACTTCTCGCTAAACGGAATTTCAATTTCGGGGCATTCTACACATTATTAAAACCAGTTTTGAACCTTAGAAAGGGACCTGATATTCAGAGGATTGGGGGGACCATATGGTGTTTCAATTTAATCATGATTTCAATAATAGAAGAAAAAAATAAAGCTTCTTGAGAGCTGCCCATGGTCTTTCGACAAGAACGCTTTGATCATTTCAAAACTCGACATTGACGATAACCCGGTGAAAATGAACCTGGATTTGTGCCAATTCTACGTTCACATTCATGACCTACCATTGGCTAAGAGAACCAAAGAGATGGCTAAAGTGATAGGAAACAAACTGGATATTTTCATGGAAGTGGATAAATCTGGGGAAAAGGGTGTGAGCATGAGAAATAGGGTTAAGATTGATATTATCAAGCCTTTGCTTCGTTTTCTCAAAGTTCGAGGGTTGGGGAGGGGAGATGAAAGTTACTTTTACCTATGAGAGACTTTCCACCTTATGAATTGGGAGAAATCCCTAAGGAAAGTGTGTTACTGTATGGAGCATGGCTGCGTGGACTTCCATCATGAGGGGGAGGGATTTGGGATCCACATCATTCAACCAGAAAGGTGACAAAGTCACTCGAATTTCCCTTACAATAGGAGATAGCGTGAATTTAGTGATGATTCTCAAGAGTCAATGACATATCAGGGCACAACCAGAGCTGAACGCGAGGGGAATGGAGAATTTATCCTCAATAAAAGTGTGTCAGATAGTGGAAGAGTGTATGAAATAGCCCGAGTCCGAGAACATGTTATGCAAATCAGAAACGTTGATCTAAATGTCATGCATGCAAAGAGGAACGCATCGACACGTGCGGAATCAACTTTAGGAATTAAGAATGGTAGTTGGGTACAACAAGTAAAGGAAAAGTTGTGGTTGAATGGGAGAACTGTGAGGTTGGGAAGAGTTTTGAGGCAAGTGTCGAGCTAATACACAATTAGGTGGTACATGGGATAAGGGTGTAGGCATGGCAGAACAAAATAGTAAAGTGAGATAGGGCTTTGACTTATGTCAATAAGGCTCTTTGGGGGTATCACTAACTCTATGGGATGGAAAGATACGATCAATGGGTGATTAATATGCATAAGGGTGATATGGTCGTAAATAGATGAGTAGGGGCCGAGAGAGAGGGAAAATTAACGCTAATCATAGAATTACTAAGAGTCGTTCTGCTTCAGGTGAGTTGTCTACTAGGAGTCGAGTGAGAAAGAAAAAAAATGTGTCCGTTGCAGATGGCGGGTTTCCTCGACAAAAAATGCAGTATATGGAGGTGGATTCTCATGATCTAGACTTATTAAAGACATTGGTTGTGGAACAACCGCGCCCAGAGCAATGAATATCCTAAGTTGGAACTATACGGGCTTGTGGAACCCTTGGACAGTTCGTGAGCTCAGAGGCATTATTGCTCGCCTAAACCTCTCTCTGATCTTTCTGATGGAAACCAAATGTTACTCGAGAAGGATAGAGATTCTTAAGCAAAACTTGGGTTTGAATGGTGTGTCGGTGGATGTGAGAGACAAGGCAGGGGGTTTGGCTCTTTTATGGAAGAAAGATAAAAACGTTAGGCTTAAGAGTTTGTATACTAATCATGTTGGCGCTCTTGTCAAGCATGAGGATTGTAACCTAGACTAGAGATCTACAAGGTTTTACGGGGAGCCAGATACGGGGAAGAGAATGCGCACGTGGGACTTACTTAGAAAGCTGAAATCCGAGTCATCTAAACCTTGGGTTCACGGCGGAGACTTCAATGAAATTCTGAGTCACAAGGAGAAATTTGGTGGAAACCCAAAACCAACATGGAATCTTCGGAACTTTCACGACGCTTTGTTGGACTTGAGCCTCTTTGATTTAGGCTTTGTGGGAAATTAGTTTACTTGGTGTAATCGCATGGAAGATGAAGAGATAATATGGGAAATATTAGATAGATGTTGCGCCTCAGACACTTGGCGTGCCATGTTTAGTAATGCGATAGTTAATCACATTGAGATTAGGCATTCTGACCATGCATCACTTTTGTTGGATTTGTTGGGTTCACATAGGCGGTTCCAATTCAAGGCGATGTGGATAAAAGAGAAGGATTTCGCTAGCATTGTGAAGTTTTTTTTGGGCAGTGGGTTGGAGTCAATGGAACATAATAATCTCTTAAAGAAATTATCTCGTTGTAGCATATGATTTCTCAAGTGGTCGAAACTCTCTAGAGCTGAAATTAAAATATGTGTCGAGGATCTAAAGGTGAGGATCCACAAAATTCGTGATGGCGTTGTCTTGGCCGAGTCAAAGAAAGAATAGATGGAACTTATGAGAGATTTGGAGGTTATGTTGAATCACAAGGAGATTTACTAGAAACAACGATAGAAAGTGCAATGGCTAAAATAAGGGGATCGAAACATGACTTTTTTTTTTTCCTATAAAAGGGCAGTGAGAAAAAGAGGACTAATGAGATAAAGGAGATTAGGGATGAGATTAAGGGTTGGCATGCTGAAGGAGGGGGTTGAGCTGGTTGTCTATGAGTATAACAGACCTTCAGTGGCGATTTTGAAGACATGTGGCGATTTTGAAGACATGTTACAGGTGATGCAAGTAAAGGTTGGTTCTAAATAGAGAAATATATCTTCAATATGTTCCTTTAAAATCATCGGGGCAGAATGTCTTTCACATGTCGTCTCATAGGTTTTGGGACCTTATCGGCCAAGATGTTACATATTTTGTTCTTTCTATGTTGAATGATAGAGCATTCCACCATGACATCAATTTTACACACATTGTACTTATACATAAATGCGTTAACCCTGAACCGATGTCCCAATACTCGTGTATATCTCTATGTAACGTTAGTTATAAGATTACGTTGAAGGCAATAGCTAATGGAATAAAGTGTTATGTGCCAGATACTATCTCTTATTCTCAACCATCTTTTGTTCCTGTACGCTTAATAACTGACAATAATCTTGTCGCACTTGAGATAAATCATTTTCTTAAGAACACAAGATCGGGGAGGAAAGGGCATTGTCGATCAAACTAGACATGAGCAAGGCATATAACAGAGTCAAATGGTCCTTTTTGGAATATGAACTTATTAGACTAGGTTTTGATGTGAGTTTCGTTAATCTCATTATGCTTTGTGTGCGTGGAGTTTCCTATATTTTTCTTATAAATGGTTGGGAGACAAGGAAGTTTAGGATAGAGAGAGCTTTGCGACAAGGGGATCCAATGTTCCCTTATCTTTTCTTGTTTATTACTTAGGTCTTTTTAAGACTTATTAGGGATTTAGAAAGAAGAAGGACGCTAAAGAGTATTTCGAATTGTCATCATGCGCCGCTTATTTCCCACTTGCTTTTCGCAGATGATACTCTCCTTTTCTGTGAGGCTAAGGCGTTGGTGGCTGGGGAAATTGTTTCTATCTTGAACTGGTTTGTTAAGGCGTTGGGGCAAGAAATTAATTTCGAAATATCATTAGTGGTGTTTAGCAAGAACATGGAGAAGGATCTCAAACTCCCGGTCAACCCTACGTTGGGATTCCAATAGCAGAAAAACATGACAAAATATTTGGGGTTATCATTTGTTGTTGGGCGCACAAAAAAGAGACTTTTGTCTATATTCGTGATCGGGTTGTTGGCGATATCAAGGTTGTAAATAGAAAAATTTGTCTGGCAAAGAAAAGGAGATTCTTATCAAATCGGTGGAGCAATCTCTTCCAACGTTAGCAATGAGATGTTTTCGATTGCTTGATTCTCTTTTAAAAGAATTGAAGTCTATGGCGAGTTGATTCTTGTGATATGGATCAGGACAAGACACATTTGATGGCATGGGACAAGTTGTGTTGGGGGGATAAGGAGGGTGGTTTGGGATTTAGGGACTTGAGGGCGTTTAACACTGCTCTATTGGCCAAACATGCGACGTGGAGCTTAAATATTGGTAACTAATGATTCCTTCTTATTTTCAGATATCATTCAACATTTTCACAATAATGCATTTTTTCACGTGTTATAGTAAATAGTGACACGTCATATGTAAAATGACATCATGCAATTACATGTTTTTCCAATTTTAGGGTAACCTGAATTATCATTTTACCAATTTAGCCTTCAAATTGTTTTTCAATTTGTAATATCTTATATCATACTAATGTAGAATAAGCATAAAGCATCATTTCATGGAATCAACTAGAGAAAGTAGATAACACACAACAAAAGAGCAGATTAGCGTTGGCATCGAAAAATTCCATCTTGTCCGCTTTTGATGGTGGATGCATGAAACAATTTCTGGTCACCGAATCTTCCGGTCTCCCTCACTCTCTCATTTCCTCACTTTCGGATTGACCCCTCAACTCATAATCTTCTTTTTTTACTCTTCTTCTTCTTCTCATGTGTTTTATTTTTATTTAATGAATGGAATAATTAATTAATAACAGTAATTAAATAGGATTATTATATTTATATCTTTGGTTAACGACTCTTTACTGTCCATTTCTAATTATAGTCACGCTTTTGTCATCATTATCATCCGTCTCTCTCTCTTTTTTCTCTTACAACAACAACACACATACTTTTCCTCTCTCCCTCCCTCTCACTCCTCACTTTCTTTTTAATTTATTTTTTTGAAAAAAAAATTATTTTCTCGTCTCTTTTTCAAGAACCCACATTTTGTTTTTCGCAAAAGATTGAATCTTTGGCTAATTGAATTCATTTCGAGTGGGGCTGGAGGAGCAATTGTGTTATTATTCGACAAATAAAAGGTGAATTAGCTTGGCTTTCCTTAAAATTCCCTGTTCGATTGATTTGAATGCTTTAATGGATTAGATTCTCTTATTCAAATGCATGTTAAAGAATAGGAATTTGAAACGTGGTGAATAATTGGTTTGCTGCCATTTTCATTATTTTTGGAAATGTGCGGATGCATGGGAAATGGAAATTTGTGGGGCTTGACATGTCTGAATGTTTGAAAAAGCAATGTCTTTTTTTCCGAATACCGCGACATTGGCAGCAATAGTTATTATGTTTTTCTTGCAAAAAAGATTCAAGAGTGCCCTCGAGGTGATTCGGCCTCTATGGAAGTGCATGGTGCTTGAATGACAAGGTGAAAAAGGAGTTAGTTTTTAATGTCAGCTGAGTTAAAACTCTGCTTCTTTTGTGCGTTGGAGCCTACGATCAATTCTTAAGTAAATGAATGGTGTCATCTACTTGAAGGGAGAGAAGTTGGTTGTTTAAGTAATTCTATTGAACTTATCTCGGTCAAAATAGATGTCAATCTGTTATAGTTTGCGTGTACGGAAATCTCTGAGAAAGTTGTAATTTTGAGACTGCATTCAGCTCAGTCAAGTTTCTACAGTTCCTTGGCATAATTCAACATTGTACCGAGCATTTGATGACCTTTTACCTGCAGAAGCAAGGATCAAAGTACATCCAATAGTTCTTTTTTTAGCTTCTGGAGTCAGTAGATATCTGGATAGGATTGGAACTGTTATCAATGAAGAGAACGTTGTATTATGGTAGTTATTTTCATCCTGCTCCATACAGGCTTGAATAGCGAACACGTTGTGGAGCAATGTAGTCATGCTTCTGATGATTTCTTCTATACAGTGAATTCATAATAACTGGCTGCAATGCTTTCTATGGCCTGTGAAGCCTAAGATAAATGCACGTCTGAGATTGCTTACTATTTTGTTGTTTTTCCTGCTGCTTATTCATATTGTGACTGTGATATTGGCGACCTTCATGATTTTCTATGAAATGCTGTCTTCTCTCCACTATCATTGATTTCCAAACTATTATGTTACTTTTGATATTCCTCAGTTTTGTCGCTTCCTTATTGTTCTTATACCAGCTAATGAATATTCAAGGATTTTTTGCTCATCTTTCAGGCAAAGTTCAGAATATAAAAGTATAAAGAGGAAACACCATGTCTGTTTCAATGAGAGACTTGGATCCTGCTTTCCAGGGGGCAGGACAAAAGGCGTATCCTCATGTTAACTTGTCATAATAACTGTTTGCCCATTATTTGGAAGTCAGTCACAACTAAAGTGTTTGAATTAATGTCTTTCTTTTTCTGTTATTTGGAGAACGTTTTTATGAGGATTCAGTGTAGAGTCGTTATATTAGAAGTATAGAATGCACTATTGTCTATAAGAACTGAAATAATTTCTCCTAAATCTTTAGTTACATTTGCTATTGTGACATATATGCTCAACTTACTTTCATGTGCCTCCTTGACTAGAGCATAGTGGCATTGAAATATGGCGAATAGGAAATTTTAATCCTGTTGCAGTTCCACAATCGTCGCACGGAAAATTTTATGCGGGAGATTCCTATGTGATATTAAAGGTAATTTTTTAGCTTTACTCCCTAGAAACTGCTTCCTCCTAGATTGATTGTATTCGAGCTCTAGAACCCACCGTCTTCCATATTATTCTGAAAATCTTGATCCTGACCACCATGCTTGTATACTTATTTACATCCCACAGCTTTCTCTTTGTTATGATGTGAATAATTTCTGTTTAACCTAAGTATCCCTTCTGCAGACCACTGCCCTGAGAACTGGTGCTCTACGTCATGAAATTCATTATTGGCTTGGTAAAGATACCAGCCAGGTAAGTAATATTTTTTGATTTTTTCTAAAAAGTAAAGTAAGCATCCTTCCGAAAAAATTGTTGTCTGATTCTGTAAGTATTTACTGTAGGATGAAGCTGGAACTGCAGCCATCAAGACTGTTGAATTAGATGCAGCGCTTGGGGGGCGTGCTGTTCAATATCGTGAAGTACAAGGCCATGAAACTGTAAAGTTCCTCTCTTATTTTAAGCCATGTATAATGCCTCTGGAAGGTGGAGTTGCCTCAGGTTTCAAGCATGCTGAGGCTGAAGAACACCAAACCCGTTTGTACGTGTGCAAAGGAAAACATGTTGTTCATGTGAAAGAGGCAAGAATCGCAATCCTCGTACATATATGATAAATTAAGTATCTTCGGGTATCTTGATCATCATTTTTGAAATGGTTGACAGGTGCCTTTTGTTCGATCCTCTCTTAATCACGATGACATATTTATTCTTGATACGAAGTCCAAAATTTTTCAATTCAATGGTTCCAACTCATCTATTCAAGAGAGGGCTAAAGCTCTGGAAGTTGTTCAGTATATTAAAGATACTTATAATGATGGAAAATGTGACATTGCAACAATTGGTAACTACACCTGCAGTTCATTGTTTTCGGTGTTTATGAGAGAGGGATGGTTTAATAACAGAGATCTTTTCTTTTGAATGTAGAAGACGGAAAGTTAATGGCTGATGCAGAGACTGGAGAATTCTGGGGTCTCTTTGGTGGCTTTGCTCCTCTTCCAAGGAAAACGAGCACCGATGAAACCAAGAGTACTGATATTGCTCCCTCTAAGCTTTTCTGGTATCACGTTTCTTCCTTTCATTGTACTTTCTATCAACATGTTTCTTGATTGGTTTGACTCGATCTTCTGGGAATTTAAAGACCAAAATTCTGGATATATGCTGATTACATATTCCTTATATTTCACATGTATATAGAAGTGTCATCTCATTTCAGATTCTCCAACTTGCTTGCGAAACAAATATAGTGATGTGTGTTTGTCTCATTGTCTTTTCTCGTGCTACTATTAGTTTTTGGTCTTTAAGCATAGATGATAGTTTTTATGAAAGAAAAACATGATTTCGTCCTTGTATTGGTTGTATAGATATTTCGTTTTCCTAATTATACACAAAAGACTTAGGCCTCAATTCCTGCCCACCCAACAAAGTAAAGAAACAATTTCTTTATCCTCTTCTCAAATTAACTGATGTAAGAATTTATGAGAAAAATTCTGTATGTTATGGAAGCTTCCGACTGTTTACATATTAGAGCTAACAACTTCCTGAATTTAATAAGCGTCGAGAAGGGAGATGCAGTACCTGTTGAGGCGGATTCTCTGACAAGGGAGTTATTGGAGACGAACAGATGTTATATTGTTGACTGTGCACTGGAACTCTTTGTTTGGATGGGGAGAAATTCGTCTCTTGATGACCGAAAAGCTGCTAGTACCACAGCCGATGTAAGACTAGTTAATGCAGTTACTTTCATGTATTTTGCCTATCTTGTTTTTTCGTATCCTTTTCTTAGCCACATGTTTTTGCTATGCAGGAACTTTTGCGTAGCTCCGATAGATCGAAATCTCAAGTCACCCGTGTGATTGAAGGGTTTGAGACGGTGATGTTTCGTTCTAAGTTTGATTCCTGGCCCCAGTCAACTAGTGTGACTGTGTCTGCGGATGGAAGAGGGAAGGTTGCAGGTCAGTAAAACATGCTGATATTTCCATCTTTCATATACAGCTTTATTTAGCACATATTTGTTTTTTTTTCTGTGCCCTCACTTTTGACTGTCACTTTTATTTGATGATTTCTAGCACTTTTAAAGCGCCAAGGACTTGATGTTAAGGGTCTTCTGAAAGCAGATTCTACCAAGGAAGAACCTGAACCATATATAGACTGCACAGGGGACTTACAGGTGATGTGTAAAACAGCGTGGAATTTTTCCCTTATTCTCTTTTTCCTTTGAGGGGAGAGGTTCGGGGAGGCAGAGGGGGTAGGATAGCTGTTACCTCTACTAATATAGTTAGTCTTTGGAAAATCAACAACTTTTTTTTTTTTTTTTTTTAAAATTAATGTTTTATTACTGTAGTCGCACTCTCATGGAAACAGTTCTCTGTGCTAATTCTTTGAATCAATCACTTCAATGTTTTCTCCTGTATTTAGCTACAGGTCTAGACTTGTTGTGTTATATGTGAAGAAAAACTTTCTTACATGAGGGCTTCCCCCTTAACGAGGCTTGTGCAGTAGAATGGTATCATATATCAGTAGAGTTCATTTTCGAAGAACAAATCTTAGAAATTTATGACGTTGTGGAGAGGAAATAAATCTTCCAGCAACTTTTGAAGGATGAAATATAATGTGAAAGGAACCTCTAGCATTTTGCCAGCTTAAGCACTAAGAAGACTGTTTACCAAATGTATATGGTGTTGCGTAGTTATTCAGTTAAATTGTGCCTCTATCTTTGATGAATATACTTCTATACTTTACCATGGAGACTTTCTTACGCGTAAATCCCTCACGTCGTTGATGATTTTCCGTGCTAGATAATTTTTGATGTATTAAGTTTACTGCTTACTTTGGCCAGGTTTGGCGTGTAGATGGTCAACAAAAGACTCTTCTCCAAACACCTGATCATTCCAAGCTGTACAGCGGAGATTGTTATATCTTCCATTATTCGTATCCGGGGGAAGAAAGAGAGGAACATCTCGTGGGGACATGGTTTGGAAAGCAAAGTTTGGAGGTGAAATCTTCATCTGTTGTCTAACTCCTCATAATGTTTGCCATCAAATTTTATCATTGGGAACCAATTACAAAAATATTTTCACCATTTTATGTAATGTTTTCACATGGAAATTTAAAGACAAAAATGCTGCAACTAGCACAAAATCAAGTGATTTAATGATAATTCAATGACACTAAAGTTGAAGCTGGCTGACAAATGACAATTTTTCAATGTAGAGGAAGGTTTATTAACAGAATACATGCTTAAGAAAATGCACATCGGTTAGAGCCAGCTTCTTAACAAAAACCTCATATCTTCCCCTGAGAAGGAGAGAAACAACAAAATGCCTCAGCCTTTCAATAGCCAAAGCATGACCACTTCGAGGAAAAATAGCTGGTTAAAAGTTACATACTTTGTTTAAAACTAAAGGGATTGAGTCAAATGATTAAAACGTCACCCAAGATAAGAAGGTTCTCTTGTATGCACATCAGTAACAAAGAATATACTTTCTTGTCAACCAGAAATTGGGCTGTCTTCTGCGAGTATGCATGTTTCTAAGGTTTTCCTTGTAAAGTTATCATCTCATTCTACTTTAGTGATGAAATCTTGCTATGAAAACTTTGAATAGATGATGTTAAGCTGTTCCAGATAACAGCATCCATATATCATTGTCAGAATCTCTGCCTAAAAAGACGCTATTAAATCACTTGTAAAAAGTTGTATAGAATGATTCTTGAAGCTACATCATCCATTGATAATAATTTCTTGGAGTTTGCTGCGGAAGTTACTTATCATGCTAATCTTAATAAATAGGAAGACAGGTCTACGGCGAGTTCACAGGCAAGTAAGATGGTTGAAGCAATGAAATTCTTGCCCGCTCAGGTATGACCTCCCTTGATGACTGTTTCTTTCACGAGTAAATGCGTACTTATGATAAACTGTTTATCCTGATGGTATATTTGCTGTGTATTTCTAGGCTCGCTTTTTTGAAGGGCATGAACCTATCCAGTTCTTCGCCATCTTCCAAAGCGTCATTATCTTTAAGGTTTGGCAAAATTCAGACTTGAACAGTTTAAAACATTCATGTTTTCTTTAGTTCTATTATTGGCCATGAAATATTTTTTTTCGCATGTCACCAGGGTGGTCTTAGTGAGGGATACAAGAATTACATAGCCGAGAAGGAACTTTCAGATGATACATATACAGAGGACGGACTTGCATTATTCCGAGTTCAGGGAAGTGGACCTGATAACATGCAAGCAATTCAAGTTGAACCAGTAAGTGATGTTCTCAATTCTTTACATTGCTCCTGGAAGATATGAGCTTGAAATTGGTTTTAGCATGTCCTTTATGTATTTTACTCTAGTGTAATTCTAGTATTGTCGCATTGTTTTGTGCTTCAAAGCTCAACACCAAACATATCAGAAATTAATTTTTATGAACCTTCTTTTTTCCTTTAGAGCAATTTGTAAGCAATATGTTAGTATACATGGTGGCTCCAAAAAGGAAGAAACTGTATTTACTTGTAGATTAGCTGTCGTCAATCAAATGCATTCATCCGTGGGAGAGAGATTAACTTTTGTTACACTTCCTTGATGATCTTTTTGATTATTGGTTAATTATTGAAAAACAAGTTACCAAATATTAAAAATTCGTGGGGCCACTAATCATGATTCGATTTGGCTTGGTGGGTTGAACTTATTTTGCTGTGGAGCTCCATTATAAATAGTTTGTCATTTTGAGGTCTCTCTAGAACTTATTAAAGTTAGTACAAGATGCTTTCATAGGCTAAGTGGCAATATAAGAGGTTTATTTTCGTGCAATCTTTAAAGAATGTATGGGTGACTTGCTCTTCATTCGTTTTTTTTTCTCTTTATAGACAATTTCACTATGTTCCCATTGGGCTTTTTGTTAGAGGACATGTGATTAGATGTACCTGGAGATCCACTTCGTTTAACTTTCATTCAAAACTCTGTGGTAGTTAAAATTTAGATATCCAAAACCGGGAAGGTAGAATATAACTATTTTCATTATATTATTCATCATTTTAAAAGAATACGAAAATAATTTATTTTCATTTTACCTTTTCATCATTTACATTCACATGTACACATGCACAAGGAATCTTCACATTTCCTTCACATGTACCTGTAAGCAATCTTCTCGTTTGGTGTATTTCTGTGTGTAATGTATTATATCATAATTGTTTTCTATGCATATTCGGTCTCTCGTTTCGAGATAATGGAAATAGAGAGGTATGAGATTAACAGGAAATCTTAAAGTTTTGGATGCTGAAATGAATTTAAATACAAATGATTGAATATCTCACAAAGAGATGCATATCATTTTGAACCAGCACAGATATTTTGACTTGGTACAGAGATTGAAGACCTGGTAGTTCCAATGAACAAAGTTTTTCTTCTTTTTATACCTTTTCCGTGGCGAATTGCAATTTTGGAGAACACCACAAATTCAATGAGTTCTACCTAATCCCTTATCCATTATCTTAAGTTAACTTGTTTCTCCATTTCAGGTTTACACATATTTTAATTAGATAGACAATGAAAGAAATGTTCTTACATCAGTTTTATTACACAGCGTGGTCTGATTTCTAATAGGCCTGACATGTAAAACCCAAGGTTTTATTTTCTCAAATGTTCTTCTAGCGAGTCTCTACCTTGCTTAACATATTTCATTTGTGTGATCCGACAACAGTTAATCTTCACCTGTAAAGATAGATATTGTCTTATTCTAGAAAATGTAGATACGCAAATATGGTGATTTCAACTGAGGTTGAGAGGGCACTTACTCCAGTCATCCTACAGCAAATATGAAAAACTGGTTAAGTTTGGTGGATAAACATATAATTTAGGTCTGCAGAATCTCATTATTGATGTGATCGTGAAAATGTAATTTATGGTCTGTGGGATAATAACATCTACTCATCCCCTATTGGAATAAAATTTTAGTTTCTCGAGTTGAAGTGATCTGCAACCTGCTCCGGGATTTATAATGGAAAAACAGGAACATCAATTACAATATGTATGTAATAAACTCGTTTAGTTAATTTTAAACTACTTCTTATTTGCTGTAAAGGTGGAAAAGTGGTAGCATATTTCGTGCAATGACCACAACCTCACTGACCATAACAAATTGTATTCTTATGAAAAAAGTTCAGTTTCATTGATTTTGATTGTTATTTTCTTTCTCTAGACAGCTGTGTTTCTATTGGAAAAGTCCCAAAATTTACTACTCTACCTAGGGAAAAATTAATTCGTTATTTGACTGATTCAGGTGGCTGCATCATTGAATTCGTCCTACTGTTACATACTACACAAAGACTCTTCTGTCTTTAGCTGGTCAGGAAATTTGACTACGACTGAGGACCAGGAGTTGGTCGAGCGGCAACTGGATCTGATAAAGGTCCGGTGCTTGTTATAGATATTTTTCTCTCTTCTGATAATACAGATTACATTTCCCACCTACTACATGCCATTGAGCATTTGATATGGAAATGTGATTTAAATTTAATTGCATTAAAACAAACTGTACATTGTGTCTGTATGGGAAAGGAATTGAGTTCAACATTAAATTTTAACTGTACTGCAAATCTTTTTCTCTTTTCTTCGAAAGCCACATTTTGTGACATTTTGAAACTTGCACCTCACAGCCAAACATGCAGTCCAAGCTACATAAGGAAGGTGCAGAATCTGATCAGTTTTGGGATTTGTTGGGTGGAAAATCCGAGTATGCTAGCCAGAAAATCACAAGAGAAGCTGAAGGCGACCCTCGTCTGTTTTCATGCACTCTAACAAAGGGTATTGCTTCTTTTGTTACTGAACTTTTACTGTACTTCTTTTCTATTTTTATTTTTTAACAGTAACTTATTCAATAGACTTGTTTCTTGCATTCTGACCTGCTGTTAACGATGGCTGAATTTTGCATTGGTTTTCAGGAGATCTCAAGGTGTGCATCTCTTATATCTCTAAATTATCTGGTGAGAAAACAGTAATGCAACTTTGGATCATAATCTCTGTTGCAGGTGACAGAAGTATACAATTTCAATCAGGACGATCTGATGACTGAAGATATATTCATTCTTGATTGCCATTCAGCCATTTTGGTCTGGGTTGGGCAACAAGTGGAGTCCAAGAATAAGATGAATGCTTTGAGCATTGGGGAGGTAACCTTACAACTCAATTTCATGTTTAAATCATGGACTGTAAACTGCATCTCTAGTCTTGTGAAGCTTGTTACGACTACTCCTTGTTGAGGTCTCAATTTCTTTTCAGTCTATTTTCTTAGAAAAGCTCTCTTACCTTGATTATGCGTAGCCTCTGGGTTTTAAAGCAGACAAAATTTTAATCCTGAGAATGGAATCAGTCTATGACACTGTTTCTATAATTCTTTAATGAGTTTTGTTCAGTTCCGATAAGATTTCATTTTTGACGAAAATTCAAGATGGTTAAATTTGGTTCTTGCAAAACGGTGGGTAAGTTATTCTAAACTTTTTAATATTTTTGCTTCTGACAGAAATTTCTGGAGCATGATTTTCTTCTAGAGAAGTTGTCTGTACAAGCTCCTATTTTTGTTGTCATGGAAGGGAGTGAACCTACAATTTTCACCCATTTTTTCACCTGGGACTCCAAAAAATCAGCAGTAAGTGCTTTTGTTAATAATCTGACTACTTCTTTCGATCCTTAGCTTTACAAGATACTGAATACCCTGTGGTTATAGATGCATGGCAACTCATTTCAAAGAAAACTTTCCATCCTCAAGGGCACTCCAGTATTGGACGTAAGTTTTATTCGTCTCATTTCTTCTATTCCCAGTTATCTCCAAGTAAGACGTGTTCTTCTGTTTCTTGTTTATGATTATGTTCTCTTTTTGGAAGTATGCTGGATATCCATCTTTAAAGATTCTGAACCCTCTCTAGTTTCTGATATATGCAAATATTGTTAAATGAATTCTCATCAAGTAGTCTACTATAGTTCATGCACTTTAAATTTATTCTTTGTAATCATGCTTGAGTTCCTTATAGAACCAAGATTCTCCATTTAAAGTTATAAAATAGGATAGCTTTCTTTCTAATTCTTGGTCCAAAGGTGGCAGGCGAGATGAACCATTTTATGGACAGCTACTAAGAAGTTCTGGCTACCATTATCGTACTGAATAGAATGCCCATCTCAGTCGACGTAGTTATGAAAAATTAACTGCTAGTAGCACAAATATATTCTTTTCATTGTTTTTTCCCCATTTCTCTTTCTTGTTTTCTCTTTTTATCTTACGTTAATTTCTTCTCTTAGAAACCCAAAAGGAGAATACCCGTCTCATACAGTGGGAGGTCTTCTGCACCAGAGAAATCACAGCGGTCAAGAAGTGTGTCTTTTAGTCCAGAGAGACTTCGGGTTAGAGGCCGATCTCCAGCATTCACTGCTCTAGCTGCTACTTTTGAGAAGTCCAACATGAGGAATTTGTCGACTCCTCCTCCGATGGGGTCAAAGCTTTATCCCAAGTCCATGACCCCAGATTCAGAAAAACTGGCTTCAAGATCAGCAGCTATAGCTGCACTAAGTGCAGGTTTTGAACAATCGTCATCACCTCGCCGGGAATTAAATATACCCCGTTCTCCCAGAGGTGTGCCTTCAATATTTTCCCATAACCATCAATTATTTACTTGTGATAATTATATCTATACTTGAGGTTTGGTCTAATTATAAAATAAAATAAAAACATCTTTACATGTTTGAAAAGTTTCAGAGACATTCTTAAACTTTCAAAAGAAAGAACATAAGGGGTCCATTTATAATGTTTTTTGAAACTTGAGGAGGTGTTTATGGAGTTTCTAATCTAAAAGGGAGCGTGTTTGTAATACTTTTTCGAATTCCTATGGGTGTTCGTGTAATTACTTAGACATTAGGAGATGTTGGGATGTTTTGGGCCAAACTTTAGTAGGTTTAAATTCTAAACCATTTTCTGTATTTTGAATTAAATTTATTTCTACCACTTTGAAGTAAACCATGAGTTACCGAGACCGAAGTCTGATGCTAATTCAAGGGAGAACTCGGCAGAAGCGCCTAAAACCAAGCCTGAGACCATAGAGGAAGACATGACGGAAGGTGAAGTTGAGGATGAGGAAGGACTTCCAGTACACCCCTACGAGCGCCTTACGACATCATCATTAGATCCGGTAGCAGATATCGATGTAACAAGGCGAGAGGTATGTATAAGGATAAAACTCTATTTGATGATTAAACGTCAGTTACTTTTTGTCTAAGACGCGTGTTTTTTTGTAGACATATTTGTCTGCTGAAGAGTTCAAGGAGAAGTTTGATATGACTAAGGCTGCTTTCAACAGATTGCCGAAATGGAAACAGAACAAGCTTAAAATGTCACTTGAACTGTTCTGAGGCCTTCCACTATTTCACCTTCCTCTCCGCAAACACAAAACCACATGATTTTTGCAGCTGTTTTATCGTGCTACCTGAAAAAAATGCATGATTACCCTTAGACATACAAAAAGAAACAATTTAGCTGCCACCCACTGAACAAACGGGATATATACGTTAAACTCTAGAAGTTCGGATACGTAGGAAATTCTTGAATTTTTATTTATTTTGTAAGTTAGGTGCTTGATATTCTTTTCTGCCGTTGTTGCATTTTTGTTTTCCTTATAGATTTCTTGATTCGTAGTCGGTGAGCAGAGTCTTTGAGACTTTAAGATAGAATAGTTTTAAGTATGTAGTAGTAAACGAGAGATGGATGTGTAAACAGAAATGTAAAAACAATCTGCATATTGTTAGAGTAGCTAATAAAACTGTGATTTGTTTTTTTCTCTGAAAAACTGTTTTACTTTTGTTGTGCTTGTAGAAGGCTGAAATTATGGTTGCGAAATTGCTTATATGTTTGTTTTGATGGTACTAAAGCCGACTTTGAGGCTGCTATGTGAGCGGATTTAGACTTATAGCGTCAGCCATAGTATCTGTTTCCATTTGTTAGGTAACACACAATTCAAACACCACTCTTTTCTCTTCATGCACCATAGTCCATCCACTGTGGACTGGTTGTTTTGCGACCATAAATATTGTAAGAAACAGATGACGTGTCTTTAAAATTAAAGACAAAAGAAATTGCACAATCTTTGAGCTCGATCTTGAATTCAATAATTAAGTTGTCGCAATAAACAACGTATTCTTTGTT
Source organism: Linaria vulgaris (assembly GCA_948329865.1). Taxonomy (NCBI): domain Eukaryota; kingdom Viridiplantae; phylum Streptophyta; class Magnoliopsida; order Lamiales; family Plantaginaceae; genus Linaria; species Linaria vulgaris. Next base: position 106,230,048 of record OX415249.1, read on the forward strand.
TTGAATTCTTGAATTTTGACGAATTTTAATTTTTTTAAAAAATATTTCAATCTAGAAAAAGAGTTATTCCTACGCATATAAACTTAATTCTGATTGGGAATGGACTTTTGATTCTCTTGAGAAACAACTTGAATCTTACTTTATAGGTATTTAAAATAAGGATGAATCTTGTTGAATCCCTCAAGGCATAGTATGTTTTACAATTTGCAACCTAATGTCTGCTTCCACACATATTCAGAAATCAGAAGTGTGCAAACTCTTTCTCATATCAAATTTAACAAATAAAAATAAAGACACTTATCCAAATGAACGACTGATCAACGATTCACAGAAAATCTCGAACAAAATCGAATACGTAAGGAGGGCAATTTTCTCTTTTCTAAACGTTAGAAAGACACATTTGTGAAACACATTATAGGTTGAAGAGTTTAACGGTATTTACCTTTAAAATAAAGAACTTGATGGTGATAAGTTGCTGATCTTTTCTCTTGAAGACCTCTATTTAATATGTGGAAAGTATCAATGATAAAATCTCCAGATTTGGTGACGCAATTTTATTGGCAGCTAACATCTCATAAAATAGGATATTAAATACTTGTTTCTCTAAATTGCATGATAAAATTTCATCTTTAATCTCTTAAAATTAAACACATGCTTTTGCTTATAACTTGTAACATTTCTACAATGTTCACTTTGTATACTTTATTAAAGATCAATCAACTTTGTTGGCGATGCAATTTCAAGATCATACTCATGCGTTTCTTCAAAATCGACTTCGATGTTCTTCAATTATCTAGTAAATTGTTGATTTAAGATTTTTTTTTAAAAAAAAATTATTTTCTTGATAAGCAAATCAAATATGGTTATAGAAAAAAACAATACAAAGTGTAGCTGCAATGTGAACTGATTTAGACTAAATCTTTGTAAGCTGTGCACTAAACCCATGAAAACTTATTACGACACATTCGAGACATTTGGATTGTATTTTCTTTGTACTTGTTGAGAATCACGCGTTGAATGAGTACCTTACATGCTAATCTCCATTGTATAAACAGTTATCTCGTGCTATACCTTTTGTTTAGAAGAAGTTTCTTTATCATCCTCATTATTACCGTGAGAGAGACACATATTCGAAATGGCGGAACTTTCGGCTGTCTTTAGACTGTATTGATTTTCTTTTTAAAACTTTTATGTATCTTCCGCGTTCATATCGTGTTGTATCGAAGATGGTAACGTTTTTTGTTACGTCCAACTTTTGACGTGTAAAACACATTGATTCTCCTTTTCACACGTAAAGCACATTATATAAATCTCAATCGTCATTGTTTATAACCAAATCTAAATCATTTTTTAATATCCAATTATATTTTGAAGAGAGTAACATTTTTGAATTATTACAATCAAAATTATCCAGTTGAACATCAGAAAGAAAGATATATATATATAATATATATAATCCGGTAAGGTGATGATTGGGGCCACCCCTCCACTCCACTCCACTCCCAATCCATATATGAATATAACGTAAAAAGTAGAAGAGATGAAATGTGAAGACGCCATCACTTTCCCTTTTCCTTTTTTCTTAAATAAATAAATAAACAAACAAACCGATAGAATTCTCAATTCCAAAATGCAATTAGTTAATACTCGCCTATGATTTTTGAATTCTGCTATTGTCTCTAGTGTTAGTGTTAATTCTTCCATTTTATCTCAACTTGTCTGGTAAATTAACTGAATTTCAATTTTTTTATTAGGGTTTTATTTTTTTATATGTATCTCAATTTTTTTTGATGACTGGTGGTAGGAGGAGAGGAATGCAGAGCCAGATTGTGTGCAGCGGGTGTAGGAGTCTTCTTATGTACCCCAGTGGAGCAACTAATGTTTGTTGCGCCTTATGTAATGCCATCACTGCTGTTCCCCCTCCAGGTAGTTATTTATTTGGTTTTCATATGCATTCTTCGATCTTACTATGAATGCTGTTGTTTTAGATCATTAGCCTGTTATGTTATGTTATCTGAGTCTTGTGCAAGTCCTAAACTTGGTAATTCAGATGTATGGTGTAAAGTAAATAAATTTCGACTAAAAAACAGTTGTATACCAGGGAAACGCACGCATCAAATATTCTCGTTGAAGGATGCTACTCTGATATTCGAACTGTTGTTTTCACAAATTACTTTTTTATTATTTGAAGCTTGGTGGTTTGATTCAAGGGATAAAACCACTTACATGACCTTTCTTCACTCTTGTGTTGAAAATGGTAAACCACCATTTTCACGTGGGCTTTATGTATCTCTTTGAGCTTGCCGACTTTTGGTTTTCCTATAACGAAGCTGAACATCTAAACACGTTGAGTGGTCTTGACCGTTTCTGCGCTGTCTAGTCAACAATTTGACTCGACTCATAAAAGATGAGACCTAACCTGGTGGATTCACTATAATGTTGGACCAAGCTTGATATAGCCTACCCCAATGTACACACTCTTTCTTTAATTTATTGTATACGTCATGCGTAAATGTACCCTATAGAAATATTAACTAAACTTAATCAATAATAAAACATTGACACGGTCTTCTATTGAATTCATTCTGATAACACTAGCTTATTGGATAGTAGTTTTTATTATCTGTAGTTTTGATTAAATGAGCTTAGTTAGTATGCTATTTGAAGCAACAAATTCTATCATTGATTGGTGAATATAAATCGTTTTTTGTGAACATGAATCTTTCAAAAGACTAGTTTCTATAGCATATTTTCCTTAATGTAAAGTACATTCTGATACTCAAACCTTGTCCCCTGTATCCGAACATCATTATGTAATTCTTTCTTTAGGAATATTCTAATATAACAATTTTGTTTCATACTGAGGTCCGATGAACTTTGTAGTTTCATGATATTGAGGGCCTTTCTTATCTTTCTTGGGAAAAAAATGGGATATTTATTTGAGAAGTTGTGCTAAATTTCATATGCTTGCAGATCGTCCGAGACCTCTTTAATAACCCGGGATGAAGAGTCCATACCTGCAGTACTTGTAGAGGAACCTATAGGAGATAATTGTTGGCGAACAAGTATAGTGGTTTTTAGAAATATATGGAATGTCTCCTCCGATATTCAGTTTTCAGCCACTTAGTTTTAGGATTGAGTGTGTGCATTTTTCTAATTCCTTAGAGAATACGTCTTGAAGTTCATTTGTTTTGTTTGTTGGCTGAGGACGGCATACATTATTTTGAAATCGAAGTTTATCCAAAATCTTCAAACCATTTGGATTTACGCCACATAGTGCAACCCACATTGAGCAAGGAATTGTATAATCCTTCGATATCAAATGGCTTCAGTAGGTTAATATGCCACTTAAATTTTTGTTCATCTTCAGGAATGGAGATGGCCCAACTGATATGTGGAGGTTGCCGTACGTTATTGATGTATACTTGTGGAGCGACAAGTGTGAGATGCTCCTGTTGTCACACGGTGAACCTCGCTCCAGGTATAGTTTGAGTTGAATATGTTATATCTATAGGTAATTTATGGTCATTAACTCGGCATGTGTCGTAACAATACTCAGGAAGTGGGTTATCTTTGAACTGACTGATGTGAAGTTTCATGGGAGTTTTTTAGCTATGTTGAACTATAGTAGCCATGACAACTTTGATCACTGATGCTCTTTTATTCACTTATTTGCATAAGTCATAGCCGCATACCTTTTACTCATAAGTCATAGCCGCATACCTTTTACTCTTAGCATCCGTACTTTTTCTTTTCCTGATTCATTGATGTTCTATGTCCCAAGCATTAATATACCATGCTTGTCCTAGCAAGTGCAAACTATTCGTTTTTGGCTTTGGTCATATCCCCTTATCTGGTTATTTGTTGGGATTGCTTGATCTAGCCCTCATTGTCACTACACTTTTCCAATAAAGTATGCGGATTAGGATAAGCCATCGACTATTGTTATCTAACACATTGCTTACCTGTCTGAGTGTTCACTGCACGTGTTATGGGCCAACGACTTACAAGAAGAACAATTAACAGTTCAGAAATTTACACGCAGGTCCAACGTACAAACACATATATCAATGAGTGAAGCAAGTGGTTGAACCCTAGCCATTGCAAAACTTCTAATAATGAACCATCTAATGATCCCCACTAGATCCTCTCTCATTAGTCATTACACGAGTTCTTTTTAACAATTTCCAAGATATCAATATCATTGCTTCTTGTTTCAACCTTGACCTGATAATTCTTATATATTTATTGGTATTTTGGTTTTATTAGCATCTAATGTCGCTCACGTCAACTGTGGAAATTGTCGCACAACGCTCATGTACCCTTATGGTGCTCCATCCGTCAAATGTGCTGTATGTCAGTTTATCACAAATGTAAATGTAAGTTTGCACTGATTCAATATCTCATGTATCTAATATGGCTTCTTGGCACATTAAAAAGCATATACAAGCTTCATCGTCATACACTCACACTTAAAATTCATTGTTTTTTACTAAGTAGAAAATTATTTGTTCGGGGGTCAATTTGCTAAGTATAAAATCACTCATTTGGGGTCAATTATGCCGGACTGCTTCTATATATCCTTCTCCTATGGTGCTATTTTAATCTTGCTTCACAGATGGGAAATGTCAGGGTCCCCATACCCATGCATAGGCCAAATGGACCACCCTCTTCAACATCAATACCTTCGAGTTCACCAGTGAGTTTTTTTGTGTGGTTGAATCCTCTATACAACCAACCATTCTTTGGCAAGATTTCACAACTGAATCATTTTAATAATATTAATTTGAAATAATTTTACCTTTTGGCTTACTGTAGGCATTACCAAGCTCTCAGAGCCAAACTGTTGTAGTGGAAAATCCTATGTCGGTCGACAAGAGTGGGAAACTGGTATATTTGATTTTTCTTTTTCCTTTTTATTTGTACCAATAACCTGAGACACTGTCGCAATTGATGTAGGTAAGCAACGTGGTTGTCGGTGTAACTACAGACAAAAAATGACCACTGCACTCCTGGGAGTGCTTTCATCTGTCGACATTTTGGTATATGATAGAGGTGTGTATATTCAGCGGGAGTGTACCTTATTGCCATTGCTTCTTTGCAATGCTCCTCCAGTGTTATTAGAACTGCAAGTGTTGTATGTAAATTGAGAATATTTCTACCATACAGTGTGTCGTAGTAAGCTACATCTTTCTTCAGTTGTGTGCATCTTTGTTGGAGAGAAAAGAATAAAGATTCATTATTCACGACTTGTTATATTTGTTTGAGTAAACATTCTCTGAAATGTTTATGAGTTCGTACATTGCTTCATGTTGCAGCACATATATACATATAAATATTAATCTTGTCCGATAATAGCATTTAGTATTCCACATAAGAATCTAACCAATGAAACCATGCGTAATTTATTCTTTGGAGTAACTCAATATATTTAGATCTTTCTAAGACGTTGTCTAAGGGCTAGGCAATTATGTATTTGACATTTGTATGCCTTTTATATTTGCGTTTTCTGTTACTTTCAAGAGAAAGATGATTGCTTGGTAAAATATCCGAGTTCTCCACAAATCTTGTTTTGAGATCCTTTTGCACTCAGACCATTAATTTTAGGGAATTTTTGGGATTAATTCATTTTTTGTCTTAAGACTAATAATAGGAACATGAGTAATTATATTTTATCTGGTTTTCCTAGACAGAGCGAGTATGTCAATAGTCTTTTAGTCTTTTACCAAATCAGATCTCTTTATTATTTGATAAAGTTTTACCAATTAATTTGACAAAGCTAAGAGCTTTCCTAAAACATCAAAACTATAAGTTGCTCAATTGCCATTTTATATGCCTACCAATAAATACGTCGAAATTATTCCATTTGTTATATTTCTCGATAATAAAATGAATTCCAATTCTTGACATCAGTTTTAAATTTTGACAAAAAGTGTACTCCCACAGATTTAGGTAGTGTTTTGACTTTTGAGCTTCTGTTGTTGTTTACTTAGAGAAACATAATTGTCGAAGTTTGAAAGGGGAGACGTAGTGTTGCGTTAACGAAATTTTATGATATATGTATTTTGTGTTATATATATATATTATAAGATTTATATGAATATAATGTTACAGATTAAGGCTATAACTTCTTATAGTGAATTACTAATACGCATTATTATTTTTACTCAGTATTTTAATTTGATCAGAACTCAATATTAGCTCTTAAAACACTCAGTATAAAAATAGCTGCCTAAGTGAGCTTAAATATTAGAGAACTCATATAAAAGATTTCTATTTTTATTACATATTATTTATAAATCTTTCTGTAATTTTTTATGGTACATATTTAGTTATAAATTGTGTCACTTAAGAATTAATTTATATGAAATATAAGTTTCTTAGTTTACTTGTATTTTAATGAAAATTTATTGTTTTTAAATATATCAAAAGAATTATAACAAGCATAATTATAAAGAAATAACTTTCTACTTGGCTTTGTCCCATCTAAAGTCTAAACTCTAAAATTAGATCATATTCCTCACTCCGTAGTCGTACATACTTGAAACATAAGCATAATATTTTATTTTACGAAAATTTTGTGAAATATAGATGTTTGCTTTCCACTGTATCCTATACTAATTTTCATTATCTTGATATGAAAATAAAAAAGTCAAACAATAATAAGTGCTTCCAAAAGTTGTTGCTTTTTTTTTTTGTTTAATTTTTTATGATTGACGTGAAAACTCGCAATCACTACCATTGAAATGCGCACTATATGCGTCCTAACGCATCAAAAACTACATCATACCTCCAATCTAATGATTTATCAAAAAGTTTTAAGAAATTTTTAATCAAACGTTCAATTCAAACACGTGTCTGCATTTTTGTTCGTCAAAATTAGCGTGAGAGAAGAAACTCTTGGAAATCAAAAAAGTTAAGATATATATACAATGGCTTTTGATAGGTGGGGGACACATTGTAAAAGGAGACATTTATTGGTGTTTAAAATAATTGTGGAACAAAGGGCATATATATATATATAATAAGTAAATCTGAAATGTAAAGCAACTCACTCATTCATAATAATAACTCTAACAAAACTCACAGACAGATTCAGTTGAATAGTAGTAATAGTAATGGCGAAGAATTTGAGTATATTGATGATGATGATGACATTGGTGGCCCTTTTGGTTGCTTCTTCTTGTGTTGTTTCTGTTGAAGCCGCAAAAAAGGCGAAATCTCCATCCTCTTTCGTGAAGAAGACAATCTCTTCTCACTCCATTGTTATCTTCTCCAAATCCTATTGCCCGTAATTAATTATCTCCTCATCCTCATCCTTCTACGCGTGTTTGTTTTGTTTTTCTCTATGTATACTGTTGTTGTAACTGTCTAATTTCTTCATGTTCCCGTGATTACTATTTGACCTAGATCCAAGATTACATTTTTAATTTTTGGGTTTTAGGGCACTTGGGTTGGTGATATATATATATATATATATATATATATATATATATTATATGGTACCTAACCAATCTTCTGATTTTAGCACTTGGGGTTTGTATAATAACAACTAAGGAAGTAAATTTAGCTCTTAATTTTTCATTTCTTTAACTGCCCGCCCTGTTTCACATTATATTATAGCTGAGATTTAAAGAGTACTGGACTGGAAAAATGTCAAGTGTTGTGTGGTGTCTCTGATGAGTTGTGTGCCTTTGGACTGTAAGTTGTATGTATGTTCTCTGATGAAATTGGTATTCGAGAAACTGATATGTTACTTTATTTCAATGTATTAATTGGAGTTATGAGGTCAAGTAAGCTTTCTTTCGTCATCTCCACCGCTGAGAACTGCCTGTAATATATGTTGAGTGAAAGGTGTAAGCTTAGCAGTCCTTATGGTTTTGCATGTGAATACCACAATTATACAAATTCCAATGTCTTTTTTCAGACAAAACTGGAATTTAGTTGCTGGATGGATGGATTCCTTTGCTATCTATTATATTTTGTTTTGCTTGTGTAGTATTCATTGTCTGACTCAGAGGGAGATGAAAGGAATGAAAACTCACTGTTCGAATTGCTTATTAACATATTTTGAAGGAACCTGCAAATCTTCGCGGAAGAAAATTCACCACTGATGGTTTTCATATGTTGTAATTATTGTGATTTCTATATGACATTCCTTCCAAGTTTTAACTGCTTTTTGTTCAAGCTCCTTATGTAGTTCACTGCAAATCCCTTATGTTCACACCTTAATTTCAGTTTGTATCTTATAGTAGTATAGTATAGTTTCCATACTATAAACTAATGATCAAAAGTAGTATTATGGCTCTAACTTAATGATCAGAAACAACGAGGTTGAAATAACGATAAACACAGTTTCTTTTTAAGGTTGACCTTAATAAATATCCCCAAATCTCATTTCATGCCCGGTTCTTGGGATGAATTTCATGATGCTTCTTGTGTCATTTAAAAATTGCAACTTTGACCTGATTCCATTTTTCTTGTAGAGCAACGACTTTATACAGGAACATGTCAATTTTGTAATTACTCTTTGGTCCCGATGAGACCGTCTGGCAATAACCAGTGTATTGGAATTTTCTTTTATATTTGTGCTTCTTGATGAATGCTGGCATTTCCAATTTTCTTAGATATAATTGGGTTGGGATTCATGGCTAATTCCCATCATTATGAATATTGGTATTTTAAATATGTTAATATTGTTGCTTTTGTTATAATTGCTCTGTAGGTACTGTAGAAGGGCAAAAGGTGTGTTTAAAGAGTTAGAGCAAGTGCCATATGTTGTTGAACTTGATGAGAGAGGTTTGTCTTTCATAGTCTATCCAGTTCTCTTTTGAAATTTAATGCAAGCATACATGGTTTTAGGGCGGTTGAGCGTATCACTCCATACACATTCACTTTTCTGATGAACTCGCTGAACAGTTCGTTTTATAGATAAGTGATGAAAGCACATCTTGAAATAATTTATGATTTTATGAAACCATTATGTATCCTGAAAAATTGAATAAATTGTATGAGTTTGAGGGTATAATGTATAAATATAGTTTCTGAATTTAGAATTAATAATGTACCCGAAGATACAAATTATTGGAGAACTATTACAAAATACTAAGTATATCCTCTGGTCAAAGTTAAGTTATAGACGAGACAACAACTGCATATCAACTAAATTGAAGTTGCTCAACTCATTTTTTTTCTTTGTAATTTTTATGTGCTCAGATGATGGGGGAAGAATTCAAGATGCATTGGGCGAGATTGTTGGAAGGAGAACTGTACCACAAGTTTTCATCAACGGAAAGCATCTGGGAGGCTCTGATGGTACTCGTTTCTAGTCCCAGATTCATAAAGATCTGTTTATCAAATATGTTAGAGAACTTGTGTTTAACAACTGGTTATTTTGGTTACAGATACAGTTGAAGCATACGAAACTGGTGAACTCGCAAAACTTCTAGGGATTGCTAGTGAAGGAAAGGAAGATCTTTAAACCAGTTATTTACAAAATTTCCTTTCTTTTCCTGTTGCCACACACATGTATAACTTAAGATGATGAATTGGTGAAGATAAGGTGCAGCGAGCTAAATTACAAGGTTGCTTTATTACAGCTTGCATTCTACTTTAGGGCTTGCTTATCTTTGCATTTCTCAGGGATTTTGGAGAATGAGACTAAGTAACACAGTTCTATATAATGCGTTACTTGTGATGAGTCTTGATATCTCTAGTCTTGAAGCTCTTGTGATTCTTATTGTCCTGACGTATACAACTTAAGAAGGATATGCACTAGAGAGCGAGTAACTCTATTATATGGCCATAAATAGGCGAATCTACTTTCTGGGTTTGGATATGCAGGATTTCATGAGGAAGAATGCGGATGAGTACCTATGCTTTTGTTAGTGTATCATCGTCATTGCAAGTCAAAAACTGATTTATCCAAAGTTCAACAAATTAGCTATTCTCCTAAATTTGCTTAGTGAATATTGTAATAATTTGAAATCAAGAGGGAAACCCTTTGCAGATCTAACGTAAATATAAATAACGTGACAGTGACACAAAGCTATTATAAGAAATCTTTAGTACATGATGATGCAAGTTATCCCACACGCAGCCAAACACGCCCCGTGATCACAAGTACCTCTGATCGCTTCTTTTTTCACTCATGGTTTCATTGAAAGCTGAGCAATTAGAAAAACTCCCTAAAAGTTGGTCTGTTTTACATTAAGCTCTCTCTCGTTTTAGTTAATTAGAGAGGCATCCAATACCCTATTTAAAAACATTGAAAGGGTCTCCAACTAGTATTTTCAGGTTTTCAAGAAGTGTTTCTTAACATTCAACCCTCAAAGGACTTTTCTGTAATTTTACTGAAAAAGTCAAAATCCAAGGAACGTTCATATTACACAGTTTTACTCCAAGGTGAAGTAACTTATACAAATAATAAAGATTCTGTTCAGTAATATTTTCTCCAGTGTGATTTTTTTTCTTTCTATTTACAGCTGCAATGTTTGATTTTTTATATATGCTGATGAGAACACCACAAGTAGCAGTACAGTACACATATATATTATTATTTAATACCTTTCTCGTCTGACTTGCATGTGATTCCGAAATTGTGGTTGTGGTCCTTCACTTCCATTCCATCTACAACTTTTCCTCCTCTACAAGTACCACACTACATCCCTCTGCATTAGTCTCAACTTAACTAGACCTTTTTCTTTTTTTCGCAACAAACTAGTTATTAACAATGATCACTGGAAAAGACATCTACGATGTTCTTGCAGCAATCACCCCACTCTACGTGGCCTTGTTTCTCGCCTACGGTTCGGTTCGTTGGTGGAAGATCTTCACCCCGGACCAATGCTCCGGCATTAACCGCTTCGTAGCTGTTTTTGCTATTCCTTTACTTAGCTTCCACTTCATCTCCACAAACAACATCTACGCCATGAACTTCCATTTTATCGCCGCGGATTCCCTCCAAAAAGTCGTTATCCTATTCGCCCTTTTCCTATGGCAAACATTCAGCAAAAACGGCACTCACGAATGGATGATCACTCTCTTCTCCCTCTCCACTCTCCCCAACACTCTTGTCATGGGAATCCCGCTACTTACAGCCATGTACGGCGACTTCTCTGGCGATCTCATGGTTCAAATTGTCGTCATGCAGAGTGTTGTCTGGTACGTGATATTTTCTGATAAATGGATAGCCATAGGATTGCCATATTTATACTAGCCACACTTCTTTTCGATCTGGTTTTGATACCATATTAAATTTGCGGTTGAATTTCGTCTAAAAGCTTAAGCTGTTAGAGACTTCTGATATGAGAAAAAACATTTATATCCTTTTACGTATATTTGTGAAACAGGTACACACTGATGCTATTCATGTTCGAGTACAGAGGAGCTAAGCTACTCATAAGTGACCAGTTCCCCGAGACCGCAGGCTCAATCACTTCGTTCAAGGTCGATTCCGACGTCATTTCTCTCAACGGCCGCGAACCGCTGCAGACGGATGCTGAAATAGGCGACGACGGGAAGCTGCACGTAGTGGTCAAGCGTTCGACGTCTGCTTCAATGGTGTCCAATTCTTACAACAAAGGACTGCATTCTAGTATGATCACGCCGAGGGCGTCCAATCTTACCGGTGTGGAGATATACTCGGTTCAGTCCTCGCGTGAGCCGACCCCACGAGGTTCAAGCTTTAATCAGTCCGATTTCTACGCCATGTTTTCTAAAGCGGCAAGTCCTAAACACGGGTACACGAATAGTTATGGCGGTGGTGGTAGCGGTGGTGGTGATCTTCAACAGGGCTTTTCGTTGCAATCATCGAAAGGGCCGACCCCGAGAACCTCGAACTTTGAGGAGGAGATGATGGTGAAGAATAAGAGAAGGGCAGGGAATGGAAGGAGTATGAGTGGGGAGTTGTTTGGAGGCTCTTACCCTCCTCCAAATCCTATGTTTTCTGGTGGACCAAGGAGGAAAGACAGTGGCACTACTGCCAATAGCAATAGTAATAATAATAGCATTAACAATAATGTTAGTTGTAGTAGTAATCCTAGTAAGGATCTTCATATGTTTGTTTGGAGTTCAAGTGCTTCCCCTGTCTCTGAAGCTAACATGAAGAATGCTGTTAATAAAACCTCTTCAGGAGATTCATCAAACATTAATGCTGCTGTTGCTCCATCAAGAGGTATTAATGTTTCTTGAAAAAAGATTTCATTTTTATGTCAAAGATTCAATTTTTGTGTATGGTTCTTGATTTCTTTTTTTCTTTTTTGTGACAGAAATTAGTGGAAGCCCAGTTGGGAAAATGATGAAGGGAGGAGGAGAAAATGGTGAATATTCTGATCCGGTGAAGTATGCTGTGAATGCAGCATCTCCTTATAATGGGAATAGTAAGCAGAAACAGATGAATTTAGAGGAAGGAGAAATAATAATGGATGATGATGAGAAGAATAATAATAATAGAACACATCAGATGCCTCCTGCTAGTGTGATGACAAAGCTCATACTCATTATGGTTTGGAGGAAACTTATTAGAAATCCCAATACTTATTCAAGTCTTTTAGGCCTCATATGGTCTCTAGTCTCATTCAGGTATCCATTTGCAACTCTGTTTTCATGATTTTTGACAAATATAGAACTGAATTATCATTTGAAATCATACAAATTTGTTACTTAATATTTGTTTGGTGCTGAAGTTGTTATCATATATGACTGCAGGTGGAACATAGAAATGCCTTCAATTGTGAAAGGATCAATATCTATTTTATCTGATGCAGGTCTTGGCATGGCCATGTTTAGTCTAGGTAACAACTTTTTTATTCATTTTTTTTAACCAAAGTCTATAATCATCATTATATGAAAGAATTATTAAATGTCCATTAATGAACAATTTGATGTATGTTTTATTATAAGGTTTATTCATGGCATTGCAACCAAAGATGATAGCTTGTGGGAAGTCAGTAGCCACATTTTCGATGGCAGTGAGGTTCTTAACAGGGCCAGCAGTCATTGCAGCTACTTCCATTGCTATTGGCCTTCGAGGAGTTCTTTTGCACATAGCCATTGTTCAGGTAATAATTTGAGAAATCTCTACAATGGTAAATTTCAATGCACACACCCTTTCTTTAATTTATTGCCAATATATATAAGTTAAAAATACAATGGTTGGTTCAAGTTAGTTAACATATACAGTGGGATCTAAACATTAGTTAATTATGGGTATCAAGTTAACCGTGACTCCGTGAGTAGACCATGTAGTATGCTTTCAGGTGCTACATCATCAAATAGTTTTAATACTTAAATATCAAAATTTTGTGGTTATAAACTTACTAATACTACGTGAATCGATGTTGACCACTAGGTTTATCATAAATTAGTATTTCCTCTAAGAATAATCCTTGGAAATGAACCGGCGTAAACTATATATTATATGAGAAAAGTTGGTAGTTATCAAAAGATTTTTACTGTTGAATTAGTTGTCCATGTTCGAATCATTTTTTAAGAGTTAAGACTAAAAAATCTGGAGTGTCCTAATATTTTTTATGAAAAATCCATGCACTGCCTCACTTACCATTAGTCAAATCGCACTCAAATTGTTGACTACGTTTGTAACTTTATAAGCATTATTATTAATTAATAATATTTGTATATATGTGGCGCGACAACAGGCTGCTCTTCCCCAGGGAATTGTTCCCTTTGTGTTTGCAAAAGAATACAACGTTCATCCAGACATACTTAGCACTGCGTAAGTTTTTCACTTAAAATTTTCACACACACATTCACACTTTTACTTTCAAAGTCATCATTCTTTATATTATATATTTTGAAAATAATAATAATTAAAATGACCTTAATAATTCTTTTATGTTTGCAGGGTGATATTTGGAATGCTGATCGCTTTGCCGATAACAATTTTGTATTATGTGCTTCTTGGAGTTTAATAAGTTATTGTGACCAAACAAGAATTAATAGAAAAGAATTGCGTACGTTGGAGTTGGTGACAAATTCCAAGAAGGGTGCGGTGCATGCATAAAATCAAGACGAATTGAAGTTCAAAATTGGAGATCGATGGATCGATGTACTGCGGTGAATTTATTAATTAATTAGATTGCTGCCGTTGGAGTCAGTGCTCGAATATTGAAGATCGATCATATGCTACCTGCATGTGCATCCTCTGCCTTGTTCATCACCTTACAATACGCGATTCTTTTTTTGTTTGACGCAAAGAAAATTTGGGTAACTTAGAGTTTAATTAGTAATGAGTTTTTCCCTATTTCCTAGGAACATAATTTTAGTTTATCTACACGTTAGCAATTTTAGTCAAGTCACTCTTATTAATTTAGGAGTTAGGACCGATTGTACGAAAAAATTACATGACTATTATAGTCTTGTTGATTAGCTCGATATAAAACTAGTTATGTTGAAATTCATCTTCTTTCTTATAGTTTAAATCTTAATCTTTAAACATATTTGTCACGTTCATCGAATCATCGTATGTATATAACAGCACTTTAGGCATTTAATTTCTTGTATTTCTTAGTGCTTTCTATAATCTTAACTTTCTTCCCATTTTTCTTGAAAGTGTATATTAGTATATTTATAGTGATTTTAGTTGGATCAATGTTGTAGATATATAAACCAGTTCTTTAAAAGAATTACATACCCACAATTCGCTCGATTCTAATTTTTTGCATTTACTGATTAGTGCTTTCAAAACTATGCATAAAGGCGAGTTCTTTTATTATCTAAAAGCAAGATGTAAGTCATTTTATAATCTGGAAGTAAGAAGTAAGTCTTGAGACATGAGGTGTAATAACCATATCTTTTATATCGAACTTTATATAAATATATATATATATATGTACATAATATTCCAAAGAATAATAATAAAAATATGACAATTTATTTTTTATTCCCTAAAGTACAGATTCTTAAAATGAGAAATATCTCAAAAATAGAATAGTAGAATATAATACTCAAGAAAATCAGAATAGTACAATAAACGCAAAGAACATCCGTATTCAATATGCAAAAGTGAGAATATTAGAAATTCATAAAGCTGAATACAAATTTAAAATACCCATAAGTAGACAATGATATTTCCAAATTTAACCTTCAAACCCCATTAGTAATATAATTTTCTAAATATACACTAACACCTAAATGAAAAACTCTACTATATTTAACTTCCTAATGAGTTCGTGATGTAACGAGTTATCCTACAAGAATAACCCACTTCCTGAGTAATATAATTGTTGTGACACATTTACTTGAGTGTGGCACAATAAGTGGCACACAGTATTACAATGAAAAATCTTGCCTGGACTTATCATTCTTTTAAAAGGAGTTTAAGGCTCGGTTTAAGGCAAAGCACTCATAAGATGCCTCAAAGCGCATAGAGTTTAATTGTCGAGGCGTACACCCAAAGCACACTTTTCGCAGCCAGATCAAAAGTATTTGATACGGTCTAAGATCCTATCGTGTTGTTCTACTTCGAGTTTGAACGAAATCCTAAGAAAGGAGATGAGGAAGACAGAACTTAACTAAAATAATTTAATTTATTTTCTTCTTCCTACAATAACTCAGTAGAAGAATATAAATACTCAAATATAGATAACACTAAATAACTTTTCACTAACACACAGTCCTCGTATAATCTCATCCACTACTAATTAATATTAACTAATACATAATAAATATTTAATATATAATCTAATATTAATTAATAATTATAATATACATAATATCATATTTAGGCCCTTATGCCCAACAAATGTCTAACAATTAAGGACAAAAATCGAATTTATCATATATTTTGAAAGGAAAGACTTATTGTATAGTTTATAAGAGAAATACTATATATAAGTGAATAATAATTTTTTAATTACCACGGATACATATAGTAACTTACAAGGGTATTAACGTTAAATGATAAATACTAAATACATTCTATTAAATAATACAACACATAATACACTATCGTCTAATATAGTTCAGTGGCAAACTTACGAGCTAATAATCCTATCCCATAAAATAAAACCACTTTTACTTTGAGGCATCTTATGAGTGCTTTGCCTTAAACCGAGCCTTAAACTCCTTTTAAAAGAATGATAAGTCCAGGCAAGATTTTTCATTGTAATACTGTATGCCACTTATTGTGCCACACTCAAGTAAATGTGTCACAATGACAAATGGTGTCTTGTTTGAGAATATAAATTTAAAATACTAACCAATAAGTGATCATTTAGAATTTAACTACCTGTACTTATGTAGACAAGAAATAGACTTGCTGACAAGATGCTAAGATACTTGCTGAATTGTTCATATCTTGCATGATTTTCAAAGAGTTTACACTACTGACAAGATCTTGCAACGCGGGGGTCAAACAAGAAAGATAGTTTATGGATTTTGTTTTGTTAAGCTTTGTTATACTTATTTATTCTTACTCATGGTTTTGCTTTCATTATCATATATTATCATTGAAATCTGAAAGGCTTATCATATTAACGTTCACTTGTACATGTCGTACATGTTGATCAATTAAATTCGATTTATTGAATCCTATGGGGTTACCCGCTGGGTATCCCCTCTATATTATGATATATGACAAGTGGTCTTGGTGTTATTTTGTAAAACAAACTCCAAGTTTCGAAATATTATTTTATCACCATCATAGTTTATGGAAATAGTCCATCATATCAACGCCAACATGCTTTCGTCCATAGAAACAAATACAAAATTTAAATAGTACCTCGCTTTGATCGAATTACCGCCGAGTATTCTACCAGTTTTACAGTGCTTCACTAACCACACGACAGTCGATGATTCTGAAATGGTCCCTTCAACGATAAATATCATAACCCTGGTTCGTTTCCTACTCCGGGTGTAAGAGATACTAACTAAATTTGATGTATATGAAAAATAGAAGATGCGTGTTTAGGCAAAAGCCTGGATTTTATTTGATAAGTGAAAATTTATTTATTACATAATAAATAACCCCCTTGAGAGGAGTTACTTGTTTAGCTCCTCATAGTAGCTTTGTTTCCTAAGTACATAAACTTCAAAACTAAAACAGATATAACTATTACAATACTTGTTTTCATAATAGAGAACTGAATACAATTTATTTCGTAAGAAAACAGAAGGTAATGTTCGATGTCTCCAGCTTTCTTCAGCCTGCCTATTTATAGAAGTCCTTTCGGATTTCAAATTCTGACTTCAATCCTTTCTGATGGATTGGTGCGTCACTGCTTACGTATCAACCCATTATCTGTTATGGTCCCTCCACTTTGGCTTGATTCCCGTTAGTGGAGGTTGTCTTCTTCTTAGTTACATGGCCTCTTCACATGGCTTCTTTTCCTCTTTCGGGTCGCTTTAAAATTTTATCCTATTTTCACGTTTTGAGGGTCGTCTTGTCACTATACCACTTGTCCTTTTTCATTGGGAATCCTTTCCCGAATAAGGGTTCCTTCTGGTTTGGGCATTGGGATCAGATGCGATCCTTCCAATGACCAACATGAGCCATGTTGCAGAACTTCTGACTTGTTTCTGGTGTGCTCGGAATTTCATTTTTCCACAATGCTTGCCTTTTTGTTTCGAAGATTCCTTCGGCAAACGATGTGCTCCTACTTGTCTTGGTGTTAACCATAAAAGACCCGTTCATCTTCCCCTGGAATATTTTGAACGGATATTTAACTTTGTCCATCTCAGTGAGACAGATCCAAAGTCTCCAAGCTCTCCTGGTGGTGACTTTATCTTCAGTAATAGGAGAGACTAGGTACTGTCATTCTGGCGGTGGTTTTACTGAATCCATTAGTTTTAGGTTAGGCCTCTGCAGCTTGATAAAATAAAAGCTGTTGTGAAAGCCTTTTCCTGTAATCTCAAGTCCTGCCGTATTTTTTTTAATTCCATGACATCTCTCCAATCGAGTGTATTATTATTCTTCCAAGAATCATACACTCCCTTGCCAAGTCATGCCGGTAGCTTTGATATTTTTGGGAATCTCAGTGATGTGGTGAAGACCGAGGTCAAACAGCCAAAGTTATATCATTCTTATATGCTTTCAAGTTTAGAACATGGAAGCATCCACATCCTAGGATATTTTCCTAACCAGTCTGCCAGTGTTTTGTCAGGGATAATACCAATCCTCGTATAGAGCTTTTCCCACGTTCTCTGATACTCCTGCAAGGGAGAAGTCTCAGTTTCCTCGATGATAACCTTAGATTTTCCCATCATAGGTCTAAGGCTAATCTCCTCTTCTTCGCCTTCAACCATGGTTGCATCGTCTAGTGCCTCCGATATTTCCATCGTTGGGTCAATGCTTTCCTCTATGTCTTTCTCGAAAGGATCAACACTAGGTCTCGTGTTTGAGGCACTCGAACTTCCTTTTTAGGGTTTTTGACCCTGCGCTAGAACTTTAGTTTTAATCTTTGCTTTGGAGGCATCTCGCATTAATGGATCCATGAGGCTGTCCCATAAACTCGTAACACTATGCATAGAAGCTCCCATGGCACTTCTGACCTTTGAAAGGTCAAGTTCCTGTATGTGACCATATGCCTTGGCATTAATAATAAGGCCTTCGACCATCTTGTCCAGTTCCTGTAGGTTTTCCTGTGATGTTTCCATCTCGTTAGGATGGTATCAGCTTCATGTGCCTCCATCTCTCGTCAGAAAATCTGCAAGAATATTTTCATGAGATTTAATTACCATAACATCAAATCATAGTATTGACATTCAGCTTGCCATCTCAAAAGTCTAGCTTTCTCGGGTTTACTTTCTATTTTATTTTTTAAGAAAGCTTTAACACTCGTATTATCAATTTTTAAAATGAATTTCTTTGCAAGTAAGAACAAGGGTTATTTTTTGAAAGCCTTTCGAACAACAAAGAATTAGTTCTCTTTGATATGCCATGTTGGAGCATGATTATCCGCAAAAAGTCTATTGCAGTATCTGCACGGAACTTCTCCTTTTGGTTCAACTTTAGTCAAAACCGCTGCCCACCAATGATCACTCGCATCTGTATATAGAACCAGATCATCTTCATCATTGGTTATTGTTAGTTTGGGGAGGCTCTGACATACGTTCTTTAGCCGTTGTACCATTCCCCCGTGTTCTTTTGTCCATCTAAACTTTGCTTCATTTTTTAACAATGGACTGAAAACTTTCCTGTAGCTCGCCAGATTGTTAATAAACATTCCAGCAAAATTCACTAACCCCATAAAGCTCTGGAGTTGTTTAACCGTTTTGAGATCATCAGGGAAATCTCGTACATTTTCAACCAAATGTGTTTGAAGAATGACACCTGATTCATCGATCTCAATTTCAAGAAATTCAGTTTTTCTTGTTAGAATTACAACCTTCTTTGCAGATAGCACCAACCCTTCCTTGTGGCATATGTATGAGAAGATTCTCAGATGTTGCAGATGTTCCTTAATGTTTTTTGATGCTATAAGAATATCATCAACATAAACAAACATGCAACTGAAATAATCTTTGAAGAGATTATCCATCTTCATCTAGTATATTTGTGGCGCATTTGCTAAACCAATAGGTAGCACATTCCAAATATAATGTCCTTGTGGGGTAGAAAAGGCAGTGTATCTCTTGCTTTCTTCCTCCATCTTAATCTGATAAAACCCTGATTTACAATCAAACTTTGAGAAGACCTTTGCATTTTGAATGCAGTTGATCAGGTGTTCTCGACTTGGGATATAACATCCATCAAACTCCAAGATTTTGTTGATCCCTTGATAATTGATGACCAATCTTGGTTTTCCTCTTTTGATTTCTCCATGATTTCGTACCAACAATCCTATACTGCTGTATGGAGAAACTCCTGGTGAGACCAGCTTAAGGTCCAAGTGTTCCCTAAGAAATTTCTACATATCCTTTCTATCACTCTGGTTCATGAGGATAGGCTTGTATTTTGCAAACTCATTTCTTTTCATTTCTTGACTTTTAAGGATGCTTTGAGCTCGTTTTTGTACCATCATGCCAAATGATCTTCGTTGAAGTTTCTTAGAATTTTGGTTTTGACATCTTCCAACGAAATTTGCTCTTCAGCAGTGATGTCTGGCTGAGGACCCTTTTCTAGGCTCGCTTTTAGCATCTGCATCGTTTCATTTTTGATTCTTTCCTCGTTTAAGCCTCCTAGGCTTTCAACTCCTAGTTGAAGGATTGCATTACCATATTCTCTTTGGTCATTCATTTTTGGGTGTCGAAGTTTGCCTTCCTCACCACCACGCTTGCTGCGAAATGTAATGGGTATTTTCCTGTAAAACGCTTGATGCAGTTGTTGAACTAGAATATTATGATCACAAGGGTTCTGAAAATAAATCTTCGGGTCTCGTTGTCTTGTGTGAAGCACTTGAATGTTTGGAGGAAATTGTTTCCCAGCAGAATGTCTGCTCATGTATCATGAAAATAAATTGGGGGCGTCTTAACTGTGTACCATGGGGTACCTCCTGTTCCGCCAATTAGGATTTCTGCTTGTCTTATCCCTCATTTGAAGAGGATAATATTTTTAGAGAAATCTCTTCCTGCGACTGCTGGTAATTCCTCCTCAATATCTTTTGGAAAGATTCCTAGTTTAGTTGTGCATATGCCGGCTCTCAAATCAATGTAGGCGGCGAAATACTCTGCTCGGTATTTCTCATATAACATTCCAATTGTGAAGTATATGGAGAATGGACTGGTAGTCATCGAAATCTGTATCTTTTTCCTTCCACCGTGAACTCCATTCCGTCTGGTAACCTCAAGGTTTGTGTTCCTCAAGAAATTCCAACCCTAGAATTAATTGTTCTTGGGTTTTACCTGCACGTTTCCCGATGATAAAATCAATTCCACCTATTTTTAGGTCTCATTGATATCTTCCCACCAATGGCTGCTTAAGGTAATACAAGGCATCATATGGGAGAGTATTATCCTTTTGGGTAATGTCAAAGATTACCTCAACCTCGCATCATCCTCCTGGACATTGGAGTTCTCCTTGGGTTGTAAACTTGCTTGGTTCGAAGAAGACTTCCACCATTGGTTTCTTTCCCAATGTTAGGTCGTGCATCATGTTTTCATGGAATGAGATTCTTCTTGGCTCGAACTTCATACTAGCGTTTATGTTAAATGCTGGTTGATCTCTTATGATCATGTCCATCTCATGAATATGTGGTAAATAAAAAAATCTCTGGTTTGACCGCATGAGCCACCTTTTCAAAGATTTCTGGTATCTCCACAAACTCTTTCCTTTGGAAAATATCGGAATGATGAGTGTTGGAGAGGGCATATGAAATACTGTAAGTGATAGAGTATGGCCTATTCCCTTCTTTCATCAACTCTTTATTTTTGAAATCTTGGTGGAGGGTAAGAACCTTGTAAAAATCTCGATCTGCTAAATTATAGGCAATATTTGGATAAATGAACGTTGCCACTTTCCCAGCAAATAGATTTCACGATATTCTTCCAAGACAAGCGTCTCGTAGGTTTTGTATTATTCTGTATAAGATAGCGATATCAATTGGCGAATTGATCCCTTCTTTGAATGTTGCTTTGATCAAGATTGGCATGGCTCCAATATGGATCAATGACATCTTCTGAGCAATCTCTCTATTGAGCCGACTTAGTTCCTCCTTAATTTCATTCATAGTAACCAATTACATTTCCATCACATTACTTGTTAGTTCCATCGGGATTGTTATTTCTCCCGCCGTAACTTTGTAGATGATATGATGCTTTATTTGCCTGAGAGCTAAGGCTCTTTCTATCTTTTCGATAGTGAAACCGTCATAGACGTGAAGTTTTGGATCATCTCGTATAATTCTCATCAATCCTTTGTGAGATATGCTAGTCTGTGAAAAGAATCCAGGCATATCTTCTTGCACTTCCTGGCGGAAGATTTCCTCGTCTTTAGTTTGATTCTGATTATGATTCTGAAGACTCATCTTGACACTCATCCTCTTTGTATATACTTTCGTCAGAAGGAATATCTTCAAACTGGTATACTTGTACGAGGTCTTGATAGTAGACAACTTTTTCAATTTTCGATGTTGCCTCAAACTATCTTACACCTCTCTTTTGATTCTTGAGGCAGTCGGTCGAGATGTGTCCCTTAGTTCCACATGCCCAACAATTACAGTCCTTGAAACTTTCGTTGGCCCTTGTATGTGCCCGCCTGAAAGTTCTTCTTGTTGGCGTTTTACTTGTGCTTCCTTGGCTGAAATCTGTTCGTCCTGATTGGGTCCTTATCTTTGACCCGATTTGTAACTGCGAGCCTTTTATTTAGACCAAAATCACCCAGGTCTCCATGAAGAACTTTTGGTGAAGCTCCATCCTCTTCGCACATAGGGATGGCCTCTACGTTTCCTTCTTTTATGCTTTTGAGGAGTTCCTATGACTGTAGGAATTTCATTAGCATCGCAACAAAGACGAACTGATTTTTTGATTCCTCCCAGTCTCTTATAATTCTTTTGGATTGCTGCCTTTTGGCACCATTCGCTCAGCTTGTCCTTGAGAAACGACATTCGTCGAGCTATGGTATCCATTGCTCCTGGTGTGTATTCTCGTAGCAACATTTCTCTCCATGGGCTTGGTATCTTTGCGAAGAACAAATTGATTGATGTGTCTTCACTAATTCGGCTTTTTCATTTGTATTCGGTAAAGAGGTTGATGTATAGATCGACGTTACATATATCATGCAACTCTAAACTATACATCGCTTGTTCGTATCTCTTGACTCTATCTCGATCGCCTCCTCCTGTCTCGGGGTCCACGAAATATCTTTCTTCGATGAAGTAGATTTTGAATAGTCTATCCATTTTATCTACAATCTCCTTGAGGTATTCTCCGTCTATCACGCCTTTTAGTACTTCTGGAGCTATGTGTTCCCAACCAAGTTTAACCGATCCTTCGAGGCTCATTTGTAGCATCATTATGAACCCTTATTTGTTGAGTTCTAAGGTTGCCGTTGTAATCCTCCTGGCCGACGCCCATTCTTCGATTAACGTCTCTCGATTTTTGAAATCTAATATATCCAAATTAAGAATAAGCCCATAAGGATGTATTGGATCTAACTACGACCTTCCATATGGTGTCCCATGGATTTCTGGTCTTCGAGGACGTGATCTGGTTCCTGATACTGGAAGAACAGATCTAGCAACAAAGTCACCCCGGTGTGTCATGAGTTCATCTTGCATTGGATTGTTAGATCCCAAACTCTCAGTGATTGTCGACATTCCCTGTGGTGGGTTCTGTGCTGGGACCATCGTTCCTTCTATTGTTTTAACATTTACGAGTTTTAAGCCCGAAAATGATTCTGCGAGATCAGAGAGATCTTGCAGGTCGCCGTAATTGATCTCGTCTAGACTGATTCTAGACATTCCTTCTCCTTATTAAAACTTCCAGTTTCTCGTTGCTTGTTAGTTCTCGATGAACTTGTACCACCTTGCCCTTTTCATGTAATAAGGGTTTGCTTCCGAAAGATGGTGGTAACCATCTTCCTCTCCTTTTTCTCAATGAGCTTGGTTGGGCTTCCAAATTCTACAGGTGGGTGACACAGAAACATTTATCCAAAGTCCAATATATTTAAAATGCTTTAGTACAGTGCCAGTGTCTTCTGAAAATTGTGTTATAGTAATAGCAAGATACTCGGTAAGATTAATTAGATAGTGTGGTATTTTATCAAAGGTCAAATAATACCCTGTGACTTTTTAAATTATTGGGTTATACGCCTGTAACTTTCTGGCCGGGAAAAACTCCTATAATTTTTAAAAAAATCGTTAGAAAAGCCTCGGCCCAAGCGTTCATCTTACGTGGATGCTACACGTAATAAAATGCCATGTTCAATGGGAGAGATCATTCCCCATGTTGGATGCAGAATGGTAAAAAATATACCTTGTCACCTAGGTCGTTATTTATTATTATTATTATTATTATTATTTTTTGCCTTATAACTTTTCGTGCGAAAACTATGAGAATACTTTTGAAAATCATGTCAAAATGCCCTCCCTCAACCCAACAAGTGTTCCTTCTATGGGGATGTCACACTTATTAAAATCATATTAGCTGGCAAAAATGCTCGTCACGTCGTATGCTGTAACGCAAAACGTTAATCTAAACTTATAAAACTATATTCAGAGAAAACCCCCAATTCACATTGTAAACCTATGGAGAAAAATTAGGACCATCGGGACTTGGGGCCATCGAGGGACAAGTAAAACGTTCACCGTCGAAGGACAAGTAAAACGTTCATCATCGGGATAAGTTGCTTCTCGGCAACTTTATCTCCGATGGCACACAGATTACCACACTCACAAAACATCCGATGCTAAAGGCACTACCAGTCTTGGATGACTCTACGATGCCTAATAATCGCCGATGCTTTAGCTAGTGAACAATCCTAAGGAACATGGACACGGTAAACATGTCCACCCCGATGGGTGCCCCCTATAATGATATATCAAGGAATATATTCTGAGGACCCGATGGAGAGACATTCCTAAGGCGCATCAATAACAAAATTGCTCGATGGCACCATTACGGGCAGAGTAACCCGATGGCCAAAGCAATCAATCCGATGGCAAAGAAGTTCGTCCGAAGGCAAACAAGAGAAGTGCTTCTAGAACAATAACCAAGTGTCACCCTTCGAGATGCTCTTGTCATGCAAAGACCAGGTGTCAGCACCAATATCATGTATCGACACCAAATTAACCAGATGTCAATATAGGACGCAACACATCAACATAAAATAAGCTGGAAAACAACTGTATAATAGATGAGTTATCACTAAAATAATCTCCATCTGCCACCCAATGTGTGGCATGTGATCGAAAGAAGGCTATAAATACCTTCACTTTGTAAAACAAAAAGGGCAGGTTGGAGTGGAATAACACACTTTTTACTTTATATATTCTCTCTAACAAAAATCATACTTTTGGTTTAACAGGTATTCATAGGAAAAGAGCATCGATAGAATTGTACTTCCCTTTGCTTCTTGCATAAGCTTAATTACCGACTATTCGGGCAAGGCGTTCCTCGAATAAAAAAATATAAAATTACTCAGATGAGTTAACAAATGGTGCAGTCTGTGGGAACGCCATACACTGTTGCCTTCGAGTTACGTCGGTAAAACTTACATTTAGCACAGTCCAAGGTCAAGATGGATAGGCTAC
The DNA here is from genome assembly GCA_948329865.1 of Linaria vulgaris. Lineage (NCBI taxonomy): Eukaryota > Viridiplantae > Streptophyta > Magnoliopsida > Lamiales > Plantaginaceae > Linaria > Linaria vulgaris. Next base: position 106,255,196 of record OX415249.1, read on the forward strand.
CTTCATCCGAGCGTTGGTCAGAAAGTTACAGTGAGAGTATGCATCAAAAGTCTACAAATGGTTCCCCCGAAAATCCTCCAGCACCAAACGCCGATTATATCAATATTCCGAGGGCAGTGTTTGAAGACCTGGTGGAAGCAGCTTTAAGAAGAGCTCAAGCTAATGAAAAACCCCCAGAACCACAACCCATACTACCCTACGGAGAAAGATATAGGGTGGAAGAGCAAGGATCAAGAATGATGCCAACCCCCTAGCAAATGCCACCACCACAAACGGGGTATCGTCAAGAAGGGTATCCAGAAGGAATACATCCACCAAGGAATGGTTTTGAGGATATAATGCCTCCCTATCGTCCCAACATGTTTCCTCATTCAAGCAACGAGCCAGCTCTTTGGAAAATGATGAATCATCTACGACGAGAGATGCTCAGCATGAAAAGGGCCATCACACCAGAGAATGAACCAGTATACCATGGATCTCCTTTTATACCGGATATAGCGCAAGCTACGATTCCGATCCATGTGAGAGCAGTTAATTTGCCCATGTATTCTGGAGAAAAGGATGGCAAAGACCCGCAAGATCATATCAATCAGTATATCGCAACGATGGATCTGCAGTCAGCCCCAGATTTTGCACTATGTCGAATCTTCCGGGCTACATTGACGGGAAGAGCACAATCGTGGTTTACTCAGATACCACCAGACACTATATCCTATTTCTCCCAACTGGCTAGTTTGTTCGTACGACAGTTCGCCTGTAATAGACGATATCCAAAGTCAGCATGCCATTTATTTACCATAAAACAACAAAAAGACGAATCCTTGAGAGATTTCATGAAACGCTTCAATGATGAAGTGTTGGATGTTCCTAATGTGGACCCGACCATGATAGCAGAAATTCTTGCCCAGGGATTACGGTCGGGGAATTTCTTCCGATATCTGGTAGGAAATCGAGTGAAGGACATGAATGAATTAATGCAGAAAGCAGAAACTTATATCCTGATGGAAGAAGCGGAAAAGTCCAAGCTGAAAGCAGAAAGTGCCGATGCCAATGCAAGACCAAAAGAAAAAGAGGAATCCAAAGGTCCCCTGCCTCGGAGAGACAATCCGGGAGTAGTGAAAAGGCATCTTCAGCCTGTACCGCTACCAGCTTTGATAATCACTCAATCGGAAGTTTTAAACGTGATGCGAGGAAATAAAGATTTCTCTTGGCCTATGCCAATAAGACAACCATACAAGAAAAAGGACACAAGAAAGTTCTGTAAATATCATAACGCATATGGCCACACAACCGATGGTTGCAAGAACCTACGGAACGAAATCCATAGGTTGCTGGATTTGGGATATCTAAGAGATTACTTGAGCGACAACAGAGAAGATCGATCGATGGATCGAAAGAAAGCTAGAAATGAAGAAGGCGAGATTGCCGTCGAACCCCCCCCAATGAAAGTCGAGCAGGACGAATTTGATCAACGATTACCTCCCCCACCAGATACGTATCAAGATAATCCCCCGTCGGGAAGGACCGTCAATATGATTGAAGGAGGAGATATATCCGTCTCCCCTACCGGAAAAAAGAAAAAATATCTCAAAGAAGCTAGAAAGGTAGGACAAGGGCTATCGGTTTGCGCGATGCAAAGAGTAAGGTTACCAACGATATCCTTCGGACCCAAAGATCTTCAGGGAATAGTATATCCCCATGAAGACCCGTTAGTAATTACATCAACCATAATGGGTGTGGAAATACAACGAATCCTTGTGGATACATGAAGCTCAGTGGATGTGCTATTTACCCCAACCTTCGGAGCTATGGGACTAAAAAGGGTACACCTTGATCCCACGGAAATACCCTTGATAGGCTTCTCAGGAGAAACCAGCCGAACTGTCGGTACGGTTATACTTCCGATGTCTTGGGAAGAAGGAGCGATGAGGCGTACTGAACAAGTGAAGTTCTGGGTCGTAGAAGCCTCCTCGCGAACCTACAACGCTATATGTGGAAGGCCATCTATTCACGCTTTCGAGGCCATACCTTCTACCCTTCACCTCAAAGTGAAATTTCCCACGATGTCAGGCATCGAAGAAATCCAAGGCAATCAAATCAAGGCTAGGGAATGTCGTATGAATGCTCTACCGACAAGTGTGGAGGAAAAACTTAGCCACCCTGGAAAGAAACAGAAAATGGAGGAGATACGAGTCCAACCGGTGGAAGAGTTAAAACTGGTAGAACTAGAAGAGGAAAATAAGAAAGTGAAGGTAGGAACAGGAATGGATCTGACGATAGAAGAGGAAGTCGTTTCCATCCTGAAGGAATACATGCACCTCTTCGCATGGGAAAGAGGCCCACCTGGAAGAATCAGCCCGAGGATATGCCAACATCACCTCAATGTCAATCCCATCTTCAAACCCATCAGGCAAAAGAAGAGAAACATGGGCCCAGAAAGGAATGGGATTATCAAATCTGAAATATTGCGACTTCTCGGATTACAGCAAATAAGGGAAGTTATATACCCTGAATGGCTATCCAACGTTGTATTAGTACCTAAGACGGGAGGACGATGGCGAATGTGCGTGTACTTTACTAATTTGAACGATGCCTGCCCAAAGGATTGTTACCCCTTGCCCATCATCGACCAATTGGTAGATTCAACGGCATGGTGCGCACTATTATCCACGATGGATGGTGACCAAGGATACAATCAGATTCCGATGGCAGAAGAAGATCAGGAGAAAACCAGCTTCATTACTGATGTTGGCACTTTTTGCTACATGGTCATGCCGTTTGGACTCAAGAACGTCGGTGCCACCTATCAAAGGTTAGTGAATCTGATATTCGCAGAGGTCATGGGGAGTACGATGGAAGTTTACGTGGATGACATGATCGTGAAAAGCAAGAGAGCAGAAGATCATCCGAAAGATTTACGACAAGCTCTCGCTATCATGGATAAGTTTGGCATGAAAATAAATCCCAAGAAGTGCTCTTTTGGGATCAGATGAGGGAAATTTTTAGGATATATGGTAACAGAGAAAGGAATAGAGGTCAACCCAGAAAAAGCCAAAGCCACCGTAGAAATGAAATCCCCCAGCACAATAAAAGAAGTGCAAAGGCTAACAGGAAAAATGGCGTCACTCAGCCGATTCATATCACGGTCAGCAGAGAAGGGTCTACCATTCTTTAAGATATTAAGGAATGTGAAAGATTTCCGATGGACTCCAGATTGTGAAGAAGCCTTCAGTAACCTGAAGAATTATCTGGTGAGTCCTCCGCTACTAGTCAAACCTGAACCTGGAGATAAGCTATTTGTATATTTATCGGCTGGAGAAGAAGTTGTAAGTGCAGTATTGGTGAAGGATAAAGGAGGGGATCATCGTCCTGTGTATTATGTTAGCAAAACATTGCAAAGCTCGGAGAAGAATTATGTGCAAACAGAGAAGCTGATACTAGCTCTTGTGATGGCGGCTAGAAAACTGAGGTCATATTTCCTAACGTATCATGTGACGATACTCACCAAATATCCGTTAAGAACCATACTCAATCACTCGGAAACATCAGGACGAATGGTAAAGTGGGCGATAGAATTAAGCGAGTATAGTTTGTCATACGCCCCACGACCAGCCATCAAAGCACAGGTTCTGTCTGACTTTGTAGTAGAGATGAAGGAAATGCATGAGGAGAAGTTACCCACACCATGGCATGTATATGTAGACGGATCATCCGTCGGAACGCACGGGGGAGCGGGAATAGTCCTGAAGAATTACGAGGAAGAAGAAACTCTATGTTTTGCTGTCAGAATTAATTACCCCTTGTCTAATAATGAAGCGGAATATGAAGCCCTCTTGATCGGAATGAGACTAGCCATGGAGGGAACATCAGTCGAGTAGTAATCCAAAGTGATTCACAGCTAATAGTGCAACAAGTGATAGGAGAGTTCGAAGTGAAAGAAGAACGATTGAAAGCCTATGCCCAAACAGTTCGAAATAGGCAAAAGCTATTTGAAGAGTTCCAGTTAAGGCAAATTCCTCGACTGGAAAACTAAGAAACAGATGCGTTATCCAAGATAGCAACTCAATCTGTGGTAGGTACACGACGAATTACTTTGTTGCAAGCTATGACCTCAGAAAAGCAAGAACCTCAGGAGGAGACCAATGTCGTCGTGGCCCCAGTGGCATCAGGGTTGATGACATATATTGTTGCTTACTTAGAGGATCCCATACAATATTACAATGACGACAAAGAGAGAAAAAGGATAGAGAGGAAAGCAGCGCGTTACTTCCTGCACAAAGGAGTGTTGTTTCGACGATGTTACTCTAATCCTCATACTCGATGTCTAAATGAGCAGGAGGCGTTAGGAGTAATAAAAGAAATGCACGAAGGAACATGTGGAAATCACTCGCAAGGTGCGAGCATGGCCAATCGTATCATAAGACAAGGACACTATTGGCCCACGATGGTTCAAGATTGCCAAGAATACGCGCGCAAATGTACAACATGCCAAGCCCATGCTTCACAGATCCATCAACCGACGGCCCCATGGGAACCAAATTTACTAGCATGCCCTTCGCCAAATGGGGGATAGATTTGGTCGGACCCTTGATGCCTAATCCAAGGTAAAAACGATATCTGATAGTAGCAGTAGATTATTTCACAAAATGGGTGGAAACAGAGCCAATGGCCAGAATCACAGCTGGCGCTGTTATCAATTTCCTATGGCAAAATATACTATGCCGGTTCGGAATTCCCCGATACCTTGTAAGCGACAACGGGCTCCAGTTTGAAGATAAAAAGGTAAAAGATTGGTGTAAGCACTAGGAAATTAAGCATCGCTTCGCTTCCATCGGATATCCCCAAGGTAACGGGCAAGTTGAGAGAACTAATCGAACCCTGCTGAAAAGCATTAAGGCTAGGTTGGACCACCACAAGGAACGATGGGTGGAAGAAATTCCAGGAGTGTTATGGGCGTATCGCACAACCTCTAGCTCTGCCACTGGAGAAACGCCGTACAACATGGCCTATGGTTGTGAGGCTGTAATCCCACCAGAAATTGTAACGGAAAGTTGGAGAGTCCGAGAATATGAGGAGGTCAGTAACAGCTCTAACCTAGCCTTAGCTTTGGACTTGCTGGAAGAAAGAAGGCATCGGGCCTCGATACGAATGGAGGGGTACAAGGCTCGAATGGCTAGACACTACAACAAAAATGTCAAGACTAGGACATTCCAAGTCGGAGATCTAGTTCTTAAGTGGGTGGGAGCATCGAAGAATGTGGCAAAGCTGCAGCCCAAATGGAAAGGACCATACAAGGTGAGCAAAATCATTGGCCTCGCCACTTATCAGCTGAGTACTCTTGAAGGTATCGTACTTACCCGAACTTGGAATGCATTGAATCTAAGAAAATATTATGCCTAATATCTTGTAAATATTGAACTAATGTAAATATAGGAGTCACACCAGTGTACATGTAAATAAAGTCGTGGTGGAATAAAGATGGCTTTTATTTATATCCATGGAATTCGTACATAGTTACAAACGCGATTCATTCCAATACAACCATCTAACCCGACTAACTTGCATACACACATATAACAAGTGGTTGGACTCGGATGGAGTCCGAGGTGCCAACGTATCCCACGATCGGGGAATCAAACCACTCGTAGTTCCGATTTTATTTACACATCACGCACCCACACGAGTAATACACGAGAAAAGAAAATCATTCGGAGAAGGGGCGTTTTCCTTCTCGAATAATGCGACGGCGTTGCTCTTGGGAAAGGTCAATGGGATCCATAACAGTTACTGTTGGGATTACTGTTCTTCGGAATGACAAGGAAGGAGCAATTGCCGATGAGGAGGTACTGATCTCTATATCAGGCAGAGTCAAGTTGGGGGGAAAACCCGGAAGTTCCCTAACTGCATTTTGGCAAATACGATAGCCAATGAGGACCATTTTTCGCATTTCCTCCCTGAGTGTTTCCCTCATGAGAGAAATGCTTGAAGGTACTATTGCAGCCTCAGAACGGGCAGTTGTTTCGCGGGAGTTTTCCAAGTTTATCAGCCTAGAAGCTAGCGCATCCCTGTCATTGGATATAGAAGAGATCAGGGCATCGGAAGCCTCGATTTGAGACAGAAGGGTGGCTATTCGGCTTTCTAAATCTTGAGAATGTTCTCGTTCGAAGATCAAAAGATGGCTCAAATGACAAGAGGTGTCTTGTGCTTCTTTCCATAAAGTTTTCAACATTTCTTGGTCTGAATCATAGCGAGCTTGCAGATTATCATTCTTATTATGAGCCATCGCTAAATCTCTCTCTAAGTCAGCTAGATGGCGGAAAAGAAAACCCAAGTTGCTGGAGGAATACTCCTTCTGAGATCTGAGTGCGTCAGTGATCAAGAATACCTAATAACAAAAAATGGTAAGTTAAGAAAAGGATGGCATTGCAATCTAGAAATAAATGTATACGCTTCTTACCTCACAAAGGTCATGACATAGTCTATCTTGGAGGAGGGATATTGGAGTAGAACCCAAAGCTTCGTAGTCAGATTGATTTAATAGACCACTGAGAAAATTTCGACAGAAAGGAGCATCATGAGTTAGTATCGGAAAGTCTGGATAAAAACTGTTGATATCTTCAGGAACCCGGCTAGGGCCTTCACCAGATGGAGGGATCATTTGTGGGGGAGAAAAAAGATCGTCTACAGGAGTTAAGTTCTCATGAGGAACATTGTGGGAGGAAATATCACCATCAACCACGTTAACAGAAGGTGCATGCAAAGCTCCTAGAGATAATGTTAAACCCATAGAGGGACGAAGGTCGGAACAATCTACAACATGCGGGGAAGCGGTTCCATTAAACAAAGCATTGATAGTAGGTAGATTGTAAGTGCAAAGAGAATCCAAGCCAGAAGTCGTTACATAATCTTCAGGACCCAAACGGGATCCGATGATTTCGCAACTAGAAGAGGAAACAGAATCATCGGAATATTGAGAGAAAGCGTCGACAGGGCCAAAAAGGCAAGCAGAAAAAGGCCTGATAGCATATTGTTCCATCTCTGCACCTGAGAACATAAGCATAAAGATTAAACCCCGAGACATAAAAATTATAAGAAAAATGACTAGACTTACGAAAGGCAGGGTTTGAGTGCAGAGGCATCGGAGGAATATTCAATTGTTCCACTCTGTGTTGTAAACCAGCCATAGCTAAAGAAGATGAGTTCGCCAATATAGAGCACACGTCGTAACTACCCGAGAACAAACCGGTGGAAGTTAGATACATCATTTCTCATACTGCAACCTCAGGACGAGGGAGCACGTATCCCAAACCCCATCGCAAAGGTACACCCCACACCTCCCCAGAAGAAGAACCCCTCGGCTTAATAAAAAAATATCTCTTCTTCCAGTCTACTACAAACGCTAGGCGTCGGGGTACAATGAAACCTCTCAGCTGATCACGGTGAATTAAACTGAAAAACGGAAGACCATTGGGACATGGACGAAGAATGAAGGCAGCACCTACCCGATAGGGCGTTAAGGGTACATTCAAGAGGTTACAGCAAAGAATGAAACCCACCAAATGCCGAAGTGAGTTAGGAGTCAGTTGGCTAGGGCAAATCTGCCAATATTGAAATAACAATTGCATAAAATGATGGAAAAACATGTGCAAACCGCATCGAATTTGCTCAGAATATAGGGTCAGATAACCCAATGGGGGGTTCGAAGGCCCTATGAAAAGGGCGAGGAACGATGATATTGTATTCATCCGGATTCAAACCGTATTCACGCAACATGCAAAAAATGGACTCTTGCGATTCAACGCTTTGACAGGAACCTACTCTACTTCCTCCAATCATAACACTAACATTCAGGGCAGAAGTGTTAAAGATAGAAAGGCTATCGGGGGGAAGATATGGTTCCCGATGGAGGAATGTGAGATGCAGGGAATCCACTATACTCGAGTCAGAATGAGATACAGGTGCTCGATGCACAGTAGGAGAACTCCAAAAAATCAGGGACAAACCACCTACTGAAGGCCTGACCCTCGTATCCCAATTGAAGGTTCACCCCGAGCATGCTGGGGAGAAGATATTTCAGAGGAGGATGATGACTTATGGAGGAAAGAGGGCATTATAACAAAGTGTGAAAAGTAGTGAAGGAATTACAATTGTTAGGATAAATGCAAAACAAACTGAGAAAGGTAAGAGTGATAAAAGCAAGATTCTGCAGAGAATGCTTAGTTGAAAAGGATGGATTGAGGAAATGATGAGGAAACTACTTATAGAAGGTCCCGAAGACAATAATTGGGTACGTGTCAAAATAAAAATGACATCTGGACCCCTCAAAATATATGCAAACGGGGATAAAGACACGTGAGAAGAATGTTAACAATACTGGCAAACATTCTCTGAAACGTGGCATGAAAAGTAGTGCAGGAAATGACAAGAAAAGACAAACTTGCGGAACAAATAAAAAAAGAAGAGACAAAGAACGTGCTTGATGATTCAAAAAGTCAACAGAAAGTCATACATTCATCTGATGAGATGACAAACTTACTATCTGATGAAGTGACAAATTTACTCAAAGTACAATTACAAGTCAAAAGACAAGAGTAAAATAAACTAGGAGGGTAGCCTAAAAACGACGGTCTCATGGTCGAGATGAAGAAGACGGGAGATCAGTAGAAGAAGCAGAAGAAGGAGCGCGGCCCAATAACTTCTGATAAGCATCGTGAGCTTCCTGCGACGAAGGTGGACGCATCATCAAGGCCTGAGGGTTCAGTCTCCTCCAATTCTCGGGATGGGAGAACAGTCTATCTTCACGGCATTGATTTATACAGCCAAGGTACCCGAGTAAAAAGTTACTCAGTAGATGGCTCTGATGCCTCTGTTGATACTTCTCCTTGCAATGCCTCTGAACCTCATCCTTTGTGAGAAGGATGGCCCCAGATAGCTTCTCTTCCAATATCTCAGGGGAGAGAAAACCCGAGGGAGGGGGAGGTGGCCTCTTCAATTCCTCCTTAAGCCGATTATATTGGTCCTGAAGAGTAGAAACTTCCTTCTTCAAGTTACGCTCTAATTCCCCCCATGAACTTTTCTCTGTCGAAAGCGCAGAGAGCTCGTCCTTCAGCCTCTTGTACTCGGACTTGCACTCGGATAGGGTGTTGGTCGTTTCATCCAACTTGGACTCCAGCATTCGCTCCCTCACCATACTTTGAGCATATGCCTCCCGAAGGTTCTTCACTTCATCTTCAGCTTTTTTCAAATCTATGTTCTGAGCGGCTAGCTCCTCCATAGACGATTGCCCGATAGCTTGAGCAGCATCCACCTCTCGCCAGATGAAGGGAATGATCTTAGGAACCTAGGAGGATATAAAGGATAAGTTTATAAATATGAAAATTAAAAGTCATTACGAAGAAAGATAAACGAAAAATTTACCATGGCAACCATCAACTCGGAGAAGAATTGAGCAGTGTGTTCATCATGGTGGGTTGTCGCCGAGGTGGCATTCAAATATCGGGTAATGACCTCGAAAGTCGTACTCAAATCCGAGCCATCAGGTCTTGTGCTAGACTCTGCTCCGGCCCCCGTAGTATAGATAAAGAAATGAGAGCCAATCGGGGTAAAGCGATTGGAGAAGGGCATCCCTTCGAAGTAAGGAAGGGGCATCGTAGAGGTACCGGTAGGAGCTCCCGAGGGCGCATTCCATACGTGCTTTTTCATCAAAGAAGGCAACAGTTCGTCCAATAGCTCCAAGTTAATTGAGCGAGGAGGAGCTGAAGGAGAAGGATCGTAAGCATTGCCTTCGGAAACGCGACCCTCGGAGGAGAAGAGGTCATCAACGGATAAATCCTGATGAGCCAAGGACGGATGCTTCTGAGTATCCGAGGGCGAAGTACCTGCTTAAAAAAGTAAACAAAAGTAAGCACACAAGCTAAGAAAGTAAAAGCTGATAAAAAGACAGTTGTAAAATAGGTTAACCTGCTCGAACACCTTCGTCCTCGCTCTCGATCAGAATGACCTTCTCTTTGTGGGCTGCGCAATAACAAAGAAAGTAAGTCACATGTTACAAAGAAGAAGAAAAAACGTAAAATCCTTACTATATACCTTAGGGAGAAGGAACAATGGTGGCATCAGTTTCTTCCTGAGCAATACTTGCTCCTTTGGAAGGCTGTGTGAGTAGTGATGAGTCCCCCACAGACTGCGAAGGAAGAGCAGAAACCTCTTCCATAGCTCTATCGGAGCGAATATGAGACGAAGGCATGGAGGATGAAACATCATGGGTAATGGGAGCCTCCGGCATCTCAGGAACGAATGTTGTGTCCACAGTGTCCTTTTGAAGGTCCTCGTCATTAGCACCGAGCTCTGCGGATTTTTGAGAATTAACCGCATGGGGCTCCTCGGGGTCAGAATCCTTGTTTGATGATTGGGAATCATTGTCCGAGGGCAGCATAGCTTTCTTGGACCCCTTACCCTTTGCACGAGACGTAGCAAGGCGAGGAATATCCGTTATGTCCTTCTCGTGCTCCTCCAAGTAAGACACTGCATAAGAGAAAGGTAAATAAGAAAATGCAGAGTATAGATGAGAAATGTATAAATAGGAAGGTGGTCGATTAACTCACCGAAAGTAGGCCGTGCATCATCGGAGAGACAGATGAGTGTCTTTTCCACGAGGGAAGCATCCAAAGGAGCCGTCATATTCAGCCCAGCAGTATCGTACAAAGGCAAATAATGGGCGGACTTCAACAAGGCAGAAGCATCGAGAGCCAAAGAGAAGGAAGTAGATGAATCTATTGTATAGAAGGGGGCCTCGGGCTGACGCCAGGAGTGAGGAAAATCCCAATGGCCCACAACAGGTTTGATAAAGACGAATTTATCTTTCCAGCTGCTGTAAGACAAAGTAGTTCCTACGACTATTTTCTTCTCTGGGTCTCGATGAGCAAAGAAGTACGATGGGTGACCAGTAGAGGAAACATTAACAGTAAAAATGGAGAAAAATCTCCTTACAGTACACTCTACCCCCCTCGATAGGCACCAAAAAACAAAGGAGGCAAGGATAGTAAAACTGTTGGGTGTTAATTGACTAGGGCAGACGTCGCATGTTTTAAACACCTCGCAATAGAAGGGAGGGTAAAAGGATCGGAGACCCGCGCGTACCTGAACTAGATAAAGTGTAACATAGCCCTCGGGGGGAGCGTTTCCCCTATCGTCCTTCGATGGGATTTTTCAATAGATGTGTAGAGATGACACTCCAAAATCATGAAAGAAGTTCCCAACTTCCTCCTCAGTAACTGTGCTCATAACACTCTCCACCTCCTTGTAACGACGACTACCCTTTGATTTCACTAGGGCAACAGAAGCGTCAGTGGCGGCGGAAGATTTCCTTGATCGTTTGGAAACTCGCACCGGTTCACCTTCCTTAGCAGCAGGAGCTTTGCCTTTCCTCTTACGGCGGTAAATTTCTATTCTGGAGGGATTACTCTCCTACAGCACCGCCACCGTAACAGTGGTGGCATCCTCCGCCACCGTGACGGTGGTGGCATCCTCCGTAACAGACAGAGGAGCAGTCGGAGCAGAGACAGACTCTAGTGGAGGCACGGGTAGAGCATCAGAAATATCAGCCATGGTGGTGGTTAAAGGTAACGTGGCGGCGGGAATTTCAGTAGCCATAATAGGAGAAGAAAAGAGACGAAGAATTTAGGTTTTTTTGCTTGAAGGAGATAATAAGCTTGAAGAGGCGAAGAACAGTAAGAGGAGAAAAATAGAGAAAGGTCGCTTATAAAGGAAATTTCATCAGATAGTGGGGAATTAATGCGCACCCGCATTAAAGAGCCCGACTTCCCAAAAATAAAAACCGTTCTAAACCCTTGGAATTCTCTCATTAATGCGGAATTAATCAACTCCCCACGTTCTCCGATGGCTATATCAACCTCCAATGACCACTTCACTCTAAGTTCCTGTTGATTACCTATAATACGCCAGGAACTGGGGGGACTGGTGTAAACCTATGGAGAAAAATTAGGACCATCGGGACTTGGGGCCATCGAAGGACAAGTAAAACGTTCACCGTCGAAGTACAAGTAAAACGTTCATCATCGGAGGATAAGTTGCTTCTCAGCAACTTTATCTCCGATGGCACACGGATTACCACACTCACAGAGCATCCGATGCTAAAGGCACTACCAGTCTTGGATGACTCTACGATGCCTAATAATCGCCGATGCTTTAGCTAGTGAACAATCCTAAGGAACATGGACACGGTCAACATGTCCCCCCCGATGGGTGCCCCCTATAATGATATATCAAGGAATATATTCTAAGGACCCGATGGAGAGACATTCCTAAGGCGCAGCAATAACAAAATTGCTCGATGGCACCATTACGGGCAGAGTAACCCGATGACCAAAGCAATCAATCCGATGGCAAAGAAGTTCGTCCGAAGGCAAACAAGAGAAGTGCTTCTAGAACAATAACCAAGTGTCACCCTTCGAGATGCTCCTGTCATGCAAAGACCAGGTGTCAGCACCAATATCATGTATCAGCACCAAATTAACCATATGTCAATATAGGACGCAACGTATCAGCATAAAATAAGCTGGATAACAATTGTATAATAGATGAGTTATCACTAAAATAATTTCCATCTGCCACCCAATGTGTGGCATGTGATCGAAAGAAGGCTATAAATACCTTCATTTTGTAAAACAAAAAGGGCAGGTTGGAGTGGAATAACACACTTTTTACTTTATATATTCTCTCTAACAAAAATCATACTTTTGGTTTAACAGGTATTCATAGGAAAAGAGCATCGATAGAATTGTACTTCCCTTTGCTTCTTGCATAAGCTTAATTACCGACTATTCGGGCAAGGCGTTCCTCGAATAAAAAATATAAAATTACTCAGATGAGTTAACACACATAACATCAAAAGACTCAAAACCCCCAAATTTTTACTTCGATTTTTTTTTATATCTCTCCCCAAACAAGTCCTTGCTTTTGCGATTTTGGGCAAAATTCTCTTCGTGTCTATGATTTCAAATCATAACCAGTATACATGCGAACGCAATTATCGAGAACTCAACCAACATTCATGCAAGGAGGCAAGGAGAATGGAAGTTTGTCAAGTTGTCGAACTTATTAGCTTGTACCATCAATGATCTCAACGAGGAAAGTGAAAAAGGCAAGCAAAGCAAAGAAAACGTATTTCTTACTCAATGATATTATTACTTGGTATTGTATCAAAGTGATGGAGTACTACTATGTTCAAGTACAATGAGCTATCATCTACTATAACAATGACATTGTCATTTTGATTTATACCACTTTTGTTAAATATGTGGCAAATAACGTACTTTTTTTTTTAAAATATGTGGCTGCCCTGCTATTTGGTTTCAAGTTCAGATGATTACATCAAGTCAAATTTTGCCCTTTCAAGTTCAGATGAAATATAAATTTTGCTCAAGTTTGTGAATACCTTGTTTCAATAGGTATTTTAATATTTACACCAAATATATTTATGCATCAAACAAATATTTATACCAAATATTTTTATACTTATCATGTACATTCGCATATGAACAAGTTAATAAAAATATTATCTAATTCTTTGAAAATAAAAAATTAACACGAGAATTAAGTTATAAAAAATGGTTTAAATGATATATAAATTAAAGCACATGTAAAATTAATTAAATCTTGTTTGATATATCTTTAATTACATCAAAAAGTACAGCTATATAATCTTTTCAAACTAACTTGTATTATGGAAGTATACATAGCATATATTTTCTTCAAAAGATATACATCATTTTCAATTCCATGACGATATTACATAAACAAATTTCTCGTCTTTTCCAATTTCATTAAATCTTTAGTTAGTTTCTTTAGATTGCTGATTGCTCTATCCTTTTAGAACCATCTCTATATATTTTGCGTTAATGAAGAAGTAACTAATGAACGTCAATTTAATTACTCTTTCCTATTTATATAGATAATATCTAGGGATAATTACATTTAACCTCCCAACGTATGACCTCATTTTGACTTTGCACAGTTTATTTTGGAGCGGTTTGCCCCAAAAAAATGTCGCGTCTGTTCGATTTGCCCCGAGTGTATTTTTCTTACGAAATATTTCATTTTGATGCTGTCACGTGATTAGTCACCTGACAGGTAAAGGGCAAAATCGTTAGTTCAGTTTAATTTCGGCCATTTTCCAGCAAAAAATGGTCGGGATTAAGTTCCATCTTTGGCCGAAAAATGCTTGTGGGGAAAATAGAACAGACACAATTTTTTTTGGGCGAACCGCTCCAAAACAAACTTATTGGTGCAAAGTCAAAATGGGGTCATACATTGGGGGGCTTGATGTAATTATCCATATTATATTAGATGAATATGCATTACTACCCGTTTGAGATTAAAAAAGCATAGATTTTATATTTGATGGGAATTTAGATAAAACATAGTACAAAATAAGTTTGAAGTATCAAAAAGATTCTTAAATCATAAATATAGTTATTGTAAAAAACATACAGACACCAGTGCAAAGTTTTAAGAAAATCTTGGGTACAAGTCACAAATCCGAAATTGAAGGACAAAATTTGATAACAAGTTAATCAATAGAGGACTAAAATTGAAAAAAAATAAAATGAAACCGGACATCATCAAAGAAAGTTTTGTGATTTTTTTTCCTTGTAATCTACACCAGACAAATCACACCCATAGAAGGTAGAAAGACTTTTATAATTTAAATATGAAAAGGAAAAATTGTCCCGACGGAGGAACTAGTAAAAAGACGGAAAGAAAGAAACTTAACTGCTTCAACCCAATTACTCAAAGTCTCCGAAGAAAAAGAACATTCATTATGGTCGAAGGGTTGAAAAAATTTGCAAACGATTTACACTCGTGAAAAGTTCAATCAACGCACTGTTTAAAGAGTTACATTTGCAAGCCCTTCTCATCTTGCTTAACCAAGAAAACCAATACAATATGGCATTTACTTATCAGAACCTTGTAAGGTTAACGATAGGAGTTACTGCGTCAAGGTGTATCCGCATGAATGTTAAAAGTGGTGTTAGGTAAAACTGTGTCACTAGTCACACGTGATTTAGCCAGGAATATTAGACATGCTCCTCTCCTCCACCGCTTCCTCCATCATGGTGGCTTTCACCGTTTTCTTTGCTGAGCTTAGATTTTGTTAGTGGCAGTGTGGATTGTCTAGATAGCTTGGCCGCTTGCTGCCTTGAATGCAAGTTGAGGTACGTGTAGAATGACATGCCAATGAGAGCCGTGGCTGCTCCCAGAGTGCTTGTTAGCCCGGGATTTGAACCAAAGAGAAGAAAGCCTCCCAAGAGTATGACACATGTTTTGAACTGTCCAAGAACTACGTGGGTGGTCGCAGAGGTTGCCCTATGTTGAGAAGAAGAGATCTGTCAATTGCATTTCTAATACCACTAACCTTCAAAAAGGTTACGAACAATTATTACATCTATTATCTCTGGTATTTGGACAAATCATGTTAATGTTCTCGAAGTTTAAATAATAACAGAGAGACATATTAACGCTTATAAAGACAGCCCAAAGTTTACACAAAGGAGACACAGGCCGACCCTCCAGAAGTTGTCTCTTGGATGTTTGTGCAAACCTCAAGAAACACCTATATAAATATTCATACTCCAAAAGAAGTTCTTGTAATTAGTCTGAACCTTACGAGGTGTAGGTGTATAATTTTTATCTTAATTTTTGCGAACCCTGTGAAACGAACAAAACTGGTTTTCTGCCTGTAATTAAAGTTTGAAAGAATGGCAATGATAACTCCAAACTAAATGCAACTTACCCCAAAGCCAGAGCACCGGACCATTGAAGCAAGAATCCAAGAATGGCTGAACCACCGATAATCGCACAGTTATAGTAGCTCCAATCAAAAGATAAGACACCAGGAGGGTCCAGATAAGGCATTAACATGACCAGGAAGAACAAGGTAATAGGGGTGGTCTTCCACATTAGCCTGTAAAAAAAAGTACGCATGTATGAAAAGTTTGTTCCATAATGCTTTATTTTAGTTAATAATAACAAAATACCACATATATATTTTAGACAAAGCTCCAGCAAAAATACCGACTTACGCCAAGGCAGTCCAGTTATCTTGCTGTTGAAGATTAGACCACATAATTTTATTGACTGCACTTGGTATAATCCATGCTACTGCTACGCAAGCGCCGAAAAAATGGAACTGCAGATCGGTAACTGTAGCTACAGCAACGCCAACTGATACTACTGTAAGAGCAAGCACCTAGAAAGAGCACAGTTAGCTTCAGCCTTCAGACAGTAAACACACATTAATGGTTAAGTTTTTATTTATTTGACTATACTCAAATAGACATACATAATATGCACATGAATGTATGGCATTCATATATCTGCACTAGTCAGGTAGGATGTCAGTCACACGAAAGACTTCATGATAGCTTGCTCAAGTAATCTTACAAATTTTCTGAATTTTAGTCTTTTGTTCGTCTATGTGAGGAATTTTAGAAGCATAGTGGAAATATGAAAAGACCAACAATTGCACATTGGAATTTCTGGTTTAAATATTTAATATACTATATACGCTAGTTAATAAAGTCATGCAGGTGATAAAAACAGCAATTTGTTCAAGCTCCTAAAACAGAGCAGTTAAGTAGATTTAAAAAGATTATAAAGAAATGAAAATATTGAGCAAGACATAAAGTGAGCAATCATACTTAGGTGTATATGTCACTTCTAATGTTAATCAAAGACATCTGGCTGGCTAGTGAAAATAGACAAACCGCCATGAACATTATATGATCCAAAATGTTAGCCGAGAAAACATCATAGCCCGAAGACTAAAGTAATTAAGATAGAGTATTTCTGATTACATGTGTTATCATATGAAGATACAAAGAAGAAAACAAAAGCATTTCCGATTACTTTGTCGTGTGTAGTGTATACCTATGATATATCAATTCAATCAGTTGAGCATATAATCTAAGGGCAAATAAAAGAGCAGGGTACATGCACATCCCATTAAAGCCATTACGGAATAAGCAATCAACAGAAGCTTTAAGTACCGGGACCAAGGAGTTCGCATAAGACATTAGCATGTAATATACAGCAGCAAATTATGGGATAAATAGTTTCAAGGATGCATTATAACAAAACTACAAATGATATGGTTACCTTCTGAGTCGAAATTCTTTTCTTGAAGATAACAAATTCAGCTAAAACAATAGCAGGTGTCACTGCAATCTTAGCCATCTGATAAAATCCAACACTGCGCAAAAAAAAAAAAAAAAAAAAAACACTTCAAATTAATTGAGAACCAAAGTAACTAAGAATAAGAAAAGCAGTGTGATAAGAAATAATGCCTCACCTGTTGAATTTCAAGCTAACATTTGCAAGACCAGTGGAGAGAGACATAACTATACCAAGAGACAACAGTGAAGAATATTTGGTTGACTTTGGGGGAGGAGATAGTGAGAGAATTGATAAAGCTTTTAAAAATGCCATAATCAACCAACTACATACATAGTGAATAAAAGTCAGGAAAATTGGATAATTAAATCCAGTATTGACAAGTACCTGTAAAAGAAAACAAATCAAGAGATCAGAGCCTAAATTACAGTATTTTTTGCACACAGCGAGGGATATGAGGATGTGTGGTTTACCAGTTTGTTCATCAAGATAATGCTAACAGAAACGAAGAAATTAAATGTAAGAGCAATAGTAGGCCCCAATAACGGTTGCTGCTGTCGCTTGGTACCGCTGAGTGACCGAAATTTGTTAAACATTGAAGCGCGTAAATCTTCAAGTGCTTTACCTAGAAGTACATCAGGGCCAATAACCAAAATGATAAGATATCCAACAAAATCTCCAGAAACATATAACAATTAGTTTAGGATGTCACGAATTATTGGAGATTTATGGCAAAGCACCAACAAAGATTTGACATCAGAAACTAAAATGATATGTATATATATGAAATGTATATTGATGTACATATGCAGCAGTTGCAGACCACACACAGACATTATCAAAATTACAAAAATATAGGTGATTTTACAAGTCAACAAAAACCCAAGGTATATATGCAAATGTATATTTATTAAACATGACAAACCTAAATATCCAGGCTCTCTATTCAGAAAGATGTGGGGGATCCATACTCGCGACTTCCAAATCAAAACTTACTGTAATTATGCTTACATATGCAGAAAACATGAAGAAGCAAGAAAACAGGGTGGATTCTTAGTTCTCATACAGAGGTTTCCCATTTGTTTTATGTTCTGGTAGGCGGTAGCACTTAATTGAAACATGAGTCTATGCTTTCACTTGTGATGTAACTGTATATTTTGCGCAGTAAACGCTAGTTCAGATAACAAAGTGTGGCACCAGGAAGAATTTTGGGGCTAAATCTAAAATAACTGTTATCGTCATAACCATAGTAGTGCACTTGTGGCAAATAGCAAATAATTTTCCAATTTTGCGTATTATTTGTTTTCTGGAAAGCTTATATCTTACTAACCCGCCGAGCCCAGCAATGGAGAGTCACATCTAGTGATCAAGAGTGCTAGATAAGAAACCAATCACAAAGTCGTGGCCATTTTCCTTGCAGTTATTTTCGGTGGGAAAAATGGGAGATTAGTGCAGTGTTTGTACCTATCATCCCACTGAATTTCGCAATAAAACTCCATTTTATTGTGGTTTAAATATAATGTAGGTTCGACACCTAAGGTGGACAACCCTCTGCTATGTGCAATGAAGCTCGCAAACCCACCGTGAATCTTACCAATCATCCACGTGTTGACGAATTCAAGCATACTAAGAACTAGAACGTCGATCCATACAACGTCTCCCAGTTAATGGACATGGCCAAATGTCGAGAAATATACATGAAACAAAAAATGCCCAATAATGTCCTGAGTTCAAACTTCAAAGCTTAGATGCCAGGCTTAACAAAAAACATTGCATCCTGGGTGTCCGCGACTTGGCACGAGCAATAATCGAAGACAATAAGTGTCTGATCTCACTAAAAACTTAAGCTTTTAGACGAGACAACGGTTTAATACAAGATAAATGTACCAAATCAGCACCACAAACACTTGAAACTCCGATTAAATTACTACTGCTAAACGAAAAAGTGAAACAAGAAATCAAAACCCATTGGGGGGTTTGGTTTTACTTCGATTTGGGTTACTTCTAGAGATAGATATTAAAAAAACCACATTCGAATAAGATTGTAAGAGAAGTGAATAAGGTGGTACCTGTCTGACCAGCGTCACTGTCTTTTCGCTTGAGAATTTTTCTGACATCCTTCCTAATAAAAAACCCCAGCATCTCCTCCTTCAATTACTACTACTATTCAATTGCATCCAACAACACTAACTAACTAACTAATTAGCACTGTCAGAGCATTTCCTCAAAAGGGAGAATCTTTCTCACTGTTGTTTGTGTATTTATCACTTTAAAGACAAACCCACATAAATTAGAGAGAGAAAAACAATGATGGATGGAGGATTATGCGGCGAGATTGAGAGAGAGAGAGTAAGAGTAGAGTGTGAGACACCGACGAGCAGTTGAATAATCAAATAAAGTTGAACTGTTGTTGAAAGTGGGGTCCGTCGAAGTCACGGTTCTGTAAGAAAAAAAGTTTTAAAAGTTAAAACTTAAAACGACGTGGTTTTTAAACCCTTTTGTATGAGTCACCCTGTTCTGTACTACATATAACTCTCACATCAAAAGATGGGACACACACTGTATAACAAAGCGGTTCGAATGTTCTGTTCCATATTTATGTGCCATTTCCTGTGCCACCAATTGTTTTTTGACACGTGGCTGCTGAACCATAAAGAAAAATGTACCCAATCCAAATTCTCTCTTCTCTCACCACGCTTTTCTTCTTCATCTGAAGAGAGAGAAAATGTTGGAGATCTCACTGAACTCTCTTTCTCTCTCCAACCTCACCATAAATGTAACATATTAAGACAAAAATGCTCAATTCTTTAAGAGTGGGGAAATTGTTGTGATGATGGAAAAAGAAAAATTGTGTTGTCAAATTTATCTCTTCCCCATTAATTTAATTTTCTTGTTCAATTTGTTTTTTAAAATTACTTAATTGGATTATATCCGTGATTTGTAAGCTAGTTCTTTGTAATTTGTTTTCTCAATTAAATATAACTCATGCGCTTGATTATTTTAAATAAATTGGATTAATAATTTTTATGTTCATCTTTTGCATTTCCAAATCATTAAAAGAAAAAAGAAGAAAAAGGTTGAGATTTCCTGCAACAAAACGAGATTGAAGAGAGAGAGAGATTGAGATATTTAATTTTTTAAGACTTTCTCTCTCTTCAGATGAAGAAGAAAAGCGTGGTGAGAGAAGAGAGAATTTGGATTGGGTACATTTTTCTTTATGGTTCAGCAGCCACGTGTCAAAAAACAATTGGTGGCACAGGAAATGGCACATAAATATGGAACAGAACATTCGAACCGATAACAAAGGGGTCATAATTCAGCCTCACGTGTCCTTTTCTTTCATTATTTTGTCTTGTTTACTTATTATGATTTTCTGTTTTCTTTAGGTACACAGTAAGGCTCTTTCTCTAAATTAGGGGGCTATTCAGTTATTAATGTTCTTATTTAAAATTTAAACGATTCAAAAGTAGACGATGCGGATCTAAATGCGCAATATTGTTACAGAAAAATTAAAACTATTTAAGTTTATAACAATATATTAGAAGGACATAGGAAAATAAAAGCAACTAAAAAATATATTATTTGTGAAAGAATGTTTTTCTGTTCATCTTGATGGCTCCTTATATAGGAAAAAATTTATAACATCTTATATTATTTACAACAACTACTACTATTATAAAATAGTATTTATACATAATTTTCAACAATGGCCACTAGGCATATTCTTCTTGCCAAATTTATAACACTCCCCATTGGCCATTTGAAGATTTTGTTATGTACATGATCTGTTTTCTGCACACGTCTTATGCTGCCTCGTTAAAAACCTTATAAGGAAAAACCCAGTGAGATGTTAACGGGTTGGAATTATTCCCTTATTTAACGAGTTATTTATTGGGTTGGAACGCCTATCTTGATCCGAAGGGATCGTGGGTTTTTATTAGTTTGGGGCTGGACTCGGATATCTTCCGAGGTGCCTACGTATCCCACGATCGGGAATCAAGTCACTCGTAGTTCTTGTTCTTTTTGGTGTTGATTAATTTGGAGTATGTCGATTTTAATGATTGGGTGGATTTTATCTGTTGAGAGAGTCGACCCTTGTGAAGCCTCCAGAAAGAAAAGAATTCTCCCTCTCCCCTGGAGCCTTTATTTTTAATTCTATAGAGAACATCAGTTCCCCTGGGCTTTATGTGGTTTGCTGCTTCTGCTCTTTATAGAAGTTT
The DNA here is from genome assembly GCA_948329865.1 of Linaria vulgaris. Classification (NCBI taxonomy): domain Eukaryota; kingdom Viridiplantae; phylum Streptophyta; class Magnoliopsida; order Lamiales; family Plantaginaceae; genus Linaria; species Linaria vulgaris. Next base: position 106,276,606 of record OX415249.1, read on the forward strand.
TTTAGGGGCAGGTGCCAATGTGCATGTGTTTAGTAGAAACACGTGTCGATACACATGTGTTTAAGGAATAGATTTTAATCTGTTGGGTATATCTGTTGACGGGGCGCTGATTAGGATGGTTTATCCTTTCCGATAGCTTTCATAGGCTCTGATAGGCTCCGATAGGCTAATTCTTTAATTTTCTTCTCTCCGTTGGGCGACATCTATCGGAAACGTGGGATAAGTGGAAGGGAATGTTCATCTGATGCTGTTCCTATAGCTGTTTATCTTCGAAATGCCTTCTTTCGATGTATACTCCAGTAGGAGGTAATCTCGTATCCCGGGGGACTCGGGGTCTTCGCTGTACGGCAAGGGTATTCTCGATTGCGAGTATAAAATCATATAATAATATACCTGGCAATTTTAATAATCAAATTATGGTATCTTTTGAGCACGTGAATTTTTACCATGTTAACAACCCCCCCCCCCCCCCCCAAGTTTTTAGGGCAGTTGACTGCACTAGAAACTCAAAAGATCGAAAGTCGCGTTGGTCCTGGCATCGTAGTTTGCAGTCGTGGTGGTTATCGACTTTGATTTCGAGTTCTCAAAGTATCGTACGTAGTATCTAGACACTTTAGTGCCCGTTTAGGCATCGTAGGGGCTGCCTTGACCCTTTTAAGTATCGCGAAGTTATCGGGGATCTTACGGACTTCGCCAAGTATTATACCGTATCCTTTAAGGTATCGTAGATTTCCTGGAAAGGGTTCAGGTGGCATCCAGGGCTCGGAGAATTTTGGGATGGTATCGTAGTACGGTTTGACACGTCTCTCGAGTTTTTGACTTTGCCTTTGAAGAGATGTGAAGTATCGTGGCTGCTTTCTCCATAATGAGATGTTTCTGATGCCTTCGAAGTGTGCTCTCGTGGTGATTTAATGGTGATTTAATGCCATGTTCAGACGTAGGGCGCGTGCCAAAATATTCGGACCGTTATGCTCTCCATAACCGAGGAGACGTGGCGGTTCATAACCCATTAGGCACGATTTTCAATCGTGGGGTGCAAAGAGGGTTAGTGGGTAGTTAATGCTTTTAATGGGCCTAGGGTTTATAAACCCTTCACTCCCCCTCCTAATTCCCACTTGCAACCTTAAGCAAAAAATATTCCCGTTTCTCTCTTTCTGCAAAAAGCTTCCCAATTCTCTCAAGAATTCTTTCAATGGCGTCTCAATCTACCACCAACTTGGTGTCTGCCGCTTCTGGTACCGGCGGAGCGACGAGGTCTACCCTTCCGTCTTTTCGAAAGAGAAGTGCGGCGGTGGTTATGGGCGGTGCTGGGGTAGTAGCAGTGTTAAGAAAACAAAGAAGTCTAAGAAAAGTGCTGAGAAGGGTGGCGTTCCTCGAGCTACCCAGAAAGCTGAGGTGACAGCTAGCACTGCCACATAGGATGAAATTCGAAAGTTGTTCACTGATAACGGCGCGTCCGGCCGTAACGTGGAGGTGACGGTTCCACTAGCAAACCAAAGGGGTAACTCTTTTTCGCCGAATCACGTGACGGTGTATTATGCACAGGTAAAGGCGGGGTTGCGTTCCTTTTTCCCGCCTCTCTACTGTGAAATTTTCAAACGCTGCAACTTAAGCCCTAGTCAATTCACCCATAATTCCTTCACGGCCCTTGCCCTGTTCGTCTTTTGGTGCCTGGTGAGGGGGATAAAGTGTACTAGGGATAGGTTCTTCTCGATTTTTGAGCTGAAGGCGTCCCCGGCGGGAACTCCTTTCTACTGCTTTACTCATCGGGACAAGGACGATCGGATTTCTGAGGGCAACGTCAGCTCTCACAGCACGTGGAAGAACAAGTTCTTCTATATCTGCCCCTCCGAGGGAGAATGGGACATGCCGCTCACTTGGGGGGAGCCTAATCTTCCCCGAGAGGGTGCTGGACGATACACTGGTGTTTTCACCTGTGTTTTCTGCGAAGCCTTTGGTGGAGTCGAAGGATTTCGTTCACCTCTATCGGACTGTGGGTTTGCGACATATCGCCCCGATAGACAACATCACAACTCCTTTGGCTATCCCCGCGAAGTTATTCAACAATTTCGGTAAGTTACTACACTTATATCCTTCTGTTTTATAGGTATCTCTTCTGGTTTACCTAACTTCTATCTGCTCCGCAGTGGATGTCTTACGAACGTACATGGTGGAAGGAGCTAGCGGCTCATGTGGTAACAAGGAGATGGAGATTCAGGAGGAGAGGCTGATGGTGAGAGAAGGTGGGGTTTCCGGGGCTGCGAAGGGCGATACCGAGCGAGCAAGGACTCGTCTGACAACCCCTACCGCTTTATCCCGATCCTCAGTGGGACATCCAATGCCCCGAAAGAAACGGAGATAGGGGTGACCTCCGCGGGTGCGATCCTCGCCAATGCTTTCTCACTAGGAGAAGGGGACGAGGATGTAGGGATAGGGGGGGTTACCCTTACCCCCCCAGGTGCTGTTGATGTACCTTCTCTCGCGGAGGTATCGGGAGATTCCATAGAGATTCTCCTGGCAACCCCTACCAAAGGTACTTCATTTCCTCTTAATCTCAAGTAATACCGAGATGTTTACATACTTACTTATATGAGATTCTATCTTTACCAGACAAATGAGTGGCCCTCCCTACTGAGAACAAGGGAGTATCTCAGAAGGATGCTCCGAGTTTGGGTAAGTTTCCTAAGTTTAAGCACTTATCTATTCAGATACCCCTTTAGGAAATAGTCTGCTTATTCGGGAAATTTAATTCACAGGGGGCGTTAATTTATTCAATTTTGAAGGCGGATCCTTTCCTTTGGATCCTCACGCCCCTTCAGCCTCGGATGATCCGATGGCTTTACTAGAGGAGATGTTGGCTGCAGCTCCTTCTTTCTCGGGCCATCCCGCTCCGAGTCCATTTGCCGCCATCTAGTCAGACAGCCTTGTGGTTACCCAAGCACCCATACCGAGGGGAGTACCTCTAGGGGAGCTTCGACTTCGAGCGTTCCCGCTTCGGGGCGAGAGCCCAGCTCAGAGGAGGCTAAGGTGGCCCTCGATACGGTCACTCGGTACTTATCAGATGTCAACTCTCTGCCGCTGGGGGGGTGGCAATTCGTTCAATCTTGCACGAACTGGATGGCTATGCTGGTAAGACATTACTTCTACTTATCTAATCCCTCCAGTACCCATCGTTGGGATCTTTATCTATCTACCTTGCTTTCTAGGCTCCTAAAATGCTTCCTCTTCTATTACTCGAGGTTGAAAAGCTGCAAAAGCTGGCGGCCGAAGCCAAGGAAAGATCTCGGAAGATGGAGGAAGAAAATAAAGATCTCCGAGGGAGGATGGGAAAGTACAACGAAGCATGGGCCAAACTCACTCAGCAGGACCGAGAGCTGAGGGAGGAAAACAAGTGACTTCAGTCCTACGTTACGGAGATGGAGGCCTCGGGGCTGGTTCTAAAAGACAAGGTTGCCTCCATTGAGGAGGGGCAGGTCGTTTTGGAGGCGAAACAGAAAGAATTGGAGCGGGACTTATACCAGGCACTCGGCCAAGTGGATGTTCTCAACGAGGAGCTGGCGAAAGCTCCAGTTTCGGGAGGCATTACCTCCGAGGAGGTGCAACAGAGGATATCTGCTGCGGTAAAGCAAGCTCTGGAGGATGCCACTCTCCAAGTCAAAGAGCTATATGTCCGTAAACATCAAGGATATATGGTTGGACACGTGATGTGGGGGTTCCTTCAGTGCTTCGGGCAAGTACGCAGGAAGATAGCTCCCAACTTGGACCCGCGTGTCGTAAATATAGCGGAGATGGAGAAGCCTACGTTGGAACAAGCTTACGACCTCTTCCTCAAGAGCAGCACTCAGCTTCCCCCAACCTCTGATGCCCCAAGCCGGGTTCCCGTAACCGTTGTGGTCCCTCTGCCTACTGCTCACCCTCTGCCTGGCCCGGGGGCCCATGCTGGCCCTTCCAACACTCCTCCTACCAGTGTTCCGATTCCTTTCCCTGCAACGGGGTCCCCCTTCTAAGAGTGCTCTACCCCTACATCCTAGGGACTTTAATATTGTACCATGTTATTTTACTCTACGCACAATTGTACTTTGTTATTTTTTTTAATGGAATGAAACTTATTTTTCCCGTGTCGATAGTCATCATAACTTTTCAGCACATTATGAATACTTGAGTCCTTCCCTTTAATTGTCGAAATTAAGATTGAGAAATGAAGTTCATTTTTACTGGCCAAACAAATTACTGGGCATAGCGTGCCTGTTTGCAGTGCAAACTTTGAAAATACTCTAAATAGAGGTATCCCCCGACACGCCTTCGTGGCTATAGCATAGTTTGGACAGCTCAACCTTAATTTGGTCATCAGAGGAAAGATTCCCGTGTATACATAGGTGCTTGGAGTTTAGTGAATATTCTCACGTACTTTTGAAGAATCACCCCGATAGGACTTTAATTACAGACTTTGGAAGTCTTCGAGAAGGGGATACGAATAAAGGTTCTACGGGTAGGACACTCGCGGAGAGCCTCTACGAGGATACCGGGTCATCTCTCTTTCCTTCGCAAGTCCTTTACAGACTTAGCGTATACACTTATATAGTGATAAGAGAATCTTAAGATTCTTCGGGAAATGTCCAAGAGTAGAATCAAGTCACGCAAGCTTGAAAGGAGAAAAACTTATCTTCGGAGCGTATCGCCCCGTGGCTGTAGCATCTGCTCTCCGTTTGGCGCTTGGCGACGATCCCTTCGGACTTGCTCAAAGATTCAATGACGTTCCCACAGACGGCGCCACTTTGTTAACGGGTTGGAATTATTCCCTTATTTAACGAGTTATTTATTGGGTCGGAATGCCTATCTTGATCCGAAGGGATCGTGGGTTTTTATTAGTTTGGGGCTGGACTCGGATATCTTCCGAGGTGCCTACGTATCCCCCGATCGGGAATCAAGCCACTCATAGTTCCTGTTCTTTTTGGTGTTGATTAATTTGGAGTATGTCGATTTTAATGATTGGGTGGATTTTATCTGTTGAGAGAGTCGACCCTTGTGAAGCCTCCAGAAAGAAAAGAATTCTCCCTCTCCCCTGGAGCCTTTATTTTTAATTCTATAGAGAACATCAGTTCCCTTGGGCGCGCCCTCTTTATGTGGTTTGCTGCTTCTGCTCTTTATAGAAGTTTTTTAGGGGCAGGTGCCAACGTGCATGTGTTTAGTAGAAACACGTGTCGATACACATGTGTTTAAGGAATAGATTTTAATCTGTTGGGTATATCTGTTGACGGAGCGCTGATTAGGATGGTTTATCTTTTCCGATAGCTTTCATAGGCTCCGATAGGCTAATTCTTTAATTTTCTTCTCTCCGCTGGGCGACATCTATCGGAAATGTGGGATAAGTGAAAGGGAATGTTCATCTGATGCTGTTCCGATAGCTGTTTATCTTCGGGATGCCTTCTTTCGATGTATACTACGATATGAGGTAATCTCGTATCCCGGGGGACTCGAGGTCTTCGCTGTACGACAAGGGTATTCTCGATTACGAGTATAAAATCATATAATAATATACCTGGCAATTTTAATAATCAAATTATGGTATCTTTTGAGCACGTGAATTTTTACCCTGTTAACACTTAATAAGGAAAAAAGAGCGCAGCCGTGTGAACTCCCCCTTAATTTGGCATCTCCAATTCTTCATAAGTCTCGTAGGTGACGCATCACAATAATTTGAACATGTTTCTTAAAAGTTACAGTAGGGAGTGCATTTGTAAGAAGATCTGCCATATTGTCACATGATTGAACATATTGGATATTAATTTCTTTATTTTTCTATGGTTCCTGAGTGTTGGCAAAATATCTTGGGGGTATGTGTTTGGTTCGATCACTCTTGCCATAGCCTTCGTTCACCTGTGTAATACATGCAGAATTGTCTTCGTATAATGTTGTAGAACCCTCTCTAATAGGTAAGCCAAATGTACTTCTTATATGGTGTGTCATTGATCGTAACCATACACATTCGCTGCTTGCTTCATGGAGTGTAATAATCTGAGCATGATTCGATGATGTTGCAACAAGTGTCTGTTTCTGAGAATGCCATAAAATAGCAGTGTCTCCATACATGAATACATATCTAGTTTGAGATCTGGATTTATGTGGGTCTGGTAGAAAACCTGCATCTGCATAACCAATCAATTATTGTTCTGCATTGTTAGGATAAGATAGACTAAGATCCACAGTTCCTTGCAAATAACGGAATAAATGTTTAATTCCTTTCCAGTGCCTTTTTGTGGATGATGAGCTAAACCTGGCTAGTAATTCACAGTAAATAATATATCAAGTCTAGTACAATTAGCTAGATACATTAAAGCTCCAATGACACTTAAATACGGAACTTCAGACCAAGAATTTCTTCATTTTATTCACAAGGACCACATGGATCTTTATCTATAGTTAATGATCTTGCAATCACATGATGGTTCAAATGTGTTGCTTTATCCATGTTAAAACATTTCAATATATTTTTAGTATAATTTGATTGATGCACAAGTATTTTATTTTTAACATGCTCAATTTGCAAACCAAGACAATATTTAGTCTTTCCAAGATCTTTCATTTCAAATTCATCCTTTAAATAATTCATTATTGAATGAATTTCTTTGTCAGTGCCAATGATATTTAAATCATCTACATAAGCCGCAATAATTGCAAAACCAGATGACGTTTTCTTAATAAAAATGCATGAACACAAATAATTATTTATATATCTTTCTTTTAATAAATATTCACTCAAAAGATTGTACCACATGCGACCTGGTTGCTTTAATCCATATACCGATCTTTGCAATTTAATTGAGTACATTTCTCTAGGTTTGGAACTTGATGTTGTGGGTAATTTAAGTCATTCGAGGACCTTCATGTAAATATCATTATCAAGTGATCCATAGAGATAAACAGTGACAACATCCACGAGATGCATGTTTAGATTTTCATAGACCACTAGACTGGTCAAGAATCGAAATGTAATCATATCCATTACAGGAGAATACGTTTCTTCATAATTGATTCCAGGTCTTTGAGAAAAACCTTGTGCGACAAGGCGAGCTTTGTATCTTATAATTTCATTTTTCTCATTTCGTTTGCGAACGAAGACCCATTTGAACCCTACGGGTTTCACACTTTTCGGTGTGAGAACAATGGGTCCAAATACCTTTTGCTTATTAAGCGAATCTAATTCAGCTTGCATAACATCTTTCTAGTTATCCCAATCATTCCTATTTTGGCATTCAATTACAGATTTGGGTTCAGGATCATCATTTTCATTCACAATTTCATAAGCGACTAAATATGAAAATATTTCATCCATTTTTTTCATCTCATTTCGATCCAATACCATTCTTGTATTGATATAATTTATAGATATTTCAACGTTCTCTTTATTTATAGGATCTAACTAGATTACTTCTTGAGGTATCTCATATGTCACATTTTACGACTCATCAGGCATAGATTCCTCAATAATAGGATCATTAGGTTTTGATGCTCTTTTTCTTTTTCGAGGATTTTTGTCCTTTGAGCCAACAAGACGTCCACGTTTCTTAGATATATCAAAGATATCATCCTTTTATATTTCTTTTGGAATTACAATATGAGCAGGAGCATTTGCAGCTGATATATGTGATTTTGTTGCCCTGCTTATGTCGGTAAATGCATCGGGTAATTGATTTGCAATAACTTGTAAATGCAAGATTTTCTTTACTTCCAAATCACAATGCTTTGTTAGCATATCAAAGCTTATCAAAGATGGATTATATCATGATATATCTTTTTTTAACTGCTTCTTTTCTCCCCCTAAGGTTGGAAAATTTGTTTCATTAAAATGACAATCAGCAAAACGTGTCGTAAAGACATCACCTGTTACAGGCTCAAGATATCTGATTATTGATGGTGAGTCAAATCCAACATATATTCCCAACCTTCTATGTGGTCCCATTTTTGTTCTCTTTGGTGGTGCAATTGGAACATAAACCGCACAACCAAAAATCTTTATATAAGAAATATTGGGTTCATGACAAAAAGTAAGTTGTAATGGGGAATATTCATGATACGAGCTTGGTCTAATGCAAATTAGTGATGCAGCATGTAAAATTGCATGATCCCATAGAGAACTTAGCAATTTAGCTTTCATCAACAATGGCCTAGAAGTTAATTGAAGACATTTAATTAATGATTTTAGAGCATGTACATGTGCAATACTATGTTCAACCGCAATTTCAGTTGACATACAATAATCATTGAAAGCTTGAGATGTGAATTCACCAGCATTGTCAAGTCTGATTTTCTTGATCGTATAGTCAGGAAATTGAGCTCTTATATTAATTATTTGAGCCAAAAATCTCGCAAATGTCATATTGCGAGTAGACAATAGACAGACATGTGACCATCGACTTGATGGATCAATTAATACCATAAAATATTAAAATGGTCCACATGATGGATGAATAGGTCCACATATATTACCTCGAATTCTTTCAAGAAATGTGGGTAATTCTGTCTTAATTTTAACTGGTGAATGCTTTATAATTAGCTTTCCAAGAGAACATGCTTCACATGGACTATTGTTGCTCATATTGAGTTTGGATCCTTTTAATAAATGTCCATGTGTAGTTCCAATTATCCTTCGCATCATTGTTGAACCAGGATGACCTAGTTGATCATGCCATAGAGTCAATACTTCTCGATTTTCATTGACTACCATATTTGATTCGATTTCATTAATATATGTATAATGCAACGCTGATGAGATATATAGTAGTTTTTCAAGAAAATGTTTCTTCCTTGGCATATGCTTAGTAATGAAAACATATTTAACGTTATTCACAGTCATTGACTCAGTATCATATCCATGGCGATATATCTTTAAAACTCAATAAATTCCTTCTGGATTTTGGGGCAAATAATGCATCATTGATGAAAAACTTTGTTCCATTTGGTAAAGTAAAAGTAGCTCTACATATCTTTCAATCAATTTAATAGGACATCATATTGTACCGACTTGAAATTTTGAGGGTTCTAAATATGTAAAAAAAATCTTACTTGTGAGAATTATATGAGTTGTACAACTGTCAAGTATGCAGAAATCACCGGTATGCTCCATATAATGCTTCAGTTCAAATAAATAATATTAAAATAAATATTGCAATAAATAGGGTATATTTTTGAAAAGAGATTATTTTATTGAAAGTACACAATAGAAATGCAGGAAGCAGATAATACAACTTAAAACATAAATCACACTAAGCATGTCCAGCCAGAAGATCACAAAACACATATTAAACCAAACGAACAACATAGTCATCAGTAAAGTCTGTCGCCTCCATAAAGGTGGAATCATCATTTGGATTTTGTTCGACAAGGTTCACTTGATTTTCTTTACCGTTCAAACTTTCTTGGAACATCTTACAAAGATGTTCTGCTGTACGATATTTGTTGGCCCAATGCCCTTTCATTCCATATTTTAAACAATAACCTTGAGAGTTTTTATATTTTCTTTGTTCTGGTGGTTATTCTTAAAAACGGTGTTAGTATGCGAGGGGTTGTGAAAACCCCCTCGACCATGACCACGGCCACGACCACCTCTTTTACCGCGTCCACATCTATAGCCATATCCTCCTCAATGATCACCTCTACCTTGACCACGACCACGACCATGACCTCAATTGGCATTATCATTGTTACATCGTCCATATGAGTTTGAAAAATTAATGGCATTTGCCTTAGATAATACATGTGCTCCAGGAGGACGAGAGTGATGACTTTCCATCAATAAGTTATTGTAACTTTCTGCCATTAACAACCTTTGTTGCAAGTCATGATATTTTGAAATATTCAGCAATTTGTATTATTGTTGGACATTTATCATGGACACATGAAAAGTAGAAAGTGTTTTCTCTATCATTAAGCTTTCTTAAACAATAAATTAAATCTGAACGAATCTCCATAGGCGCCGAGTTGTATGCGCCTACAATTTCAAAATCTTGGAACCTTAAATTGTTCCAATCACCAGTGGCTTTTGGCAACATGGTTTCCTTTTGATGATCATATATTTCCAATAGGTTTGTCCATAATTCATGAGGATCGGTAACATCGAGATATTCCCTCTTTAAGGTTTCATCTAAGTATTTTCTCATATAGATCACAGTCTCAGATTTTTCTGAATCTGTATTTGTATTTACTGCAGCAAGAGTTTCAACAATACTCTTTGATCTGAGGTACAATTTTGTATCTGATTTCCATTGTCCATAATTCTTGCTAGTGATTGAGTATACAACTGACTGTACTCGTGAGGTTAGACATTTTTCCAGCTAAACACATAACCAAGAAAAATATAATTAGGATCGAAATATTTTATTTAACACATAATCATTGAAGCACAATTATTACAATAATACAATATAATTATCTCATCTCTAGCCAAATCTTGAACTCGAACATTATTATGATAAAAAGGAGGAATATCACAGGGACAAACATAGGAGTGTCCTCATCTACTAGCTTAAACATAAAAATTGAAAGGTAAATGAGGATCAAGATCGTTGTTGTTGTAGAGATCATTTTGCAAGATGAGAGAAATAAGGTGAAGATTTTTGTGGAATTTGTGTTATGAAATTTGTGTATTTATAGAGGAAAAATGTAAGTAGCCATTTATATTCGTTAGAAAAACAATCATTTTGGCATGTTTTATGAACGGTAATGTCTTTAATAATTTAGCAACAAAAATTAATTGTAATAACATGTAAAATAATTTCCGCCGCATTAGTGATATTTTAACGGGCATATGAAATAATATTACGATAAGTAAATACATATATATTTTCCACCACATTACTATGTAAAAACTTTCATGAGGTTAAGGAATAATGTATACAAGTAAAATAATTGCAATGAATTAAGTGCGTAAATAATTTTCGCCACATTACTATGTAAAAACTTTCATGTGCTTATGGAATAAAATAAGCAATATAATATGAGGTAAAACCTTCCATAATAATAAATTGTCAGTAGTCATTTTTAGCTTGAGGTTAACTCAAGCATCAACGAAAGTTAAAATTAGCGTTAGTGTTAGAGTTAGATGACAGTAAAACATAAATTGTCAGTAGTCGTTTCTAGTTTGGGGTTAACTCAAGCATCAACGCAAGTTAAAATTAGCGTTAATGTTAGAGTTAGATGACAATAAGATATAAAGAGGATTTTCATCCAATCATAAAATTATAGATAGGTGGTAGTCCTCATTGTCTATAATAATGGAGATAGATGAACAAGTAAATATATACTTTCGTACCTTTTAACGTTGAACGTTGTCTTTAAAGACTGGAACTAAATTTTGAAATATTGAATCCTCGTTTTGGGTTTATACTAAATTTTGGCGAAAGTTTCATTGAATAGTATGGATATTTTGGGTTTATACTATTTTTTTTTCTTTGGAGAGTAAGGATATATTCTGCATAGGAAAAAGAAAGATTAAGGAAATGTATCGGAGCGAGCACCTTCATGCTGATAACGTGTTATAGAATAACTAAAACTATTGAGGTTTATAACAATATATTAAAAGGACATAGGGAAAGAAGAGCAAATAAGGAGTATATTACTTGTGAATGTGTGTTTTTCTCTTCATCTTGATGGCTCCTTATATAAGAAAAAATTTCCAACAGATTACACTATTTACAACAACTACTACTATTATAAAATAGTATTTGTACATAATTTTCAACAATGGCCACTACGCATATTCCACTTGCCATATTTATAACAAATATATAATTTTATTCATACAAAAATTCTCTACTTTCACCATCACCACTATTTGAGCAAAACCTAAAATATTATTTAGTGTGCCAATGCCACAAGTTGGTAATGACACGTGGCTTAATATTAAGAAAACACAAACAACCTAACTTGGCAATTGAGTTTCTTAAGGTTGAACGGTTAAGTACAACTAGCGTGGTTCACTACTATATCTTAAAGCAACGAGACAAGTCGTTGGAAAGACACGAATATCTAATCACAATGAGTATTGAAAAAGTTAGTTAATTTACTTAACTCGCACATTACTGAGTTAAAGCGGCCCAAGCCAATCAAAACTAGCCCAACAACACCTATAAATACCCTCAAAACCCTTCACATGAGGAGAGGAGGCCGCCCACAACACACCATGTCGTTCATGGGCTTGGTCGGTTGTTGACCAATCAACAATCAAGTTAAGTAGAACCCAATTGTCACGTCATCACTAACCTAGCTTTACATACATCATTGGAAATATTTTTTTTAGTATAGTTTCTGAATCAAGAAACGGTTAGTCAATTTAGATATTTAACAAAGGAGTTATGGGTAAAATTGTAAAGTCGTGCAATACTTATCAACAAACAGCCGACCTACCCAGTCTACAACTAACCTACCACGACTCCGTTAACCTACCTTTTTGTATACCAATGTAAATACCTTTGAATTCCAAATCAAAAAGCTATTAGTCAATCAGAACACTAACGAAGAAGTTATGGGCGAAATCGTAAAGTTGCAGAATGTTGAAGCATTAGCTAAACTTGACCGAATTGAGAATTTCCGACCTCATATGTCCGATCTAAGATGACCTACCTCAGTTTACCTACATTATTGGAAAGCCCTTGAGGTATAGTTTTCATATCAATAAGCGGTTTGTGTATCCAACCTCTACACAAGAGTTATAAGCAAAATTGTAAGGCTGCACAATGTTGAGCCATGAGCTAATACCCCACATGAGTTAGGTCCGACCTTCACCACTGACCACTATCGAAGACCACAAAGAAATAATGAAATACGTTAGGTTTGATCCCTTAAACAAGATACCTAGAGAACTTGACTTAGTCCCAAGTTCAGTTTGAAATCCAAGAACTCCCTAGCTGCATAATTTGCTTTCTACCCGACATAATAGATACGTCTGATTTACTTGACTATTTTCTGTCTACTGTATTTCACGACTTATAATTATTATTCGATCTACATCATTTTGTGCTATAAATTGCTTATGGTCTCACCCATCAACAGAAATCAGCTGACTTAGGCATCGTAGTGCCTACGCTGAGTCAGCCCCACCTAGTTCATGTGTCGTGATTTTCAGTGCAGGTTTTCTGCACTCAAAGCTAGCTCATGATCAATAAAGAGGTTGGGTTTTGTCTTACGTAGAGTGATTAGTCAGTCGACAAAATTATCCCTCATCAGTGGCATCGTCTATGGAAAAGCCCTAAGTGCACTGCAAAAGAAACACTTGTGTTCATCACTATGGCAAGCTCGACAAGAGTAACTAAAAGGGTCTACAACATCATAACTACTCAACAACTTCAAGGAGCCTCCCTTGAGACTAAACACGTTGTTAACAAGTTTGTTATTTTAATCCAATATAACGAGATTATAAGGGTTGGAACTTGTCCGGAAGTTCAGAAGCTTGCTTATGAAGAAAACATCCCTATTTTTATTCACTGAGAATTGTATGTTATGCTTGTGTTGAGTTGAGTTGAAGATGATAATAATTTGACAGGGGTACCCCTTACATAGAGGTATTTGGGGACAGGTGTCACTGTGCATGTTTTTAGTAAAGTACATGTGTCGCAATGTGCATGAGTGGATAAGTTATACTCTATCGTTGGGTCCTTTATCTACTAGGACATGACTAGGATGAACTTTTATCCTTTCCGATAGCTTTCAGGGGTGCTAATAAGGAGATTCTTAGATTCTTTCTTCGATGGGCTAGGGCTTTCAGAAGAGCGTCATAGGTGAGGCTGGGTGCTCGTCTGATATCTTCTTGATCCGATAGGGGTCCATTTTTGTGTGTTTTGATAAGGAGATTCTTGGCTTTTTCTCCGATGGGCTAAGTCTCTCGGGAGAGCTTCATAGGCGTGGTTGTATGCATGTCTGATATCTTCTTGATCCCGATAGGGGTCTAGTTTTGTGTTTTAGTCTTCGTACTAGGTACTCTGATGATATGTGGCCCTCATGTTCTCAGCGTGGGGATGTTCTCATATTCGGGGATTCAGGGTTCTTATATTTGCAGTGATCCCTCTTGGCATCTTGATGGATATCGAGTTCTCGCAGACTTATCAGGATTTATTCTTTTTTCAATGTCGCGTTGATATCTTATTTTTAATCAGTGTGACTTTTCAAGGGACGCATGGGTGCCTCTTCGCGGGTGTCGCTTTTACCACTTTGGGTGTACGATACTCGGTGGGACCTCCCGATACTATGTGGCATCGGGAGTTAGGGGATGGTAGTACCATCCTTATGTTAATCCCTTCTTTTAGGGTTAGTGCTTCGGTTGATCCCTATATTGTTTTTTAGGGTTAACACATGTTGACTTACAACACAATGACAATAGAACAACGAATTCGAGAGGAACAACATCACTCGCTGCATAATCAGTTAACTCAAAAAGAAAAGAAGTTGGAGCTTATAACACATTTTTCGATGCCAACACCAGATGGATAACTACACGCTCAACATCGTAAAAGGAGTACAAACTATATATCCAACAAGGGTAAGGCACAAAGACTAAGCAAAAGGCAGAAAAACAACACCCACGAGGAACACAACTTTAAAGCTACACTCACTCGAAAAGTTCTTAGGCTACGATCCTTTGGGTGAAAGTCCCATAAATTATAGTCACACGAACTCAAAAAGTACTCAGGCTACGAGCCTTTGGGTAAAAGTCCCATAAATTAGAGTTACACACACTTGAAAAGTACTCACGCTACTTTGGTGAAAGTCCCATAAATTAGAGGTAGACACATTCAAAAAGTACTCATGTTACGAGCCTTTGGGTCCCATAAATAGAGTCACACACATTTGATAAATACTCAGGCTACGATCTATTGAGTGAAAATCCCATAAATTAGAGCTACTACTGCTTGACAAATGAAGAAGCAACGAGCATTTGGGTGAAATTCTCATAAATTAAAGCCACAAGTGCTCGACAAACAGGTGACAAGCCTTTGGGCGAAATTCCCATAAATTAGAGCCACAAGTGCTCGATAAACACATACGCGATGAGTCTTTCGATGAGATTCCCTAAACTAGAGCCACAAGTGCTCTACAAATACAAAAGGCAACGTGCCTTTGAAGGAGGTTTCCCATGAAGAAGGTCCAACACAATTCTTACCACATCAAATTGGTTGAAGAGCCTATGAGCCAACTTATTCAACACAAAGTATCATAACATACGAGGAATGCTAGAGAACCTCCACAAGTTGAAGAGTCCGACATGATAAAAAAAATGAATAAGGAGAAGCGCGTTACAAGTATGACAAAAAAATTAAATATATCAACAAGCAAGACAAAATGCCGCCCAAGTCAAAAAAACCAGTGAAAACAACTAGTAGTTTCTATGAGTCAAGTCCAACATACCAAAATATATCAACATAACACAAAAGTAAATTAAGGGCAACATAAACTAACATGTACAAATATACAAAAGCAGGAAAAGGAATCAATGAGGCACATGCGCCAGTTCACAACCTACATAGGCATGTATAGAATAGATCAAGACCAAGCACTAATACCTCCATCACCGCCCTGGTCACCTACATCAACTTTAGGCGCTAAAAGTACTACTCTATAAGTAGACTCTGCTTGAACCTCTTTACCAAAATGTGAATCACCACCCCCTCCTTAATATCACCCATCGAGGTTATCTTCTTCTCGACGTTGTAGCGCTTCTCATTACCAATCAGGCGCCAACAACAACAAATTAAAGTCATCGAGAAGAAGTACTTCAGATTAAAGAGCATATAGGACATGTCAAGAACAACATAACTCACTCCCACACCCTCTCCCTAATGAAAAAGGCATAACTATCCCAAAACTAAAGGATCCCAATGAGCAACTAGGTCGCAACTACTCTCTGTTGTCCACATGATTAACTACCTCCATTTACCCGCACTTCATAACCTCAAAGTTACGGTTGATACAATCATTTTCTAGTGTCCAAGCAGAAAAGTTCAAATGCCACGTCCACTTTGCGCTCCTTATTAATTTTTACACAAGAAAATATGGTTAACAACAAACAACTAATAGTAACATCTCAGAGATACCTCAAACAAGATATGAAAACTTACGACAGCTTGGTCGTGAGCAAATATCGCATTCTCTACCTTAGTCTTTACTGCTTCTGCATGATTCAGGGCAAAATCAAGAGTTTTACACTTACCCTAGAAGTCAATTCTCTACCTCAATCGACGTTTTTTGAGATCCTAAGTTTCTTTAAAGAAGACATATTATCTTGTAGCACAACCACCTCGTTGTGGGCTTTTTGTGTCTCACCAACTAGCTTCCTCGTTGCCTCCTACGCATCAACGAGCTCTAGCTCCACTAAAACTTTCCCCTTCAACGCGACATTATCGCGAGTTGTCTTATCGCCATTCTTGCTAGATTGTATAACCACTCAAAAATTGATTTTAGCCTTGTGAGCTTTGACTTTGTGATGCTTATTCTCTTCGACAAAGTGGGCCTAGTTGTCTAACAAGGTCTACATTTGAATGTTACCCTGACAATGTCAAAATTACGACAAATTATGAACACTTATAAAGTTTGTAGTGTGCTCACCTACACCGACCCTATTACAAATTGTGGGACTTAATGGTGTGTCATAATTTGGTAATGACACATGGCGTAATATTGATTTTTTTAAGGTTGAATGACTAAGCACAACTTGCGTGATTCACTGATATATTTTGAGGTAATGAGATATATTTCGTTGGAAAGAGATGGGTTTCTGGTTTCCAACACAAAAAGCGGATCACGATTCCAATGAGTATTGAAGAAGTTATGATCAATTTAGTAAAGTTGCACATAACTGAATGAAAGGGGCCAAGCCCATAAAAACAACCCAACAAAAACCCTTTACAGAGGAGAGGAGGCCGCTCACAGCATACTAGGTCAGTCATGGCTCAGGTCGGTCGTTAATCGACCAACAGTCGAGTTGAGTGTAATCGAACTGCCAAGTCATCACTAACCAAGCTTGCCATACATCATTGGAAATATTTGTGAGTCTCATTTCCAGATCAAGAAGGGGTTTGTCTACCGGATCTCTAAAGAAGGAGTTATGAGCAAAACCGTGAAGTCGCACAATGCTTATTAGCAAACAACCGACCAACCCAATCTACAATCGACCTGCCTTTTCATAGATCAGTATAAAGCCCTTTGAATCTAGTTTTCAGATCAAGAAGTAGTTTGTCAATTGGATATCTAACGAATAAGTTATGGGCAAAATCCTAAAGTTGCGCAATGTTGAAGCATTAGATAAACTTGACCGAACTGAGAATGACCGACCTCAAATGTTCGATCTCAGTTGAACTAACTGAATTGACCTACATCTGTGGAAAGACTTCTAGTTTTCACATCAAGAAGCGGTTTGTGAATCCGACCTCTGCAAAAGGAGTTATAGGCAAAATCGTAAGGCCTCGTGATGGTGAGCCATTAGCTAATATCCCGCATCAGTTAGGTCCGACCTTCACCACCAATCACGATTGGCAACCACAAAGAAACAATGAACTACGTTTGACTTAATTCTCTGAACGAGATACGTAGGGAGCTTGACTTAGTCCCAAGTTCAATTCGAAATCAAAGAACTCCCAATCCATATCATTTGCTTTCTACCGACCTAACATATACGTCCGACTTACTTAACTATTTTCTATCTACTGTATTTCACGACTTATAAGTGTTATTCGATATACATCGTATTTGAGTAATAAACTGCTTATAGTTTCACCCATCAAAAGGCATCAACTGACTTAGGAACCGCAAGACCAATGTTGGATTAGCCCCGGTCTAGTTTGCTTGCCGTGTTTTTTAGTGCAGGATTCTCGAACTAAAAACTAGCTTATGATCAATAAGGAACTTTGGTTAGTCTGAGGTAGAGTGATTAGTAAGCAGAAAAAATATTCCATATTATAGTTATTAGTTGCTCATATAGTTGAAACTGGAATTAAATCAAGATAATTCCCATCTTTCGATTTCAGTTCCAGCAATAACACGACAAAAATATTGCACCAAAAAAACTGAGATGGGGGATTTCATACATTTTAGAATAGTTAAGAGCTTAGTTTCTTTTTTTTTTTATTTAATTGGAGTGTACAACTATATGGGCCTCAGTGGACCCCACCCAACTTAAAAAAGACAGATAAAAGTGGAAATAATACCATGAAATTAATCATTACATTATGAACATATGCAGAGTGTTCAACAATGTTGTATCGGAAATGAGCACAAAGGCTTCAAAAAAGAAGTTTCTCTGGTACACAAGGCTTTTAGTTACTTTCTCTTACATAGCCCTTTTTACAACCATTTGTTGTTTATGTAAACGTAGTCCCACTTAGACTAACTAATGTTTCTTCACGCCTAACTGCCAAACAAACTACGTCTGCTATCTGTGAGCAGATACATGTCGTGTCGTGGGGCAACGTTTAATAGTTAAGGCACTCACTATATGACCTCTACAAGTCCCTGAATATTGTTTCTTTTGGTATGACGAGCACCTCTGTTTGCAAAGATACAAACCTCTCCCCTTTTCCCCAATCTCGATAATATGAATGGAAAAATCAATAACCAATTCAATGGAGATCAATACTCAATACATGCCGTGAGCCTACGCTTGTCTAGAAATCAATGTGGTGTATATTAGCTCGTTCCAAGCGTCTGGTACTCCAGGGAGACACCAGTGGCTGCAATCTTGCCTTCTCGTAGTTATCTTTTTCTGACCAGTCACGTTCTTTCCATAAACAGAAGGGTGTCCATCCTTGCGGTAATTGGTTAAATGTGTTACATTCAGAAGCACCACCGGAGCTTGTGTTTCTGCCATTACTTCTTCCAAGATTTTCATCTTCTGAGGATAGCTATCTAGAATAGCCCCTTGCACCACAGGTTCTGTTTCTCCCTTGCAAGATCCACCAGAATCCCAGTCGCCGCCTCTGATATAATGAAATGAACGTCAGAACACTTTTTCTAGCATAGCTAGATGTTGATGTGTTGCATACAAGTTAAAGGTCAAACTATTACTTCAGAAGCTATATAACATATTTGTTTCTTTTTGCTTTAAGGTTGGAAGTAACTGAGTAAGATGACAAACAGACAATATGATTAAAAGATTGAAATGGAGTAGGGAATGTGATACCTGAAATGAGCTGACGAGTATCCGCGATATAACACCAACTTGTTATTTGCATTTTCATTGATCCACTTCGCCCAGGTTCTCATCGCCCTCCTATATGCTTCAACCGCATCAAACTTTGGATAAATGTAATTACCTTCTTTATAGTAGTTTTTCCTGCATCCGACTTCAGATCAGTCTCTACGTAAGTTAAATGCACAATTTAAAATTCCATAAAGAAAGAAACGTGAATAATAACATAAACACGGAACCATAAAATGAATTTTCCGTTAACATACCCCCTAGCAGTTTTTCCATGAGTCCACCAGTGCCCTGTATTAAACACAAGAATATCTGCTCGCCGCCAGCGACCAGCTGACTTATCAATCCGGTCTATTGATAAAGTCGGACTGGAGTTGTTTTGTGCATTTACAAGAATCCCTTCCCGAACAAGAAAATGTGACCGGACGAACTCAACCGTACAATTGTAATCCTGCGGGAGCAGTACCGCAATAAGAACTGAGTTTGCCTATCGATGCATCGGATACAGAACATAAAGATTGTAAAATTTGCAGCCATATGCATTTTTTTGTCTTTTTCACGCAGGAAACAATTACAGCAGGTTAAATATACAATACCTATTACCAAGTCGTTAATCCCATCTAATTGGGGTAGTCTATAAACAAACGAGAACCACATTGAATCAAACACTGAGCTCTCTTGTCCACCCTTTTGGGTTGAGTAGAACTTATTCATTTAGTCTTTTGACGGCCATATTCAAATATGTATATAGTTTTATTCATTTACAATAGAAAAAATGATACAGAGTATGTTGCCAGGAGACTTATACTTGAGTTTTCAACTGTTAAACCATGGTGGCAGCTTTTCTTCATGTAATAATCAGAAAGCAGATATGATACCACTCAAGTAATAGTACAAGTAACAAAATCATAAAATGTCACATAAAATAAAGCAAATAAAGTCCTTGTTAGCGATTACCTCAAATTTAAAAATGTAGTAGCCTCTGCCTTTTGTTATTTTGAAGCCATGAACCTCATACATTTTGCTCTTATTAGTTAGTCCCTCACGCAGAAGACAGAGGAGGGATTCAAACTGGTTCCTGTTCATTGAATCTCCTACTAGCATGAGTCTCTTTCCTCTCAGTCTCATCAAAAAGTCTGTCGCATTAAACCTACAAACCAAGTGTTTGTGAACAGAATAATTAGTAGGTAAATCAACAAAACAAAACTTCAAATCTGAACCACAAGCAAAGGCTTATAATTGTTAATCATATTAGTAGTGAGATACTAGGGATTCACCGAGACTTCAAACACATGAATAAACCAGTGTAGACCGTTTCAGCAGCCACACCAATGAGTGTCAACTTTACATGATAGACAAAGTCAAGTTGTTTTAGCTACTATTCTCCGATTAAGTGGCAAACATATTCAATTAACACGTGTCAAAATGAAGCTAATAAAAGACCAATGTGAAAGATTGAAGGAAGCGCGAAACAACTACTAGTAGTGATTGTCAGGATATCTCTCTGTTCGTTACTTTAACTAAGCACCTCGAGTTACTAATAACACAGGGGATTGATGGGTATCACACAGTAAGAGGTATGGTTATGGTAAATGGCTTAACAAAGAGAAGAATAATTGAACACGCCGCTTAGGCCGTTCGTTTATTTCCCCCTTTTCTTCTCCACATGGCATAAACTAAACTGCAACGAACCACTACCTTCTATTTCCAGCTTACATTTACTATCCAGATGTGCGTAAGGATGCAAGATTCCGCTCAAAGTATTAGATATCAAGACAAAACATCAAGGAGATCATCATTTAAATAATGTCCATATCCTAATAGAAACCATGTTGTTCCCTTGCTAGTTAATTATGCCACTCAGCACAATAACCACACAGAATACAGACAAAGATACGAAACAGAAGCTAAAGCAGATATTAAAAAAGGAAAAGAATCCATGGTAATAAGAACCTTGGTAGATCACATTGGTCTGGTTTCCATCTCCAATGCAAGTAGTCAGAATCATGCCTTCCATTACTCTGACAATCAAAAGCTTCATCAACATAGGAGCAAGACCCTGGTCTGTAAAGCGGATAATCCTCGTCTCTCACCCACTTCCCCTTGTATAAATCACATTTCCGCAACCCTTCACCCATTTCACTCTCGTCCTCAATTCCAGCATTTTCTCGGTCAAGATCGAATTTTGACGAAATGGGAGCTGATTTTTCCTCATTTGGTGAAATGGGCAGCGGTGTTTTTTCTTCGCTACTATCAGAATCCGATGGAGTGGGCTGTATTACAACCTCGGATATCTGATTGGATCTTGGAGGAGAGAGAAGGATGGGGGCAGAGATGATATTGGAGTAGAGAGAGAAACTGGATTGGAGAGCATTTTCGGTGAAGAGGAATAAGCAAAGGAGGAGTGAAATGAGGAGTATGAAGAAAAGGGCGAGAGAGTGGCGGGTTTTCATTTAGAAGATGATGAACAAGGGAGTTTGATTTGATTGCCCCATATGGAAGAAACAAATCCATGTTCCAACTACTTTTTGTTAGTTTTTAGTCTTTCATCAATCATTAACTTTTTGCTTTTCTGTTTTATTTTACAAGATTATAATCTATATAAAAGTGACTTTGCCTAACTAGTTTATAAGTCATTTGTTACATGAATCAAATTAATTTATCTATTTATTATTTGAAAGTTATCATAAGAAGTATGTTTTAAGAGTTTGGTACATTAATAGGAATTAAGGTGTCCTCGGCAATTTTGGTGTCAAATAGCATGTCCTAAATATAAGTAAGTTCAAAGGAGGAAAAAAGATCCCCACGGGTTTCCTTTTTTCTTCTTTTGATTAAGATTCGTATGGGGTTTGTAACAGTCAAAATAATACATGGTCACGTATTATGAGACAAATTATCATGTGGGTAATGTTGAAAGTTTCCAACTGTAGCAATTAGCTCCATCGAATAAGCGCTAAGCTGTGTAGAGAAAAAAAAAATAGAGTATCCGGCCTACTAATTAACTTGCATTCGTTTTATTTTTGTTTCCGATTCACGCGGGAACGGGAATCCCGTCGATATATTATATATATATATATATATATATATATATATATATATGGGTGTTCTATGTTTTAAAAAAGAAGAAAACTAGGATAGGTTTACAATTTTAGAAAGTTTAGGGACCAGAAGTAAGATAATAATGTTCTTATTATAACAAAATTAACTCTTTCAAAATTCAATTCACACACACTGATTTAGACACATGACGGCGCATTCTAGACCGATTTAGGAGCTCATTGAGTCCTCGAGTGGTACAAGCCGTTATTTGTGCCCAAGATTGGCTACGCGACGAAAGCAGTCATTCCGAGCCTCTTGACATAGAATAGTCAATTGTGGAGTTGGAGAGTTGCGAAGTAGGTATTTGTAAAGTGAAATTAATTGTATGTCGCATTCCTAATATTAATATCAATATTGATATTCACTTATTTTTGTTGTTTTGCCATTTTGTAGCTTTTGCACGAATGAGACTCGACGCATCCTTCCTTCAAGCATAAATGCATAATAGAAGTGGTCAAGTGGAGGCATTTTGTAGCGTTTGAACTTTGAACAATCTCTAGTTATTACTTATTTGAATTGTGGATTTGTGGTATTTGACGATTTGTAATCGACTAATTTGAGGCGTGATGATTTGGTTTGGTGATTTCTGGCATTTTATTTTGATATTTTTGTAGTTTGTACATGTGAATTGCGATTGTGAGCCGAATGGTGCTTTTGCGATCTATATTATTATATTGTAAACAGGTAAAAAAACTCGAAAACGAGACGAAGAATTGAAAGGAAAAGAAGTGGGGAACTTTTTCTAAAAGTTCCCCACTTCTAGCCATTCTAAACTCCCTGGAAAATGGAGGGATTCCCGTGAGGAATCCATCCATTACGGAAACCCGTCTCCAAGGGTTCCCGTCACCTCATGGACGGGAATGGGAAATGGGTTACCACTCTCGTCGTCCATGCGGGATCCCATGGCGCGGGATCCCGGGGAACAGGATTCCATCCCGTTCCCATCCCTATTCATAGCTGCTCCCCAACTCTTTCATCCAATCAGGATACACACTGTTGATTGTATTACACTCTATTGCATCTTCTCTCCTGGAAAGAGCATCTGCCACCTTGTTCTCATTCCCCTTCTTATATTCAATCGTCTAAGTGTACCCCAGTAGTTTAGTCATGTATTTTTGTTGTAGAGGAGTAGAAATATTTTGTTCTAGTGGATATTTGTGGATATTTAAGGCTGTTCTGATCAGTCTTTATGATGAATTCACCTTGGATTAAATAGGGCCTCCATTTGTCTATGGCAGTGTTGTGAAAGGCGAAAAGCGTCGGGCGATCGTTTTTCATACTTAGAAGCGAAGCGTAAGCTCAGAGACGTTAAGCGTAAGCTCCACAAATGTTGGCATTTTTATTTTATTTCAAATATAAAAATATAATTACGTAAACAACATTGGAAAAAATATTGACTAGAACAAAAAGATGCAAATAATATAATCTTCAGAATGTTCAAAAACATATTTCAACTAAAAGTCTAAAACCAATATTTCTCAGATTCAAAAATATCCATAAAGAACATTCACAGTCGCTTTCACAAAAAATATAAAATATAAAAAAACATATTAAAGAAATACTTAACATTACAATTTGTGAACCATTTTTTGCCACAAACCCTTTTTTCTACTTCATTTAATGTAGGTTTTGGGCTTTAACTGAACAACCCGCTATTTCTTTTCGTAGCCTACACTTTATTGGGCTAAAGTTAAACTCTAAACTGGTAAAGAAAACAGAACTGGGATGGGCTACGAAAAAAAAAAATGAAGGAGAAAAGGCTGAACTTGCGCTCCAAGCGCGCTCTAACAGCGCTTGGAGCGCGCTCTAACAGGGATTGGAGCGCGCTCGGGGCGCGCTCTAACAGCGCTTTAGGAAAAACACGCCCAACAGCAGCGCTCCTGCGCGTTTTTCTTCGATTTTCGCTCGGAGCGCGCCCCGAGGCGCGCTCGGAGCGCGCTTTTGACAACATTGGTCTATGGCTAAGATGATGGCCATAAACTCTTTTTTCATACACAACTAGGCCAAGGTTTTTTGAACCAAGTGTCTTACTGATATAAGCTATAGGGTGCTTTCCTTGGCTCAACACAGCCCCTAACCCTTGGTAGGAAGCATGTGCCTCCACTACAAATTGTCTTTGAAAATTAGGCAATTGGAGCACATGTTTAGTTACCATAGCTTCTTTCAAAGATTGAAATGCTCTCTCAGCTTCTTCAGTCCAAACAAACTTCCTCTTCTTTATCAATTCTGTGAGGGGCTTGGCTATTATGCCATAATGCCTCACGAACTTTCTATAATTCCCCGTTAGCCCCAAAAAACCCTTAAGTCCTTTGACATTCTTTGTTGTTGGCCAATCTTCTGGATCTGCTCTAACCTCCCCTCCTTCTATAATATAGCCTAGATATTCCACAGATTGTTGTCCAATAGTACACTTTGAGGCTTTAGCAAACAAACAGTGCTCTCTAATCTTAGCAAACACCAGCTTCAAATGCTGTTCATACTCCTCAATTGTGTCACTAAACACCAAGATATCATCAAAAAACACAAGCACCATCTTTCTCAAATACTCCTTAAAGATTTTGTTCATAAGTGCATGAAATGTAGCTGGGCATTAGTGAGCCCAAAAGGCATCACTTTGAAATCATAATGCCCTGAGACAGTGATAAAGGTTGTCTTAGGGATATCTTTTTCCTTCATCCTAATCTGGTGATAACCAGCTCTAAGATCTATCTTAGAGAACACCACCCTGGCATGGGTCAACTCATCCAACAAATCTTCAATTAATGGTATAGGAAATCTATCCTTGATTGTCATAGCATTAAGCTTTCTATAGTCCACACAGAACCTCCACCCTCCATCTTTCGTCTTGACCAACAGTACTGGGGAAGAAAATGGACTACTACTTGGTTGGATCAATCCTAACTCCAACATCTCCTAAACTAATTTCTCAATTTCTTCCCTTTGTAGGTAGGAATACCTATAAGGTTGTTGCCTAAAGGGTTATGCCTCAGGGAATAGTGTGATGCCATGATCAGCTCCCCTTTGAGGAAGAAGAGCCCTAGGCTCGGTGAACACATCCTCATACTCTCTAATCAACCCTTGGAACTCTTCAAATACCTTGGGATTCTTTGTTGGTTCCTCCACTCTTATCATAAATAAGCACCCCGGTAGTGCAGATCCCTTCTTCCTGATCATCTTCCCCATCTTCTGACATGACATCTCTTTTAATTTCATGGGAGCATTGATCCCTATCATAACACATTTCCCTCATTTCTCATTGAAATAAATCTTCTGATCAAAATCAAAGGTCAATGGCCTCAATCTTCTCAGCCAATCTACCCTTATAACCATATCACACCCTCCTAGTGTGATTAGTCTAGTAGTAGTGCTGAAAATCATCCCTCCCATTTCCCATTCAAAATCAGGGCATTGTGCCCTGCACTCTAACCTTCATCCATCAGCTATTGTAACCTGTAAATGGTTAGATGGCACTACCTTGCATCTGAGCCTCCTAGAAACTTCTTTGTCCAGGAAGGTGTGAGTGCTCCCTGTGTCCGCTAATATGGTGAGTGGTATCCCTTTGACCTTAGGACGAATTATTAATATTGCCCCTTATTTTGTTTTCAGAAAGCTAATATGCCCTTTTTTCGGGCCTTGTTTTTATGCCCATATCTTTTAAAAAAGTCAACTAAAAATGCACTTGCCCCTTATTCGGGCCAAAACTGGCTACGTGGCGGTACAAAATTGTACTTTGCACCCCAAAATAAATTGCACTTTACACCCTAAAATATTTTGGGTGCAAAGTGCAAATTTGTACTGCCACGTAGGCAATTTTGGCCCAAATAAAGGCCGAGAGCATTTTTGTTAAATAATTTGAGACATATGAGGCATTTAAACAAGGTCCAAAAAAATTGGACATATTAGCTTTTTTGAAAAAAAGATAAGGAGCAATATTAATAATTCGTCCTTGACCTTACCCCTTAGCTTAATAGTTTCCGGGGATGTATACCATGCCAAAACATGTACTAATATTTTAGGGTTAGGATACTCATACTCCTTTCCCTCTCTCTCTAGGGTACTCATACTCCCCCTTCTCTTCTTCTTGATCACTGTCACTTTCCTCTTCTTCTACCTCCTCCACATCTTGGCATAAAAGCATAAATAATTTTTTGCATTTATGACCCCACACATAGGGTTCATCCTAGTTGAAACAAAGGCCTTTAGCCTTTCAGCTTTCCATTTCTTCTGGTGTTAACCTCCTAATAGGGGAAACCTTATCCTTTCCCCAACCTCTGTTAGGTTCCTGTCCTGAGCCCATACTGGTCTTTCCTTTGTAAGGCCCTTGGTTCCCATTTATCCAGCCTTTGCTATGCTTATTAGCTGTCTCAAGCATAACCTTCTATTTCCTAATAACTCATAGGGTTAAGCATTTCTATCATGAGCCCCACCTCATCATTTAACCCACTGATATAACTTTCAAAAAGTATTCATCATCCAAGTGCCTATTCTTATGAAACATATAAGCCTTAACCTCATCAAACTTCTCAGTATACTCATCCACACTACTAGTTTGTTTAAGTTTGTTGAACTCTCCAATGAGGTTCTCACTCTTAGCTGGTGTGAACCTATCCACCAACAACTCCGCAAACTTACCCCAACCCATGCTCTATTTCCCTTCTATGTTATCCAAATACCAGTTTTCAGCTACACCATCTACATATACCCCTGCAGTGAGTATTTTTTCACAGTCATACATGGTATTGAGTTGGAAAATTCTTTGGCATTTTCTTACCCACGCGCATGGGTTGTCTCCTGCGAACCTGGGTAACTCCACCCTGGTTCCCTTTTCACTATTGCCCTCAGATCTGTAGTTGAGAACCCCTGGGTCTGCTGAGTTAAGGTGTGGAACTCCGTTTGTGTGTTAGTTGAAGTTTAGTCAGATTCAATATGTTTAGTGTTTGCTATTGTATCTAGTTTTTGTAGAACTTGTGCATCATTTCCTTCTAAGTTTCTATACTTGCTTGCATCTCATCTGTTTTTGTTTCCAAGCCTTCAAGGCGTGCCACATGACTACCTGGTTTCGCCATTATATTAGAGTGCGCTTCAAGATCGTGTAGCTCTGAGGCCAATGTAACAGGGTTACTTGACTCATGTGGGATTTGTTGTGAAGAATAAGAGATAAGGAGAAATAGCTAAGAGAGAAGAAACCGAGAGAGAGAGAGAGTTTAGAGAACATTTCTTGTAATTGATAATAATGTTCAAACTCACGCACATGATCCCATATAGTGCTGGAGATTACATTAAATATTTAGCTAAGCATGTATAAAATGTAACTAGTACTAAGTAATACAAAAACGGAAACAAAAGATCTTCTGGGCCTAAAGCTGACGTTCGACCCATACTTCCGCTAAGGCCCAATAACTGATTAGTCCGATTTGAAGGAGAGTTGGCCCAAATCCGAGTGTCACTCCCTTTGTCAAAAGCGTGGTTTGTAAACACACTTTGAAGTGGCTTGGTCAACAAAGGCTTAGCCATTTTGTTCTCTGAAATTAGATCCCCAAATTGAATATGAACAAAATCCCTAAATTCAATCCAGTCCCTTCCTCTTTCTGCTCCAATCCGTAACACTACTACAAGGAACAGGCCTTCCACGACGAATCAAACTTACAATATTAGTATTAGGATTTATTAAATATTGTAATTCGTAACTTTCACTCTTTCATTTCTTTTACCAAAATAGTTATTTTGCAGACCTTAGTAATTGTTTAAGAAAACGATAAAATAGAATAAAGGACTATAGCTTATGCACTAGAGGGATCACGCTAACTATGAAGTGACCTTTCGCTTTCTTTCCTACGGGAAACAATTAATGATATGAATATCATGACCGGTCTTCAGTTTCTTGTTCCTGCAATTTGTTTTTTTTTTTTTTTTTTCACATTGTCTGATCATTAAATTCCTGCAATGTGGCCAGGTGCCTGCCTGCCCGCATTAATAATATTAGAAACATGTGCTTTGGCAGATATGTATGTGTTAAGGGGGCCGTGGGGGACTAGATGGGCTTTCAACAGAAGAGAATGAAATATGATTTTTCACATCCTTTTTACTCTTTTACTTAATTTACTATGCAATTTTATTCGTCTTTCATATCCAATGGATTTCGTAACAGCAATTAATTGATAGACGGTAAATATATTGATGCATTATCACAAATTCCATTGTATATATAAAATGTCCTATTTCACTTTGCCCCACACAAGACCAAATATATCCCACCTTCTTGTTTGTCACTTTGAACAAGACATTTTGTAGTCTATTGTGAAGATCTATTCATTCCCTTTCTTTATCAGTACTTGAACTTCAGTTCTATCTCTCACCAAATTTTGACCATGAGAATTTCTTTGTTTTTAGTACTTGTTCTTGTTCAACATCAGATATTATTCATCATGAGCACACACTCGTCAAAAGCTGCAGCACTGGAGTCCTTTCTTCCACCAACAGATCACATAAGTACTTCCGGTGGAAAACCCGACTTTGATTTTCTAGCAAGAAAAACAAATTCAGTTAGGCTTAGGCTCATCATGATGAGATTTTCAAGGTACTCGCCCTCGTCGTCGAAGAAAATGGGAGGATACGATGAAGAGATGCGCCATGTTCCCTCGGGACCAAATCCATTGCATAACAGGTAGAACTATTACGTAAGGATCGCTACTTACGGAGTTAATTATTAGAATTAAGTAATGTTACAACAACATGTAATTTGGCGGATCATTCCAAGCGCTTAATTAATTAGTTTGGCTGTGTTCTTTAATGAGTGGCATCTTATTTAATCTAGTATTAAACTGTAATATTTGCTATTTTTGCTTTATGCCATGAGATTATTATATTAGTTCTGCTTCACCAGGGGGATAAATTGTTAGATTTATATATGTGTGCGACATACATGTTGCATGATCAACATTGTGATGAACTGCTGATATGATTTCTGCATGATCGTCATATTTGCATCTTTTGATGAGAAGGTTATCAATAAAAACTTGCTACATGTTTGTCAATAGTATTTGCAAATAAATTGATTTTGTGTAATTTCATTTTTTTTTATTTTTTTTTCGTACATCGGAAGGGGAGGACCCCAAATAAAAATTAAGCTAAAACAAGGCAAGGAACAGAGCCGCCAACAATATCCTATAGGAGATAGCACACAACAGATGCATGAGGTTTATCAAATGTATGAATGCCGTATACGAGAGCGAATGTCCAAGATGTGCTAATCTGTCAGCCACCATGTTGGATTCCCTATAATTGTGATGGATGTCACAATGGGGAATTTCTGACATGAGTCTTCGACAAGAGGCAACAAGAGGCAATGAGACTGGTGCGGATGAGACTTGTGGATTGAGTCCTTGAGTAAATGAACAACAATTTTGTGTCATTTCATATGGCACTACTAAAATACCTCATGAGGCCAAGCACCGCGCGTATAATTACGCTACATATAGTAGAGAAAAACTAGTGATCTGGGAATAGTTTGCACAATGTCACTAATTTCTTGTAGAGAGATTTCAAAAACAAATCTAACCTCACCTAGTTATAGTCAAGTCTAAAAATTAGCACTCGACCATTATATCTTACGTGATAATTAAACGAAATATTATAAACAAAATTATAATATCATCTGGTGGACAATCGTGATGTATAATATACTTTCTTCTTTTAGTAAAACTTTACAGGGAGAATACGAGCACGTTAAATTTTATTAGTATAGCTATCAAAGAAAAGAAGAGGGAACAAGTTCTGAATTCTTGTGTGTTTGTTGGAGCTAGAGGAGGTAGTTCGTTTCGTTGGCAATAAATTAAGTGGTTTGATGGGACAATAATCAATACTTCCCTGATATAGGCAACAGAAATAAATTGCTGGTTGCCATGCCTGCTGCATGCACCAGAAGGAAAATCCATTAATTTTGTCTTTAATTTCTGATTTAACGAAAAGCACAGACAAGAAATTTAAGTCTGATCTATTGGTGGTAGAATTCTGGCATGCATGCATGGAAAGTGGAAAGACTTGTTTGTCCCACTTTAGGTCACCTTCTTTTGCTATTTCAAGCTTTCAGTTTCAAACGTTCCCTTTCACTTCACCTCAATGCGGCCTATATACAAGGACTAGGTCTTTATTTATTTAATCTGGCTAATTACCTATTTTTTGTTGCAATGTGTTGTATAAGTATATTATAAATATTTAGTAAATGAGGATAAAATACTATGGAGAAATAAAAGTCAACGTGGGTAATTATTAATTAAGGCGCCATTTTCTCCTGGTAACATCTCGTTTTATATATGTGCCATACGAGATATATATATATATATATATATATATATATATATATGTATATGCATTTTGTTTTTATCAAAATATTGTATATATTTTTTAATAAAATTGCACGGATCGAGACTTAATACTTTTTCTTCGAATGTTGCGATAACACCAGAGAGACAACTTAAAACCTAATTGACTACATATAATGCAACGAAATTGAAAAGAACACAAGTAGATGAATTCTAAGTAGAATACCTAAATATATTCGACCGAGCCTTAGGCAAAATGACTACTGTAAGAATAATGATT
The DNA here is from genome assembly GCA_948329865.1 of Linaria vulgaris. Lineage (NCBI taxonomy): Eukaryota > Viridiplantae > Streptophyta > Magnoliopsida > Lamiales > Plantaginaceae > Linaria > Linaria vulgaris. Next base: position 106,307,486 of record OX415249.1, read on the forward strand.
TTACAAAAACATTGTTCTCAAAACTCCCAAGTTCCTTACTTTCGAATTGCTCAAACAAAACAACCAAACGAGCTTCAAATACTCTTAGCGGTAGGGAATTTGTCTTTCCAGTCTTCATTTGTCCACAAAACCTGAGTAATCACCGCAACAATGTGAATTTCTTCTTGTTGAATTTTAGTATCAACACTTGATCCTACATCATAATCATCATCCCTTATACAAACCCCATGAGAACTCCCCTTTCATTCTAAGGGTGTTAGTACATTCATAAGAAAGAGGACCCTCAATTCTTACATTCAAACCATTGAACTTTCTCTAGTTGTTCAGCATCTTGGGGAGAGTGTTTGGTGGCCAAATACTTAGCAATCTTTTGGGGGAGTATTTTCTTAGCAAGTGGTAATTCACTGGAGATTCATTATTAGATTTTATTTTTAAACTCAGTCTATTGAACTTCTTAGTAATGTTACCGTAGTTAGCAGAGATTTCTTCCTCCTCATCAATTTCTTCAAATTCAGAGTCCTGGGCTTGCAGCGCGAGAGCTTTATTTTTACTGCTTTGAACAAGCATGTTCCTCTCAAATTCTCTCGGAGATTTAAACATCACATGAAAGGCTAATGTTTTCAAATTCCTAGCTTCATACATGGAACTTTTCTTCATATCAAATTTAGAAAATAAGGAAGGCTCTAAATGCCTTATAAACCATTTGTTTGTTTGGCATGTGGAAGCCTAGTAATTAATATTGATTAGATATTTCCAGTAGCTTTTCAAAATAACTAGCAACAGTCTCATTCTCACCCATATGTAAGTATTCAAAAGTCTACAAAATTTGCCTATGTTTAGATTCTTTTATGCTCAAATCACCTTCACAGTGATCTTCTAAGATATCCTTGACTTATTTTGTAGTAGAACAATTTTGAATTAACTTAAACATGTGGTGACCAACCTAGTTAAAGATGACATGAAGACCTTTTTCATTAAAGTCAGCAAGACTTATCTCTTCAGCAGACCAAATTGATTCTGATTTGATAACAATATCATTGTCTGCATCACGACGCAACATAGGTATAAAGTAGCCATTGATCACAACTCTCCATGCTCACACGTCGATTGACTTGATGCGTGTCCTTATTATGATCTTCCAGAAGACATAGTTGGATCCATCTAAAACTAGGAGCCTATAGTTGTTCGGATTCATGGTGCCCATCTCGTGGTATCAAATCCAAACACCTGTGAAGTTGGTGCTTGGCTCTGATGCCAATTGGAATTGTTCGGATCATGACTTGATACTTTTTTTTCGAATGTTGTGATAACATCAAAGAGACAATGTTATCTTAACACCTACTTGACTACAGATTTAACGCAACAAAACTGAAAAGAACACAAGTAGATGAATTTTAAGCATAATATATAAATATGTGCTACCGATCCTTAGATGAAATAACCGCTATAAGAATAATAATTTTACAAAGACTGTTCTCACAACTCTCAAGTTCCTCACTTTCGAATTGCTCAAACAAATCAACCAAGCTAGCTTCAAATACTCTTAGCTTGTAAAGCTTCTTAACTCTAATGACTTAGACTCAATAAGCTAAACTTAAAACTTGGTAAAATAAGACAAGACTCTCGACAATACTTATATCTTATCTCTTGGATTGCTACGCTCTAAGTCTTATTTCTTTTTTCTCTTGATGCACTCCACGCCTTTACTTAGATGTACGAATCTTGATCTTCAAAGCATGTTGTACACAATTTAGAATGCTTTCAATCTTTCCTGCATTCCAATGTTTCCATATTTTGTCTTTGGTCTTTCATTAAAGGAAAGTTTCATTAATTAACATAGGAGTTATTTAAAGGAAACTTCATCTTCAATGTCGACTTCAAACTTGGAAAATATCTTCACTGGATCTTCTTTTCGCGTAGCAGTCTTCACGCCCACTCTTTCCTTCTTTCTTCAATTCGTGTTTGACTATTTTAGGAAGGTGTAAATATGTAAACTCTCTTGTTGAACTCGATCCTTCTCATGATCTTGCTAGACCTTGAACATTGTCAAACAACTAAAATCGTGGAACTAAGTTATTATGTGAATAAAGGTAAAACAAAAAATATTCAAAATATTTTTAGATTGTTCAGTGTTACAGTGTTTGTGTTCAATATTGCAATAACACTTCACAAGTTCAGTGTTACAATAACACTGGTGGTGATGCAATATCGTCCGAGGTCCTGAAAACGGGGAAAATCGAGGATATAATCACAAGTATTATTCGGAACGTTAATCCTGAGCTGGAGAAAGAAAGCAGTGTAATTTCTAATAAGGAAATATAGTGAATTACAATGAGAGGGTCGTGTATGGGGGAGGTGGATCTGCTATTGCGAGGAGCACTTTCTAGTATATTTTTCTAAGTACAAGAAGTGTGGTGATTTAGTTGTTGTAGTGAGCTTGGAGTGTGTGATCTTGTCCTCTCTTTGTGGTGTTGAGTGTTGTGTTATTTAAAGTGTTGATTTTGGGGCCTTCTGTCCAATGGTCGCCGGTCTTCCTTCATAACTCTGAAAACAAGGGTGACCAATGTTGTACAAGGCCTTCTGCACCAATGACAGTGGGTGGGCAAGAGTTGCCCAATGGTGTGATTTTGACCGAGCTTCTCTGATTGGGTGGTAATTACACCTGCTCCAATCGTCTTGAGGGGTTTTCTGAGCCAATAGGGATAGGTTAGCTCTGCTCCAATGGTCGTTCTGGGTGTAGGAGGACCAATGGGAGTTACTGCCTGCTGTCTCAATCGTAGTATTGGACCAATGAGGCAAGATCGTTCTTTTTGATAATGGATAGTTGGGAGCTGCCTTTAATGTTAGTAGTTGGCATTTCCTTCAAGTCGAGTCGGGTCCATGACGTGTTGTCCCCAAGTTGGTCTTCTCCGAGATGTTGGTGATAAACCTTTCGGGTTGCGCTATTTCCAAGTGGCTGATGAGAGATCTTCCCCCGTATGACCTTTCTTGTATCCACTATTTCCCTTGTCGTTTTTTACTACTTTCTTTTCTCAAAGTGGTTTAGCTAAGTGTCGGACGCTGACGACCGGAAGTCTCTTACTGGGTACCCGATAGTGTGGGTGACTCTGGGCGGATGAATAAGGTGTACCCGAGGTCTTTTTTCCAGACTGTATACTCTCAGTGGGGCGTTAGTTGGTCGTGACCCACGGGTACCATTTTTTCCGGCCCTTGGTCATTTTGTGGGGTACCCGTTTTGCCTATACCCGAAGATGGGTAGGAATATGCATAATCAACTGGAACAACACTTACACTTTCAGTGAACTTACGTGTTTAGATTTACAAACAACGAACATGTTTGTGATTATGATTCATGATCTGTCTTGAGGTCGATGTGTACGTAAAATAAACATCGAGATAATTAAGTATTACGAGGTTAACCATATATATTTTATAACATCAAACATGTTTATGTAATGTTGCCAAGATTATAATATATAAATATACAGTTTGGTTTTAAACCTTTTTATATATGTTACATAACTATAAACTATCAAAAAAAATTGGCCGCGTTGTAGATATGTGGAACTTAACTTAATATGTGACATTTTACTTTATTTTTTTGTCAGATGATATTTTTAGTTCTTAAATGTAACAGTTAACTAACGGCTAACAAAGAAATGTGAAATAAATTAAAGAAATTCAACGATGGTTAAGAGTCTTAGAGATGGAGTGAAAAGGGTCTAAGGGTGATGGATGGAATTTACCCGGCAACTATACATTTGCTAAAGTTATCTTCTTCTTCTTCTTCTTCTTCTTCTTCTTCTTCTTCTTCTTCTTCTTCTTCTTCTTCTTCTTCTTCTTCTTCTTCTTCTTCTTCTTCTTCTTCTTCTTCTACTTCTATCAATAGAAACTGGCCAACATGTCAATGTACTGCATGAAAACCATGCAAACTTTCAGATACAAGAACACAAGACAGGCGCAAGGAAACAAAATTAACCAGAAGCCTTTGCTATTGGTCGAATCCATGTATCATCCTCTGCCGCTGAGCGAGCAAGATTATGAGCATCTGAATTCCCTTCTTTCGAATCCAACAGAAGAAAAAATTAGACTAGTCCCGCCGAGTACTACGGATATCTGAGATGAGGATACCATTCTCCGCCCCCAGCTCATTCCTATGCGTAATGGAGTGAATAACTTCTAAATTATCGCCCTCAAAGATAACATCATGCCACCCCCTCGAGATTGCGAAGAGAACTGCTGTGCGGATAGCCATAATTTCGGAATTAAGTGACCCCAGATTTCCCTAAAATTTCCGCTGGATACGAGCAAGACAAGTATCCTCGTAGTCGCAAAAAATAATGCCAATCCCCGACCGACCCTCCTCCTCAAACACTGCCCCGTCAATGTTGCATTTGATCCAAGGATTACACGGCGAAGACCACTAGACCTTCTCAATATCAATAACCCCGAGCTCACACCTGCTGTCAAATGCCATGAATCGAGGTAGACATCACAAAATGTGGCAATCTTCATCGGCATCAGGATATTCTCACTCGCTGCTCCCTTATTCCGGTTGGTCCAGAGCATCCAACAAAGTGTCACAGCTTTAGTTACCAGCTCTGAGTCCTTCATCGTTACAATCCGAAAAAACCAATCTAACACACCCTCCTCTCTGATATATGCAGCAGTAGGCATGTGAGCAAAGGCCCATGTTTGTCGCGCCGTATGGCATGAGAATAAAGTGTGTTTAACATCTTCAAATTCCCCACCGCATATAACGCAAATAGAGTCCGACCCAACATGACGACGAAGAAGAGTAAGCCGCGTTGGGAGGATATTCTTACAGGCACTCCACACAAAATGTTTAATTTTATTAGGACAATGAAGTCTCCAGATCTTGCGCTAATCCACCGTTGAGCTACAAGAGCCTAAGTTGGTATGTCGGGTTAAATTCTACTCCATAATCAAGAAATAAACGCTGCGAACCGTGAAAGTCCCCGACTTAGAATAATGCCAAATCTTAGAGTCACAATAATCCAAAGAACCCAACGGTATAGAAAGGATTAAATCCGCGCGTCTTCTTTCCAAAAAAGCTCACGCACTCGCATTGAATTCCACCAGCCCGTGTCCTCATTCACCAGCTCTCGAACTTTGAGGTTCGAGCTACCATGAGCCGGAGGAGTGATCGGTTTAAAAGAAATCGGTCGTGGTAGCCACATGTCGTGCCACAATCTAATAGTATTACCGTCTCCCACACGCCACAGAAGTCGCCTTTCTAGAAAATGGACAACGTCGCGTTTGCTTCGCCATGAAAACGAATGACCACTGCCCTTTTTCGCCTCAAAGATAGTACATTTAGAATAGTATTTAGCATTATGAATTGTAATTAGAATTATGTAGCATTATGAAAAACATGACATTAGATACAGAAAATAATGATAATTGTAAATTGTAATGTTACGTCAATCTTGGTCACAAAATCAACCACATCGATATATCTTGATAAAGTCAATAAAAGGAGAAGAGATATCTTTGATATTTTCACCATATTTATCAATATTTAATAACCTCATAGATACGTCGATCTTTTTCAAATCTGAAACGTGTATCGTGGTACTAATGTTTATTGACAATCGTGCATAGATTTTGACTGGTTTCCTCTGTTCGCTGTTTGACCTTTGAACTTTTTTTTTGAACAACGAACTTTGAACATTGTTCATGAAAAAAAAAGTTTCAACTTTGAAATTGTGAACCATTATTATTAGTTACTACTTACTACATGTCCTTTCTATAGCAGAGTTTTTATACATGATCAGTTCAGTCCCCACGTGCAACGGCAACGACAAAATACATGATTAGGGAATGATTATCACATATCTCTCTATACATATTGGTAAAATCCGCTAGCCTGGGAGGATTGTTAAGTTTGGAGCAATACGTGAAAACGTCTTAGCTAACCCCAATGTTAACATCTATAAGACTTCTTATAGACATGAGTGCAGAGTCCCACAGTTTGATTTACCAAAGATAAAACACATTTGTACAATCATATATATAATAATAATATATGTAGGATAAAACTACAGCCAATCATGTTAATAAGTTTGTAGATAGTTCTTTTTTTTGGGCGGTAAGTAAAAATTTTCCAAACCTCAAATTCTCAACTAAATTAATAAGGTGCTTATTTTTCGAGAAATCCTGTGATTAGTGACAATTACAATTTTTTTCTCTTTCTTCATAATAGCTAATATATTGCTTCTTAATCTTGACATTAAATTCAAATATTGGATGCACGTATTTAGTTTTTTATTTGTTAATGCTGTAATTCTAATAAGATATTTGGCTATTGCAAATATATAAACGTTTTTTTTGCTATAGTTGCTTTTTAATTTTGAGATTACACTGTCTCTTTTTTTTTTTAGAAATTATGTAATACAGATAAAGATAATATCTACTCAAATAAAAAATCTAACACCCACTGTACCATATATATCTGACTTTCTCTTCCTTATATATATATATATATATATATATAAAACTCTCTCTTCCTTATTTAAAACTTATATTTTAAAGCTTTAGATAAATAGTGAAACTTATGAGCAGCTCTCTACATTCACTAATCACTAGTTTCTCAACAAATAATTTCAGACAACTCAACAAAAAAAAAAAAAACTTAAACAAGAAAAAAAGCAACTTAAACAAAAAATAGCTCTTATTAGAATTACGTACAGCATTAAGAAAAAGAACTAAATATCTGAATTTAATGACAAGATTAAGAAGCAATAAATTTGCACAAATCATATATCTTATCAAAAGAAACAACAGCGCAATTGAAAATAGCTATTATGAAGAAAGAACGAAAAAAATGGTAATTTGTCACTAACCACATGATTTCTCGAAAAATAAGCCCCTTATTAAAAGAATTTTTTTTTTATGAATTATTAATGGAGTTGAGAAAATTGAAATTTACCGCCTCCAAAAAAGGAACCATACTACAAATCTATTAACATAGTTGGTTGCAATTTTATCATATATATATATATATATATATATGATTGTACATAAGTGCTTTATCTTTGATAAAGCAAACTCTGGGACTTGTAAGAGTTCTTATGTGATCATGTTCATTTATGTCATATATATAATCACATAAAAGCGGAAGCGAAAGATCAGCGTACTTCCTGCCATTGTTAAACGTAAGCGAAGCTTTGCGACGTTCCCGTAGTTGCGAGTTCCGTTCCTTTTTGGTCTTCCAAATTCTTATTCGTTACTCTCTCTCAATTAATGGTGTATGAGATATATTACTTAATAGAGTTAAATGAATTATGGGGACCAAATAGAATATATATAGTCGAAGACTCCATAACCGCCCATCAACGGTGAATGGACATGACTATCTAAAGGGTTGCATAGATTCATAGATCAATAAAGAAATATAATAAATATAAATAAATACACTTACATTCTCCCACTTGATCTACCTGAATCACAATCCCCAACAACAAGAAACAAAACGCATGGATCATGGCGATAGGTCCTTTGATGAAAAACAAGTAGTATCTCCCATGTATCACAATGCATTATGCTCCCCGTCACCAACCAAAAACTTAATGAATAAACCCAATGTTTATTCTTGGTCCATAACAAAAATATTCTCATGATATATCAAGATATGACATATCCAAATGTGTACACAACTAAATATGAGAATACATTACATTAAGAATTTCATTAAACATTGTTCTTACAACAAAAGTTACATAAGGGAACCAAGTCCTATACTTTTAACATGATCCTCAAATTTTCCGGGAGGCATGCCTTTAGTTAGAGGACCAGCTATCATTTTATCAGTCCTTATATGTTCAATGATGATTGATTTATCCTTGACACGCTCTCTTATGGCTAAATACTTAATGTCGATATGTTTGCTTCGACTCCCGCTTTTATTATTTTTAGCCATGAAGACAACAACTGAATTGTCACAGTATAATCTCAGGGGTCTACTAATAGAATCCAAGATTCTAAGCCTTGATATGAAACTCTTAATCCATACACGTTGAGAGGTTGCCTCAAAACAAGACACGAACTCAGCTTCCATGGTAGAAGTAGCAGTTAAAGTTTGTTTTGTACTCCTCCACGAAACAGCTCCACCAGCCAACATAAAAATGTAACCAGAAGTTGATTTTCTCGAATCAACACAGCCAGCAAAATCTGAATCTGAGTATCCCATTACTTCCAAATGGTCTGAACGTCTATATACGAGCATGTAATCTCTAGCCCCCTTAAGGTATCTTAATACCTTCTTTGCAGCTTTCCAATGCTCAACGCCTGGATTACTTTGATATCTCCCCAATACCCCAACGACAAATGCAATGTCAGGTCTAGTGCAAACCTGAGCATACATCAAGCTTCCAACAACAGAAGCATATGGGATATTTTTCATTTGTTCCTGTTCTAAATCATTCTTCGGGCACTGACTCAAGTTTAGTTTATCACCCTTAACAATGGGAGCTATACTAGGTGAACAATATTTCATCCGAAATCTCTCTAAAACTTTGTTTATGTATGTCTCTTGAGACATACCCAGAGCACAACGAGCCCTATCGCGATGTATCTTAATCCGGATGACATAAGGTGCATCCCCTAAATCCTTTATATCAAAGTTCTTAGAGAGAACATGTTTCACCTCATATATCATAACCTTGTTATTACTTGCAAGCAAAATATCATCTACATATAGAATTAAGAAACAAATCTTGCTCCCACTAACCTTCTGGTATATACAATTATCCATAACGTTCTCTTCAAAACCAAATGAAGACACAACATCATGAAATTTTAAATACCACTGACGTGAGGCTTGTTTCAATCCATATATATATTTCTTAAGCTTGCAAACTAAGTGCTTACCGTTATTGGATGGAAATCCTTCAGGTTGTTTCATGTATACCTCTTCCTCCAATTCTCCATTTAGAAAGGTTGTTTTCACATCCATTTGTTGTAATTCTAAATCGAAATGTGCAACTAATGCCATGATGATTCGAAGGGAATCTTTTTTTGATACAAGAGAGAAAGTCTCTTTGTAGTCGATTCCTTCTTTCTGAGTGAATCCTTTGGCAACGAGTCTAGCCTTGTATCTCTCAATGTTACCTAATGAGTCTTTCTTTGTTTTAAAGACCCACTTGCACCCAATGGCTTTCGCCCCTTTAGGTAACTCAACAAGGTCCCATACTTCATTTGACGCCATAGAATTCATCTCATCAGTCATAGCATCATACCACATATTTGATTCATTACTACTTATGGCTTGTGAAAACGTCTCAGGATCATTCTCGGCTCCAATGTTAAAGTCCGACTCTTGTAGATACACGTGATAGTCACTAGGTATCGCTGATTTCCTTGTTTTAGTAGACTTCCTTAAGGTTGTATCAACAATATTCTGAGGATCCTGTTGATCAACTTGTTGTTCAGCCACCAAAGGTGATTCCTGAACAACTTGATCTACTAAATCAATATCAGCTTGTGGAATCAACGACGAGGGTTTTGTACCAACACGATCACCATCAGAAATGGAATTCTGTAAATGATCACTCCCACTGATTATGTCATTTTCAAGAAATTTTGCATTTCTCGATTCCACAAATCTAGTGATATGAGATGGACAGTAGAATCTATATCCTTTAGACCGTTCAACATATCCAACGAAATAGCCACTAATGGTCCTAGGATCAAGTTTCTTCTCTTGTGGGTTATACACTCTTACTTCAGACGAACATCCCCAAATGCGTACGTGATTCAAACTTGGTTTCCAACCCTTGAATAACTCAAATGGTGTCTTAGGGACAGCCTTTGTTGGAACACGGTTTAATATGTACACTGCCGTCTTAAGAGCTACAGTCTACAAGGTTATTGGGAGATTAGCATTACTGCGCATACTCCTAACCATCTCCATCAATGTACGATTTCTTCTTTCAGCCACACCATTCTCACTAGGAGATCCTGGATTGGTGTATTGAGCAACGATTCCGTGCTCTTGAAGAAACATAGCAAATGGACCAGGTGCTTGACCACCTTCTGTGTATCTACCATAATACTCTCCTCTTCTATCAGTTCTCACAATTTTTATTTGTTTTCCGCATTGTTTTTCTACTTCTGCCTTAAAGACCTTAAAGGCATTAAAAGCTTCACTTTTATGATGAACTAAATAAACATACATGTAACGTGAAAAGTCATCAATAAAGGTGATAAAGTATTTTGGACCACTTTGCATATCCATGTCTGGACAACAAATATCTGAATGGATGATTTCAAGTAATTCAGAACTTCTGCGCGCACCCTTTTTAGATATTTTGGTTTGCTTTCCCTTTATGCAATCCACACAAATCTCAAAGTCATCAAAGTCCAAAGTACTAAGTACTCCATCATTCACTAACCTCTTGATTCTATCCTTAGAGATATGTCCCAATCTCCGGTGCCACAACATAGAATATTCTTCATTATTAACACATCTTTTCATGCCAGTTTTAACATACATTACTGAATTAGCGGTGTTACTTTGTATATTAAGCATAAATAGACCATTACACAAAATGCCATTTCCAACAACATCTGAATTATATAATAAACTAAATGATGTTTTATGGAAATTACATTCAAATCCCATAGGTGTAAGTCTAGATACAGAAATTAAATTCCTGGAAAACCCAGGTACATAAAATACATTATGTAAATACAAAGTAAATCCACTAGTTAATGTAATTTGGCACGTTCCAACAAATTCAACAGCTGAGCGCATTTTATTTCCTGAATAAATGTTATGCTCATTTCCCGCTGGTTTCCTCAGGTTTGTCATACCCTGTAGTTGAAACATGGATTGAAGAACCAGAGTCAATCCACCATGTGTTACAATGAACATCAGCCATATTAGATTCATAACAAACTAGGGAGACAAAATTACCTTTTTCCTGTTGCCGCTTTTGGAATTTCAGACAATCCTTCTTCATGTGTCCTTTCTTTTTACAGAAAAAACACTTAGATTTCTTAGTAATTCCACCTTAAATGGGCACTTTATCCTTTTCTTTATCCTTGGAGTGCTTGTTCTTTTTCTTGTTGGTAGCCAACAATACAGTTTCTCCATGTTCCATCATCAATCGGCTCTCCTCTTGAACACACATGGTCAAAAGCTCATTCATAGACCACTTATCTTTATGTGTGTTGTAGGATATCTTAAATGGGCCGAATTGATATGGAAGGGTATTAAGGATATAATGGACTAGAAAAGTATCCGACATCTCAACTCCCAATGTTTTCAGTTTAGCCGCAATGTCCCTCATGCTCATGATGTGCTCGCGCACACCTCCGAGACCAGTAAGCTTAAGTGACAAAAACCTCCCAATTAGTGTACTAGCAAGTGACTTTTCAGAAGTTTGGAACTGTTCCTCAATTGCCTTAAGCAACAGACGAACATCAGTATACTTCTCCACTGAGCTCCTTAATCCAACAGATATATGAGTCTTTATGAACATGACACAGAGACGGTTAGACCTCTCCCACCATTCATAAAGTTCTATATCAGCCTGAGTGCTGGATTCCCCAATGGCCGGTGGTTCATCCTTACGGATAACATAGTCAATATCAGCCACTCCTAAATGAAGAAGAACTCTCTCCTTCCAAACGGTATAGTTTTCGCCATTTAGTTTAGGAACTTGTATTTTGAGATCATTAATATTCATAGAATGTGACGCTACAAATATAATTCATACATACTCGACTTAATATTTTGAGACAAAATTAACCGTATTATGCGTTACCAAATGTAAAGCGTATAAATAAATCTATAGACATGTAACTTGCCTGTGGGCTAAAGTTATATTCAATTAGATTTATTCTAAAGGCCAATAAAACTATCAAAACTATTTTCCTTTCCTTAATTCCTGTGGGTATATTAAGAAATAAAATTTTGACACTTTATTCTAATTAACTACATGAAATATAATAAAATTTCCTGTGGGATAAACTTTATTATACCATGTGCAATTAATCACAACTAATGTTTCTACATGATTTTATTCCTAATACATGCTTCTATATAATTAAAGATGTTGTGGCTACTCTTTAACTAAATAAAAACATAAGAATCAAATATATAACATGCATAATTACTGGTTTAAACAGTAAATATAAATCACATAAAACAAATGTAAGCATGCCAATATATTTAATTAAAAACATAACCAGAATCTGCTGAAGTCAAATAAAAGTATAAAACAGTCTGCATATATAAACATATAACAGAGTTGCCCAAACGGATTAGGACTACAACCATGTTTGATAGATCCTGGGTTCGAATTCTGACTTGTACATGTTTTAATTTTTAATCTGAAAATTCGTCCATTTAACTTGAAAATAATTAAATCATTGATGCGAAAAGGCACAACGAAAGTCGTAGCAGCCCAACGGTTCAGAACTTGATGAAACGTTGCATGTGGCGCGGGTTCGAAATTCTGGTTCTTCCACCATTATTTTTGTTACTAAATTCTGTAGTTACCTTTATACAAATAAATAAAATGCATTACTCCAATGGACAACAATTGAAGCACTGGCCGATTGGTTACGCTCGAATATGTGCAGACTAGTGATGTTGGTTCGAATCCATGGCAAGACATTTTTGTTTTTTTTTTAAAAAAAACTTCGTCTTCAACCTCCAGCCGGGTCCAAACCGACCCGGTTACGACCCAGTTCCGAACCCGACTCGTTCTCCCTCATTTTGGCATCAAAATCAGTGTTTTAAAACACATAATTACTAGAAATCGAATTTCCGGATGATTTCTAACATAAAAAACAAGTTTTAACGATAGAATCGAAACACCCATCAAAACTTCATGAACGTAAATTTTCAAAAAAATTGAAAAACAAGGCAGAGGCAAATATACATGCTCTGATACCAACTGTAAGAGTTCTTATGTGATCATGTTCATATATATAATCACATAAAAGTGGAAGCGAAAGATCGGCGTACCTCATGCCATTGTTAAACGTAAGCGAAGCTTTGCGACGTTCCCATAGTTGCGAGTTCCGTTCCTTTTTGGTCTTCCAAATTCTTATTCGTTACTCTCTCTCAATTAATGGTGTATGAGATATATTACTTAATGAGAGTGTTAAATGAATTATGGGGACCAAATAGAATATATATAGTCGAAGACTCTATAACCGCCCATCAACGGTGAATGGACATGACTATCTAAAGGGTTGCGATCTTGGGGTTGCATAGATTCATAGATCAATAAAGAAATATAATAAATATAAATAAATAAACTTACAGGACTCGCACCCCATATCCATAAAAAGCCTTATAGATGCTAACATGCGTGTTAGCTAAGACGTTTCTAATTTTATCCTACATATATTATTACTATATATGAATAATTGTACAAAAGTGCTTTATCTTTGATAAAGCAAACTGTGGGATCCGCACCCATGTCCATAAAAAGCCTTATGGATGTTAACATTGGTGTTAGCTAAGACCAATATGTCCATAATCCCCTAGCCTTGGAGGGTTGTTGAGTGTTGGGGGCAAGTGCAGAGTTAAACATTGTCTTTTTTTTTCTCCAGAAAATATAAACGTAGTTTTTTATTTTTACTGGCCTGGTTTAAGAAATATATTTTATTTTTCTGTAATCCAAGTTCTTTAAGTTTTTTTAGGTTCTTCGTACATATACGCAACCGGAGTTATTATTCACATATTTTATTTGTATGTATTTAAGCGGGTTTTTTTTTTTACACTTTTAACAAGTTTTATTTGCCATTGTGTTTTACGTACTAATACATTTATTTCTACATGATTTTTTTTTGTATGTATCTTCCCCTTAACGTATTAATATGTGCTAATATGGTTCGGCCCACGTGGCAAAACGTGGTTAATTGGACATGAACAAGCTCATGTGACAAATAAAGCATTTTGATGGTAAGTTGAACATACTATTCGACATACGTACATCGATTGGGATTCGACATATTTCTGAATGAGCTTACGCGCCGTATATCGAACATAATATTCGATGTATGAGGAAAATGCTCGATATACACAAGAAACGCGACTTGTGGTCTCGGATTATGAGGCCTACAAATACTCTTCTAGGGTCTCATAATCGACTTAAGTGATTAATTAATGTTCTACTATTCACCTACTCTACATCGACCATTATGTTCGACATATCCTTCGATATATAGCTTTACTCGATATACCCCAATATTTGATATATTCATTATATTCGACATATCCTTAATATTCAAGATACTTCAAATATCCGATATATTGCTCATATCCAACATATTTTCTAATACACTTTGCTGACTTAAGTATTATAGGGTCTAAGCCGGTCTTGCCCTGGCTTATTAGGTCACGTGCATTTTTGTTATGTAGGCGTGTTTTGGAGAAAGCTAATCCATAGGAGAGCTCATGGTTCAAGATTAGTCTTATTGAAGTATGTAGAGCTTACGTGTACCTAGACAAAAATACACCAAACTAACGGTTGTCTGTAATAACCACCTCATACACGGACAAAAGTGCAAGGATTATCCGCATGACCCGTTCCTGATCTTAGAGAGTAGCAACAGAGAACTCCATGGAAAGAGACCAACAACTGAAGCTGGCGAGCAGGCACCAATGGCGAATTAGACCGCGTTAATTCATGTGGCACGACCAGTGATCACAACTAAACGAGTCATTGGTGTTGTTCTGACCATCTTGTCTCTAGAGGTGCTGGCACATATTGTAGTAATAGTACAAGCCTCTTTCATGGGACGTGCAACCAACCTACTAACACCACCCGCTCAACATCCTTCAATCCCCCCTGCAATTCAGGCTCTACAACGTCAGATATCCGTAGCTAGAGTAAACAAAGATGGTCGTAGATGGGGCGTGTGACTGATCGTCGGGCTGTTGATCAGAGAATTAAAGGGTAGGCCCGAGAGAGATTGCCAAAATAATGGAGAGGGTGGATTAGATGAGAGAAGGGGCAAAGATGAAGTTAGCTGAAGTAGTTGGCTATCGTAGAGTGACACCATTCTGTGACGAGATTGAGTCAGAGGTATTGGATTAAGGTGAGAAGATATCTTAGATGAAGATGTATGATGGGAAGATTGATCCCATGTGCACCTATTATATTGGGATGCTTTAGCCAAAATGTGCAAGTTAGGATTTTCACTACCGCTATTTATGGAGTCGCCCTGGACTATTTCTCAAGGATATCAGTTGGAACTAGTGAAAGCTATGTGATTGAGGAGAAAGTTTGAGAATCAGTTATCAAGTCACAAGAGAGCCAAGTTGGACCATAACAATTTGTAATGCTAAAATTGTATGGATCGAGATTTGGTAATTGTACATGTGTGTTGCGATAACACTGATGCAGTGTTACCTTAACACCTATTTGACTTAATGATAAAACACAACAGATATGAAAAGAACACAATTACATGTAATTTTAAGTAGATTATATCAATATAATATGATGAGATTTAGGTAAAATAATCATTATATTAATAATAAATTTACAAAGGTATGTTCTCAGAACTGTAAGCTCTCACTAAAAATTGATGGGATAAAATAACCAAAAAAATAAAGGATCACTCCATACAAGTAAAACTCCTTAACTCTAATAACTGCTACTTTATCTTATTCAAACCAAAAGCAAAACTAAGCGGTTGGAGAGGAATCTTAGTGACCAGTATCAAAACCAACATATTAAAGTAAATGATTAGATTTATTACATCGAAAATACAACAATTACTACATTTAAATGGTAATGTATCCTTGTTCATAGCTAATGGTTTTGCAACAGAAATTGTCACAATTAAATGATATATGTTGAATATCAATACGGTTTAAGTGCCTGAATGCTATCAATATGTGGGTTTTTCTATAAACATTAAGACATACTGGATCTTCTACATGTAACATTGCCAAATGAAAATACTTGGAACCACAAGAACCATAGTTCACATACCACAATTATTTCTTATACTTTTGGATGTTGTGAGAAAGAAAGAGATTCGCTCTTCAATGGAGAAGGAAAAGGCTCTGAAATAGAATCCCACGAAACCTTTGCCTCATTCCGTCTCTTTCTGTCTAAGAAAGTTGGTCTCATAGGTGTCCCATCCAACGGTACCTTACACGTTAGCATTGCCACAATTTCAGACATCGGTGGCCTCATATTAGCATGAGGTTGAAGGCATAAAAATGCTACATGAGTCGCCTGCAAAACATCTTTCTCGATAATCCCATCTTCTCGCATCCTGGGATCTATGAGATCGACCAGCGTTGATCGCTCGTACAGCTTCCACGCCTTGAAACAATTAAGATACGACATTGCACGTAGAAAATAA
The DNA here is from genome assembly GCA_948329865.1 of Linaria vulgaris. Lineage (NCBI taxonomy): Eukaryota > Viridiplantae > Streptophyta > Magnoliopsida > Lamiales > Plantaginaceae > Linaria > Linaria vulgaris. The sequence continues at coordinate 106,323,851 of OX415249.1, forward strand.
GAAAAGTGAATTTGAATAGTTGAACATTGGTAACATGAAGGGCTCAGCAAAAAGTTGAGAAGCCTACATATTCAGGCAAGTATTGCATTTCTGATGGCAGATTAAGATCAGTATTTTTCCTGCAGCTAATAATTTCAAGTGCCAGAACGCCAAAACTGTATATATCGGCCTTTTCAGACAGTTCGCCTCTAATGGCATATTCAGGTGCTGTATAACCTCTGCAAGAAATAAACAGCATTGATTTTCAGACGGTTCACTTCTAAAGCAATGACCTTAACCTCTTCGTGAAAAACCGAAGTACTAACTTATGTTGTCTATTTCATACAAATAGCGGAAACCTCTTTCATGCCAGTGTACTATATTCGCCTCTAAAATATGCGGTATATTTTTTATTATATGGTATGAACTTACAAAGTTCCAGCAAATCTTGTGCTGAGATAAGCCTGATCTTCAGGAAAGAACCTGGCCAGGCCAAAATCTCCGATCCTGGGCTGAAATTTGTCGTCCAGGAGAATGTTACTCGCTTTAATATCCCTGTGTACAATTCTGAAGTGTGAATCTTCGTGCAAATATTGCAGTCCTCGAGCAACCCCAAGTATGATTTGGAATCTAGTTCTCCAGTTAAGAAACACATCACTTTTTCCTGAATTGTCTCATGACAACATTAAAAAAATAGGGTGAGAGCAGAGACATTAAAAAGAGAGTCTAACTAGAGAAATACGTAGTACTAATTACCATAAATGATGTGGTCTAGGCTCCTATTCTTCATGTACTCATACACAAGTAGGCGCTGATCTCCGTCTGAGCAACATCCTAGAAGGCGGACCAGGTTCTTGTGCTGTATACTCGTGATCATCCTCACCTCCGCAAGGAATTCTGATTCCCCTTGTTGAGATTTATCGAGGCAGAGCTGTTTTACAGCAACCAATGTTCCATCTTCGAACTTTCCCTTTTAACAAAACCAAAGTAAAAAAGACTACTAGCTAGACTCTCGGAAATAAATTCACGATATTCGTGTCAAAAGAGTTTCTTACCAGGTAAACTGGGCCAAATCCACCTCTGCCGAGAAGATTAGTCTGGTGGAAATTCTGTGTTGCCTTCTTCAAGGTCTGGTATCCGAAATATTGAATAGTATGAAGATTTCCGCTTAGGAATTCTTTTGTTACTGCAATGATTAACGATGAATCATAGTAAGATTACACGCCAATTGGTTATATACAATCGTCTTAACATTATGTTAATGCTATAACCTGATCGCTTGACTGTGCCAACATCAAGCTTTTTCTGTTTTGCTGCTTTAATAGACTTCCGGAAGAAATATACCAGGATCAGCAGAACGAGGAGTAATATAATCCCACCGAGGAAAATGTATAAAGCTGATGAGTGCTTTGTAGAACCGGAGTTCAGCATATCATCGAGTGAAGTTGCTGGGGAGATTACTGCAGTTCACACAAAATAGTAATCCTTCATGTCTTTTCATACGCACATTAATCAAAATATGCAAAATTCTAAAAATGAAGGTAATGGCTGAAAGAAATAAGCTACACTGTTGCAAGTCTGATGAAGTGCTATGACAACATTGCACAATCATTCTATACAGCATTCGCCATATTACGAAGTCCGTCGTCCAAATGCATCTTCTATTATAAAAACAGATCATGGAAATCCCTTATGTGATTCAGGACAATTATTACTAAAGGTGGACAATATATTCAGAATGCAGAAAAAGCGAGGCCTTCAGCGGCGTGCTTACATTGTATTGCAAGTTTGCAACAACACTGTGTTTCCTGATTTTATTCATTTTACATCCTCACATTAGAACACATTCTATTGATATTTAGAACCCCTCAATTTCCCCCTAAAAGGTCCAACTAAACACATTCTTATTCTCTACTCATTTAGTTCGCGTAAGTCACCCGCAGTCTTTAGTCATCTCATCTCACAAACCAAAAAAACATGATTGCATTAGACATAGTAAGAAATGTAATAAAGTTAACAAACCTTGAAATGCCGAACGGGGCATATCACTCTGATCAAACACCACAAAAAGGGGTATCTGTCTATCAGTTTCTTGAATTTTATTTTTTTCAGTGCAGGGGGGAAAACGGTCAGTGCATTCAGCAGGGAAAGTAAGCCATAGTGCATATGATATGCGTCAGTTGATTTCTTGTTATTTCAAAAGTTGTATGGAATTATTACAACATGCATGGTTATAATCGAAAGCGTGGGACCTTCGGAAAATTCAAAGTGGTTGTGTGAGTGAGGTATCAACTATATATCAGGTGTGTCCAGTTAAGAAACATCTAGCAGAGTACGGACTAAGCTCCACTTGTCCTCATATGTACAACTTATTATGGCTTACTATCGGACGGCTGCATCTAATTAAATAAAATATATATTGTATATTCTTCTTCGATATTGTTATTGTGGTTCGAGACTTTATGTCACAAGATTTGATGACTATTGGAAACAATGAACTATATCTTTGTCTTCTTCGTTAAATGTCACATAATTACTTTACGTGATAGAGAATGTGTTCTATGAGTATCTCAATGAGAGATTTAATTTGTATGTGTAATTTTCTAAAACTTTTTGATGTAATAGTGTTCCTATATTACTGTCATGCTACTTGTAAAACAAGTTATATTAAAAGAATATGACACTTTGCGCTAATTATGAAGGAATATTGTTTGTTATACTTTTTCTTATAATCAAATGTCTATTATGGAGTTGTCCCGTAAAATAATAGATATTTACACCCTTTACAAGATTAAACCTTTTATCAAGCGGTTATTCATTTTTTCCTAATGATAAAGTCCATCCTCATTCGATATTTGTTAGGTGTCTTGACCCCTGCATGCCAGCTCTTCTGAGGCAAATTCAACTGGTAGACTAGCAATACCTGGTGAACTAATTATAACCTGTATTACCTTAAACAGTCCAAGGTTAACTTAGTATAATAGCTTAAGGGAAGTGTTTGCTCTGTGTAAGAGATTTGTGGCCCAACTAATAATTGTGAATATAAAGACTTGGTTCATTAGTAAGAAAAGTTTTTTTAAAAAAAGGAAGTATAATAGCTTAAGGAAGTTGAATAATTCGTAATTAGATAGAAGCATAGATATTTTGCATTTAATGAAAATTATGCATTGCCAGTATAACATACCTCTGGCTCTGTATTCTTTACATTATTAATAATTAACAAACATGACTTATAAACGATATACCAGCGGCAGTATTTAGGAAACAAGTCTACGCAAGTTTGAATAGGCCCGCCTTTTAAATTGGTCCAGATATCCCCTAGAATTTCAGTTTTTCTGGGCCTAACCAAATTTTGAGCCCACTCAAGTTGTTTCTTGATCTGCGAGCAATGTATATTTCAAAACTGGACAAAAGAGAAGTATTATTACGAAAGGGCTATTTGTTTATTTTTAAAATGTAGTTTTCCAACTCGTGTATTATTGCCCCGGCCCATGTAAGACTCCAACTAAGATCATCGTAATTCGTAACTGGACATTTGGATCCTGAACAACGACTGAATTCTGTTATTCGGTTTAATTGTTATTTTTTTTTGGTAAAAGTAAAGAAAGTTCGGTCCTTAGACAATATCAAAACTTAATCTCTTGGCAACATCGGGGGAGGAGAGTCCCAAAAGACCTCATTTTTCCTATCTAGTAGCGTTATCTTAGCTAGACTATCGGCCACTCGATTCGCCGTGCGGGGAATCCATGCCAATTTGATTATCCAAGGAAGGTGAAGTAATCTTTTGCATTCTTGAACGAGCTCATGGCAATTGCGAGTCCTCAAATTGTCACTCCTCACGAGGTTGTACGTATTCATCGAACCTATTTCTACCTCAAGTTGTGGTATCCGTTTTTCCCATGCAAATTCAAGACCGCATTTCAGTGCCATTAACTCTGCTTCATTCACCATCGTGGCATCGACTGATTTTATAAATTCACCATCCACTCTCCAGAATCGGATCACAAGACTCCGCCCACTACTGCTCTATATGTTCGCACATTGAGGCTGCCATCGATGTTCAATTTCGTCTAGCCCTCCCTTGGTAAATTCCAGTTCGTGCGCATGCTCTTGATCGATTCTTTCTTCATTGCTTCATGCATCTCAAGGCTTTCTTGCTTGATTGAGAAGATACTACGTTTTAAGTTTGTAGCTTCGTTGTTGAACACTTTTTTTTTTTTATGATTTTCCACAGATTCCAAATAGCAATTGTTTGCAACATTAGTTATTGTTATTTGTATTATCCAAAACTTACTTACGCTATACTAGTCGCTAAGAAAGTTATCTTGTTAATAGGAGCTGAGTTTAAATTTGCATGCATTGGGAGGAATCAAGAAATGTTGAAATATACACAACAAAACAAGCAAAATAGATTCTGACTCAAAAGCGCGTTTCCAGTTTTACGTTTCTTAGTTCGTATTTTAGTTATTTTAGTTAACTAGACGTTGAGCGATTAAGAGCTTAATTAATTTGTTAATCTAGTTTAAGTGCAGCTTAATCAATCCAGTTGTATAAGAACAGATCAATAACGCTCCTCCCTCACTAACTTTCGTAATCCAAAATAACCGTTTAAAGAGAGAACCCTATTTTCTCTCAATTTGCCATTTGTTCTTCAAGTTTTACTTTGCATTTGTTCATGGCGAAATCCGGTTTCATGATGGTATCATTCGCTGGATGAACCAGATTCTGTCATTTTGCTGTGACGCTGCGTACGTTTGTCATTTGCGCAACTCTTCTCTGTTCGAGCGATCAATTGATCGTCATCTCTTCGTGCGATTTTTAATTGCATCGGTACACTCTTCTTCGATCTACTCTAGTTGATTTTATTTGTGTTACTAAGACTACTCGTGTGTTGAATTCCATTTCTGTTGGCTCTACTTCTTCGAATACTAGTGTGAAATATCCGAGCGAAGACTCAGGATCGATATACTTTTTAGGATATCATGATTTCACATGCAATTCTATTGTCAATGAAAAAATTAATAGAAGTAACTACATCTCTTGGTGTAAGAGTATTCTTATAGTATTCATAATCAAAAATAAGTTCAAGTTTGTTGATGGATCTTTAGCCTATCATGTTGATTCTGATGAAACTACTAAAACTTGTTGTCTTAGGGCTGATACTTTGGTCTCCTCTTGGTTGTTAAACTCTATTACTTTTGAAGTCAAGCAAACTCTTCTATTTTGTAAAACAGCTTATGATATCCGACATGATTTGGAGCAAATATACTATAGAATTGATGGTTCTAGGGTTATCAACTCCAGAAAACCTCATCTATTATTTCCCAAGGAAATTAGTCTGTTACTGAGTTCTATACTGCTTTTAGAAGTGCTTCAGATGCGTTTTCAAGTCAAATGCCCTTCACTAGTTGCTCATATGGCTTATGTGTTTGTGATGTTAACAAGAAAATGTTTGAACTAATGCAATCTGATTGTGTCATGAAATTTCTTATGGGGGTTGCAAGAGTCTTACTTGGCTTTAAGGAGTCATATACTTCTCATTAACCCCCTTCCCTCTCTGGACGAAGTTGCTTTGACTACAGAACCATGCTATACTCTATGATACTTCAAGAGGAGAATCGGAGAGCCCTGACTACCACAAGTGCTTCTCTAGATTACCTTGCTATGTTCACCAGATATAGACCTCCAAATGAGGGCAGTTATGGCAGAGGCCAGTCTCCTATGCACAACAATAACCAGGGCAACAATACTGGTCAAAATTAGGTTACTACATGCTCAGTCTTTCTAACAACAAGGTATTAACTTAGCTTCCTCCAAACCAACATACTATTGGTTGGAAATTGGTCTACAATATCAAATACAAATTTGACGGGACTGTTGAGAGATATAAATCAAGGTTGGTAGCCAAGGGCTATGCTCAGGAAGAAGGTGTTAACTACTTTGTTATTTTTTCACCAGTTGCAAAGCTCACTACTATGAAGGTTCTTTCTGCAATTGCTGCACAAAATTGCGTCCTTCACCGACTAGATGTCAACAATGCTTTCCTCCATGGTGACCTAGAAGAGGAGATAATATTGTGAGAAGAATACATCAGGATTTGCCTGCTCAAAAAGAGTTTATATGGCCTCAAACAGGCCTCTAAACCATGGTTTAGTTAGCTTACCCAATAGATTCATCTCTATTTATTAAGAAGTGTGGTTCCTCTTTCACTATATTATGCTTTTATGTGGATGACATAATCCTAGCAGGGAACAATATGCATGAAATTTATAACATTAAACAACATCTTGATGAAAAATTCACTATTAAAAATCTTGGTACTTTAAAATACATCTTAGGTATTAAGGTTGCTAGATCTTCTAAAGGCATTATCATATGTCATACATTCTAACCGAGATATGTTATCTTGGTTGCAAACCATGCCACACCCCTATTGATGCAAACAACAGTCTTCACCTTGACGATTTTCCACTTTTAGATGATCCCTGCATTTACAGAAGATTGGTGAGAAGACTCTTATATCTCACTATTACTAGACCTGATATTAGCTACAAAATTCAATGCCTTTCTATTTTATATCTAAACCTACAACTAATCATCTCACTGCAGCTCATAGGGTCTTAAGATATCTGAAAAATGCTCCTGGTAAAGGCATCTTTTGCAATGCTCATTCAGATAACCACCTTAAAGGTTTATGTAATAGGGATAGGGTGGTTGCCCATACACAAGAAAGGGAGTTACTAGTTTTGCTATTTTTCTGTGTGATTCCTGGTGTCCTGGAAGGCCAAAAAGCAATAAACATTGAACAGGTTTTCAGCTGAAGTTGAGTACAGGGCTATAGCTTCCACAACATGTGAAGTTCTGTGGTTGATTCAACTCTTGAAGGACCTCTGCGTTTCTCAGCCAAAGATTCCCCTCTTGTTCACTGACAGTCAAAGTGCTCTATGCATTGTAAACAATCCAGTCTTCCATGAGAGAACTAACCACCTGCAATTTGATAACCATTTTGTAAGAGGAAAGGTGCAGCTCAAGCTCCTCAAAATCCTCAAGATTTCAGTAGATCAACAAGTTGTTGATGTTCTCATAAAGCCCATGATTCTTCCTCTCTTCAACAAAATGATTTCCAAGCTACGTATGTCTGATATCCATGCTCATCTTGCGGGGGTGTTGAAATATACACAACAAAACAAGCAAAACAAATTCTGACTCAAAAGCGCGTTTCCAGTTTTACGTTTCTTAGTTCATATGTTAGTTATTTTAGTTAACTACCCATTAAGTGATCTAGAGCTTAATTAATCTGTTAATCTAGTTTAAGTGCAGTTTAATCAATTCGTACAATCCAGCTGTATAAGAACATATCAATATGTTCCTCCCTCACTAACTTTCGTAATCCAAAATAACCGTTTAGAGAAAGAAACCAATTCTCTCCCAATTTGTGATTTATTCTTCGAGTTATACTTGCATTTGTTCATGGCAAAATCCGATTTCATGAGAAAACTGAGGATTTAAAATAAATTTCTATGTCGACTTCGTATTTTCTTGACATAATGATTCATGTGAACCTTTAGAAGTTAGATGATATTTGGAAGACCAGAGTTTACAAGAAAACAGGGAGAGTGCAAAAACTAGAGGTTTTAAAAAATGATCTTGTGAATTTGTTAATACAAACATGGAATTCAATGTAACACTCAACGTTATTGAACCGAATCTGAAAAACATTGAAATCAAACTTTATAGAATCGAAGGATTATTGAATGTTGGTGATGTAGAGAGAATCGCTTCTCATTGATCACAATTGCATGAAAAACAGAAACTATAACTAACTGTGGTGTCGTGTGTGGGGAGCGTGCTTTATATACTGCAGCTCATGTGTGCAACTGTCTAATATTTCCGAAAGTGGAAAAAAAGCCTCCAGCTAACGGAATTACAAATAATTGTGAGCTGCAGTATATAAAGCACACTCCACACACGCTCCATAGTTAGTTTTAATTTCTGTTTTTCATGCAATTGTGATCAATGGGAGGCAACTCGCTCTCGATCACCAACATTCAATAATCGTTCTATTCAATAAAGTTTGATTTCAATGTTTTGCAGATTCGGTTCAATAATGTTGAATGTTACATTGAATTTGATGTTTGTATCAACAAATTCACATAAGCCCCCACATTTTTACAATATGTTGAGCAATGGGTATTAAGTATTAACCAGACAAATTCGATTTTTGCTTCATGAATTGCTAAAATGTGGTTAGAAAAAAACTTGAAAACGAAATTTGTTTCTGCATTTATTATTGCAATCACTATTACTTGTTTGGGATTGTGTTTTCTATAGATTTTGTTTTGTGATAGAGGAGAATTTTGCAATTCTATATCCATTATCCATTGAAGATATTGATGATTACGTTAAATTGCATTCCAGTCTCCTCGAGTGGAGAATAATGTTATTTTGCAAACAGATTTGTAGCAAATTATATATCAGTTTTCATGGTTAGATAAAATAGTGCTCCCGTTGTGCTAACACATGATACTTCTCGAGCAAGAAAGTCTTCCGCTTCCTGATTTTGTAAGAAGGAGAACTTTCTTGTAAGATGAAGATGGATGTGATTATGATGGTGTAATAAAACTACTTGTTAATCGCCGTGACGTGAGCAGTTTCAGGTTTCTGATTCAAGGATGGTGAAATTGAGTGATGAAGTACTTGCCCTGAAGGTTTTCTTACTATTGACACCTGGAGATATTTCATCTGTTGGTGGAGCTCTGTTTGTCAGCAGTTTTGAGCTAACCAATATGAAGATCTCTGGTGTATGGTCGGCCAAAATGCTGAGTTAGCAAAACCACTCGAGTATAGAAACTGTTCTGGTAGCTAATAGATTAGGCTAGGGAACTCACCATTCCAGAAACGGTGGCATTGAGAAAGCTGATGTACGGTTGGAGGTGAAGTTTAACCCTCACATTTGCAAACTGAGTGGTTTTGTAGTTGGGAGTCTCGTGTTTGCTTTTGAGGTAGGCTTAAACATGCAACCTTGAACTACAGTTCATTACTGCGCCAGAACTCCACATATTCCAAGTAGCAATATGTCAAAGTTGTTAACATTCATCAAGAAGCCATTATCTTACAAGAACAAGAGATCTTACAAAGAATGAAATGTAAGATTAGATCTAGGGTTTACAAGATAAGTCATATATATACAAGACAAGTAAAAGACTAAACTACCCTTAAGACAATAATATACAATATCATAATATTCTAACACCCCCCCTCAAACTCGAGAAGGTACTGCAATAAGTAACGAGAGTTTGCCAACAAAGAAGTTGTGTCGCTGAATCGTATGTGCCTTCGTAAAGAAGTCAGCTAACTGCATCGAAGACGAGATGAACGGTAGAGAGATAACACCATGCTGAAAATGATGTCGAGTCACATGACAATCGATCTCAATATGTTTGGTACGCTCATGAAAAACAGAGTTATGAGCAATCTGAACATCACTTTTGTTATCACAATACATGGGTGTAGGGGATGACAACAACACCCCCATATCACCTAACAACCGTCGTAACCAAACAAGTTCAGTTGTGGTGGAAGCCATAGCACGATACTCTGCCTCTGTAGAAGAGCGAGAAACAACACCTTGTTTCTTGCTTTTCCAAGAGATGAGAGAATCACCTAGAAAAATACAGTATCCAGTGGTAGATTTTCGATCGGATGGATCACTAGCCCAGTCTGCATCTGTATATGCTCGAAGTTCTAAAGAAGAACTCGAAGGAAACAATAGACTCTGATAAATAGTACCACGAAGATAACGAAGAATGCGAGTAACAGCAGCCCAATGATCAGAGGTAGGTGCAGCAACAAACTGGCTAACAACATGGACCGCATAAGCAATATTCGGTCGGGTAATAGTCAAGTATACCAAACTACCAACAATAGACATGTACAAAGTGGGATCCGGAAGAAGTGTGCCGCCAGTAGGAGTATAACGAACATTTACCTCTAAAGGAGTAGCAGCAACACGAGTGTCTGTAAGACGAGCTCGCTCTAAAATATCTGAAGTATACTTCGACTGAGACAAAAGATAGCCCTTTGGAGATGAGGCGACTTCAATACCTAAAAAGTAACGAAGAGGACCCAAATCCTTCATATCAAACAAACGAGATAAGGTGTGTTTCAACACCTTGATACCCTCAACATCGTCACCTGTAATAATCATATCATCAACATACAGTAAAAGCATTATGCGACCAGCAGAACTGCATTTAACAAATAAAGCTGAATCATTAGGACTAGAAGAGAAGCCAAGAGAACAAACAGATGTAGAAAACTTCTCAAACCAAGCTCTTGGAGCTTGCTTAAGCCCATATAATGCTTTCTTAAGTCTACACGCCTGCCCTTTGTCATGAGGAACACCCGGAGGAGGTGTCATGTACACTTCCTCATGTAAATCACCATTCAAGAATGCATTTTTCACATCCATTTGTGAAATATACCATTGTCGTACTGATGCAAATGCAATAAGAACTCGGACATATGCCATCTTAGCAACAGGAGCAAAGGTCTCCTCATAATCCATGCCATATTGTTGAGCAAATACTTTTGCCACCAGACGAGCCTTATATCGCTCAACTGAACCATCAGCTTTGGTTTTAATTTTATAGACCCATCGAGAACCAATTGACTTTTTTCCTACTAGAAGAGGAACCAAGTCCCAAGTGTGATTTTTGTTCAAAGCTGATAGTTCCTCAGCCATAGCCTCTTGCCAAACAATATCTTGTGCTGCCTCAGAATAAGAGGTAGGCTCACAAAGAGGCCAAACAGATGCCAAAAAGGAAACAAAAGGCTGAGAATAACAAGAGTAAATGAAATCAGGCAGTTGAGTAGACTTACGAGTACGCCTGGGATACCGCTCCTGAGCTGGATCCGAAATCGTAAGAGAAGGGACATGAGGGGGTAACTCTTCAGCAACACCCAAGTCATCTCCATCACCAACACCAATATTGTCATCTCCAACAACATCACCAATACCAATATTCTCACCAGTTGGATTATTAGTTCCAATATCAGAACCATCAAGAGTAAATGGGTCAATATGAATAATATCAAACTGTGTCACATTATGGGAGCTTCTGGGAATGGAAAAATATGCAATATGCTCAATAAAGTGAACATGAGGAGAAACATAACATTTTCTAGCAACTGGATCATAACACCGATAACCCTTCTGACCATTTCCATATCCCAAAAAGACACATATTGCAACACGTGAAGACAACTTAGTTCGCTCAACATGTGGACGAAGAACAAAACATGTGGACCCAAAAACTCGCAAATGAGAATAATCAGGAGTTTGACCAAATAACTTAGCATATGGAGAGAGACCTGCGTTCTTAGGAGTTGGAACTCTATTTATGATATAAACAGCAGTGAGAACTGCTTCTCCCCAATACTCACTAGGTACACGCAGACAAAAGCATAGAACGTGTCGTTTCAACAATATGCCTATGTTTTCTTTCAGCCACACCATTTTGCTGAGGTGTGTCTGAACAAGAGGATTGGTGCACAGTACCATCACTAAGAAGAATGTCAGAGAGTGCCTTACTCGTATATTCTCCACCCAAATCAGATCTAAAACATTTTATAACTTTAGAGTGTTGAGTTTTCACATATGCAGCAAAGTGAGCATAAACGTCAATGAATTCGGAACGGTTTTTCATCAAGTAAACCCAACAATAACGAGTATAGTCATCAATAAAAGAAACATAATATCGTGACCCCTCCTTTGTAGGAACAGGGGCAGGTCCCCAAACATCAGAATGAATCAAATCAAATGGCCTAGATACATGACCTAGTCTAGAGTGCCATATGTAAAACTTCGAAGAAGAAGAATTCAAATGAAATGTAGAGAGATTAATACTCGTAGCTGCAAAATGACCATCAACCTTCATGCCATCCAAAACATAAAGTCCCCCCTCTCTACTTCCAGTCCCAAGTATTCTCTTTGATTTCGGATCCTGCACATGACAAGAAGTAGAGGAAAAGTGAACATCAAGACCACGATCACACAACTGACCAACAGAAATAAGATTCATAGCCAATTTAGGAATACAATAAACATCAGGTAGTGAGAGATTTTCTGTTTGAATTGTACCAACACCTACGACTGGCATATGAGTGCTATCAGCAGTCATAACAGATGTAGATGGTAACACATGAGACATAGATACAAATGAGTTGCGATCAGGAGACATGTGATGAGAAGCTCCAGAATCCAACACCCATAAGGACGAGTTTCTACCTGATGTGGATGGAGCAGACATAGCATATGGTGGAGACTGGTTTTTGTTTGCCTGAAGAAGGTTCTGCAATAGATTAACCAAAGTTTCTTTGTCTGACAAAGATGAATCGACAGAAGCTGGATCCAATGTAGGCATGACAGCAGCTGTATTAGGCTGTCCTCCAAAACGAAGATTCTGTGAATATGAAGGTTTGTCACTTGGCCTCTTTCCATATTCCTGTTGTGGTTTGCCTTTCTGATTCAATAAAGGACACTGATTCTTCCAATGACCCTTTTCATGACAATAACGACACTCATCCTTATCATAACTCTTTTGTTTAGATCTGATATGACTAGGTTGAGTAACCAAAACAGAACCAACAGGAGTGGACTTCTCAATTTGAGTCTTGAGGCGGGTTTCTTCAGCTAACAATTCATGCACAACTGAATCAACTGAAGGCAAAGGAGTACGGTGCAGAATTGACCCACGGATGCCTTCATACTCAGAGCGGAGATTGTACAAAAGTTGAACCAAACGTTGTTGTTCTCGCCTTTCAATATACGGACCGAATGCTCTCAGTTCAGCGCATTCTGTCATAGCCAACTGATCCCAAAAGTTTGTCATCTCAGAATAAAACTCTTGAACACTTCGATCGCCCTGTGTAAGAGCACGAATTTCCCCTTCAAGTTGATATTGAACAGCAAAGTTGGATCTCACATACAACCTCTCCAAATGGTCCCAAACTTCTTTCGCAATATCAAACTTAGCTAACTGAGTACCAATCTTATGCTCAACAGAATTGTTAATCCAAGTAATAATTTTAGAATTATTGGTATCCCATACATCCAATAACTCAACAAAATTAGCATCATATGACTTGGGAGCTCCCAAAACACCAGAAATATAATTCCACATCTTCTTCCCTTTTAAAAAGTTTTTCATAACATAACTCCAATACCCATAGTTTTTTCCATCAAAACGAACACTAATCGACTGCAACGAATCATCCCCTCCCGTCATGATAACAGAAATCGAAAATTGCAGCAATACACAAAGCAAGACTAATCCAGAAAAAGAATTGGGGCCACAAATCGAACAAAAATTGCACCAAATCGAAATCGAAATTAACACACCAACAAGTTCAGAGAGTGCAGCGGATTACCAGAAACCAGTAGCAATACGAAGACGAAAAACCCAAAAAATTTTCGGCGTGGTGTCGTGTTTGCCTACCGGTTGGGTCAGAGATTTGGCTCTAATACCATGTTAACATTCATCAAGAAGCCATTATCTTACAAGAACAAGAGATCTTACAAAGAATGAAATGTAAGATTAGATCTAGGGTTTACAAGATAAGTCATATATATACAAGACAAGTAAAAGACTAAACTACCCTTAAGACAATAATATACAATATAATAATATTCTAACAAAAGTGAGGTCTGCTCTTTGACGATATGTGGTCAGATTCAGACACTTTCTTGTGTGCATGGTTCTCATTTTATCTATGTTTGGGGATTGTGGGTGTTGAGGATTGTTCAACGATGTTTTTGTGTTGGACTTGGACAAAAAACATCCGACTGTGGGGGGAAGTGATATGATGGTAAGTCACTCTGGCAGCAGATTTCTGATTTTTGGTGCACCGTCTCTCGCCTTCACCTATACTTCCCGGCTCATACTTGATCCTACTGAATATAAACAAACAGAAGATCCTAATTGTGGGAGTTAGTGACTTTGGCTCATTGATATTTCCATAATCTACCAGCTTGGACGTAGTTGCAGCTGTGGAAGCTTCTGTAGCAGTGAAAGCTTGTATAGTTATTGCAACTAGGCGATATTTTGCAACTGGGCGGCGAGAGCCAGATTAGGTCAGGGAGTTAAGCTAATGGGCCGTGGGTCTTATAAGCTGTTATAACAGACTGCCTATATACACTTTGTTACCCAACCGATTTCATAATGGGTTTTTGTTACCCATTGTACTCTAGTTCTTCTCAATAAAAATTGGATCTCGATTTCTCCCTTGGATTAGGGTTCTTCATCACATTGATGAGAAAATGCCGAACCAAGTAATTACGTGTTGTTCTTCGTGATTGTTTACTTTCCTTGTTATATTGTTATTCGAATTTGCTCGTTAACTTTTTGCGATTTGTGCTGAAAGATCTTAGATCTATGTTACTTGTAGTCGAATACAGTTGCACTTGTCAATAGTTGCAACTCTACTCGTAAGTAAGACAGATGACAGTTCTTTAACGTTTAAAACATGTTTTACTGTTGCAACTACGAGAAGACAGTTAAACATAAAATAGTAAAGAACACAAGGAATTTTAACGTGGTTCGGTCCAAATGGTCCTAGTCCACGGGGCTTGCACCCAAATATTTGACTCAAACAGTATCCTACTTAAGAATTACAATGTAGGTTTTATATCAACCAAATCTTAGACTCCCTCTAATATTTGCGGTTGCAACACCTATCCCTTAACTATTTTCGGAATACTCGATTGAATCGAAGAACGCACTAAGATACTCCAGTGTTCCTCTGACTTAATGCTCTTCAAAAAGCTTTGACTCGATACAGGACTGACTCACTAACTATTTTTTTCAAAGTGTCCTTCAATTGTGTCGAGTCTTTTCCTTATATAGGCACGGCGGAATCTTCAGCATATCTTCAGTTGCAATCCCCATAATATGTTTTTTCCTTATGTGATAAGTGCATGATGATTCTGTTGCAATCCGACAGGATCTTCTTGCCTTTATCCAAAAGATTTTGCATGATCATAACAGTTGTCCAACGAATGTACCTACTTAATCATGACTAGATGCATAATGCGGAGATAAGAGTAAGTTAATCTTTTAGGATGGAATAATATCTTATAATGATATGGAAATATATTTAAGATAATTACTATCTAAGATTTAAATTAACCTAATTATTAAACAAAACAATATCAATAAGATAAGAATGGGTTGATCGGATCTAAGCCCAGTCCGAGTGTGAGAGACGGCCCTAACAATCTCCCCCTTTGATTTGTTTTGTCAAAATCATTGACCAATCTGCACAAGTGGTTAGAATACCCCATACTAAAAGTACATAACATCCACAGTGCAAATAACGAAGTAGTGCGGAAAAAAGTAGCAGTTGCAACATCGGTGCAACCATCCGACAAAATGACAAAAATAAGATTGTTCAAAGTTAACAGAGTTTGCAAAAGAAGGACAAAGACTGGGGTGCTCCCCCTGACTTGCAACTCCCCCTAGCTTCTCTTTCTCCCACTTTTTGAGAGAACAAATCAAGGGGTGCCAGCGCCAGACTGTTCCCACAGTCGATCGAGCTTGGAAGCTTGTAATGCCAGGGAGGTGCCCATCTCCTCATGGGACTTGACGAGCTTCTCAACCAGGCCATTCAAGCGCGAGAGTTCCATGTGGATGCCCTCAAGGCTGGCGAAGGCATCCGGTAGCGATCCAGTGCCCTTCTTGGAGAAGGTGTCAGTTGCAACTGGCGATGGCCGTGGTTTGTTCAGGACCTTGGTACTCGTCCGCATTGCCCGGACATGCATGAGTTTCTCGCCCTCCACCTTCAAGGTAGGAAACCGAGCCATCAAGACCCTGTAGATGAGGGACGAAAACCCAAGCGAGAGATGCAAGTTGGGAAATGCCTCGTGATAGATGCGCTCAAAAACCAGTTGGCCCAAGTCAATTTCAACTCCAGTGCCTATGCGGAACAGAACGCTTGCAACCTCTGCACTCATAGTAGAGGTTTGCGAACATGGCAACCAATGACAGAACATGATACGAAACAAGAGATTGTACCTGAGGGTGAGATCGTTGGTGGTGAGGGAACCAGAGGGCCAAGATTTGACCGCGCCACCTGTGAGCTCGCTGACAACTTTGTTCAGGTTCTTCTCTAGTCGCAACTCGGAGAGGGCGCATGTGTTCACAACAGGGGCCTCCATCTCTTGAGAGAGGAGTTCCGTAGTGAACAGGCAGACCTTCCCGCGGATGAAAACGACATGAAGCTGGAGTGAACCCTACGCATCAAGTTGAGTGGTGAGATTTGCATAGAATTCCTGGACAAGAACATTCCCATAGCTGTTAGCTTTCTGCGTTGCAACTAGCCAACCCCGTTCTTCAGCAAAGCAAGGACATCAGATTTGGCATACGACTTGATCTCCAAGGGGCGTTCTTCAACAAATGGACATTTCCGATACCCAAGAAACCGTTTCTGAGCCTCTGGCATGTAGAACCGATCTGAGTGAGCTCGAATGGCCTTTAAGGCCGTGACTTCAGGTGCAACATCGTGCAGGACAAACTGAGTGTCCATGAAAGGAGGAGCGACCTTCTTGGGTTGGGCTGTGGATCTAGCCTTCTTCTTAGGCGGTTCAAACTCAATTTCCACCTATAGTGGGTCATCCTCATCGCTCAGAAAGTTTGTGCAATCGTCGTGTGCGGACGGGCTGGCAGACTGGGATCTTGGTCCGCTTTCTGGTTGCAACTCCAAGAGTGGAGGAGGTTTGTGAAGTAGATGGGACATCACCCTCCTCATTGAAATCACCTTGTGGAGTGGTGGAGGTACCCACCTTGGCCTTTCCCTTGGCCTGAGCAGATGCCTGTGCTGGTGGTGTATCTAACGGGTGAGCAGGAGATGAAGGAGGTTGAGGGGTGTCTTCCTCAGTATTTGGGGCGTACTCCTCATTACCATCAAAGAAGGTTGGCGAGCGCAGAGGCGGTGGCGGAATCGATTGTAGAGGATCCTTGTCGATGGGTTCGTCGGAGTAGGAGGCAACAAGTTTCTTCACGGAACCACCCATCTGTGATAAAGAGGAAGCTAAAGAGAGAGAAAGAGATACTGTGAGATGTGCGTGAGAGAGAGAATTGAAGAGAGTAATGAGAAATAATGATGATTGATATGCAATAAACAGATTTCCCTAACCCTAGAATTTAGGAGGGATATTTTCCCACCAAAACACAATCACTTAGACCTAGCGGATCTTTCCTTTAGAAACGAAAATAATAAGATATGCACAACAAGGAAAAAATATAGAGGCAAATCGGGTTGAGATAAACATAATGCAATAACCTTATATCATAACAGAGTAAAAACAAAAAAAAAACTCATAAAGTCACACGTAAGGAAACACGATCGTGAAGCTATTAGGATTCCACAAATTAAGTAGAATTAAATCCAGCAACAGAGAGCTACAAGGAATAAAATTAATCGAAGATAATTGCAAATTCCATAGAAAGATTCAGTCCCAAGACCGATTTAATACCACGCTATCTTCTCAGTTGCAATAATGCACAAGTCACGCATACAACTGGTAGCTTTCACTCTAACACATTTGTGAACAAGGTACCTCTTTTCAATGAGTAGACGCGTGAAATAAGAATTGACAACTTTCACACTTGTTTCTTTCAGGCCAGGTAACTTTTTTCAGTTGCAACGAACAGTTGTGTGTTAGACATCAACAAAGAGTCTCCTTGCGGTGTAAGCGCAAATTTCCTCAAAATTATATATATATTTGTTTATTTCTTTTGTCACTGAGGAGGGCAAACATGCAAACAACAAAGATCAGGGAACTGTCTAAGAATGGAATGAGTAATTAAGATCAGTAAAGTCACCCTTAGTTGCAACAGTGTCCCCGTTGCAATTCACGTAAGGTAGAGGCCTAACGACTTGCGAAGGTGCTCAAAGCGTGTAACATCGAGAGCCTTTGTAAATATATCTGAAAGTTGAAGGTCAGTACACACATGATGTAACTCAACAGTCTTAGCTTCTACCAATTCTCTGATATAGTGATATCTAATGTCAATGTTCTTGGTGCGGAAATGTTGGACAGGATTTTTAGAAATGTTAATAGCACTAGTATTATCACGATAGAGAAGAATTTCATTTTGAAAGATACCATAGTCTTCCAACATTTGTTTCATCCACACAAGCTGGGTGCAACAGCTACCTGCATCAATATATTCATCTTCCGTTGTAAACAAAGTGATTGAGTGTTGTTTCTTGCTGAACCATGACACAAGATTAGTTCCAAGATTGAAGCATCCCCCTGTAGTGCTTTTTCTATCGTCAACACATCCGGCCCAATCAGCATCACTGTAACCTGCAGACCAAGGAAATATGTGAGTTCACCGACCATGCTCATTTCAAACTCATTTTTCATAACAAATATAAAGTGTTGCAACTCGCTATGAGACGTAGAGCCAAAGAGAATGTCATCTACATATATTTGTGCAATAAGGATATGAGTTCCAAAATGTTTATAGAATAATGTTCGATCTACACTCCCTCGAGTGTACCCATTTTCAAGAAGATGAATAGTGAGTCTTTCATACCAAGCACGAGGTGCTTGTTTCAGACCGGAAAGGGCTCGTTTAAGTCTCAAGACATGGGTGGGGAAATGTGGGTCAATAAACCCTTTGGGTTGATCGACAAAAGCTTCTTCGTTTAAAAACCCATTCAAGAAGGCACTTTTGACATCCATTTTGAAAAAGTTTCAAGCGTAAGACACATGCAACATCAAGTAAGAGACGA
Organism: Linaria vulgaris; assembly: GCA_948329865.1. NCBI lineage: Eukaryota > Viridiplantae > Streptophyta > Magnoliopsida > Lamiales > Plantaginaceae > Linaria > Linaria vulgaris. The sequence goes on from OX415249.1 coordinate 106,342,631, forward strand.
ATGGATTCCAGTCTTGCAACTGGTGCAAATGTGTCATCATAGTCCACTCCTTCGACTTGAGTGTAACCTTGTGCAACAAGCCTTGCTTTGTTGCGCACAATGTTTCCTATCTTGTCAGTCTTATTCTTGAATATCCACTTAGTCCCAATGATGTCTACTTTGGCAGGTCTAGGCACAATTTCCCATACATCATTTCTTTCAAATTGATTGAGTTCCTCCTGCATGGCCTCAATCCATGCCTCTTCCAACAGTGCCTCCTTTACGTTTCTAGGCTCAATCTTGGAGGTGTAACTAACAAACCGTACCATCTGGTCATACCTTTTGTAGGGGAGATCTCGTGTACGAATGCCATCATTTATCTCACCAATGACCGCTTCAGGTGGGTGATCTCTCCTGATATGAGGAGGTGCCTCTAGGTGCTCCGTTCTTCCATTTGTTTCTGGTGGGGATTCAACTTCCATTGTGACCTCTGGGGCAGTTGCAACTTGTGGTTCTACTAGGTCAGTTGCAACTGAACTCGTGGTTCTGGAGGCACTTGGTCGTTGTTCATCCTCTTCTTCTTTTGAATTGATCAACTCCGTGATCTTGACCTCTGATGAGGTTGATCCAAAGTCCAAGTAATCGTCAAATTCAACGTTAGATGATTCTACAACAGTTTGAGTACGCATGTTAAACACGCGATAGAAGTGACTGTTGCGAGAGTAACTAACAAATATGCCTAAGTTGGACTTGGATTGAAACTTACCTCTAGATTCTCTATCATTGAGAACAGAGCAAGCACAACCAAAAATGTGAAAGTGTTGAACATTAGGACGTTTACCTTTCCAGATTTCATATGCTGTTTTAGTTGTACCTGGGTGTAGATAAACACGGTTTGTAACATAACATGCAATATTTACTGCTTCTGCCCAGAACTTAAGAGCAAGTTTCTTCAAGTTCAGCATAACTCTAGCCATTTCGACCAATGTTCTATTCTTTCGTTCCACCACACCGTTTTTGTTTTGGTGTTATGGGTGATAAGTATTCGTGAAATATTCCCTTGTCAGTAAAGAAATTGTTAAAACTAGAATTTTCAAACTCTTTCCCATGGTCGCTACGAATCCTTTTCAGTTGCAACTGTGTTGAAGAGGTTTTTAAAAAACACAAAAGATTCGTTTTTCTCTTTCAGAAACTCGACCCAAGTGAAACGTGAGAAATCATCTACACACACAAATATATAACGTTTACCTGAGATGCTTTCCTTCTTAATTTGTCCCACAAGGTTCATGTGAATGAGTTCAAGGATTCCTACTGATGGGGTGTGTTGCAACACTGCATGGCTAACCTTCTTCTATTTTCCCTCAAGACACGAGCCACGTTTTCCAAGAGGCTTGGGACCGAGTTTGGGTAATCCTCTCACAACTTGATTATTGAAAAGGTGCACAAGGGACTTGTAGTTGATGTGCCCAAGTCTCTGGTGCCAGAGATCTGCAAGGGTTTCTGCACTAAAGTTGTAAGTCAGTGACCTAGTAACAACTTTACAATTTGTCATAATATAGCAGTTTTCAGTACTTCTTAGTCCTTGTAATACCCTGTTTTGATCTTGATCAATAACTTCACATTCATCTTTGGTAAAACGAACATATAAATCATCATCACACAATTGACTGATACTAATGAGATTAGCATGCAAACTATCAACGTAAAATACATCCCTAAGTTTAGGAAGTCCTTTCACATTCAATGTTCATTTTCCAAGGATTTTTCCTCGGTTGCCATCTCCAAATACCACATCCCCCTTTTGTTCATGGACAAAATTGTTCAAGATGCTTTTATCTCATGTCATGTGCCTGGAACAACCACTATCAAAAAAACCAGGAGTTAGAGAAAGATGTACGTTGAGAGGTGGAATTACAAGCAGTAAGACATGTAAGAGTGCCGGATGATTTTTCAACCCATGCTTGTTTCATTGATTTCTCTGTTGCAACTAGTGTTGCAGTCTGCATGTTTTTCCTCTTCCTTCGGTTTTTTTTCTTCTTCTTGATCTCTACTTCAGGCTTTGCTGGATGGGATGTGTGGTGTGATTCCTAAAGTTGGTAGCAGTAGGGTCTGATGTGCCCTTGGACACCGCAGTGGTGACATGTTGGAACAAAACGTCCTCTTGGAAATCTGTTGAAGGAGTTAGGGTTAGATACAAGAACTTGAGAGTTGCAACTCGGGTGTACCTGAACCTAATGAGGTTGGATCTGAGTGTAGTCAAGTGGAATTTCAACTCCTTTGGGTACTCGTTTCTTCTTGGATATGGTGATTTTGTCTCCAAGAAACTTTGGGTTGATTGAATCAACAAATCCTACTCCAGTCTTCCCAGTTGCAACTTTCTGAGTGTCCAGAACCTTCTCCAGATTGTCAGTTCGCGGAGTGAGCAACTTCACATTCTTAACTAGTGAGTCTAACTCCTTTCGAGTGAGATCACACACATCTTCCAGTGCCTTGTGTGCTTTGAGTGATGTGTCAAGATCGGTGGATAGGAGATCTCTTTCCATTGTAAGTGAGAGTATTTTTCTTTCAAGTTCCATGATCTTATTGTTCATCCTGACTAGGCTACCAAACGAAGAGACAATTCTGAGTTGTGCCTCTAGTTTAGAGTTTCTTTTGAGAATGGTATCCACGTCGTTTGCAGGCTCCTCTTCATCACTGTCTAGTGAGTCTGAGTCGGATTCTATAAGATTCTGAATTGTAACTGCCATGTTGGCTCTGGCAAATGGAATGAAGGATGAGAATGCAACATCAACAACTTCTTATGAATCTTCCTCAGTTTCTTCGGATTCGTCGTCGTTCCACGCAAGTAACACTTGGTTCTTGTTTTTCTCTAGTAGGTTCGCACAATCTGCCCTAATGTGTCCAAAACCTTGGCATTCCCTGCATTGAATATCCTTTCCAGACCTTTTGTTGTCAAGTCTATTAGTAGCGGAAGGTTTTTTAAAGTTATCAGAGGGACTTGCAACAGGACTAGAAGCGTTACCTTTACTCTAGTGTTTGTTCATTTTATTGAACCTCTTTGTGAGGAGAGCCAGAGATTGAACCACTTCGGAGTTGGAACTGTTCTGAGGGAGGTTTGCTTGTAGTGCTACTCCTTTGGACATAGTGTCTCCTTCTCTCTTGAGCTTCATTTCCCACGCGGTGAGGGAACCCATGAGATCAGCTATGGGTAGAGTGTTGATGTCTTTTGCTTCTTCAATGGCTGAGACCTTCATTGCAAATCTTTCTGGAAAGGGTCCTAGTAGCTTTATCACAATTCTGGATTCTGGGAAGTCGGCTCCAAGGATGGTGGCTTCACTTGCTAGGTGCCTGAGTGTGGAATGGAACTGCGCAATGGTGTCTGTTTCTTCCATTCGTACGAAGTTGAAATGGTCATTGAGTAGTTGCAACTTGGATGCACATACTTTAGCATTTCCTTGGTGCGCATTCTCAATAGCCTGCCAAGCATCTCTTGCAACTTCATAGTTAGAAATACTCTTATATTGGTCATAATCTACTGCAACTAAGATAATATTTAAGGCTGTAGAGTTATAATTTGCAATATTTTTTTCTACGTCGGTCCATTCTAGTTCGAATTTGACTCTTCCCTTTTCGTGGGTAGGTGGGGTCCACCCTTTTAGGATGCTTTTCCACGCCTTTTGGTCTTGTTGTTTGATGAATTTTCGCATGCGATTCTTCCAGTAGAAGTAGTTTGTCGTCGTCATCATTGGCGGTTTTATGGTCGACATGCCTTCCCTCATCTCTTCCATAATAAAAACACTTAAACAAAACAAAAGATCTTTAGACCAAAATCTACACTATGCAATATAGTGACCTGCTCTTGATGCCAATTGAAAGATCTTAGATCTATGTTACTTGTAGTCGAATACAGTTGCACTTGTCAATAGTTGCAACTGTACTTGTAAGTAAGATAGATGATAGTTCTTTAACGTTTAAAACCTGTTTTACTGTTGCAACTAAGAGAAGACAGAACATAAAACAGTAAAGAGCACAAGGAATTTTAACGTGGTTCGGTCCAAATGATCCTAGTCCACGGGGCTTGCACCCAAAAGTATGACTCAAATAGTATCCTACTTAAGAATTACAATGTAGGTTTTATATCAACCCAAATCTTAGACTCCCTCTAATATTTGCGGTTGCAACACCTATCCCTTAACTATTTTTGGAATACCCGATTGCATCGAAGAACACACTAAGCTACTCCAGAGTTCCTCTGACTTAATGCTCTTCAAAAGCTTTGACTCGATACAAGACTGACTCACCAAATATATTTTTCAAAGTGTTCTTCAATTGTGTCGAGTCTTCTTCTTACATAGGCACGGCAGAATCTTCAACATATCTTCAGTTGCAACCCCCAGAATATCTTCTTTCCTTATGTGATAAGCGCATCGATGATTCTGTTGCAATCCTACTGGATCTTCTTGCCTTTATCCAAAAGATTTTGCATGATCATAACAGTTGTCCAACGAATGTACCTACTTAATCATGACTAGATTCATAATGCGGAGATAAGAGTAAGTTAATCTTTTAGGATGGAATAATATCTTATAATGATAAGGAAATATATTTAAGATAATTACTATCTAATATTTAACTTAACCTAATAATTAAACAAAACAATATCAATAAGATAAGAATGGGCCGATCGGATCTAAGCTCAGTCCGAGTGTGAGAGACGGCCCTAACACGTGCGATTCAATTGGCGATTGAATCTGATAAATTTTGCTTTACGATTTGACCCGATTCACTACAAATTGGTGTGGTGAGCGTGGATCTGGTCATAGCAACGACAAGATTTGATGCGAAGCCGGTTACAAGGCTAAATGATTTTGGAGGTGTTTGGTTGAAGTTTGACAACTTGTATACAACCAAATCGTTGGTGAATTATTTTTATAAACATGCTCTGTTTTATTTTCGTATGCATTATGATAAATCGACAGAGGAACAGATTGATACGTTTAACAAGTTGATTCTGGATCTTGAGCGCATTGATGTTGAAATTGATGATGAAGATCGGGTGTTATAGTTATTAAGTTCATTACCCAGATCTCATGCTAGGAAGGCACTGAAAGAATAATTATGTGATGTTCTAACAGTAAGTGGACATAATCAAGAAAGTAGGATGGAGAAGAGGTTTAGGTCGCAGAGTATGAATGGGAAGAAACCATTCAATTGTTGCAATTGTCTACATGAAGGCCACACCAGGAGGTTCTGTCCTAACAGGCAGAGTGGTGGTGGTGACAGGACTGATGAGTCTGTCTATGTTGCAATTGTGCAATAGGGTTATGAGTCAGCGGATGCTCAAGTAGCTTCCGTGAGAGATTCAGAGAATGTGTGGGTGTTAGATTCTGGTTGTATAGGATCTGTGAGGTTCACCTTTCACATTGTATCTCGGAAACTGTTGAGATTGGTGAGACATGTCCCTAGAAAGTTCGTCATTGGTATAGTTGCAACAACAGTTGTCCAGAAAGTTGTTTCTAAGTCTGGGTTGCAGCACAAGAGAGTAGCACATGTGAGTGAAAGAGGTTTGTTAGAGTTGGGGAAGCTTTGTCTGTTGGGAGCTGAAAAGCTGAAAGAGATTGATTTTTGTAAACATTGTGATTATGTTCATGTTGATCTGTTGAGACCCTTAAGAACTGCTTCAAACTCTGTAGCAAGGCACTTTTGTCACTGGTGGATGGTTATTCTAGGAAGATGTGGCTATTTGTGTTGTTGACCAAGTACGAGACTCTTGGAACATTCAAGAGCTAGAGGACCATGATAGAGAAGACTGGATTGCAACTGAAAAGATTGAGAACATACAATGGTCTGGAGTTTTGTTCAGTTGACTTCAGTGAGTGTTGCAGGGTAAATGATGACACTGTGGATGCTAAATCTAATGGTGATTTACTTGGGCAAGGTATTGAGATTAACAATTGTGTTAACTTAGAAAATGAGGAAGATAGTGGTTACCATCTTGAGGTGGAGCCTATGGCTGTTAGGGAACCAGATCATCCTGGCAATTGATTACTTAAAGAAGAACCAGTTGTAACTGAGCCTGTGGATCAGGATGGATCCAACTACATGCTGACTAGAGAAAGAGCTGGAAGTCAGGGTAAGGGACCAGTGAAGTATAGTTACAAAAACTTGTTTGCATATTCACTAATGACAGTAAGGAGTGTATTGGGTGACGATCCAAAGGACTACAAGGCTATAGTGAATAGCAAGGATACACATGTGTGGCTGATGTCTATGTATGTAGAAGTGAAGTGTTTGAAGGGTAACAATACTGGTATCTTAGTGAAATGCCAAATGGCTCATGGTTGGTTGGATGTACATGGATGGAGTTAGAACAAATGGATGTTATAACTATTTCTTTGTATGAGAACTTAGTTGAAATCAAAGGCAAGAAGAATCATATGAATAAATCTTTGGATGGCTTGAAGAAATCTCCTAGGCTGTGGAAGTTGAGATTTGATGAGTTCATTATGATGGTTGGCTTTGTGGGGATTAAGTATGACAGTTGTGTCTACTTTAAGTTCAAGGAAGAAGAGCAATTGATATTTTTGTTTCTAGAAGTTGATGATACTCTGATCATCAGTTATACCAAGATCTAAGTTGCAACTATGAAGTTCAAACTCAAGGTGGAGTTTGTAATGAAGGATGTAGGAGCAACTGAGAGGATTCTGGGTATGGAGATAAGAAGAGACAGGGCTGAAGGACTGCTGTACTTATCTCAAGTGGAGTATCTTGAGCAGATACTGGAAAATTTTAGAATGTCTAGAGAACTAGGAGTTGCAACGTCATTGTCTCAAGAATCCAAATTGGGTGTTGATCAATGCTCTAACACTGATGAAGATAAGGATTTCATGGCTGGAATGCCTTATACAAATGTTGTAAGAGCTTTGAAGTATGCTATGGTCTTTACCAGACCTGAGTTGGCATATTCAATTAGCATAATCAGTGGATTTATGGATTCTGATTGTGTTAGATGTTTGGACACCAGGAAATCAGTTATTGGGTTTGTCTTTACAACATTTGGAACTGATGTTAGCTAGAAATCTAGTTTGCAGAGAATAGTTGCAACATCAACTACTGAAGCAGAGTTTATTGCACTGACAGTTGCAATAGTGAAAAATCTAGCAGGTTCGATCAACATGGTTTTGCCCAGAAAGGCTGATCATTGTCTGGATTTGGTTCAACTGAAAAGTTGGTAGTCCTCGGGACTAGTTGTGTTTAGGGTTGTGCAAAAAGAATCGGATCGATCGAATCGGGTTAAAATCGATCGAATGATCCGATCCTCGGATCGAATCGAATATTTGATCCGACTTTTGATTTTTTGCCTTAGGATCGAACCCCCTTTGATCCGATCCTCGATTTTAGAGGCTGAGAATCGGATCGGATCGAATACTCATCTTATTTTTTAAAAATAAATAAATATATAATAGTGAATATATAATATTATTTTTTATATATAATGTTAAGCCTATTAAGATGTTACTAAGATATTTCTATATATAATGTTAATATTATATTTTTATATATACACCTACTTAACATCTTTGCCAGGTTTCTGTCTTTGGGAAACGTACAGAATTTGTAACATTTTTCTCTCTCTGTAGTCACTAGTCTCAGTCTCTACGAAGGATTCACTCAAAAAAGGAGTTTAACTTAAAAATTAAAGTTTCTGCAAATCAAACCCTTTCTCTTTCTGTACGAAGGCCGACAGCTGCTGATAAGCCAATGCATAGTCTTATGAATGAAAAGTGTAAAGTGATGAAAATTAATTTGTGAAAGTGTATCTTTTATAATTGATTTGTGCTTTGTGTCAAAAAGTGTGATTGAGAACCATATGAAAGTGAATTTTATAATCCACTAACTCTATTTGAATGTTGTGGTTGGTCCCATTGATATTAAATTAAATAAGAAAAAAAAAGAATCGAAATCGAATCGAATCGGATCAAAATCGAATTATTTTGGATCGAATCGGATCGTTTTAAATTGATTTGATTTCGATCCTCATTTCTCTAGGATCCAAATCGACTTTCAGCCTCGATTCGATTCGATCCGATCCGATCCAAATGCACAGTCCTAGTTGTGTTGGAGGAGTTGAGTTGCTGGTTTTGTGATTGAGGTAGAGTTACAGAAATAAGGTGGAGAATTGTGGGAGTTAGTGACTTTGGCTCAGTGGTATTTTCATAATTCTACCAGCTTGGACGTAGTTGCAACTGTGAAAGCTTCTATAGCAGTGAAAGCTATTGCAACTAGGCGATTGTTGCAACTCGGCGGCGAGAGTCAGAGTATGTCAAGGAGTTAAGCTAATGGGTTGTGGGCCTTATGAGCTGTTATAACAGACTGCCTATATATACTCTGTTACGCAGCCGATTTCGTAACGGTTTTTTGTTACCAATTGTACTATAGTTCTTCTAAATAAAAATTGGATCTTGATTTCTCCTTTGGATTAAGGTTTTTCATCACATTGATGAGAGAACGCCGAACCAAGTAAATTATGTGTTGTTCTTCGTGATTGTTTACTTTCCCTGTTATATTGTTATTCGAATTTGTTCGTTAACTCTTTGCGATTTGTGCGATTTGATTGGCGAGTGAATCCGATAAATTTTGCGTTACAATTTGACCCAATTCACTACACTAATCGTGCCTGGGCAGCCTCATACACTTGCATTGGGACACAGTACGCGCGCTATGGGATGTGCAAGATTTTGAGTACGTGGAGGTCAAACTAGGGAAGAATCTGGTGGTGAGTGAACGTCATGAACTATCGTTTAATTAACGACCCTGATGTGGAGGAAATAAAAATTGGGAAGCATATACTGCAAAAACATTCTTGTGATCCAGGTATTCCCACTCGTCCTGGGCGATCACTTTCTGCCCAACGGAAATGATTTGCCTGCTATTCTGTCATAACATGTATTCCTGCCCAGCTGCCTTACACGCAAACTTATTTTCTTGTAATGCTTGTCGAAACACGTGAGGTATTAACATAGTCTTCGGTTAATTTGTGAGTTTTGTATGCAATTCTTCATATAAATTCTAGCTGGTCTCTACGTGGTAGAATTATAATGATCTGAACTATATAGGTTTAGATTACACCAAGCATGTGGTGCTGTGTATCCAAGTAAGAAACTTGTTATCAGCACAACGAGAAAATAGAGGAGAAAAATAAATGGTACAGTGTGCTTTGTCCATTCCATTTGCTTGAGTTTCACTATGATTGCCGCTAAACTTAATTTATTAAGTCATATATCTCGAAACTGGGTTCTTCAGTCTATATTATTGCATTGCTAATTGCTATTGACTGAAGTTTATTTGGGATGGCATATTACTGTATTTGTACCTTCTATGACAAATATCATATGTAAGTGAGAAAAATCTTCAGGTTGACTTTCGATTTCTTAAGAGTAGAAGCACGAAAATTACTCAAATTGCTATATATTTGACTAGTCATTGTCACATCCAAGTGTGCCAACTTGTGCTTCATTCTTTAGATGAGTTTAATATCTGTAGTCCAATTGAACACATCGCCGTCTTGCTAGCATGATGCTGCTACAAAGTTGTACTCTCTTGTTCGCGTTGGTCATCAAAGTTAGAATATTTAAATTACTGTTGAGTCTCTTTCACACTAACTTGTTGGACCGAAGGAATTATCTTTTTTGTTTAATTATTAAGTGAATGGGGTTCAAGTTGTTCGATTAATGATTAATTGGAGGTACGGTCGTGGATGGGAAGTATCTTGATACTGATAAAAGGTCTCTTTCTTAGTAAACGGGACACTTTTCTACTTTTGAAAATTCTGATTTCAATAAACCAAAAACTGGAGTGCTCATCACAACCGTAGATTTTTTCAGTTTTTCATTAAGTTTGTCAGATTGTTTGAATTATCAGAAAGCAAAAGTCAGATTATTTGAATAATTATACAAAGTAAAGTCAGATAATCAAATGGGAAAACAACATGTTACAACAATAGCAAATATATAAAATCTAAAAGAATAAATACAAATTACTTAATTTAATATATACGAAAAACCCTGACCACGCATAAATTAAAACCCTGACCGCGGAAAGGGCTGAGGGTGGGGGTGGGGGGTGGCGGCGGGGAGGGGGCTGGGGGAGTGGTTACGGGAAGGGGGTGGGGGGTAAGGTGTGGGTGGTAGAGATGATGAATAGTTTGGTTTTTTTTAAAGTACTTTGTTTTTTTGTTTTTTATAATTTAAATAATTTTATAAATTGTGAAAAATATAAAAAGGAATTGGAAAAGATAAAAGAAAAATTGCATATATATATATATGTGTGTGTGAAGATGATATAATTTTTTTTCTTTGAATGTGTTTTTTTTATTATAATTTTTATAACTATTATAAATTTGTAGATATAAAAAAAGTTGTGTATATATATGTATATATATGAAGATGCAAGAATTATTTATTTTATAATTTTTATCACCATTATAAATTTTTAGATATAAAAGACGTTGTGTGTGTATATATATACACATATATATGAAGATGCTAGAATTATTCTTTTTTTTTATAATTTTTATCCTTATAAATTGTATATTATAAAAAAGTTGTGTATATATATATATATATGCATATATATCAAGATGCTAGAATTATTCTTTATTTTTATTGTCATTTTATAATTTTTATCACCATTATAAATTGTAGATTATAAAAAAATTGTATATATATATATGAATATGCTAGAATTATTCTTTTTTTTATAATTTTTATCACCATTATAAATTGTAGATTTTAAAAAAGTTGTATATATATATATATATATATGCAAAAATAAATTATTACGTGGCGTCTGAGTGGCGTCCCAGCCAGACGCCACGTAAGCAAAAATCAGCCCAACACAGTTTCAGAGCCCGTCAGGTATTTTTTTATAAAAAAACAAGAGTTAACGGGCATTTACTAAGCCCGTAAAATTAAACGGCAAAACTTGAACTTAGCACAAAATAAAGGACAAAATATTATATAATTAGTTCTTACAACTAACATAATGTATAATAAAATAAATTATATCTTTAATTGATTAAAAATACATATGCCATTTTATTAGTTTCTAAGGTAATATTTAGTATTAGTTTTTACCTTAGAAATGTCATATTATATACTTTTGTTAATTTATTTTATTAATTATTTAAAGATTTCTTTAAGGTAATCTAGTATTTATTTTAATCTTTTTTTATGAGTAGTATTTATTTTAACCTTATTATTATTTGTAGTTTTTGTAGGTAAATAAATAATTGTAGATAAATATATAACACATTGGGACTTTTTGCTATTTAGAAATAACACATGAGGGGTTGTTTTGCTAATAAAAAGTAATTTTAGGGGCAAAAAAATAAAAATCCAACGAAAAATTTGGTCGGAGCACCAAAATTGAATAGAAGCCACGATAAAGGTCTAAATGTGGACAAAACCATAATGACTATTTTCATAACATGGCCACAATAAAGGTCCATATTTAAAAAAAAACAATTTTAAAAATACATTAATTGAAAATAACTATTGGTTATGTCTTTTACTTAGTAGTTATATAATAAGTTGTAGTAATTTTTTTTCATCTTTTTATCTTTTAATTATCAATTTAGAAACTTTTTATTTTAAATAAATTTATTATTTTATCTCGAACATGTCTAAAATATGTTGAAGATTGCATTCTCAAGTGTCGTAATTAGTTTTAGTTTATTATTATTGAGACACGCCACGTGTAGAAGGAATGTAAGACGAGTGTCGGTGTCGGATACGTGTCGGAAATGGACACGGACACGGCTATGTTTTGAAGTGTCGGTGCAACATAGCATTATGTTGTATAATTTATATGAGCACAAGTGTTTTTTTGATTTATTACAAGAACATGATGTCGTGCTTATTATAAATATATATTTTAATATATTAAAGACTAAATTGTGGGGCATATACTTCACGCCTGAGGACTAACATCATGCCTCTGATTAAGTGCAAACCTCTCGACTTGCTTCAACGGTTATAATTAGCGTGATCATGAGTTACGAACGTCCATAGTCATACTCATACCACAAAAAGTTGTTATATTAATTCTAATAATCTATTTAGTGCACAAATAAATTGAGATAATTATATTTAAGTTAATAAATATATTAGGCTAATTAAGTGATCTAAATTTGAAGAGCCCAATTAGCATCTAATTAAATGTGGACTTTGTAATGTGTAATACCCAGTAGGAGTCTAATTATGGTTTATGGGGTTCTAATTAGATTACTATATAAGGCCCGGGTTTTGGTCTGCAAGACAATTCTTGAAACATTTTCCTCCTATTTTTCCATCAATTGAGCGAGATCCCATCTAGAGCTAGAATTTGTCTGTGGAAGACCGAAGCCTCACCATTCTTGCGTATAAGCTTATCTGTATGGATCAAGGTAGCTTATAAATTTTTTTATGGTTTAACATGTGGCGGTCTTGGATTAATGAATTAATATTCATAGTAAATTAATTAATCCATCAAAAGTTACTTGACATAGATAATTCAACGACTTTAAGAAAACAGATGACAAATGTATGTTAGGTTCTTCAAAAGATTCTTTATGCGAAAATAATGAAGAAAGAAAACAAGGTTGGCAACCGGTGTCCACTATTCAAATTTAATTAGTTCATTTATTAGAATGACGTCAAAGCCAATGGCTTTGTTAATATTTTATAGCCTTAATAATTATGTTGGTGGTATACATGGCATTCTATGAATTCCGCAAAGTTATAGACATGATCACCAAAAGTTACGAGGGACACGTAACGTTGCATTGCGTATGGTCTCTTATATTATTTATATAAATCAAATCCATTTTATTTTAACTTTATGGGTATGGCTACGCACTTACCCTATCCTTTTTTTTTTTTTTTGATCATTCACTTACCCTATCCTTTTTGCTACTGGCTGATTAATCATATCAATTCTGTACATTTTTGTTTCACTTCTGTTTTGATTTTCATGTTCCATTTAATAATATATGTTATAATATCATTCACAATACAAACTTTTGTAAGTCATGTCTCACGAGTGATTAACAAGATAAATTGTCATGAGATATTGATGGGTTACCGAGCTTACAAATTATGGATATGGATTAAATCGAATCAACCTTTTTCACTTGTATATTCTTTAGCTGATCAATGGAATAGCTCTCTCCTCTGTATTCACTAAACTTTTGTAAACTTCTTGGAGTAGTATTTTGAAAACTAAAGAAAAAGATTGTATTAATGATTGAAAAAGAGAATTACAAATCGGAGAAGAAGGGCGGTTGTTGACAGCACAAACCCTAGCTCTCTCTGTATCGTGTTTGTTACGAAAAGAAAAGTGAATTAATTGAATAAAAATAATACAAGTCCCTTATTTATATTGGGCGCAAAAGGAGAAAAGCGAAAATATGAGGACTAAAATGTAAAGCGTGTTTTATTCTAAAACCCGCTAATTATGTATATTCTAAGACTCCCCCCCCCCCCCCTCCCCCTCAAGATGGGCATGGATGTCCTCGATGCCCATCTTGGATATCATTTTGTGGAATTGTTGAATTCCCAGCGGTTTGGTGAAAATGTCAGCTATCTCGTGCTCATTTGAGATGTGTTGCACCTTGATCAGCCCCTGATGAAGCTTCTCCCAGATAAAAAAGCAATCTATTTGGATATGCTTTGTCCTTTCATGGTGAACTGGGTTCACAACTATGCATGCAGCGCCCTTGCTGTTAGTAAAGAGGATTGTAGTTCTGGTTGGTGTGATGTTCAGATCTTTGAGCAGCTGATCCAACCATAGAACCTCATAGGTAGTGGCAGCTACAACCCTGTATTCTGCTTCACGTGAAGACCGACTGACAGTGGCTTGCTTCTTTGCTTTCCAAGATACCAAAGCATCTTCCAAGTAGACTGCCATGCCAATTATGCTACTTCTTGAATCAATGCAGTTGGCCCAATCACTGTCACAGAAAGACTTTAAGTGAGTTTCTGACTGTGATGGGTAGAAGAGTCCCTTACCTGGACTACTTTTAATATATCTCGATGCATAATGAACAGCTGCAAGATGTGAAGTAGTGGGTTTATACATAAATTGAGTCAAGCATTGAATACTATAATTCAAATCAGGTCCGAGTTATGGTTAAGTATAGTAATCTACCAACAAGCCTTCTATAAGCAGTAGCATCAGTTAAAAAAGGAGAATAATCTTGAGCTTGTAACTTAAAATTTGAATTCATAGGCACAGAACAAGGTTTAAAAGCTAAATAACCAGAATCACTAAGGATGTCCAACGCATATTTTCTTTGACAGATAGTAATACCCTTAGTACTTCTAGCTACCTCTATGCCAAGTATGTATTTCAAATTACCCAAGTCTTTGATGGTAAATTGATCATGCAAATGAGACTTGAGTCTTGTAATTTCAATTGCATCATTGCCAGCAAGTATGATGTCATCAACATAGATGCATAGGATAATAAAAGAAGAATTTTGATGTTTTGTAAATAAAGAACAATCAGCAATAGACTGGACATAATCATATGCAGTTAAACAAGATTTAAGTTTGTTGTACCATTGTCTAGAGGCTTGTTTGAGGCCATAAAAACTCTTTTTAAGTAAACAAACTTTATTTTTAATGTAAGAATGCAAATCCCCATGTAAGAATGCATTATTAATAGTAGAATGCATTAATTTACATGGGAGCAGAAGCCAGGGGTGGAATCATATAAATTTCTTCATACAGATCCTTGCTGCATCACATAACTGGCATTTGCATCAATTAGATGTTAATAATGCATTCTTACATGGGGATCTGTATGAAGAAATTTATATGATTCCACCCCTGGCTTCTGCTCCCCATGTAAGAATGCAGATCCTCATAAACAAACTTTATCATATAAATTTCTTCATACAGATCCCCATGTAAGAATGCATTATTAACATCTAATTGGAGCGAGCTATACATGTTTATTTTGAGGACTTCCACGACACAGCTCCACCTCCAATGGTAAAGACATAACCGCTGGTGGATTTAGTGTCGTTAGAGTCTGATATCCAGTTCGCATCACTATATCCTTCTAATATAGCTGGATATCTACCGTAATGTAATCCATAATCTAAGGTGTGTTTCAAATACCTAAGTATTCTAATTAACGCCTTCCAATGATCTTTGTTTGGATTACTCGTAAATCTACTCAATTTATTAACTGAGTAAGCAATATCCGGACGAGTGCAGTTCATGATATACATGAGACAACCTATTATCTTGGCATATTCTACTTGAGAGACAGGTTCGCCATGATTTTTGCCTAAGCGTAGACTCAAGTCTACTGGCGTCTTAGTCGGAGGACCGTTATATGTATTGTACTTCTTAAGTACAGTCTCAATATAATGAGATTGTGACAACACGATCCCATTTGATGTCTTAGTGATTTTAATCCCTAATATGACATCGGCGACCCCTAAGTCTTTCATGTCAAAATGTTTGGTCAACATTTTCTTGGTATTCATGACTAAGTCATGATTGCTACCCATGATTAACATGTCGTCTACGTATAGACAAACGATCACGTAATCTTTAGGTGTTCCTTTTACGTATACGCATTTATCACACTCATTAATTCTGAAACCATTTGACAACATCGTTCTGTCAAATTTTTCGTGCCACTGCTTTGGCGCTTGTTTAAGCCCATACAGTGACTTAATGAGTCTACACACATTTTTCTCATTTCCTAGAGCAACAAACCCTTCAGGTTGTTCCATGTAAATTTCTTCATCTAATTCACCGTTTAAAAATGTCATCTTGACATCCATTTGATGAATTTCCAGACCTTTCAATATAGCAATAGCAATGAGCACTCTAATTGATGTGATCCTAGTCACAGGTGAATATGTGTCGAAGAAGTCAAGGCCTTCTATTTGTCTAAACCCTTTAGCTACCAATCTGGCCTTGTACTTGTCAATAGATCCATCTGTTTTATACTTTCTCTTCAGTATCCATTTGCATCCCAAAGCTTTGCTACCCGCTGGGAGATCAACCAACTCCCATGTGTGGTTGTGCAAAATAGACTCTATTTCACTATTGATAGCTTTTTTCCAAAATGGAGCTTCTGGAGAGGACAAGGCTTCATTTAGTGTCCTTGGTTCATTTTTTAACATATAAGTTAGAAAATCATGACCATAGCTTTTAGCTGTTTTAGTCCTTTTACTGCGTCTGGGTTCTTCATCTTCTTGATGATTATCCCTAACAGCTTCATAGGTTCTTTTAAGGGAACCAGATTCTTTCCTTTCTTTGCAAGGATATATATTTTCAAAGAATACTGCATTCCTTGATTCAATGATCATATTTTCATTAATATCAGGAATTGAAGACTTATGTACTAAGAAGCGATAGGCACTACTGTTGTGTGCATAACCAATGAATATGCAGTCAACCGTCTTAGGTCCTATCTTCACTTGTTTAGGTTTAGGTACTTCTACCTTTGCTAGACACCCCCACACTTTTAAGTATTTATAAGAAGGCTTTCGACCTTTCCATAACTCATAAGGGGTTTCGTTTCTACTTTTGTGAGGTAGCTTGTTTAGTATATGATTTGCTGAGAGGATTGCATCCCCCCATAAATTTTGTGGTAAACCAGAACTGATCAACATGGCATTCATCATCTCCTTAAGAGTACGATTTTTGCGTTCAGCAATTCCATTTGATTGTGGTGAATAAGGGGTTGTAGTTTGATGAATGATGCCTGAAGAAGCACAAAATTCGTCAAATGGAGCTCCATATTCTCCACTTCTATCACTTCGGATAGTTTTTATTTGTTTGCCAAGTTGATTTTCAACCTCAAGTTTGTAGATTTTAAAAGCTTGTAAAGCTTCATCTTTACTTCTTAATAAGTATACTATGCAGTATCTTGTGCAGTCATCAATAAAAGTAATGAAGTACTTTCTACCACCTCTAGTTTGCACAAACTTTAAATCACATATATCGGTGTGAATTAAGTCTAGAGGTTCAGTGTTTATTTCTATAGAAGGAAACGGTAGTTTGGTTAATTTGGCCTCTACACAAATCTCACATTTATTTTGAGATTCGATATTGAATGAAGGCAATAATTCTAAGCTTACTAGCTTTCGTAGAGTATTAAAGTTAACATGTCCTAATCTAACATGCCATAAATCTGAACACTCAACCAAGTAAGCAAAAGTAATAGTTTTATTATTCTTTTCGAGGTCACGTTTTACAGTCATTACATTCATCTTGTACATGCGGTTGACCGCGTAGCTTAACCTTTACCAACAAATTGCCCATTCTTAGTGAGCACCAATATACCAGACTCAAACACTAGTCTAAGACCACTTGCATCAAGTGCATAATCAGATATTAAATTCTTTCAAATATCTGGAACATGGAGTACATCAATCAAGGTTATCTCTCTGCCCGAAGTCATCTTTAGCACCACTCTTCCACTTCCGATGATGTCAGACGTTGCAGAGTTCCCCATGTACAACTTTCGGTTGTTGAATGAGTAGTATGTGAAGAACATGTCTCGGTCGGAATAGACGTGGCGGGTGGCACCGGTGTCGACAAACCACTCATTTGGATGGTCCACCATGTTAGCCTCGAAGACAACTGCAGTAAGCATCAAGTCACTCATGTCGACCGGAACGCCTTTGTCCTGAACCAGAACAACCTGGTTGGACTGGTTCGGGTTCTGGTTGTCTTTCTTCGGGAGTCGGCAGTCTTTAGCCATGTGGTTCGGCTTTCCACAGTTGTGGCAGTTCCCTTTGAACTTCTTTTTCTTCTTTTGTTGCCCTCCACCATTGCCCTGGTTCTTTCTCTTCTTAGAGTTGGGCTTGTGTTCAACAACGTTGGCTCTAGCCTCCATCTGCATCTGCTTTGGCTTAGCCTCAGACATTCGATTATCTTCTTCAATCCGAAGTCTGACTATCAAGTCTTCAAGATTCATCTCCTTGCGCTTGTGCTTGAGATAGTTCTTGAACTCCTTCCAGGACGGCGACAACTTCTCTATCATAGCAGCAACTTGGAAGGATTCACTGAGTTTCATGTCCTCTGCATCAAGGTCATGTAGGATCAGTTGCAACTCTTGAACATGACTCGTCACCGTCTTCGAGTCGGTCATTTTGAAGTCCAGAAACTTGCCAACGATGAACTTCTTCAACCCAGCATCTTCTGTTCTGTACTTCTTGTCAAGGGACGTCCAAAGTTCCTTTGACGTCTTGATGGTGGAATAGACGTTGTACAGTGAGTTGTCTAATCCATTCAAGATGTAGTTCCTGCACAGAAAGTCACTTTGACTCCAAGCGTCGAAGGCAGCCCTTGGACGAGGACCAATCACGTCTTCTGCCACCGCAGGAGCATCTTCGGTCAACATCCATGACAGGTTCAAGGTCGTAAGGTAGAACAGCATCTTCTGTTGCCACCTTTTGAAATCAGCGGACGGACGGCGGCGGCAGCGCGCGCGCGCGCGCGTGTGGGCTTGAATTAAAGCATAGCCCATCTAAGTCTTCTCTCCTTCAAAGACTTGTGGTACCCCTTGGGGCCCAAACCCTTATCACAAACAAAATAACTAATAAGGTGTAAAAGTTAGCTCTCTTTTTTCCATGTGGGATGGTGATTTTTCACCTTCCCACTTATTTCTTTTTTCTTCCACCAATATAACTTATGTCAACTAGCTCACTTTATCATTTAATTTCTCATTCATCCCAAATTGGTTTTGAACAATTAAATATACTAGGTTCATCTACACGAAATGTAGATTTCATTGAGCTAAAGAAATTCCAATTTCATAAATAGGAATTTATTAAAATAAATTATATAATATTGGTGCAACACCAAATTTCCAACAAACTTACTATTGGTTCGTGAAAAGGATGAATTTGGGGCGAATTTGGCATTCCAAAAGCTTAAACCGGGGCAAAATGGTGAGTTGCCAGAAGTGGGGATCGGTGTATTCATGGTCCCTCATTATGAGGTACGTAAGCGGATTCGTACCTTAATCCATGACTAGTATGTTTAAGTAGGAATAATTAGTTCCGAGTTTGCCCTCTAATTTTTGCATCTTTGCTTTTGTTTGTTTGTTTTTAA
Organism: Linaria vulgaris; assembly: GCA_948329865.1. Classification (NCBI taxonomy): domain Eukaryota; kingdom Viridiplantae; phylum Streptophyta; class Magnoliopsida; order Lamiales; family Plantaginaceae; genus Linaria; species Linaria vulgaris. Next base: position 106,361,737 of record OX415249.1, read on the forward strand.
TTTTTTAGGCATAGGTGTGAAATAACCTTACTCAAATTAGGCAGGTATTTCTGGTAACTACTGGTAATACTCTTCAAAATCGGAAACGTGCGTTGTCGGTGCAAATTGTACATACGTACCTTGCTTTCGACTACATGCAGGGAGGGATATTTTTTCATTATATTCCATAAATTTTGTCCTGAATTATAAGTCTTCCATTGTATTGAAATAACATAAATCTTATTTCTAAACTTTAAAAAGACGCAAAAGCCAAGGGCATCCAGTAACTTAATACAAATTAAATATTCATTTAGCGGGATTGTGGTTTCTATTAAAGGAATTTGGGGTCACAACCCTCTAATAATAAGAGAGTGTTTGCAAATGCTTATAAAAGGAGCTTGTGGACTTTTGTCAATAGAGAAGTCATAAATTTATGTTTGAATATAGGGCTTTTGCTTTTCCTTGTCTAAAAATAAGTCAAAAAAAAGCACAAGCCCACAAGCTGGGTAGAAGGTGCTTCTAAAAGCTCCTTTTAATTATTACATTTTAAAAATATAACTCTCTCCTAAACTTCCTCAAAGTGCTGTCCATACCCCCACATTTAAGGAAAAAAAATATTTTATCATCTTTTCTCTTTCATGTTCAACGTAAAAAATAGGCTATAAAAATTTTTCTTCCACGTTCAATGCGATTGCTAATTATCTATAGTTATAAAACTTATTAGTTCTTATTCTTTGAAATTCATCATCAAAGTCTTCAATTCTTCACCTGGACGAATTTAACATCCAAGTAAGTATGCAATATCTGCTCTCTTTTTTTCCTTTTGTTACTTTCAGTTGTGAATCATTGGTTGTTTTACCAAACAACGTATTTGTGATTTTTTTTATGAGTAACGTATTTGTGAAATTGTGAGAACGAAGAGTACTTCAAGAATTGAGAAAATAATTGAGTTATTGGGATCTAAATTGTGTTTTATGAATTTTGGTTGTTGAGGTATAGTTCTCTGTTTTTTTCATGAATTTCAGCAAGAGTTATAGGATTGGGGTTCCTGGAATTTAATATCTTTTGACTTTACGTATTAAGGTTTTATTTACATTTGAGGTGACGAATAATTCTGAATAATGTCTCATTCAAGTTTATGACTTTTGATTCTTGGTATATATTCACAATTACTTTCTAAGTCACTTAACTTGGACAATATTCTATTAACATTTATGTCTGCGATTATTATTTTCCATAATATTATAATTTTAACAAGTTGAAGTATTAATGGTCAATGCAAACTTGTATAATGTTAATTCATTAGAAGGTAAAGTACTTGATTGGCGTAAATTATACAAATAAGTATGCATTTTGATGTAATAATCATAAACATTGATTAAACTATATCAAAATAATTTCCTATTATATTTTTAAATATATTTAATGGAACGTATGTCTAAATTAGGAGCATATTAAAAAGAATATATATTTTATAAATAAGGGTACTTAAGTCTTATTGCATTTTAAAAGCTGCTTCTTACTTATTATTGCAAATACCACAAAATTAATTTTAAGTGTTTTAAGCTGTTTTTTAAATAAGGTTTGCAAACACTCATTGCTTTAAGTCAAGAGGAGTTTTAAGTAACTTTAAGTAAAAACCTAAAAAAATGAGCTTCTATAAGCTCTTGCAAACACCACCTAAATGACACTTACGCCCATGTCATATGCCCTTTATGCAATATAATTAGTATATAAATTCAAACCTTTTTGTACTTTTAAGCTAAATAAAGTATCCGCTCACAATTATTAATTGTTAGAAAGTGACGGGCAAATTCTTAAAATTTGTGGAAATAATTACTTAGTTAATCTGAAATAGGGTAAAATACCTAATTATGATACTGATAACTGATCAGATGATTTGCTCTTTACTGAATTATTGAAAGATATAGATAACGTGTCTAGCTAATCCATGTTATTATTAACTCTTTACTTGATAAAGAAAGAAAAATCTAAGTGTACGAATATCTTTCTTTTAATTATTCCAACTGGCCTTATCCGATCCAGCATATTCCTTGCATAATTGAACCTAAAATTCACGAGCAATCACCATAAAAAGAGAGGCAACTAAATCCCAATTCCCAAAATTGAAGTAACCGTTTACCAATTTAGTGGTTCCTAACTTCCTAATGTACCTTGAGAGATAATTGCATTTGCACCCTCTAAAGCGTAATTAATCATAAAATAAAATAAAAAACACTCCAAACATTATGTAAAGAATTATAAACAGACTCTTATGAACTTGGACAATTTTCAAAATGTCCACGAAAGTATGAAAAACATTAGAATTAGAGCCGCTAGCATTAGTTTGTTCTAAAGTTTGTAAGTTTCATTGCTACAATGATTCAAATAACATAACAATCCTTTTGTTACTATGCTCAATTTCATGGATTTAAATGTGATTAACCTTTGAAATAATTGGCCCCAAGTCTTTTCACAGTCACTATCCACAAAGTAGCGGTACCTGGATTCTTTCTTATTTAGTGCCTAATTTCCACCCTTGATAGAGTAGAAAATTGCAAATAATTAGTGGGGGTATGTGGATTTTTGTATGCATATTTGATGGAGAACCTCAGCTTTTCCTTCATAAAGTGAACTAGGAAAGTGAAAGTGGTGGACGAGAGTGGAGGGCATATTTTTCTAAGAAAAGCACAAAAGAGCATGATGTTATGCATATTATGGATTTCACTCGAATCTCATGCCTTGTGTTGTATGTTTCAGTCCTATGTGTTTGTCTCCCACTATACCTCCAATCCGTGCAGAATAAACGTCTCTACAAATACTTTCTAGTATTATATATCCACATCTACTAATAATAGAGAGATTCTTATATATCGACCCCCGGTTAAATTGATATAGTCACAATTTTGTTGATGGATTTAAATGTGTGGAGACATACATCCCTTAAAGTTCGACGAACATTAATTACATATATATAGGGCCAAGCCAACTCAAAAAGTTTCTCTATATATACTCTCTGGTATCATATATACACATAGGTACATAACACACACATAGGTACATAACACACACACAGAGAGATCTTATATACCGAATCCCCGTCATTTTGATATAATTTCAGTTTTATTTATGGATTATGAACGAATAGATTCATTATGTACATCCATTAATGTTTGTGAAATGACAGACATTACATATAATTGCAAGTTAAAGAGTATATCTATGTAATGTTTTGTATGAACTCCTGCAATATTAAACGTGTTGTAAATGAGAGAACACATCAATGGAGAAATGTAAAATTATGATCATTGAGTAAAACGGTTACACGAGTGGTGAATATATACAGGAGCTAGGAAGCTAACTAACAAGCTGTTAAACTAACTCTCACTAATTCCATTAATGATAAATAGGCAGATTAGGCTTAATTGACAGAATGGTCCCTAAACAGTTTGTATATTCCAATATCCTAGCTCCCTCATGCTGTATCTTGGTAAAGATCAACAAGATACAACTTGGAAGCCCAATGCTTGAGAGAGGGAGCAGCAAGCAGTTTGGTGAAAAAGTCCGCCAAATGCAGGGAGGCAGGGAAATGCGGCGGAAGCACAAAACCATCCAAGAATGAGTTCCGCACCACATGACAATCGATGTCAAGGTGTTTGGCGCGTTCATGGAACACCGGGTTCTATGTAATATGAACAACGGCCTTGTTGTCATAATATAAAGGGATGACATGAGAAGCACATAAGGAACATGTAGTTCACTCAGAATGTCACTGATTCATTTAAACTCACAAACCATGCTTGCCATGCATAATGCGGTATCTAACTCAGCAGAGGACCTAGAAACAATAACATATTTCTTGGTTTTCCAGCTAATGAGGGAGTGGCCAAGAAAAACGCAATAACCTATAATTAAGAGGCGAGGCAAGTGAACAACATGCCCAATCAACATCTGAGTAACTAGTGAGCTATTCATCTGGCTAGTTTGTACGTGGGTGAAAAAACATACTCCCGGACCTACAACGAAGTGAAGTGGTTGAACTAGAGGTATAGAAAAAGTGTTTTGAGCCTTTCAGAACTTTTCTGAGGGGGTCCTTCCTCTTTTTTCTCTCATTCTTGGGACCTTTGGGGGGGGATGGCTCATCACCTTGTCTCCTCGTATGGCAGTCGACTTATTTCGTACAACGTGGCTTCGTGGAATTCTGACAAGTGTCCTAAATGGGTGTCGAATTTTTATAGGGAGATGTTGAGTGTGTACTGGTCTTTAAACAAGACAAGATTTTCGAGGCGTCTTGTCAACATCATCTCTATTTCTCTTATCCAAAGTGCTACTTTATAAGAGAGACTAACTCTTATGGGTTTCTTCGAGGTGATTGATTCTAATAGTATCAGTGGTCCCCAATTCTCCTCGCAATAGGAGAATACTAGGGAATTCAAAGTGTTGCAACTCTTCAATTTTGGCGATTGGACTGCTCGCTTTGATTAGGGTCAGTTACGACTCTTCGATATGGTGTGACTCTTGGAGTCCGATCATACTTTTTACGTGCCTCTTCTTGAAATGACAATCTTTGAAGGGGAATTAAATGGTGCATGTTCGCTGCCAATATAAAGGAGCCAAACCTAAGTGATGATACCATCTCTCTTGTGTGCTAGATTCTATGAGATGGTATTTTGATAAGGGTTGAAAAAACCATTATCGAATCGATTTAAACAGAATAACTTTGAGGGACAAGAAAGGAAGATTTCTATATATCTTCGAATTCAAAGTTACAGATCGAGAGAGTTTTGAAACTTCTAAGGAGTGCCAAGGGAAAGGGCGTGGCTTACAAAATGGGGGATCGTATCTCCTTTTTTGGAAAATCTCTCCCTTTTCTCGGTTGTCGGAGGGGCCTTTTCATAGACAAGAAAGTGGGGACCGTATCTCTTCTTCCTTGAAGGAGTACTTGCCAAGAGTTTGGAGAAGGGGGTCCCTTGGCTATTTGGGGTGTATGTTGGTTCTTCGTGGCAGTAGAAGATGGTGACGCGTGGTGGATATCGTAGGAGGTGCATGTCATTTTTCTAGGAGATTTCTTACTGATCCAAGTCAATTTCATCTTTGAAGGATAAGCTCTTCGAGGAGTCATTTTTCAGCATTCTTTGGGAACAATATAAGGAAGTGGTAATGACCGCTTTCAGGAGCTCTACAGGGAGTGTTTTTATGAACTAAGCTGAGCATTTACTTATTTAATTATTAGGTATATTAAGTATATTATGACAGCAATGTATATATATTGCTACATATTAACGAATTTTTCTTCTTTCTCTCTATAATCGTTTTATCTTCTTCTCTGTGTTAGTTTCTCTTGTGAAATACCATGGCTTCAAATATTCCCACCACTACAACGTTTTTTGAGGGATAGGATTTTGCTTTAACAGGCATGGCGGCTGCTATGAACGTTGTGTCATAAGTTGCAGTGGGGGTTTCTGGGTAGGGTGGCCATCATGGATTGTCTTGAGGAAAATGAGGTGGCGAAAACAAAACCTAAGCATGTGGTCGTGGAAAACATTCCCTAGACAGCCACTCATAAGTATGTGAGACATAAATTCGAGGAATTCATTGTGGATACATCAACAGTGGAGTTTTGGACTCCTTTTTCTACCAAACGAGCAAACATTCCATCGATTGAGCACGTTACCATCTATGTGGCGCATATCAAGACGGGGTTACGAGCTCTAATTCCTCCCTTCTTTTACAACTTATTTGGGTATGTGGGTTGTCTCCCAGTCAGGTGACTCGGTACATCTGTTTGGCTTGCTTCGTGTTTGTATACTTGATGAAAGGGGGTCATATGTTCAGTGGAGCATTTTCTTGTGGTGTATGGGGTAAGTGTTTCGCCGTCGGGTATTCTCTTTTATTACTTCACTCCTTGAAATCCCAAACATCAATTTATGGACAATACCTTCTCATCATTTGGGAACTGAAAGGCTCTTTGCTTCTATGTTCGTCCATCTAGGGTGGCATGGGTGATCTCATATTGGTGGCGACGTAAGCCCTTGGCACAAGATTCAAAGAGTTTGGATGTGGTGGCAGAAGAGATGGACGCTGAGGGTAGGGGCTCATATGTTCAGTGGAGCATTTTCTGGTGGTGTATGGGGTAAGTGTTTCACCGTCGGGTATTCTCTTTTATTACTTCACTCCTTGAAATCCCAAACATCAATTTATGGACAATACCTTCTCATCATTTGGGAACTGAAAGGCTCGTTGCTTATATGTTCGTCCATCTAAGGTGGCATGGGTGATCTCATATTGGTGGCGACGTAAGCCCTTGGCACAAAATTCAAAGCGTTTGGATGTGGTGGTTGAAGAGATGGACCTGAGGGTTTTTGATACCCTTTATAATGCCTCAGAATTCCTGGAAGGAAAGACGATCAACTTCTTTTACAAGAAGAGTGTCCTCTCTGTGGTAAGCACAACACTTTTTAGGCTTCATGGGTGGATTCCCAAGTGATTTGTAAGTGCCCCTAATTGCTCTCCTTTTTTTTAACATGCACGTTCGATTTGAGGGTCAACTTGAATGTCATGTTGTTAGGCACTCGTATTGAAGTGGAGTTGCTGAAACAAGGGAGTGGCAAGGAGTCGGCGTATATAGAGGAGATAAATGAGGATGAGAAAGTCCATATGGCGGGGTCTGGACAGGTCATTAGAGACCAGGCTGCGTCAGCAGTCGCTGGTCCCAGCGAGAAGAAGAGGAAGAAAAAAAAGGAAAGAAATGAGAAGGGGGAAATAATGTATTTTGAGAGCATCTCTCCCGTTAGAGAGGGGTCAGGAGGCACAAGATCGTTGCGACGAGTGGAGGGGAGTGGTCTTCTGAGGCAAGGGGTGATGGTGGAGGAGGTCCTTCCAAGAAGTGGAGCGAGTGTGACGGTGGAGTGGCTGTTTGAGCGACATCGGTAGGCTTTTCATCGTTCTTTAGAGGAAGCGCTCATAGTGGCCCACCAGTCTAATTTTTTGGAGGGGATCTCTTCCGAATGAGGACTTTGGCGATGTATTTGCAACCATTGCTAAGGGACCTCGATTTACTTTTCATTTTCCATCTTAGGTTACTAAAGTAAAGGGCAAGGGGCAGGCAGGTGATATCGAGGTGGCACAAGGTCAGGTGCTTGGTGTCGTTGTTATTTGCAGCAAGGAGTTAGAGGGTGCGAGTAAGCCCCTTGTGCCGAGAGGGGTATCTGATGCGAGGGATGATGTGGTTGGGGTAGAGGAGCTGGGTCGGTCAGCCATTTTATGTCCTAATGGTACTTTATCAGAGGTAGAGGGGCTTCATGTCGCTCTCGGTGGGCTTTTGATGAGGTGAGTGTTCGCTTAGATCGTTCATCTTTTTATAAACATCACTTTGGAGATTGTCGAAAACACGGTGTGGTTGTTGGTCTTTGTTTTTGCTTTCCTCATACCAGGCCTCTGCTTCCATTGGAGAGGTGTGGAATTTGTATGACCAGGCCGGGGGTCGAATAGGTGAACTGGAGAAGAGAGTCCGGGTTTTGGAGGCAAGAGAGGCTCATTATCAGGATGTCAATCTAGAGCACTGGGACCGCCATATGCAGACTTATGCTGAGATGGAGGAGCAGAGGTAGAAGCGGCTTAGGCTGCCGAGGGGCGTCGACGCTAGATCAAAGAGTTGTGGGTGACGCTAGAAGCGGGGGAGATGAAGCGAGAGAAGGCTTTGGTAGAGAGCATGCAATTGTGTCGAGCTAATAATGAGCTGACTCAGGCCACGGAGGCGCAAGCCACCTAAGTGGTCCATCTACTGGAGGCTCTAACCAAGTCGAGTCTTGATGCGGAGGCTACAGATGAATGATGGCTCAAGAGATGTCAGAACTGCATCAAGAGTTTACCGATAAAAAGGTGGTGATGCAAAGGGAACTCGATCATTTTTTGGTCAAGATGGTGATAGAGTCATCCTTGGGTGAGTTGGATAAGCATAGGAGATCCCTCAAATATTATTTGGCATTTCGTCGTTACTTCTTAGGGCACGATACGTATGGCTATTAAGGTTTCCAGGAGAGAGGAAAGAAGCTCGACCTTTATAAGGAGGATGTTGACTTGTTTCTGCTTTGTCCTAAGGATCTCTAGATGCTCGAGACTTATGACGATGTTCTTCCGCAGTTAGGGCATCGTGAAAACTCTTCTAGCCCGGCTCTGGTGGCGATGATGGCTTCTTTACCTGCTCATTCGGCTTCATTAGCTGCTCGTGATGAGGAAGATGAGGAAGAGAGTGGCGTTCTTATGGTGCGTGAGGATCGTGTTAGGTAGGACTGAGTAGAGAGAAGGTCGGCCACCTCGTAAGAGTTTTTTTGAACTTATGTTTGCGTGCATTTGTACTGTATTCTTATTTCTTTTGAATGAAATGTATCCGTGCTTTCTCTATTTTAGCATTTATTTCTCTTTTTTATGGATTCGCTTGAGATGCTAATGGGGGTTATAAATATTCATTTTTAGCATGTGAGATGTTTCTTTATCCATCCTTGTAAAAAATGATAAGATGGACGAAAGTGTTTTTACTTCTGTTACTTATAAGCCCTTTGTCCCCGTGATTCGAGGACGGCAAGATTTAGATAATGGACTAAGACATCACCTTGGATTAGATTAAAGAGTTTTTTTATGCGGATTCAAAACGGGTATTTGTGCAGTCTTTTGGGGGGGCAGTTTTGTTTCGGCTAGGATGTTTTTGTGACTCTCCTGTTTTATTGCTACTAGTATTTTTGGGGCATCCCCGAACTTAGAGTTGGGGAGGCCGTACGTTCGCACTTTGAAGCAAGCGGGGAATGCTAGCCTTTTGAGGGGTCCTAAAGGTCGTCACGAGTCCCCCTTAGAGGCAGTTTCTGGGATTTATATTGTCCCTTCGTTGTGCTATGGGTAATTTGTATACCCCTTTTATTTTTGTACGTGATGGTTAATTTGGGCTTAAGAAGGTGCCCTCAAACCGTCTTCAGGGCCGCGAGACCCCTTTGTATAATGTCGTTTGTGGAGATCGCAGTTTCCCTTGAACTAATTCCAGGACTAAGTGGTCCCTTTGGGTGGATGGGTTCTATTAGAGGAGTGAGTGGTCTTTTTATGCACTGTTCCCTGTGGTTGTCGGGATCACTCTTTTTGTAATTGCGTTGCCCCTCGTATGAAGGTCTAACGTTTTGAGCTCCAAGGTCAGCTACTTCTTGTGTAACGCGTGGCCCTGGCTGATTTTCCACGCTGTCGGTTTCTTCCTTGAGTTGTTATGTCTACTTAGATGCCATGTTTGCTTGATAAGCATGTCATAACTTTATTCAATAAGAACATTTATGACCTTTTGCGATCGTTTGTCTACGGGGCCACGTGGATTGCTGTTACTACTCCATGATCCTCCATGTTGGTCAGGTGAGAGTGGTCATCTGTTTGAGGGGTTTTTAATGAAGAGGATATCCCTTATGCTCGGGAGTTCATCTTTTAAGTTCCTTATAAGTAATTTTGTCGCATATTTTCTTTTACCATCACCTTTCTTTCTTGCCCTCACTATTCTCTCGATTCAAAACACTTTCGCCAGCTTTTTTCACTTTTTCCAAGTTGTCTTTTTACTTAAGATGAGCATACTAGTTTTGAAGTTTCGGGCCATTTAATTGGCGAATCAGACTCTACTGGAACATCTAGTCTACTACAATGTGCTCTCTTTTCGTGATGAATATAGAACGGGGCGCTAGTCGGCCTTCTGTTGCTGGTCCAGGGAGGTGGTGTTGTTAGACTCAGGCGTGGCTTCCCGAACTAGTTGTGAGAGAGTTACACGCTTAGCCGCCATTTCTAGGATGCACCTTAATTATTGGGATACCATGCCAGCAAATGGTACAAGGGTTGGTGTGGACAAGGGCATCTTTATTGCATCAGCTCCGCCCCCACGCAGTTGATAGCATAAGGGTAGCTTTTATGAGGGGGGAACCATATAACCCGCCTGCATTCGGAGCCGAGTTGGTGTTGGGTTTTTTGAGCTAGGATCCCTAATAGGCCCACGGTAATCAAGACCATGTCTAGTTCAGTGACGGAGGAGTGCGTGCGTCATTTGTTCGTGAGTGTATCTTTTGGAAATGACCAGGTTCAATATAATAATTCCTGCAGCGGATCAGCACGCGTACGACCCTCCCGCTTGGTACCTGATGGTGTATGCAGAGCAAGTCAATTGTGGGCTTTGATGGTTCTTCCATCCCTACGTAAGAAAGTTATTTCAGTTTCTAGAGGTTTGTCCTAGTCAACTACTTCCTTCATTTTTTCGATACATGGTAGATTTGTGTTGTGTTGTGGTTTGTTGGACATAGAGTGCTCTTCTCTTCACTTCTCGGTCGCCTTTTCACTACGTGTAATGCCCTCAAACCCTCTTTTAGTTTACTTCGAGTCGGTCGGTCCCTCTCTCTTTTTGGAGGTGAGGTCTTCTACAAGTGAGGATGGCACTTGGAGGGAGGGGTTTCTTTATTTGGAACCTCAACATTTTACGATCTCGAAATTAGCGGCATGTACTCGGTGGGGCATGGGTTGGGTTCAGGTACTCCCTTCCGTGGCTGGGCTAGCAAGGCAAGAGCTGGAGAGGAGAGGTTTATATTATGGTTGTTATGACGTGACCTCCATGCTAAACTATCTGGTGGCCATGAAACTTGGTGGGGGTTCAACAAACCGCTGAAGTTGGAGTTTCCAGAGGGTCCCCTCCACATGAGCCCCTTGTTTAGTATGTTTTTTTATAGGGGTTGCTCAACCCATCGACTCCTACTTTTAACATTTCATATTCAGGAGTTAAAATGGACTTGCATGCTCGTGTAGCCTTCTCCGGGGGTTATTTGCTTCCCAAGGGGCTGATCGAGCCTTTTTTGAGAGAGGTTGATCCGACAATTTTTATCTTTTACTCTCCTACCCATTTGGTCTAGGGTATCCAGGTTTCTCTGTAAGTTCAAGCCGGGACATTCCTATCCCAGTGGGCCAACCCTCGTGGTTGTTTTTTTTTTTTTTTGAAAGGAAAAGATGCATTAATATGAGTACAAGGGGTACTCAACCCATACAAGTTCAAAACAATTACATATTTGAACAACGAACATCATCACACTCCTTTTATCTAAGACATTCTCTTAGATTACAAACCCAGTCGGAAAAAGAATATATAAATGACTTGTCCTTCGATTTAATCCAAATTCACAGCCGTATTTTGACCACTTCTAACACACTCATAATATTAACTTCACCCCCTTCAACTCTAGCTCTATTTCTCTCTTTCCAAATTTCCCAAACAACGGTTGCCCATATACTTGACCCTCCAAACCTTCCTCTTTTACAAGGCATAACTCTTCCACTTTGTATCATCTGTAACTCGGGAATTTTGTGAAGAACCATCTGAATTCCCAACCATTTACAGACCCTCGCCCAAACAGAGAACGTAACAGCACATTCGCCAAACAAATGCTCGGTACTTTTCTTACATAATCCACAAAAAATACAAGACTGCTATCTGAGTCATTCAAAATCCCTATACTTGTAAGATTATTTCTTGTTGGTATCTTGTTCAATATTAATCTCCAAACAAAACTTAGGATTTTAGGAGGGGCATCACTTGACCAAGCATGTTTGCAATATTCTGCTTTATTGCAATTAACAGGAGTTCTTAATACCTCATATGCCGATTGCACCGTGTACCGTCCAAATGGATCAGCATTCCATGTCCAAGCATCTTCGTTGGTAACATCGGTGTTTACTAGATTAAGTTCATCACAAAGATCACCAAGTTGTTGCACTTTTCTTCTAAAAAGATTTCTCCTCCAACTCCATTTCCAAACCCACGTCCCTTCCTCTTCTTTTCCCATCTAAAAAATGGTAGCATTTTTTGTTCTTGCAAGAAGGTACACCAGTCTATATTTCTGCTCCAATGTTTGTTCGCCAATCCATATTTCTTTCAGAATTTTGTTAGCTTCCCATTCCCAACTACTTTTTTGCATGATTGCCAAACCAATTAACACCATTATCTTCTATTTTTTCTTCATTGAGTTCTGTCCACCAATTTGAACCCCGTCGTTGTTGTCTCCTCGACCTACTTGCCCTCTCCCCTTCAAACCCATTTCCGTAGTTTGAATTCATAATTCTCTTCCAAAGAGTATCACCTTCAGATAAGAGTTTCCATCTCCACTTACCCATGAGTGCTTTATTCATCCAATCAAGTTTTTGGATATTAAGCCCACCTTCTTCCTTCTTGTTATATAGTTGCCTCCTTTTAATCCAGTGTGTCTTTCTATTCCTCGACTCACCAATCCATAGAAACTGACTTGGAATTTTTTCAAAAACTTTCTTCGGTGCAAAATAAAAAGATAGGTGAAACAAAGGCAAACCAAAAATGATGGATGATGGATTAAACCCCCTTACAAGCTTTCCTCTTTCTCTAAAATCATTGATAAACTTCACATAATCCTTCTTCAACACTTCCCAAAAATTTCTTATAAACTTAAAATTGTACCCATCCGGGCCGGGACTCTTTGCAACTTCACAACTCCACACCGCCTCTTTAATTTTTGCTTCAGAAAATTCTCCAATGAGCATGTCAATTAAATGGCTGGATACTTGCTTAATCGGCATATTCCCTAATCTCTGCCTTCTCCACTCTTGTTCACATAATTATTTTTCAAAGTGTTGCTTAATTTCTTCTTTTACAGCTTCTGTTTCTTCGTGATCTCCAACCAATATTCCTTTAATTTCATTTTTTTCTTCCTTATATAAACACATCTGTGAAAATACTTAGAGTTCGCATCCCCCTCCTTTGCCCACTTTAATCTCGCCTTTTGGAATACAAGACCTTCCTTTGATTTTAGTGCCTGCCACTTATCTCCAATTGCCTTCACTGGTTCAGCAATATCCTCTGAATTTAGCACCTCATGCTCTTCCTTCTCATCCAAAACTTTAATTTTTATTTTGGCGATTTTTATTTTTTCCTCCAGATCGCCATACACTTCTCTGTTTTACTCCTTAAGTTTAGCTTTCAGCATCTTCAACTTTTCTTCAATAACATAATCACCTCTACCTTCGACTTCAAGACCAGTCCATTGTTGTTCAACGAAGCTCCAAAACTGGGCATTTTCAGTCATCCGTCAATAACACGAAATGGCTTTGGTCCCCAATTTTTCATCACATCCATCAATACTATCGAACAATGATCTGGTATGTTTCTTTCAATACCTTTTTGCATAATATTAGGCCATTAGTTAATTCATTCTTCCGAAATCGAGGATCTATCCAAATGGCTTCTTGAAGTCCCGTTGCTCCTACACGATGTATACTTTCTACCAGTCAATAGAATATCCATTAATTCCATATTCTCCACAAACCTTATAAACTCTATAATATCCAAGTTGATACTAGAATCCATCATCTGCTTCTTTCATCGGCCGACAAGACTGAATTAAAATCGCCAACCACGCACCACCTCCCCCTTACACTACTTTTCTCCCTTATCAGGCAATCCCAAAACATTCTTTTATCGCTAAGTGCACATGGAGCATATACATTTACAATAAAACAAATTCAATTTTCTTTAACCCACCTTCCCGACAGAATCATAAACCCAATTCCCATCTTACATTGTTCCACTTCAAAACTTTTAGGATTCCAAATCGTCAATAAACCCCCTGAATTCCCGTTAGATGCTATGAACTTCCATTTACAATCCTCTGAACCCCATATTGAGAAGCATGCTCTACTCTCAATTATTTCCGCCTTCGTTTCTTGTATGCATAGAACATCCACCTTAAGCTTATTAACCATAGCATTTAACTCCTGCTTCTTCACCCTCCCCCCTCCCCCCCCCCCCCCCCAACTCCCTGATATTATATGAAACTATAATCATGGTAAAACACTATTTTTCCCTCCCCTTCCATGCTCTCCTTTTTCATCTTCCTTTGACATCTTATCCCTATTACCTATTTCCACCAGCTTGTTCAATATTTCTTCATCATTTCCACTTCACATCACTCCAATTCTCAATCTAAATCTCCATATCTCCTCTGCCTCCCATTCAATGTTTTTCTTCATCAACCTCTTATTACAACATATAATATCACTATATGTTAGTGAATAACTCACCTTCTTTGCATCCTTGCTCAATTTCTTCATGCTCTTCTCTTTAGCTCTCTTAGCTTTCTTTCCATGTCCTCTTCTAGACTTCTCATCTTTCTTGGTACAATCGTTTTTCAGGCCTTCAGATTCTGGAATCATTCCAACAGAGAAATCTTTGAACGAGATCTACCTCGAACATTCCCCCATCTTCCTATTTTCCGATTCCTCCTTATTTTGTTTGGAGTTGACAAGCTGGTGTGCTGATTTAGTCATCCCCTCTTCACTCATCAGAAAATTGATTTCGCTAATTCCCCTTTGAATTTTTGCTCCCTCAGTTTTACTATTATTCAAGTTATTTTCTAATTGCCTTTGACTATATTCTTGCCTCTTCACACCATGCCTGCTATTAGTCTCCTGAGTCATATTGGGCTGGACCCCCTTAGTTTCATTTGATTCACTAGAGTGAGAATTATTCATCCCACTTAACTTATCCTTACCATTGACATTTTCAATTTCTTTTGGCCCTTCACTTGTCTATGGCCTAATCTCATTTTTATTTTTCTCAATTTCTTTCAACCCATGATCTAAATCACAATTTCCAACCTCCACGTCATGTTCTTCTGTCAACTTGAGTGATTTTCCACCTTTGACTTCCTCTTTACTGTTTGCTTTATTTCCAGACGAGAAACCCTTGAATGCATTCTCTCTTTTATGAATCCTCTCTTGGGACTCGAGGATCGTCTCTTCCACTACCTGGTCGCATTCTGATGTCACTCCATCCTCCTCTGCCGGAAAATAACGGGAGCAATCCGACTCCAGCCAGTCTTCCTCGCTTACCCAATTTTGGCACAAGAATTTCTTCTTTCCGGAATACATCTTCTTATCCTGCTTCAAACTATGTGGAGATTCCGTTTCTTCCATTAATCTAATACTATAGATTATATTATTGATATTGATCTTCAAAATTTGACAAATCCTAAAATTGTGGATCGGGTTGATACGTTGATGTTGTTAACTTAACGCTAGAGAGTTAACATCAGTTTGGTATGATGTTAGCTCATCGATGTTACTTTAACAACAGACCAGAGTAATAGCGCAGCGGAATAAACAAACACCAAGTTTAAGAAGTGAATATAAGATTATATTAACTTTTGAGCCATAGGCAAAATAACCCGTTAAGGTTTTAACAAAAGTCGTTCTCTCAATTTTCAAGCTCCTCACTCTCAAATTAATCGAACTAAGCAAAGCACACAAGAATTGCTTCGACTATCTCTAACAGCTCCTCACTCTTAGATCTATTCTCACAACTCACAAACTTTGCTAAAGCAAGACAACACTCAACAACTGTAAATTAATCTCTCGGATTGATTGGCTCTTGTCTCGTATTTGTCTTGATGTACTTCACACCTATATATAGGTTCTTGACTTGGACTTCAAGGTGTGTTGAACACGGTTGGTAATTATCCTTGTTTCCTTCTCAAACTCCTCTTCCTTGTTCTCCCAGTCCTTCTTGAATAATAGTTCATTCGTTAGAGATCTAACTAAGGAAAGACTCCTTCTTCAAATCAGGACTCAACTTGGAAAGCTTTCCTAGTTGCACTCGAACTCTTCTTTCCTTGTAGAGCGGTTTGCATAATTAAGGAAACTTTGCTTCTTGGAAACTTGAGCGTCCAACCTATAACAAGTTTGTTTCCTGAATAATAATCAAAGACAATCACAACTGTGGAACTCAGTTAGTTAAATGAATAAGGCAAAACAATAATAATAAATAAAAACATGATTGTAAATCGGATTCTGCTTCAGCAATGTTACTCTAACATTGACTTCTCAATATTAATCTAACATTGCCAGAATACCTGCACTTTCAATCTCTCCCTTTTTGCCTTAATCACAAAACCTAAGAACCTGTTCTAATCAGATCAAATTATTCAGACAAACTTCACTATCTTCAACAATGGAAAACTAAGTACACTCCCCCTGAATATCAGAAGGGACCAACTCAATGTTATTCTAACAGTGATACTTTCAATGTTGTCATAACATCCATCTTTATCAATGTTGGTTTAACATTGAGTCCAGACCGAAGTTCTAACATTGAACATCTCAATGTTAACTTAACATGAGAGAACAGTTAACACCTGCAAAACAGAGTCAGTACTTTGTAACCACGGTTCAAATAGCATAAGTAGAAACATTACGTACCAGTATAGAAAAGTACTTAATTACAGACCGTACTTAGTAGCAAGGAACACACTCCTTGATGAAACAGAAAAATGCAAAGAAAATAGAATTGTTCATACTTCCATCGAAAACAGGAAATTAAAAGAACTCAGAAATTTTTTGAATTTGATCTACTCTCCCCCTTTTTGTGAGAAAGGCAGATCCTTCAAATGCTTCCTAAGGCTGTCAATCTCCTGCAACCTCACTTGCTTGTCTGCTATCTCTCTTTGGGTGTCTTTATATTCTCTGTCAAGCCAAACCAGAGTCTCCTCCACAAATGCATCAGCAATGACAGAGCAGCTGTCACCACTTGCAACTGGAACAGAAGAAGCAGCAAACTTGATAGTATTCTTCTTCTTTTTCCTGCTTGGACCAGCTTCTGCATCGGGATTCCAGGGCAAGTCTTGAATCCTGACTTGAGTGAAGTAGCTCATGTTGATGATCATCTTGGCCTTGTTCTTGATCCAGCCCTTTGTCTTCTTGGTCTTGAAGCCTTACTTCACCAGAATGCTGGATATCAGAGAGGGATATGGAATAATTCCCTTTTGCCTTTGTTGTGACCTCCCTCATGTGCCTCAGAACTTTCTCCCCTATGTTCACACTCTGCCCATTCTTCAGTTTGTACACCAGCTTTGCAGATTCTTTTGTCATAACAGTGGTGTTGGAAGAAAGCAGACAGTTGTATGTAGAGAGCTTGTGAAGTACAACACTTAAGTATGTCAGCTTTGTAGTTGGAAAACTTTCATTCCACTTCCTTGTGAGTCCACCAGTGAGGCCAGTAATCACCTCATCCATGCTAGGATCCTCAGTCTCCTCAGGATCAGGAAGTTCCCAAGCTTCATTGATCACAGAAGGACTAATGCCATAGACATTCATCCTTACCCAGACTTTACCAAACTTGGGAGAGCCCTGGTGGCACACCCACTGAGAGAGGTTCATGTAGAACTCTCTGATCACATCAAGAACATATGATGACTGGTTCATCACAGAGCCCAACACTCCTCTAGCTTCAAGCAAGTCAAACAGCCTATTTTCCTTGAACATCTCCTCATCAATGTTCCTTTCCATGTGAATAACCCTGGCTTGATAAGCCTCCCACTGTTCTTCTGCCTCAGCAGACACATAAAAGCCAGAATAAGGCTTCTTGGGGGTACTCCTCATCAAGCACATCAAAATACTCATCATTGTCTGATGTTGGAGTAACATCAGCAGGGTCATCAGCTACCAGTTGGTCCTCTTCCTCAACTTCCTCATCTTTCTCTTCCTCCTTATCATCATCTTCTTCTTCTTTTTCTTCTTCTGACTCAGACTCAGAAGATTCAACAACCACCTGCTTCCCCTTTCTTTTCTTAGCAGCAGTAGCTAAGGCAGAGAGAGTCAGGCTCTCTTCTTCTTCTCTCTCAACCTCTTCAGGTTGATTGTTACCCTCATCATCAACATCTTGGTTACCCTCAGTAGTAACCTCCTCAGCCACAGTCTTCTCAACCTGATCATCTTCCTCAGGAAGAGTATCCATCTCAGCAGCAGCAGCAGCATGCTCAACATCATTAGCCTCAGACGGTTCAACATTCACCTCAAGGTTTTCACCTTCCTCAGTAACAACCACGGAATCATCCCCAACATTACCTTCAGGGACCTCATGCAAAACCTCAGACTCACCCACAACAACAACATGGGCCTCTTTCTCCCCCTCAATACCAGTTTCAGCAGTAATATCTTGAGTAGGGTTAGCCATCATTACCTCGTTTTCATCGTTGGTGGGAGTGGAGGTTTGCTCAGCAGTTTTTGATGTTGAACCAACATCACCCTTAGCGGATTTCTTGCCCTTGCGCTGTTGATAGGTGGATTTCCTCTTTGGTGCGGCGGCGGCGACGGCTTCAGTGGTTGCTCGTCTGGTACTGCGGCGTACTGGTTGTTCCATCTTCTCAGCAGCATCTACAAGAGCATCAATGGAAGACTTGCGTGCCATTGTTAGAGTAATTTAGAGAAGAAAAGAAGAAACTTGATTTGCAGAGAATGTTGTTTGCACAAGAATTTTGAATGCGTAAACAGTAAGAAGAGATTATGGCAAATTATATAAGTAATCAGCTGAAGAGTAGAGATAGTGGTGTTGTAGTATGTTACCAAAATAATCGGACCACTGTCACATGACCATACCCATGTTTAACTTACCACGTGTCAGTGTTAGATTAACACGTAACCAGAGCAGTCTCCAATCCTGAAAACTTATAAGTTACAATGTTACAATATTGAACTAACATTGGCAAGTTAACATCAGGGAGGGAAGTTGTAGGTGCAGGGGCTTCATCCAAAGCAACATCATGTGAGAGCGTGAGATATTCCTGTATACTGATCTGAAACCTCAACCAAGTACATAGGTACAAAATCATAGTTTAAGATCATCAGTATGGATAAGTGACAAATCAGACAGAAAAAACACAGAGTGGATGTACATATCTAGGGAAAAGATTTTCCCACAGCATAGATAGTGTTTTACCTGCAGTTGGTCACCCACAAAGTATGCCTCAACACATGATTCCTAGGATCACTACTCCCCCTAAGCCCAAACCAACATAAGGAAATAATGCAGAACTAGAATAAATGCAACTATGTTAGATCAACATTGGGTGATGGTAACCAAGTATACATAGCTTTACTGACTAGGATCAGGACATATCAATTTATCTTTTACTAATATCATGAACTCTTTTGCACAAAAACTAGTGAATGTCAAAGGATAGTTTCATCACTGAATGTGGGCAGCACAAGACTCCACACACACCAACAACTTAACCATCATCTACAGATTAGGCAAGTACAAAGGAACTGAATAAAGACAATACATTTATCATATACTTATCCACCCCAACTCCTCATGCATACTTGTTTACCAACCTGTTTACAAGTGAAATACCAAGTGAACAATGCTACTGAATGCAAGCAGTCGAAACTTCAAAGCACCCCAGTAGTAAGGATCACTATCATGCATAACCTTGGCCATAGGCAAAAACACAAAAATAAGCACAACTGAATGACAATGAAGATCTCAACATCATGTACCCCAGCTTCTCTTCATGCTTTGTCTAACCTAACATGGATAAGTCACAACTGAATAACATCAGAGTAGTGAGCTCTATGTACCCCAGCTTCTCCCAGATGTTAGGTTAACATTCACAGACTAACAACAGAGTTCTTACTTTACAAAACTCTTGCTATGAACCTGCCCACCAGTCAACTCAGCTATTTATAGAGATTAACCACACAACCCAACATAATCTCTAACAAACAAGTAATATGCAAAAAAAGAAGAATGCAGAAAAGAAACAAAAAGAATTACAGATACACCACAACCAATAACCAGTGCTAGACATTGGTGTTATGTCAACACTGGTGTACTAACATCCCTAGACAATGCACATGCCAAGAGAATTCCTCAAACTGAAGAACCTCTCAGAATCTAAGGGTTTAGTGAACATATCAGCAAGCTGATTGTTAGTTTCAATGTGTTCAATGTCAATGAGCTTATCTTCTACCATGTTTCTCAGAAAGTGATGCCTTATATCAATATGTTTAGTTCTAGAATGTTTCACATGGTTCTTAGAGATGCTTATAGCACTAAGATTATCAAAAAACATAAGTAAGGTATCACTGTCTAACCCATAATCCAGTAGCATGTGTTTAAGCCATACCAACTGAGTGACATAGCTGCCTGCTGCTATGTATTCAGATTCAGCAGTGGAGAATGACACACAATTTTGCTTTCTACTGTGCCATGAGAACAAGTTGTTCCCCAGATAAAAACATCCTCCACTTGTAGACTTTCTGTCATCAGTGTCCCCTGCCCAGTCTGAGTCACTGAAACCTACAAGATTTGTGTTAGTGTCATAAGAGTACCAGATCCCAAGGGCCAAAGTGCTAGATATATATCTAAGGATTCTCTTCACAGCAATCATATGTGACTGCTTTGGACATGCCTGGTACCTAGCACACACACAAACAGAGAACATTATATCAGGTCTTGAAGCAGACAAATATAGTAAGCTTCCTATCATTGAACGGTACAATGTTGGATCAACATCTGCACCAGTAACATCCCTGAATATCTTCACTGATGAAGACATGGGAGTCTTGCAAGGCTTTGAATCTGCCAATTCAAACCTTTTTACCAAATTATTTGCATATTTCTCCTGACTTAGGAATATCCCATTACCTGTTTGTTTTACTTGGAGACCAAGGAAGAAATTTAATTCTCCCATCATACTCATCTCAAACTGCCTTGTCATTGATTCAACAAATTTTTCTAAAATAGAATTGTTAGTTGAGCCAAAAACAATATCATCTACATATATTTGAGCTATACAGACATGAGAATCTTTCTTTAAAACAAACAGTGTTCTATCTCCTTCACCTCTAACAAAGCCAAGACTTAATAGGAATTTTGTAAGCCTTTCATACCATGCTCTAGGTGCTTGTTTAAGTCCATACAGGGCCTTTTCAAGCTTGTACACATGGTTGGGATACTTAGGATCTGTGAATCCCTTAGGTTGTTCAACATATACTTCCTTATCAATCAGCCCATTCAGAAACGCACCCTTTACATCCATTTGGTAGAGTTTTATCTTAAGACAGCATGCTATGGCTAGAAGTAACCTAATAGATTCAATCCTAGCAACTGGAGCAAAGGTCTCATCAAAATCTACACCTTCAACCTGTGTGTACCCTTGAGCAACTAGTCTAGCTTTGTTTCTAACTATGACCCCTTCCTCATTACTCTTGTTTTTAAATATCTACTTTGTCCCTATTACATTAACATTAGATGGTCTAGGCACCAGTTTCCAGACATTGTTCTTAGTAAACTGTAATAGTTCATCCTGTATGGCATTAATCCAAAAGTTATCAAGGAGGGCTTCATTCACATTCTTAGGTTCTATGGAGGAGACAAAACATGAGGCATTATCAACAGTACAAGTGAAGTTCATACAGACACACAATTTAACCATATCTCTATAATCAAGTCTTTCTTTGTTGCGCGTCCTTACCCGTTCAGTGAGTTCACCTATTACCTGGGAGGCTGGATGATCTTTCTGAATCCTAGCTGGGGGATCTCTTCTAGGTTCAGAGGCAACTTCACGTTCTGAGTCAGAGTCTCCTGCTGTTAATCTAACATCAGATCTAGCTGGTGTTAGTCTAACATCGTTCCCTGTCTTATGTTCAGTGTTTCCAGCTTCAAGTTCCAATGTTGGTGTAACATTGTCAGGAGTAACATTCTCGGTTTCCATTGTTGGTTCAACATTGGGAACAGAGATATCACCAGTACCTGTATCAAGTGTGAAATCATCAAACACAACATTCACTGATTCCTGAATTGTCTTCAATCTAAGGTTGTAGACTCTAAATGAAGTACTATTGGCTGAGTATCCTACAAAGATGCATTTTTCACTTTTAGGATCAAAATTACTTTGATAATCCCTGTCATTCAGCAGATAACAGTCACAACCAAATTCATGAAAATATGCAATATTTGGTTTCACACCCTTCAAGATCATGTTAGTTCCAGGCCTAAGATACACCCTGTTACTAATGTGACAAGCAGTATTTAAAGCTTCAGCCCAGAGTCTTTTGGATACATCTTTAGCATTGAGCATAACTCTGGCCATCTCTTGAAGAGTCTTGTTCTTTCTCTAAGCAATCCCATTCTACTGAGGAGTCTTAGGAGCTGAATATTCATGAAAAATACCTTTAGCATTGCAATAGTTATCAAAACTAGCATTTTCAAATTCTTTACCATGATCAGACCTAATCTTAGTCACAGCGGAGCCATACAAGTTTTTAATACTAGCACAAAGAATTTTGAACTGATCAAAAGCTTCTGACTTTTCTTTAAGAAATTTTACCCAAGTGTATCTAGAGAAGTCATCTACAATCACAAAGGCATATTTCTTACCACTGAGACTACTTACCTCAATTGGACCCATTAAGTCCATGTGCAGCAATTCAAAACACCTATTTGATCTAGGATTAGCATTCTGTACCTGTAGGGGTGTATGAACAGCTTTGGTTTGCTTACCCTTGAGGCAATCACCACACACAGGCTTACATGGACAAGACAGCTTAGGTAAGCCTCTTACAGCATCAACTTTCTGCAGTTTCTCAAGGTTTCTGTAGTGAACATGTCCAATTTTCCTATGCCATATAGAAGCCTCATCTATTTTGGCATGGAAACACTCTGCTTCCTCTTGGGCTAGGTAGCAGTTATCTTTGGATCTAGTACATGTCATAACAAGAACATTATCACTATAATAAACTTTGTCAAATGTAACCAGTAAGTCATCATCACACAGCTCAATGATACTGATTAGATTTGCCTTTAACCCATCTACCAACAACACATCCTTCAGGGGTGGGAATCCATCAACATCCAGTATCCCCTTGCCAATGATCTTTCCGTTGGTGCCACCTCCATAGGTCACTGTTCCAGCACTCAAAGGTATCATTTGTTTATGATTTTCTTTGCTGCCTGTCATGTGTCTTGAGCATCCATTGTCGAAGTACCACTTACCTGAAAGGTTAGAGTATACAGCAGAGAAAACAACATTGCATACAACTTTGATCTTAGGGGATTTAGCTTTTTCAATCCAAGTTCTACTTTCTGTCCTGCACCTAATGTTAGTCTAACATCAGAACCTATTGTAGTTTTAACATTGGACACAGAGGCTGTTTTCTTGCCACATTCTTTTATGAATTTTCTACAGAATGGTTTAATGTGGCCTGGTTGAAAACAGTACTGAAAAATAAAAGTAGGTTTACTTTTTACAGTGTTGATGATACCAAAACTCATTTTACCAGATTCTTTAACAAAGCTTGTAGTTAAATAGGCAGAATTAACATTAGAAGAGGAAGGCTTCTCAACAAATCCCAGACCGCATGTACCTATGTTACTCATGTTTAGTACCTCATCAAGTTTTGAAGTACCTCCATTCCATTTGGCTATGATCTGTGAATCATTTTTGAGTTTCTCCTTTACCTCTTTCAGCTCAGCTTCAGCTTTGTCAAGGTCTCTCTCATAGAGTTTCAACATGTTCTTCAAGCATTCAATGTCATGCATCAGTGCTTTGTTACTCTTCATGAGTTTGACATTCTCTCTCTCAAGTCTGAGAAAGGTTGTATGTAGATCATCTAGGATTTCCTCCTGGGACATTTCTTATTCATTGAAGTACTCTTCTTCTAGATCAACTAAACCATGAAAACAATCAAAGTTAGTATCATCACAGTCAGAGAATACATCATAGTTAACATGTGTATCCTTGTTGTTCTAGTCTCCAAAAAAGATTTCCTGATTTGCTGTTGGTTCTCCAATGTTAGAGTAACATTGAGATTTTTGGCAATTTAT
Organism: Linaria vulgaris; assembly: GCA_948329865.1. NCBI lineage: Eukaryota > Viridiplantae > Streptophyta > Magnoliopsida > Lamiales > Plantaginaceae > Linaria > Linaria vulgaris. Next base: position 106,385,402 of record OX415249.1, read on the forward strand.
GGAGTCTTCTCCTGACCAGGTGATCCGAGTGCATAGCGCATCAGTGTTGATTTCCTCTGATTGTTCATCGGCACTTGTTCCAGATTCGAAGTCAACTTCATTGAAGTCATCTACACAAACCCAATGAGAATTTCCTCTTGTTCTGAGGGTGTTAGCACATTCGTTTAAAGTGACCATGCCCCTTACATTCAAAGCACTGGACATCCTTCAATTTTTGAGCATCTTGAGGCGTGCTCTTGGATGCCATGTACTTTACAAACTTTGGGGGCAATTTCTTATAACCTAGGGCAGTATTACCAGATTTTTTTTCTTTATTTTTATCTTTGTAGCCTAATTTACTAAACTTCCTGGTAATGTTTCCATAGTTAGAAGAGATCAACTCATATGCATCCTCATCACTTCATGTAGAATCTGAGCTAGTTCTTAGTAAGGCTAAAGCAGGCTGTTTACTGGACTTTCCTAGGAATTCTAGTTCAAACACTTTTAAAGTGTTCATTAATGTTTGAAAGTCCATGTTGGCAAGATCTCTAGACTCATTCATAGCAATTCTTTTGACAGTGAACTTAGAAGATAATGTTCTAAAACCTTTATAGACCATGGTTTGATTTGGGATGGTAAAACCTAAGTTTTGACTCTGATTAGAGATATCAAGAAGTTTCTCAAAATAACTATCAATGCTTTCATCATCACTCATCTCTATCTTTTCAAAGTCCCTAAAAAGTTTTCTATATTTAGAGTCTCTCACAGCCACATCACCCTCACAATGTAATTCAAGAACTTCCCATGCAGCTTTAGCAGTAGTACAAGTTTGAATAAGTTTGAACATATGGTTACCTACCCAGCTAAAAATATCATTGAGAGCCTTTTCGTTGAAGTTGTAGAGAGCAATCTCATTGGCTGTCCATTGTCCTCTTGGCTTAGGTACCGGATCAGCATCTCCATCTCTTGGTAAGTAGTGGATGGTGTAGCCTTCTAGTACTGCGTCCCAAGGTCTTAGGTCGATGGATTTGATGTGGACTCTGATTCTGATCTTCCAGTAGGCATAGTTGTTGGGACCCTCCAATACTGGCAACCTGCTGGTATTGGGGTTGGAGTTGTCCATCTTGTCGTATCAAAGCCAAACACCGGTGAAGTTGGTGCTTGGCTCTGATACTAATTGAAATTGTGGATCGGGTTGATACGTTGATGTTGTTAACTTAACACTGAAGAGTTAACAGCAGTTTGGTATGTTGTTAGCTCAGCGATGTTACTTTAACAACAGACCAGAGTAATAGTGCAGTGGAATAAACAAACACCAAGTTTAAGAAGTGAATATAAGATTATATTAACTTTCGAGCCGTAGGAAAAATAACCAGTTAAGGTTTTAACAAAAGTCGTTCTCTCAATTTCCAAGCTCCTCACTCTCAAATTAATCGAACTAAGCAAAGCACACAAGAATTGCTTCGACTATCTCTAACAGTTCCTCGCTCTTAGATCTATTCTCACAACTCACAAACTTTGCTAAAGCAAGACAACACTCAACAACTGTAAATTAATCTCTCGGATGGATTGGCTCTTGTCTCGTATTTGTCTTGATGTACTTCACACCTATATATAGGTTCTTGACTTGGACTTCAAGGTGTGTTGTACACGGTTGTTAATTCTCCTTGTTTCCTTCTCGAACTCTTCTTCCTTGTTCTCGCAGTCCTTCTTGAATAATAGTTCCTTCGTTAGAGATCTAACTACCGAAAGACTATTTCTTCAAATCAGGACTCAACTTGGAAATCTTTCCTAGTTGCACTCAAACTCTTCTTTCCTTGTAGAGCGGTTTGCATAATTAAGGAAACTTTCCTTCTTGGAAACTTGAGCGTCCAACCTATAACAAGTTTGTTTCCTGAATAATAATCAAAGACAATCACAACTGTGGAACTCAGTTAGTTAAATGAATAAGGCAAAACAATAATAATAAATAAAAACAAGATTGTAAATCGGATTCTGCTTCAGCAATGTTACTCTAACATTGACTTCTCAATGTTAATCTAACATTGCCAGAATACATGCACTTTCAAATCCAGTCCAACCTTGTTGTTTCCACAAGGAACCTTGCCTTGGTCAAGGAATCCTTCTTCATAGTAGCTTCATCAAATCTGATAATCTCCCCAATACCAGTTGTCACCTTTGCAAGGAACTCACAATTCCATGCATCTAGAGGTGCACGTAAACATTGAATCCAAAACAAGTCTTTTACTATTCATTTCAATCTCTTTCCATGGTCGAATATTTTTGAAGATATTATGCCACCAATTTTTACTGACATTAATTAGTTCTTGAATGTCCTCATCCTCATTCTCTGGTTTTAAAAGCACATTCCTTCCTCCAATTCTTCTGATTCTAACTGTAAAAATTCCTTCTTCATCGAAAGCTTCTTGAAGATTTTTGAGTTCTTCATTCCTTTTAACAAAGCCAATGAATGCTTTGGTAAGCCACGAAGGCTCTAGCCACGCGCTTCGTTAGTCGGGCTCACGAATGGGGGAGTTGGGTTATCCTTCTTTGTTAGGCATAATTGATGGTGTTTCCCTTTTCACAGAGGGGGGGGGGGGGTAACGGAGCTTGGAAACCCATAACATCTGTGTGGTTTGCTGAACGAGAGGATTAGAGAACTTTTGCTACCTTTTTCTTTTTTAGTCTTGTAGGATGTCTTGTAATGGGCTACGGAATTTTTCAAGACGTGTTCAATCAATGTCAAGTTTTTCCGTTGATTTGGTGATTCCACAGTTGGTAGTTGATCCCCCCACGAAGGGACTTTCGGTTTCTTGAACTTCGTTGGCGGCAGGCTTGAGCCATTTTAGTTGGCTCGAGCCCAACAATGCCTATCTGTTGGATATTATCGTGCCAGTGGCTTCTTTGAGGGACACATCGGCTGATGAGCATTGACCTGTTATGCATGAAGGGATGGGTCCCATCCATAACTAGGGAGGACGCTTTAATTTTAGGATGATTTTGTCGAAGCCTCCTTCCCTTCCTTCTTTTTTAATATAGGTTTGAGGAGCTGGTTTTTTGTACACCTGGGGCTTTGTAATATAGGCTTTTAGAGTAAGGATAGGGGATGGGGTCCGGGGATCAGGCTATATTTTGTAATGGCTCTCCCACCGCGATGTATGCAAGTTTTTAAGGCTGATATATAAAATGGTTTTGCATGCATATTTTCTCGTGCTCCTATTTCTCAACGAGACGTCCCCCTTATGTCACAGTATGTTGGTACCATCGAAACTCGCGCCCTTGCTTTACGTGTTGAATGAGTGTGTTGAGGTTCCTCGACTTTTCTTCAAGGGGTAACATACCTTCGATATTTGCCAGAAGATAATTTGTAGAAGCCCTTCCTTCCATTGAGCTAACTTTTTAAAAAAATATCATATACCGCACCATTCTTGGTCTCGAGCTCTGGCTTAGGGGCGATGGGTCCGTTAGGCATGAATTTCACAGATTCCTATACAAATTTAAAGGGGGTGTAAAGGGAGTTGTCAATGTTCTTGGGCCCAATCGGCTCTTTTCCTTCCCTTGAGACCCCTCACCTTTCCTTCATAGCGAGGGCCATGGCTAGTGGTTGGGGATGGGGGGGAGAATGCATGTTCCATTCAGAGGGGATTCTTTTTTTTTAAAGAGGTGTAGATGATTCTTGTTGTCTCTACGCTTCCCTCAGATGAACGTGGAGGGGGTCGGATCCTACGAGGGGTGAGTTGTCTCTTGTTTTCCAGCTTCCTATGTCCATTGCGGAATACTTCGGCAGTATCGGGGGAATCGAATCTTTGCACTTCCCTTAGAGGATTTCTTCTCAGAGCCCATTTCTAAAGAAAGGGGGCACGGGGCCTCCTTTCCAAAGGGTTTGTCCCAAATGCAAGCCAGGCGTTGTTTACCAGCAAGTTGGGGGCATCTTGAAGCACATTCTTTGCTTTTCGAAGAATTATAACGTTTACCGCAAAGGGGGTAGACTGTACCATATCGCCCCTAGCTTCCTTCATTTCTATAGATCTTTTCTTAGGAAGTTGAGGGAGTTTTCCATAGACGGCGCCATTTGATGATAATATTTCTCATGTGTGTTTGGTCGTATAAAAGAATAAGGTAGTTTGTACATGGGTGAATAACCTACTCCCAGACCTACAAAGAATTGAAGTGGTCGAAATAGGGTCATAGAAAAAGTGTTGGAATCTTTCAGAATTTTTCGAGGGGGTCTTCCCTCCTTTTCTCTCCTTCTTGGGGGTCTTTTACAGAGGGGGAAGAATGTCTCGTCACCTTGTCTCCGGAAATGGCGGTCGGGTTACTTTGTACACCATGGCTTTGTGGAATTCTGACAAGTGTCCTAGATGCGTGTTAGATTTTTATAGGGGGTGATGAGTCTGTACTGATCTTTAAACAAGATAAGATTTTCGAGACAACTTATCAACATCATCTCTGTTTCTCTTATCCAATGTGCTACTTTATACGAGATAGTAGTTTTATGGGTTTCTTCGAGATGCTTGATTCTAGTAGTATCAATTTGATTTGACTAGCGATATTGCAAAAGCAAAGATTGTTGATGTCGGAGCAATTTTTTGTGTATTCTTAATTTACCTTTAATAATTTAGAAATACATCACTCAAATCTCTTACATACCTAACAATATTATTTCCTAATCAATTAAGCCCCCTAATTATAGTAATTACCAAGCAATATCTCTCTCCAACCTATATAGCCTTATATATAATGTATTTGTAACCTCTTACGTTACTTTTTATTTCTTCATAATAAATTACTCCAATTAGAATCTTACAAACTGTGATGCGCCGATACCGATACTAACTCGGCTATGCAGTATCCGATACATATCAATACCGATTCGAAAATGTATTAACGTATCTGATACACCACGTGGCGTATCCTTTAATTTTGAAAAAAAAAATCTCGATATGTATCCGATACGTTTTTAGGCGTATCGAAACTATTGTGGGTCTTTTTTACAAATTTTATGTAGTCATTAATCGTCGAGTATCGAACATCTTGATTTTGTAATATTACACCAAGCTCGTTAAATTGTTGTTTAACTTGTTAGTCATAACTCACGTTTGTATGTTTTCTTTTAGTTTTGATGCATGACTTTCTTTAATGTTAAACCTTTTTTTGTGTATTTTCAATTTTTCTTGTTTAAGTTTTAAATTTCGTTGTTTGTTAAAAAAAAATACACATAATAAATGCTAATAATTTATTATATATAGACGTATCATTACCGTATTGGTATCGGCTGGTTTTAAAAAATGCGTATACCCGTACCGCCGTATATCTGAACTGTGCAACATAGCTTAGAAATCAATCTTCAATTTTAACAAACCACAAATTACAATGAATTTCTTTGTCAACTATAGTGTAAAAAATCAAACTTTCGAAGGCCAACAGTAAATTGTGATGATGATTGATGTATTGATTTGTTTTATTGCAATAATAAGTGTTTATCTAATTTGAGGGATTTTGTCCGTCCCTGTTCATAAAAAAAAAAAGGAAAAAAAAAGTGTTTATCTAATAAGTTATAAAGATTATCCATTATTATTAATATTTGCTAAGTTAGGTATATAATTACAAATTAAAGTCGTGTATATATATTATATATGTCTGTGTGTTTGTGTGCGCATATATCATCAAAAGATAAATAGAAAGAAAGAAATATGTATGTATATAAACTTAGATTATTCAAAATAGAAAACAAATGGAAAAGGGTATTACATTTCGGACGAAATATTAAAAATGCCCGCTAACTTTTTTTAAAAAATTAAAATGCCTGTTTTTTTCGGGCCTTGCCAAAGTGCCTCATATGTTTAAAAAAAAAACTTACAAAAATGTCAGTGACCCTTATTCGGGCTAAAACTGCCTACGTGGCGGTACAGTGGCTGCCACTAAACTGCCTCGCCACGTCATATTTTCAGTTTAAAATATTTTTTAAACAAACTCTTCTAATTTTAAATATTGTACTTGCACCCCAAAATAAATTGCACTTTGCACTCCAATATATATAAAAATAATAAACATATATATATAACTATTTTGTAAAAATAATAAATATATAAATAAAAATAATAATAATAAATATATATATATAATAATAAGAATAATAAACACACACACATATATATATAATTATAAAATGGTCTTATATATATATAAACATATATGTAACTATTTTGTAAAACTAATAGAATACATATATATATATTAATAATAATAATAGTAATAAGCAAATATATATATATATATATTAATAATAAAGATATAAACATATATATAACTATTTTGTAAAAATAATAAAATATACATATATAAATATTAATAATAATAATAATAGTAATAAACAAATATATATGTTAATAATAATAAAGATATAAACATATATACAACTATTTTGTAAAACTAATAAATATATATGTATATAATAATAATAATAAACATATATAAAAATAATAATAAAGATATATATATAACTATTTGTAAAAATAATAAACATATAAATAATAATAATAATAATAAACATATATATATATAGTTCATCCCCTTCTCGTACCCCCCCCCCCCTCCCCCGCCGCCGCCGCCTCCTACCACCACCGAGCTGTACTTTGAAATGGCTGAAAGTTGGCGAATCTCGCCGGGAATCGATGAGAAATCGACGTAAATCGATGAAAATCGCCTGGAAATTAAAGATCACTCCCGTCGGAGATTTGTGTGATGAAGATGATGACAATGAGGGGTGGCAGCGGCGCAAGGTGTGCATGTGGTGGTGATGGCAGCTGGGTTGGGGGGTCGGGGGGTACGGATGTGTGATGAAGATGATGACGACGGGGGTGGCGGCGGCGGCGCGAGGTGGGCAGGTGGTGGTGATGGCAGCGGGGGTGGGGGGTATCGGCGGGGGGGGGGGGGGGGGGGGGGGGGTTGCCGGGGTGTGTGATGAAGATGATGAATTTCTTTATTGTCTTTTTTTTATTTATTTTTTTATATATATTATTAAAATATTTATTATTATTATTAATATATATATATATATTTATTATTATAATTTTTATATATATGTTTATTATTATTTATATATATATCTTTATTATTATTATTTATATTTTTTTTTTAGATGCAAAGTGTAATTTATTATGGGGTGTAAGTACAATTTTAATTTTGGCAAGGCCTGAAAAAAATGGGCATTTTAATTTTTAAAAAAAAAAATTAGCGGGCATTTTTAATATTTCATCCTATATTTTATATATGTATGTAGAACTACGTTATAAGTAATTAGGAGAGTGACATTCGTTTTCTTTAATATATTAAAAGAGTATTTTTCATCAGTTTAATTTGACTAGTTGGTTTTTCCTCGCTACTTTTCTTAAGTTGACCATAAACAAATAAAAAAGAAAAAATAATTATTCAGTTAAAGTCTGGATATTTAAAAAAAAAAAAAAATTAACGTTGAGTATTAGCAGCCGACCATTTCTTAAAAGTATTTCAACAAATTGTTTCCTCAAAAATAAAAGAGGAACGAAAAAAATTTTAACTTAGCACTAGTTTATCAATTTTCTTTTGGAACAATTTAATGAAAATTAAATAAAGTAGTATGGTAAGATTTAATACATGTATGCATTATATATACGGTAAGATATGCTGGAGATATATTAGATTGCTAATTACTATACTTAAGGAGCTTAATTGATAAGAAAATGATAAATTGGTTGAGTAAGAGATTTGATTAATGTATTCTTAAAAAAAAATTACTATGGCAACAACAATCTCTGCTTTGACAATATCGCTTACCATTAAATTTAAGTTGATAGGAATAATGATATTTTTGTTGGAACCCAACAATAAAGTCATGAGATCAACTTAAGCTCCAAATGGACAATAACGCAGCATTGCGAAAATTTATTTCTATCAAAGTGAACAATTTTTCCACTAAAGATAACTCATAAAGTTAAATAAGTGTTGTAAAATTTGTTTTGGATATTAGTTACCATCTTTAAAGTAGTTTAGAGGTAAGGGTAAGTACAAAAAATTACTTTGGCAGCAACAATCTCTGCTTTAACAATATCGCTAGTAATTAAATTTAAGTTTATATAGGAATAATGATATTTTTGTTGGAACCCAACAATAAAGTCATGAGATCAACTTAAGCTCCAAATGGACAATAACGCAGCATTGCGGAAATTTATTTCTATCAAAGTGAACAATTTTTCCACTAAAGATAACTCATAAAGTTAAATAAGTGCTATTAAATTTGTTTTGGATATTAGTTACCATCTTTAAAGTAGTTTAGAGGTCAATAGTTGACTCGCACTAATAGCGACTCTAAAACTACTTAGCTGCCAAGTGCCAAGTGGAAAAATATGAAAAAATGTCTACATCAGTAACTTTCTATACAGGATATTGATGATGCTGTAATAACATTTTCAACAGCGGCGGCTTTACTTATTGTCTTTCGCTTTACCCTTTGGGATGAATAAAAACATATATCTTCAACGTATGCATGCGACACTTGTGTATTATATTATATTATAAAAATGACACATTACTTCAATTACTGATATCTTCTTATGTAAGCACTAGTAGACTCTCGCCATATTTCATACAGAAAAGATAATTAACAATTACTCATTTCATAAATAAGAAACGATATAATTATTAATTCGCGGAGAATTATAACACTAACTTTCTTAGCCGTCTTCGCCCTATTTCAGACGACGAGGGGAAGGCCCGGTTGAGGGTTCAGGTTGTGAGACATCTCAAGGGGGCTAGCTGCGACCTAAGTCACCTGAGGCGGATGCGGGTGCGGGTGTGAGTGCCGATGCGGGTGCGCCAGTGCGGCAATTTTAAAAAATTACAGTCTTAGTGCGCCATTATAATGCGCTTCTAAAAAAAAAGAAAAATAACTTATATATAAAAATAAACAGTTATTACCTAAACTAGTATATTATAAACACATAAAATAAAAGTATGTATAAAATTCTCACACAAAGAAATGGATTACAATAAAGAAAAATACATAACTTCTAATGATTATTCATTTTATATAATATTTTCTAAATTATTATGGTGGGAAGACAAAGGTATCAACCTTAAATCACTTCCAATTTTTTGTAATTATTTAAATTTTGACTTAATTTTGTTCTCCTCTTGCTTCAACTCTTCTTCAATGTCACTCTTTTGTTTATCTTCTACCAATTTTCTATGATTATTTATTAGATTTATACATAAGAACTAAGAAATCTTAGTGCGAGAACTAAGAATTTGTAAAGCGTCTTAGTACGAAGCACGGGCACTGAAGTCGCCAGTGCGAGACCGGTGCGCCTGCAACTTTTTAAACATGGAGGATTAGGTGACTTAGGCTGCGACACTTCCTATTTTTGTACTGCAAAGTAAATGTCCTTTCGTTGTGTAAAGAAAGAGGATTTTGAAATAAGTCTTCCGTGTTGTAGCTTGTATTGTTTATTTCTGTTGGTATCCATGCTCTTTGGTTAGGCCTAGTTTCCACTCATGGTGCGCCCGATTTATTGAGACTAGGTTTGCCAACACTATTTCGATTGGTCTAATATTGGTGCCAATGTATTCCAATTGGTCTTAGCTTGTCAATGCGCGTTCGACTGGTCTTAGTTTTTCAGTGCACGCTCGACTAGTCTTTTGGCAATTTTTTTCAACTGGACTTTGTTCACTAATACGCTTTCGATTGGTCTTTGCTAACATTTTTTAGTTGGAATTTGTTCGCCAATACATTTTTGATTGGTCTTCTAGCCAATATTTATCAATTAGACTTACCAATACGCATTCGATCGATCTTCCCCTCGCCTGACATTGCTTAGGACTTTTGAGTGACTAGTTTCGTTCTTGACTCAAAGGCCGTGATTTTTAAGAGGGGGGGTTTTGTAGGGCATCGTTTCGTGAGTTTTTGGATTGACACGTACTTTTTCTGGCATCACCTCTAGCGTCAGCTAATCAATTAGCTTGGCTTATGACTTAAAGGTCAGGACTTACAGGCATTCGTGATGGTTAAAGGGCGTCTTGTGGCAATTTTGGCGTTTATCCCTTTCGATGCTTTCTTTGAGCCTTTTGATAGGCTTTCATTCGTTGAGTCGTACGTTTTGTTCCTTCCCGCTCCCCTCCTAGGTCAAGGGGTTCTCCTTTCGTCCTTGTCCACGTACGAGGCCGTTTATTCCTCTATTAGCCTTCATTCCCTTATTTGAGGGGTTGCGTCTACTCCGATCGCCTGATTGGCCTTGGCTGGAGGAGTCTTTCTATTTATTTTCCGAGGTGTCTACATTCGTTGGTCTCGTGCCCCCAATCCTCATGATACTCGCAGTACCTCCCGTAATAGCTTATATCTTTCTTCTTCTCGATCTTGAAAGGACGCTAGCATCATAGAGTGTGTTCTCTTTGAATAAATCAAAGCACCTAGATTGGGGAATAACAGGTCGTGAGACGCGATTGTGGGGGACAGTGGGTCGTGGAGCATGATGAGCTTTGGCTTTGTCCGGTGTTCCGCTTCTTTTCTTTAGACTCTGAATTTCTCAAATTTCTCCTTGGATGGGGAATTTGATTTTGAGGTGTGTTGTGGATATGATGCCTTCAAAAGCTTGGATGGTCGGTCGTCCATATATGATCTTATATGCCACGATTTGTGTTTTTACGACGTGGAAGGTGATTACTTCCGTCCTCTGGTGTGGTTCTATCCCCCATGTCATGGGGAGAGAGATTGTCCCTTGAGTGATGAGGAGTGATTCGGAAAAACCTCTGAGTGGGGTCTGATTGGGTTCTATTTGGGATGTTGCGAGTCCCAGCTATTGAAAGGTTGACAAGTACATGATGTTGATCGTGTTTCATGTGCCTATAAGTATGTTGGGAACATTACCTCTTTGAACTCGTGCACAAATTACAATTGGATCCGTGTGGGGATATATTACTCATTTCGTGTCTTCTGGCCCGAAGCTAATGACTTGTCTTCGTGGCTCCGCTTGGTTTTTCATTGGTGTGCGGGTTATGTGATGCAAAATTCGGCTCTCATTGTCCCTTAGGATCGTGGTGGTCCCATATTCTTTAGTGATGCGGATCGACATTGTTAAGTTGTTTATTCTGAAGTGGATTCTCTCTGAACCGTGCATAATGAATCTTTCTAATGGCGTTCTCACAAATGATGCCAAAATAATAACATATAATTCCCCGGGTAAGGTAACTCCTTAATTATCGCGAGAGATGTGGTTCAAAATGCGATTCTCATTATTCAAAGAGACAAAGTATTTGAGTATAAGTGTTTATACGAAGGGCTTTTCGGGTTATGAAGCCCCTTTAAATATATATAGAGAGAGAAATATAAGTATGCTTAAATATATGTATTGTCTTTATGAAAATTTGAATACAAGTGAGTTATGTGAATCTTAGTTGGTTACAATGGTAGAACTCTCCTTCTCCCTTTATAGGTTGTAGGTTTTCAGGCATAGTTGCAAGAGTGTCAACCTGGCCTTTATTAATGATGGAGATGGGCGTCCATTAATACTGCCTCGTGAGAGCTATCTCTGCTGACAACTTTTAATGATGTATGCCCATGATTCTTCCAAGTGGGACATTAAGGGGTCTGATTATGTCGGAGGGATCCTTCGTACAGCATGGGCATTTCTACGAGTCCTGAGTAAGATATTTATATGTTTGGTATGCGAGAGGCTTATTTTAGAGCACCACTCGGAGTAATATGATCTTTTATTTGCTTGGAGTATTTATGTATTATCAGTTTCAAAATAGTTATGTCTATATGTGGAGAAGAATGTATATGGAAAGATCCTTGACTCCATAATCTTATGACTATGTATATTTATATATGTATAATTTTATAATATATATATATATATAGTTCATCAAATTTATCTAAAGGGTTTTAAGCATTTCAATAATTAAAGAGAACATAGTCTGAAATAAAAATAAAAGATACAAAAGTAATATCTAAAGTTTATACAAACACCGCATAAGACCATAAAAACTAAATGTATATTGATAATGCATAAATACACCTAATTCGAAAAAGACTGGACTACACTCATGGTAATGGCTCTCGTCACAAGAGAAGTTCATAACACCAAGGAGTAGGCCGCTTATATCTAGATGAAGGACTATCAGCATTACCACTTGGGTCAAGGTCACGAGTAACATAATGAGTTGTAATACCCAAAACGGCTCGTATTAACTATTGTCAGCCGATCCATCCTCCACAAAGCAGCATTTATAGGAGCCCATCCCCACCAATCATGGGGGACTGATGATCAAACCCATTTGCATTCCGAGATATTATATATAGAGGACTAGACCAACATTGGAAGGGGACTCGGATGGAGGTCATATACTTGTACTCTGTAATCACTTAAAAGCAATACAATTCACTTAAAATAATCTCTTTCCTCGTATCCAAAAGATCTCCATATCTCACGGATTTCCCTCGTATGCGCTCTCATATTCACATATTCTCTCTATACATGAATCACGATAATTGCGTTCTGAACCACATCTCGCCGACAATTAAAGAATTACCCACTCGGTTAATTTTGTGTGATCATTTTGGGCTCATTTGTGGGACGCCATCAGAAGAATTCCTTGAACATGATTCAAAGAACTCAACCATGTTTGTTCGAGTAATAGAGGAGCACGGGAACCCTGGTCCTTGCAAAGAGAAATTAAAAGACACCAGGGAGTGAGGGGCGGTAGGAATGAGTATTGGCAAAAGACCAACTGAATGCTCATTAGTGTAAAAGTCCAATTGAAAAATTGGCAGAAAGACCAATCTAACGTGCATTAGCCCGTAAAGACTAATTGAAATATATTGGCCCAAAGACCAGTCGAACGCGTGTTGGCCCGTAAGACGAATCGGACGCGCGTTGTCTGCTAAAAAACCAGTTGAAAGCGTGCTGGCAAAAAGAAGACCAGTCATAAGCGTACTGGTGAAAGAAACACATACGAAGACACAAAAAAACTCGAAGAAATATTTCATTACAATGAAAAGCCACATACAAAAGGGGGGAAGAAGGCATAAATACAATCTACTACCAACTACCGTTATCATCTATCCCTCCTAAGAAGCATTTGAAACATACCCGTCGTCAGAATCCTCATCGTCGGAAACTCGTGAAACAGATCGGGGAAGTCAATATTATAACCCTCCACGACGAAACCTGACTTTTGCCACTGGTGGGAGGCGCGGTTGAAGCCCTCTCGAAAATAGGCGGCAAAAGCATCGTTAAATACTCGTATAATTAAGGAATTATTCAACTCGGTTAATTTCATGTTGTCATATATTTTTGCACATATATATTATATATAGCTTAACAAGTCTCTCTATAATCACTACAAGATTTCAGCAGTTTTCCCGACCGAAAACTCCTGACCGGATTTCGGTCGGGAGCAATCCCGACCGCATTGCAGTCGGGAAAACTTTTCCCGACCGGCAAGCGGTCGGGAAGTTTTTTAAAACCAATCCCGACCACATTGTGGTCGGTAAAAAATGTCCCGACCGAATTGCAGTCGGGAATGATCTGGGCGGGAAATTTCCCGCCCAGAGTGTCGCCCTAATCTCGGCCCAGCTGGGCCGCGCAGCTGGGCCGAGACTTCCCGACCGCATTGCGGTCGGGAATATGGTTATTCCCGACCGAATTATTCCCGACCGCCGTCCGGTCGAGAATATTAGGGTTTAGGGTTTAGGGTTATTGGAGACCGATTTTCGGTAGGGAATAATATTCATATTCTTAATTTCACAATTTCGCTCTCAATTTTAGGTAAATCGTTCATTTAATGATCAAGTAAATCAATATTAGTTATATATTACTAAAAATCTCAAAAAAAATTAAATTTAGTTGCACGTTGATGAATCGTTTGAAGCGTCAATTCATATTGTCATTTATAAATAGATTAGTATATGTAGTTGCTAATAATGTAACTACTTACGATTATGTTAAACACATGTTAATATATATCACAATTAGCCTCTCTATGCTAACGTTCGTAACAAATGTTAATCGCCAATTGTGAACTCCTATATACTACGTATGATTATTATATGTAAAACTCCAAACTAACTTAACTTATACTCCGATAAACTATACTAATTTAATAATTAAAAGTACATTAAACTAACTAACTAATAGTACAATTCATGAATTTAATGAGATTCTATAGTTATACTTAACAAACACATCAAAATTTTCCAAAAGATCGAAAAAATGTAATATTTACTATTTTTCCCGACCGATCTGCGGTAGGGAAAAATATTCAACACCATTCCCGACCGCTTTTCGGTAGGCATTGACCATTATTGCCGACCGCAAGGCGGTCGGAAATAATATTTAAAGGTATTCCCGACCGCACGTCGGTCGGGAATAATATTCATAGTTATTCCCGACCGCATTGCGGTCGGGAATACTATTTAAACGTATTTCCGACCGCAGTGCGGTCGGTATTTCCCGCGTTTCTGGGCTGCAAAGTATTGCCGACCGAATTTCGGTCGGCATTTTTTGAAAATTTGGCGGTTTTTTGAAATTTTTGAAAAAATTCAACATTCTCGACCGAAAATCGGTCGGGAATAATCGAAAAAAATGGCGGGACTTGGTGGGAAATTCAAATTTGATGAAAATTCAAATTTTTTCAACTTTTTCTATAAATACACTTCATTATTCTCCTCATTTTTTCATCTCCACACACTTTTTTCCTCTTCAAAAAATTTTTCAAACACTTTTTTCATATTCAAACACTTTTTCAAACCTTTTTTTCTTTCAACTTCAAAATTAAATTTTTTCACTTCTTTATTCAACTTTTCAATAATCAAAAACTTATTTTCTTTTTGTGTTTTAGACTGAGCAATGAATCAAAAATTTAATTGCTCATCTAAAACAAAAAAAAACTAAAATAATGTTTTTAAAATATTGCAAAATATTAAAAAAATAATATTCCGGTAATATATTACCGGAATATTATTTTTTTTGTTCTGTTGAATTTTATTCCCGACCGAAAATCGGTCGGAAATAGTATGAATCTTATCCCCGACCGAATTGCGGTCGAAAAAGACTTTAATATTATTCCCGACCGCATGCCGGTCGGGAATAAGATGAATATTAATCCCGACCGACTTGCGGTCGGGAAAAGTCTCGACCGGCCAACGGTCGGGATGTCCCGTAAATAGACCCGGCCGGCCGTCGGTCGGGAAAGGCGGTCGGGAAAAGTCCTTCCCGACCGAACGGCGGTCGGGAAACTTTTTCCGACCGAAGCAACACCGACCGCCGCTTCCCGACCGCTATGCGGTCGGGAAAGGGTCATTCCCGACCGCAAGTGGGTCATTCCCGACCGGCCTTGCGGTCGGGAATGACCCGATTTTTTTGTAGTGAATTATTCAAACTTTAAGAGAGATTTTGGTTGTTAAATTAAATCTTAGAAACCTCTGTTTTATTATTCTGAATAATATATATGATGTTGAAATTGTACATTAAATGTTTTGATTTTTTTGTTTTTTTTGCAGAACCCAAATCTCTCAGCTGCTGTCCTGGCCCATAAGAACACGGGCGTACAACTACATGCAAAATATCATCCAGGCATGAGAGGTTGTGAAACTCAAAATTGACACGAATAAAAATCTATCTGTGATAAATTGATTTACGGGGTGTTAATAGCCGAATAATTGAAGGATCACATTCGTGACTAAAACAATGTAACAGTAACGTGGGAGCACATGTGAGTGTGTGAGGGCCTTTCCGTGACTTACTCAACGTTTGAAATTTAGTATGCCGATATATAACATTAAAAATATTAAACTCATGATCGCACCTGAAATCATGTATGTAGGTTAAGATAATGGTGAAGAGGTAGATTTAATCACTCAGATGTGAATCAATATCACCTATAGACTGAAATTAGGTCAAGATTAATAATATCCCGTTCAACATTTTTCCCATGTATTAGGATAAGAACACATAACTAAAAAGAAATATTAAAGGTAAACCTAAAAACGTTCGTCTCGCTCTACGAATAAACTCATCATGGCTCTGCGCTTCCGTAGTTTTATCATCTTATGTTTATGACTGTATAACAAAATTGTTCTCGCACGGTCGATCAAAAAAATTTCACCTCCTCATTTTGCTAAGTAGGTTATTATATTGTGTGCGTTCCATTATTCCTTTCGCGATATGCACATATTCCTCATGAAATTCCAGCTTGTTTGTCCGAATTAAGTGTTAACTGGCATGTGGGATACACGAGCACTAGGTCTCTCATCAATGATCGAAACTTAAAAAATAAAAATAAAAAGAGAAGAGTGATAGTCAAATAATTCGACTAACAATGTGATCACTCGTCCACAAAGTAACATGTTACATGGATATAATTGCATTTGTCGTGGGCCTTTGATCTTATTTTATGATGAGATTTGTATACAACAAATGCATAGACATATAAAGTAATTTTAAAATATCTAATTTATATCTAAAAAGTTTGATCTAATATATATATAATAAAAGAATCTGTAGTTTTCAGAAAGTCATACAAGTCTTTCCTGAAATGTACAACAGTCCAACAATAAAGATCTTGTTTGTGTTTAAATGTCATTGATCCCGCCGTACGTATATACAGCCGAGGTTATTACATCATTTTGTTGTGTAATTCATTCGAAATTGATCCAAATTTTGGAATTGTAATTGGTTTAAGGTAAGTATATATGACTCATGTGATCGCTATATGAACATTACATTTTGCACAGACCTAATAAACATTTTTAATATTATATCTTTGCCGTCTTCTTGAAAAACTTACGAAATAATGGTCCAATGAGAGAACTCTATTAGTCGGATAGATAAAAGAATACATGCTATTGTTTTCCTCGTTTTTTTAACACATCATAAGTTTTATTTATATGCCACAAAATATAGTAATATACACGCGGTATTGCGATTAGGGGTTGGCGCGAAAAACGCGAATATGAACAAGTAGTTTTCCTCTATTGAAATATATATATATATATATATACATGGTTGTTTGAATTCACAATTTGGCGGTACATTGTATGCATAAATTGCATTTATTAACGGGATATTTAAAAGGGTCGTCTGTGCGCCTAACCAATTAAAACAGCTATAAATTCATATAATCACATTTCTAATTATGTATTGTTAATATGATTCAGTACAACGATTACTGCATAAAATAGTTGCTTCTTGTTTGGGTTTTTTGGGCATAAAGTATATTTTTCTTGCGGAAGAAAACTAAGTTGTATTATTAGCAAATTTATCAATCTATTAGCCAACAATCAGAAGAAAAAAAGTAATGGCTTATACCGAGTTATGGTTCTCAAATAAACTATGTTTTAATGTGTTGATTTGACCTTTAAAAATCTAATTTTGTTGACGTAAACGCAATTTTATATATAATTGATTATTATATTGGTTTTCCCTCAACTGCTGGCAAAAAGGCGAAATATAAATTGGGAAAAAGAAGTAGACTTTCACAGGAGATAAGACCCCTCTATTATTAATATTGATCGTGCAATCAATTAATCTCGAATATACTAACAAATACAATCTGATACTTTACCAAAAAACTGGAAACAAATAGAATGAGTTTATGTGAGAAAAAGAAATTGCAACTGATTGACGTAGTGTAAATGCTTTGTTCAAGATAAATTCAGTTGACCTTGATTGTGTTATACATTAACATATATGAGAGACGAGACATAATATTTCAGTATTTTGGAAAAATTAATCTCCCAAAAATATAATTAATTATAAGTAATGTGTTCCTCTATTACTATTAGCAATTAAAAGAATTTTTATATATTGACTTTTGGGTCTATTTCATTTTCTCGAACATTGTTTTTAACAATTAGTAAAATCGATTATATACATAATATAGGTCACGGATCATAACACGTAGCTGTCTGAATAAGTACAATGTTTGTACTGAGAATAAGTTTTCCAGTTTAATTAAGGTAATGGCCAGCTTTTAAGTGAAGGGTGGGGGCGGGGCGAATGGAATTTTCTAAGAGTGAATGGTCTAATTGCCCAAGGCCGGCGTTGAAACTTAGACTTATATATTGTTCCTTGTGAAATTGTGATAAAGCTTTGTGGAATCATTCATCAGTCATCACTATGCAAAGCAAATATAATTTGTTTCTTTTATACTTCATAAGGGCGGATATGACTTCATACACCCCATATAATTGAGGGCCCACTTTATTAAAGTCAAATATCTCTCTCTCTCGCTCTCTCTGTCCTGTTAAACATCCCATGTACTTAGAAATTCAGATGTCCTTTTGATTCTTTACGGAGTCAATTTAATTATTATTAAATTTATGTTTTTTTAATGCAAGAGGGTCAGGTGGAGGTAACGGTGGCTTGCGTAAAGTAACTATTTGTATGAAAAAATAAAAAATTATCTATTCTAGAGTAGGTTAATTACTGAATGTTCATTTTAATCTATTGTTTATTGGTGTGTACACAACATTAGGCCGTGATTTGTTCCGTCAGCGATAACTGCAGTCTGATATATTTAATTCACTAATCACTCACCGTAGGTGTATTAAAATCCCACCATCACTTATCAACGTGTTCTGAGTCTCAACATTATTTTGGAGCAATTTTTCTCCTCCAGATTTTTCATGAAAGTCCAGTTTGTGGATATATATATATAAGAAAAGTATTATGTCATACTGCTTTTAAATGTGGAAGTTACCGAATGCAACCTTATTAAATTAAGAATCAATTTTGGTCCACCAATCACTTCGAATGTGGAAGTTACCGAATGTCTCTTCTAAAACGATTGACAATCGAACTGATTGCTAGCGTGATAGGTCATTAAAGAGTTAATGATATTTAGATTCAAGATAACTCCGGCTATAGATCACATATCAATTAGACACAGAAGAACTCAAGCAATGCTAAGTAGAGCAGGGAACATAGGTAATTTGTCAATGAATTACTAAAGTAAATCAGTAGTGAAATCTGAACTCTGAACACCCTTAGTCGTCATCTGTTTTACAACCAAAGTAATCATCCAAACATCTTCAATTTTTCTTTGTGTTTTATTTTTGTTCTGCATTCTTTTATTTTTATTTTTATTTTTATTCAAATCACTATTTCATACTTGCATTCATAGTATGCATTCAAAGTTTTTCTAGTAAACCCAACAAAGGAAGTAACCCGTGACAACTATCATTATTTTTCTGAATTTAAGCGATTCGAGAAGATTGATCCATAACTTTCTTGGAATCTGATACTTGGGACGCAATTATACTTTTCAGTTTTTATTACTTGACTGTGCACTTGCGAACACGTAGTCATGACATTCATTTGCATACATATTTAAGAAACCACACGCTTCGCCATACATTAGTGGGCGTCTTAAAGAGAGGTCAATTCTTGACTTCATTGATTCCCACATCCCGGTGAGGGAAGTTGTTCATAGGTAAAGGACAGAGGGGTGATTATCCTTAATTATTGCTTGAGGCTAGCTTCTGTTGAAGGTTTATGGGTTGCACCTTTGGACTTTTTTGGATTCGATAAATTTGGCCATTTAGAGGGCTCCTGGCGGTTCTCCCTCACAATAGGTTTCTTGAAGCTCCATGGAGGACCAACTTTTGTTCGAGGGCCAAAAAAATCATTCACAATCACAAGTCTAGCAGCCTTGCTATCTCTCTTTGAGATGTTTGTAACTATTGGACAACAATCCCCGATGACTCTTCAACTTGTCCACTTGTTTGTGGTTTTACGGTGCAAAGCTTTCTAAAATGAAGAGGCCACTGCGCACTTGGCTCTCTTAAACACCATTACAATGGTTGTGTGATAACTATTTTTGAACAAGGTGGAGAATATTTCTTGATGACTTCTAGAAGGTCATTCATCCCACATACGAGGATGACCTCGATCCTCACTACCTCTCATTTAATTTATCATTCTATCAACAATCTTTATCCGTCAAACATTTTTTATGAGAATAGACCGTTTGGATATTTTAATTAGGTCATAAACTCCTCATTTCTAAGTCATGTCAGTGAGTCCATAAACTGCTCATTAAGAAGCTCTACGAGTGAGTCCATAAACTGCTCATTTCTAAGCCCTTGCGACACATTGTTACACCATGGCCAAATTGACTTCAGAGACACCCAGAACTTTGTTAGTGAATCATTACATATATACTCTCTTCAGGCTTTTTTCCTCTTCGTACAATGCTTAACATATATACACAATTTCGCTACCATGGTCATATTGACATGTGGGGCACCCAAAACGTTGTTAGTGAACCATTTCATATATACTCTCTTCAGGTTTTTTTTTTCTCTTTGGACAATGCTTAACATATGTGAGATTAAGAATATTTGTTAGTCTTCCAAACTAGTGTACAAACAACAACAAATGTTCAAAGCTCTAAATGATGTGGTGGTAGCTACAACAACCAAGTTGGTTCACGGTGATGCGTATCATTTTATGAATATGCTTCGCCTACGTGTTCACAAGTGCATGGTCAAGTAATAATAACATGGAAAGTATGATTAAGTTCTAAGTATCGAATCCCAAGGAAATTGCAGATTAATTTTTAGAATCACATAGATGTAGAAACAATGATGATTGTAACAATTTTTACTACTTTGATGATGTCAAAGAAAAAAGCTATTTGATGAATATGAATGCGGAATTATGCTAATGTATGCAAAACTAGTCTTAAGAACAAAACTGAAGATGATTGGGTGATTGCTTTGTTGTAAAACAAATGGGTGATGAATGTACATGTTCAGAGTTAAGATTTCATAACTGATTCACTTAGTCATTCGTATACAAATTACATACACTTATTTAAGCTAGTGAGCCTTGATTGAAGTTCTTATGTGTCCAATAGATTCGTGATCTATAACTAGACATATACGTACTATAAATCCATAATTCTCTATTGATCTATCGCGCTAGCAATCTCATACTGATTTTCAATCATTTTAGAAGATAGGTTAAGTCTACAATCTATATTTACTCATCTACTCGTGCTAACAAATTGTACTTAGCAAAGATTGTATTCGTGTGATCTAAAGATGTGCATGACTACAAACACAAATCGCGTGTATACATAAATATTATAACATCTACATTTTGGTGGTCCCCGTATTGATGCTTCCTTTGTTCTAGGTAGAGTTAATCCTAACATGCAACATATAGAAAATCAATCTCGACACATGAGCGCTCAAACAATACTCAAGTAAATCAACATATTCATGAATCAGATATAATTCGATGCACCTAACACAACCAAGTTTAACTATTTATAATCTAGAGTTTACCAACAATAAACGAGTTAAACAGCATAAATGAAGAACAATGATTAAGAAAACTTCGCAGATTCGGTGAAATGTTGTTGCTTTCCATCTTCGTGACTCGTTTTCTTTGTCTTCTTCTTTACAACTCTTGACTCTTCGACTAAAAATATAGAAGAATAAGTTTAATGTTGCTTCTCTCAAACTCGCTTCACACTTTTCTCTCAATGCTTTCTTTTACAACTTTGGTGGTACAATGTTATTTTCTCTTGCACATTGGGCACGCTTTTTTTACCAAGATCAGACCCTATTTTTATAAATATTTTGTGTTGCCCTAGGTTAGATCTTCAATTGTCACTTAAAAGTTGCCCTCAAGTCGCATTGCATATTGTGCGGGTTGCGCTACTTTTTGCATGTGGAGCGCTGGCCGCGCAGTTGTTGGCGCTAATCCCATGACGTCCGGTTGTTGGCGGGCAGATTGGCCTCTTTTGTGTGAAATTAGGGTTTCACTCTTCTTCTTCATAGGGTTGTAGTGCTACTTTTCTGTGTTGTGGCACCACGAATGTAGTCCATATATGTCTTCAAACTCGATTCATCACTTTTCCTTTATTTTGTGCTATTTTCCCATCGTTTTGTCTTGACTCAACTTAAAACTACAAATGACTCAAAACATAGCATAAACCACTATAATTGCTACAAATCATAACAAAAGATCAAGTAAAAAGGCTATTAAAATTGTATCAAATAGACACTCATCACAAGTCTAGGATTTTCTTACGAGGGTGGTTCAAACAAATCCACATAGTATCTGTTCTGGAGTGACTATCAAGTTCATGGTCGACATGTACTAATATATGGGGTCCTTGCTGATCTCTGAAAATGCTTATGCTGGTAGTTTTATATTTTTGAGAATCAGGGTTAAGGCGATGCCCCACATGAAGTTTAATCATTTTTTAATCAAGATCATCTACAATTGTACGATCTTTTGAAGTTCCTGTACTTGCCTTTGTAGCTTGTTAGTCCAACAACCCTATAACTAGGGCTTCCATATTAATATTCTTAAGAGGAAGTTCTTTGGTAAAAGTCTTCACAATCGTAGGACCGAACTTGGCATTTGTTGCCCGAGAGCTCTCTGAGGCTCAGGTTTTGCGGTCCTTAAGAGATCCCCTAGTTACATTCCACAAATGGTAATTGTCTCAAAAGTCCTTGACCTATGGTCATACTCTGAATGTCGGCTATATTGGGCGTCTAGATTCTCGTCATGACTTATGTTCAATCAAAGCTTCGTTTACGTTAAATGGTGTTGAGCATTAAGATCAACTATTCTCTATTCAATACCTAATGCTTGCGACTTTAATTTTCCTTCTTGCTCTGTTTTCAAGAATTGCTTTATGAGTCCACAACGAGCATAGTGTTGTACCACAAAAAAGAACGAGGACAAAAGGTAAAGGTCGAGAACGTAAAGATTAATTAGGTAAAACACATAAAACGTAAGTCTTATGAAGCTTTTAAGATCCAAAGTTCTTTCTATTGAGAAGGTGCGAGGCTGATGGTATATGAATATTGGAAGACATAAGGGAAATAGATATACATCTTGTGCGTTAATGAGGACGCCAATTACTGAGGCGTATTTTGACGGAGCATGTGAGAATAGCTTTTCTCCATTGACGAGGATGAAATTGTAATTAAGGACAATTGACACGTGTTTTAACTTTGATGGTAAAGATCGGTGTGACACCGTGGGAGAGGTAAAATTAAGAGAAGTTAATACGGAGGTATATTCACTAGCTTTGTCAATCGTTTAAAGTTAAGTAATGGGTTGAGATGTCTCGTAGCATTAGAATTTTGTCTTTAATTATTTGGTGTTGGAGAAGGCTATTTATGGTTGAAATTACCACTTGCCCCTCATATATGAGGCGGAACAAAGCAAAATCCCTCATCAGAGAAGAATTATAATGGTACAAGATAAATGCTTGAGAACCCACCGTCCTTCGATGAATCAGTTCAATCTTCAAAACAAGAAAATAAAATCATTAAATCCCGCCTTGGATCATAACCATTTTTTTAATTTTTTTTTTTTGCAATATTCACACGTGCCCTTTAAGAGTCGCCTGATTTATGATGACACAATAGAATTTAACACTTGCTTACAATATTGAAATTAGTTCATAAAAATTAATTAGAAATCAAAATTGAACCAAGAAAAAAAAAAGACGTGCTACCTAACAAGTAAATATAATTAATGACTATATTTGAAATTTATATAAAAAAAAAAGATTAAACTGGCCGACTATTCAAAGATAAAATGCTATTTTTGCACGTTATAAAAATTATGAACTAATTCTGTAACCACATGAAGATTAAAGGACTAAAATAGCAAATCTGCCATTTTATCTCGGACACTACACAATATTTCCCAAAAGAAACAATATAAATCTGCCTACACTGGACTTGTGCGACTCCGGATCCAGAACATTATAATTCATAACAAGTGGTACGGTGACCACTTCATCGTGGAAGTGTTGATTTCTTAAGTTACAATTTGTCCTCTCATCAAATGTTCTTTCCTGGCTTATTCTTTTCGACCCCTTCTACAACTTGAGATTCTGATTTCTGAGAGTGAGTGCACTATACGCTCAAAAATCTTATTAATTAAATACTTCTCAAACATAACAGAAAGAAAAATATATATCTTCATCACTCCTTTAATTAAATTATTCCGAAATGTGATGCGAGTCATTCTTTGGGCAAGATTCTATGGTCATAGTACCAACTACCATCCCACTATTAAATATATGTAAAATACAATTTTGACCAATATATTTATAGTATTCATAAAACTAATTTACATAAGAATCCGAGAAAAGATACAAATTTGCTTAGGTAAAAAAGAGTAATAATTCCACAGACCATCTTTAGAAATAAAGTCAAATAAGGAAAACAATCAAGTGTTACGAAAATAGATACGTAAATGGATTACATTGCTATAATTTCGTTCAACCGATCTGATGATGTATATGGTATACTAATTCTTATTGAATGGTATTAATTTCATGCATCTTCAACCACAAGTTTCGTCACCATGTATCAAATTGAATTGTAATTTTGTTGAAAGAGAGAGACCATAAACCTTTTGTCCTGGCTGAGGAAAGGCTGCCAAAAGAAAATACTGTCAAAGCAGAAAACGTTATCCGTAATTAAATTGGGGATCGCGAAGTATTTACATGTGAAAATGTTTACTGGGCCCCATCTATTTTTTTAAATTATTTTTAAGATATTGTTGTTTGAATATTCGTGAAACCATTTTAAAAATCCAAATATCATCACTATAATATATACTCAAATTTAAAATAGTAATATATATATATATATATATATATATATATTCACTCTGCTTTAGTAACTTCAGCGCTTAATAAGGTGTATTTTTTTATATTTTTGAACTACACATCGATTCATTTATTTACGAAAGCCGAGGCCAAATAAGTGCATGCAATAAGGTGTTTGTGTAACTATTTTATTTACTTCTTTTTTAAACAAAAATCCTAAAACAAATCTAACTTGTATTCATATAATTATCTCAAATTGATTTTGTGAGGCTGTGCCAGATGCAACAGTAACATAAAGCCCTCCATGTTGAGGAGGGGGCGGGAGGGTGGGACCCAGTTTGATGCCTAAAGTTGACGGCGTTTTATAGAAGGTTAACATCCCAAGGCAATCAACTGGCAACGTACAGGCAAAGAGGACAAGTCCAACACCCACATAAAACACTTCGTGAACATACATGTAAAATACACGTTCTATCAAGAAAAATAATAAATATACATGTAAATACAATCCACACAGGTACATTTTTCTTATATGTAAATGAACAGTATAATTCAGTATATATATGAAGTTATGCTTTCAATTCTTTAAATAGTTATGTAATCAATCTACTATCACAAAATGTCAACGAAAAAGTAAAGAGATAAGAATACATTAAAATCCATACGAATCGAAGTTTGACCACAAAATCACTAAGGTCCTTTGCCTCGAAACCACTTTTTGAAAAAGAAAAACATCCAATTTTCACGAGATTTAGGCAAGTTACAATATTTATAGAGAGAAAACGGTAATTTTTTATTGTTAACAAGAACATAAAAAAAAAAGATAATTTTATGAATCTTGTAACATTTTTTAGTAACGTTAGTTAAATTGTTACCTTTATCGCGCGAGGTTTTGATACAAGCGATTAATTTTTCTTTTGCGGTTTATTATCAAGATTTAAATTAACAATAATATAAGAATGCAAAATAAGTTTAACTTGCTTTCATTTTTCATTTTGCACTTGAGGTTTACAACCAAGTAAAAGATGTAGACCTTTGTACTTTATTCAAGAAAACTTTTGATTTTTGATTATTATTCAAAGTGAATTTCAAGATTTACTCAAATTCATCATGGACCATCAATTCCCCATATTAAATGAAATCTACGAGTTTTGGTTCCTACAGTCTTACAACAACACTTCACGTACATCAGACTGTTACCAGAGTCCAGAAGACCCTACAACATGCTGCCTAGGAGACGATATTACGACATCATCTTGATGGAATTTGTTATTAAGAGAGATGAAAATGCACAATTCTGTAATCCAATAAATTTGTAACTCAATAATTTGTAGCCCTTCAATTCAATCGTAAGCACCATTTTATGACACAAATTTGGACAATGTTAATCCATTCTACGACAAATATTCTTTTTTGATTGACCAACCTCGATGATACCCCATACATGAGAGAAAGGTTTAATGGTTTATAGTTCAGAATTCCATGATAGGTGTCGCAAACTATGACACCCTAACATCATAGTTCACTATAGTGATTGTGCTTGGGTTCATGATGAATCAGAAGTCAATCTTTAAATACTTTGTGAATGGTGTTGTGGAGGAGATGAAAGTGACAAATCTACCAATGACACTAAGAAAGTTGGCAAAATATTGCATTGACACGAAAGATGATCCTACAAAGGTTCGTTTGAGGGAAACAACAATTTTAGGTAGGCAGTTGATGATGATGCCAAGAATACGCTGAAATTGTTACAATGACAAGGATTTTGTTATCATTTATACCAAGATTTAATTTTATTCTAATAATAGTTCCTCAATTACAAAACATACTTTGCGCTTGAAATCATATCTTTTCCATTTAGGAGAGAAAGATGAAGAGTATAAAAAGTGAGATTGCAAAACCGAAAAAGGACAAACTCATAGCCCGAAATTGACCGAATTGTCAATAGTCCTAGTTTTTGACAAGCAACTAGTTTATGTTTGCGATGACGTGATCTAAACCTAATTCTTACATTTAAATGGAGATAAGTTCTATTTATTATCTTTAGTGAAACGTTAAAATTATTTATCTTAAATTTTTTTACATACTATTTAGTTACTAAATAGCACCTTTGCAATAACTCGCCTTTGACAACGTTGGTTTTGATTATTATTTAGCATGAGAACTTTACTCGCTTTCAACAAAATTTTGGTATTCCTTGTGAATCAACAGATTTTAAGTTAACATGCTCTATACGTCATTAAAAAATCGAGTCATATCAGTAGTACATAATCAAGACTTTTTTATGGGACCCAACATATTAAATTAGCTCACATCACAAATTTGACCAATTTTGCATGATATGACAATTAATATTTTTCATCCAATACAAGATCAAATTATTTCTCGTTTCAACAAATTTCTTGTAATTCGACACCCTCCTTCTTAGATTATGATACGAGCAACTTTGCATAAATTAGAGGGAAAACGACATTTACACCCCTGGAATTTTAGCCCGTGAGCACTTACCCCCTGGACTGTTTTTGGAGCACTAACACCCCCAAGCTTAATTTTTTAAAGTTTTGTACCCCTCGCGACACCCCCCACACGTGAGAAATAGAATATTCTACGAAATCTTTGGCTCCGCGTGCACGGGTTGGCAAACACTAAGGGCAAATTCGGTAATTCAAATAATCAACGGCTCTCTCACTGTTTCATGCCTTTTATAATCGAGAATTGGTTTAATCCCCAATTTTTCAAGAACCCTAATGCTCAAATTTAAAATCTATCATCAAATTGAGTTTGCTTTTAGTGTAATTTTTGCCCGTTTACCAAACCCTTCATGGAGTCGACCAAAATCTACACTTGTGGAAGAAAAACAACCGTGAAGACCTCATGGACGAACCAAAATCCGGGGAGAAGATTTGCTCTTTGCAAAAAGTACCCGGTAATTTCTGTATTTCGTTGTATTTTTGTATTTCGTTGTATTTAATGGCTGCAAAAAGGCAAAATCTTCTCATTCTTGTATTATGTTGATCTAACGAAATTGTTTGATGCTTGTTTGATACATAGGGTCATGGTGCATGCGAGTTTTTTTCATGGATCGACCCTCCAATGTGCGACAGGTCTCGTGTTATCATTCCTGGATTACTGTGGAGGATCAACAACTTTGAGGGAATTAGCTCGGTCCAAGAAAATGCAAAAGAAGTTGTGGGTTGCAATTGTGCTGATTTTGGTGATTCATGTGTTTCGTTTTTGAGAGGTTTGCATAAAGATTTAGGAGGTGTTGTAGTTTGGCAGTGGTTTGTAAGTAGTCTGATCATGTGGTAGTGGTATTGTGGCTGGGGTATTGTGGTTGTGGTCCGTGGTTGTGGTAATGTAGTAGTGCTAATGTGTGTAGTACTTAGAACAAGTATTGTAATGTGTTTTAGTTTTTGTTGAAATGTTGTGTGTTATGTTGATGAATGAATTTCTGTAACACAAGACATGAAGTGTGTGTTAGTTTGATTAATGAATTTCTGCTTGGCAAGCTTGATGGTGTATGTAGCTTGGTGATGCAACTGTTAATCAAGTGTACAAAGGGAATATATGCCCTCTTGAAATCAAAACAAGAGAACAGAGCATACCATAACACTCCTCACTATATACATACACAACTTACCAATACACAAACACAAAGCAAATGCAGACACATCACTGCATATAACCATAACAAAAGGGATAAATACCATAACATTTCATAATATCAATATTCATAGTCAAAACTCATACAGGAAAATAGTTTGCAAGATTCCTCATTATCAAGCCATAATCAAAATACTCTGGTAGCAAACTACAAGGGACGAAATAAACATTAGTTCAAAATATGGTGATCATTTACTGCTTCTTCATCTTCATTCCTTCCAACACAAAACTCACTTCTCTCCTCATGTGACTTAGGTACAGCATAGACAGATACAAGTCTATCTTTACCAAACACCCTAGCCATCTGCAGAGCTGCTCCATCATCAGTTATAGGAACCAGATCACTACAGTTATCCCATCTAGATGCATTGTAGAACAACACAACATACTTTGGAGCCCCAACTTCCTTCAGCGTTTCTAAAAGCTCTAGATGAGACATCTCATCTTCTTCACAGTAATCAACATGATCTACCTTTCCAGCTAAGTAGCATTTTGACCCTAAATTGTACAAGTTTCCATGATGGTTGAGCCTGATGGTGAAAAATTGTTTATGGTTACCTGCAGTATGGCTGGCACAGATGTTTAATCAACAATATACTTGTATAGTGGTCTTAGAACAACATTATAGTCAACATTATTGAGTGGGTGACATGTAAAAGTACATTTAGACACTATTCTATTCAAAAAGCAACCAACTTTACACACATGCATACAAAATATCATTTGACTACGCTCAAAAAGACAAAATTAATGCACATTTATACATGTTAGACCACCAAAACAACTAAGTTTAACAACAAATGGAACATCTGACTATAAAAATAAACCCCAAAATTTCACACTAAAGGCACAACCTTTAATCAAATGATTCCAACGCAACGCTAAATGACAAAATGTTTTTCAATTACCCTACTTGTACATCATAACACAAAAAACACACAAATATTAAACAACTAACACACAAAAACACACAAAATATAAATTTTAGGTTATACTAACCATAATCGGGCGTCATTCTATCGTGTATTACAAGGTCCGCCGCGGCCCAAATTCGCCAACCCATTTCGCCAGAAAGTACGAAGCAACAACGTACAAAGTGGATTTTGGGAACAATTTGGGAGAATTTGTGTTTTCGCGGGTAAATCGTGAGTGTAGATTTTGGTGTAAATTATGGTTTGGAGTGTGGGTCGAAATGGGGCTGGCTTTCCCTCTCTTCAATGATTGTAAAGCGCTGGTTATTTGAATTATCAAATTTGCCCTTAGTGTTTGCCAACACGTGCGCGCGGAGCCAAAGATTCCGTAGAATATTCCCTTTCTCACGTGTAGGGGGTGTTGCCGGGGATACAAAACTTTCAAAAATTAAGCTTGGAGTGTTAGTGCTAAAAAAAAAGTTCATGGGGTAAGTGCTCGCGGGCTAAAAGTTCAGGGGGTAAGTGTCATTTTTCCTAAATTAGAATATGTCCTACATTTTCTTTTTAAGAGAAGCGTTTGTCCTACGAGATTAGGAGAATAAATTTTGTAAATTTCAATGGCTCACAAAAATTGTAACTATAGTAACTTAATTAACTCTAACTACTAGCTAAGAAACTAAAAGCTTTTAGTTTTGAGTGAATGATGAGAAAATTGATAAGATAAATTAAACATTTAAATAAAACAAAGGATTTTCAACCTAGCCTTACTAAGATAACAATAATTTATGGGCAAAATATTTTGTTTGCCCTTTATTTTGTGTCAAATTCAAGTTATGCCCTTTAATTATTCGTGCTTAGTAAAATGCCCATTAACTCTTTTTTAAAAAATAAATAAATGGCCTGCGGGCTCAGAAATAGAGTTGGGCTAATTTCTGCCTACATGGCCGTTGACTAAGACGGCACACAGATGCCACGTGAAACCACGTCTTAAAAACTTTATTTTATAATGTTTATCTTAAATCTTTATAATTAATTTTATTATTAATAAACCATAATATATAATTTAAATTTCAAAAATTTAATTTTTAATAACTAATAATTAGAAAAAAAAGAAAAATAAGGCAAAAAAAATTAATTTTTTATAGAGTAAGAGAATTCAACACCAAATTTTAAGAAATTAGAATACAAGTTTATTAAGAATTAGAGCCTTAATCTCCCCCCGCCTCTTTCGCCGTGAAACCCGATTTCACAACCGGCGCCTCCTCCATGCTTCAATCACCAGCCTTCCCTCTTCCGTACGCCGTCTCTTTCCGCACGAAAAAAACCTTCACCACCATAGCTAATTTCTCCCACACGCTGGGGCTCCGACAAGTCCGAAGATTTGAGCCCCAAACACGGTGTCCCACTCTCCCGCTCACCTTTCCCATCTTCTTTGGCAAGCCGAGCTTCGAATTCTCAAATAAAATATGTTCATAATTCCTTGACCTTTCCCATCCAATTACTAATAAGAACTTAAATTAAAAAAAAATCTTTTTCACTCAAAATTAAAATTAATGGAAGTATCGAAGGGTAAGAAGACATCATCGTCTCGTTCGCTGGCATCGGGGTTCCGATTCCATCCGACAGACGAGGAACTCGTGCGCTACTAATTGAGGCGCAAAATCTGTGGCAAAGCTTTTCGATTTGACGCCATTTTCGAGATCGATATTTACAAGACCTAGCCTTGGGATCTACCTAGTATGTATTTAACCCCTTCGACCGGAGTTTATATGTTCATTTTATTTGAATTTTAGTGTGCTTTGTGCAATTTGGGAGTTGACTATTTGTTGTGTTAGTCATTTTGGTTTTGGTGATTGAGATTGGACTGGGAGTGGGAGACGCAGTTGATTGAGAAGGATTTCGATGAGAGTGGTAGCGGCGGCTTTGACGAGGTCGCCGCTTTTTGCTGTGCATCGCCGGCTTCATCATCGTGAGGGGTCAATAATTTGTTTTTGGTTTTTTAAAAAATTTATTAGTTATTATTGAATTTTTTAAATTAAAATTATATATTAGGTTTTTATAATAATATAATGCAATTATAAAGACTTAATATTTACTTTATAAAATAAATGATTGAACCAACTGGAATAATGGGCATTTTTAAATATTATAAATTTTTTATTGCTCATATGGCTCCACGTGGCATCCGAGTGGCATCCTAGTCATACGCCACGTAGGCTAAAATTGGCCCAGCTCCAAATCTGAGCCCGTCGGGCATTTTTTATATAAAAAATAAGAGTTAACGGACATTTACTAAGCCCAAAAAATTAAAGGGTATAACTTGAATTTGGCACAAAATAAAGGGCAAAAAAAATATTTTGCCCATACTTTATAGTCTACAGGTTATCGTGATATTAGGGTTGCAAAATTCAGGAAAAAAATAAAACATAAATTTTCTTCGTGTTATCATGTAATTTTACATAATGATAATGTTGGTGTTTAATAATTTAGGAAATACATGTCTCTAATTACGAGAGGACACATGGCATGAACAAATCACCTAAGCAATAGACAAAAGTACTTTTGATTCCACATCGGATTATTACATTCGGACTCCACACTGGATCCCCTAAATGAATACTTATTATGTGTTAGAGGCCATTCTCATGCGAGGTTCTGATCTGAAAACCTGTGCCAACTAAAAGCTTTCTCAAAGTACCGCGTTAGCTTTTAATATCCCACTAATATGCATTAAATGTACATTTTTACAATTTTCTAAGCACTTCAGAATCCACATCGGATCTCGAGCTCAGAGTTTGACTAAGTCAATATTTCGCTCTGCTTTATTTCAACTAGGATATTCAGGATTTGAGGTGTAATCTTCCAGAAGTGAAAGGTCCTAATTGAATTTCTATTTTTCATCGAATTTACATTTCGACCTATAGCATGTATATAGGCTCAACCCTACATGAACATCATTTGGTGTTGGAGTATAAACGTTGGATTAGCCCCGCGAGAGTTTACATGTCGTGTTTTTCAATGCAAAATTCTTGTACTCAAATTTAACTCGAGACTAGTAATAAGCTTGAGTTAGTGAGACGTAAAAAGATCTAGTTATGAGACAAAAATACCGGATTCTCTAAAATTAAACAAGATTATAGTGTCCACATTAAAAGAATAGAACCAAACCGTTACATTTTTTGGGCGAGAAAAATTGAAAAGTAAATAAAATTACAAAAGTCACGCCTCACAAAGTAAATGAAGGAAAAGGGGTAGTAAGGTCGTAACAAAGTTTGGATGTATTTTGCCTTTTTATATGGAAAAATCTAAATGCAATAAATAGAGATATATACATACATACACAGCGCACATGTGTATGTATGTATATGTTGGGTGGTGGGTGGGGCCGGCACAATTGGGGGTGAATTGAGGAGTATAAAACGAGGGCATCGGCAATTAACTTTATTCGAAGAGAGAAAGAGAACAGATTTTCCTTTCCATTGCATTCCTTGGGGATTACAAATCCTCATTCAAGGAATCACTGAAACAACACCACTAATAATAATATTTTCCTCTTAATTTCTCTCTCTTCAACCTCTCTCTCTCTCTCTCTCATATAGATACAGATACGTACAACTCTGAGGAGCTGATTCGGCAGCAACCATGGGCGGCGACGACAAGGCGATTAGTCTTGAGGAAATCAAAAATGAGACCGTTGATCTGGTAAACCCCACCGCCTTTACTCACGTTGAAATTCGATTCTTAATTATATATATATATATATTTCTTCTTTACTAAATTTGAGATCTGTGTTTTTACTGTTTTCTGATTATTGCTGGATCCATAACATGATTTTTTTTTCAATTTTGTTTGATTATTTAAATTGACTTTAGGAGCAATTGAAAAGGCTCTATACCTTAACTGCAGGATTTAGAAGCTTTTTTTATTGACTTTCGTTAAGTTTCATATCTGCTCTTATTTTTAATTTCTTTTTTCCTTTGTTTTTTTTTTTTTTTGCATACAAACAAGAGTAAATAAAGTAAATAAAATAAAATATTTGCACGAAAAGCGCGTGAGTTTCATTTGCTCCAGCTTTTCCTCTGGTTCTCTTTGTCCTCTTGCGACTAAACGTTTATTTTAACTGATCTGTGTAATTTATTGGTATTGTATATGATTAGCTCTGTTACACACTGATGTGCAGATTTGTTCATAAAATAATTTATAATACTATTGTGGAACTTATTTGATATTTTTTAAATTATGGTCAAAGATTTTTTTTAATTTTTTTTCGTAACATGTAAATATGGTGTTTACGTGATATTGACGGATGGATCCATGTAATCTGCAAAAAATCGGGAATAAACTCCAGATTCCAGAAAACATGGGATGATATATATAAGATAAAATTCCGTAATTCTTTTCTATTTTTGAAATTTGAGTAATTTTTGCATAATATTTGATTTAGTCAAAAAATAGTAGAATATAACTAGGTACAAGAAGAAATAGCTTTATGTCCCCAATAATTTAGGTAAGTTTGAGAAATATAAATATACCATAGGCAGAATATGAGAATCCGAACATATAAATTCTTATGCATAAAGTTAGCGTTCCCACATGATGCGGTTGCACAACTTGTCATTAGTCAATCATTGAAGAGTTATGGAAAATAGTACAAGTTGAAAATATTTTGGTAAAAAATATTTAAGTTGCATACGTTATTCGCGGCCATATTTGTTAAATTATTAATTGATTATTATTACCCATGATACCAATTAATTAAGAAGAGATGATAAATTTGGTTGTTGTCTCACCCATAAATCACGGGCATAATTTGAATGAATACGATAAACGTAAATCTGCCAAAAAGTTATCTTTATGAACTTTACCTTAAAAGCTTTAAAATACAAATTAGTTTAATGACAAAATTACCTAATAGATTATTTTTGTCATAGTTGGAAATTAGTTTAGGTACTTTTTCCGTGGTACTTGACCTTATGGCCTCGAAATGAGTGTTTTGGGCATTCCAAGGTGTTTTTTCAACGGCTCCGACTATTCTTCTTTTTCCTAATAATAACGGCCCCTGACTTTTAACTAATACTGACACCATTTATTTTCTATCCCCTCAAGTGTCTGACTCTGACACACTTACCCCTCGATTTTACATAAATTTCAAAACTGTCGCGTCTTTTAGTACGGTGGGATTTTTTTACCCAAATATATGTTAATTCTGGCGCGTGGATCTTACGCAATTGTGTGACCCGTAAAGCGTGCTGGATGCTGCACGTTGATTGGCTGAGAAATCAAGGCCATTCTTTTGCGGATTTGAAAGAAGCCGTTGTGGTGGTCCCCACGCACGATTTTTCTTTTTTAGCCACAAAGTCAACTTTTTATCACCCATTAGTGCGTTCCCACGTGGCTAATTGTGCCTTTCATGTGACACACTTTAAGCAGTAGGTACAAGTGCGTGCGTATCATATGTGATCTTGTGATGCATACAACAACATAAGCACGCAGTCCGTGGACCCTTAAACAAATTGACAATTAACTTTTTGTAATTATGTTTGATATTTTAATAATTCATACTTATAGATACGCAATTTTATAATGACAAATTGTTTAGTACTTATGTAATTCTTTTAATTTCATGAAAATAAGATCCTAAAATGTCCTTTTACTTACTCGTCTCGGGCTTCTGGTATGCTGGTTTTTGAACTTTTATAATAATAATGACATTAAGTAATAATAATATAATTTGGTTGTTTTTTTCTAATTAGAGTGGTTAAGGATTAGTCTTGTTGACTTATCAACTTGATATAATGAAGTCAAGAATAACGACACCTTCATCATCTTATTTGAAGTCAGCACTCACTTTTGTTGAAGTTTGAGTTGGAATTAGTCAATGATTGGAAATTCTCACTTTTCTTTGTTTCATAACTCCATGAGCTGAACTTGATATCTATTCTTAAACATTCATTAAGTAAGGCATGAATAGTTTTTCAATGACATAACTTGATATTTTAATGGTTGCCACAAACGATAAACTATTTTATGAAACACGGAAGTAATATGAAAATTAATGTTCAACTGATACTGGTGCTCACTCATGTACATAACTCAGTTTGGTTGCGGATCAATGTGTTAATAGTTAAGGAACTTATATCTTGTACAGCGTATTTGCAGCGGTCAACAAATTATATTTACGCACTTCACATATTTCAAAGTTCAAACATAGGCATCTGTATCTAAATGGTACTGTTAACATGGACCAATTTTTATGGTTGCAAGCCTGATGGCATATAGTTTGGGACGCAACACTGCATCCCCTTCTCATTCAGCTCTCATATACGCCATTAATGTGACAAACAGTCTTCACGAATCTTGTATGCATAATCTAATAGGAGTCTTATTTAAGTGCAAAGGGCTTCACTGTTTTCAACTGAGTCTTTTGATTTTTTCTCTGGAAAGAAGAATGTTGGTTTAGATACTTATCTGAGTTTTGGACTAAGTAGCTTCCTTCCTCAAAATAACAGGAAAAGGTTCCCATCGAAGAAGTCTTTCAGCAGTTGAAATGTACCCCAGAGGGTTTGAGTTCCGACGAAGGAGCCAACAGGCTTCAAATCTTTGGACCCAACAAACTGGAAGAGAAAAAGGTATCCATTCCTAACCAGTCATTTTCAGTTAATTTGATCCATCGCTTCATGAATATTTTGGTGGCAATGAGATTGATGTAACTGTTCTGATGGGTGCAGGAAAGCAAGGTACTCAAGTTCCTTGGTTTTATGTGGAATCCTCTTTCATGGGTCATGGAAGCTGCAGCCATAATGGCCATTGCCCTGGCTAATGGAGGAGGAAAGCCCCCAGATTGGCAGGACTTTGTTGGTATCATGGTTTTGCTTGTTATCAACTCCACCATCAGTTTCATTGAAGAAAACAATGCTGGAAATGCAGCTGCAGCCCTTATGGCTGGTCTTGCTCCTAAAACTAAGGTAAAACTTTTAAATAACTAGGTTTTCCCATCTCATTAGTCTAAACACTCGTGTTGAAGATCAAAAAATGATTTTGTTACTGTGAAGTTGATTAAGTGTTACATATAGTTTTCCTTTGATGGTATTAGGTGATTTAATGTGTAATATTGATAATAATGCACCGGCTCTTATGTATAATCGTTTCTTAACATAGGTTCTCAGAGATGGTCAATGGAGTGAGCAGGAAGCTTCTATATTGGTTCCTGGAGATATAATCAGTATTAAGTTGGGTGATATCGTTCCTGCTGATGCTCGTCTTCTCGAAGGTGATCCGTTAAAGATTGATCAATCTGCCCTTACAGGAGAATCCCTTCCAGTGACCAAGAACCCATATGACGAAGTATTCTCTGGTTCAACTTGCAAACAAGGTGAAATCGAAGCAGTTGTCATAGCCACTGGAGTCCATACTTTCTTTGGAAAGGCAGCACATCTTGTTGATAGCACCAACCAGGTGGGGCACTTCCAGAAAGTGCTAACTGCAATTGGAAATTTCTGCATTTGCTCCATTGCAGTTGGTATGTTGATCGAGATTATCGTGATGTACCCCATTCAGCACAGGCCTTACAGACAGGGGATTGACAATCTCCTCGTGCTCTTGATCGGAGGTATCCCCATTGCCATGCCTACCGTCTTGTCGGTCACTATGGCTATCGGATCCCACAGGTTGTCAGAGCAGGGTGCCATCACTAAGAGAATGACTGCCATTGAGGAAATGGCTGGCATGGATGTCTTGTGCAGTGACAAGACCGGAACTTTGACACTGAACAAATTGACTGTTGATAAAAGCTTGATTGAGGTATTTGCAAAGGGGGTGGATCCAGAGCATGTGCTACTTTTGGCTGCAAGGGCTTCAAGAGTTGAAAATCAAGATGCAATTGATGCTGCTATTGTTGGTACACTTGCCGATCCTAAGGAGGTATATTATTGTCTTCTACTACATTTTCTCCCCCTCAATGTGGAATCGAAATAGTCAATAATCATGTGTTCATGGTATAACCGTTCTTTACTCTTAGGCAAGAGCTGGAATTCGGGAGGTGCACTTCTTGCCCTTTAACCCTGTGGACAAGAGAACTGCTTTGACTTACATCGACTCCGATGGAAACTGGCATAGAGCTAGCAAGGGAGCCCCTGAACAGGTGTCGTTTTGTCCTAGTATCCTATCAAATTTTTGCACATGTAAATATTATTCAGACATTCATTTTATGTTTTTCTCCTCTTTTTTTTGGAATCAGATCTTGACTCTCTGCAACTGCAAGGAAGACTTGAAGAAGAAGGTTCATTCTGTTATTGATAAATTTGCTGAGCGTGGCCTCCGGTCATTGGCTGTTGCTAGACAGGTTTGAATCAATTTATATACTTATACATATATATATATATGCATATCCATAATTATATTGAATCTTTTCCTCATTAATTACTCATATTCTTTAAGAAATCAGTTTATAACGATTAAATTTTCCAGGAAGTGCCAGAGAAATCCAAGGAAAGCGCTGGTGCTGCTTGGCAATTTGTTGGACTCTTATCTCTCTTTGATCCCCCCAGACACGACAGTGCAGAGACAATCCGCAGGGCCTTAAATCTTGGTGTAAACGTCAAAATGATTACTGGTACATAAATGAATCACCACCCGGTACTGCGTTCAAGCTATTTATGAATGTTAGCTAAACCAATTTTGTTTTCATGACTTTTTGCGCACTCTAGGTGATCAACTTGCCATCGGTAAGGAGACTGGGCGTAGGCTTGGAATGGGAGTAAACATGTACCCATCTTCTTCTTTACTTGGAAACCACAAGGATGAGTCTATAGCTGGTCTTCCTGTTGAAGAATTGATTGAGAAGGCAGATGGATTTGCTGGAGTTTTTCCAGGTAGGGATAGCCTTTTCTCATATGGCATTATCAGACTCTTTTGAAGCCTCAGCTATTTGCGGTCATCCTTGAGAGAACTAATCTCGTTACTTTCATGTCTTTATTTTTCTACTTGGCAACAGAGCACAAGTATGAGATTGTGAAGAAGTTGCAGGAGAGGAAGCACATTGTTGGAATGACTGGAGATGGTGTGAATGATGCACCTGCTTTGAAGAAGGCAGATATCGGTATTGCTGTCGCTGACGCTACTGATGCTGCAAGAAGTGCTTCAGACATTGTGCTTACTGAACCTGGGCTCAGTGTTATTATCAGTGCAGTCTTGACTAGTCGAGCTATTTTCCAGAGGATGAAGAACTACACGGTTATCTTCTGCATTATCTAAATTTTTTGTTTTATACTCCCTCTCTCTCTGTAGGAACAATCTCAAATGTTTTATGTTTTTCTCTGGCAGATATACGCAGTCTCCATCACTATTCGTATTGTGGTAAGTTGCATTTGCAGAACAAAAAGATGTAGCAGTTTTTGATATCTCCCGTTCTTTCTTGAACTTCTGGTGTTGATCCTTCATGCCATACACTTTCTGTTTACAGTTTGGTTTCATGCTTGTTGCTTTGATCTGGAGGTTTGACTTCTCTCCTTTCATGGTCCTGATCATTGCCATTCTTAATGATGGTAAGAATAATCATAAAATATATATCAATACCAACCTTTTCAAGTTTTATACACGGGTAAGACATGGTGGCTTATGAACCATAATCCTGCTATATCCAGGTACAATTATGACCATCTCGAAGGATAGAGTGAAGCCATCTCCATTGCCTGATAGCTGGAAGCTAAATGAGATTTTTGCAACCGGTGTGGTACTTGGAGGCTATCTTGCAATTATGACTGTCATTTTCTTCTGGCTGATGCATAAAACTGACTTCTTCTCTGTAAGGGACATCAAACTCTTATCTTATTTTGTCCTTTTGGTTTTCTTAATATCTTGTGCAACAAGTGGTAAATTAAGTGACTGAAACTGTGAGTTTTAGATCTATTGTATGTTTATTCTGTTCTTTTGACCAACACAGGACCATTTTGGAGTTAGAAGTATTAGAGACAACGAACATGAGAT
Organism: Linaria vulgaris; assembly: GCA_948329865.1. NCBI lineage: Eukaryota > Viridiplantae > Streptophyta > Magnoliopsida > Lamiales > Plantaginaceae > Linaria > Linaria vulgaris. The sequence goes on from OX415249.1 coordinate 106,424,569, forward strand.
GATGGCTGCTCTTTACTTGCAAGTGAGTATTGTCAGTCAGGCCCTTATTTTCGTCACCAGATCGCGTGGTTGGTCGTTTTTGGAACGCCCTGGACTTCTGCTACTCTTTGCTTTCTTCGTTGCACAACTGGTAAATTCTGAAATTAATGGCTTTTCATGCCTTCTTTTTATGGACTATACTTTTTCCAGTATATTTCTTGCATGAAGAAAGACTGGATTCTCATGCTCCTGGTGTTCAACCTACTTGTTTATGTAGGTTGCCACTCTCATAGCCGTATATGCCAACTGGGAATTCGCAAGAATTAGAGGGTGCGGTTGGGGATGGGGTGGTGTAATCTGGCTCTACAGTATCGTCTTTTATTTACCCCTCGACGTAATGAAGTTTGCCATCCGGTACATCTTAAGTGGAAAGGCGTGGCTCAACTTATACGAGAACAAGGTGATGAAACTTTACGCTGTTTCGCAACAAAATTGCATGTAGTCTCTTTTATGCCTACCGTCCGAGTTTTAACTCTGTTTTTTGTCTATCTCAGACTGCTTTCACCACCAAGAAAGACTACGGCAAAGGAGAAAGAGAAGCTCAATGGGCTCATGCTCAGAGAACTTTGCATGGCCTTCAAAACCCAGAATCTTCCAACATCTTCAATGAAAAGAGCAGCTATAGGGAACTTTCTGAAATTGCAGAACAAGCAAAGAGGAGAGCTGAGATCGCAAGGTAAGAACTTAAACTAGATTACTATCTATTTTGTCATCTTTTGTCTATTTACCGGATCATTTATCAATATTCTGAAATGACGTTAAAATGAGTTTTTTCTGAATTGTTCCAGGCTCCGTGAGCTGAACACACTCAAGGGTCATGTTGAGTCAGTTGTCAAACTTAAGGGACTTGACATTGACAATATCCAGCAGCATTACACCGTTTGAAGAAGCAGAATGAGTTGAGTCGAGTCTCACACGGGGGCCGGCTTAAATAACTTCACGATTTAGATAACAGACAAGAGTGTGTGGTGTTTCATAAAGTACTGTTTCTAAGAGGAAGGAGACAGTAATATGACATAATTTTCTGGATCTATTTATTTTGTTTTTTGTTTTCTGATGCATTTAAAAGTACCTCTACTTGGAGCTCTTTTTATGAGTACAAGCATAATGTTGTAACTTGTAACAGTTTTTCATTTCAAATCTGGTCTTTTTCCCTTGGTTTGATATCACGGATTTTGTTCATTTTTCTATTCCACTGAGTTCATGTTGTGTACGTTACTATATGTTACTGCTGATTGGCGTAAGTGAAAACAGAATTAAGAAGTTTATGGAGTGGGTTACCAGTCGATTCAAGGATATGAGCTGTGATCTGAGAATCAACATGAACTTTGTTTTTTTTAGCGTTTACGCTACTTGTTTATCTTTCTATTTGGAGAAACACAAAAAAGAGTTCACGTTTGAGAGGGTACTTATAAAAAATAAAAGTTGGTCTTGGTACAAAGTATGAGAATAAGAAAATGTCAAAGTCTAGTTTATGCAAGTGAAATAATGTTTTTGAACTCTTTTAATATCCAACACTCCCTTCAACGTATTATTTAACTATATAATTAATTACAAGTATAAACAGATTTAATATTGAGTCAAATTTGAACAGGTGTAAATCTTTTGGCCACGAACCAAAGACTATTGGTTGATATTGGAACATTTGGTGATTTGTGCGTGTCATCATAATTGTGTTGAGCCATACTAATTTTCTTGGTATTGCTCTAATTTTACTCGAAATTCGCGAAGGAACTAGTTGATACTCGAAATATCCAAATCGCAACTACATCAGAGAACTCGTTAATACACCGGATCATAAGTGAATAATGTTGTCGACCAAAGTTTGCAACGACTAAAAAGACAACAAACAAACAACCATAGCATATTACTAAGCACTTCATTTTAGTTTTTCAAATTTATGAAAACCTTGTTAACCCGGCAACTATAGTCAACGCAAATTAATATTATACAAAACTTTAGTATGTGTTCGAATGTGGTGACCAGGACACGTTAAGTTTAACATAAGATGGCCTAACGTGAAATTACTTGCTATTAGTTGAAAAAATTAATTCTTTTGAGGCCTTATCAAAAATCCAGGAAAGATATTTGTTAGCACAAAAGTATAACTTTTCTTAAGGCCGTAGACTCGTAGTTTTACTACCAGCGCTAATGAGTCAATTTTCATGAAGTTCTGGAATTGATGATCGTACCAAATTTTCTGGCTGCAGCCTGCAAGCTAGTAATATAATTATATATTGGTATGATTACGATTAAGGATTTAAGTTATCTGAAAGTGCATGTAAAAACTATTGAAGATTCTCGAGTTCGGAATCTTTTCTTTTCCCTCTTGAAACTGTATGTTACTTAATTTATTCATATAAGAAACAAAGAGTTAACTTATATACTACGCACTCTATCTCTCATTTTGTGCTTAACTAAAAATTTGAATAAAGTCACAACTCACAAATGATGATAAGCATTAACACGTAGATATAGACATATAGTATCATAAAGGACTAAAAATGGCTTGAAATACTGGCATATTGCCCAATTTTACATAACACATGAAATAATTTGTTTTTTTTTTTTAACATTACACGGGTAATGTAACTATTTCACATGTCATAGAGATTTAAATGACATTTACTCTTTCAAATATTAAAAGTTCACTTATATTAATTATTCGAATCATTTAATTAAAATGCCATTGGCTCTTTCTGATATCAAAAATCTCACTATAATTATTCAAATTATTAATCAATCTTTCAAGGTCAATATATAGATTTAATATCTGATGAAATTTTTGTTTAACATTCATTTTCGTTTCAAACTTCCACTTTTGGCCTCTTATAATCAGCTAGTAAGTTGGTGAATTGGCTATAATATATACTAAGCTTCTTATTATAAACATGTTAGACTTTTTGATTTCTTGACATTCCGTTAGAGATATAATCCATGCAAGAAGTAGTCCATGTGCCCAACACAAGATGCACTACACGTTCTTGTAGTACTACATCATAAGCATTTGGAAATTGAAACAGTCCGATTGACTAAGTGTTAAAAACAAACCAACAATCATTTACTTAAAATAATTATTGATGTAATAACTGATAAAATATTTCAAGACAGCCTAACCTCAATCTAAAGTCTAAACATAATGTCATAGCACAACTGGCAAGAGTATATACTTGCATTAATTCCAGACAAGGATTTGGATTTTGTATGTTGTCCTTTCAGCCCTGTAAAAACACTTATAAATAGATACCCCCGGCCCAAATACACTTACTAATCCCAACCCCACCAAAGCACTTATCCTTTGCATGTGAAACAACATTCCAAACAAGTACATGATGAAGAAGAATCAAACAACCATAATATCACTGTCCCTTTTTATTACGTCTGTCCTCTTAAGTTGCACTGCCAATGCTCAACTGAGAACTGATTTCTACAATACTACATGTCCTAATGTTGAGACTCTTGTCCGTGCCGCCGTCCGGACAAAATTCCAGCAGACTTTTGTGACGGTTCCCGCCACCCTCCGCCTATTCTTCCATGACTGCGCAGTTCGTGTACGTGCATTAATTACTACAACACCGTTTTCGCTGAATTATTCTTAATATGTAACATAACGCGGTATTGATTTTCTTTTGGCTGATCATAGGGTTGTGATGCCTCGATAATGTTGGCATCGCCAAATGGACAGGCAGAAAAAGATCATCCAGACAACCTTTCCCTAGCTGGAGACGGATTTGACACCGTGATTAAGGCTAAGGCGGCAGTGGATAGGAATGCTCAATGCAGGAACAAGGTTTCATGTGCCGATATATTGGCATTGGCTACCAGAGATGTTGTAAACTTGGTATGCATGTCATACCTAAATTTATTTAATATTCTTAATTATAAAGTAGGACAAATTATTATTTGTGCCCTGTATGTTTCATTTTTTTTATGAAAATGCCCGTTATCTTTCGAATTATTGAAAATGCCTTGGATCTATGCCATTTTTTTGTAGAAACTGCCCTTTGCGTGTCACGTGTGAATTTCGGACGACGTGGCATCCACCGTGGAAGAGGCGTGCGCCAGTTGAAAAAAACGCCCTTAGACACATCATTTTTTAAAAGGGCATATTTATATAAATACCCGATAAGTTTGGTGCTTATAGTAAATATGCCCTTTAAGTTTTTACATACATTAAAATTGCCCGGGAAAAAAAATGATGTGTCTATGGCGTTTTTTCCAATTGGCGCACGCCTCTTCCACGGTGGATGTCACGGCGTCCAAAATTCACATGTGGCACGCAAAGGACAGTTTCTACAAAAAAGGGCATAGATCCAGGGAATTTTCAATAATTCGAAAGATACGGGCATTTTCATAAAAAATTGAAACATACAGTGCACAAATAATAATTCGTCTTATAAAGTATACACAAACACTTATGTCTGAAATTGAGGCATTATTATTTTTGTGTGTAGGCTGGAGGACCATTGTATCAGGTGGAATTGGGAAGAAGAGATGGAAGAATTTCGTCTCTGGCCAGTGTTCAGCGCAGGCTTCCAGCTCCGGGTTTTAATCTCGACCAGCTCATGGCCACGTTTTCCAGCCTTGGTCTCAACCAAACTGATTTGGTTGCTTTATCAGGTACTAGCGACTTTGTTTTTTCAAAAATATTGCATACTAAATTCTGTAATTCCATCATCTTTCAGCATATTTCATTCATGGTGAAGAAGTTGGTTCTGCCCTGTTTGCTAAGCCATTGCATTCAAAGCATTAAGGATTTGGCCAACTTCTCACCACATAGCATTTTAACTGATACGATATCTACGAAAGTGCTTCATCAAATCATTGAGATCTCATACATTATTTTTATAGGCTAATCATCAGTGATTGAAAGCATAACTTGAGCTTGTATAATAGGTGCACACACCCTTGGATTCTCCCATTGCAACCGAGTCGCCAACCGCATCTACAACTTCAGCCCTCGCAGCAGCATTGACCCGACCCTCAACTCGGCATATGCAAGGCAGCTCCAACAAATGTGTCCGAGAAGGGTGGATCCATCGATCGCGATAAACATGGATCCCACAACTCCAAGAACTTTTGATAACGCTTATTTCAGAAACCTTCAAGGGGGAAGAGGCCTATTTACCTCAGATCAAGTACTTTTCACAGATAGTCGTTCAAGGGCAACGGTTAATCTGTTTGCGTCTAATGCGGGAGCTTTCACCCGATCATTTGTGCAAGCTATGACTAAGCTGGGGAGAGTTGGGGTCTTGACTGGAAGCAAGGGTGAGATCAGAGTTGATTGCACCAGGCCTAACTAGAAGGACTTGGATATCGTTTGACATATGACATCGTTATTTTTGTATTGGATATTTAAAACTGAAACTTTTCTGATTTCTTTTTTTATCACAACCATGTATTGGGTTTAAAATAAATTCTTTCATTGTTTGGCATGTACTACTTTTGCTGCCTGAAACATCAATATGCAGAAATGATATGGTGGAGAAAAAGAAGATATTTTTCTTATAATTTTATAGAAAAAAAGCAAGATTGAGGGCTATAACATACAGAAAAACATATAAGGTGAGTCAAAAAAGAGGTTGCAGCTTGTTTGTATAGCAACAGAATCGCATTCTCTTGAAAGTCCTTTTATCGCAACGCTTTTTCTTATAAGCATTGAAACAATTCTTTTACAAAAAGATGAATTGAATAGAGTCTTGCCAGCAATTCTGCATAAGAAATGTACCAAAGTCGCCTAGAAAATAAATTCCATTGAAGTTTAAAATTCAACCCCGTTGTTGTATAAAACTGTTAGTCGTCTCATAAGTTATACTAATTCTTAGCTGCACCATCAGCTAAAAATGACTCCAATTGATTGAATCTGAACACTTTAACAACAGAATTTCTTTGAAGAACAGCTCATACCAGTGAGAATGGATGCTTAAAGCCCTCAGTTCAATCTCGTTAAGTTACTAAATCAGATCCTTCAATAATCTTAAAATGCTAAGTGAATATAAACACTAAACCAGTATCACTGAATGAAAAGAAATTTTGAAAGTTATCATGTTTTATTTAAACTGAGATCTTGCAGTAGCCAATGCGGTCTTGAGCTATCTTGACAAAGAGGGACACTCGAACTGCTGATTGTTGAGCTTGGCTCACCATAATCTTCTTCTCCTCCATATACTTTTGTTGAGGAAAAATCAAGTCCACCAACCTTATTCGACTTATCAGGACCGTGAAACTGAGCGCTCTTCGATCTTTTCTTCCTAGTGGAATGCCCGAGGCTCAATGTTAGTTCTACGTCCACGTCAGTTTCTTGCTCAGTTCTTTCCAAGTTTTTATGCTCTTCAACAAAAAGATTACTTGATGTAGTGGCCTCACGTGGCCTTTCAATATCAAACTTTATTGTCATTCTCGAGTTCTTCCCTGAGCAGCTGCCGCTCACTTCTCTTGGATCCTCTCTTGCACCAAAATCCTGGAAACTATGTCCTGCTTCAGTAGTTTTGTGATGCCACACAGAAAATTCCGAATTCGCGGCGTTTGTCTCTGGCATTACATCCTTTCTTAGAGTTCTTCGATTCTTATATTCATTCATCAACTTTTTCTGAATATTGTACAGACGGTGCAGCTCGTGAACCTGTATTAGATCAAATTCACCGGAAGTAATTTTAGATGGAACACCTAAAAATCGTCTCAAGAAACCAAGCATCTAAAAAAGATTGTTCTTCATTGGGCATTGAAATAAGTTAAAAATGCAACTTTAACTTAATGAGCACATTTCACTTCAGTTTTTCATTCCATGCTTTAGCAAAGTCAAGCATTAGATAATCGATATTTCGTCATGCATTCAAGCTTGATTACATGTAATTTGTGTATATGTGAGAAAAAGTACCAAAGGTAGTTTCGTATATAAATGAACCTGCTGTTTAAAGATTTCTTCATGCATCAATATCGTTCTCCTCACGGTCTCGATGTTATGTAACTCAAGCCTCCTATCCATCGAAAACCTCAATTTTTGAAATCCAGCTTCTACTTCTGGATTCACAGAGAAAGTGTTCTGGGTCGTGACACTCAACGGACTACAAAAATGTTTAAGTTTAGTTGTCATGCCTGAAATACAGAAAAAGTTTTGAAAGCACTTAGCTAGATTTCAACAAAATCTACTTAAATCCTGCCAAAGAACATTTTAAATAGAGAGAGATCACATGAGGTGTTAAACTGGTAGTAAGAAAGAGGGATTAATCAATCAATAATCTTTAATCATATATGACGATTGTGAATTAAGCAAATTGAAAAATATTACGGCGTGCAAAGCATGACATGGAAAGCAATATTAATCATGTTGTAATTTTAACAAGAGCCAATTAGTCATAATCATGCGTGTTATAGTCCAAGTCTATCTATAACTTCATAATGTTAATTTGTTCCATTTTAATGTAATGATTGGTCAGGTCATACATTAAAACTAGTTTTTAAGTCAGGAACCGCACACAACTTGAAGTTGTTGTGCCAAGCAAGTCAAAAAAAGAGGGCCATCTTATATCATATCAAGTGGATTTAAGAAATGAAGTTAAACTAGTTAATTAGTTTAAAAAGCATCATTGACATCTATCTATTCTGTGCATGTCATAACCTAAGCATTTGATTTGATACTTACCCAAAACTAATAAAGATAACAAGTTTAAGTGGATCTGTCTTTGAAGTCTTTAATTCTCTTCTTGACATTGACATTTTATATCAATGATGGGCTTAAAAGAGGAATATTTCAAAACTAATAGTTTCACTCAGCTTTTACAGAAGTAACCATGAAAAATCGTATTTTCAGACATATCATGGAAATTCTGTAAAGAAACAGAAAGCTATTAAGAAACAAACTGAAACACTGAAAAATTGAATTGACAGACATGTTTTCTTTGCTAAACATAAGGATCATTGATGAAGCACATTGAGTTATAAAAAATAAAAAAATAAAAACATGCGCACCTGAATTCGAACGTAGCATTCTGCGTTGAATCTCATCGGATGTCTTTTCGTCCTGTCATTTAAGAATAATTGCCAAGAAAACAAAATCCCAGAAGCTAAAAAGCCAAACCAGGTACTGAGCAGCATGCACAAACTCAATCCAAATAGCTCATCAAAGGTAACATAAAGTTGTATACTTTTCTTGGACAAACAACAAATGAATGAATCTCTGGAAATATACTGTTTACCAGTGGACAAGCAATCTCTGGCCAGGCTAATATTCAAAGTTGTATACTTTATTTATTTTTCTTGGAGAAACAACAGATCAATCTTGGCTAATAAAAACTATATATATGATTAACAATATTGTGTTTATAAAATAAAATTTAGTGTTGTGACAGGCTGTGTTGTCTATAGAGCATGTGTTTTGTGTATGAGAAAGAAGAATAGAGGGCAGGGCAGCTAGCTGTTGCTAGTTTGAATATTTGTTTAGTTTAATTTAATCTGTGCCATTGTATTTAGGAGTGTTGTGACTTAGGAAGATCAAATGTGTGACCCCACCAGAGAATCAAAAAGAATATGTAATGGCTGTACATTCGTGTATAATAATATAATCATCTCCTGTGATGCAATACTACGGTAAGGTCGTGTGTCGTATTATTGTGAGATCAACCACTTTAATTTTACGTTTTTGTGAACTCTAAAAATATTTTGGAAACATTGTAAAAATATTTGTTGCAATGAACTTGAAAAATGTTTCTAGACTGAAACTTAACAAAAAAGTACATGGTATTTCCCCCAGAAACTATAGAAATCTATATTTAAGGGAGTTTCATATATTGACGTTGAATCTACCGTTGAGCGTCATAATTCATAACTGTTAGTTTGTTTTAAAAAGACAAAAAGATGGACTCAACACTGCAATATATCCTATCAAAATTGCTAGTCGACTTAAAAATATATCTTCAGTTAATGTATTTGTCGCACAAACTACAAATGATTCAAAAAAACTACTATTATTTTATGGAGTCATGGATCTGTCTCACTAGGCGAACCACGTCATCATGTGGGTTAGATTTACATTTCATTTGGTTAAATTCCTAGACATCAGTTGGTTTTGACCACATACTTTGGGCAGGTCTTATAGCACGATGGGAGTATGATTGAAAAAGAGTTGCTGAATACAATTCTTATAAAGGAATGAGGATATATAAATAGACAAAATTAAAATTTCGAAGAAAAAGAAAGTTGATATTTCTTTTTTCCATACAGCAGGAATCCTTTTATTTTGGATTATTGTCCATGTTTTCAGGAGGCAGTGCTATAATTTCCCCACTTATGGGAGGATTAATCTTTAGATTATCCATGTACTTTGGCTGTGCCTTTAGTTCGCGTAAAGTGAAAATGTGTTTAATATTTTAATTTCTGATCGTACAATTTAATTCGCTGAACATTTCAGGACCCATTGAATATAGCACGTTCTAAACTTCTAATGACAAGAACCATGTCAATAATTATACGCGGTCATCAACTTTTTATAAATGAATGATGCTTCATTTTTCTTTTCCTGTTTGCAACATACCACTTCCATATTTCTCATTGTTATCTTTTTTCTCCGATATTTTTTAGTTGGCAAATAGTCATTACTCCATAACAGTAAATGAGATCAACTTCATCAATCAACTACGTCAGTAATTTAAAATGACGAAGATTTACCAAATGTAAATTAAAGAGAAATAAGAGCACAAAAACAATAAAATAAATTAAACATTAAGAAACTCGGACGGATCAACTTTTATCATGCGGGTAAATAGTCCACGATCATAAGAGGGTGTAGCGACAAAATTCTAACTCCGTAAAACAAAAGATACGAAAAATTAGCACAAATAATATTTGTATATATAATTCAAAAACATATTGGGTCCATAACTCATGTTACTCTTCTAAAACAAATATTTTTCAAACTAGTTAGACTTCAAAGTGGAGTTGATCTCGGTTTCACCTAGCTTTGACTTTAACGATAGTTTAAAAAGTTTTGGGCTTGATGTTGAATTATCAATTGACTTGACTAGATCTCTGTGATAAACAAATTTCATATATGTCTAATCGACTTCCTAAATTTGTTGAATATTCTTCTTCTTTATATATTGATCTTAAAAATTGTTAGCTTGGGGTCTTCACAATTTAATCTCAAATTAAAAGGGATTTGACTTGAATATTCACTACAAAAAAATCGGGTCATTCCCGACCGCAAAGCCGGTCGGGAATGACCCTTTCCCGACCAATTTTCGGTCGGGAAGGGCCGGTCGGCGTTACTTCGGTCGGGAAAAGTTTCTCGACCGACATTCGGTCGGCAAGGGCTTTTCCCGACCGCCTTTCCCGACCAAAATAGGGTCGGGAATTTCCCGACCGCCAATTCCGACCAAACATCGGTCGAGACAAAGTTTCGACCGTTGCGCGGTCGGGAAATACATGAATTTTATTCCCGACCGATATTTGGTCGGGAAAATTCCGACCGCTAAACGGTCGTTTTATTCGTACTTTGTTTCCCGACCGAAATCTGGTCGGGTCTGTTTACGAGTAATCCCGACCGACCACCGGTCATGACTTTTCCCGACCGAACAGCGGTCGGGATTAATATTCATATTATTCCCGACCGGATATCGGTCGGGAATAAAATTCATGTATTTCCCAACCGCGCAACGGCCGGAGATAATATTCATATTATTCCCGACCGATTATCGGTCGGGAATAAAAATCATCAGAAAAAAAAAATATTCCGGTAATAATTACCGGAATATTATTTTTTTCTATTTTGCAGTATTTTAAAAACATTATTTGGTTTTTTTGTGTTTTAGATGAGCAATTAAATTTTTGATTCATTGCTCAGTCTAAAACACAAAAAAATTAAATAAGTTTTTGATTATTGAAAAGTTGAATAAAAAAGTAAAAATTTTAATTTTGAAGTTGAAAGAAAAAAGGGTTTGAAAAAGTGTTTGAATATGAAAAAAGTTTTTGGAGATGAAAAAAGTGTGTGGAGATGAAAAAATGAGGAGAATAGTGAAGTGTATTTATAGAAAAAGTTAAAAAAATTTGAATTTTCGTCAAATTTGAATTTCCCACCAAGTCCCGCCAACTTTTTCGATTATTAAATCGGTCGGGAATGTTGATTTTTTTCAAAAATTTCAAAAAACCGCCAAATTTTCAAACATTGCCGACCGCAATTCGGTCGGCAATACTATGCTGCCCAGAAACGCGAGAAATGCCGACCGCAATGCGGTCGGGAAAAGTTTAAACATTATTCCCGACCGATTTTCGGTCGGAAATAGCCTTGAATATTATTCTCGACCGACATGCGGGCGGGAATAAGTTTAAATTTTATTTCCGACCGATATGCGGTCGGCAATAATGGTCAATGCCGACCGCATATCGGTCGGGAATGGGTTGAATATTGTTCCCTACCGCATATCGGTCGGGAAAAATAGACAATTTTACATTTTTTCGATCTTTTGGAAAAACTTGATGTGTTTGTTAAGTATAACTATATAATCTCATTAAATTCATGAGTTGCACTATTAGTTAGTTAGTTTAATGTACTTTTAATTATTACATTAGTATAGTTTACCGGAGTATAAGTTAAGTTAGTTTGGAGTTTTACATATAATAATCATACGTAGTATAGAGGAGTTCACAATTGACGATTAACGTTTGTTACGAACGTTAGTATAGAGAGGCTAATTGTGATATACATATATTAACATATGTTTAACATAATCGTAAATAGTTACATTATTAGCAACTACATATACTAATCTATTTATAAGTGACAATATGAATCGACGCTTCAAACGATTCATGAACGTGCAACTAAATTTAATTTTTTTTGAGATTTTTAGTAATATATAACTAATATTGATTTACTTGATCATTAAATGAACGATTTATCTAAAATTGAGAGCGAAATTGTGAAATTAAGAATATGAATATTATTCTCTACCGAAAACCGGTCGCCAATACCCCTAAACCCTAAACCCTAAACCCTATACCCTAATATTCCCGACCGCATTTCGGTCGGGAATAACAACGGTTATTCTTATTCCCGACCGCATTTCGGTCGGGAATAACAACGGTCAAGATTATTCCCGACCGAACTGCGGTCGGGAATAATCTTGACCGTTGTTAGTCCCGACCGCATTGCGGTCGGGAATAAGAATAACCATTGTTATTCCCGACCGAAATGCGGTCGGAAATAACCTTCAGCCCCCCTATAAATACCCCGCCCTATTCCACTTGAGAAATCATTCCAACATTCATCCCTTGCTAAGGTATATACGATTTCCTCTTGTTATAACTGTTTTTGTTAGTTTTTCTCAATTAAGATCTTTTTTTTTTTATGTTTCTTTGTTTTAGATATTGCGGTAAATGCAATGAGGGGCGTGTGTTTGCAAAGAATACTTGATCTAAGTATTTTCTACGCTACAACAAGTAAGTATTAATTACCTTGGCTTCGTTGTACTCGAGTTTTAAAATTTTGACATAAATGACAAAATATATTGATTGGTGAAATTAATTGTAACAATTTCTTTTTAAATTTCTTGGATTAGAAATGGATTATCGCCCCGATAGATATTGGATGTACAATAGGATAAATAGTAACACTGGTTATTTGAATCAACATTACGTGGTTGGGGTTCCTGAATGCATACAATATGCATCACAACAGACAGATTACGTAGATCTAAGAAATCGTATTAGGTGCCCGTGCCAGAGATGCATCAATTTAAATTTTTTTGATCAAAATGTAGTACGGGATCATCTTCATAAGTGGGGGTTTGTGTATCAATATTGGATATGGGTGTTGCATGGAGAGAAGGCAAGCGAGGCATCTACATCATATGTACATGAATCCCCGTCTGCTAGTATTCACGTTGATAGTCCGGTTCATGCCGATACTTCGTTTAGAGAATTGGTTGTGGATGCATATGGGGGTCGATTTGTTGAGGGAGAGGTGCGCAACGAAGATCCAAGTCCCGAGGCAAAGGAGTTCTACAAATTGATGCAGATGGGAGACATAAAAATGAACATTAAGAAGTCGAAGACTATGCTCCAGTGGTTTGTTGAGTTCTTAACTACCAAGACGATGCACAAAGTAGTTAATGTCGCTTGCGAAAAGTACTTAAGTTTGTCTAAAGATATTATGGACCCAGAGATTGAGGAAATGCTACCGAATACGGTTCCAGGCATGAATAAGATGCTCGCGGGTTTGGGTTTAGGGTACGAAAAGATCGACGTATGTTGAAATTTTTGTTTCTTGTACTACGACGATAATGCCAACAAGGATCTCACATCGTGTCCGATATGCAAGACCGATAGGTACGAGACTGGTAGAAAGTCCAGGGTCGCAAGGAAAAAATTGTGGTACTTCCCTCTAGGCCCTCGATTACAGAGGTTGTTTTATACTGTAGGCACTTCGAGACATATGACTTGGCATTTGAAGTGTCGAGAGTCAACATATAGAATGATTCACCCAGCTGCAGGCGAGGCGTGAAGAGATTTTGATCGTACGTATCCGGACTTTGCAGCAGAGCCTAGAAATGTCCGACTCGGCCTATGTACTGATGGGTTCACACCGTTTGGGCTATCTGGGAAGAACTACTCTTGCTGGCCCGTGTTTGTTACCCCTTATAACCTTCCGCCGGATTTATGCATGCGACCGAAGTTCATTTTTCTGAGCCTTATTATACCTGGTCCAAAAAGTCCTGGAAAGAACTTGGATCTTTTGCTGAGACCGTTGATTGATGAGTTGAATGATCTGTGGAGTAATGGTTTGTGGACATATGACAGCTCATGAAAGGAAAACTTCCAAATGCGAGCGACCCTAATGTGTACTATTAGAGATTTTCCTGCTTACGGAATGTTGTCCCAGTGGAGCACGCACGGTAAGCTGGGGTGCCCTTATTACATGGGTGAGACATATTCTTTTACACTTAAGCATGGTGGAAAAGCCTCGTGGTTCGATTGTCATCGTCGGTTTCTACCAGAGGGTCATAAATGGAGGTACAACAAGAAGGATTTCTACAATGGTAGGGAGGTACTTGAAGCGCCCATTCCAAGGAAGACAAGAGCACAGATGAGGGTAATTGTGGATAGGCTACGATCGGTTATATTTGGGGCAAACTCCACAAAGGTTCCGGGCTTTAACACAACTCATAACTGGTGTCGTCGAAGCATCTTTTAGGAACTACCTTATTGGTCCACGAACTTGATTCGCCACAATCTAGATGTGATGCATTGTGAGAAGAACTTTTTTGAGAACATCATCAACACGGTGTTGGACGATGCTAAGTCGAAGGACAACATTAAGTCGAGGCACGATCTTAAGTTGTTGACCAACCGTAAAGAATTGTTCTTGACACCCAGTGGCAGAGGAAGTGAGTACATAAAGCCAAAGGCAAAATATTGTCTTACTAGGGATCAAAAGAACATGGATCTTGATTGGCTGACCGAACTGAAGTTTCCTGATGGATATGCCTCGGACTTGGGACGATGTGTGCAAAAACAACAAGGAAAATTGTATGGAATGAAGAGTCATGATTGTCACGTCTTCATTCAGAGATTGATCCCGATTGCATTTCGCGAATTCTTGGAACCCGAGATTTGGGGGACCTTAGTAGAGATTAGCCTTTTTTTAAGGCGATTTGCGCCTCAGAGGTGTCGGCCGAAGATATGGAGCGATTGGAGGAATCGTTTATTGTTACCATGTGCAAGATGGAAATGATATTTCCTCCTTCATTTTTCGACTATATGGCTCATTTAACCATACACCTTCCGTACAAGGCTAGAGTTGGTGGTCCAGTTCATTATAGATGGATGTATCCATTCGAGAGGTACAATTTTATATTTTTAATAACAATTATCTTTTAAAAATATCGATTCTTTGCCTAATCTTTCATTTCTATGATCTAGGCGGATGTTCGACATGAAGGGTTCAGTAAAGAACAAGGTGAGGGTGGAGGGATCCATAGCCAATCAATACCTACTTGCTGAGCTCTCCAATATGTGTTCTCAATATTTGGATGTTTCTTTTTAGACTAAATATAAAAAAATCAACAGGAACGAGACACTAGATAGCACAAAGTGGGATGTGAGCTAACAATATTTCAAAAGAAAGGGGCGCCAATAGGGCCACTAAACAAAAGGCGATACTTGACTTCCGATGAGATGGAGCAAATAGAGCTTTACACGCTTCTAAACTGTCCAGAGCTTGACGAATGGGTGGAGTAAGTGGTCGTTAATTATTTTTAATAACGAAATGATTAAGCACTTTAAAGACAACTAACCTATGATGATTTTCCTATGCAGACTGTTTGTAGAAGAAGAGTGCGGTGGACTAAGTCCAATGGAGATACAATCCAAGAGGAACCAAGAGTACGTAGCATGGTTCAAGCAGACATATTCAAGTGGGAAATACGAGACCGACGTACGAATAGATCCTCTAATCACAGGTCCGACTTATTCAGTGGCAACCTACGAGGGATACATTGTGAATGGGTTCAGATTTCACACCGATATGATTTTGGGCCCGAAGAAGAGTGATTGTAGCGGTGTTTATGTGAAGGGAGACATGGGAGGATCCGATGCTACAAACTTCTATGGAACGTTGAAAGACATTATACAAGTGGAATTTTGGGGCAGAATTCGGCCCCTATACATAGTATTGTTCAAATGTCTTTAGTATGATATAAACGCAGGTACGCAGGAGCATTCAACGTACAAGTTGGTTGACATCAACCCGAGGCGTACCCTCAACACCAATGAGCCGTTTGTATTCGCTAACCAAGCAAAACAGGCGTACTATGTGCCCTATCCAAAAAACACGACAGGGCGACCGGGACAGAGAGGATGGTTGGCCGTATCCACTATTCCTGCCAGATACATAATCGATATGTCATCAGTTGCAGGATCAAAAGATGTCGACGCAAGGATGCCGATCCAAGTGCTACAAGAGAATGCATCTGAAGGGTTTAACTTATCCGTGGACCTTTCCTCATTCAATATGAATATCCAATTGGCCAACGAGGGATTTGATGTGGTTGTCGAGGAGACAGCAACGGAGGGCAACGAGGAACTTGAGGGCTACGAGGACGACGAGGGCAATGAGGAAGAGGAAGAGGAAGAGATAATGAGTGACTCAGATTCTGAGGATAGTATGTATGACTAGCATCGATTATGGTTTAGTAGGTCGAATTTTATTTTATAAAAAAATTTGATTCACGTTGTTTAATTTCATATTATAGGCATAATTACCAATAAACAAACAACTAACACAATTTTCAATACTTAGATTAAACGAACAAATAATACTACTACTCCGCATCAAACGAACAAATAATATACAACATAATTACAGAATAAATACGAAACTAGTTTAACATTACATAATTGGTCCAAGCATCAAACAAATTACATAAATACAAACAACTAACACAGTTTTCAATACTAAAATATCCCTAAAATAAATAAAACAACTACTACTCATAGTCCTCGTCATGAAATCCAAATGTATCAGGAGTTGTGGAGGGTCCAACACCATCATCACCATCACCGGCAAGATCGGATGCATCAGCACCGAGAGTGTCATCATCGGGGTCCTCATCGGGGTCATCCTCGTACTCATCATCATACATCGTGCAACCCGGAGCACCATGCACAAAAGGATCAGGAGGGGGGGGGAGGAACGCTGACTGGCTCCAAGAGCATCACTCATGAATCCCCTGAAGGCATGGGTCGAGTAGGAGGAGTACCTGTAGTCTGGGTTATGTGCTGGGTCAAGTACTCTACCTGAGTAGCAAGCTCGTCAACCCTCGCATCAGTAACAATCCTAAGACGACGGTTCTCCCTCTCCAACGCCCTCGCATAATCATGTGTCGTGTCTGGGTGCTTCTTCGTCAAGAAACCAAATCGATCGTGACGTGCATTCGAACGGAGACCCGCAACCTTCCCCTTCTTCAATCCTCCTATCGCCTGACTCCACAACTCCTGATCTAGTGGTGGCCACGTAGAACGATCTGCCTCGTACCTCTCGGTCATAAGGCGCATGTACTCCTCCTGTTCATTTTGTCATAATTGTTAGTACGTAATTAAGGAAGACATATATTAATACAATAATCATAGAATGCTATACAAGTTAAATACTTACGTAGATAGCCCTATACTTGGGGTGAACCCAAACGCGGTGACGTGGAGCTCCCTCTGGAAGACCACTGGGCACATGTGTGTGCTGATAACGATATGCCTCATCGTGCCGAGGTGGAGGGGCCCCTGGAGGTCTAGAAGTAGCCTGCATATTGATATACATTTGTTATTTTAGATATTTAAATTTAATACAATAATATTATTCGTATAGAAACTCAATTTAATAAGACATACCATCCTACGTCGATTCTCCGTGTAGCTCCGAGACCCACTAGCATGAGTAGCTCGTGCAGGACGATCAGGGTCTGGTGCCTCTCCTGATCGCCTGTTCTTCTGGCCTGCCACAGATTTCTTCGCATGGTCCTCCGACTCCCAATGCGTCACGAACATCCTCTCTAACTTGTCGCTCATCCAACTGTTCTTCGGACGCGACGCCCACTTCGGATCATCGAGCCTATCGTAATAGTTCTTCTTGGCATTGTACACGATATCCTTGTAACAGTGCTTAGCCTTCGTCTCGTATGCGGAATGTGCACGAAGCATGTCATCCGGATCAATGTAGTATATGCTCTACAATTAAATAAGGTTTTTAATTAAGGTTTCGTTAAATAAAAATCTTACTATTTATATATATATATATATATATATATATATTTAGTAAACTTTCAAAATCTCACCCTAAAGGCATAAAAGTCTAACATTTTCCAAAGCCTAACAATTCCTAAAGGCATTTCCTAATTAAAACTATAACATTTCCTAAACCCTAACGACTCCTAAAGGCATAAAAATCTAATATTTTTCCAAATACTAACAATTCCTAAAGGCATTTCCTAATTAAATCCTAACAATTTCTACAATATCTAACAATTAAACATAAAAAATAAATATTAAAACGTTAAATATAACATAAAAACAAGAAAAAGCGAAAAAATTTACCGAATTTGAAGTGCCGACGGAATTCCGGTCGCGAAAAGGGGAGCTGCGATCGGCAATAGTAGGGGAGAGAGAGAAGATGTGAAAGTGAAAATGAAGAGGTGGAGCCCTCTTTCCCGACCGCGTTCCGGTCGGGAATAACCCTATTCCCGACCGACATGCGGTCGGGAAGTCTCGGCACAGCTGCGCGGCCCAGCTGGGCCGAGATTAGGGCGACACTCTGGGCGGGAAATTTCCCGCCAAGAGTATTCCCGACCGCATTGCGGTCGGGAATGGATTTTAAAAAGTTTCCGACCGATTATTGGTCAGGAAAAGACGTCCCGACCGAATATCGGTCGGGAATGCTCCCGACCGAAATCCGGTCGGGATTTTCCGGTCGGAATTGGGCGCGAAATCTTGTAGTGATTATTGACGAACAATATGATCAACTTGGATTTTGCAGGTGGTTCTTTCATATTTTTCTCGTAGCAAAGAGAGAAATCTGCGAATATTAAAGAAATTTTAAAGAACCACCTGCAATATTAGAATAAGTAAATCGTCAATGTGCAATGTTGGCCCATCCATTCAGGCCCAGTCCGAGCTTCCGGCCTAATGATTCATTTTTCTATCTTTAGTCCTAAACTTATAGTTTATTCTTTTGCGACCCATATATATAGACGGGCAAGTGTAATTATTTTTTACTCATTTAGATTTGTTTTTCATACGATTAGATGAGAGAAAACCTAAATTCTCTCTTCTTCTTTGAAACTCACACTCACTGTAAATATGCAATTTTCGCTTTAATTCAAGCTTTTCGTTTTGTTTACATGGCATCATTGATCTAGGTGATATTGTTCCTCTATTCTGCTGCCAAATCTCTCTTCACTAACCCTAAATTTCACCCCCTTTTGGTTTCTATGAAACCCTAATTTCGCGATCCGCGCCGTTTTTTTCCATTATTTCTATAGATCCATGATCTACTCACCGCTATGACTTGTTAGGCGCTCTCTTCTTCCACACTTTCGGCGTCTTGCTCTTGTGCAGATCCATTGAGTGGATCAACTGACTGTGATTATGTTCCCCCAATTCCTTCTGTTCCCCCAAAGAATCCGAGCGATGATATCTCTTCAGTGTAATTTTTGGGTGCACATGACATGCATGGGTCCTCAATTGTCGGCGATCAACTCACTAGTGACAACTATATTTTCTGGAGTCGTGTAATTCGTTTGGCGCTCAACATAAAAAACAAAGGTTGTTTCATTGACGGTTTGTTGCCTATTCTGGAGAATGATGACATGTTGCCTGTGTGCTGGATCCGAGCTGACAATTTGGTTCTTACTTGGTTGATGAATTCGGTCACGAAAGAGTTGCATCGTGGTCTTCTTTTCCAAGACACTTCTCTTGAGCTTTGGAAAGAACTGCGAACGAGGTATGATCGTACTAATGGCTCGCGCATGTTTCAGTTACATAAATTGTTATACACGATTTCTCATGGTAACTTTTCTGTCACTTAATACTACAATTACTTCAGATCTGTTTGGGATGAGTATGTCACTCAACGACCTATCACTCTTTGCTCTTGTGGCCTCTGTACTTGTCATATTAATCAGAATCTTACTGCCTTACAACAACATGATTGTGTATTAGGTTTCTTGATAGGACTCAATGAGTTTTTTTACTGCTATTAGGAGTCAAATTCCTCTTATCACACCTATTATCTCGTGTGTATTCTTTGTTGTTGCAAGAAGAGAACCAAATGGCTCTCTACTCTGCTCCTATTATTGATTCTCTTGATATGTACTCTAGAGGTGGTTCTTCCCAGGATACTCACCCTTCACACCCTTCCAAGGCTCATTTCTTAACATTTCTCGACCTCCCTTGTCCCTAGTTTTTCTGCTATTAATAATAACTCCAAGAATTTTCAGAAGGACAAGAAGAAAATTAAATGTAAATTTTGTGGTTATCCTGGTCAGACATCTGATAAATGTTATCAAGTGGTTGGCTATCCCCCTGGTTGGGATGGACCTAGAGGCAGAAGGTCTCTGCCCTAACCCGTTGGAGCTAATTCAACTTCTAGTTCTGCTGATCCTCCAACTTTAGAGGCTTCTGGTCCCTCAAAGTCCTCTCTCCAAACTCTTTTTAGCAGTTCCTGGTTTTTAACAATCTGAGAGTCAGAATCAAGCTTCTACCAACCTTTCTGCTCCATCTCACACTACTGCCACTGTCACTATTTATCCTCTTAATACTTCTACTTCTAAAAGCTTTCAAAGTAATTATATTAATACGTGGATTTTAGACAATGGTGCAACTGATCACATGATTTGCGCTCCTGTTTTTTTATACTTGTTCACCTAAATCGGTGCACATTACCATTCAACTGCCTAATAAAAGCAGCATTGTTACTACTCTTATAGGAGATGTTTATATCTCTCCCTTACTTACTTTAAGGAACATTTTATATGTTCCTGATTTTAGTTTCAATTTAGTCTCTGTTTCTAAGTTTACTAACAAGGCTAAAAATTTTATTCTCTTCTACTCTTCTATTTGTTACCTGTAGAACATCTTCATAAAGAAGATGACTGGTTCTGCTAATATCCTCAATGGCCTCTACATCTTGAACTTTCATGTTTCTCCTACTAGGCATAATAATTGTGTGACTACCCCTATTTGCAACTCTGTTTCTACTCAACTTTATGTTTCTGATCTTTGGCATGTTAGATTGGGTCATCCTTTTTTTTGAGAAGCTAGCTAAAATTCCTTCTATTAATGCCTCTGCTTGTAAAAATAGAGTTTGTTATACTTGTCATTTTTATAAACAAAATAAGCTTTTTTCCCATTAGCACTTCTGCTACTTGTAAGCTTTTTGAAATAATACATTGTAATGTTTGGGTCCCTTTTCTGTTGTGTCGCATGATAGTTTTATTTTTTTCTTATCATTGTTGATGATTTTTCTAAGTGTACTTGAGTTTTTAAAAATATTCTAATATTATTGGCCCGATTCGTCGCAATGCGTTTCCTTTAAATATTTTTTGGGGTTATCCCATAGCTCCGTAGTCCGTTTTTCTAAACTTTAGAATTGCATTTCGGAATTTACGTTATTTATCTCTTAAAAATAAACATTTTGTTATATATCTATCAAAAAAACGACAACATTAAATGTCTACTATTTTACTTCATGTCCGATTCATATATATATAATAATATTAATATTGCTAGTCAGTTTTATTTTGTAATAATGTTTGAACATTTATTAGTATTTTGATTTATATTATAGTCGGGAGGAGTGGAAAGTTGTCTACTAACTTCCTCTCAAGAGGTTCTTATGAATATTTTCAGCATCCGTAATATCGAGATAATATATGCAAAATGTTTCTAAGAAAAAGTCTCTTCCCTTCTCAATATTTTTGTGGAAGCCGTGTTTCATCTTAAATTGAAACAATTTAGAATTACAAATTGCAACATCGAATATCAGGGGATAATTACAAATTAAATTGTTCATACTTATCTATCAGATGATTATGAGATTTGGAGATAGAGATGCTATACACTAATATAAAAATTTAAACGAGATTTGAGATTCGGAGTAGAAACTTCCCAAGACATTGCTTTCTCACAAAGCTAGCTACTAAAGCTTCATTAACTTTTTATGTCTATCACATACTTGACTTGTTTATAAAAAGTGAATGAGTTGGCATACTTCATCTTGCATCCCTTATCCTCGAAACCACTCGCCATACTTTTTCCACATGGTTGGAAGTTGGAACACATTTTTTATATAGGCTATTTTGCTTCTCAATCAAATTTAATATATATTAAATATATTAAGTAACCCTACTTTGGCATTAATCTCTGGCTCTTTCTCCCATTCAGATATAGGATCGTTAGAAAGAGCCCAATTATGCATAAGGCCACATCTACCTTGGGGTTAGTGCGAGAGTATCAATGTGTGGTTGGGGTAGGCTAGGGTACGGATGGGGTGAGTTTACTGTATATATTTTTGCTGTTTGTGCCGTAATTAAATATTATTTCTTTAAGAAAAGATAGAAAATTTGTAGAAGGTCTGGTGTAGTATCATCATTTTAACAGAATTATCAATATTAAAAACTGGAATTTTAGAAATTCTAAAAAATAAAATAAAAGTGGGATTTCAACATTTTGGTACTTGACGAAGTATCTTAATTATTCAGACTGGATTGTGTAATTTCACATGTGAACAATGAAATTGACTTTTTTTTTTGGGTATACATGAAATTGATCTCTCTCTCAGAAGAGAAGTAAGTAATTTCCTATTTTTGTCAATTTGTAACTTATGTACTACCAGATTTTTTTTTTCATAAATTATGCATTTGCATCTGATTTGATTGTCATGGCTCATGGGCTTAAGATTCTTTGACTCGGCATAAGCAAATTTGAATAATTGACTATTGGTGCAACAGAATTTTAGCATATCATATGCTCCTCTAAATTAATGACGAGATTCCTTAGCGCCTCACATGGGAGTCTCTCGGTCAACACTCCTTTGGGATTCACTCAAACTCACCCGGTAGATATGCAATATCAAGTTTTTTATAACCCACCAGGTAACTATTTAAATTTCTTACAAGGTGAAAGTAACATGTGATCTAATTTGATGATCATGTATTTAAAAATAATTTGAATCATCAATTCTACTTCGTATGCTGCCAACTGTACGAATAAACAAATCTGATTAAACAACAATAGCATCTCACAATATAAGTTTCACGTGTTAATCTGTTTATACATAGGAAAATATCTTTGGCGAAATAATCGAACACACTATTCCTACAGTGGAATGATAAGGCAAAATTGTGATTTTTATGAACTTCCCATTCACATTTGCAACAACATATTGAAGGTGAGCAAGGTTGTGGAATCTACATTAGGTGCGTATGGTTTGGCTTTACAAGCCCCTTTTTTTTGTTGGAGATAATATATAAATATTAAATGACTACCCTCTCTAACGACTTAAGTTTTTAGATGAGATGACAATTCAATATAGTATTAGAGCTCAGGCCAAGGAGGAGGTCATGGGTTCGAATCCCACCGTCACCCGATAATCAAAAAGTGACATGTGACAGGCGTAACAAAAGATTTACAGCCTGCACGTGAGGGGGCGTGTTGGAGATAATATATAAATATTAAATGTCTACCCTCTCTAACAGCTTAAGCTTTTAGATGAGATGACAATTCAATATTTTAAGGATTTGTATGTTAAATGAACAGTACTAATTGTTTGTTTGGTTTGGAAGCATATTTCCAGGGTCAACATGATTAGATATATATAGGCGACCCGCCGTAAGCCACCGTTTTGAATCCTTCATGTCACCCATGGAATCTGCATAGAGCAAGTTTTTTTTTTTTTTTTGATAATTTACATAGGGCAAGGTTGTGAAATAACCAAACTAACTTCTACATATGAATGGTATTATGGGCTTGTAACCAAACAAAAACAAAGAGCATAAGCAATGTATATAATTCCAAGTTCACCTTGTGTCTAGATCTAGTCCTGCACGATTTTAATTGACAAACCATACATACTCATAGGGAATAGATCCAATACATATATATATATATATATTAAATTATGTTGTCTTACTTTAGGCTCAAAGATAACAAATGGACTTAATTTGACAATAGATCGTATATATATAATGAGGTGAGTATTACATGTGTAATGCTACTAACTATTACAAACTAGACCTACTTCGACTATGACTAGTGCTAAGTAAGTTTGGTCCGAAACACCTCGAACGGACGCTAGATGCTCTGCGGATGTCGAAAATATATCGAACCGGACGTCCAAGGTGATATCGAGGATGATATCGGACACCTTCTACGTCGAATATGGTTTCCTGGTGTATATCGGGGACGACGTCGAATGTGTTGTCGGATGGTGTATCGGTGATATATATCGAAGATATATATATCTAGTGTTATGATATGTCGAGTGCTATGTCGAATATACTCGATATAGGTGTACAGTAATTGAGGATAATTAAAACTTACCTTGATTACCGGAATATGGATATTTATAGGCCTCGGAAAGCGGAAACCGCACACGTGATAGACACGTGAGCCGTACCATGTCGAAGGTAATATTTGATATGCACGTCGGGGATGACTCCCGACATAGGTGAAATATGGGCCTGGCCCATGGGCCAGCCCAGTACGGGAAATACCCATATCATGTAGTCCCCCAATTTAGAAGTTATTATTGTAAATAATAATTCGTAAATTAATTCTGCGTTTGAATCACCAGTACCTCTCGTCCCGCCAGTTCAAATGACGGAGCTCGGATACGAGAATTCATTTTGAAAAATGTTGGTGGACCCCTAATGTAATTGGCGTAGCCGAGAGGTTCTCGTTTGAATTATTGTGCATAGACATATCATGTGAATTTCTAAAGGTTTGTAGATTTTTGTAGAAATGATATCGAAATATTTTCGATATGGATATCGAATTTGTCCTTCGATATGGATCCACATAAATGCTCATCGGAGGACCCGATGTCTATAAATAGTGGTCTGCTAGAGAGATGGGGAGCATTTCTTTTGTAGCGAAATTTGTCTTCTTTCCGCAGAGGTATGTAAGGGATATTCGACATAACTTTCAATATGTGTTTTCGATATGTGTTCTTGTGATCTACTTCCGATTTACATATTCGATATCCATTTTCGATGTCAGTTTTCGATATGCGAATTCGATATGTTCTTCGATTTGATTTTCGATATAGGTTTTTGAGTTTAACCCTTTTTTCAAACTTTTTTGATTTTCAGGTTGCATCTGTGCTAGTTATAGCCTCCCAAAGAGTTGTTTGCGCATTGTATATGTGCCTTTTGTTCGTAGTCACCATGTCTAGAACGAGGAGAGTTGACATGACCGATTTGGAACATGAAAACGCGGGGTTCGCGGGGTTCGAATTTGCCTTTGATGATTCTAATTTTTTCATAACGACGGATTTGGTCGGTGATGACATAGGGGATGTATTATATGAAGAGGGTGATAATATCCACGGGGGTGAGGATGTGGAGTACGATGAATGGGGTTTCCGTGTGTCTCCTGAAGTGACGAAATACAAGACAACTATTAGCTATGAGGGCATGGTGTCCCACGTGCTCCATCATCCTGGTCATAATGCTGCGACATATCATGTGGATGTTGGGTACAAAATTAAGTTTCCTGGACAAGAGGAGCGAATGCATAAGACCTCTCGGGACTCCATCACCGTGCATGCGAAGCATTTCACCAATAGGCTACGCTTCCCTATCGACCTGGCCATTGTTGTTATTCTGAAAAGTATTGGGGTCTACCTGGGAAAACCCTCTCCCAACTCGTTTGGTGTCATCGTGTCCTTCATTTTGGTTATGAAGGCCCTTGGTGCTCCACACGGGGTTAATGAATTTTGGAATCTCTTCTCCGTCGTCACCAACAAAAAAGGTGGGGATAAGGGCTTTTTCTTCTTCATCAGAGCTCATTATGGGCGGAAATTCTTACACGGTAGCTAATCCAGTTACGGCTTTGGCAATAAACATGAATATTTCTATGTCGAGGAGAAAACTGCTGGGGAGTTCGATGATCTTCCCCAACTGTGGTCGACATTGGGTAAGTACCAGAGGCCTAATAATGTTGGCGCTCCTCAATAGGCTGTCGGGTTTCTGGGCGGTTTATTGGCCCACCGATATGATCTTACTATGCTCGTTGATGAGGATGGGCTTTATGGGGGTGGTCTCGCCGTTGCCTTATCAAAGCGCGTTCGACCTTGGTATGTACTTTTCTTTATCTTAATTGGATATTTTTCAAGTAGTGCTCTGATTGATGATGTTGTATTTGTTGCATGCAGCGGAACTCGTGAAGTATCGGAGGTTGGATATGATCGATCAACGTGCCGCTGCAGCGAGGGTGGAGGTCGGCACTGATGCTTCACTGCCCGTCGTTCATAAGACATGCGAGTGAGAAGGGCACCGACTCAAGGAAAAGATGGGTGAATCATCTCAAGGTGAGAAACACGGGGAAGATGTTGCCCCTGGAAGCAGTACGAGCTCTAGTAGAAGCTAGGCTCTGGGGACTTCGGGTGTGAACCCTTCCCCAATAAGAGAAAACAGACTTAGGGCAGTAGTATGGCTACCGGACGTAGCGCTATGTTTCAGTCGGTAAGTTGTTATAGCCCCATTTGCTATCTAGTTGTAGTAATGATAGAGTTAATGATTTATGTGTCCCGGGTTGGGAAGTTCTTTGCCACTTTCTTGAAGGTGGTAAGTGACAACAACACTAATTGGGTCGAGTCCATCTCACAGACTATTGTTGAGCTTGGAAACATGGTGAATTACGACCCTGCGGTGACTACCAAACTAGCAGCCGAGTGAGATAAGGCGTTGAGTATACTCAGCTCTAGTGAGGCGAATGTGCAGCTCCTCTTGAGGCAGAATCGGGAGTTGGATACAGCCCTTGATAAGGCCAACCTTTCTCTTGTAGTAGAAAAGGAGGAACGTGAGGCTGTCGAGTTAGAGCTCCGGCATGTGCGGGAAAAATTGGCCCTTGCTGAGAGGACCATTCGGTGCGAGGAGCCCACCCAAGAGCATAAGGTGAACGTCGCCAAGGGTTTTCTGTTGAGCGAAACGTTCAAGAAGATATGTGCCGAGCATGGGGTGCAAGAACGAAAAGAGGTAAAGGCTTCTATCATCGGTCAAGTCCGATTGCTTGACGAATTCAAAAGCGGATTTGACCCCAGTCCGCTTAACCCATTGCTTGGTCCAGATGGGAAATATCCTGATGACTCGGACGCCGAGGACGACGAAGACCCGATGCCAGATGTTTATACGGAAATTTTAAAGCAGAAGAGCCTTGTGCTGATCCATGCTAAGGGTGCTCCTAAGTACCCCGGACGAAGGCTGTGTCTGCAATATTTCCTTCCGGATTGTGTATGTTGTTATTTTATGCTCTTTGTATTTTCGAACATTTTGAATAAAAGAGTAGTCTACTTCTCTTATTTTGAGGGAGCGATAATTTATGTGTGCATATCGTTGACTTGTGCTTTTCTTTTATTGATGATTACGGCTTTATCCGGATTTGTTGCCTTTTATCCCGGTGGGCAGTGACGTATTAATCCTGTAGGAGTTGTAGATAGATATCCCGGCTGGATTCTCTCCTCCCTATCGCGGTAGATAGGGGAGTTGTCCCGTGGGTATTTGTGGATAGGCATCCTTGGTGGGTTCTCTCCTCCCTATCGCGGAGGATATGAGAGTTATCCCATGGGAATTTTGTAGGTAGACATTCCTGTCGGGTTCTCTCCTCCCTATCATGGTGAATAGGGGAAGTTATCCCGTGGGAATTTTGTATGTAGGCATTTCTGTCGGGTTTCTCTTCTTCCTATCGCGGTGGATAGGGAAGTTATCCCGTGGGAATTTTGTATGTAGACATTCCTGTCGGGTTCTCTCCTCCCTATCGAGGTGGATAG
This sequence comes from Linaria vulgaris, assembly GCA_948329865.1. Taxonomy (NCBI): domain Eukaryota; kingdom Viridiplantae; phylum Streptophyta; class Magnoliopsida; order Lamiales; family Plantaginaceae; genus Linaria; species Linaria vulgaris. The sequence continues at coordinate 106,452,137 of OX415249.1, forward strand.
GGGAGTTATTCCGTGGGAATTTTGTATGTAGACATTCTTGCTGGGTTCTCTCCTCCCTATCGCGATGGATAGGGGAGTTATCCCCTGGGAATTTTGTAGGTAGTGGCCTTATCAGGTTCTCTCCTCCCTATCGCGGTGGATAGGGGAATTATCCCTCAGGACTTGTAGATCTTCATCCATTCAGCGGCTAGTTGATTTCCCATATGATTTGTAGATCTTCGTTTCCTGTGGTTTAAACAAGGTAACACAAAATGCATTGTTGAATATAATCTAGGATTGGAAGGTGAATTCCAATCTGTTCACTTTCATCCTAATAGGTGGGAAACATATTCTTCCATGCCTAGAAGCACGGAATGCCTTTGTGCCTGACTTATATAGGTGAAGCAAGCATATTTGCAAAAGGATGTAGTAATATCACACTGTGAAAATATGATATTCAATGATAAATATCTAGAAATAAGTGTGTGCCTTTTGGGCACATTTTGCCCGGACCCCATATTGAGGTACGTCATCGTTATATCCCGTAGGATATGTATCTACAGTGAATTATGAGTACCATTATGTAGTCAAATATATCGCTTTAAACGATAAAAGTTAACGATGGATAATGGTCGAGGGTTAGGTAAATCCTAACCCGCCTACGTATCCCGTGATATGGGAATCAGACCGGCGTAGTTCCCCTGTTATAGTTACAGTCCAGCCCAACGATGGGGCAATTTAGGGAAAACATAAATTGTTCAAAGTTTGCAAAAATGGAAAAAGTTCAAATGATCCTCATGGCACTGGTTAGCCCACCATTTGTTGGTTGGATTCTGGGTTCGCCTCTTGTCCCCCAGCTTCTCTGATTCTTGGGAGTGTAAGGGAAGTTATGTAGCAAAGTCATCCTTCCTCATGGTTGGCGATGACCTCCCAACGCCTCCTGCTGCTGGAAATTTCATTTTCTGGTGGTAGGTGGATACCACTGCACGGATAGCATTAAGGGCATGCCTTCCTATTATGATGTTATAGGCGAAAGGATGATCCACTATTGTATATTGGACATTGATGGTCCTCCTGTGCGGTTCCTCCCCAAAGGACGTTGGCATGTTTACCTATCCCAACAGTATCACCTCCGCTCCCCCGAAGCCGATCAAAGGGGTGCGGATCTGCTCCACCACATGGTGCCCCAACGCCATTTTTTCCAAAACATGTGCAAATATGACATTTGTGGAACTCCCATTGTCTATCAACACCTTCCAAACACCATAATTGGCAATATCAAGTTTAAGGATTAGAGGAAAATCAAGTTTACCTGCCTGGATGGCCTCGGGGGATAGATCTGCCAAATCCCTGTTTGAGAAAGTAATGTTCTCGTCCAACAGCTGGTCCATCAAAGATGTGAATCTAATATAGCGGTCATCTTGGATTCTTCTAGTGATCCTTTTCCTCCAGTTAGTGGAGTTTGCTTCTGTTGGTCCCCTACTGATCATGTTGATCACTCCTTTAGAAGGTGCATTGACAATTGCGTTTCCACGTCCTCTTGAGCCCTCAATGGCCTTCATCTTGTCTCTTCTAGGGGAACGGGACATGTCCTCCTGATCCTCAGAGTCTCTAAAATTCGGCACATACTCAACCAGTTTCCCCTCGCGAATGAGTCGCTCGATTTCGTCCTTCAGATCTATACAGTTCTCTGTCTCATGTCCCTTCTAACGATGGTACTCGCAATATTTCCTCGAGCGCTTGGCTCCTTAAGTCTCTCTCAGTTTCCTTGGTTGGTTCAATCACTTTTTCCTCTGAGCTACTCCGAATACGGTTAGGATATCTTGGTTCAGTGGAGTGTATCTCCTCGGTGACCTGTCCCTGCCGTTTCTGTCTCTATTCCAACCTTTCTTGCCTTTGGGCCGATTGTTGGTGTGTTGGGGAGTCTGTTTCGTTGCCATCATATTGTCTTGGTAGACATCATAGGCCAGAGCGTTAATCATGTCAATAGTCGGTGATCTGAGCTTGATCAACTCCCCTGCAAACCTCTTGTGCGTTGTTGCGTTGAATAAAATGAGCACCACTTGGTCGCCCTGTGGTTCATCCACCTTCATCAATTCATTGTTAAATCTCTTCGTGAACTCCTCCAAGCTCTTCTTCTCTTTCTGCTTCATTGCGTTTAAATGGTTTATGCTAGTCCTCATCCTCTTCTAGCTAGAGAATTGGCTCTCCAAATTCTGCCTCATCTGTTCATAGCTTGCTATAGACCAAGTTTCTATCCTGTTAAACCAATCGAGGGCTGTCCCAGTTAGGGTTGTGGCCAAAAATTTTGCCTTAATGTTGCGTAAAAACCTATGCAGGTTTAAGACACTATCGACACAGTGGAGATGGTCCCTCAGATCGCTTTTTCCATCGTATGCTTTGATGGTAGGAATCTTATCCCCTTACTCCAGCACTTCCGCCTCAATCTCTTCACAAAATGGGGCTAAGCTCTTGTAGCCTTCTGCCAACGCTAATTTTCGATCGACCTCTATCTTTTCGCGGTCCAGCTGCTCCATCCTCCTTGCAATGTTTCTCATGTCCATCATTGGGTCAGGACCCTCTTCCCCATGAACTCTCAACCGTGGACGGTCCCTCCTGGATTCCACTGTATCCTCACGTTCATTCGCTCTATGCCCAATTCTGGAGTTTTTGGTTCTCGATTCCTGTGGTTGCCGCGGCGCATTGCCCGCTCCTCGATTGGTTAAGCGTGACAACAAGGTTTCCATAGCCGCGTTTAGTGTAGTCTGGACGGTGGTGTTGATCTGCGCATTGATCTCGGGCGTCAAAATAGTAGGTGCCACGAGTGCGGGCATGGGCACCCTCGGCGGTTGAGGTTGCTCGAGTTCATTCTGGTCCATTACTAGTTTCAGAGCCGGGATAGGCGGCGGGGGTGCGCTCTCTGCTGCTGAATTATCAACCACTGGCCTAGTAGACTGCGAACGGGTCATCCTGCGTTGCATCTTGACGTCTTCGTTCGAGAACTTGGTGTTCTCACAGACGGCGCCACTAATTTGACAATAGATCGTATATATATAACGAGGTGAGTATGACAGGTGCGATGCTACGATTCTATTACAAACTAGACCTACTTCGACTATGACTAGTGCTAAGTAGGCTTGGTCTCGAACACCTCGAACCGATGCTAGATGCTCTGCTGGATGTCGAAGATATATCGAACTGGACGCCGAAGGTGATATCGAGGATGATATTGGACACCTTCTACGTCGGATATGGTTTTCTGGTGTATATCGGGGACGACCTGGAATGTGTTGTCGGATGGTGTCTCGGTGATATATATCGAAGATATATATTTGATGCTATTCTATGTCGAGTGCTATGTCGAATATACTCGATATAGGTGTACAATAATTGAGGATAATTAAAACTTACCTTGATTACCGAAATGCGGGTATTTATCGACCTCGAAAAACGAGAACTGCACACGTGATAGACACGTGAGCCGTACCATATCGAAGGTAATATTCGATATGCATGTCGGAGATGACCCCCAACATAAGTGAAATATGGGCCTGGCCCATGGGCCAGCCTGGTACAGAAAATACCTATATCACGACTAATGAAGAATATACCTGTTAACGGGTTTGGAATTATTCCCTATTTAACGAGTTATTTTTGGGTTGGAACGCCGATCCCGACCCGAGGAGATTGTTGATTTTTATTGATTTGGGGCTGGACTCGGATATTTTCCGAGGTGCCTACGTATCCCCCGATTGGGAATCAAGCCACTCGTAGTTCTTGTTCTTGGTGTTGATTATTTGGAGTATGTCGATTTTATTGATTGTGTTAATTTTATATCTGTTGAAAGAGTTGGCCTTTGTGAAGCCTTCATAAAGAAATGAGTTCACCCTCCCCTCTGAAGCCTTTTTCTTTTAGTTTTAAAGAGAACATGAGTTCCCTTGGGAGCGCCCCTTTTTTTTCTTCTGATCTCTTATCTCTACCTTGTATAGAAGTCTTTTAGGGACATGTGTCACTGTGCATGTGTTCACAGGTGTCACTATGCATGTGCGAAGAGATAGGTTTTATCTGTTTGGTATATCTGCTGACGGGTGAATTATCCTCTCCGATAGCTTCTATGTGCTCTGATGAATTGGCTCATTGGTTTTCTTCTCTCCGAGGGGCGGTACCTATCGGAAATGCTGGATAAGTGGGAGGGAATGCTCGTCCGATGCTGTTGTAGTTCCGATTGTGGTCCATTGTTAGGTTGTCTTCTTCTGATGTGCACTCCGAAAGGTGTTTCTAGGTTTTGATAGTGCATTTTTATCGCGCTTTGGCCCTCGGGATGAGTTCTCTGATAGCTTTTAGACATCGGAGGGTGTAGAGGGTGTTCTCGTATTCTGGGGGACTCGGGGTCTTCGCCGTGTGATACGGGTATTTTGCGGTTTCGAGTATAAGTCATATAATAATCTCCGGAAATTTAGTAATCAAATCATGGTATGTTTTAAGCACGTGGATTTTTACCCTGTTAACAAACCCCCCCCCCCCCCAGTTTTTAGTGCAGTTGACTGCACTAGAAACTCAAAAGGTCGAAAGTCACGATGGTCCTGGTATCGTAGCCTTTAGTCATCGGGGTCGTCGAAAGCACTGGTTTCGAGATTTTAGAGTATTGTACGTAGTATCAGGACATCTTAGTGTCCTTATAAGCATCGTAGGGGCTGCCTTGACCCTTTTGAAGCATCGTAGAGTTATCAGGGAACTTGTAGATTTTGGTTAGGTATTATACCGTGAATGTTTCGTAAGGCATCGTAGATCCTCGAGAGGAATTCGAGTCGCATCCAGGACTTGGAAAACCTTGGGATGGTATCGTAGAACTCTTCTGGGGTTTCGTAGACATTCGTCATTGACGTTCATGTCTGTTTAACACATTTTTTTTTTGATCATTAGAATAATAAACACTAAATAATAAAGTTTGTACAAAAGTTTGTGATTGGATAGCCTCCATCACAAAAACAAGAATTGGGAATGTTAAGATCATTAAAATGATCTGACCAATTATACAAAAATGCCCATTTAGCAAGACAATGAGCAGAACCGTTAGCATTACGGTTGACAAAAATGAACTTCCAAGAAGGCCAAGAACGAGAGAATTTACGAATTCTAATCACCAGGGGACGTATATTCCAAGGGATGTCAAAATCACTTTCATTCACAGCCTTAATCAGATTGAGGCTATCAGACTCGAATATAGCAAGTTTGATTTTTGCTTTGTCAACGCATTGGCATGCAAGGAGGACAACCAAAGTTTCAGCAACAAGCGAATCCATGCATCTTCGAATTTTACTAGCGGAAAAAATAATGGAGCCATTGTTATCCCGCAAAACGAAAGCAATTGATGCTTTCCCATCTTTAAATGCTGCATCGCAGTTTGCCTTAATCCAAAGCCGAGGAGGGCATCTCCAAGTGTTGCATTTTGAATGATGCATCTGAATTTTCTTAGATTGTTGAGCACTCCAGTGTTCTTCAACCAAAGAATGTGCTTTGCTAGAGAATTCCTGCACATCAAGAGATTTTTTTACCATGAATAATACTGTTACGATTACTCCAAATCAGATCACAAAAAAACAGAAAAGGAAATAAGACATCTTTCCCTTTCTAAATCATTTAAGAAAAAGTTTCCAGTATTATGCAAAAAAAGATTAATCCATGCTTTAATACTCCAATCACAAAAAGGGGTTAAATTAAGATGCCATCCTGAGAGTAACCAAATTTGAGCTGTAAATGGGCAATTTAAGAACAGATGCTCAAGTGTTTCCTTATCAAAGCTGCAAACAGGCCAAGAAACATCAGAAATAGAGAAAATGGTACTAAGTTTAGCTCTTAAAGGGAGAGCATTAGAGAACATTTTCCATATCATGAGCTTGTGTCTTTCATGGAGACGTGAACTCCAGAGTTTCTTCAAAGAGGAGACATTATTAGGCTGAATCGAGAGATATCGGTGGGATCGATCCAAATGGTAAGCACTTTTGGTGGTAAATATCCATGTCTTAGAGGGAATCCAAAGTGGAGAGGGGCTCAAATCATTTGATGAAATCTGAATCTTCAAGATTTCATCAATAGTGAGCTGATCGAAGGCACAAGCAAGCTTGGAGGAGTCCCAAGTATGACCACCTGTACCAAAAAATGATTTGACAAAGAAAAAATCATAAGAAGAGCAAATAGAGGGGTCAATAGGCTTTGGAATAAAAGATGGAATCGTAGGAATCCACGGATCAGTCCAAGTCTTGAGAGTGCTGCCATGAAAAACCGGGTAACAAGAGCCTTTGATAATTAAATCCCTAGATTTTAGGATATCAGTCCAAATCCAAGATTTTCTGGATTTATCTTTGTTGGCTGAAAAAAAATTATCTTCTCGGAGATATTTAGCTTTCAAAACTTTAACCCACAAAGATTCATGATTAGATAAAATTTTCCAGGCAATCTTTGACATCAAAGCTTTATTAAAATCATTCATCCTTCTAAAACCCAAACCCCCAGCAGATTTAGGAAGACAAATTGTATCCCAAGCTTTAAAAGCAAGAAAGTTCCCATTACAGTTTTCTCCCCACCAAAATTTGCGAAAAGAGGCATCAATTTTGTCACAAATGGCAATAGGGATAAGGAGATTTGACATGGTGTAAACCGGGTAAGAATGAGCAACAGATTTCAGGAGAGTAGTTCTACCCGCTTGGGAGAGACATATACGTTTCCACGAGGCAAGACTCCTATTAATTTTGAAATTCAGATCAGCTAAAGCTTCCTTGCGAGATCTGATCTTGCAGAAAGGAAGCCCTAAATGGGGAACTTTATGATCACAAATCTTAACTTCAAAAATATCAAGAAAATCAGTTTTCAATTGTGGCGACGTATTAGCACTAAAATGGATGAAAGACTTGGATTTGTTGACCATTTGTGAGGACCAGCTACAAAAAGTGTTAAGAGTATTATTTAAAGCAATCGCATTCTCCTTGGTAGCATGACCATAAATAACCAAGTCGTCCGCATACAAAAGATGAGAGATAGAGGAGCTAGTCCTAAAGACTTTAATACCTTTAAAGCTGCCTGATTGCACATTTTTCAAAAGAAGACGAGAGAATAACTCAGTAAAAATAACAAAGAGATACGACGATAAAGGATCCCCTTGCCTAATACCCCGAGAAGGCTTAACTTGACCAAAATTAGAACCTGTAATGAGAATAGAGAAAGTAGGTGAACTGATGCATTCTCTAATCCAACCAATAAAAGTGGCATGAAAACCAAGGTTCTCCATAATACAAAAAAGAAGATCCCATTCCACCCTATCAAACGCCTTAACAAGATCAATTTTAAAAGCAAAGAGGCTGAGTTTACATTTTTTATGATGAATAGAGTTCATGATCTCGTTAGACAGAATATTATTGTCATTTATGCAACGACCTTTTATGAAAGCAGATTGAGAAGGGGAAATAAACTTATGAAGAAGGGTTTTCAACCTATTAGCAACAATTTTGGAACAAATTTTATAAGTGATATTACAACGGCTAATCGGTCTGAAATCTTCCACTACATGAGAGTTTACTTTCTTAGGAATAAGAGCAATTAAAGTATGATTTAAAGCATGCAAAGGAGAACCATTTCTAAAGAAATTAATAACAGCTTTAATCAAGGAGTTTTTGGTTGTATTCCAGAAATTCTTATAGAAAGCCGCCGGAAAACCATCCGGTCCAGGACTTTTATCAGAAGCAAAAGAGAATAAAGTAGCTTTTATTTCCTTAGGCGTAGGAATAACACAAAGAGCATAGTTCTCATGAGCATCAATACTAACAGAAAACAAACCAGTCAAATTAGAGGGATACGGGTTGGATAGGGGACTAAAACTAGAAGCAAACAAAGTATCGAAATACTCGACAAAACAAGTCCCAATATCACGCCAATCATAAGCAAAAGAACCATCAGATCTTTCAATAAAATCAATGCGATTAAATCTAGAGTGAATGATGGTTTTAAGATGAAAATAGTGAGTGTTTGCATCCCCTTCTTTAAGCCATTTCTCCCGAGACTTTTGTTTCCAAAAAATACATTTTCTCTTAAGCCACAAATCAATTTCTTTTTGAAGAATTTTCTCATCATTTAAATTGCAACTAGATTGAGGGCCAACTTGAAGAGCTTCAATTTTGGATGTAAGATTTTTAATGGATACATTGATATTCCCAAAATTACGCAAATTCCAATCTTTGAGAGCCCTACGAACATTTCTAGATTTTGAGATCAATTGCACAAAAGGGGAACCAGGGGTATGAGAGTTCCAAGCATCATCAACAATTTTAGCACAACTAGGATCAGTTAACCACATAAGCTCAAACCTGAAACGCCGAGGGCCTTTTGAGTGATCCTTTTGAGTGTCAAGCACGATGGGTCTGTGGTCTGATGCAAGAGCGGTTAGGTGGGCCAACTGAGCTCGAGGGAACTTTATGCACCACTGAGAATTCGCCACTCCTCTATCAAGTCGTTGTTGGATATTTTTTCCATCTCCCTGGTGATTGTTCCAAGTGTAGGAATCCCCTACAAAACCCAAGTCAATCAAAGACAAGTTATCAAGGTCAGATTGCAAACTATGTTTGGAAGATGAGGCGAAAGATCTTCCACCAGATTTTTCGTCTGAGTTACAAATATCATTAAAATCGCCCATCACAGCCCATGGACCATCAAAATTATCAGCAAGATTTTGCATTTGCTTCCAAAATTCTGTTTTTGCGGAGGAATATGGGGGACAGAAAACCCCGGAAAACTGCCAAGTGTTATTGATACTACAAAGGATGTGAATATTGATGACAAAAGAGCTTTGAAAAGTAACCAAAGCATTTATGTTATTCTTCTAAGCAAGATAGACTCCACCCGCTATCCCAACGGGAGGAACAATGACATATTGAGACAGAGAGAAAGAGTTTAGGACCGATAAGAGGGGAGAGAGAGATGAAGTTTTAATTTCAGAGATAAATAAGACATCAGGACGGTTATTACTCAATAACAACCGAAGAGCTCGGATTACCTCAGGCTTCCCAAGCCCTTGGCAAATCCAAGCGAGAAGAATCATTACGCAATCAATTTATTGACCCCTCGTGACTCGAGGGATCTTCCGATGACGAAACATCGCATTTGTTGTTATCTGTATCAGTGATATCCACAAGGGAGAAAAGAGTAGCTGATCTGTAAGGAGAAAGAGGTGGAGGGCTATTTGGGGTGACATAAGTGATATTAAGAGTGAGGGTTATGGGTATGGGAAAGTAGAGTTATCAGCTTTAGATTTGGTGTTTCTAGAGTTTGAATTGAGGCAATTTAGTGACTGAAAGGATCTTTTGAGATTTTTTGTAGAAGAGTTAGGTGAGAGAGAGCTGGTTTTGTCTATGAGAGTGAGGGAGATGCCTAATTCCGGTGGGCGATACTGGAGTGGCTTTCTCCGCCGAAGAGTACCAGTGATGACGGTGGATGCAATTGCATGCGTAGAAGATTCTGGTATTTTTTCATGAGTAACTGGGTTTTTGATTAATTTATCCTGGCTTTGAGTAATGTGGTTGTCTATGGGATTTTCGGGTGAATGATTAGAAGATAGGGAATTATGATTTAAGTCCCTGGCTGGACTTGGAGAGTTTGGGTCAGAATTTGGGTTTCTTAAGGATATAGGGCCTGTTGGGCTGTAAAGAATTGAGGGAAGCCCAATAGTTGGTGTTGGGCTGAATCTAGGGTTTGGCAAGTGATAGTTTTCAGATTTCAACCAGGCACCATAACGGCTATTTTCACCGACCAAATCTCCGACAACTTCGACGGCGGAGCACGACTGGCTTTTGTGGCCTAGAAACCCACAAGAGAAACAATAATCTCCCAATCTCTCGAAACGAATTTCTGCTTGAAGCATCTTTCCGTCCGTAGCTGTAAAAGAAATCATATCAACCAAGGGTTTCAAAATGTTGACTTCCACCCTTTTCCTGAAATATTTTTTCCATCTGTAGTATTTATCTGTATCATCTAAAGAGATAAATCTCCCGATGACATTTCCGATCACCTTCACATTTTCTTTTGTGATATAGCAAACTGGAACGTGCGAGACGTGACACCAATAAACGGAAGTGGAAAGGTCGATTTCATGTAAGGCTTTGTCGCTTGGCCAAGGTTTGAGCAAGATTTGGTTGTATCTGTAAGACCATGACTGATTTAGGATCCTCAAGAAATCCCCTTTATTTTCAAAGATGCAAGAGAAAGTGTTTTTTTCGATCTTGTGAAAAGAGATTTTCTTCTTAGAATTCCAAGCTTGAATCATAGTGTCTCTGAAAGGCCCTAGATTTTGAGTTGTTTCTGAAAGGATTTTAGCAACCATAGTGAATTCCGGTAGAGAGCCATCTAGATTCGGATAATTCTCTGAGCTATCGTGAATGGACGTGTTGCATAGGAGTTCTGAGATATTCAGTTTTGTATCCATGGAAAGATAAGCAAGAAAAATGCCCAAAGATGGACAAGAAGCAGGGGATAGTGGTGGTGAAACCCAAACCCAGAGAGAGAGAGCAATTTTTGTGAGAGCCTGTATTAAGAATTGTAGTTGGCAATCCTGAAGCTTGTCTGTTTAACACATGTCTCCAGAGTTCTTGGCCTTGATTTTGAAGAGACGAGGGGATTATTGTGATTGCCTTTTCCGAGTCGAAAAGTTTTCGATGCCTTCGAAATGTGCCCTTGTGGGACTAATATCGGGGAATTAATTATAATTAATGTCATCGCATTTAATTAACTACGATTAAATGCAATTAATGGGGGTTTAATGCCACGTTCAGGAGTGGTGCGTGGGCCGAGGTGTTCGGACCGTTACTCCTTCCCTAACTGAAGAGGCGCGGCGGTTTATAACCTATTAGGCACGATTTCCAATCGTGGGGTGTAAAGAGGTCTAGTGGGTAATTAATGCCTTTATTGGGCCTAGGGTTTATAAACACTTCTCTTTCCAATTCTACTCTCACTTGCAATTTTTAGGCGAAAAATTTTCTCCCGCTTAACTTCTCTCTCGGCAAAAAAGCTTTCTAATCTTCTCAAGATCTCTCTAATGGCGTCTCTACCCACAACCAACTTGGTGTCTGCCACTTCTGGCACTGGCGGGGCGACGATTTCCGTCTTCTCGAAAGAGAAGCGCGGCGGCGGTGGTGGGGGTCGGTGGTAGCGGCAGTGCAAGGAAGGTTAAAAATCGAAGAAAAATGCTGACAAGGGTGGTGCTCCTCGAGCTACCCAGAAGGTTGAAGCGACAGTTAGCACTGCTTTGGAGGAGGAAATTCGAAAGTTGTTCATTGAATACGGTGCTTCTGGCCGGAACGTGGAGGTGACGGTTCCGTTAGCCGATCAACGGGGTAATTCTCCTCCGCCGAAGCACTTAACAGTGTACTACTCCCAGGTAAAGGCGGGATTGCGTTCCTTTTTCCCGCATTTTTACTGCAAAATCTTTAAATATTGCAACGTATGCCCTAGTCAACTCACCCCCAATTCTTTCACGGCCCTTGCGCTGTTCGTCTTCTGGTGTCTGGTGAGAGGAATTGAATGTACGAGGGATAGGTTTTTTGTAATTTTTGAATTGAAGGTGTCTCCGAAGGGGGCTCCTTTCTACTGTTTCAGTCATCGGGACAAAGATAACCGTATCTCCGAGGGCAATGTCAGCTCTCACAGCACATGGAAGAATAAATTTTTCTACATCTGTCCCGCCGAGGGGGAATGGGACATGCCACTTACCTGGAGGGTGCCCAAATTCCCATAGAGGATGTTGGACGATACACTGGTGTTTTCACCGGTGTTCTTTGCGAAACCTTTGGTGGAGTCGAAGGATTTTGCTCGTCTCTATCGGACCGCAGGCTTGCGACATATCGCCCCGATAGACAAAATCAAGACTCCTCTGGCTATCCCCGAGAAATACTTTAACGCTTTTGGTAAGTTACTATACTTATACTTCTTATTTTATAGGTATTTCTCCTAGTTTATCTAACCTTTAGCTATTTCTGTAGTGGACGTTTTACGGCCGTATATGGTGGAAGGTGCTAGCGGTTCGGGTGGTAATGAGGAGATGGGAACTCAGGAAGGGAAGTTGGCGGTAGGAGAAGACGAAGTCCTCGTGGCTGCGGAGGGTGACACCGAGCAAGCAGGGACTCGTTTAACGACTTCGACAGCCATGTCCCGATTATCTAGTGGAACGTCTAATACCCCGGAAGAAACGGAGTTGGACGTGACTTCCGCGGATGCGGTCCTCGTGAGGGCTTTCTCACTAGAAGAAGGGGACGAGGATGTAGGGATAAGGGGGATGCCCTTGCCCCCCTTAGGTGCTGTCGACATACCTTCACCCTTGGAGGCATCGGGGGATTCATTGGAAATACTACTGGCAACCCCTCCCAAAGGTACGTATCTCTTCTTAGTTTTAAGTTATACTAAGATACTTACATATTTACTTATATGAAACTTTGTTCTGATAGACAAAGGAGAAGCCCTCCCTGCTGAGAACGAAGGAGTATCTCAGGAGGATGCTCCAGATTTGGGTAAGCTTCTCAAGATTAAACATTTCCCTTTTTAGTTTCTCCTTAGGGAACAACTTACTTACCCGGGAATTTTTAATTCGCAGGGGGTAATAACTTATTTAATCTTGAAGGAGGATCCTTTCCCTCGGATCCTTACGTTCCTTCAACTTCCGATGATCCGATGCTTTTATTGGATGAGCTGATGTCTGCAGCTCCTTCTTTTACGGATCATCCTGCTCCGAGTCCGTTTGCCGCTATTCAATCGGACAGTCCTGTGGTTACTCAAGTACCCATATCGGGGGGAGTACCTTTAGGGGGACCTTCGTCTTCGAGTATTCCAGCCTCGGGACGAGAGCCTAGCTCGGACGAGGCTAAGGTGGCCCTCGATACAGTCACCCGATACCTATCGGCTGCCAATTCTCTGCCATCGGAGGGGTGGCAATTTGTCCAGGCTTGCACGAATTGTGTGGCTATGCCGGTAAGATTTAATTTCTACTTATCTAACTCCTTTAGGACCCATCGTTGGGATCTTTATTCTTCTATTCTGCTTTCTAGGCGCCTAAAATGCTTCCTCTTCTATTACTCGAGGTTGAGAAGTTGCAGAAGTTGGCGGGCACAGTGGAAGAAAGGTCTCGGAAGATAGAGGAAAAGAATAAAGAGCTCCGAGAGACGATGGGGAAGTATGAAGAAGTGTGGGCTAAGATCACGCAGCAGAACCAAGAGTTAAGGGGGGGAAACAAGCGGCTCCAGTCTTACGTATCGGAGATGGAGGCCTCGGGGTTGGTACTAAAAGAGAAGGTCACCTCCCTTGAGGAGGAGAAGATTTCATGGGAGGAAAAGCAGAAGGAGTCGGAGCGTAGTTTGTATCAAGCACTTGGCCAGGTGGATGCTCTTACTGAAGAGTTGTCAAAAGCTTCGGTTTCGGGGGGCACCACCTCCGAGGAGATGCAACAGAAGATGGTTGCTGCTGTGAAGCAAGCTCAAGAGGATGCAATTACCCACGTCAAGGAGCTATATGTCCGTAAAAATCATGGATACTTGATCGAACATGTAATGTGGGGGTTCCTTCAATGCAGCGGGCAAGTGCATAGGAAGGTAGCTCCCAATGTAGATTCGCGTCTGATAAATATAACGGAGATGCAGAAGCCCACACTGGAACAAGCCTATGATCTTTTTGTGAAGAGTAGTTCTCGGCTTCCTCCTTCCTCTTCTGCCCCAACTCGGGTTCCCTTAACTGTCGTGGTCCCCCTGCCTACGACTCGTACTCCTCCCGGTATCGGGGCCCAGGCTGGTCCTTCTGGTGCTCTCCCTTCCACAAGTGCTCCGACTCTCGCCTCCACAAATGGGCCAACCCCCACTTCTACGAGTGCTCTACCCCCCATCTTAGAGGCTTTTATTATTTTAAGCACAATTGTACTTTGTTTTTTATTGGAATGAAACTTATCTTTTCCGTGTTAATAGTCGTCATAACTTTTCAGCACACTATGAATACTCGGATCATTTCCTTTAATTGTAGAACTTAAGATTCAGTTTAAAGAAATAAAGTTCATTCTTACTGGCCAAACGAATTACTTAACATAGTGTGCCTGTTTGCAGTGCAAACGTTGGAGATACATTTTCTCTAAATAGAGGTATCCCCCGACACTTAATCATAGTTATAACATAGCTTGGGCAGCTCAAACTTAATTCGGTCATCCGAGGAAAGATTCCCAAGTATATATAGGTGCTTGGAGTTTAGTGAATATTATCACGTACTTTTAAAGAATCATTCCGGTAGGATTATTCACATCCTGGTTACGAATAAAGGTTCTCCGGGTAAACGCCCACAGAGAACCTTTCCGAGGCCACTGGGCCACCTCTTCCCTTCCTTTACAAGTCTTTTACAGACTTCGCATATATACTTATATAGCAATCAGAAAACCTTATGATTTTCAAGGAAACCTCCAAGATTGTAATCGAATCATGAGAGTTTGGAGAGATAAAAACTTACCTTCGGAGCGTATCGCCCCGTGGCAGTAGCACATGCTTTCCTTTTTGGGCAGCGATCTCTTCGGGCTTGCTCAAGGATTCAACGGTGGTTCCCACAGACGGCGCCACTTTGTTAACGTGTTTGGAATTATTCCCTATTTAACGAGTTATTTTTGGGTTGGAATGCCGATCCCGATCCGAGGAGATTGTTGGTTTTTATTGATTTAGGGCTGGACTTGGATATTTTCCGAGGTGCCTACGTATCCCCCGATTGAGAATCAAGCCACTCGTAGTTCTTGTTCTTGGTGTTGATTATTTGGAGTATGTCGATTTTATTGATTGTGTTAATTTTATATCTGTTGAAAGAGTTGGCCTTTGTGAAGCCTTCAGAAAGAAAGGACTTCACCCTCCCCTCTGAAGCCTTTTTCTTTTAGTTTTAAAGAGAACATGAGTTCCCTTGGGAGCGCCCCCTTTTTTTTCTTCTGATCTCTTATCTCTACCTTTTATAGAAGTATTTTAGGGACATGTGTCACTGTGCATGTGTTCACAGGTGTCACTATGCATGTGCGAAGAGATAGGTTTGATCTGTTTGGTATATCTGCTGACGGGGTGCTGACCAGGATGAATTATCCTCTCCGATAGCTTCTATGTGCTCTGATGAATTGGCTCCTTGGTTTTCTTCTCTCCGAGGGGCGGTACCTATGGGAAACGCTGGATAAGTGGGAGGGAATGCTCGTCCGATGCTGTTGTAGTTCCGATTGTGGTCCATTGTTAGGTTGTCTTCTTCTGATGTGCACTCCGATAGGTGTTTCTAGGTTTTGATAGTGCATTTTTATCGCGCTTTGGCCCTCGGGATGAGTTCTCCGATAGCTTTTAGATATCGGAGGGTGTCGGGGGTGTTCTCGTATTCTGGGGGACTCGGGGTCTTCGCCGTGTGATATGGGTATTTCGCGGTTACGAGTATAAATTATATAATAATCTCCGAAAATTTAGTAATCAAATCATGGTATGTTTTAAGCACGTGGATTTTTACCCTGTTAACAATACCTTTTTAATATATCATGCTAGATATGTTGACTTTCAAACGGATCTAGTCATTTAAAGGGCGAACTAAAACACTTATCTCAAGATTTTGCAAAAAGGAAGAGAAAGAAACACTTGAACCAGAAGTCGTGGGAAAAAAGGCTTCGAAGATATGAAATGATGTATTCTTTACTTTATAGAATAAATTGGTGGACAAACAATGAATTCATTTGGTAGATGTATCATGTATGTAACTAAAATAAATAAATAACTTGGTATTAGATGTCTGTTTTTTCAATATAATACGGTTCACAAAATATGGATGAAGTGTTATGAGTGGCTTGGCGTTTCAACAGCTCGCACGAAAGACCTCAAGAATCATTTCTTACAGGATAGATCTCTCTTCTGTTCAAAAAAGAAAAATAAAATTTGGAGATGCATATGATTTTTCACCTTGTGGTCTGTTTGGTCGCTTAGTAACAAAGTTATCTTTCGTGGCAAACAAGTTGATATTAAATCGACGCTTGATCTGATCAACCTTCGATCTTGGAGTTGGATTAAATCAAGGAAGGAGGATTTTATTTTCTCGTTTAATGAATGGGCAAACTTCCCCATAACATGTCTTAATTTGTAATCTGGTGTCCTGATTTCGTACTTTTGGATTGAGAGTATTTCTTGTACTCTCTATCCGTTTAATAAAATCTCTTTTGCCGATAAAAAAAACTCAAATGCGCTATCAATATATTAATAATATGCTTTTATAAATGGTTATGGACTTTTCAACTTTAAAAAATACTAAATTTTTGTGTTTGCAATTGATGTTTTATTTATGTTTGTCTTAAAATAAGTCAAAAAAGCACAAGCTCCACAACCTAAAAATGAGGTGCTTTTAGAATAACATGCTATTTCTATATTTAAAATATAATTATGAATTATATTATCTCATATATGAAAAGAAATTTCAACAATTATTATCTTTTCTCAAATCAACTCCATGCACAAAATCTAAGTATATATAACATCGCCTAATTATAAAATATATATAATATTTTAAAGAGATCAAAAACTATTGTTTAAAAGTATAAATTCTATCTAAATTATGTACAATAAATACCCAATGCATTTATGTTAATTAATGGTCCCGAAACAAGAATCTATCAAAAATGTATATCTAACTAAAAAAAAAAAAACCACTATTATAAAACTACTTTTATTATATTCTAAAAAGTATATATCATGATTCTACACCTTACAAGAATTGAACTAGAAATAATATTTTATAAAATAATACTGATATGGCAAAGGATATTGAGCAATGACAAGTATCTAAAGCCAATAACAAAAGAAAATGGAACAAATATTATGGTTAGTAATTGTTTTCTACATAGCCATTGCATACTTAATTTTTTATTATTATTGATTCTTCTCATTAAGTATTTGTCATAATTAAATTATACATAGAATAACAATTTTTTCTTATTAACTTTCTTTTAATATTTAAAATATCCTTTATAGAAGTTATTGCAAATATCTCAAATTTTGTTTCAACGACATTAAGTGTGTTTCACTTTCTATGATTTACAAACACTCCCAACTTATAAATAAAAGTAACTTTAGGTAATTTTAAATAAAATTTAAGAACAAGCTCTTTTTATAAGCTCTTGATAAATTTGTGAAAAGGTCACAAAGTTCTTCTTCTAGAACGCAACGGCTACGTACAACCCAACGATGATCGCTTGTACGTTGGAGCACGGCTTACATGCCTAGGCCAAAAGAAGGACTTAGGTTTCATAACTTGAAACCCTTTATACGACGTATCTTTCAAATTAGGTTGGCACCTTCTAGCTAGAACCAATCTTTGAGTGGGCCTCAATAGTTAAGAGGAAATACTACCCCAATCAGTTCCTCCTCACAACCGCAATAAAAGGTAATCACGATTGGGCGTGCATGGATAGGTATCTCCCGGCTTATCATTATATTTAGAAGCAATCCATTGGAATATCAGCACTAGGCAAGGTTTTACAAGTGACCAGGCTCTTGGGATCTTGTTCGAGTGGCCTCTTACCTGTCAAACCACATCACTCAGTGCATTTTTGGGCATGCAGCTACCCACCTTCGACCGGCCAAACTCCATCTCATAAATAAAGATACTATTTTCTGCCACATGCCCGCGCTACCGTGTGGAATTGTTTGAGATCCACTTCTCCCACCAAAATAAATTCGTCAAAACTCCAATTGGTTTTTGCTACAGGGAAGTTAGCACGGCTGTGGAAGCCTTCGTTGGGTGGGATTTGCACAAGTCGTACTCTACTTTATGGTCCAATCAGAGGCGTGTATTGGACATCAATCGATTTTGGCTAGAGCATGTGTTATGAAGATTTGTATTTTACTTTTGCCCGTCAATCCCACTACCCCAACTCTCTGTGAGATGTAGTGTAAAATAAGATTATAATTCTTTGATGACTTAATAAGATTATAAGATACTGTTGAACAATTTAATGCTCCACTTATTGAGTGGCAACTTTGCACCGCCCCATCATTCTCCCACTTGAAGATTTGATTAGGGATTAATCAGATCTTCACACCATTCTTTCTACCTCGCCCTTCATGTTGCTTACGTTTTCACCAGACCACACGAGGACCGACACTGACTAAACTTGTCAGCATTAACACTCTTCGTCAAAAAATCTGCTATGTTATCTTTTGTGTGAATCTTCTGCACATCCACAGTACCCTCCTCGACTTTCTCACGAACAAAGTGATACTGGACCCGAATATGCTTTGTCTTGGAATGAAACGCCGGATTCCTTGCAAGATGCAACGCACTCTGACTATCACAGAATGGAGAAATACTCTCTAGTTTGTGCCCGAGTTCCTCCAGAACCATTTTCAACCAAATCGCCTCTTTACTGGCCTGCGTAGCTGCCACGTATTCAGCTTCCGTTGTTGATGTCGCAACAACTGACTATAACTTTGAAACCCAACTCACTGCACCTCCAGCAAGAGTAAACACATATCATGTCGTGGACTTGCTTTTGTCAAGATCACCTGCATAGTCAGAATCAACATAGCCCCTGACTGTAAAACCCGATCCTCCAAAACATAATGCAACATCTGAGGTTCCCTGAATGTATCTGAGAACTCTCTTTACTGTACTCCAATGCTCTCTTCCCGGATTCGCCATGTATCGACTAACCACTCCCACTGCATGTGCAATGTCTGGTCTAGTACAGATCATAGCAAACATTAAGCTTCCCACTGCTGATGCATACGGTACTCGAGACATCTCCCTCCTCTCTTCTTCACTGCTAGGACACATACTTGAGGATAACTTGAAATTAACAGGAAGCGGGATAGAGATTGGCTTACAATTCTGCATACTGAACCGCCGCAAAATCTTCAACAGATAGTTCCTCTGAGAAAGCCAAATCTTCCTGCAATTTCTGTCTCGGTGGATTTGCATCCCTAGAATCTTGTTTGCTGGTCCTAAGTCCTTCATTTCAAATTCCGTAGCCAGTTCAGCCTTCAATTCTTCAATACGAGCTTTGTTGGGGCCTGAAACCAACATGTCATCAACATACAACAGTAAAATAACAAAGTCATCACCAGATCTCTTGAAATATGCACAAGGATCTGCATTCAGTCTGTTGTATCCAAGGCTCATTATGAATGAATCAAATCTTTTGTACCAACACCTCGGCGCCTGTTTGAGACCGTACAAAGATTTGGTCAACCTGCAAACCAAGTTCTTTTTTCCTTCTTCAATAAATCCTTCCGGTTGGGGCATATAAATCTCTTCTTCAAGATCACCATGAAGAAAAGCTGTCTTTACATCTAACTGTTCAAGATGTAAATCAAATGTAGCACACATCGCCAGAACCACCCGCACAGTTGTCATTCGGACCACCGGAGAAAATATTTCATTGAAATCAATCCCCTCCTTCTGAGCATATCCTTTCACCACCAATCGCGCACGATACCTCTCCACTTGGTCATCACTGTTACGTTTGATTTTGTACACCCATTTGTTGCCAATGGGTTTCCTCCCTTGTGGTAGAGACACAAGTTCCCACGTCTTATTCTTATGGAGTGCTTCGATTTCCTCATGCATTGCTGCCATCCACTGAGGTGCATCTGAACTACTCATTGCTTCCTGGAGAGTTGATGGCTCCCCGTCCTCAGTTAAAAGACAATACGCAACATTGTTCTCCATAGAATAGTCTGAGTGCCAGCCTGGTGGTCTCCTGACACGTGTCGATCGACATATCCCCGAAACTCCAGACTCCGTTGTCTCCTCAGGTTCATGCTCTGGTTCAGCAGGACCCTCCTGCTCGGCATCCTTCTCGACTACTACTGTCGTAGTTCCTGGATCTTCCCCTGTGCTGCTATCATTTCCTTTCTTATCTTCCGTAAAGATAACATCCCTGCTTACAACAATCTTGTGGGCAGTGGGGTCCCACAAGCGATACCCCTTCACGCCTTTAGCATACCCTAAGAACAAACACTTCCTGGATTTTGGGTCCAGCTTCGTTTTCTCTTGAGTATTAAACATAACATAAGTGGGACTCCCAGATACATGGAGATTAGAATAATCAACTGGTTTACCTGTCCACACCTCCATCGGTGTTTTCAGCCCCAATGCTGTTGACGGAGATCGGTTCACCACATAACAGGCGGTATTGATTGCTTCTGCCCAGAACGACTTTTCTAAGCCTGCAGCCTGCATCATGGCTCTTGTTTTATCCAACAAGGTCCTGTTCATCCGCTCTGCCACCCCATTCTGCTGCGGAGTGTATGCCGTAGTAAACTGCCTCTTAATCCCACCATCTTTACAGAAGTCTTCAAACTCCTTTCCAGTATATTCCCCTCCATTGTCAGATCTCAGGCACTTGATCTTTTTCCCAAATTCAAGTTCCATCTGCGCTTTGTACGTTTTGAACACCGAGAACACCTCTGCCTTACTCTTGATCATGAACACCCAACATCTCCTGGAATAATCATCTATAAAAGACACAAAATACTTTGCACCTCCCAGGGATAGTACTGGTGCTTGCCACACGTCAGAGTGAATCAATTCTAGAATGACTTTACTTCTAGAATCTGAACTAAGAAACTTTATACGATGTTTCTTGCCAACAACGCAATGCTCACAAAAAGCTAAAGATACCTTTGTGAGGCCCGGAAGTAGTTTCTTCTCTGCAAGAACCTCCATGCCTTGTTCCGACATATGCCCGAGCCGCTGATGCCAAATCATTGATGATTTCTCAATCGACTCGGATGAAGCCACTGACGCTTCTCCCACTTGCAGAGCCCTCCCCTGTACCTTGTATAAGTTTCCGGCAATCTTGTCCGCCTTCATCAGTACAAGCGCACCCCTTTTAACTTTCATGATCTTGTTTCGCGAACCAATCTCACAACCAAGATCATCCAGTTGTCCATGAGACAACAAATTCTTGCATAATCCCTCCACGTGTCGGACATCTCGAATGGTCCGAACAATCCCGTCATGCATCTCCAGCTTGATCGTACCGATGGCAACAACTTTCAAGGGTTCATTTTTACAGCTATACACAGATCCTCCAGCGATCGGTGTATACTCATGAAACCACTCCCTCCGGGGAGTCATATGAAAACTGGCTCCTGAATCAATAAGCCATACATCATCGAAGCCACGCATACCTCGAATAGTTGTTGCTGCTTCACAGCATAGTATATCACCATCATCTGAAGTGCTAGCAACGTTCCCCGGAGGATTAGAACTCTTCTGGTTTGAATCCTTAAGATTCCAACAATCCTTCTTCAAGTGACCTTTCTTGCCATAGTGCCAACAACTGCCCTTGGTCTTTGACTTGGATCTCCCCTGTTTCTTACTCCCACTTGCACCGCGCTCCGTCGTTCTCCCTCTTGTCACCGACAAGGCACCTGCTTGTTGCGTACTTGCCTCCCTGTCTTCTCGGTTCTTGCGCCGACTCTCTTCTTCCAGAATAGCGGCTGCAATTTCGTCGAAGACCAAATAATCCGTGAGGACATTATTTGTTAAGTTGATGACAAGTTGGTCGTACGAATCGGGCAGACTTTGCAGCAGAATTTCAGCACGTTCAACCACTTCTATTTTATGACTCAACGCCGTCAGTTGAGAAAATAGAGTATTTAAAACATTGAGGTGCTCAGTTACCGGGGTAGATTCCGACATCCTCAGTGTGTACAATTTCCGTTTAAGGAAAATTTTGTTGTGTAGGGATTTTGCCTCATACAGCTTGTTGAGATGATCCCATATCTCCTTAGCTGTCCTCTTCTCCTCAACGCTTGACAACACACCATCACCTAACGCCAGGTGAATATTTGCGATAGCGTTGCCGTCCATCTCGTTCCACTTCGTATCATCTGTGATTTCCACCGGCCTGTCGCCGATCGCCGCGAGACACCCATCTTTTCGCAAGCACAACGAGAAATTACTCCCGCTGAATTTCTCGATCTCGAATTTCGCCGTCATTGCTTCTATCACGTACCACCGTCACTGAAAAATAATTTCAGCACGACACCCACAGATATCACCGAGACCTCGGATATGAACCGAGGCTCTGATACCACTTGTTGAACAATTTAATGCTCCACTTATTGAGTGGCAACTTTGCACCGCCCCATCAGATACTATATTTATTTTATTATTACAGCGGTCGGGAGTACTATTCGATTAATGTAATTGATGATGGTGAAAATGGGGATTCTTCAATATAATAAGCACGTTAGCTATTTGAGGTATAATTTTATGGTCATAAAATTAGATCAATGAATATTTCTACTTAGTATTTACATCATTATTATATCGAATGAGAGAAGTCCGTTGTTCATGTGGTTGAGCATAGATGAACAAGTTGCAGCTGACCAACTAGTCGCAACAAAAATAGTACATCACTCAGAGGAGATTGCAGAAGCCGATGAATATCAATAATTTGTAGTAAATATTGAAGGATTTGATAGGTTAATAATTAGTTAACATATCTCAAATATGTGCTTTATGAATTGCTTTTTATATTATGGTTAGCTTTCCAAAAATCTCTAATAATTCATTAACCATCAATATTTGTGTACGACGCACCATATTTAATCAATTATTCTCAAGTGATCCCTCTTCTATTCTCAAACACTGTTTAACTATGTAGAAAAAGCACGCTGCTTTATTATTCGGAAAAGCTATTGTGATCGGCAGCCTCCTAGCTTCAAGTGTTAATTATGTTTCATCCCACTTCCACATATGGGATTGGTTGTCTTTGGGATAGGCATTTTCGGGCTGATGATGTTGTTCGTATCGATTAAGAGGCTTGAGCCTCCCCAACATCTTATATGGGAGAGACGAGTTGCACAAAAGAAAAGAGTCTTTGCGACTGAAACGGGGAACCAATACGTCGAAAAGATTCTTGACATAAGCGAGAGGAACAAAGACAAAAATTATTTCCAAGAAGAATTTAGAAGCAAGAATTTCCTAATCTTTGTGATCACCATAGTCGCCACTTTTTTCTCTAAGTTTATAGCCTTGAAGTCTTGACGTTCTACGCAGTATTCAACCTTAAATCACTCCACTACAAGAGGCACGAGGTCTTTCTGCAATAACTTATCTTAGTCACGACACAAACACTTTCAAGATTAGTTGGAGTGTATTGTGTATTGTTATTAAGTGTGTTGGATGCAAAGAGATGTATCCCTTTGCATGTGTTACCGCACCCATGCCCGTGGTATCATATTTATTTTCTTTTTTCATTTTCTCATTTTCAGTTTTCATTAAACTTGATTGATATTCTCCTTGCTCTTATTGTAGATATCCATTGGCATCTTATTTTATTTAAACCACACGATATACAGTCATCTCGAACTGCAAAGGGCAGTGGTGTTGTTTTCGCAGTTGCATACCTTGTTGCATCCGGTGTTTTTCCCAATTAAATGCTCAACATTTGTTATTAAATCAAATCATTAATTCTATTTACAATCTTGAACTTTTGGATGAGACGTTGCATCATGTGCATCTTCAATTAAGAAATTGCACGTGTTTGGACTGTTAACGGGTTTGGAATTATTCCCTATTTAACGGAAGATATTTATTTGGGTCGAAACGCCCTGTCCGTGATTCAGAGGCAACGCGAGATGGACATAATGAGATTAATTGCAAGAATATTCCCTTCCTTTATTCACTGAACATTTCCTCCTCTTTTTATCTTACGTACTTGAGTGATAGATTGTAGTAAATAGGCTTAGTTACTTCAGCTTCTTCAGCTTGTTCAGCTTCTTCAGCTTGTTCAGCTTCTTCAGCTTGTTCCGCTTCTTCAGCTTGTTCAGCTTCTTCAGCTTGTTCCGCTTCTTTAGCTTGTTCAGCTTCTTCAGCTTCTTCTACTGATCACCTCCTTTTATATAGACTTTGGTAGGGGTAGGTGTCATTGTGCATGTGTTTTGATAAGGACAGGTGTTGTTGTTACCTTGATACAGGTGTAAAAATTAGGATAATGTTTATCGTTTATCTACTAAGTGCTGACTGGATTAGCTTTTGTGTCTTCTGATATCTCCGAGGGCTCCTGATGTAGACTGTTTCTGATAGAGCTATTCTTCCGAGGGCTTTTGTTTCTCCTTCTTGATTCGGGTATTTTCTTCAACAGTTAGGAGTGATCTCTGAGGGTGGAAATGTGATCTCCGAGGACTTGGTGTGACTTCCGAGGACTGTGATTTTGTGTCCGATGGGCTGTTTTTGCTTTACTGAAAGTGAGATTTCTTCATCAGAGTGCTCGGACTGTATTCACTGGGTGTTCTTGTATTGACCTTTTCCAAAATTGGGTTCTCGGATAAGTCCGAGTGTTGCCTTTTCCGAGGAGCGTTCAGCAAGGAAGTTTTCTTGTAAGTTCATAGGACTCGGGGTCCCTCTTGGTCCCTCTTGGCGCATTTGGTGGATATCGGAGTCATACGGGTCCATCGGGGTTTGCTCTTTTTCCGATGCCGTGTTGATATCTGTTTTTCATTCACCGTTTGACTTTCCAAGGGACGCTTATGTTTCTCCTCGGGTGCTCTTATAAACCTTTTCGGGTCAGTGACCGAGAGGTAGGGCAGTCCTCCGAGGGGTTTTCTTTATATGTACATCTCATCGGAAGTACTCGTGACAATAGTATTGTCCACATATTGTTTTTTCCGAGTAGGAGTGATCTCCTTTATTTTATTTTTTAGGGTTAACACTAGCCCCCCCAAATTTCGATTGTCCTCGTAGAGACAAGCGGAATTTTAAATCATCGTCCTCAGTGAGGTGAGGGGTTATTTTTTGCTTAGTGTCCCTATATTTATGTTTTCCTTTTTTGATATTTATTCAATATGTATATATATCCAGAATTTATAAGGATTTTACCTGAATACCCTTAGGGTATCGTTATTAAGCACGCGGAGATCTCGGGGCGCAGGTGACGGAGTGGTGTTTGACCAGCTTTGAAGATTGAAATATCTGACCGTTGGTAACGGTCAGAATAGTGATGGTGTGGCGTGATCAGGTGGCGGTTACGTGGAGCCTTAAACAAGTTCCACGTCTTAAAGATTTTTTGACCGTTTGTTGTCTCCGGCTATAAATAGGGACACTGTTACCCTTTTTTCTTCATTCTTCCAATTCATCTTTGCAATAACTTTCTCTCAGAGCAAAAAATTCTCCTCTTCGTCTTTTGTTCTTCAAATTCCCAGCAGATTTACTCGCTCTTCTTCTTCTTTTCGGAAACATCCCTTTATTATTACACTAATGGCTTCTTCCACCAACACTGATCCCATCGCCGCCGCGACCTCCTCGGCAGTCACTGCTCCGATTGACTCTTCTACGAGTGTGAGGGGTATTCCGGTGGGAGTTATTACTCGCAAACGGAAGGGAGAAATTGTTGCGGCTGCTGAAGGCGGTGCCACTTCTTCGAAGAAAGCTAGGGTTCCCAAATCAAAGGAACCGCCTCTTCGAACTTTCGCTAAGGTGGAAAAAACGAAGAATATTGCTACTCGTAAGCAGGTAGCAGATCTGTTGACCTCAACCGGAGTCCTTCAGAAGAATATGGTCTTCCGAATCCCGACAAAGGATGAGAGGGCGTGCTATCCTCCTCCGGGTATGTTGACAGTATTTTTTGCTCAGGTGAAGTATGGGTGGCGCTCGTTTATGTCCCCTTTTTTCTGTGAGCTCTTTAAAACTTGTAATATCAGCCCAAGTCAGATGGTACCGAATGGATTTGCTGCTATCTGTATTTACGTATTTTGGTGTCACGTGAATGGGCTAGAGTGTTCGGTGGATCACTTTCTTTCGATCTTTGACGTGGCGGTATCACCCGGGGGGTATCCTTTCTATAACGTTCGTCATCGGGACAACTCGGGGGATTCCACGAAGAGGATCTTGGGGGCTGCTATTACCTCACATAGTGTCTGGAAGAACAGATACTTCTTCGTGGGACATGTCAACGGTAAGTGGGATGTGCCCTTTGATTGGCGAGAGGGTACTACTCCCGTGCATGCTCTGGATCAGGAGGCGGTGTTATCCCCTATAATTTCTCAGCACAAATTGATGGAGTCGGAGGATTTCACGATGTTATACGAGACCTCTGGGCTTCACCACGTAGTTTTCACTGATGACGCCGTGGAGAGGCCCTTGTCCCTGTCTCCCGTTGCGAGGAGTCTCTTTCGTAAGTCTCTTTATTCGCTCTTTTATCCTTTTATTCTCTTTCCGAGCACAGTGGTAAATTGTGCTTATACACGTTATTGATGGGATGATGCAGGGGATGTCATGGCGAACTACTATCTGCAGTCGAGTCCGAGGGAGCCTACTCCTAGTGGTGTCTCGGAGATACCAGAGGAGGGCGATCACGAGGAGGAGGAGGTTAATGCTCCCGAGAGTATGCATATGGGTTCAGAGAAGGGTGGATTTCACGAGGATCATTCTCTTCTATGCATGGATGCGATGGGGGTCGTCAGGAGCGCTGTTCCCTTGCGCCAAGTAGCTCCTGTTTCTTGGGATTTGGCTTTAGTGCCCGTTTCCAAATCGGAGTCAGGGAATTTACCTGCTTCTGAATCTAATATAGGAATTTCTCCGAGAGGGTCCGAGGAGGGTATCTTTCCGAGTGGTGCGGAGGATGAATCTGCTCGGAAGGATACTGAAGTAATAGACCTGTCTTCCGAGGATCACTCTCCTAAGCTTCCGACAGTTCCTGAATCCGCTCCTCGGGGTAAGTTTCACGAGTTTTTAATGAGATGTGCGTATCTTTATCTGCAATATTTGCTGATGTGTTGACACCTTTTCTTTTGATGTAGTGGCTATGGATAAAGGGAAAGCTCCGATGGTATAAGAGTCTTCATTATATGGTGAGTATCCATTATTTGCCTTCTTTCTATAATTTTTTCTAGTTTCATTCTTCCTCTTACTGTCAGTTTGTATCTTTTGTAGAGGAGGACTTTCTGGCCCAATTCAGCATTCCCGAGCAAGAAGGTTTACGAGGGGACTCCGAAGACACCCAAGGGGAGTTTGATCCTTCTTCAGAGGACCGAGATTTGAAGGAAGGGATTCTGCAATCACTATTGGGAAAGACCAGCCCCTCCACAACAGTAGGTGGTTCACGGGCCATATTTACAAATTCAGAAGTGACGACTCCCGTAAAGGATACGACTCCTCCGAGGGGACATGTCCCGGTGACTTTGTCTCCGAGGGTTCATACATTTCAAGAGCCTATTCCTCCCAGCGGATCCGGGGGGGAATTTTCATCTCGTTCAGTGGGGGAGGCTTATCAAGATATCCTCCGATTTTTCGCCTCCTCCAGTTCAGCACCCGCCGAGGGGTATCAATTTTTGTACACCAGTCTTAACTGGTTGGGGCTCATGGTAAGCTTCTCTACATTGGTCTTCTGAAATTACACAATACATCTCTGTTGAATCTTTTATTGTTGACTTTTCTGTAGATTGGAAAGACTCGGGAGGCAGTTACTGCTGTTGAAGAGCGCGGTCGGAAAGATATAGAGGATTTAGAAGCACTCCGGGCGCAATTGGCACCTCTCTTATTCCGGGATAAAGAGAGTCAAACTAGGGAGGACCTTCTTCAAACAAAAATTTCCGACTACGAGTTTGCTCTCAATGAATCAGAGAAGGCGAGGGCAAATTTACAAGGTAGTTTAAGTGTTGCCGAATCCGCTTATAAGAAGATGGAGAAGGAAAGAAAAGACTCCGAGGAGATCTTTACTGCTCGTATTGCAGCTCTCGAGAAGGCGGTGGCGGACGGGAATGAGAGAGAGAGTTCTCCAGGAGACACTGGGCCAAGTTACTGATAGGGCAGAGTCAGCCGAGGGGAAGTTAGCAAATTTTCTTTCTCCCGAGGACGTGCAGGCTAAGGTGGATGCAGCTGTTCAGTTTGCCCAGCGAGATATTTCACGGCAGCAATCAGGAGCATCCGAGACGCCTTCTCACGAGCTCTTGATGGGTCATCTTCTGTGGGGTTATTTGGAGTGTGCGAAGGTGACGAAATCTTTGATAAGGTCGGATGTTAACTTCTCCAAGTCTTTCGATCTTCGCAAGTTAAAGAAGCCAACTCCCGACGACTGCCATTATTTTGTGGGGAGGTTTGGGGGTTTGCTATCCTCTCGGGATTCTCCGACACCATCTCCAATGCGCTCCGCCACGAGTCCGAGTCCGAGGGCTAGCGGTTCCGGGGGAGTATTTTCTCCAATTTCTCGTCTTGCTCCATTGGGTACTTCCGCCGAGGAGACAACTTCTTCCCTTCCTCCCTCCACGGGGGCTTAGTCTTGTTCTTTGTAATTTTTTACTTTGAAAATAAACGTTCTTTGTACTTATTATCCCTTCCGAGGGCTATCCGTCTTAAATAAATATTTTTGTTCAATCTTCCTATTCTATATCTTATCTCCACTGTTTAATTAAAATGGATAATGATAATTCTCAAAAAGTTGCTGACTAAGTAAACTTCCTAAGTAGGAGGTGTTGCTTTGCATGTTTAAATAGGGTACGTGTCATTCTTAATCAATAAGTTTTTCAACACGTGTCCCTTAGTTAACATAATAAAAGTCTAAACTTCTTCTTTTAACTCTGATTCAAAGAGTATATATGCACGTAGGGTCTTTATCAATTATGCACTTATCTCCTAATCCTTATTAGTCTTTGATTTTCTTTTATAATTGCAAGTACAAAAATAATACTTACTTGATACGATGATGCCTCCTTATTATAGAAGATTTGGTTCGACTTCATCTGGCGGTTCTTCTCAGGATACCGCTCGGGGTCCTTCGGGATCATCAAGGGTTCCTCCGAGGGACAATCCATCCGAGAATCAAACGACACTTAGTGCTAGTTCCTCTCTTGGAGTGGCTCGTAGGACTCCATCTACAAATTCACGTAGAGTCAATCATATCAGGGAGATATTCATGAGTAGGGAGCCATATCCTTTGGCGGATGAGTCTTCGGAGTTCGATTTGATTCCTCTTAATCCATCAAGATTGATAGGCAGAGGACGTGTAGGATCCACAATGAGTGCAGAATGTGAGAACTCGGTAAGATCTCTTTTTAATGGTTATAACTTAGAGTTCGAAGATTATGATATAATAGTGCCTTCCTCGGGCCAAAGGGCTTACGCACCCCCCTCAGGTTACATGACCGTTTATACCGAACAGATGCGTTGTGGTTTACGGACCTTTTTCCATCCCTTTTTCCAAATACTCTTTCGGTATTGGCAGGCGTGTCCGAGTCAGTTAACACCAAGTTCCTATAGTCATTTGGTGGGATATGTCCTTCGTAGTGAGCTTTTAAACCTTCCGATGTCCCCTTATCGGGTGGGGACAATATTTACCCTTCAACCTTGCTCAGAGGGGACTCCCTTTTTTAGCTTGACCTATCGGGACAAGGAAAATATCTTCACTCGTGTATCCAGTTCCCACTCTAGTAGAGGGGATTGGAGGCGGAGATTTTTCTTTGTCCGTCCGAGAGGCCAGTCAGCCAGATCGTGGGGTGTACCCATCCGATGGGGTCTGGGGTATATCGCACCCAACACCGAAACACGAGGACAAGTGAGGGAGATATTGCTTCACTCGGGACTTTTCTCTGGTTCTTATGATATATCTGGGCTGTTGGATTTCCCCGAGGCTCTGATTTTGGCAGGTTTACAAGAGGGGGTGGAAGGATGCACTCCTGCTTCTCGTCCTCTTCACAGTAATTTTCACTTTCGTAAGTTCTGCTAATCATTCTCTAGTTTATAAACTTTATTGGTGTCCTCGGATCATTTTCCTACTGACATCTTTTGCAGGAGCGGAGATGGGAGCTTTTTCTCTCGGGTCTTCTAATGACGTTTTCTTGGGGAGGGCATTGCATGGTATTCCCGGGGTGACGAAGGTTGGCGATTCTCCTCCCCTCATAAGTGAGGCAATGGTTGAAATTTCCTCGGAGGAGGAGGAACCCGTTGCAGCCCCCCCAGTCAGTTATATAACTCCTTCTGGGTCGTCGGATCTGATAGCAACTCTTTCTCGAACGGATTATCACATGAGTCCCATAGTATCACAGCCCATTCCTCATAATTCTACCGTAGTAAATGTATTAGAGGAGTATCTTCACTCTTCTAGTACAGAGGATATGCAGCCCCAGCAAGATATCCCTGGTCGTATTCCTGCACCACCGCCCGAGGAGCACCCTTCCCTCGGGAGAACTCTTCCCCCCGAGGGTAATCAGGATGTTTCTCCTCTCGGATCAGCAGTGGGATTTTGCCGAAACTTTCTTAGTGGGTTATTGAACGTAACAGATTGTGAACTGATAAAAACCCTTTCGGTACCCGTTCTCCAAGATTTAGCCTGCAAAGACCTGTGTGAGGTATCTATTCATTTTATTTAATACTAACCTGTCTTCTGGTCTGATGCCATTCGCTTTGTGTTTTGAGCAGATTTATATGGTGTTGGACGCCCTCGGGTCTTACGGGAGTTCTTCCTCAGATCCGGGTTTAGTATACCGTCGTCGGGATGAGTTAGAGCGAAGTCTCTTAGAAGCTCAAGTGGAGATAGCCCATTTGAAGGAAGTTCATGAGTCTTCTCAGGATACTCATATTCATATGTTACAATCCGAGAAGGATAAGGCGTGGGAATTGGAACGCCAATTATCACTTGAAAAAGCACGTGTCTTGAACTTAGGGCGGAGAATTGAGGAGTTACGTGGCCAAATGCGGTCCTCGGAGGAGCAACTAACACAGGCTATACTGGAAAGAGATGCTTTGAGTCATCAGTTGCTAGGAATAACCCGTTCTCATGCGGTAGAGGTGATCATGGCCCGAGTCCAAGCTGTGTTGGAGGTGGTGGATCCATCCAGTCTTCGTGAATCTCTTCGGGGAGAGATGCGTGACTTAGTGCATATAGGCTATAAATTGTGCCAAGATGCCGTACAAGCTTTGCCAGAGTTCCCCTCGGGCTTGCTCCTTCCTGAACTCAACATTCGTCAAGTCTCCGAGGAACTTTCTCCTTCACCTATTAGAGATTTTGCAGTCGGAACTGTGTTCTTGGATGATCCAGTCTCTCTTTCCGAGGAGCAGCGCCGAAGACTTATCCGAGAGGGGAAACGTCCTATGGGAGGGTCTTAGCTTGTTGAAAAATAGTATACAACTTAGTTCATAATACGGAGGGTATTTAACGTTATTGGGTTGTCTTGATGTCTCATATGTATGGCCATCATTTTGCCAGACAACTCTAGTTTCTTTTGTACTGTACCCCCTCATATATGAACGCTCTTTTTATTCATGTATAACTATTACATTAAGCATAATACTTTCTAAGGTTACTTGCGTTCCACGTGTTGCGAAGTATTGCCTCCTCGGAGTTAGCAAGCCGATAAGTCGCCGGTCCCACGATTTCCACTATCTTGTAGGGTCCTTCCCATCGTGGATCTAGTTTACCCACATTCTTGGAGGCCCCTACTCGTTTCATCACTAAATCTCCAACTTGAAAGGTTCGGAGTCTTACCTTGGTATTATAATATCGTGACATCCGAGCCTTGTACTCTTCCATTCGGAGGGCTACTCGGGTCCTTTTTTCCTCGAGGAGGTCAAGGGCAAGGGCTAGATTTGAGCCATTGGCCACTTCTTCATATTCTTTGACTCGCCAGCTTTCTAGGGAGACCTCCGAGGGCAACACAGCCTCACATCCGTAGGATAGACTAAAAGGGGTTTCGCCCGTAGAAACACTCTGCGTAGTCCGATAGGCCCACAATATCCCGGGTATCTCCTCAACCCACTTAGCTTTATGCCAATCAAGTCGGGCCTTCATGTTCTTCAGGAGGGTTCTGTTGGTTCTTTCTACTTGGCCATTTGCTTGAGGGTATCCCACGGAGGCAAAGCGATGTTTTATCTCCCAATGATCACACCACTTTTGCAATCCTTGATCAGTAAACTGCAAACCGTTGTCACTTACCAGGCTCCTAGGGACACCAAAGCGACAAATAATATTTCTCCAGAGAAAATTGATGACGGCCCCCGCGGTTACCCTAGCCAGGGGTTCCGCTTCCACCCATTTGGTGAAGTAATCAACAGCTACTAGCAGAAATTTCTTTTGGCCGGCATCAGGGACGAGGGGTCCAAGTATGTCAATACCCCACTTAGAGAATGGGCAGGGGTTCAGAGAGGGTTCCCAAGGGGCTGCGGGTAGATGGGTCCGAGGGGCGTAAGCCTGGCATGGTTTGCATCTTTCAGCATGGCTTTTACTATCTTTGGCCATCGTGGGCCAATAGTAGCCTTGTCGGATCAAGCGTCCCACCATGCTTTCGCCACTAGTATGGCTCCCACATACCCCCTCGTGAGTTTCTGCTAAGGCTAGCTGGGCCTCTTCTTCATTAAGGCATCGAGCGTGGGGACATGAATATGTCCTTCGGAAGAGTATCCCGTCTTTGAGGATGTATCGGAGGGTTTTTCTGAACATCATTCGCTGAATATTCTTGTCCGAGGAGTATCCCTCGGGATTCTGCAAATAGGCTTTGATAGGAGTCACCCAGCTAGATGAAGGATCTGAAACTGTGTTCACTTCTCGGCCTTCACCCTTTTCAGATTCATTGACATGCAGTAGAGTAATCTTCCGAGTATGTATTGCAGCTGTTTGTGTAGCCATCTTGGACAAAGCGTCCGCCTCTTGATTTTCTTTTCGAGGAATTTGAACTATGTCGTATTCTTCAAACCATTCGGACCTTTGGCGAACAACTCGGAGATACCCTTGCATTCTTTCTT
Source organism: Linaria vulgaris (assembly GCA_948329865.1). NCBI lineage: Eukaryota > Viridiplantae > Streptophyta > Magnoliopsida > Lamiales > Plantaginaceae > Linaria > Linaria vulgaris. The sequence goes on from OX415249.1 coordinate 106,484,861, forward strand.
CTTTGGCCTCATATGACCCCTTAACTTGCTGAACAATCAGTTGGGAATCACTATGAAGGAGTACTCTTTTCATTCCCCCTTCTCTTGCTAGTCTCATACCAATAAGGAGAGCTTCATACTCGGCCTCATTGTTAGAGAGGGGATAATCTATTCTAACTGCAAAATGGAGTCTTTCCTCCTCTCCTTCTTGATTTACCAAAACTATTCCGGCCCCCCCATGGGTACTCACCGAGGATCCATCTACATATACGTGCCATCGTGGCTCCTTTTCCTCGGATCCAACGCCCGTGAGTTCTGTTACAAAGTCCGCCAGAACTTGCGCTTTGATTGACGGTCTCGGAGCGTAGGAAATATCGTACTCAGTAAGCTCTACAGCCCATTTTATCATTCTCCCTGATGATTCCGGCTTATTAAGAATTGCTCTCAGGGGATGCTTAGTAAGCACGGTAATTGGGTGGGATAAAAAGTAGGGGCGTAGCTTACGAGCCGTAGTAACCAATGCTAGAACGAGTTTCTCAGTTAGGGTATATCGGGTTTCGGCTCCGAGGAGAGTTTTGCTAACGTAATATACCGGGTGATGTTCTCCATCTTGTTCTTTGACTAGGACAGCGCTAATAGCCTCTTCTCCGACCGATAAATACAGAAACAACTCTTCTTGGGGTACAGGTTTTACCAGCAAAGGTGGTTTCAACATGTACCTTTTTAAGTCTTCGAGAGCTTCCTCACATTGGGGGGTCAACTGAAAATCCTTGATATTCCGAAGTACCTTGAAGAAGGGAAGCCCTTTTTCTGCGGACTTGGAGACAAACCGACTCAACGAGGCCATTCTTCCAGTCAGCTTTTGGACATCTTTTACCGTCATCGGGGTAGGTAACCCCATGATAGCTTCTGCTTTTTCGGGGTTTACTTCAATTCCCTTCTCCGTAACCATAAATCCCAAAAATTTTCCTCCTCGGATACCAAAAGAACACTTCCGAGGGTTAACCTTCATGCCAAAGTTGTTCATAATGACCAACGCTTTCCGTAGGTCCTCGGGATGTTCTTCAGCAATGCTACTTTTAACTACAGTATCATCTACATAAACCTCTACTGATTTCCCAATAAGTCCTGAGAACATAAGGCTTACTAACCGTTGATAGGTAGCTCCAGCATTCTTTAATCCAAAGGGCATGACTAGATAACAAAAGGTGCATGCATCCGTGATAAAGCTGGTCTTATCTTGATCACTAGCCGCCATCGGGATTTGGTTGTACCCTTGATCTCCATCTAAAGTTGATAGTAGCGCACATCCTGCGGTAGAATCAACTAGCTGATCTATGCTCGGTAAAGGATAACAATCCTTGGGGCATGCTTCATTGAGGTTAGTAAAGTCAACACACATTCGCCATCTTCCTCCGTGCTTGGGAACTAGCACGACATTAGCCAACCACTCGGGGTAAATAACTTCTCGTATTTGCTTTAATTGGAGAAGGCGTTGTATTTCCGAGCGGATGATCTTGTTACGCTCGGGGCCCATTTTCCTCTTTTTCTGTTGGACAGGTTTAGCTCCAGGCTTTACATTAAGGAAATGTTGACATACCTTGTTGCTGATTCGTCCGGGCGGCCCCCCTTCCCACGCAAAGAGGTGATGAAATTGTTTGAGAAGAGAAATCAATTGGCCTTCTATGATTGGAGTCATATGGGTGCCCATTTTGATTACTTTCTCGGAGCTTCCTTCTACTAATTCCACCATTTTTAATTCTTCCACAGGTTGGACTCGTGTTTCCTCGGTTCTACACTTTTTGTTATTTCCGAGTGAAGGTCCGTCCTCTTCTGAGGGAATGGCATTCATGCAGCATTCTCTAGCTTTTGACTGACTTCCTCGGACTTCTCCGATTCCCGAGGAGGTGGGGAATTTCACTTTAAGATGCAAAGTAGAAGGAATTGCCTCAAAGGCCCGAATAGATGGTCTTTCGCAGATCACATTATACGCTCGCGAAGAAGCCTCCACTACCCAAAACTTAATAGATTCCGTTCTTCGAAGGGCTCCTTTCCCCCATGACATTGGGAGAGTAATAGTTCCGAGGGTTTGGCATGCTTCCCCGGAGAATCCTACTAACGGGACCTCAGCGGTTTCCAACGTTTCTTGTTTCAATCTCATAGCGAGATAGGTCGGTAGGAAGAGTACATCCACAGAGCTGCCCGTATCTATGAGGATACGTTGGATTTCATACCCGTAGATGACGGCAGATATAACCAAGGGATCTTCGTGAGGGTATATTACATCTGTAAGGTCCTCGGGTCCGAAAGTGATACTAGGCAGCTGTGACCCTTGAATGGAGCAGACAGCTAATCCTTGCTCTGCTCGTCGGGCTTCTTTCAAATATTTCTTCTTTTTGCCCTGAGGTGCCATGGAGATTTCACCCCCTTCTATCATATTGATGGTTCTCCCTGTTGGGGGGTTGTCTTTGTAAGAGTTAGGTGGAGGAGGCAAACTCTGATACCCTGTCGTTTTCTCTCGCGAATTTCGCCGGCGGTCTTTACTTCTCTCTTGGGGTCGGAGACGTCTAGTGGTCCCCTCTCGTGACTTCCGGCTAGGCGTCCTTTCTTCCCTTTCTTGCTCTTCCTCTTCCCTTCGTGATCTCTTCCAAACATTTGCCTTGGGCTCTTCAGGGTTATTTTCCTTAAGGTAGTTCTTCAAGTACCCTATCTCCAATAGGCGGAGCACCTCTAAACGAAGGGTAGTACATTCTTCCGTAGTGTGCCCGTAAGTTTTATGGTACTTACAATATTTCCCAGTATCCTTGTCTCGATTAGGAAATTTAGTCGGTCTGGGCCAGTGCAACTCGTTGCTACCCCTCATTATGTTGAGCACTTCTGGTGGAGTAACAGTCATCGGAGGTAAGTGCACGGGTCGGAGGAATTTCTTAACCACTCCTCCTTCATCTTTGCGTTGAGGAGGTTTTCCTTCCTTACTTTTTTCTTTGACCTTTGCTTCTTTCTCAGCACGCTCTAAGTGCTCACTATCCTCCTGCTCCATCTGCTTCTTTGTTCCCTCGGCTTCTTCCATCAAAATATGTACTTCCGCCTTTTGCATTAACTCATTCATATCCGTGATACGATTTCCCATAAGGTATCTAAAGAAATCCCCCGCTCGGAGTCCCTGAGTTAATATGTCCGCCATAATGGTCGGGCTAACATTTGGAACATCGAGTGCTTCATCCGTGAAGCGCTTTATATATTCTCGCAAGGGTTCATCCTTCTTCTGTTTAATAGTAAAAAGATGCGTAGCAGATTTAGGGTACCTTCGGTTGCAGGCGAATTGTCGTACAAACAAATGAGCTAGTCGGTCAAAGCTCGTGATGGAACAAGGTGGAAGATGAGTAAACCAGGCTTGGGCCCGCCCTCCAAGGGTAACAGGGAATACGCGACATAACACCTGATCAGGAGCGGAAGAGAGGTCCATTCCTGCCAAGTATTGATGGACGTGATCTTGTGGGTCCCTTCCATCAGCTTCTCCGGTATATAGCGAGATATTAACAGGTCGCATCCCCGAGGGGATAGAAGCTGAAGCAATTTCGGGAATGAAAGGAGAGGTCTTGAATGTAGGATCTTCCTCGGGAGCCATGGTTTTCTTGAGATCACCTAATTCTTTTCGTAAATCATCCATCATTCCCCATAAGGAATGTTCAACCTCTCCTCGATACTCTGAGGGGCGAGAAATTTCTACCTGACCCCTCACGGGAGTCCTTTCACGACATACATGTCTTCGAGGACTTTGTCGGGGTGTCTGTCGCCAAGGATTCCAATTTGGGTTCCACGTCCTAGGAGGTGCATCTTCTTCCGAGGGGAAATCTTCGTTCTCGGAGAGCACAGGGGACGTGCGTCCGGGGGGATCATCCCTCCAGGGTGTTCTTTCAGCATATATAAGTCTTTCATAAACAGATCGGGGAATACTAATAAAATCTCTTGTACCTGGTTCATAATTGGACAAAGTTTCTTCTGAGTCGTTGTTCGGGACAGGAAGGTTGTCATTTTCGAAAAGACCATCCATCCTAGCTGACGTGTGCCTGAATTCTCTCGAGGACAGATGTTGTGACGTTCCCACAGACGGCGCCACTTTGTTAACGGGTTTGGAATTATTCCCTATTTAACGGAAGATATTTATTTGGGTCGAAACGCCCTGTCCGTGATTCAGAGGCAACGCGAGATGGACATAATGAGATTAATTGCAAGAATATTCCCTTCCTTTATTCACTGAACATTTCCTCCTCTTTTTATCTTACGTACTTGAGTGATAGATTGTAGTAAATAGGCTTAGTTACTTCAGCTTCTTCAGCTTGTTCAGCTTCTTCAGCTTGTTCAGCTTCTTCAGCTTGTTCCGCTTCTTCAGCTTGTTCAGCTTCTTCAGCTTGTTCCGCTTCTTCAGCTTGTTCAGCTTCTTCAGCTTCTTCTACTGATCACCTCCCTTTATATAGACTTTGGTAGGGGTAGGTGTCATTGTGCATGTGTTTTGATAAGGACAGGTGTTGTTGTTACCTTGATACAGGTGTACAAATTAGGATAATGTTTATCGTTTATCTACTAAGTGCTGACTGGATTAGCTTTTGTGTCTTCTGATATCTCCGAGGGCTCCTGATGTAGACTGTTTCTGATAGAGCTATTCTTCCGAGGGCTTTTGTTTCTCCTTCTTGATTCGGGTATTTTCTTCAACAGTCAGGAGTGATCTCTGAGGGTGGAAATGTGATCTCCGAGGACTTGGTGTGACTTCCGAGGACTGTGATTTTGTGTCCGATGGGCTGTTTTTGCTTTACTGAAAGTGAGATTTCTTCATCAGAGTGCTCGGACTGTATTCACTGGGTGTTCTTGTATTGACCTTTTCCAAAATTGGGTTCTCGGATAAGTCCGAGTGTTGCCTTTTCCGAGGAGCGTTCAGCAAGGAAGTTTTCTTGTAAGTTCATAGGACTCGGGGTCCCTCTTGGTCCCTCTTGGCGCATTTGGTGGATATCGGAGTCATACGGGTCCATCGGGGTTTGCTCTTTTTCCGATGCCGTGTTGATATCTGTTTTTCATTCACCGTTTGACTTTCCAAGGGACGCTTATGTTTCTCCTCGGGTGCTCTTATAAACCTTTTCGGGTCAGTGACCGAGAGGTAGGGCAGTCCTCCGAGGGGTTTTCTTTATATGTACATCTCATCGGAAGTACTCGTGACAATAGTATTGTCCACATATTGTTTTTTCCGAGTAGGAGTGATCTCCTTTATTTTATTTTTTAGGGTTAACATGGACTTTACAGGAAAAATGCACATGTGTGGCTTGAACGGGAAAAATGCACTTATTTGCTTTTAGCCTATAGTATGTACATTTTCACATATAATTGAAAAACACCTCTCGGGGTTCAACTATCTTTTATGTACAACAAATTAAACATTATTTACAGGACAGTTGTTTTTTAACTAGTGATCATGCACTTGCTTGCCACGAAGTTTGATTGAAAAAAGTTAATCAAATCATATTTCGTGACCCACTACAAGAAAATCGCTCATTTTTGACGGCCTCCGACGGAATCGGCCGTCGGAAATGAGCGAAACACTTTTCCGACGGCCGGTTTCCGTCGGAGCTTTTCCGACGGGCTTCACCCGTCGGAAAAGACATGTCCGTCGGCATAGTGACGACGGAAATGATCTTTTCCGATGGGTGAAGCCCGTCGGAAAAGATCAAAAAAAAAATAAAAAAAAAATAAAAAAAAATAAAATGCAATCATTTCCGTCGGCCATTGGCCAGCCGTCATTTCCGTCGGCCAATGGCCGACGGAAAAGACGGTGGGACCGGCCCACGGTCATTTCCGTCGGCCGGCAGCCGTCTTTTCCGTCGGCACTCGGCCGACGGAAATGACCGTGGGCCGGTCATTTTTAATTTAATTAATAAAAAAAAAAAACCAAAAAAAAAATCTATAAATACCCCCCCAAATGTTTTCATTCATCACACCAATCACTCTTCATTCTAAATATTTCTATCCTAATCTCTTCCAATATATATATCTCTTTTTTCTAAAAATTGTCATTTTATAAATGGCCGATAATCGCAAAAAAAATATTGATAAAGGAAAAGGGAAACAGAAATTATATATTTCCAATACAAGTTTATCGAGATCCCTCTTCGATAAACTTTCGAGTAATTTTAAATCTCGGCATGGTGGCGATGCTGAAACAATTTGTCCCGACGAAGTTACCCAACAAGTCGATGAACCTCCGCCACAATCCCAGCATACTCTGGTTGCTACCCAACAGCACCCAACTACAACTCAGGCCCCTAGTCCTACTCGTGAACAACCACAACGCCCTACCACTCGGAGCCAAAGAGCTGCTGCTCCCCGACTGAGGGACGACCCCGATCCATTGTTTCCGCCTGGAATAACTCCTCCACGTTTGGTTGTTCCGCATGGCATGATGGATGAACTTCCACAAGCCAACAACGAAGGAACTTCATCGGGACGACAACCCTCGCCAGCATCTGTTGCTTCTGAATCTGCTTCTAATAATACCAATAGGATGCCTAGGGGACGAGCGAAGGGTCGAGGTACTACAAACTCAGACGATGCGAGGTTCAAAGTTGGAGTGAACGAGAAGTTTCAATTTGACAAAAATTTATGTGAAGATACTATAGATACAGTTAAGCGATCAATTCAAGTTACGATAACAAGCATAGTGACCGAACCGGCGATACACTACTCTCAGTTATCCGAGGCACAAAAAGAAAAATTCATAAACTGGTTCAGGGTATCTTCTTTTAACTTGTTTTAACACATTTTCCATTATTTATGTCCTTTATAATTTTTGCATTCTACTTATATGTTATCATATTTTGAAGACTATATACAAATGGGATCTACCAGAAACGGATAACATTAGAACGGAATTCCATAAGGTGGCACAAGTGAAATGGAAGGATGCCATATACGAGTGCAAAAAGCTCTACAGGAAGCGAGCTAAAGACCCCCAATGGTACCAAAAGACTTGGCTACCAATCGGCTTTGAATCGACGTACTGTAATCATTGGGAGAATGAAAGGACGATTGAACTTGCAGAAAAAGCAACGGAGAATCGACTGGCCAATAAGACAAAGAGCGTCGATGGAAAGGGATCCTTAGGTACTTACCACGGTGGATCTGTGAGTACACAAGAGAGGAGCTGCGCAACGGTACGATATGTTAGGATTTCCTTGTTTGCAGAATACAATTTGTGATATTTGTGTTACTCTTTAACATTAATATTGTTTAAAAAAAATGTTGTTATAGTATGGCACGGATGATGTGATACGCTTCGACGAGCAATACATGCACGACCACTTAGTAACGGATCCAGATGGAAGAATACTCTATTGGGACCCCCCACAAGCAGAAGAGTATTTTGTAAGTTATCTTAATTAAGCACGTATATGATTGTTTTGCGTATATACCTTTTTCATTTATTTACTTTGAACATTGTAGGAAAATTATATTGAAGCGCTCGAGGATAATTTTGGTCCAAACAAAGCCAAATGGCCGCTTCAGTTTAACGTAAATATCGCGGCCACTGCAGACCATAATGGCACACATGGGAGGCTCAAAGGCAAAGATAGGTGCAATACCCTCGCAGATTATGGTAAGTCGCATGGTAAAAATCTTAACCGTGCTGAGGTGGTAAGAACACGTAAAGTAGTCAATGATGCTACTGTTGAGTTGCAACAAACCGTTGCGGGCTTGGAGAAAAAGATTATCGATGTGGAGGGCCAAGTGGCGAGGGACCGGGAGGAGTAGAGGCAGGAGCGAGCTGAAAAATACATCTGAAAAACCTCAATGAAAAATACAATTGATTGTACCTTATCATGTCCGCCGCACCAGAAAACCTCAATGATGTCATTTAATGTCCCGTAAAAATTTGTGCCATCGACCCCATCACAGCTGCCCTTGACATAAACCCCACTACAATTTGTTTGTTTGCCCTCATTGAACACTTCTGTTCGAAATCTAAAACCATTCACTTTGTAACCTGCGTACCCATACGTGAACCAACCGTCGACTTCTGGACAGTTCATCATCGTGCAAAGCTCAATTAGACTCAGCTCCTCGGAAGTAAGACGTCGTTCGTTTTTATCTGGTTTTAGACCTTTCCCTCTTCGATGGAAAATAGAAAGCTGGCCTGTAAAATCACCACATAATTCAGCCTCATTTCGACTGAGCCTGTTGTATCTCGTTTCAACACCTTTTTCGAAATAGCGCGAACACAACTGGGTGGTCTCGGACAATATATAAGAATTTGCAATGCATCCTTCAACGCGAGCTTTGTTCAACACAGATTTCTTCAACCCAAGCATTCGCCTATTAACAAACCAGTAATTCAGTAATAGTATCGGATAAATACATGACAAATAATGTTGGAAATACAAAATGGCTTACCTTTCAAATGGGTATAACCAACGATATTGAACCGGTCCACCAACTTTGGCTTCGTAGGGAAGATGTATCGCCAAGTGTTCCATAGAATCAAAAAAGCCAGGGGGAAATATCGTCTCTAATTTGCAAATTGTTACCACAATAGATTCCTCCAATCTTGCCATGTCCGAGGCTCTAATCTCTGTGGCGCACAATGCTCGGAAGAAGATACTAATCTCTACTAGGGCCCCCCATATCGGATCAGGCAGCAAATCACGAAATGCAATAGGTATTAACCTTTGCATAAATACGTGACAATCTTGACTCTTCATTCCAATCAACCTCAACTGTTGTCGTTGCACACAACGTTTAATATTTGAAGCATATCCATCTGGAAATCGCAAACCAACCAACCACTGACACACTAGTTTCTTCTGAGGCCTATCAAGACAATACTTGGCCTTTGGCTTGACGGTTCTACCATCAGCTCGATCGTGGACAAAAAGCTCTTCCCTAGTTGTCAACTCCGCTAAATCTCTCCTAGCTTTTACGTTGTCTTTTGTCTTACCCGGGTCGTCCATCACTGTGTTCTTAATGTTGTCGAAGAAATTCTTCTCGCAGTGCATCCACCACCAATTCTCTAAACGAAGTATCAACATGAACCGGACTATCCACGTGAATACTAGAGGACGGTGATTCAGATACATACGATGTGGATGCCCCGTTCACCTCCTCTCCATGCAACACCCATACCCAATATGGATACGTAAAGTCCGACTTATGAAGATGATCCCGGACTATGTTTTGATCAAAAAACTTTAAATTGTTACATTTCTGCCACGAGCACCTAATACGATTTCTTAGATCTAAGTAATCTCTCTGTTGCGATGCAAATTGTATGAATGCACGAACCCCAACCACTTAATGTTGATTCAAAAATATTGACAATAGTAACAGAAAAAATATTAACGTAAAAGCTCCAAAATCGGAGAAAAACTACAGGTATCGAGCAAAATTCACTATGTAGAAAATATCTCATTACATAATTTATACCCCACCAATCCTCACATGGTCAACAAGACATATATTTTAATAAGAAAGATTATACTTAACCACCATCATAAATAAGATAATAGCATATCTCTAAAAAGATAATCATTAAGTTATAATTTGCATGTCTTATTTGCGCAAAGCCTCCCAAGTTTTTAAATCTTTATAAATTAGCTCCAATATCTGTCATTTTTTTCACATTATGGATAGCTTCTCAATATATGAAATTCATTAACAATAAATATGTATTTATGTTTGTTTTTGTACGCATAACCATGTTAAACAAATTACTCTCAAGTGATTCCTATTCTAAGTTTTCAAACATTGTCGAAAGTTACAAAAAAAGCTAGGGGTCTTATTATTCAAAAAACTAATTATATTGCAATCGACAGTGTAGACACATAAATTTTGTGTCTAATTAAATTAAATGATGGTAACTCTTAAGATGCAAGAAATACAAAATATATTTTATTTAATCTTAATATTTTGAGGGATTAAAATAAATATATTAATTAAATCTTAAGACAAGGAAACAATTGCTCATCAAATCTCAAGACATGGAAAGTCTTCTCCTCCAAGTCTCAATCTTCAAGAGATGGAAAGAATTCTCCACCAAATCTCCACAAAGAAAGAATTCCCCACCAAGTCTCAATCTTCAGGAGATGGAAAGAAGATTCTCTTAGATAAAGTCGTCCATATCAAGGAATTATAGATGCGATCACAACCGTTCATCTCATCAGGAGATTCTAATTGAGATTCACTCCACAACTACAAATAGAGGTGGTCTTGAAGAAGAAAAAAACACACACAAAATATTCACAAGTTGAAGAGGGAAAAACTCTAAGTTTTTCGCTCCACCAAATTCATCCATCTTCAAGCGTTCTTCGCGGCATTCAAGATATCCTTCAACCATCTTCAAGCGTTCTTCGCGGCATTCAAGGTATTCTTCAACCATCTTCAAGGTGTTCTTCGTTAAGAACTCATTTCAATCCGCTATCAAGCCTCAAGTTCATCCAAAAACCGTTTTTTTAAGATCGTGTCTCTACCAAGAACATCAAATCTTCAACATATCCGAAAAAATCCAAATCAAATTCATACCGTTCTTCAACAACATTCAAGCCAAAAATCCGTTTAATCCGAGATCAAGTCACAAGACCCTCGGAAAACCGTTTTTGAAGATCAAAATCCGTACTAGGAAGATCAAAGCCCACATATTCAAAGAACTGAGGACGAAGATCATATCATCCTTCATCAAATCCTCAAGTCAAATCATTGTTCATCAAATCCCCTAAGTCAAATCGGTGTTCATCAAATCCCCAAGTCAAATCGGTGTCCATCAAATCCCCAAATCAAATCAGTGTTCATCAAATCCTCTAGTCAAATCCTCAAATCAAATCATTGTTTAATCCGAGATCAAGTCCGGGACCCTCGAATTAATGTTTCTCCAAGTTCAAATTATTCCAGTGAAGATCAAATTAAAGATTTTCCCCAGAAATTTTAATATTGTTCTTGTAGAATTGAATCAGAGGATTAGATAGAGATTGAACCACAATTGTATTTTAAATTTACTCAAATTTATTTTGTAATCGTTTTCTTATCTTTTAATTACAGAATTCAAGAATTTGTCGTTACATATAGCCTCCTAGCTTTGCGTGTTAATTATGCTTTATCTTATTTTCACATATGGGGTTGGAGGTTGTCGTTGCAAGCTATGGACATTCTCGGGTTGATGATGTTGTTTTTATTGATTAAAATGCATGAGCCTCTCAACACTTTATACGAAGAGACGGTCTTCACAAAGGAGGCTTTGCGAGTTATACGGAGAACCAACGACGTGGAAGTTGAGTTCAACGAGATTCTTGACATAAGCAAAAGTAACATAGAAAAACATTCTTTCATTCAAATACTTAAAAGTAAGAATCATCCAACTTTTGTGATCACTAAAGACACCATTTTTCTTAATAAATTTATGGGCATTGAAGTCTTAACGTTCTACGGTGTTTTCATCCTTTAGTCACTCTACTACAAGAGGCAGGAGGCCGTTTAGAGACTGCTTATCTTAGTCTGTCATAGACACTTTCTTAGATCAGCATGGAAATCATGACCCTGATGTGGTTTGTTTCAATAGGGCAAACAAATTTGATCCCATTTTCAAAGTGAAAATGTTGTTCATAAACAAAAAAAAACTGCATAATGCTGTAAAGTCCCATGCTATCAAGAGAAGAAGAAGTGTAAAGGTCTACAAGAGTGATCCAGGCCGGGTACACTACAGATGTGTATGCAAACAATGCCCTTGGAGGTTGCATGCTCTGAAAATCCCATACCAGGAGAGCTATCAAATTAGAAAGTTCATTAATGAGCACACTTGTGCTGAGTCATTCTATGTCAACAATGTGAAGACTTCATGGCTTGCTGAGAGGTTTTCAGATGTGTTCCTCACAGATCCTAAGAGAGACACCACTGGTTTCCAACTGGACTCCATTGCCAACATCAGATGCAATGTCACCGTCAATCAAGCATACAAGACTAAGAATTTAGTTAAAAGGAAGCTAGAGGGAACTCCACAGGGAGAGACATCTAACCCTCAAACAGATCCGCCTAATGACACACATGCTCCAAATGACACTCATGCACCTAATGACACTCCTGCTCCTACTCCCCATAATGGAAAAAATGCTCCTAATGACACTCATGCACCTAATGACACTCCTGCTCCTACTCCCCATAATGGAACAAATGCTTCCAATGACACTTCTGCACCTAATGACACTCCTGATCCTACTCTCCATAATGGAACAAATGCTCCTAATGACACTCCAGTGTAGATGGCTAGGTCTACAAGGCCAAGGAGTGGGGGATCCACCACATATGTAGCACCTGAGGATGACTTCACACTTCCAAAAAATAGAGCATCATTTGAAGGGAATGTAGATGAGGTCCCAGAAGAGCATTGTGACCTATTTTCACAAACTCAGAGAGAAGAAAGAAGGGTCATGAGGGAGAATGCTAGAGGGGAGAGGATAAGAAGGCTGGATATTGAAGGTCTACAAAACCAAGGGGATGACCTTGAAGATGCATCCAATGCTGATGTTGGTTTGGTGGACATTGACACCATATTCACTAAGTCCAGGGCAATGAGGAAGAAGAAAAAGGTTATTGCCAAAAAGGTAATGTGATCATAAAATGTCATATTTTTTTCATTGATTTAGGTGAACTGTTATACTTATTTGAAATGTCACACATGTATCATTCAGGTGAGCAGAAGTGTTAGTGATGGTGTAGATTTGATACCAACTACTGGAGAAGGGATTCCCATCAAGGTTGGACAAACCTCAAGGACAATCAGGAAGAACAAGAGATCAGAGAATAGAAGGGTTGGTTTGATTAATCTTTATAGTTAAATGTAAAGTTTCAAATTTGTGTGTATTTACAGTAGTTCTTTGTAGGTCTTGTTTGCTGATCCTACAACTGGTGTTATTACATCCCCAAACCCAGTTCAATGTGCTCCACCAATTCCATCCAAAATTGGTCTGGTTCAAGGAAACAGGAAGAGAGCCAGAAAAGAAGAACTAGCTGCTCAGGCAGCATTGTGTAGAGAGGAGGCTGATGTTGGTGTTGTTCCTAGTTCAGGGGGTAGTTGGGTAAGCAAATTGGTTAAAAAAAAAACCCAGCCTACTCCAAAGGTGACAACTCAACTCAGGGAGAATCAAGAAGCCTTGGGAACCCCAGTGACAAGGACTCCTAATCTAGAACTAGGTGTATCCAGAAAGTATGTGAAGTTGTCAGACCTTGGTGCAGTTATGGCCAACATCAACCAACAAGTCAACCAGGCCAACCATAATGGCAAGGGTCCAAAGAAAGGAAAGGGTAAGAGGAAATAGTATAAAGTTGGTGAAGAGCAACCACAACTAACTAGAAGTGTTCATTTTGAAGAATCACCATTTTGAGTTATTTGTAGTGCAAATGAACATATATCAAGTGAATGAGGGTAGCTTCTTTTTGGTTTTCACTTGAATAATATTTGCCCATTTTCACTTGAATGCTTCTAATGACACTCCCAGTTCTGTTTTGATCGATTGGGTGATTGATCATATGTGGTGACCTCATTTTGGTATTGATAATAGTCATGTTTATTCATCTTTTAGTTATGGATTTGTGGTGACCTCATTTTGGTATTGATAATAGTCATTTGGTGATTGATTATATGTGTTTCATTGCTCAATGTTATGAATGGCAATTGAAGTGCAATTGAACAGAGCAAAACAGGCTAAAAGCAGGTTCAAAACAGGCTCATTTCAAAACATGCTCAAACCATCATTTCATATAACATTCACTACATAATCAATACAATATATCAAACTATAATCAGATCACTACACAAACAATACATCAAAACAGGCTCATTTTCATTATCCAGGTTCATCATCATCCATGCTCATCATCATCATGAGCAGAAAGGCTAAAAAATAATAAACATTAAAAACTATTAACATAATACTCAAACCTCACAATTGTTCAAATACAATAACCATTAAAACTAGAAAAACATAAAACATAAACGTCTTCAATCTTCCTCCGGCAAGAAAGCAACGTGATGCACTGTGAAGAGCTCATGCAGATAACCAACATTCAGACAACCATACAACCAAAAGTGCTTCTCTGTGTCGGTCTCCTACAGCACACGAAAAGCAAATGAGACCAATTATGCCTTGTATCTTGAAAACAACGCGCATATTTAAAGATGATTCGAATTCTTACCTAGCGGGGAATAGCATGATACTCTCCATCAACGCTCACTGTCCAGTCAGGCGGAGCATAGTGAACGCCAGGCAGAGCACGAAACTCGGAGAAATCCCAGAACCTTTTGAACAACCCGTTGATCTTCTCGTAGGTCTTCGTCATTGCGAACTCACCCCCCCCCCCCCCCCATCGCATGGCATCCAACTCCGGTTTCAGCAGATCCAAACCCCTCATCAAAGCCGGCTGATCATACAATCGATGCCTCCTTCCATACTCACACAACAACCTACACAACTGTGTCTCAAACTGCATGTTGATCTCCCCATCATGAAACAGCCAAGCAACCTCATTGTTGTTGGGAATCTCCATTTTGTTCCAAGTATAATTTATGAATGAAACTTAAGAAGCAGAAATAAAAATTTAGATGCGTTTGCTGATGAAGTTGAGGGGACTTTAAGGTTGGTATTTATGAGATGAAGTGGTGACTTTTCGACATGACTTTTCAGTTCATTATAGGAACAGTCGCCATTTTAATTGCCACCTATTACCAAAACCACTTAAACGGTTACCAATGCCAATTAACCTCCTGTTCATGACTCTTTAGTTTCCAAAAATGACTGATTTTCAATTTTCAACCATCACTAAACGTTACAACACAACACACTAAACACTACCACACAAAACAACACATACATAAATAAACAAATTGTTCCACAAGTTCTTCCACTCTCAATACAATTTGCAAACAATTAGAAAAAGTGCAATCATAGTAAGTAAACAAAACCTATTTCTACCTCTCAATTTCTTGTTCTCATCAGCCAGCTTCTTCACCTTCTCTTCCAACTCCTTATTTGTTTTTTCAAACACTCTTCGAATCGTATCCAAACTCGGGTGATCGATCAACTCCATTTCTTCTTTGAGTTGATTCACTTTCGCCTCAGCCTTTTCGATTTCCGTACGTAGTAATGGTACTATAATCCGTAGTCTTTCGCAGGCAGGAGGATCTTTCCAAAGGAAAAACCGACAACCGAAGTACCCCTTCCAACACCCATGGAATCCACGACCCGGGTTTGCATCGGTGGTTGAAACCCTCACGACGGCGGGTCAACCGCAGCCGCACATCAGACCAGAGCTATTCGTCGATTCAGACATGTTCGTAATTTTAAGATTTGGAAGTAAATTGATCGACATTGCGGATTAGGGTTTATATAAAGTGAATTTGGGGTTTTTTTAAAAAATTTGACCATTATGTCCAAAGAGCCGTTGCCTTGGTTATCAGGAGAAACGTTTTTTCGGACAAAAAAATCCTAGGTGTCGGGCGCGATTCTTTGACTAGGCAACCACGTAGGCCTTTTTGTCCGAAATTTTCACTTCGGGCATTTTTAGTAGAAATTTTAAAAGATACAGGGCATTTTTATCATGTTTTGAAAAAACGGGCAATTAAGTTTTGGAAAAAAAGATAATGTGCAGAAATAATAATTCGTCCAATTTTTTATTTTTTGGAATGATCTTGATGTGTTTGTGATTTTTGACAACAAATATCTATGTGAATTGAAGTAATAAGTAATTACAACACTAGTAATAGAGTTATCAAAATAGTAGATTAGATGTGATTGAGCGAGTTATTAACGATGGACCTATTTTATGCTATACAACTAATTATAATATATACCTTGTAGTTATAATTGTTATATGTGATTGTGCTTTACGTTACAAATTTATGTATAGATATCATTATGATTTTCAATTAGTAGGCCATCTAAAGCATTATGTGTATATATATATATATATATATGTATGTATTTAGGCATTACGTTCGTTGTCGATAAAAATAGTTAGAAGATTCACTACGAACTGTAATGAGAATATCGTATGAGAATATCAAAAATAGTAATTGTCGTAAAGTTAGCTAAGTACACAAATTTTTGATATACGCATGAGAATATCGAAAATAATATTCATATATATATATATATATATATATATATATATATATATATATATATATATCGGGAATATATTCGATATACAAGCTATATCGAATCTCACAATTCCCGAGATTAAAACCAATATCGGGTTACAAGTTGAAAGACTATATCAAAATCTATATCGAAAACATTCGATATACCTTTGCCGGAAGAGGGATGCCTTCACTAAAAGACAAATGAATTTTCTCTCTCCTCTCAATGCCTATTTATAGACATCGAGCGCTTGAACTCCGCATTTATGGAAAACAATGTCGAAATCAAGATTCGATATCAGACACTCAATATCGAAAATATTCGATATAAATGACTTTCGAAATAATTTTGATATTGTGTTCTGAGATACAACCCCACACACGAAGGGATCTCGATCATAATTCAAATGCAGACCTCGACACTACGAGAATTATATTGCGGGTCTGCCATTGTTCTAAATAGAATTCACGTATCCGAGCTCCTACATTTGAACTGCGGGGACAAGAGGTACTGATATTATAAATTTGATTTAGTTTACAAATTATCATTTACAACGATAACTCCTATACTGGGGGACTACATGATATGGGTAATATCCGTATTGGGCCAACTCCGCATTCTGAGGCCTATATATACCCGGGTTTTGCTAATCAAGGCAAGTATCATTACCTACCCTACATTGTTCATCCGCATATCAAATACGCATATTCGATATCGAGCACCCCTTCGATATACATTTCTGATATGCCTATCCGATATACATATCCAATATACACTTTCGATATACGTATCTGATATACACATCTGACATACGGTATTCGATATACCCTTCGATATACTCACCCGAAACATACCACCGACATACCTAACCCCAATATGGCTATATCCTAGATATCAGCCACATACCCGACATAGAAGATATTCGATATCCGCCTGGATTCGATACATCTTCTCCTTCGACATCATGTGAAGCATCCTAGCGTTACTCTGAGGTGTTCCGGACTAAAGTGTACTTATAACTAGTTTTAGTGTTAGGAAACATAGTTTGTAATAGATTGATTCTCATATCATTGTAATCTCGCACTTCGTCAGTAATATATGATCTATTGACAAATTATTGAGAAACCTTTTCCTCACAAAATTTATATAACAATCGCGCTTGCGCGTGGGTATAGAAGTATCATCTTTCAGGTTATAAATAAGAAAGAAGAATCAAATCAGTTTTCAAATATTCTATTAAGGTGTTATAAATTAATAGGTAGCAAAAATGGAAATGAATAAAACAATTGATTTGGAGTATAATAGTTAACAGTAAGAATTACTCTTATAAATTAACTATTTTGTTCGGCTTGTGTACATTTTATTTGAGATATTGCTGATTATTTCCACTCACTTGATCCAATTCTCAGGTTTAACAACGTTGCGAGTTACTCACACGCGCGCGTGCACATACAAAATTTGAACTAGAAGGGACACGGAATTGGGTCTCGCCCATTATGATTCTTGCATGGCGTTTGCTAAAAAATTAAACGCGACCAATTTATTATTATCTAACAAGTTACAAAGTTTTTTAAGTATTACAAATAACCGTTTTTTTTGTAACCATTTTTTCTCCACATTTGTCGGAAGTTTCAAAAAATCTCTCAACTGCTATAGCGAATGAGGCTACGGTCATGGACGAAAACCATCCGCCGTCTTCGCCACCACCACCGAACTTAACTGTTCCCTTAAGTTATGCCTTTAACTCACAGTCTACAAACAATGTGGACTCACGAAAGAAAAAAAGACTTCGTCAGTTGCATGATGTTTTAAGAAGTGGAGGAGAAGTTCCATTCCAGGAAATAAATGTTCATGATCATAACACACGATCAGCATCTTATGCTAGTGTTGTTATGGATCAAACAAAGAAGAATGATGTCCGAACTGATGCAAGTAAAACTGCTAAAGAACGCATGCTTATTGAAGTTAAGGATGCTGATGAGAATTTTCCATTTAAACAGGTGCATATTAACCAGGAACTCAAAGAGAAAATGAGGAAACAGTGGGAGGATACTATCATTATTCGAATTAATGGAAAACCATGGTACTACACTGCTCTACATTCGAGACTTGATCAAATGTGGAAGCTTCGCAACGAGTTTACCCTTGTTGATCTAGGACATGGATGTTATTGCATGAAAGGTCTTTCAGAGAGGAAAAAAGATATGATCCTTACAGAGGGTCTATGGTAACTGGCTGGGAACTTCATGAATATAAAGAAATGGACTCCCAACTTTTGTGCTGACAAAGATGATATCAAAAGTACTATTACATGGGTTAGGATTCTTAACCTTCATGTTGAGTACTTAAGAGAATCAGTAGTTCAATCACTAGCCTCTTGTATAGGGGATCCTATTAAGATTGATGTTACTACTTATCATACTTCTAGAGGAAATTTTGCAAGGTTCTGCGTTCAAATCAGAACTGATAAACCTTTAGAATTGGGGTTGTGGATTGATAACAAGGTGTATCAGATTCTCTATGAGAACATCTCATCTTTGTGTTATGAATGTGGGAAGATTGGTCATTCTAAGAATACTTGTGGGAAGAATATTGAATCAAGGAAAGGTATGGACACTGATGAGGCTTTAGATTTATGTAAGATGTCTCCCTCCGATGAGAATGAAGCATGGCTTACTGAAAAAGCTAAATCAAAAGAATATGGTAGTTGGATGTTGGTTAACAGAAAAAAGAAGGTTCAGCCATCGAAATAGGAAATCATAACTCCTAAGAGTAATTCTAAGTTTTCTAATCAAACTATGATTAGGAGAGGAAAAGGTCCAATGCAGGTATCTCATCTTGTAACAACTCCTACTCTTCTGGTTACTAGTAGTCAATCAAAGAGGATTCTTCCTGCTTCTCTTAATCCTACTTTGAGGAAAGATTCAGTTAATGTCAAACGTGTGACATTTACTCGAATTAAAAGAAAACCAACGGTCTCCAGTACAACTAAAGGCAAAGGAACGGTTCTTTCAGCAAATCACAACCCTTTTGACATTATGTCTTCAGAAACGACTCCTAAATTATCTATAGAGGGCATCAGTGAGTTGATTAAGAGTGCAATTCATAGTACTATTGAAGAACACAATGGAGATGGTGGATTGAATTCATTCATGGGAATTCTTGACCTTCTACAACCACTTCCAGGCTCCAACCATGATTACATGCATTAACGTGTGGGATCGAGTGGTCACAGTAACTTCAATCCCACCAACCAACTGGGAGATCAAGGTACAAATTCACAGGGTAGATCACCTAGACCTCAACCACTTATGGTGGGAGAGATTTGACTTAACCCCAGGAAGATGAGCAGACAGAGAGTACTAACTCTAGAATTATTGAGGTAATTGCTGTCAATATGGACACGGATTCCATATGAGAATCATGTGCAACCTACCCACCTAGTCAATTCTACAATGAAGGTAGGATCATGGAATCGCCAAGGTACTGGAGATGAAGATTTCAGAAGGAATTTCAGGGAATTGGCAAGAGTTCATCAACCAACTGTTGTTTACATTCTTGAAACTAGAGTTTGTGAGGACCCGGCTTGGAATATAGTTCCTTTTCTAGGATATAACTGTTATGAGATTGCTCCAACTATTGGTATGGTTGGGGGCATTTGGATGTTATGGAATGACTTTGAGGTAGATGTGGAGATTACTAGTACTGATTACCAGGCAATTCATGCCATCATCAGACCTCATTTAGGAGAAAGGTGGAGGTTGTCAGGTATTTATGCACAACCTAGGAAAGCTGCTAAAGTTAGAGTTTTTATGACTTAGCTAAGTTAAATGAGATCCAACTTATGCCATGGTTGGTTACAAGAGGCTTCAATGAGGTTTCTTATGCTCATGAAAAAAGTGGAGGCAGAACTAGATCTCTTAAAAGACTCCTCTTATTTAGACAGTTCATGGAGAGGTGTAGTCTCCAAGATCTTGGGTATATTGGTCCTAAGTATACATGTACTAATAAAAGAGGTGGTGGAGCACTAATTCAACCAAGGTTGGACAGGGCTCTAGCCAATGCTTACTGGATCAGTAGGTTTGCTGAGGCTGAAGTTGAGGTTCTTCCAAAGACACATGGTGATCATCACCCTATAATCACTTGGTGTTCTGTAAGGTATAAATTCACTGGATTCAAACCCTTTAGGTTTGAAGATATGTGGTTTTCTAACCCTGAATGTGACAACATTCTTAAAAAGATTTAGGAGGAGAAAGAAAGACTTTTATGCAATTCAGGAAGTTCCTAAGGTTATGCTCCAATGGAAGAAGTCCATATTTGGTAATATTTTCAAGAGGAATAAGGTTTTAAAAGCAAGGATTGGGGGTATTCAAAAGTCCTTAGGATTTAGACCTAACCTCTACCTATGTTGCCTTGAAGATGAGCTACTGAAAGAGTACAATGAGGTTCTCAAACAGGAAGAAACCTTCTGGTTTCAGAAGTCCAGAATCAAGTGGATCAAAGATGGGGAAAGAAACACCAAATTCTTCCATAGATCCACTCTGATTCACAGAAAGAGGAACATAATTAACTGTTTAAAAATTGATGGAATGTGGGAAAATTCAGAATGCATTCTTCATCATCACACCAGAGATTACTTCTCAAACTGTTCTATGGTGATGATTCAACTCCAGACTTCTCTCAAGCTTCTATCATTCAATGATCAAGATTTCAGATGAGATAAGATCATGATGGATATAACAAGTTGGCAGCTAAAATTGAACATGCAAAAATCAAAAGAGCACTTTTCTCTATACACCCACTGAAAGCACCTGGTCCAGATGGTCTGAATGCCAATTTCTTCCAAAAAGGTTGGGCTTGGATGGAGAATTCTGTTACACAATTTGTGGAGGAGGCCTTTACTCACAGATCCTTTGACAAGTCTATCTGTGAAGCTTTCATGTGCCTGATACCAAAAGTTGAAAGTCCAGAGATAATTACTTAGTTCAGGCCTATTTCCCTCTGTAATGTGTTGTACAAGTTGGTCACCAAATGCATTACTATCAGGCTAAGAGACTTGATGCCAAAGATTGTTGCACCAACACAATCTAGTTTCATCAGGGGCCGCATCACATAGGATAACATTATGGTCCTCCAAGAAGTTCTTCACTCTCTCAGAAAAAAAAAAAAAAAAAAAAGAATAAGGTTGGTAGCATGATCATGAAACTGGACTTGGAGAAGGCATATGATAAGGTGAGCTAGGACTTCCTTGAAAAAACTTTGTTGGCCTTCCAGTTTCCAGTTTCCACCTACACTGGTTGAACTCATAATGTTCTGTGTGATGAATGCCACCACAAAGACCCTATGGAATGGATCTCCTATGGAGTCATTTAGTCACAATTATGGATTGAGACAAGGTGATCCCCTCTCACCTTATATGTTTGTTCTATGTGTGGAGAGGCTATCATATCTTTATTAATGATGAGGTTCACAAGGGCAAATGGAAACCAATCATTCCTTGTAGAGGGGGTCCCAAGTTATCACATTTATTCTTTGTTGATGACTTAATTCTCATGGGACAAGCCACTACTAGTACTGCTTTGAATATAAGGAAAGTGTTGGACAAGTTCTGTAAAGCTTCTGGGCTCAAATTGAGCAATCAAAAATCAAAGGTGTTCTTCTCCAGAACCCAATGGGCTAATCTCAAGAGGCATATCAGTGAAGTGTTCGGATTTGGCCAAACTACTAATCTGGGAAAGTATCTAGGAGTCAGACTAGTTCATGGAAGAATCAGCAGAGCTGATTTTGTTGATTTATTTGATAGAGTTATGGGAAGGTTTGGTACCTGGAAAAGGAAATTGTTGTCTCTTGCAGGGAGGGATACCTTGATTGGTTCTGTCTCATCAACACTACCAATGTATACAATGCAATCTGCTTATCTCTCTAAGCATGTTTATAAGAGTCTGGATAAGCTCAACAGAGAGTTCCTATGGTCCACTGATATTGGACATAGAAAAATGCATCTAGTTAATTGGCAAAGGGTGACCAAGTCCAAAAAAGAGGGTGGTCTTGGCATCAGAGTTGCAAGATCAGTTAATGAATCTCTTCTGGCCAAGCTTGCTTGGAAAGTGATTACTGGTGATGATTCTATACGGACGAATCTTATTCAGGCCAAGTATCTTCAATCTCAGAATTTTTCTAACTATGTTATCAAGAGTATTGATAGCCCAACATGGAAATGTGATGTTCATTGTAAGACTCTGATGCAACCTCATCTTAGATGGAAGATTGGAAGGGATGACAGAATTTCATTCTAGTATGACAACTGGAGAGGAATTGATTGTCTGTGTGAAGAAGACGTGGTGATCCATGATTCTGAGAAGCATTTGAAACTGAAGGACCTCATTGATTCTCATAATGAATGGAAGTTAAATGATATTCTCTCAACTATCCCTCAGGGACTGATAGAGAATATTGAAGGAAGGACAATACTACTAACTAATCAAGAGGATAAGCCTTTGTGGAATGAAACTTCCAGTGGATCATTCTCATGCCAATCAGCTTACCAGTTATTCCAAGGAAGGCATGAAGCTACTCAAAGTAGACAAGTTCCTAATGATTGGTCTGAAAATTGGATATGAGCTACAAATTTCAGCACTTCTTGTGGTTGCTGACTCAGGAACGATTAGCTACTAATTCCATGAGGTACAAGAGACATGTTGCTCTAACTGCTATGTGTTTAATGTGAAATTACCACGATAAAACATGTATTCACCTCCTGCGATACTGCAAGGAAGCTAGGAAAATATGGATCCAAATTATCCATCCTGAGGATCTCCCTCTGTTTGACAGCATACATGATGATCAATGGTTGCATAGTAATCTAGTTAAGCTGCAAATCAGGAATACTCTAAGACCTGATACTCAGTGGAAACGGTTGTTCATGGCCACTCTTTGGACTTGCTGGAAACACAGGTCTCAAGGGTCTTTCATCACCAGGAGCTTACTATCCAGGGAAGATTATTTCATATCAAGAGACTTAGCTTTGAATTATTTGTTGGTAGAAGGAAGAATATGCAAACACATAAGGCTACAAAATGGACAAAACCTCAGGGAGATTGGTACAAACTAAATACTGATGGAAGCTTGTCTATATCTTCCAACACAGGGAGTGCTTCAGGTCTACTAAGGGCAGATGAGGGTGATTGGTGCTGGGGATTTTCTGTGAGTCTTATATCTCCTACAGTGGATGAAGCAGAGTTGGTGGCATTTAAGCAAGGCCTGACTATTGCATGGAGTAAGAGAGTTTTGAACTTAGCAGTAGAAGTGGATTCACTAGTTGTCTTCAAACTTGTTTCTGGCGAGCTGGAACCACAACCTCAATGTATTAGCTTGGTTGAAGATTGCACGGCACTGTTAAGAAAGCCTTGGAACCATACTTTCAATTGGATCCAAAGAAGTGGTAATAGAGTTGCTAATGCATTATGGGGGATTAATAGAGTTTGTAATGAGGAGGTAATCTTGTGGGATTGCCCTCCCTCTAGTAGTATTAGTAGCTTAGTTACTAGTGAGATGATGTAATCTTGTACTTCCTTTATTTACCCAAAAAAAAAAACCGCGACCAATTTCTTTTTTTATTTTTGAAGAAAATGTGAGAAACTTCTTTTTTCATCTCAACAAAAGCCAAAGTAGAAAACATTTTAGACCCATGTCTTATTTGAAATAGTTTGCAAAGAACTCTCATTTTTTTCAACTATGTTTCAACATTTAACTAGTCAAAAAATACTTTGAAACTAAAGTTTTGAACATTCGTCATCACAACCCCATTTGTCACGCACCACTGACATTGTACTCCTCTATATTTTATTTTGATACTTTAAATTACAAAAGAGTTCAAATGAATATTCGAATCAGATTCAAAATGGTAATATATACATATATCTTTTTTTTTCATACTTTAAATTACAAAACAAACATTTTCGTAAATTATAAACCACAAAAATTCAGATATCTCAAGAATAACACGAGGTAGTAGTTTGACACCACAACATTAAACGAAAAGTTTTAGCGGAGGTTTTACAAAAACAAGCAAACTTTATGCATTTTATAATTTCTCTATTCTACATGCTTTAGAGGGTTGTTTGCCCATTTTAAAGCTTTGATATGTGCTTCGGTTTAATCATGATCCTTGAGCAGCTAACCAAATCATCCATTGATAAGAAACTTACTCAAACTAGACCAAATTAAAATGCAGAATAGAGTGAAGAATTTGTTTATTCTACATAGAACTTGCTAGCTACACTTATCTTATTCCAGCATTGGTACTAAAATTATATAATCATAGGCCTTTTATCACCAATGCAATTGTAGTCACGACTCGTGACAATACTTTTTTAATAGGCTTTAAAAAGGACACCATTGTATTTTCTGGCAGCCTCCTTGCTGTCAATTACCCCTCTATACTTCTCTTCTACATAGGCTCCAACCCCGGAATCTGCCCTGCCATAGCGCCTTGGCGACTCCACACTTTCGATACTTTCTTTTCTTGTTGGTGAATCATAATGTTGCCGATGTGTTACAACCAAATTCTTTCCATTTTTATTCTCAAGTTCCACATCCCTGTCACTTGTTTTATTAGGAGCATATCCATTACCTTTGTATGTTTCATTGTGATCATTATAGCCTTCCTCTTTAAGATAAGGCCTTGGTCCCTCTTTGCCACTTTCAAGATATATCACTTTATGGCGATCTCTTGGAGAAAAATCATCGGTGGTTGGTTCAATTGTGTCACGGGGAAAGCCCCATGGCACGAGAAGGGGCTTAACCTGTACAAGGGGCTTAACTCCTGCACCATGATTCTCGTACAACTCATTTGTTGGAGGCTTATACTTGAAGTCTGCCATGGTGGGAGTTCGGCTAATCTCGACAAAATGTTCAGTTTTCGTCACATGAATTGTGGATTTGGAGTAGCCAAGTGTGGGATGTTCCCTCCCTTCTGGATCAACCTTCGTCGGGCGATGCACATTGTAGCCCGATTCTGGCATGCGGTAGCTTCGTTGCATGGCCATTTTACTTGAGGCACAAACTTGATTCTTATGTGATAGTGCTTACAAACTAAATGTTATGTGCTTTGATGATGTTGATCTTGGGGGTATTACCTATTTATAGAGTTGAGAATAATGAGACTTGCATTTGGTCTAGTTATGTAAAGCATCTACTTTTTGCATAACTATAAAAGTACCCCAAGTTATAAAATCTACATACAAGACTCTCTTACAACTAGAATATAACAACAACGATACCCTCTAACATTTTATATTTCATTATACTAAAGATAAAAAAAAATCATGGGATGTTTTTGTGAATATAAATTTGAGAAGAGGTCTTTGTAATTAATTAGTGCAAGCATAATAGGACTACTGGTGACATCTAATAATCTCCGACATTCGAGAGATCACAAGTGTAGATTTATTGGTATGATTCTTGTATGATTTGATTTCGGCATCTTTTAACCACCCGTCAAGGTTCTCATCCATCTTAAGATTGAAGGAATCATTTTTTTGAAAGGTGTGGAACAATCAACAGGGCATTTGGCTACTTGGAACTATTTGTTTGTGCCATACAAATAGGATAGGTATAAAGAATAGCTTTTTTTGGCAGCTTTGGCAAGAGGAAAGAATAATTATAATGGCCATTTGAGTAATTACTTTAACTGATTTATCTGTTTCCTTCATCTGTAAGAGAATCTATCTTCTGCTTGGATATATTCGGTGCTTATGCTTACAAGTTCAACAGCACATGTGTTAGTACTAAGTAATTACTATTCCTTTGAGGATAAAATTATTTATTTATTGTTGATAACTAAACTCTTTGCATAATTATGTAGTAATAAGTCTCATAGGTTGATGAGAATTGAGATTGAATTGTTGGATCGGGATTGATACAACTTTTTCAAAGTTCAAAACTCAAGTTAAGCTGGCGTTGCCTTAACTTGATTTTAAACAATCTTCTTGATAGAGTATAATGTGAGGCGAAATTAAAGAACATAAGAAGATAAATTTCTAATGGTTTACTATAAATAATTAACCATCTAGCCTTACGGCAAAATAACCACGCATGTTTTAACAAAGAAGCTCCTCACCACAAAATCACTCTCGCTCTTTTGTAGATCGGACTCAACAAA
This sequence comes from Linaria vulgaris, assembly GCA_948329865.1. Lineage (NCBI taxonomy): Eukaryota > Viridiplantae > Streptophyta > Magnoliopsida > Lamiales > Plantaginaceae > Linaria > Linaria vulgaris. The sequence continues at coordinate 106,511,165 of OX415249.1, forward strand.
GCAGACAAGAATTTTCTCCTTAAATCTAATCCTAGACTTAACTCGAAAACTCACAAACTTTGCAAAGCAAGAAACACAGCAACAATGTTTAAGATATAATCTCTACGGATTAATTAGCTCAATTGTTTCTTATGTTTCTTGATGTACTTCACACCCTATATATAGGTTTCTTCAAACTTGATCTCCAAGGTGTGTTGTACACAGTTTTGATAACTTATGGTGTTTCCTGGGTTTTTTTTCAAAATTGGTCCGTTATTGTGGCCTCATTACAAAAATAGTCATTTATTGAGGCATAGCCTAATTTTGGTCCTTTATTGCGTTTTTTTGTCCAATTTTGGTCCTATTTTGACCAATTTGGGGATTTTGACCAATTTAAGGCAATTTTGACCAATTTTGACCATCTTTTTTTTCCTTTTTTACATTTGCACCCCAAAATAAATTGCACTTTGCACCCAAAACATATATATATATATATACACAATTTTTTTTTAATATCTTTAACAATTTATAAAAATTATAAAACAAAATACATTATAAAAAAATGAATTCATCATTCATCAAATATATATACAATTATTTTTATATCTTTAATCATTTAGAAAAGTTATAAAAATTATAACAAAAAAATTAATTCATCATCTAAATATATATATAATTTTTTTATTATCTTAAATAATTTATTAAATTTATAAAAATTACAAAAAAAAATTAAAAAAATTTAGTTCATCACCTTCATGTATATATATACACATTTTTTTTCTTTTACAATTTATAAAGTTTAATAAAAAAAACTGATAGTGATAAAATTTAATAAATTGTTAAAGATAAAAAAAAAATTGTGCGTCTGTGTGTATATATATATGAAGCTGGTGAACTAATTTTTTAAAATTCTTTTTTTTTGTAATTTTTATATTTTTAATAAATTGTTAAAGATAAAAAATAAAAATTATGTATATATATATATATATTTAGATGATGAATTAATTTTTTTTTGTTATAATTTTTGTAACTTTTGTAAATGATGATGAATTCGTTTTTATAACTATTGTAAATTATAATTTTTACAACTTTTGCATCTCTTTAACAATTTATTAAATTTATAAAAATAAAAATCAAAATCATTAAAAAAATTTAGTTCATCACCTTCATATATATATATATATATATATATATATATATACACAATTTATTTTTATCTTTAGCAATTTATTAAATTTATAAAAATTACAAAAAAAAATTAAAAAAAATTAGTTCATCACCTTCATGCATATATATATACACATTTTGTTTTCTTTTACAATTTTTAAAGTTTAATAAAATAAAATAAAAACTGATTCATCATTTTTTAAAATTATGATGAATTATTTTTTTTTAATAATTTTAATAACCTCTATAAATTGTTAAAAAGAAAAAAAAAATGTGTGTATATATATATGAAGGTGATGAACTAAATTTTAATTTTTTTTTTTGTAATTTTTATAAATTTGATAAATTATTTAAGATAATAAAAAAATTATATATATATTTAATTTTTTTGTTATAATTTTTATAACTTTTGTAAATGGTTAAAGATATAAAAAAAGACAACTAAAATCGTGAAACTTGATTAATAGGTGAATAAAGGCAAAAGTAAAATAAAGGAGTTAAAGACAGATTGACATAATAGTTTTTGGTTTCAATGTTGTCCTGTGGATGTTGGCTCAACATTCATCCAACATTTAATCTAGAACAATTTACTCATGTTCTCGAATTTCAGAACCATGTTTCAGGTTAAGAATGTTTATGTCTTCAATGTTGTCATCTGGATGTTGGCACAACATCCATCCAACATTGATTCCAGAACATCTTACACATGACTATCAAGAATTAACTTGGTATAACAAAGATTAATCATTAAAGTCATCACCACAACTCAGCTAACAGTTGTTCAGACATTTGACTCATCAATGTTGTCACAACATTAAGACCAGAATGTACATGCTTATAAGTTTAACAGGAGATATAAACTATCTTCATAAGCAAAATAATTAAGAGCAGTTAAAGCTAAGTAGCATACTTATTACAGACCAAATCAAAGACAAAGAACTAGCAGCAAAATAGAAACATTTCAAAACATATCAAAACAAAAACATAAAAATCAAAAATCAAAAATTGAAAAATGAATCACTCTCCCATTTTTTGTGAAGAAAGTTCTTCCATGTTCTTAATCAAGACATCCAGCTCCTACATTCGCTTTTCCTTGAAAGCAATTTCCCTCTGAAGATTGGCATAAGCACTTCTATACCAAGTCAGTTGCTGATCCACAAAGGATTTTGTTATTACCTTGGTTTCTTCCTCATCAGATTGAGGCACTGAAGCTCCAACAAATTGTTGAGCCTCATTTTCCTCTCCAGGTGCAACTCCATCTTCAGGATTCCAAGGCAAGTCCTTCACTCTTGTGCTTGACAATTAGGATTGAGTGATGGTGAACCTAGCCTTGTTCTCTGACATTCCTCCAAACTATTTCTTGTTCATCTTATGTTTAGCAGCAGAGTTGTGATCAAAGAAGGAAATGGTAGAATCCTTTGCTTCCTTCCAGTAGCATCTTCCACAGCCCTCAAAACTCTCTCCCCAATATTCACAGCAAGCCAATTATTCAGTTTGTAGACCAAGTAAGCTGACTCCTTAGTCAAAACAGTAGAATTTTTAGAAGGCAGCCAATTATAAGATGCACATTTGTGCAAAACAGCACTTAGGGCAATGAGCTTTGTTGTTGGTAATTGTTCAACCCAGGTTCTCACAAGACCACCTGTGATATCCTCAATCACCTCATCTGGCTTTGGATCTTCAGATTCCTCAACATGTGGCAGTCCCCAAACCTCATTTATCTTCTCAGGACTAATGTCAAATACTTGTCCTCTTACCCATGCTTTACCATATTTGGGAGACATCTCACAAGTGATATACTTTGAGAGATTCAGGTAGAATTCTTGTACAAGCTCAGGAGCATAATTACCATGCTTCTTCATTGAATTCTGAACCCCTCTTGCTTTCAACAACTCAAACACTCTATTTCTTTTTAAAGCTGTCCATGTCCATGACCCTCTCTTTGTGAAAATCCCTCCTTCTAAAATCATAGGCCATGTCCTCTATCTCCTTATTAAGATAGTATCTAGACCTAGCAGCTCTACTATGATAGTATAACACAAGACTGTCACAATACTCTTCTTCTTCATCATCATCATCATCAGCTTCAACCTCCTCAGCAGCAGTTTCCTCTTCTTGTTCCTTCTCTTCCTCTTTCTCCTCATCTTCCTCAACATCAACTACCTCAATTTCCTCATCCACAACCTATTTTCCTTTCCTCACTCTCTCAGCCTCAGCCTTAGCCTTAGCATCAGCCTTTTTCTTCTCAAGTCTCTCTCTTTGAGCTATTCTAGCCTCAGCTCTTTGTAAGGCTATTTTAGACATAGGTCTATTCATAATTGTTGTTCTCCCTTTGCCAGAATCAGATCACTCCCCCTCAATCACATCATTAAGAAAATTCACTTGGGGTTTAGGGTTAGCCACATTTACCTCAGGTTCAGTTTCCTTGGTTTGAGGAGTATGGGCTTTTGATGTTGCGTCAACATTCGACTCAGATTCCACATTTTTAGCTCTCTTCAACCCTCGTTGATAGGGAATCGTTGTTCGTTTAGCAGCAGGACATTCTTCATCCTCACGCGCAGCAACCCTGGTACGTGTTGTGGTTTGCTCAACATTCAAGGCCATATCTGCAAGAGTGTCTAAAGGAGTTTTGCTCGCCATGTTAGTTTTGAGAATTTGAGAGAAAAATTTGAGAGATTTCAGATAATGTTTGCAGAGAGAAAACAAATTGCACAAGTGAAAGAAATTAGGGCAAATTGTACATTTAAGTCGTGCAGAGTGGAGAGAGAATGGATGAATGTTAGTGGGATTGAAATGTGATCAATTAATTTTACCCACTACTCTATTCCCGCGTTTAATCATCCACTACGTGTCAAATAAGAGCAACAAGTAACCAGAGCAGTTCAAAATAAAACAAGAAAAACTCAGTTATTAAAATTTTAAGCAAACATATGAGTTACTGTTTTCAATGTTGGGCAGACATTGTGGCAATGTTGGGATAACATTTAGATCAGAGAGTAGAGCAACATTCAAATCAGAAGGTTTTTAAACCAAACTTATTGAGGTTCTGGGCTTCTTCAAGGCAATTTCATCTGAGACCGTGAGATATATCCAAACTTATATCTGAAACTTCACCAAAGTAGCAAGTGAGTAAACATAAGATTTAGATCAAAATCATGAATAAGTAACATATCAAACAGAAAACACAAAGAGATAAGCAGTTATGAATTAGAGAATTAATCCACTTCCACATCATAGAAGGTCACAAATAGTGTGTCACCTGCAGTATGTCACCCAAAGAATATGCCTCAACACCTGAAATGGACTATATACTCCCCCTAAGCCCAAACTTAGTCAAACACACTAATAAAAGAAGAATAATAATGCAGTTCTAGTATGAATGCAACAATGTTATGATAACATTGAAAGGTGGTATACACAGTGAATCACTTTTCAAACCAGCAACAGTTCACGTCACATCAAATCTTCACTATTTTCATTATCTCTTTAGAACAAAAACTGAGAGTTGATTAAAAAAGGATAATGACATTACTGAATGAGGGCAACACTAGACTCCACACACCCCAGTAACAACATTATCAGCAGCAAGTTAGGCAAGTACAAAGGCCTTGAATACTGGCAACACATTTATCATACACCCCAATACCCCAATACCCCAATACCCCAATTCCTTATGCATACCTGTTTACCAACCTGTATACAAGAGAGAACTAAGCGGTCAGTGCTACCAAGTGAAGGCAATCAAAACCCCAAACACCCAGTAGAAAGAACCACTTTTATGTACCCCTTGGCCAAAACAAAAAACAGAGACATGCAAATAAGCACAACTGAATATCATTGAAGCTGTCAACATCATGAACCCCAGCTTCTCCACATGTCCTATAAAACCTTTTTCATATGAATAATACACAATTGAATAGACATCAAAGTAGTGAACTTTGTGTACCCCAGCTTCTCTATATGTTAGGCTAACACAACCTCAGACACACTTTAGAGATTTATACTTTACAAAACTTAGATGTGAATCTGCAAGCTAGAAAGATTAGTAAAACACGGTGAACAACCACACAATCAAATATGCCAAAACAAAGATCAATGACTCAAAAGGAAAAGAAAAGAAACAAACAAATAAAAAGTTACTTACTACACCACAACCATTAACCAGTGCTAGACAGTGGTGTTATGTCAACACTGGGATTCTAACATTCTCACATATTGCACATGCCGAGAGATTTCCTTAACCTGAAGAATCTCTCACTGTCTAAAGGCTTTGTAAACATATCAGCAAGCTGATTATTTGTCTCAATATGTTCAATGTTAATCATTTTATCCTCAACCATGTCTCTCAGGGAATGATGTCTTATATCTATATGCTTAGTCCTAGAATGGTGAACAGGGTTCCTTGAGATACTAATGGCACTAAGATTGTCACAAAACATGAGGAGAGTATCATTATCTAACCCATAGTCCAGCAACGTGTGTTTAAGCCATACAAGCTAGGTAACACAACTGCCAGCAGCTACATATTCAGATTCAGCTGTAGATAATGACACACAATTCTGTTTCCTGCTATACCATTAAACAAGATTGTTTCCCAAATAGAAACAACCCTCACTTGTGGATTTTCTGTCATCTACATCACTTGCCCAATCAGAATCACTAAAACCAACAAGATTTGTATTTGTATTAAAATAATACCAAATGCCCAATGATGAAGTTCCAGATATATATATATATATATATATATATATATATATATATATTAATATTCTCTTCACAGCAATCAAGTGAGATTGTTTTGGATCAGCTTGGTACCTAGCACAAACACAAACAGAAAACATAATATCTGGTCCAGAGGCAGAGAGATATAGAAGACTACCAATCATAGATCTGTACAATGTTGGGTCAACATTGTCTCCAGTGCCAACCTTAGTAATCTTCATAGAAGAAGACATGGGAGTTTTGCAAGGTTTTGACTCATGTAGCTCAAATCTCTTTATCAGGTTCCTTGCATACTTCCAGTTGCTTCACTTGCAATCCTAGAAAGTAGTTCAGCTCTCCAATCATGCTCATCTCAAGTGTCCTTGTCATTGACTCAACAAACTTGTCTAGAGTAGACTTGTTAGTAGAACCAAATACAATATCATCCACATAGATCTGAGCAATACAAACATCATAAATCTTTCTTAGAATAAACAAGGTTATGTCTCCATCTCCTCTATTGAACCCAAGACTTAACAAAAATTCAGTTAGTCTTTCATACCAAGCTCTTGGTGCCTGTTTTAAACCATACAAAGCTTTCTCAAGTTTATACACATAATTAGGATATTTAGGATCAGCAAAACCTTTAGGTTGTTCAACATATATCTATTTGTCTATCAAACCATTAAGGAAAGCACCTTTCACATCCATCTGGTAGAGCTTAATCTTAAGACAACATGCAATAGCAAGAAGTAATCTAATAGATTCTATCCTAGCTACTGGAGAAAATGTCTCATCAAAGTCAATCCCTTCTACTTGAGTATAACATTGTGCAACAAGCCTAGCTTTGTTTCTTACACCATCTTCATTAGTTTTGTTCTTGAAAAATCCACTTAGTTCCTATAACATTCACATTAGAAGGTCTAGGTACTAGATTCCAAACATGATTTTTGGTGAATTGCAACAGTTCATCTTGCATAGCATTTATCCATTTACTATCTTTAAGAGCTTCAGTCACATTCTTAGGTTCAATATTAGAAAAAAAAAAATAAGAAGCATTATTCATAGTGCAAGTGGAAGCCATACAGACACACAACCTTACCATGTTTTTATAGTTTACACTGTCTTTGTTGCGCGTCTTCATGCGTCCAGTGATTTCACCTATCACTTGTGAAGTTGGATGATCCTTTTGAATCCTAGTAGGGGGTCTCTCCTAGGTTCATCAACAATGGCATCCTCTGAATTGGACTATGGGGACGTTGGCCTAACAACAGCAGGTGTCGGTTCAACATTAGAACCAGTCTCAATTTCAGTGTCTCCAACTTCTGCTCTTGATGTTGGGATAGTCTATGTTTCCAATGTTGGGGCAACATCAGAGACAGTAACTTCATCAGTACCTGTATCAAAGGTGGAATCATCAAACACTATATTTACTGATTCTTGAACAGTCTTCAATCTTGGATTATAAACACTGAAAGCAGAACTATTCACAGAATAACCAACAAATATGCATTTTTCACTTTTTGGATCAAACTTACTAAGATAGTCTTTATCATTCAACAAGTAACAATTACATCCAAATTCATAAAAATGAGCAATATTTGGTTTCAAATCCTTCAAGATTTTATATGGGGTCATATTTGTACCAGGCCTAAGGTAAGCCCTATTACTTATATGACATGCAATATTTAATGTTTCAGCCCAAAGTCTTTTAGATAAGTTTCTAGCATTAAGAATAACTCCGGCCATCTCTTGAAGTGTTCTATTTTTTCTCTCAGCTATCCCATTTTGCCGAGGTGTCTTAGGTGCTGCAAATTCATGGAAAATCCCATTCTTCTCACAGAAATCACTGAAACTAGCATTTTCAAATTCTTTCCCATGATCAGACCTAATCTTGCAAACAAAGGAACATACAGATTTTTGATGTTAGCATGTAAGATCCTAAATGTGTTGAATGCATCAGATTTTTCTTTAAGATACTTAACCCATGTATATCTAGAAAAATCATCTACAATAACAAAGGCATATCTCTTACCACTTAGGTTTCTCACCTCAATAGGACCCATGAGATCCATGTGTAATAATTCAAAGCACTTACCAGTCCTGAGAATTGTACTTTGTACCTGGAGGGGTGTATGAGTAGCTTTAATTTGCTTACCCTTCAGGCAGTCCCCACGTACAACCTTACATGGGCTGGATATCTTTGGTAAGCCTCTTACTGCATCAACCTTCTATAACTTCTCAAGGTTCCTATAGTGAACATGATCTAGCTTCCTATGCCAGAGAACAACATCATCAACTTTAGCATGAAAGCAATCTTCTTCTTCTTGAGCAAGGTAGCAATTATCTTTAGATCTAGTTCCTATCATAACAAAGACATTATCACTATTAAATACATCACAAGAACTTTTATCAAATGTAACAAGCAGTTCATCATCACAAAGTTGACTAATGCTTATTAGATTTGCTTTCAATCCTTCAACTAGCAGAACATCTTTGAGGGGTGGAAATTCTTCAACATCTAGCACTCTTTTTCCAATGATTCTCCCCTTGGTGCCTCCTCCATAGGTGACAGATCCAACATTGATAGGGATCAATTGTTTAAGATTTTCCTTGTCTCATGTCATGTGTCTAGAACATCCACTGTCAAAGTACCACTTACCTGCAAGGTTAGAATACACAGCAGAAAAAACAACATTGCAAACAAGTTTTATCTTAGGAGTCTTTATCTTTTCAATCCAAGTTCTACTTTTTTGTCATGTTCCTAATGTTGGGATAACATCTATACCAGTGACAGACTCAACATTGGAGATAGTTTCTGTTTTCTTCACATTTTCTTTCAAATATTTCTTGCAATAAGGTTTTATGTGACCTGGTTGAAAACAAAATTGACAAATATAAGTAGGTTTACTTTTGTTGGGATTAGCACATCTCAAGTCTTTTGATTCCTTAATACAAACTTCTTTAATGAAAACAGAATTAGCAACTTTAGAGGTAGGTTTCTCAACATATCCAAGACCATTTGTTCCTTGATTACCCATGCTCAGTACCTCATCAAGTTTAGATGTACCTGACTTCCACTTAGCAATGATCTGAGAATCTTTTTCAAGCTTTCCTTTTACCTATTTTAATTCAACGTATGTCTTGTCAATGTCTTTTTCATACATCCTCATCAGTTTCTCCAGTCCATCAATCTCCAGTCTCTGAGCTTCATTCTTCTTGGTGAGTTTCTGAATTTCTTTCAGAAGATTATGAAAAGTAGTATTCAAGTCTTCAATGATTTCCTCCTAGGACATTTCACCTTCAAAGTAATAATCTTCATCTAGATCAACTGAGCCATGGAAACATTCAAAGTTAGATCCATCATTATCAGACAAAGAATTGAGATTAATATTGGTATCATATTCAGTCCAATTCCCAAAGAAAGTCTCTTGTTCTGATGTTGAGTCCTGGATGTTGGAGCAACATTGGGACCCGTGGCAGTTCTGGAGATCTTCTTCTGTCCAGTTGACTTGAGTGAATAGCGCAGCCGTATGAATCTCTTCAAAGGTTTCTTCAGTATCAGCACTTGATCCAGAGTTATAATCTTCTTCATTGAAATCATCTACACAAACCCAATGAGACTTTACCTTCTTGCGGAGGGTGTTAGCACATTCAACAGCAATATGACCATAACCTTTACATTCATAAGCTTGAGTAGTTTTCAACTTTTTCAATTTTTTCAGGACTAGACTTTGTTGCCATATATTTAACAAATTTGGGAGGCAGTTTTCTATAACCAGTGGAAGTATTGCCAGGTTGTTTCTCTTTAGATTTATCTTTAAAGTTCAACCTACTGAGTTTCTTGCTAATATTCCCATAGTTAGAAGAAATAATTTCATCCTCATCCTCATCCTCACTCTCATGATTTAGATAATTTGTACCTAACAAAGCAATATCTTGTTGTTTGGTAGTTATAGTAGTGAATTCTAGCTCAAACTCTCTAAGAGTGTTTAACAAGGACTGGAATTCCATGTTGGCAATATCTCTTGTCTCTCCCATGGCAATTCTCTTGAGAGCAAATCTAGGTGACAAAGATCTAAAAGCTTTATAAACCATAGTTTGATTTGAAACAGGAAATCCTATATTTTCACATTGATTTGTAATGTCAAGGATTTTCTCAAAATAACTATCAATAATCTCATCATCGCCCATCTCAAGTTTTTCAAAATCTTTAAGCAATTGTCTATGTTTAGAGTTTCTAACTGCAATATCTCTTTCACAATGAAGTTCAAGGATATCCCAAGCAGATTTAGCTGTGGTGCAGTTCTGAATTAATTTAAACATCTGATTGGTAACATAACTAAAAATAGAATTAAGAGCTTCTCATTGTAGTTTTACAGTGTTACCTCGTTTGCTGTCCATTGTGACTTCGGTTTTGGTACAATATCTGCATCTCTGTCGTTTTCAATCTTTGGGACAGAATATCCATCAAGGACTGCATCCCATGCTTTCATGTCAATGGGTTTGATGTGAACTCTGAGCCTGGTCTTCCAGTAAGCATAATTGATGGATCCTTCCAAGACTGAGAGTCTGCCAGAATTAAGATTGATGGTGTCCATCGCGTTGTATCACCTCCAAACACCAGTGAAATTGGTGCTTGGCTCTGACGCCAATTGAAATTGTTGGATCGGGATTGATACAATTTTTCCAAAGTTCAAAGATCAAGTTAAGCTGGTGTTGCCTTAACTTGATCTTAAACGGTCTTCTTGATAGTGTATAATGTGCAGTAAAATTAAAGAACACAAGAAGATAAATTTTCAATGGTTTATTATAAATAATTAACCATCTAGCCTTACGGAAAAATAACCACGTAGGTTTTAACAAAAACGTTCCTCACCACAAAATCACTCTCGCTCTTTTGTAGATCGGACCCAACAAAGCAGACAAGAATTCTCTCCTTAAATCTAATCCTAGACTTAACTCGAAAACTCACAAACTTTGCAAAGCAAGAAACACAGCAACAATGCTTAAGATATAATCTCTACGGATTAATTAGCTCTATTGTTTCTTATGTTTCTTGATGTACTTCACACCCTATATATATGTTTCTTCAAACTTGATCTCCAAGGCGTGTTGTACACAATTTTGGTAACTTATGTTGTTTCTTAGTTGAACTCTTCTTTCCTTCTTGAACTCGATCTCCTTCTTGAATAATAGTTTCCGTTATTAGACTGAGTTCTAATAAGGAGATACTCCTTCAATTAAGAGTTGATCTTGGAAAGATTCCTCGTTGCACTTGAACTCCAAAACTTTCCATCTTTGAAACCGTGTTGATTTGACCGATCTCTTCCTCTTGAATTATGGAAACTTCAACTTAGGAAACTTGTAATGCTCTTCCTTATGGTTAAGAGATGTTCCTGGACATAAACAAAGACAACTAAAATCGTGGAACTTGATTAATAGGTGAATAAAGGCAAAACTAAAATAAAGCAGTTAAAGACAGATTGACAAAATAGTTTATGGTTTCAATGTTGTCCTGTGGATGTTGGCTCAACATCCATACAACATTTAATCTAGAACACTTTACTCATGTTCTCGAATTTCATAACCATGTTTCAGGTTAAGAATGTTTATGTCTTCAATGTTGTCATCTGGATGTTGGCACAACATCCATCCAACATTGATTCCAGAACATCTTACACTTTCAGAGATTATTTGCCGCTTCTAGTTATGTGTATTACGGGATCATGTGGTTAGTGAGCATATAATTACATATCTAAATGAAGTAATTAACTGTTATCGATTTAAAGAGAAAATGACCAGACCCCTTAAGGGAAAAGCATTAACTTAAAAGTGCTTGCAAATGCTTATAAAAATGGTAATTTGTTGGCTTTCTAAGTATATTTGGCACTAACTTTTACTTGTGTTTATCATAAATGATACAAGTCAAAGAAACTAGGTAAAGGTAGGTATGTGGAATTTCTCAAAGTGCTTTTGTAATAATGACATTTAGTTAATTTAATGAGAAGAGAACTTCTTATTAAATATTGCAAACACCTAATTTAATTCTTTAAGTAGCATTTCAAATATACTTTCAAACACTTCTTACCTGTGGACAAAAGTAATTATAAGTAATTTTAAGCAAAAGTAGTAAAAACGAGACTTTTATATATAAACTCTTACAAACCCCCTAAGTTTGCAACCTAAATATGTCTTTTGGCAAGAAAACTTGCACAATATATAATAAACATTCTAAAATTATTTGATTAGTAGTTTGCTAACACCACCTCTATTTCTTCCGTGAGGGTTTTGTTTGCAAATTAGCGCTTTTCATTCTAAATTGACAAAAAAATAAATAAGCAATATATCCCTTGCAATTTTAAAAAAGAAATCATTTTTCGAGAAATGTGTATATGAGAGACATTTATGCTTACAAAAATATTATATATATATATATATATGTGTGTGTGTGTGTATTGTGGTAAAACGTTATACGTATATCTTGTTTTTAGATTTATATTTTTAAATTAATAAAAAAAAGACTTATATTTTTAAAAAATATAGAAAAAAACCATAAAATAAAATTTAAAATTATATAAAAGAAAATATTAGAAATACTAAAGGTCTTTTTGTAATTAAATATAAAATGTACAAAACAAAATTATAGGGGACTCGTGTGCCAATTTTGAATCCGAAGCGACATCTTGCCTAATTATTTTTAATGAAAATCCAATTGCTAAATCCAAAAGGGAATACTGTTTTTTTCTTCATATTCTTTAACAATGAAAAAATAATACGAACATAGGTGGATTTTTCACTAATATGTCATGTTATTGAAAGTTTAACACAAATATCTTAGTGCATCAAAACAACAAAACTATCTCGTTTCTTATATAATAAGGGAAGTATAAATCATAAGAATATGCATCATTCGTAAGAAAAATAATATACTAGCCTCCTACTATTTTTATGTTTCTTCAATGATCAACAATGGAGGAGAAAAAAAGGAGAGAGGAGGAGCATGTAACAGAATACATTGCAAAAATATAAAACTGAAAAGTGAAGTCAGCAATGGTCAGATGAGCTACTTATATGCTAACTACTTGGAGGGTAAAATCGTCCTCCTAGCTAATCTAACTAATTAATAACGGAACTAATTAAACTGTTACGAACTAACTAAAGTCTAAAAGAGGAAATGTAGTTATATTAACTAATTACAACATATTGCTAAATATGGAATAAAAGGAAAAATACAATTTATATCTTAATATCCCCTCAAGATGAGTATGAATGTCATGAATTCCCATCTTGGATGTTATTTTCATGAAAGGTTGAAGTGACTGGACTTTCTCCCTTACAAAATGGCAGTCAATTTGGATATGTTTGGTCCTTTCATGTTGCACTAGAGTAGTTGAAATGCATTGAGCACTTTTGTTTTCAGTGTAGAGAAGAGGATGTCTTGTTTGTTTGATGTGCAACTCAGATAGAAGATAGGTAAGCTACAAAACTTCACAAGTTGGTGCTGGCTAAGGCTATGTACTCTGCTTCAGTGGAGGATCTCCTCATTTTGTCTTGTTTCTTAGTTTTCCATGAAATTCGTGAGTTTCCAAGATAGACTACATATCCAATGATGTTGCACCGCGTGTCAAGGCAACATGCCCAATCACTGCCATAAAAGGATTTAAGTTGTGAGTCATAGTGTGCGCTATAAAAGTAGACCCTTACCTAGACTATGTTTGATGTATCTGAGCCCTACTGTAGCAAGGTGTGTAGTGGTAGGTTTGCTCATGCACTGAGTTAGAGCTTGGATACTATATGTAAGATCAAGTCTGGTGATAATGAGATACAACAGTCTCCAAACCAGACTTTTGTAAGTAGTTGGATCAGTGAGTAGAGGTGAGTCATCAACTTTGAGTTTGTGATTGTGGTCCATTGGAGTTGAACTAGGTTTGCAACCAAGATAGCCTCTTTCAGTTAGTATGTCTAAATCATACTTTCTTTGGCAGATGTTAATGTCAGATGAAGACCTTGCAACCTCTATGCCCATGATATATTTGAGATTACCAAGGTCTTTTATGGTAAATTTTCTATCAAAAGTGATTTACTTGAGTTGATTTCAGTGAGATCATTCCCTGTCAATATTATGTCATCCACATAAATATAAAGAGCAATAAAAGATGAGTTTTGTTTCTTAATAAACAGTGAAAAGTCAGAGACTATTGTATGTCCCAACAGAGATGAGGGAAGTAGAGAGCTTGTTAAACCACTGTCTTGATGCATGTTTAAGGCTATAAAGGCTTTTCTTGAGTAGGCAAACTTTTTGATAAGAGGAATCAAGGTATTCTGGTGGTGGTTTCATATAGATTTTCTCCTCCAAGTCACCATGGAGGAATTCATTATTCACATCTAACTGCTTGAAAAACCAATTGTGAGATGCAACAAGGGCAAGTAAAACTCTAACAGAAGTAAGCTTAGCGGCATAAGAGAAATTGTCAAAATAATCTAACCCTTATTCGTGAGTATATCCCTTGTTACAAGCCTAACCTTGTACCTTTCTATGCTACCATCAGACATAAATTTGACCTTATAAACCCACCTACAACCAACGCCGTTATGGCCTGGAGGTAGAGCAGTTAGGACTCATGTTTTGGTGTTTTTTTAATGTTGTAAGCTTCTTCTTCATGGCATCTTGCCATTCATGGTGTTTAATAGCCTGGTTGTAAGTTTTAGGCTCAGAAACATTAGTAATGCTAGCAGTCAAAGCTTAATGATTGTGAATGAGTTTGTTAGTAGATAAGTAATCAGCAATAGGATATTGTTTGCCTGATGTAGTAGTAGTAGAGTTGTTGACATTATGAGTACCAGGGAGTTTAACATCATAGACATTGAGATAAGCTGGAAGACCCTTATGTCTAGTGAATCTTCTCACAGCAACAGAGTTATTATCACAGTTAGAAGGAGAAGATCTGAGTTACTTGAAGTGGATAGCTAGAAGATCGTCAGGTAAGGCCTGAAAAGAGCCTCATGTAGGTGTGGGAGACTCAGAAGTAGCATGAATTTCCATGTATGGATCAATGTTTGGTGTGACGGGGATGGTAGTTTGAGATTGAGTAGGAGCATAGGTAACACCACAGCTGGAGGACCTGGAGCAGCATTGTGTTGAACAGGAACCTCCAAGCTTATAAAATGATATGTGCAAACCTTGGGTTGTCTGTTAGTACTAGAGCCACATGATGAATTGTCATCAGTAGTGTATGGAAATATATGTTCATAAAATAATACATTTCCAAAAATGAATACCTTATGAGCCTTAATATTAAGTAAAATGAAACCTCTGGTACCCTTCGAATATCCAAGAGAAATGCATGATGATGGTCTAGGGTCAAATTTATCAATGTTTAGAGTATAAGCATAACAAAGACAATCAAAAGACTTGGGAATGGAGTAATCAGGAGGCATGTTGAATATCATCTAAAATGAGAGTTTTATTGTGCAAAGTAGCAGCGTATAACTTGTTTATTATGAAGGCAAATGTAGAGATGCAGTAACTCCAAAACTCAACGGGAAGTTTAGACCAGGTAGCCTGTTTATTATGAAGGAGTTGTAGAGATGCAATAACTCCAAAACTCAATAGGAAGTTTATACTGAAACCTCAAGGATCTGACCACTTGCAAGAAGTGTTGGTGCTTCCTCACAACAAGTCCATTTTGCTGAGAAGTATCTACACAACTTCTTTGATGTATGACACCATAGTTAGAGAAAAAGTCTTCATGAAAAACAAAAAGCCATTTTATGTTCTAAGAGTTTTAATTTGTATGCCAAACTAAGTTTGCACAAATTCGTAAAAAAACACCAGAGAGTGAGTCTCAGGCTTCTGTTTCATTAGGTACACCCAAGTGCACATTGAGAAGTCATCCACAATGGTAAAAAATAACTTATAACCATCAATGGAGATAACAGAGAAAGGCCCCCACACATCACAGTGAACTAAATCAAAAGCATGCAAAAAGGTGGAAGTACTTAAAGGAAAGAAAGCATTTTCTATTTAGCAAAATGGAAAATGTCACGTAGAACGTCATTTATTTGAGAAATAAAAAGCAACTTCTTATTTGAAGGATGTCCCAGTCTGTAGTGCCATAGGTTGGCTTTATTATTAGCAACATTATAGTTAACATTGTTCAAAACAATAGTATTTTGTAGGGAAAAAATCGGAAACCGGTCCAACGTTTGCCCGCTTTTGCACTTTCCTATCCAACGTTTCATTTTTTACACTTTCCTATCCAACGTTTCATTCCGGTAACACTTTCCTATCCAACCTTTGTTTCCGACCTATTTTCTCCCAAAAACGTCATTTTTTGACGAAATGACGCATCGCTGATGTCATTAAGAGGGGTATTTTTGGTACATCACTGATTATAACGGCTAACTCATTCAAAAACATTTTAAATCCAACTTTAAACATATTTCACTCCCAAATCGTTGTTTCCGACGAACCCTAAAAATTCCTATCTGAAAATTAGCAAAACATTCACCAAATTAACGCCACAATCATAATCGAGTAATGTCAGAGACTACTGTTACGGAGGATTTTCATTGCAAGTGCGGGTTTCCAGTGGTTACCCAACTCTCCCTAACCGATAAAAATCCGGGTCGTCGATTTACGAAATGTTACAAGGGATCCAAAGGATGTGGGTTGTGGTTCTGGGTTGATGAACCACTTTGTCATCGTGCACGAGAGGTTATACCGATGTTGAGGAGAAGAATCGAAAAGGCCGAAGCCAAACTAAAGGAATTCGAAAAGGGAAACATTGAACCCAACATGCAGCAGAAAAACACTGACTTGGAGTTGGAGAATAAGAAGCTGATGAAGAAGACGAAGAAGCTTGAACAGCGTGCTAGTAATTTAGAGTCCAAAAATAGGAAATTATTGATAGTCCTTTTCTGTTTCCTATTTTTTGTATTGTACTACAACTTGTTTAACTAGCCCTTTGTTATCTGATTTCGATCGAGTGTAGTCTGCTGAAACAGAGGTGTGTGTGTTCACGTTATTAATTAGGCATTTGTTATCTGATTTCGAGATTTGTAACGTTATGAATCTGTTGACTTGGGACTGAATTAAACTGAAACATAAGAAATTAACATAAATTCTTAACAGAACCCCACAAAAAACAAAATAAACCCTTGACAAAAAAGGGTATAAGCGGGGGGGGGGTGGGGGGTGGTCAACAGTGATTACAAAATATACTATGCGGGAATCATGCCATATTCTACTTCGAATCTGGTCACGATCCTAATGGGTAGGATGGGAAGCTTCTTGATGCGGAAGCAGTAGTCCATTATGTTGTAGTTCACAAACCCTCTGCTACAAATCTCTTCTCCATATTCGAAGGCTGCATAAAGGGTGCAACAAATATTAGTTTCGTGAAATATCATAATATACGAAGTTGAGGAGAAGATCTTAAATTTTTGAAGAGACGGTCATAGACAGAGTTTGTCTTCACATCCCCTGTCCTCCGGTTGTAGGTGACCCCTGGTTTCCAATAGAACTCGGTGAAGAGTTCAAACCGCGTCTGCATTATCCGCAGACGGTCCAGAATCTCCACCGGTTTAACCACCACTCCCCTCCTCTCCGTGAAAACATCAGCAACTTCCTCGTAAACTCGTTGCATGATAGCCTCGGTATATCTAATTTCAAACTGGACGCGGCGTTGAAGTTCTTCCATTAGAACCAATTCATCGACGACTGAAAAGTCATCGAAGTTGTAGAAGATTTTGGGGAGGTATTCCGTTACCTCGTTGTAGGAGTTCTTTAGGGTTGATTGATAAACGTTTTCCATGGAGAATGAGAGGGAAAGAAGAGAGATTTCAGGACTTTTTTTGTTGACAGAAGAGAGAAGTGGAGAGTTTCTTTTGCCAGTAGAGATGAGTGAAGACTTTTTGTTTGAGGGTTTGATTGCATGCGTCTTTTGGAGTTGATGAGTGTTATTTAAATGCTAGGGTTTTCGTCTATTGAATTAATGCATCTCACCGGTTCAGTGTTTATCCTACGGTTACGATTTCGAAGAGGTCTAATCAGTTTTTAAGTTTATGATATTCTCGAGACAATTGGTAGTTGAGCAACCACATAAATACCAATTAAGGAAATTGAGGCTTTTAGTTGGCTGACATCATTCAGTTGTTGGTTTACGTGATCTCCTGCGATGATATAGGGTTTGGATCAAAAAAAAGGAAACAATAATTAATGGTAGCGTTCCTAATTGATGATGGAATTATTAATTGATGTTGCGTTGATTCGACTTCGTATCATAAAAAAGGAAACAAATATAATGTTGTGATTCAGAATTGATGATGGAATAATTCACAAAGTTTATATCGTCGCGTGTTAGTTATTTAAAAGGTTGGATAGGAAAGTGTATCTGATTTTCAAACGTTGGACCGTAAACTGTAATAGCGGGCAAACGTTGGACCGTAAACTGTAAAATGTCATCAAAGTATATATAGTCGAGTACAATTATATATATTGTTTAGATAGTATTTTGTACAACATATTCCATTAAATATCCATTCAATACCATCAACAACAACAGGAAGTGGAATCGATATTCAATACCATGACATTACCAAACACTATTCAAAAGAGCAAGCAATATTGTACATTATACATAACCATTAGTTAGTACCATCTTCTGCAGTACTAACAGACATCATATTTCTGGTTCTTTTTGGAGCGCCAATTTTTTTAATTGCAGCAGGAGGTTTGAAACATTTTTTGCCTGGGGGAGTGAGAGTCAAATTACTGCTGGATGTTGGTACCTCTGAGAACACAAGCTGCTTCTTTGACTTACTTGCCGGTTTTTCAGTCGATAAACTAGTAAACCTAGCAGGTGTTTGGCTCTCTAGTGAGTGGCCTAGCATTTGTCCCAGCCATAGAAATTGGTGCAGCAGCTATTGGAGCTTGATTACTCCTTGTAGTCCGCATTACTTGAGGTCTAACTTCTAAGGGAGAGGCTTCAGAAGTAGATGTATTCTGAGATTGTCTTGTACATGGCCTTGGGGGCAAATTAGTTGCTTCATGCTTCTTTTTTTGAATATCCACTTTCGTCTGTACCTGTTTCCTTTTATTTGCTCTTTCAGAGGGCTCACATTGCCCCAGATCATCAGCAGCACCAGACTCCTGTGTTGCAGCAACCTACCAACATGAATTACTAGTTAAATTTAGAAACTTTGGGTAGATATTATTAATAGGAAATTATACTTGTAATCACCTCGCATTGTGCACTGGTAGTTGAAGGAACTTCAGCAGATGTACTAGCACCAGCAGATCCTTTTGTTGCCTTTTTGGATATTCCCTTCCCACTCCCCTTCTTAATTCTTTCCCTACCATTCACCATTGGCTTGGGAGTCCATGTTCTTCCAAGAGGGTTATTCTTCCTTGCCTGACAACTCCTAGCATTATGACCTTCTGCTTGGCAATAACCACAATGCATCTTAAGTCCATCCCTCCCTAGATGGCCACTAAGTTCATTCCTCAACTGAATATCTCTCAGTTCTTCTGGAGATATTTTTCTTTTGTACTTTTTGGGCCTACCAGGCATAGTTTGGACAGCAGGAGGTTCTATTCTGTTCATCTGTGTTTGAGGCATAGGTCAGGCACTCTTTCCTTGCATGGGAAACATGTAGTTATTGTAAGTCTTTAGATAGGTCTCCTTTGAGTAATAAGCATGAATGTGCTCTTCTGTCTTCCAACTCATGTGTCTCATTGCAGCACATGCATGAACACAAGGAATACCTGTCAAATCCCACTTCATACATGTACATGTCTTCTGCTCCAAGTGTACAACAAAGGTATCACTGTAAGGTGCCTCAACCTCAAACTCGAAATTCCCATTCCAGTGCGCCATGTAACCTCCAGACTTCGCTCTAATATTATCAAGAATATCCCAAACCTTAGGAGTAATATCCTTGTTGCTCTTGCTTATCGCAATCTTCCTGATACCTGTCCTCTTCATAAGGGTTCTTCTAATAGATTCCAACATGTTAATGATTGCCATACCCCTGACTTTAGCAATTGAGGCATTGAAGCTCTCAGACATGTTATTCAACAAAATATCACTTTTGCAATGTGTTCTAAAGAATGCTCTAGACCACTGAGTTGGAGGCTTGCTTGCTAACCAGTCGTATGCTTTCACATTCCTCTTTTGTAGCAAAGCCATGATCTTGTTGAAATCACATACTCTACTAGCTCTTGCAGCATCCCAAAGTATATCCTTCATTGCAAGACCTGAATGCTCCTTTTTCAAATTTGCCCACAAATGCAAAACACAGAACCTATGCTCACAGTTAGGCAACAACTTATGAACATCATCAACCAAGCCTTTCTGTTTGTCACTCATAACAGTCCAATGAAAACTGTTAGTTATATTCAGATCATCCACAAGAATACTCAGAAACCAATACCATGATTTTTTCCTCTCCTTCTCAACAACTGCATATGCAATGGGATAGGTGCAGTTATTAGCATCAACACCAACAGCAGTCAATAGTATACCTCTATTTTTTGTCTTGAGGTGTGTCCCATCCAAGCATATAATGGGCATGCATCCACTAAGAAAGCCCTTCTTCAAAGCATCCCAGCATATGTATATTCTTTTGAACTTACAAACCTCACCCATCACTTTACACTTCAACTTAACAGTAGTCTCTGGATTAGTCCTCATGATCTCTTCAGCATAACTCCATAACAAGGAATATTGGTTTGCTTCAGTCCCATGAACATCAGCAAATACCATCTTCTTTGTTCTGTACATTTGTGATATGTGGAAGTCTATACCACCGTCCATTGTAGCAATAGTTAGCATGGAGCTAGCAGGCCAATTTGGATCACTACTTATCTTTGCATGATATTTCTTTCTCAAATATCTGGTAGTTGCTTGTTTGACCTTGTCCTGTCTGGCACATTCATGGGGTTCCTTAAGAGACTTAATCCTCATTGTGTCTTCTTTGTTTGGCCTTGAAGCATATAGCTCCCATTTACAGTTCTCCTGTGCACACTTTGCTTGGACCTTCAACTGACAATTGATAGGAAACTTGACAGACCTCCCCTGTTCGATTGAGAAATTAACTATTGCATCCCTCAACATTTCAGTTGTTGCAAACTGCATCCCTAGCTCAAATGTGACACAATGCATGTCAAGTAATGGATTGAAAATTGGATGACCTTGGTGTGAATGTCTTTGTGGTATTGGCTTTTGTGGTTTCCTCCCTGTCACTTTTTCCTTTCCTTTCCCATCTTGCAAATGAGCTTATCTGCTAGAGCTTCCAACTCCATCATCATCATTTGGAACAAATTCAGGTGGTGCAACAGCTTCTTCCTCCTCATACCCCACTGCCTCACTAGCACTCCTAATATATTCATCATCAGCTGCATCATTGTCACTGTCATTCAGATCGTCTGAAAATTTAGAGTCATCACCACATGAGACTTCACCATCACTTTCATCACTGTCCACTATATCAACTATAGATTCCAACAGTGGACTTGTATTGTCTCTTAAGCATTTAGGTATATGTCTCTGGCTTCTTGATTCAGTTGGGGGGCACTTGAAGAGTATGGTATATCACTTGCTCTTGCTTTTCTGGTGGCCATATCTCTTAACAGAATTGCTACATCTTCTACATGATGTCGTTGATCATCATCATCACCATCATCATCACTCTCTACAAGACCTTCTACAAACTTATCCTCTTCACCAACATTGGCACCTCTATTGTTATCACCAATAACATCCAACCCTTCACTCATTGGAGGAAGATTAGGCAATTCACTCTGTGATTGAGTATCATTTACCTCATCTATGAGAACATATACATCTACTGATTTCCTTGTAGATGCAAAGAGTGCCATATCCAGTGCATCATTATCATCACCTACTTCAATATACTCGCCTGGAGCAGAATCTCGAAGGTAACATATTCTCACCACACAACCCTCTTTTTTAACACCCACTTCTTTCACCATATCCAGTATCTCTAGCCTAGACATTTCATCCTCAGTGCACCAGTCTATATAGCTCACTTGTCCCTCTAGATAAACCCATTTCCCCAAATTCATTAATTTGCCAGAATGATGCAATACTATGGTAAATGGGTCATCTCTAGCTCCAGCTGAACATAGACACAAAATATTTTAGAATTATATTGACATACATATACACACTTAAACTAACTTATCACACAAACACACAAGTTAGAGTGACATATAAAAAGGAAAAAAGAACATGACGAAATGGAGGACCACACTTAAACTATTCCCTCGCATACAGCCAAATGGAGGACCACACGACGAAATGTAACTCCAAACAAAGAAATAAATTAAATTTTGGATTTGGGGATTCTTACCATAATCGGGTGTAATTTGACCTTCGGGAATAACGTCAATGGCTGTTCTAACTCTCCACACCATTGTTAGATTCTGTCGATCGAGTGGAAACACGAGAAATTGGAGTTCGATTTCGTGGATTTGCTTTCGATTAGGGAAATTAGGGTTTCGGAAATTGGCGGGAGAATTAGGAAAATGCCGCGTGATTTACTATAAATGTTATATCTTAATTTAATTAATTTTTAAACAAATAATCAGTGATGTACCAAAAATACCTCTCTTAATGACGTCAGAGATGCGTCATTTCGTCGACAAGTGACGTTTTTGGGTGAAAATAGGTCGGAAACAAAGGTTGGATAGGAAAGTGTTACCGGAATGAAACGTTGGATAGGAAAGTGTAAAAAATGAAATGTTGGATAGGAAAGTGCAAAAGCGGGTAAACGTTGGATCGGTTTCTGATTTTTTTCCCTATTTTGTATAACAGGAACATCAGAAGTCAAAGTGTCAATATCAATAATGTAAAGGTTATATTGTTCTTAGCATAATCAATCATTCTCATTGTGGTTAGACCCTGTAAAATACATGTAGAAGAGTGAAAAAGAACAACAGTTTTGGACTACTTAGTTAGCTAGGATACATATATCAGATTATAGATAAAGGTAGGTATGAAGAATACATCATTTAAGAGAATATCACATGATAACTAAGCATCACCAATGTGCGTGGCATGGGTAATGTTGTTATTAGGTAAGTGAATGGCAATGTCAATAGACTTAGGTGTAGTGATGAAGTAACACATATCACAAACCATGTGATCAGTTGCACTTGTGTTAATGATCCACTTATAAAGGGGTAACATAGTGGAAGACAATTTATTGAATGATAAAGCAATACTACCTTCACAACCGTCAGGGACTGATATAGATGTAGTTGTATGGGACTGAACATAGGGTCGAGAAGGAATCAAAAAGAGCATTGTTGGCATTGATAGGAGGAACATCAGGTTTATCAGCAGCCATACCAAGATTCTGAGGTGCAGAGCTTGATGTTGCATTAGCTGAAGGATTTTGCCTCTTGTTAGTGGGTTCATCCCATCTAGGTGGATAGCTTATCATTTGATAACACCTCTCTATTGTGTGACCATGGTATCCACATAAGGCGTTGTTAATGTATGGATGGGGATTTGTACTCTTTTTAATTCACATGTTGTTTGAATATGGAATATTGTGCCAACACCGATTGTATTCGATGTTGTCTCAACATTCACTAAAGAGTAAAGTGCAGCGGAACAGAACGAACACAATGTATGAGTTTTTAAGTAGGTTATATTCATATAACATGTCGAGCCTTACGGCGAAATAATCACTAAATAACTTTAATGATTTTACAAAATGCAACTGAGCAAGGAATCCAGTCCTAACACCTAACTCATTACAAGCTATAGAGATTATAGCTTCCATTCGTTAGATAAAAACTCGGTAAAACAAGACTAAAATATTTGACTCGAATGTTTCTATTCACTCAGAATACTATGCTCTAGTCTCGTATCTCAGCTTGATGTCAATCAGTCTTCTTATAAAGTTTGTTCGTCCATTCCCGAAGATATGATCGACACAATTTCATCGTTCCTTGATTTCTTGGATAGTCTCAAAATCTTTGTGATTATCTTCAAAAGATCTTCTATCTTTATCATATTCACATTCGACTATATCTTCTTTCTTGAGGCTTAATCCTCTTGAAACCTAGATCTTCCGATATCCTGAAATACACCAAAGATAACCACAACTCGTGGAACTAGATAAGATCATGAATAAAGGTAAATAATATTAATCGGACAGTGCAATGTGTTAAGTTCAATGTTGAGCCAATATTTTTTACCAGAATGTTGGACTAACATTTCACTACAACATTTTCACTTTCAGGCGCATTTCATCTTATTCTTATCCTTATTATAAGGAGCTTTGCCATTCTTGTTTTGAAAATTCAGTTGGTTATAAGGAGCTTGTTGAGAACTAAGAGGTTTGGCTTGACATTGGTTGAAATTCTGGTTTCTTATGAACATAGCCAAAGAGCCAATGGAATTGGTGGTGTTATGAAGTGTTCTCTTTTGTTCTTCTTGCAGTAAAAGGTAGTAAACCATTGACAGAAGAGGGAGAGGATTTGACTCCTAAGAGCAGTGAATGAATCATTCAAACCAATGAGGAACTTCACGACACAATCATGTTGTTGAAGATTGATGAGTGTTCATTTAGCGTCATTTTAATACTCATTTATTTATGCTTTTGTATTATTCTTGGTGCATATTTATTGGTTTTAGTATTGTTTCTTGTTTTCTTAGGATTTTATCGAGCCACGATAAAATGGAGCTAAAAGAGCACGAAATGGATGTTTTTGGTACATGGCGTCACAATGCTACTTCAAGGGTCATGGTGCTACGCAAATGAGCCAAACCTTAATCGCAACACGTTAATAAGTCCAAAAATCAACCCAAGCTGAGCA
The DNA here is from genome assembly GCA_948329865.1 of Linaria vulgaris. Classification (NCBI taxonomy): domain Eukaryota; kingdom Viridiplantae; phylum Streptophyta; class Magnoliopsida; order Lamiales; family Plantaginaceae; genus Linaria; species Linaria vulgaris. The sequence continues at coordinate 106,535,871 of OX415249.1, forward strand.
AGGAGCGGCGCGACACAGGGGGAGTTGCGCCATAGAGCCCCTAAAGCCGGATGTAGTGCGAGCAATAGAAGGAAGCATGACGTTACAGAGGAGAAACATAGAGTAGCACGATGAGGTAGAAAAGCAACAATCACGGTGGTAGTAGCGCGACGGAGCAGCACGACGTATGTGTTCGCTCGACTTAAGGACAAGAATGTCGTATCCTACTTATTAAGTTGTGGCTATTCATGAAATTAGGGCATCAAGACTTTCTTATATATAAGTAAGAACGACCAGCACTCATAAGTAAGAACGGCCAACACTCAAGACACAAACCAACTTACACAAATTCGCAGTAATTCACAACTACTTACAACTGTTTTTAGAGAGAAACACCATCGAAGTTCTGTTCTAGTTTAGTTTTTGTCATTGTTTAAAGTCAATAGTTTGTAGAGAAGAAGATAGCACATAGGAGTCAAAAAGATAGCTAAAGAATCAACGTTCCTCCGAATTTGAGAAGCTTTCCTCTATCTCTTTAATTTGTTCATATTATTTTATTCTTGTTGATTGTTGAACTCATGACTATGAGGTGTTAACCTACTCGTTTTTTAGAGCGGGGGAGTAACTCTGATTTATGAATATGTTTATTTGTTTTGCTTGATGTGTGTTTAATTGAATTGTATGTCAAGATTGAATAGTTATTTATGTTGTGTGACTAGTGTTACTCTCAATGGAATAACGAATGCACTACCCTGAGACCGCCATAGTGATTTGTGACTTTGGTACGCTAATGGCAACTGATGCATAGCCCCTATATCACACTAGATAAATCATGATTGTGTATGTTTATGTTAGCGCTATTCAGATGAGTTAGTTGAAATGCATATTTGATATCTCTAGTAAAACAACTGACAATTGTGCTGAACCCGCTAACGGGTAGGTCAAAATATATGGTTAAGATAGGTCCAGCTATAGGTCACGGATCTATTACACATACGAGCTTCAAACTATCACGAACAACTATGGTTAAATCAGTTGTGAAACTCAAACTCTAAATAATCTTTTAATCTATTGTTTACAACCTAAGTATCAAGCTTTTTAAATTCTATTTTATCTACTTTCTTGCATTAGTTAGATTAGTTCTTAGCATTCATCATTAGTTTAATAAACCAATCTTTCTTGCATTCATCTTTAGTTAGTTTAAGTAATGCTTGCATTCAAATCATTCTCATTGTTTTCATTGCATATTAGTTTAGTGATCTTTTGCATTCAAAACTGTTTTCATAAAACCCGCATTCATAGTTTTCTGCATTAAAAGCATTTTGCATACATTACACATTCATCCTGCAAACACAAGAGATCGCAATTGTGACAACCATTAGTGTTTTCATTTAAGTGATTTAAGCATTCATGCACCACTTTCTTGCGACACGCTACTTGGTTCGTAACTATACTTACCATTTTATTATTTCTTAATTCGCGCATTTGCGAGAATAAGAATCTAAGTGTAACAATTAATTTGTTAACTTTATATTCTTTGTTTGCTACACCAAAGTTCCCATCAAAGATCAACCATACCAAGGTTTATATTGCAAGTATATAGACCACATGAACACTTCATTATATGCCTTTGAGTAACATACTCATCCCAAAGAGATCGAAACAATGCATAAAAAGTAGTCACATACAAGTTATCTTGTGAAATAGTAGATAGTGATTTTTCAAGGTGAAATACACGCAAGCCATCAGTACGCTCGTATCTGAGTTTTAATTCTTTTCAGATCTTAAACGCAGGTGTGTAAGAAAGCAAGCTCTTACGCAATTCTTTAGAAACATAATGCACAGTCCATGAAAATACCAAATTATTTGCCCTAGTCCAACATGTACGCATAATGGGATCATCAGGCATAGGAAGAGAGCCGTCAATGAAATTGACTTTGTTTTTTATGTTAAGCACCATAAGAATACTCTTTGACCAAGGTATGTAGTTCTGTTTGTGGAGCAGGTCACCAACAATGGTTGATCAGTTAAGTCGTGAGTTTCGAGAAAGTTAACAGAGGAGGAATCTTCACTCAGATTGCACACAGTAACCAAACCAGTGGTGGTAGAACTCGATGTAGGTTCATTCATCATTAATGGTGGAGACGTGATCAGAAAATTGAATTGCGAGGTGCAATCGAAAGAGAAAACAGTACAAAAAATTGTAGAAGCGAAAGAAGAGAGGATTGAAGGTTATCACCGAGTGAATGATATCATGTTAAGTTTATGCAATGATTAACAATGGAAGAGAGAGTAAGGAGAGACGAGGAGCGTGCAACATAATACATTGCAAAATTACAAAACTGAAAGTGAAGTCTGCAACGGTCAGATGAGCTACTTAATCGTCCTCCCAACTAATCTAATTAATTAATAAATGAACTAATTAAACTGTTAAGAACTAACTAATGTATAAAAGAGGAAATGTAGCTATTAAATAATTACAACAGATTGCTAAATATGGAATAAAAGGAAAAATACAATTTTATCTTAATAACGACGTATGCAACGTTGCATAAAGCATCTAAAATGTTAAGGAAGAATTTGTATGCACAAAAAATGCATAAATGTCAAATTAGAAAAAGAATAAAGAAAACCGAAAAAAAGAGAGCGGGAAAACACATGGAAAAAGGCGCGAAACCATCCCTTAATTAATAGCTCCATCCCTAATTTAACTGCATTTTTTCACACACAAAACACTGACACGTACACACACACACGCGCGCCACCGCCGAAGATGATGATGTTCGAGACCAGCACCCAAAACGACGCCGCCGCCGCCACCGCCGGAGGCTTCGTTTCTTCTTCTCAATCCGCCAAGGTAAATAACTAAATATATACACACGCACAAAATTGAATTTCTTTCACCTCACCAATTAACAACACTTGTAATTTATTTGATTTTATGAACAGAGCCGCGATAATCAGCCGATGTATCCAGTGACCGTGAAGCAAATAATCGAATCGGCTCCGTCGAGTGACGACAAGCCCACTTTCCTCATCGACGGTGTCGACGTGTACAACGTGAAATTGATCGGCATGACGTTCAACAAATCAGAGAGGGTTACTGATGTGTCCTTTGTGATTGACGATGGAACCGGCCGTATCTCCTGTACTATATGGTGAGAGCTTCTGATCACTACGAATTGGACCTCAATTTTGGGTTTTTTTGTTGTTGTAATTAGGTTTTATAATTTGTGATTTTTGGCAGGGTGAATGATGCGCAGGATTCCAAGGAAGTTGAAGGATTAGAGTAAATTTACAACCTTATGTGATGATTTGATGCGTGTTTAAGTCGTTAACCGTGTTTAAACGTTGATTCGATTTTGTCGATTGGAAGCAGGGATGGGAGTTATGTTCGTGTTCATGGGCATTTGAAGACTTTTCAGGGTAAAAAGCAGTTGGCGGTTTACGCAATCAGGTATATTAATAAAACTATGCTTGTCTATGAGGTGAAATGGATATTATGCGGTACATGTCTATGAGCAACATAACTTTATTTGCATCTGTCGATGTTAGATAGAAGCCAATATGTTAGAAGAGAAATTAAACTTTTAACCAATTAGGCATCATCTATGTTGCTCAGACCTTCCGAAAAATCATCTCGTGTTGTCGTGCTGTGTTCGTGTCAATGTTGGATGCGCCAAGTTTTAGAAATTTGTTTGTAGAATCAGTGTTGCAATGTTCGTGCATTATAGGGCATCATTCCTTGGGCAAACTCACTTACTCCCTTACCCAATTACCTGTACAAGGCATCCGGATTTTATTTACCATGCTTTGGTAACTGATTTTGATACATGATATTCAGGCCTGTGACTGACTACAATGAGATTGCAAATCACTTTCTTGAATGTGTGCATGCCCACTGCTGCAATAGAAAATTACAGGTACTTAGTCAATTTTTAGATAAGTTTCTCCAGCTATTTCCTTCATCAACTTGACTTCCTAGTTCTTATATACTGATGCTCGAGTGAACGAATTATGTTTCACATTTCTGACGATATGCAGAGTAATGGTTCTGCCCTTACTTCATCAACCTCAACCGTCACAACTTCTAATGGATACCAAGCTGTTTCTGCAAGTCAAGTTAGTCCACAGGAAGACTTTGTCTACTGTGTCTGTCTCAGTTGGTCAGTTACCACCATGCTTATGGCTCCTGGTTTTATTTTCTTCTGTCATTCAGGTCTCTCAAGAATACAATTTGGATGGACTTGGGAACATTGATAAGATGGTTTTGGACTATCTCCAACAGCCTTCATCTCTGTAAGTCTGCTGCTCATCTATTTTGTTAAGGTTATTTGAATATCTTCATGTTTCTGAATGTGCCTAAATGTCATACTTTGTTGACATCCATCAATATATTCTTATTACCTTCTTACCGGCGGTAGGTGAACATTATGGTTCATCAGAATTTGTTTGCATGCAATGGCAGAAACAAATCACAATGTCCCTGGGATGGACTGGATTTTCTGATTCTGTACAATGTATGTAAAATCCAGTATAATGAATCTATAATAGAATACAAAAATGTTGAGAAAAACCAAATTTCCTTTATCCCAGCAGTGCCATTTAAAATTTATTAATACCATATTTGATGACTTTATTTATAAACCAAAATGATCAATATTTGAGCGGAGAAAGTGTACTTGGCTTTCTTCCGAAAGAGGTCTTAAAATGTTTAGTTATATGATATTTGTCCTCGGTGGAATCCAAAGGAACTTGCTTCCTAAGAGCAGATAAAGCGCATCACAAAAACATCATGGCCACCTGCATCCAGTCTTGTAACCCAGTCACTCTATTTCTGTCATACCTCACTTCAATCATACTTCCAATTCCTGTTATAACATCAGTGAAAAAAACTCAGTTTCTAGTTTCGAGTTGAATTTTTTCTTGTCTATAATATCAGAACAATCAAATAAGGTTTGCTATATGGTCCTAGTTCTCCAGATAAGTGATTATAGAAATTGTTTTTAGTAGGTTTATGGCAGCTTTTCTGCAGCATCTTAGACACCAACACTGCTAAACTTCCCGGTTGTTGCTTGATAAGTCATTCTTCACGTGCTCCTTAGCATTCTGGTGGTCTACTTATTAGAAATTCTTTCCTCGTTTCAGGGCACAGGAGAAGGGCATACACCGGAATGAAATAGCGCAAAAACTGAAAATTTCCCAAGAAAAGATCCTGTAATTCTCTCACCCTCTCTCGCGAGTACAGGTTGACTAAATATTATTCGTTCTTTATTAACTCGCTTTCTGATTCATGACAGGGAAACAATGGAATCTCTTGAATCAGAAGGGCTGGTTTATTCTACTATTGATGAATTTCATTACAAGTCTACATCCAGTTGAACTTTTCATGTTGTCAAAAACCATGCATCAACTGTGCTCCTATTTATATTTTCTTCAAGAAATCCCCAATAGGTTTTGGTTATTTGGAGATGGAGTATGTAACAATTTCTTTAACTTTGCTTTTGCATTTGTCTTGAACCAGATAATGTTTCATGTGTTCCAGAAGGTTCTCAAATGCATCTAGGATGCTTAGCATTTTTTGCACGACTCAACGCGGTGATAGTTGGTTTAACTCGAGCTTTGTTGTTGGCATCTTGATAGGGCAATTTAAGAAACACGATGATTCTGCTTCACATCACATACCATCGAATGACAAAATCTGCTTATGGTTTAGAAATCATAGAACTCATTGTTACTAATTTATATCATCAACTGAAATCAACTAAGGCACCTTATAATCCCCAAGATCGATCACTCCCATGATATAACTGTCAATTCCATCGATGAAACGACCTCGTTAAACCCATTTAATCAACAAGCCACCATGAACCAACCCAAACAAACATTATTTCACCACATTGGCCACCTCCTTTTAACTCCTCTAAAAACACAGCAGCCTATATCTTTCTCCAAAATTCCAAAGTAGTCACTCAAATACAGTCTCAAACATGAACCACTCTAATGCCATTCTTTCTGCCAAGTGCATGTAAGCAAAGCTCATTGAAAATGTTAGTTGGGACCTTTCAGGAAATTGACGTGGAGGTTATAATATTGAGTATTACTTGCAAATTAAATGTCCGGCTCAAAAGTTGACAAAGTCAAAAGGTAATGTGCTATTGAAGTTGTCAATTAATGATGTACGTGTTTCAAAGCTAGTGGGCCGCGTAATAACAAGAAACTGAATGATCACACGCGACGCACGAGGGTATTTTTTTCCTTTATAATATTGTTATTGTTAACCGATTAACAAAAAGACACAAAGGGGTATTTTAGAAATCCCCACGATGCCGCTCCATTTATTTATTATTATAGTTGAAATTCTTCACCTGTGAACCATGGTTAACTATTTAACTTAACTTAAAGTCGGGTCAGCTGGCCTTGAAAACTTCAAGCCACTAAGCCAGAAGAAAAGTTCATGAAATCATTAAATGATACATAGGACTGCACATGTTTGGCTAATGGTATTATCAGTTACTAATAAGTAAGGACTAAATAAGAATAGGATTTAATATAAATTTGAAGCTTCTTAACTAAAAGTGTAGGATATTATATAAATCTAACACCTCCAAGTATAGAATGTAATTATATATTTTTTTTAACATTAATCAAATTATAACAATATGCATTTATCTTCTGATTACTGTTTGTTTATCCATTATTCATACATTTGGAAATTGACACGTCATAACCAGCCATCTTACCATATTGGATCAGCACATTAATGGTGAACAAAATTAGTTGATAGTTATCAGCCGTTACTTACGAGATAAGTTTGTAATTCAGATAAACAAAAGTTGCGCTGGATTTTTTTTTTCCTAAAATACGGAAATTTCAAACCTTATCAGGTGGATAAAAGACTTTGATTTTATTGAAACTGTTTTGTACAATTATTTTGATCAGTCATTAAATAGGGAATTTGTTATAACTTATAATATATATGATTTCCTAAATGAAAATTGAAATATTATTTTCTTGAAGAAACTTCATTCAATTTCAAATAGCTAGCAACGGAGTGGCCCAATGTGACTGCATGTCATTAGGGGAAACTCTGTAATTTAAAAAAAAAATGGCTTACTGCATCAAAGAAAATGTACCATATTTATTTTAAATTCATAAATAAAAGAGAAGCTCTTTTTTGTTCTAAAATAATTTTAATACATGATAAGAAGATTAAGGAGCAATTTGAAAAAAAAACATTAAAATTTGTCCGGAGAGAAAATCTCAAAATTTGAGTTGAAAATTTGTCTGTTAATTCCTTTTACAAAAGAAATAGATTCATACATTGTATATATGAACAAGGTCAATTTTGGCATATGCAGGCGGTCTAACATTTATGTCAAACCCATAAATGAAAAAGGAGCTCAATTTTAAATAATATATAGATCCATATATCTCATAAAGACTATATTAGCTCGACAACAGATGAACTAATAGAAGACTATGCTTTGATATTATGTCTTTATAAAAAGTTAGGAAAACGTTTTGCAGATCGCAGCACCTAAGCCCGAATGTAATTATTACCTAGGAGTAAAATACTCATATTTAGAATAACAAATTCCATAGATAAGTGAATTACCTATTTAAGACACCTCAAGAATATCAGAGAATTTTGATCACTAGAAAATAGAAATCTATAAAATGCATATAGAGACATATTTTAAATTGCAAATATCAGACTTTTTAAGATGATGTCATTATGAACGTTGTAGTAAAAAAATGCAAGTGGGATTTCACAATAATTTCTGGAGAATTACACATTACCCCCTAATGACAAATTACACACATCATGCTTTATGTTCCAGAACTTACACAAACTACCCCTCAACTAAACTTCTGTTAACAAACCCTAAAAGTACTTGTGAAATAAGACTAATGCCCTTTCATAAAATAGCTATAATATTTATTTCTTAAATCTAATATTTTACTAATTGTATAATTATATTTGCATTATCAATTAATACTTACTTTATCATATAAAATTAACATTTTATTTCTTATTTTCTCCCTAAAAAATCTATTAAACAAACCAAAACATATAGTCTGCATCTATCCACTCAAAAAATCTCAAACCCACCGAACCACCATCAAAGCAATACTGGTGTTGCCACATCAACAATGATGGTTGTAACATGGGATGCTTTGAAGTTTGAATCATGACACACAAAATTGCAAATTTAACTTATCAATGACCCCGAATTGTAGATGGTGCATTGCCTTAGCACAGTCGCGCATCGACACACTTTCCATGTCACCTCCTCCAGCAAGCAAGGACGATAATTAAGCTTTCGAGGCCGGGAGAGGTGGTCAGCCAATAACAAATTGGGGAAGACAACTTCCCATTTATTTGTTCCTTTTCTCTTTATTTTTTGAAAACTTCAAATAAATTGGAATAATAAATTATGTAAGTAGTTTAAAATTAAGAGCGCAATAAATTTGAAATTTGAGGGTAACTTTGAAATTTTAGATACATATTTTGCTGACGTCGACGTTTAACACAATGAAAGGAGTAATTGTAATGTCAAACATAAAAGAAAGATAGGTTGTGTAATTTTTTAAACACGAGTGGTGATACGTACAATTCGTTCATACTTTAGAGTTATTTTGTGTAATTTTTCCTTCTATTTTCTATGGGCAAGGTTTATTGAATATTTTTAAACTAGGGTTAAAGCATTATTGGGTGGGATTTAACTAACCAACATGTAGTATGGTTAGGTAGACATATTGGTTATTGGTTTTCTTCATTTGTTCTTCAAATTGTCATATCATGCCATATAAATTCAAGTTTGTCATAGATTAGAAATCACTTCACACCATCACCACACCGATTCCAATAATAATAAAAAAGAAAGTCAGACCGAGTCTCTCCCAACTCCACCTAAACTCCATCAATATTATTTCTCAAAGGAGAGGAAGGAGAGACTCAACTCTGTTTAATTATTAAATAAAAAAGGAAAAAGAAAAATCAAAAAATGGAATCGACGCCGGAGAAGTTGTCGCCGTTCGATTTGATGGCGGCTATCTTAAAGGGAGTGAAGCTCGACTCCTCAAACGGCTCATCTGCGACTCCGGCGCCGGCGGAGGTGGTGGCGATGCTGTTGGAGAACAGAGATCTCATGATGATACTCACTACTTCCGTCGCCGTGCTCATCGGCTGCGTCGTGGTGCTCGTGATGCGCCGCTCCGGATCGGCTAAGAAGAAGGCGGTCGAGCCGCCTAAATTGGTGGTGCCGAAAGCGGCGTTTGAGCCGGAGGAAGTGGATGACGGGAAGAAGAAGGTTACGATCTTCTACGGAACGCAGACCGGAACAGCTGAAGGCTTTGCCAAGGTATAATGATGCTACTACAGCTGTTAATTTAATTTTACTTGATTGTTGTTGAATTTTGAGTTGGACGATTTCGGATATTCGATTGAGCTTTTTTTAGATTCGTCGTGGTAGTTGTTGAATCTAATGACTTTATGCCCGAAGATGAGTTGAAGGCTTTTGACCTTTTAGGATGTTTAAAAGACCACCTGATTTCCGTTTTGCTCATCTTTTGATCGAATCGCTTGTTGTATTAGGCTCTCGTCGAGGAGGCTAAAGTTAGATATCAGCAGGCCAAGTTCAAAGTCATTGACTTGGTGAGTTTTTTTTTGTTTTATAATGCTTACTTGCTAACCTTTTCGCCTTATGTTTATTTGTATTGATCTGGAAGCAATTTCATTGTGAAGGACGATTATGCTGCCGATGATGACGAGTACGAGGAGAAGTTGAAGAAGGAGACTCTAGCATTCTTCTTTCTTGCCACGTAGGCCCATACCTTTTTCCTCTCACTTAATTTTATGATTGCCTACTTTTTTCTATATGGGTGAAAGTAGTTTTGCATATGTCCGTCCTTTTCCTATGGCACTTTAGAAAATTAAATTATTTTCTCTGTGTAATTTATTGAGTTGGTTGAATGCAGATATGGAGATGGTGAGCCTACCGACAATGCAGCTAGGTTTTACAAGTGGTTTACAGAGGTAAGACTCCTCCGCAATAGTGTATCATGTTAATGTAACTCTGCTTAATGAGGCCAGGAGTTGATTTATAGGTTTCTTGATGCAGGGAAAAGAGAGAGGGGATTGGCTTAAGAATCTTGAGTATGGTGTGTTCGGTCTCGGGAACAGACAATATGAGCATTTCAACAAGGTTTCTGCATGTGTTTTGACTTGCAAATATCTAAATATTGGCAAGCTAATGTTAAGCCACTTCCTACTGAATGTTAAGCTACTTTCTACTGATGTGTTTTTTTTTTTAAATTTTCTTATTTGGATATCAGATTGCAAAAGAGGTCGACAACATTGTTGCTGAACAAGGTACTTTGATTTACTGGATTTTCTTTTGCTTGGGGTTGCTAGAGACTTATCCAACAATAGTTTTGGGTACTGTGTCTGGTGACATGCTTACTTGCACTTACACCAGATAATTCTTGAAAAAGTAGTCCTGTACATTGAAGATTGTTTTGTGTAACATGAGCTAGATAGTATACTTCTGCTTTAAAAGTTGGATTATTTGCACCACAGCTGGGTAGTATTTTTCTGCTGTTAAGTTGCATTATTTTACATGTCAGCTGGGTAGGTTCTTTCTGCTTCAAGTTCTCTCATGTGCATTGTGTCTTTCGTGGTTTTACAGTTATTTCCCTATCTGATCCACGATATGTCTACTTTCAGGTGGCAAGCGGCTTGTCCCAGTGGGTCTTGGAGATGACGATCAGTGCATTGAAGATGACTTTACTGCATGGTACCGAGATATATCATAATGACATGATCATATTTTTTTGTCTGCATAAAAGTATCTAACAATGTTGTAAGTAATTTGCATTTAAAATGGTGTGATACAGGCGTGAGTTACTTTGGCCGGAGTTAGATAAAATACTTCGTGGTGAGGATGAAGCAAATGTTGCAACTCCATACACTGCTGCAGTTTTGGAATATCGTGTTGAATTTCATGATCAGGTAGAGGAGTCAAATTCGGAAAATGGCTTCGGTCATGCCAATGGCAACACTGTTTATGATGCTCTGCATCCTTTCAGGTTTGTACTTCTCTAAATGTTTCATTTTTGGTTCAAGTTTCCCCTCTTTAATTAAGATTTATGTGTATTTTCTTTTCTTGAAGATCAAATGTTGCTATAAGGAAGGAGCTTCACACTCCAGCTTCTGATCGCTCATGCACACACTTGGAATTTGACATATCTGGCTCTGGGCTTGCGTAAGTTGAATTTTCGCCGTTCTGCAGATCATTTTTTTAATCTGTAATCATCTTCTTCTAATGAAATTCTTCATTCCCTTCCTCAGGTATGAAACAGGAGACCATGTTGGTGTATGCTGTGAGAATTTGATTGAAACTGTAGAGGAAGCAGAGAAGCTACTGAATCTGCCTCCACAGACATACTTCTCGCTTCACTCTGATAAAGAGGATGGTACACCACTCAGTGGAGGCTCATTGGCGCCTCCCTTCCCTCCTTGTACATTGAGAACAGCATTAACTCGATATGCTGATCTTCTTAGTGCTCCTAAAAAGGTAGGCAGATGTTGCATTATATGTTTGAATTTCAACTGCAACATAGCTGTGCAAGAATGATTTAGTGTTATGTTTTCTTTCCAGTCTACTTTAATTGCACTAGCTGCTTGCGCTTCCGACCCATCTGAAGCTGATCGGCTTAGACATCTGGCATCTCCAGCTGGAAAGGTTTGCATGCTATGAACTCTTAATTGGATTTAAGTTTATGAGTTGAACATCAAACTAACTGGAAACTATCAATTTTCACTCATTGATATGTATCTGCATGTTCAGGAGGAATATTCACAGTATGTTGTCGCAAGTCAGAGAAGCCTACTTGAGGTCATGGCAGAATTCCCATCAGCCAAGCCTTCTCTTGGTGTTTTCTTTGCTGCAGTTGCTCCTCGCCTGCAGCCTAGATTTTATTCTATCTCATCCTCTCCAAAGTGAGTAACAATCTTCTTTGTCCTTGTTGCATTCTCTCGAAACGAAAGTATTATAGTTCTCCAGTTGCTCTTTGAAATGAGAACTACAGTTTTGACATAGAGTTCCTTTATAAACTTGTGCATTGTACATGTCAATTTTTTTTTTCCTTCTAAAAATGTTTTGACACAAGCAATTGTATCTATGTTCTTTCAGGATTGCGACAAATAGAATTCATGTGACTTGCGCTTTGGTTCATGAGAAAACACCAACAGGACGAATCCACAAAGGTGTATGTTCAACTTGGATGAAGGTATATTATTGGCTTCAAGTTGAATTACTTGGTTATAGTTGTATCTTGATAATAGAACAGATGTTATAATGGTTAATATGTAATTTTGAGCAAGACTTGGTACTTCATAACAAATAATCATTTCTCACACGTTTTCACTCATATGTAATTTATGATTGGCAGAACTTCTTACTGCTTGTAATCTAATTCTTGTCTGTCTCTTATCAGAATGCTGTGCCAGCGGAAGACAGCCTTGATTGCAGTTGGGCTCCAATTTTTGTTAGGACCTCCAACTTCAGGCTTCCATCTGATCCCAAATTACCAATAGTTATGGTTGGCCCTGGCACTGGCTTGGCTCCCTTCAGGGGATTCCTTCAGGTGTGTTTTGAATTTGTTTTGTTTGCGATTCATTAATCATTCCTTTTTCTCTGAGGTCTAAGGTACATTTTGTTATTGTGATATTTCAGGAAAGATTAGCTTTGAAAGAGTCTGGTGTTGAACTTGGTCCTGCTGTATTATTTTTCGGATGCAGAAACCGTCAATTGGTATGTAATATTTAGAGCATATGAAACGGAGAATATTACGATTCATCAATTATATAGGTTATTCTTAATTGACTTGCCATTAACTGCAGGACTTTATCTATGAGGAGGAATTGACCAACTTTGTAAAAGCTGGAGTAATTTCTGAGCTCGTACTTGCGTTCTCACGAGAGGGACCTACCAAGGAATATGTACAGCACAAGATGTCTCAGAAGGTAAGATTCAAATTTCCCTGATAACCGAGGATTAATTTTAAGTCACATTTTGGAAACTTTCTCTTATGATCTTTATATAATTGTGTATAATTAATAGGCTTCAGATATCTGGAATATGATCTCTGAGGGAGGCTATGTTTATGTCTGTGGTGATGCTAAAGGGATGGCACGTGACGTCCACCGAACTCTCCATACAATAGTGCAAGAACAGGTTTGTATTATGTTATCAAATAGTTGTGGTTGGTTTTCTTTTGTTGGGTGACGTGCCTCATTTTGTATTTCTTGGTGCAACTACCTTCACATCTTTTTTATGGCTTTCAAAAAAAAGACAGCATGCTTTCTTGAGCCCCACTCAATAATTTCTCGTGGACATTAGCATGTCCATTCATTTTTTCTTTTTGTTGTACGGGTGACATCGATGGGACATTTATGTGGGTGGGTGCTTAGTTCCATGTATTATTTAAGGATAAGTGTCATTTTCTTTCCTTTGCAGCCAAAGTCATTCTACAGGCTTCTAGAAGCAGATGGTATATAGAGTGGAATATCTAAACTATGCTAGATTAAAAATAAGGGACCACTATAATTACACTGTTGAAAGTTTGGTTTTATTTCGGAAACCCTCTTCAATGTTGGAGTAATTAGGCACCACTTGAAACTTTGTACAAGATTACAAAGTCAGGGATTCCTTATAATTAATTATTAGTTTCTAAGTAATTAAGACAAATTAGGTGTAGATATGACTAATTATCTGTTAGACAACATTTAAGCTAACAAAACAAAAGATCTCTAAGGCCTAAACTAGTGGATCTTCTTATTACAGGGTTCTATGGACAGCACTAAAGCCGAGGGCCTGGTGAAGAATCTGCAATTGACTGGAAGGTATTTGCGTGACGTTTGGTAATAACTTCACCACTCAGGGAAACGAAGGGTTGAGTGATTAAGTAACCAACATTATACTCATCAAGATCCATTACAGTAATCCTAAGCAACTTGTAAAAACTTCATCACGCCTACATTGAGCTTTAAATGTTGTCATAATATTAGATAGTTTTTTGTGATTCTTTGGACTAGGTTATTATGGGATTTTTTTGGTTCGTGTAATTTATATACAAGACATGTGTATGATACTCTACCAATAATGGCTGAGACAATGCTAGATATATAGTTTATTTGTGTAATCTTTCTAATGAACCTGCAATGTGGTTCTGACAATACTTATTTTGATTTATAGCTGTTCTTTTACCTACTTTCAAGTGGTGCTTCGTTGTAATGAATCAATTATCGGTTTGTATTTTAGGGGAGATAAGACGCTGGGCAGTAGAGTAGTGCACCAACACTATAACTTTACCAAAATATCCTTGCCTTTTATTTGTAAGAAATGGTTCCATCTTTTATGAAATTGCAAATTTACCCCAATAGATTAAATAGTTCTATTTTTAGTATTCTATTCATGGGAATAGTCCATTACGACCATATCAGGCCCAGCATGCTTCCGTACAAACAATTAAAACATAACGGAAAAGCTACCTCCTTTTGACCGTATCACCGTCGGGTATTCTGCCAGGTTTTACGAAGACTCCTCGCCCTCAACCACTCGATCGCAACCGATGGTTCTGCAACAGCTCCTTCAACGGTAACCAGCGCAACCCTGGTTCGTTTCCTACTCCGGGTGTAAGAGGCGACTAAAACGGAATATTTAAAAGCTCAACATCGACATACTCAAGCGATAGCAAAAGATCTTATTTATTTATGTGGAGATTTATTTAATACAACACACTCATATCTCCTTAGAGAGGAGCAACTTGTTTTAGCTACTCATGGTAGCTAACTCTCTCTCGCACATACACTCAGTACTGAAATTAAAACTATTCTACAGACACTCGTTTATTGACAGAAATGAAAACGCTCACACTATTACAAATTATGCTTCTCTCTTGTTTATAAGAAAACTAAGGGAAATCTTCGATGCCTTTAGCTTTCTTCAGCTTGTGTATTTATAGGTGAAGATCCGGATTTGAAACACGGATTTCAGCTACATCTTGATGCTTTTTCTCCACTAGCTTAGTGGTCTGGCCCTCCTGTCATTTTAGTGGAATCTTTTCCACCGCAGCTTGTTGTCTTTTCCTTCCCACTATGATAGTGGTCTGGCCCTCCACTTATCATCATGTTGTTGTAGTGGAGATGGTTCTGATTCGATCACATGGTTACTTTAGCTTTGCCAGCTGTAGTAGCCCACTTGCCTGTCCCACGCGGCATCTTTCCTTGTCGCGTCTGGTCCTCTTTGTCGTTTTCCCCTTTGTCACGTTTTATTGGGAATCTTTTTCCAAAGAGGGGCTCTTTCTGATCTTGACACTTTGGACAGATCCTCTCTTTCCATTGGCCGACATGTGCCATGTTACAGAATTTTCTGCTAGTTTCTGCCGTTGATGGAATCTCGTTTTTCCACAATGTTCTTCGTTTGTCTTCGAACATTGTTTCAGCGAACCTCGTGGTGGTGTTCGTCATACTGTTAAGTATGAACGTCCCTTTTCCCTTGTCTTGGAAAATCTTGAATGCGAACTTGACTTTGTCCATCTCTGTGAGACAGACCCAGAGTCCCCAAGCTCTCCTTGTTGAAACGTCATCCTCTGAGAGTGGGGCGACTAACATCTGTCCTTCTGGTGGAGGCTTGATGTAGTCCAAAGCTTTCCAATTGGGTCTTTGGATTTTGATAAAATGGAAACATGGTAAAGACCCCTTGCCTGCGATTTCCGGGGCTGCGGAGATAAACTTCATCTCAAGAACATCGCCCCTTCCAAGTGTATGATTGTTTTGCCATGTCTCATACACTTTATTCTGGATCCATTCCGGTAATTTGGCAATTTCCGGGAAGCTCGGTGATTCGGTAAAGATTGAGGCTATACAGCCAAAATCAAACCATTCTCGTGTCTGCTCGGGTTTTGATCCAGGTAGTATCCAAACCCTTGGATATTTTCCTGACCAATCAGCAATGGCTTTTCCAGGGACAAGTCCCAACCTCGTGTTTAACCTTTCCCACGTTCTCTGATATTCAATCAAAGGTGGGGTTTTCTCGTTTTTGTTTTTCTTAGATGATCCCGTTTGGGGTCTAAGATTAACCTCGTGTTTTGATTCCTTTGGTATTTCTACCTCTGGATCATCTCGCTTCTGGCTCGTTGATTCTTTAGGTATTTCTACCTTTGAATCGGCTTGCTCCTGGCTCGTAGATTCTTTCGGTATTTCTACCTTTGAATCAGCTTGTCCTTGGGTGTTTTCCTCGAAAGGATCACCTGCTGGTCCAGTTTTACTTGGATCATCAAACTCGTAAGTGTTTGCTCGTATTTCCACTTCCAGTTTTGAAAGTGAAGCATCTCGAAATAGTGGAATAGCTAGGCCATCCCACAAACTCGTACTACCCAATAAAGTTGCCTTCATTGAGTTCTGAACCTTGGTAAGGTCCCTTTCCTGTACATGACCGGAAGCCTGAGCATTGATTGTCAGACCCTCGATCGCTTTGCGGAGCTCGTCCAGGTTATCCCTGTGGTGTCTCCATCTCGTGAGGATGGTATCGGCCTCATGTACCTCCATCCCTAGTTAAGAAATCGCAAAGAATTCCTTCTCGTTGATGTGCCATCTTGCTGCCTCGTCTTTCGAAAAGAGACCGCTGCAGTATCTGCATGGCACTTCTCCTTTTGGCTCGACTTTGGTAAGAACCGCCGCCCACCAATGGTCGCTTGCATCCGTATAAAGAACCAAATCGTCTTCGTCATTGGGAATTGCAAGCTTGGGGAGATCTTGACAAATAGCTTTGAGCTTCTGTACTGTCTCTTTGTGTTCATTCGTCCATCTGAACTCCGCGTCCTTCTTCAGTAGTGGACTAAATGTTTTCCTTTTCCACCAAATGATTTTGGAGGATAATACCTGACTCGTCAATCTCGACTCCAAGGAACTCGATCTTCCTGGTAAGAATTACTGCCTTCTTTTGCGACAGCACTAATCCTTCTTTGTGGCAAACATCTGAGAAGATCTCTAAATGTTTGATGTGGTCTTGGACGTTCTTTGAGGCGATGAGGATATCATCGACGTAGACGAACATGAACTTGAAATAATCTTTGAAAAGATTATCCATTTTCCTCTGATATATCTGGGGCGCATTAGCCAATCCCATTGGCATAACATTCCAAATATAGTGACCTTGCGGTGTGGAGAAGGCTGTAAACTTCTTACTTTCTTCATCCATCTTGATTTGGTAGAAACCTGATTTGCAGTCGAACTTGGAGAAGACTCTCGCATTCTGAACGCAGTTGATCAGGTGCTCTCGGTTCGGGATGTAATACCCGTCGAATTCCAAGATCTTGTTGATCCCTTGGTAGTTGATCACCAATCTCGGTTTTCCTCTCTTGATCTCTCCATGGTTCCTTACTAAGAACCCTGGACTGCTGTAGGGGGAAACTCCTGGTGAGATGAGCTTCAAATCCAGATGTTCTTTGAGAATCATCTGCATATCCTTTCGATCTTCCTGATTCATGAGGATGGGTCTATACCTGACCAGCTCGTTTTCCTTTCCCTTTTGAACTCTTAGAGTAGCTTTGAGTTCATTCTTGTTCCACCATGCCAGAGGATCTTCTTCGTAGTTCCTCTGAATCTTTGCCTTGACATCTTCTATTGAAATCTGCTCTTCAGTAGTGATGTCAATATGAGGACTTGGTTCAAGGCTGGCCTTAAGGATCTCGATTGTTTCATCCCTGATCCTTTTGGTCTTTTGTCCGCCTAAGCTTTCATTCCTAAGCTGTAGGATTGCCTTACCATACTTCCTCTGGTCATGCATTTTTGGGTGTAGAAGTCGTCCTTCATCACCACGCTTGCTGCGAAATTGAATTGGCAGTCTCCGGTGAAACGCTTGCGTCAACCGTTGCACCAAAATCTTATGATCACAAATTGTTGTGAGGATAAGACGTCTTGTTTCATTATCCTGCGTAAAACGTTTGAATGTTTGCAGGAAATTGTTGCCGAGTAAGATATCGGCTCCGGTATCATGGAAATAAATTGGGGGCGTCTTCACTTTGTACCATGGGGTACCTCCTGCTCCTCCAATTGATATCTCGGCCTGTTTTATTCCTCGTTTGAAGATGATGATCTTCTTTGAGAAATCCCTTCCAGCAATAGCTGGTAAATCTTCCCCTAGTTCTTCTGGAAAGATTCCTGGTTTTGCTGCGCAAATCCCTGCTCCTGAGTCGATATACGTTGCAAAGTATTCGGCTCGATATTTCTCGTATAACATCCCCACTGAGATGTAGATTGAGAATGGACTGGTGGTCATTTGAGTCGGTATCTTCTTCCTTCCACCGTAAATTCCATTCCATCCGGCACCCTTTCCCAAGGTTTGTGGTCCTCGAGAAAATCGATTCCAAGAACAAGCTGTTCTGGGATCTTTCCTGCTTGTCCGTTGATAATAAAATCAAGTCCACCTAGCTTTAGGTTTCCCTGATACCTACCAACAAATGGCTGTTTGAGATAATACAATGCGTCGCATGGTAACGTATTATCCTTTTGGGTGGTGTCGAAGATGACTTCAACCTCTCCCCATCCTCCTGGACATTGGAGTTCACCTTTGGTTATGAATTTCTTAGGTTCACTCACAACTTCCATAATAGGTTTCTTTCCCCAGGTGAGGCTTTGCATCCTGTTCTCCCGGAAAGAGACCGTTCTGGGCTCGAATCTTTGGCTCGTGTCTTTGCCAAAAACTGGCTGGTCGCGGATTATCAAATCCATCTCATGAATATGTGGCAGGCTGGAGATTTCTGGCCTGACTGCATGTGCGACCTTCTCGAAAATCTCCGGTATCTCAACAAACTCATTCCTTTGGAATAGATCTGAATGGTGAGTATTTGAGAGTGCGTAGGAGATACTGTATGTAATGGAGTAAGGACGGTTTCCTTCCTTCATTAACTCCTTGTTTTTGAAATCCTGATGTAGAGTAAGAACTCTACTGAAATCTTTATCGGCTAGGTTAAAGGCGATCTTTGGGTAAATGAATGTCGCCACCTTTCCTGCGAATAGATTTCCCGAAATACCTCCGAGACAGGCATCTCGCAAATTCTGGATCCTCCGATCAAAGACGGCAATGTCAATTGGGGAATTGATTCCCTCTTTGAACGTAGCCTTGAGCAGAATTCTTATGGCTCCGATATGGATCCATGACATTTTCTGCGCGATCTCCGGCCTGAGTCTCTTTAGTTCCTCTTTGATTTCGTTCATAGGAACTAGCTGCATCTCCATCACATTACTGGTCAGCTCCATTGGGATAGCAATTTCTCCCGCTGTCACCTTGTAGATGATGTGGTGTTTCCTCCTTCTGAAGCTTAGCTGAGCTAAGGCTCTCTCCATTTTTCCGATGGTGAAACCATCGTAAACTCTTAACTTTGGATCTTCTCGCATAATTCTCATCAAGGCTTTGTGAGAAATGCTCGTTTGTGAGAAAAATCCTGTCCTGTCTTCTTGAACTTCCTGATGGAAGATCTCCTCGTCTTCAGTCTGATTCTGACTCTGACTCTGAAGACTCATCTGGCCCTTCGTCTTCCTCATATATACTTTCGTCTGAAGGGATATCTTCAAACCGGTATACCTGAACAAGGTCCTGAAAGTAGACAGCTTCTTCGAACTCTGGCGTAGCCTCGAACTGTCTCACACCTCTCTCTTGGTTCTTAGGACAATCCGTTGAGATGTGTCCTTTGGCCCCACACGTCCAACAGTTACAATCCTTGAAGCTTTCATTAGCACGTGTTTGTGCTCTCCTGAAAGTTCGCCTGACTGGTGGTCTGCTGGTACTTCCTTGACTGGACGCCGTTCTACCACGGCTGGGTCCAGATCTCTGCCCCGTTTTGTAACTTCGGGCCTTCTGTTTTGACCAGAATCTTCTTGGTTTCCATGAAGATCTTCTGGTAAACTTGCTCCTCCGTTCATAGGGATGATCCCTATGCTTCTTCTTTTGATGTCTCTCTGGTGCTCCAACGACCGTTGGGACGTCGTTATCGTCGCAGCAAAGCCGGGCTGATTTATTGATACGTTTCAGCCTCTTGAAATTCTTCTGAGTTGCTGCCCTCTGGCACCATTCACTCAATTTGGCTTTGAGGAAAGACATCCTTTGAGCCACCGTATCTATTCCCAAAGGAATATACTCTCGCAGTAACATTTCTCGCCATGGGCTAGGAATCTTGGCGAAGAAAAGGGGAAGCGCCGTTCCTTCTGCAATTCGGCTCTTCCATCTGTACTCGGTGAACAATTTGATGTATAGATCAACTTGACATATGTCATGTAGCTCCAGGCTATACAGCGCTTGTTCGTACCTCTTGACTTTCTCTTGGTCACCTCCTCCGGTCTGGGGATCCACAAAGTATCCTTCTCCGATGAAGTAGATTTTGAAAAGCCTCGCCATTCTATCAACGATGTCTTTGAGAGACTCGCCAGAAAGGACTCCACCTCTAACTTCTGGAGTACCATGTTCCCATCCGACTTTGACTGAACCTTCGAGACTCATCTGTAACATCATGATGAATCCTTCTTTGTCGAGTTCAAGCGTCGCTGCTGCAATTCTCATTGCTGCTGCCCATTCATCAATCAGGGCTTCTCGGTTTTTGAAATCCAAAATATCCAAGTTGAGCATGAGCCCATACGGGTGAATTGGATCGAGTTGAGATCTTCCGTATGGTGTTCCGTGGACATCTGGTCTTCTGGCTCTTGTTCTGGTTGGAATACGATTGTACATATTCCCCGCAACAAAATCATGCTGGTGTGGCATGGCTTCTTCTCGAACTGGCTCTTCCCGAAGTGGATCTGGATTAGGGATGGAAGATCCGGCATCTTCGGTAACTGTTGATTGTCCCGGTGGAGGACCTTGACTAGATTGTCCTGGTGGAGGACCTTGACTTGGTACAATTGCACCGAACGTCTGCACGTTTTCCAGGCTGAGGCCTGAAAGTGATTCCGCTAGATCGGCAAGGTCTCGTCCAATCTCGAAGTTGAAATCGTCAATCCTGAATCTAGACATGATCTCACTTCGTGCTTGGTTCTCCCCTTATCCGGGCTTCCAGCTTCTCGTTCATGGTCATCTCTCTTTTGACCTGGACTGCTTTGCCCTTTTGATGTAGCAAAGGCTCCTTCCCGAAAGATGGTGGTAACCATCCAACTTTCCTTCTTTCGGACGTCCTTGGCATGGATTCCAAGCTCTTGACTCGTTGCTGGATATCTTGTATCTTTTCCAAGATCTCCTTCTGTCGTCGAGACATGGCATCAAGCTTGTCTCCGATTTCCTGTATCAGTTCGGGCACATAGTGTTGGCGATTGCCATAAGTTTGCACCGTCTTCTGGACTTCCCTGAGGTCTTGAGATAGCTTGGAGCTATCTGGCACGAGCTCGTGGAAATCTGGCAAAACTAGATTACTCATGAAGAACGGTTATTTCGTTCAGTGATTAATCTATTAATTCTCGCAATACTTGCCAAGAGACCATTAACTCTAATGAATTTGACTCTAATGGCATGTATATCGTCCGGTCTATAACTAGCTAGGTCATCTAACTTAGTTATCAAGATCTGGAGTTCTCGTTCAAGTGTAATACCAGGCATTTTACAGGCTTAGTATATAACTTTGTTTTTTAGCTTTTTCAAGGCTAATCTCGGTCAGCTTGATTTGTTCAAGTCTGATAACCTGTATAGGACAAATTCCTCCTGTTTGCTCTATGCTACAGCGTAGAGCAGTATGGTTTCTTAATTCCCTTTTTTGAAAATTAAGGTATCTTGTTAAGGCGAAAATTCGTCCTTTAATACTCGTACATGCGTTCCCTCTCATAGGAACCCAAATGGGAAGATCCCAAATGTCATCCATCACTGGATCACTCATGTTTTTGAAAAACTCCTCTCATAAGGTAATAAAGAGCTGTAATAAATAAATAAATAACCACATAAAATAAATAAACCATGCTCTGATACCATTTTCAAACGCTATGAATAGAAACCTTTAAAGTATGGGGTATAAGTGAAATATCTTAAAAGTTGAAGAAATCCTTGTAATAAAAAGTGGGGGGTATTAAAGTAATTGAAAGGGTGTTGGAGTAGTGCTCTACCTCCTAGCATCTAATTTCTCGTATTTTAGACCAAGTTTTAATGAAGTTGGGTGATTGTGGGCCTTTCATGAGATCTACTAAGAATCCTACCTAGACCACGTTATAAACTTCTCGTTGTTTGTACAATATCATGGAAAAAGTGAAGACACAATTTCTTATTACTCATAGTATCTAGTTATCTACCGTAGACCTGTTTTGTGACGTGGGGCATTTGGATGTGATTGTGGCCTTCTAATCCCAATTTTAATCAGGAATTGGAGTTGAAAAAATACAACGGGTAAGCTCTTTAAAAAGTGAGATAGATCGTCTCAACTTAAAATAAGAGGATTATGTCAAGTATTAAAAGATCATAACTCATATTTCTTCATGTATATTTGTAACCCTTTGCCACTTAACATTAACAAGGGCTTAAGACATCTTTTGATAAATTCTAAAACGTATTCGATAGTTGCATAGAATGAATCAACAACTCTTTCCTTTTAAGTATGATACTCGCACTTAGTGCGTATGAGTTCTTCTCACACACATTTGAAAAGCAACGAGTATCGATAGTTACCCATCAAAATTTTTTTTTTGAGTATCAAATAGAATATATAATATATATATATAAAAAAATTGTTCGACTTGGAGTCTCCTTTTGTCGTTGTTCACCTCATTTTCCTTATTTTGTGGTGCTATCCCCCCCCCCCCCCCCCCCCCAACCCCCAAAACATTTCCATAAGCATAGGTTTAAATCCGGTACGATCTCAAATAATGATTTGAAGCAAACGAAGCTGTCGAAATCTACAGGCTATCGAAGTGTCATATTATTGCAGGGAAAAGGAACACAGTTTTGGTGTCATCGAAAGATACTGCACAAAAGTTTCTTGAATTGGTGGTAGCAGAGGACTTCCCTCTAGTTTTTCTTAAACCGTTGTGCACTGCATGCGCCACTCTTAAAACTTAAAATACACAGTTGTCACAATCATCATTATAATATTAGTTATTACACGGTTGGCGTTTTTTCTGCTGAAAATATTGTTGTACGTTATTTGCGACTTTTCACAAACGACTTATTTTATAATAATAAATTCACTATATCAATATGCTTGCATCTTGACCATTCAAAGGCCTGCGGATGCCAATCATCGATATTGCAAATACAAATTTGGTCCTTCCAAAAAGTTCAGATAAGAGTTCAATAAGAAAATAAAAATAAAAAAGTAAAGCAACTCATGAATAGTGAAATAGATGTTTTTTTTGTTTGATACGAAATGTGAAAGAGATGTTTAACGACTATATAAGAGTTTAACGACTATATAAGAGTTTAACGACTATATAAGAGATTTTTAATAAGAGTTTGCAAGTACCGCCAACTTAAGAAACAGTCCTACTTTTCAGTCAAATCAAGAAACAACACAAGCAAATAACTCAAACGCTTAATTAAAATATTTATGGAAGTCCAAAAGACATTATTGTTACAAACATTTTCTAAACACCACCTATAGTATAAAAAGAAAAAAAGAAAAAAAAAGGAGTCAAAAATATCAAAATCTGAGATCAGGAACAACATATAATATTGTTGCTGATCTACAACATAAGACAGCTGGAGTTCTAAAAGCGTTAAACTATCAAAACTGAGCGAGCACATTCTCCTTTTATCTCAGCCCCATCTAATGATAGCAGAACCCCATGTTAGCCCTGCTCCAAAACCGGCAGCGGCTATAGTATGACCGGGTTGGACCCTCCCACTTCGTACAGCTTCGTCCAACGCCAATGGAATCGATGCAGCACTTGTGTTTCCGTAGTTTGCCAAATTAGATATCACACGTTCGCTCGGGAACTCAAGTCGTGTGGCGACTGCATCTATGATTCTTTGGTTTGCCTGCAGTTATAAATTTCTATGGCTGAGTTTCTTGAGTTGTCACAGGCCAATCTAGCTCGAAGATTTTACGTTGCTAAATTTCATATAGAAATACCTATTGAGATACACTCCTAAAATCTCAAAGGATACTAGTGCCTATGTTTTTTCAAACCAAATGGAAACTCTCTGTCATATTTTCGCATGTTATAGAGTGTCTCCGTAATTATTTAAAAACGCAGAAGATTTTATAATTAGGCCAAACTTAAGAGACGTGTGTATGTTGAAGTTACCTGATGAAGAAGCAACCAGTCGATGTCAGATCCTTTAAGACCGGCATTCTGAAGAGCCAATTCGATTGATTGTGGGACAACACGAACTGCAAAACGGAATACCTCTTTACCATTCATTTGGATGCAAGAGTATGACGACCCTTTAGGTAGAAGTTCCTGGATTGAACCATTTGAACCTACATCATGATCTGTTTCATTTTCCTTCACAGAGGCTTTTAAGTGTCTGCATATATAAAAGAGTGATAAGGTTCTTCTTCATTCAGAGAAATACACCACAATTGCTGTAAACAGATGTTCCAAGAAACCTTTGCCCTTCACCATCACTATGCAAGTCAAAAGAAAATAAACCATCCTCTTCAATATCACCGGCCTGCAGAAACATTACGAAATTAACAACAGAAAAGCACCCACTTTTATTTTGTCATAGAATAACACGTATAACCAGGAAGCTAAGATGGTTTAATTCTAAGATGCAAAAGTGATCAGTACAGGATAACATAAGTGTGTAACCTGTAGGCAACTGTGAGATGATGCAAATTGTTCCTAGGACATATAGATATGTAATAACTATGTCCTCCCTGTTTTGGTCCAAGTCACACATGAGATGCATCAAAGTTGTATAGCATTCTCATGTCAAAGTAGTTTAAAGGAAAAAATATGCAAGGAAAGATAGAGATTGAAGTCATATATGAACAGCTTTCTTTTAGGTAATGCTTTACTATTCACATGCACTACAAGTCCTCAAGACGGAGCCACAAAAAAAAAGTTTGTTCCATTACAGATTTGTTTGATGAAGTGCTAGCAAATATCTTTTGTCGAGTCACTCCTGGAAGAATCTGATTCTGATGTACTCATATTTTCTACATCCCACTTGGGACATATTGGTGGGTAGGAACTATGTTAGTTCGACAAAATGCAAATGGCCACCATGTCAAACATAGAAATTATGAGTCCTTAGTATCCAGATGAAGCCTATTGAGCAACCATATTTACTATTTTCTCCAAACTACATGTCAATGCTGCAAACTCGGTGAAGAACTACCCAACTATGAATGTATAAATCTTACAGAACACGGAGCTAGAAAAGGAACTAGAGCAAATTATAGTTGATCCAGAAAACATATTCAATCACTTGATAAACATTTCATATGCAAACAAATCTGAATAAGGTAGATGAAGCTCCACAAAGAGCCAAATGATTTGAAAGTCAAGTAACAATGTTGGTGTTGATCGAAAACTAACGAAGCATTTACTTGTTCTCCATTTTTACACATCATCATACATGCTTTAGATGCAAAGACCCCAGGCCTTATTATACATGATCATTAGCTTTGATAACGAAAGTCCGGACCCCAGGCCTTACGATACATGATCATCATCTTCCAACAACCAGTGTGAGTTGGAAATTAAACAGAGAGTAAGGAAAGAAAAAAGAGTGACAAATGGCACCAAAGAAGTGGTGATGCAGTACCTGTACCAACACAGCTCCAGCAGCATCACCAAAGAGGATACATGATCCTCTGTCGGTCCAATCAACATAGCGCGATAAGGCATCAGCCCCAATTACAAGAACATTTTTGAATCCACCCCCTAACATATAAAGCATAAATAATTACAGAGCTAATAATACAACAATACAATCTCTTTTTACAGAGCCGTAATTTAGTTTTTACCTCTAATGTGGCAAGCAGCTGAAACTAGCCCTAATATAAACCCACTACATGCAGCTGTAATATCATAAGCTAATGGATTGTTTTTGCAACCAAGTGCACTTTGAATCTGGAATACAATTTCAAGAAACATGTAAAATCTGTAAAAAATGATTACTGAGAAAATCAAAATATATGCTATAAATATCTGTTAGTTTAGAGTGACAGTTGCCGAATTAACGTATTACTAAACAGCATCAGAAACAATCAGCCCCAAAAGTTTGATAAAGTGTGATTGTATAATAAATACAGAAAACGGTTCAAGTGGCTTCTCAATAATATATACCTGTGGAGCACCACCAAATAAATCCTCTGGAGTTGAAGTACACAACAACACAAGGTCCACATCATCAGGTCGAACCTCCGCCATCTGGAGAGCTTTCTTTGCTGCCTCTACAGCCAGATCTGTCAAACTCTCTTTTCCTGCACCAGAATAACATTCAAAGTAAACCCAAGTTTAATATCAAGAATGACATTAGATTTGAGGAAATGCTACTTCCACTAGGATTCAATTTACACAGATTAAGTATGTAAAGTGTTACAATCCACATATGAAACAATAACAACAGATGCAGCTAATGGATATGTTACAGAGAGTTGGCTTTCAAAAGTAAACAAGCTATCATTTGTTTTTGTCCAGGACTCAAGCCAAAAGCAAGTTGAATGAAGATACAGAACCAGGGGCAATCTACCATGTTCGAGAATTGTAATGTTGACATGAGTTGGTGATGCCATGCACCGTGACTGAGAACATGCATAACATACCTAAAACGCATTACTAGTATTAGGTGGGCATGCAGGAATAAGACAGTGGGCTCTCTTAGGGACGGACCCATGATCCGTTTGGGTGCTTAGAACCAGCATTTTGAAGATTATCTTATTGAAACTTGAGAAATATTCTTTCTTGATGTAATTGTTGGATAACAGCTTTATAGAGCATAAGAAAATGCGCCACTTGGATAATGGGCTGGTGAGGTAAATCTTTCAGTTGTTTCACACTATCAAATAGAATTCAGTCCAAGATGCTCTCTGGACCCCTTTATATTTGGTCAGATTCAACTTTCTTTCCATCTCAGTTAATAAACTGGCGGAAAACCACTTAGTTTACTCAGTTTTCATGTTCTGTAATCACATTTAACTTGGCTAAAGTTACGATTTTTTATAGGGTGTTTCACAACTTGCACCTGGACCTTTTAAAAAGTGAAAACAACTCTAAACTATTGAACCCCTCACCCATCCCACATCAGAACTGCAACTAACAAAATGGAGAATTGAAACGTCTGTTAACGGTCTTTGGGGGGGGGGGGGGTCGCACCTTCTTTTCAATAAGTTAGGCCGGGGGAGGGGGCGCTGTTTTGCTTTGTAAAAGGTTTGGGTGCACTTTGCAGAAACACCTTACAGTAGGGGGTTACTGAGTATTACAGTAGAGTTGCATACATAAAATAAGATTGATGAATTCTCATATGTGTCTAGAACAACAACGTTTTACAAGTGAAACTAACATGAACCTACAAGTGGTCAGGCAAAATCATATAGCTAGGCATTATAAAATACTGAGCCTATTAATTCTCACGTTAAATTAACCGATAGAGAAACCTAAACAGATGGAAAATGTTGCATAAAGAAGAAATTTGACAAGGAGAACTCACTAGAAAGTATTCTCCGATTTCGAATTCCAGTTCTGACAGAAATCCATTCATCATTAGTATCAATAACTTTCGAGAGATCATCGTTGGAAATCAGAAGATTTGGTACTGCAGAGCCACATCCAACTAACTTGCAGCCTTTACCAACAAACCTACACAAATTTAAGTTTGTGATTAGAGAGGAGTCAGAAGCATGAGAGTAAATAAACATCATGTAGGATGGGGAAATACTAGACTTATATTCAGTTCAGAATTACGAGAAAAACACCGGATAAAGGTGCAAGATCCCACAGATGCAATGTTAGTGGAGGTCAAGACAGTAGAAACTAGATATTTATATACTGGAAGAAGTTCAGTACTAACCAAACAAGAAGAATTTCACATCTTCAGTTCACATGAGCAAATTGCAATGCTGAGGCTAAGGTTTTAGTTGACATCTAAGCCAGAAAAAAGTGCAATAGAAGAATAGATGAAGATATTGAAATTAATCAATTTCATATCAAACTGCGACTAATAATAAGCTACCCCGTGAATGGATATGCTATCCGGACAGCCAAAAGTGAGCCAATACAAAAACCATCAGAAAATCCCTGAAGCTAACAATGCAGACTTTCATATAAATAACAAGTACACATTCATCATTCTGTTGTACAAATATTTTTACCTTAAAAACGCTCAGAAAATTAAATTTTTTTTCTCAATGATTCTTTTTATTTATTATTAATATTTTTCTTAGCGGGGTTGGGTTCAGCTGGTCTAGAAGCAAATCAGCTTCATGATCCGATTAAGAAAGCTCAAAAAGGTAAGTACATGCTAAGACTTGTTAGCTTTGGATATAACATGTCAAAGTCTTTTGTTTATTTGAGATGAAAGTTTGTAGTTTTTCATCAACACACATTCCACCTCTTTGAAAGGTAAATTAATCAAATCATGCAAGACATGACGGAAATAGCAAGACCCTTTACATGAAAAATCACTACAAAATCAAGAAAAACTCAGATGCTCGTTACATGAATCCATGTAACAATTTCCTTCCTCTGATCAGCCTACCGCAGCCAATTACCTCCGCATGTAAATTCAGTAAGGATAAGGAGAAGAAAAGTAAACCATTTTTCAGCTTTGGACATCCAACAGCATTTGTCAACATCATCTCTTCCCCATTTCATACATACGTGCACTACCTAGTGTAAAAATTCAGTAGAAATCTGTCGGAACAATGAGAAGAGGAGCATAGCCAATTCAGATGAAGTCCGTTTTATCCATCTCAATGTTGACATTTTGTTCAGTAGCTCAATGTTTAAAGAGAAGTCAGTACCATGAATGTTCATGAACCATTTAAATGCTCAATGACCTCGCAAGATTACTAGTGTTGGCAACACATAGCTAAGTTGAACATAAGCCCTCTTTTCTAACATTAGCCTTTTCAAAGCAAATACAATAATCCACCCAAAATCATTCAATGTGGCAATAACCAAGACACCAGTAACTTATTGTTAAAACAAAACTAATCTTCACAATTAATTGAAACCCAAAATACACATCAGTACTAATTAGACCAAAACCAAAGTTTTCAAAACATTATATATCATATAAAAGAAAGAAACACAGATCAGCATTGATTATGATTTAATAATCACCTGGATGATCTTGAATCGGAATGAGAAAGATTCTGTGCACCCTGGGAGTACGCTATTCTCGTGGGTACACCCTCAGAGAAGCAAAACCCGGATCCATAAAGGCCTAAACTTGGACAAAATCTCCTTCTCCTCCTCACTCTGCAGGGAACTGTTGGAGTAAACAGTCCATATGCACTCGCCATTTTTAATCAATAAAACAAATAAAGGTGAGATCTTTAAGCTTTTTTTAATCAGAAACAGGGGCTTTATTAAGAATGAATTATTGGGTTTCTAAGAACCGAATTTCAGATTGAATTTTCTTCTAATTATTGGGATATCCGCAGATGAAAAATCTCTTCTTTTTCTTTTTTCACACATTTGGCACATGCAATGCAAATGCATGTTAATAAAATATAAATGGGAGCAGCTTTTTTCTGTCACTAAAATTATTTAATTTGTTAAGTGTGTGTAGTTGGTAAACTAAGAGAGAGCGACTGATGTCTATCTTTTTCTACTCTGCACCAATTCAGAATCTTTTCCTAGTTTTGAATGATTTATCTTTCTCCTGAACAATGAATGAAAATGGTTGTTTTCTGCCTGCCAGGCAAGCAGGGCTTACAAGCCTTTGCCATTCTTTTACTTTGACAATAAATATAGTGGAATTGTCAACATTTTCTTTTTTCTTATTCAAAGGCAAAAAAGGTTCTTATTTGATAAGTATAAATACAAACTTCATTTCAAACAATATATCCTATCTTTATGTAAAAAGAAATACAACAATACGTGGAAATCCACTAGCAATTTTAGCACAAGTTGGCATTATTGGGTTCCAAATACATTCAAGATTAGTCGTGTCTAGGGATGTGTGAGTCGGGTCAGAATTCAGACGGATTTTTTCCATTCTGGGAAAACCCGCCCATCTTCCTCCTGGCATATCGGGAAAAAGGTCCTGATCAAGTATCCCGCAGGTCGGGATCGAGATCCGAGTCGGATCGCGATCCTGACCCGCGAGGTCCCAAGCGACAGAGCCCATTGTTTTTTCTTTTTTCTTTTTTTCACTAGGTCTCTCTCTCACCTCACCTCTCCGCTAAACACACACACACACACACTACGAACCACCACCACCACTCACGCCGCCCCACCACCTCATCCACCCGCGCCGCCGCCATCAGAACTCACACTCCCCTACACCACTCCAATCTTCAATCCAACAACACCACTCCAATCTCCAAAGTCAAAAGATATTTCCCAAGTTCCTAATCCTTACTATTTTGTCAATGTTTAATTTATTGTTTGAATAGTTTTTGAATCTTTACTTACTAGTTACTTGTTACATTGATTTACATATAGGAATTAGCGTTTATGAGTTCCCAATTAGGGTTTTCAAATTAGTGTTTTGTGCAATTAGGGCTTGATTTTAAAAATTGATATGATTAGAGGCATTAAAGTTTGTTAGTGGGATAAGTAAAATGAGTCAATGCGAAATTGATCACACTGTGTAGATTAAAGTTTGTGAAATTGATCCTAAATTAAGTTTGTTGAAGCTTTTGTGTTGATATTGATCAGATGGTGTTTTATAGATATCGTATCCTTATTCCTTGGTATTGAATCTTGTCTTTTGGTTTTTTAGATGGTAAGAGCAAAAAAGCCAACTAGTGGATATAAGTCCTCCGCGGGAACTTCTACAAATACCGCAATTAGAGTTTATCCTCGTAAACAGGCCTCTACTTCCACGACACCGTCTACTTCGAAGGCGGTCAAGGCTTCCAAGAACTCCACTGCACCACCTACTTCATGTGCCAAACTGGTTATGCCTTTCCCGTCCTCCCAAGGCACCATCTACTTCGGCAGCCTAATCTCAGCCTCTTTCTCCTATGTACAAAAACTATTTGAAGGATGTTGAGTATCCAGATCAAATTAGAGCACTGAGGGATGAGAACGGGTCGTGTGATATTGAAGATGAGGAAGAAGATGAAGTGAGGGGAGACACTGAACAACCGCCGCATGAAGTTTCTGAAGAAGAAGAGGAAGAATTATAGGGAGGAGAAAGTCGAGAAGAAGGAGGAGAAGAGGCTTGAGAGGCCTCCAATGACGACAACGAGAAGGTATACAAGACTTGCGTTACTCACAAGATAACTTACCCTAATGGAAAGAAAAAGTGGAACCAATACCCCATGTACTTACGTGACGATGGCAGAAGGAGTTTGAGCCATTCGAGTGTCAAAAAGAGCACATTGTCAACGACATGTAACTTCATTGCAGCAAGGTGATAAATTCAATGGTAGTAAACACGACACAAGAGGATTGAGAAGTCATACTGAGAGATGTATGGTGCTAAAACAGAAGAAAAGGACGGCGAGGGAAAGCAACATAAACTAAAACTTGAGGCTAAGGGTGCAATTAGTAATTGGGAATTTGATCATGAGTGGGTGCTCGAGGGCGTGGTTAAGTTCTAGATTTGGAATGAGATGCCTTTCATCACGGTTGAGAAGGATTCATTTAAGGAAATGATGGATCGAGCCTGTTCGAATTTGAGACTAACTTGCCGGCAGACCATACGAGAAAAGTGTTACAATTTGTATCTTGGCGAGAGACCAAAGTTGATTAAGTTCATGAAGGATAATGCACAAAGGGTTTGTCTGACCACCGACACTTGGACATCAGTTACGCGGGACAACTACATGTGTATCACGGTCCACTTTATTGACAATAAGTGGAATTTAAAGAAAAAAAGTCATAAGCTTTAGCTTCACGTCCTGTCATACAGAATATAGCCAATGATATTAATGATGTGTTGAAGGATTATGAAATTCACCGGGTTTTCACGATCACAATTGACAATACCTCCTCCAATGATACGACTATTGGCGATTTGGTGACTTGGTTGGTGGAGAAAGGCGATATTACTGCAACAAATGAAGCTCTTGTGCAGATAAGGTCATTGCACACAACCTTAACCTCATAGTTCAAGATGGCTTAAAGTGTAATGGCGGTGACATCTCGCTCGCATTAGAAATTGCATCAGGTACATAAAGGCTTCCCTGGGTTGCTATAAGTTGTTCAAAGATTGTGTGTTGGATGCTAAAATACAAACTCAGAAATTGTTAAGCTTAGACGTCCCAACACGTTGGAACTCCATGTACATGATGCTTAGTGTCGCTTATGATTTGAGGGTCACTTTTCTTCGATACAAGCAACGTGATGCAAACTATGTCAATGAGTTCAAGGGTTGGTTACCAACCGATGAAGATTGGGAGATGGCGAAGTTGTTTATCAATTTCTTGGAGCCTTTCAAGAAGTTAACGGAGGTTGTTTTGGTCACAATTTATGTGACATCGCATATGGTGCTAACCCAATTTTGTATAATCGATGATCGCTTGAATGTGTGGTTAAGACGACCAACTTTTGATGATAAGACCAAAAAAAGGGACGGTTTGAAAGCAATGGCATTGATAATGAAATACGACAAGTATTAGGGTGTTTTCGGGAAGATGAATCATTTGTTGTATCGTGCCGCCATTGTAGATCCCCGCCTCAAGCGAAAATATGTGACAACAATGTTTGAAGAATATGTTAACATGCTTAAGACAATTAAGGACGGGTTTCGACGGTTGTTTGAAGACTATAAGGTCATAGTAAAAAATGCATCAACAAGTACCGCTCCTCCAACTTCATCTTATACCTCGTTTGCAAGTACGGCTCATTGGATTTAAGAGGACCTCATGACTATGAGGCACAAACGGTGGGCAAGGTACACTCTAACCATCTTTCAGTTTTCTATGCTTTTTTAAAACTTCCTAATTTGTGTCATTAATGCTCATTTATCAAATTGGTAGGGCATCGAATACCAATGAGAATGAACCAAAGTGCGAGATGGATATATACTTTGGGGATAGGCTAAAAAAGGCTCAAGTTGATTTTGATATTATCCGTTAGTGAAAGCCAATAGCTTTCGGTATCCAATTATTGCCAAAATGGCACACAATTTGTTGGATATCCCGTTCGCAACAGTTGCGTCTGAATCAACCTTTAGTACTGAGGATCGTGCTCTATACCGTCTTAGTAGTTCATTGACTCTTAGAATAGTTTAAGCACTTATATGCTCTCAAGATTGGCTACAAAAAGATGGTACGCCAATTCAAGTCGAGGAGGGCTTGGAGGACTTAAAGAAACGTGAAGCATGTATATAACGTTAATAGTTAATCGTTGTCCTAGTTAATTATTATTTTTTGGAATGCTAATATTTCAATTTTCATGCAGCCTTTGCTGCGATGGTTGTGGATGCGTCAATTTTGGGTGGATTTGAATGAAAGTTCGAGTTTGTTTATATTTTTATATTTGATGCGGATGTTTGATATTTTGACAAGTTTAATTAAGTTTTTATCTTGTTTGTTATGCAAGAGAAATATGTAGGATTGTTGGATTATATGATTCATATTTTGTTGGTATCAGATGATATTATATGTTGGACTTGTGGTGAATTTGTGATGAATATTTTTTAATGGTATTGATTCAATTGTGTCGATTGTGTTCTTGTTGATGATTAGATGATCCGATGATGTATTGTGGTATATTGTGGAGATTAGTGTTTGTAATTAGTATTTGTGACTGGATGATGTGATATGACGAGTTGATAAATGATAATTGCGGTTCTCATTATGATAGCTGATGAATTGGATCAAGGTTTGTCAATTATTGACTTGTTTAAAGTCATATGGTAAGTTATTTATAAAACGGGGGTCGTGTTTTGTCGTAGGTACAAAGCTGAATTTTTAGGGGCAATGATTGCATTTACCTAAACGGGGGTCATTTAGGGGCATTTTTAGAGGAAATAATGGACGAATGATGATTGCATTTAGAGGCTGGAAACAAGGGAAGAAAGTGAATTTTTCATCCCCTGAATGGGTACTAGATCGGGAATCCCGCGAGATTCGATCATGACAAGATTCCCTCCTATCGGGGCTTTCCTTCTCGGAGGGAGGAAACGAGATCTACCAGGCAGATCCCGTCCCAGTCGGGATGCCGGCCCACGTCAGGCCTATTCGTGTCTTGAGTGAAGTTATTGAGTTTTGAATTTTAAACTTTTCGTGCAACATGAGATAATAATCCAAACACTTTAAATAACAATTTTATGGTCACGTCCTAGATTACTTAATCTCGATCTTGCAAGAGTAAGTATTCTAGTGTGCCCTATTCATTTTTTTTTCTTCTGAATTTAGTCGTTTCAATTGCTTAGTTCCTAGATTATTTGCTAAAGATACCTTCGATTTGACTTCTACAATACACCAATCATGAAATAGTGAGTCCATTGTCTTTGAAGCAGTCAACTAGCTCCCAGCTCGCGAGCTCTAGCCACGGCCTACTTGCAGGCTCACCAAATTTCTTCAGAGCAACTAGGGTGGCTTGAAATCGGTGCTTGTAGAAATATTTGCACTTCTCAATTGTCTCATAATCCGCAACAAGCCCATACAAAATCACAATAAACAAAAAAAAGTTAGGAATGACAAAAAAAAAGAGTAAGAAAAAAATGCGCCCGAGCAGCAGTTATATAGGCCGTAACAAACTTTTGATGAGTACGGAGTCGGCATATATACACAACTTCTTGCTCAAACACCATATGCCCGTGAATGATCTCCTTGCATCGCCCATCCTCTTTGAAGAAAACAAGATCTCTACCTTCACGAATGGGCACCTCAGGTTTAAGAACACCAAGTAGCGAGTATGAGGTCTCAACATAAGCCTTGGCTGGGGAAACCTTAGTTGGACGCCTCGACAAACTCGCCGCGTTGTCCCTCCCCGCGAGTAGGGATTCATCCTTAGGGGAGCATCAGATGTAGCTTCTGCATCAAAATGAGGCTATTTTCTGTGCCAGAAAGATGGAGCTTGAAGAAAAGATCACATAAAAAATAATAAGAAAGTAAAGTCGCGTAAAGAGATAAATACCTAAAGGAGGAGCATCTTTTGCAACCACCGACTTGGCAAAAGGGCGCTTGCGGGCCGACCTTAACTACTTCCTCCGATTTTTGGACGTGGGGACCTCCTTTCCTTTTCTTCGTGCTAGAGGAAGTAGCAGTAGCTAGACCCACAACCGCCTTCGAGACCACTTGGGATACCACCAGATGGGGAGCCTTTTTCGAGGATCCCTTCTACCATTTCTTCTTAACGACAACTTAATAACCTTAAATGAGTTTATTAATCATATCAATGTCAAGTAACTTTTATTAGTAGTTTGATATTTATATGTGGATTTAATAATTTCTATTTATCAAATAACTGTGTATTTATGGTTTAACAACTAAATATGAGTTTGACAATCATACATTTATGATTTATCGAATGGTTACATATTAATAGTTTCATAACAATATGTGTTTAATAATCTCACATTAATTTATATAAATAAGTTTAAGTACTTACTTGGATATTTGTAATGGCACTTCAAGTTGAACTATCAATGTAGTTATGACTTAAATATCCATCGAGAACGATTACTTATCAAGTATATTATTGAAAATATGGAATTTTAGTTTTTATGTGGTAAAATGTGACTTTTGAAAAGTTTAGGAGCTTCTTCACACTTTGTAAAAGCACTTCATACCTGACTATAATGTGTTTATCACTTAGATATTCTTGGTAATGATTAGTAATCAAGTATGTCATAAAAAGTGGAATTCTAGTGTTTTATGGGGTAAAATATAACTTTATAAAAGTTATGGGCTTCTTGGAAATTGTAATAGCACTTCAAATCAATCTATCATGTAGTAATCATTTAAGAGTGTGTTTGGTTTCAAAGAGGGGTCAGTGATGCGTATTTTCACGTGCTATTAATAATCAATTACGCACATTTGCAAGTATACATGCCAAATAATATAAAATGGAAAGTAAGATTACGTTCCAAGTATCGAATCCCATGAGAATTGTATTGAATTAATCTCGCCTCTTCTATTTTATTCTCAGATTGAACAAGACAAAGCTAAACTAAACTAAACTAATTGACTGAATTGAATTGGATGATTGGTTAAATATACTAATATTAAATCTAATTACTACTTAAATCTACTCAGATGATGGATGAATATTTAGAGCGTCTGGTTTTGTTGGATCTCCCATATGTTCATTCTCATGCTTTTAATTAATAGTTTTGATCAACTGTTAATGGTTTCTTTCGATGCCACATGTGGACATGGGATGACGTTTGTGGGCCCACACACTCACAGGTTCAACTATTCCACAGAACATGCTATGTGGCAATGCTAGTGACCAACCATAACTTCTAATCATTCATACATTGGCTAGATACATAAAATCATTAAGATCAAGATAGTGAATAAACACATAAACGAAAAGGTCTTAATCAAAACATAAGAAATCACATATGCTCATGATTCCAACTACGCCGTAACTCTAAATATACAAAATTAGCAACTCGTGATTACAAGTTCCAAATCACAATTGAAAAGAACATCGTAAAAAAATAGTAAAAGAAAGATGAACTCCCAATCGATATCGCCTTGCTACTTTCCACTCACTCTCTGGCTTGATTGATGTAGTGCGCTACTAAATATTGTAGTTAATAGTGAAGAGTGGGTGTGAATAGATGAAATGTGTGCTGAATTCCGTAGCCCTAATGTCTTTATTTAGAAAAATAGCAGTTTGGCCGGAATCAGGATTTCTGTACGATTTTGGGTCTGATCGCGCGCCCTGATCGCACCTGAGACGTGCGATCACGTTGCGATCGCGCTACTCTCTGTTTGTGTCAAAAACATGCGCGATTTGGTCAGATCGTGCGCTAGTTGTGTACATCGCGCCTGAGCCGCGCGATATGGTTTGTCTTGAAGCCATGTTCCCAAAAACATCCAATTTAGACTCTCTTTGCATTGTTTTACATTATCTCACCAAAATCCTATAAAAACAAAAAGGCCATACTAAAATCAATCAATATCCACCAATACTTATACAAAAGTATAAGGAAATGAGTACTCAAATAACGTTAAATAAACGCTCATCAAATACCCCAACACTTAGATCGTTGCTCATCCTCGAGTAACTAAAAACTAACCCAATCTAAATTAGAACTCAAGTCATCAACATGTCAACTCTCATACATAGGGATATATTCTCAGAATGCAACATATGATCAAAATAAGAGATGATCATTGTACATCAAGTTTAATAAAGTCATTGTCATGCAAAATTTCATCGTGCGAAGTGGTGTGCTCATGTATGCATAAGTATATAATACAAGACTTTCATAAAGAATTCACAAACTCATAGAGTTTGACATATTGACACTTCACCCTAGTTTTCTACTTTTCTCACTAATTTCCATACATGTGAACTTTTCATGTTGAGGATCTTTAAGACTTTTAATGTTAGGCTCAGGTTGGGGCTATAATGGAAAAAGACATGTATGAGTTCTAGAGATGCATGTAATAAACGACTCATTTTGTTTTCTTTTTCCTCCCTCATTTGTGCAATTTTTATTGGCCGTACATTTTAGGCTTTTTTGCATCTTTTTCTTGCGTTTTCATTTGCGCAAGTATCAATCCACCCTATACTCCATTGATTTAGAGACGCACCCCCACACTTACATTTTTTCATGGAGGTTATTATATGCTTTCTACTATATTCATCCTCCTTTAGATTTTTCTGCATTATTTTTTTTTTGCCTCGAACACTTTTGTTTTCCACACCTCATCCTTCTTCTCCTTTCCTTTTCTTTCATATGATTTAATCAATTCACCTCTAGAAAAGTGAAAGTGCAGGTATTCTGTCAATGTTAGTTTAACATTGAGAAGTCAATGTTAGAGTAACATTGCTGGAGCAGAATCCGATTTACAATCTTGATTATATTCTTTATTATTGTTTTGCCTTATTCATTTAACTAACTGAGTTCCACAGTTGTAATTGTCTTTGAATATTATTCAGGAAACAAACTTGTCATAGGTTGGACGCTCAAAGTTTCCAAGAAGGAAAGTTTCCTTAATTAAGCAAACCGCTCTACAAGGAAAGAGGAGTTCAAGTGCAAGTGCAACTAGGAAAGCTTTCCAAAATGAGTCCTGATTTGAAGAAGAAGTATTTCCCTAGTTAGATCTCTAACGAAGGAACTATTATTCAAGAAGGATTGCGAGAACAAGGAAGTAGAGTTCAAGAAGGAAACGAAGGAGAATTACCAACCGTGTACAACCCACCTTGGAGTCCAATTCAAGAACCTATATATAGGTGTGAAGTACATCAAGACAACGAACGAGACAAGAGCTAATCAATCCGATAGATTTATTCACACGTTGTTGAGTGTTGTCTTGCTTTAGCAAAGTTTGTGAGTTGTCATAATAGATCTAAGAGTGAGGAGCTTTTAGAGATAGTCAAAGCAATTCTTGTGTGCTTTGCTTAGTTCAATCAATTTAAGAGTGAGGAGCTTGAGAATTGAGAGAACGACCTTTGTTAAAACCTTTACGGGTTATTTTGCCTACGGCTCGGAAGTTAATATAATCTTATATTCACTTCTTAAATTCGTATTTGTTTATTCCGCTGCACTATTATTCTGGTGTGTTGTTAAAGTACAACCGATGAGTTAACAACGTACAAATCTGTTGTTAACACCCCAGTGTTAAGTTAACAACAACGACGTATCAACCCAATCCACAATTTCAATTGGTATCAGAGCCAAGTACCAACTTCACCGGTGTTTGGCGTTGATACGACAAGATGGACAACTCCAACCCCAATACCAGCAGGTTGCCAATATTGGAGGGTCCCAACAACTATGCCTACTGGAAGATCAGACTCAGAGTCCACATCAAATACATCGACCTGAGAGCTTGGGACGCAGTACTGGAAGGCTACACCATCCCCTACCTGCCAAAAGATGGAGATGTTGATCTGGTACCTAAGCCAAGAGGACAATAGACAACCAACGAGATTTCTCTCTACAACTTCAATGAAAAGGCTCTCAATGCTATTTTTAGATGGGTAGGTAATCATATGTTCAAACTTATTCAAACTTGTACTACTGCTAAAGCTGCATGGGAAGTTCTTGAATTACATTGTGAGGGTGATGTGGCTGTGAGGGACTCTAAATATAGAAAAATTTTGAGGGACTTTGAGAAAATAGAGATGGGTGAGGATGAAAGCATTGATAGCTATTTTGAGAAACTTCTAGATATTGCTAATCAGTGTCAAAACTTAGGTTTTACCATCCCAAATCAAACCATGGTCTATAAAGCTTTTAGAACATTATCTTCAAAGTTCACTGTCAAAAGAATTGATATGAATGAGTCTAGAGATCTTGCCAACATGGACTTCCAAACATTGATGAACACCCTAAAAGAATTTGAACTAGAATTCCTAGGGAAGTCTAGTAAACAACTTGCTTTAGCCTTACTAGGTACTAGCTCATATTCTACAGGGAGTGATGAGGATGAATATGAGTTGATCTCTTCTAACTATGGTAACATTACTAGGAAGTTTAGTAAATTGGGTTACAAAGATAAAAATAAAGAAAAACAACCTGGTAATGCTGCTCTGCCTCCAAAATTTGTAAAGTACATGGTATCTAAGAGCACGCCTCAGGATACTGAAAAATTGAAAGATGTCCAGTGCTATGAATGTAAGGGGTATGGTCACTTTAAACATGAATGTGCTAACACCCTCAGAACAAGAGAGAATTCTCAGTGGGTGTGTGTAGATGACTTCAATGAAGCTGACTTCGAATTTGGAACAAGTGTTGATGAACAATCAGAGGAAATCAACACTGTTGCGCTCTGCACTCGGATCACCTGGTTAGGAGAAGACTCTAGAAACTGCCAAGAGTCTCACTGTTACTCTAACATTAGAGAACCAACAGCAAAGAAGGAGATCTTCTTTGGAGACTGGAACATCAATGATACACAGGTTAACTTTGATGCTCTCTCTGACTGTGATGATACTAACTTTGATTATTTTCATGGCTCAGTTTATCTTGAAGAGGAGTACTTCAATGAAGAGGAAATGTCTCAGGAGGAAATCCTAGATGATCTACATACAACCTTTCTCAGAATTGAGAGAGAGAATGTCAAACTCATGAAGAGTAACAAAGCACTGATGCATGACGTTGAATGTTTGAAGAACATGTTGAGACTCTATGAGAGAGACCTTGACAAAGCTGAAGCTGAGCTAAAAGAGGTAAAGGAGAAACTCAAAAAGGATTCACAGATCATAGCCAAATGGAATGGAGGTACTTCTAAACTTGATGAGGTACTAAACATGAGTAACACATGTACATGTGGTCTGCGATTTGTTGAGAAACCTTCCTCTTCTAATGTTAATTCTGCCTATTTAACTACAAGCTTTGTTAAAGAATCTGATAATATGAGTTTTGGAACCATTAACACTGTAAAAAGTAAACCTACGTTTATCTGCTAGTACTGTTTTCAACCAGGCCACATTAAACCATTATGTAGAAAATTCATAAAAGAATGTGGTAAGAAAACAACCTATGTGTCCAATGTTAAAACTACAACAGGTTCTGATGTTAGACTAACATTAGGTGCAAGACAGAAAAGTAGGACTTGGATAGAAAAAGCTAAAACCCCTAAGATTAAAGTTGTATGCAATGTTGTTTTCTCTGATGTGTACTCTAACCTTTCAGGTAAGTGATACTTTGATAGTGGATGCTCAAGACACATGACATGCAGCAAAGAGAATCTTAAACAAATGATACCTTTGAGTGCTGGAACAGTGACCTATGGAGGAGGCACCAAAGGAAAGATCATTGGCAAGGGGACACTGGATGTTGATGGATTCCCACCCCTAAAGGATGTGTTGTTGGTAGATGGGTTAAAGGCAAATCTAATCAGTATCAGTCAGCTGTGTGATGATGACTTACTGGTTACATTTGAAAAAGTATCTTGTGATGTTTATGATAGTGACAATGTTCTTGCTATGACAGGTACTAGATCCAAAGATAACTGCTACCTAGCCCAAGAGGAAGCAGATTTTTCCATGCCAAGATAGATGAGGCTTCTATATGGCATAGGAAAGTTGGACATGTTCACTACAGAAACCTTGAGAAATTACAGAAAGTTGATGTTGTAAGAGGATTACCCAAGCTATCTTGTCCAAGTAAGCTTGTGTGTGGTGACTGCCTCAAGGGTAAGCAAACCAGAGCAGTTCATACACCCCTACAGGTACAAAATGCTAACCCTAGATCTAGTAAGTGTTTTGAATTACTGCACATGGACTTAATGGGTCCAATTGAGGTAAGTAGTCTCAGTGGTAAGAAATATGCCTTTGTGATTGTAGATGATTTCTCTAGATAAACTTGGGTAATGTTTCTTAAAGAAAAGTCTGAAGCTTTTGATCAGTTCAAAATTCTTTGTGCTAGTATTAAAAACTTGTATGGCTCCACTGTGACTAGGATTAGGTCTGATCATAGTAAAGAATTTGAAAATGCTAGTTTTGATAACTACTACAATGCTAAAGGTATTTTCCATGAATATTCAGCTCCTAAGACTCCTCAGCAGAATGGGATTGCTGAGAGAAAGAACAGGACTCTTCAAAAGATGGCCAAAGTTATTCTCAATGCTAAAGATTTATCCAAAAGACTCTGGGCTGAAGCTTTAAATACTGCTTGTCACATTAGTAACAGGGTGTATCTTAGACCTGGAACTAACATGACTCCTTATGAACTCTTGAAGGGTGTTAAACCAAATGTTGCATATTTTCATGAATTTGGATGTGATTGTTATCTTCTTAATGACATGGATTATCTTAGTAAATTTGATTCTAAAAGTGAAAAATGCATCTTTGTAGGATACTCAGCCAATAGTACTTCCTTTAGAGTCTACAATCTTAGATTGAAGACAATTCAGGAATCAGTGAATGTTGTGTTTGATGATTTCACTCTTGATACATGTACTGATGACATCTCAGTTCCCAATGTTGAACCAATAGTGGAAACCGAGAATGTTACTCCTGACAATGTTATACCAACATTGGAACTGGAAGCTGGAAACACTGAACATGAGTCAGGGAACGATGTTAGACTAACACCAGTAAGATCTGATGTTAGACTAGCAGCAGAGGATTCTGGCTCAGAACATGATGTTGCCTCTGAACCTAGAAGAGATCCCCAGCTAGGATTCAGAAAGATCATCCAGCATCCCAGGTAATAGGTGAACTCACTGAACGGGTAAGGACACGCAACAAAGAAAGACTTGACTATAGAGATATGGTAAAATTGTGTGTTTGTATGAACTTCACTTGTACTGTTGATAATGCCTCTTGTTTTGTCTCCACCATAGAACCTAAGAATGTGAATGGAGCCCTTCTTGATAACTTTTTGATTAGTGCCATGCATGATGAACTATTACAGTTTACTTAGAACAATGTCTGGATACTTGTACCTAGACCACCTAATGTTAATGTAATAGGGACAAAGTGGATATTTAAAAACAAGAGTAATGAGGAATGGGTTATAGTTAGAAACAAAGCTAGACTAGTTGCTCAGGGGTACACACAGGTTGAAGGTGTAGATTTTGATGAGACATTTGCTCCAGTTGCTAGGATTGAATCTATTAGGTTACTTCTAGCCATTGCATGCTATCTTAAGATAAAACTATACCAAATGGATGTAAATGGTGCGTTTCTGAATGGGCTGATTGATAAGGAAGTATATGTTGAACAACCTAAGGGATTCACAGATTCTATGTACCCCAACCATGTGTACAAGCTTGAAAAGGCCCTGTATGGACTTAAACAAGCACCTAGAGCATGGTATGAAAGGCTTACAAAATTCCTATTAAGTCTTGGCTTTGTTAGAGGTGAAGGAGATAGAACACTGTTTGTTTTGAAGAAAGATTCTCATGTCTGTATAGCTCAAATATATGTAGATGATATTGTTTTTGGTTCAACTAACAATTCTTTTCTAGAAAAATTTGTTGAATCAATGACAGGGCAGTTTGAGATGAGCATGATGGGAGAATTAACTTTCTTCCTTGGTTTTCAAGTAAAACAAACAGGTAATGGGATATTCCTAAGTCAGGAGAAATATGCAAAGAATCTGGTGAAAAGGTTTGAATTAGCAGATTCAAAGCCTTGCAAGACTCTCATGTCTTCTTCAGTGAAGATATCCAGGGATGCTACTGGTGCAGATGTTGATCCAACATTGTACCGTTCAATGATAGGAAGCTTACTCTACTTGTCTGCTTCAAGGCCTGATATAATGTTCTCTGTTTGTGTGTGTGCTAGGTACCAGGCATGTCCAAAGCAGTCACATGTGATTGCTATGAAGAGAATCCTTAGATATATTTCTGGCACTTTGGCCCTTGGAATCTGGTATTCTTATGATACTAACACAAATCTTGTTGGTTTCAGTGACTCAGACTGGGCAGGAGACACTGATGACAGAAATTCTACAAGTGGAGAATGTTTTTATCTGGGGAACAACTTGGTCTCATGGTACAGTAGAAAGAAAAATTGTGTGTCACTCTCCACTGCTGAATCTGAATACATAGCAGCAGGCAGCTGTGTCACTCAGTTAGTATGGCTTAAACACATGCTACTGGATTATGGGTTAGACAGTGATACCTTACTTATGTTTTGTGATAATCTTAGTGCTATAAGCATCTCTAAGAACCCTGTGAAACACTCTAGAACTAAACATATTGACATAAGGCATCACTTTCTGAGAAACATGGTAGAGGACAAGCTCATTGATATTGAACA
This sequence comes from Linaria vulgaris, assembly GCA_948329865.1. NCBI lineage: Eukaryota > Viridiplantae > Streptophyta > Magnoliopsida > Lamiales > Plantaginaceae > Linaria > Linaria vulgaris. Next base: position 106,579,810 of record OX415249.1, read on the forward strand.
CATTGAAACTAACAATCAGCTTGCTGGTATATTCACTAAACCCTTAGATTCTGAGAGGTTCTTCAGTTTGAGTAATTCTCTTGGCATGTGCATTGTCTAGGGATGTTAGTACACCAATGTTGACATAACACCACTGTCTAGCACTGGTTATTGGTTGTGGTGTATCTGTAATTCCTTTTTGTTTCCATTCTGCATTCTCCTTTCTTGCATATTACATATTTGTTAGAGATTTTGTTGGGTTGTGTGGTTAATCTGTATGAATAGCTGAGTTGACTGGTGGACATGTACATATCAAGAGTTTTGTAAAGTTATAACTCTGTTGTTAGTTTGTGAATGTTAACCTAACATCTGGGAGAAGCTGGGATACACAGAGCTCACTACTCTGATGTTATTCAGTTGTGACTTATCCATGTTAGGTTAGACAAAGCATGAAGAGAAGCTGGGGTACATGATGTTGAGAGCTTCATTGTCATTCAGTTGTGCTTATTTTTGTGTTTTGTCTATGGCCAAGGTTATGCATGATGGTGAGCCTTACTACTGGGGTGCTTGGAAGTTTCGACTACTTGCATTCAGGAATAATGTTCACTTGGTATTTCTCTTGTAAACAGGTTGGAAAACAAGTATGCATGAGGAGTTGGGGTGGAGAAGTATATGATAAATGTATTGTCTTCATTCAGTTCCTTTGTACTTGCCTAATCTGTAGCTGATGGTTAAGTTGCTGGGGTGTGTGGGGTCTTGTGCTGCCCACATTCAGTGATGAAACTATCCTTTTACATTCACTAGTTTTTTTGTTCAAAAGAGTTCATGATAATAAATAAAGATAAATTGATTTGTCCTGATCCCAGTCAGTAAAGCTGTTTGTACTTGGTTTCATCACCCAATGTTGATCTAACATTGTTGCATTCATTTTTGTTCTGCATTATTTCCTTATGTCGGTTTGGGCTTAGGGGAGTAGTAATCCTAGGAATCATGTGTTGAGGCATACTTTGTGGGTGACTCACTGCAGGTAAAACACTATGTTTTGTGATCTTCTATACTGTGAGAACATCTTTTCCCTGGATATGTATATTCACTCTGTGTTTTTCTGTTTGATGTGTTACTTACTCATACTGATGATCTTAATCTATGTCTTTGTACCTATGTACTTGGGTGAGGGTTCAGATTAGTATACAGGAATATCCCACGCTCTCACATGATGCTGCCTTGGATAAAGCCATGCACCTACAATTCCCCTCCCTGATGTTAACTTACCAATGTTAGTTCAATATTGAAACATTGTAACTTATAAGTTTTCAGGTTTGGAGACCGCTCTGGTTACGTGTTAATCTAACACTGACACGTGGTAAGGTAAACATGGGTATGATCGTGTGATAGTGGTCCGATTGTTTTTGGTAACATGTTACAACACCACTATTACCACTCTTCATCTTATTGTTTATATAATTTTCCCTAATCTCTTCTTGTTTCTTACGCGTTCAAAATTTGTGTGCAATCAACTTTCACTGCAAATCAAGTTTCTTTTTTCTTCTCTAAATCACTCTAACAATGGCCCGCAAGTCTTCCATTGATACTCTTGCAGCTGCTGCTGAGCAGATGGAGCAGCCACGTCACCGCAACACCAGGCGTGCAACCACTGAAATCACCACCGCTGCCACCCCAAAGAGGAAAGCCACTTATCAAAGGCGCAAGGGCAAGAAATCCGCAAAAGGGTGATGTTGGTTCAACATCAGACACTGCTGAGCAAACCTCTGCTCCCACCAACCCTGAAAATGAGGTAATGATGGCTAACCCTACTCTGGATATACCTGCTTCTACTGCTATTGGTATTGAGGGGGAGGATGAGGCCCCTAGTGTTGGTTTGGGTGCAACTGAGGAGGTTGTGGTTGAGAACCCTGAGGTGACTGATGGGGTTCACAATGTGGTGGCTGAGGAAGTGGTTGAGCCATCTGAGGCTAATGTGGTTGAGCAAGTTACTCCTGATGAGATGGATACTCTTCCCGAGGAAGATGATCATGTTGAGGAGACGTTGGTTGAGGAGGTTACTACTGAGGGTAACCAATATGTTGATGATGAGGGTGACAATCAACCTGAAGAGGTTGAGAGAGAAGAAGAAGAAGAGAGTCTGGCTCTCTCTACCTTAGCTACTGCTGCTAAGAAAAGAAAGGGGAAGCAAGTGGTTGTGGAAACTTCTGAGTCTGAGTCAGAAGAAGAAAAAGTGGAAGAAGATGATAAGGAGGAAGAGGAAGATGAGGAAGTTGAGGATGAAGACCAACTGGTAGGTGATGACCCTGCTGATGTTACTCCAACATCAGGCAGTGATGAGTACTTTGATGTGCTTGAGGAGGAGTACCCCAAAAAGCCTTATTCTGGCTTTTATGTGTCCGCTGAGGCAGAAGAACAGTGGGAGGCTTATCAAGAAAGGGTTATTCACATGGAGAGGAACATTGATGAGGAGATGTTCAAGGAAAATAGACTGTTTAAGTTGCTTGAAGCTAGAAGAGTGTTGGGCTCTGTGATGAACCAGTCATCATATGTCCCTGATGTGATCAGAGAGTTCTACATGAACCTCTCTCAGTGGGTGTGCCACCAGGACTCTTCCAAGTTTGGCAAAGCTTGGGTAAGGATGAATGTCTATGACATCAGCCCCTCTGTGATTAGTGAAGCTTGGGAACTTCCCGATGCTGAGGAGACTGAGGATACTAGCATGGATGAGGTGATCACTGAACTCACTGGTGGACTCACAAGAAAATGGAATGACAGCTTTCCAACTACAAGGCTGACATCCTTAAGTGTTGTACTTCACAAGCTCTCTACCTACAACTGGATGCCCTCTTCCAACACCACTGTTATGACAAAAGAATCTGCAAAGCTGGTGTACAAACTGAAGAATGGGCTGAGTGTGAACATAGGGGAGAAGGTTCTGAGGAACATGAGGGAAGTCACAACAAAGGCAAAGGGAATCATTCCATATCCCTCTCTGATATCCAGCATTCTGGTGAAGCAAGGCTTCAAGACAAAGAAGACAGAAGGCTGGATCAAGAACAAGGCCAAGATGATCATCACTAGGAGCTACTTCACTCAAGTCAGGATTCAAGATCTGCCATGGAATCCCAATGATGCATCTGGTCCAAGCAGGAAGAAGAAGAAGAAGAAGACTCACAAGTTTGTTGCTTCTTCAGTTCCTATGGCTAGTGGTGACAGTTGTTCTGTCATTGCTGATGCTTTTGTAGAGGAGACCCTGGTGTGGCTTGACGGAGAGTATAAAGATACCCAAAGAGAGGTAGCAGACAAGCAAGTGAGGTTGCAGGAGATAGACAGCCTCATGAAGCATTTGAAGGATCTGCCTTCCTCACAAAAATGGGGAGAATAGATCAAATTTCAAAATTTCTGAGTTCTGTTGAGTTCTGTTAATTTTCTGTCAGTATGAACAATTATATTTTCCTTGCATTTTTTCTGTTTCATCAAGGAGTGTGTTCCTTGTTACTACTATGGTCTGTAATTAAGTACTTTCTGCTGGTGCTTAGTGTTTCTACTTATGCTATTTGAACTGTGGTTACAAAGTACTAACTCTGTTTTGGAGGTGTTAACTGTTCTCTGATGTTAAGTTAACAATGAGATGTTCAATGTTAGAACATCTGTCTGGTTTCGATGTTAAGCTAACATTGACAAAGATGGACGTTATGACAACATTGAAAGTATCAATGTTAGAATAACATTGAGTTAGTCCCTTCTGATGTCCAGGGGGAGTGTACTTAGTTTTCCCTTGTTTTAAGATAGTGAAGTTTGTCTGAATAATTTGATCTGATTAGAACAGGTTCTTAGGTTTTGTGATTAAGGCAAAAAAAAAGGGATATTGAAAGTGCAGGTATTCTGTCAATGTTAGTTTAACATTGAGAAGTCAATGTTAGAGTAACATTGCTGGAGCAGAATCCGATTTACAATCTTGATTATATTCTTTATTATTGTTTTGACTTATTCATTTAACTAACTGAGTTCCACAGTTGTAATTGTCTTTGAATATTATTCAGGAAACAAACTTGTCATAGGTTGGACGCTCAAAGTTTCCAAGAAGGAAAGTTTCCTTAATCAAGCAAACCGCTCTACAAGGACAGAGGAGTTCAAGTGCAACTAGAAAAGCTTTCCAAGATGAGTCCTGATTTGAAGAAGAAGTCTTTCCTTAGTTAGATCTCTAACGAAGGAACTATTACTCAAGAAGGACTGCGAGAACAAGGAAGTAGAGTTCAAGAAGGAAACGAAGGAGAATTAGCAACCGTGTACAACACACCTTGGAGTCCAATTCAAGAACCTATATATATGTGTGAAGTACATCAAGACAACGAACGGGTCAAGAGCTAATCAATCCGAGAGATTTATTCACACGTTGTTGAGTGTTGTCTTGCTTTAGCAAAGTTTGTGAGTTGTTAGAATAGATCTAAGAGTGAGGAGCTTTTAGAGATAGTCGAAGCAATTCTTGTGTGCTTTGCTTAGTTCAATCAATTTAAGAGTGAGGAGCTTGAGAATTGAGAGAACGACCTTTGTTAAAACCTTTACAGGTTATTTTGCCTACGGCTCGGAAGTTAATATAATCTTATATTCACTTCTTAAATTCATGTTTGTTTATTCCGCTGCACTATTATTATGGTATGTTGCTAAAGTAACATCGCTGAGTTAACAATGTACAAATCTGCTATTAACACCCCAATGTTAAGTTAACAACGACGACGTATCAACCCGATCCAAAATTTCAAAAAGGGTGGAATAGTATATCATCCGACTCAAAGGGTAGGTGGATAAATAAACAAAAGGCTTACACAGAAAAGGCTTCAATGGATTCTTGAGGATTATTTTATTTGTGAAGGGTTTTGGGCTCGAAAGACTCAAATCTGATAGAAAATATGGCCTATTTCATTTCCTCAATAATTCAAATGCACACTTCTTTCAAATAACAATAGAGTAAATTACTTGAGATTCATAATTTCTATGCAGTTCCCCAGTTGCTCATAAATTCAATACAATTATCTCAATATTTTCTACTTATGCCTATCGTGAATGATGTATATTAAATAAAATATGCTTTTGATAATATTACCCAAGATGTACTCAATACATGCACATATACTCTTTGCATCTCAAATGCAATCCATATTATGCATATATCATCATTGATCCCTACATATTCATGCTTCCATGCTTCAAACTTGAATCTAATGACTCGATCCTAAAAAAATAACTAGACTCTAAAACATGATAAATATATAGCATAGATAACAAAAGCAAAGCTTTCCACCCCAACACAAAATCAGACGATGTACATTGTCAAAACATATAAAATTAAGCATAGCTGCGAGTACTCCCCTGATCGAGAAACAAGTTAATAGGACACTCATTAGACTGTGGGTGTCGATGCTTTCTTCATTTGTTATCTCCTTTCAATGTATTTCAACTCCATCAAAGATGGTGTTAGTATTCTAGAGTTGTTCCTTGATCTCGTTCAATATGTTCACTAGTTCCGCATTGATGTCCCATTTGTTGATGTTAGTGATACTTTGCATGCTCTCCTTCTCGTTGCTAGATCATGGTGTAGTAACTCCCGAACTTCATGTTCTTCTACAAAGAACAAAACAAGAAATAAACTATTTTCAAAAGAAAATAAGTTAATTGAGACCAAAAACAATAAGAAAAGACTTATGAATTCTGAGAGATGTGAGAACTATGTATGTGATTATGGTTCAACAAATAAGTGTTCTTAGTAGAATTTGGTAATTTTTCATAAGTTGCATAACTCTTCCATATTAATTGTAATCACATAAGGAATAATTCAGGTACATCAATGGAATTTAATCATAAGAGGAGTATAAGTATGGGAAATGAAAGGGATAGAGATTGTGCTCAGCCAATTTTCGTAGATTCTGATTGTTGCGTGTCTCCTCTTTCCATATGCATTGCGAAACATGCCGCACAAGAAAATGGTCAGGCGCGATGTCCACATCGCACGTGACCGGCGCAATCAAAGCTTGACAACGGTGTGGAATGTGGTATTTTCTGGAATTGTAGTGCCACGGTGGTCAGAACACTCTCTGATCGCGCGCGCGAGGTGCGATGTGAGCAGTGATGGCGCTTGGTCGCGCCTTATACCATAAAATATGCTTCGCGTGTTCATGTACGTGTTTTCCTCACTTCTGTCAATTATTCTCTTGCTTGTGAGTTGTGACATGTTCGTCTCTCTCTACTTATGTCTTCTTTCACTTTCTTCTTGTTTCTATCTCAAAGGTTAGCTCAACACTCATTGGAAAAAAAATGCTATATATGACTAAAAACAAAACAACTAAAAATTGAACTAAATTGCAGACTCAATAAAAAATTAACTATTTTGGGTTACCTCCCACATAACACTGAGTTTTACGTTGGTTAGCTCGACGATGTCGATGGATTCATGGAGGTTCAAATAATCTGATGAGACTCCAATCTTCAAAATATGAGAGTGTATCAACTTTAGGCGGTTTTCTCGCCTTCTTCCAATGGAGACTCTTTTCCATAACCTTGCTTTCCAGCCTCATGTCTTCTTCTATCGTTACTTGCATGTGAACTCTCTTCATTTTAGCCTTCCTATGCAGTGGCTCACTAGTTCTATGTTGCATAGCACTCCTCTTTAAGTTTCCATCTTCATCTACCACTACTTGCATACAAACTCTTTCTCTCTTTGCTTTCCTATGCAGTGGTTCGCAAGTTCCATGTAGCAACCTTTTTGATATAGCCTTGGAATATAGTGCTTTCTTGCTTTTTGATGAAGTGGCTCACTCTTTCCACCCCTTCGCCTTTTTGATAGTAGTATTGTGATTTTGCCATACATGGTCGGTTTATTTTTCTTCACCTTCCAATGAGATGGCTCTCCACTTCCAATTCCCAAGTCTGCATATATCAAATAGTCAAATTCAACACATTGAAAATGAAAGTTGTCATACCTCAAATGATTCGCCATTTTAGACTCTTCAATTGTAGGTGCATAATCAAGAAGCCATTAAGTATTTGGATCCACGGCCATATCGTTCCTTATCGGCTTATACATGAATAATAGGCATTGTCTCAAGCTCAGTCTTTACTTGTGTAATGATGGCATGTGGTTGTGTCTATGGATTTTCCACTATGTTGATTGGGGGGCTTCATGATTATCTTCTTCTATTGCAACTTCTTTGTTCACCTCAGTAACAATGGTCGGGGCATCTTCTTTATAGTCCTCTTTAGAAAGAGGTAAGACCCATTTAGTTTTTACCATAAGCTCGCAATCGTCCGGATTGAGAATCTTAACTATTTTTGTATACCATTCGATTTGTTTTCGAATATTGCTCCTTAGTGCCATGGAATGTATTACCTTGCCGCTGGTTGAAAATCCTTCTCCCTAAAATTCATCTATATTCCATTAAGGGGTCATTGTCTTTGTAGTCTTCTTTAAAAGGAGGTAAGAAACGTCCAGTGTTTTACCATAAGCTCGCAGTCATCCATATTGAGAATATCAACCATATTCGTATACCATTCGATTTCCTGCAAACATTGCTCTTTGGTGCCGTGGTATATATTGACTTTGCAGATAGTTGAAAATCCATCGCCCAAGTACATTTGTATTCCATTAAGGAGTCATCGTTGTTGGATGCACCTTGATCAACCGCAGAAGCGTTAAGGATATCAACTTCGTTGTCTTCATCATTGATTTTACTGTTAACTTCATTAGGCATGTGTAGATCTTTCTCTGGGTTGGGCGGTAATGCACTTTGTGATGTTGAAGTATCACGTGGAGTCTGTATCATCCAGCGAACCTCGGCCTACGTCATGAAAATTTTCTCCTTTCTACAATTTGCCTTAAAGGCATCCCAATCATCATGGTATTTTTCGTAAGTACTAGATGAAACTGTCACACCACGAAAATAGCATGTGTAATTAGATCCCAAATCCTCATCGTCGGTCTTCTCTCCTTCAGACATCTCTGCGTCCATAGTACCTACGAATTGCTCAAGGACTTAGAAAAAATTCTACCAAAATTAAACAAAATAAAATAAACTAATAGTGACTAATTGCCTAGTCCCCGGCAACGGTGGCAACAACTTGATACATATTTTCACATGCTCTTAATAATGAATTATGTACATTCGCAAGTATACGAGTCAAGTAATATAAAATGAAAAGTAAGATTATGTCCCAAGTATCGAATCCCACGAGGACTGTATTGAATCAATCTTGCCTCTTCTATTTTATTCCCAAGTTTGTCACGACTCACGTAATAAGATTTGTAAATTGAAGGTTGAATTATCTATATTAATTAAAGTAAACTAGATTGAACAAACTAAGCTAAACTAAACTAGACTGAACTAATTAACTGAATTGAATTGGATGATTGGTCAAATATGCTATTACTAAATCTAATTACTACTTAAATCTATTTAGATGGTGGATGATTGTTTAGAGCGTCTGGTTTCACTAGATCTTCCCTATGTTCATTCTCATGCTTTTAACTAATAGTTCTGGTCTACGTGTTAATAGCTTCTTTCGATGCCACATGTGGACATGGGATGACGTTAGTAAGCCCACACACTTACATGTTCAATTATTCCGTAGAACGTGCTATGTGATGACGCTAGTGACCAACCATAACTTCTTATCATTCATATATTGGCAAATACATAAAAGCATTAAGATCAAGATAGTGAATAAACACATAAACGAAAAGGTCTTAATCAAAACATAAGAAATCACATAGGTTCATGAATCCAACTACGTCATAACTCTAAACATACAAAATTAGCTACTCATGATTACAAGTTCCAAATCACAAATAGAAAAGAACATCGTAAGGAAATAGTAGAAGAAAGATAAACTCCCAATCGATATCAGTTTGCTACTTTCTACTCGCTCTCTGACTTGTGTGTTGAATTTCATAACACTAATGTCTTTATATAGGAAAAAAACAGTTGGGCTGAAATTAGGGTTTCTATACGATTTTGGGCCTTTTCGCGTAAGTTGGGTCTGATCGCGCGCCTCGATCACACCTGAGACGTGCGATCACGTTGCGATCGCGCTACTCTTTGTTTTACGTCAGAAATAGGCGCAACTTGGTCAGATCGCGCGCCAATCGTGCACATCTTGCCTGAGCCACGTCACAGTTTTGCCTATAACGTTCTCTACAAATGTCAAAATTAAGATCCATTTGTTGAGTTGGAACATTGACTTTCGTGTCTTTCCAATTGTATATAGCACAACCTCTGATTATTCTTGTAACTTTGTCTCCTTGCATTTGAATCAATGGCTTCCTTTAGATTCTCCTCATTGTAACATTGTGTCTTGAAGCCATGTTCCCAAAAACATCCAATTTCGACCCTTTTTGCAATGTTTTACATTATCTCACCAAAGTCCTATAAAAACAAAAAACATACAAAAATAAATCAGTATGCACCAATACTTATTCAAAAGCATAAGGAAACGAGTACTCAAATAACGTTAAATAAACGCTCATCAGTTAGTAACTAGAGATCGCCCGAAAAGCCAGGCTGGTTTAATAAGCGTTATCAGTCATCCATAGTTCAGTGTTTGCTTCTGATGAGTGTTTATTTAGCGTGATTTAAGTACTTATTTTCTTGCACTTTTGATGAATCCTTAGTGCATATCTATTGGTTTATGTCATGCTTTTGTCATTTTGTAGTATTGAGTCGAGTTAAGACAAAATTAAGGAAAAAGAGCACAAAATGAATGTTCTTGGAAGGGATTCAATTTGGAGTGCTACAGTGTCATCATGCTACAAGAGTGGAGAATGCAGTCCTAGCTACATAAGAAGAGCCCAATAGTGGGCCAACTGAAGGCGAGGTCGTGCAACACACACCATTGTCGTACGACCGGAATAATACAGATAGAGAGCCCACATATTATAGCATCGCAAAGAGAAAAGGACCCATGAGACATGACCGCAACACATAATTTACCGTGCGACTTAGGGCAATTTAGACAATTTTCACATATTTAAGTGCGGTTAAAGATTTGACCTAGGGTAACGTGACTTATTTAGATAAGGGGAGGACGACTAACACTTATAGGCATCGCGTTCAAGAGTTCACAATTGCTTTTGGGTTACGTGCTACACAAGAAATCATCCAAAAGTATGAGAGAAAGAATTGTGAGAGAATGAGTTAAGAGAGTTGAGAGAGTAGATAGAAACACCGTTTAACTATATCTTTCATAGTTTTGTTCTTATAAATAAAGAGTCAATAGTTGTGAGGGAGAAGACAAAGAAAAAAAGTCTAGAAAACTAAAATCGTCAACGTTCCTCCGGGCCTGAGAAGCTTTCTTAATCTTATTCTTTGTTTATGTTGTTTAATTCTTCATTTGATGTTGAACTTATGACTATGAGTAGCTAAACTACTCCGTGTTTGGAGTAGAGGGGTAGCTCTAATATATGAATATGCGTATTTGATTTATCTGAGATTTGTTTGAGCATTCATGTGTCTAGATTGATTAGTTTATTATGCTGCATGTTAGGATTAACTCTCACCAGAAGAACGAAAACACTACACTGGGACCGCCACATTGTAGGTGTTAAACTAACTATGTATACATACGATTTGTGGCATTGATGTGCTAATGCAATCTTGCGCAACCTTAGATCACACGAATACAATCATTGTTAAGTTCATTATGTTAACATGAATGGATGAGTGAATTGGATTGCAGATTTAATTTCACTTCTAAAACGATTGACAATCAAACTGATATGCTAGTACGATTGGTTATTAGAGATTTAAGGATTAATAGATTCAGGATAACTCCAGTTATATGTCACAGATCAATTAGACACAGAAGAACCCAAACAAGGCTCAGTAGATCAAAGCAACATAGGTGGTTTGTCTATGAACTATCAAGGTAAATTAGTTGTGAAACCCGACCTCTAAACTCATCTTTAATTATCTGTTTACACAAAAAGGTAATCACACCAATCTTCTTAAGTTATTTTTTTCCCTCTGTTTTGAATTCCTGTCATTCAATCTCCATTCAATATGTTTTCCAGCATTCTATCCGTTTTCTTGCATTCAAATAATATCTTGCATATTTTCTTGCATTCTTGTTTTCATTCAAAACCTGCATTCATTGTTTTCGGCATTCAAAGCATTTTGCATTCATTCAGCATTCATACAACGAAGGTAGTAAGTATCCCATGACAACTATCATCGCTTGTACACTAAAGTGATTCTAGAGTCGATCTACCACTTCCTTGGGATACGATACTTGTGACGTAATTATATTTACCATTTTATTATTACTTGATCGTACACTTGTGAACTTGTATGCGTAACAATTCATTGCATATATATTTAAGCAACTACACGCTTCACCATACATTAGCTTCGCTTTATTATGGAAATTTACAGCTTAATCACTACACTAGTTTTTAGTTTCGTTCTAGGGTTTGGGCGATAGATTTAGACATGAAATTCCAAAGTTACCCCTCTATGTCTTTTCATTTTCTAATTTAGGCTAATTAGTTCTTTTTTCACATATTTCACTATTTCCCCTTTTCACTCAAACCTGCCGAATCGTGTAGCAACACCTCAAAATAACGACAATCAATTATTTCACAATTTTCGATTGATTTGTCAGGAACGAGTGATTAGTCGTTGCAAGGGGGAGGCTAGATGGAAAAGCAACAGATAACTCCCCTCTGTACCGGGCTTCAGCGGGCTAATAATCATGCGCCAAAAAATCAATGGAACCAAACTAGTAACAGGTAGAGATTACCACACTATTGAGCACTCCTTATATGAAGTGATATTCTGAACCAAACACGCCTTAAATATTCATGAGTAATGCTTAGTTATGAAGTATGTTGTTAAAAATGCAGAACTTTTGTTTTTCAGAAGAAAGATGTAATTTTGTAATGCAGAGCAGTTTAATTCCATCTGCTCTGACGTTGACCAAGGGGAACAATATTTGGCGTCGCCACATTGGCAAGGTCAAGTATTGTGCCTGCTATTGTGAAATTAACCCCGCTATAAAAATTTAAATATTACTCTTATATTTAGTTGTTTATTAGGGGAACGAGATTTAGCAGATTTCGCTGCAGTAGGGAAGGATGTTATAATGCAAGACCGAGCTCTTATCTTGATTAGTCACAATTGATAAATTTGTAAGTATTTACAGGAATACAAGTTAATCAGTGATTATAGTTTAAGTACAAACATGGGCTTTGCTTAATCTTCACGTCTAATTATTATTTATTTTTATCTATGTGAGCACATTTTAAGAGCCTAATTTATAGATTGCTCGTGAACAAAATCATAATTCTTTTACATGATTATGAGATACTCATTTTGTCTAGCTAGACCATGTAAAATGACATGCCGAATTGGGACATCACGCCAAAATTAATAATTTTGTAGTTTGTACATACAAAATAGGTTTCTTGTAATTTACAGAGAATGAGTATAACCGTTAATTTAATTCATATATTACATCCTCTTTCATATTATTTACGGATAATTATACTTACATCCCCTCAAGTTTGGTGTAACCACATCTCCCCTCTAGTTTGGAAATTACAACCACCTCCCCGGCTCCAACTTTATATTATGAATGAAATTCTAAGTTTGCCTTCGATCAATTAATGTTTTAAAAGATTTAGAAGTAATGTAAAATAGGAGGGAAGTACATGATAAAGCTTGCACAATTATAATTAATAGCTGTCTATAGAATAATTCAAAGTAAATATTAAATTAATACTAAAATAATTTTGTGCACTTATATAATTAATGGCATTACTTATTCTTTAAATTTAGAAAACTATTTTATTATCCTCACTTTTAAAACGTATCAAAAGTTAAAGCATATTCTATCTTGTGAATTTTAAATTTAAGTTGATTTTCCAGTTTGTATCAGAAAATATATCACTAATTAATTAATAACTCATTCCTATAATATAATCATACAATTAATATTTCTTGATTAAAGCATGCACATCCATTTTTATCCTCGCACAATAGATCTTTAACACCAATAATAATTTAAAAGATAATGTAATATTATATTCTTTTTGGCAATGACCAAATTGCATTTAAAAATTTAAAGTAATATTAAGTATAGAATGGAATTAAATTCTTATTGTTTTAATATTAATATATATTATAAATCTTATCAAGTTGTTCTTAAAACAAAATTGTAAAATCAATTTTTATATCTTGAAACTTGATAAAATAAAATGGGGAAATTACATTAAGCCCCCCCATCGTATGATTCGATTTGCAGTCAACACCCTTAAGTTTATTTTGTTACGGTCAACCATCTATCATTTTCCAAAATAGACACTTTGAATCAACTCAACTTTTGCACTTTTTCAGGGGTATTTTCGTCAAATGTCAAAAAAATTAATATTTTTTTTAAAAAATTAAAAGAAAACTAAAGATTTATTAATTGGCAATTTTTTTTCACAAATTTTTTTAAAGAAGCCTAAATTATTTTATTAAGACCATGGAACTTAAGCATTTACATTGGAATAAAAATATTTTGGAGGAATGTTTTACAATTAACCATTCGAAAAAAAAAATTGTCTAAAGATTGCAAAAAAGAAATTTGTTAAAAAAGAAGCCTAAATTCCATGGTCTTAAAAAAATAAGAAACTAAAAAAGTGGGTCAAATTTAATAAATCTTGGATTTCGTCTTAAAAAAAATTAAAAAATATTGATTTTTTTGAACATTTAACGAAAATACCCCTAAAAAGTGCAAAATGCTGAGTTGGGGCAAAGTGTCTATTTTGGCAAACGATAGGGGGTTGACCGTAACAAACCAAACTTAAGGTGTTGATTGCAAATCGGACCATACGATGGAGATTGGAGGGTTTAATGTAATTTTCCCAAATAAAATTACACCACTCATATCTAAATTCCTTAAAAGAACTTAACTGATGAAGAAGGGCAAAATTGAAAACTCATTTATAACTTTTGGCTAGAGGGAAAGTGAGTGTACTTTTCAAACTAAAGAGGAGGTATCTGTAATAACGCCAAACTTAGTGGTGTGACTGTTATTATCCCTATTGTTTATTCCACTTATGATACAAGTTAGTTAAGAATATCGAGGACCACTAAAATATAAAAGTCATGAGCGTCCCGTGCATCCCTGCAAATAACAATAAATATGTACAAGAAAGCGAAGTAACGTACATGGCCTTTTACCCACTCCCTTTTTCTTTTTTTCTTTTACTCCATGGTCTTGTCAAATATAAGTATATAACCTCATGTCCATATTTGTAACGTACATGGCCTTGTAAATACTTGTAATGTACCGATTAATCTCTCACTAGTTCTAGAAGATGTGCACGGTTAATGATACAATTATTCAAGATTAACATTTACCAGCGGCCGATGCACGCAAAAATAATCCCGTGCACAAATTAAATGGAGTATTCAGTATTTTCGTTTATACTACTGCCCGAATTCAGAATTTCTGTAATATAGCAAATATATTGTGTGAATACACAATGGAAATTATTGCATATTTTGATAGTGAAACTGTTACATTCATAACCATAAGTAAGATAGAAATTAGAGAATACATGAATTACTTCCTAACTGATTTTCTGCATTAGACACAATTATTATGGATATCTACATATAATAAATTCATATATTATGAACAGTTTAGGCAACGTAACATAGGAATAGATATTTGATACCATATATATATGTTGTGGTGGGTGCGAAACTACAATGACTTGATTTTTCATAGAGCATAATATAATAGACATATTCAATATATGGACTGTACGCATAAAGTTGAGGGAAGTTTATTTTCAAAAATAAAACTCTATTGAAATAATTGGTGAAAACTTGAAGCAGCCACGTTTAATTAATTACAACCAGTATTTAGGACCAAGAATGAAGTAAGAGAAGCCAAACTCAAATTTCCAAAAACTCTTGTCATGATCCTCATTGCTCACTTCACACACCACCAGTTTGAAAAGACCAAACCATTTTTAAGTCTTTAAATATATAAACTCTTAAAAGGAAAATTAGATCCGTCCCCTTGTTCTTTTCTTCTCTTCGCTTCTCCTATATCTAAACACACACATTGTACAAGTATTTTCTCTCAAAATGGATACTAACATAAATTTCGTAGATCATCATCAAGAAACAAGAGCACCAAACCGCGAAACTAAAGGAGACGAAGAAGAAGAAGAAGCGATCTCTCTCAGCAATTTCCCTCTAACTTCTGATGAACTCGAGAAAAAGAACTCTTCAACGAGAAGGTCATCCTCAGAACCATCCGATTTCTTCGAGTTTTTTAATGACTTCAGTTCCGACAGGTACATGTCCCATGCAGAAGACATAATCTTTGGCGGTAAACTCGTACCTTATTACCGTAAACCAACCCTCAATGATGAACTCAATATCTCGAAAAGGTATTGCGAGTCGCTGCCGGAGTTGAATCATAGTTCAAGAATTGCGCTAATGCAAAGCAGTCGTTCGTTGGATTGCAAAAAGCCACGTCGGATCAGTTCTAGACAACATGTGATGAACTATGAAGTTTCAAATAATCATTTTCGGAATAAGAAACCTGAGGGGTTAAATAAGGTTATATTGAAGCCTAGTCCAAGATGGTATGTTTTAATGTTTGGCATGGCACCGGAAATGGATCTCCAAGACATTAAAACCCGACAATTTCGCCGGAGCCCGGTGTCGTTATTCCCCGAGATGGCCTACGATAGAGAAAGGGTTCCGACTAGGCGACTACGGAGGTCGTGGTGGGGTCATGATCTGATCAAGGCCTTGAGCTGCAAGAGTCACGCTAGTGTGGCTGTCTCCACATCAATTGGTGGCATCATTACGGGGTAATAATATTTTTAAGGGTTGCATGTACATTTATCTTGATTAGTTTCCTTCTTTGTAATATAAATTAAGCATTGTGAGTTTTGAATAAGGACTTGTTTTTGAGATCTACATATTAACATTACAGTTAATTCATTCATTTACTTAACTGTAATTTTCGTAAACTAAGATAATAAATTATGTATATATGCACCCCTTAAGAAATGTGATCTAGATGCGAAGAGTTGTAGTTTTAGCTTCTATTCTAAAAACATGCAACGAAATTCTGAAATAATTAGAGATTTGTTTGCAAAGATAATTTCTATAGCCTTGTGACTTTAGTCGAAAGTTATTACCAAAAATCATAGAACTTGTTCAAGCATCACAAATTGAGTTAAAAGTAATTTTAATCCATTAATACATATGTAATAGACTAATCAGAACCTAACACAACCACAAATTGAATTAAAAGTAATTTAATCCATTAATACATATGTAACATACTAATCAGAACCTAACACATCACAAATTGAGTTAAAAGTAATTTTAATCCATTAATACATATGTAATAGACTAATCAGAACCTAACACATCACAAATTGAGTTAAAAGTAATTTTAATCCATCAATACATATGTAATAGACTAGTCAGAACCTAACAATCGTGTCAATAGGCACATTTGTAAAATTTCATTTTGAACTTTCTTGAAAGAGAAGATAGTAGTAGTTCGGGCTTCGGGCCACGTGATCGATGATGATCGATGATGATGTTGTATAAATATAGTTGAAAGGTACAAGGATTTTGTCTCCCATATATACTGGAGTAGGGCCCTGAAAATTTGATGAAGATCACAAGGCTCGTGACATACATAAATGGGAAGTGGTTCGTCCCACTTTCATTATTTATTTATTCCATTGGACTTAGAAGAGGTCCTACAATCATGGGTAAATTTCTGTTTTTTCTTTTTTGCATGTTAGCCTGTAAATAATAGTTTTTTTTTTTGCTGTGATTTTCGAAAGGTAAAAAGTGAGATTTTATTAAATTTTGCCAAACCCCATGCGTACTTCCGTTTTCAGCTTGCATATAAAGGTAATGTTGGATCAAAACTCGTAGTGTAAATTGAAAGGTTTATGACCATACCAACTTTTTCGAGGTCAAATGTAATCATTGAATAGCAGCCAAAATGACACGAGAAGCTTCTTGTTCAAAATTTGAAATTGGTGTCCTTAGGTTTTGGTTGCTTGCGTAGGATTCGTGATCACGAGTCATGACATCACAGCTCCACACAACTTTTGGAAGATTCCCACATGTTATTAGTTTTTAAATGTCCCAAATAACCTTTTTTTTTATTTCTCACTCGTGTCCGCTTATGCGACTAATTCAGCCGAGCATTGAACCCTTTTCGAGGGGGCTCTCTCAGCGGTGTTTCTTACATCCACAAAACTCGAACCCGAGACCTTGCTTAAGTGAACTCAAATTCTTTACCACTTGAGCCAACAACCGTTAGTCCCAAATAACCTTTATTGTCCAAGTTCCTTGTGATCAGATAGCTCTTTCGAGTATAATGTAACACGCCATCGAAGATTCAAAATAGATAATTAATTTCGTTTGAACATAATTTAGCACTAGCTTGAAATACTTTTTCTTTAAGAAACGTGAGAACTAATAATATTTAACCATTTCTCGTAATTCTACTCATATGATATGATGCCCTACGCTAGTGTAACACATGAAGGCGAGTTTCTATAAGCGTAAGAACTAATTCGTTCAATTTTATTTTATTTAAAAAAAAATAGAAGTTCCAAACATATCTTAGGTGTGTATGCAAGAGCTTATGAAAACTACTTTTTCATAATTTGTACGTAAACTTACCTAACATTTGACTTAAAACAATGAGTGTTTACAAACATGTATTTAAAAGTTACTTACAACAGTTACAATAGTTTTGTGGTATTTGCAACATCTAGTGAAAGATAGCTTTTCAATATTGATTAAAATGTAATAGAATTTAATTATCCTTTGTTAACAAGATAAAAATCCACGTGCTTAGAATATACTATAATTCGATTACTAAAATTACCGGATATATTATTATATGATTTATATGAGTAACCATAAAATACCCGTATCACGCGACGAAGACCCTAAGTCCCCCGAATACAAGAGCACCCCCTGCACCTTCCGATGTCTGAAAGCTATCGGAGAATTCATCCCGAGGGCTTGGACACTAAAACATTACTTCCCGAGGACAAAGCAAAGCCCTCGGAAACATGCCCAATTTATGACCAAGACGGAAACACCTATCGGAGTACACTTCAGAAGAAGGCAACCTAACAATGGACCACTATCGGAACTACAACAACATCGGACGAGCATTCCCTCCCACCTATTCAGCGTTTCTGATAGGTACCGCCTATCGGAGAGAAGGAAACTAAGAAGTCGGTCCATCAAGAGCCCATTGAAGCTATCCGAAAGGATAATTCATCCTAGTCAGCTCCCCGTCAGCAGATATACCAAACAGATAAAATCTATCTCTTCGCACATGCATAATGACACCTGTAAACACATGCACAATGACACTTGTCCCTAAAAAACTTCTATAAAAGGTAGAAGTGGGAAATCAGAAAAGGAAGGGCGCACTCCCAGGAGGGGAGAAAAAGGGGGCGCTCCCAAGGGAACTCGTGTTCTCTATAAAACTAAAAAAGGCTTTAGAGGAGAGGGGAAACTCTTTTCTTTCTGAAGGCTTCACAAAGGTCTACTCTTTCAACAGATAAAATCAACACAATCAATAAAATCGACATATTCCAAATAATCAACACCAAGAACAAGAACTACGAGTGGCTTGATTCCCAATCGGGGGATACGTAGGCATCTCGGAAAATATCTGAGCCCAGCCCCAAATCAATAAAAACCGGCAATCCCCTCGGGTCAGGATTGGCGTTCCAACCCAAAAATAATAACTCGTTAAATAGGGATTAATACCCAACCCGTTAACAAAGTGGCGCCGTCTGTGGGAACCGTCATCGAATCCTTGAGCAAGCCCGAAGAGATCGCCACCAAAATCAAAACGGAAAGCAAGTACTCCTGCCACGGGGCAATATGCTCTGAAGGTAAGTTTCTATTTCTCCAAATTCGCGTGATTCGATTCCAATCTTGGATATCTCCTTAAAAAATTTAGGATTTTCTGATTGCTACATAAGTATGCATGCGAAGTCTATAGGAGACCTGTAGAGGAAAGAGAAGGAATGGTTCAGTGGCCTCGTAGAGGTTTTTCGGGGGCGTTTACTTGGAGAACCTTTATTCGTGCCCCCTTCTCGAAGGCTTTTTGGAAAAAAGTCTGTATAACTAAAGTAACCAGGATATGAATAATCATACCGGATTGATTCTTTAAAAGTACGTGAGAATAATCAATAAACTCCAAGCACCTATATATACTTAGGAATCTTTCCTCGGATGACCGAATTAAGTTTGAGCTGTCCAAGCTATGTTATAACTACGATTACGTGTCGGGAGATACCTCTATTTAGAGAAAATGTATCTCCAAAGTTTGCACTGCGAGCGGGCACGTTATGCTAAGTAATTTGTTTGGCCAGTAAGAATGAGATACTATCTCATCTCTTTAAACTCAATCTTAAGTTCTACAATTAAAGGAAAGGACCCAAGTATTCATAACGTGCTGAAAAGTTGCGATGAATATTAACACTGAAAAAATAAATTTCATTCCAATAAAGATAAAGTACAATTGTGCTTAACGATAATAAAGAGCCTCTAAGATGGGGGGTAGAGAACTCGTAGAGGTGGGGGTTGGCCCAGTTGCGGGAGCGAGAATTGGAACGCTTGTAGGAGGGGGAGCACCAGAAGGACCAGCATCCGGAGAGGTACGAGAGGTAGGCAGGGGGACCACGGCAGTTAGAGGAACCCAACTCGGGGCAGCAGAGGAAGGAGGAAGCTGAGAACTACTCTTGACGAAGAGATCATAAGCTTGTTCCAGTGTAGGCTTCTCCATCTCCGCTATATTTATCAGACGCGGATCTACGTTGGGAGATATCTTCCTACGCACCTGCCCGAAGCATTGTAGGAACCCCCACATTACGTGTCCGACTAGGTATCCGTGATTTTTACGGACATACAGTTCCCTGACTCGGGTAGTGGCCTCCTCCTGGGCTTGCTTCACTGCAGCAGTCATCCTCTGTTGCATCTCCTCGGAGGTGATGTCCCCCGAAACCGGAGCTTTCGACAGCTCCTCGTTAAGAGCATCCACCTGACCAAGTGCTTGGTACAAGCTGCGCTCCAATTCCTTCTGTCTTGCCTCCCAGGCAATCTTCCCTTCCTCAATGGAGGTAACCTTTTCTTTCAAAACCATCCCCGATGCCTCCATCTCCGATACGTAAGATTGGAGCCGCTTGTTTTCCTCCCTCAACTCTTGGTTTTGATGCGTGATTTTAGCCCACGCCTCTTCATACTTCCCCATCTTCTCTCGGAGATCCTTATTCTCTTCTTCAGTCTTCCGAGACCTTTCTTCCGCTGCGCTCGCCAGCTTTTGTAATTTCTCAACCTCAAGTAATATAAGAGGAAGCATTTTAGGCGCCTAGAAAGCAAAATAGATGGATAAAGATCCCAGTAATGGGTCCTATAGGAGTTAGATAAGTAGAAATTAGATCTTACCAGCGTAGCCATCCAATTCGTGCAAGTCTAGACAAATTGCCACCCCCCCAATGGCAGAGAGTTGGCAGCCGTTAAGTATCGGGTGACTGTATCGAGGGCCACCTTAGCCTCTTCTGAGCTAGGCTCTTGTCCCGAGGCTGGAACACTCGAGGACGAAGGTCCCCCAACAGGTACTCCCCCCGATATGGGTACCTGAGTAACCGCGGGACTATCTGATTGAATAGCAGCAAACAGACTCGGAGTAGGATGTCCCGAGAAAGAAGGAGCTGCAGCCATCAACTCCTCCAATAAGGCCATCGGATCATCGGAAGTTGAGGGAAAGGATCCTCCTTCCAGATTGAATAAATTGTTACCCCCTGCGAATCAAAAACCTCCCAAGTAAGCAAACTACTCCTTAGAAAAACTAAAGGAGGAAAGGACTAATCTTGAGAAGCTTACCCAAATCAGGAGCATCCTCCTGAGAAACTCCTACGTTATCGGCAGGGAGGGCGGGTCCTTTGTCTGTCAGAAATAGAGTTTCATATAAGTAGGTAAGTATCTCAATATTACTTAAACTAGGAAGAGATAAGTACCTTTGGGAGGGGTTGCTAGTAGCATCTCCAGTGAATCCCCCGATGCCTCCGAGGGGGAAGATATGTCGACAACACCTGGGGGTAGGGGGGGTAAGGGCAACCCCCCTATCCCTACCACCTCGTCCCCTTCTCCTAATGAGAAAGCCCCCATGGGGACCGCACTCGTGGAAGTTACGCCTAACTCCGTTTCTTCTGGGGTATCAGACGTTCCACTGGATGATCGGGATATGGCTGTTGAAGCTGTTAAACGAACCCTTGTTTGCTCGGTCTCACCCTCCGCAGCCCTGGAGACTATGCCCTCTCCCGCCGTCGACTTCCCTTCCTGAACCCCCATCTCCTCGTTACCACCCGAGCCACAGGCTCCTTCCACCATGTACGATCGTAAGAAGTTCACTACAAAAACGGCTAAGGGTTAGATAAACCAGAAGAAATACATATAAAATAGAAGGACATATGGGTATAGTAACTTATCGAAAGTGTTGAAGTATTTCTCGGGGATGGCCAGAGGAGTCTTGATTTTGTCTATCGGGGCGATATGTCGCAGGCCCGCGGTCCGGTAGAGACGAGCAAAATCCTTTGACTCCACCAAAGGCTTCGCAGAAAACACCAGTGTGTCGTCCATCACCCTCTCTGGAAATTTGGGCACCCTCCAGGTAAGCGACATGTCCCATTTCCCCTCGGTGGGGTTGATGTAGAAGAACTTGTTCTTCTACGTGCTGTGAGAGCTAACGTTGCCCTCGGAGATCCGATCGTCCTTGTCCCGATGGCTAAAATAATAGAAAGAAGCCCCCCGGAGACACCTTCAGCTCGAAAATTGCGAAAAACCTATCCCTCGTGCACTCGATTCCCCTCACCAGGCACCAGAAAACGAACAACGCAAGGGCCGTAAAAGAGTTGGGGGTGAGTTGACTGGGGCATACATTGCAGTATTTGAAAATTTTGAAGTAAAAATGTGGGAAGAAGGAACGCAATCCTCCTTTACCTGGGAGTAATACACCGTAAAGTGCTTCGGCGGAGGAGAATTACCCCTTTGATCGGCTAAAGGAACCGTCACCTCCACGTTCCGGCCAGAAGCACTGTACTCGATGAACAATTTTCGAATTTCGTCCTTCTCCGCCGTGCTAACTGTCGCTTCGACCTTCTGGGTAGCTCGAGGAACGCCACCCTTGTCAGTATGTTTCTTTGATTTTTTCGTTTTCCTAGCACCGCCACTACCGCCGGCCCCCGTCACCGTCGCCACACATCTCTTTCGAGAGAACGGAGAAACAACCCCCGTCGCCACGCTAGTGCCAGAAGTGGCAGACACCAAGTTGGTTGTAGATTGAGACGCCATTAGAGAGATCTTGGTAAGATTAGAAAGCTTTTTTGCAGAGAGAAAGGTTAAGCGGGATAATTTTTTTGCTTAAGATTGCAAGTGAGAGTAGAGATTAGAGGAGAAGTGTTTATAAACCCTAGGCCCAATAAATGCGTTCATTACCCACTAACCCCATTACACCCCACGATTGGAAATCGTGCCTAGTGGGTTATAAATCGCCACGCCTATTCGATTAGGGTAACGGTCCGAATACCTAGACCCACGTACTGAACGTGGCATTAAACCACCATTAATTGCATTTAAATCGCAGTTAATTAAATGTCACGACATTAATTATAATTAATTCCCCGGTATTAATCCCACGAGGGCATATTTCAAAGGCATCGGAAACCTCTCGCCTCGGAGAAGACAATCACAATAATCTCCTCGAAAGCAAGGCCAACGAACTTGGGAGACATGTGTTAAACAGACATAAACGTCAATGACGAACGTCTACGACACCCCAGAAGAGTTCTACGATACTCTCCCGAGGATTTTCAACTCCTGGATGCGATTTGAATTCCTTTCAAAAATATACGATGCCTTATGGAACATTCATGATAACTCTACGGTCCTTTAAAAAGGGTCAAGGCAGCCCCTACGATGCCTATAAGGACACTAAGATGTTCTGATACTACGTATGATACTCTAAAAAGCTCGAAATCGGTGCTTTCAATAACTCCGATGACGGAGGCCGCGATACTCAAACCATCGTAACTTTCGACCTTTTAAGTTTCTAGTGCAGTCAACTGCCCTAGAAACTGGGGAGGTTTGTTAACAGGATAAAAATCCACGTGCTTAGAATATAGTATAATTCGATTACTAAAATTACCGGATATATTATTATATGATTTATATGTGTAACCATAAAATACCCGTATCACGCGACGAAGACCCTGAGTCCCCCGAATACAAGAGCACCCCGTGCACCTTCCAATGTCTGAAAGCTATCGGAGAATTCATCCCGGGGGCTTGGACACTAAAACATTACTTCCCGAGGACAAAGCAAAGCCCTCAGAAACATGCCCAATTCATGACCAAGACGGAAACACCTATCGGAGTACACTTCAGAAGAAGGCAACCTAACAATGGACCACTATCGGAACTACAACAGCATCGGACGAGCATTCCCTCCCACCTATTCAGCGTTTTCGATAGGTACCGCCTATCGGAGAGAAGGAAACTAAGAAGCCGGTCCATCAAGAGCCCATTGAAGCTATCCGAAAGGATAATTCATCCTAGTCAGCTCCCTGTCAGCAGATATACCAAACAGATAAAACCTATCTCTTCGCACATGCATAATGACACATGTAAACACATGCACAGTGACACTTGTCCCTAAAAAACTTCTATAAAAGGTAGAAGTGGGAAATCAGAAAAGGAAGGGCGCACTCCCAGGAGGGGAGAAAAGGGTGGCGCTCCCAAGGGAACTCGTGTTCTCTATAAAACTAAAAAAGGCTTCAGAGGAGAGGGGAAACTCTTTTCTTTCTGAAGGCTTCACAAAGGTCTACTCTTTCAACAGATAAAATCAACACAATCAATAAAATCGACATACTCCAAATAATCAACACCAAGAACAAGAGCTACGAGTGACTTGATTTCCAATCGGGGGATACGTAGGCACCTCGGAAAATATCCGAGCCCAGCCCCAAATCAATAAAAACCAGCAATCCCCTCGGGTCAGGATTGGCGTTCCAACCCAAAAATAATAACTCGTTAAATAGGGATTAATACCCAACCCGTTAACACCCTTACTTAAAGTATATGCAATATTAATGTTTCACTCACACTTACACAATGATGGTTATAATTAAAAATAAAATAATTCAAAATTTAAAGTAATTGAATTAATATATACGTTTATTACTATACATTGCACAATTTATTTTGTATAAGCATTTGTTTTTAGAATGTATAACTTTATCTAAAATATGTTAATATAAATGTGTTGTACATGTTGTCAAGTAATAAAAGAAAAGATTTGTTTTCCATTATTTTTCATTTGTAATTATTTTTTATTATTAATTTATTACTCTTAAAAACAAAGTATCACGTAAATTAGGAAAGAGAAAACTCATGAGCTTTCTTTCTAAAGTAATTGAGGCTGAAATAAGATGTTTAGAGAAATTTAAGGGTTACATAAGTAGAAGCAATTTACGGAAGCACCTCATGACATGTTTTGGGCTTCAGTTCTGCGTTTTTTTGACTTTTTTTAAGAGAATGAGAAGTAAAAGCATCTATTGCAAACACTAAATAAATGTCTTTCGATGACTTAAAGCTTGTAGACTACTTTTAGAAGCTCTTACAAATACCCCCTTAAAAGATCCCTCGCAGCTTTTCCATAGGCCAAATTGTAAAAGTTACCTTAATCCAACTATTTTAAATCTAATTAGACAGCCATACCTAATTTTCTAGGAAGCTCCTATAACTACATAAAACCTTAGAGGGTAGATATATTTATCCTATGAATATATAAATTTATTTGTACGATAGATAAATTCCACGAACACGCACAAATGACTTACAAACTCTGTTTAAGTGAACAAATTAATTATAATTATCATATCCTCGTAGCTAACTTGTATTTTTCGTCGTTTATATTTGATCAATGTACAACTTATATATTGGTACTCTAATTAGACAGCAATACCCCATCACATATTTTTTCGGTTTTTGTTAGTTTGCAATGAGGATTTGAAAAGAATCGCCCACTCGACATGTAGCTCTTCGTTGCACCTTGTAATATCAGTGCTCAAGTTTTAGCCTTTCAAACAATAGTGAACAACACAAACCGACATGGTTGATGCAATAGCCAACAAACTTTCCCAAAATCACGGTAGGCTAACCATGTCACCATGTGTGACAGACACACTTCTAAGCATAAAATCAAGTTGCTTTTTGTGTGGGTTGAACTGAAAGTAACAATTATAAGTTAAAGAAAAAGAACAAAAAAGTCTGATAAAAAAAAAAAGTAAAACAACCCAGCATGGCAAAATGATAGCGTCCCATGACTTGTGTTGCAGAATATAATCTCAGGCAACAGCAAGTCCTCTTCCTACTGAAGGAAAACTTCTTACCCACTGAAGGAAAACTTCTTACCTAGGCTATATCCACGTGCGTCGATCTATGGCCATGATCTTATCTATATTAACACTGCTTGCCTCTATTCTTCTGCTTACTTAATAATATCACAACTTTCTGAAAATTTTGATCAAGTTACAGAATAATCTAGGTAAAGATAGGTTCATAGGAATGCCATTGATCTGGGTTACTCATTATACCCAGTTTACAACACGTTCTGCTTCCCTACTTTCCACCGTACTGTAGGTTTCCTTTTTTCTCCGAACAATCAAAATAACTCAACACACGGCTATAGACAACTATTACAGGCACGGAACAATATCTTTCCAATCAGATCAAGCATGGCTACCTAGCCAATTCTTTGCTACACCTCAAATGAAAAGGAGTTGTCTGCAGGTATTCTGCACCAAATGTGATATACATGTGCTGCTAATTAGTCAACAGTTAGTTCATTCTGAAGGGAAAATGTCTATTTAGCTCCCTGAACCCCCGCCCCCAAACCCCCGGCGACCAGATAGTTACCATTTACCAGTCTACCTCCAAGTTTGGCCACACAATTAAGGCTGCTATAAATTATAATGTAATAAAACATGAAAAGAAGAAAAAGAAAAAAAGATAGAGAGCCTTGGAATAGAAGGAGTGATGCATCCAAGAATCTTTATCTTTATAGTTAATAAATCTCTAGTGCTACAGAAAGCATTTTTTCTGCCACGACATGTAGGAGCTAATATCTAAGATACAAACAAATAAGAGAAGAAAGAATGACACTTAAATATTCAGTCATCCTTTATCCGGAAATAGAATCTTCTTATAGTCAAAATCAAATGGTTAGACTGAATATTGATAAATTGATTGCCATTATGTTTATAAGAAGCATCAAGTGATAGCAAGAACCACGACGACCACTTGCACTTGAACTTTATGTACACTTGCTGTTCATATCTTATACTCCAAATAAAAAGGTTAAACTGCAGTAGAACTGAAGTCAAACATAAGATGGCAGCTTCAAGTAAACTCAGTGCAGGAATTGATTCGATTTCATTATTTTAAGTCTATTACTATGATGTTAAAAATTTAAATCTGCCGTATAAGGAAGAAACTGATTTTGCATGACTGTTAACAGATTCTAGTTGGACACTACCAAATATAAGTTTGGAGCCAGAGCTGTTGCATGCGCAGTAATATTAGCAACCATATTCCCTACTCAGTGGCAACCCACGATTCACCCAATACTTAGCATTCATGAAAAAACTGAAGTTGGCTGGGCAAGTACACAAGCGTAGAGCATAGAATATATAAATACAAAAACATTAACTATGTAATTGCTGACAAGCCAGAGAAAACTGAAGCAAGTTATTAATCAGCCACACACAAACAGTTAAGCTGTAGAGGAAAAGCGGCAATGCAACATAAACATTACGAATAAAGCAGATGGAGTGAGGTCTAATTTGTTTCTGTTATTGGCTTTCCTCTCCACAAAAAACTTACTTTGCAATGTGCCTAAGTATTGCTCCCCAGTATGAAGCAAACTAAGTGGAACACATATCAATGAAGTAGAGAGTCTATGAGTGTTCTCTATAAATGAATTATCTTCCAGCTCAGGTTGTTAGGCAACAGCGTAAAGCCTTCAAATATGTAACCAAACATTATATAGACTTCAAAACATCATTTAAGACATGAGGTATACTTAAAAATGTACATCTTTCAGTCAGCCCAGGCAGTGTACAGATTACCATCTAAAAACAGTTGTTCACTTCATAGCTTTCTCATAATATTGGCGAAAAAAATTCGTGATAGAACCTGTACTGTAGGGGTCACCAAGGAATATCTCCTAGACATGTGAATTACTCAGACATCTATGAATATCAAAGACGACATAAATAATATGGGAAGAGTTACTGGAGACATTTCTTCATGTGCGATGTGAATCTGAAAGCAGGTCTTAAATGCATATGAGTTGAACTTTAACCTTGAACCAAAGTACATACAGAAACAATATTCACAATCTATTACATAGCGAAACTTTCAAACAGAAAATTTTCAACTCAAGCAATGAATTTAACATGAATTACAACTCAAAGGATGGTTTTTTTCAACCGCAAACTCATGAGAACAAATTACAAAATGGTATAAAATCACTAGCAAAAACTTTTCATTCTTAATTGCATATATAAACCCCACTGGCATACCTGTGATCAGTCTCATAGAAATCTGTCTTGCCCTCAGAAGCAGACTTTAGTGAAATACCAGACAAAGATCTTCCTTGTGCAGAGAACTTGACATAACCAACTATCTCAAGATCCGAACCATCATCATCTTCACCAATTTCGACTGGCATTCTCGCCCTCAACTTTCCAGGATTACCCTTTAAAGGAATCTCATCAATATGCCATTTCAATTCTCTCTCAGACCTATTCAACACTGCTTTGGGTGACACTTTTAATAGAGTCGGATCAACAGGCAACTTCAAAACAATAGTCACATTAGTCAATGGTGCAGGCAAGTTTGGGTTAGAAACATATTGAATCATAATCGAAAGCAATGTCCCACTGAGACGTTTGACTAGTCGGACCCTTATAGGTAATGGAATCAGACGAGGTAGAAAGCTATACTTCATAATAGGCAAAGGTTCCGCGGATGGGGCTGTCCTCACATGAAACAAATTATTTCCTAGACTGCTAACCTTAGAGCTTTGAACCACAAACCTCTTAACACCTTCTGCAACTTCAACCTTAAACGAGAACTCGGTTTCTTTATCCTCTGAAGAAGATTTGGGAGGCATTGTCTTCAGGTACACCACACCCATCAATCCAACCCTAGCAAGTAATGACTCCCTAAATTCTGCATTTATCTCTTCCACAATATACATTTCTGGACCCTTCATTTCAGTCTTCTTCACCAATACATCCTCAATCTTCTCCTCAGCACCACCTTTAGCAGCAGCCGCAGCAGGAGGATCACTCGTTCCCAAGAATTCCAAACCACCAAGACCCTGATCCTTTTTAACCTTTTTCGAGCCCACATACTCCGATACATCCAACCCCCCACCCCAAGCACCATCATTTGTACCCTCAAAATCTTCCTGCAGTGTCGACGCATCATTGCTAAACTCAATCCCACCATAGTTCCCCTCAAAACCTTCCACGCCTATATGCGTAGACTCAGTGGCTGCAGCTGGGGGCAAGGAAGTCACATCAAGTCCCGCCAGCGCCTTGCTCACATCCGATATACCTGAGTCCTTATCCTTCTTAAACCCTTCCATCAACATCTCTTCCGGCTTCCCAATCCTATCACTAGCCGCAAACGGATCCTTTTCTCCCTCCGTTTCCTCTTCCTTGGCAGCCAACAACTCCTTCTCCTCACCCTGCTGCAGAAACCCTACGGTGGCCGCAGCAACCTCATCCCCAGCCTGCAAAGTCTCTGCAGGCAACTCAAACACCGCCTGCGAAAACGACATCACCCCAGCCTCATGATCCACCGCATACGGCTCCACATTCCCCCAATTATCCGCCCCTCTGATCTTACTCTCCGTACTAACCGCAGAATGCACCATCTTCGCAATCCCATCCCCGTGCATCGACGCCAACATCGCCGCAAGCCTAATGCTACTAACCCCTCTCAATACAATATCCAAAGCCATATAAATCTCCGCATACTTCTTACCCAACTTCTCCGGAGTAACGTCCACGCCACGGCAAGCGGTGACGACGACAGAAACCGCCTGATTGACGACGTTGATGCACTCGAAGACATTGTTGTTGGTAGCGTCGACGGTGGTGACGGCGAGGACGTAGATTGAGTTGACGAGCCGGTACACGACGCGGTACCGCGATTCGACGCCGACGATTAGTTGACCGGAGGACGCGGCCAAAGGATCGTCGCCGAGGGAATCGGAGGAGGGATCGGAGGCGGAGGAGTGGTGCTTGGAGGAGAAGGAGAGGCGGGTTTCGCGGAAAGAGGAGAGGGCCATGAGAGCACGGGAAGGGGGGAACCATTCGCGGGTCTGGAGGAGTATGTCGGATCCATTGGTGGGTTGGAGAGAGAGAGCTAAGCAGGACATTTGGATTTAGATTCAGAGAACTGATTTAGGGATTTGGATCTAGTGAGAATTTAGGGATTTGAAGAGATCAGTGAGCTTCTGAATCTGCCGCCGGGATCGGAGGACAACGAAGGGGAGGGGATGTAAAAAAACAATTTCTGATTACAGTGTAGTACCTTGTGCTGCAGGGATTGTGCACTTAGCATTTTTGTTTCATTGCTTTTTCTTCTTTTTTTAATGTGACATAACCGATTTAGTACATAGAGTTACTGAGTGAGACAAACGAGTTACAAGAAAATTACAATGAAAATATTACAGTTAATTGCATCTATGTGAAGGCGAGTGTTTCAAATGATGTAAGTTTGTATCTAACGAGGAATGGATAGAGGTTGGTGTTAATTTGTGATGCACCGATACCGATATCGATATCAAGACGGCTATACAGTACTCGATACATATCGATACCGATTCAGATATCGATATCAGTTCTGACGTATCCGATACGCCACGTGGCGTATCCTTTAATTTTGACATTAAAAAAATCTCGATATGTATCCGATACGTTTTTTTAAGCGTATTGGAACTATTATGAGTTTTTTTATAAACTTTTATTATTTGATGGGTTAAATATTTAAATATAAATTCCCCCAAATATAAAATAAAATAAAAAATAAAAATCTCTTTATCAAGGGCACGATTCAAGTGTCATTATTTTTACAATTATATTTTTCTTTTTCTATTCATAATCACCACAACCACCATGCGCTGTCTTCACCCCCACCACCATGGGTCACCAGTCCACCACAATTATACTTTTATTTTTCTATTCATAATTATCAGCACCACCATGCGCCATCTCCAAGCTTGTTATGTTGTTGTTTAACTTATTAGTCATAAATAATTCACGTTTATAAGTCTTTTTTCATATTTGATGCATGATTTTTTTTAATGTTAAACATTTTTTTGTGTATTTCTAATTTTTCTTGTTTAAGTTTTAAATTTTATTGCTTGTTAAAAATAAAAAATACATATAATAAATATTAATAATTATTTATATATAGACGTATCCTTGCCGTACCGGTATCGGATATTTTTAAAAAATGTCGTATCGGCGTATCTGTACCGTACCGTACCCATACCGCCGTACCCGAACCCGTGCAACGTTTGTTAATGCTTGTAATTTGACGGGAGTGTCTATAATTTGATTGATTTTTCTGATGCACTAGTGACTATGGTAGAACTAGAACTAATGAGGCTAAAATATATATTCCTCGATATGCATGTAACAACGTTTTGGCGTATCAAGTGTTATGATTATGTAATTGAGCATAAAAAGTGAATTTGTGGCAATGATAAGGGGGAAAATCTGAATAGACCCAACAAGGCGTAGTAAGTCCGTCAACTCTAGAATTCCGCTTAATTGGTGGAGTGGTCCACTAAAACAAATAAAACTGCGAGAAATGGAGATCTCGAACAATACAACCGATTTTGACACATCTCGGATTGCCATAGAGAAACCTTGTCGGATGTGGCTTGGTGGGGATGGAGTTATAGGTAGTTGACAGCAATATCATGCAGTTATACAATTCAATGTAAAAAAATGGCATGAAATTAGCGGTAGGTAATGAATTGGCTTTCAGACCCAAGTTTAATTAGGGTTCTTCCTGATAATCAAGAAACATCCATTGATGGCAGATTGTTGGAGAGATTGTTGATAAGCGAAAAATGGGATAGATGTTGGTGGAGGAATTTGAATAATGAACGACTAATCAATGCTCTGAGGGAACTTTTCGCTTGTTGATAGGTTTAGGGTACTTTGCGAAACTTCTTATAGTGTAGGAGTTCCCCTAAAAGAAGAGCCGCGTCTCTTTTTCAATGTTTCTAAACTGAGGTTGAGAATAGGCAACTAAATAATCTAAGTACTTTATTGAAGACTTTATGAAGAACACGAAAAGCCTTTTCTTGATATTATTACAAAAAATAATAATTGAAAGATGATACATAACTGAAAGTAACTTAAAAGTAAGCAATGTCTACCACTAATATACTAGGACTCCTACTAACTAGTTTCATTAACATTAACATGCTTACTTTGCACAAATATCTGATCAACCGCCAATTTTTACCCGGGTAATATAGATTTTTGATAATAATTTAGTCTTCAACAACACACCATTGAACTTTCACTTAATCCGCCACTCTTTCTCCAACTGCTTCACAACACCCTTACGCCAAATCCAACCATGCCCTTACATTTGTAGATATGTGACAATCGGTTAAAAGTCACTTCGCACCCTCAAATTACACTATTTTATCACTTTGCACCCCCAAAAAAATACAAAGACAGTTTGCACCCTCAAATTAGAGTCAATTATCACTTTGCACCCCGAAATAAATTTTTAGCATTTGACCCATTTTAAGAGGGGGTCAAACGGTCATTTAACTTCATCATATTTCTCTAAAATCTGTCAATTTGGTAAACAGTGCTATTCACGGTAAATAGTACTAGTCATCGGCGCATAATATTGTTTGTCGTGAACAGTACTATTCATTTAATAAAAAAAACTGTTCAATTTGCCATTGGTGGCTTAACCAAATCCGTAACGATTCATCGCCTAATCAAGCACCTCAATCCTGTGAAATCTCGTCATCAATCTTTGTCTCCAAATCCTTCGGATGCTTTCCATCGACCGTACAACCAACGGAACACAAGTCCCCAAAATCTCCTTCACCGTACCAGCCAACACCTTCGCGATCTCGATGACGTTATCGAGCGAGATGTTGCCGTTGTGCTTGATGTTCTTCGTCTTCTTCCTGTCGCACTCCGGCTCCTTCAAGGCCTTGATTACGAGCGTCGCGGCGGAGGGGACGACAGTGACCTTCGCCTGACGATTTTGCACTGTGAGCTTGACGGTGATGCGGAGGCCCTTTCAGTCCTTCACTGTCTCTTTAGCGATGTCTTCTCTGATTTTCTTTGGTGAGAGACCGAGTGGACCGATCTTGGGGGGCGAGTGAGGAAGCGGCGCCGACTTCCCCGCTGGTGACGCGGACGAACACGTCGACTACCTGAGAAGATCAAAGTTTGGCGGCATTTTGGTCGGAGGTTTGAGCTCAGGCGGCGGCGGCGACTTTCGTGTGTGGGTGAGTTTGCAGTTTGAGAATTGAGAATTGTGCACTGATGAACAATGTTGTTCATGATGAAGTTAAATGGCCGTTTTACTCCTTTTTAAAATGGGTCAAATGCTGAAAATTTATTTCGGGGTGCAAAGTGATAATTGACTCTAATTTGAAGGTGCAAACTGTCTTTGAATTTTTTTTTGGGTGCAAAGTGATAAAATGAGATAATTCGAGGGTGAGAAATGATTTTTAACCGTGACAATCTCGTGATCTCAAATGGCAACCTACACCACCCACCTACGCAATGTAGATGATTCAATTTTTGGGAGTTCGAGACCCGTGGGAATTGGGGGGATAATGCATTCACATTCTGTGTCGTTCATTGTAGCCTTTTTGACATCGATATGTCATTGTTCTAATAATAAGGTTGAATTTGGTGCTCTTTGTGATGGTTTGTTCATTGTACAAGTTTCAAAAACCTCGATAGGTCGTTGTTCTAATAATAAGGTTGAATTTTATGTTCTTTGTGATGGTTTGTTCATTGCACAAGTTTCAAAAACCTCGATCGATCATTGTTCTAATAATAAGGTTGAAGTTTGTGCTCTTTGTTATGGTTTGTTCATTCCACAAGTTTCAAAAACCTCAATAAGTCATTGTTCTAATAATAAGGTTGAATTTTATGCTCTTTGTGATGGTAATCTGAAGAAAAAAAGTTTGTCTATTGTAGGTCCAATAACTGGTTACCATAGACAAGTAAATCAGACTCTGGCCGCCAAAAATCAAAACTATGAATACTAGTTGAGCTATCATTTGTTGTGTACACTAAAGCTATTCCTATGTAGCAACCCCTTGGTTATGTTTACATGCTTCTTTTATTGGTCTAGTGTGTCTGGTCAATTTTTCGTTTCTTTCGCACTTACTTTGGGTCGAATGTGGATGGTTTAGTAGGTAAATGTTGGTTGATGTATCGTGTTTTACTTACTTAACACATTGCTTTGGGATTGGAGGATTTTAGTTATGGATCAGTAAGACCTTGCATTTTCAGACCTTGCTTTGGGATTGGAGGATTTTAGCTTCTTAATGGTTTCAAAACCATTTCATAAGTGTAGTAGTGTTTGTGTTTCAAAGCCATGGTAAAAGATTTACGATTGGATATTGATATCATTCCCAAAATTTCATTTCTAAATATTAGTATATGTTTGGACTTTATTGGTTTCCTTATTTTTGCTTTGTTTTGTGGTGCGAATGGGAGTCATCCATGGAAAAAATTAATGAAGTTGATATAAAACGTAAACCATGAACTAGAGAATTTGGTCGTACTCAATAAGGGTGGGCGCTATAGGGTACCCGATCCGATCGGGTACCCGTTTCGGATACTTTCGGAGTCGGGTATTCGGAATTTTCTTCCCGAATTCGATCCCGATTCAGTCGGGTACCCGACTTCGAATACCCCAATCGGGTGCATGCAGGTATATAGGGTACCCGCATGCTGCTCTGTTCAGTTTTACAAACTAAAAATAGGGGAAAACTAGAGAAGGATTCTGCCAGTTTTTCCCCTG
The DNA here is from genome assembly GCA_948329865.1 of Linaria vulgaris. Classification (NCBI taxonomy): domain Eukaryota; kingdom Viridiplantae; phylum Streptophyta; class Magnoliopsida; order Lamiales; family Plantaginaceae; genus Linaria; species Linaria vulgaris. The sequence continues at coordinate 106,614,027 of OX415249.1, forward strand.
TTTTCAGTTTTACAAACTGAAACAGGGGAAAATAGGTAGAAACTTTCTGCCAATTATCCCTTGTTATCAGTTTACAAAATTGAATAAATGGGACAATTGACTAAAACTTTCTGCCAATTTCCCAAAAAAGAACATGACATCAACATCACAATATTTAAAACTGCACTAAAAGTGGCACTAAATATTATATTTGTCCCAAAACAATCTACACTAAAACTGGCAGAATTTTTCCCAAAACTTATCACATTTTACAATTCACAATATTACATCACATTCAATACCACAATCGATATTCCACATTTCAAACAAAACAAACATCATCGTTAAGCATCAACAAAATAGTCAAAGTACGAAGCCAAACACAACGAAAAAAAATAAAAATCCAACATGGCGTCATGCCATCAACCATGACAATCCCAAAATAACAAAAGACATCAATATCTCAAATGCATAACAAAATAACAAGATTAAGGATGAGTCTAGATCAACTCATTCTTCAACTTGAACACACTCATCATTTGCTCTCAATCTTTCACTAAAACATCAAAACGTAATAAATAAGTTAGTGAACTAAATAATTGAAGTTTATCAAGTTATGAATAATTTTCACATAATTAATTACTACCTTTGATTCCTTTAAAAGCTATCAACCGTCGGTGGGGACATTGGAGTTGAACAAGTAGTAGTGGTCGATGCATCCAAATTCGGGCTTGTCCATTCTACAATAAAAACATACAAATTATAATGATGTTTTTATATCTAATGAAAGAGAAAATAAAATGATATTTTATATTAAAACATATTAAAATTCAATACCTTCTTCAAGGTAGCCGATCTCGTCGATTTCCTCCTCCACGGTAGTAATCGTGCCCGCCCTACGAATCTAATCTTGAGTGCATATCAACGCTACAACAATTGTAGGCAATAAAGAGCTCCTAAATGCATCAAAGACTCTACCACTTGTGCTAAAAGCAGATTCAGAGGCAACCGTAGACACCAGAACCTCCAATACATCACGTGCTATACGTGTTAGAATCGGAAATCTCACAGCATTGACCTTCCACCACATCAAGATGTCGCATGAGTCATCATCTCCACCTTCCGGTTCTATAGCTTCTGCCAAATAACGTTCTAACTCTGTCTTCACAGAATCATTACCCTCGACATTCTTCAAATTCTTGAACGTTTGCTTAAGAGTAGTTCTTTTTCTTTTTCCAGAATCAGGAAGCGGGGGCTTGCTCGATGAAGTTGTGGTTACATGTGGTATCATCACCACCATATCTTGCTTTGTAATCCTCAAACAATTCAATCATACCATCCCCAAATTCTAACTTCATTGCAATGCTAGTCTCCACGTCATACATATTATCAAAAGAGTAGTCAAGAAACCTCATTTTGTGACGAGGATCAAGAATCACTGCATAATAAAGAATATGGTTCATATCCTTCAAAGGCCCCCAATATTTGTCGAATTTTTGTTTCATCTTCAATACCAATCTTCCCATCAGTGCATTGTTTTTAATATCCTATGTTGCCTCTTGAAGATCAATTAAGATTGCACTCATTTCATGGAAGATTGCATGAGAAGTAACATGCAATGTCTTCGACACCACCTTTGTTGCATCATGAAACCGACCCAAAAAATTCACCAAACACTCGCAAGTAGCCCAATGCTCATCCAGCGGAACACCGGTGAAAGGAGCTTGCTCCAAGTCCTTTTTGTAATTGTCGTTATTCTCAAAAAATACTGTAATAACATTTTCAATAATAATGCAGTTTCCAACATAAGAAAGGTGGAGTTCCACCTCGTCGCCACATCCAAGCACAAAAGCTTCTTGGTATTAATGTTCTCAATTGCCACACATTCTGAAAACACTAGCATTCTTCCCAGAGAACTTCTAATATACTTTACTGCACCACGAATACGAGAAATAGCATCATCCTCTTCTTTCTCCTTCAAACCATCCTGCACAATTAGGTTAAATATACGTGAAATATACCTCATATGTACATACTTATTACCTAATATACTCATCTTCCACACATCCCTCCGTATCTTTACATATTTTGTTGCCACCCCATTAGCCGAGGCATTATCCACAGTAACCGTGAAAACTTTCTCAACCCTCACTTCCTAATGCACTTCTCAATGCTTTTACCAATTTCATCCCCTTTGTGGCTCAATATAGGGATAACGTTCAAAATTCTTTTTTGTAACTTCCACCTATTATTAATGAAATGAACAGTCAATCACATATAGTTGATTCTTTGTACGGAAGTCCACATATCCGTGGTGAATGACATACGTTGAGAAGTATTTTTCATAAAGGCCTTCATCTTAAGATTTTCCTCACCATACAAACGGTGTACATCCTTCTCTAATGTCTTCCTAGAGGGAATGCGAAATATGGGACATACCGTGGCCATCAAATTCCTAAACCCATCATGCTCTACCTGTTTAAATGGACATTCATCCACAATAAACATGATAGTTAATGCCTTTCTAGCTAATCTTTCATTAAATTTCCACAAAGGTGTAAAATGAACAACTTGATTATTACCAGAAGCGTCGAAGATAGGCCTTTGCAAGTTGAGTCAAGCTTGATTGGCTTCTATATTATGATGGGCCTTTTTGCATGTCCTATGGTGATTTAAGCCCATTCGTCCCGTGCTTTTTGGAGTCAGCTTTAATATCACTTTTACAATAGTGGCATCTACCCTTGTGAACATTCTCTTTCTTGCACAAAAAGCACTTGAAGTGGTTCCAAATTTCAGACCTCTTGTTTCCATTCTCATCCACCTCATCAATCTCAATCTCCACCTCATCACCATCTGGAGGAGCATTATCAGTGTTGTTCACATCAGACTCTGGAGGCTGATTTTCACTTGAACTTGAAGGAGCTACTTGTGATGAAGAACAAGGAGTTGAAGAACCTCTTCCATTTTCTGAAAGAAAAAAAAGCATACAAACACTAATTAGTTTTTGTCTAAGGAATACTCAACTTTCAAATACTCAAAGCGTGTTCTTATCAAAATTCAAACTCAAAATTACTCACTGTCAAATATCAAAAAAATTACTCAAAACTACTCACTGAATTACTCAAATAATCAAGGCCAATTGCTCAAAATTACCCATAATGAAAATTGAAAGCTACGCATTGCATCACTACTCAAAATTACCCATAATTCACATCAAACTCAAATATCCAGTTCACTATCACTTCATCGGTCAGTCACCACTCAAAAATTACTCAAAATAATATATTAAAGTCCTCACTTTTTCCTTAAAGCAAATATATTGCTATAAATAAACTAATTGTGTAAGTCATGTCATTCATATTGTTATAAATAAACTAATTGGTGTTTCTGACATTAGGGCCCATATGCCATATCTCTTTTTTCACTTGTGCAAGTAAAGTCCCACTTACTTTATCCTTATTCAAATTTGTCTTTTTAATTTTCATCAAAACTACGCATTGCATCAATCATCACCACTCAAAAATTACTCATTGTTGCATGCATCACCACTCAAAATTCGAATTACAATTTACAGCAGCTGAAATTTGAAAAACAAAAACCTTTTTAGAGAGTGGGCTGGTCGTCGGTCGGAGCCTTGGTCGGCCGGAGAGAGTGGGTCAGTGAGCTGCAACCTGAAAAAGAAAAAAAAAAGTGACCCGTGACTGTAAGCGGTGAGACCGTGAGACAACGAGAGAGACTGAGAGAAAGATAGGGAGAGAGAGAGAGAGAGGACGTGAAAGACTTACCATGGAGATGTGGTCGGCGGTCGGCGATGGAGCGCTGGTGTCGATGTGGATGTGGAGAGGCGAGAGGGTTAAGGGTTTTGTGTGTGAGCTTTGTGTATTTAGTGTGTGTAAGACAGTGTATTAATATAATTATGTAAATGTGTAATAATATATTTATTAAAAATATATATTATATATAATAGGGTATCCGATTGGATACGGGTAATAGAACTTTTCTACTCGACCCCGTACCCGTATCCGAGCGGGTACCCGAAAAATCCTTAAATTCGGGTATCCTAACCCGTTTACCCCGAATTGCTTGGGTAATACCCGATCGGGTCGGGGCGGGAATAGGGTACCCGAAAAAATGCCCACCCCTATACTTAACGTGTAGTATAAATTGATTTGAACTCTCCAACTCGGAACAACGTTATAGCATGTCATTGTGTTATTTCTAATTCGTTGATATCTTACGAGATGAACTAAGTGAGCTATTGGCTTTACTAACCCTATGTTATTTCTAATTGGCAAAAAAAACCCTATGTTATTTGGAAATTTTCAAAATTGAGTTTTCGCCAATTAGAGATAACACATGGATAATTTTGCAATTTACCATCGCGTTTTGGGGAAGACATGAAATGACGTTTCACCCCAGGGTTATATTAGTCATTTCTCGCACTTTTTACTAATAATAGATACATGCCCTGGGTAAGTTCGACATTCTACAGTTCTTTTTCCTGATTCATATCAGTCACGTTACGTGTGGCGTGATCAATTTCAAAAATAATCTTAGCTTCGTGCTCATTTTATTTTTGATTCATCTTCATTTCTCGTTATAATGCTCTCTTATTAGCTTCGTTGTTGTTGTTTTTTTTCTCTGAGAACGATGATGTCATTAGTATTGAAATGATTTAAACACTTTCAGAATATGAGGTTTGTACTTAGTGTTTGTTTCAAGTCGATTCCTGAGGTTATGACTTGTTTGGGTAGGTTTGTGGATGAGGGTGATGATGATTGGGCAACAAAGTTGATACGCGAAGTTCTCACTGAAAATGAGACTTCGTGGTGTGAAATTGTATTGAATATTGCTCGTACTAAGTGGTGTGCACATATGGTGTAATACCCCTTACTAGAAAACTAAAATTCCAATCTTAAACTAAACAGAGCGGAAGCTATTTATTTCACATGACATGAAACCATAAGATTATACGTTCGCATACACACTCTTACAATCCTGTCTGTAAGACATAATTATCAAATATTTACAATCTTACAGACTCATCAACCACACACTACACACTACAAAAATACTAACTACATTGACTAGGTTCGGTTAACTGATGTGTTTCACTCCTTAGCAGATGCGTCACTTGCGGATTAGACTGAAAACATGTAGAGATATGCGTGAGTCAAAGGGACTCAGTGAGGTTATAATAAGGCATTTTTGTTTATCGCAAGTGATATTGTAATCAACATGCAGTAGGTTCAAAATCCTTAATGAAATGCAGGTTTCTGAAATGTAGTTTACAAAATAATTTATAAATGATGACATACCAATTCATAACACGTATTAGATCATTCATGCCACATATAAGATTTCCTTATGGCTCCCCTTCGGCTTATGCCTCCAACAATAATCGGGCGCGACCCGGAAATGACGTGCCTAGGAACACGTCCAAACTCCGATTCAACACTAGAACACTCCGTCCATATGTAGAATATAGGTTTTTTTCAAATGGCGATGTACGGTGGAACCTACATCGATAGCCCTATGCTACCCAGGTGAAACCAACGTCCAAGCCAGGGCCCAACAAATTACGACCAACTAGCTAGGTTGGCCTCAAGATGCACTCGTGAAACTAACTCATGTATGACATTGGCATCATTTCCACAGGAAGTCTCATACGTAAATCATGAAATTGATTAATATGTTCTAGATCACGAAGAAACATGCACTTTACGATTTAGAACGTAAATTTAGTTTCAATTGAAAATATATATAATGTGCGCCTCACCTTAGTCAAATTGATACCGAGCCACTTCTAAGTTTTCGTTGCCTCGTCGTCTACTAAGTTATCCGGTTCACCTACAATAAGAGTGTCTTTGTATTAATAATGAGTTCACACTTTTAGTTGAATGATTTCCTATCTCTTGTTTGGTAAATTGCCTAATTGCCTGGTTGTAATTTCCAATAGTAGCTGCTCCTAATCTTACATACTTTTCTTTATTGAGGTTAACAGGAGAGTACATATATTACAAAAAAAAATCTGGTTAACTAATTGTTAAAGAGCATATACTAATTATTGTTTAAAAAAATCTAGTCACAAACGCTTAAACTCCTACAGGATAGGATGGTATCATAATTTCTCTTTCCTAATTCCTTTCCTACATGCAAATCAAAATTTATTTATACATATACACATTGCTCCTATTACATGTTATATGTACATATAAAAATTGAAATATAAAATGACCAACTCAAGCTCAACTATTGGATTTTGAAATCATATATGGAGTGCTTCACCCCGACCAACAATTAATATACCCTCTTATGAACCACATACCTTTCTATTAAAGTTTAACACTAAGACACACCTTTAATAATACTTAGAATAAAAAAGGAGGAAAGGATTAAGTCACCAACCTTTCTTTATTCAATGAGACGTGCTGTAGAGAAAAAAAAAAAAGAAGAAGATGAGGATTTGTGTTTGTTTTCTTTCCTCCAAAATCACGCTAGTATTTGTATTTTTCTTACAATTATATTTTTACTTGCTACTGGAGAAATGGTGATAATTACCCACATGAAGTCTAATATATATAAAACACGTATGACATACTTGGGCTTTTAAGTGTCCATGTGTATATATTTACCATATGACTTGCTATGTAGGTAAAACTTGATAAACGTAAATATATTGACTAATAGTTATCTTGGTCATAATAGAAACTTGTAACTCACAATTCTCACATTTTAAGTCTTAAACTCTTAGCAACTTTAAATTTACCCCAAAGCTATTATATGAAGCATTCAAATAATAATTGTTATTATTTTGCGTGGGGTGTTACTTATGGCGTTAGTTTAGGAATCATTGAATGTGGATACTGAGATTCGTGAAAAGATGGTGAAAACTCTATTGGTAGTACCATGTGTTGATATTGCCCGGAACTTAGACAGTTTCAGAAAAAAGCCAGGATGGGAAGCAAATCATCGAGTGAGTAGTTCTCTTTTAATGAGTTATTCAAGTGATGGGCACTTGGATATGGCGCGCTTGCTATTCGAAAAGCTTCCAAGGACGTCATTGTACATTTGGGACATGGGCGGAGCCGCCATGAGAGTTAGGGTAGGCTCCTGTCCGGGGTCAATTTTGACCCATATATAATAGGTATTTATTAAAAAATAAATTAAAAACACGATGATATCATATAAGTTGTAATTTTTTCATGATGTCTGAAAAAAGTGAAAGTCATGGAGTATATATACAAGAAGCTAAGTTCAATGAATGGCCCAGATTAATCTGGTATGTCGACTTTAAAGTCTAAACAACACTTCTACACTCTTCTTACAATAAAATAAGTTGGCCATCCTAGCAACATTGTAGAGAAGTCTATCATTTTTATATATAAGGAAGAATCTCGAGTTGGCATATTTACATGATAGAGCCAAAGAGTTAGAAAAATTCTAGAGCGGTCCTAGAACTCTAGTTGTTTGATTGCCAAAGTGTGGGATGCTCGGGCATACTGCGCGCGCGTCGTTTGGTTTGTTTGCGTGTCTGTCGTGCATTACGGGTGAATGATGTAGGTTCATGTTCGCCGAATGGGAAAGACGTGTAGTCACCCATGAAATCCTCCCCCACTGGAATATGGGACTTCCCCAATGCCTTGGAACTCCAAAACTCTTGAATCTCATCCCCAAAACTACTATAACTCGTTCTTGATCTCCCAACTCTCCTCTGCCTCTGGTAGTCATTTCCATCGGGTTAAGTATTCTAGCCAATGCTTGAGCCCTCAACACTTGACGGTCCGCCCGACAAGGATTTGACAAATTGGTCACCGTGCAACGGTAATAGCGTTGTCGTTGCATTTTATAGGTCACATGTTCGAAACTTGGTACTAACAATTAACTCTTTTGTTAGACTTTTCCTTAATGATTCCAAATAATTAACAAAATCAGTATCTCTAGATGGCCTCAATCCATCACTAAATGTAAAAAAAAAAAAGTACATCTGTAAATTCCTTTATACTTAAAGAAACGCCCATATTTCTCTGAAACCTTCTATATCAAATGTTGATATATTTTACATTTGTTTAGTACTAAATTATATAATTACATATAAGGAGTATAATAAATTTATTGTTTAATTTTATTTCTAATAGATGACGGTTTTATGCATTCAAACTAAACTTATTATTTTGTTGGAGCCTTAAAGTAAAAATGATTAAAAGTCTTTTTATATGTCTACTAAAGTTTATTTTTCATAAAATTATAGAACTTAACTTCAATAACATTTTTATTTAACATGTAATTTTTATTATTTTGTACTAAACAATATTTTTTTTATTCTATTGTATGCATTTTAATATATACTTATATTGTTAACGGGTTTGGAATTATTCCCTATTTGACGGAAGATATTTATATTGGGTTGGAATGCCGATCCCGACCCGAGGAGATTGTTGGTTTTTATTGATTTGCGGCTGGACTCGGATATTTTCCGAGATGCCTACGTATCCCCCGATTGGGAATCAAGCCACTCGTAGTTCTTGTTTTTGGTGTTGAATATTTGGTGTTTGTCGATTTTATCGGATATATTGGTTTTGTATATGTTGGAGGGGTTGCCCTCGTGAAATATTTAGAGAGAGAGAGAGAGAGAGATAAATCCGAGGGGAGGGGAGAAAAGATTTTCTACCCGTAGAGAAAAGAAGTTGTTGCCTTTTTTTGGACCTGTTGTCCCCTTTTATAGAAATCCAGTCTTGCTCCCTAAGTTTGGAATCTTTATTATTTTAATATTAGTTATTTTTATGTTATTATATGTACTGTTATTTATCTGTTCAAGCAGCACAATAAGTAACTTATCTATTCAAGCTGTGTCAGCAGACACGTGTTGTGTTCTTTGTGTATTATGTGAATATGAGTCATGTTACCAGGACGAATATAAAATCGTACGCGTAATAATATATCGAGTCGAGCATAATCCGGGTAGTATTTTAGTTATAAATTCGGCCGATAGATGTGTGTCGTGATTTACGATATACGAATAGTATAATTTTTAACGAAGTAAATCGGTATTTAAACCGTGTTATAATGCGATGTCGTTTATGAATATAAATAATAAAATAATATACCAAGTAATTTTGGTAATTGAATTATCGTGTATTTTAAGCAGGTGATTTTCTACCCTGTTAACAAAGCCCCCCAGTTTTTAGTGCAGTCGGTCATTATGACTGCACTAGAAACTCAAAAAGTCGAGAGTCACGAGTATCGCGAATTTTTTAGAGAGGTATTGTAGCCTCTTGTAACGAAGTCGTTTAAGGCATTGTTTCGAGCCTTTTAAAGTATACGTCTTTCTCGCTTTTTCTGGTCGGAGATATTATAGTGTATCCCGATAGCTATTAACGTTTTTAACGTTTCTTTTGAGGTATCGTAGAATTATTTAGAACCTTGTAGGTCCTTGTCGGTTATTGCGTCGTGATTGTCCCGTATATCCTCGAAAGGCATCCGAGTCTCATATAGGACTCGGAAAGCCTTGGTAAGGTACCGGGAACTATTTTGGGGTATCGTAGGCCTTTATCATTCGATGTTTACATCCGTTTAACATAAGCCCCCCCAGTTTTTTGCTTACCTTAGAAGAGGCGAGGGGAATATCGTGGTTGCCTTCTTAGAGGCGAGAAGTTTTTTATTTTTGATGCCTTCTTTGAGGCGGGAGGGTTTTTCTTTCTTCGTGTTGCCTTCGTTGAGGCGTGCCTTCATTGAGGCGAGAGGTTTTTATTTATTTATTTTGTTTCTTCTTTTTCTTTTTTTTTTAACCTCTGTAGTGGTCCCTCTTGGCGCATTGATGGATATCGGAGTCTCGCGAATCCATCGGGGTTTTTTTTTTCGATGCCACGTTGATATCTTTTATTTATTCATCGTGACTTTCCAAGGGACGCTTAGGTGCCCTCGTCGGATGGCCACTCATACCGCTTTGGGTTAGTAACCGAGCGATATTGGTCACACCCGATGGGCCTCCTCGTCGGGAGTGTGTTCTGGGACTCGGGAGTCCGTTGGGGCCCTGCTCGGTGTCGTGATGGATATCTGAATCAGGTGGATCCATCCGGGTTCGCTTTTTATTCGATGCCACCCTGATATCTGGTTTTGACTCATCGTGACTTTCCGAGGGACGCTAGGTGCCCTCGTCGTATGGCCGCTCCTACCGCTTTGGGTTAGTAACCGAGCGGTATTGGTCACACCCGATGGGCCTCCTCGTTGGGAGTGGGTACAACTCATCGGAAGTACTCGTGACAATAGTATTGTCCATTTATTAATCCTTTTGATTTAGGACTAATATTCTCTTTAATTGTTTACTCATTTCTTTCTTCGGGAAGTTTTACATTCCCGTTATTTTGTGCAAGCAATGCCTTGGAAAAATATAGTTTGTTTGTTCAAGACCGTGGAGTTCTCGGAGCAGGGTCTTCCTACCCGGAGGGGGCACGCTTTAAGACACCGTAAGGCTTTTTGAGGCATCGTAGGCCTCTTACGCCATCGTTTTATCTTTTATTTTGTTTATAAATCTTTTTGGGATATTCCCTTAGTATATATATTGGGATTAGTGAATGTTTTCACTTAATCCTAAAGGTTTCCGTTGTAAGCTTTCACTTTTGGAGTTTGCTTGTTTGGAAAGGTAAAGTTGTGTCTCTCTGTTGAATTTTATACTTATAGTATAAGTTTATCGAAATCAAAAATTGCATAAGAGGTTCGTAGCACTTATCTGGAGTCCAGATGCCTCCTCATTCCATGCGCGCTAATTATCAAGGAATTCTCCTCGAAACTCCCTTCGAAACCCCTTTCTTCTATATGGCGTTCGTCACGCTACATCCGAGGTTCTATAATGCCTGCATGTAGCTTAAACAAATAGCTAGCTTTGCTCGAAGTTTCCTCCGGCAACGTCAGTGTTCAAAAATATATAGAGCATAGTCCATATTTAAGCACGAAGACTTCATGGATTATCGATGTTGAGTATATTTATACTCTCTTCGTGTTTCCGATGGAAAAACTATTTATCTCATGATAAAATTATACAACAATCTTGGTGAATGGGTGCGTATTCCTCGTAAAGTCCGAGAATAAGACCCGTTGTATTTGGTTTGGGAAGAAATACATATTGGCAATAATTTGCACTTTTCCGCCATATTTAGAGAGTTTTTGATTCCTTGTGTAAATACCCGTGAATCACTCTCGATTTCCCGCGTGGTAGCCGTAGTCATTGTATTATATATATATATATATATATATATATATATATATATATATATATTTTGACTCATTTGGGGGTGGTCACCTGCGAACCTCGTGGTCGGGGTCGTTGTGAGCTCCCGTTTACCTCGTGGGTAGGGGTCATCGCGAGCTCCCGTTTTGAGTGTTCGTAAGTGCCATGCCCTGAGAGTGCTTAGTCCTTGTTCCGATGCTCAAAGCTACCACACTTAGAAAAGTTCGATTTCATACATGGATACTCCTGAGTATCATAAGAGGTTAATAAACTTTACTCTTAATTCTAGGATTTAGTATTGTTATAAAGCAATAGAAGCTTGTCCCACTAGTATGAGCAGGAAATTTTGTTAGAGAGGTCTCGTGTTCGAACTCCTCTCGGAGAAACTTCTTTATTTTATTTATTTTTTCTTTTTGCTGGAAAGAACAAAAATAAAATCCACCATCGGGGGATTCGAACTCGGGTTTCTCATCTCGGATCATGCTTTCAAAGCCACTAGGCCACCGCACCTTTTGATGTAGTTTCTTACTATTTTAGTATTTAATGGAAAACATCATATCACTGACTAATAATAAAAGAAACTTTCGGTTGCAAGGATCGAACACTGGTCATCTGGAAGAAAAGCACTCGGACCACTTCTCCGAGACCACTGGGCTATGCCCATTTTTGGTTATAAAGGGATTATTCTTGCTACATATCATGTAGCAATATCTTAATAATAACAAAAAGTCATCGCAAGGTGGGACTCGATCCCGGGTCTTTCAGTTAGATGCCCTCGGAAACTGTTCTCGTACCACTGGACCACGTCCCCTTTTTGGATAAGAAGAGCTTTTTTCTTTATTATTGTATTATGGCAGCACCTTAATAATTAAAAAAAAAATCTACTCGGAGATGGGATCGAACTCGGGTGCTTCATGTAGATGCCCTTGGAGCTGCTCTCCGAGGACCGTTGGACCAACTTATCTTTTTGTTTATAAAAGATCTTTTATTATTTTTATAATAATATGGAAGCATTTTTTTTTTAAAATGCCACCGGATGTTGGAATCGATCCCGGGTTCCTCTAGTTGAAGCCCTCGGAGACCGTCTCCGACGCCATTGGGCTACGCCTAGTTTTGTTTATAAGTAGATTATTTTCGCTATATATCATAACAGAATCTTAAAAACAACAAAAAAGTCATCGGAGATGGGACTCGAACCCGGGTTCTTCGGATAAATGCCCTCGGAGAGCTTCTCCGAGGCCATTGGACCAGCTCTTCTTCTTGTTTAACAACAAGAGACTTTTTAATTTATTATATTATATGATGGCAGCAAAATAAAACTCTAACATGAATGGGATTCGATCCCGGGTCCTCCGCGCAAATGACCTCGGAGATGCTCTCTGAGGACCGCTGGACCATCCATTTTTCTTGTTAATAACAAGAGCTTTTTTGTATTTTTATTATATTCTGGCATCTCCTTATTAATAATAAAATGCAAAATTTCCCGAGGGGAAGAGGCTGGGAATTGATCCCGGGTCCTTCGGAAGCTTGCACGAGGGGAATTGGACCACTGGACCAAATCCTTTTTTCTTTTGTGCAATTCCGCTTTTTGTTTTTTAAGGCATGTAGTAATAATATTATATTATTATAATATGCATGTTTGGACACCTGTCCACTTCACACTTGGACATGTGCCTTTATATTTTTTTATCCTTTCTCTTCGGTTTCTAGTTGCCATTTTAAAACTCTTCCATTACAGACTTTCTCTGCAAGTCTCAAGCAACAAGGAAAATAATCCGCAGATCATAAAATTTCCTCCAACCTTTACCCAAGTCTTTCACTGACTTCATATATATACTTATATATATTATATAGCAATTAGAAAATCATATAATTTTCACGGAGATCTCCAAGATTGGAATCGAATCACGCAATTGTGGAGAAAGAAAAACTTAGCTTCGGAGCATATCGTCCCGTGGCTATAGCACCTGCTTTCCCTTTTGGTTTTCGCAGCGATCTCCTCGGGCTTGCTCAAGGATTCAACGACGTTTCCCACAGACGGAGCCATTTTGTTAACGGGTTTGGAATTATTCCCTATTTAACGGAAGATATTTATATTGGGTTGGAACGTCGATCCCGACCCGAGGAGATTGTTGGTTTTTATTTATTTGCGGCTGGACTCGGATATTTTCCGAGATGCCTACGTATCCCCCGATTGGGAATCAAGCCACTCGTAGTTCTTGTTTTTGGTGTTGAATATTTGGTGTTTGTCGATTTTATCGGATATATTGGTTTTGTATATGTTGGAGGGGTTGCCCTCGTGAAATATTTAGAGAGAGAGAGAGAGATAAATCCGAGGGGAGGGGAGAAAAGGTTTTCTACCCGTAGAGAAAAGAAGTTGTTGCCTTTTTTTGGACCTGTTGTCCTTTTTTATAGAAATCCAGTCTTGCTCCCTAAGTTTGGAATCTTTATTATTTTAATATTAGTTATTTTTATGTTATTATATGTACTGTTATTTATCTGTTCAAGCAGCACAATAAGTAACTTATCTATTCAAGCTGTGTCAGCAGACACGTGTTTTGTTCTTTGTGTATTATGTGAATATGAGTCATGTTACCAGGACGAATATAAAATCGTACGCGTAATAATATATCGAGTCGAGCATAATCCGGGTAGTATTTTAGTTATAAATTCGGCCGATAGCTGTGTGTCGTGATTTATGATATACGAATAGTATAATTTTTAACGAAGTAAACCGGTATTTAAACCGTGTTATAATGCGATGTCGTTTATGAATATAAATCATATAATAATATACCAAGTAATTTTGATAATTGAATTATCGTGTATTTTAAGCAGGTGATTTTCTACCCTGTTAACACACACACACACACACACACACACACACACACACATATATATATATATATATTATTTAAATTAATTGTAGCCTGGGTTCCAAAAAGATTTTAGCTCCACCCCTGATTTGGGAAAGTTGTTTTGCGTTTCTCGCTGAGCACAATTGCCACGAGGCTGTGAAATAACTTATTGTGATGGAGAGATCGGGTATAAGGCCCGGTATACGAGTTTTTTTAACCATTTTGATTCCATGTGCATATGCATGCATGTGGGAGATATTTCAAAAGATGGTTTTTGGATTACGGGATAGAGCCTGATATTCATCATTACAAAGTCGTTGGTAGCATGATAGGGAGCGCGAGGCTGTTTGACGAAGCAAATCATCGAGTGAGTAGTTCTCTTTTAATGAGTTATTCAAGTGATGGGCACTTGGATATGGCGCGCTTGCTATTCGAAAAGCTTCCAATGACGTCATTGTACATTTGGGACAGGGGCGGGGTCAATTTTTAACGATATATAATAGGTATTTATTAAAAAAGAAAAAAACACGACAATATCGTATAAGTTGTAATTTTTTCGTGATGTCTGAAAAAGTGAAAGTGATGGGATATATATGCAAGAAGCTACCAGATTAATCTAGTTTGTCGACCTTAAAGGCTAAAAAACAGTTCTACACTCTTCTTACAATAAAATGAGTTGGCCATCCTAGCAACAACGTAGAGAATTCTATCATTTTTATATATAAGGAAGAATCCCGAGTTGGCCTATTTACATGATAGAGCCAAAGTGTTAGAAAAAATATAGAGCGGTCCTAGAACTCCAATTGTTTGATTGCCAAAGTGTAGGATGCTCGGGCATGCTGAGTGCGCGTCGTTAGATTTGTTTGCGTGTCTGTCATGCATTGCGGGTGAATGATGCAGGCTCTTGTTCGCTGAATGGGAAAGACGTGTGGTCACCCATGAAATCCTCCCCCAGTGGAATATAGGACGTCCCCAATGCCTGGGAACTCCAAAACTTTTGAATCTCGTCCCAAAACTACTATAACTCGTTCTTGATCTCCCAGCTCACCTTTGCCTCTGGTAGTCCTTTCCATAGGGTTAAGTATTCTAGCCAAGGCTTGACCCCTCAGCACTTGACGATCCGCCAGACAAAGATTTGACAAATTGGTCATCGTGCAACGGTAATAGCGTTGTCGTTGTATTCCATAGGTCGTGGGTTCGAAATTTGGTACTAACAATTAACTTTTTTGTTAAACTTTTTCTTAAACTGTCCAAATAATTAACAAAAGCAATATCTCCGGATGGCCTCAATCCATCACTAAATGTAAAAAAAAGCTACATCTTTAAATTCCTTTACACTTAAGAAAACGCCTATATTTCTTTAAAACCTTTATCAAATGTTGTTATATTTTGCATTTGTTTTGTACTAAATTATATAATTACATATAATGAGTATAATAAATTTTCTTGTTTAATTTTATTTCTAGTAGATGATAGTCTTACGAATTCAAACTAAACTTATTATTTTGTTGGAGCCTTAAATTAAATTATATGTCTACTAAAGTTTATTTTTCATAAAACTATAGAGCTTAAATTCAATAACATCTTTATTTAACATGTAATTTTTATTATTTTGTACTAAACGGTAAGTAAATTTTATTTTATTGTATACATATTAATATATATACATGTTATTTAAATTAATTGTAGCCCGGGTTCCAAAAAGATTCTGGCTCCGCCCCTGATTTAGAAAGTTGTTTTGAGTTTCTCGCTGAGCACAATTGCCACGAGGTCGTGAAAGAGGTTTTGCGATGGAGAGGTCGGGTATAAGGCCCGATAGACGAGTTTTTCATAGGATACTACATGCCTGTGCCTATGCAAGCATGATGCATAAGGGGTATGCGATATTTCAAAAGATGGTTTTGGATTACGGGATAGAGCCTGATATTTATCATTACAGAGTCGTTGGCAGCATGATAGGGAGCGCAAGGCTGTTTGACGAAGTATATATCGTCTTTCGATGAAGTTTCTTGTAGAGAGGTGATGATAACATCTATTCTTAACAACTACAAGAAGCACAACGAATCTTTTGATTATGTAGTATGGGCCAAAAAGGCTTGGGGAAATCTATCAAAAAAACAATTGACTGGCTATATTTCACTAGCGAATGTTTACTTTTATGCGACAGGGTTCGAGGACAACAAAGGGGATGTAAAAACAATTCCTTATTAAAGTATAGTACCATATGTTGCAGAGATTGTGCGCTTAGCATTCTTGTTTCATTGCTTTTTCTTTTTCTTTTTACCAACGATTAATCATTTATTAATGTGACATATCCGATTTACTACATAGAATTAGAAAGTGAGACAAACGAGTTACAAGAAAAATACAATAAAAGATTATAGTTAATTGCATCTATGTGAAGGCATGTGTTCCAAATGATAGTAAGTTTCATTTTAAGTTATATCTAACGAGGAATGGATAAAGGTTGGTGTTAATGCTTGTAAATTGAAGAGGGTGTCTGTAATTCGATTGATTTCTCTGAGGCACTAGTGACAATGGTAGAATTAATGAGGCTAAAATAGATCTTTATCGATATGCATGTACAACATGTTGGCGTATCAAGTGTTTTGATTATGTAATTGAGCATATAAAGTGAATTTGTGGCAATGATAAGGTGGAAAATCTGAATAGACCCAACAACGCGTAGTAAGTCCGTCAACTCTAGAATTCTACTTAATTGGTGGAGTGTCCCACTGAAACAAATAAAACAACAAGAAATGGAGATCTCGAACAATACAACATATTTTGACAGATCTCAGATTACCGTAGGGAGACCCACTTGAGATGTAGGATGGGGGGTTATAGGTAGTTGAGAGTGATAGCATGGAGAGTTATGTGATTCAATGTAAAAAAAGTAGTAGAAAATTGGTGGTAGGTAATGGATTGGTTTTCAAGACCAAAATTTAGTCACGATTCCTAATAGACGAAGCAACAAACACCCATTGATGGCGGATAGTTGGAGAGATTGTTGATTAAGCGAATAATGGGATAGATGTTGGTAAGAGGTTTTTCAATAATGAACGACTAACCAATGCTATGAGGGAGCTTTTCACTTTTTTATAGGTCTCAGGGTACTTTGCAGAACTCCTTATAGTTTAGGAGTTCACAAAAAGAAAAACTGCGTCTCGTTTTCAATGTTTCTAAACTGAGATTGAGAATAGACAAATAAATAGTCTAAAAAAGAACTTTCTAAGTACCTTATCGATGACTCTATGAAGAATACGAAAAGCCTTTTCTTGATATTATTACTAAAAATAATAAATGAAATTTGATACATAACTAAAAATAACGTAAAAGTAAGCAATGTCTACCACTAATATACTAGTACTCCTATTAACTAGTTTCATTAATATTAAACATGCTTACTAATATGTGATTAATAGCTCATTTTTACACGAGTAATATGGATTGTCACTTATAATCTAGTCTTCAACAACATATCATGAAACTTTCACTTAATCCGTCACTCTTTCTCCGACAACTTCACAACAACCCTATGTCCAATCCAACCATGTACCTACATATGTAGGTACGTGACAATCTCGTGATCTCAAATGGCAACCTACACCACCCATCTACGCAATGTAGATGGTTTGATTTTTGGGAACTCGAGATCGGTAGGAATTAGGAGATGATGCGTTCACATTCTGCGTATTTTATTGTAGCTTTTTTGTTATCAATAGGTCACTATTCTAGTAATAAGGTTGGATTTGTGCTTTTTATGCTTTGTATATATATTGCACAAGCTTCACAACTTAGGCTTATTCTTGCTACGAACTCCATTATTATTATAATTATAAATTATATTTCACAATTCAAAAACAATTTGTTTCCATCAAACAAAAAAATGCGCGCGGAAGAGCTCCTCCAGCATCCTCTCCCAACACAAACCCTCAAACTAACTCTCAACTGCCCCACCCTCGACCGCCTCCTCCACGGCGGCGTTCCCCTCAACTCCATCACCGAGATCGTCGCCGAGAGCGGCACCGGCAAAACCCAACTCTGCCTCCAACTCCTCCTCGCAGCCCAACTCCCCAAATCCCACGGTGGCCTCTCCTCCTCCTCCCTATACCTCCACTCCGAATTCCCATTTCCCTTCCGCCGATTACAACAGCTCTCTCTATCCTACGCGCCCCACCTCGCCCACAACCCCCTTGATAAAGTATACGTTCAACCCCTTCAGTCTGCAGACCACCTGCTCGACTTATTGCCCCGCCTAGATCTTTTGCTCCCGAGGTTGAATATCAAGCTCGTTGTTATCGATTCCATTGCGGCCTTGTTCAGGGGGGAATTTGAGAATACCCCACTTGACTTGAGGCGGAGGTCGGGTATTTTCTTCAAGGTGGCCTCTCAGTTGAGGTTTTACGCGCGGAAATACGGTTTGGCTGTTGTGGTGACGAACCAAGTTGTGGATGTTATGGAGTCGGCTTCGGATGGTTTGAGGATGGGGAATTTGAGGAGTTTGTGGTCGTCGGGGAGAAGGGTTTCTGCGGCGTTGGGGTTGGCATGGGCGAATTGTGTGAACACGAGGTTGTTTTTGTGGATAGAGGAGGAAAGGGTGGAAGGTGGGGAAGATGGGGTTGAGGGGAGTATTCGGAAGAGGAGGTTTATGAGGGTGGATTTTGCGCCCCATTTGCCTGATTGTTCTTGTGAATTTGTTATTAGAAGAGAAGGGCTTTATGGGGTCGAGAGCTGACAATTGGGTTCAGGGTGGACTTGTTAGAGCTACTAACTTATCCACTATGAAGGGAAATTAGTTAGTGGGAGAGAGGAGCTACGATTTTGGTATGTTTCTTGAAGCAGTGTGGATGTATTCATTTCATTGTATTTTTGATTTGATACATACTTTTGAGAAACTCCCTGTGCATAAAGTACCTCATTCCTGTAATTAATCCTTTTACCAGTTGAATGCAATTTCCCCTTCTCTTTAACGTGTTCTAACACAGTCATGACCGGAATGTCAATTCCAGTTACGAGGGCTGTTGAGGCTTGTTGACTTGTGTGCTGCAAGGGTTTAAACCTAATGCCATGCCCGTGGTCCAAAGTAAAGCCTAACAAAGACTTTAGGTTTCATATCGTCCAAACTACAACAATCTCTTTTAAGCAGAAGCATTACAATTTCCCGTGGGTTGAGTATAGAAGAAAATGGTTGTATTAGTGGAAGCAATGGCTGTGATGCACAGCTGGTAGAAATAAATTGGAACAAATGACAGGATAAACTTGAAGCTAAAAATGCACTTGTTTAAAAGCTGCACCAGCACAATTTGCGATATCTTGCTTTATAATCCCATAAAAATTCAAGTTTCCTCAGGAATGGTGTTGTGAGCTAAAAATTTGTGTATCTACAAATAATTTTCCATATACATGGTAATAAACTGCAAGTTTCTGTTGCTAGGTTTTCATGCTGCTCAAGGGTTCTTATCTAGTTATCCATTGTTTAAGCTGTTTTTGCTAATCCCTCTAGCTCTGCACCTAGAGAAAAAAGTTCCGAAGTTAAAACTTAAATTACACTGTGCAAAGAATGCTTAAGATATAACTTGTAATCAATCTTATCACCACTGCTCATATCTGTTATTACTCTTTGAAATGTGCAGTTAGCTTTGTTACTACCAGAGCTATATCAACGTGGCATGACCGGGTTTATGATGGAACGGCATTTCCTGTTAAGCTTTATTGAAAGCTCAAGAGGCTAAGCGGATCAGTAACTTTATCTGATGTCCTGATAAAAGCAGTTTGAATAGTTCTATGCTTGGAGGAAATGAGTTGGAAATGGGAAGATTTGTGTAAGATGATATCAAGCTACTAGACATAGAAGTATCACTCATGCTTTCCCCTTTTTGTCTTGAGGTAATGTAGGAAATCGAACTTGGCACTCTATTTGCTGTTGATATGCATGGTGTCTGGGATTTCATCATGTATTCTTCCAATCAAATATCAATGTCAACTTTTCATATGTATCATGTTAAATTTATTCCTTAATTATTTTGTTGTCATTTACTCTTCTGCTGAGGTATAAAATAAGATGTTCCTTTAGTTTTACATTACATAGGCTGGCCACGAAGATTCAGATTTACTTACGTCTTGCGATGCATAAGATGACTGTGTCAATGCGATCAGATTTACTTAAAAAGCAATGTCCTTCCTTCCTTGTAGACCCACTGTTTCAACCTTCTGATTGGTGTAGTGTATGGTGAAACTTCAGGTGTAAACCAGTTTTGTGGATTGATACATTCATGATTCAACATTCAAAGAACTACTGTTGTCAGGTCGTGTAACCAATTGGAAAGTTGTGTGATGTACGTTGGAAAGTTGTACGTCAGTCCTAGGTAAATTAGTCTAGTACTGTCATCGGGGTGCTGGGTGCATGCTTTTTTTAAAGTCTTTGAACCAAGTTTGTAAAATAAATATACTTCACTATCCTATAGCGTTAATTACGTTAGCCAAGTAACTAGTTAAACTACGAAGTAATCACCAAAAAGTCACAATATAATAATAAACATTTGGTGCAACAGCCGGAAACATAAATCCGTGCAACACAACTCCCTTGTCAGAAACTCAGAAATCAGAATGTTTTGAGTTAATTTTTTTTGATTTTAACGTTATTGGTAAAATTACTTCGGCTCTTCCATCAGAACTTAATGCTTCGATTTGAACGGAGTTGGCACGAAATTTTATTATGAAGAAGCAAAAATTCATTTTTTGTAGTTCTCCAAACGGGATTTCTGGAAGATCTTGTCAACTCGCAAAGCCTGCATGTGTGAGATAATATGAACTAAAATTTCACATACAGTATGTTGTTCAAATACGACTGAATAAAGGTAACATTAAATTTAATTTCGGAAACTTACATCACGCTCCGACATCTTGTACACAGGTTTGGCAAATAATTATTTTTGACTTCGTCATATGTTATCCGTGGTGTAGCCAAAAGTTACTTAAATAGCACGAGCCTTCTCTTCATTATAGATAGTCTTTGTCTGATCACGTCAATGGTCAGATCGGTCGTTATCCCAATCTTTCATATCAGTTGCAAGATCTTGTAGGATTTGTTGGAGCTGATTATCGATAAACCATTTGTCTTTTTCAAACTTGGTTCGTAGTTGAGTTAGCAACATATCTTCTGCTTTTTTTGTTCAGATTGAATTTGACATAAAATTCTTAACGAGATTGTCCTACAACATATGAAATTTACAATATTAGGTAGTCACACTATCCATTCAATATTAGAAAATGTTATTTGAATAATTACAATAAAATTTAATATCGCTAAATATACCTTTGTTGCGATAACAATCATTTTGTTGCACACTGCTATCCGGCGTCATTGAAACTATGTAGGTGCTTAATACAATGTTGCCAATGCAGTGCGGAATTTGAAATATGGGGTTTGCCCTAAAATGGATAGAGGAGGTATATTGTGTTGGGTATTTGAACCGCCTCAAATACCGCCCCCAGGATTTGCCCATGAGATAATTGCGAAGCAACACGAATAAAATATTGACGTTAGTAACAACACAAGGATTTAACGTGGAAACTCCAAAAACGGAGAAATACCACGGGGACCCGAGTAAAATCCACTATGTAGAAAATTTGTACAACTACATAATTTTCACTCAACCCGAACGGCCCCCAAACCGTGTCTTCTTACAAGCATTATTCCCTAACTCACATCTCACCCAAGTATATATAAATACTACAAGAGAACTATAGGAAATATACTACAAGACTACATTTTTGGGGTGTGTTTTTCCAATAGCAACACATTGCTATTTATAGGCACAAATGGGGAGGGATTGGCTGCCTCCCCATCCATATTTTAATCACCACCTCTATAATGGAGGTGGTTGGCAGCAATGGGAATTTGCTAATGCCCCACTTACATAGTGGAAACTTCCATCGCCCCAACAATCTCCACCTTGAAGATTTGATTCGTGACTTAATCAGATCTTCAAAAAAACATATTCACTTCGGCACTTGGACGATCGCACGCCCACGCCGCCTAAGAAGATTTCCATAGCTCTTGCTATCACTGCAACGCAGTCATACCTCATTTCAGAAGTACCATGCTCCACCATAAAAGCATAATCGGCCCAATGTCGAAAAATAAACCCTTGCTGATAAGTATGGTGCAACTCCCAACTTGGCTCCTCCGGAAGTCATCAGCCCTCGACATTACTACCACACCTTGCATCTACGCCAAGTCATGCTTGTGTGAAAACTGGGACCCACTAACACCAACGCCATGTCTCATAGCAGTCTCATGCCATCAGAACGTACCGCCACTTATAACACGTCACGCAAGTAGACAATGTTAGTTTCACCAGTGTTTGACTAAGAGTTGCTTGCCACATCAACTCGTCGTCCCGGACAATTTTCTTTTTTGTGGTCCTAGCGTCCGCACCACTCCACTAGCAACAGTATCTGTCGTGCTAGTAACACCGCTACGTATAGCAATAACTCCACCAGTTGAACCCTCGTGTAACCTTAACCAAATCAACTTCCCCGACTTGAACACGCCACAAGTCACAATTGATTTTCCCGTCAACATACGTCACGCCAAACTTTACCATATTCGTACCCCTGCTTCCGACATTGCCTCGGTGAGTTGGTGAATTTCCAGTAGATCAGAATAGTACAAAGTAAACCCCCGGAAAGAGATAGCTCGTCTTTCCAGACATGATTTCAAGGTTCCCAGGTAATTGGTGGGGTCACAACGGTCCCGCTTAATAACCAATTACCTTTGACAGAACCGCCTTTTCCAGTACATATTCACACTACATCACACTACGACTCCACCCTAGCAATAACTCCACCTCCAGCAGAACCCGGGCTCTGATACCACTTGTTGGGTATTTGAACCGCCTCAAATACCGCCCCCAGGATTTGCCCATGAGGTAATTGCGAAGCAACACGAATAAAATATTGACGTTAGTAACAACACAAGGATTTAACGTGGAAACTCCAAAAACGGAGAAATACAACGGGGACCCGAGTAAAATCCACTATGTAGAAAATTTGTACAACTACATAATTTTCACTCAACCCGAACGACCCCCAAACCGTGCCTTCTTACAAGCATTATTCCCTAACTCACATCTCACCCAAGTATATATAAATACTACAAGAGAACTATAGGAAATATACTACAAGACTACATTTTTGGGGTGTGTTTTTCCAATAGCAACACATTGCTATTTATAGGCACAAATGGGGAGGGATTGGCTGCCTCCCCATCCATATTTTAATCACCACCTCTATAATGGAGGTGGTTGGCAGCAATGGGAATTTGCTAATGCCCCACTTACATAGTGAAAACTTCCATCGCCCCAACATATTGTGTGTTTTTAGGATCATAAGAAAGAGAATGGACCAAGTATGCACCAACCTAATGACTAATTTACTTGGCCCAAGACTTCCTACAGCCAGTATCTTCAAGAACAAATATGGACCAAGATAGCCACTAGGAATTTGCTTGATACAAACAACCATAATTTTAAGATAAACAAAATTCTACTTAATCTCATTCTTTAATTAGTTTTATCAAAATCATGTTGTGTGTTGTGGAAGTATTAAGTGCGAAGTAGTTATTTATAATTGGAGCCCCATGTGGTTAAACAGTATGTTTTTTGGAGCTACAAATGAATGCCCAATCGAACTGCATGTAAAACTTCATGTGTAGAAAGTAGGTATAGTTTAGGTTTATCATATCTCTCTTGCCTAGCCCCTAGGGATTGGTCTAGTTGTTTAAAGAGGAGGGGTTTGTCTCTCCTCTTTGTCTCGTGTTCGATTCTTATTGGGAGCGAATTGATTATTTGCCTTCTAAGACATGACATGTCACACACGGTTAGCCTAGTGTGACTTATCCGGTTGACGAGGTTTGCAAGCTATTTTTTTTTACCAGTGGGTTTACATAGTGCGCACCCGAAGGGTAGCGGGAGTTCCCGCGTCATCTCATGCTTTTTAATGTATAGCTAACCTTTTATTATTATTTTTATATATTTCATTAGCTTGTCATCTCATTTTTAATTGTATCTTGTCCACTTAATCTTTTGATATGCAACGGTTGAACTAGAATGGTTTATAATTGGGTGTCCACCCGTAATCTGATTTCTTCAATCTCGGGTCGTTTCTCGTTTCTTGTAAATGCCACATCTCTTGATTCAATGCAAATTAATAATTAAAACAATGTGATAGAATTATCAATTATGCTGCTATGAATTTCAGAAAGATTTATCGAGTTCTCAAAACCTTAAAACCGTGTAAATTACACAGCAATTTAACACGAAAATTTACGTTCTCCTTATAACCAAGGAATGTTATTCTTCCACTTAAGCAACAGAAAGTGATATTACCGTTAGGATAGCAGTAAAAACTGGCATAGAAAACTTTAATGTTCTACAATATGCGAGTATAGACCAAAAAGACGTAGATTTTTCCCTCATAGAGATGTATGCATACAACTTATATCATGCGAAACAAATCCTAGGTACATTCAAAAATCAACAAAGAAATGAATACGTACAACCACCAGTACAGAGGATTCGTAATACAACTCCCCAATCAAGGCAAAATTCTCACAATGCGATTAACATTTCAAATGGAAGTAGTTCCAACTGAGTTTCAACTTTCTTTTTTTTTTTTTTTTGGTTATAAGCTCCCAAGTGTTATGTAACTACAACAGCCATCATTATTTCATCAGTCAATGGCAATGATAAGGAAACCCACAGATACATACATAAGTAAGACAGGGTAGAGTGCAAGAGCTTTCCTTCTTGGGTTGACAGCAGTACTCATGAATGGATAAGCAGCCCATGAGCTCCAAGCAAGTGTCACAGCAACCACAACTATTTTAACTATTACATTGTCCTTCAACATGCAAATCAAGGCGCCTATGTCGAGCGGGAACAGACAGTAACCAAGAAGACTCAGGCTTTGGAAGAAGATGATGTGACCACCCTGGAACATGTACGTGAAAATATGAGCACGAAAGATGGCTATACAACAATTTGAGCCAAAAATTTGTCCTTTTTAAAACCAATGCTCCAGATAACAGAAGGGGGAAGAATTCCATTTTCTCGTATGCATCAGTTTGTGTGTGCTTAGGATTTTACGTTGTAAGTGTCTTCTTGAGGTACTTTCTTTAATTCTATGAGAGAGAGAGAGAGAGAGAGAGAGAGAGAGAGAGAGTACCAGTAGTAATACGTTCAATGTCAGAATTACAGCCCCTGCTGCTAGCAATGCAAATGCAACAGCAAAAACTTGAGACTGAAATAGTTCAATGCACAAAAAAAATCATTAGCCAAAGCCAAACATCTTTGTGTAATAAGCATTGACGGCCATGCAGATATTAGCTTCCATAACTAGTGATTAGTGAAGTATCCCACATTACGAAAAAACCAAAATGCTCTATGCTAACAGTTTTCTATGTCTAATACTTGGATTATTCAGTAAAACTTTCAAGGATACAATACAGCTGAGACCCCCACTCTATATTTTATAATAGTATGTATTATATATCGAAAGTAAAAGATTAAACAACAAACTTTCAAGTTCTAAAACTGATATCAAACATAAATAACTAACCTCAAAGATGATGAAACAAAAGATTTATATAAACTCAAACACAAGGAATAGGCATAAAGATCATAAAAGTAGCCACAGAAGTGCCAAAATAACGTAGGAAGGGTATCCAAGACGTATCTGAAGCATGCCCTATATTTTTGTAATACTATAAGTACGGACAAACCACATGGCTTGTTAGACACGTGCCAGCCAGATGCATGTCTGACACTGCAGAACAAATGAAAAAGTTGCAGAAAACTTCTATTTTATCGTTGACAGTGGTTCTGACGAGTGCTTTTGGTTTTCCTTTTCCTTTTGTCTTCCTTTTTCAATTTTTTTTGGGGGAGCGGGGGAGCGGGATAAGGACCTATATATGAGATGAGAATAGAGAGTTGCTAAGGAGCAGACTTCTGCATGGCATTCTTTAAATTGGAAATATAGTCTCCTTTGATCCAATACACAACGAGAAGAGAGAGTCAGAATCGGGATCTATTCCTCTGCTTTAACTGAGCAATGTAAAAGGAAGTGGGAAAATTACTGTGATTGACAGTGTGAAGAAAATATGGTGAATGGTGCCGCTTGCACCAACCATTTCCATATATTTTGCTCCATATCAATCATAGATCCCATGATGTTAACTCCAAAGGCTTCCAGTTTCTATATATTTTGCTTTTATCATCTAAGTTCTACGCAGAGGGAGTTCTACGCATAGGGAGCCTTGGTGCACTGGTAAAGGTGTTGTTGTGTAACTAATAGGTCACGGGTTCAAGTTGACAGGAGAAGGCTTGCCCCTTATACACCCTTGCGGTGGTACCCTTCCCCGAACCCTCGCATTGCGGGGATGCTTTCGTGCACCGGGCTGCTCTTTCTTTTTATCTAAGTTCTACGCAATTGCCTTGCATATTTCAGAGATCCAGACTTCACCTGGTATGATCCAATCTTGATCTCACAGTTATGAACGTAAATAGAATTATTTTTTAAAAGGATGATTGTATTGAATTATATCCTTCTTAAATCCATTCATTGTCCAGTTTGAATTCAACCGACCCAAAATTTAACATGTGCCCAATCAAATCCATCCATCTAACATTCCGCAAGAGACATACAACGAAGTTTATGCTTATAAATGCTAATGTGCATCAATGGATCTCAATTTGAAGCTTTAAATCAGAATAAATCTTGCTTTCTTCACCGAGCATAATTTCATCAATACCTTACTATAGCTGAGCTATTTAATAAGCTCTAACGGATTTAGATGAAGAATAGAACGCATTTCTATCATCCTCCAACATTACAGCAGTCAATACTTTACAGTGATCCTAAAGTTCCTGAAATATGAATCCAAGAGGAGCTGATAACCTACCATGCTTATGAGGTTTAAGTTTAACCAAACTTTGCTTGAACATACAAGTCATCTCACAGGCTTAACCTTGTGATATGAAAGAAGCTCACATAATCCATATAGCATTATATAATGACAGAAAATTCTCAACCAACTGATCAAATTAAAGATAAAGCAAGACTCTGCTACATTATGCAAGCTAGCAGAAAGTGAACTAAGAACTAAGCACAGAGGGGATGCCTAATAAAAAACTCTGATAGATACGTGAGTTTAACAAAGAACCCTACCACAGACATGCAAGTACTATACACAAGCTAATAGGGAACTGAAAAGCTGAAAGGTTCTCAGCTTCTTTAAAACTATGCTGCGCCAGAAATTTCAAAATTCAAGCTAACGACTAGTCACCACCACACTTGATGGTACAACAACACTCACATATGAGCATGTTACGGACCATAATCGCACATAAGTCACGGATCTAAGATAGACGCACAAATATTTCCTCATGTATCATTAGAACCATAACTTAGGTAGAGTTCCTCACGTATCCCGACTCTAATTGCAACATTCCCACATAATTTAGCAATTGAACTACCGATACCGTTACAGAGTTCTTGCGCAGATCCTCCCTAACACGAGTCCCTCCCCTCACTCCAAGTCATCAATCAACAAGACACATAACAAATTACACAATGCCAACAACAAACACACACAAAAACAACGAATCGAGCACAAACGATACCTTCTTAACAGAAGCAGACCACGACAGAGTAAGCCCAAGGAACACAATGAAGAAGAACGGCCCCCACAAATCCCAATCCCTCAGCGCCTTCCCCGGATCCTCCCTATACGGGTTCGGAAACACAACCAGCTTCAAATTACTAACAATCCTCGACAAATCACGCTTCACAGTATCCCACACAGGCTCGGTCAGTGTGTTCGGCGGCGGCCCGAATCCGGACACAGCAATACCACCACCACCGGAAGTGGATCCGGATGACGGTGGCGGAATTGGGGGTTTGGGCGCGGCGGACTTGACGGTGGTGGGTGGAGGAGGGAGATTGGAGGGGATGAATGCGGGGGCGGGGTTTGGAGTGGAGGAGATTGGAATGGAGGCGCGTGGCGGAGACGGTGGGCGAGCGGGGAGTACGGAGGTGGGGTTGTAGGTCATGAGATTCTCGATCTCATCGATGTCGGATTGAGAGGTCTGATGCAGAGGGATCGTGTCGCTGTGAGACATGGTGGTGGTGGATCTGATCAGAGGGAGTGGACTTGGGTTAGGCTACGGCGGTGTGCGGCGGTGATCGGGGGAGGTGAGGTAGCTGATATCTTATGAGATGAACTATTTGTGTGGAGTTTCTCTTGTTTTTTATTTTTTATTTGTTTTGTTTTGTTTAAAGTATATTATTAATATTTAATACCAATATACTCCCAGAGTAATATTTGCTTGAAAATATTTTTTGTTAAAAAGATGAATGTTTTGAATTGATTAGAAAAAGCAAGGCTTGTTAATGTTTTGATTATGGCAAAAGTGAAAATTTATAATGGTAACAACTAACAACAAAATACTAATAGCGTATAGGATAAATATGAAAGTAAAAAAATTGTTGTAGCATGTGGTTTTTTTTTTATATAATAGTATAGATTTTTATAGAAATGGAATGCATGGTGGAAAATACTTTTTCATATTAAGTAGTATTTGAAGTAAAAAACAAATTAAGTGTTCTAAGTTTTTTTTTCTTAGTCTTCTAAGTTGACTTTGTTATAACTTTTGTCTTTTAACTTGACATTCTACAATTTAGACTTATATATTGCTATAGATTTCAACCTCGAACCTCCAACATAAGAAAAAATACTTAATTTTGCAGGAAATTGTGTGCACATAATTCATAATTTCGAAGATGTCGACTCGAATTTTCACCCATAGCTACTTATTTTGACCTAAACCTCCAAAATTCTCAAAATTACGAGCCAAATGACCTACGTGTGCAGCTTTCAACAAAATTAAGTAATTTTCGACGTTGCAGTCGAAAACTAAATAATTTACAAGATATAGGACTAAAATCATGAAGTTGCAAGCCCACAAATCAAAATCGTAACAAGACAATCTTGGAGGACTAAATAAATTTTACAAAACTAATGAAAGTGTGACTTTTGAAGGAAAAATAAAAAATAAAAGAAATAAGTTGTTTGGTTTTTGAGTATCATTGAGTTCATTGTCATTACATCTGAGTTCAGTGTCGTGTAGTTGAAGTGTTGCCTTGAAGGCGTGTCCCGACAGTCATTGTCCTATCCCTGCCTCTTTCATACGAGGGGCTCGTCATTATCTTGGGTGACATCTTGTCCAAGTGAGATTCCTTCTAAGCAAGTACGTTGATCTTGTCAACGGTCTTGGATTTCTCAATTGTTAATGTTGTCGTGATGCATCTATTGCATACTCTATAAGCAAGATGGTCGCTACAAACTCTCATTTAGGCTCATTCACTTAAGTAACTAAGTGTTGAACCTCTTCATAAAATTTCTCAAACTCTTCTTCTCTTGGTAATTAACCGAATAAGGATGTTTGTGGTCCAAGTTTGCTCGTTTATGAATAGAAGACTGGTTTTCAAACTTCTTGCTCAACTTATCATAAGTTTCAATACTATTGTATGGAATCCTTGAGAACCAATCAAGAGTCACCTCTTACAGAATGGCGGCAAAGGTTTTGGCCTACACAACTAAGTAAGATGCAAAGAGAGAATCTCATGCAAGTAGAAAGGATGCTCTTGTAGGTCTATTTTTTCATCAACACGTCTTTAGTTGTGGAATCTCCTCCAAGTCTAGCACTTCTGATTCAACCTCCTCGTTGAATGGAGAAGTTATGGCCGGTCATGCCATAAAGGCTAGTTTCTTTTGTGTTTCATCTTTCATATGGATCAATTTTTCCAACTGCATGGTTATCTCTCTCAGATCCGCTAGCAAGTGCTCCAAGTTCTCAGCTTTGCAATTCCTTCTCCTTACTCTGCTACATTTGTGATACGGGTCTACCTCTTCTATCGTTGAACAAACTCTAGAATGTTATGGTGAGCGCTTTGCCCTATTGTCCTCCTTGTTGCGTATGGCTACCAAGAGCTTTGGTTGTTGTTCGTCGACCATTGGTGGTGATTCTACATTTGGGTGTGGCACTCGTGTGGCAGGCAACACAGTGAGATTACCCATCACAGCAGCAAGCACTGCAGCTACTATCTAAGTTAGCCGCTCTTAAGACAAAACATAGTGGTGTTGAGAAATGCCTCGGTAAAGTTTAATAGTGTTGGTTATGCTTATAGCTCAGTCTGATTCGCAATCCCTACTTTCATCTCAACTCTTTGATTCTGGTCTTTTAACGTAGATTGCTCTGGTACTCTATGAGATTAGGAGCGGATCGTGGGTCATCTTTGGCACTTTTATCTATATTAGGGTGTTCCAACAAAAGACGCCACTATTTTGAGGTATTTCCATCATATGTCCACATAAGCTACTCAAATACTTTAAAAAGGTTGATCTTGAGTTGTACTTTTTGGGTCAGCAATTTGTTCAAAACACACGTATACGGTAGTCAATGCCCATGAACTAACTCAAGCGAGACTGACAAAGCCCTTTGGTAATTAAGTCAATAAAGTGTAAAAAAAGTGTAGCAAAATGGACGTATGTAAAATTGAGATGATCTCAAACTTGAGCACAGGTTGAATACTTAAGATGATGAAAGGGTATGCTGAATTTTCCTAGTAAGTCAAATTCGGGAAGTATGTAGAAGCTAGTGTATTAGGTTATGTCGAAATGAGTCAGGTTCAGTATAAATGAGCTTAGAGATAAGTATGAATAGTAAAAGTAATTTACCTTGATTATGTGGATTTGGGCAATTTATGGACTTCGAAATACAGGACTCCGTGTTGTTTTCATTAGAATGTTGACGGGTATGTCAAAATCGCTCCTTATGTCGGACATGTCAATTTGACATAAGGTCAGAGCACTCACATTACATTGAATTCATGTTGCATCATAACTTATGTCAAACCAACCAATTTGACATACATGAGAGTTCGATCTTTGAGTGTTAATTTAGGGCTAATAAGGGGCACTCTCAGACTACCACATCATAAGTATCTCATACCAAAATGCATCATCTTTATAATTCAATTCATACCCATCAATCTTGTAACATATAGCTCGAATTAGGTAACAAAAATAATTTTGCTCTGAATTTTATGTTGTTAATATTATTTGCGAGATTGTGTAGTAAAGAAACTTGTTGTCAAAAAAAATTCTTAATTTCTCTTATTTAACCTTGTTAGTCAAAATATATATGTAAGTTTAATGATAGTATTTCTATAATCCTTGATATCTCAATATTAATTATTCCATTTTAGCCTCCCCCCCCCCTTCTCCCTCTCTATAAAATTCATCTTTAGTTAAGAAACACGTAAGTGCCAACTACTTATTATTTTAATGCAAACCTCACTGAATTATATAATCGAATTTTTGTCCAATTTATTTTCCTTTTTTTCTTTTCTTACAAAAAAAGAAGAAGAGAAATGGGCCCTAGGCTCTAGTATTCGACTCATTATGCTAAATGAGATAGACATTTGGTTCTGACTTGCAGTGTTCATATTTCGGGAGAGAGTTAATATGGTGATATATTCTCTCGATCTTTCAGTTATGTAAATGAAATTCACGAACTATGCTTCATTCATCGGTCTTTGATGAACTAAAATTAGTACGAGACACTAATTAAGAATGTAAAGCGGATTCGCAATACTCTTCCCATAGCCTAGAGCGACGTCTTTTATTTGAGGGGGACCAAAGGCCTGATTATGAAGGCAATTAAGTCCTCTTTGGATATAATAATGAATAAATATAACTTGGACACGATCCATGCTTTTGCATATGTGTATAACTGAGTGAAAATGATTACAAATGAATTTTATATCACTTTATAATAAGAATGGATGAAGATTTTCATCGTCCATCTTTCGTTGTTCCAATTTTTTCCATGTAAATTTAACTAATTACTGTATTTTGTTTTGTTTTGCACTAATAAATAACGGTTATATTAATTCAGCCCGCTTAATATCAAACGAATTAGTAATTAACAGTTTGGGGACAACACACGTTAATTATTGGGACCTGCATAACATATAATAAGATTAATCAGGGGATCCGCGTAACACCTTGTAAGAATCAAGTAGTTTTCACATCCATCTTTTAGCCTTTCGATTACGCCACTTTATTTTTCTGTTTTTATACTTCCGCGTCCAACTCCCAAGTGCACATAACAATGTATAATTAATTGAAAAGGAATAGCCTCACATCATTCTTTAAACTTGCTTTTAAACTTACCATTTAAAACTAAACTTGTATGATCCATTTGTCAGTGTTTCACTTTTGCTCATGTAAGTTCAACTAATTACTTTATTATGTTTTGCTTTGCAATAACAAATATCTTGTGGGCCCACATGCCATAATCAATTGAGACTCATCTAATATAAAAATGAATTAGTAATCAATAGCTTGGGGACCCAAACACATTAATCATTGGTGGCACATAACACATAATAAGATTAATCAATGAAGTCTGCGTAACACCTTATATTAAAAGAATTGAACTATTTTCTCGTCCATTTTTCAGCCTTTCGAATATGTCCTTTAATATTTTGGTTTTTACCCTTCTCCATCCAAATCCCCACTGCACATAGCACTGAGTAATTAATTAAAATAGAGTAGCCTGACATCATTTTATAAACTTGTTTCTATATTTACCATTTAAAATTCGCACGGACCAAGTTGCATAGTATAAATATAAAGCCCAATTTGACTTGGTCATCTATAATGTTTTTTGAATTAACTTTCTAAAATCCAATTTAATATAGATTAATACAAGGATTTATTTACATCCAATGTGAAATAGTTGAGACTTGAGACATCAATATCAACACCTTCACCAACATGCTAAATAATGCCCACTAGTTGCTTATAATTTTTATGTATAAAAATGGCACACATACATGAAGGTACTTTTTGTTTGTATCTTCAATTAGTATCAACATCTTAAAATCCTAACTCATAACACAATTAAGTATCTGAAGATCGGATCTCAACTCTTACATGTTAACTGGCACTTCAAAATATCAGTCGTGCTCGTCCGACACGTATCCAACATCGATACTCGTCCGACATTCCCCCGACACGTGTCAGACGTGCCATGTGGCGTGTTTCTATAAAAATAAATGAAAACTAATTCTGACACTTCTTTGAGACACCTCCAACACATGTCGGACACTTGGGAAGACCGTGTTAAGCATTTTTTAGACAAGTCTCAGAAAAAGTTATAAAACTTATTTAAAAGAAAAAAATAGAAATCAATAATTACAATATAATAAAAGTGAGAAAATAAATTTCTGAGACTTAAATAACTTAGGAAAAGACATGACCATTAATTATTTTCAATTGCTACATTATTTAAATTTAGTAGTATTTATCTTCTCAAGTTTTAGTTTTTTCTTAAAGAGCCTAATCGGCAATTGCGTTAACGCAACCAATAACAATCATCAGATACATATCAATTTGAGAATCCAACTAAGCAACAATGATAAACAAACTCAAACGCATAGGCAAGGAAATTCTGAATTCGTGAGCGCATTCTGGGCAGGCATGTGTGTATTAATACTCGTTTCGCGGTAAACCCAACGGAAGACAAACTCCTTTCTTTCAGCACACATCTCCCTAGTTTTTCTTGCAATATTATATCCCGCACCTCCGTCATTGTTGTGCAAAAGACCGATAATAATACTCAAGCAGTCACCCTCGAAAACTACATCCATCCAATTCAACCTCAAAGCCAAACGCACTACTCACCAAGCCGCAATAATTTTCGTCACTTTCGAATCAAGCCACATTGTATGCGACTGTCATTCCCAATCCATAACCGAGCTTCAACTATCTCTGGCAAGAATTCACATCCCACTTCCAGTCTCATCCCGAAAGACAAACGCCATCAAAATAAATCTTAATTGTATGGTCTGATGGTGGTTGCCATCTCAACACTGGTTCATTTCTTTCCATCTCGCTCGGTCCTATATTAACTGCAACCGAAGACTCCCTAAACTCACAAGCAAAATTTAGAATCTCAATTGGACTCGTCTCTCTTTCCCTGGCTACAATGTGGTTTCTAATGCCCCCTAGCACCCCCACAAATACTAGCTACCTCAATTAGCTCCAACTCCGCCTCATTCATCAATATTCGTTGCAACTAATATATAACGTCTTTGTTCTCTCAGATCAGTAAGTTCATCGGCATATGCGCAAGGGCCCAAACTTGGCGTGCAACGTGGCAAGTGAAGAAACAGTGTCGACTATCCTCCTTACCACAAGAACATATAGGACATTGATCATCCGCAACTATCCATTGTCTCACTAAGTTTCCCCTGTAGGAAGGCTATCAAAGCAAACCCTCCACAATATTTTTTTTATCTTATTGGACACCTAAAATTCCAAATCACCTTCCACCACCCGTCTTCGTGAGTTTTCTATGACTATTGATTGTTATTCATTTTGATTTATATTTGTGTTCAACAATGATACTTGAACTTCAGTGAGTGCCATATTGAGACTTCTTTTTGGTTAATAAGTGATGAATGATAACTGGTGATTTATTTGAAAATAATTATGTTATAAAGTTTTACTTGGTTTTAGGTAGAGATATTAATTCTATAATTCTTAGTGATATTTTAAAAACACAACTGTGTCGGACATTTTAAGAATGCGAGTCTCGTCGTGCTCATATTCTTGCATCTTAGTATGGTACCAAAACAATCACACATATATCAAATCTTTTAAGTGTCTTTTATATTTTCTCCAATCAGCATTATTATATACGACAATGTGCTAATCGTGCATACGTGTGAATCTTTATTAAAAACACAGTTTCTTACCACCGAGGCAACATTTTCATGTTCACAATTTAGAACAACCAAGCGTAGTGTGGCCTTTAAGCATTAAAAATACAAAACAATATTTTTTAGGGGATGCTACGATAATTTTTGAAATCACATAGGGGAGTTGGATCAAATTATTTCACGGGCAGTAAAGTCGTAATTTGCTAAAAAAATCCCTTTCTACTCTCTAGTAAATGACCTAACAAAAACCTAAAATTGTCAATTAATGTGTTACTTATTTGGGAAAAGTTATTCATACATTTGTTGTATTGCTTATATGGTGTAATCAACGGTGTAAATTAGATACAAATTTATTTTTTCCTAGAATGTAGGAAATAACTAACCCCCATAACTCAATCCCCATCGTGTACATTGGTAATGGTTGCATCACGTCAGCAATACACCAGTTGCATGAAATAATTTCTTTGGGTGTTATCACCGGTGCCTTGGCTAGAGAAACTAAGAAGTTTAGTTTGGGCCTCCTAAATTTTGTGGAGAAAACCCCTTTTTAAATTATGAAGAAAACTGAGCTTTTCGTCGCAGATGGAATACAATTTTTGTTTTAGGAATCTAAGATCTTCCTCTTCACGGGGGTCGTCTTGTTACTCTAACTAGCCACACATGCTAACAGTGTATTCTTTCTTGGTAAGCATTCATCGATTCTTCTATGTTATAAGTCTCTGGCTACTCTCGATATTTCTTACTTAGACTTTTTTTTCTATATTATATGAGTAGCGTGACACATCGTGAGTGACCAGAGCAACGTCCACAAGAAAAATCGTAGTAAGGAAAATTCTTGAAAGATGTCATAACAAACATTATTTGAAAATTCTAAACGCGGAGTTGCTGACTTATGAACAATCGGCACTAGCTCACCTAATTATGCAACAACTCTTTTGTGTTTAGATAATCATTTTTTTCATAATCCAACTTTGAAAGTTTAGTTGATTAAGTTAACCAATTGCATGGTCATGACTCCGAGAATTCAAATCAAATAAAACAAATAAGGTAAAACTTATGATAGAAATGGATGTATTCTAGCTCAAAAAATATTTTCATTTACGTTATTCCACTCTATAGATACAAACATACAATTCCTATATAAAATACTATATAGTATAAGTATGCACACACTCAATACAAATAAAATCAAAGAATAAGCTAACAAAATCCAAGCCACTCTATACTTTTTCTTGTTTTTTATTATGCCGTGTTGTTAATTTGGCACTCTGGAGGGAATCCCTGAGGAAACCGCTTAGCATCAGAGCAGTAGTTGTAAATCATGTAATTCTTCTGAGCCCATTTCAACCTCTCTTGGCTTGTGGAATCTAATTCCTCATTCAGCCAGGCATTGTTGTCACTATTGGAGTTAGTGCAAGAAGATGAACCAGAGGATGTAATAGTGCACGCCTCTGCATTGAAATTGCGATACGAGGCGGTGAAGGGAGCCTGCGACCAATCGGTTTTAACCAGCCCACCTCTTGTGGCCCAATCATCTGCGTTCCAAAGACTTGAGTATATTCTCATAGGCTGATTCTTCGGGTACGCCACACCTACCGACTCAGCGTTCTTGAACTCTCTAATTGGCGTTCCGTCCACTGAAAATCTGCAAATTTAAGGAACATGTCGTGTCAGAAAGAAAGACGAGAGGACATATATTATTGCCAGTGTTTAATTAGAGAGTATAGTTAGTTAGTTAGTTAGTTACATGATGCGTTGAGGATTCCAGAGGATGGAGTAAGTGTGGAAATCTGCGGTGGGGTCAAACCATAGGTAGAATTGTTGCTCCCTGTTGCCTTTTCCTTGACTAAACACATTGGTGTGAAGAATGTAAGGATCGCCGCTGAGATTTCCGAGGAACTCGAAGTCTATTTCGTCGTGATTAGGTCCTTGTGACGACAACTGCAAATGATACAAAACAGAACAAATGTAAAGACACCGTCATTTTGGTAGGTTTAATGTACACGTAGTATATATGCTTTAAGAAACGCATGCTTACGTAATAGGCAGTGACGGTGCCCGCAGAATTTCCAGGTACGAGTTTGAGTTGCATGTCGATCTTGCCGAATAGGTACTCGTTCTTGGATTGGAAACCGGAGCCTGAAGTTTTATCGAGCGAAAGAGTGAGTAACTCGCCATTGTTTAGTATATTAGCGCGGCCATCGCCCCACGTGATGTCGATGTCTTGGTACAAGTTTGCAGAAAATGCGACCGTGCAAGAACTGATTAAAAAGGCAATGACTAATACAAGTGGAGTAGAATTGATTAAAGAAGAAGCCATTGCAAACTGGAAAAATTGATAAGTTTGGAAGAAATGATATGTTGTAACTTGTAAGTTTTGTTATGGGATGATGATATGAAAGGGGGATGTGTTGGTGTGTATTTATAGGGCGAGTTGGAAGGGTAGAGGAAGGTTCCAATGCATAGTAAATATCATTGTCAACACCAACTTTGTGTGGGTGAAAAATGAAAGAAGGAATGGGTGAGTTCTAGATCTTTGTTTGGCCTGCTAAAGAAGTAGTCTTTTACTCTTTATGTATGTGTGTGTGTGTGGGGAAGTTTTATTGCACAGCTTGTGACAACTCATTAAAGCAATTTGGAGGAACGCGGTTTTGTTGCATTTTGGTTGGATCAAACGCGGTTATAACCTTGCAATTTTGGTTACCCAATGCGGCACTTAAATTGCCTATCTTTTCAGTGGATGATCTTTGTAAGAAATAATAAAAATGTTCAATTTTTATGATAAGGTAAATTGTTTATGTAAGGTTCATGAATATAGGATAAGATTACACGTCGCTGCTGCATCAAATAATTATATGGTAACTACTTGCTAGCTAATAATTATGAAAGTTGTAGTAACTAGTAACTACTAATTTATCATTGCAATATGCCATAAAGAATCAACGCGCTATTGCTATAAAAACCAAAAAAAAAAAACGAGCTATTGTTTGTATTGAAAATATAAGTGTAAATGTTATTAATGAAAAAAGCTTCATTTCAACTCTAATTTAACTAAAGTACTAAATCGGTATCTAAAAATTAAAGCATAATTTTGATTGACTGGTTTAAAAAGTTTCTCTAAAGGTGTTTTTTCATTTCTTTTTTTCTAGAATTGAATTACAAGGTTCAAATAATATCTCAGTTGAATCAACATTTAAAAATAATCGTTCAATTAAGCTGCTTACGTGTGGAAAACAAACTCTTACTTGACTTTTGTAAATAAAGTCGCAGCACGATGGCGATGGCCATGAAACCCAAAACTCATGGATTTGTCTAAAATGCTAATGGGGTTGTACCCGGGAGCATCTGCGCATAAGACAAATTCGATTGTACCCACGCACTCACAAAAGTGTGGGTCATATGCGGGGTCCATGTGTGTGGGGCCCACACTTCTGTGAGTGCAAAGGTACAACCCCCAACAGCATACCAGAAGTTTTTCGTTTGAACTGTTAGGTATTTGACCCGATCACGATAGGCAAATTCTGGAGGTGCGTATTTGTCGGGTCAAATACCTAACAAGTGGTATCAGAGAAAACACGAATAAAATATGACTTCCGGAGGAGCCAAAAGGGGAAGTTGCACCATAATATCAGCAGGTATAAAAGTTGTGGTGGACGATGATGATTGGGAGGATCTAGATTTGCGAGCTGCGAGCGCAATTCGTCTGTGTCTGGCCAAAAACGTTCTTGCAAACGTGTATGAGATTTCTTCGGCTAAGGGACTTTAGAAAAAATTAGAGGAGGAGTACCAGGCGAAGGGCGTGTCGAATCGCGTGTACCTGAAGGAGCAGTTTCACACACTGCGAATGGCCGAGGGTGCGAGTATCTCAGATCATCTGAGTGTTCTGAACGGGATCGTTGCTGAGCTTGAATCCATTGGAGTTGTAATTGATGGGGAGGATCAGGCCTTGAGACTCATCTGGTCTCTTCCACGATCGTATGAGCACATGAAACTGATATTGATTCATAAGAAAGAGAAAATAAATCTCTCTGAAGTTACGGGCAAGCTTATGTCTGAAGAGAGGATGGTTAGCGGGGGTAATGATTCGCATGAAAATACTATAATGGTGACTTACGGTGGCACAAAGAAGAAACTCTGTGAGGAAAGTGTGTTGGCGGTGCGGACAAGCTGACCACTTTAAAAAATTGTCCGACAAGGGGAGCCGATTCGGCAAATGGCTCTGAGGCAGGAATTAGAAACACAGGAAGCGAAACTAACATTGTTTATGGCAGTGGCTCTCCTGTCATACTGTAAGGGGCATGCTCATCCTGACGGCAAGGGACCCGAAAAGTTGCCATGAAAGAGGACCTTAATGTTAGTGGGTCTAGTTTGCACACGGGCATTGTTGTTGGCGTTAATGCAAGGTGTGTGGTATATTCATGTCGGCGGGCTGATGACTTTCGGAGGAGCCAAAAGGGGAAGTTGCACCATAATATCATCAGGGTAAAGTTCGACATGGGCTGAAAAAGGAGAAGGCTCGAAATTGGTTTATTCTGAGTGGTTATGCTTTATGGTGAAGCATGGTACTTCTAAGAAGTATGACTGCAGTTGCAGTGATAGCGGGAGCTATGAAGATCTTCTGAGGCAGAGTGGACGTGCGATCGTTCAGAGGCCGGAATGAAGATGGTTTTGAAGACGTGATTAGTCACTAGTAATCACATCTTCAAGGTGGAGATTGTCGGCAGACTACCCCCAATATAATATTGGGGGATAGTGGTTGGTTGTGTCGGCAAACTACCTCAATATAATATTGGGGGATAGTAGTTGGCAGCTTTGGAAGGAAAGTGCACGGCACTTTCCTTTGCTTCAATTCCTCTCTATAACATGAACTACGTATTATAACTACGTACAGGGTGCGTGGGTGACAAAAAATACTATTTGTTATACGATATTTACACAAAACACATTATATCCGTAACAATGTATATGTATATGTGTAGTCGATATTTATTCGTGGCTTAGGTGTTTGGAGTTTCTCCATGAAGAATCTCACTTCATCCACCTTTGTGGCTCTGTTATTCTGTTGCAAGGAACTTTCACTCCCTATAAATAATTTTAGGCTTGAAATTCATATCATGTACTTTTTGTCCGCTTGAAATGTCAAAGAAAATACTCGGTAATTGTAACGTAACAGATGAAACTATTTTCATCCCTTGTTGTAGATCAAAGATTGATGTCGTACCTATGCAGGGGCGAAATGTTTTTACCTTCTCTATTTTTAAACACATTAATCTCATATATAACTTTTAAGCAATTTAATGTGAAGTTAAACAATTTTTCAAATGACAATATACTTTCTTATAATAAAGTAAAAGTCACAAAAGAACTCCATGTTAATACCGTGTTGGAAAATATACCTGGCGAATTTCCGGTGCCTAAATTGGCCATAAAGTTAGTCAATACGGATTTATTTAGGTAAAAGAAATTGATTTCACCCTCTTTTATAATTTGATAATTATCTAAATATAAAAGCAGAACAAAATAAATTATTTGATATACCTTTGTTGTTACTTGCTAGTTGCTAGTTGCTTGTGTACAATGAAAGAGACCTGATTCAGCGATTGGCCACAAACCATAGTCATTAATCTTGATTAAGTACAAGTTGGCTGTCCACTTTATGATTTTCAAGAAAAATGTAGATAACCTTTAAACTTGAAAATTTGAAAGGGAGCCCACCAACCATGCAAAGTACGATGTTAAGTCAAAGAAGTTGATAACCCCGCGTTCTCTAATTAATTAGTTATATTATCACATATGAGCTGTCAAAAGCTAGCTACTGATACTTTCTCATATGAATAATGTTTTTTCTGTTGTGTACTCCCTTAGCCATCCCCAAACTCGGTGCCAATGAAACTTCCCATGCATGCACTTTATTAAATTCACCCTCTATAAATTACACACCTATTACCCAATCTCATTTCACATCATCCCTTAAAATTATTTCTACTTCATCATTTCTTTCCCAACTCAATTTACAACACGCTTCTTCAATTCTTGGTTTGACTATCACCATTTCTTTCTTTTTCTTTCTGATTCCAATGGCTTCTTCTTTGATCACTCATGTTCCTCTTGTACTGGTGACAACTCTTTTAGTTTGTTCTTTCATGGGTGCATTCTCTGGAAACTTGTATCAAGATATCGACATCACGTGGGGCGATGGCCGCGCTAAGATACTCAACAATGGCGAATTACTTACTCTTTCACTCGATAAAACTTCTGGCTCCGGTTTCCAATCGAGGAACGAGTATCTGTTTGGCAAGATCGACATGCAACTCAAACTCGTACCTGGAAATTCTGCTGGCACCGTCACGGCCTATTACGTAAGCATGCACTTCTCAAAGCATCTATAATACATTAAACCTGTTAAAAAATAGTAGTGTCTTAACATTTGTTCTGTTGTGTATCATGTGCAGTTGTCATCACAAGGGCCTAATCACGACGAAATAGACTTCGAGTTCCTCGGAAATCTCAGCGGTGATCCTTACATTCTTCACACCAATGTGTTTAGTCAAGGAAAAGGCAACAGGGAGCAACAATTCTACCTATGGTTCGACCCCACCGCAGATTTCCACACATACTCCATCCTCTGGAATCCTCAACGCATTATGTAATTAACTAACTATACTTTCTAATTAAACATTTGCAATTACATATGTCTTCTTGTCTTTCTTTCTGACACGACATGTTTCTTAAATTTGCAGATTTTCAGTGGACGGAACGCCAATTAGAGAGTTCAAGAACGCAGAGTCGGTAGGTGTGGCGTACCCGAAGCATCAGCCAATGAGGATATATTCAAGTCTTTGGAACGCAGATGATTGGGCCACAAGAGGCGGGCTGGTGAAAACCGATTGGTCACAAGCTCCTTTCACTGCCTCGTATCGCAATTTCAATGCCGAGGCGTGCACTATAACATCCTCTGGTTCATCTTCTTGCACCAACTCCAATAGTAATAGTAATAATGCATGGCTGAATGCAGAATTGGATTCAACAAGCCAAGAAAGGATGAAATGGGCTCAGAAGAATTACATGATTTACAACTATTGCTCTGATGCCAAGAGATTTCCTCAGGGCTTCCCTCCGGAGTGCCAAATTAACAACACGGCCTAATGAAAGCAAGAAAAGTAAAGAGCGTTTGGATTCTGTTAGCTTATTCTTTGATTTGATTTATCTGGAGTGTGTAGTAGGAACTAGGAAGGAAGTTTTATTAAGTTCTTGTATGTATAAATAATAAAATAAAGGAGTATATGTGTAAACTCGGGAGGTTTTTTACTAGTAGAAAACTTTCATTTTATTGTCATTTCTGCAGCCAAGTCAAAATGTTTACTCATCAGCCATCACTTCTCTGCATTTATGGTGTATCATTTGACCAATTACCCACAAGTTTATGATTTCCTCATCCCTGAGAATCCAATAACAAACTATAATGCACCTTACAAGGAATTCAGTTCTCTTAAAACAAAAAATAAAAGGAAACTTCCAAATACAAGGATTCAAAGAACTTCCATCTAGACAAGGAAAAAACACTTCAAATGTTTAGTTTACCCGACATGTCCACCGAGAATAACTAGCAACAAAACAAACCGGCAAAAACATAAAAAGTTGACTGTAATAAGCAAACAAGTTGCTGTACAGGAGAAGACTGTACACGATGAATTCATACAACTCTGCTACACAAACTAACAGAGTTTTTCGAGATTTCTAAGAAATTCCGACAATCATTCCAATGCTAGCTGTGAGTTTCAGCAAAGTTTACAACACTGAACTCTTAACATAGTTTATTCATCTTCCAATTCCACTATCTGTGCTCTTCTTTCAGCTGCTTTTTTCCTGATAAAGATTCCCCACCTCATTGCCGCCTTTATCTTCAGCCAACCCACCACAGCTTTCCCTGAACGGGTTCGATCCTCATTATAACTGAAACCACCAGGCGTAGGAGGCGGCATGTAAGAAGAGAAACCATATCCATCTTCCGGCATATTAACTTGGGAATTGCCACCCATGCTGAAAAGCCGAAGCAAGTGCTGCATATCTTCATTTTCAAGCATTTCATGACTTCTGATACGAATTTCTTCCTCTGACAAAAAGTCGTCAGCGCCCTTCTCACGGTTGCTGGACCAGTCCTCAAAAGGATTAAGATTGGCTTGTTCAAGGGACGATTGGAATGATGGGGAAGATTGAGAAGGGCCTAGAGCAAGACCAACCCTGTTATCATATGCAGCACTCTGGATTTGGTTAGGGTGGTTGACGAGCTGGTCGTGCTGGGTGAAAGAAGATGGGTCAAAATGGGTGCCCGAACTGGAATTTAGAGTATGGGACTCATCAGGAAATCTAGGGGTAATATTGTGATTATAAACTGAACCTGCGATGGTCGAATAAAATGTTAGTCACTTAGCACAAAGCCTCACTAGGAAAAGTGTATTGCTCAGTGTAGACAATAAATTCTGGTCAGGAAGCAATTCTAGCTAAAATAGCGGAAACCCAAAATACAACCATCCCACAAGAAAAAAAAATATGGAAGGCCAGAGAAACTTAGTATGTTTTACGCAAAAAAGTCGACATTTACAAAGCTAAACAGGAAAAAGACCAATCTAATTAACAAATGAATAAAACACTTTGCATACAAACAAAGTTTATGTGAATGTCAGAAAATTTTTAGAATTCGTACAAATATGGATACAGTTTAAAAATCTATCAAATATAAATACATCATAAAGTAAATGAGGATGCCTCTTGAGGCATGTAATTTTGGCAGTAACTGCACATTCGATTTTTTTGTCAGCGAGCTAACTCGGTTGGTGTTGCTATGAAATAACAATCAGTTCTCCATCAAATTATTATAACCCATTCACTAGCTCGACAACAAATAAAAATTATTCCATATACTGCAGACTATTTATTTTTGTGATGGAATTATGTTTGTTATGAATTACCAATCACTTGTCCATCCAATTATTATTAACCGCGTCCACTAATTTGGCATGAGAGAATTATACATACTGCAAATAAAGTTTGTTTCGATTATATTTGTTATCAACTACCAATCAATTCTCCATCCAATTATTAGAACCAACTGATTCGACAAGAAAAGGTCTTTTTCCATATCCTGCAAATAAATTGAGATTCTTTCGATGCAAT
The DNA here is from genome assembly GCA_948329865.1 of Linaria vulgaris. Taxonomy (NCBI): domain Eukaryota; kingdom Viridiplantae; phylum Streptophyta; class Magnoliopsida; order Lamiales; family Plantaginaceae; genus Linaria; species Linaria vulgaris. The sequence goes on from OX415249.1 coordinate 106,658,124, forward strand.
TATGCTCACCTCCAATTAGCATGCTGTGATCCACAGATGAGGCCTCAGATGGCACCGACACTGGCAACCTCTGTGCTGGAAGCTGATTACCTGAAGAATTGGGGTAGTTGGCCAGGCCCAAAGGAGGATCATTCTGAGATGTGCTTGATTTATTGATATGCTTAAAGTTCAACAAGGAATTCCCATCATACTCCACAACTTGGTTCCAATTTTCATATGCTTTCTTCACCCAAGTATCTACATGTACCTACAGGGTGCGACAGATTCTGGGAATTACATAAAGCACCTTCACTGACAAGTTAAAGACTTAATCACCGAAATACATATTATTGCAGACTAAATCTAAGCTACATTATATCAAACATTATGTTTCTAACCTTGGGACCAAATTTTATAAGACCACAAACCAGATATATAAAAATTCATGTTAGCCAACAATGTGTTTGGCCCTTGTATTGAGGAACTCAGGAAGCCGACAAAGATTACGACTGTCATACTCCTATTCTAGGAAAACCAAATAGTTCTCTTCCAGCAGATTAGGCAAAATACTTATAACTAAAATCAAAATAAATGGTTACAGTCAGATGGAGCAAATTCTGATAAGAAAATACCCTTAAAATCATAAATTGCACCATTCAACGGTTGGTATTCCGGAGCCAGGATAATATATGGAAGAAAATTACGATTAAGAGAAGTCGCACAACAATATTAGGTCTTAAATATCTTACATATATCGTAAACCTTAAAGGGCAAGCAAACCAGCACAGTACTTCAATCACCAAATCTCATCAATTTACACAATTGCACACTCCATCTCACATTACAAATCATTTTAACTAATCTATCATCTCATATATATGACGTGCCAACAGTACTCCACCTTAAATAAACATCAGCCAGGAGGGAAAAAAGTCCTTTTAATTATCTAAAAAGTATATAAAAGCCACCAATTATCTAAGATTCTATTAGTACAGAGCATCACTTATTTTAGGAAATTTTGCGTACCTTCTGGGTGTCGGAAAGTGAATCTGCTGAAAAATATTGATCATTAGTTATGAGGCCACTCAGCTCATAGATATTGTTAAAAACAACACCGACATTTCTTGTATCATCGGGATAATATATGTAAAGCTTCCCACTCAAGACACAAGTCTTGGCGTGTTCTATGAGGGCTTCCCACATCTTATTTGACATACCACTTCCAAGGATCTGTTCACGGAAGACATCCATATCAGATAAGAAAAAGTAATATGAAAATGCAAGATTAAAAGACATAGACTTACACTCCTCAACTTTTGGGAGTCCCTAACTACAAGCCGAAGGAAGTCTTCCACAGAAAAAATCCCAGCATTATTAAGCCTCTTGTGAAATGATCCATCCTTCCCAATTTTCTCCAGTCTCCATACTTCATCATTTAAAGCAGGTGGGTAATGTTTCTTGTACACTGTCGGGATTGAAAAAAATTCAGTCAAGTTTCTGGAAGTGAGAAACTTATAGTATAACCTAGATCTCAGCAGTGTTCAATAACATGGGCAGAGATTCTAAATGACATGATAATGCAGATCAAACAATAACCACGTGACAAAAGTGAACAAACTTAGAATCAGCTTAGACAAGGTTTTCTAAACCATTTTTTTACATTATGGAATCTTTTTTAAAATCATACTAAAAGTAAGGAGAAAGAAAACGGATATAGTCTGAGGGATGCTTCTTGCTGATCTTACCTAATCCATGGATGTCGCCTCTTACTCTTCTCTAGATTTTACTATCTAACGAAAATCATCAACAAATGAATAACAGAACAGGGAACGTAAAATGCCATTCTCCATTTAACCATACATTCATCTATTCTGGTTATTCAATATGAAGCCCTTTACATGTGAGTAACCTTCTACGTCTGTAACCAATACCAGTGACATGCTTCCACCAAAACATAACGTATTCTTCTTGTTTTAGAATTATTCATGCCTGTATTCCATCACATCACATCAACATGACTACATTCATCAAGTATATTTGAGAACTTGGAAGAAAAGGAAAGATAAAATTTAACATGCATACATTCCCCACGGTGGTCTTTGACAGTAAAAGCCTCCGTCTTTGCTTCCCGTATGCGTATGCCCTCACGGTGCCCTGATGCAACCTTCAGACCAAGCCTGAACTTCCTGCTTCTTATCCAACTAGAGTTATCAGTAAATGTGAGATCTCCTAGAGTTCCCACTCCTTCCTTAAGTGTAACCTGTAAATCCCCTGTCAAAAGAGGTCGTTTTCCTTCACGCTCTTTCACCACATGACTATCAAACTCTTCCTGACTCCAGCCTTCCTCATCTTCATTATTGAAGTCACCTTCTAGTACAACAATGTCCAGCTTAACAGTAGATTCAATTCCAGATGTCACAACATGACCTGTGTCGGCATTGATCAGAACAACATGAATTGCAGCGCCCTGCTCCCCCTCTACTTTCCCTCCAGTGAACAATGGAAGAGAAAGTCTGGACCGAAAGTGCAACTGCAAGTTTCTCCCATCTGGCCCTTCAATCCGTTGAGGCGATGTCCTGAAATTACAAAATCTTAGATATTACTATCACGAAACAACCAGAGTCTAAGAAATAAAATGAAGAAGGCTACTGATGAAATTACAAGACAAGACGGACAAAACAATTGCAGAGTTGGCTAAGTTCAAGAACTAACTTCTATTATGCAACTGAAACAACTTCTTCACAAATGGCAAGTGATTAAGTATTAAGACACAAAGTACATGAAGTAAATCACAATTCAGTAACTATTACATCCCCAAAATAAGGCCCTTTACAAAAATATACATGGACTGTTGTGAAGTGTTTCCACAGGGTTGAGTTTGGTTTGATATGAAATATAAGTTAAAATAGATAAATGCACGGGAAAACCATAAAAATTATTAGAGATTAGGCTAACATCATCATTTAATAATGTCTCAATCCAAGACAAAAAGTAAGAGCTAAATAAAGAAAATATTTAACCAAAGTTACCAAACACTTCCATCAAGAGCTCTTTTCAGAGGACATCTGCCTTTGTTCTAATTATCGCATAAGTAATCCTTCACTCTAGAAGTGTGGAGCAGGAATTTGTTTATGATTTGAATCAAATATAGAAAATCAGTAGCGTGACAAAGACTTCTACATCAAAGATTATAGAGGCCAAATTCGATAGAAACATATTGGAAATAAAACCACGCTAATCAGGAATTCTCAGAATTTTGCGTGTTCAACTGAAGGCTGAAAGAAACGCTTATAAGTGCAACCCGTGGAAAAGAATTAAACATGGGTCAACTGGGTCTTTAAATTGCCAAATCTATTTCTTTATTAAGCTAATGTCAAGAACCCAATATTATGCAGCTACAATGTTCAGTATTTTTTCCACTATTGACTGAAAAGGTTGAGGTTATCCTATCTGATTTTACTTAGACATGTCGACAACTGAAAAGACCATCTAAACATCACAGAGCTACTGCAGTTTTCATGAGTAACTTCTAAAGTAATAAGTAAAGGACAAACCGCACCTTCCAGCGACTCTAGCAGGACCTAATTTGGCCAAAGCTCGTTCAACTTCTTCGCTAACCTGTTGAAAAGAAACACTATTTATTAGGCTAAGATTGTCCATTTTAGCATCAATAATTGTAAAATGATGGCATTAAAAGTTTTGCACATGGCAACAGGTATCGTATTTCTCCAAGAAAAGAGACAATTTCCACCACTGTCCAGCCTTTGGACTTCCAAATACTAACCAAATATAGTGGAACATCGCATCTTCATTGTAAAGACAAAGAGAGGAAAAATCACCTAAGTATAAGCAAGTCTTCAATAAACTGAGAAGTCATGAATAATCCGGAATAGAGATAATTGATCAATGTTGAATAATCACGCCCAACCCCCCGCAACACACACATGAAATATATATATATATATATATATAAACATATAAAGGAGAGATCATCCCTTAAGCCAACACTCACACAGGATTTGGGACTTATTCAGAGATATCAGGTCATACACGAAAATGAATAATCTTAAAGCAGGCTCGTTCTTTACCACTCTTCGCAGAATCGGTTCCAATGATGAGCAAAGCTTTTGGAGACTATCCACCTTCAGGGCTTCCACTATCACGCTGCATAAAACACAATGCCTCTTATTAGATGGGTATAAAATTTCTGGTTCCCTTAGTACTAGTATCATTTCAAGTATAGAAGAATCTACTCGTAGTAAGACCGAGCGGAGAGGTGTATCACTGTAAAGTGTTAATCTCAAGAAAATTCAAGCCTCAAATATTTGACACAGAAATACCACTTCAATGATATTAGAGGATAGTTGCAACAAAGGGTGAAACCAAAGGAAGGATTAGAACCATCATCCTAAACTCTTCATTACTAATATCACTTAAGAAAGGTAGCAAACTGAATTTAAAAACTAAGAAAATACAACAATTTATCAAAACTGTAAGAAGGCAGATTTTATTAGCCGGAATTCGCTCAGATTTTATCATAGTTATACAAATATACAGAATAATATCAACAACCATCAGTTTTAAAACTGTAAGAAGGCGGCTATATCGGAAACCTAATGAAGGAAATGGTAACACTCCTGAACTTTCTAATATCTTCTCATCAAAAAAGTACAATAATAAAGCTTAAGCACATACCCTCTTGTCTCACTCTCACTCTATCATGAAATGCCACAACTTTGAATGAAGTATGCAAGAAAAGTTAAACATCCTAAAACCAATATTACTGCCATACCAAATTTTTAAAAAAGAAGTAGCTTTAACCAGACCATTTTGTACTTCTACATAAATTACAGGGCAGTCTATCAAAATTCATAAAAGCAAGGCTCCAGGTGAAGTGACATGTGATTGAATGCAAACATAGAAACACTTGTGAGAGTATGGTTGAGGACTTTGAATAATTGATGAATAAATATCATAGGCCACTCCACATACAAAAATGTGAATCGCCAAGGCACAAATCCTTAATATTTGGTCTAACTAGAGAATATAGATAGAATTATCTAATGCAAACTCCTTGATGCATTTCAAGACATAAAACATTAATAGACAGTGGCAAAGTTGCTGCATTCTAAGTAAGACAGGAAAACCAAACCAATACTCAACAGAGTAGCAAATACATAATTGTTTTAATTCAGCACAAGATAAAGCAAGAACACAATCCTTCACGCAAGAAAATTGCTGTCCTTGATTTCTAAATAAACCACGATCAAGTGTCTCATTTCGAAGTATGCACGAACCACATAGTAGAAATCAAACAACCAAATAAAGAACAGCACCACGCGCATGGAGAGAGAGAGAGAGAGAGAGAGAGTAACCTAGCTAAAGCAGGTCTTTTTCTCTCTGGCTCCTGCTCTTGATCAGCAGCACCACTTTCCAAGGTCCTTTTCCCTCGCCCTTTCATTGAGTTAGTTCTCTCCATATACCTTGTCTGCATTTATAACTCCAAATACCTAAGCCTAGCCACCAATCATAAATAAACAACAAATAAGGCCCAAACCCCCAACAATAAAATCAAGAAACTCATAAAACCAGCCAAATAGATCTCAACCCACCTAACAATCACAAACCCACATCAAATTATCTCTTCAAAACCCCAGATCCTTCAAGTTTATCAAACAACAAGAAAAACCCACATGATATCACATACACATAAACCTAAAACCAACATAATTAAATCAAAATACAAAATAAAAACCTCACCTTTGATGGGTGGCTGAGTACAAACACACAAGGGCAAAGTGGGTACAGCTGATTTTCTGAAATAGAGTGGGCACTAATTTGTGAGACCTCGGAACTGGCTCTGTCGATGATATCCAAATAGCTTTATGGGGTTTTAATTTGCTTTTCGTGCTTTTTGCTGCTTTGAGTAATAATAAATATAAAGTGATTTTGTTCCTGCTGCTATATTTTTTTGGGTGTATCTATATGTACGTATATATACCTCTGCTATATTCGGAATTCGCATATGTTTGATGGGCTTTCAGTGGTGGGACTTGGGAGTGTAGGATGAGAAATCTGGATCGTTGGATCGAGAGAGTGTGACGTCATATGAGTAGAACTCCACCACGTCACTTTTTTTGTCAAAATATTTGTTTGACTACATATATAAATGCCGACGACTTTTTTGTATTAAGATAAGGAAATTCGACAGCTGCACTTTTCTGAAATATCTCGAATTAACTTCATTGTCTTGTCTGATTCTTTGTAATCAATTGTTAATTGTTATGGATTCTTGTATTGATTGTTTTGAGAAGTTAATTAAGAGCTTATTAGCAAAATATATTATAGTTAATGTTTAGTTAAAGTTATGTACCAGAATACGAATTTGTGGTATTTGCTAATTATTACAATTGATAACGTTATTTGTGGTGAATACGAATTTGTGGTATTTGCTAATTATTACAATTGATAACGTTATTTGTGGTTTGTAGGATACTGATGTATTTACCAATTGATAATGAATTATTTTTTTCCTATTGTTTGGCAATTTGAGATTTTCTTGAAAAAATTGGAGATTTTTGAAAAATTTAAAAAAGAAATATTTTGAAAGAGAGGAAATCTTTTATACATAATAATAGTTTCCCCCAAAAAATCTGTATGAGCCAAACGCCTGAAAAACAAAGGAAAAAATTATTTTCCTCAAGAAATTTCCTATAAAATCTTGTTTTTCTTTATTTTTCTTTTTATTTTCCTTTCCCTCCATTTTCCGGATAAACAAAATAGGCCTAAGAATAACTTAGATCAAGAAAAAACACGAATAATTCTATGTATTTGACCATCTCGTATCAATTTAACACAAATTTCTATGAAAGATTAATGGTAAATCTTATTTCTTATAATACAATTACATAGTCATATACTTACAGAGTTTTAATAAACGCGTTACTCTTAAATTAGCAACTATAACTACAATATATGAAATAAGTACATAACAAGTATACCTCTAGTACGCCTCGCAAAATCGACGTCTAATCGGCGACAGAGATTTTGGAACGTAAGCACTCAAACCGCGTTTGAGAAAGTGCCTTAGTCAACACATCACACATTTGGTCCAAGTTGTTGACATAAGAGATAGTGAGATGACATTTTGCCATTAAATCACGAAGAAAGTAAATATCATTGGTGATGTGTTCATCCGATAGTGCATCACCGGATGAAAGGCAAGACGAGTAGTCCCCACATTGTCATACAACAATCGAGGCGGCAAAGAAGCTGAAATATGCAAATCTCGAAACAGATGCTTGATCCAACAAAGCTCAGCAGTAGCAGAGAAAACCGGAGTAAAAGACTCATGAGAATCCACACTAGGATGTTGGTGAAACCATTTACCAACAATAGGTGCATTGTACTTGTCAATGAGCCATCAAGTTTACGTTTGACGCGAAAAACCCACTTGCAACTAATGGTATTAATGTTTACCAGAAGGGCAACAAGTTCCCAAATCCCGTGACGAAGAAGGGTAATAAACTCATCAGACATAGCATGACGCCAAGAAGGATGGGCGAGGACCTAGCATCATCGGGCATGGGATGCTTAGTAGCCATAAAGAAGCGCTTGGGCTTGAAGATACAGTTGTGACTTCGAGTAACCATATCATGAGATAGTGATGAAGATGACACGAGCGCCACGGGCATTAAAGGAGACGCCACCAGCGCCACGCGTCTATTACTTGCATTGGACCAAATGGCAATAAAACCCGACACTACAGGGTTCGCGGGAGAGAACGAAGTAACATGGGGAGCCAAAGACAATCCCGAAACAACATTCAACGTGCGGAAATAAAAATAAACTCACAAAAATGAAATAATCACACGGTTTGTGGAGACATCAAGGTAGTGATTAACACTCTCATATATGCTATATCCGATGAACAAGCAAGGCCAAGAGGAATATGTGGGTTTTCTCGAAGAGCACGGCTTCAACCGAGGATAGCAAACACAGTCAAACACTCGCAGCTTGTGGTAATTAGAAGAACGGCTAAACATGTGAGAAAATAGACTAACACCACCAAGAAAAGGAGTAGGCAAATGGTTAATGAGATAACATGTCGTTTGAAAGGCATATAGCCGGAATTCTGAAGGTAACCCCCCGATATGCAAAAGCTAACGTCATGTCTCAACAAAATGGCAATGTCGTTCGGCCATGACATTTTGTTGGGGAGTATAAGGGGCAATAGTGAACCAACTAATATCGGAGCTGAAGAAGGACCGCAAAGCAAGAAGTTCTCCAACATTACGGAAACAACAATTTTAAAATTGTGTTCAAATTGTCGTTTAACAAGTAGCTTAAATTGTGTGAATAAGGAAGTAAATTGTGATTTCGTTTGCATTGGATAAATCCACATATATTTAGTAAAATGATTAACAATCAGCAAATAATAACGATAACCATCAAGGGACACAACGATTTGACCCACACGTTCATATATAAATAATGCAACATATGTAAATGAGCGATTGAACTTTCACTACGGTAAACGATGAGTCTTGCAAACATGACAAGAATCCTAAAAGTTGCTCAAAATCCAAGAGTTGTCCATGGTTGATAACAAAAACTTGAAAATAACTAAACTACTGGTTTTAAAAGATGGGTGTCCAAGTCGAACATGCCAAGTGGTGGCCGAAGAATGAATTCTAAGCATAGCAAAGTGAGCCTGCGACTTCAAGTAAAAAACCAGAACACGAAGGTAGTAAACTTCATCGATGCAACGTCCTTTAGTGAGCGAGTCCCCGAAGCCATGTCCTTAACAACAAAATAAGTGGGATAAAACTCAACTGTAATCTATTAGCCTTCGTGACTGGTGAAAAGAAAAAGACTTTATGGGGTAGTCGGAACGCATAAAACGTTAGAGAGCATAAAATTCTTAGATGGAAAATGAAGGATAGAAGTACCAGAATGATTAATAGGAAGACCCAAACCATTGGCTAAGTTAATGTCACCAGTTTTGTCGTACTCATAATGAATGATCATATTACTCAGACCACCAATGAGATTGTGAGAGGCGCCAGAGTCCATTAGTAACCATGACAGGAAAGAGGGTAACCCAGGGTTGTATGAGGGCGATAAAGCCACATTAGCAAATATAGCAAAGATGGAACACATAGAGGGAACACGTTTTGGGCATGTGTCCATGATTACCACACAACTGACATTTGACAAACGGAGGGCGGTACTGGGAACCTCGGTAACCGCGAGAGTTGTTACAATCGTTGCCACGACCTCTACAAGTGCTCGTGTTATGAGACTGGTGATTTTGATGATTCTGATGATATTTCCTGTGCATCGTGTAGGAGTAATTGACCGTGGCCACAAGGGAGGCAGTCACGCACTCATGACGCTTCAAAAGAAATTTATGCAAAACGATGAGATCGTGAAATTCTGCAACTGTAGGGAGGTTTCATCAGCACGGATAGAGGATGCAATATCATGGTAATTGGGGCCCAGACCGTGTAATACACACAATGTGAGTCATCATTAGATAGAGGATAGTCAATGATGGCAAGTTCATCGGCTTTCATCTTTTCAAACTAAGCAAACTCACCGACAAAATGGTTTCCAATTGTGCAATGGGATAGAGCATCATTGAGTTGCATAACGCGAAAGCGAGAGCGACTAGAAAACACGCGATCAAGAGTAGACCAAGCAACGACTACAATTTTGGAAAATGATATCATGGGCAGAATCTTCGAGGCCATGGAGCCAAAAATAACAGAGAGGAGTGATTGATCTTGCTGAAACCAATATGTGTAAGCGGTGGTGTCATCAAGGTAAATAGCACCATCGGAATTTGTGTGATGAACGAGATTGAGCCTGTTTAGAAGCGCATTGAGATGCGCACATCAACTCGGGTAGTTGGTCGCAGTCAATTTGATCAGAATGTGTTGATGCACCGTGAATGGAAGTGTCAGTAGATGTGGCGGGGGTGGAGTAAAATTGGATGAAAGAGTAGCACCGGTAGAAGTGGAAGAGGCGGCATAGTCGTCGAGAATGGTGGTAGGATCAACCATGATGGTGGTGGGTGGAGGAAACAACGACCAGGGTTGTAGGGACGACGACGTGGGTTAAGAATCAGGCGGTAAAGTGCTCATATAAGACTTAGATTAGACGTGATACCACCTGAAAGATTAATGGCAAATCTTATTTCTAATAATACAATTACAAAATTAAAATTACATACTCACATTGTTTTAATAAAGCTGTTACTCCTAACAAGCAACTAGAACTACAATATACAAAAATAGTACATAAAAACTATACATTTTTTTTTATTCTGCGTGCTCTAAAGTAAGCTTATTAGTGACTCGTTATTCTTTAGTTAAATAGTTAAGTATTAACATTTTAAAAGAAAAAAGAAACAAATGTACTTTTTAGAATCAATAACTCTGATTTTAAATATAAAGTAAATAAAAGTATACTTTTTTTTTAATTAAGTGTCATTTTTGAATAAATGTAAAATACTCATCAATTAATATTGATATAAAAATAAGTAATATTTCTTATTGCTCAAGAATTTTATCTAAAATACGAAATAGATGATGCGTGTTTACTCAAATTGTTCTAGTTTTCTTTTTCTTTTGAAACTATTATTTGCTGTCTACTACTATTTTATTCAAGAATACTCAAACCTTTTTTTCTATTTAAAACTTTATTTGATAAATAGTAATATGATGACTATTTTTGGTTCAATAAAGCATAAAATATATTCTGTATATTTATGAGAGTTTGTTTTTCATCCTTTTTAATTTTAATTTATTTGATATTCTTTGGATCAATTTGTCACTTAATTTTTAAGAAACTGCAAATACAAACTAAATCCACTTTTATCCAAACTTAATTTAATATTTAAAAAAATTATAAACAAAAAAGAAACTTAATATTAAGAAGCGAAATTGTAAGCAGACTCCAAACTGCCTAGCCCCTACCCCTACTAGTCTCACAGTGAGAGTCTCATTTCACAAAAAAGAAATGAAACGAAAACGTTTAATGGGCTATTCAATTGAAGCCAAGGTCACCTATTTTATTATCAGTGATGATATCCAACAAGCCTCAAAGGCCCAAATAACTTTTTTCAATTTAAAGCTGAACTGATTTTAAATAGAGCCCATTTTGATTTCTGGTAATTTCAAAAAGTGGGAACATATCATTGATAATTTTACCAGTCTTCCCAAATGTTCAATTTGGTATGATGTATGGACTACGGATGAGCAATTTGCAATAATCTTCTTATTTTTGGTAAACAAGCATTATGTAATCCCAATAAAGAAAGAAAGTTCTAAAATATTATTTTTATTCCTCTCGTTATCCACGACTCAAAGATCTATGTTGGACGGACACGAATACATAAATATGTAAAACACAAATACGAAGATACGATCTTTTTGTGAAATTACACATTAAAATACGTCTAGGATGCATTGAATATTTTTCATTAATATATATATATATATATATATATATATATATATATATATATTACACATTAAAATACGTCTAGGATGCATTGAATATTTTTCATTAATATATATATATATATATATATATATAATTTGAAAAAAATATCAAACATTAATTTTTAGTTCACCTACACAATAACATATTAATATGGAATATATTCAACTTTAAACACAATAAAAAATTCAAGCCAATATAAGAATATAAAACAATTGCATAAACTTGCAATACCAAGAAACACTCAAAGCATTAATGTATGAAACATATTCAACGAGAATATTTAGGAACTTTATCATATAATTATATTAGTAAAGCTAAATTAACATTACGAACATTTTTTACAGTTTCACTACGTCTTATTATTTGACGAATATATGTTGGTTACGCCTTCAAAGCGTGTCCAATAAGCGTATGTGGATTTTTCTATTTAATTTGTCACTAGTAATGCCATGACGCATATATGAAATGTGTCTGAGTTGAATGCGAGGTGTATCCGTCTTCGACGTATTGAATATTGTTACGAGTAACTTTTAATTATATTTGTGCATCTATAGCTCACCATTTACGAGAAATAGAAAAATGTAAGTTACTAATAAGCTTTTGTAAAAGAACTATTAAAATTACATTTTTATATAAACTAAACATTACTCAAGGAATATTTAAGATAATAACAAATGCTTATAGATACATATATGATATAGGTAATTCCCGTATTGGGCCGGTTCGCTTCGGTTACATCGGTCAAACCCATCTAGAATCAGCCATGTTCATTGATGTCGGGGATGGCACCCGATATGTGTGATGATGTCGAATATCACATTCGATATAGTACAACTCATATGGAAGTCACGTATGTGGTCTCCACATCCCGATGTCTATATATATCCAGGCTCCGCTAATTAAGGTAAGCTTTAATTACTACATACATTATTCACTCGATATCGAATACGCACCTGATACACAACCCGATATACGGTTCGACATACAACCTGATATATATCCCTGACATACATTTCAATATCATCCCCGACATCACTCTCTATATGACCACATCCCCGACATAGAAGAGATTCGACATCATCTTCGACATTAGACAGTGCATCCAAGCGTCAGTTTGAGGTGTTCCGGGCCTAAGTCTACCTTGTACTAGAAATAGTGATAGTAGACCTAGTTTGTAATAGATTTATTGCAATATTGCACTTCGCATTTAATATACGATCTATTGTCAAATTAATGCTCTTAATGTATGACCTAACTTGATAACCATTTCTTTTAAATGGATTGTTATGTCCCAACTTCTTTATAACTCTATTCATTAACACAAATACACAATTCATAACCAACCGGCCAACCCAACCCAACTATCCAATTTGCTACCTCTAATTTGGGGTAAACATAATTTCATTCTCACAAATCGGTGTGGATTATTTTCAAAATTGTCATGTTATCTCCCTGATCTTTTCCCGCAATGTATATAAAATAATGATAATGACATTTGCATCTACAAACCTTATAATGCTTTCAATCTCTATTAAAAATTAATAACTACGTAGACATCCCTTTTTTTTTTTTTGGTAAATTAAAGTAGACATCCCTTTAGGCTTTAGACTTACAACAGAAAAAGAATAAATGGGTAGTTCACCAGATGTCGCACTAGCACCAGTCTCGAGTCTCGACATCATTAGTAAACTTTCTATTTTTTATAAATTTAATTAAAAGTAAAATTGAGTCTATTTTTCCCGAGTTTGCTAAGTTAATAAAAAAATAATATCTTAATTGTAAATGTGTTGTTGTATTTTCTTTTTATAGTTGTAAATGTATTCCAGTAATTATATACATGAGAGAAAATTGCAGGCGCCGCGTAAATATTTCTTCATTAATATGAATGAAGGGACAAAAATGTATCTAATGGGTGGGCCGTGGGCTCAAAAAAGTAGTTCAAGATAAATGGGACCTATTTGGATAACACAGCCCCCGACCCACGTGAACTTCACGTGGCCTAAGACATCTTTGATTGTTTTATGGAGCCCACGAGAATCATTATTATTGTTGCTATTTAATTTCCAGTTCACTTTTAAGGACAAAATACTTATTTTGAATGAATTCAATGAAAACGATGTTTGCTATTGTAATTATATCTCTTACATCCACTTGATTCTGTAAAATGTTCTCCCGTATGATTTTTTTCCCTTTCTTTTCTGTTATTTCTAGATGGTTTTTATAATATTGTCTCTGAGGCAAAGTTTTTGATGAATAATTAAGCAATGCCATCTGAAAATTATTTAAGTTATTTAACAAAAAACATATCCCTTATTTATTCATAAACATGAAATGGTCTGGTGACTACAAGTAAAATGTGGTAAGTTTTTCACTTCTATTGCTTAATGTTATAGAAATTACTTGGCATATGTCCCAAACTGTTTTTGGGGTTTTTCGCTCTATTATACATTCCACATTGTAAATAAAATACGCAATTACTAGTTATATGATACTTGAGTTACGTATTTCATTTTAGCAGGATAGTTTATCCAAGTATCCAATTTTTTTTTTGTTTTTTTAATAAAAGTATTGGTGCCAATAAAATCATAACCTAAGAATGAAGATATATAATTAATCTGTTACATTGCGTTACGGATATATTAAGAAAGAAATAAATATGAAAACGATCGATTTGCTATCCTCAGGATTCAGGAAGCCTACTACGCGACGAAATATGCCTAAATATTTGATAACGACAAATAACCAATAATTAAAAGGATAAACGCAAATAAAAAAGGCCAAAAAACCTCATGCATAATATGTCCAATAAGCAAAAGATAAAAAAAAAAGAAGAAAAAAGAGAAAAGAAGCTTCTGATCTATTTGGAAAGAGATTAATGGGTTGGTTTTGCTGCCTTTCTTAATACATACTAATTTGGGAGCTTAGTGTTTTTCTTTAGGTAATCATGTTTTTGTGATGAATTATAATTCTGTAAGAAGTTAAAAATAATACGTATTGGTATTAATTATATATATAATATATTCAACACTATTTTGCTCTTCCTAGACTAAATTTCTTGCTATGCCTCTAGGCACTCGAAAAATGCTAAAAACTCATCACATTTAATTTATCCTAAATAAGGTGGAAAAAAAAGTTAAGGAATTGACGAGTTAATGACATAAAAAACTCAAATATAATTGACTATAAAATGTTTTTAGTGAAAGAATAAATTAGTAAGTATTTCATAGTCTAAAGATTTTTTAACTGCTGATACTTGGATTGGCATTTATGTTGGTATTGGTGTAATGAATAATCACATCACAAGGTCACATTAATTCCCTCCTCGAATCAAAAGACTTGACTACTCAAATTATTGAAGTGAATTTTGTGAAAAACTCTTTTCGATTTATCTCATGATCAAAAATCATGTATACAAAGTCTTTCTAGCTAATTAACAACTTGCGACAAACAAAAAGAATTTGTTATTGTGACCTTCATACAATCATCATACGTGTTATTAAATATTTGACGATTAATAAATTATGCAAATTATACTATATCAAATACAAATTAGATCTTTAAACTCGCCTGGTTGGTATGTTACTGAAAGGTGTTTAAGGCTCCAAAATCACCATTTAATGCGTATGAATTCCGTGTGTGTGGTTTCCATTCCACTTTGCATATCCAAACCTAGTAATTAACAAAACTCCTTTTGTTTTGAACTCTTGAATTGTATAAGATAATGTATTGTCTTCTTCTTCTTCTTCTTCTTCTTCTTCTTCTTCTTCTTCTTCTTCTTCTTCTTCTTCTTCTTCTTCTTCTTCTTCTTCTTCTTCTTCTTCTTCTTCTTCTTAAACAACGTTACAATCCGTCTAGCTACAACAAAAGAATCCAAACTAATTAATGTCCAAAACTAAAAAACAGAAAAACATAAAACTACCAATGCTATGACAAAAACAAAGAAAAGCAAGAAAGCAAAATTCAAACTTGCAAGACTACCTTTTTCCTGTACATGTTTTTTTTTCTTCAATCTAATTTACATTTCATAAATATGAACAATATTAAAAAAAATAATAATAGAATACTAAAAGTCTTCTCTTTAATTTTACATGAGGACTCCTTTGTTGGGAACTTGGGAGCAACACTTGTGCTCAATTATTTTAATTGAACTCTTTTATTTTTTCTGAAACAAAGTTCACTTAAACCCAATTTGATCTTAAATATAATTATCTCATAAAACTAGTTTTATGGAATTCTAAAATCCAATTATTTTTTATTATTATGAGAGCTTGCTCGATATGATCTTAGTAATTTCAGTTGAAGAAATCTAGGGCATATCTCATTTTTTCTATTCAGGAATTGTGCTCTTGGTATTTTTTACATTAGCACAAAACTAGTGCGATCTCCTTTTCCCAATTCCGAAGGGCAACCGTGCTCTTGATATTTATTTTCCCATATACTTAATTTGTTCACTAAAACCACAAGTTACAATATTAATTGATTTACCAGTTAATTATGACTCACAAAATTGCAACACAACAACCTTTTAAAGATGTAATCATGTAATAGATCGTTGACGACATGTAGGCCACTCCGGCTACCTTCTAAGAATTTGAAAGTAGATAAACACCAAGAAAAAACATAGTCCT
The DNA here is from genome assembly GCA_948329865.1 of Linaria vulgaris. Lineage (NCBI taxonomy): Eukaryota > Viridiplantae > Streptophyta > Magnoliopsida > Lamiales > Plantaginaceae > Linaria > Linaria vulgaris. The sequence continues at coordinate 106,674,242 of OX415249.1, forward strand.
TTTTGTCTTGATAATTCAGACTATCTCAAATTTTTGTTTTGTAAAAGAAAATCTTAATAGTAATAAGCACGGTACAAAATATTGAAATTAAAACTTTATCATGAATAATATCACATATTCAAGATGCTCACATGTTAAACCATAACGAAATTTCATAAGTCGTAAATCAGAAGCGCACCTTGATCAGACCATAATTTGCTCGAGAAATGTGAAACTTTGGTCTTCCACAACTAATCTTTGCTCTCGATTGGGATCTCGCTTAATTGATGAGAAAAGAAGAGTAGAATTTTTCGAGGATACTCTTGGCGACTCTTAGGGACAAAAGCTCTAGCCTTATATAGTAATTCAATTAGAGTCCTATTAACTTTAATTAGACTCATATTGGTATTACACATATAAAAGTTTATACTTAATTAAATGCTTATTGGGCTCTTTATTATTGTTAGATCACTTAGTTAGCCTAATGTTTGTAGTTAATTAGCTTCAATATAATCTTCTTAATTTTTTATCCACTAATTAGATGATTAAAAATATTTTAACATGAAATACTCCAAAGTACATTGTTTGCAAATGCAGTTCATTGCAAAATCCGACCATTCGCTATAAGAGCAGTGGCGTATCCAGGAATCGTATATGGGGGGGGGGGCTAATTTTTTTTTTTTAGAACAGTAGGAAAGAAATAAGAGGAAAAAAAAATCGAAATACTATAAGTAAAGAAAAAATGTTGTTTTGAGCCGATTTTTTGGAGTTTTTAGAGAAGATGAATGCATACAAGAAATTTTTTGGATCAACTTTTAGTTTTTAATCGAAAAATTCACTAATAAATATTTACAATAACAACAACGATAACCAAACAAACATTTTTTTTATCAAATATATATTTATCAAGGTAAATATTATAGACTACGTTATAAACTTTTTAGACATATTTAAACGAGATAAAAGCAAAGGAAAATTTGATACACTTTGTATATATATTTTTACATATTTTGAAGCTAATGTTCTCTTCACAAATATGATAAAAGGCATTCATATATTTAATTTGAATAACATTGATTCTTTGCGTATCGAAGAAATATGTTAAGATAAGATTAAACTCAACACGTACGAATTAATTAAATATAGAATAAATTGTTTGCTATTTTTTAACACCACGAGGATTTTTTTGCAAATTAAAATAACAAATAAGTTATTTTCTTACTAAATATAAGAAAAGGGGAGTTTTTGCAATATACTGTTTGACTGAGCTTTTAATTATAAATATCATAGATTGCTCCTTTTTTTCTTTTTCCTAATACTACATATATATATATATATATATATATATATATATATATATGAAAATGAGTAACTCACAGTCTGTATGTTTATACAGACAATTTTGACCACAAATTAACACACATGCAATTAGGAAACTTCTGTTAAGGAAATTTATTTGTGAAAATAATCATGTCCGAATCTCTTGAGTTGGTACACTATAAAAACGTAGCACACAATTCTTAAAATATTAAACATATTTTCCGTGAAACCCACATAAGCATATATTACATATGCATATAGGATACACTATGTAGGATACACTATTATATATATTCGAATTTTTTTTTCAAAAAAATGGGGGGGGGGGGGGGGGGGGCTACAGCCCCCCCCAGCCCCTACATACATACGCATGATGAGTGCTTGAACCAAATCCATGATCAAACTTTTATCATCTCAACGACTTCGCCAGTCGTCTTCCTTTCATTCTTGAAAAGGATGTCATTTATCGAAAGCCAAATAAATTAAACCAAGCCATGAATAACCAAAAGTGAGACCAATCAGGACAATAACTATTTCTTGCTCTAAGATAAAGACCTCTAAACTATTTATATTGGTCTCTACAGTTCCTGCCAGAACATTTGATAGGAGTTGGACTACTAAAATCAGGTGATTAGCTCTTTCCACGCCGTAATTACAGAACACACACCTCATATCTTCATCATTAAGATTAACACCCCTTTGTAGACATGTATCATGTTTTTTGTTGTGTGAGAACTAATAAAGGGTGGTGATTTTGTTTTGCGCTTGTTTATTACGTCAATTTTATAAAGATTAATTAGATGTTAATTAAGTTGTGCTCGATCCAAATTATTCATGTCAACTGGGTATACAAACAAATAAGCTTTTTTAATTATTCACATTTGGAATTTTGTAATTTTGTTCTCCAACATTATAAATTGACTGGAGGACTTCAATATTCAACAATGATATATAGATGCTGAAATCCATCGAAACCATGCAAGATATATCAAAGAAATTGAAGAATTTCATTGATTGAACGATTGATCGCGTTGAAGGATTAAAATAAAGAAAAACCGTTACAGAGATGTAAAATCAACTGAAGTGAATTGTGCTTGAAATGTGAACTGTACGTAGCTTATATACTAAAGCTTGAAAGCTCCGATCAACTAACCATAAACATATTAAGTGCTAATTAACTTAATTAACATGACTGACTAAAAATAGAAAGCTGCTAATAACGTTATTAACAACATATATTTCAAAGTTATTTTCCAAAATAGAAATAACTATCATTTTGTGTGTTAAGAATATATAAATGTCAAATGAGTACCAATACGAAATATGCAAATATGAAACAAAATATTGACGAAATTAGTTTTTGTATTTGATCACATGCTACTTACCACACTATTTTTGCAGTTTGATTAGCATTTGGTTGGTTAATAATCAATTCGGTTGGTATCAAATGTTTAGCACACTTCTAAACACAAAACATTAATTATTTCATGCAACTATGTATGATGACGAGGCGTAACAAAAACCTAAATGTTTTTTTTTGAATTGTAGTTCAGTTGATACTCCATCCCATTCATGCATCGCCACTAATAACCAAATTAACAGCCTCATCATCCAACTGTTGCACATCTAATAATCTCTAAGCACAAAAAACATGCAGCATTGTACGTATCAAGTGAAAATATTGTTCACCCATTTTTTCCCCTCTTACAACCAAAAGTTAATATGTTCAATTTTACTATACTATACCATCACGACGTATTTCTCACAAAAACAAGAACAATTGCTGGTATGCAATACAAGTCAACTACAGTAACAGAAGTACACCTGCGACATTTTATGCAAAAAGTTAGAGTTTTATAGTTACGAACAATATATATCGGGTTACATAAGTTTAGTATATTATATTATATATATAATAATCTATACTATTAATTATATAAAAAAAGCCATAGTTAAAGCTGCAAAATTATTATGATTTGCCAATAATAATTATTGACTCTTAATTAATAACAGTTAAAGAAATTGAAAAAAAAATCAAAGACACTGATGTTCTATCTTGAATACTTTAATGAGTTTTAATTCATATCTTACTTGCCGTGAATATTTACAAAGCATTTTCAAAGCATCTCAAAATGTTTATGATTTTTTTTGAAATGTATCCAATATTTGATTTATCGAAACATAATGCGAAGCCAAAATCTTAATTCATGCTCTCAATTTGCGTAAGCTGTACATTCTCCTATTTCTTGGATATATGTCAAAAGATGAAACCGGTTTATTATGTAAAGAATATAATCCATAAAATAAAGTTGATTAATTAGCAAATCAGTATGAACGTATTTTGGCCTAACACAAAGTAGTGGACATAGTTAAGCGAGTTTGACAGCATATCCCCTACAATCAAGTTATATCATTTACAGAAGAAAGCGATAGTTGGAAGAGAATATATATAGAATAAAAAATCACTGCATCACAACAAGTCTCTCTTTCTGAGGGTTTAGGTCTCTTCCATAGGAGTTCGTTGCCTTTTTGAGAAGGCCTTCTTCGAGCTCGTTCTTGCGTTCGTGTTGGTTTTAGTGACATCACAACCACGTCTCCACGATCATCATTCTCGTATCCGCCTGTGTTCCCACAAACTGGGGGCTAGGGTTCCTCGTTTCTCTTATTTTCTTTCTCTTTTCCTGTCACTTTCTCTCTCTATTGATTCTCCGTTACTTGCTGCTCACGGTTTAGGTTTTTTTTATTATGGTTCTTTAACTTTTTTAATTTTATGCATTTTGCCTGCTGCAGATTGTTGCTTGAAGGATTTCGTTTACGACCTGCCCTAACACGCCCGTTACGCCCCGTAATATCTGCTCAGTGCACGTCTCAACTCCGTCAGAGCCTCTTTGTTACGGATGTAGAGGAGGGGATTACGATACCGGATTCTGCATGACATAACGTTATTAACTCATCCAAACTCGTCTTGGTCGGTAGAGTGATGTCAGAAAAAATGTTCAACTTCACGGCTTTTTGTACGGTGATTAAGGGTTTGTTTAAGGCAAACATGGACCTCGAAATCTCTAGTATTGGGGAAGGCCGCATGTTATTCCAGTTCATTCACATTATCGATAAGAATAAAGCGCTCAAATGTTGCCCATGGTCGTTTGATAAACAAGTCCTCATCCTTAGCGAGGTTGGACCAGATGATAACCCTGCGACGATCAACTTGAACCTCTGCAGTTTTTACGTGCGACTATATGATCTCCCGTTGGCACGACAAACAAAAGAATTTGCTAGCTCCATTGGTCACCTAATGGGGTTACTGGAAGATGTTGAGTTAAGCGAGCCATGGGATGTCACTATGCGAACCAGAGTCAAACTTGATGTAACAAAACCTCTCACACGATTCATGACAGTTAGGGGCACGAGGGGGGGGGGGGGGGGGGGGAGGCGCAAGAATTCATGGTTACGTTCAAATATGAATGCCTCCCCAATTTCTGTTATCTATGCAGAATTTTGGGATATATTTTGGATGACGGTGACGAGAGACACAATCAATCATCACACTTAAACTACACGAACCTTCCATACGGATCGTGGTTGAGGGAACAACTAAATCATGGACGGAAGGCTCGACAACGGTTTTTGGATTGAGGGACGACTACAAGGGGGCATTCGCGATGAGAACAACCTGTAACTTTGACCAGCCATGACACATGTTGTCGAGTTCCCCTTCGCGGGAGGATTCAGCGAATGCTAGCGCAGTAAATCAGATGGGGAGAACCACGACTGGTGACACTCAATGAAAACTACCGAGTGGAATGGGCATGAAACTAGCGACGTATTAGCCATTTTGTCGAGTGAATCCGAGTCAGGTGGTGGGGAATGGTACGGGTAATGGTGTGCATGGATTAGAGCAGGGGGAGGAAAGTCGGTCGGAGAGAACGATTTAGTCGGAATTTATAGCTCAACGGGAAAAATATAAACATCGCACTATTCAGATTCAACGAAGGACTGGGGGTGGCGAATGAAATTACTGGAAGTTCGATTATAGGGTGCAAACGGATCAGGTCCGAGCATGAGACAGAAACATGACATATTTTGAAGAAGTTTAGGGGTGGATCAAGTCTTGACATGGTAGAAAGCGACATTCTTTTGGCGGGGACTGCAATGCAGCCTCTCCAATCCCAATGAGTATACTATGTTGGAACTGTCAGGGTTGGGGAACCCTTGGACAGTTCGTGAGCTGAGACAGACGGTATCGAAACTACACCCCTCATATTTTCTTGTCTGAAACAAAGTGTCGCGCTAGGAAAATAAAGGCTTTAAAACGACAATTGGATTATTTTGGTGTTTGTGTTGAAGCTCGGGGACAATCGGGTGGTTTGGCGCTTCTTTGTGATAAGTCTATTGATGTCCGATTGGTGAGTATGTTGATTAATCACATCAACGTGGTTATTACGGGGTTAGGTGGAGTCCGAATTGGCGCTTCACAGGGTTATACGGGGAACCAAACGGGAATCAGAGAATGAGCACGTGGAATTTACTTTGAAAACTTTGGCCGTATTCAGCTCGACCTTGGGTTTGTGTGGGCGACTTTAATGAGATATTGAATCAAGGTGATAAACAGGGGGGCTTCGTCGACCAAATTGGCTGATTCGTAAATCTCGAGAGGCGTTAACGGACACGGGTCTTAGCGACTTGGGATTTCAGGGTCTAAAATTTAATTAGTGCAACCGCACCCCGCATCCCGATACAATATAGGGAATGACTTGACCTCGCTTGTGCGGACACGGCTTGGCGAGGGCAATTTTCGACCGCGTGCGTGTCTCACCTTCCGATGACGAACTTGGACCATCACGTACTTCTTATTGATCTCCGTCCTACAATAGGGGTTGTGGCGAGGCAACCACGTCGTTTTCGTTTCGAGGCGGCATGGGCTAGGAAAACAGAGTGTGAAGCGTTAATTCAGCAATTATGGACAGATTGTGGGGATGGCGCAACTGTTGGGGAGAAACTTGTAAACTGTCGTTTGGGTTTGGTCCGTTGGGATAAGTTGGGAGGAGTGGAGATGCAACGGAAAATCAAGAAATTGTATGACCGTATCGGATCTCTTCGTAAAGGCGTGATCACCACAGAAGGCAAAGAGGAGGAGAAAAAATTGAGGGCCGAATTGGAGGAGATTTATAGAACGGAGGAAATCTACTGGAAATAGAGAGCAAAAGTGCAGTGGCTACGGCAGGGGGATCGTAATACTTCTAACTTTCACAGTAGAGCCAGTGAGCGAAAAAAGAAAAAACGAGATACATGGACTGCTAGACGGGCTCGGTGTGTGTCGCACACTCCCGGGCGAGGTCGATTAGATTGCTGCTGAGTATTTTTCTTCAATCTTTGGGTCTACACAACCCTCGAGAGATGCCATTGAGGAGGTATTACGGGATGTTGATGTGCGTGTTAGTCCAGCAGTGAATGCAAGCATTCTGCAACAATTTACGGCGGACGAGGTACGTAAAGCTTTAAAATACATGTACCCTTATAAATCCCTCGTCCTAGATGGTTTCTCTGTTTTCTTTTACCAAATATTTTGGTCGATTGTAGGGGCCGACATTACTACTTTTGTCCTTGCTTTTTTAAATGACCTTGTTCTTGATCCGGTGGTTAATTTTACTCATATAGTCTTGATTCCTAAATGTGCTAGCCCTGATGTGATGACACATATTCGACCTATTAGTCTTAGTAACGTGAGCTTCAAAATTGCTTCTAAAGTTGTTGCAAATAGACTCAAACCGTTCCTCAATGAGGTGATTTCCCCTACTCAATCTGTGTTTATTCTGGGGCGACTAATTACTGATAACGTCCTGGTGGCATTTGAACTTAATCACATTTTGAAAAATAAAAGGTCGGGGAATCGTAGGTTTATGACACTAAAACTTGACATGATCAAAACATACGATCGGGTCGAGTGGTCCTTCTTGGAAAAGGTAATGCTTAGGTTAGGTTTTGATTTGAATTTTGTGTCACTGATTATGTTGGGTGTTTGCACTGTTTCTAATTCCACGCTTATTAATGGTAGAGAGTCTCCTATTTTTTACCCCGAAAGGGGCATTAGGCAGGGGATCCACTATCCCCTACCTATTCTTATTTGTTTCCGAGGCTTTTTCATCTCTTATTGCATGAGCGGAGGCACGCGGAGTATTACAGGGTTTGGCAATTTGCAGGACGGCTCCCCAGATCTCACATCTCTTGTTTGTCGATGACACATTGCTTTTTTGCGAGGCAACAAGGGACTCGTCGGAAGGAATCAAGCATATACTGGCTAAGTTTGAAGCGACATCGGGGCAGCAAATTAACCTCGATAAATTGGTTGTAGTGTTTCGTAGAAACACGAGCGAGGAATGGGCGCAGGAGATTGGGGCGATCTTGGGCGTTATGGTTGCAGATAGGCACGAAAAATACCTTGGTCTTCCGTCGGTTGTTGGGAAATCAAAGCAAGAACTTTTTGATTTTATTCGGGAAAGGGTATGGAAATGTGCGACTGGTTATAAAGGAAAAATGTTTTTGTGGGCGGGGAATGAGGTGCTAATTAAGGCGGTCATGCAATCCCTCCCAACGTTTGTCATGAGCTGTTTTCGATTGCCAGACATTTTGATAAAGGAGATTGGGGCAATCATCAGTAACTTTTGGTGGGGAAGTGGTACAAAGAATAAAATACACTGGATTGCTTGGGATAAATTGTGTAGGAAAAAAAGAGGACAATGGCTTGGGATTTCGGGATCTTAAGGCGTTTAATTTGGCTTTGCTTGCTAAGAAAGATTGGCGTATATTTCATAACCCGGAGAGTTTGGTGAGTAGATTGTACAAAGCCAAATATTTTCCCAATTCCTCTTTTTTGGATTCAAGAATTGGAAATAACCCGTCATTTTCTTGGCAAGGTATTTGGGAGGCGAAAGTGGTAATTAAAAGGGGGGTTCGTTGGAGCGTGGGGAATGGTAACACAATCGCAATTTGGGATGACGCGTGGCTTCCTCAACCCATTACGTTTCGTCCTATAACACCGCTGCCCGCCCAGCTAACTGTGGAGCGAGTTTGTGACCTGATTGATGATACAACGGGCTGGTGGGACGTCCACTTAGTGCGACAGGTTTTTTTGGGAGGTTGACGAGAATATTATCCTCACTGTACCACTGGGAAGTTTGGACCGAGAGGATTAGCAATTATGGCACTATGAGAAGCACAGTCGGTTCTCAGTACGTAGCTCATATCACATGATCCGTTCACAAGGCTTAACAACGCGCGAGAATTGGGACATCACGACCTCCAGTGAACAAGCAGGTTGGAAAAAATTGTGGCGACTGGGTTGTGCGAACAAAATAAAGCTATTTTGGTGGAGGGCATGTTCGAATATTTTGCCAACATGGTCTAACTTGGCGCGACGGAGACTAGGTGATTCGTCTTTGTGTGTAGCATGCGGAGAGCTGGGAGAAACTACGATTCATATCTTGTTTGAATGCCATATTGTGCGTCAAGTATGGGCGATTGCAAATTTTGCTACGCACTCTATGCAACGGGAAACAGAGGGACTGATCGGGTGGTTTCATCGGATGTTGAAGGAACTGGGAAAGGAGAGAACGGAGACTGCGGTTACATTATGTTGGATGATGTGGTTTAATCGAAATCAAATACTCGCAGGGGAGGGACATTATAATTCAGCAGAAATTGTTGATGTTCGTTGTCATATAAGGCAACATGGAATGATATTGGGTAGAATTCTACGCATCTTACGCACATCGGTATTAAAGAATGGGAAGCTCTACGAGAGGGAGCTCTTAAAATTAATTTTGATGGTGCGCAATTTGAAGAAGAGATGGCGGTATGAATTGGTATGGTGGCTCGTGATCATGAGGGTAACATGATCGCTCGCGCTCAAAAAAGATTTGTGGCGACACTTACTCCGGTGTGTATTGTGGTCGTGACGGCTCTTTGGGCAATAAAATTAGCCGTGTGAATGGGTTGGCGCGATGTTATATTTGAGGGCGATTGCTTGAACATTATTCATGACATTATTTATCGGGCTCCAAGTGATGTTAGTTATGGGAATATTGTGGCGGATTTCCTCCGTTTGTTCAAACCGAGGGATGACTTTACAATCTGTTGGATTGGACGAGACGCAAATCATGCGGTGCATTCTCTAGCACGGATGACAATTGGCGATTCATTTAATCCTCCCGGTCTCATTTTTGCAGCTTAACAGTAGCTTTAGGAGTTTTAGTTAATTATTGCGTTTGCGTTTCATGCTTTGCATTGTAATCGAACGGTTTGCACCTTCTGGTGCGGGTTTTTAATGAAATTTGTTCTTAAAAAAAAGTTATGTCATTTACCTAACTTTCATTCAATAAAAAAAAAAAATCAATTCACATAATCACGATTTTAGGCCTTGGTACATACTAATTCAGCGTAACATTTAAAATATAAAACAATTAGCAAATCCTATTTGTCTTTATGTAAAATCAATTCGTATAATTTAAATGTGAAAATAACGTCTTTATGTAAAATCTATTCGTATAATTTAAATGTGAAAATAACTCTTTTATTTCAAAAATATAAAAGTTGCATTCATTGAATCCAACCAGAATCCTCATAAAGATCCAATTGACATCCAATTCCCCATACTAGCAATTCATCAAAAAAAAATAAAAAAATCCCCATACTAGCAGAAATTCATTTTGATCACGTGTGAAAGAGGGAGAACCACGTACAATTCATATTAAGCCAAAATAAATAAAATAAGCTGAAATAAAATGCCGAGTGACGAAATGACAGCAAAGCCCTCAGAAAAGTATATTATATTGGCTTTCCATATCAATATAATAATAATACAGATACAATTGCTGTGAGTCTTCTAGTACGGAATAGATACTCTACTTTGCATAAAGAAAAAAAAAATTAGACAAATACTAGTAGTTAGGTAATGAAGGAAAACTTAGCGAAGAACCTCAAAATATTTATACTTACGAGATGTGACTAGAAAGAAAATTAAAACATTAGTACTGCCATTTATTGTATTATTATTCCTTCAAAGCGACGGAACGACACCGTATAATGTATCGGCCATGAAATCATTGGCGAAATCCGAGTCGGCATCGGTTCGTTTAGCGAACCGGCCTTTGATTCTGGGCCGGATTTCCGCATAAGCTTTTCTTGAAGCGTAGCGAATAGTTTTTTCGAATTTCCGGTTCTTTCTCTTCTCCTTGTACCTCAACACCCTTGCTTCCCTGTCCATCCCGACAGCAACCGGACAAGTTTGATGATTTATTCCGACAACAACGTTGTCAACGCTCGAACTACTCATCATGTTTCTTGAAAATGGATTCGACATATCCGACGACATCGCGCTGCCGTTGCCATCCGGCACAACTCCCACGTCTATTGATGATGTCGAAACCTGAATGATAGATCAAAGCTTATTAATTTCATCTTCCAATATTACCTTTGCAAATTAATAAAATCAAATCTTTTTTTGCAAAAAAATAGCACCCAAATATCAAAAAAAGTCGCATCACATATATTATAAAAAGATTTACAACCGTTCGTGTTGGAAATTATATATAAATAAATATATACATCTACTCTCTCTAATAACTTAAGCTTTCACTGAAAATAACAAATTTAAAACAGAGTGAAGAAACAGGGAAAGTAGTACGCATACACTGTGGCTTAGAGATGTGGTGTAGCTGCTGAGGTAGGAATTGAAGCTGGATTTCGCAAATAAATCGAATTCGAACTTATTTTCCGGAGGCGGCCTCATGGTTGTCTGAACAGGAACGACGCTGTCTCCACAAGGTGGTTTCGACAATGGGACAACAGGGTAGTTGTCGAACTCAAGCATCTGATCCGATCCCGCGAACAAATACTCCATGGATTTCAAATCCGATACTGCGGCTTTATTAATCGGACCCGGAAATATCCACTGATCATCGGGAATGTAAGCACCCTCATTTGGTATAGCAACACAACCACCCATATCTAGTTTCCTTTCATGGTCATGATTATTATTAACTGGCACATCAAACATGGCACTCACGGCGGTGTTGGTTGAGTCGTAAAAAGGGACGATGGGGTTGCGGTGGTGGCGACGTGCGAGGGGGTTGACGGAGTGGATGTCGTGGTCGCACGTGACGCAGAGCGAGGCAGCATCAGCCTTGCACGTGAAAAAGGCCGGGGCTTGCTCGCAAACATCACACATCCACACGCGCGCGTGTGGCTTGTTGTCATCGGCATTATTCGTGTGGAACTTCGCGTCGCAAGTCATGCACATGAAGGCGGAGTCCACGTGGCAGAAGAGGAGAGCCGCTGATGACCGGCAGAAGTCGCACTGCTTCGCATTCCAGCCGCCGCGGAAGCATTTGGGCCGAATGACTCCGCCGCCTTGCTGTGTCATCCCGTTTTTGCTGATTTCTTTTTTATATGAATAATAATAATTTATAATTGTAATGAGATTTGAAGTTGGATAAAAATGATACCAAAATGGCTACTCCCAATAATAGGATAGGCAGAGTTGTGTACTATCTCTTTCTATCTATAATCTCTATCAAAGTCATGGGCAGAGAGAGAGGGAGAGGGAGACAGGGGAAGAAAGAAATCTAAATGCGGACAGTCTGTGGTGACACGTGGACACATTTAGAACCACAATAAAGATTTGATCGACTCAGATATTTTGTGCTTACAACTTGGCATTTTGTCGTTTGTTTGTGCCGGCTTAAGTCGCATGTTAAGGGTTTTTAATATGGTTTTTGACTAATGCCAGAAGTTAGATACTAATAATAACTTTTATTTTCGAATGTCTCTTCAACCTGACATTCTCGTAGATGCCCGTATTATATATAGTATTGTCTTGGCTCGTATAAAATTTTCATAAATGATTTTCTTCGGACTGTAAGCATACATCCTATTAAAATTATTAATAAAAAAGGGGCAACCGTAATATCCAGTCGTAGACACTCTTCCTCAAATCAATATTGACCCAAAAGGCCAAAACTTGTTATGCATACTGACCTGTTTTTAACTTGTCTTATTTTTGACAAAAAACTTGATTTCGTTATTTTAATTTCTCAAAAAAGTGAAGAGTGCGAGAACTCGTTTTGCTATTGATGATTCAAAGTTAGCACGAGGGTTTAATTAAGGAGGAAGAGGAAATTTGTAAACTCTTTCCATAGTCTGGAGAAATACTCAACATTAAGAAGGATGATTTAGTATTAATTAAGAGGGGCAAAAAGCTTCGTTTTTATATAAGTGGGTTAAATTTTACAGATGAGCTATCCTTTGCTCTGGTAGGTGTATAGAATCAAGAGATTTTGTCATGGACAAATGAACCTTTGGTCTCTATTTTTCAGCCCAATCTTTCTTTATTACGTGCTACTTGTTCTTCATTATTGAACGCGTGATCAACACTTATTACTTCCCTAATGTAGGTAGTTCCGCAGACACCTTAATGAGGACTCGATCGAGTCTTAAATGTCTCCTCATGACTTGCCTTATAATGGTGGATGGGTAGCTGTTAGTGACCGTGTTTATTGCACAAATTTGGGTCAAACTTTTATTATTCTATATTTGTCCTCCAAGGCAGTCTCTTGGTGATCTTGGCTTGGCTGTGGATGACCAATGAGGTTTTACGAGGATCTTTCGTCTAACTCCTTTTTTACGAGGCTATCTTCTAGTAGCTTATGCTTGTTTGGGGGGGGGGGGGGGGGGTTGACAGACCTCTTAATTGCTTATGGTATTTTGTAATTTTTGATAATAATGGAATTGGGTTTAAGTCTTGCACGTGTGAAGGAATTACGAACATGTCCTCAAAAAATAGAATACATGAAAAAAGTTCAAAACTCCGATATAGATTGAATGGTTCCAGCTTAGATTGCCAAAATTGATATAAATGATCAACATTTGATCTAAATTGAAAAGCAAATAAAATGTGGAGTTTATTTATGTCAAAGTTACCGAAATTGATAAAAACTGTTCAATACATGACTAAAATTTAAAAGCGAATTATTATAGGACTAAGATTGAAAAATAACATCATTATAGGACTTGTATTAAATACATTATGGCCATTGAGGGCCGTCAATAAAGTTTAATTTGGTCATAACAAGTTTTGTTGGGGGAAATAACTAACATGAAAGTTGAATGATAAGCTTGTAGTGACGACAATAAGCACATTTTAAGAGTTTCTGAGAACAAAATTTGGGTGTAGATAGATTGATTGCTAAGAGAAATGACAAACAAAAAAACCACCAGATACTATGAAAGTGTTGTGCAACAATAAGAATAATATAAAATCATAAAATACGAAAGATACAAGAATTTGTTTACAGAGTTCGTCACCTTTGGGGGCGTTTCCAAACTATGACTTTTTACAAAAAAATTTTGTAGGGTTACAATTACTTCAGATGGCTATTTAGATTAGGTAGACTTCTAACATCGATTGTTGTTTCTGGATTTACAATACCTGAATCAACAATATTTTTAGGCTCCACAATTCAACAAGAAGAACAAGTCATTTAAGTTATTAAAACCAATTAAGAAGGACTAGTCGTTCAAGGAAAACTTTAAATTTTAATATGGTGATGCAGATTAAGCTAGTGAAATGTAGATCAACTCGAAGAACTAGAACCAAAGAAATGCAACATCAAAGTGAGAGAAATGGGTACTTTTGAAATGATGAAACACACTTTTAAATTCTAAAAGATACTGGAACAAAGAACAAATGCATATATATATATATATATATATATATATGTGTGTGTGTGTGAATGAAATTGGTAATAAAGATGAATACACGAGAAAGATGTTGAATGAGTAAAACAAGTAGATTAGAAGACATAGACAAATAAGTCTAGCAACAACGGATAAGAAAATTTCAAAGTACTTTGGTCATTCATAAAAAAAAAAGCATTAGATATCCTATAATAGATTTCTCAAAAACAATGATGAAAACATCATGGAAGAATGTTAAAATCAATAACACGATAGTTATTGAAAGCACAATGAATTAAGAGAGTGAACTAAAACAAGACAAAATATTCATTTGCTATCAAGTATAGTGAAATGTACGGTGGATGTGCGGTAACACCAGGAGAGATAAGATGCGTAACAAAGATACTCGGCATAAATTGAGTGTGGTGGTCATCGACGAGAAAATGCAAGAAGACCGCTTAAGATGGTTTGGGCATGTTAAACGTAGACCCATAGATGCGCCGGTACGACGAGTTGAAGATCTGGACTTAGGATAGACTACTAGAGCTCGTGAACGACATGAAGCTAAAAGATCTAAATGAAGATATGCTCGTCAACCGACAGAAGATTCATGTTCACGACTCGATGTGATTCATTCATGGTTCATATAGCTTACCCATATTTATTGGGATTACAGGCTTGGTAGCTATTGTTGTATCAAGTATAGTAAAATACCAAGTTGATTTAGCCAGTTTATTAAAACAACATAGTTTTGAATATTAAAAGGGAAGTAATGTGGTAGAGTCAAGACTTGAAAATAAGAAAAATAAGTTTAAAATATGCATAGCTCAATAAAGTAAACTAACAAAATCCAAAGGTGATTGAGACTCGAAATGTTATTGAATAGTTTGATCAATTTGAAACAAACGAAAATAATAATAATTAAAACAGGATGTTGTCAACAATAAGTAGTAGCAAAAAACGAAGACTATACTTTGGCGCCAAACTTCAAAAAGTATAATTGAGAGGTTGGAATTCAAGGATAGTTTGATCATTTGTCACAAAGGTCATACACAAAACTAGGACTTCAAGTCTAATTTAGGGGTGAGAAAAAAGGTTCACTCAGTTGAAAACAAAAATAAGTAAGACTTAACAATAACAACAATTGAAGGACAAACAAAATGGTAAACCATTCGGGTAACACCTATTTGTACCGTTCGGACAATGCCTATAAAATCGAATTTGAAAAACAAACAGAAACCAAGACAATGTTAAAAATGAAATAGTGAATAAGTAATGAATTAGAAGAAGAGCAACAAGGATCATGGAATGCACATACAAACGTATTCATATCACCTCGTTCCCGTGCTCTTCAATGCAAGCTGCCTTGCGGCTCAACGCCACTGTAAAAGGAAGTGATGCTTCTCAAAATACACCACTCTTTGAATGATAAGGGGAAACAAATATTATACTAAAACTACGAAACATGATGCATTTCACTATTATCTTAGATTAGTCTAAATAAGTGTGCATTGTGAAGTGAGAGCATTTTTAAAATTTTCTAGAATTTACTATTAAGAATAGTTTTAAACTAATCTAGAGAGATCTTGCAAAATAAATTCTAAACAATTTCATAGGTAATAAACATAGCGACCAACTCATTTTATTGTAAGAAGAGTGTAGAACATTTATTTATCCTTAAGAGCCGTTAGATTAGAATGACCTGGGTCGTTCATTGAGCTCAACTCTTTATATATATTATGATTTTCACTTTTTCCAAGGACCAAACCATAGGTCTAAACAAACATCCAAAATCTGTACAAATGATGTAATATTGACAAAAAAAGAACAACAATCTAACAGTTCAACGTTTATGTTATAGAACAAAATATTTTGCATGGCTTGAATCCTCGTTGGTTCCTACCTAGAACAAGTGATTACATACATAAAAATATATGAGTTGACCAACAAATATGAATATTATCTCAAGACGAGTATAAAATTACCAAGACAAAACAACGAAACATAAGGGGAGAAAACAATGTCCCATATTAAAACAAGACTACAAATGAAAGCTTATGGTTTTCATGTATGCAATTTACCACACCATTCTCATTATTCCAACAGGGCTTACAGAGGCGAAAATGTTGCTGGCCATGGCAAATAACATGCACTGAACCATCTCCGAGTGCCCGATATTTCTTAATCTTCCATGATAATAGCAAGAAAACAAAAAACAATAAAGGAATAAACATGAGATCACAATAATAATGGGTAAATAGCAAAAACCACCCATGTGTTATCTCTAATCCTCCTAAGTCCGTTGTCCAACAAATATCAAGGCTCTCTGCACATTTCTTATGTGGTACACGAGAAGGAAAATGACAGATTCACTGGGCCACATGGGACCGAATGCGTTTCCCCAAAATAGAGGGGGATATCTGGGGTACAAAATTTAAAAGATGTGGTCGATGCTTTTGCATACAAATTTGAGTCGCTTTATGCACACTTTACGCATTTTAATCCTGTTCAGGGCTAGGCTTTTGACGTCTTGTATAATAAGAACGACAACGTGTTGATTGCTGCACCACATGGCAATGGGAAGACCCCCGGTGGAGAATATAATCTAACCGCCACCAACGAGGAGGTTTACTATGCTTCGGGCAATTTTGGTATTGAGTTCGTGTCGTATCACGTGTCATTTTATGCATACGATTCAGTTGGGGTTCAAGCTACGCGACGTTATCGATGATGCGGGGGAGTGGCAACTTGATGTGAACTCGCTTCGATCATGACCACAATAGGAACAAGAGGCGATAGAGGCATTGGCCCCCATGCAGATGGAGCACATTGACTAAAGAGCTCCGATTTATTTTTTTGCAAATTTTTGGTACCCTGAATATTTTGAACAACAATTATTCGTCCCCTCAGCCATAGCGAGCTTGAGGGGCAAACGTGTAATACTAGGGGAGCGATCAGTTCAATAATTTAATATCAACGTCACATGTCTCCCCCGAGCCCAGACTGCAAATTGGGGGGACTCGGTGTAACGCCCCAAAAATTTAGAAGAAAATAAATTTACACTTTAGTCCTTGAACTTTTGAAAATTTCTATTTTTGACCCTAAATGTTTATCTCGAATTTCCATTTTTGATCGAGGTATATCTCGAATTAGTCAAAATGTCGAATCGTTTCTGTTCGAGACAAGCGAGCCTCGAATTGGTGGTAAATCGAATTGGTCGTAACTCGAATCGGATGAGTATCGAATCAGATGGCTTCGATAAAGTGAAGCTCGAATTGGTCAATGTCGAATCAGTTGGGGCACTATCTGATTTTGATGAAGATCTCTTGTTGTTGTTATTGACGTTGGATAATGAAAAAATCCAACTGCGACAGTTGATGGCCGTGCTAGCACTAAAGATCTATTAACGGGTGTCTTCCTAATTTTATCAACTTGTATGTGTGTGTCTTCCACAAAGAATTTCAAATTTGTAGTTTAGTAAGATCATATGCTGTTAGAAAGTAGTGAATAGTATTGATCATCAGCAGGAAGATATTAATAATAAAATGTGGGAAACTGCGGGTTCATAAGTAAAACCATTCTTTGAACGCCCTGCCTGCACCCAGTCAGGAATCGTGAAGTTGCTGTGTTACTATTCCTTGTGCTTCTACCTATATCTCGTGCAAACAATACTCGCGGACCTCAAGTCTGATACAAAAGCTCTTGTTGATTTCGCTACTGCTGTACCTCATGCTCGGAGGCTCAACTGGAACAATTGCTCTTCTGTATGCAGTTCTTGGACGGGAGTCTCTTGTACTCCAAATGGTGCTCGTGTCGTGGCAATACGTCTTCCTGGATTCGGGCGGTGGTTCTTGAATGGGTGGACTGGTGGTGAGTAACGGCGGTGGAGATTTTTTTCCGACGAAGTGGACGGCTTCGGTTCGGGTGGTGAAAGAAGGGGGGTGCAACGGGGAAGATGACTTTTAGTTGGGGTGAGTAACAGCGACGACGATTCCTTTCTGGCAAAGTGGACATATTCGATTGGGGAGGTAAGGGGGTGGGGGGGGGGGGGGGGGGTAGAGGGTGCAATGGGGAAGATGACTTTCTCTTTTTATTTCTCAATCTTCAAGAGATGGAAAGAAGATTCACTTAGATAAAGTCTTCCAAATCAAGAAATTGTAGACGCAATCACAACCGTTCATCTCATCACGAAATTCTGATTGAGATTCTCTCCACAATTATAAATAGAGGTGGTCTTAAAGAAGAAAAATCACAATTCAACCTTCAAGCATTTAAGTATGGAGACTTCAACACTCTAGAATGATCTCTCCTTTCACGATTTGATCAGACGTTACTCATTTACTCTATTACTTTAGTCCTTCATAATATGTCCCCCATTTGGGAGCCGTAATCTGGAGAAACGGGTGCCAAATAGCAATATTCGACTTATTTTGATGGTTTTCAAATAACTATCGAATCGTCCTTTTAATCAAATTCTTCGTTCGATTGTAATATGTAGTGTCGAATTCATATGTTCGATAGAAAAACGAATTCAATCGTTCTGGTGAATCGGACAGTCGTGGTGTGAGTGTCAGGTTCCACGTGCGGTGGTACTACCGGCTGAAGGAGTCGATCGGCGGCTGGAGGTAGTTTCACGGCTCGAAGGAGGTGTTTCTCTCCTATCATTTCGACGTTCAGAGCGCGAACACGGTCGAGGACACGTGTACGGTGCACGGCTTTAAGGAGTACACGAAGCTCGATGCGGTGGGGAACGACGACTTCTTCTGTCGGTTCAAGTACAATTCGTCGACCGGTGGGTTTGATCCTTAAAACCCAAATAATGAGGGCTAAAAGTGCATTCTTTAGACACTCATCAACGATCAATTTTAGAAAAAAAAATTGTAATGCGTTAGCGAAAAAACCTAGATGGTGATACTATGTAAATTTGTTGATAACAAAATAGAATCATCGAGCTCGTGTCCAAATCGAAGAGATGCAATTATCTAGAGCGAGTACTACATGTTGTGGTACTCAAACGAGTCCATATTCGGGATTCGAGCTACTTATGTGGTGTCTCAAGTTTGGAACTTAAGCAACGTTACAAATCCAGTGGAGTTCAACACGGATCTTATAACTTTGTTGGACAATCTTCGGGGCCACCCTATGTCCTCCTTGTGAAGAATCATTAGTAGTTCTTAAAAGTGGTTGTGGTAATAGTGATAACAGTAGTGGCAGTAGTAAAATTGTTGTTAGCGATGATGATGAAAAGAAGGCTGCTTGGAAATCCACTTTGCACCTCCATTAACAAAGTGATTCTAACCATTGTTATATCTTATAAGAGTCATGTGTGAGTGATCAATCATAGAATCATGATGATTATTTTCAATCATAAACTAAGAACATAAAGTACGCAAAATAAGCTGAAAATCATCGCAATATCGAGTTTGTAAATCTGACTGCTGATGGAAAGATTCTTTAGAATTCAGAGAGGCATGTTTCCAGATTTCTTAACATGCTTCCCAGTACTTCCTCGGTCAATCCAACTGCACCACCACACTTCCGCCACCGCATCTAGCTAGCAATTGAGACCGCATCTCCCTTCCCCTCTCCCTCGCAACCGCACCTCCGTAGCTTACCCATCGCGCTGCCGTCTGCCATCGTCGACCTCCGTTCCTTCGTGTCTTCTCACTCTGCCCCGACCCACCACCGCTACGATCCGCCACCACCGCCCCGACCATCTAAGATGCGCCAATGCCCCGACTAGTCCCAACCCGGCCCGCCACCTCTCCGCGTCTTTCCTCGCACCGCCCGTTCGCCGCTTCACTCCTCCACCGCCGCCCGTAGCTTCGTCGGATACACGATTTAGTATTCGTCCAACTGGAGTAGAGTCGAAGAAAGACATTGGTGCTTGAAAAACATTTCTGAGCATTTTCAGAAATAATTTCTGTGCAGCCGCAAGACCAAATGTAGCAACAAGAACAACCCTGATAAATATTGACTTCTTCCTCATATAAACACAATTTCAGCTAGCAAGATGGAGCTGACCTAGCGAGGCGAACACTAATAAAGAGGAGAAGAAGCTATTGTTCATCCGATGTGGGATTATAGTGTAATTAAGAATACTAATTAAAGAGATTAAGCCGCTTAAGTTTATTATAATGGCTCACATACTGGGCCGAATAAAATGAGTATATAAACTTCGTGACCTGGCCTAATCTCAACTTATAAAAATTAACCAACTCGACTGGCCTAAATGCTTCCACATTATAAATGGTATTGCTCGGGGCCTTATGTACCTTCATCAAGACTCACGTCTCAGAATCATCCACAGAGACCTCAAAGCCAGCAACATATTACTGGATTCGGACATGAACCCAAAGATATCAGACTTCGGACTTGCTAGAGCCTTTGGTGGGAATGAAACTGGAGCAACGTTTGATCAAATCGTGAAAGGAGAGACCATTCTATAGTGTTTAAGTCTCCATACTTAGTTTTTTTGGCCATGACTTGTTGTATGGAACTTCATAAAGAAAAGACACACAAAATATTCACAAGTTGAAGAGGGAAAAGCTCTAAGTTTTTCGCTCCACCAAATTCATCCATCTTCAAGCGTCTTCAACAATCTTCAAGGTGTTCTTCGTTAAGAACTCCTTTTAATCCGCTATCAAGCCTCAAGTTCATCCAAAAACCATTTTTTGAAGATCGTGTCTCCGCCAAGAAGATCAAATCTTCAACAAATTCAAAAGATCCAAATCAAATTCATATTGTTCTTCAACGACATTGAAACCAAAAATGTGTTTGATCTGAGATCAAGTCATAAGACCCTCGAAAAACCATTTTTGAAGATCAAAATCCATACTAGAAAGATCAAAACCCACATATTCAAAGAACTGAGGACGAAGATCATATCATCCTTCATCAAATCCTCAAGTCAAATTAGTGTTCATCAAATCCTCAAGTCAAATCAGTGTTCATCAAATCCTCAAATCAAATCACCGTTTAATTCATGAGGCGTCAAAAAATTGGTGAGCAAATCGAAAAATTTCCTCACTAAGGCCTCTAAGGGTGCAACTTTCTCCTTCTCAACCAACTTCATTCTTTCAAAAACAATGCGAAATTCATCTTTAAAAGAAGAAATTTGGTGACTTGGTGCGCGAACAATCCTCCCACTAACATTGGCCCATAGAGAGTTGAGATACCTCTTGTCATGATTTTTTAATAGACTTTCACCCTTAAAAACAGAGATGGCGACATGGGGATAGCATTCCCTCTCCACTCGATCCGTCACCTCGGTGCCTCGACCCGATGATGGCGCTCGCGCTGTAACACTTATCCCAGGCGACGAAATCGGTCCACTGGTGACTGAAGGAGTAGAGCAAGTCATGGCAGCGATGAATGCGCCAATATATTTCGAGAAATACGACGTCCATGGTGATATGAAAAGCCTACCTAAGGAGGTGATCGGATAGATTAAGAAGAACAAGGTCTATATCAAAGGCGGACTGAAAACGCCGGTTGGCGAAGGCGTGAGCTCGCTGAATGTGTCGTTGAGGCAGGAGCTTGATCTCTACGTTGCGCGTGTGCATTGCTTCACCCTGCCGGGGCTCCCCATAGTTCCGGGAGTGGTGTTTACACTTTATACGATCAAGCACACAGGATACGCTATGTGGCGTATTCGATACGTATCTGAAGAGTATTAGCATCCGATACGTATCCGACACTGATCGACCATTTTTTTGGAGTATCCGTGCATCACGGAACTGCTGGTTTTTCTTTCTCCTCCAGCGAAATCCTAGGACTAGAGCCGCTGCCGTTGTCACATGACCTTCCGCGGCCGCCCCTACGAGGCCTGTGCCCGGTCACGTGACCTCTGCCTCCGCCGGCGCCATTGCGGTACACGTTGTCAGCGCCGCCACCGTCGTTAGAGCCACAACCGGGCCCGAGGGCCAAGGTGCCGTCTCCAACAACGAAAAGGATACCTCTACTCGTCCAAGAGGACAACCAATGCCAGAAAATGGGGTCAACCGGAGCCGAACCCAGGTGCGGCGACAACCAAAACTATGGGTTTGCCTGCAACTTTCAAGGATGAGTGAAAGTGGAGATGGGTTATTTGAAGCAAATAACCCCATGTGTTATTTTAATTGGCAAAAAACCCCTTGTGTCATTCAAAAATTAGCAAAACCCCCTACTACACTGAAATGATCCACATGTACTTAAATTGATCTCAAAATATCATTTTTGCTGTATTTATTTGATACGTATGAAACTAATGAAGTTCAAATTATATATATATATATATATATTATTTTCTTTTGAAGAAAACTATAACCTTTATATTTGTAAAGGAAAAAAATACGGTACCGATTAATTTTATTATACTTTTGTACAATTTTAAAAAAATCTAAAAAAAATTATAGTACGGTTTATAATATTTATTGTACTGAGAAGATATTTATTATAAAATCATAATACTTAGAAATCCTTAGTTATTGATATTGCCATCATAAAAAATGTCATCAATGGGCTTTTTGCCAATTGCTGAATTACATAGGGGGTTATTTGCTAATAAAAATAACAGGGGAAGTTTCTCAATTAGAGATAACACGGGGATAGGTTTTGCTAATAGCTCCAATAATAACAATAAGATATGAATTCTTTGCATGAACTATATATCATATTCTATAAGAAGGATAGTTCTCCACCTACAAGAAAATGATGCTACCGAGACAATCAAAGAGTCCAAAAACGAAAGAGGAAAGGTGATTCGCTGAGGTAGATCTCTGGAGAGAAATAAGTTGAACTTTTGAAAATGTTCTACCATTCAGGTAACCTGGACCAAACCCGAAGAAAGGATGCTCCAAAGTAGAAAAAAGAATTACTCAAATTGAGACAAGTGACAAAAAATTTATCACTCAAATTGGCAAGGACGTGGATAAGATCCTTATTGATTGCACCATCAAAAAACAAGGCATCAAGCCTAAGAACAAATACTTAGTCTAGTGTAAAGACTACCACCGCCCGAGCATGGAGCTGGAGAAGGATTTGTAGAAATATAGAGGTAAAATTGAGGTATTCCAGGCTAACCAGGTCCCGAGGATGTTGCCTAATTCGATGGGGGGTGAATGTCACTGACAACAAAACTTCTGCTATAATATAACGGCACATGCCGTGAAGATTTTGCAAGCACACTCCCATCGCATGCCAGGAGCCAAGACGACGCCCAATGCAAGTTAAAGAAATACTTTAGCATATGCTCAGTATGTGCACGACCCACACCAACAACTAGATCCAACAACACTTCGTGGCTACTTTTCACATTTTCGTCACTTGAGGAACTATCATGTAAATATAATTACCTAGAATCTTCTGTGCTTCTATAGAGTTCTCTAAAATCAAATTAAGAATTGGTTAAGATTATCTTATTAGTAGAAGAGTGTAGAACTCTTAGCACCACTGTCGAACTAAATTGATCCTTGTCGTCTATTGGGTCATGTGACTTGTATTTATAGGAGCTTTCGGTCATTTGCAAAGGCACCGAGAAGATGTTTTTCAAACTATCTTGTTCACTTTTCCACTCACTTGTCTTCTTTTAGCACTTAGACAAAGCATACTTAGGGCTTTAACGCATGGTATCAGTTTAACTAAATTTTTTTAAATAACAGATTGTAATATGAACATAAAATTTCTGGTTGCTTAACATGATTTGGTACCATATCAAGTTTGTCACAGACTTCTGGCTCATGATGATGAAGATATCAGTGAAGACTTCATGAGAAAGTATATAAAAAGCTAATAACAAATAAGACAACCAATTCTTTTTCGACATATGTACAACTCGCCTACAGTGAAGAATACTTCCGACAAGCTTGATATTCAGACTCAAGTGGTTTATCTATCTCGTCAAATAGATAGACCGGACTTGGATCGTATCGTTGTACGAAAATAATTAATGCTAATTTTCTCTTCTTCTAATTATTACACAATTGTTGCCATGATTGTTTCTCCCCTTTCTCAGTAAAGGAAAACTGAGACATATATAACAAGTGAAAGAAATTCACATAATGTATGTGATTCAAGAACTAAACTAACAAGTTTATTCGTCTAAAGAACCATTTATTTCGTAGACCGATGGTTTCAACTCTTCAAAAAAAAAAAAAAACTCAATGAATAACTAATAGATTGGGCCCTTTAAAAGCTATCACATGCATAAAATAGTGAAAGAAGTAAAGAACATGCTTCACTTTGATATCAATGTATTTTTCAACCTTTCCACCCATGTTTGCTGACTCGTTACTTTCCACCCATGTCTGCTGACTCGTTACCCTACAGATCAAGAGTCAACATATATGGATTCAAATTAGATACAAGCTTTTTGATTTTTTGCCAAGGAGAAGGATTATTAGTATCCTCTTCCCCTGTTCCGTGACGCTCTTTATGTTGGCGCTCTCTGATCGCATGCCTCAAATTTGCATCAAATTTTGCAACTGCTCATCACAACAGAGAAATAGTGTGTGGAGTTTATCTATTCATTTTCTATTCTATCTATAATTTCCTTAAGAAATGCACGACATAGACAAGGAGATGTAATTTATCTCGTAAAGTTAGATCCTTGATATTTTATAGTTTTTGAAGACATAACGCTAACCTGAATCAGTGAGCAAAAATAACTAAGAACTATAAAGTCCAGTGAGCAAGTCGGGTGGAAAAAGCTATGGCGACTTGGTTGCGCGAACAAGATAAAGTTATTTTGGTGGAGGGCCTGTTCGAACATCTTGCCAACTCGGTCTAATTTGGCGAGACACAGATTGGGTGATTCTTCTTTGTGTGTAACATGTGGAGAGCTGGAAGAAACTACAGTTCATGTCATGTTCGACTGTCACATTGCGCGCCAGGTTTGGGCGATTGCCAACTTTGCAACGTGCTCTATGCGACGGGAAACGAAGGGACTGATCGGGTGGTTTCATCGATTGCTGAAGGAATTGGGGAAGGAGCGAGTAGCGATCGCGGTTACATTATGTTGGATGTTGTGGTTTAATCGGAACCAAATACTCGCGGGGGAAAGCCAACATAATTTAGCGGAGATTGTTGATATGACATTGTCGTATGTGGCGACATAGACCAGCAGTGGACACAACTTGACGCATCTTACACACGTTGGTAGTAATGAATGGGAAGCTCCACGAGAAGGCGCTCTCAAAATAAATTTTGATGGCGCGCGATTTGAAGAAGAGATGGCGGTAAGACTTGGCGTGGTGGCTCGAGATCATAAGGGTCATATAATTGCTCGCGTTCAAAAACGATTCTTGACGACTCTTACTCCGGTGTGTATTGAAGCCGTGGCAGCCCTTTGGGCAATTAAACTCGCCGTGGGAATGGGTTGACGTGACGTTATCTTTGAGGGCGATTGTTTGAACATTATTCATGATATTGTTCATCGGGTTCCAAGTGATGTGAGCTATGGGAATATAGTGGAGGATTTTCTCTGTTTATTCACACCAAGGGATGACTTTACAATTCGGTGGGTTGGACGAGACGCGAACCATATGGCGCATTCTTTAGCACGGACGGCAGTGGGCGAGACTTTTGATCCTCCGGATCTTATTTTCACAGCTTAGGCGTTTGTTTTGATTATTTTGGTTTTAGTTTTTGGGTTTCATGGTTCTGCATTGTAATCTAACAGTTTGCACACCTTCTGGTTGATTAATAAGATCAGTTTTTTACCTTGAAAAAAATGAACAAATATTAAGTGGCGAAGCTATGATCACAAATATACTCACCAAGTCATAACATATAACCAAAATAGCATGGGCCAATATGGTGACAACAACACAACAAACGTGATGGCACCAAATCGATAAATTTAGAACTAAATTTTCAGTTAAGGTAAAAGAAAATATTTTGCTCCATAAAATAAAATACTTTATTCATATTTAGCGTCACTAAAACCAAAATATGTTACTCATTAAAAAAGAAAGTTAACCAAGTTTAGGGCAACTGAAGATAATATATATATAGTCCAAAAAAGTATATTTTATAGTTAACTATAAGCTTATATCTACCAATTCCGTTTTAATATATTGATTGAAACCCCTTTAAAAAGAATTCATCAGAGAACATACCTCAATTTTTGAATCACATGCTGTATTTTATTCAAGTTTAATTAAAGAAGTGAATAATAATGTCAATTTTATAGCAATTCACGCCCAAAAAGGAATAGCATGTGTGTTGCTTAGCTAAAACATGTTTGGATGATAACTACTTGATTGATTTACAAGATTTAAAGCACAATTGTTCGGTATAGTTCATCTCACATATCTCATCAACTTTTTTACTCAGCTAAATGCAGTCATAATACAATCTACAATGTTAACTACTTTCTAATTCTAATTCACTTCCACTTCCACTTCTATTCATCTAATCATTAATCATTTGCTCCCTTAATGAAAACAATCATAAAATCAAGTCGTATTACTTGCTATGAAGTATATGGAACTATTAAGCTTGTCGATTGCGATCCTTTGCCCTTTGCTATCCATATGAATGTTTCAACTAGCAAAAATGCAAATTAAACACACAAACAATAAGAGTCAGTTAACACAAGCACGCAATATCATTTCCATAATGCACCACACGTGCGACAATATTAGACCACCAGATATTGTTTGCCAGAGACATCATATCTATTTTCATAGCACAAACAAGGATGCAATCATGCAATAACTCTCACATCCTCTTCAAAGTATACATTCCTTATAAATCATGAGTCGTAATCAATGCACCTTAGGCAAAGTACAATTTGCTTCAAAGGGCAAAATCGACAAACTGATTGAATATCACGACAATGTAATCCCAAAAGAGGTAAAATGAATTTTTAGCTATGTACAGCTACAGAAGGAAGTTATCTATCATATGTTGAACCACATCAGCACCATCGGAGTTCAACCAGTAGCTCTTAACCTTGAACGACAACGACATATGTATGGTATCAGAATTAAAACACCTGGTGAGAAAAGAAAGAAACCAAACTGCACAAAAACTTTAACGAACCATTACAATATCAAGGTTCAGATTATATGTGCTTTTCTTCATTATACAGTACAGAGTATGAGAATGATGCAAACTCAAGGCATGGATACATGGACAGCGGCAACAGATGTCTCAAGTTACAAGCAGATTCAGGCGCTAAAATACTGAATTGGACTTTTTTCTAAAATAATATTTAATATAAGGTAAAATTGTCCCAATGAGTTGAAAAATAAGTCAAGTATACTGTGCGAAACATAATGTACAAATATTTCCATACGATGCATATTGGTACCAGCAAGGTTTCAGCATCTGATGGACTTCAGATTAAGTAATTTTTAAAGCTCCTCATGAATAAGCTTTCCCAATGCCCACTAAAGTAGTTTTTCCACGGTGATCACCAAATGAATAAGTTGTCATATAGAGTATATCGTCAACTATCCACCAAATATCTAAACGTATTTTCGCAAGTCTCGAAATGTTTACATTTTTTAGTCAAGTGAAAACAAAATTAAAACATATTTTTCCATGTTCATTGAGAAAAATATTTTCATGGTGTTTTTCACAAGATTTAACACTATCAAGAATTGCGAAAGTATTAAAAGCCAAATTGAAAATTCATCCATGTCGTCAACCACAAGCGTTATACATACAACTTTGTATCTATACATGAAGACACATAATAAATGTGATCTTATCTCTAGACGTGAGAGTTCCGTTTTGATTTCTCTTTCTCTTGCTCTTTTTCTTTCAATAATCCATGTCCGATGTACGTTACTTACATAGATACACAATAACATACATCACAGTTTAATCACTTTTTCTTCAGTTTCTGTTTGTTTATGAAAAAGAATCCTTAGCGGTTACGTTTCCTTGACGGTGGACGTTGTATAAATACGAGGGGTCTCTGAGCCCAGGCCAGAACACTCACACAGAACAATCAAATTCTTAGATATCAAAAACAAAGAGAATGGAGGGAGGAACGAAATCAGGTTCTTCAATCAGTGATCTTTTTAAGGCAAAGGAACCTTCTCCAGATTGGGTAGCTACTTACAATGTACTTTACAGACCTTTTTCTAGCATCGATGGACAGGCTTCATCAGAAATTGAGAAAAAGAGTGACTCACAAAGCCAATCCCATTCTGCTAAGAGTGGAGGAGATGCAGGTAAAAATACTATAGGTTGTGAAGGCCAAAGCCAGGGAACACTAAGCAGAGACCTGGGTTCGTACTTTCAGGAGGAAAAAATGCCACCGTGGCCATACAGCTCATCAATATATTATGGTGGTCAAGACATTGTTCCTCAACCCAAAGGTGCCCAGAACCCTGATTATGCAAAGTTCAAGAAAGATGGGGAAGAAGATGACTCAGAGAAAGCTTCCAGGGGGGACTGGTGGCGGGGATCTCTTTACTACTAAGAGCTCGCCATGGCATGTGAATCTAAAAGAATATTATTTAGTTCGCCGTGTACTTAGGCCTCGCAGTTTTATTTGTCTGTAACAGGAATAAATGGTACATAGTACTAGAATAGCAAAAGATGGCCTGTTGTCACTATATGATCGCCATCTCTTGCGTGTGATTATAGATAGTAACTTATGCTGTTTTCTTTGTTGTAATGTCCAGAATAAGGAAACTCTTTCTATTTGTTGAATAATAATGATGTTTGCTCCATCTAAGATAATTTTTGGTCAGATCGAAAAGAAAAAAAAAAGTCGCATATATTCAACATATAGGACAAAAATAAAAAAAAAAGTAATATGTTAAAAACAAAATTACAAAGAAAAATATTTCATACGTAATTCAGAGAGAGAAGAAGACATGAGAAAAATATGCATGATGTTAAAATGACAATAATTATACAAAAAAATATTGATATAAAGTAGGTGGATTATACGTAAAACAACGTCTCATTAAGTTTTGCCTCTTTATCTTTTTCTTTTCTTTCCAGAAGTTCAAATTGTAATAATTCTGCAATTAAAGATGTACGAGATTTACCTGAATGGTACTGTGTGCAACATATCGCTGTCTGCTTTTATGAAAGCTAACATCAATACGCTCCCAAGATACTTGATTAAGACCTCTAATCATCTCCTCTACATAAGAAACAAAAAGTCATTAAGATCCAGATAAATGAAGCTATGAGCTTCTGTCCTTGTGCGATATTTGTGTACTTACTGAAATTACAGTAAAAAATTGAAATGCTTGCACCAGAAAAATATACTACTGTTCAGAACATTTCCAACTAAAGAACAGTTTATAGGATGGCTCAAGCTTTTTTTCCATATATGTGTCTAATCAACTTGATCCATTGGTTTTCAGCTATGTTCCATTTCCATAAAAATAATTGTCAATCAGCATAACTGTAAAGAATGGTCTCTTTAAAAGATATTAAAAAGCAGGCCAAACTGCTAGACCAAATTGGCCATATATTTTTAGTAGCTTAGAATGGGAGCAAAAGCAGAGTGAAACTACACGTTAGAAATTTATGAAAACAATACATCAATGAACCATCTTGGCGATGAGCAAAGAACAAATACTGAATATCGATGTTCCCTACATCAAGAAAAGTTCAGGCATTAGGTCTGTGAATTGTGTCCCAATGGACAAATATAGCAAAAATCACTACTTAAGTATCAACTCTCTTTTCAAACAAATAAGAATAATATACAATCGCAGAGCAAAGAAAAAACATTCCTTATAAGAATAATTCAACAAATAAATTAACTAAGTGGCTTTACAGTAATTTTTCAACATGTAAATATTTTCAATTAATCGTGATGGACTAGTCTGCAAAGGGATTCGGTGAGCGAAATTTCAGTCTTATGATAATAGGTCTAAAAACTTTTCAAGCACAGATAGCTTTTTCAATTAAAAAAAGGGTTCACTACATTGCACCATTTCTTGTTAGAGGTCTTATGTTTCAAACACAGAGATCCTAGATTGTTTAAAAATGACATTTTCGGACAATCAGTCACAGCCTAAATCTACAGATATATCAACAACCTCTGGGTTAATCCAGTTCAAATTGCAGAAATTATAATAACTGCTCTAGATTCATAAATTAGTGATTCTATTTGCTAGCCAAAAAGAAGTCTTCTATCCTTTTACGGAGCCAACAAAAAGGGAAAAATCATATATTTTGTGCTGGTGCCACAACAGAATTAATATAGAAGGCGCAAATTGCAAAATTGGTCCCTTAACTATAGGGTAGTCACAAAATAGTCCTTACCTTTTATTTATAACTTGAGTTGCTAGCTAGTAATTTATGTCTTCGTTTTTCCGGCAATTTTAGTTCTTATTATATGTATCTAATGAAATAATAATTTAGTCTTTTAACTTTATCTATCAGCAAAAACTTGTCTTCTTCAATTTTAATGCTTAATCAGTCAATTCACTTAATTTCCAAGTAACAATTAATGATTCCTTTTCTCGTTAACTTTTTTTGCTGAATAATTGACCACCTTGAAAGAGACAAGAAAGTCTCAAATTTGCTTATTTAATGAGTTAAATCAATCGTAAATACAAATTAAGGACTAAAAATGAAAATGATATAAATTCCCAACAACTAAAGCCAAAGGACAACATAAGACCAAATTGCGGAAAATGACATAAATTGCTAACTATGTAAAGATAATGACGATATTTGACACAAATTGCTAACTGTGTGAAGATAATGACGATATTTGAAAGTTATGAAAATGTACGGACTAGTTTTACAAGCATCCCAAAGTTAAGGTACTAAGTTTCATTTTTTCTTATAGGAAAAGTGTTTTCCATGAAAACAAAAAGGGCAATTACCTTCCAAGTCAACAACTTGGGTTCCGACACTAGAGGATGCTTTACTAGCTTCTGCGTCAGTATTTCCTCGTTCAATATGTACAATATGAGGATACTTCATGTCATTCACCGCAAGATTTGACTGCAGAAGAATACAAGGGAGAATCATAAAGGATTTGCTAGAGTCAGTAATATAAGTTAGAACAGGAAAAAAAAAAAAAAAACCTAACCTTTGGAAGTTCATCTTGACGGCGGATTGACGAAGTTCTCCATCCCACCACGTCTTAGGTATCAGTGAAGGCAAACATATTTTCACTATGCTAGAGACTGGGCAAATAGGAATTATATACTCTTTAAAGGATACGGTCATAATTTGCATTAGCATATGCCACACGGCGCTTAAAAGAGCGTAAAGCTGACCTGTACGCATTATAAGTAAAGCTAATGAAAGATAACCAGTAAAAGAATCCCATATTTCTTAACAATTCATGAGCAGACAAACAAGCTGTTGAAAAAATATCGATACTAACATGAAACGGAGGTGGTCTGAGTCATTAACCATCTGCAGCAGGAGGGGAGGTTTCCCGTCATCATCGTCAGTGAGGAAAAGATGTTTTCCTGACCGCCCAGCAAGCCAGTGTGCTGTGAGTGATGCTCTTTTCTCCAGAAAAGGAACACCACAAAGGAGAGGAAGCTGGAAATTTGAGGAAAAATGACAATAGAAAGCAATATTAGGAAATGCTTAATGTATTGATATTGAAAAAGTACTCAACAATCTGATATATGGAAGTCAAACTAAAGAAGGAAAAACATAACGTTTTTTCTAAATGGTAAAATACTTAGATCGCTCATGAATTTCACATAAAGAAATGGTCAAAAGAAAAATCCAACAATTACTATCTTTGAAATATTGATAAATTTGTTCCGCAATATATTTCATAAAGATCAGACCCATAACCACGATTATGAGAGACTTTCATAGGCAAATGAAATGACATAATGAGCAGCAAGTATACACAATAAAACAATAACTGTAATTGCAAGGAAAAGAGCCATGTAGGAACGAAGAAACTAACGCTAACCTGTTTATGCCCTCTTGAACCCAAATGAGGGGTTGCAAATGTAATAAAGTTCATAGGTTCAAGTCCACCTATCCTTGCTTCATCCTGGTCAGGCCATTGAGCAGAAGTTTTTTCTTCTCCATTAGGGCGTGTTTCGGGACGAAATGCAGATTCTGTTTTCTCTGGAAGGTTGTACAACCTTCCAATGGCATACCTTGCAACAAGTCCACCCAAGGAATGAGCCACAAACGAAATTTTGTGAACATCATGCCAGCGCCTGATAACATCCATCACCTGAGCTATGATACAGAAATCAATATTGATCTTAAATTGACAGGCTAGATTTTTCTAACGGTAATTCTCTACCTTTAAAAACAAGGGTATATACTATTACCAAAGTACCTCCTCAGCGAGTCTTTCACCCATTCTATCGACACCATCAAAAGTCAATGTTGAAGCATTGCATTCGCTACCTGTTCAAAGTTATATTGACAAAATATGAGTACCCTAACAAGAATCATAATAGCAAGATGGAACCAACAAACTAATAAGATCAGAATTTTGTTTTACATGAATGGAAAACATAAAATACTAGGGGATTGGTAAACAACTATCTGTGAAATGAAAATGGAACACATAAAGGACTGCTAAAGGTTTTTCGAGCCCACAAACTATTCTCAAACACTAAATGACCAAGGGGATAAAAATTTGTCACTTGATGGTATGCTTTATGCATGTACATTCTTTCCTTCACATTTCTCATATCATGACTTGAAAATTGATTGCAAAGATTTCCGCTCCATTAAAAAGTGCACTTGTTAAAGAAGAGCTTATGTGTGACATTGTGATTGTGACACAACTACTCCCGACAAAAAAAGCATCTTATGCTACAGCTTAATGCATATGCAGAAGAGGACTAAGGTGAATGCCTAACCATATGTAGTGATTAGGCAGGAGTTGCTTTCATATCAGTCAGGTTTGGAGGTTCCTTTTTTTCAAAAATATTGAACTTCTTTCAACAAAATTTTCTTTTACATAGAAACCACAAGGATAGCATTAGGGAGATCAATGTTGTTTCCCTTAACAATCCCCATTCTAACATAAGCTGAGCCTTCACAAAGCTACTTCAACCTATGTCACCGAACATTTTTCACCAGTATTTCATTTATATGATCTCCTAAAAGCAAGACCCCTTATTCCCTAGATAAATACCTTTCTCTTTTAACAAGAGTACTTTACACTAGAATGCAATGATGCAACCACATAACTCCTTACTTACTATAGAAGTATGAGTTAAGGATATCTAAAATGAATTTTTAAACACCATCCTAAAAGGCATCAAATTGGATGAAAATCTGGACCGGGAGAAAATAGTAAAAACAATCTTTAAAGTTAATAGGAAGTTTACTCCCAAGAGAAGAGTAGAATTTAGGTTGTTGAATTACACAAACACAAATTATATGGACTGGAAAAAATAAAACAAACCCCATAAAGCAATTATCCACTGACTTTAGTTCAACCGCAATTTTCGACACGGGTGAAAGGAAATAAGGTTCTCTGATATTATACTTATAGCATATGTAAGACCAATCCAAGAAGCCACTCACGATGAACAATGACTTTATCAGGAAGTTTCTTCACAAACTGCTCAGCAGCATATCTCCAATCATCAGGACTGTATATGTCAGAAAACAAAAAAAAAAAGAAAAAACTGTAAACATATCACAAAAGACAAAAGTTATAGAGCCTTACATTCCAACTCAAATGAAGGTGTATCAGGTACATATGAGAATGCCTTCCTTCCCCTCAATCCGAGGGAAGGAATGGCAGAGGCCTCTATTATGTCTGCCAATCAAAATCTTGAATATCAAGTGATACACTTATGTGAATACAGATCATATGCCCCCCTTTTGCAACGGAAAAGAAGAAGCATCATTGCAACCCAACGATTATTATAATATAAACAATATCAACATCTCATGTATAGCTTTTGTTGCATTACAATGCATGAACTACAATTTCTACCATTCCTCTATAAAAATTAGATACGCTAAACAATAGCCAAATCCATCATCTACCAAAGAAATCAGAACACCACTTCATTAAAAGCCAATTTAGCGAAGGATTTATAAATTAGCTTAACAAGCAATGACAGTTGGCTACTATCAACATTCTCGTAAGTCGTAACCATTCCACACTTCCATCTATATTGTACTTCTGAAGTGACAGTCTTTTTGCTGAGCGCACATATGGCATATAGCATCCCCAATAGTACTGTAGATTAAGAAGTTAAAATAAGGGTAGGGGTACTCGAGTCAGGGACAGCTCTTGAGCATTACTACAAATAGAAAATCCAATGGACTTACTAAATTTGCCTATATTATTTTCAAGCACCCTCCACATTCTGATAATACATTTCTCACCCCTAAAGCAAAGTTCATAATCCCAACTACGATCCTGTCCTGTCCTGACCTCACTACCACTAACTATATTGCTAGCACGTGTTGGTGTTGCGCATTCGGAACAGTCAACTAAAATAGCAAAAAGTTATATGACAATTCCACCCACTCATAGCAACTTGGGCACTTATGGATTTTTTCTCATAGTGCTCGAATGGACTGCAATGAGAGAGATCATAATTCATACCATTTCTTGGGATAATAATTTCCATTTAGCTATTAAACACATAAACAAAGAAACAAACTACGCCGCTGCGCGATTTCTCAAACAAAATCAAGAAACCATCAAACAAACTAAGAAAGAGAAGAAAAAATCTCAACTTTATCAATAAATAAATTGTACCTTCCAATAATTCCATTGACCATAATAACAAGGTGGTCAGGTTTCACTTTAGCCTCAGAGGCCTCCATGTCATACACATCCTCACCTCCATTAACAGACTCTACTTCCACACTCCTCTCCTTGGAGCTTTGCCCTTTAAAGCAACCACTTGACATTTTTCTTAAAAATTCCATCTTTCCACTCTCATCCACCAACCACAGCCTGTGCCCGTTTCTGTTTTTGGCAAATCCGAGGTTTAACTTGAGAGTCGAGGAAGAAAATTGTGAATCTGAAGTGGGATTTGAGGTTAGTGAAGTGGGTTGGGAAGGGATCTTGGCGATGGTGATCATGGAAAGGATGAGGAATTTAAATTTAAGAGAGAGAGAGAGAGAGAGAGAGAGAGAAATTAATACTAAATTACTAATAACGATGAATATATTGATATATTGAAATGGTGTATGGTAATGGGATTTGTCAGAGGAGAGGAAAAAAGAAGAAAGGATGAGGAAAGTGGGAAAACAAACACGGGCCTTGTTCGTTCATAGTACTAAGTACTAACTCTGTCTGCACCAATTTAGCAAGTATTCTCAAAACCAACCACATGGCTTTTGTTCAAACAAACAAAAAAGAAAAAGAACCACATGGCTCAATTAATACGTTTTTTTAACAATTAAGGAGTATATTAAAATATATAAAACCAATTACTTTTCATTCTCTAAACGTAAAAGTCAAGTATTTAAATCTTTTTTAGTGCCAACTAATTGCTCTTATATTATAGAAAATCAATCAATAATAACATAACTACGTAATCTACTTCTTTGCTCAATCCAAAAGCTATTTTTCTTCAAGGAAATGGAATTTTCTAATATACAACGAGAATCTAGATTATTTTCCTTTTTTAATATTTGATTTCTTTTCTTAATAAACAAATATTTTATTTTATTTTTGTTAATAATCTGTTATATATATACTTTGGACGAGGTCTTTCAATTAATAAGAAATTTCAATTCAAACTATATACTAATGTACGACTTCAAATCATATTTCATATATATCTCTAAATTATATTTCATATATATATATCTCTAAATCATATTTCATATTTCAAATCATACTTCAAACTATATACTAGAAAAAAGATTTTCTTCGATTCTTTTGGAAAACATCTCT
This sequence comes from Linaria vulgaris, assembly GCA_948329865.1. Classification (NCBI taxonomy): domain Eukaryota; kingdom Viridiplantae; phylum Streptophyta; class Magnoliopsida; order Lamiales; family Plantaginaceae; genus Linaria; species Linaria vulgaris. The sequence continues at coordinate 106,710,063 of OX415249.1, forward strand.
AAAAAATTGGTTCACTAATTTAATCTACAATACAAAGTTACCAAAAAACACTGCAAAAAAATCATTTTTTTCCATGACAATATCTATATTTAAATATTGCCATGTAGTGATCATTAGGAAATACATACTGTTGGTAAGTGGTTTAGTTTTAGCTATATCCCTCCTAGTTTAGTCAAGCCCGTGTTGGAGTAAAAAGTCTGACACCTTACGAAATCACTGAACCAATTTTGAAAGCATGGATAGAAGAGATCAATTTTAAGAAAAAATAGAATGTCAATGGGATGAGTATCATGTGTGATAGGTGAACTTCGATGACAAAGTTGTTTATAATTAACTTTTTAGTATTCTATGATGGAAAAATTGTGTTTCACAAGTCTCTCAATGCTTCCAGACGAGATAAAGACTCAAATTACACATATGAGCTTATGGATGATGTTCGAAGGTGAGAAATATATCGTTCATGTGATAACTCCTAACATTTCTACATAAAAAAAGTTGTAGAGCTATTGATGAGAAAATGAAGCATTTCTATTGGATCCCTTATGCTTCTTATTGTATTGCCTTGATGTAAGATGATTTCATAGATAGAAATATGATGAAAGATATTATCATGTACAAAAAAAAAAAAACAAGCTTAATTTAGAACGATGGTAAGGTTGTTGACATCAAGAAAAAAAAAATTCTCTGGTAAAAAAGAATTATTGTGCCCTTGAGCCGCAATTTTTTTCCACTCACTACATTACAAAAGAGCAACATGAAATAAAAGTTAAATCTTCAATGGATGTTCACCTAAAAAAAGTGGGGCAAAGAATTGAGCTAGCAGAGATCCATGTGAAAAAACATGAGAACATTTTGAATTTTATATTTTGAATAACAGAGAGGTTGTTTGTAAGTCACATGCTCTCATTTCACGAGTTTTACGCACGGTGGATGGTGAGGAACATGACACCATGGGTTATATATTTGAAGGCATGCGTGTAGCAAGTTAGCTATTCAACGAGCATTGCATATAAGAAATAATTGTTAGGTTTGTGGAGCCTGGACATTGAAGGCGACAGTTCAACAATAGCTGGGAGAAAGAATAGAGCATTGGTCGTGCTGCTTTAACAAGGAGCAGCACGGGCTGCACGCCTTCGGTGCATGTCCAGAGAGCAGCACGAGTTGTGCGTCTCCAAGAGCCGGTCGTGCTACTCTGAAAGTGAGCAGTGCAGGTCGTGCAAGACGTCACGCGACACATTATGTGACATGCCATACTACCCAATTGCGGCCCAACTACGTTCTAATGCCCTAATTTTCTCCAGCCGCTATTTGTATGACGTTTATGGCACTATATTCATGTGGTCTTGTTCCTCCAAAAGAGTGGTGATTGAATAGCCGCCATATAAGGAGAGAGGGAGAGCTTGAAATGAGGGAGAAAACACTTGTGAGACGTGAGAGTCGTGGTGAGAGATTCATCTAAATTAGTGAGACACGATTGTTGTGTCTTATTTGTATTGCTCATAATCACCATAGTAGGACTCATTGTGACGACCGCGCCCCACGAGCCATGCTCCGATCCGAGTTGGTTCAGTGGTGGCCAGCCACTTTACCGAATCTAGACTAAAGCGCAACTCATAGAAGGGGTCTCACTTGTTCAGGATCAAAACCATACACGTTTTATAAATTATATTTTGATATATACAGTGGAAGTCGTGGTATTACAGATAATGTGACTATTTTAATGGTTATGCACTAGTGACAAAACACAAATATTCCAAAATGCACGCTTGAACAATTATTCATTTAGTCCATGCTGTCATGTTGATTTTATCCCGATGAATGAACAGAAGAAACGAGGAATAAGTCTTAAATGACTTAGTGAGGTTCATATAAAAGAATTGGTAATACAAGAATTAACTGTGACCTACTAGATACATTTCGGGAGTGATCTTACCGGTAGAAACAGTTCAACTAGACAATTTGATGTAGCAATGGCAGTGGAGTTTTCATAGAATAGTTAATGAACTTGTGCTTAACAATAAACAAATCTAGCCTTATGACTTCTACTATTCTACCTTATACCTCCCGACGAGGAGCGACCTCACAAACAATCAAGAGACATGCTCGAGTACATGTCGATCCAGCACGCGGGTTACAGCCAATTCCTGACTGCGAGCGGCACCTAGATAGATGGGTATCAAGCGAAATTACTTAAACCGACAGTCTTTACTGCCCGACAGTAACTCGACTCAATCCATGGGCCCAACTTTCCAAAGGCATCACAATGGGTATAACAAATAAATAAATAAGCTAGTAAACCGGATAATATCCGTTGCTACTTGAGCTATATGTCCCGAACATAGTTCGTTGCTCTTTGCAAAATTCAAGAACCAACATATGAGATTATAATATTGGATAATTATCATGATTATCAATAGATATGTTAAATAATAAATGATTGGATATGATTTAATGATGAGTAAGAAAATCATGTTATGAGATGAGATGCCAAACATGATTATGATGAAATATAGGTTGTTCGAGATTATGACTTTTCTATGCAAGTTCCTCATGACCGGATGCCAAACGGGGCTAGAACAAATCAGAAATGGAACCTCACCTTAACTCGTATGAGGAACCTTGATGGCGTTGATTAGTTCGTCAAACCTTTGATCGAATATCCAAATGAACTTTGTCTCCAAATATTTTTATGGCAATTGTTCCCTAACATCACTAGGAACATGTGTACCCGAATGGGAAGAAAAATCCAAATGTTTGCTATGCTAAATAATTCTTGAAAACATAGAACCTATTTTCATATTTTCAGACATCAGTCTACGATTTAGGAATTTCGACCTTTTAAATCACATTATTTGAAAAATATTTCTTCATATTAAAGTTAGAGGACATTATGCGGAGTATTCGGCCGTTGGCCTTGATCATAAAAGGATTTTCCTACAATTAGTTATGATTTTTCTAAGGTGCAGGGCCGAATGGATAATTTCTGCGCAATAAAAGTTTTGGGGTATTTTCGGGTAGAAAATGATGAAATAAGAACTTGAAATTTTCCCTGAAAGTAGACTCACTAACTTAGAGATTCATAGGAAGAAAGAAGGAAAAACCGAAATAATTTTGGGTGTGAAAATTATTGGAAGAAAGCCTACTATTTATAGGCAAAAAAATCATGTCAAAATACTTTTAATTAAAGTCTATTTTGATTATTTTATAATAAATAAAAAAAATCTGAATTTAATCATGCTCTTAAGGATGTCATGGCTTACCTCATCAAAAAGATGTCATGGCTTACTTCATCAATTGGTTAATTGCATATCAAGTCCCTCAATTATTTATAATTAAAATTCAAATCGGTATAATTAGATTTCTTTGTTACATACATATTTACTTATGTATTTTTTCTAGGTAATTCAATCAACTTGGTTAATATTTCAAATTGAAATATATGTTTTAGGATTAGAGACCTGTAAATATAATAATGGGAGAATTACACAAAGTACCCCTCAACTATGAGAAATTACACAAACTACCCTTATGATCAAAAAAATTAAAATAATTAAGACAACCTTTCAAATTCAAATCATAGCAGAGACTAGAATTTGCAGATAATTTATTTTTTCTTAGAAGAAATTATTTGTTATCAATATTTTTTGTCTTTTTAAATGAGATAAATGAGGTTTAATGCAATAATTTTGAATTATTTTTTATTTTTTGTGCAAAATAATTGAAGAGCATGAATTTACATTCAATAGTTTGAAATAAAAAAATTACGAAAAATCAGTCATAAGGGTAGTTTGTGTAATTTTCCAAAGAGGAGGGGTACTTTGTGTAATTTACCCATAGTTGAGGGGTACTTTGTGTAATTTTCCCTATAATAAAAGACTAACTTTTAAGCTCAAAGGCTCAAATGCAAATTTTTCTAAATATTTAGGGTAAAAATAGGAATTTTCAAAAGTTCAAGGACTAAAGTATACATTTATTTTCTTCCTAATATTTGGGGCGTTACACTCCTAGTTTGGATCGCCCCTCGAGGTAGTTTGTTGACAAACTAGGTAAACAAAATGGTGTCTTGTGTGCTTTTATTATTTTATCAATTTTTGTGTATTGTAAATTACTCTATGTTATTGCTATTATCAATCAATCCGCTATTCCGCAACAATACCGTGTATCACTCACAAACACTTGATTAATCAAATGATACATTATATTAGCAAGTAACATTTATTGTCTCATTGTTTTTTTTTATTAGTACTATTGTCTCACTATCTATTAGTATTATTTATTATAAATGTGTATGTTAATATAATATAATAGTTACTACAATTATACATATTGTGCATGTTATTTGGCTAATTTTTATGGTTTTTGTAACAACATACTACTTGAATCTTACTTCTCATTACGATCTTGAGCTTTCACACAAGCAAGAACTTATGTATGCATTAGAGAGACTAGTGGAAAGCCTCGACCATGATGTTATATAGCTGATATAGCTATTTCAGAGATTAGTCCTTTTTTTTCCACTTATGATTCTTGTTATTTCTTTTTGACAATATTTAAGATAATGAAAATGATACATGATCCTAATACTTTAAATTATGCACTTTTTAATTTAGAAAAAATATTTCCGAGAAGCTATGGAGGGTTTTGGCGACTCTATAACGATTAGGAAGAGACAATAAAATGGTTGGGGTATGATTTATTTTACTCTGTGAGTTATAAGCTAAACTCTTATAAGAGACATAATAAATCAAAGCGTTGTTTTCAATCGAATGGTAGTTTATGTATAACATTGATGCACCGACTTACATAAATGTGGCTTTAAAGGTTTATCACAAACCCTTCATCTAGTAGATGTGAAAGGAGCTAGAGCACATTTGGTCAAATACACACTAAAATGTGCAATCATCTTAGCTATCAAAGGTTAGAAATATTAGTTTGTGTTCGTTATAACACGAGACTCATATTATGTTATCTCATGAATGATAAATCAAGAGGTGATCGAGATTTTTAACAGACCGATTTGAGTAATATTTTTGATGAGGACAATATTATGGCAAAATGGTTAGATGATTCTACAAATGGTCTTTTGGATGAATATGATGATTACGGACAACTCCTTGGGCATACATGGCCTGAAAGGCTAAGAGGCTCATCTTAAGATGGTGCAAGTTCAAGTAGGGGAAAGTCCATACTATCTGATCTTGACGTACTTGAAGATGATGAATTTGATATTTTAATAAATGTAGCTCGAAAAAGACTTGAAGATACTAGAGATGAGCAAGTTGCTCGTAGAGTAGAGATTGAACAAAACACTATTAATAGTCACAACATTCATTTTATTGAAGACCATTAGTTTGATCATGCAACTCAAGATGAATATCATATCAGTCGTCAATAAAAGTGTTAAGAACGACTAATAATTGGTAGAAAATAATTAATTTCTATCAGTGCGCAATAAAACTCTACTTGAATATTGTAAAGACAAGCTTTATTTTCGCTTGTTTTTCTTTATTTTAAGTAACATTAATTTAATAAGAATGATGTACTCTTGTGCTTACAAGTTCTCAACATGGGTGACTTTTATGCTGGGTATATTATAATTTTTTTGAAAAGGCTTAATTAGGACAAGTGATATGTACTACTCAGAGATGTTGCTTTTGTTTGTATTATTTTAGTATTTTTCCCCTTCTAGATTGATTTTGTTTCTTTGTTCTTCGCGTTGTTTGCTGGAATCATGTGTTCTTAATTTATTTAATTTCTTTTTATATTATCGTGATATGTATGAAAATTCTAGCATAATATATATTACAACATTCTATATAATAAATCGGTGTTCCTAACATTAAAGTGATAAATAGTTTTTATCTTAATATTTTCTAAGTTTTACCTATATCTCACACTTTGAAATTCTTTTTTTTTAAAGCATTGGAAATACTTTCAAAAAGTTTCTAAAATGTTACTATTTTTCAAATCATCGAAAATGGTACACGAAATGAAACTTTGATCCACGTTGTTGTATACTCTCAAATATGATATGTTTACCTTTTTACCACTCTGAACATCTTCTAGTATGCCAGTCTATAGTAGAACTAATGGTTATTGATTAATCAAGAAGGTTGCAGTGTTAGCTATGTCCGTCGAAAACATCTTTGACATCCCAAACTTCAACTCTCTCGCTCAGTGTTCTATTCCTATTCATACGTTTTGTAACTTCGTTATGTTGAGATATTTCTTTAATTGTCTTCTTCATTCGAATGTCGTTCTCTAAACAATACTAACTGAAATATGCACATCCATATTATTGTCAGGCCTCACACACTTCACACTCAGACCAATTTTAATTTCTAACAGTGCCCTCCATTTCTTGAAAACATCAAATGCTTCTAAATCTTGCTTCAAGAAACACACTCATAACTTTCTCATAGCATCATCAACAAAAGTCATGTAACCCAGTGCTCCTCTAAGGAGATGTTACCAACACCAGTCTACATACCAGCTCCAACTTCAACTTCTCCAAGGTCTACTTTTTCTTGAAAACTAACTCTTTTATATTTTTTGAACAAACAATCTTCACAAATACCAATATCGACTGATTTTAAACCATAAAAATTACTGTTCAAACACATATACCCCATTCTTTTCTCGTTCATGTGACCAAGTTGACAATATGACAGATTAGCATCACCTTTTGCACCCGAAACTACAATGCTATCTTTGTTTGTGGTAGTCATTTACATCGTGCCTTCCTTAAAACCGCGAGTCAACACCATGGCTCATGTAGTTATCTTTCATCTACACGAACCAAACATAAAGGATACTTATTATCATTTAACTACCAACATAGATCATATTTATTCAGGCTAGAAATGTGTCTCACCCAAGCAACATTCATACGCCTTCATGTGTCCAATTAATTCAAATCTTACATTTTCACACAATTTACAAAAGCTTATCATTGGCAAGATAAACATTTTCAAAATATCCAGTACCATGTGATGTTCTAGAATTCAAACCCATGACTCCAATAGACTACATACACTCAATATTAATGTATCATTAATATTCTTCATGGACGCGTCTACTGAGTTCTCCTTATTCTTCGGTACTTGACAACTAGATTTGTAATGATCCTTGTTTCCAATAGTTCCAACATTCAATGGGACTTTTGTTATTCTTAAACTTGTCTTTGTACCTCAATTTCAATTTATCATGCTTCAAATTCGAGCTCTTATTGTTAGATTATTTCTAATAATCTATTTAATGGATAAATAAATTGAGATAATTATACTTAAGCTAATAAATATATTGAGTTAATTAATCTAGCATCTAATATTAAGTATGGACTTTGTAATGTGTAATACCTAATATGAGTCTAATTAGGGTTTATGGGGTTCTAATTAGATTACTATATAAGGCTCAAGTTTTGGTCCCCAAGACAATTCTTGAAACACTCTCCTCCTCTTGTCCCATCAATTGAGCGAGATCCCATCGAGAGCTAGAATTTGTTTGTGGAAGACCGAAGCCTCGTCGTTCTTGCGTAAAAGCTTATATGTCTGGACCAAGGTACGCTTCTCGATTTATTGCTTATGAATTTTTTTATGGTTTAATATGTGGCGGTCTTGGATTGCTGAAATAATATTCACCGTAAAATATTTAATCCAACACTTATTTTTTGATATACCTTTATCCTTAGTACTTCTGATCCCCAAGACTTTGTCACCAACCATTCGGTTCCTTCATGCAAACTTCTTCACTAACATTTAGGTCTATCATTTTGTCCAACTTCACCCTTTCGACTGATGTACTGATACCGATAAAGGTCCTGCTACAACTCGCTAGCAAATGTGGATTTTACTTTGTCGTCAAAATTAATTTCGACTGCGCTTAATTATAAGGTTATTAGATTGAACTCATTTGGATGACCCAAAACTATTGGATCAAGTTATCTTTTATTAAATAAATATCTTATAGATGTTGTGCTCACAAATACAAAAGAAACGCAATTTTAAATATACAAAACACATCTCGATTTGCGTCCTCCACCTTGAATATTTTTCTTAGTCATTAGTATCATATGTATCGTACAAGTTAACGTAGCTAAATTTTGAAATAAATCTAATGATTTTTATTAACCACTAGCCTACCATAAAAGGGGAAAAATTTAATGTTCATCTTGTATTGTGGTGTTTATACATAATTAGTCCCCTACGTAGATAGTATGAATTTTGGACCTTTACGACAAAAAAAAAATCCAGTTTCAATCCTCTTGTCACTTTGATTAAATTTGTCGCTGAAATGATCACTTGGTTCACAAAACACTCCTAATTTAATGGGTATATTTCAATTGCTGTCATGTATTGTGGCGCGAGCGCCAATCCAGAATTAGACCTCTATTGTGGTTTGTGTTAGTTTTAGCCCTTTATTGTGGCAAGAAATCCAAGTTCTTCGGCCACTTGAATTTTCAGTTATAACCTGAATGGTCAGGTCTGCATTTGACACTCATATATTTCGACGGCAATTGTACATCAAACATACGCCACAATAAAGGACCACAATTGAATGGTGCACGTGGCGCCTATACGTTTAAATCTAAATACATTTGTTTTAACACTACCCAACCTATGACCCCTCACGACTATTTCGAAACACATTAGCGTTTTCTCTAAGACGTGCATGTACCGGCACATGGCCATCTCAACGAGAAATTAAAATTAAATCTATTTAACGAGTGAAATTGCATCATTTCTCGCAATAAATGGCAGATTGAATCTTTTCATATCAGGCCTTGGGCCTTGTTGATCTTAACTTTCTCCCATCTAATAATGGCCACTGACATTTGTTTACCTATTAAAAAGAGGTAATGCTACTATTTTTGATAGAGTGCGGTAATGTGTACTAGATTTAACATAGCACAAAAGATACAACGTGCTTGATTACTTTATACATCACAACAAAATTACCTATTTCTACTTTACTGTTAGATAACGTGCTTGATTACTTTATACATCACAACCAAATTAAAAATCCGAATAAAATAAAAAGATTTAGAGATGTTCAATTTCGAGAAGCTAGGATTCAGTATGAATCGCGGTCTACATAGACTCTATATATCCAGACCTCATTTTACGAGATTTGTCTGGTATGCTCCCTTCTGTGAGTGCATGGGGTTGTGTCCTGGGTAGTGCCCCAGGGAGCATACCAGACGTTCTCAATTTTACGCATGAATATGCCCTTTTTCAGTTTAATTACTTCGTCATTTCATGTTATGCTTGGAAGAATTAAATTATATACAATGTCGAGGATTAAGGAGAATCGCGAACCTATGAATGCGGAGGATAATACCCATCCAATCCTGACAAATTATCGTATATGTCACTCTAAAGCTTTAAAAATGAGATATTTCTTTGACTTTCATACAATTTGGACTATTATTATTATTACTAATTGAGACAAAAAGTCCACTCGTCCAGTTTTTCTGGACATTATTACGTGCCTTGGATAGTGTAAATCATTATGATATCTAATTTAATTTGTTACTCAATTAAACAGAAACTTAAGTGAACGTCAATAAATTTAAGCATTCCTAAATTGTAAAAATGTCGCCTAGGCAAATAATTTTCTGTAACTAAATTTTGTACCACTTGATAAATTGAGCTAGGAGCGACACATGTACGAAGTCTAGCATGGGTTTCATAATGGTAGTCCTGTAAATTACACAAGAAAACAGTACAAAAACCTGGTGATAATTTAAAAAATGTTCCGCTAATCTAGGCGATAAGAGATCAACCGAGGGATATTAGTTAGTTGGTCCACTTCACTGGATTGCGGCTACCATTAAGTTGGTTAGTTGCAAGCTAGTCTAATTTTGGAGTATATTTAACGTAAAATAGTTTACAAAATACGATCTCAACTTATTCTGAAGTGTGGAGAGTGCTGCCTGCATAAGTATGAGTAAACTGTAAACACACACACACATATATATATATATATATACACATTATATGTATTATATGTAAAGACATTGGCGTATCTACATAGGGGCTTGCCCCCACCCGTCCCTCCCCCCCCCCCCCCCCCCACCCCAATTTTTCTGAAAATTACTTTTACTATATATATATGTATATATATGTGTGTGTGTGTGTTGAAAAAAAGAAGAAGAAAAAGCCCGCTGCTAATTATATATGTTAACGGCATATTATTAAGTTCCTATCAATTAAACAAATCCAAAAAGGATAACAACAAATCATGATTTATAACCTATATTGCACGGATACGGATACAGCGATACGTATCCGACACAATACGGACACGACGACACGAATTTTTAAAAATTACATAATCCGACACGGCATGGACACGTCAAAAATTTTAATATTTATTTATTTTTATCGATATAAATCTAACAACATGAAAAGAATACATGTGTAAATTTCACCTATAAGTATAAAGTGATGAATATAAATAAAATAAAGGTTATGTAAAACAATTAAAATAAAGAAAACAAGAAGAATTGAAAAGGAAAAGAAGAACCACCTTGATTGGAAGTTTGGGAACTCCCTAAAAGTGCAGAGGTGCGTCTCGTTCAACAAAAGAGAAGAAAAGTTGATTAATTTAATTATTTTTAGGCCTTCTTTTAATTTCTTTGTGTTTAATAATGTAGTAAAGTACATTTTTATTTAACCCACAATAGTTTTGATAGCATGTAATAGAAACCCAAACGTGTCTTATATTAGAAGTGTCGGACACGCATAAGACGTGCCATAATATTTTTTAAAATAAAAATTAAAGACACGCCACGTGACGTATCAGACACGTATCCGAGGTGTATCCGTATCCTTTGCATGGCCGACACGGTATTTTTTTTTAAATTTTAAGTATCCGTGCAACATAGTTTATAACTAAAGTCAGGCATTATCTATAATTATTTGAACTCTATCACTGAGTATTATTTAACCTTAAAGCTGTAACGTTTAAATTGCCAAAATTTTCCTCTTAATTGTTGTTATATATATAGTAAGAATTAACATTACTTTTTGTATTAATAAGAAAAAAAAAACTTTTGATGTTAAAATATTACAAATACTTCATTTTACACTTAACTAATCCACATAAAGAACTTAATCTTTATTAAATTTGTTGATACATGAAAATTTAATACTGCTAGAATTAAATATATGCATACATTTTATCATCTTTGCAAACAAAACCTTAGTTTCTACATATACAACAACATAAACACAATGTGGAGTTTTTTTGTTTATTTATCTAGTTTAAATAGATCTAGAAAAATTATTTCATCTTCTATAATAATATTTTCTTTGATAAATTATATATATACATTTGATAAAAGAAATACGTACAATGCATTTCATTGGCTATTGATAACGGCATCGTAAAATATATATTAGTATATTTTCCGTTTAAGAACTAAATGTTGAAAAAAAAAACTCTTGTATGCATCTTTTTTGAAACCCCCCAAAAATATTCAATTCAAAATAACAATTTTTTTGTTCATCCATTTTTTCAGTTTTTTGTCCTTTTATTTGTTTCCTACCATTCTATAAAAAATAAAAAGTTTTAGCCCTCTCATATTTGATTCCTGAATGCGCCACTGTGTAGAGAGACATAATTAAAGAGATAGAGGAATATAGTAGCGTTCAGCTTTGTACATATTCATTAATCAAAAGGAGATCCTTTAAAGTTTGAAATACAGTTCCATAGTTAGTCGTGATGTTTCTCTCCATGTACGTTTGTTTGGTTAAAAATATTGTGTTTGTTTAACCTTTCTTTAAATACAAATCTATTAAAGTAAAAGATCTTATTTATATACTATATCACATATATTTTATCTTATATGTTTCGTAACCCGCCTTCTTACATACGTTATTCAGTATTAACTTCGATCTTGTGGGTAGGTCAATGTCCTTTGATACTAAACAAAAAGATTGTCACTCTATGTGAAACATTACATTTCAGAGAGTTTAAACATTTATTCGTCATATATTTTTCTTTATGGTGTTCCAGATTGGTTGTATATATTATGCTAAAGTGAGGTATCAACAAAATTAAGTTGAATATGAGTTGGGAGCTAACAAGTGAACGGTTCAAATAAAAGAAATTTAGAGATGTTCAATTTCGAGAAGCTAGGATTCAGTATGAATCGCGGTCTACAGAGTCTCTATATATCCACACCTCATTTTACGAGATTTGTCTGGTATGCTCCCTGGGGCACAACCCCCCTGCACTCACAGAAGTGTGGGCCACAAAACACAATTCCGAGTCTTCCAGCAAAACCACCGAACGAGGATTTATGAGGGGAGAATGAGCTTATGTGGCTCAGAACCACACAAGCGTTATTTCTTAAGTTTTTGGAGAATAGGTATTCTTAACAAAAATATTATTTGTAGTACCATCACACCATGTGCATCGAAACTGGGACACCATTTTAGGTTTAAGTTGAGGAAATCACTTGTTACTAGATGGGTGCTTAGTGTTTTTTCTATGTTGATTAAGTGAATCTAGTTATGATACACCGACATTTCAAAACATCGGTCGTGTCTGTGTCCAACACGTACCCGACACTCGTTCGCTATAGTTTCAAACATTTTTTAACAGAATACATCAGGTCTTACTTGGCTGATCAGTGAACGTGATTTCTTGAACTTTTTACCTATTGGTATAAACCAAGATAACTGTATGGACATTAACTTTGCTAAAAGTTTAATTCTCATTGCTATGTCTGACACATATCTTGGGTTCATAAAAGTTGCTTATAGAGTGGTCAAACTTCACAGTTATACATGTCATCTTTACTTAATTAAAGATAAGAATCATTAAAATATTAACTTAGTCTTACTCACTCTAAATGTAGCACATTAATCGTATGGTAAAACACGTTACAGTTAGCTTTTGGTGTTATTCTGAATCTCTACAAAGATATTATGATCTTAAGGAGACATAGTTGAGTTTCATCATATAAATTCTTTATTATTAGGTTTTAATATCCATTTGACCAGCAATATGTTTGATCTTTTGCTAGGCGGATAATTAATGGATCCCATGAAATTTCTTTTTATTTTAAATAATGATGAGCTATGGTATTCTGTCTTTGACATATATGTGGAGACCCTATATACGTTAAGCATCTCACCCTTGCATAATTCAAAATAATACATTTCCCAAGAGTTGTGATGTGTGGTGAAGCGTGTAGTTTCTTAATATGTACGCAAATAAATTTCTACTCATACGGGTTCACAAGTGTACGATCAAGTAATAATAAAATGGTAAGTATAGTTATGTACCAAGTATTGTATCCCTAGGAAGTGGTGGATCCACTGCAGAATTACTTAAGTGTAGAAGCAGTGATAGTTATCAAGATTGCTATCTTCGTTGTATGAGTGTTGAATAAATGCATAATGCTTTTGATTGCAGAGAACAATGAATGCAGGTTTTGGAAAGATGGTTTAGAATGAAAACAAGAAAGCAAGTGAAACAAGGATTTGAGTGCAACGGAAAACAATGTGAGTGTAGGATAGCAGTTGAGTGCGGATTGAATGTAAAGAAAGCATGTTGAATGAAAAGAATGCAAAATAGAAATAAAACAAATTATAATTGAAGAAATTGACGGTGTTCATTTTTGATTGTAAACAGATATTTAAAGAAGTGTTCAGAGGTTGGTGTTTCACCACTGATTTACCTTGATAGTTCATAGACAAACTATCTATGTTTACTCGATTTAGTGAGCCTTGTTTGAGTTCTTCCGTGTCTAATGGATCCATGACCTATTTCCGGAGTTATCATGAATCTATAAATCCGTAACTCTCTAATAAACTATCGGGCTAGAAAAATCAATTTGATTGTCAATCGTTTTATAAGAAAAATTAAGTGCAATCCAACTCACTCATCCATTCATGTTAACATAAACTACTTAGTTAAGATTGTATGATCTACGGTGGTGCAAGATCGCGTTAGCACATTAATGTCATAAATTGCATGTATAGAAAGTTAATTTAAGGGAAACAGTCACTTACTACCCTCAAATTTGGCCCATTTTTCACGTGCCTCCCCAAACTTCAAATTTTATCACTTAACCTTTTTCAAGTATTCTAATCACTCCACTTTATTCCTTCCGGCATAATTAAGCTTTAAACCACCAGTTAAAACGTCATGTGCCACGTATGTATGGTTTGAGTAAGGGCAAGACCGTCATTTCAAGTCCTCCAACGGTCACCACCCTAAAATCCCCAAAATTTGCTGAGCTTTTTGCCCTAATTTCATTTTACCCTTACACTTTTCTCTCCCCAAACTATTAGGTTTGTTTTTTCTTCGACAATTCTTAATGTTGTGGAGGTAAGGACAATGATGACGACGTTGACGGTGGAGGCAGCAGATGTGGAGGTGGTGATTTTCTGGCGGAGGTGAAGATACACGTGAGAAAAGAGGAGATGGTTTTTGTTTTTTCGTACATTTTAATTATTTCCAAACCGTGAAGATATATGGTGTTGTGGATTGTGTTTGGTTTTTGGAAGGTGAAGCTGTATAGTGGGAGAAGAGGAATATGAAGAGTGAGGTCAGGTTTTTTAGAATTTTGGCAGTATCCGCCATTGTTGTGGAGCTTGAGAGAAATGGAGGGAGGGAAAGTAAAATGTAAATGGAAGGACTTGAAAAGACGTCAGGCCGCACATGTGTGGCACATGATATTTTAATGGGTGGTTTAAGGCTTAATTACGTTGAAAGTTGGAGAGATTAGGATACTTGAAAAGGATAAGTGATGAAATTTCAAGTTGGGGGGGGGGGGGGGCAAGTGAAAACGGGCCAAATTTGAGGGTAGTAAGTGATATTTCCCTTAGTTTAATATCTAAACTCTAGCGGTCCCAGAGTAATGCTTCCGTTCATCCAGTGAGAGTTAATCTCAACACGCAACATATAAAACCAATAAATTTAGACACATGAATGCTCAAAAAAATCTTACATAAATCTAATACGCATATTCATAAATCAGATACCTCTATATTCCAAACATGAAGTAGTTTAGCTACTCATAGACATAAGTTCAACAACAAAAATAGAATTAAACAACATAAACACATAACAACAATTAAAAAAGCTTCTTAGATTCAGAGGAATGTCGTCACCTTAATTCTTCTAGACTCTTTTGCTTTATCGTTTTCCTCACAACTATTGACTTTTGAATATAAGAATAAAACTATGAAAGACAAAGTTACAATGGTGTTTCTCTCAACTCTCTTCGCACTTCTCTCACGACTTTCAATTATTGTGTGTAAGCAATACAAAAAATGGGAAGTGATTAAATCAATGCCTTAAGTGTTGGTCGTCCTTCGATTCTGGCATCATGCACTCCAAATGCAATTCTTCTAAAAACATATATTTTGTGTTATTTTTTCTTGTTTTGTCTTGACTCGACCAAAAACTACAAAATGACATAACAAAATAAAAACCAATAAATATGCACTAAGCATTCATTAAAGTGTAAGATAACAAGTACTTAAATCATGTTAAATAAACGCTCATCAAGATGTACAATCAATTATTCTTTTTGAAGATCATCAACCAACAAAGTCATTCCCCTTTTTATAAGATTATCTTTTCCTCATCACTCTATTGAGCATTAGTATCCATATCCTATGTCATCATCTTGAAATGGGCTTTAACCTTCTAGAATGACTGAAGGAATCTGTGTTTCTTATCTGTTTAAGAATTACTATTCTAGAAATTTTCAAAGTCTATATGTTGAATGCGCCGTTTGTATCCCAACGCAATCCTGATTCCAGATCCAAGTGTCACTGTATTATTCCTTTGATGAAACTCCTTAAAAAGTTGCCTTCTCCACCAATTGCTGCCTCTAGTTGGAAAAGAGGATTCATTCCTCTAAAAATAAACAAAGTTGGGATTCTGCTTAAACTGCTTATAATCTTGATGTTAGAGGTTTCTTTTGATTCATCAAATCTCCATCTATCTCCATTTCAATAGTATTTCTAAGGTTGACATGATTGTCCTAATCTATAACATGTTTAGCTTTAATTAAAAAAAATCATGATTATGGATATCAGCAACTACAATTGTTGCAACAACAATAACAACAAAATCCATTTTCATCAATAAACCCTCCATAAGACCAGCTTCACTTCGTCTAGGTATCTTTTTAGTTACTCAGTCGTCTTGGGTAGATGAAACACCTTTATCTCTCACTACAAATCCTCTATAAAAGTCTTTAAAGAAAAAAAATCATCTTCACCCGCAACGCTATCACCATTAGTTTTGTCTAAAGGCTCGTGGTCCTCAATGTATTCAATATTGTTGAGGTTAGCATGATCCTAATCAAGAACTAATGATGACGCAAACTATGAAAATTTTGAATACCAATCATAAACTAAATCTCTCATCTACGATCTATGGGTAGGCTGTAGTCTATGGTAGGGGGTACCACTGCACCCCCTTGCTGGGATGATGCCACATGGCAAGGACCACTTGTAACCTATTTACTTTGCTAACCCATTAATTTCAAAAATTTTAATTCTAGCCCAAAAATTTGTTACTTATTTAATTTTTAGACCACGTAATATAATTGGTATCAAAGCCTAGGTTTATTTATTAAATGTGGAAATTTATTTATTATGTTAACACATAACCACCTCATGAGGAGAGTAATTTATAATTATGAGTCTGAACGAAAGTTCGAGATATATTCTCAACATGGAGTTTTCCGAGCAATTGGAAAACACGAAACAAATTATAGTGATAGTTGAAAATTATCGCACAAGATGAGTAATTTGGCCCCCACCATATTTTCACTAGCTTTAGATCGATGGCTCTAAGTTGTCTCAGGACCTTAGAGAAATTCAGAAAACGGTACAATCATATGGTAACCATCAATACCATATGCTCGAGCACCTTCAAGAAATCCAGACCAAACTGAAGACTATGTCCTCAAGCCAGAAGGAGATCTTTGAGACTCTTCAAGAGATCCAGCGATGAATGAAGAACTTGGAATCCCTTCCCAGATCATCAGAAAGAAGGAAAGGAGGATGGTTACCATCTTTTGGAAGTGAGCCCTTACTACACCAGAAGGGTAAAGCGGTTGAGGTCAAAAGAGAATTGACAAGGAACTAGAAGCTAGAGGCCTTGATATGGGAGAAACTCAGTACTCGTGAAAATCATGTCCATAATCAAGCTTGATGAAATCAACTACGGAGACCTACAAGATCTTTCTGATCTAGCAGAATCATTTTCGGGTTTAAAACTCGTTAATGTTCAGGCCCTGGAGGATGCAATTATGCCAAGACAAAATCCTCCCCAGGAGCAGTCGACAGTAACAGAAAGTTTTGGATCTTATAATCCAAATCAGAATCCAATTCGAGATGAACCCATGCCACATCAAAACGATTTTGTGGCAGAATCGATGTTTACGACGGTGCCAACCAGATCAAGACCCTGGAGACCAGATGTTCATGGGACACCATATGGAAGATCCCAACTTAATCCGATCCATCCTTATGGGCTCATGCTCAATATGGATATACTGGATTTCAAAAATCGAGAAACACTGATTGATGAATGGGCATCGGCCATGAGAATTGCAGCAGCAACGTTGGAACTCAACAAAGAAGGGTTCTTAATGATGTTACAAATGAGACTTGAGGGATCAGTCAAACTCGGATGGGAACACACCACTCCAGAAATTAGAGGCGGTGTTCTATTCGGCGAGGCCCTCAAAGACATTGTTGACAGAATGGTGAGACTTTTCAAAATCTACTTCATTAGAGAAGGATATTTTATTGATCCCGAAACCGGAAGAAGTGATCAAGAAAAGGCCAGAAGATACGAACAAACATTGTATAGCTTGGAGTTACATGATATATGTAACGTCGATTTATACATCAAGCTCTTTACTAAGTACAAATGGAAGAGCCGGATCAACGAAGAAACGATGATCCCATTGTTCTTCGCCAAAATAGCAAGTCCATGGCAAGAGATGCTACTGCGAGAATATACACCTGCCGGGATGGATACAATAGCCCATAGTATGTCCTTTCTCAAGGTGAAGCTGAGCGAGCGGTGCCAGAAGGTAGCATTCCAGAAGAATTACAAGAGGCTGAGAGGAATCAACAAATCAGTCCGTCTTTACTGTGACCATAATGACGTCCCAACGGTCATAGGAGCACCCAAAAGACACAGAAGAAAGAAGCATAGGGATCACCCCTAAGAACAAAGAGGAAGCAGGTTTTCTAGAAGATCTTCATGGAGACCAATGAGATTCTGATCAAAGCAAAAGGCTTGCAGTTATAAGTCAGGGCAGAGACAAAGACCTAGCCGTGGGATAACGTCTTCCAGTCAAGGAAGTACAAGCAGACCACCGACAAGGAGGACTTTCAGAAGAGCACATACACATGCCAATGAGAGTTTCAAGGACTGTAACTGTTGGACATGTGGTGCCAAGGGACACATCTCAACAGGCTGTCTAGATAACCAAAGAAGAGAAGTTAATCAGTTCGAGGCTACACCAGAATTCGAAGAAGCTGTCTATTGCCAAGACCTCGTTCAAGTATACCAGTTTGAGGATATTCCTTCAGACGAAAGTATATATGAAGAAGATGGGGGCCAAGATGAGTCTTCAGAATCAGAATTAGAATCAAACTGAGGACGAGGAGATCTTCCGCCAAGAAGTACAAGAAGATCTGTCAGGATTCTTCTCACAAACAAGCATATCTCCAAGGGGTTGATGAGGATTATGCGAAAAGTCCCACATCTTCGAGTTTACGATCAAAAAAATAGAGAGAGCCTTAGCCCAGCTAAGCCTCAGATAACGAAAGCATCACATCATCTACAAGGTTACAGCGGGAGAATTAGCTATCCCGATGGAGCTAACAGGTTATGTGATGGAAATGCTACTGGTTCCTATGAATGGAATAAAGGAGGAACTAAGTCGACTCAATACAGAGGTTGCTCAAAAAATGTCATGGATCCATATCGGAGCCATAAGAATCTTGATCAAGGCGGCATTCAAAGAAGGTATCAATTTGCCAATTGATATTGCCATCTTTGACAGAAGAATTCAAACCCTATGAGACACCTATCTTGGAGGAATATCAGGGAATCTATTTGCTGGAAAGGTGGCAACATTCGTTTATCAAAAGATTGCCTATAATCTGGCCCGATCGAGATTTCAACAGGGTCCTTACTCTACATCAGGACTTCAAGAACAATGAGTTAATGAAGGAAGGAAATAGGCCATACTCCATCACCTACAGTATCTCCTATGCCCTCTCCAATACTCATCATTCTGGCCTTTTCCAAAGAAAAGAGTTTGTGGAGATACCTGAAATCTTTGATAAAGTTGCCCATGCAGTCAAACCAGAGATTTCCGATCTCCCACATATCCTTGAGATGGATATGATAATACGAGATCAACCAGTATTCAACAAGAATACTAGTCAGAGGTTCGAACCCAAGAGAGTTTCTTTCCAGGAAAATAGGATGCACAACCTAACATGGGGAAAGAAACCAATTGTTGAAGTTGTAATCGAACCAAGAAGATTTACAACTAAAGGAGAACTCAAATGTCCAAGTGGATGGTGCGAGGTTTAGGTAATCTTTGACATCACTCAGAAGGATAATACCATTCCTTGTGACGCCTTATATTATCTAAAGTAACCCTTAGTGGGAAGATATCAAGGAAACTAAAATTAGGTGGAATTGATTTCACCATCAGTGGGCGAACAGGGAAAACCTCGGAATAACTAATTCTGGGAATAGAATTTCTTGAGGATCAAAAACCTTGGGAAAGATTACCGGACGGAATGAAATTCACAGTGGACAGGAAGAGATACAGATTCAAATGACCACTAGTCCATTCTCAATATACATCCCAGTAGGAATGTTGTACGAGAAATTTCGAGCCGAATACTTTGCGGCGTATATCGACTCAGGAGCTGGTATTTGCATAACCAAACCAGGAGTTTTCCCCAAAGATATCGGAGAAAATTTACCAGCAGTTGCCTAAAGAAATTTCTCGAAGAAGATTATTATCTTCAAAAGAGGAATAAAACAAGCCAATATATTGATTGGTGGAGCAAGAGGTACCCCATGGTACAAGGTAAAGACGCCACCAATCTATTTTCATTACACCGGAGCCGATATTTTACTTGGAAACAATTTTCTGCAAACGTTCAAACGTTTTACCCAGGATAATGAAACAAGACGCCTTATCCTCACAACACTGTGTGACCATAAGATCTTGGTGCAACGATTGACGCATGCATTTTACAGAAAATTGCCAATACAATTTCGCATCAAGCGTGGTGATGAAGGAAAACTTCGCCACCCAAAGATGAGCGACAGAGGAAATATGGCAAAGCAATCTTACAGCTTATGATTGACAGCCTAGGTGGCCAAAAAGATGAAAGGATCAAAAACAAAAAAATCGAGATCCTAAAGGCCAACTTAGAATTAAGTCCTCACTTGGACATCACTAACGAATAACAGATCTCGCTAGAAGATATCAAAACCAAGATCTGAAGAAACTTCAACGAAGATCCTTTGGCATGGTGGAACAAGAACGAACTCAAAGCATCCTTAAAAATCAAAAAAGGAAAGGAAAATGAGTTTGTTAGATACAAGTCCATTCTAATGAATCAGAACGATCGAAAGGATATGCAAACGATTATTAAAGACCATCTTGACCTTAAGCTAATCTCACCAGGAGTCTCTCCATACAACGGTCTCGGATTCTTAGTCATGAACAATAGTCCCGGATTCTTAATCATGGAGAAATTAAAAGAGGAAAGTCGAGATTAGCGATCAACTACCAAGGAATCAACAAAATATGGAATTCGACGGTTACTATATCCCGAGCAAAGAACACCCGATCAACTGCGTTCAAAAAGCAAAGGCCTTCTCAAAGTTCGATTGCAAGTCAGGCTTTTATCAAATCGAGATGGAGGCACCACAGGGAAAACCTGGAGGAACTCAGCAAGGCGATAGATAGTCTGGTAATTAATGCTAAGGCTTCCAGTCATGTACATAAAAGGGATCTTAATAAGGTCCAAAATGCAATGAAGGCTACTTGGTTAGGTAGCACGAGTCTTTGGGAAAGCATTATAGACCCAATATTACGAGATGCCTCCGCATCGAAGGTAAAATCAGAGCTACAAGCGATAACGCTTGATGATGGAATTCAAATTCCACAGGTCCGGTTGGTGATCCTTTCGAGGAAAACACCGATGATCAAGTCGATTCAAAGGTGGAAACACCTAAAGAATCAAAAGATACCTCAGAAATTAAAGAGGACGAGATTAACCTTAGACCCAGAACAGTGACTTCTAAGATTGATAAAAACGAGCATAAATTGCCTTTGATGGAATATGAGAGGACATGGGACATGCTTTACACGAGAATGGGACTTGTCCCAAGAAAATCTGTGGCCGACTGGTCAGGGAAATATTCGAGAATTTGCATACTACCAGGTTCAAAGCCTGAGAGTGTACGAGAATGGTTCGACTTTGGCTGCATAGCCTCAGTCTTTACCACATCACCAGGATTTCTAGAAATTTCTAAATTACCAGAATGGATTCACGAGAAAGTATACGAGACTTGGAAGAACAATCCTACACTAAAAAGATGAGATGTTTTGGAGTTAAAGTTTATATCAGCAGCTCTAGAAATTACAGGAAAGGGTTTCCATCCAAGCTTCCATTTCATCAAGCTGCAGAAACCCAACATGAAGGCGATGGATTATATCAAGCCACCACCAGAAGGACAATTCTTAGTCTCCCCAATTTCTGAGGATGATATTTCTACTAGAAGAGCATGGGGACTTTGGGTCTGTCTCACCGAGATTGACAAAGTCAAGTATTCGTTCAAGATCTTTCAAAAATCAGAGAACATATCATTTATGCTGAATAGCATGACAAATAATACCACGCGATTTGCAGAAACAATCTTTGAAAACAAAAGGCAAACACTGTGGAAAAACGAGATTCTGGCAACGGCAGAAACCAGTCAAAAATTATGCAATATGATGCATGCCGGTTGGTGGAAGGAACGAATCTGTCCAAAATGTCTCGATCAAAAGGAGCCACTTTTTGGAAAGAGATTCCAGTTAAAAAGAGACAAATGGAAAAACGACAGAGAAGGCCCCTCAAGACAGGGAAATATTCTGCTTGCTGAAAGTGGACAAATTTTGCTGGCAAAGCAAAAGGAGCCATGTGATAAAGGCCAGGACCACCTCCACTAAAATTCAGATTGATAATAGAGGGACCACTAGCTGTAGTGGAAGAAAACGTAAGCAGTGACGCTTCCACTTTCCATATAGTTGAAGTCCGCATTGAAGTCTGGGGCTTCATCTATATTTGAACAAGCTGAAGAAAGCAAAGGGCATCGAGCATTCTCCATTGTTTTCTTACAAGAAATAAAAAGAAGTCTAAATAATCTGTAATAAGTTGAGTGTTTATATTTTCTAAATTCTGTTGTAAAATTTTGAGTGTATGTGTGTAGGAAACAAGGCTACTATGTGTAGCTAAACATATAACTCCTCTCTAAAGGGGTTACGCTTGTTATGTAATAAATAAGTTTCCACTTATAAATAAAATCTGGGCTTTTGCCTAAGTGTGTTGAAGCATCGTGTTCTTTAACATTCATTCTGAATTATATCTCTTACACCTGTAGTAGGAAATGAACCAGGGTTGCGCTGTTTATCGTTTAAGGAACCATTGCCGAACCATCGGTTGCGATCGAGTGGTTGAAGGCCGACGGTCTTTGTAAAACCTGGCGGGATACCCGACGATATCACGGTCAAAACGAGATACTTTTAGAATTTATGTTCTTAAGACATTGATACAGAAGCATGTTGGTCCTGATATGGTCGTAATGGACTAATTCCGTTATTTATGGGGTCTAAAATAAAAATAATACAAACTAAAGACTAAACTTTTAAATTGCACTTTAAAGCCATTTAAAATGGGACACTTGCATGATCCTAAGGAAGGAGGACCATTGGTCCTCCCCTACCATAGACCTCACCCTATGGGTAGAGGGTGGTCTTAACAAGCTTCATGGTACTTGTCATAATCTACGTGTGCTATATAGAAAATTTCACTCATATCATGGGTGGTTATTGAAGGGTAGTTAATCATTGCATAATAAATTCACTTGTTGACCAATTGCCTAATTCAATCTCTTTGGGTCACATCATTGGGGCATCATTGACACGTTGCTTGAGTGTGTTCAAGATCGTCTGAAAATTGATACATCTCCAACAAAGCATAGATTACAGATCAAAAACGGATTGTTTAAACAAAAATACCAGAATATTGGTAGGGATTGAGCCACCGCGTGGTCGATTAACAATTCACTACCTTGATGCTCTTGGCTACATTCGCCCTTATTGAAGTCTCTATCTACGATCACATCCTTTTTGAACTTCCCCACGACTGCTATCAAAGAGAAGCTTTTTTCCTAGACTATAGTCGTAGGTCTATTTTTGTTTTCATAAGCTTCAAGAAGTAGAAGCTTCCTAGCAAAGCTTCAAACAAGGATAATGGTCGGACACGCACTGAACACTCATTTAGTAGACATCGCGCGAGAGTGACTTGGCCCCGACGACTGTTTTCCAAAACACGTCTCAGCAAAGTCGTAATATCAAGTACTAGGGCTAACGCATGCTCAATGCCGGAAAGTCAAAGGAAGTTGGTGACGTGATTAAAGGGGAGCTGGCGATGGAAGCCCTAGTGAATCGTGGCAGTAATTATAATGGTCATAAGGTAACGAAATTTCTCGTCGGGTAAGTTCAGACCTGCAAGAAATAAACACTGAAAGAACTCTCATTTTGATTCATAATCTGCGTGTAACTGTCTTGTCGTTAAAGACAACTAGTCTCATGAAAATAGTTCAAAACATTATTAAAAATTACGATGCAAAAGGTTTGTAAAATGAATAAAAATTAATTATTCTCACTCGGAACGAGAAACTAGTGAATTGAACATTGAAATGCTGTAATTTGTCTGAAATCGGGTTGGTAAAGACTAGAGAGATATCGCTTTCAGATGGCCGCACCACTTGAAAAATATAGCATAGTGGATCCTTTTTATAAAACTAAATACAGTTGATTCCCTAATTAATAAATTTGGAGTAATTCTCACATTGATCTGCTTCATTTAGATATGGAATCTCTCTAGATGCAAATGTATCATATTGACTTAATTAGACATGTACAATTGGTACATGAAAGCCACTATGCCGGCTATATATATATACATATATATATATATATATATATATATTACCCTGTCTAGTTAGGAAGAATAAATCCATATAGCAGGCCTAAGAACATTTAATTAAGAGAAGAAACGGCCATATATACGCGTATAGACTTGTACGCATATACATAGAAAGGGATTAATTAAAGTTCACTACATATATTATGACCCGCTCTCGCAGGATGTAGCAATCATATTCGAACATGGGTGCCACCCAATAGTTGACACTTTAAACTCCTGAACTCAACTACTCAATGGTCCCTTCTTATAAATACCATGATTAAACACAAGACTATAGTGTGTGTGTGAGTGAGTGTGACCATTATTATTAATATCACTAAATAAACTTTCATGAACAAAAAAACCATTCAATACTCCTCCCGCAAATGAAGCCCCAACATGGTTTCATTCTCACATTCCTCTTCCTCCTCACCCTAACCACTACCACTAATACCAAGACCGTCGCTGCGGCCCCTAATACCACCATCCAACAATTCGTCGGCGTCCAAAATGCGGCCCGCGCGGCATTGAAACTCCCGCCATTAGTGTGGGACCAGAAACTCGCCAACTACGCGGCCACTTACGCGAACCGACGACGCCGCGACTGCAATCTCCAGCACTCGAACGGACCCTATGGGGAGAATATCTTCTGGGGCAGCGGTAATGGCTGGAGCCCGGCTCAGGCCGTATCGGCGTGGGTGGCGGAGCGAAGGATGTACAACTACTGGAGAAATGCGTGCTCCAACGGTCAAGATTGCGGGCATTACACGCAGATAGTGTGGAAGAGTACTAAGAGAGTCGGGTGTGCAAGAATTGTTTGTGATTATGGTTTGGGTGTGTTTATAACATGCAACTATGATCCACCGGGGAATTATCTTGGAGAAAGGCCTTATTAAAATTTGAATAAAGAAAAAAAGGATTATTCATTTTTGGAAGAGAATGGATCTATACGCGGAGTGTAAGAGTTGGTGAATTTCGTTATTTTTTTGGGGGGGTGGTTGGGATTAATAACATTTTCTTTAATATTGTTTGTATAAATTTAATTATATTCAACCAAATATTATATTATTATGAAATTTATATAACGAAGCACGTCAGAATCTTCACATTTCTAAGTGGAAATGTAATGGGACATGTGTTTTTAATTTATTGATTAGCATGTATACCCATACTTTTGTCTTACACATGTGAAAATAATTAATGGTTCTGATATTGGGTTGGTTATATTTCATGGATGTATGCAATCAGAACGATCACTTTATTGAAATCAGTTGTAGACCGCACGCATAATTATTAGTTCAGTCAAATCGATCCATACATTAGTGTGCGTATTTTTACTTTTAGAAATATTCTGTGTCATTAATCATTAAGTATATATATATTAGTTTTAAGGAAGATGACTTTTTTAATCTATAAATTCCAAATTCGTGTATAAATTGTAGGAACCTAGTAATTTTTTCAGTACATCGTATTAATCTCGACTTCCATGATCAGAATCCCAAAAAATGGGGAACGACGGTGTTCGAATCGGGAAAAGAATGCAGCGGGCCGTGAGTTCATTTCGGAGTCTGATCATTCAGCTAGCGGGCTGGTTATCAAGATGCTTGATAGTTTTTCATGAATAATCGTATGCATAAAAGAAATCCAAGGCACCTTAAGAAAAAAAGAACTTGTCGCAAAAGTCAAAACTCAAAGAGTATTAAATTTATGGTTTTAAACTAGAATAAGGAGTAATCAAGTTTATGCTCTTGAATACAGTCCGATGTCATAAATTTCCAGTAGACTTCAATAATAGCGGAAAGAAACATTTTAATTAAGTTTTGTATTCCTTGACAAGATAGACTAATTCTAACATGCAAGTCAAAATTTTGTTGATTTACACACAACACTTCTTAAGAAATTAATTGGGAGGGACTTTTGGGTTTTTGGCGGGGATTGTATCCTACTAATATTGTTATAGGGATTCAACCTTAACTTATCTTATTGTGAATGATGATAAACACATCAAAGTAAACAATTGTTTTAAAAAGAGTACCAATATTTCAAAAAGATTACTAAAATAATTGCAGAAGTAAGGCAATTATTCTTTTACAAATGACACTACAAGATTTCCAGGTCTTTTGCGACCGGAAATCTGCAACCGCAATTGCGGTTGCAAAAAGGTTGAGGACCTGCGGTTGCAAATTCCTAATAGGGCCGGTTAATATGGGCCCTATAGGAATATGGGCCAACTTTTGGCCCATTTCGAAAAAAAAATTTAGGGCTGGCCGCCCATATCTCCTTCTTCCTCCCTCATTTGGAACCGCAAATCGGTTCCAAATCTCCATATCCACCGCCGGCGGTCGTGACCACCCTACTCCATAGCCACCACCACCTCGTCCTACAAAGCCACCACCACCACCCGCCACCACCGCGTCCTCCATACCCACCTCCACCGCCACCGCGAGCCTCCATAGCCACCATCACCTCGTCCTCCATAGCCACCACCACCACCCGCCACCACCCTCGTCCTCCATACCCACCTCCACCGCCACCGCGAGCCTCCACCCCACCGTGAGCCTCCATAGCCACCACCACCTCGTCCTCCATAGCCGCCACCACCACCCGCCACCACCGCGTGTTCCATACCCACCTCCACCGCTACCGCGAGCCTCCACCCCACCGCCAGCATCATCCTCGACCCGACCCGACCCGGCACGACTCGACCCGAATCCGAATCCGAACCGATTCGCTAAAATTCGTATTTCGCGTCCTTCTCGTGCCATGCGTTCGCCGCTTCACTCCTCCACTGCCGCTCGTAGCTTCGTCGAAAAATTGTTAGTTTGTTTCGATAATTTCTCGATTTTATGTTTAATTGTTGCTTCTTTTTGATTATTTCTCGATTTTATGTTTAATTGTTAGTTTATTCGATTATTTCTCGATTATATGTTTAATTGTTAGTTTAGATTGTCTAATTGTTAGTTTAGATTGTTTAATTGCTAGATGTTAGTTTAACTGCTCAACATTTTATCATAATTAATGGACACAGTTTAGGTTTCTTATTTATTATGTTGCTCCTATTTTATTTCCATTTTCTCTTTGTTGTTGTTGTTATAACAAGGAACTGGTATACATAACTGTATGTTTGGTAAAGTTCCTATATATATGATAGCGTTGGGCATCAATTTATTTATGTGTTCCTACATGGTTTGGATGAGAGACTTAATGTTAATATAATCTACATGGTTGGGCATTTTCAGTGTTTTGTTACTTTATCTGTATGGAAAAGTTTTTTCCGCTGTAGGTATTTTGGCTGTTAATCAGTGGTTAACTAATGTGATTGTGAAACTCTTTGTAGTTTATGGCCTTAGTTTGTCTGTATTGAACTGTTAGTTTTGTTACTTAATTGCTAGATGTTAATTAAATTGATTACTTAGTATCGATAAACACTTTTAGAAAATCTATATTACTTTAGTTTACCTTTGTAACTTAGACGTAATGTTATTTTTAGGAAAATTTCATAACTTAGTAACGATAAATACTTTTAGGAAATCTTTATTACGTTAGTTTACCTTTGTAACTTAAACGTAATGTTATTTTTAGGAAAACTTCATAACCTAGTAAGGATAAATACTTTTAGTAAATCTAACTAAGAAATTTGTCTTTAGTTTGTTAGTACATCATGTCAGACGATCCTCCGCGCCGGCCACGTACGTCTCGTGGTGTCCCTCCTTCAGGAGTTGGTCGTGGTCGTGGTCGAGGTAGTGGATTTGGAGGCCGTAGTGCAGATAGTTAGGGTAGTGGACCTGGAGGCCATAGCGCCGAGAGTGGTCGAGGTAGTTGTAGGCCGGTGGTGCGTATTGTCCACTCGGGTCGGGGTCCTACGACTAGTGGTCCAACCGAGACATCCTTACCGCCGTTGTCTCTTGCCGTACCGCGCTTGCTTACGTATGACGATGACGAGTCCCCTCTTGCAGATGTAGCGCACCCGACCCACCGTCCATCGTCTGCATCTGGGGTTAGACTACGATCATCAGAGTCGACCGGAGCCCATCGACCACGATCATCAGAGTCGACCGGAGCCCATCAACCACGATCATCATAGTCGACCGGAGCCCATCGACCGCCATCTGTCGAGTCTAGCGGAGCACAAAGGACACCACCCACATCAGGTGGATCGAGCCACATGTCAACATGGACACCACCCACATCAGCTGGATCGACCCATAGGTCGACAGAGATTCCAGCTACTGGAGCTGGATTGAGCCAGAGGTCGACAGGGATACCAGCCACCGGAGCCGGATCGAGTCAGCGGTCGCCACAGATTCCAGCCACCGGAGCCGGATCGAGTCAGAGGTCGACAGAGCCGAATCAGATTCCAGACATGCAGCGCCACCCTACTAGGGGACCTACTGTAGGACGTACAACACCCCGAGCGGTGAAGGATAGGGAGCCCATCATATTGAGGCGCAAATGTTTTTACAAGCCCCCTAGTAACGAGATAGTGCGGACGATCACTTCCCTCATCAGACAGTTTATGAGTCAGTTTTGGCCATCCTACTTGGCGATGCCGGCGACTGTATGAGAGGCGATGTGGAGACGATTTATGGTATGAAATTATTTGATAATAATATTATATTAATTGGTGTATTAATAAAGAAATAAAGAAAATACTCATAATTTTGTTGTTATAATTCAATTATAGCAAATCTATGGGGTCCGTTACTTGGAGATGGCCGATGTGAAGAAGGCCTTCACCGCGAAGGCGAAGGCGTGCTACAAGCGGGGTATGAGCAACGCGAAGGCTCTTTACTTTTCTAGATTAGAGGACCCATCGTATGCGGGGAAGCCGAAGACGTGGATGAGAAGTACTTTGGAGGAGGCGACATCCATTCACTGGGGGACTCAGGCTCATCGAGACTATTCCGATCGGACACGGATGGCTAGGCGAGGAGGACGCGATCCAGTCGACTGTCCTATAGCCCCGCCCACCTTTTTTGGAGGATCCATCTATTACAAGGAGATCAAGCGTCGGATGGTGTTTAAGTTTTTAATCAACAATATAATATAGTCGTGTAATTTAGGATTCTTATATTAACATAATTATTCTTTAAATTTCTAGGCTAGGAATCAGCTGAACCGCAAAACCCCCATTCGACACGATGAGGTGTACAAGGTTGGACATACGAAGAAGGTGTCCAAGACTGGCGGGAATACAGGTGTCCCATTGAGGCGGGAGTGGATAGATGTCGCTTCCAGACTTATTTACGTAAGTGTTTTCCATTTTTTACTCTTTAGTTTCTGTAAATTCAATCATTTTTATAATCTAAATATTGATTTTAATCTTCATCTCTAATTTCTTGTCTTATATCAACAAAAGAAATACATGAGGGAGCTGAGGACGAGGTTTCCGCCGCCAGCCTTGTTGCCCGAGTTCGATAGCGACTGTTGGAAGAAGGCGATAGGGGAGGTGAAGAAGGGGAAGGCAAAGGGGCTACCGAGTGATGGTGATCCGACGAACTTCGGTATCCCGTACAGGAAGGGTACTGACGACACGCCAGAGTTGGTTAGACAATTGTTGAGCGAGAACCACGAGCTGAAGACTACCCAAGATCTGATAGTGCCTATACTCCTTGACTTCCTCAAGGACTTTCGCGCGGATGTGGCTACCACTACAGATAGACCGATACGCGAGATACCTGAGGAGTTATTCATGGCTTGCAGGTCACGACGTTTACCACGAGATCCTTTTGCTCCTAGTACTTCCACAGCGCCATCGTATGTTTACGGCACCGATGATGATGATGAGGAGGTTGTAGACGATGACATGATGGACGCCGATCCCGCACACGATTTAGGTGGTGACGATGAGGAGGCAGAGGATGCAGCGGACAGTGAGTAGGCTGAGGATGCAGCGGACAGTGAGGAGGCTGAGTTCAGGTGATGAGGATGTTGAGTATTCGGACAGTGATCACTAGAGCGAGTTTATTTTAATTATATTGGACTTTTATTAATTCCGTTGGACTGTATTTATGTTGGATTTTATTTATGTTGGACTTTTATTAATTCTGTTGGACTGTATTTATGTTGGTTTTTATTTATGTTGGACTGTATTTTAATTATGTTGGACAACAGTCGTACTTAACATACCATAACTCTGTTTCCAACATTGTACGCATCCCTTTCGTGTCCTTTGGTAACAACTTCACAGTCTCTGGCATGAAACCTAGCTTCGCCTTGTTAAAAGCCTTATCGGAATAAATATTACTCGCCTTGTGATGTGCCTTGTCCTCCAACCAGTCTGCGATCCACTGAAGGATACTTATATTTGTATTTGGATGTAACTTCACCTTTCCTAGGTGCATCAGTTTGTAGAAAGCCTTCACTTCCGGATTATACTCGGTGTGTGTGCCATTTATCTTCAAGAATGTTGCTTATACCACGATTATACTCGGTGTGTGTGCCATTTATCTATCAACAAACAAATAAACATAAGTTAGAATTGAATCACGAATTATATTATTTAAAATAAGAATTTGAGATAGTTAAGGGAAAAAACGTAAATACCTTAAGAAAGAGTGAAAATTGGAATGAATGTTTGAAGAGGAGGGAAAGGCCTTTATAAAGGCCAAAATTAGCTTGCGGTTGCAGAAACAAACGACCAACTGTTTTTGCAGAACGACCAGCTTGCGGTTGCAGAAACAAGTATACGTTAGTTTTTGCAACCACCTTGCGGTTGCAAAAACTAGTATACGTTAGTTTCTGCAACCGCAATGCGGTTGCTAAAAACATTCATACTTTCAAAATGCCGTTTTTTTTATGATTTGAGGTGCCAAATTGTTATTTTGGTTGATAACTATCCTAATAATGGTAAAAACAACCATAATTACAATTCTCATAACAATTTCAAGCGTTATAAATGTGGGACAAGCCGTGATATCTATGATTTCAAACGATAACGTTCGTATACACACACACACACACATATATATATATACATATAAATATCATCCCTAGATACATATAGAAATAAACGTAATGTGAAAAAATTATCTACTAATTCAACCAATTAATCATATTATTAGTGAAGCAAATCATAATAACAAGAAGAAATATGATGATGCGTAGTAAATAGAACATACAATATGTTCATGCATGGTCTAATAACTCCTTTGATCGTTTCACATTCAATCTACTCTTTCATTCCTCAATTACTTGTTTTGTAACCATTTATTAGTTTATATCAAATGTAGCATTGAAGTTTGTTGTTAAAAATCAGAAACGTATTGAGAAAGTCCTATAAAATTGCGATTTTCATGTATGAATATTTTTTGCAACCGCAGTGCGGTTGCAGAAAGAGGCTATTGGGACCGCAAAACGGTTGCAAAAGCCAGTATTTGCAACCGCAATGCGGTTGCTGAAAAGATTCATACTTTCTGCAACCGGATTGCGGTTGCAGATACTATTTTTTTTTAAATTTTTAAAACTTTCAGCAACCGCTGTGCGGTTGCAAATTGTTCAAGATTTTTGAAAATTTGGGCGGCCTAGGGGGGTAAATTTGAATTTTCGCGAAAATTCAAATTTTCACCCCATTTTCTATATATACCCACCAACATTTCTCTTCTTTTTCCAAATCCGAAAAATCACCAACACTTCTCTTCTTTTTCCAAATCCAAAAAATCACCAACACTTCTCTTCTTTTTCCAAATCCAAAAAATCACCAACACTTCTCTTCTTTTTCCAAATCCAAAAAATCACCAACACTTCTCTTTTTTTTCCAAATCCAAAAAATCACCAACACTTCTCTTCTTTTTCCAAATCCAAAAAAAATAAAAAACAAACCAACACTTTTCTTCTTTTCTTTTCCAAATCCAAAAAATAAAAAAACATCAACACTTCTCTTCTTTTCTTTTTCAAATCCAAAACAAATAACTCCTAACACTTCATTTTTTGCTTTTTTATTTCTCTTCTTCTTTATGTTTTTTTGTTCAACTTTTTTTCATTTTTCATTTCATTTTATTCATTGTTTTTCGTTATTTAATTACATTTGTTCTTGTATATTCACTATATTGATTTGCTGCCATTATCTATTTGTAATTTTAACAAAAACCAATAATATTTAGGTAAATGACCGGAATATTATTGGTTTTTTTTTTTATTTTCGTTCGCAGGTCATTTGCAACCGCAACGCGGTTGCAAATGGTTTGAATATTTTCTGCAACCGTATTGCGGTTGCAGAAACTCCAAGAGCAATTGCAACCGCGAGGTGGTTGCAGAAAGTCCAATACAAAATTGCAACTGCTTCGCGGTTGCAAAATCTGCAACCACAATGCGGTTGCAAATTATCTGGTCGTAGATGCGCATCTGCAACCGCGACGCGATCGCGGATGACAAGTAACCGAGGCTTTACGAGACCTCGTCATCTGCAACCGCATCGCGGTTGCAAATGACTATCTGCAACCGGATTTGGGCCTTTTGCAACCGCAAATGCGGTTGCAAAAGACCCTGCAACCTTGTAGTGTGAGAATGATGCAAGAACTCCTCGAAATCAGAAGAAATTCATCAGTATATACTTTTTTTGTATCAATACAAATAAAAGATACCATTACAAGCTACATTGGTGGAAACAATTATGAGTTGCTACCTTAAATGACCATTACCGGAAGTACTACAAGCAACTCTACTGTTCTAGACGTTACTTAAGTGCAAGCTGCCGCAGGTGTGGGGCACTCGGTCGGGTACTTAGGGTACCCAACTGTCACGTTTGTGACTATTGTGTTGTTTTTTTATAACTTTTATTTAGGGAGGGAAGAGAGATAGAGTTGAGAGAATTTTAAAGTAGAAAGATTGGGGCAATTTTCGTTATTTTCTCCAACTTAAAAAAAGAGAGTAGAATTTAAAGGAATTACAAGATAGATTAACGTTTTCCCAATGTTAACTTGTACGAAAAATTCCTAAAATGGTAACTTAAAACGATCATAATTGTAGGGTTGGATCTGCTTCATCTTTAAATTAGGACCGTTGGATTAGTGAGCTTTAAAGCTGGATCTGCGAGCTAAATATTCGAGCTAGCATTTGAACTAGGCTAGATGTCTCGACTTAATTTTCCTTTAGCCCTTTCTGGAATAGGCCCTTTGTATTTTGTGGCCCCAAATTTTGAAGTGATGCTGTTTGGTTGCTGTTTCAATACTACGTCGTTTAGAGTTAGGTTTTTTGGATTTTTCTGAACCTCATTACTTGTCACTTCTCTTGTCACTTCAGATTCAGCTCAAATTAGGTGAATTTCCTCTTCCTTCTTTTTACGTCTTGTCTTGTCTTCTTTCTTCTTCTGATTTTGTAGCTCAATCATCTGAAAAGCTAATGTTTCATTGGCATTTGTTTGCAGGGTCATGACATTACCCACCGTGCAAATATTCCTTATCCCAATGATCAAATGAAGGATACTTGGTTTGGATGAAAACAAAGTCTTCCCACGTGGATGTTGTCAAATTAGTGTTGGACTAGTGACCATTATTTGAGGTACAAGTTCTCCCCCTCTATTGATTGCACGTTGTCGAGTACTTCTAATGGTTCAATCTTAAATCGACCTTCTATATCTATGTTTGGCAATTCAATACTGGGAATTATTGTGTCATTGACACGCTTTTTGAGTAAGGAGACGTGGAAGACTAAGTGAACTTGTGAATTTGGGGGTAGGGCTAATCAGTTAGCAACCTGATTTTATGTAATTTTATAGGGCCTATAGAACTTAGAAGATAGTTCAAGGCTCATTTTTAAGGTAACTGTGTTTTCTCTGTTGGGTTGCAATTTTAAGAACACTTCATCTCCCCCCTGGAATTCTCTTTCACTTCTTTTTAAATCAGCAAAACTCTCATTCTGTGTTGGGCTCTGAGTAGATTCTCCTTGATAGTCTGGCTTATAGCCTCTCTTTCTTGTAGCAAATCTATGACTCCCTCTGTAGTAGTATCCAAGTAGGACCTAAGTGACAATTCATTAGGATGGTAGCCATAAAGATCTTTGAATTGAGTGATTTGTAGGCTTGTATCATTATTGGTGTTGTACCACAACTCTGCTAAAGACAACCATATGCTCCATTTTTTTTGGATTGTCAGATTTCATGCACCTTAGGTAGGTTTCCAAGCAATGATTTACTCGTTATGTTTGCCCATCTGATTGTGGATGGTAGGTAGTTGATAGGCCGAGTTGTACTCCTATAGCTTGAACAACTCCCTCCAGAATTGGCTAGTGAATACTTTATCTTTGTCTGAGACAATATTGATAGGTAACCCATGCAACATGTAGATATTATCTAGAAAATCTTTGGCTAAAGAGCCTGCAGTGTAAGGGTGAGATAATGAGCAAAAATGTGTATATTTAGTAAACGTATCTACCATGACTAGCATAACTGATTTTTCTTCTGAAATTGGTGATTCTTCTATGAAATCCATTGATATGTGGAACCATGATTGTTGGGGAATTGGGAGAGGTTGTAATAGGCATGGGTAGGGAATATTATCATGTTTGTTTCTACTACAAACATCACATTTTTTTGATAAAATTCACAATATCTTCCTTCATCTTTGGCCAATAAAACAAGGCATTGGTTCTTATATATGTACCTTGCATACCTGAATGTCCTCGAAAGGACGAGGCATGCAATGCACCTATAATATGCTCCCCCAGAGAGTGAACAAAACCTACACAAACTCTTCTTTGGAATCTCAAAATACCATTAGTAAAGGTGAAATCAGAAGATAAAGTAGAGTTCAAAACTTTAGCAGCAATAATATTTGAGAAAAATGTATCATTTTCATAGCTAGATTCAATCTTTATAGCCCAAATCAAGTTGTATAGTGGCAATAGTTGTACAACTCATTTCACCTTCACCTTTTATGGACAAGCATCAACAACTCTGTTTTCAGCCCCTTTCTTGTACTTGATTTCATAATCGAGACCCAATAACTCAGCAATCCACCTTTGTTGTAGTGTTGTGGTGATTTTGTGCTCTAATAGGTACTTGAGGCACATTTGATTAGTCTACTGATAAAGTGATGCCCTTGGAAGTAATGCCTCCATTTTTGTATGGCCATGAGGGCTACTAGGAATTCCCTCTCATTTGTAGACAACATCTGTTTTTTCTGGGCACAATGTTTTGCTTAAGAAGGCAATAGTTGCATGAGCACTGCACCTATACCTGTACCACTTGCACCTGTTTCTAAAATGAATGGTTTAGTGAAGTCAAGAAGAGCTAATACAAGAGATGTGACCATGGCTTTTTCATATTTTCAAATGCTAATTCAAAGTCATTAGTCCATTTAAAACCGTATTTCTTCAACAAATGAGTTAAAGCCTACTGATTAGGCCATTGTTTTTCATAAATCTTTTATAATAACATGTGAGGCCTAAAAAAACCCTTAGCCCCTATATGTTTTTACGCTTTGGCCAGTTAGTCATGTTAGAAATTTTAGATGGATCAATGGACACCTCCATCTGCACTAATGATACAACCCAGATATTCAATGCTTTCTTTTTCAAAATCACATTTAGACTGTTTTACAAATAGTTCTTCTTTGGCTAATATTTCAAATACTAAGTCCAAATGTTTGAGATGGTCAACCCAAGACTTACTGTAAATCAATATATCATCAAGAAAAGATTAATACAAAATTCCTTAAATAATGGTCAAAAACTTGGTTCATTAGGAACTGAAATGTGGCAGGTGCAATTGCACAAGCCAAATGGCATTACCAGAAACTCAAAGCACCCATGATGAGTTTGAAAATATGTTAAATACCTATCTTGATCCCTTATTCTTATTTGAAAATACCCCGATCTAAATTTTTGAAAAATATTTAGATCCTTGTAGTTCAGATAACAACTCATCTATTACTGGAATGAGATAATCATGCTTAACAGTTAAAGAATTTAAATACCTATAGTCAACGCATAGCCTCCACAAGGCATCTTTTTTCCTTACCAATAGAACTGGTGAACCAAAGGGACTTTTATTGTGTTGTATTATCCCATCTTTGAGAATTCCTTTAACAATTTCTTCTATATATATATATATTTGTAGGCATGGTCTAGGTGAATCCATGTGCCACTTTTGAACTACTAAGCTTTTTGCAATCTACCACCTTCACTGTCCTAGGTTTAGCTTTTGAGATGTTGCAACCTATTGTTTAGTTTTTGAGATGTTGCAACCTATTTTGATTGCACTACTCTCATCTAGATAACAATTAAGCACCAATATCTAACAGTATATTCATGGGTTTATTCTCATAGTGCGTTTACCTGTTTACCTTTCAAGGGACTTGAATGTCCATTTAGTGCATTTAAGGATACAATGTCTTCATGTTGATCATTGTCAAGATCTTCTTCTTGTTGTTCTTCTCATACAGCTGACACAACTGACATATACTCTTCTTCTTCTTCTTGTGTGAGTTGTAGTGAAAACGGTCGATTTTTGCATTTGTAGTTGGAAGTAGAAGGCTTTTTCACAATTAAAACAAAGACCTTGTTCCCTCATGGCTTTTATTGCTGCCATGGATAATGTTTTTCTAGTGTTGTTTGTGTGGTTGAGTGGGTTGTTTGGTAGGGTTTTGAATAAAAGCTTGGGTGTTGATGTATATTCATGTTTCTTTTGGTTGTTATAAGGGTTTGGAGGTGGCCATTTGGGCCTGGTCTTTTTTCTTAGGGTCTCCAGGGTTCTTTCCTGATTTTTGGCTAATGACAAGGCTTGTTGCAAACGTTGGGGTTCAAACATATCAACAAAGGCTTGAAGTTCTTCATGTAAACCATTAATATAGCTAGCAACAATATATTTTTCGGGGAGTTCTCTACTATCATACAGATATAGATAGGATATTAATTCCTAAATTTTTCATTGTAGCGATCTAAAGTCCCTGTTTGTTTGAGTTTGTTAAAATACAAAATAATTATATCTTCTCTTAGATCTCCGAACAAATCTAATAGCAACAAGTCTCAACAATTGATCCCATTCAATACCTATGTTTTGTTGTTATAGTTC
This sequence comes from Linaria vulgaris, assembly GCA_948329865.1. Classification (NCBI taxonomy): domain Eukaryota; kingdom Viridiplantae; phylum Streptophyta; class Magnoliopsida; order Lamiales; family Plantaginaceae; genus Linaria; species Linaria vulgaris. The sequence continues at coordinate 106,747,341 of OX415249.1, forward strand.
ATGTACCGCATAGCTGCTTTGTCCTGAAAGTTTATGGTGGCTAAAGTAACTTTTTGGCTCTCAGTGATATTGGGATTAAAAGAAAAATAGTTATTGCATTTTTGCGTCCATGCCCTTGGATTAACCTCACCGAATTTGGAGAAATCAATTTTAGGAAGGAAGTTAGCATTATAGTTGTTATTTGCACCATTGTCACCTTGATATTGATACATGTTATTGTTGTTTCTGTTTGGGGATGTAGCCCCTTGTGTTTCCCTGGGCGCATGTGGTCCAATAGTGGCATTTTTGTCTCTGTTGCAGAGAGCATCAACTGTATTTGCAAGTTTTGCAATTTGCATTATGAGCGCTGATATGACGAAAGCCATTTCATTATGGTTGTGGTCAGATTTGATAGTCCGCAGCTCTAATTTGTTGCTGAACTCATCAATTTTATCTTGAAGATTTTTCCTTTTTAGTGCTTCTTCTTGTAGCACCTCGTCAAACTCTTTTTGAGCATCTTCTAGCTCTTTTAAGGTTGGTCCATTCACCATGGTTGTCCAGGGACAATCAGGCTCTGGATACCAAATGTCAGGTTTATGACTATTTTTTGTTATTTTTGATAATTTGGAGTTTGGGAGGGAAGAGAGATAGAGTTGAGAGAATTTTAAAGTAGAAAGATTAAGGCAATTTTTGTTATTTTCTTTAACTAAGAAATTGCAAAATTTAAAGGAATTACAAGGTAGATTAACGTTACAATTTCCGACGTTAACTTGTACGAAAAAGTACTGAAACGATAACTAAAACGGTCATAATTTGTAGGGTTGGATCTGCTTGAACTTTAAATCAGGACCGTTGGATCAATGAGCTTTGGAGATGGATTTGCGAGCTGGATATTTGAGCCGACATTTTAACTAGGCCGAATGTATGGGTTTAATTTTCCTTTAGCCCTTTCTGGAATAGGCCCTTTGTGTTTTGTGGCCCCGAATTTTGAAATGACGTTGTTTGGTTGTTGTTTCAATACTACGTCGTTTAGAGATAAGTTTTCTGGATTTGTCTGAACCTCCTCACATGTCACTTCACTTATCACTTCAGATTCAGCTCGAATTAGATGATTTTTCGCTTCCTTCTTTTTATGTCTTGTCTTATCTTCTTTCTTCTTCTGATTTTGCAGCTCAATCCTCTTGAAAAGTTAATGTTTCATTGTCATTTGTTTGCAGGGTCATGACACCATTTGGCTCAATCGAGTATCACATGAATGACTACACTCAAATGAATATATAAATCGTGAGGGTGCTTAGCTTGTCAACTTGCACCAATCTTTCAAAGGCAAATGGATATCTTTCGTTGGAATCGTACCCATTAAGAAATTCTACCTAAACAAGTGAATATATCTATTGAGTTTTTCAAATTAATTTTTTATTTTGTTAAAAAGCAATATAAAATAGATTACACACCCGTGCATCGTCTCAAAGTCTCCATGACATTTGAGGCAACAACTTTTATTAGTACGGTGTTCCATTTGAAGTGAAGACATTATTGAGATTATAAAAAACATTGTAGCGACTTTCAACCAATATTGTAAAGTAGAATGTACTCCCAAAGAATACAAAATATTATCTAAGAGTCTAGGCAATACCAATACCAAGTATTGTGTTGCCAATGTCCTACATCTACATATTGTATGCCAACTAATTAAGGAGATTTTCAGGTCATATTTTTTTCTACCCCAAAAGAAAGACCTCTGAAGTTTATTTAATTCCTTAATAACTTTTAAGGGGGAGGGGGGGGGGGGGTGGTTTAAAAAAGGAGAAGAAATAAGGGAAGACGTGTTTGATTTCAATAGAAAGAATTGACCACCAGTTGAAATATAGGTGACATGCATCCCAAGTCTGCAATTTCTGACGAGGCAAGTCAGTCACGATGAGCCATGAGATAGATTCAAAAGAAGAGGAGTCGAGCTACGACTCATCTTTTAGTCTTCGTGGACAATTCGTTAGTGTTTGCCATTATCGATTTTGTAGCATATTATTTTGCTTTACATGTACTTTCTAACTGTTGCAAATAAACTTCATCACTTACAAGTAGATAAATGAAATCTAGGAGTGGCAAATTGATCAATAAGTTGAGTTGGGTTGAGATCTAAAATGTTGAAGTTGGCATAAGATTGAGTTGAGATTGGATCCACATATGTGGATCCATATCCATCTCAACTTATATCTCAATAATCCTCAATTTTTTCTCAATTTAAGAAAACTTCATAGGTTGAAATTCCCAACCCAATTTTAACTCAACCTAAACTTTTAAAATTGTACAAATAGTCAAATAGCCCTAAATTTTTATAAAATACATTATAATTTATTGCCCCCAAAATGAAAAAAAAAATCCCGTTAAAAATAGAAAAACGACGTTTTCACCCTCCAAAAGTTGGAATTTAGTAAAAATTACGTCGGTGTAAGACTTCAGTCTTACATTTTTTCCTAGATGGTCATTTCCACTTGAAAAAGTGTTATCACTTGTCGAAAACAGACTTCGTTAAAAAAAAGTCCCGCTGAAAATAAAAAAAATGACGTTTTCACCCTCAAAATGTTGGAATTAGGCATAAAACCACGTCGACGTAAGACTTTAGTCTGACGTTTTGCTCAGATGGTTGGTTCCACTTGAAAAATGGTATCACTTGTCAAAAACGGAATACAGTGACAAAAAAAATTCCGGTGAAAATAGAAAAATGACGTTTTCACCCTCCAAACGTTAGAATTTGACTAAGATCACGTCGACGTAAGACTTTTGTCTTGCGTTATGCTCAATTGGTCGTTTGCACTTGAGAAAGTGGTATTACTTGTCGAAAACGAACTCGATTGACAAAAAAATCCTGTCGAAAATAGAAATATGACGTTTTCACCCTCCAATCGTTGGAATTTGGCCAAAATCACATGGGCGCAAGTCTTACGTTTTGCTCAGATGGTCTTTTCCAATTGAAAAAGTTGTATCACTTGTCAAAAACGAACTTCGTTGACAAAAAAAACCCCGCTGAAAAATAGAAAAAATGACATTTTTACCCTCCAAACATTGAAATTTGGCTAAAATCACGTTGGCGTAAGACTTTAGCCTTACGTTATGCTTCAATTCCTGTTTTCACTTAATAAAGTAGTATCACGTGTCGAAAATGGGCTAATTTAAATATGGATCCATTTCGATCCATTTTGGGTTGAGATAAATCTCAACCTTATCTCGACCCAGTAGAATTGGGTTGAGTTGAGATTTATGTCAACATTAGGCAAATCTCAACCTGAAAATCTCAACTCAGTTTCAATAATTTATAGATTGAGATTGAAATTGCCATCCCTAATGAAATCTAAGGACAAATAGCCATTTCAGGTAATTGACAAAATACTACAAGTCAATTGTAAATTACAAATATATTACTCTATAGGTTTTACATGGTAAAAATTCTTTTGTTAATCTTAATCCAGAAAATCTTGAAGCTCATATTGTGCCGGGGCGTATCTATAGTTGCCCCCCTCCCCCCCTCCCCCCCATTTTTTTGAATTCGTTTCTACCTACATGTTCACAAAATTAGTTTTTTTGGTTGAAGTATAATTTTTTTATAGTATATAAACAACAATTACACAAACAAAAGAACATAACCACTTCCGCCAATTTCCCAAATATTATTTTTAATTCTCAAAGAACCTCATATGTTATTTAGATTAGCAGAAAAATCTCATTGGTGTTAAAAGTTAGCCTAAAAACAAAGCAAAAAAACTGCTACGATCTAATTAATTCGCATGGAATGAAGTCACAAAGCTTAATTAATTTTTAATTATTTTATCTGATACATAAAAACTATTGTTGTTAAAAATTGATTATATTTTTTTGTTTTTTTCTTAAAAAATGTTTATTTCTTTATGATGCTTTTATTCCATGTCAAACAAATGTAAAGAAGCTATAACACAGTTTATTTTTAATTTTTAATAAATATATGTCTGATAAAATTGTAATGCTATGGTGAAAATTTCTTGATTATCGACAGTCATGATGATTTATTATCAAAGAGATTTTTGGGAGAAACTAAAATAAAAAAACAAACGTAAATCTTTGTGAGCAATATTCCTTTTCTTCAAAAGCGCCAAAAAATTGAGTCAATACTTTTGCGTGTTGTTCTTCATGATTAAAGCCCCCTCTCCCCCTCCCCCCGTGAGTATTCGTGGGAGGAAAATCTAGTTAGGATTATCTTCGACGTAGCTTTAGGGTAAAACTTACCAAGATAAAACACTACAAGATTCAAGGGTCTTTAAGAACCGCCAGGGCGGTTCTTAAAGACCCATGTCCCTAAACACCTTTAGGGACCGCCCAACGGTCACCAAAATGAGGTCGCAGAAGGCCTTGGTCCCCTACCCTTTGGCGACCGCCTTGCGGTCTCGGGTAGCATTTTCCGCGAGGCAGCATGGCGGTCCCTAAAGACTTATGGGGACCGCTGGGCTGTCACCAAAGCCCATAAGTCTTTAGGGACCGCCCGACAGTCCCCAAATATATAGGGACCGTCGTGTCGTCCCCAATAATATTCATACCACGGTCCACAATAATATTCATAGATGGGGATCGCTCGACGGTCCCTGATGCTATGAATATTATTGTGGACCGCTCGACGGTCCCTAAAAGTCCGCGACAGAATAAAAAAAACCCAATAATATTCCAGAAATTTACCGAAATATTATTGGTTTTTTTTTTGTATAAATTGCGTGTAAATATGTGCAACAAACATTTACAAGAATAGAAACAAACAAAATAAGGATAAAAAAAGTAAAAACGAAATGAAAGTTAACAAAATAAACAAAGAAAATAATGAAATAAAAGTAAAAATAAATTATAGTTATAAAAATAAACCAAAAACAATGAAAAAGAAGAAGAAAAAGAAATGAAGAACATATTGTTGGTGTTTTCTTGGCATTTCTTAAAAGAAAATAGAAGAAAGGTTCTGTTTTGGGATTTAAAGAAAAAGAAAAACGGAAGAGTGTTTGTTTATATTTGGTAAAAGAAAGATGAAATTAAAGTTTTTGTTGGATGATTTTTATTTTTGGGATTTAGAAAGAGAAAAAGGAGAAGAGAAATTTTAGAGTTGGGTATTTTTGAAGAGTGTTGAAAAGTTGGATACGAGAGTGGTGGTATATATAGTATTGAGGCTGAAAACTTTGAATTTTCGAAAATTACAAACCCCCCCCCCCCATTCCCCCCTATTTCAGTGAATTTAGGGACCACGGGGCGGTCCCAAAATATATTTGGTGACCGCCCTTCAGTCCCTAAATGTGGTATTAAGGACCGCCTGGCGGTCCCTAATAATATTCATACTCTTTTTTTTTTGATTTTATGGAACGATCTCCATGTGTTTTTTATTTTTAGCTACAAAATCCATTATAGCATGTCAATTGAAGTAACAAATATCATAAAACTACTAATTTAGTTATTTAATAGTAGATTGAATGAGATAGAGAGAGTTTTTAACGTTGAACCTTTTATACGTTATACGTACACTTAATCATCATATGTTGTTTCAATTTGCATGAAACCTTGTAATTTTGTTCTCTTAACTATTATTAGAATATTTATCAACTAAACAAATAATGCGGCACCTTAATTGTTCCACAAAATAAAAAAAAAAACAGGTATGATTATTAGGGACCGCCGGGCGGTCCCTAAAATTACTTTTAGGGACTGGCCGACGGTCCCTAAAGGTGGTATTAGGGACCGCCATGCGGTCCCTAATAGTATTCATTTTTGTTTTTTGATTTTACGGAATGATCTCCATGTGTTTTTGATTTTTAGCAACAAAAATCATTATAACATGTCAATTGAAGTAACAAATGATCAAAAAACTACTAATTTAGTTATTTAATAGTTGATTGAATGAGATTGAGAGAGTTTTTATCGTTGAACCTTTTATACTTTATACGTACACTTAATCATCACATGTTATTTTAATTTGCATGAAACCTTGTAATTTTGTTTTCTTAACTATTATTAGGATATTTATTAACAAAACAAACAACGCGGCACCTTAATTGTTCCACAAAATCAAAAAAATAATAGATATGAATATTATTAGGGACCTCAGGGCTGTCCCTAAAACTACTTTTAGGCACTGCCCGACGGTCCCTAAAGGTGGTATTAAGGACCGCCAGACGGTCCTAATAATATTCATATTTGTTTTTTGATTTTATGGAACGATCTCCATTTGTTTTTGATTTTTAGCAACAAAATTCATTATAACATGTCAATTGAAGTAACAAATGATCATAAAACTACTAATTTAGTTATTTAATAGTAGATTGAATGAGATAGAGATAGTTTTTAACGTTGAACCTTTTATACGTTATACGTACACTTAATCATCACATGTTGTTTCAATTTGCATGAAACCTTGTAAATTTGTTTTCTTAACTATTATTATGGTATTTATTAACTACACAAACAACGTGTCACCTTAATTGTTCCACAAAAAAAAAGTATGAATGTTACTAGGGACTGTCGGGCGGTTCCTAATAATAATAATACTCTTTTTGTTTTTTGATTTTATGGAACGATCTCCATGTGTTTTCTATTTTTAGCAATAAAATTCATTATAACATGTCAGTTGAACTAACAAATATCAAAAAACTACTAATTTAGTTATTTAATAGTAGATTGAATGAGATAGAAAGAGTTTTTAACGTTGAACCTTTTATACGTTATACGCACACTTAATCATCATATGTTGTTTCAATTTGCATGAAACCTTGTAATTTTATTCTCTTAACTATTATTAGGATATTTATCAACTAAACAAATAATGCGGCACCTTAATTGTTCCACAAAATCAAAAAAAAACTGGTATGATTATTAGGGACCGCCGGGCGGTCCCTAAAATTACTTTTAGGGACTGGACAGCGGTCCCTAAACGTGGTATTAGGGACCGCCAGGCGGTCCCTAATAGTATTCATTTTTTTTGATTTTATGGAATGATCTCTATGTGTTTTTGATTTTTAGCAACAAAAATCATTATAACATGTCAATTGAAGTAACAAATGATCAAAAAACTACTAATTTAGTTATTTAATAGTTGATTGAATGAGATTGAGAGAGTTTTTATCGTTGAATCTTTTATACTTTATACGTACACTTAATCATCACTTGTTATTTTAATTTGCATGAAACCTTGTAATTTTGTTTTCTTAACTATTATTAGGATATTTATTAACTAAACAAACAACGTGACACCTTAATTGTTCCACAAAATAAAAAAAACAATAGGTATGAATATTATTAGGGACCTCCGGGCGGTCCCTAAAACTACTTTTAGGGACTGCCCGACGGTCCCTAAATGTGGTATTAAGGACCGCCAGACGGTCCTAATAATATTCATACTATTTTTTTTTGATTTTATGGAACGATCTCCATTTGTTTTTGATTTTTAGCAACAAAATTCATTATAACATGTCAATTGAAGTAACAAATGATCATAAAACTACTAATTTAGTTATTTAATAGTAGATTGAATGAGATTGAGATAGTTTTTAACGTTGAACCTTTTATACGTTATACGTACGCTTAATCATGACATGTTTCAATTTGCATGAAATCTTGTAATTTTGTTTTCTTAACTATTATTAGGGTATTTATCAACTAAATAAACAACGCGACACCTTAATTGTTCCACAAAATTAAAAAAAAAATAGGTATGAATGTTACTAGGGACTGTCGGGCGGTTCCTAAAACTACATTTAGGGGTTGCCCGGCGGTCCCTAAAGGTGGTATTAGGGACCGCCCGACGGTCCCTAATAATATTCATACTCTTTTTTTTTGATTTTATGGAACGATCTCAATGTGTTTTTGATTTTTAGCAACAAAATTCATTATAACATGTCAATTGAAGTAACAAATAATCATAAAACTACTAATTTAGTTATTTAATAGTAGATTGAATGAGATTGAGATAGTTTTTAACCTTGAACCTTTTATACATTATACGTACATTCATCACATGTTGTTTCAATTAGCATGAAACCCTGTAATTTTGTTTTCTTAACTATTATTAAGATATTTATTCATTAAACGAACAACGCGACATTTTAATTATTCCACAAAATCAAAAAAGGATAGGTATGAATATTATTAGGGACCACGAGGCGGTCCCTAAAATTACTTTTAGAGACTGCCTGGTGGTCCATGAAGGTGGTATTAGGGAACGCCAGACGGTCCCTAATAATATTCATACTTTTTTTTTTGATTTTATGGAACGATCTCCATGTGTTTATGATTTTTAGCAACAAAATTCATTATAGCATGTCAATTAAAGTAACAAATATCATAAAACTACTAATTTAGTTATTTAATAGTAGATTGAATGAGATAGAGAGAGTTTTTAACGTTGAACCTTTTATACGTTATACGTACACTTAATCATCATATGCTGTTTCAATTTACATGAAACTTTGTAATTTTGTTCTCTTAACTATTATTAGGATATTTATCAACTAAACAAACAACGCGGCACCTTAATTGTTCCATAAAATCAAAAAAAAATAGGTATGATTATTTGGGACCACCGGGCGGTCACTAAAACTACTTTTAGGGACTGGCCGGCGGTCCCTAAAGGTGGTATTAGGGACCGCCAGGCGGTCCCTAATAGTATTCATTTGTTTTTTGATTTTATAGAATGATCTCCACGTGTTTTTGATTTTTATCAACAAAAATCATTATAACATGTCAATTGAAGTAACAAATGATCATAAAACTACTAATTTAGTTATTTAATAGTTGATTGAATGAGATTGAGAGAGTTTTTAACGTTGAACATTTTATACGTTATACGTACACTTAATCATCACATGTTATTTTAATTTGCATGAAACCTTGTAATTTTATTTTCTTAACTATTATTAGGATATTTATCAACTAAACAAACAACGCGACACCTTAGTTGTTCCACAAAATAAAAAAATAAATAGGTATGAATATAATTAGGGACTTCCGGGCGGTCTCTAAAATTACTTTTAGGGACTGCCCGACGGTCCCTAAAGGTGGTATTAGGGATCGCGAGACGGTCCCTAATAATATTTATACTATTTTTTTTTTGATTTTATGGAACGATCTCCATTTGTTTTTTTATTTTTAGCAACAAAATTCATTATAACGTAGGGGTGGGTAATCGAAGATTCGGTTAGGGTACCCGATTTTTCGGGTAGGGTACCCGTATATTCGGGTAGGGTAAAACTCCTACCCAATACCCTATCAATTTTTGGGGTACCCGATTCAAATCGGGTACCCTAACTTTCGGGTACCCCAAACTTCGGGTTTGGGGTACCCGAATTTCATCCAGTGGCCGAAAAATGGCCACTGGATGACCGGTTACCCGATACCCGATCGGGTAAGGTACCCCAAACTTTGGGGTACCCTACCCCAAACTTTGGGGTACCCTACCCCAAACTTTGGGGTACCCGAAATCTGTCAAGATTAAAAAAATTTTTTTTATTTATAATCGGGTATTCGGGTACCCTATTTTTTCGAAATCCCTACCCGAACCCGTACCCGAAATACCCTAATCGGTTAGGGTACCCGAATATTCGGGTACGGTTCGGGTATTAATACCCGAAATTCGAGTAAAACCCGATCGGGTAGGGTAGGGTACCCGAATTTCGGGTTTACTTACCCACCCCTATTATAACGTGTCAATTGAAGTAACAAATGATCATAAAACTACTAATTTAGTTATTTAATAGTAGATTGAATGAGATAGAGCGACTTTTTAACGTTCAACCTTTTATACGTTATACGTACACTTAATCATCATGTGTTGTTTCAATTTGAATGAAACCTTGTAATTTTGTTCTCGTAACTATTATTAGGATATTTATCAACTAAACAAACAACGCACCTTAATTGTTCCACAAAATCTAAAAAAAAATAGGTATTAAAGTTATTAGGGACTGACGGACGGTCCCTAATCATAACTACTTTTAGGGACTGCCCGGCGGTCCCTGAAATCCGTTTTGGGTTAGCGTTCCCCGTTGCTCCGGGCGGTCACCAAAACTATGGGGACCGCTCGGCTGTCACAGGAGAGTCGCAAAACCCCCCAAATCTTGTAGTGAAAGATAGTGTACGAGTATGGCGTAATACTTAACTAACCCAAAATTAACTAACCCAAAATCAAAGCGCCCTATGTTAATCCTTCTATGAAACAAATGATAGGATATTTTTCTTTTTACAATAATTTCGAAGATAATTGTCTAATTAAAAAAATGGAAAACAAACTAAATTAATCTTCTCATTAACTTCGCGGATCTGGTGCAGCTTCATGAGCTCCATGCATGATTCTCATTTCAATTGCCTTACAATTCTCCACATTCTTCTCCTTACACTCCTCCTCGCTAGTACGATACGTACACTTACTACCAAATGAGGACCACGTGATAGGAGTTGCCAAGAAAGTGGGCTTTTGTTGGCCAGCCATGATGACAAAGTACTTCTCTTCCATCACCATAGGAAGCGCCACTTTTTCGCCCCCGTTCGCCTCGAGGTCTCTCTGATCACTGTTTTGGTGATAGCCGGAGGGATTCAAGTAGGAACATGCAAGAAGGGCGAGAGCAAGTGCGATGAATCCCAGCATGACTACCAAGCCACCGTAGAGGTACGGCACTGGAGACCGCCATGTCGACAGTTGTGCCACGGATGCTGGCGCTGCTGCGATGGTGCCCATTTGCGCTACTTGTATGTACATATTTATGCATGGGCTGAGTGATCAATATGTGTGTATTAATTATGTTGGGGTATGTGGTTTTATAGTCTGGCTAGCAAGGAGAGAAATGACAAAGGAAACGGTTGATGGGATTTTGTGGGGTTGTGTGTATGTATATATGTATCAAAGTTTTATTATGGTAACAATACAAGTATATTTTTCTTTTATTTAAGAACATTCAGATTTTAAATCAGTATTAGTCTTTACTGTATTATTATAACTATTACTTTTAATTAAGTGTTAACCAAGAAAGTGCAAACTTTGTGAAAGAGAATATGGACTCATTAATTTGTATCGATCATTGGGGTGAATTATTATCGTCGTTATTTAAGAAGAGAGAACGGGTGTTATCTTAAATCAAATCCTTTTTTTCCTAGCCTTAGCAATATTTGAACCACATAGAGCAGTTAATAGAACCGTGGTCCATGGGTAGAATAATTATAATTTATTAGTATTGTGACTCGATATATCAACATAAAAAACTCTTCTGGTTACATGGTCATTTAATAATAAATCAATTAATTAGTCAGGACTTATAGACTAAATAACTGCATAGTGACATGGAATTACAAGTACAATTTCTATAAGGGACGTTTTATGGAGAGGTTCAAAATTCTTGTCTGATTCTAATTAAGAGAAACTATAAAAGAGATCGAAGACCCTTATGTTATTACGGACAAATGATTCATTGAAATAAGTTAAGATTAGTACAAAAACCAAAAGATATATCTTTTAACGCGTCCTCCATTGCTAAAATAAATTGATTTTATGTTCTACTGTTTCTTTTTAGGGGTAATTACATTAAACCCCCCATCGTATGGTCCCTTTTTTAGTCAACCCCCTTAACTTTGTTTTGACTCAGTCAACCCCCCATCGTATGCCAAAATCATCATTTTACCCCAAGTCAACTTTTTGCACTTTTTTCTGGGGTATTTTAGTCAAATGTCAAAAATTTTTAATATTTTTTTTAAAAAAATGTCAAATTTATTAATCGACAAATATTAGTTTTCGCAAAAAAAAAAATCTGACCAAATCTTTTTTTTCGGCAAATATTTTTTTTCCGACAAATTTTTTTGTCGAAAACATTTTTTTTTTGGCAAATATTTTTTTCTCGACAAATTTTTTTTTCGACAATTTTTTTTCGAAATAAGAAATTTGGCGAAAAAAAATTAGTTGAAAAAAAAATTTATCGATTTTTTTTTTGATTAATAAATTTTTCATTTTTTTAAAAAAAATATTAAATATTTGCCATTTGACGAAAATACCCCTGAAAAAAAATGAACAAAGTTGACTTGGGGTAAAGTGATGATTTTGGCATACGATGGGAGGTTGACTGAGTCAAAACAAAGTTAAGGGGGTTGACTAAAAAATGGTCCATACGATGGGGGGTTTAATGTAATTACCCCTTCTTTTTAATACGTCATATGTTTTAATTAAGGAGTACAAACAAATTAAGTGTTATTGCTCAAGCTTAAGTTTAACGGTCCAAAAGTCATGTTACACTTCCAAAAAAAAAAGATTAGAAAATAATCTGAATCCTTGGTGAGAAAATGTCATTGTTCTACATTCTTTTACCACACTTGAATATGTATAGACACGAGAAAATAACAGATTTTCCAATGAACACAGAACAGTTATACAGCTTGCTATTAAAAAAGTAAAAAACCTCTAATCTTTGGGCACATTGCATATGTACGTCAATTATATTGTTTAGTGCTTTTCTTTTTGAAGAAAAATATGCGGTGGCATACATTTGGTTAGAGCATCGAAAATCGGGCGAAATAATCCTGGTTGCCGTTTTCATGACATAACACCTAACAGACTAAAGCCGAAAACGGCATCAAACGGTTTCACAGGTGATGTACATGTAATTAAGTATCATGTGTATCCAATGTTGTCCCACTCGATCCAACCTTCTTTCTTTCATTTCAGGGACCAATTACTATTGCCTTTAGCAAATCCTTTAAGTTGCTCGGCTTCTTATGGCTATAATTTTGTAAGTGCAAGGTAGGATTGATTTTTGTTTAACTTGTAACTGTAACTCTGCTCGAAAATTATTCGAGCATTTTACCTTTTTAAGTAGTAGACGCCTTATTTGGGTTTAAGGAACTTACATAGGCTAAGTGTACACAGCGATTAGGAGTATGATTCTATGACAATATAGTAACAGCTAAGATTATAATCAAGATTCTACATTTTGTTGGCTAGTCATAATTAAAGTTGGAAAGTAATAATCTTAGTAAAAAAAATCAGACCGTTCGTGATAGACATCTATATATAGTCTTAGTATAGCTGAACGCCCGACTCACTAGACATCGATAATATAGTGCTAATACGAAATTTTTTAGCTGTAAGTTTTGTGTTGTCTATGTTTTAATCAATGCGTTTTCAGGGTTAGAAGAATTTGCTGAAACTGAATGTCTGTTGTCTTTTAATCAATTCGTTGTTACGGTTAGAAGAATTACTCTAACTTAGTGTCGTCATGTCATATATGAAAATCGAGTTGAAATGTGCCCAATAATAAGCCAATACTCGGAAAATAAGTTTCGATATTAGATAGTTTTGTTAGATTGTGTATTAGCTAGATATATCTTATAGGTAGGTATAATATATTCCAAGCATCGAAGCAATCTTGTGAGCTTCCTTATTGAAGATCAGAATCCGCAAATATTGGTCTTTTAGGTTGAAGAATCAAAAGAGTAATTAAAGGAAAGAACATTCTAAAGAATCGATTCAAATATTGAAGATAACAAGAAGTTTCCTACTGACAATCTCTTGTCCCGAGTCATTAAGTCATCACCTCCTACTAATGATAAATATGTAGAGTCTGATGCATGATGAAGACTTTGTCTCGTTGTCCTCACTCTGCTACGAATGGATTTCATTAACTCAGACTGCCTCTGTTTTTTATCGTATCGAGACTAGACCTCCAACTAGCTTATCTCCTCTGATATTTGAGTTCATGAAGAATATGTTTTTTAAGTGAAGCAAAAGCTTTAAGATGTTCTTTCCTTGTCTGATTTGCAAGCTTATTCAAGACATCGCCTATTTACTCTTGACAATGAGGTTGCTGACTTGCTGGCAAGTGCTAATTCTTTGGGGTCGACATATTCCTCTTGCTTTACTACTGCATGTTGCTCATGCGGTGAAAAAGTGTCTCATCAGTCTGTCTACTCAGTTTGATGACTTTGATACTGGAATGCATCTCTTCATTTCCATTACGAGTCTTAGATAAGTCATCTTGATAGTTGAATCAAACACTGCAACGACCTATTCATAATGCTTAGTTAGTCGTACGTCCAGCTCCAACTGACACTAAAACTTGAACTTATCAGCATATTAAAATAAGTATTGTGGGATCTCTACTTTCACCATTAACAAAATAAAGAGATGTAATGGCGATAAAATGGGTAGTCAGAAAGCAGATACCCATCGTGAAATAAAGTAAACCAAAGATCATCACAACTTGAAATGACAATGTCGTAGGATAATAGATTTGCATTTTTTTACAGATTTTTTAAGTTGTCTCCACTTCATGCAGTCTCCTCTGATTGCATTCAGGTGTGCTGCGATATGCTAATGTTTCCAGTATTAAAGAAGTTGGAACTTTCTTCAACGGTCATACAACAAATAGGAATCAGCCTTAGTTTATGGACAGTTATCTTTATCATTTGAGCCCAACTCTTTTTGCTAATGTTCTCCATCATGACTAGATGGTATAGAGTTCAGATATTACATATCGTATGATAATTCTTAGGATACAAGCTTTTGAAGGAGGACAGAACCCTCATGAGCAGGGGCGGATCTATTAAGGGGCTAGGGGGGGCTGTAGCCCCCCCTATTTTTTTTGAATTTTTTTTATACCTAGGTATATATAAGTGAGATTCTTTCAAGTTTTGGGGGTTCTAGTATAATATTATAGAGTATAAATCTTTGAATGCAATTGCACACAAAAAAAGAAGAAGAAGGACGCCACTAATTTCAGTGGGCTGGAATCAAATATTGCAAAATCAATCATGTTTTATGTCTAATTCGTAAAGTAACCTCTTACGTTATTTTTAATCAGCAAAAAAGTCTTAATGTTGTAAAACTAGCAAAAAATACCTCTACTGTTTAATTAATTCAAATGTAAGGAGATCACTAATCTTGATTTAATTTTTTTATTTGGTACATAAAGAATTCTTGTTATTAAGATTTAATTATATGCATGTTTATTTATTTTCTCTTTACAAAACTATTATTTTCTAAATCTATAGAACGGTAAGTGTAGTATACAATAGTTTTATGATGTTTTAATTCCAAGAAAAATGTAAAAGAGTTTTAACATAGTTTAAGTCTTTTATTTTAGTAAATATATATTTTATAAAAGTTGTAATGCAAGAAAAAAAAACAAAAAACAAAAGATTTCTTGGTTATCGATAGAGTCATGGTAAAATTTTTATTAAAAGAATTTTCGCAAGAAGTAAAAGCTCTATAAACGTTTATCTTCTTTAGAAGTTTCAAAAATTCATTCAAATTTCTCTTTTTGGAGTATTGTTTTATTGTCTTTTCTCTTAATTCTCTTTAGATCCTTGCTTACTGTTCTTAAAAAAAAAAATCTAGCCCCCCCTATATTCAAATCCTGGATACGCCCCTGCTCATGAGTGAAAGTGTACTTAGCACATATAGCTAGGAAAGGAATTCATAGTACTCTTTGCACAAGAGGTACGATGTATGTCAAACCCATGGAGGTATCAATCTTCAAGATCTTCGAAGTAGAGTATGGATGGAGGTTTGAAGATTTCTTTCATCATGTACTATTCAGTAGAGTATGCGACAAATCATATTGAAGATCTTAAGCAAGACTTTGATTGACTAGTAAGTGGTTTTGAAACAAATTGAATTGAAAATAGTCAATCTATACTCTTGAGTATTTTGAGAGTTTTCGATCACAAAGGCATATCAAATCTGATAATCAATATCTTCCATCCTAATGGGAATCCCCGAAAAAGCAATTCTTATCATAGAGTTTTAAAAGGGTCAATGCGTCAATTCTTCAAATAAGTCATCAGTAATTTCGTAACAGTCTTCTTCAATCTTGTATCAACTAAGTAGGGATATTACCTGAGTAGTAAGTGCTCTACAATTTTTTTTCTTGCAAAGAATAACACTTGTCCCTTGTTCATATAGTTGTTTGGCACTTATACGACTTACCCCACGATCTTTGACATGACAAACGTTTTGAAAGAATGGATTCCTTAGATACCCGGTGACTCTCCTTCGATTATTACTTCTTCCTTTACATCTCTATAGGTTACTGGATCATTAACATAAGATTAAAGAGGTTGCACTACAAGAATGGGCGGTCATTAGGGACCGCCCATTAGCGATTGCCAAGCTGTCGCTTGTCTTCAGCGACTGCTGAAGACAACAACGACTGCTTAGCAGTCGCTAACAGCAACAGCGACTGCTAAGCAGTCACTGTGAAAATTTGAGACTGCTAAGCAGTCACTACTAATTTAAAAATTACTAGGCCACACATTTTAGCCCGAGTTGGGCCAAAATGTGGGCCAATTTTAGGGCCGAATTTACCCTAATTCGACCCTAAACAAATCAGCGACCGTTAAGCGGTTGCTGATTTAGGTGTATAAATAAAAAAAAATCTTTGTTTTTATTTCCTCATCTTCTTCCCCAAATCAGCAACCCTTATACGCGATTTCAGCCGATTTCAGCCATTAGCGACTGTCGAGCTCAATTTGCGACCAAAAAACGGTCCCTAACTCATAACATCCATTTCCCCTCCAAAAATTGCCGGTATTTTTAAGCTCCGCCTCAAATCTTCCTTGCTCCGACGTCTCCGCCGTTCGAAACACCTCCTTGCGCCGCCTCCTTTGCCCATTTCCGCCTCTCACCACCGATAATGTTAAATTAGATTAGTTTTTCCTTTTTCTGTGTGTTTTACTAATATTTTAATTTAAATCCGAAAATTGCCTAATTTAAATCCGAAAATTGGTATTGTTAGATTGTTAGATTTGTTGTATGATTGTTAGATTTGTTGTTAGATTTGAAATAGAAATAGAAATAGATTATTGTGAAATTAGAAATAGATTAGAAATATATTATTGTGAAATTGTGAAATTAGAAATAGATTAGAAATAGATTATTGTTAAATTGTGAAATTAGAAATAGATTATTGTGAAATTGTGAAATTAGAAATAGATTAGAAATTAGATTAAGGAAAAAAATAGAAATAGATTAGAAATAGATTAGCAATAGATTAGAGATTAGATTAAGGAAAAAAATAGTAATAGATTAGAATAGATTAGAAATGAGATTAAGGTAAAAAAAATAGAAATAGATTAGAAATAGATTAGAAATGAGATTAAGGAGAAAAAAAAAAGAAATAGATTTGTGAAATTGATTAATGAATGATTAAAGGAAAAAAAAAATAGAAATAGATTTGTGAAAATTAGATTATATATTAGATTAAATTAGATTAGTTTTTACTTAGATTCTTTATTTAGATTGTAAAAATGAGATTAAGTTTATACTTAGATTCTTTAAATAGATTGTAAAAATTGAATCGTTAGATTTGTTAAATTGTTAAATTAGATTAGTTTATACTTAGATTCTTTAATTAGATTGTGAAAATGAGATTAAGTTTATACTTAGATTCTTTAATTAGATTGTAAAAATGAGATTAAGTTTATACTTAGATTCTTTAAATAGATTGTAAAAATTGAATCGTTAAATTTGAAATAGTTTTGTGTTAGATTGTTAAATTGTTCAATTAGATTCAAATGTTGATTTGATTTTCTAAATGTTATATTTTCATTTTTACAGTATATACATATTTTCGGCATGACGTCACGTAAGAGCACTAGCGGTACTGGAGGTCGAGGTCGAGGTCGTGGAGATGGAGGTAGTACTGGGGTGTCGGGTACTCGTAGAGGTGGATTAGTCACGAGTAGTGTTGGCCGTGGTGGTGTTGGCCGTGGTGGGGTTGGTGCCAGTGCTAGTGGCGGGGTTGGTGCCATTGGTAGTGGCAGTGTAGGTCGTGGTGGTGTTGGTCGTGGTGGTGTTAGCCGTGGTGGGGTTGGTGCCAGTGCTAGTGGCAGAGTAGATGGTAGCGGTGTTGGTCGTGGTGATAGTAGCAGTCGGGGGGGGGGGGGGGTCGAGGTAGGTTCGGACCTGTACGGATTGTCCGATCGGCGACTCGTGCATCGGATGGCCATCCAGCCGAGCCATCCGTCTCGGCACTAGGGTCAGGTGACGTCTCTACGTCGAGGACACCAGTGTTGCAGCGGCAATTATTAGCAGAGTTTGAGACCGCCGAGGTGCCAGAGGTGCCACTACCCCGATCATCAGAGTCCACCAGGTCCGAGGTGCCCCCATCTGCCGAGTCTACCAGACTTCAGACTCCATCACATGTACACGACATCGGAGCTGGACAAAGTCAGAGGTCGAGTAAGTCACCACTACCGAGCCAGTCTCGCCCACCGAGGGGACCAAATGCACCATGTACGACGGTCCCGGCGGGACAGAAGATTCTGCTTATAGAAATGCATCGGGGTTGTTTTTCCAAGCCCCCTAGTCGTGAGATCGCGAAGGTGATCACTGGCCTCATTCGTCAGTTTATGACTGAGTTTTGGCCCTCCGACACAAAGATTCCCCTCGGGATACGGTAGGAGATGTATGCTCGATTTACAGTGAGTTTTTAATTTATTGTTTAATATCTCATAATTTAGTTTATTAAATTAGGGCTTTTTAAAAAAATTATGTTGAATTTAGTTTATTAATTTATTGTTGTAATTAATTGTTGAATATTAAATTTTTTTTTGCAGAATAGGTTTGGAATTCGTTACTCCGATAGGGCTGCAGTACACAGGGCATACCAGGAGAAGGCGAGGGAGCTTTACAAACGAGCGATGAACAAGGCGCATAGCTATTACATGGAGAGGAAGGATATGGAGAAGTATCGCAACAAGAGAAAGTATTGAGAAGGCGGCGGCAAAACATTGGGCGACGGAAGAATTTAAGAAGAAAGATGGCCCAGTGCCCGCCACCTTTTACGGTGGTTCTATTGATTACGAGGAGATCTGACAGCGCTTGGTATTTTTTTTAAATTATATATTTTTAATTGTTCTTAAGTTATATATTTTAAGATGTTAATTTTTTAAAATTATTGTTCTTAAAAAGAAATCCATTGATTAGTATTTTTAAGATAATTTTAACCCCACTTTTATTTTCAATTTGAAGATGAGGAATCAGCCCGGTCGCACGCTCCCTATCAGGCACGACGAGATATACAAGGCGGGACATACTAAGAAGGTGTCGGGGACTGGGAGAGGTACCAACCAACCCTTGAGGCGGATGTGGAAGTCAGAGGCGACGAGACTGATTTCCGTAAGTGTTTTGACTTTTGTACTTGTTTACCGCTTACGAATTCTAATTTAATTTTAAATTATATTTCGAACTAATTCATCTTTTTAATCACATTTTTGATAATTCAACAGAAATTATACAAGAGGGAGTTGAGGAGGGAAAATCCTATTGTTAAATTAGGGACCGCTTGGCAGTCCCTATTGTTAATTTAGGGACCGCTTGGCAGTCCTTACTAATATTCATACATCAAAATTATGAATTTTTCGATGGTTCGAGGTGCCGCGTTGTATGTTTAGTTCATAATAACCATTGGAATAGTTAAAATAACAATAAGTACAACGACACATTGTATATCCAAACATTATACAAGGAGAACGGGCCGCTTTGAAGATTTTCCTACTGTTTTGTACGACGAATGACATAATGACAAATTAATTCGATCTACATATATACGTATAATTAATGAATACTTGATCTAATGATTATGCGTCATAATCGTATCTATGCTAACGTTTGTGAAGTAAATCATAAACACGGATAACAATTACAACTAACTAATGATAATTAATTAGCTGTACATTTGTGAAATATATCTTGAATGTTAATAACTCGATCGATCTCAATTAATCTATTATTTCACAACTAATCTACTATAAGGTTGGTTTTCCAATCATTTATTACTTCAATTTACCTAGTACAATGAGTTTGGTTGCTTACAGTCACAAACACAACAACATCAATAAAAAAAAATCGATTTTTAAGTATGAATATTAAACGGTCCCTAATGTCAAATTAGGGACCGCTTAACGGTCCCTAATTTGACAATAGGGACCGTTAAGCGGTCCCTAATTTGACATTAGGGACCGTTTAACGGTCACTAAAGTCGTAAATTTTGAATTTTTGGCAAAAATTTTTGGCGAAAGTGAGGGGGAAATTTGAATTTCACCAAATCAATTCTCAACCGTCGATGAAATCCTAATCTACGGTCATAAGTATGCCATCATGTCTTTAACACGGATCGCCATCTTAAACCGTCGATCATCTAAAATCATCCAACGGACAAAAACCAATTGAATCCCATCATATATATATATATATATATATAACCTCACCACTCTTACACCCATTTCACTATCTCCAAAAAACACTATCTTCTTTTCTTCTTTTCACCAACACAAAAACACTATCTTTTTTTTCTTCTTTTCACCAACACAAAAACTTTTCTTCTTTTCACCAACACAATCTTTTCTTCATTTTCTTTTCTTTCACTTTCTTTATTTTGGATCTTAATTTTCTTTTTTTCACCAATACAATCTTTTTTTCTTATACTTTCTTTGTTTTGGATCTTCATTTACTATTCTTCACTTTTGATTTCATGTTTTTGATTTCATTCATGTTTTTTATTTCATTCATTTTATATTATTACTCATTTTATTCATCTTTTCACATTCTTTTATTCTTTCATATCAATTGTAATTATATTAACTTTTTATTCATCTTTTTATTACAAAAAAAAAAACAATTATATTCCGGATTTAATCTGGAATATAATTGTATTTTTTTATTTTTTCTGGAGGTCATTAGGGACCGCTTAACGGTCCCTGTTTTTGATATTAGGGACCGTCAAACGGTCTCTATATTTGATATTAGGGACCGTTAGACGGTCCCTACTAATATTCATAGAAATTCTACGAATATTAGTAGGGACTGTTAAACGGTCCCTATTGTAAAATTAGGGACCGTCTAACGGTCCCTAATTTTTTTTCAAAATGTAGCGACTGTCAAAGGGTTGCTACTTTCTGAAATAAAATAGGGACCGCTCAGACGGTCCTTATTGTAGAAATTAGGGACCGTCTGAGCGGTCCCTATTGTAAAAATTAGGGACTGTCTGGTTGGTCCATATTATTCTACATTAGGGACCGCCCAGACGGTCCCTATTTTTCAAAAGTATAGCGATCGTTAAGCAGTCTCTATATTGCGGGCCCTATTGAGGTCATTAGGGACCGCTTAACAGTCGATATTGTGCGGTCCCTAATGACCGCAATAGGGACTGCTTAACGGTCGCTATTGGCAAGCGACCACTGTCAATAGCAACCGCAGAATAGCGACCGCTAGACAGTCGCTATTGGCCAATAGCGATCGCCGGGGGGTCTTTAGGGACCGCCCAGGCAGTCCCTAATGACCCATTTTTCTTGTAGTGTTGTTTTCTGCCATGTGATTGTAGCGCACACTATTAAGGAAGAAGCCGTCAGTTTACAATATTAATATTGAGAGGATGCAACATGTGCCTCATGTAAATTTCCATTCCTCACCAGTACATGCATTTTCTTGTGATTCGTACTCTTTCTTATGTTTATTGTATTTTACACCGGCTCTTATAGATCGATCTCATAGTTCCCGTGTCGTAGCACAGTTGAAAAAGTTTTGATCCAATATGAGCAATGATTCCAGAATAGTTCCAGATACGAACAAACATTTTTTCTATGATAGGATGACTCTTGATTTCACGTCTTCGTCTTGTTCGACAAAGGTGCATTACGAGAATGCCCATTTATGAGTCGTCGATCAATTAGTTTTAAGTTTTGGTTCAGATCTCCTTGTAGATACATTAATTTGTGTCTAATTAAATAAATCACATGATGGTAAGTCTTAATATTTATGAAATACAAAATATATATTATTTAATCCTAATATTCAAGGAATGGAGATATATATATATTCATCAAATCTCATAAAAGGGAAATACATTAAGTTTTAAGAGAAGGAAAGAATTCTCCACCAAGTCTCAATTTTCAAGAGATGAAAAGAAGATTATCTCCAAATTAAGAAATCGTAGGACTCAATCACAACCGTCTATGTCTTCAAGAGATTCTGGTTGAGATTCTCTCAATAAATATAAATAGAGGTGCTCTTGAAGAAGAATAATCACAATAAAAAATAAAGAAGTCTTAGGGCAACAAAGTTTTGCAAATTCTCTCCATGTTCATCATCTTCAAAGGCATACAATTCGACATTCAAGCATTTGGAGCAAAGAAGTTCTACAAATTCTCTCTATAAAGTCCATCAATCTTCACGAAAAGCTCCATTTGAAGATCGCGCTTCTGCTTAAGACGATCAAACTTCAAGAAATTTGAAAAATCCAAGATCAAGTTCATACCGTTCTTCAACAATCTTCAAGCCAAAAGTCTATTTGATTTGAGATCAAGTCATACGACCCTCGAAATACCATTTTTAAAGACTGAAGTTCCTTTAAAGAAAATTAAAGTTCAATATATTCGAAGAGCTAAAGACGAGGATCATATCATTCTTCATCAATCCCCAAATCAAATCATCTTTTGATCCAAGATCAAGCTGTCAAGCCCACGAATCAAAGTTTGTCAAGTATCTAAGTATTTTGGGTTTATTTCAAAAATGGTCATATATCGTGGCCTCATTACAAAAATAGTCCGTTATCGCGCCACTGTCTAGATTTAGTCCTTTATCGTGGTTTTTCGTTCAATTTTGGTCCTCCGGCCAAATTTTCCTGCGAATTTTGGGGATTTTGACCAATTTGGGCGATTTTGACCAGAATTTTGGGGATTTTGACTAATTTGGGCGATTTTGACTAGATTTTGAGCAAAAAAATTAAAAAACAAAAATAAATTTATAATTTAAAATATATAGTTTTTATAATTGAAATCCCAAAAAAAGAAAAAAAATTGTAATTTAAAATATATAATTTTTATGGTTGAAATCCAAAAAAAAAAAAAACAAATATAATTTAAAATATACAGTTTTATTATTGAAATCACAAAAAAAAAATTAAAAAACACAAAAAAATTGTAATTTAAAATATATAGTTTTTATAATTGAAATCCAAAAAAAACATAAAAAACAAAAACAAATTTGTAATTTAAAATATATAGTTTTTATTATTAAAATCCCAAAACAAAATAAAATAACACAAAAAAGTTGTGATTTAAAATATATAGTTCTTACAATTGAAATCCCAAAAAAAAATTAAAACAAATTTGTTTTAAAATATATTGTTCTTACAATTGAAATCCCAAAAAAAACTAAACAAACACAAAAAAAATTGTAACTTAAAATATATTGTTTTTAAAATTGAAATCCCAAAAAAAAATTAAAAACACAAAAAAATGTAATTTGAAATAAATTACTTTTATTATTGAAATCCAAAAAAAAAAAACACCCAATTTATAATTTAAAAGATATAGTTTTTATTATTGAAACCCAAAAATATATAGTTTTTATTGGGATTTCAATAATAAAAACAATATATTTTAAATTACAAATATTTTTTTTTTTAATTTTTTTTTTGGTATTTCAATTATAAAACTATATATTTTAAATTACAAATTTTTTGTGTTTTTTAATTTTTTTCTGGGATTTCAATAATAAAAACAATATATTTTAAATTACAAATTTTTTTTGTTTGTTTATTTTTTTTTTGGGATTTCAATAATAAAAACAATTTATTTTAAATCACAAGAACTATATATTTTAAAATAAATTTGTTTTTAATTTTTTTTTTGGGAGTTCAATTGTAAGAACAATATATTTTAAAATAAATTTGTTTTTAATTTTTTTTGGGATTTCAATTGTAAGAACTATATATTTTAAATCACAACTTTTTTGTGTTTTTTAATTTTGTTTTGGGATTTTAATAATAAAATCTATTTATTTTAAATTACAAATTTGTTTTTTTTTACGCTTTTTTTTTGGATTTCAGTTATAAAAACTGTATATTTTAAATTACAATTTTTTTGTGTTTTTTAATTTTTTTTTTGTGATTTCAATAATAAAAACTATATATTTTAAGTTATATTTTTTTTTGGGATTTCAACCATAAAAACTATATATTTTAAATTACAATTTTTTTTTTGGGATTTCAATTATAAAACCTATATATTTTAAATTATAAATTTATTTTTGTTTTTTTATTTTTTTGCTCAAAATCTAGTCAAAATCGCCCAAATTAGTCAAAATCCTGGTCAAAATCACCCAAATTGGTCAAAATCCCCAAATTTTGCCGGAAAATTTGGACGAAGGACCAAAATTGGACGAAAAACCACGATAAAGGACTAAATCTAGACAATGGCGCGATAACGGACTATTTTTGTAATGAGGTCACGATAAATGACCATATTTGAAAAATAACCAAGTATTTTAAATAAAGTTCATTTATATTGATTTTATTGTTTCTTATTTTAAGAACTTGAAATTCCAACGATATACTCCATCCTTGTTGTCGTGGACCCCATTACCATTTCAAATGACACATGACAATTGACCCTTGGAACTTTCTTTTGTTGAAAATAGGGCAAAATATTATTTTTGCCCTTTAATTTTTCTCAACTTCAAGTTTTGCCCTTTATCTTTTCGGGCTTAGAAAATGCCCGTTATCTTCTTATTTTTTTTATAAAATATGCCCGACTGGCTTTTATTTGGGCTTGGAATTAAAAAATGGCACACAATAATTTTTATTAATTAATTTAAAACAAAAAAAAGTAAAAAATTTGCATACTTATTTTTAATTCCAAATTAAATTAAATTTTATTATATATTGTTGTAAATCATAAAAAATAATGTATAAATTCAAGTTTAATATAAAATTTATTTTAAAACATTTAATAAATTAATATTTACTAGTAAATATTAAAAATAAAAATACTTCAATAATATATATTTTTGGGCTAAACATATATATTATTGAAGTATTTTTATTTTTAATATTTATAAAAACTATTTATCTTCCCCACCCTCCCCCACCAAAATCACTGTTCATCATCTTCCTCACCAATTTTTCTTCCACCCCAGCCTCCACCCCGCCGCCTCCCCCTCTCCCCCCACCATCTCCACCCAATTTCGCACCCCCTCCCACACCATACCCGCGAAATCACGCCGACCACCACACCCCGATTTCGAGTTCCTCCACCCCGCCGCCTCCCCCCTCCCCCCACAATCTCCACCCGATTTTGCACCCCCTCCCACACCATACCCGCGAAATCACGCCGACCACCACACCCCGATTTCGCGTTCCCCCACCCCCTTTCCGATTTCGCGTTTCCCCACACCAATATCTCTCCCCGCCGTCGCCGCCACCCCCATCACCCCGATTTCGCACAGCCCCTCCCCTCCCCTCCCTCCCTCCCCGATTTTGTGGTGGTGATTAATTTTTTGGTGATGGGTGTTTTAGTATGTATTTAGGGTTTTGGTGATGGTGAGTTGGTGGTGGTGGTGGTGGTGGTGGTGGTGGTGGTGGTGGTGGTGGGGGTGGGGGGTGGGGGTGGGCCGTGTGGTGGGGGTGGGGGTGGGGGTGGGGGTGATTTTTTTCTTCTGTTTTTTATTTTATTTTTTTATGTTAGAAATTAAATTTATTAAGAAAAAAGTATATTTAAAATTATATCTAATTTTATTATATATTGAATTAACATATACATAATTTATCAAAAAAAAAAATAACATATACATATCTTAACCAATTAATAGATGCCATGTGGACAAAATTCAGTCCAACCCGAAACAAGAGCCCGTCGGGCATATTTTATAAAAAAATAAGAAGATAACGGGCATTTTCTAAGCCCGAAAAGATAAAGGGCAAAACTTGAAGTTGAGAAAAATTAAAGGGCAAAAAAAATATTTTGCCCTTGAAAATATTTGGAATTGAGTCCAAATATTAGTGTATGAATTCAATTGCTTAATGAGAAGCAAGTATGATGTATCCCATAATTGTGATGGGTTTTAATTAATTAATTAAATAAAATTCGTTGCTAAATATTCAAATGTGGTCAAAAACGTTTGAATCCATTCAAATATTTTCAATGACAAGAGGGAATCCTCCCCCCCCCCCCTTTAATGTATTGTGGTGGTTTCATATTTTTCACACTATAAAGGAGGTCCCCATTCTTATAAAAATGCATCAAAAACCATAAGATTTTTTCATATTTTGCATAGCATACATTTTCTTAGAGTTCTGCAAATATCTCTCGGTTCGCAAGGAGAATTTTTTTAGCTTCACGAGGTTGTTTGGGGAAGGACGTTGTACTTTGGGAGGCCAGTACTGCACGAAGACTTGAAGCGATAGTCGCAGCATAGTGATCTTAAGGGGAAGAGGTATCACTTCCGACTCGTCCAACAAATTTCACTCTATTATTGTAAAGGTCAATTTATTAAGTTATTTTAGTTAATTACTTGTTATGTATTTGATATGTTGTTGATATTGTTACAATCTGGATATTGTTGTTTTAATCTTATTTATTACACATCGGAACCAACTATCTTAACGTCATTATTTTCCTATGTTCTTGTTCGTGGTGTTTATATTTCATGTGAGTGTCGAATAACTTACTGGTTTTAATTTGTTTATATTTCATATGAGTGTTGAACGTTCTCACTGCAACCTGCCAAAGTTTCATTTGTGGAGATGTGCATTCCCCTTTAAAGGGGGTGGTTTTAATTTCATTTATATTTCATATGAGTGTTGAACATTCTCATTGCAACCTGCCAAAGTTTCATTTGTGAAGATGTTGTGCATTCACCTTTAAAGGGGGTGATCAATAAGAAAAGCACAATTACATGTATGTTTCACGCAAAGGATATGAACTCTGCACCTCTTGACGGACAACTATATATAATGTTTGCCATTCAAGCTACATTCATTCTTGTATTATTGCCGAACCGTTACACATATTTAGATGTTGTTGCTTGCTGCTTTCAAGATTATTTAATTTCAAAATTGTTATTCACTAGAATTCAATCGTGTGACCTCCTTGTCCAAGCATGTTTCTCTTACCGTTGAGTTGTGTTAGTTCCTAGTCATTAATTGCACGTTACTTATTTAATTTCGTTGAAAATCTGCTAATATTTAAATTATCAAAAACGTTACAGCCAGAATCCAAGATTTGAAATACAAAATAGAATACTCAAATCTTTCTATTGTTGTCTTGGATCCACAATTAAACCTATCTAACCAATGACCTCTGCATATGTAAATATATATCCTTAACATTAGCCAAGCCTCAAAATCTTGTTAAATGCATGCATATGTGATTACATTAAATTATAAAAAATTAAAAGCTTTAAGATTTTAGGAAGAAAAATATAAAAATTTGATAAATTAAAATTATTGGTGAACCTTTGCATGTGATAGTACTCTAATTGAAATACTAGAACTTGTTGGTACATGCTTGTGATATTGGACACGAGCCATTGGATATTTAGAATAAATTGCAAAGTGAATCGTGGAAATTCCATAATTACACGTGATCCCTAAAAGAATTTTGAAATAACTCTAACTATTGAGACTTGCAAATTATTCGAAAAAAAATTAAAGTGAGAATATTTGTACAGATGGATCTATCGCAGAAAGGTGGAGTGTAAGCGAAGTTGTCCCTCCACTGGCCAGGAAACCTAATATTATGTCACAGAAAAGTGGACTTTAAAGAGTTTTTGTCCCTCCACTGGCCCGAGAATATCTGTATAAATAGTTAAGTTGAGAAAATTCAGTGATACGAATCGAAAATAATTGTGTGGGTCATTTAAGTAGTTATAGCGACTGAAAATGCAAACAACAACTTCGACGAATGGTTGATAGACACTGGGGCTACTCGATAAAATTGCACCAACGTAACAGTCGGACGTTTAATACATATCAACCAATAGAGAATGAGCAGCGTTACATGGGAAACTTTGTTGTCTCGAAGGTTGAGGAAAAGGAACGGTTGTGCTGAAGATGACCTCGATGAAAGAATTGACCCTGAACGAGGTGCTTCATGTTATAGAGATTCACAAGAATATTTTATCTGGAGCAGTGTTGAACAACAAAGGGTTCACACTTTCCTTTGAGTTAGACAAGGTCATCCCGTCTAAGGATAAAAATAGTGATGTAATAGAGGCTGATAAGATTTGATTTGATTACTCGTGTGCTTTATGGCATGGTAGACTAGCTCATTTGAATTATAAATCGTTTCACACCTAAACCTAATATCTAAATTTTACATCAACCACAAACACAAGCGTTGCATTGAAGCAAAATTAGCCAAGTCTTCATTCCACTCAATTGAGTGAAGCACAATCTTATCTATACTGATGTATGTGAATTGAATTATGAACAATCTAGAGGCGATAAAAATTTATTAATAACATTTATTGATGATTGTGCAAGATATTGCTATGCCTACTTAATGAGAAGTAAAGATGAAGCAATAGACATTTTCATTCACTATAAGAATGAAGTTTAGAACCAATTTCAAAAGAAGATCAAGAATCTTTGAAGTGGCCGATGAGAAAAATGTGAGTCGCCATTTGCACAACTTTGTGTAGAAAGTGGGATTATTCATCAAACTACAACGCCCTATTCTCCCAAGCAAAATGGTATTGCAGAAAGAAAGAATAGAACGTTGAAGGAGATGATGAATGTGATGCTCATAAGTCTTGGCCTACCTCAAAACATGTGGGGGAAGCTTTACTCTCCGTCAACCATGTTCTAAATCGGGTACCGCACAAAACGTTGGATAAAACGCCTTATGAATTGTGGAAAGGACACGTCCCTTGCTACAAGTTCTTAAGGGTTTAGGTTTGTCTAGCAAAGGTCCCAAGCAGAATAGCCTTCTCGTCCAGCGCCTCCACTTTCTTCTCTTTAAATTAAGTTCAGAGGCCGTTAAAGCTTCAACAACCTCCCCATCTACCCCTTTAGCTCATTTGTGCGCAAGGTGGTCTTTGGTAGAGCAATCTGATGCTTCTCTTTCGATTCGTGAAGCTGAGTAATCCTTTCGTCCTTCTTTCGAAGGTTATCTTCCGCCAGAAATGCAACCGCCTGGGTCGAATCCACCTCTTGCCATATAGCAGGGAGAATCTTTGGAACCTAAGCAGAATAACCATGAAATGTTAGGATATCAATGAAGCAGAATGAAGAGAACCCAAAAATGAAGGTAGATAAACATAACATTTGGACCATCCGCTTCGTGCAGGCACGAGCGAATGATTCGCTATGCTCCAACAGTGCGGCGGTCGTCGAAATATACCATGACACCACTCCCAACGCATTGTCTAACTCCGTTGGGTTTGGAGTAGAACCTTCACCGGAACCCATCTTAGTAAAAGAATTAGGGTTAAAAGGGGACCCAAGCACGATAAATCAGCAGGAAAATGGCATACTTGCCCGATGAAGAATAATCGACATGACGAACGAATCAGTCAGTACCGCTGAGACCTTGGTTACAATGTCCGATGTAGGTGTTGTGTCTCTCAGAGGACCAGAACATAACATCTCATCCAAGAAGGACAATCCATCCTGGTGACCATGAGAAGACTCAAGAGCATCGTTGGCGGCTATTGTGGAGGGACCCTCCGGAAGAAAGTCAAACAGAGAAAATGGGGTTCCATCTATAGGCATCCCTTCGGAGGCGGCCTGAAGGTCGTCATCTGCGTCTCCTATCGTCATCACAATATCAAGAATAACAAGCACACATCTTCAAATACAAAATCTTAAAAAAAAAAAAAAAAAAGGAAGCATACCTAGAGGAAGTATATCGCCGTTGTACACCATGGGAGACTTCCCTTTATCCAGAGGAGCTTTCCCTTTATCTGCCAATAAGAGAGAAAATAAGTCAATCGTGATGTACACAAATACTTGGAAAAAAAAGGTCGCTGTAAAGATTTACCTAGAGAAGAGGAAAGGTGCTCCTCCTAAAAGGAGGCTTCCATCTCAACAAGGGAGTCAAACTTAGTGGGGAGAGTCTCCGAAAAAAGCATCGGGGAGGAGGTCATCCCCGAAGGCATAGATGCATCGTAACCCGAGGACTTACAAAGAGGAAGAGCACATCCAATCGCCTTTGGTGAAGACATCGCAGTTGTTGAGGCAGTGGCAATATAGACGGGGTAGAACCCATTTGACCTTCGGGAGTAGCAGCGACCATCGGCGAGAAAGCCAAGTCTAATTCCAACTCAGCGGTGTCATCGGCTATAGTGAAAGAAACATGCTTCTTAAACGAAACCTCTATAATAATATCGCTTCTTGGCACGTCGGAGACACCGCTTGATGACCTTGACAATGCCATCGTGACCGATGCAGCAATCCTCGATACTACTCGAGTTTGAACACGATCACCATTTAAAGCAATAGTAAACTCTTTCACAGTATTCTCTATACAAGGGCAGAAAGAGAAACAAAAGAGTAAGCCAGAAGTTAAGTGAAATGTTGCATAACAAACGCGTTAAGAGATATCCTTACATACCAAAAGGTGCAACCAAGTTGGGGGGCAGAGCCAGCAGCTTCTCATCCCCTCTCTCTTTGTCCACGAGGGCAACGAACCTTAGGCCTGATACCGAGTACAGAGTTTTGAAGTATGTAGATTCAACAAGAGTCTTGGCGTCGAACAAGGGAAAAAATATAAAACTTGGCTCCAGCTCGTACAGAGGAGCCTTGGGTGTAGCCCAAGTATGGGGGAAATCCCACTTGCCCTCCTCCACGAGGGTAACGAATACGAACTTGCTCTTCCAGCTGCTATGGGAGTTGATGGCACCGTCCAAAATCTTCTTGTTGCTATGGGAGTTGATGGCACTGTCCTTATAGTTCTCTTGTAGTATTATATATACTTGGGTGTGAGATGTGAGTTAGGGTATTATGCTTGTAAGAAGGCTCGTTCGGGTCGCTCGGGTTGATTGAAAATTATGTAGTTGTACAAACTTTCTACATATTGATTTTGCTCAGGTCCCTATGGTTTTTCTCTGGTTTTGGAGTTTCCACGTTAAATTCTTGTGTTGTTACTATAGTCAATGTTGTATTCATGTTTCTTTGTAATTATCTCATGGGCAAATCTTAGAGTCGATATTTGAGGCAGTTCATATACCCAGTAGTGGTATCAAAGCTTGGGTTCTGCTAGAGGTGGAGTTTTTGCTGGGGTGGAGTCGTGGTGTGATGTAATGTGAATATGTACTGTAAAATGCGATTCTGTCAATGGTAATTGGTTATTAAGCGGGACCGTTGTGACCCAACCAATTACCTGGAACCTTGAAATTCAGTCTAGAAAGATGAGCTATGTCTTTTCGGAGGTTTACTTTGTACTATAACGATCTACTAGAAATTCACCGACTCACCGGTACAATGTCTAAAGCAGGGGTACAGATATGGTGAAGTTTGGCGTGAAGTAGTTTTGACGAAAAAATCCACTGTGACTTGTGGCAGTCTGGGAAATGTTCATTTGGTCTGGGTTATACAAGGTGGAGTTATCGTTATACATAGCGGTGTTACTAGCACAAATGATATGGTTGCTAGTGGAGTGGTGCGGACACTTGATCCACGAAAAAGAAAATTGTCCGGGACAATGAATCGATGTGGCGAGCGGCTCTTAGTCAAACACTGTCTAATTGTGTGATGTGTTATAAGTGGTAGTAGGTTATGATGGCGTGAGACTGTAAATGCGTTGGTGTTAGTAGTTCTAGTTTACACATGGGCATGACTTGGCGTAAATGCAAGGTGTGTGATTGATGTTGATGGCTGATGACTCATATGAGAGCCAAGTTGGAGTTGCACCATACTTGTCAGCATGGATTTATTTTCGACATTGGGCTGATTGTGCTTTTATGGTGGAGCATGGTACTTCTGATTTGAAGTATGACTGCGTTGTAGTGATAGCCAAAGTTATGATGATCTTCTAAGGCGAAGTTGGACGTGCGATCGTCCACGGGTCGGCGTAAAGATGATTTTTGAAGATCTAATTGAGTTAAGAATCAAATCTTCAAGGTGGAGATTGTTGGCAAGATGCATGCATATGCATTAAAGATTGCATGTGGGTGCATGACTGGAAATTGCAATTTAATGAATTGCACGTGCAATTCATCAATGATACACGATTTTGAGGAGAAGTTGTCCTCACACTTCTCCTATATATAGCATGCCATTTTCTATGAAAAAACACACCTCGAAATGTAGTCTTTTAGTGTAATTCCCTATAGTTCTCTTGTAGTATTATATATACTTGGGTGTGAGATGTGAGTTAGGGTATTGTGCTTGTAAAAAAGCTCGGTGGGGTCGTTTGGGTTGAGTAAAAATTATGTAGTTGTACAAATTTTTTATATTGTGGATTTTGCTTGGGTCCCCGTAGTTTTTCTCTGGTTTTAAAGTTTCCAAGTTCAATCCTTGTGTTGTTACTATAGTCAATGTTTCATTCGTGTTGCTTCGTAATTACTTAATAGGCAAATCCTAAGATGATATTTGAGGCAGTTCAAATACCCAACAGTGCACAGTCTAGTTCAGAAGTAGTCATAGCCGAAGGAGTCAATCAAACTTATTCTAGTTTTTTTTTAAGCAAAAAGACCTTATATTGTAAATCAAAAAAGACACAAATTCGCGCCACCAATGTCAAGTTCAACAACAGCTAAAAAACCAACAAACTAACTCCTAATGCGTTGCAAAAATTAGATTTGGAGGATCACAATACTCTCCAATCGCCGTGCGAGCGAGATTATGCGCCTCAATGTTTTATGGTGGAGCATGGTACTTCTGATTTGAAGTATGACTGTGTTGTAGTGATAGCCAAAGTTATGATGATCTTCTAAGGCGCAGTTGGACGTGAGACCGTCCAAGGGTCGGCGTAAAGATGATTTTTGAAGATCTAATTGAGTTAAGAATCAAATTTTCAAGGTGGAGATTTTGGCAAGATGCATGCATATGCATTAAAGATTGCATGTGGGTGCATGGCTGGAAATTGCAATTTAATGAATTGCACGTGCAATTCATCAATGATACACGATTTTGAAGAGAAGAAGTCCTCACACTTCTCCTATATATAGCATGCCATTTTCTATGAAAAAACACACCTCAAAATGTAGTCTTTTAGTGTAATTCCCTATAGTTCTCTTGTAGTATTATATATACTTGGGTGTGAGATGTGAGTTAGTGTATTGTGCTTGTAAAAAAGCTAGGTGGGGTCGTTTGGATTGAGTAAAAATTATGTAGTTGTACAAATTTTTTATATTGTGGATTTTGCTTGGGTCTCCGTGGTTTTTCTCTGGTTTTAAAGTTTCCAAGTTCAATCCTTGTGTTATTACTATAGTCAATGTTTTATTCGTGTTGCTTCGTAATTACTTAATAGGCAAATCCTAAGATGATATTTGAGGCAGTTCAAATACCCAACAGTGCACAGTCTAGTTCAGAAGTAGTCATAGCCGAAGGAGTGAATCAAACTTATTCTAGTTTTTTTTTTGAAGCAAAAAGACCTTATATTGTAAATCAAAAAAGACACAAATTCGCGCCACCAAAGTCAAGTTCAACAACAGCTAAAAAACCAACAAACTAACTCCTAATGCGCTGCAAAAATTAGATTTGGGGGATCACAATACTCTCCAATCGTCGTGCGAGCGAGATTATGCGCCTCAATGTTAGCATCCCTCCCAATCCACCTAATAGAGAAATAATCGCGCGGTTCTAAGAAGCGAAGAAAATCCTTAATGACATTCGCATATGTCGCGTCATCTTGAGTCCGAAAAAGAATATCGTGGATAATACTGAGGCAATCGCCTTCCAAAATCACTTGTTTCCACCCCATACCAACCGCTAACCGGATCGCCCAAAGCGCCGCCAACGCCTCGATACTTGATGGAGTGAGGTTAGCCGTAAAACGCTTCTGACACGTTGCTACAGTCTGACCCGTATGATCACGACTCACCACTCCGATTCCCACGTCGCCTTGTTCTTCACACCTTGCTCCGTCAATGTTTATCTTCAACCAACCCTCGCATGGAGCTTCCCACACCGTTCCTTCCGTGCACGTTATCCCTTGCGCGCGGCCTCCCAACTTGCGCCACGACGTTACATATTGAAGAGTAAACTCCGCAATTTCCGCTGCATTGTGTCGCCCCTCCCCCGCAATAATTAAGTTTTTGTTATGCCACAAGGACCAGCAAAGAGTGATCGCCACACTCGCGGTCTCATTTCCTTCATCGCGCCAAATCCGATGGAACCAATCGAGCAGCCCCTCCCGCTTGTGATGGCTGGATCTCGTGGAGAAATTAGCTACGCCCAAGTTTGACGTGCCACAGGACATTCAAAGAATAAATGGGGCGAAGTTTCCTCCCTTTCATTGCACACAACGCACGTTTTACTATCTCCAAGTTTCCGCCGTGCGAGATTAATGCGCGTCGGGAGAATATCCAAGCATGTACGCCACCAAAATAATTTAAATTTATTGGCACAACCCAATCTCCAAATCTTCTTCCAACAGTGTTGATTACTCGAGCTCTTAACCTCCCAACTACCGCATGTTGCTAAGCCTTGCGACATAATTATATGGTACGCGCTTCTAACCGTGAAGTGCCCATGCTTCTCAAAGTGCCAAATTCGAGTATCCTCATGGTCATGACTTCCCAACGGGATCGATAAAATCACGCAAGCATCCACCTCCCAAAAAATATTCCGAATCAACTCCGCATCCCACCATCCCGTCGCGACGTCAATAAGGTCGCTAACACGCTACACCCCTAGCTGTGGATCACGAGTGGTGATCGGCCGAAACATTATGGGACGGAGCAGCCACGGGTCATCCCAAATCGATATAGCAACGCCGTTTCCCACTCTCCATCGGACACCTCGCTTCACCACCACGATGGTTTCCCAAATACATCTCCAAGAAAATGACGGATTATTCCCAAGACGAGCCTCCAAAAAAATCATTCCTCGAAAATATTTTACTTTAAACAATCGGCTCACCGAGCTCTCCGGGTTCTGAAAAATGCGCCAAGCCTGTTTTGCAAGTAACGCCATGTTAAACGCTTTGAGATTCCAAAAACCAAGCCCACCATCCTCTTTTTTTTTTACATAATTTTTCTCACGCAACCCAATGACTTTTATTGCGCGTACCACTGCCCCACCAATAATTCCCAATGATCGAACTTATCTCCCCAATCAATGAATCCGGTAAACGAAAATAGCTCATCACAAAGGTAGGAACAGACTGCATCACTAATTTGATCAACACCTTCTTACCCGCCCCCGACAAAGTCTTCCCCTTATATCCTTGCGCTCGTTTCCAAACTCTTTCCCGGATAAAATCAAAAAGCTCCCTCTTTGACTTGCCAACCACAGAAGGGAGGCCTAAATATTTTTCGTGGCGCACCGCGACTTCAACCCCGAGGATTGTACCAACCTCTGTCGCCCAATCATCCCTCGTGTTCCTACTAAACACCACAACTGATTTTTGTAGATTGATTTGTCGCCCCGTAGCCGCCTCAAACCGACCCAATAGCTCACGAATTCCATCCGCCGCCTCCCTCGTTGCCTCGCAGAACAAAGGTGTATCATCTGCGAAAAGAAGATGCGAGATACGAGGGGTCGAACGACTGATAGCTAGTCCACGCAGTGTTCCCCGAGCCTCCGCCTTCGAAATAATTGCTGAAAAAGCCTCAGAAACAAATAAGAAGAGGTAGGGGGATAGGGGACCCCCCTGCCGAATGCCCCTTTCAGGGTAAAAAATAGGTGACTCTCGTCCACTAATAAGGGTTGAATAAGAGACAGTACGAACCCCAAGCATAATTAATGATACACAACTAGAATCAAATCCAAGCCTAAGCATTACCTTTTCCAAGAAGGACCACTCGACTCGATCGTATGCCTTACTCATGTCCAATTTCAGCGTCATATAACAACGATTCCCCGTCCTTTTATTCTTGAGGAACTGGTTAAGCTCAAAAGCGACCAAAATATTATCGGTTATGAGTCGCCCTGGGACAAAAGTGGATTGCGTAGGAGAGATTACCTCGTTGAGAATTGGTTTAAGCCTATTCGCAACAACTTTAGAGGCAATTTTGAAGCTCACGTTACTAAGGCTAATGGGACGGAACTATGTCATCATATCAGGGTTAGAACATTTAGGAATAAGCACAATATGAGTGAAATTAACCGCATGATCAAGAATACAATTATTTAAGAAAGAAAGAACAAACGTAATAATATCATCCCCCACAATGGACCAAAATTTTTGATAAAAGAATACAGAAAAGCCGTCTAGACCAAGGGATTTATACGGATACATATCTTTCAATGCTAAACGTACCTCGTCCGCCGTAAATTGTTGCAGAAGGGTAGCGTTCGATGCTGGGCTGACACGAGCTTCCACATCCCGTAATACTTCTTCAATATCATCCTCAGACGGATCACTAGACCCAAACACCGAGGTGAAGTAGTTCGCATCTATCATATCAACCTCATTCGGTGTCGACCGAACCACACCCAACGCATCTCGTAGTGCGTGAATCTCATTTTTCTTACGCCGCTCGCTCGCTCGCTCTACTGTAAAAATACGCAGTGTTTCGATCCCCAACATTACCTCCAATATAATGTGAAGTATCGATAGTTTAATATTAATTTGATATTTTCACTGGCATTTTAAGAACCCAGTAAAGTGAAGTATATAATTTAAGGAGGTCTAGAGAAATATAATTTACTTAATTAATAAATTTAATTTTCATTGTAAATTTTAGAGATTTATGATATAACCCTTTGTAGACTGCTTAATTAATCACAATGAGCAAGATCAACACTCTTGTCTATAGTGTTAACCCGAGCTTTGCAGGTTCCCCTTGCCAAATTTATAATCTACTGATCGGGATGGTGTCTGTATCTCTATGTTATTTTTGTTCTTTGCAGATCAGAGGTAAAGAAAAAAAGAAGAAGAAAAAAAACGTAAGCATAGGCACGTCAAACAAATTATCTCATCAAGCACGTACGACTTAAGAGTTGAGGTTCCTATCAAGGAAAAAAAGAAAGTGTTGAGGTCAACGTACAGGAACTTTCTTGGTAAGGAACGAACAGCGAATCAAGTACAATATTCTTCGGCATAAATATATACAATACATCCACTCGCATCTTGCTATTTATCTTAATGCACACACTTGCATAGTTTATCTATATCTATCTATATATATATATATATATATATATATATAGATACAAAAAAGAATAGTTATATTTTCTTAATTACCCCCAAATTGTATGAATGTAGATATTAATTAATTATGAGTAAATAGCAGAAACTACACCCATGTTATCTTAAATTGGCACACAACCCCCTGTCTTATTTTAATTGGCAACCAATCCTCCCTCCCACCGTTTGTGTTATCTAAATATTAGCACAGTGCACCCAGACTAACTTGTAACTTTGACTTGATGTGAAATGTTATATTTGCCCTTGCATATAAGTTATTACTTATTATAGTTTAAGTACTAAAGGTTTTCTAAGTATTGAAACTTTTATATTTAGTCGTATATGTTTAATGTCAATGGAAAACGAAAATAAACACAGGTTTTTGAGAAAAAGTATTTGTTCCTAATTTCACCCTTCTTAATAAATAACAAAAAATTGAATAGCACATCGGTTTTTTTTGCCAATTAAAATAACGCAGGGGGTTTTATACTAATTAGAGATACCACAAGGGTAGTTTTGCTATTTCCCCATATTAATTACACTATAATTTTTATTTTTATGTTTGGTAAGCTATGATACTATGATTTAAGTCCATATATATTAATTGGCTCTATAAAAAGCAGCGAGACCGATCGATAAGTAGCAATATGCTACTTCAGAAACATGGCTGCTAAGCTAAATTCGTTTATAATTATAATGATCCAATTTCTGTTAGTTCTAGGCTTGTTTATCAATCTTCATTGTCATATTGCGGCCACGATGGATGATGATCATGTCAATAAGACAGCTTCGGATCAAATTCAATATTCAGTGCACATTGGTGTAGTCGTTGACCTGAGTTCACCACTAGGTTCCATGGCGGACTTATGCATGAGAATGGCACTTTCCGATTTTTATTCCGCACATACCGACTACAAAACCCGAATAGTACTGAGTGTCAAGAATGCAGACACCGTGCTTGATGCTAATTTAGAAGGTATTAATTTTATATATTCCAGACGTTCACCCATTACACTTGAATATCATGCACTATGGCATCAAGTTTTTATTTTTTTTGTTAGTCAAAATGCAGAAAACTTACGTTGCTTCCTAAAGTTTACTCTCTCGAGCACAAGAAACATTTAGATCGGTATATTTATTCGAATTGTCAAAGAGGTATCCAATTAATTCTAGTAGTTGTAGCGTTAGTATTTAGCAAATTAGGTAACGACATAAATGTTTAGCATGCATCTCCGTATAGTACCATATTTCCGGTTCTTGTTATAAGACAGTAATTTTCAAGTACCATATATAGATGTTTCACATCATCATCACTGCATATAGTTACTTTTTAGGATTGGACATAAACATTATGTTTGAAATTCCATACAGCTGTCGACTTACTGAAGCGTGAACAAGTCCATGGGATTATTGGTCCACAGAGCGAAACAGAAGATACATTTGTTGCAGAACTTGGGGAAAGAGTTCGTATCCCCATAATTTCCTTCACTGCGCGAAGCTCGACTCCTTCGTATACAGATAACCATTACTTTATTCAGACGACACTAGATGATGAAGTTCAAGCGCAGGCTCTTGCAGCCATTTGCCAGGGATTTGAATGGTCTGAGGTTGTTGTTTTACACGAAGACACTGATTATGGCAACCGGTTTGTTACTCATCTGAACAACGCGTTCCAAGAGGTTGAAGTTGGAATAGCATATACTGTTTCTATCACCACA
Organism: Linaria vulgaris; assembly: GCA_948329865.1. Taxonomy (NCBI): domain Eukaryota; kingdom Viridiplantae; phylum Streptophyta; class Magnoliopsida; order Lamiales; family Plantaginaceae; genus Linaria; species Linaria vulgaris. The sequence goes on from OX415249.1 coordinate 106,786,091, forward strand.
TCAATTGACGAGAGTCATCTTCTAAAGGAACTGAAATACCTAACTACAAAACAGACACGGGTATTCTTGGTGCACATGAACCCTTCGCTTGGTTACCGTTTGTTCACTCTGGCAAAAAGTGTGGGAGTTATGAGCGAAGGTTATGCATGGATCATATCTGATAGTTTATCAAATTTTATGAATTCTATAGATTTTGTTACTCGTGACTCAATGCAAGGGGTCCTGGGCATAAGGCCTTACGTACACCGCTCAAGAGATCTTGAGAATTTTCAATCAAGGTGGAACAGAAATACGGAGCTAAATGTTTATGGTTTATGGGCGTATGATGCAATAACTGCATTAGCACTTGCAGTTGAGAAGATTTGGCCTGTAAATTCAACCTCACTTTATCTGAACACATCAAAAAATGGAACAAATAATTCAAGTATGAGAATCTCGGCATTTGGACCTGCACTTCTCAACGAATTGCTGAAGACAAAATTCAGAGGCCTGACTGGAGACTTTGAACTTGTCAATAGGAAATTAAAGCAGTCTTCCATAGAGATATTCAATGTGCATGGATCTGGAGAAAACACTATAGGATTTTGGACTCCTGACAAAGGGATGACTGGAGACTTAAGTTCAAATGGTGAAAGAAGTTACTCAAGATCAACAAAAGAACTCAAAAACATCATCTGGCCGGGAGATTCTGTTATTCGCCCAAAGGGTTGGGCTATCCCTACTACTGGGAACCTCAGGGTTGGAGTTCCTTGGAAACAAGGATTCAGAGAATTTGTTAGTTTGAAGACTGATCCTCGAACAAACTATACGACTGCAACTGGATTTGCTATAGATATCTTCTTAGCTACTTTGGAGATTCTACCATTTCCTCTCAGTTATGAATTTCGACCATATAATGGAACCACAAACCCTAACGATGACATGTTACACAATATACCCCTGGTAATTTGATCCTCAACTCATGTCTCTTTCCTCTATTTGAAATGAGTAATTGTAGAAATCTAAGATTTTATTCATTTTTTCATTTAGCTCGTGTTTTTCTTGTAAGCTAGAACTTTGATATGGTCGTGGGAGACACAACTATTTGGGCTCCAAGATCGTATGTTGACTTTTCATTGCCATATACTGAATCAGGGGTGGTTCTAGTGGTCAAGAATGAGAAGCCAGTTGACATGTGGATCTTTATAAAGCCACTGGATTATGATCTATGGTTGGCAATACTGGTTGCTTGCATTCTGATGGGCATAGTGATTCGCATATTAGAACATCGTGCGGTGAGAAATAGTGAAGATCCGAATCAGGCAAACAGGGAAGGCCCCCAAATGAGTTACCTGTCTCCAGTAGCTGTTCTTGCTTTCCCTGAAAGTAATAATCCTACTGATATTGATTTCTGCTTCTGTTCTATAAATATAGCATATGTCCCTTAAAAGTTAAAAAGTCTAATGGTTATCTAAAAGAATTCAAGGAAAAATGCCCTATTGATCTTCATATAGTTGCACGATAATGGTGCACATACTTATTGTTTTTGGATTAACAAAGATCTTTTGTGTTGTATGATTTTACAGGAAATATGGTCACAAATACTTGGTCTCTTTTTGTGCTAATGTTTTGGCTGTTCATGGCATTCATATTAATGCAGAGCTACACAGCAAATTTGTCAGCAATTTTGACAGTAGATCAATTGCAGTTTGCAGTTTCACGCGATTCCTACTTTGGCTGCCAGGAAGGTTCTTTCACAAAACAACTTTTGACAGAGCTAAAGTTTAATCCATCAAGGTTAAGAACCTACTCGTCAGTTGAAGAATACCATGAAGCTATGTCTAAAGGAAGCAAAAATGGTGGCATAGACGCCATCTTTGATGAGATTCCTTACATGAAGATATTCATGAAAACATATGATTCTCAATACAAAACAATTGGACCAACATACCGAACCGGTGGTTTTGGCTTTGTAAGTTCTTTTCTTATTTTTTTTTTTTTCAATTTATGCATGAGTTCTCTTTTTTAATAAACCATTAGATAAATATCTATAATATAAAACTAATACATAGTAAGTGTTCTGACCTTGGCGTCTTATCCCTTAGGATTGTTACATGTTGAAACCAACATATATTTTTTTTTTGTACGGAAGTCAATGCTTGCTTATAATCAGTGCAGTTCCTCATATTAGTAGTTTTTGTTAAAAGGATCACATGTGCCTAGAGTGGTTTCGATAAAATTAGATGCATTTGAACTTTCAAGTTGGCAATTATTAATCTGATAGCACAGCAACAATCATGCATTTTCATGTCGAAGTGATAAAAAACAGTTTGCATGAAGCTTTTATAATGAAAATCGTGGCTTGAAACTTTGGTTCTATTCATGAAATTGAGTTCTGATATACTATTTGACAGTCTCTCTTTATGTTCAGGCGTTTGCTGTTGGCTCTCCATTAGTTGCACATTTCTCGAAAGCAATTTTGAATGTCACTCAGGGTCCATATATTACTGCAATTGAAGAAAAGAACTTTGGACCTGGATACTCGTCGCAAGACCCTCTTTCCTCCACAATCTCACAGGGAACTTCCAGTCTTACTTTATTCCAGTTTGCTGGCCTGTTCATTGTTATAGGATCAATCACTATATTTTCTCTGATTTGCTCTGAAACACCGATTGGACGAAAACCAATTGAAATCGCAGAGTTCTTTATCAAATTTTTTACTGGAGTTATAAGACGTTTTATCCTAGTGATTTACTTCCGTTTTGCACTATCAATAGTGAGTGAGGGAGATTCAGCAGAACGGGTTGAGGAGGGAAATCGTGAGACCGTGCAGCATGCTACCGGTGATCCTTCTCCTGGAGAAGGCATGGCTGGACATGACACTGAACAGTCTACAGGACATAGTGAGGATGAGATTCATGAAACATGCCCGAGCAATGAAGATAGAATTCACATTAACGAGGAGAACAGAAACCCTTAGAGACCAACAAAAAAATCGAGGTGGTTTGAAGTTGCATCCATGATTCAGCTCTACGGAATAGGTCTTTGTATCGTCAAACTTTACAATATATTATTCTGGTTTAACATATCACATCGAATGTGTTAAATGATGTGTCATCCTCTGTTCAAAAATTACTGTTAGGAGGATCAGCAAACCATTTTAACAAAGAATCTTTGAATGGTCAGTTAGAGGATATTTTTTTTTTTTTCAATCAGTTAATAGCATATAGTTGAATATGTTTTCTTTGTAAGTTTGTTGGTCAACCGGAAATTCTCTCTTCACGTATGTATGATTACAATTTACTTATTCATATCACAGTATCTGAATGTATGATTTTACTATGAAGTTATATATTGTCAGGTACATGAGATAGGAATTTATGCATGCAGCTGTTGCCAATAAGATTTTTATGATTTTATCTCTCTTTTTCACAACTCAATATATGGATGCGTTTAGGAAGGTTACGTGCATTAAAATTTGTTCATACAAAATATATTTATATGTAAGGATCACTTGATTGTTGGAACTAATTAATGATAGAAAGTTTATCTAAAAGTCAATTACTATATACAATCACTCTAAACAACCATAATGCTTATTTTTTTCGACCAAATGGCTTTTGTGATCCTAATAATATTCACCTGAGACCATGACAGACTGATGTGGTACTCGCTTAATTTCGACAAACGTGGAGAAGTCCTTGTTCAGAGGTTGTTTCCATGGTTCACCATCCATTTGCATGTATGCCTCCGCCCACTCTCCTCCTCTTACCTCAAACCGAATAGCTGATGCCTGTCAACACCACCACATTACAAATTGCCCCATGTTACATACTACTCTATAAAAAAAAAAAAAAAGGGCAACCCGGTGCACGAAAGCATCACCGCAATGCGAGGGTCCGGAGAAGGGTCCCAACCACAAGGGTGTATAAGGGGCAAGCCTTCCCCTGTCAATTTTTGACAAGAGGCCGCTCCCAGGACTTGAACCCGTGACCTCTCAGTCACACAACAACACCTTTACCGTGCGCCAAGGCTCCCCTTCATGTTACATACTACTCTATACTTTATTATATGTACTTATAACTGTTACCTGTGCTATGTGTTTTGCAGATATGAGTTCAGCCATGACCATTGAAGCATGCCATCCTTGTTTCAGACCAAAGACTTCCAATAAACCATCATCTGCATGGGCCTCAACAAACCCTCTCTGTTGTTGTAAATGATTAAATGAAGCTTTCATAAGCTTAACCAGTCATGAAACTATTTTAGGACAGTTCACCCAAAGTTATGGAAATGAATCAACCAACAAAGCCTCAGAAAAATTAAGATCTTGTCAAGTGCATGTGAGCAATTTACTCGAAGTCACTTGATGAATGAGAAGTACACAAGAGGCAAAAATAAGGAGGCAAACTAGATTGTGTGTCATCCAGGACTCATATCACACATAATAATCGAGTATAAACAATAACGTTGAATCAGATTCACAACCTTTTGTGATTCAGTAAATCTGCCCAACAAAAACTTTAAAAGTTATCGAACCCAATGGATAAACCCTAATTCCAAATCTCAACTCAAGTTTTTGCATTCTCAAGAACAAAAGAAAAGCCATCAACATGGATTGTGGTGAGCAAGAATGGAAATGGCAATAATACGTATAGGTTATAGCTACGGAGTATGGAGCGGACTTTTAATGTGCAGGTTTCAGGAAACGTGAGATTTGAAGATAAAAAAGAGCATGCACAATTTGGACTCATGCAGTAAACAATAGATTTCAGTAGAGAAAATTTCTATTAATCAGTTCCATCACAGACTAGTCCACACACATCTAAACCCAAGTATTTCACATTAACACAGAGTGACTAAATTGCATCTTTATAATGGTACCTTCTCAAGATAGTCTGGCTTCAACTTTCCCCATGGATTTCGTCCACTTCCATAGCTAGGAAGATTGAGAACAACGATAGATCTCATGCTGGAAAATCAATAAATGTTCAGTTGAATCACTAAAATTGTGTTAGAAACTAATCATGAAAAAAATACAGACACAGGTGGGGTAAAAGTTAGAATCGCAATCATAGATGCAACAAATAATCAATCAACCTTGATGGTACAAGTATTTGCTCCCACTCTGCATTATAGACCTTCTTAATGAATATCCTCAAGATGTTCTTCAGAGATCTGCACTACAGCAATATAAATATTTAGAGCAAATCCGTTGAAGTAAAAACCGAATCCCGCTACACGAGTACTATGAACTATAACATATTTAATTTAAACCATCGTTGATTGAGGGGACCTTCAGCAAAACTTAATTTACGTGAAAGAGGCAAAGCAGCAGAGCAAGAGACACACTCGAACAATCAACAAAATTCATCCAACAATAGATAGAAAGTTAATTTTTTACCAAGTTAAAGTATAACGACACAAATGAAAGGGTATCAGCAGAATCTTATAGTCACAAGATTTTGCAGTTAAAATTCCCAGTTAACAAATATAACTGATCTAAGAGAAGTATTATGAAACTCAAGATAAGGCTACTCCAACCTATTAAACTGTGGATATATAAGCGAATATACTCATTAAGGAAAATGAAGTGTGGATAAAGCTGAATAGAGAGGTATAATTTTAGAAGTTATGATTCTATGTGTAAACAGTAAAGCATGTACCACTCTGTAGTCATTCCAGAAGTAACGGAACAGGGGTTAAAAATTAGTGAAATGAAGTACGATAACTGAAGCAAAGAAACTATTGGCTCGAAGAAGTAAAGAATTTCATCAGAAGAACTTCTCAGATTATGTCCTGCAAAACTCGACCTTAAACCTGGATCGCTGCTGCATGGTGTGAAGAACCACCCTTGCTTACAAGTGTATCCAGAATAGATAATCTGCCTCCAGAGAGCACACATTAGTACCCCACTGAGAGTGGGAATTACTAACTGAAATGAAAACTAAATAAAAAGAAAATGCAAAATCCTATGCACAAGAAGAAGAAGAAAAAAATAAAGAACTAATAGTGGTAGTAACAGCAAAACGAGGGACCATCTAGATTGCATTCAGTAGAAAATAAGGTAGCTTGAGTTAAGGCAAAACCTCCAATCCCCCTATTTAAAATTCACAATCTAGTCCTACAAGGTTCTGAATATGCAATAAACTCCAAAATGATTTCACTGACTATGAAATTCATAATTCTCAATTCATTGATAAGTAAAACCTTAATCTACTATGGAAGAACCAAACCTCGAATCTACTATACACAAAGGTACATACGCAGAGGCGTAGTTTTTAACCTCGAAGAGACTTACCAATTTAAAATATGCTATTTATCTATAAATCTCTCAACCATTAACACTCAGTACTTTGACAACACATACAAAATCCAAAAAATGAGAATTTTAAAGAGAATGTGGATGTTCTAGCTCAAGATAAAGGATCTAGTTTCTTGTGAAATTAAAATCATGTCTTTCTTAAAATTTCAGAACTATGAGTGCTTAAACTTCAGCATAGCTTCCAAAATTATGACAGGGAGATAGAGGAAAATATTTGAAAACTAACTGCTAGGAATAACAGTTAGCACCTTGTTTGATATAGGACCCTGAGCGAGGTAAGGTTTTTCATTACGTAAATGGTGAAACCCATAAGCCACTTGAGCATCCATCCCTACATTCACATAAAAAGTTACTGTTTTCTAGTAAAATGATAACAGTGTAAGCAAATGGAATGTTAAACGTAAAGCAATAAGCACACCTATGCTAAAATAATTATAAAAGACTCCCTGATAGCAGTTAACCTCTTCAGGCAAAGCCCCATCAACTTCCAGATCCTGCGCAGTTGAGTAGTCTAAACACATAAACATGAGAAAGAAATATCTAGACACCTTATTTCCTTTCATGCAGACTTGATGGCATTTGCCATGCCCTTGTATTTATGCATACAAAAGAGGACTTCATTTAGTTTCATATCAAATATATAGCTTACTGGACTGGTAAATTAGACTAGTATAAATTGTTTAGTATTACTCATTCATCATTAAATTAACTATTATATTGCATTAACAACTCGCCCTTACAAAACAATGAGAGCATCAACTGAGCATACTGAAATATGTGAAAATCACCTAAAAGAATCATTTATGTCAATCGAAAACAGGAACATTGTTAAAAAGCTAAATAAATTCAGTCGCAAACCTCATCTAGAGGCGTTTCTTCTGTTTGCTTGAGAGAGTACGGTGTCTCTAACTCTTTCCCAGCTGGCATTGATATTAAAAGATTCCAACTGCAAGGTTAAAAGTGCATTTCATAAAATTGTGAAGGCAGTGAACTAAAGATATGATAACTAAATAGAGAAAGCATTTCATTATTTCAATGTGAAACAAGGAAATCTTCATAGTATAAGAGGTACGTACTAGTGGCACCCTTAAGTTAATTAATGGTACAAAACTTCACAAACGTGTCAGCCAGAACCAGTACAGAATTTGTACTTCATCTCAGAGAGAGTTACAAATTATAAGCAAACATATAAAGGCAGTAATTCCATTCAAAGTTTAAGAAGCGAAAATACTTTTAGTTCAAGACAATTCAATATGCAGAATTACGACTGGTTGTTGAGATTCACACTTCGAAATCCACTTTTTTTTATATATATATTGAAGATAAGGTTCTAGAACATACTAATCCTGATACCCATGAAGAAATGCATTGGAGCACCAATCTGGGATATGCAGCGAAGTTAACAAGTCATATGCAGATATTGCTCCGTGAGCTATCTAGATTGATCTATATAAATTCAGTCAAGATAATAAACCAAAGACCTCACCTATCCAGATAAGCAACAGGACCACGGGTGACCATGTCAAGTGTTCTTTTAACAGCTGACTTCCAGTTAAAAGGTATTGAGCCACCCTGCAAAGAACAGGTAAAAGATCACTCAAAACAAGCTAGAAAAAGAAAAGTAAGGTGAAGTTGAGACGTAAAAACTTACCCAACCATAACTTCTCGACAAATCATTTCCTGTACCTAATGGAATGATCCCGGTAGGTGGAACTGGAAGTTTTCCCTGGTTGTTAAGCTCTCCAAGGCATCCGAGAACCCAACCAACAGTACCATCACCTCCTGCCACCTAGTTAAAAACAGATACCTTAATTTGTCCAGGAAAATCGACCATACCTGCAACTATCAGAGACAAATTCTTACCACTATCCTAAGCTTTTCACGAGTCTCCTTTGCGCAGTTGTCTCCAAGACTAGCCAACTTGTCCAGGCAACCCAATCCATACTGAACAAATTCGTGAGGCTTCACAGCTGAAAGGTCAAAAACCTGGAAGCACATTGCACCTTAATGAAATCCCACACGCTCTACACGTAATTCGCGTAGCGCTAAAAACACATGTGTACAACTTTTAAGCTCGTTAATGCATGCAAAATGAGCAAATTGCAACATTCATAACCTTAGGGTGGTCACATAAGTAGTCCTTGTTACGCAAATTAATGCATGCAAAATCGACAAATTTAACTGTGTGCACCACATCATCTTGTAACGGTTGCGGCTAAAGCACGTAAATTACTAGCAAGTAAAGATAAAAGACTATAATGAAGCAAATAGAACATAAAACCTGTTCTTCGGTCATGAGTTCGTGGAGCCGGGCCTGAAGTTCTGGTCCCATACGCCCGCCGCTCTTTGGATTGATGAACACCACCAGAGGCATTTCCGGCGGCTCCTCTGTCACGTTGGCGTGAAGATGAACAACGTCGACGTCCTTTGCTCGAATGGCCTCTCTCATGGCGAGGCGAATGTACTCCGGTAAAGTGATCTTCTTCCGCAATTCCTCTTTTGGAATGCGAACGCCGCGTATCGACTCGATCACCAAAGACCGAGCCGAGGAGGAGGAGGAGGAGCCCTGAATCGGCGATCTAGGAGATTCCATTTCGCGCCACAATCGAATTTTGGCACCCGGGTGCCTGTTTGTTTGCCGGAATGTGGCCTCCGACGGAGAAAGTCCGGCGAAAATGTTGTTTTTTAAAGAGATTGGGCTCGGAAATGAGGTTAAATTACGGAGATGACATCATCGTGCTCAACGGTTTTAACCGTCGCCTTTGATACCTTGCGCACCGAGAATGGGGAAATCATAACAGGAACATGGTATTTTCTAGATTTGTTAAGAACTTAAGATTTATTTTCTTAAACGAAAAAGAAAAAAAGAATACTTTTAAGAAAATAAGGAT